>CM046957.1:65919516-70719516 GCA_025698475.1 Gossypium anomalum | reverse complement strand
AAAACTGTCTTCAATCTCATTTCGATCTAGATTTTCAAAGTTAATGGCTTTGGGCAATAGAAAAAGACAGTCGAATCCCAACCGCGTGGCTCCTCTATTAGGGGGTTGAAAAAGAAAAACAAAGATAGGGTGTTGGTTTGGAGGTCAATGATGGTAAAGCCAAAGATGGTTGTGGCAGAGACAGTGACGGCGAGATTGTTGGGATGGAGAACAAGAAGTATAAACATATTGGGTCATTTGCGCAAAAAATAAAAATATTGGGCCATTTATGAAAAAACTAAAAAGGAACGATGAAAAAAATAGTCACTCAACTTTGCCTCGTCTAACATGGCAAGTTAATTAACCACATTAGCTAATTTACTGGCCACGTTACCTGTCTCGTTAGGCATGTAATGGAAAATGTTAATAGTGACTGATTTGTCACTTTTTGATAACGTTAGCCATTGATTTGTTTTTTTTTAAAGTTGAGTGATTGAATTGAAACTTTGCCTCATCCAACGTGGCAAGTTAACTGGCCACGTCACCTGTCCCGTTAGGCCTGTAACAGAAAATGTTAATTGGTGACTGAATTGTCACTTTTTGATAACGTTAGCTGCTATTTTGTTATTTCTCAAAAGTTGAGTGATTGAATTGAGACCAAAATGACTGTTTTGTCAACTACCTCAAAGTTGAGTAACTGTTGGTATAATTTACCCTAAATTTTATCAAAGTGCAGTGATTTTAGTCAAGATAAAGCTTCTCATATCAAAAAAACTTCAACAACATGGGGCTCCATGAACCAACGTAAAGTTCGTCATCCCTTTAACAAACCGGCTCCATAAACTAACGTAAAGTTCATCATCCCTTTAACAAACTGATTGTTACCATCTTGAACAATTGCAACAAAATTTTTTTTATTTAAAATTTAGTGATTATTGTTGAAAAATATGGAAAGAATTAATTGCAAAATATAGGCTTTAGGGTGCAAAAAGTCCTTAAACTTTTTCAAAAAAAGCAATTAAGCCCTTACTCTCTCTTTTTTGCATTCATTTAGGTACTTCAACTTTCAAAATACATCAAATAAATCTCTCCTTGGAAGAAAGATCTTGATAGTAACTCTTGTATATACCGATTCCCAATATCTTCTGGCTCTTCATTTTCGTATGGTGATTGCAAAAAGCCATTTGCCATCCAAAGGGAGATCAAAAAGAAGTGATCGAATTCAAAATCTTTTTGAAAAAATGAACAAAAAGCAAAACATTGCTTTAAATACCAGGGCAAATGATCATAACTTAGTTTTAGAGCAGGCAAGATGTCATTTTCCTCCTGTTTCAACTTCCATAGTTCACTATCTCTCACAAGTTCCCAATCATGTTGTACCCTAGTTGAACAGAGTAGGCTGCCTAAAGTCTTCACGGCCAAAGCAACCCCTTTGCATTTTTGAACAATTCCTTCCCCGATTCTTACAAGATTGTCATGTTGTTTCTCTTCGCCTTCTTTAAAGGCAAGTTTAAGAAACAATGATAGACAAGTCTCATCAGAAAGATACTCTAAATCGTACGGGGGGATTGTGCCTGTGATTGTAGCCACTTTGTGGCTACGAGTTGTGACAATGATTTTACTCCCTTGCGCTCCCCCACACAACAAATCTTTCAGCTCACTCCATTTCTTCTTGTCCTCGTTCCAGATATCATCTAGTACCATAAAAAATGTTTTACCATTCAAACAATCTTGTAAAACTTTATGTAATTCCTCCTTATTCTTCTCCTTGCAGTTCATACCAGTGGCAGATTTAATGATTTTTATCATCAGTTGTTTGATGTCAAAATCCTCTGTAACGCACACCCAGATTCTCAATTCAAAATGCGACTTCCCACTCTCCTCGTTAAACACCAATTGGGCAAGGGTAGTTTTCCCAATACCTCCGATCCCAACTGTGGGAAGGACAGGGATATCTTCCCCATCAGTTGGATTCATTAAGAAGTTTAGTAGGTGTTGTTTAGCTTCATCTCGACCGATGACACTAGATGTCTTAACAAAGGAGTAGGTTTCCCTCCCACGATGTATGACTTTAGTTTCATGATTTTGTGTGAGATGAAACTTGGCCTTGTTAGCTGCAATCTCATTCAACATCTCGTTTGCCTTTTTGATCTTACAGCCCATCCTAAGCGAAATGCCAAAGGGTTAGAGCCAGAAAAGAAATGGCGTACCTTCCTTCCAGTGCTTCCCCGTTCCAGGACCTGCCTCCTCAATGCTTGGATATCGAACTCGTCTATCAAATCTTCCACGTCGTAGCAAGCATCTTTGAACCTTTGTAGCCAAAGGACCACAGCTCTTATAGCAGCTAGCGTGTCTTCAAGCTTTTCGAACTCATTTCGAACACCCCATGCGGAGCAAATTCCTTCGTAAGCAACATTGCCTAGTTTCTCCAATACTTTTCCGGCAATCCCGAATGCAAAGGTTTGAGCCATTTTCTTTTGGTGGAGGAAAAGAAGAATTATGGGTGATTGTTTTTGGTATGAAATTTGGGATTAAAAGGTAATAAAAGCGGAGATGGGGCCATTGTTGAAGGTATTTATAGGAAGATAAAAAGGAATGATTTGGGTTGCAAGTTTGTGGAGCGAAGTACATGTTCTTAATGTTTCCTTTCGGTGCAAAATAAGGGTTGAAGTGATGGTTGGGTAACGGATTTATTCATTGGTGAGGATGGGGGCATCCTAAAATTACAAAAATTGAATATTACAAAACCCTGATTTCATGAAATTATAAGATTTTATTCATCAAGCTTTCCTTCTTCAACACACCTTACGATTTTAATTGAGTAAATGTAACTATAAATATAGAAGTTTATTTGAGAAATTCTTAGCTAAAATTAGGATTAAAATCTTGGGATAATTATTTATTTCATCCTCCAACTTTAAAATAAAGCTAATTAATCTCTTATTTTAAAATTTTACCTTTTTTAGTCTTTAAATTTTTTTTTGTTAAATCACCCCAAAATAAATAGAAAAGTTAACTTCTATTAATATTGCTGACGTGACATATACATGGATGTCACATGAATAATTAATTTTTTTAATTTTAAAATTTCAAAAAATATATATTAACAATATTAAAAATAAAAAGTATTAAAACCGTTTTAAAAAGTATAAAAAGTATAAAAATTATTAAAAATATTTTTTAAATGTTTTTAATTTGAAAATTTAACTAATTGCTAACATAGCATACACGTGGATTACCACGTGAATGTCACATCAATAAATTTTTTTAAATTTTCAAAAATTTCAAAAAATTATAAACAAATATTAAAAATAAAAAATTATTAAAATTATTTGAAAAAGTAAAAAAATATTTTTAATTTTTAAAAAATTAATTAATTGTTAACATACACATGGTAATTCACGTGTATGTTACGTTAACAAAGTTAACAAACATTCACTTTTCTATTTATTTTGTGGTGATTTGACAAACAACGCAAATTTAAGAGCTAAAAGAGACAATTGAAATGAAGGACTAAAATAATTTTTTTTTATAATGTTCGAGGATCAAATAAGTTATAATGTCTAAAATCTTTAATTTGCATTAATCCACCAACTAAAGATCGGAAAGTTGGGGATTGAATTCTTTGTTTGATCCTCTAAGCAACATTTCTGGAAATTAATGATCCAAAAACCACCTTTTTTATGGCCACTTACTCTCATATGTTATACATATTATGCAAGAATTTGAGAATATTTTGAATAGAAATTGCATTAGTATGCATGGTTCTAATAAATTTTGTTATGATGGATTTTAAAAAGACTAATAATGTTTGGGGTTTAGAGTTTAGGGTTTAAATATAAAATTTTTTATAATTATTTTATTTTTAAAGAAAATTTTAATTTTTTTTATTTTGAAGAGCTTTTTCATAATTTTTAAATTGTTTGTCGGTGTAGCAACAAAATGGTGTTATATATGTCGGCAATGAAAGATAGATAGTTAATTTGCTCCAAATAAAAGAATAAGGAGTCAAATCGAATAAAATTATGAAAGTTGAGAGCTAGATATGTTATTTTATCTTATATATAAAACATGAAAAAGAAGCATTTAACATCATAATTTTAATAACTGATTATTTTACTCGTTGTACAGGGACTAATTTGACCATTTTTAAATAAGGGACCAAAATATAATTTGAGATACATTAGACTGACTGCTGTGCTACTTTTATCTAATATATTGAATAGACATTATTATTGTGTAACTGTTTGGATTTGAAGGTTTAGATTTATAAAAATGTTTTTTCTAAAAATAATTATGAATATTAAAATTTATTAGATTTCATTTTTATAATAATAAATAATATTTGATGCATAAGATATATAGGTTTGAAAACCATGATATTTTTATAATAATATTTGGGGCTTGAATTTTTTTTGGTCCAACTTAATCCCTGATATTTCTTTGAAAATCATAAAGTTCAGGCACAATATGAAAATAATTGTCAAGTTTATCCCCCGATATGAGAATAATTGTTAAGTTCAGGGACTAACTTGGACAAAATAAAGTTTTGGCCTCAATGTGAGTGGAGTTGTCTAGTTCAAGTCTCAATATGAGAATAATTGCTAAGTTTAGAAACTAAATTGACCTAAAGAAAAAGTTCAAACCCCAATATAAGAGTAATTGTTACGGTTACCCCAAATAAAGATTTAACCATGGTAGTCGGCATCGTTCTGGTACTACCCGTACAAGCCAAAACGTTTTATTATGGTAGTAAACCGAAACAACAAACTTTAGGTTCCATTTTGATGCAAATTCCTATTGCTACCGACCATATCAGTGCGTACCGGCTGATTTCACTCGTACTAACCAAAATATGGTGCATCGATCAGTAACAAAAAATAATTTTAAATTTAAATTATTTATTTGTACCAAAAATAATTTTAAAATATATTTTAATTTTAAATTAATTTTTATTATTTGTTTTTGAAATTGTTGAATTATAAATTGTTATATGTATAGAATGAGATATAATCTTTTTTGCTTAATTTATGCAATAATTTTTTTACTTGCTTATTTTGAGGTTGTTTAATGATGAATTGTATTTGTGAAGTTTATAAAATCTTTTTTTTACCACTCCAATCAAAGTTTAATTTTTATGAGCATTTTTTATTTGGGATTTATTTAATCTCATTATTTGATATTTGTAAATACCTTTTATATGCATATATCAAATCTTTTATAAAAATAGTGATAAATTCAAAACACACTAATACTGCTACGTACCAATACTAGTAGAAAAACGGTACATCCACGGATACGTTATTGATTTCCTTGGATTTAACCCAAAGTGCAATCAACCTCACTATTACGCCTAATACTCTGAATTTAAAAAAAAAAAAAAAGTTTAGGGTAAACTACATCATTAGTTACTAAATTATGGGTAAGTTTTCGTTTTGGTCTATTAACTAAAAAAGTTACAATTTGGTCACTAAACTATTTGAAAGTTTTTATTTAAGTCATCAGGCTATTAAGTTTTTTTAACAAAAAAAAGTTTTCCCAGTGAGCTCCAAGCAGGAATTCGATGATCGGAACAGTGAATCAATATCCATCAACACTAGAGGAATATACCTGATATCCAAGTAGATCTACGATCAATGTCAGAAATCGGAAAAAAGAATTGTTTGAACTTTGGTTCACAGATTCATGACGTCCCAAGTTGTTTCATGAAAAAAAATTTGAACAGTAGAAGAGAAAGGAAAAAAATACTTCCGATTGGTGTAAGCAGTGCAAATAAAGAAAGCCATATCAATTTTAACAATCTAATGACTTAAATGAAAACTTTTAAATAGTTTAATGACTAAATTATAATTTTTTTAGTTAAATAAACCAAAATGAAAATTTATTTATAGATTAATAACTATTGACGTAGTTTACCCAAAAGTTTATTAAGTTAGTGTAGGGATGGATTAAAATTTCTATTGGGGACGTAAATTCACGTGTACACATTCTAACCACACCACCCACAATGAAAGACCCTCAGATTTAAAGTCTGAAAGTGGTGATTTGTGGAGGCCACGTTTTCCCATGAAACTTCACATGACTAGAACCCGAGCTTGTCTAATAAACCATATAATAATTTACAGATTTGGACTGCATTTAAGAGCCCCTCTTTCTCTCTATTTAAATAAATAAAGCTATAAGATGCCAATACATTTCAATTAGGGTAAATTATAAAAATAATCACTTTTATTTGTTTTAAATTACATTTTAGTTATTTATGTTTGAAATGTTACGTTTTAGTCACTTACGTTATCGTTTTGTTATGAAGTGGTCACTTTGCCGTTAAGCTCTATTACCTCCCTAACAGTAATCCTATGTGGCAGTGAAAATGGATGTCTAACTGGGATGAGAATAGTTTTCCAGTCAAAATGGAAAAGAAAACTAAAAGAAAAAGGAGACGAATGATTTTTCTTTTTCAGTTTAAGGTGTAATTAATTTAAAATTTTCAGTTAATTAATTTTATTTAATTAAAAACATATTCTCGTCCCAATTGGACATCCAAGTTGACATTTAAAACTTATTTGGACTGCCACGTAGGATTGTCGTTAGGGAAGTAACGGAGCTTAATGACAGAGTGACCATTTCGTAACAAAACAATAACGTAAGTGACTAAAACGTAACATTTCAAACATAAGTGACTAAAATGTAATCTGAGGCAAACAAAAGTGACTATTTTTGTAGTTTACCCTTTCAATTAGTCCTATGTAATTATGTCTTGCAATCATTAATTTGGTAATAAAATGATGGAAATTTTTATATTAAGAGTCAAATTTCATTTTTTTTTTTTAAATAATAAATTGAATTTTGTAAGTTAGATAAAAAAAAGTAAACCGATATTTCTGTTAAAAAATTTATTCACTTATTATCTGATTGTTTGAATTAGTCTCTCTACGTCAAAATTTCATCCATTTCACTATCTATAAAAAAATTCCATCTATTTTTTCTGTTAAATTTCCATCCATTTTGTTTGAATTAGTCCATTTATGTCGATATAAGGTACATGTGGCATGCCAAGCGTCACTATTTGGTGGTTCCATCAACTACATCAACATTTAACAGTAAAAATGTATAGAATTTTTAATAGAAATACTAGTTTGATCTTTAATCTTATGTACAAAGGAAAATTTGACCATTTTTTTAATAAAGGGAAAAATGTAATCTAAATTTTAATACAAAGACCTTCATAATACTTTAATGTACGGATTCAAAAATATATTTTTTTTATAATTATCAAATCAATATATACTAACTCTATCAAGAATGGAATTTTAACTTAGCATAACTAGACATAATGATATAATTTATAATTTATGAGCTTTATATTAGTACATCTTTATTTACAATAGATATAGTCACATAGAGATACGAACTAAAAAAATGCATGGATTGAGCTTTAGTTTAATTAGTATCGTTATTGTTGTGACATGTAGAAGGATGCAGATTTAATCACATTTAAATACATGTTATCCTCCGATTAAAATATTTTTTTGAAAGTTTCACTAATACAAGAAAGTATAGTTACAAGCACAACATAGGAACAAATTGTAAGTACAAGCACAAATACATATTCGACCAACTACAACAGCATGTAAAATCAACCTAGTACAAAGCACAACGGATAAAAAACCGAAAATAATTGGAGAAAACCCACACATGGCACATGCACAAAGTGGAGTGGAGACTCACACATTGTAATTGCGTATGGTGAGACTTGAACTTGAGTCTCAAAGACTTAAGGCCTCCACCTTAACCAACAATATTTGGGTGCATTATGAGTAGTAATAGATATTGTATAAAAAAAAAGAGTAAATTATACCATTAGTCACTAAATTATGGATAAACTTTTATTTTGGTTACTTAACTAAGAAAAGTTACAATTTAGTCATTAAACTATTCAAAATTATATATTAATTATATTTTTCTTAATATTGAACTAGTAGATATCATACACTAAAATTAAAGTTATTTTATTTTATTTAATAATTTATTTAGTAATATATTCATTATGGTTATAACCATATTTATGGTTGATATTACAATCATTTTTCATGAATTATTATAATTATGATTTATAAATTTATTTGAACACAATATATTTACTTATTATATATAATTTGTAATAAAAATTAAGAATTGTAATAATTTATCAAAATTTTATGAAAATTGAGACTAAAAAAATATTAAAGGAACTAAACTTGTTAAAAATAATTCTATAATAAAGACAATTGAGTAAAATGTACTTATAGATAATTTTATATTCCGCCAACCAAACACTTACATTGCAGTCCAATGAACTATATGAAGTAAGTCAAATGAACTAAATAAAATAATATCATGTTCTATTTGTAATCTTAAATTCTCGTAATTCTGTAATTCTGTTACAAGACATAATCTAATTAACCAAATTCACCTAAATATTAAGAAGGTGGCTTAAATATTTTTATGATATGCATGAAATAAATAAGTTACACCATGAATTTGAAAAGCGGGGGCTGGTCCTAACTCAACCTGCTCTTCCTTGTTTTATGTATAAGCTCTTTCAGCCACCTATTGTTTTTAGATCATTTCTGTCCTTAATTTGAAATTTGCCTATTTATATTTTAATTTTATATAATTTAAAATTTTAAAAGTTTTTCACATTTGTATTATATTACACAAGACATCCCAAATTATTACTTTTATTTTAAATTAATCTCAAAATTTTAAAGTATTCTAATTACATCTCTAAACCATCGAGATTTTATAATAATTAAGTTCCTTCTATTATTAAAATCATTAATTTAACTGTTAAATTAGACGTCACATCTTATGTAGCATAATTTAAAATGAAACATTTAAATAAAAATAAATACTATGAAAATGAATATGGTAAAAATCTTTGTTTTAAAATTTTCGAAGATTTTTCAAAAGCTTTTCAATTAATAGTTAAATTATGTTATATGAGATTTGATGTGTAAATTAATAGTTAAATTAATAACTTTACTAATGGAATGATATAATTAATTTTTTTAAAATTTAGGGACTAAATTTAAAAAAAGTCATAACTTAGAAACAGATGGTGCAATTAAACCCAATTAAAGTCCAAAATCAAATCTTCAAAATCATAATTAGACCCATTCAAGATCGCTATTGGGTTATATTCCAGTGTCCTGCAGTAGTTAAGCTCATATATATACCACAAAGAGATCAACGGCTGAAACAACATTGAACATGTGTGTCCGATCACTGATGTCCTCGTATGTTTTATAGACCGCAGATTTTCTTGTTAGGTTTCAAAACAAAACTACAAAAAAGGCACCAAGCCGACACCCAACAATATATATTATATATAAAATAATTTATTAATTAATTATATGAATTTTTTTTCGCTGTGTACGTTATGAAATCTAACAAAAAATATGAATCTTCGATCTTAAATTTTTTTAATTATTAACTAAGGTAAATTACACTATTAGTCATTAAATTATAGGTAAATTTTTACTTTAGTTATTTAACTAAAAAAAGTTAATAAATTGGTTACTAAATTATTCTAAAATTTTCATTTAAGTCACTGAACTATTCAAAAGTTTTAATTTAAATTAATTGGATGTTTAAGTTTTTTTTTTATAAGTTTCACAAACGAGATCTAAGCGACGATTCGAATATCGGTACCCACTGATGAGTAGAATAATATACCTTAGATCCAAGTCGATTTGACGATCAGTGTCGGAGATCAAAGAAAAAAGTTATTCGAATTTTGGTTTACAGATTTGTGGCGTCCAAAATTGTTTCATAAAAGAAATTGAATTGTAAAAGAGAAAGGGAAAGAGAGCTTTCGATTGGTGCAGACAATATAAATAGTAGAAAGTCAAATAGCAATAATTTCAACAGGTTGTGACTTAAATGAAAACTTTTGAATAATTCAGTGACCAAAACAAAAACTTACCTATAATTTAATGATTAACAGTATAATTTATTCTATTATTGTAATGATGTAATAATCACATTTAAAAATTATACAAATTACGTCCTCCCCTACCTCATATATATTTAGTCAACTTTAATAGAAAACAATAATAAAAAGAAAACGAAAACAAAATTAAAATATAGAGGTAGAAAGGCAAATATCAACTCAAATATTAGTATTTCTTTTTCGTTTATATAAATTAATTATGATTAGTAAGTGATAAATAAAGTTAGTGTATTATCGATTGAGTCTTAACTCGATTGATATTGATATTGATATTATTATCAATATAGGAAGACTTGAGTTCGAGTGTACTGAAGCGTATTATTTTCTTATTTAAGGGATGAGGAGGGGCTATGCTTAATTTCAAGCATTATATAAAAAATAATAGATATGACAACAATTTATGATGAAATTAATGTAAAAAAATTCTCGTATTTAATATTTTATGAAAGAAATAAAGAGAGGATATTTTTATTCCCATAAAGAAAAACTTAATAACAGAAAACAAATGGGGAAGCGACTCTAAGCTCATGAATTAATCATGACGAGCTTTACAATTTTACACTAAAATTCGTTTTTATTATTTGAAATTTAATATATTATTATTATTAGGAATTTGATTTATTTATTTTCTAGAATATTCAATTGGTAATGGAGTAAATTTTATTTTTTTTGTTAAATTTACTAATATGGCATTTTGAAATAAAATGAATTTTATTTGATTGTCATGTAATAACGAGAATAACTTTAATTAATTTTTTTAATAATATTAACAATTAGATTTGTATTTTTAAATTTTAAAAATAAAAAAATAAATGCTTGGAACAAAAAAAAAATTGATTTAGAGTATATTTTAACTAAAATTCTTTATATTTATAAAAAAAATAAAAACCTAATTTGATATTCGATCCCCCTAATTGGTCGAAAATATTATTAATTTACTTTTGTTAAATTTAAATATGTACAGATTTTATTTTTTTAAAATCAGATATTTGAATATTAAAATATTACATATTTAAATTTAATTAAAATTAATTAGCAGTGGAGGGAGTAAATTTTTGGGAAAAAGGACTAATTTTAAAATTATAAAGAGTATAGGGACTAAGAGGAAAATTAAGTAAAAAATTAATGGCCTCATCATTTCTGTGTATATAAATACATATCTGTGAAGTGCCCACTCCCTCGAATTCAAACCCTGCATTTTCAACCAAAAAATTCAAAAAAAAAATTCTAAATAAGTGATGGGGTTTCCGGCAAATGGCTCATCGGACAAACCATTGAAGTTCCTGATCTACGGTCGAACCGGTTGGATCGGTGGTTTGTTAGGCAAACTCTGCGAATCCCAGGGAATAGATTACGAGTACGGCTCCGGCCGTTTGGAGAACCGGATTTCACTTGAGTCCGACATAGCCAACGTGAAACCGACCCATGTATTCAATGCCGCCGGTGTCACCGGTCGTCCGAACGTCGATTGGTGCGAATCCCATAAGGTCGAGACCATCAGAACCAATGTGGTCGGGACCCTTACCCTCGCTGACGTTTGCAGAGACAAAGGCCTCATCTTGATTAATTATGCTACAGGTTGTATCTTTGAGTACGATGAGGCTCATCAGATCGGAACGGGTATCGGGTTTAAGGAAGAGGATACTCCGAATTTCATCGGTTCCTTTTATTCTAAGACCAAGGCTATGGTAAGCAAAGCTTCAATTATGTTATTAGATCTGATAATTTGTTTATTTGATCTGTTCTTTTTCATATGGGTATCCTTTCAGATCTTGTGATTTCATTGAAATGTTGTTGGGTTTTGTTTATGATTGATCGATTTGTTTGTTTAATGCAAGAAAGTTATTGATAATTTCATTGTTTTCACATTCAAAGTATTCATATTTGCTTATTGCATCTATTGGTATTGATCTCACTTGGATCTGCATTGCAAGGCCCTGTACTAATCTTAATACTAAAGAGTTACATTGCATTTTGCCCCGCTATTTGAAAAATGGGCAAATTAGTCCTTGTAAATAAGATCAAAGAGCTAACTGGTCCTTTTTGTTAAAATTTCATCTATTTGTATTGTAAAGATCAGTTTTTAACCATAAAAACTAATTTAACAAAAAGATCAGTTTGCTCTTTGATTTAACATAGAGGGACTAATTTGTTCATTTTTTGTGTAAAGGGGTAAAATGCAACTCGACTCTTAGTACAGGGGCCTTTATTGAACTTTTACCATTGCCTTCCTTTTGTTATAGTTTAATGTATTTAGATCTGACTTGTGCTCTTGTTCTAATAATGGGATCTTTGTTAATGATTCAAAAAAAGGTGGAGGAATTGCTCAAGAATTATGAAAATGTATGTACCTTGCGAGTTAGGATGCCTATTTCATCGGATTTAGCCAATCCCCGAAACTTCATCACAAAAATAACTCGGTACGATAAAGTGGTTAACATTCCTAACTCGATGACCATCCTCGATGAGCTTCTTCCGATTTCCATCGAGATGGGAAAGAGGAACTTGACCGGAATTTGGAACTTTACAAACCCGGGAGTGGTAAGTCACAATGAGATATTAGAAATGTACCGTGACTACATTGACCCTAACTTCACCTGGAAGAACTTCAATCTCGAGGAGCAGGCCAAAGTTATCGTAGCCCCGAGAAGCAACAACGAACTCGATGCCACCAAATTGAAGACAGAATTCCCTGAGCTCCTTTCGATTAAAGAGTCTCTTATTAAGTATGTATTCGAACCGAATAAGAAGACTGGTGGAGCTTGATCAGTTACTTTGCCTGATAAAAAGTTTGTCTTCAAAGGTAAACTATGTGAGACTAGTTGAGCTTGAGATTTTAGGTTATGAATTCATTGATTTTCCTCTCTTTTTTTTATCATCTTGTTTATGAATTTGGTTCGTGTGGGTCGATATGGATGGTGATAACCTCTGCCGATACGCACGCACGCCTCTTCCCAGATGACTCGAAAGATTGCTGGTATTTTGTATTTGAATGTTGTATTCATATATGAACATTTGAATAAGTCAGTTGGAAATGGTTTTATCTGGTTATGAATATGCATTTTGAGTTTTATATTTGGTATTTGCCTCCTTTGCTTGGCTTCATCTTTTGGCTCATGTTCAATTTAGTCTATTTTTCTTGTTTCATTTAGCACAACACCTTAATGTGGTAGATATTTTGGTCAAAAAGTTTCATTTTGAATTGAAATTGGGTTTGCGAAATACCCAATTTAATACCATAAACTAGAACCACTTTCCATAAAGGTTATGGAAATTGCCTCTTTATAGATTTATTCAGGGTTAAAATATGCCCTCATTATTTATATTCTTCACAAATTTATTTTTATTTTTAAGAATGTAGTCTCTTTATTTTCTAAAGTTCAATCATTAAGATGGTTAAAATTTTTGGTTAGAATGTAATTTTTTGAATTTAACAAAATAATTTTAATATTATTAACAATTGAACTTGAATTTTAAAATTTGAAAAGTAAAACGATTGAATTCGTAAAAATAAAAGTACAAGAATTAAATTCTAAATTTATAAATAATACGTTGGCTTATGATATATTTTAACAATTATATAATTACCATTAAAAGTAATATTTCAATTGTAAGGCACGTTATATTTCCAATGAGAGAACACAAGTTCGAACTTTGAATATGATTTTATTGAGAGGTGTAATCACAAACCTTGGAGATGAACTAAATTATAGAACAAATTTGTATTAGATAATGCAATTATTTGATTTAATCTTTTACCAAATTAATATTTAGATATTATTTTATATTGATACCACAATGATTTAACTTTAATTTTTTTTATTAAATCAATATAGTCAATCCCAACTTCATTTGTTTGCCCAAATTTTTTGGATGAGTTTGCCCGTTATACACCTAAAACAACGAATCACTTATAACAAATATTTAATATTTGGATCATATTTAAATTTTCTTAAAATTTCAAATCTAAAAAATTATAATATATTATTAATAATATTAATTAGTGAGATTTAAATAATATTTTTAATAAATTTTATAAATATAATTTTATTTATTAAATATTATATTTACTTAATAAAATATTATTAATATATTTTTATATAAAATTTAAAAATCTTATTGAAATAGCATTTCAACTAAAAATTATTATTTTTATTTAACTTAGAAATAAAATTAATTTTATTAAAACATGTGACAAGAGGTTGTTATAAAGAACTATTTTAATAAAGAGTGTATTTCATACAGCTGTTATTATTATAGATAATAAAACATAAAACATAAAAAATTAATTCTACATCAGACTTAATTATTATAATAAAATGTCGCTACAAAGAGTGGTGGTTGTAGAGAATGCCGACTTTATCTAAATACTACTTTGTATTAGTTTATCAAATTAAACTACAAATATTATCAAAATTATCATTAAAATTTACAAATTCTATACAAGAAGACAAATTAAAATTTTTTTGGAAAACTTTGAGAGGGCAGACATAAAATTGCCACAATTTTAGATAATGATTATACAGTTAAAATAAAATTGGAAAAAATAAAACTTAATAGGGGTTAAAATGAAGTTGTTGGCCTGGCCCCTGCCGACAGTCTAAATTCTTCCTTGTTTGTCACACTAAGATAAATCGTATAGGGATGAACAGTTTTTTCTTTTACCTTCAACATTGACATCTAAATCTTGTGTGGTCCATTTTGTTATTTGAACATAAAATCATTACACATACAAAATTCAAAAGCTTAACACCCTAATACTAATGTTAATGTAATGATGAAGATTGTTTGTAGCGACGCAAAAATTTTGTGGATTCGGGGTCGCTAATTGGGGCGATTTATTAGAAAATTGGAAATTAAAATTTGGTTTTAGAATAAACCGGGAGTCGCCACCGATCCTTTTTCCTAGGTGTGATCGGACACCTATCAGATTCATTTTTAAAACAAAAGGAAGGCTGAATTTAGGTCTACGTTTGAAAGCCAGAGAAAAATTAGGGCTCGGGAGTCGGTTACGTGCGAGGAAGGTATTAGCACCCTTGCGACGCCCAAAAATTGGTATCTCATAAACAAATGTTGTCTTGATTTTCAAAATACGAGTTCAATGTAAAATTTAGTTATGATCCGATTAAAAAGACGAGAAAATTTTAGTTTATTCTGGTTTTTGAGAAGGGTATATCGCTTTAACACGAGTCAATTGACATTCACCCAACATAGCGATGAACTCGATGACTTAATGTTAAATCGGTATGTTGCCTTGATTATTGAAATTAATTAGAAACGAGAATGTGATTTTTAAAGCAATGTAAAAACAAAATTGATATAAAATAAAAGGGCAAAATGCATTAGAGCAAATAATAAATATAACGGTAATACTAAAAACACTAACAATACATGCGATATTAAATGTGAAAATAATAGTATTAAGATAAAATAATAAATTACAATAGTGAAGATAATAAATGTAATGATATATAATGATATATACAAATAATATCGTATGTACAAAGCGTATGTGTACATAATATATAAAAATACAATACTAAAGGTATATATGTAATGTATAAAAATGCATAATAATGTTGAAAATATGTAATATTACGGAAACATATGCGTAATAAAAGCTATTAATATATTACATAGATATTTATATATACACATAAAAAAAAAAAAAAACCAGCAATAATATTACTTAAGTATACACAAATATATTAAATATGTACACTTATTATAAATATATAAATATATACCAAAGCATGAACTAATAATAATAATTATTATAATAATATTATTATTGTAAGAAATAAACATAGCATTAATAAAATACTATAATAAAATAAATAAGAAATATTAAATATGAAATTATGTATATATATTTATACGTACATAATATATATTAATACATGATAGTAATAATAATAATAATAATAATGCTAATAATATATAAAAAAATAAGGAAATGAAAATAAAAGGGATAAGGACTAAAATTAAACCAAAAACAAAGTTATGGGGCAAATTTTAAAAAGAAAACGAAAATAAAGGGCCTATTCGAACACGCGGACAACTCTGGGGGATTAAAAGCGCAATTTTCCGAGCCATTTAAAACGCTGCGCAGGTAAGGGGACCAAATTGAAAACACTGAAAAATTAGCGGGCTAGATTACAAAACACAGTAAACCTAATTGTAGACCCAAAAGAAAGCGGAGGGGCTAACTGCGCAAATAGCCCCTCCCTTAAAAAAAAACGCGGATCCTAGCCCCAATGGGTCGGGTCTTCGGGTCATACTCCAAAACGACGCCGTTTTGGGGTTAAATGGCAGCCCCCAAAACGACGTCGTTTTGAGGTGCTATAAAAGGGCCTAAAATCTGAAAAAAAATCATTTGAGAGGGAGAGGAGAAAAAAAAAAACAGAGAGGGAAAGAGAGAAGAGGGGGAGAAGGAGAGGGCTCCGGCCAGGGGGTCATCGGTCCGGCCATCGGACCTTCACCGGCGCTGGCGCCGGCCACCGCACGCGGTGGCCGGAAAAGGTAAAAAAATTGATTTTTTTCTTTTTTTTTGTTATTTTTATTTATTTATGCTATTTTATTTAATATATGTATATTATATTTCTTACTGGTATTAAAGAAATAAAAATGTAAATCTATTTACATTGAAACCGAAAGAACAAAAGAATAGATAAATAAAAGATAACCTTTCGTTTGTTTCTTTTGCTTTCTCCCCGATATTGCTTTTTGTTTTTCACTGAGATCGTTTAAGCCTTAGACTAGATTGCTTGTAAATATTGATGGTTTGTATTGTTTTTTTCTTTTTGTGAAACTGCCGAATCTCTAACCCCTTTACAATGTTTCATTCGGCTTTTTATAGCCATTTTCATTACACGATGTTATTACTTATCTTGCTTATGTCTTGTTTGTCTGTCATTTCTGCAGGGCATGGAGCGGAGCAGAGTTGGTGGCCATGGCAGACGGCAGGAGGCTGAAGTGACAGAAGAGTCAGAGGGTGGGTCAAAAGGCAGAGACGGCTAGGGCAAGTGGGGATGACTAGGTGGCTAGGCAAGTGGGGCTGATTGGGCTTAGGGTTTGTATTGGGCTAGAGGGGTTAGTGGGTTGGGTTAAGTGTTAAGTTAGTTGGGTCTGGTGGGTTTTGGGTTTAAATGTTTGGGTCTTAAGGTTTAATGTAATGGGTTTGGTTGGGTTGGTTTTGTAATTGGCTTAATGGGTATGGGTTATATTTTGGGGACCAAAATTGGTCTGTACATTGTTAATTCTATTTTTGTACTTCTTATATTGGTCCGGGATGAAACCATCCGATAGTAAATCAAAATAATAAATTTTAAGTTTTGTTTTAGTGTAAATTTTGATTGGTGTTGATTGTACTGGTATGTATTGATTGATTTTACCTGTACCAATTGGAATATGATGTATTGGTCGGTACAAATAAAATGAATTTTAAATTTATTATTATTATTTACGCTGAATTTATTTAATCACGGATTATTATATGCATAGTATTAGATGATATCATTTTTTTAACTTAAAGGAATAATTTTTTTACTTGTTTATTTATGAATTTGTTTAACGATAAATTGTATTTGCAAACCTTATTTAAGAATATTTTATATAATTGATGAGCATTTTATATTTTATATTTATTTAATTTCATTATTTGATATTTGAATTTGAAATAGTACACCAAATAGATTAGTAGTTGTACACAAAAATGATATGTCTGTAGGTAAAATACTAACTACCTTAATATAGATATTGAGAAATTAGGTTTGGGTCATTGTATCATGTAGTATTTCTCGTGATACCTGAATCTTATAGCGACTCATTTTCTCTAAATCCTCAGCAACTTATGATCTATCAAGTTTCTACGAAAACTTGAATTTATCTAGAGTTTCATTGCATCTTTTATTTCAAATCAAAGATATTTCCACTATCACGAGAATAAAAAAACTGTATAAATACTCATCATGATTAATTATTGTGAGTGTCATTTGCTGAAAACCTCAAAATATTGTTTTGGGGTTTCTTTTTAGTTCTCAATTTAGGCAGAGAATTTATGGGCGTTTTGAGGCTTCGTTGGTTACAAAACTGAAGTCCTTGACTGCTTTCCTTGTTTTCTATGATTGGGTCAGTGATTTTGATGCCTTTCATCTGAATGGGACTCTCGTTTTCTTTTGTTCAAAACTCAAAAGAATTGAACTGAATCACTCTCTTCACTTCTGCTTCTCATTGTGTAGCAGAAATATCAGCATCTAAACCAAAGGCAAGATTAGAGGGAATAGTATTCCAATCATGATGGTTTGTATATAACTAAGCTACCTGAACACGAAGTCGACCGTCTTATTAGCATCCCGATGCGAAGAAAATCAGATATCAACATTAAGTAATCCTTAATTAATATACCAAACTTCGAAATATTTATGCTAGGCATCACCAAAGCATTAAATGGCCTCCAGGCAATGTGACTCAATAATAAATTTTATCAAAGTGCAGTGATTTTAGTCAAGATAAAGTTTCTCCTATCGAAACAACTTCAACAACATGGGGCTCCATCAAAACCAACGTAAAGCTCGTCACCCCTTTAACAAACCAATCGTTACCATCTCCAAAAATTGCAACAAAAGTCTTTTTTATTTAAACTATAGTAATTATTGTTGAAAAATATGAAAGACAATCGACACTGTTTCTATATTTGTGTTATTGACAATTTTATTGAACTGGATTTTTAGACTATATTGACATTGTGAAATGTATTTAGACCATCAATGAAAATCATATTATTTTAAAAAATATTTATGGAGGATTGGATCACATTCGATCACACTTATCAAATCCCTTGGATCGAAGATATTGGATTGAAACTTTGATATCTTAGATGCCAAGAGTCCTTATTTACATTGCTTGTTATTATTATATTGTATTCAGCTTGGTAGGTCTTCTTTGTGTTAGCATAAGGGTGAGCGTTCGATCGAATCGAGTGAAAAATTTTTAATTTAATCGAGTTTACGAGTCCTATTTTATCATCCTAACTTGATTTGAAATTTTTTTGAATCGAATTGAATGAAAAAAAATTCGAGTCGAGTCGAACCGAATCAAGTGAAATTGTTCGAGTTAAATTAAAAAATTAAACATGTCAAATTAAAATCTTGTTAGAGTATAAATAATTTCATGTTATAACATATAAATTTGAAACCAAATATATTTGAAAACTTTTTCCAAGTAAAATAATAAAAAATTACTTTAGTATGATAAAATTGCATCGTTTATTAACTTATTTAGATCCCAAAATTATTGTTCTAGAAAAAAATTAATTTTTTAACTTTCTTTGCATTTTTTTAGATTTTTTTAAAATTTTTAAAATTTTTAAAAATATAAATATTAAATATTTTGAATTTTAAAAATTATTTTGAATTATTTTGTAATTTTTGTTGAGAGACCAATTTGCTCATTTTCAAACTTGACAAGGATCAAAAGGGTTTTTACACTAATTTGTTATTCGAATTATTCGAATTGTAAAATTCAACTCAATTTGAACTCTAAACTCAAATTACTTAGTCGAGTTGACTTGAATAATTCAAATAACTCGAAATTAAAATTTTTTTTTGATTTTTTGAATCAAATTGAGTTTTGCTTTTCCTATGTTAACAAGTATTGAAATATTCTATATAATTGATAGATTTGTATAAGTTATTATACAGAAAGATAGAACACTTAATCTGTTCAATTGAACAATTTTTTTTTATAAGTGCATTGTGATTGTAAAATATATTATGCTGTGGTTTTACATGCTAAGTTCATAGGGGGAAATTTAATGACTACATCAATCTTCAAGGTGTAAAAGTGAGAAAATTGTCATTATACGTGTTGAAATTTGTGAATATTTCTCACTAAATTAGGCTTTGCAAATATAGAGAAATTGAACTGTACAAACAATTTTTAAGTCAATGTTTTATTCTTGTTATCCCTAGAGGTGAGCAAAACTCGATTTGATTAGAAAAAATAGATTTTTTTTCAAATTTTG
Source organism: Gossypium anomalum (assembly GCA_025698475.1). Taxonomy (NCBI): domain Eukaryota; kingdom Viridiplantae; phylum Streptophyta; class Magnoliopsida; order Malvales; family Malvaceae; genus Gossypium; species Gossypium anomalum. The sequence continues at coordinate 70,699,519 of CM046957.1, read as the reverse complement.
AGTTAATCGAATCGAGTTATTTGAGTAAAATCGAATAAGTAATTCGAGTTTTGAGTTCGAGTCGAGTTAAATTTTACAATTCGAATAATTCAAATAACATATTGATGTAAATATCCTTTTGATCCCTATCAATTTTGAAAATGAGCAAATTGGTCTTTCTCTTAACAAAAATTTCAAAATAATTTTTAAAATTCAAAATATTTATAAAAATTTAATATTTTATATTTTTTTAAAAACTCTAAAAAAATTTAAAAAATTCTAAAAATATATAAAGAAAGTTAAATTTTAAAAAAATTCTAAAATAATAATTTTGGAACCTAAATAAGTTAATTAAGTATTCAAGTTTATATACTAAAGTATCTTATTTTTTTATTATTTTGTTTTGAAAAAGTTTTCAAATATATATGGTTTTAAATTTATGTGCTCTAATATGGAATTAACTATACTGTAACAAGATTTAAATTTGTCTTGTTTAATTTTTTTTTATTGTTGAACATAAGCTTAGAAAATTAAGCGAGCATTCATCCTAATGAAAATTATCATCAGTCACCAGCGACTATCTCATATAATGCGGAAATCTTCCAGGAGCTGCTCAATTACACCTCCATCTGCCTTAGCTATACAATCAGCAACTTTATTGACATTCCCCTAAATATGTCGAAATTTGACTTACCAATTTTTGGAACATCAATCGTGAATTTGTTTGACTTCAACAACACTACTTACTGTAGCCAACCCGTTACGAATAGTTTCAATCAATATTGCGTTGTCACTCGAACAATTTCATTTCATTCAATTTCGATTCGATCGAACATTCACCCATAATTATCGCAATATTTGATGAAATGATCATTTTCAACCACTTCTTCCCAGCATATAACTCAGCCTCAACAACTATTTGAGCCAACAATTATGATGTTACTCGTGGAAAGAGCTAATTGGCTGAGATGGATAAATAAGCTTTATTTCATGTATTAATGGTTGGGTTTAATGACTAAACAATTTTCATATTCAAATATTAAAATGCACCACCAAAATAGATATAATCATCAAATTTATGAGAACAAAATTAACTTCTTTTTTTTTTTTACTGAGGTATCCTGTAAAGATTAATTTTTTGAGGCTCATGACAGCCTCTTCCTCAACGCAACAATGCCATTTCTAAAATTTGAATAGAATTACCCCACTTTTCTTTGGAGATACACTGCACTCCCATTATAATGAGAGATTCGGTTTTTTTTTCATTGGTTTAAGACACTTTACATGGCATGGGAGCTGAGTTGGTAGTGTAAGAATGACAAGTGGAGGGTCCCCCTTGATGACCATGAACATGTGACCATCAGCTGTCAACAACACAGACAGGGTCTACTCTCCACCAATAAATTTGCAGAGCTGTGTCAGAATGGAATCAGAAAAGTCCTTTACAGAGTTTTAAATTAATCACTTGATTTTTATTTTTTTTCATTCTGAAATCTAAAGTGGTCCCACAAAAACATAACAATCTCCATTACCACTTATGTTTATTACCAAGATAATAGCCCTTGAACCTACAAAAATGGAGCTTTGCTGAAATAAAAATATCTTATATTATCATCAAAGAGATTTCCAACTAGCTTTGGGTCTTAACATAACTGGCTCTAGAAAAATAACTTATTACAAGATAAAATGAAAAGAAAATTAAAGCTGAAATTGATGCTGAATCAGACTATTTTTGCTTTTTAACATACACATGGAACCCAGTATTTTGGTACTCACAAACACATCTAACACAAATGCTTTCTTCATTGCATTGGGGGCATGATAAATCTGTTCACTAATGACCGTTGGCAACGGAACCATTATCGCAAGCAGCAAAGTCCCCGTCTTTCTTTGCGTAGAATCTCCGGTACATGGAATCAACTTCGGTGAGGTAGTATGTTCCGGGAGACAAAAGGCTACAGTCTTTGCTTGTCACGAAATCCTTGGCTCCATACCTATGCTCCATGAGCTTCATAGTCTCAACAAACTTCTCAGGGGGAAACTGCAGAAAACAACTCGGTTACAATCCAAAACTCAGGCAATGAAGGTGGTAGAATGACCACGTACTTCTTATACAGGCTAGAACAGAAGTGCAAGAATTACCTCGTGCCTTGACTTCAATTTCCCACCTACATTCATCACCGATGCAATGTTCGATAGGCTAAAGGGATGTTGACCTTCATGGAATCGCAATGAAAACATTGTGGCAGTTAAACCACTTCCGTAAGAGAATAAAATCACCCGCTTCCCTGCCTGCATGTTATTAAATATATCAGATGTGAATGGAAATAGAGCAGAGATTGAAGATTTTCATTTTTATTTTCGAAAACAGATGCAATAAATTACCAATTCACTGTGTTTGTTGTGAATAAGGGATGCAAAGGCAGCATAAAGAGATGCAGTATACATGTTGCCAACTTGCTTTGGTATCAAGGTAGTTGGTTGCACCTTGGCATCGTAAAGGGACTTTGAAGCTTGTTGGGATGCCTGCAAATGCACAGTAATGATCGGTATCAGCATGAAGTTCTATTATGTCAAATCTTAGAATTGTTATGAAAGTTCAAAATAGACCTTCTCAAGATCCCGGCTTTGGTAGCTTTCGTCACCGGTCAAAGTTGAAAATGGAGCCAGTTTTTCCTTGGTAATTTCATCGACAGAACTACAAATTTAGGTAAACCGAGTAAATAACACCAAACAGAGATGATATGGTAAGTATAATCTTTGAAGTCTTCAAAGAAAGGAAAAAACCTGGCATTCCTTAAGAAGTCATTGAACAATAAACGAGCAAAACTTTTCTGCACGAGCTGCAGCAGTTGAAACAGAAAAAGTTATCAGAGACATTCCAAAGTTCCCGTTATTAAATGAAAGAAAATTTATTATCAATAACAGCTCAAATTAGCTACCTTGTTATAAGGAGAATGGAATACGAAGTATGCAGCATCAGAAAGAGAAAACTGTTTGCCCTCTAGTTTCTCGTATCTGCAGTGACACATACTGGCTTTAGCCGAGCATAACTAGTCTAAATTCCACATTTATAAAGAAAACAGAATATATCGGCCGAAAAGGAAAAAGACAAAATGCTTCGATTACTTCTAAAATGACTTACTTGTGACAGAAATATTTGTAGCAAGTATCGAGAGCCATGAGATAGCATGTTTGAGAAAGTTTCCCATCGACAACCTATGCATGTCAATTGATAGAATCATTTACTGAAACAAGAATTCTTAACGAACAAGAATAGCATAATTGATTATTATGTAATTATATGATTGCTATAAACAGTCGTTTTTGAAATTTGTCCTCGGAACTTCATCATATACATAATCCTAATGACGACAATGATATGAACAATTATTTCCCATACAAGTAGAAAAACTTTACAGGCAATTTGGTTGCATTACCGGATATTCACTAGCAAGGTTAGGCTTGTAAAAGTCATAGGCATGGGACATATGACTTCCCCGTAATTTGCTTTCAAAAGCAATAGGAGCATCAGGCCCTATTAGCATAGCAATTGCCGCTGCTCCTCCAGTAGGCCGGGCAGGTCCTTCTGCATAGACCTGAAAACAAAAGTCCGGTAAGAGAACCAAAAACAAAAAATTGCGCTTGTAGACCGTAGCAGGAAAAAGATAGGGAAATTTCGCAATAACAGTACAGGAAACAAGCATACCGCACTGTCAGTACAAACAACAAGACCATATCGTCCATCCCATGAACTACTTTCAACCCAATTGACACAGTTAAATAGAGCTGCAGTCCCTCCATAGCATGCATTAGTTGAGTCAACCCCTTCGATGTCAGTGTTTCCAGATTTCTGCTTGTTTAACACGAGAAAAGAGCATAATGTAAAGAACATGCATTTCACCATAAACTGCACCAAAGTTCATCCTAAGAAATAAACAACAACTTACAGAACCGCAATCAAACAGGACAGGATGATACCTATGAGTGGTACGGGTGCAATAAAACATGGTTGGACCATGGATTTTCCCAAGAAAAAAGTTCAGGTCACAACGACCGTATAGAGATAAAGCCTTTGACAAAATGACCCCATATAATGGCTAGCAGCTAGCAAGGGACAACTACCCTAGATAAGAAATCGTGATGATTGGGGAAGAGTACCTCAAAGATTTGCATCAAGAAGGTCTTAATGGACTTGCTCTTGTCGATCACAGTCTCACTACCAACTTCAAGACGGCCGATTTGTTTGGGGTCAATCTTATATTTTGCAAGGAGTGAAGTAACAGCTGATAAACTGCAGATCAAACATAACCACATTAGTAAAATCGAAGAAAGTGTTCATTTCAACCATCCATACAATGCAAATCTTAGTCATTATTATACATACTGTAAAACAGTATTACATGATGCTAATAACATATAAGAAGAGTAGATATAAAATGTAGAATTTGTAACCTCATAGAGATAACATCTTCCACTTCTGTACAAAAGGCCATGCAATCTTGTCCAAGTCCAATGGTGTATTTCCCCTTACTAGCACCATCATGAGCCTCCAATGCTTCCTGTTTTGTAGGAAAAAGAAATGAATATCATAAAATTAATCTCATATTACATTAATCTATGAATAAATAACATCTCAAATAAAAAGCCATCATTCTACTATGAACTAAAACAAGTATTCATAACCATATGATCATGCAAAACTAGAATTTTTTTTTTCTAAGGAAAATTGTAATTAACACCCATTGATCCAGTAAGGAATCAAACATAACACTTTAACAGTAGTTAGACTTCACCAAATTATAGAGTTCAAATGAGATGAACTTTTCAGATATACAATTAAAAATTTTGAAACAAGAAAAAAACCCCAAGAAAATTAAATTTGGAGGCAATCAGTTTATTCACCATAAATAACCAAAAAAAATTCCACCTTTGACCCATTTTTCTCACTTGAATCAGCTACCCAACCAAAACCCAGAACTCAAAAACTCGAAGAAATTAAAAGGAAAAAAAAAGAAAAAAGGAAGAGATGAAGTCACCTGTTGAACACAGGTAGGGGGGAAGTAGATTTCCATAGCAAGAATTCCCACATTCTTAGCCATTGCTCACTCTAACTATCAAAAAAAAAAAGATGAGCTTTTTCAACAACAACAAAAAAAAGTTGTGTTAATTAATTACTTAAATTCTCTCCTTTTCGTGAAAGAGTATTTGATCCCCGAAATTCGCAGAGAGAACCGTTGATGAGGGAAATCAGATGCGGTGTTTTCCTGTATTTATAGGCAAAATGCAGACTTCATGAATTCTTATTACTATTCCCCCTTTGGCCACTGTTGGAAGATATTATGTTTCTCTTTTCTACCCTTTCCCTTTTAATTATTTACTTTGATTGCCATCATGTCAGGTTGGAAAATGGTATTTTTTAGATTTTTGTTTGTCTGGTTTTGCCAGCATTTTCATTGTCTTTTTGTCCCTTTTTTATTTTTTTTATTTTAATAAAAATAAAGAAAAATATGTTTGTAACAAAAAAAAAAAGTGAATCTATACCCTAAAAAGTTTATTTTTTTTCATGATTGATGTTTTTTTTCTAGTAAAATAAACTCGAGTTTAAATTTGATTCGAAAAATTTAATATGAAATAAATTTTAAATTAGTTAAATAAATTTAAGCTAATATTTAAATCGAAAATTTTTAAAATTAATTACAATAACCACTCTAATCGAATCCGAAATTTTTTAAAGGAAATCATGTAGTATGAAATAATTAATAAGGCCAAAATCATGTTCTCATAAAAGTTATGATATGCATTAATAATGTTTTCTCTTAATAAATAATAATAATAGTTTGAAAAAAACCCATTTATTTATTTATGGATGGATAATAAAAATAAATAAATAATAGCCAAATTGGTTGAATTTGTAAATCAGATGAAATATATATTTTTTGTGGGCATTCAAAATTGACAGCATTATAATAATTATTTTAATAAATAATTAATTTTTTTTATTGAGTGTTGAACGGCCCATCCCAAAACTAAGCCGTTGAGTATTGAAATTTAGGGTTTTAAAAAAATAATTTTAAATTTTAAAAAATAATATTTTTCATTTAATATATTAAAAATAATGAAAAATTATTATTAAACATTAAAGTATGTTTTACAATTTAATAAATTTTATTTTAATGTATGAGGGAAAAGGAAGGACCCCGTTGGGGGTAGTTGGGAAAATTGGGTCAAGCATGACAGCACGTGACTATGCTTCAAACTGCACGTGGACTGATCGCTGTATTTCACTCTTTATTTTTCATGATAAATTATGATAACAAATAGGCTTTGTTTGTTTCTTTAAATATTATTTTGTGTTGAGAACTAAAATGTTTATTATTTTAGGTTTTATTTATGATTTAGTCCTTAAATTATGTCTGATTTCCAATTTTGGTATCTAATTTATTTTCATTTTAGTACCTAAACTATCTTTTATTATAAGTTTTAGTCCAAATTTTTAAGAGCGTTCAGAAAACCCAAAAATAAAAAAGAAGAGAAAATTCTTCTTCATTATGCTTTGTTTTCAAACAAAATCTTTCTGATTTTTTTCTCATTATTTCGATAAATTTTTGGACTAAAATCTATAATAGAAAATTAATTTAAGTATTAAAATGAGACAAAAAAAATTAGGTATTAAAGTGAGAAAATTAAATAATTTAAAAATAAAATCGGAAATAAAGACATTATTTTAATTAAATAATAAATGGCAACATTTTCATTCAATACTAAACTAGTATTACTAGTACTTCTTAATTGACATTTCATCTTGAATTTTCTCATGTGATGACATCATTATATTGCTTAATCTATTAGTAACTCAATTGACCAAACTTTAATTTAGTGGTCGATTTTGACTTAATTGAAATTTTAGGAGTTAAATGATTTTTATAAAAAATTGAAGGACTTAATGATAATTTTAATAAAATTTAGAGATTTAATTAAAATTTTTAGAAAACTTAATGAAAATTTCAATATATTTTAAGAGGCTTGAAAAAAAAAATTCAGAAATTTTGGAAGTCAAGATCCCTTGACTCCCAAAGAAAAGAGGAAGAGATTTTGGGAATTATGATATCTTATTCAAATTCTCCGAGTTTATTTCATATTTAAATTTATTCTAAGATATTTTGATTTAATGTCAATTGAGTATTAGTTCAATTGGCATGGGTATTATTATCAATGTAGGAGAACATGGGTTTAAGTGCGCTGAAGCGCATTATCTTTGTATTTATGGATTAGGGAGAGGTTATAGCTAGTTCTAAACAATATGTCAAAAAGAACCATATATGATCAAAACTTATAATGAGATTATTAGTTCGACTTAACTTTTTATGAAATTAGTGATATGTCCTGACCTAATATTAAGATAGTGGTTACTTAAACTCCGTAAGTCAAATATATATAATGTAAAGGACTAAAAAGCGAATAAACAAACAATGAAGTCTTAACATCCAAAACCTTGTTTTGGATTTTGGCTTTGATTATTTAAAATGTTCAATAAGGGGGCTGGAAGAAATTCCACAGCACACATATATAAATGACTATATAAGCATACCAATGTTGATCATGGCATAATATATTTGACTCTCATTGAAACAATATTAATATTTTTCCAAATTGGCAGGAGAAATTAAAACTTTAATTTAATTAAAATAAAAGGAAAAGAGTACCTGAAAACTTAGATGTTTCAAAAATTATTAAATTACAAAGATGAACATATCACGTACAATTATTATATATAATTTCACGTTATAATTAAAAAAACATATGCTTTTAAGTAAGACTTAGTTTATATTATTATATTATACGTTGATAATGACAATATAAATAGTTGCAAAACAATAAGAAAAAAAACATACATGTAGATTTTACGTGAAAAATTCCTATCGAAAAAAATCACGGCCAAAGAAAGAAAATTTCATTAATGTTGAAAAACAACAACGCAAGAGATTTTTAACTACACATGTTTTTAAGAGTTAAACAACCATATTATAATCAATGTCTAATAAAAGAAATATAATCCTATACGGATTCAACTTATGCAGCAAAGTCCGTATCGGCCATTGATCTTTCACTTTCACATATTCTCAATTTTGCCTCTCTATTTTATTTCTTTAATAAGTGAATTATACATCAAACTTTTTAAACTGAATCAAACGAGATTCGAGTCACGTACCTCTAAAATTATTAAATAATTATAATTAAAAAAAATTGCACGGTGAAGAAGTTTAAAAGAGATGATGAGGATGGTATTACTTTGAGGGAAAAACAAAGGCGGCTGACTTGGTTGGTAAAATACGCAGTCTCAAAGTCCAAACTTGGAAGCATCAAAAAAAGATTATCTTCAAGTCCAGCAAGTCGTCGACAAAATCAAACATATGACGATCTAATTCAGCATATTTTGTTGAACAAAATATTAATTGACCATATTTTTATTTTATTTTTTTCTATGGGATTTAGGGTTTATTCTTTTTTTTCTTACTTTCCTCTTGAATTCTTCTATTATAAAAATCTTTTATTAGTAGTTAAATTGTATTTTGCTCTTCTAACTTAAAAATGAGTAAATTAGTTCATGTATATTAGGTCCAAGAGTAAACTGGTTCTTTTGTTCAAAATTCAATCAATTTCTGTTGTTAACAATTGGTCTTAGCACGTTAGCATAAAGTACGCGTCGCAGACCATGTGTCACTGTTTAGTTTTTTTATCAATCACGATAAATAAATGAAATTTTTAACAGAAATGATCTGTTTGCTCTTTAATCTAATGTACATGAACTAATTTGTCTAATTTTTTTAGTAAAGAAGATAAAATGCAATCTGACTCCTAATATAAGACTTTCATGGTAGTTTTATCTAATTTAATATTAAGTTAATGATATTTCAAAGATTTTATATTTAAGTCTTAGCTTATGTAAAATGTGTGTTATTCTCAATTTAAATATATTTTGATTTAAATTTTATAATATATGAATCTTATTCAAATTTATTCTTATGTAGCTCTAAATAATTATTACATTTCACATATATATTATTTGTAAATTGTATTTGTAAAACTTGATCTCAATTTTAAACATATTTTTTTAGTAATTTAAACAAAATTTTAAATTCATTCCGTTTGCATAATTATGTATCTATTCTTATTATAAACTCGAGTTAGTGTCTCGGTTAATTAAGTACAAACTTAATTGAGAAAAGATTAATATTCTTTTTTTTAAATGATAACTAATATTATTTTAATGGTATTTTTATTTTTTTATACTTTTTATATAATCTTTAAATAAAAGAATTAAAAACCATATATTCAAGGATTAAACATATGTTTAATAAAATTTACATTCAAATTCTTTATCACTCTGTTGAATAAATTTTAAAAGAAATTTTTTTGAACTAATTTAGTGCAATATAATAATGAAAAGTTAAGGGGCATAATGATTTTTTAGCTTGCGTTTTTTGTTAAATTATTTCAAAATTGATGGAAAAATTAACATTTTTAAAATTTATTGATGTGCCTATGTGTATGCCATCATTTAATTAATTTTTTTTAAATTTTAAAAATTCAAAAAAAAGTATAAGATTTATTTTTTAAAAAATTAAAAATCATTAAAATTATAAAAAAATATTTTTAATATTTTTAATTTTAAAAAATAATTAAATTTCGACATACCATCCACATGACAATTCACGTGTATGTCATGTCAATAAAGTTAACAAACATTAATTTTCCATTTTTTTAGGGTGATTTAACAAAAAAATATAAATTTAAAGACTAAAAAAGACGAAAAATTAATAAAAGATTAAAATATATATTTTTTAAAACTTAAGCCCAAAATTGTCATTATGCAAAAGTTAAAAGGTGTGTGTATGACAACACACTATAGTGCTAAAAGGAAGACTTTCAATAATGGAAATTGTTGGTGACTTTGACTTGAGAATTGAGATTAGTTTGAATATGTGATATATCTGCAAAGGAAAATAATTGAAACTTGTGACTATGGATTGTGAAATCTTGCAGGTTTTAAATAAATTGATATGGACATTATTGTTAATACAAGAAGATATAGATTCGAGTGTATTGAAACACATTATCCTTATATTTATGAGTTGGAGAGGAGTTACAAGTAATTCTAAATATTATATAAAAAAGAGTAGATATAATCAGAACTATAATGAGATTGTTCAAAAAACAAATCTCATTTTAAATCTTTTTGTTTTTTTTTTCTATTTTGCAAAAATAGTTGAAATTTTGGTTTTAGAAGAAAATAAAGTTTTGTAGATAGTAATAAGGATTGTCATATCCACAATAATTGATTTATTTCTTTAATAAAACACATAAAGTAAAAATAAGGGGTTTAAAAATTAAAATTACTAAAAGAAAGATCACAAATAAATTTTAAGAAATCAATACAATAAGAAATTAGTCAAATATGTTAATTTTAATCTTATTCAATATAGTAGTTAAAGTTATTAATCTCTTCTTCTTCTTTTTTATAATAAAGGGGAATCTAGTTGAAATTATTTCGCTTACCAGCAAATAACCTTGAAATGAAGTAATTAGAACTTAATTTATTAATAACATTAAAATTTAAACCGATCTAATTTTAACCAACGAACACACATGTCGAATTTATTTAGATCAGGTTACATATCCACGCAATATGAATTGCATAGATAGTTTATACCCAATTATGTTATTCATTACAAGTATTAGAATAATCAACAATTACAGATTTAAAAAATTTTAATTGAGAAGATAAATATTCTAAATTATAGAATATCATACATATATTCAACAAATCTGAATATTTATAATTAAAACAGAAAATATATAAATACGAAAGAATATAAAAGTAAAACTCATAAATTTGAGGAATCAAAAATTTGAAAACATTTAAACTATATTTGTCCTTAAGTATAGAATAGTTCAAAGTAATGGGTTGTCACATTATCTTTCAATTTCCCTTTCTAGTTCATCCAAATCGTTTTACTTGAAAAACTCAAATCATTTAGAGGTAAGAAAATAGCAACCTATAGCAAAAATTCCTAATAAAATCTTGAAATCAAATGCAATAGGAATAAACTCAATAAACTTACAATTTCTATTAAGTCAACGAAATTTCAAATTAAAGCATTGGAAAGTATTTTTCATAAGCTTTCTAATGTCATATATCCACCAAGAAATTAAACATAAGCTTAGTGCAACGCTTTAAAAATAATAGTAGCTGATTGAATCTTAGTTTGATTGGTATTGACATTATTGTCAGTGTAAAAAGACGTAGATTTGAGTGTGCTAAAACGTATTATTCTCCTATTTAATGGTTGGGGAGAGGCCATGAATAGTTTTAAGTATTGTATCAAAACGAACAGATATGACAAGAATCTATAATGAGATTAATATTAAATAATAATAATAATAATAATAATAACTTTATTATGTTTTAAAAAGGATCATTTAGCAATTTATTGGGTTGTTTAGAGCGTTATGATACACCTTTTACCACGAATGAATATAGTGATTATACTCATAACTACTTAACGAAATTTATTTAAGATGTCATTAACTTTTTGAGGCGAAGGAAAAGACATTGTGGAGCCTTCATTCAATTAATCAGTGTTTCTTTTTCTTCAATTTATTGATAGGCCAATCCTCATATAAATGCATCCAATTAAAATATTAATTGCAAGAAATATCCATATGCAAAATCAAACACTCTAAAAATAATAGGGCATACTCATAAGAAGAATTCATCGTATTTTATTTGAATAAGATCAGTAGATATTAAAATACAGCACAATCAAAGCGCAGACTACATAGCCAAATTAGCATTTGCAGAATAAGAGAACTTGCAATTGTTTGAGACCCCTCCACGAGAAGCGCTAGAATTTCCTAAAGCTAGCCGATTGGAAAAGAAATATATATCCCTTAATATTTTTCTATGTAAATTAGTATAGCAATGTCTTTTTATTAAAAAATAAAAAATAGGGCATAAATGCTATCGGGCCCAAAAGCTCACATAAGATAAGGAAAATTGTTTGATATCAAAATCCTAAGAATTTTTCATTCAAATTGATAATATTGTGATAAGTTTAAATTTATATAGTATATTTAAATTATTATATTTTAACCAAAACGTAAAAAGAATTTTGTTTAAATAATAAATTTTAATTATTTATATAATTACTAACTTTATATCTCTCATATAAAATTATATGTTATCTATGAATTATTATTATTAATTTATTGAATATTAAAAAATTAATAACGAAGAAGTAATTTACAGTATATCAATTTTTTTTATAATTTATGCAAATGCTTTGACAATGATTAGGATTTTTTTTATTAACAATATATATAAATGGTTAAAATAATTAATAATGATTTTTGTATTAATTATACGAAGTAAAACGGTTTTTTATAAAATAATATAAGTAATTAAATAATTAAAAAAATGGGATTGGGGAAATTTTATTTATAGGAATGGGCTGATTGCTACATTGATCGCCAATGTTGCCTGACATATCGGCGGTACCATCTCGCAAACATCCGGCAATAATTCTTTTTTTTTAAACAATTTTTTTTGTGTCACCACTGTGTCAAGTGATACAGGTATGTACTTTTGAAAATACTCGTGAAAATATGGATATACATGGTGGGAGAAAAAAACTTAATGGTGCACGGTGTATTAGGTGGGACTGATTAAATTTTTTTAAAAGAATGCATGTTAGAGAAAAAAAAAAAGTTAGATGATAAAATATATTTTTTTATTGGTGCCACCGGTGTGTTAGGCGACACCAGTTATATTTTAAAAAAAGTGGCATGAAAGAGAAAAAAATATTAAAATAAATTAAAGGCTAATTGGAGGGAGCCCAAGACTGGTCGATCATGTCGGCAACAATGTGTTAGTTCTTTTTTCTATTCTCTCCCCTTCTACTAAACACAATTCTTTTTTTCTTCTTCTCTTCAATATAAACAAATTTTTGACCGAGGGCGGGGTATATATACTAGGAGTGCCGCCTAGCAGTGTCGCGGGATGGGATTTTCAAACCGGTGCTACCTAACACGTCAGAGACACCACTAATTTTTTTTCAGTTTCTCTACTTTTTTTTCGCTGACAGCAATTTTTTAAAAAACAAAGTGATACTGCCTGACACATTGACGACACCATTAAAAAAAATTTTGTTTTTTTCTCCCACCATATATACCCATATTTTCACGGCTATTTTCAAAAGTACATATAAATGCCACTAGACATAGTGGCGGCACCAAAAAAAAAAAAAAACTAATGATTGCCGGATGATTATAGCACAACGGCGACACTAACAGTTACTATAACAAACAGTTGATTCTCGTAAATAATTTTCCCAATCTCATTTTCTTAATTATTTACTTTTTATATTATTTTTATGAAAAAGCCAAATAAAATTATATTGTACATCAATATAGTAAAAGTGCTTTAATTATGACTCTGAAATTTTTTATTATTTATAATATTTGGAATTGTTAATTAAGTTAATAAATTTTAATTTTAAATTAGGAGTTAAATAACTTTATATATAATATCAGTATACTAACATCTATATTTATAAGTTGTACCATTCTTTTGAATTAATTAAATTTAAAAACACATAATCAGATAGCAGAACAGACCAAAGATGTATTGAATCGAAAGGCATCCAAAATTAAATGGCAGACAAAAGAGTTTGGTTGGGTTTTCAAGGCCAAATCCTCTTATTTTGTGTGTTATTATTATAGGTTTAAGGCATGCAGATCTAACCTTCAATATGACAGAAACAAATCCAACTAATCTGTCCATCAATCACGTGATTATTACATTTTGTATTACGATTCTACTCACTCAGTTTATCCCTAAACCATCCGCAACAAATTAGGGATTATTCCCATGTTATATATATTTCATAAAATTCATTTTAATTTTACGGTTAGTAGAGATTAATCTTTTTAGAATATGTAGTTATTCCGTCAATAATTTTATCTTCGAAGTTTATGACCATTAGAGTTAATGTCAAGGCATATATTCTCAATTCAAGTTTCGTATTGAGTTGATTATTTGTAAGTTAATTTCCATACACTTTGTACATTTGGAATATAGTCATATTACTTTTCTTTTTAGAAATTTAATCATTTACTTTTCGGATTTACAAATTCATGTCTAATTGTTACCATCATTAAATTTTTTATATTAAATTCAGTGGTGTTGAATTTTGAAATTATATAGGAAAAAAAAAACAGTTTGTAGTCATAAAAAATGTTGAAAAATACTATGATAAAATATTTCTTGTTAGATTAGTGTTCTTAAGAAAATTTAACAATATTAAATATTTAGATTAACTAATGACATTATAGAAATAGAGGGACCAAATTATGTTAAAATTAAAATCTCAAGTTGTAGAATAGTTAGGCCAAAACTGAAATTTGACCATTGTCTTAATAATGTAAAAAAAAAATTAGATTATTATTCTAACGGCCCACACCAGGGACTAGAAATATGTTATTATTCTGACAACTTGTCCATTCTCTATAAAAAAAATGGTTGAAGTCCAGCTTCAAGGACTTGGCTAGGGATGGTGGGGATATGGTATCCGGTTATTCAACTACTATACAACCGGCCACCATATTACCACCGAGCTAAAGTCTAACCTTAGTCACTTAAGCCCTCTAACCAAAGATCTAAGTGGTCAAACCAATGATAGTTGCAATAGTAAATATTAGTCAATCGATAAGCGGAAAATAGGTCCTCCAAATCTATAAAATCAGATCTAGAATTGCCAAGAGAGCAAGAGAGAAAGAGAGAGGGTGAGATTGAATAAATCTATACTAGTAACTGAAGTCTTGGTACACTTTAATCCAATGAACTTGGATTACACCATCTCATGTGTGATTTAATCAAATCCTATATTAAATTTAATTTAATTTTAACTAGCATATATATGGTTCTTTTCTACAGAGCATGCATGAATTTATTGAACTAAAAATCATATCAAAATTCGTAGTTGTACGTCATATTCAAATATGAAATTTATAATACGAATGGCTAATCTCACATTTATTATAAAATTGAGGTACAAAATCTTAAACCAATTAAATTACTCCATCTTGTATTTATATATTCTTTTTTCATGAATTTTATATCTATTTATGAGCCGCCCTTCTTGTTAGGCGTTTTAGCCATGGTAAACTTTGAAATCTTGAGAAACAAACCATTTAAATTAATTAAAAGAAATTAATTGATGAAATAAGTCGACGGATAAAGAATTATTTTTGGTGAATTAAAAGAGAAGGATAAAGTCCTAACAACAACATAATTAACTCGACTTAAATCCAGACTGCATCTGGGACAGTGAATACTCAAACCATCATGTTCAAATTCTTTTTCTTATCTCAATTAAAGCCAAATATATTTGGTCGTAGGTGGGAAAAAAGTATAATTTTTAAAATTAAAAACAATTGACGCAATGTCTTGGCTGATTGTTATTAATTTACAATTTGGTAAGTATGATATTTTCTCAAAGTAGCTTTCAAGATCAAAACTACTTGAATAAGATTTAAGAACAAAGATAATATGGATAACTAGTCAAAAAAAATCAACAATATATATTAATCTTACATTATAATTTCTTTGTATTCAAAAGAAAAATGATTAATCGAAAAGTAGCAATTTTTTAAATATAATTGGTTAAAATGTATTTGAATGAAATTTGATATTTAGTTAATGTATTTGAAAAGTTATTTGTTAATGAAGCCTTGACATATCTGGTAGAAGCTGAGACTTCGAGTTTCGAGTACCTAAGTTCAAGTGTCACTATCAACGATTATGTATGTTGGAGTTGGAGTTGGAGTTGGAGTTTGGATCATTTCTGATATTTCACATGTCTGTGAGTTGTAATGATTTGATTATATTTTGTAGTTGCTCGAATATGTAATTGTAGTCGTAAAATTCTTAAAAGAATTTTAAAAACTCTAATCTAATTTTTACCATTATTATTATTTTTCATCAAAATTTACTATATTAATAGCTGACATAAAAAGAATCAAATTATGAATATGGGACTTTTAAAATAATAAAAAAAAGTTGAAAATTTTCTGAAGAAAATACGAAAGGGAGGGGGCTGAGGCCCTACCCTGCCTTCTACCAACCTCTTTGAATATATCATGTAATCACATTAAAAATAAATTATTACGAATTCAATAAGCTATCTTGATATAAATACAAATTATATCACGGATTAGATTAAAATTTTCAAATCTAAAATTTAAGAGATTTTTTATCCATGGACTCTTAACTAGATTGGTATGAACACTATTGTTAATACAGAAGGGTGTGAGTTTGAGTGCTCTGAAACGCATTATCCTCCAATTTATGGCCATTAAGATATGCCTTAAAATGCTTAAACCAGTTAAAGACCCTTCATGTTTAAGTAGCCTTTGAAATCGGAATTTGTCTCTAACACACTTAAATGCTCCTCTTGGGCCATTTTAAACAAATAACATTTTAAATTTTAGGGTAAATGATTATTTAATTATTTTTTTTGTCACTCAATTATGAAAAGTTATAAAATGATCACTCAATTATTAATATTTTTTTTGGTCGCCTAATTATGAAAAATTATAAAATGATTATCTAACTATTCAATTTTATTTTATTTGATCACTAACTGACTAACATAAAAAACTCCGAGATAATTGAGTGATAAAAAAGATAAAATTTAGTGGTAAGAAAACTTAGGTTGTGCTTTGTTTCATGTAAAACCTTTTACACAAATTAATTTTCTTATTTTCCCATGTTTGTTTGGCATAACATGACTTGGTCAATGTAAGTCATTTTCCAAGCCAAAATAAAATGAATTTTTTTTGTTATTCTATGTATTGCAATGATTGATTATATTTTGTACTTGGAAAATCCTTTAAAAAAAGTTTAAAAAATTAAACCACACCGGCAATGTTATTATAAATTCAATAAATGAGCAACGTTGGTATAAAGGCGAATTATATAAGTAAAAACTTCATAAGATTATAGCAAAAGATCATAGATGCACTGAAACAGATGAAAAAAGATAAAAAGTATAAGAATGTGGCTGCTGGGATTCGAGCCCAGGTCTCCACGGCCACAACGTGGAATTCTTACCACTAAACTACAGCCACTAGATTGATACTTTGGTATGGGGTCACGGATAATATAAATTAAAGTGTTTTGAAAACAAATTAAGAGAAGGCAAAATGATAAATTTACCCCTCAACGTTTAATCTTTATCAATTTAACCATTATTCTTTTTTAAAGCTAAATTTGATCATTAACTTTTCAAAATGAGTTAAATTAGTATTTTTTTTTTTTACAAAAATGCTAACTAAAACATTAATTTTTTTAAACAATATTGGCATGGCGATCCTTGTGGCAGCCCACGTGTATTTTTTTGCTGACACAACATTATTTGCCTTATATGTCACGCCAACAAATAATTTAAAACTTATAGAAATATTAAAAAATTAAAAATTAAAAAATAGGATGAAGTACACATGAATTGTCATACAGCCTGTCATGTTTAAAAATTTAATGTTTTAATCAATATTTCCGTTAAAACATACCAATTCGAGTCTTATTGAAAGGTTGATGGTTAAATTCGACTCTCTTAAAAAAGTTGATGGCCAAATTTAGCTTAAAAAAAGAATAAAGGCCAAATTGATAAAAATATATAAATGCTAAGTGCTAAATTTATCATTAATACCTAAAAAACATTTAACACCTTTTGTAGTATATTTAGAAAAGGAAAAAGTGAAGAATCTCAAAACTACACATGAACTTTAATTTTTTGTGCAATTTTATATATGAAGTATTAATTTAATTCAAATTTTGCAAATTACTAACACAATTATCGATATAGCAACATTTTAAGTATACATATTGCAATATGTAGCGACGTAAAAATGTTTAGCTTTGGGTCGCTAATTGTGGCGATCTATTGAAAGTTCGAAAATTGAGTTTGATTTTGAAATAAAAAGGAGTCGCCACCGATCCTTTTTCTAGGTGTGATCGGACACCTATTAGATTTTTCTTTAAAAACGAGGAAAAGGCCTAGTTAAGGTCTACGTTGAAAGTCAGAGAAAAATTAGGGTTCGGAAGTCGGTTACGCGCGAGGAAGGTATTAGCACCCTCGAGACGCCCAAAAATTGGTATCTCATAGAACACGTGTTGTCTTGACTTTCTAAAATACGAGTTCAATGTAAAATTTAGTCGTGATCCGATTAAAAGAAGACGAGAAGTTTTAATTTTTTTTATTTTTTAGAAGGATATATCGTCTTAACATGAGTCGATTGACGTTCACCCAACATAGCGATGAAATCAACGACATGGTGTTAAATCGATATATTGCCTTATGTATTGAAATTAATAAAACACGAATAAACACTTTAAAATAATGAACAACGGCGAAATATATAAAAATGGGCGGGAAACGAAAGATAATAGTCGGAAATACATCAAGGCATATAATACATACAACAATAATATTACAGACGATGACAATGCACGATATTAAACGTAATAAGAATTAAACATGAAATAAAAACAGTGAATATATATAAATATATAATCATAGTAAGTAAGGTGACGAAAACATAACATTTAGGATACTAATAATGCTACACATAAATATACATGATAAAAATACAACACTAAAAGGTATGTAGACATAACATATAAAAATGCATGTGTTATATAATGTTGAGGTATTTACATAATATATACGTATAATAATAATGACTAAAGAAACATAATAATATTAATAACAATACTAATATAAAGGTATACCTATATATATATATTAAAGATACGTACATGGAAACATATGAGCAATACATATTACTAATACTATCGAAAAAGGTCCATTGTAATATATATAAAAAATATGAATATAATATAATATATAAAAAATATGTAATATAATATAAAAATATAATGATATAACATTAAAAAAACATGATACATATAAAGTATAGTATAAAAAAAACACATATATAATATACGAAGAATATATATAATACTAAAACATTTGGATAATATTACACATGAAAAACTAGCAATAATATTACTTAGGTATACACAAATATATTAAGTATGTACACGTATTATAAATATATAAATATATAACAAAGCATGAACTAATATTAATAATAATAATAATAATTATTATTATTATTATTGGTGGAATGTAAAAGAAATAAAAATAACATTAATAAAATATTAAAATAAAATGAATAAAAAAATATTAAATATGAAATTATGTATATATATTTATACGTACATAATAAAAATATATACTAATACATGATAGTAATAATAATAATACTAATAATACTAATAATATAAAAATAACAAGGATATTAAATAAATATATAAAAATAAACGAAAAAAGGACTAGAATTAAAATAAAAACGAAGTTGTGGGCAAATTTTAAAATAAAAGACAAACCAGAGGACCTATTTGAATGCGCTTGCAAACAGTGGGGGTCAACAAAGCAATTTTTCCAAGCCTTTAAAACGCTTCGCTTGGCCATGGACTAAATCATAAAACGTAACATACTTTTGGGCCAAATTAAAAAAAGAGAAAAAACCTGATTGTGGAATAGCAAAAATGCGGAAAGGCCAACAGCGCAATTAGCCCTTCCGCTTCAAAAAACACGCGGATCCTGTCGGAGCGGGTCGGGTCGACCCGACCCTGGGCCTAAACGGCACCGTTTTAAGGGTTAAGGGGGGACCAAAACGGTGCGTTTTGGTCCCCTATATAAGACAAAAAAAATTTTAAAAAAAACATTTGGACATAGCAGAGAAAAAAAAAGAGAAAGAGAAGGGAGAAAAGAGAGAAGGGAGGAAGGAGAGGGGGCTCCGGCCAGGGGCCAGTCACCGGTCCGTCACCAGACCGCCGTCCGCCGCTGGCGCCGGCCACCGCACGTGGTGGCCGGAAAGGTAAAAATCAATTTTTTTAAAAATATTTTTTCTTATATTTCTTTATAATATTCTTTCTGTTTATTTACACATAGATATAAAAAAAAAATAAGAAAAATGAACTGAGAAATAAAATCACCTTTGGTTCCAAATTCGGTTCTGTTGGTGATTGTTTCGTTGTTTTGACAATATTCTCTTGATCTGATTCTTAATATTATGGAGATTGCTATTTTATGCTCTAGAACCTTTATACTTTTTGTATTGATATCAAAGAAATGGCTAAAAAAAAAAAGAGAGACCATTTTTCTTTCTATTCGGCTTTTATAGCTGATTTCTATACTGTTTATACATTGTTTGTTTATTACTGTTGTGTGTCTTCTTGTCTTTGCAGGTGCTAAGGCGGCGATGGAACAAGTGCTGGGTAGGTGGTGGCAGAGTTTGTGGCCGGTGGTGTCAGTGGGGATGGTTGCGGCGCGCATGGGGGGTAGTTGGCTAGGGTTTCAGAAGCTGAAACCCTAGGTCAGGATTTGGGGTTTTGGCCTCTTGAGTTTGGGCTCGGGTAGGTTAGATAGTTTAGGCTTTAGTTGGGTTGATTGGTTGTAATTGGGCTTGTGGGTAAATTTGGGCTAAGTTTAATTTGTAAATGGGTTTAGGGGTATTGGGTAGGTTTAGTATAGGATGAGATGGGTATGGGTTTTGGTTGTAAAATGGGTTGGTTTAAATGGGGTTTGAAATTGTATCTGGGCAAGTTTTGGGCCATACACAATACAAATAATTATATTCTCTAATATAAAAATAAATTGATGTATTTATTCTTTTGAATGTGTACAATTAAATCAAAAATAAAATTTCATGTACACATTAAACCACAATCAAAATTTCATGTGTATAATTGCGTCAAATCAAAATTCATATATCAAATTGAACATCATATCAAAGTTCATTATCCCAAAAGAAAATTATTCAAATTCTTCAAAGGTTTTTAAAAAAAATTCACTTTTACCTCCCCATGATTTGAAGAATATCTACTTTATCTCTTTAAAGTTTGGTAAAAAAATTACTAACCCCTAACAATTATTTATTAAATGAATTTTAAATAAACGTAACTTTACCTTTAATTAATTAATAATTTTTTAACTTCAATTTTTACATTCAATAATTTTTAATTAAAAAATAATAAAATTGTCAATTTATAACTTCCCCTTCAATATAGAATAATTGTTATACCTATACACAGTGAACTAGCCTCATGTCTTGTTGATCTGGCTGGTCAATGCCACGAACTAGAATTTCCTCATGAGACAAGAATGCCCACAAGGCCAAGACCCCACGAGCTCATATCGCGAGGACCACACGCTTGACATGGACAAAATACTTGCATTCCTATAACATCATATATTCATTGTCCTGACATGACAACCCATACTTACAAGGATAGAATATTAATAAGTTAATTGGGTTTCAAGGAGTATGGAACACACACACTCTCTCTCAAACTCTAATCATCTCAATGAACACGGATTCCAATTACTTATGACTCTTTACCCACTGAGTGAACTGTTACAAATCACAATAACCTTAACTTTATATCAATGATGACTTATAAATAAATCCTAATAATTTTATTTAAACAAATTTATATGTTAATTAATTATAAATAAATATTAACAGCCCTCAGTTTAGAATCTTGAATTTAATTTTGAGTTATAATATTTATTTATTTAAAAAATTAAAAACCTCATAAGATTATAGCAAAACCAACTAGGAGATGAACTTCTTTTCCTTGAATTTTTCAGTCCATTCCAAAAATGGTTCAACAAATGTGGCTGCTGGGATTCGAGCCCAGGTCTCCACGGCCACAACGTGGAATTCTTACCACTAAACTACAGCCACTTGTTTGAGAACCGGATAATTTCAAATTAATTATTTACTAATTTTTGGGATGTTGAACCTGGTTTATAGTTCAACCCAAGCTTCCATTTTGATCTTTCTATTTCCTGACGGCTGCATGTTTTGCTGCCTCTACCATCAACATGAATCTCTTTGTAATTAAAATAAAAAAATTTATAGCAAGACTATAATTATAAAAAGTTAAAATACATATGGCCTGCAATGCAAGTCACTTTCTTGACTAACCATATTTGTTTCCAATTTCTTTTATTAATTTCACACTCAGGCCGGCCGGTAGATGACATTGGAGAAGATACGGATGTAGCTCTTGCTGTATAAAGTCAATGAAACCAAGTTTCAAGTTCATATATAAAAGCATAAACAGGTCATGCGTAGGACGAGACTTCATGTTCATTTACAGATTCTTTATTATCCATCCATGGCTTTTGATTTTAAACTACAATGTCCTTTTTGTTTTTTCCTGTTCTTTCTGCTATTATTATACACAACCACTGCTCAAAGCTATAGCAACATAAGCTTGGGTTTATCCTTTGTCGCACAATATAATAACTTAGTATGGCGGGCATCACGTTCGGGTGATTTTGCTGTCGGTTTTCGGAAAATGGGAACGGATGGCTTCTTACTATCAATATGGTTCGACAAAATACCTGAAAAAACTGTTGTTTGGTCGGCCAATAGAAACGATCCAGTCGAAAAAGGGTCGATAGTTGAACTGACAACCGATGGTAACTTGGTCGTTAAAGATCAAAAAGGCAGGCAGATTTGGAGTGCTATTTCGGCTGATACTGGCGTTTCATATGCAGCCTTGCTTGACACAGGGAACTTGGTGCTAGCGAGCCAAGATAATACGATTTTGTGGCAGAGCTTCGAGAATCCTACCGATACGTTGTTACCAACACAGACTATGAAACTTGACACTCAAGTCATTGCTCACTACACGGAAACGAATTACTCAAGTGGACGGTACAAGTTTATGCTGCAACGTGATGGGAACCTTCTGCTATATACCACTAACTTTCCGTTTAATGATGCTGTGGCAGCTTACTGGTCGACCCAAGATTCAATAGGTACCGGCTTTCAAGTGATCTTCAACCAATCTGGCGCTATATACCTTGCAGCAAGGAATGGTACCTTACTTAATACGGTGTTTCCAGCATTAGAATCAACGCCAACACAAGACTTTTACATGAGAGCCACGGTTGATTACGATGGTGTGTTGAGACAATATGCGTATCCAAAGAGTACTGTCGCTACAAGCGGTGGGAGATGGCCGAAGGCATGGACTGCTTTATCCTTCCAACCATCAAATATCTGCAAGAGGATCGGTGGAGGGTATGGCGGCGGAGCTTGTGGATACAACAGTTATTGCAGGTTGAGTGATGCTGAACAAAGACCTATATGCCAATGCATACCGGGTTACACTTTCATAGACCCTAATGATATTAGAAAGGGATGTAGACTGAACTTCAGTTTTTGTGACGATGAAGGCTCGCAGCAAACGAATCTATTCAAAATCGTAATGATGCCAAGTGCAGATTGGTTCGATTCTTCGTATGAACAGTTCGAAGGAGTGACAGAGGATTGGTGCAGACAAGCTTGTTTAAGTGACTGTTTTTGTGCCTTAGCCACTTTTAAAGATGGGGAATGTAAGAAAAAGAGAGTTCCATTATCAAATGGGATAGTTGATCCTGATGTTGGTGGGAAAGCTCTAGTAAAAGTACAGACAGACAACTCTACAGGATCTGAAAAATCCGTAAATGGCAACAAGGATCAATCAACATTAATCCGTGTCGGATCAGTTCTATTCGGTGGCTCAATGTTATTAAACTTGCTTTTACTGTCATCATCTTTAATGTTATTTTACCGATCAAAGAAGAAACAAGCAATGGTTCAATCCCAAAAGGTCATGCCATCATTGTATCTTGAAACTTTCACTTATAGCGAGCTAGAGAAAGCTACGAATGGATTCAAGGACGAACTCGGTCATGGTGCATTCGGAACGGTTTATAAAGGAGATTTAGCCACTGAACCGGTTGCGGTGAAGAAATTAGACAAGATGGAGAGACATGGTGAGCAAGAATTCAAAGCCGAAGTAACAGCAATTGGACGAACAAACCATAAAAACTTAGTACATCTACTCGGTTACTGCAACGAGGGACAAAACCGTCTCTTGGTGTATGAATACATGAGAAATGGTTCATTAGCAAAGTTCTTGTTCAAAATTTCTAGGCCAAACTGGTACGAAAGAACAAGAATTGCTTTAGGAATTGCAGAAGGGCTATGTTATTTGCATGAACAATGTAGCTCTCGTATCATACATTGTGATATCAAGCCGGAAAATATCCTTTTAGACGACACATTCTCAGCACGAATTTCAGATTTCGGGTTATCGAAGCTTTTGAAAAACGATCAAAGTAGAACCACAACTGCAATACGAGGAACTAAAGGATATGTTGCCCCAGAATGGTTCAAAAACATGGCTATTACAATCAAAGTCGATGTTTATAGCTTTGGTATTTTGTTGCTGGAGGTTATTTGTTGTCGAAAAAATTTCGAACAAGATGTAGAGGAAGAGGAAGAGATGATATTGGCTGATTGGGTTTATGATTGTTATAAGAGTGGAACATTGCATTGTTTAGTGGAGAAGGATGACGAAGCCATGAAAGATATGAAAAAGGTTAAGAAATTTGTGACGATTGCTATATGGTGTATTCAAGAAGATCCATCTTTGAGACCTATGATGAAGAAAGTAATACAAATGATGGAAGGTGCGGTTGAAGTTCCTGTTCCTCCTGATCCAAACTCATTTTTGGGTTCAATCTAAATTTGCTTTTGTAGACTAAATAAAGGTTGTTTACAACTGAGCTTCTGCATGTATTTAAAGCTAGCTCCGTTACTTAGTTTTGCTAGGTGGATTATAAACTATTTTTAGTATCTAATATTTTGCATCCTTGTCGATTTTTTAATTTTTTTAATCGATGCTTAATCTTGTTCTGTATTATTTAAGGTTAGTGTTTTATCTCGTAACTCCATCGAAAATCACAAACTATTCACAAAATGAAAACATTTAATCTAATCAGGTAGTACATAATAAATCCTATTGAAACTATGCATTTTTTATCAACAAAGTAAAGGATTTTGGAATCTAATTTTATTCTAATTCAAAATAAAAGTTCTATTTTAAAAATTGAAAATTAATAGTTTTGAATAATAACGACTAAAATATGATATCGTTGTCTGCACTTGAATGAAATTTGGTATTTAATTCATATACTTAAAAAATTAAAAGAAATTAAATCTTTTTAATGTTTCAACTTAAAATTTTAATCTAATTATTAACACTTAATATTTTTACATATTAGGATGGAAAATTATCATCCGTCCTATTTTATTTCCTCTCATTTTTCTTTTCAACCAAGCACACTCAAAATTCATCTCAATGCATAAAAATATATCCTTCTAAATTGGAAAGAGGAGATGAGAGCGAAAGAGAAAGATGTGAATGTTAGTTCAAAATTATACATTTTCAAATGTTTTATTTTCTTCTCTTTTATTTTTTAACTCTACCAAGCAACGGAGGGAAAGGAAATTACTTTTTCTTTTTATGTTTTCATCCTTGCTACCAAGCAACCTACGGAAAAAAAATTATATTTTTCATCTTTCTATTTTTCCACCACTTCAATTTTTTATTTTTCAATTTTCTTTCCGCTCTACCAAATAAAGTTTAAATATTAAATAACCTTTCAAATTTAAATTTGTTTCTAACCCTTAGAAATTCATATAAATTGAAAAATGTTAAAAATTATATACAAACATAATCTTTACAAAATTAAATATATAATAATATATATTTTAAAAAGAGAAAATAACAATATAAACATTACATTTTAATGAGTTACCCTTCCATAAAAATACAAATTTATTTTAAGAAAAACTAAAGTATAACCGATAGAAAATAAATATGTAATAAATATATTTATTAACAATCAATATAAATTTTAAAAATCAATTCATCCTTTGAATATAACGACATAAGGTCTCAAATTTAAATTTAATTATAAAAAAAATTATTAATTTTTATATAAAAAATAAAAAAATTTTAAAAAAAATATAACTTAATTTACGTATAAAAAATATTTTAATAAATCCTAAATTCTAAAACACTTCAGTATGACGTCAGGATGACGTGCATAACCCGCCAGCTTTTTTAGCAACTCGGTAGATTTACAAGGATGGGATATTTTTTCTTACATAATAGGTAAATTAGATTATTATTCATTAAATTATGAATAAATTTTTATTTCAGTCGCTTTAACTAAAATAAATTATAATTTGATCACAAAACTATTTAAAAGTTTTTATTTAAATCATTAGATTGTTGAAATTAATGTTATATGGTTTTCTTTTTTTACATTACCTGCACCAATTAAAATTTAAACAATTTATTTCTCTAATATCCGGCACTGACCATTAAATTAATTTAGATCTAAGCTATGTTTTTTTACACATTAATAAAAATTGATTCATTGTATTAATGATCGAATTTTCACTTAAAACTCCCTAACAAAACTTACTTAACAACCTAATATCTGAAATGACAATTTTGTCAGATTCATTAATGGATTTCTCTGTTTTTTCCTGCTATAAAGATCTCATTAACTAATTGGCACTGAAATTAAAGAACCTTGCTTCCCCAAAAAGGAGAAACAACAAAGGTTTCATACCAGAGAATAATATACAAAGAATGAAAGAATTAACAAGTTTTTGGACTAAATTTCAATTGTTTTTTGATTAAGAGCTTTATATCTCCATTTCTCTTTATCTAAAAAATCAGCATCCAAAAACCTTGAAACAAATACCCAAAGCCTATAAATGTCTTCAAAATTAGTAAGGAACCCAATTGCAGCTGTAACAACATCTATCCCAGGGTGAAACTTATCTTTTTCCTTCATTTCTTCATGTTTATCACTGAACCAAATGTGTTGTAAACACCCAATGCTCAATGAAATATTGTTCCTATCAGCCAGTTTTTGCACTAATGCAGGATCAATCCTTTCCCCTTTCCAATCAAATACATTGAAAGCCACTGCTGGACCTCGGTCAAACATTACTTTTGGACCATAGATTTTGACGGCAGGGATCCCAGTTTCTGAATGTGGATGTCGGAGACTCATCAATGCATTCACCAACCAGTTAATCAAGCTCCTTGTTCTGCTACTTATTAGTACAAGACCTAATGAATCTGCATGGTCCAAGGCCTTGCACTGTAGGTTGTTGCTGGTTCTTGAATCTATTATTTCCTCAATTTCATGCAATGGTGCCTTTCCTTTGGGTGCTTCTAGCTTCAATGGTGGAACAAGGCGCACGATCCCAACATTAGTGGTTGAATCTTTCAAAACAGATGAACCAATGGATTTCTTGATAAACAAGCAGCAAAACCCTGATGGGTTTTCACCAAAAACTTTGAAAAATGAACAAATAAGGAAATCAGGGTCAAACAATGAAAGCCCTAAAGTCTCCATTTCTTTAGCACCTAATGCAGTTGCATCGAGCAAT
Organism: Gossypium anomalum; assembly: GCA_025698475.1. Classification (NCBI taxonomy): domain Eukaryota; kingdom Viridiplantae; phylum Streptophyta; class Magnoliopsida; order Malvales; family Malvaceae; genus Gossypium; species Gossypium anomalum. The sequence goes on along the minus strand of CM046957.1, from coordinate 70,672,084 downwards.
ACATGCCATCCATTTTCTTGAGCTAAACTCATCCATGTATATGAATATCTAGACCCAGTAACCTTTGATTGAAGTGGAATGACAAATAACCCTCTCTTTTTTATTATCTTCTTCCTTAACTTCTCTGTTTGAATTTGCAGATTAGGCCATGAAAAACAAGCTGACATGCAATTTGCTCCTCTCTTTTTTGCTCTCTCAATCATTACATCAATAGCTTCACTTTGATAATCATAAACAGTGAGAAGATTTTGATTAGACCCAAAAGGATAAGATTCAACCAAAAGCTTAAAAGCTGAAGCCTGATTAGCAGTGAAAACCATGGTGTAATCAGTTTCTGAAACATTCATAAAACTCATAATCCTTTTCTTAATCCCAGACTGAAACTCAGTCTCTTCACCATATAAAAGCTGAGAATTCAAGTTTATTGACTTACAACAAATATCAAAAAACGTTGACCCTTGAAGCTGAGAATAAGAGAAAAGACCATGGCCAATGTAATCAAAACAAGCAACATTCAAATCCAAATGAGGGTATTCACTAGCGCGGATCTTATCAGCTTCATCTGTCTGGGAATAGTGAGGGTAAACTTTGTTGAAACAAGCAAAGGATTCATGATATGAAGGGAGAGATTCATGGTTGGTGAAATGGAAATGAGGGTAGAGAGAAGAAGTGGTGCTAACCTCGAATTGGTAACGTGATGCAGCAGCACTTTGGATTTTTGAAGAAGAAGCTTCAACATTATGGGGAAAACCAAGGAAGGGATTTGGACAACAACCAGAAGATGAACAACAGGCTTTAGAGGCCTCTTGTATCCAAGGTGATTCCATTTCTTGGTCTATAAATTCATGCTTTTGTTGGTTTATGTAGAACATAAATGCTAAATAAAGTCTTCAATTATTAGCATTGGGACAGGGTTTTTTTTTTTTTTTTGCTTGAAAAACCCCATCATCAACCATTACTCAATTGAATTGACCTCGTCTTCCATGGATTACAATGCTATTTGTCCTCTTGTAAATTTAATATTCTTCATTTACTCGTTGACCCAAAATCCCCAACATGGGTTTTTGTTTACAATTTATAATTGATACAAGGGGTTTTGTACAACTTTTTACATATATAATATGAAATGATTAAAGGCAAACTGTTAAAAGAAATTAAAATTAAAATGATAAAATACATAAACATTGAAAATGAAATTTATCATTATATCTAAAAATTAATCCAAATATATATTTTTAAAATTATATATATATAAAATATAAATCTTATAATTATAGTGATATATACAAAGTCAAGCATTTCCATCATGCTTTCTAAATCAACAAGAATGTGATTAACTTTTCTTACTTTGCTTTTTATTTTTAATTTCAATAAAATGGTCAAAAGTTGCTTTAAAATTCTCGAGAAGATGCTTAAGATGAAGAAGCCAACAAGCAGAAAATGGCAAGGGAAACTTTTGGAAATGGACGGCTTTTTCATGGGGGCCCAAAAAACCTTCATTTTCATTGTTTTTTATTAAGTTAAAATATGCTATAACTCATTATACTTTTTATAAATTTAGAATTTAGTCTTTTTTATTTTTTTAAATTTTAAAATTCAGGTCTAACTATTAACACTATAAAAATTATTTTGTTAAATACAGGTTTGTTACAACGCCAATCTTTAAGTTACATAGCTGCTAAGTGAGTATCCTTTTTTTTATTATTACCCACAAAATAGAGGGACTAGAATTTTGAAATATGAAAAGTAAAGGGACTAAATTCTTTAAAATAGAATTAAATTTCAAAATTTTGAAAAGTAAGTATGACTTATTGCATATTTTTTCTATTAACATTAGTGGTCTCTTGTTTCCTTTTTACTTTTGGATTATTGTACAAGTCAAGCTCAATTGTGGCCCCTTTGCCCCCACCACTCCATTATAGGCAAATTTTCAGTCACTTATATTAAACAAAGACTTCTTCACCCAAGTCTGTTTTAGTAGTTTTTACATTGTTTAAGTTATGGGTTTTTGTTAAATTATTATAGTTAATTTAATAATTTGGTCCTTATATTATTATCAATGTTATATTTTAACCTAAATCGCTAACCGTATTTAAAAAGGCATAATGATAAATTTAGTTCTTAATTTTTATATAATTTGTTAATTTGATCCTCTTTTTTAAGTTAAATTTAGTCATTAAACTTTCAAAATGAGTTAAACTGATTTTTTTTAATGAAAATGTTTACTAAACATTAAAATCTTAAAAATGTTGGCATGGTAACTTGCATGGAAGTTTATGTATACTTTATGCTAACATGTATTATTTGGCTTATATGTCACGTCAATAAATAATTTTAAAATTATAAAAATATTCAAAAATAAAAATAAAAATATTCATAGAAATTAAAATAAAGCACATGTGAATCGCCATACAGGCTATCATGTTTAAAGTTTTAACATTTTAGTCAGTATTTTTGCTATAAAAAATTCAAATCTTTTGAAAAGTTGATAGTTAAATTTGACTTTTTTAAAAAATTAAAGGCCAAATTTAGTTTTGAAAAAATAAAAGTCAAATTATCAGATGTTTGTAAATGTTAAGCACTTAATTTATTATTATGTAATTTAAAAATATTTTTAGTGTGGTATAATTTGACTCAAATTATGAAGTTGGAGTTCGTTTTTTTAAACCACAAATTAGTCAAAATAACCAATTTTTTATGGTTATATCAATAATAATATAAGTATTAAATAAGTACAAAGAATATTCTCAAAATTAAGTCTATACGAAACTGTCAACTACGTTTCCTCTACAATCGTACATGATTTTGCTTAAGAAATTTCCAACTTCCTTTTTGGATACAAGAGGTTTTTACCGACGTAGCTACATTATTGTACTTACCATCTAGGGGCAAATTAATGAAAAATTGTTGGGGCTAAACATTAGATTATATATTTTTATGAAATTAAAATATAATTTTATCTTATATATAATGATTTTCAAAATGGTTAAATTGAAATTTTAATATTTTTGGGTTCAAACTATAATTTTATCATATTAATTTAAGATTTTATGAATTTGGGGTCTAAAGCAACAAATTTTCATTTTAGGGGGTTAGGGCTCTTATCAGCCCCCTTCTTCATCCGTTCAAGTCTTGTGTAATAGGGCACTCGTATTCATAGAAGTTTTCATTTTTATTTTCGTGCTTATCCTGATTGTTGGTTCAGTTTATGCATGACAAAAAGGAGCATTAGAATGGTCTTAATTCCTAAATATTCAGATAATAAAAAGAAAGAAAAAAGTAAAAATAATAATAGTATTGAGTATAAATTTCATCGAATTTTTCTTACTTAATCGAACAACTCAAAATCCAATTATTTTAACTACATTAAATGATATTTCAAATTGGTCAAGACTCTTTAATTTATGGTCGCTTATTTATGGTACCAGTTGTTACTTTATTGAATTTGCTTTATTAATAAGCTCATGATTCAACTTTGATCGTTATGAGCTGATACCAAAATCAAGTCCTAAACAAGCAGATCTAATTTTAACAACTGGAACAATAACAATGAAAATGGTGCAGAAAATGCATTTTGAACTCAAGGAGCAGCTAGTGGTTTTGGTCGTCCCAAAATAAATATTTTTTATTTACTTTTAACTCCCTTGAAGAATTATAAAATTATAAAATAATATATTCTTTAAAAAAATTATATTTCAATTTAGACCCTAAATTTACAAATCTAATCAATCTGTTTAACAAATAAAAAACATTTTATCAAGAAAATATTTAAAAAGGTTGTCGAAATTTGAACTCAAAACTGCCCAGACCCCAAATTCCACCAAACTACGTACGTTGTCATGTGATTTATGGTCAAGTTTCAAAATTGATCAATTATTACGCGTTTGAAACTTATATTTTATCTATTAATGCCAAAGTTTCTGGTCTTCTCCAATTAATTGTTTGTTCTCGAAAAGTTTGGAAAGTAAAAACAACGCAATAAAGATTGAAAAGGACCAAAGCATATACACCATTGAATAATATAAAGTTTTTGTATTTATATAATTCACATATAAATTTATGTATGTTTGAGTTGTAGTGTTGCGTATTGGTTCGGGTGATTGCTTTTGCGTAGTTAGTTCCTCCACGGTCCACGAAAAAGACTCGTGTTGGTCCATGGTTGTATTTCCTCCATTCTTCCCTTTCACGATTACAACCTTGAATCAAGAATAGTTTCCCACATTTCGTATCGTCCGAATATTTTTAAAATATATTGTTAAAATAAGTGAGTATTTATTTAGGTAGTTGTGTTCCTATGAAGAGACCAAATCTATTCTCTCACTATTTTTTTATATTTTTAGATTGTTTTATAAAAAAGTTACTACAGAAACTCTTTATAAAAATTGATATTCTTGTTATACTCCATTCAATGCTTAGTGGATTGTTTTTGTCAGTACAAAACATCGGGTTCATTGTATCTTCGAGGTTTATTTGTCAATAATTCTTTTACACATCATAATATAAGTGGGGGCGAATAAAACCTTAAAAAAACTATAACATTATTTTCTCGTAAGTTTATTTTTATCCCCACACACTAATAATCAACATAAAAAAATTATTTATGCGGTTGGAAAATTGGTGTGAACCGTGAAGCTTTACCTAATGAGTTAATCCTCTAAAACAGTAAAACTAATATTGCTCTCCATTCGGCCATATAACCTAAACAATAGTCAATATATACGAGCACAATCGATTTTGATCACATATTTATTTAAAATAGTCTTCAATATTCAATATAATGGCAAAGATTTTCTGACTGACAAACTCCTTTAACTTGGATTGAATCGGAAGTGTTTATAGATGAGGCAAGGTATAATGTGTTGCCAGCTTTTTCTTAGTGTTTCTTCAAGTTGCAACTGCCACTGAAGCTGGCAGTTATGAAGGGCACTAACAGTTTCGATAGTTAAATTAGTAACGGAAGTAACTAATAAATTAACATAAAGGCAATTCTTAGAGTTATCGCTTTGCATCATCTCAATCAACAAACCGACAATCTGGTTATAAAGTTACGTTTATGTGCCAGACACCAGACCAGGCAAGTTAAGAATTGTTGTCTTTGGGTGTAGTTCGTGTATAGTCCAATTATGCCACCTGGTGTTCAATTAGTTTGCTAAGCAATGGTCATTGTGCTAGTTAAGTCAGTAGCTAAACTCTCAACAACTATATAAATATGCATGTAAGTCAGTTTTAGGATTAATCAAGATTCCCACTTCTCTCCTTTCGTTTTCTCTCTTTTTCCTTCCATCCAAACACTCCACATTCATGGATTCAACCTGGTTTTTGAGTCGTGTTTCATTAGTTAGTACACTGTTCTTAAATGTCTAACATTAGGGGTGAAGCTAGAAATTTATTTGGAGAGCCGGAATTAAGTAGTATATTTTTACAATATTAAAAATGCAATTTCACTATTTTAATTGTTGAAATGATAAATCTCACATCTAAAAAATATAAGGTTGTGGAGTGTTTGTACTACTATGAATAAAAGTGGTTTTTCCATCTTTAAATTATTCTAAAATTTGTCATTTTCTTCTTAACGCAATTTTTCTCTCTTCCTATTTGTAATTTTTCACTTGTTATCTTTTGTAGTGAAATACATTTAATAGTGTTCGAGGGCGTAGGCGTAATTTGTTGAACATCGTTAAATTTTTGGTTTCTTTTATTGTTTTATATATATTAAATTACATTGTAGGGAGGATTTTCTAGTATAATAATTTACTCTTTTTTACTCTATTTGCACAACATTAATAGCTTATATCTTTATAATGTTTAAATGATTAAATCAAAATTGGGAGATTAAAACATAATTTTATCATTACTACTTTAAAATTTTATAAATTATAAAGAGATTAATTTTTTTTTTTTTTTTAATTTTAGAGTCCAAGCCCCTACCAGCCTCCTTGGTTAACATGGTTGGTTTTGACGGTGGAAATTCATATAGTTGTTGATTGTTTCGTCTAATGCTACCAAGAGCTTCACTAACAAGAAAGTAAATATTCATCTTGAAGAAAACAACTTCTCATTGTGGAAACAACAACTCTTATTGCGGAAAACTATGGTCTCGAATCCTGCCTTGAAGGAGTTGGTTGTTGATGAAAATGGTTAAAAGATCAAGAATCCCATGTAGCTTTGTTGTGAGCACATACATTTGCCTATTGGGATATCGTTAATGAAATGGTCTATCAGAATATATAATTTACAATTGAAAATCACAAATGAATTTAACAATGACAATCATCCATAGGCATGCATGCATGATCTTTCACTTTTGTTATATATTACTTTCTTTACTTGAAAAAAATCCTTGGCACAATGAACCCTAGCTAATATATTAAGAACAAAATCACATTTTGAAAGATCTGTATATAAAGGTGAAATTGTTTAGAGATTTATTAAGATGAATCAGTTAAAGGGCAACTCTCCTTTGGCGAGTTTCTTTTTGAATATTATGTCTTCAAGCTTTAAACCCGCCAGAGGAAAGAAGCCCTGCAACTACTTCACTTAGTGTAATCAATATTTTTCATGTTGTGTATAAACCTAGCTAGCTCTCAATGGTTTTAGCTCAAGCATGATCCAATGGAAATTTATAGGGTCTTGTTTAACGCTATATATATATATATAAATATAGCAGCATATGCTGAGGATATCCATTGGTGCCTGCTTTAAGCTCAAAAGCCTTATTCAGCTATATCCATATTCATTTATGGAGAAAAGGAGTCAATGAGAGATGCTTGCTTTTCACTTAATGGTTAAGTGGCACCCAAACTTGGGTCTTTTACTTTGAGGGTATATCTTTTGTAATATTCTTTTAATTTTTTTTTTACTTTGCTTTTAAGAGTTTTATGGCTTTTAGGTGAATTTGAAAATAGGAGGGTGGGTGTTGAATCGAATCAAGTTGAATTAAATGAAAATATTTTGAATTTGTCGAGTTGACGAGTCTTATTTTATTATATTTAACTTTATTTGAAATTCTTTTCTAATAGAGTATAGTGAAATAGAATTTGAATCGAATAAATTTATTCGAGTTAAAATAAAAAAAAAATTAATTGGACATATTGAAATTTTTTTGACAATATGCCTAAATTCCAAGTTAAAGAACATATGTACGTATGTACGATAAACTTGGTTTGATAATTTAGCATTTATATATGTATTTAAGATTTTAATCAAATTTAATTCTTTGAATCTATATATATATATATATATATATATTATATAATAAAATTTTGGAAAAATTATTTTACAAATATTTTAAATTTTAGAAGATTATTTTGAATTTTTTTAAAGGAACCGTTTACATATTTTCAAAACTATTAGAGTCTCAAAGGATATGTACATCAAATTGAAGTTGAAAATCGAATTTTTTACTTAAATTAATTTAAAAAATAATTCAGATAATTCAATTTGATTAACTCAAAATTAAAAAAAATAACTTTTTTTTTCAAATCGAAACGATGTTTTCTAATCCTATCTATAGGTGACCATTTTAATCTTCCTTTCTCCGAGAATAAATTTCCCAAGAGAAATGTAAAGTTATTTTGCACTTTCCCTTTGTCTTTCCACATTTTCATCAGAGATCCTACGACGAACCAAATTACAAATTTTCATAATATGCAAAAGATTTCTCAATGTCAACCATTTTCATAAATGCAAAGTATTGACATATGGTTTCAAACCTCACATTTGGACCCATTGGGTCAATATCTTCGAACCCATGCAGCTGTATCACTTTTAAGTTAAAGTGTCAATTTGAACAACCAACAAATTTGATCATTTTGGCTTGCCATTTGATAATTAGTGATGGAATTCAAACTATTTTAATGACACAAAGAAGGCTTTTCTAAAGAAGCACTAAGATGACAGGTAGGTGTCACGATCCGCGAGTGAGAAAGGCCTCATCAAACTCAAAATTGGGCAAGCACGAGACAATTGAGTTCTCAAAGTACCCCAAAAGACTAGAAATCCAAAAAAAAAAAAATTGGATCCTTGTAGGATAATGTAGAATATTTCGGAAGCTCGAGAACTATTCATCTATGTATAGCATTTACTAAAGTTAAGTGGGAAGGCTCTAAATTCGATATGTTGATTGTAATCGTTTGTAATTGTTAAATCGAATGGAGTTTGTTTATATAAGGAGAGGCACCCCTCTCTTATTTGATCCTACCTATCCCAATAGGACCTTATAAAAAAAGGGAGCTATCACGAGGTTCCATAGGCAGCACTTTTGTACATGATCGTAATATAACACGTCATCTCGTCTCCACTGCATTGAAGAGTACCTATGCACCATGGCCCGGTTCATCAATAAGGAAGATAGAGTTGGGGTGGGAGCCTACTATGTGTAATCAAGTATAACACATCCAAGCTAGCTTTTGAGTAATAACATACCACATTCACCCAACTCTCTTGCATTCTCTTCCTTGTTTACTTGTCTAAGCAAAGTGTGCCAAGTCTCTCCTAAGCAAAGATCTAAAGCTAATTTATGCTCATTGTCATTGGAATCGAATTTAAGACCACACGTGACCAAAGTTAAAATCTCGAGCCATGACATAGAGCCTTGGTCTTTTAATTACCTTTTAGACCTTTAAAATTTGTTAAGTTGTAACAAATCAAATGATAGAATTTGTGTTTTGCCCTCAAAACACTTCAATTTGGGGCCACAACCTACCATGTAACGAAAGCGCATTGGTAAATATCTAAGGAGACTTATGTTAAAGATGAATGCCAATACCACCTTGAATTGGGAGGCAGAAGACCAAAAGACTTGGCGCAATAGCAAGGGATGACGACAGCATGGTGCTGGGTGCTAAATTTTGAGCTTAAAACCAGTCCACCATGAGACTTAGGAATTTAATAATTTGGGCTTGGGGCTAACCCATTACCTGAGACTTAAGAATTTAGTAATTGAAATGATAATTTATTGAATGATATTCTTAATGAGATTATCTTTATTGAGTCATGACTTAATAAGATTACTGAGATATAGCCTGAACTTAGATTTTCCATCCAATATCAATAGGAACAGCACAACCGAATACTATAGTCTAGTTTTTTCCTTTTAAGTAAAAATTTGAATGGATATTAACATGTTTAGAATAAAATATATAACTAAATTAGATGCTATCCGAAAAGAACAAAAAAAAAAAAAAAAAAAACTTATTTAAAATCAGATATATAACATTTGAGCAGCTTTCGAAAAAATTCTGACTTATGAAATCTGAAACTTTTGCCAGTAAGCTAGTAATTGATATCCTCGGCTATTAATTTAACCCAAAGAAAAACACCTTAAATTGCATTACATTTACATCCATATTTTGCGACCTCAAATAGGTTTTTAAGACTAGGAGAGAACCAAAATTTTATTACAATCCAATCATATAAGATAATCAATGCCAAAGTTTTTACATTAATAAACAAATAATTGAAGAGGGAAACAAAATGTCACTGAATTGTGAACAGAATAATGAATTTTTTTTTCCTTTTTTTCATTTGGCTTTGAATTTGATCAATACAAGGAGTTGTAGGTAAAGCATGTAGCAACAATAGAGGCAACGCATATGAGAAATGAAGGAAGAAGAGTGATATTCAAAAGCCGACTCTCACCTAAGTATCCTGCCAATGTTATCGTGGCGTCGGCAATCACTCGAGCGATCGTCCCGGCTTCTGTTGATAATAGTCCGCCATTGTAAGTTCCGCGAGATAGCCTTGATGACATTACTCGAGAAAGCAGTGACAAGTTGACACCTGATGAACAACAACAAAAATGAATTCTATAGGTCCGTAGTATATAACCGGAAAAAGAAATGGAGGTTTGGGGTTTGTAATTCTTTGTAAAACCGAATTAAAATGTCTACCTTCAAGCACTTCAGCCGAAACAAACATTATGAGCCCGGAACAAACATATTGGGGTATAGTGTATGGTATTATCATATGGAAGCTAAGCAATATGCCTATGCAAACCATAATTTCAGATGCCAATAAAATTTGCCTGCGAGGAACAGATAGAAACATATGCATTAGACAAACAATTCCAGAGCTCATGGTCGGCAAAGATTCGAATAGGAAGTACCTGTCTTCAAACATATTGCTAATGTAGCTGCCAACAACAATATTTACGGGAAGGACTGTTAAGCCAAGACATGCAAGAAAGATAGAAACTGTGCTTGTAGACCAGCTGAAGTAGTAAGTCGTGATGACGCTAGATTCTGAGAGTAAAATTTCCATTGCGTATTTGAGCATGAAATATATCAACAACTGAACCTGATGATATTATAAGATTCCGGGTCAGAGAATGTTCAAGTATTAAAGGATCTAGCCTTAAAATTTCTAAACAAATCGATACACAAGTACCACAACAGCCTTTGATTGTATACCTTTACTGAGGGTGTAAGTAGTCTATAAGCTGACACGATTGATGTAGCAGGCTGACGAGATTCCTCAGGAGCTTCTTCACTTCCGTCACCTTCTGGATCTTCATCATCTTCTTGTTTCTCTTCTGAAGTAATCAGCAACGGTTGTTTACCTTCCTCAAGTGCACCGTTTTCTACTGTTTTTGTATTTACGAACATGCAAATAGATCATTTTAACGGATTGCTTAACATGTCAAGCACAAAAAGATGATTGATAGAAGAACACGTACCAGAACTAGATGCAGGAGGTTCTTCTATATCACGGGACGGTTCTTTAAATGAGATCCACAACCAAACGAGATATACAAGCCAAGCTACAGCCATAACCCATCCCGGCAAAGTGTCTGCATTAAATGTCAACTTGTAAATTTTGAAATTTGTTTGAAGTATGCCGGCAAGAGCAGGACCACAAGCCATCCCCAAAGCGCTGGCACTAACAAAACCAGCCGATGCCTGCATCCGGATTTTTAATGGTACGCAATCGCTGATATAACGACGGTTAACAGCTCTAGCCGAACCCAATCTACAACGACAAGATTAAATTCATCAAGCTAAAAGGAAAAAAAGTAAAAAAAGAAATATATGAGACGAACACGTACCCACAAAAAAGCCGACCAAGTATTAGAACTGTTAATGAGTTCATATCATAAGCCAATGCATACATGGCATTCCCCACGAAAAGGACAATACTGCTAAATACAAGAGGTCTGAAGTATGATCGATTAGACCATGCACTAAAATACACGGAAGAAAACACTTGTGCAACAGCCATTGCCCCAATAACAATACCACAAACTGTTGCAGCAGCTCCAAGGCTCATTGAGTAGTCATCTGCTGTGGGGACGATAATATATGTATTGACCATATAGAGGAACGTGTTTGCTAAGTTCAATAGGAGTGACATAAAATGGTATCTCTCGTCATCAATGCGTTCATCGGTAGGAGCAGGTAGCTCTTCTTGCATAATGAGGGCATGTTGTGCCAGAAAGTTAAGGAAGTTTGTCGAGTGACTTAACCTATCCACAGCTGCTTTTATCGAATCAACCACTGGATCCTGGATATGTCCCGAGTAAGTAAAATAGCATAGCCATAGTTCTATTACCAATTAATACAACTAAATATAGGAAAAACCTGGAGAGGAAGGGCTGGAGGATCGTAAATTGATAAGTAGCTTCCTTGACGATCCTGAAGTTCATGAAGATTACGAGATATTGCTCCAACAACAGCCCCTAAACCCTGCAAATTATACAACAGCCCCACTATTAAATGTTCACAATCTCATCCAAAAACTGAGCAAGAGCTGGATGGGAAAACCCTATCAACTAGAAATACAAATGCCTAAAACAAAAAGTGAAGCCTGTCAGAATTTGACACGTTACCACATGCTTGAACACTTGTTGTAGCTGAGAATAAGGATGATTAGCACGAGTTTTGACATAGTAATCGGTGAATCTGTAGCGAAAGCGTTTGTCAAATTTTTTCAATATCTTTCGCAAACCAATAGCGTTCAGTTCAACAAAACAGAGAAGCTTCAACAGATCTAGTCCCACTGCTCTATAAGCCTCTCTAAGTTCTGTTATTTGGGATATTTCTGGCGTCTCCTCGAGTGCATCATGTTGTTCTCTAAGATTTGTTAACCTGCTTGCAAGTTGGCCTTGTTGCTCCAATATAAAAAGGACAGTCTTCTCAATCTAAAAAAAAAAAAGGGGGAAAGCATGAGAAATACATCGTATTGAACCTCAGGAAAAGCATTTTTCATGCTCTTTTATTGTAATGAGCATGCAAGAAGCTACACTATACCTGATTATCCAACATTCTCGAGAAATCCTTGAGTACATGTCGGCGATCTTGTGTCCCAACTTCCATTTGTTGAGCATACTGTTTGACTCGCTTCTTCATTAATTTGTAGTTTAGGTAAAATCTGCAAAGAATTAAAATTCAACAACACGATAAAATACAATCTCCCTGCTAATAACATGATAAAAAAGCATAGTTTTAACATAGACGAAAACTAAGAACACGTAATACGTAGGAAGCAGTTTAACAACAACATACACAAGAATAACAAAAGACCAAACATACCCTTGCCATTCTTGAATTTGTCTTTCCTTCAACTTCTTCCCAAAGGCAACCATCTTTTAACTACACATTAATGAAGTAAAATCAGAACATACGTAATATCGTAAGAACTGATAGTGGATGCGGATCCAACAAAGTCACCAAGAGAGCATACTCGAACTAAATTATAAATTTTCAACCAAATGCCCCCATACATGTAAACATAAGCTAAATACAAAGATGCTGCCACAATTTTATTTGTCCAAAAACAGGTGAAAAACCAGAACAGTATATGTACCATGGACCATAGCTTTTCCAGACTATTCCAAAATCATGTGCAACATAAATACGCCATTGCCTCATTAGAGAAAAAAAGATTGGGACCAATAGCTTAAGCAGCAGAATCACGAAACTATCATTTTAATATGAATTAATTTTCTTAAACTTAATGTCTCACTTCCAATATTAGTAATTGATAAATAGGAGGAGCTCGATACCCTTTTAAGTAAAGTCTCGAGTTTAAGTCAGCTCAAGTAGAGTTTGCTTCTTAAATGAAATCCGACCCGACTCGATTCCGGATTTAGTCAGCTAAAGTTGATAAACAGAAGTAACTATATATCATCTAATCAAACTATCACTGTGTCAAAAGCAAATACGGCAAGCCATCCTAATTGACTTAGTCAGCTAAATTACGTGTTGTGATTGTGGTTCTTACTTATTAGTGACTAAAAAAACAAAAAGCTGAGTGCATCATGTAAACGTAACTTTATCATCACTGAGTTCAAACAGTGAGTTTTCAATAATTTTAACAGCTAGCAAATCATTCACTGGAAAAGTTACAAAAGCTGGCAAATATTACAGAGACTTTTTAATGATCTCTGTTTGGTTACCGAGAAAATTCGAGAAAAAAAACTGAAACTCAGAAAAGTTGAGAACTTTAAACTAATAAAATGATGGCTAACAGATCGAAATAGAAGCAAAAAAAAAGGTATTGATTGTTTTCTCAGCAACTAAAAACAGATCCAACAGCAAAACAAATAAATAAATAATACAACGAAATGAACTTACCTGATGAAACAAGTACAAGTTGCTCTCTTCTTATATAGTTCGAAATGAATTTAGATGACCATCAACGAACAAAAATTATTAAATAACATACGAAGAAGAAGAAGAAGAAGAAGAAGCAATGAAAAGCAAGAGAAGTACAAAAAAAGGAGCTTTTTTTATATATGAAACTTTTTGAATTGGAATCTGAGTTTGGGTAATTTGAAGGAAAATAGATTTGTAGAGAAAGATATGTTTTTTTTTTAAAATAAAAATTGGGTTTTTCAGTGATTTACTTTTCCTTTGAGATAATTGACGAAAGGTGGAACGAAAAATGGAAAATCCTCAGCCAGCAATTATTATTTATCCAATTATTAGGAGAAAGAGAAAGAGAGAGATACATGGGAAGTTGTGTTCTAGTTTTGTTTGCATTCCTATTACCGCTTGGTTTTTAAAGGGTAAATTACTCTCAAGGTCACAAAATTATTAGTATATTTATATTTTGGTCATTCAACTTAAAAAATTACAAAATAATCATTAAATTATTTGAAAATTTTTATTTAAGTCACTAGACTATTAAAATTGCCGTTGTATAGCCTTTGTTGTTTGGAATGCCTTTGCTAATCGAAAGCTCTTCTTCCCCTTTTCTTCTACAATTTAGTTTTTTTTTTCTTTTTGCATGAAACATTTTTTAACATCATAAATTTGCGAACCAAAATTTAAACAACTTTGTTCTTTGATCTTTGACACTAACCATCAGATCAATTTAAATTTAAGGTATGTTCTACTTGATAAGTATTGATCCACTGCAACGATCGTTGAACCGTCACTTGGATCTAGCTAGCCAAGTTTTTTTAGAAAAAAAGTTTAATAGCTCAGTAACTTAAATGAATTTTTTTGTATAGCTCAATGACTTAAATGAAAACTTTCAAATAGTTTAATGACAATTTTGTTACTTTTTTAAGTTAAATGATCAAAATGTAAACTTCTTAATAGTTTAGAGACATTGGGTGTAGTTTACCCATTTTTAAAAGAGTCTAATTTTAGTTTAACATTTATTTTTTATATTTTAATTTGGTATAATTTTATTTATATTTTATAATATTATTAGTTGGTTGAAATTTATAACGATTATCAAGTAGATTGAGTTTTAGTTCAATTCCCATCATTGTTATTGCAATAATTAGTAGAACATACATTCAAAGGCACTTAAGCATGTTTTTCTTCCGATTTAAGGACTAAAAGTTAAGGATAGCTGTAAGCATTGTATAAAAATTGATGATTTGAAATTTTTTTAGTCGTCTTCAATCACACAACTAGAGTTGAATGAAAAGTCGAGTTAATTATGTTTATGCAATAATAAATTAGTTAAAATATGTTATAGGTCCATGTATTCTACGTAAATTTAGAAATTAGTCTATATATTTTTATTTTTAAGAATTTAGTCCCTCTATTTTTAGATTTCAAAATTCACGTCCGATTGTTAAAACTGTTAATTTTTTTTGTTAAACATTTTAGTCTGACATTTTTAAATAAAAAATACTCACTCAATAGCAATGTAATTAAAAAAATAATGTTGTAATAAACTTGAATTTAACAAAATAATTTTAACAGTATTAATAGTTGGACCTATATTGTGAAATTTGAAAAATTGATGGACTAAATTCCTAGAAATAAAAGTACAATGACCATATTTCAAATAAATAGCACAAGGATTTATGACGCATTTTAACCTAATAAATTTACATGGTATCCAAATAAATAAGTTTTTTTTAGGGGGAACATCAATGTCACTACTTTGTAATAGAGAATTAAATTATATTGAATTACAATGTAATAATTAAATTTCAAATATTAACATAATAGAAGGACTAAAACTAAAATTATGCCTTTTAAAATGAATTTACATCGGTCTAATTGTGCTCTCACTCCTAATATTCCTTAAAATTTTGGAATTTAATCTCTTTATTTTTTTTACTTTTAAATACACCTCTTAAAAGTTTCATTGATTAGCAAATAGCAGCAATGTCGTACAGAATCAGTTCGTGCAAGTTATTTAGGTAATCCAACTCATTCACAAGCGGATTGACCCTACTAACTCCTTTAATTTCTTTACTTTTAATTCTAATAATTTAGTCCCTATTAATATATTAATTGAATTCTATTAATTTTAAATGTGTTATTAATAAAACTTTAATTTTTAAACTAAATATTTGAATGTCAATATGTTAGATATTCAAATTTAATGATCCAATTATATTTTAACTTATAAATCAAACAAGTAGAGAAATTAAATTATTGAAATTAAAACTAGAGTGACTAAATTTAAAAAATCCAAAAATATAAGATACCAGAAACGTAATTGTATCAGAGATTGAATAGACAACATGGACACCCATATGACTTTGCTTAGGGTACGCAATAGAAAGAAAGTGACGCAAATGATTTTCTAATTAAATGTTTTAACTTAATATCTTATTTAAACAATAAATATTTTGTTTAAAAGTTAACCAATGCATTATGTGTTATGTCATATTAAAAGGGACTGATAACGATCCAATCGTTAAATTGATCGATTTAATAGTACTTATTATAGATGTAAATTTTCAAACAGATCTGATATATTTATCATATTAATTTAAAATAGTATATATATCAATCTTTATTGAACAATTACGTCAAATTGACGTGCAATACATGATTTATATAAATAAAATATGACGGTTAAATTATTAAAATATTAATAATATAAAAATAACACCAACATAAATAAATTCCTCCTCTAGATTTTTTGTTTACGTCCATTTCTTCTTTTTTTTTTTTATGGCTTAAATAAAAATATAGTTTTTAAAATAAATAATTATTGAAGCACACATCAAAGAGTAGAATAAAATTATAAACACAAAAAAGAATTTCTTATTTTTATTTTATAATACTAAATAGCAAAATTGAAATACTTGAAAGATGTTTTATAATATCTTTGTGGGCTATAATCCTACATGATTTGAGCCATACATTTTGGAGTCCTTTGACTCTTTCAGCACCTTATGAAGTTGACTTTTTATTAAAGACCTAAAGAAGGAAAATACTATTTTCAATTGAATTGATTGATTAAATTTAAAAAAAGTTAGTGTTTATTTTTTTAGATTTCAGAATTTAAGTCAAACAATTGATATTTTTAAAATTAATTTTATTAAATTCAAGTTCATTTCATCGGAATCTTTTAGTTACATTTCTTTGGGTTATTTATGATGGACTTCATCTGCGTGGGATAATAGTTTGGCTAATATTATGGTTGAAATTAATTGTGCACAAGCTATTGAAGTCATCTTAGACAAGTCCTCTGGGAAATTGTACAAGGACCTAATTTCGAGAATTCGAGAGCTTTGTAGAAGGCAATGCAGGGTAATCATTAAGAAGATTTCAACAGAAGTCAATGTAACTGCACACTTGTTGGCTGGGAAGATGAAAGCGTTTCCTTATGCTCCGATTGTTTTCCAGGAACCTCCGGAAGTGATTGTTGATCAATTATGATTTGATAGTAGGTTTATGCATGATGATACTGAAATGATACTGAAATAAAACTGTAATTATTTTGAGACTTTATTTACAAAAAAAATGTCACACCAACTAATTTAATTATGCTAACAATTGAACTTGATTTTGAAATATAAAAGTATGCAGATTAAATTTTAAATTTATGAAAAATAAGTATGCAGATTAAATTTTAAATTTATGAAAAATAAGGGATTTATAACATATTTAAGAAAAATGACTTAAAAATAATTGTATCAAGAGAAATAATGAAAACTACTAGCATTAACATTAGCCATTGACACGATCCAATATAGATAAAAAAAAAAGGAAAAAAAAAAGAGGAACTTTCATAATTGGATTGGTGATTAAGGGTTGTTCATCCTAAAACTTAATCGGATTCAAACCTTCGGGGTAAGCCTTTATTTGGACAACTCCCTTTAGACATAATGTATGTAATATGTGTATACTAACTCGTTAATTCTACGTTAAAAAAATAAAACAAAAGGATAAAACGTGGAAGTTCTATAATAACAAGTAACTATATTCTATTATTTATACATGTTGTCAATTTATACTTACTTTTTATAATTTTATTTTTCAATATATAGTAACTTTTTACAATTTCATATCTTTTATATTTTTTAATTCTTCTATAATTCAGGAAAATTTTATAAAATAAAAAATTCTAATTTTTTTTTTTGGAACTTATTACTTTTTTTTTTTAGAATTTTAAATAACGTGACATTTTGTACATAATTTTTTTTATTTACTTGTTATTGTCATATCACTATTTTTAACATAAATTTAGTAATGAGTGGATTAAGATTTATAAACCTATAAAAATGAAGTGATTAAATTCACCAATGATTGGATTAAGATATAAAAAGCTATAAAAATGCATTGACTAAATTTACTAAAGAAAAAGTAAAGGATATGAATTAATTTGGGAAATGTGGAGCAAAAATGTGGCAAACTGGATAAATTACAAAGAATGATTACAAATTTTTAAAAGAAAAAGAAAAAAAGGGGCAATATGTGAAAGTGGGGCTGTCCTGTTTGGATTTGGAAAGAAATTAGTGCAACTTTATATGGGTTGATTGAAACTTGAAGTGACACAAGTGGTGCCTAATTGATTTTTTTTGGCAGTTTGTGTCCCATTTTTTTCTTTTAATAACATCCTATATGTCTCCAAAAGATAAAAATATGTTTATATTTACTTGTTTTTGAAAAATTAAAAATTTTAAAGATAAATAGTAAAAATTAAATTTAAACGGAGTGAAGTGGAGGCAAAGATGGATGCATTTAGTATTTATAGAGGTGATGATAATTTTTAAAATTATTTATCTATAGTAGAGCAGAATAAATAATTGAATAAAACGTGCTAATTGTACAATAATGGTAGATTTAACAACAGTTGCCTCATCTCACTTCATTGCTATCTCTAGTCTTGACACTGCTGACAAAAGCTAAGGTCTTAAATTTTGCAACATCGAATTTGAGTCCCACTATCTATAATTGTAATATGTAAGTCTCCTTTCGATTATTTACATGTACCGTATGTGAGTTTTATATTATTTTTCACTGTGCATTATCTTAATTGATTATATATTATAATTAATAGTTATATCAGTAAAACTTTTTAAAATAAATCATAATTAATAAAAAATTCATTTTTATTTATATTAATTAAATTTAAATTCTCGAATTCCTTACGACTCAAACTGATTGATTGTGTCCAAATCAAACAAGAAACATAGACAAGCATTGAGTTGGAATCCACGAGTGAATGGGAAGACCAAAAGAAAAGTGAAATATGGGCGCACATGGTTTGCAAATGCAATCTTTCAAACCAACAATATATTTTAAAGCTGAAAGTTATGGGTTTTTTAGTTACCCACTTTCTCCTTTTTGACATAAACCTACTATAATTTCCAAGGCATAGATCGGTATTTTCTATAGAGTTTATTAATATATGTATTCATTAGTTTTCTCCAATCTATCTAAATAATGGGTCTCAACTCGGGAGGAAGAACCGTTAATATACATAAAATCATTCATTCTAATTCTATATTTGTTCGAATAAAATGCTTAGCCAATTTCATGTGTCTCAACTCATGAGGTCTTCTTCTCTTAATCGATAAGAATTCACAAATCTAGATCAATGTATTTTTAGATTTCTTAAAACGAAAATTGAAGTGATAATGTATCATAATTTCATCATCATATATTAATAAAATTCAAGTTCAAGAATCAAATTGAAAAAAAGTTATCAAATTTTAAGATTGGAATGGACAAAAAAATTTAGAGACCAAGATGGTAAAGTTGTCGGTTCTAAGGACTAAATGTTATTTTATCTCTTTTGATATTGGTATGTATCAGTTTTTATTTTTAATAAAATATTATGTTATTCGAAGATGTAAATATAACTCAATAATACATGTAAAAATATATTTATATAATAATTAAAAAATTGTTCAAAATATCAAAATTATTTACAAAGCATAAACTATTTGATACCTAAACGGCATTTAATGACACACCGTGAATCTCGGCCAAGTTGTTTTGTGTCGCGTAGCTCGGCCAAGATTCTTGACCAAGTTACGAAGGTTGTCGCCGTTTGGCAGTTATAGGCTTTAACCGCCTTAACCTATGAAGTTAAATTCAACAAACCAAATGACTTGATGTAAGCCTCTCTCCATGCACATCTAAAGGGAACAAGTTAAATCATGGTTGACCTCCCTTACCTGTAATTACACACAGCTTGCTATCTTATTATGGAGTCCGTATGCGGGTTTGATGTGATTTTAAGTATTATCCAAGTGGGATTAATATGATTTAAAGTATAATCCACATGTTTAACATACATGAGACAAGTGTTGAAAGATGGAACCCGGGTATGATGATCATACAATGTCAAGTGAAACAATTCCTTTGAGCAAGGGAACCCTTTGATTACAAATAGGACGAGTTCCACGTTCTGTTTTCTGGTCAAGGTGGTTAATTTGAGTGAGCCGGTCACATATAATAACAGGTATATACATACACAAACATATTGTGTGCGTATATATATGTGTATATATAAGCTATAGAACATATTGTGTGTATATAGCTATAGAACTTCCTTTCTATGCATCCACCCTTTACATTGTAATTAAACTATCTAAACAATAATCAAACAAAATTCTTTGAAGTAGAATGCCTTCAACTTCTAGCTTCGCAATGGCACCCAACAGATCTAAATAGAAACAGAAAAAAGAAGAAGAAGAAAACAGTTCTTTGGGATTTTGCAGATAAATGAACACTATAATCTCCGTTTCTGGTGCAACTGCTGTGAGAAAATATAATAATCTCTTTTAGTCCCGACTATGAAATAGGCCCCATTGCTTTTTTGGGGGCCACTAGAACACAACTGGTCTAGTCCCTAAGAAGCCGACCCTGGCAAAATGTAAAGGAGTAATATTCCAGGAAAATTACACTCATTCAAGTTTACATTATATTTTCTGGGGTTCAAAATAATGGATTTCACATACAGTTACGAGGCCGGTGCATACTCTTGGATTGCTGTTACCAGTTTGTTTCGGTCATCCTCTGTTTTTGTTCGAATTAAGAAGGTACGTGCGACTACCTCTTGGTTATCGCCACCTTCATCCTACAAAATCCAAGACATGTCAATCAAATACTTGAAACAAGGTCCACTCAAATACTCAAAACAAGGTCAAATTCTGCAAGGAAGGTTAAAACATATTACCGAGGTATGAAATATTGCAACAAGGGAATTCTTTTGTGCACTTGTTTTGATCCCAGGATATAGCAATGCATTTAATAACACCTTTCCCACCTGCAACCAATAGATTGTTATAGTCTTATAGAAGTGAGTCTTTTTGTAACTGATAAATGTGTATAAAGGAACATACCTCATTTCGAACAACGATTGTTGGTTTGGAATCTTTCAAACCCTTGCTGATACCCTCTTTGCATTTAATGGAAAGTTGTCCAGTGCCTTTATCTTTCCATGAATCTTTATCTGCTGGATCAGTTGACTGGCATGACACAAGAGGGAAGGTCAGAACCAAAAACACCATGTCACAAGTCAAGAGTAGGCAAACATGAAAAATCACTACTGAACACAAGTTTTCCGAAGATACACCTTGACATAAAGCTTGCATTTGACTTCATGAACAACAACAATACCCTTCTCTTCCGACTTCTTCACTGATGGACTGCTTGGCTGTGGCAACTCATTTTCTGACAATCCAACGTGACACTTATCAATATGCACATAGTGAGACAGTACGAAATTAAAAGTTGAGGTGGAGAGACAAAGGGTTAACGTATTGAGTTAAAACTAATAAAACGAAGTAACCTAGAAAAGAAACAATTACATGACAAGGCTTAATTTAATGAAGGAATGCCTTAAGACTTAAGCAATATCCAGTAAATAAGGACCAGAAGATTAAGTTTGATTGTCCCACCATCATCTGCATCATCTGCTGCATTGTTGTCCACAGAAACTGAGCTCTGAGTTCCTGAAATAACAAAATAGGATGTAAAATACATAGTTGTCTTAAAATCTTCAAGCTAAAAATGTTGAGTTTTAATCCTTGTATAATACTTGTAGCAAAAAGCAATGAAACACCTACCAAACAAGAAAGGGCTCTGACTATTAGAGAATGCTCCAGTGCTCCAAGGAGATGCAAAGCTTGAAGTCATGTTAGATGAAGTAAAGCTATTCGTTGTACTGGAGGAAGTAAAATTTGCGGTTGAAAGGCCAAATGAAAAGCTTGAGTTTGAACCAGCTGCCATTGAGCTTGTTGTCAGACCAACTGGAGTGAAGCTTGTAGTTGAACTAGCCGAGGTAAAGCTAGTAGTTGTACCAAATGGAGGAAATTTTTTAGTAATATCAGCTGGAGTCGAGCGTGTAGTTGTAGTGTTCAGAGAAAACATCCCAGCTGTGGTGCCTGGAGAAAAGCTCATGGCTGTAGTGCCTGGAGAAAAACTCAGAGTTGTAGAGCCTGGAATAAGGCTTGTAGTTGTGCTGGTTGGAGTGAATCCAATTTTCCCTTGAAAAAACTTATTCTCAGTATTCTTGGTTTCAGGAACCATTTTGCTTTCATTTTTATGGGATTCAGCAGCAGACAAACTGTCACCATTAGCCGCATTCGTTTTGAGCCAATTGACAACATCACTGAACTTGTCCTGCAAACAAGGAAATGAGTACCTCTCAAGTTAGCAAACAAAAGCAATAATGCCTTAAATATATGAGGTCTATTCTTCCATACTAATTTAAACATTAGTGGAAGACACAGATACTCAGATGAGGGTTACCTGTGATATAAGCCAAAGAGAACTTCAAAATAGATGCACAGTCTACCTAAAGTTGTCAACAAAACTGCTAGTGGAAAGATATAAATCTTTCCGATTTTTGTCCTCTAAAGGTGCATGGCATGAGCAAGTAACACCCAATTGCAAACACAACTAAATACTGAAACATAAAATGATAAGTGCGTAATTTCTAAATTATTTGTGATATTTCTCGCCTTGAATTATGCTATTTATGTTCTTAATTATATTTATATGTTGTTTGTTTGATTTAGGTGATAACTAGAGAAAAAGGAGCTTAAAGTTCATTTTCGACAAGTTTTTGAGGTTTGGACTTTTAATCCAGTGCAGTTTCAGTATTTTGGCCATAACTTCAACTAACTTCAGCTACAAACCTCCGTGTTGGGCCCATAACATACTGATTCAGAGGGAATTGAAAGATCTATCTGAAGTGATTTCATGGCTAAAGCCCAAAAACGTCAGAAAGATGTCCAAAAATGGCCTGAAAGTTTGACGCGAAAATAGTCAAGAAACCTAAAAAGTTTCTGTTCAATTTAATTAAGGGCACTTTTTTATTTTCTCCATTAAGTTATTTTTGCCTTATAAATAGACATCATTAGGTTAAGACTTGGGGAGACTTAGACCTAGGCGATCTTAGTTTTATTTTGTTTTCTTTAAACCGAAAAAACTTGTCAAAAATAAACTTCAAGCTCCTTTTTCTCCAATTATTTCCTGAATCAATAATAAACAAAATATAAATATAAATAATATAATTAAGAACATAAATACAATAATTAGAGGCAAGAAATATCACAAATAATTTAGACATTACGCACTTATCATAAAACAAGCACAGCAGCTAGCTTTAGTTTTATCCATATAAAGAAATAATGTGAAGAAACAAAAGTAAAAAGAAGAGACAAAACAAAATCCTTTTGAAGTCAGAGCTCAAAGAATCTAACAGTACATCCCTAGAATTAGCAACCAAATGTATTCACTTAAGACTGTAAAAACATGACCATATTTCTCAAGTGGATGACAAACCATCAGAAATTACCATAATGTTTGAAGCATGACTTAGGTAATCACTAACACCATCTTGCCAAAGCTCATCAGGGTGATTCTTCAGTTGTGATTGCACCCAACTGCTAACATAAAATGTTGTTATGGACAATAAATAAAATCTTTAAGTTCGCTAAAGTCCAGAGACAAAGAAGCAAGAAGCTTGGCTATACTAGGGACTGACAAGAACATTAAATACATCAAACATGTTTTATAAGTAGCAAAAGATCAAATCATTTAGTCTTAAACAAGCATATATAGCATAAGCAAGTTGTAGAAACATCACAGACAGGACCTTGCAAATTGGACGTTGAGAGCTTTCACATGCCGCCTAGACAACTCAGCTCGCTGTGGGTCTAATGGTGGTGTTGCATTCGGCTGCTGTTGAGATGGTTCTGCCCTTTGAGGATCAAAAGGAGATCCTGCCATTATTCTTTTGTTGCGGAACTGCAGACCACGATTGATGAATTCAACAACGTGATTGATACATCGAAACATCAAACGATAAAAACTGACTATTAGGTAGTTATACAAAATGGTCATAATTACTCCTCCCCTTTCCTTTCAACAATGCAAGCACACTCTAATCTTTTGAAATTAGTTTGCTCTAGTCATTAACAAGTTTGTTCTCTCGGTTTTTCAAAACATTTACAATGATAGCCATGATCAAACACTTTCATCTTCCATCAATTCCAAGTCCATTCTTCAAAACCCAATAAACCCACATCAGATATTCAAAAAAGAAAACCTTCGATCTTCCTAAGATACTTGCCAGCTAACTGAAACTAAAAAACCACGCAAAAGATTCGAATTTTAACAGTCTTTTCCATTAATTCAAAGCTCATTAACTTCCTTATTTACAAGACAATTAAACCCACAAAAACTTACTAACAAATTACTACAGAAATGTCCTCTTTCTTTACTTTCGCATTTAGAAACAAAAAATAGATAAATTAGGTTTATGCTATCAATTTGAGGGAATGAAACTATGAAGCAACACCATTTAAAAAAATTAACTAAAAATATGTAAAATTTCAGAAAACTCACAGCAGAATCATTGGCATCGGCAGCCGAGCTCGATAAGGCAAATCTTTTAGTACCGTTCATGGTGAGATTGAGCGGTTCAATTGAGGTTTAAGGGAAAAAAAAAGGATTTTTAGGGTTCAAAAAGGAAATTAATTTTTTTTGGGGGATGGCTTTTGTTTCAGGCTAAAAGGAACTGGAGAGGGACTTTCAATAATTTTTTTGGGTTTAATTATGGAAAACTTTTGAAATTGAGAAAGGGTTGATTATAACCGTCCGATCAAGTGGGGAAAATAGACTTTTAATTGAAAGCGTTAGATTGGTTTTCCAAAGCTGTCGTCGGCCACGTGCTTGTTTTACTTCCATGATTGGGCCCACCATCATAGGCTTAGGCCTGAATTATGTGAGAATATGCATGTGGTCCACTTTCGTACTTAAATTTTAATGTAAAAAGAACGTCGTCGTTTCTGTTGGAGAACAACTGCCACTAAAATATTAATATTATATATAACTATCAAAATCTAATTTGACCTCAAATATTTTGAAGTCTATTTTTATATTTAAGTGAGTAACCTAAATCCATTTAAACTCGTCGATATTTATTTTTAAAGATATAATTTTTATTTAATATTTAATATTATATATATTTTTATTAAATTTTTAAACATAAATAATATATTTTTTAATATTTATATTATAATATAGTTAATTTAATTTAATATTAAATAAATTAGATAATATATATAAAAGAAAATTCAAACTTGAAAAGAGTTGGGTTTGGGCTTTAAATTATATTTTAAGTGGGTTTAGTTTTTTATCGAAGCTTATTTTCTTAGCTTAATATCTTTTTACTTAAACTTCCTTAAATTTTGAGCGGACTTTTAAATTTAGACAAAGAGTTCGACTCTTAAATCGACTTAGACAGGCTTAATAAAGTTTCACCGGTTTAATGCATCTCATTTTGTGTATTTTTAAGTGATTTAATGTGGTTGCCTTTCATTATTTAAGATATGCAATCAAAATACTTCATCCCATTTTACAGTAGAGAATGCAATTTATTTATTGTTGGGACAGAGTGATACAGCATTAAGGGCTCTTTAAATGTGAATGTGGTGATTTTAGCTTTTATTTTATTTTTATCGTTATAGTATTTAATTTTACCATCATTGTTATTATTACATTAAATGCACTATCAATATTGTGACGGGCAAAAATCCGACCCGCAGAGTCCCAGAGTACAACGATTGAGGAATATGTCTCTGCTTTTTAGTAGATAGCAATAGAAAACAGTGAAACCCTTTTTTAACTGAAGGGACTGTCCTGAAATTAGTAAATATTTTTCTTCACAGTGGGGGGCCATTGTCGTAACTGGCACTGTTACTTATGGAGTAAAAGGCATCTAACTTTTTCAGATTTCCATCCCCACATAAAAGATAGTTTGCAAAGTCTTTAATGAACGTTTAAGACCTATTCCCAACCCATCTATATTAGGTTAATGGTTATGAATGCAATAGCCTTTTAGGAGTTTAAATTGGGTTAATTTCATTAAATGTAATCGGTATAATATTAATATTATTGTCAATGTGATTTAGATGTGCAATGCATGTATATTTATCGTATAAACAAATTAAATTTAAGTTAAAAAAATCATCTTAAATTTTAATGATGTTAGCTTTTAACTCGTTAGATATAAGTTGTTCATGTAATAAGTATAAACATATTTAAAATTTAATCCATGTGTCCTAAATATACTCTTGTTAGGTCCAAATTTTAAAACGTTTTATTCAATTCTCAAAATATCAATATTCAATATCATATCGATAAAGTTTTTGTTGGCCTAACTATCAACCTATACATTAAATTTTAGTATAATATGAAATTTAGTATATTTAAAATACGTAGATCAAATTTTAAATATATATATACCAATCGTATTAGACAATTAATTGTTAATTTTTAAAATATGGTCCAATGAATGTGATTCAATTTGGGTTATAAGGTTGATTTAATGAAAGTTAATTGTTAATATTATTAGCTAATTATGTATTTTTATCAAATCAACTCTAAAACCCGAATTAAACATTAAAAATTTAATATTGTTACCTTTGGGTAGAAAATATATAACTTCTATCAACTATAAGTACCAAATTAAACTTAAAAAAAAAAGGAAAAATTTTGTAAAACTTGGTAACAATAATAACATTAATTCTGAAACGTGGAGTGTAATTAATCTATTAATTAAGTCGGTTCAAGAGATTTAATAACACTAATTTTTTTTGGTAAAAATAATAACATTAAATTTAATATCATCTTCACTTCCAATTTACTCCCTTCCTGCATTATAAATTAGTAAGTTTGAATTATCCCATTATCATCAACATCATACCTTTTCACCATCATCACCATGAATAAAAACACCATAAACTCCATTTCCATGCTTATTTTATTACTGTACGGGAACACCATGTGTGAATCAAAATGCAAGAAACCCGAAGAGCTACCATTGCATGAAATTTACGTAACCAATTACATGTCCCATGAAGAAACGATTCGATGCTTTCGTTACGACCTAACCGACAATTACCTAGGAACCAGGTTGTTAAAACCTCGTCAAGAAACCAGGTTTTGTTTCAGGTACAGTTTAACCCCCGACACTATATACTACTGTAGCACGACCAATGGTTCATTTGTTGCCTACAAAAACAGCTATGATTGTGTACAAAACAAGGTTAAACTTTGTGAATGGAGGATTTATGAAACGTATGCCGAGGTTTATTCATTGAATCAACAGAGATGGATTCGGTTCGATTATGAACAAGTTAAGGATCCAGGGTGTTATAAGAATGTGTGTTTAAGGTTTCCACGTGGATATCCTTACCATAAAGCTTCATGTGATAATGAAAGTTCTCAACCTAGTGCGTTTCATTAGTTTAATTTTGTCTTTGTATGATCTTTGTTCGAATTTTGAGATAATGGGTTGATTTTATAAGTATTCAATGTCTATTTTTCTTTGGATAAATTTACCCTCAAGGTAACTAAACTATTAGTAAGTTTACATTTTGGTCACTCAACTTTTCAAAAAGTTACAAAATGGTCACTAAATACTATTCGAAAGTTTTCATTTAAGTCACTGGCTTGTTAAAATTGATGTTGAATGGCCTTCTTTGTTTACACCTCCTGCTCCAATTAAAAATTTTCCTTCCTCTTCTGTTCTATAGTTCAATCTTTTTTTTTATAAAACAACTTTGAGCATCATGAATTTACGAACCAAAACTCAAATAAATTTCTTCTTTGATCTCCAATACTGACCGCCAGATCGACTTGGATCTAATGTATGTGTTTCTACTCATTAGTGGGTACCAGCCATCAAATGTCACTTGGAGTTTGTTAACCAAATTTAAAAAAAAGGAAAAAAGAAAAAAAAGAACCTTAATAACCTAGTGACTTAAATAAAAACTTTTGAATAATTCAATGACTTAAATGAAAATTTTTGAATAGTTCATTGACCAATTTGTATCTTTTTGAAATTGAGTGACCAAAACAAATATGTAAAATTAGTTCTCTTCTAATTTATAAATGAGCAATTTAATCCTTATTCATTTAATTTTAAAACAAATATGTAAAATTATAAATAAGGCTCAATGCACACTTTAGTACCTAAAGTATATCATTTTTCTCACTTTAGTCCTTAAAGATTTTTGGCCCACTCTAATCCCTAACCTTATCAAATGCTCGCACTGTTTAATGTTAAAGCTTACCACTATGTAAAGTTTTATTCCTTTCAATTTTTTTTACCCTTAAATTAGAAGGAAAATACATTTAAATGTACTCGAACTCATGCCCTTCTTGTTGCTGCCATAGCAATAGTACCAACTAAGCTTCAATCAACCCCTTTACTTCAAAATTAAATATATAGGAATTTGTATAAAAAAATTGTATAGGACTTAAGTTGCATACTTCTATAATAAAGAGACTAATTTATGCTTCAAATTATTGTATAAGGACCCATCCGAAATTTAACCATTAATAATTGAATACCAACAAAAGAATGACTATTCGAAAAAAGAACCATATTTTTTTTTAAACGTGTGGTTATCATTAAAAAACAGATAGCCTAAAACTTCTCGAAGTACATGCCCTTAACAAGTTGACTTAAACTTCAACATCCTACTACAAAACAATATATCTACATCTATATATGTAGTATTTATCCTTACTATATCTATATTAATATATGAATCTAAAGATGATAATTGATGGAAGATGTAACAGTCTGCGAGGCATTCCACTTTGATCTTTTAAAAAATTACTAGTTAAAGCCAGCACTCAGGTGAAAAATTTAATACAATTTCCATAAATTAATCCTTTTCTGTATCCCCTATAAAAATGAGAAAAGAAAAAAAAAAATCAAAGAGATAGAGAGATAAAACAAGGAATCAAAGGAACCATGGATGCTTTCTATCATCATTCAATGCTTTACCAAACTCACCACCTTCCTTTCTTCTTCAAATTTCCTCCTCTAGCTTCTACCACCCCTTTGCTATTATCCTCTTCCCTTTAGGTATTGATCAGTTTTGTAAAAAATTACCTTACTGAATAAAAAATCAGTAACTCCACAAGGAAACATCGATATCACTATCATCATCATCATCATCCGGATTAGTACTCCTAGGCGGAGAAAGTAAAAGCCCTTCAGCCATGCTAGCAAGCAAGTTCGGCATGTCGAACATTGCTTCTTCATCCACAAAGTTAACCTGGACGCCACTCGAAGAAGTCTCCACACTTCCCTGCCTTGTGCCACCGCCCCCCAAATGTTCCTCCGATTCTTTAGGCCTAAACGCTTCGGCCGCCTCCACAGCTGCTCGTCTAATGTCGATAGCATCCATTGAAGCCGGCAAAGGCAACTTCCAAACTGAATCAGCAAAATTAAGGCAAGCACTTTTACCTCTAAACGCTAATGCAGCAACATCATGTGCTCGTGCAGCCATTTCAGGTGTAGGATAAGTACCCAGCCAAATGCGAGTTTTTTTACTAGGCTCACGTAACTCACATACCCATTTGTTCTTTTTCCTTTGTCGTACACCTCTAAAAATAGGATGACGAGTCTCTTTGAATATTCTCCTCCCTGCACGTTTCTTTGGCTTACTTGTTGCTAATGAATAAACTTCTTCGGATGACGATGACGGTGTCTCAGCCGTTTCAGCTTCCATAAAGTAAAAGACTTTTGTGTTGGGCTTTTTAAGCTGCAAAAAAAAACCTATGGAGTTGAATTTGGAACTTAAAGAGCGAAGGGTAGTGAAACTTTATTGTGTGGGTTTTTAAGGAATGGCTGACGCCTGGCGGCCTCGCGGTTTTCACACGGACGCCCATACGAAGAAAGAGGGAACAATGTATGGTCCACGGTTTCCACACAGGGAGGTTTAAGCTAAGAAATAGGTTGACAAAGAAAACTAGGAAAGTCCAAGCGCAAACCAAATCACTTTCAAAATACCTAAGTCCAGGTTCTAGGCGTTGGGTTCTTAACGAGTTTTTAACTTTCAGCCATATTTTTATAAGGGTAAACTATTAAAATAGTCATTTTTATTTGTCTCAAGTTATATTTTAATTACTTATATTTAAAATATTACGTTTTAGTCACTTATGTTATCATGTTGTAATATTTTAGTCACTGAGCCGTTAATTTTAGTTAACAATGTAATGGCAATGTGATGTGACACGATAAATTATCATTTTAAATTAAAATTTTATGTTAAATTCTACAATTGGCCCCTATATTTTTTTGTTTTGAGTAATTTAATTTTTTTCTTTTATGCTCTTTAACTTTCTTTTTTTTCCCTTTATTTTCCACTTTCTTCTGCTTCTCCCTCTATTTTTCTCTCTTCTCTATTTCTTTTAACATAGTTTTTTTTTTATATTTTCCATTTATTAAAACTAGTCCCTATACTTTTATTTTGATATTGGGTATTTTCTATACGTTCTGTTTAATCTTCCTTTTGATTAGTTTTTAATATGTTTTCAGCTTAGAGTAACAATTTTGTATTGATCTTCAATGAAAACCCAAAATAAATATTCTTTTATTTTTTATTTTTTTGCTTCTTATAGACAATTATGAAATGGGGTTTATGATATCTTATAGTTACTGCTGAAACTATACAAAGGGTCCAAAAATAGATTATTATGGTGATTTTATAGAATTTATTGGACATGATATTTCAATGAAGATTCTCATGAATTTGGTTAACCCTTCTAATCTCATTATGGTTAGCTTGGTTTCTAGTTCTTGGCATTAATTTGGTAAGCAAATTAATATTTTTGGTAGAACATTTTAGCTTGGTGTTCTACTATACACCAAAGAAGAACCGATATTGATTAATTCAATAGGATCAATTTTATTCATCTTGCAATGACCAAAAATAGTCTCTGGGTTTACACATAGAGTATGCAATCAAATATATTTGGCTTTAACAAATAAAGAAATAAAATAAAAAAATTAAATTGTTCAAAAAAAGTATAGGGACTAGTTTTAACAAATGGAAAATATAGAAAAACTACATTAAAAGAAATGGAGAAGGGAGGAAAATAGAGGGAGAAGTAGAAAAGAATGGGAAAAAAAGAAAAAAATTTAAAAAATATAAAAAAATAAGAATTAAATTACTCAAAACAAAAAAAAAATATAAGGATAAATTGTATAATTTAACCTAAAATTTCCGTTTGAAATGATGATTTAACGTGCCACGTCAGCTTACCATTACATTGTTAATGACAATTAACAGCTCAGTAACTAAAATGTTATAACACGATAACATAAGTAATTAAAATATAATATTTTAAACATAAATAATTAAAATATAATTTCAGTCGAATGAAAGTGACTATTTTAACAGTTTTAACTTTTTTCTAATTTTTAATCTCAGTATGACGAAAGGTGCTTACAACAACGCGCTTGATTGGGGAAGGAAATTATGTGGACTAAGAAAACCACCTGTAAACTGTCCGTACCATGCAAATTCTAGAATGGATTGGTTTGGTTTTATTTTAAAATTTTATTTATTTATTTTGAATTTTGGTTTAGGGATATTCGGAGTAAAATTATTGCCGAAGATTTTCTATCATGAGTTAAATTATTTTTGCTTTTTTTATTAAAAATAGAATAAATTAGTTTTTATATGTTAAATTAAAGAATAAATTTATCTCTTTTGTTAAAATATTTATTCTTTTATATGATTAAAAATTGGCATGGTAGATAAAATAATCAGATAGTTATAGGTGACATGTCACTAATACCTCATTTTAAGGTATATGGATTAAATTTTAACAACAAAAATGGACAAAAAATTTAACTAATTGATTGGTTTGATTTTTTATCTAACATATAGAAATTGATTTACCTATTTTTTAAGTAGAGGAGACAAAATGTAATCTGACCCCTAATACATCGACCTCCATAGTGCTTTTACCAGTTTAAGTCATTTTCAGTTTAGATTAATTTTGGGTTTAGATTCAAGTCATTTCGGTTTGCCTATCCAATTTTGCGAATTAGTTCTTCTTGAATTATTTGATTGAATCATTTTAAGTTCCGATCAATTTAAATTTAGGCCATTTTGGGTTTAATGTGCATATCTAACTGATACTAAGGATGAGTTTGGATGGGCGATTAGGTGTGGTGCGTTTAGCTTACTTTTTGTCTCACGTTACAGTATCTAATCTCACTGCTACTACTATTTTTACACTAAACGCATTGCCTATCCAAACCCACTCTAAATCACACTTTGAAACTTCGTGTTTTAGAAAACTAGTTTCTTATATCACTTTCGTATATTTACATGATTAATTATTTTTAATTAATAGATTATATTCTTATTTTATTTAATAAATGGAAATAGTTATTATTGAAAAAACGCTTGATCATTTTTTAATCTCATGTAAAGTAAAACAACTGAAGTCTTTTATAATAAATTATCACGTACTTATATATAGATTTTATTAGTTTAAATTATAATGAAAATATATTTAAGCTTAATTTAGTACCTTATTTACTTTAATTATTCAAATATTTTATTTAATTTAAGTATAATGGTAAAAAACATTGCACTCTTAAATGAATAAAGCATATTTGAAACACTATAAATATTTAAAAATATTTCAAAAATTATTGAGAGAAGTAGTCGTAAACTTAATCTAAATCGTAATATAAATGTTGGTTTTTGGATACAAACTATTGAATTGTGTTGTATGGTGTAAACATAAAATTTCATTTTCACCATCTTACGCAACCTTATGGTCTTAATCATAATTATTTGTTTTTATCTTTTCTTCTCGATCCTCGTGTATCAGGTGAGGTCTCATGATACGCTTCAACTTACATAATCATGCATGCAATGTATTTAGGTTATTTTTTCCTTTTCAAGACAAATCCTAAAACAGTACAGCAACCGACTCAAAAACATGAGATTCCATATTTATTTCATGCTTTTATATTTTACTTAAATTTTGATTATATATCGATTGAGCAATAGTTAGATTAGTATTAATATTGT
This sequence comes from Gossypium anomalum, assembly GCA_025698475.1. NCBI lineage: Eukaryota > Viridiplantae > Streptophyta > Magnoliopsida > Malvales > Malvaceae > Gossypium > Gossypium anomalum. The sequence continues at coordinate 70,639,059 of CM046957.1, read as the reverse complement.
GATCAGTATGAGAAGATGTGGGTTTAAATATAGTGAAGTACGGTATATTTTTATTTAAAAGTTGATGAGAGATTATGAATAATTCTAAACATTGTATCAAAAAGATTAAATTGTTAAGAATTTATAATCAAATCATATATTGGGTTTATTATTCGTACACAACGTTTTCCTAATGATTTTTTTTTGAAAAAAATCTAATTTTCTATTTTGAACGAGGAAAAATGAAAGTTGACATTGAATTGTTTGATAAGGAAAATTTTTTTGATGTTATTTCTATTTATATGATTTCAGGCTGGAATTTATATTATACTGTCAAATATTTTGACTTTACTTAAACCTGTTGAAATCTCAAGCATTTTGTGTAAATTTATATTACATAATGTAAAGATGAAAATAGCTTTTCATACTTCCGTAATTATTTATATAATTAATATTTTAATAATTTAATCATTGAATTTATCAATATAATTATACTTGTCTTACATGTAAAATTTCGAATCAATCCAGTATCTCTATTATATTAATTTAAAATACTCTATTTATTAATATATATTCAATGGTTAAATTTTTTACATAAAACAAATAGTTAGAAGTTTTAAATTTAAATCAAATTTGATGTGCATGATCTCTATAAATAAACCATAAAATATAATGGCATGATCGTTAAAATATTAATCATATAAATGATTATGGAAGCATGTAAAACTACTTTAATTTTTACACTGTGTAAGTGGATCCATATATATATATAAGTAAGCTTTCAGTTTGTATTTTCTTTTTGTTTAAGTTTAACTATATGTGAGTTTTTTTTCTTAAAAGTGGTTTAAATCAAGTGATAGGGATGTCAAAATTTAAACTGTCTGATAGATTTTAAACCGATATGTTTCAAATGAAGTAATTTTTTTTCTTTTGAAAAGTAAATTTGGGGCAGGGTGAAGTGAAATTTTTTTGAACCGTGAGTGTAGAGGGATTATGGTAATTGTTTGTCTCGTCCCACCTCACTCTACCATATGATATTATCATTTTATCCTTATATATACATATATATTGAAAGGGTAATAATGTAATAATGTGTTATAGAAAAATCCGTACGTTTTAATGTTTAAGTATTTACTTGTATTTAAAAAATTTTAAAATTTAAAAATAAAGGCATAATTGTAAAAATTACCCTCAATGTTTCGAGGTTTTTTCACTCCAACCCTTAACGTTGTTTTTATGCAATGCCACTCACAACATTGCAAAAAATTTCAAATAATGCCAAAATTGATGGAGACCATTAGTGAATTGACGATCAACATTTTCTCTGATGTGGCATGACACCTGAATTGTTGATTCATGGCATGACACTGTAAAAATAAAGCACTAAGAGATAAAAAAAATTAAAATGATGTGAAATATTAAACGGTACAATGAGTCCAATCTTAAAATAAAAGTACAAGAATTAAATTTTAAAATTACAAAGAGTACAGATAAGTATAATATATTTTAACCATTATATTATAATAAATAGTGATTGAGTTGAAATTTTTGGCTTTTATGATTTATCTCATCTATATTTAAAGAATATTTCTAACTGATTTAGTATTAAAAGTCAATTAAACACTAACTCGATCAAAAAAATTACTTAAAAAATATTTTTTATAAAATAATGAATCTTAATGTATTAATATTTTCGTCTTTTATTATTTTTATATGAAATGTTTAAATAAAACTCAATCTAAAAAGGGTTTATTTATAATACTTTTACATATAATTGGAGGGGGTTTTCATACATATATTTGAAGGCCCAGATAAAATCTAGAATATATAAAGTGGTGAGAAAAGAGCAAAGAAGGCCCAGATACTAATGTCATCGCCAACGTCAGGGGCGGCTCCGAGGGGCAGGCAGGCCAGGGGCCTTCCTTCTTCACCCTAAATGCCAAATTATCATTTTAGTCCCTTTATATTTTTAAAATTATAAATTAATTTAATCTCTTTAAAATTATAAGTATATACAAGGATAAAATTGTATTTTAACCCCTCAAAAGTTTTAAATTTTAATTTTAACACAAAAATAAATTTATGGCTTCATCCTCGACCAACCTAGTGACGCAGTGAACGAGACTATTAATAGTAGGATCACAAATAATTAAGGTTAAGACCTGATTGAAAATTTAAGGTGTGTAGATATGATTCAAAAGGGCTAATTGCAGGCCGGCTAAGAGGTGTCAATATCATGAAATTAGTAACATAATTTGTCTGGTTTGGAACCCAACCTTGAAAAAAAATAACATGGATGGGTTTGACAACTTCTTTAACATGGAATGTGACTTTTATTCTCACTTTATCGTACATATATTTGGGGCGAATTAAACATAATTTTCTTTTGAATTCAAAGTGCAATTTTGTTATAAATTAAATCATTTAATAGGGACTTATTAATCGTAATTTTCTTTATTTCTAAAGTCAAATCGTGGTCGAAAAAGATAATTAGAAGCCTAACAACGGTGCCGGAACTTAGGCAGCGAAGGTGTCAATGGCACAAAAGAGAGGCCAAGGTTTTCAGTTGAGAGAAGATTGCTGATAACCTTAATCCGTTAGTGATTAAGGGAATTTTTAAAGGTAATGATTAATTCATATAATTATTTTAATTAGAGTGACTAAATTAAGAAAAAAAATTAGAATACTCAAAATAAGATAAACCCTATTTTAAAGTGACTGTGAGTATAGTTTACCCTTTTTTTAAATTCATCAATTTTGAAGGAATTAAACGTAATTTCTTTCATTTTTGAGGATCAAAATACAATTTAATCATAATTTCACCATTTAATAGAGAGTTATATAATAATTTTGCTTTTGAGGGAGGGCAAAGTCCCTGTCTGCCCCTCTCAATTTGGGCTTATTAAAGTCCAAACTTTATACCCCACTCTCAAGTTGGGAAATAAAACACAATAATATGTATATCACTAATTACATAATTTTAGATTCGTTTATAGAATTATTTATTTCATCATAGACCTATAACATAATTATCTTATATATAATATGCATCATAATTGAATTATGTACATCATTGTAAAACTAAACTAATTTTATATATTTTCATAATCTTTTGTACAATAAATAGTTTAATAATTAAATTGTTGAATTTATTAATATTGATTTAAATATTATTTATATTAATATATTTAGGATTGATATTTGGTATACTAATAGTGTATTTTTTATTTCACGAGTCTTTTTTTAATATATATATTTAATATTATACTATACTTGTATAGGACACTTGTGAATCTCTTGATCCTGCTTGTGACGTCTAAAAACTCCATCAGCAATGTACTAAATATTTTCTCCTATATTTAATGGTTAGAATTTTTTTTTACATAAGACAAATAGTTATAAATTTTTATTTTACTCTAAATATGAGATGCATGGTATGTGTAAATGAAAAATGGAATATTATGATTGAATTGTTAAAATGTTAATCGTACAAAAGAAATTATGAAAGTGTGTAAAATCACTTTAGTTTTATGGTTAAATTCTACTATTAGTCCTTATACTTTGTGAAACATGTGGATTTAGTCCAACTTTTCAAAATTTAAAATTTCAGTCCTCACCAAACGGTAATTGTTAAATTCGTTCAGCTAAGTTACTCTATTCCTAGAATCTAAAGCGACAAATGTGTTATTAATATATGTAATGCTATGCCAACATATCATTTCTACATATTACTCACTAAAAATTCAGTTAATGGATTAACGACGGTCATTTATGTCAAGACTAATATTGTAAAATTCAAAAAGTATTGGGACTTAGAACGATCCAATTGGAGAATATGGACTAAATCCACAATTGTATGCGTAGTACAAGACTAGTAATTGAATTTAACTAAATGAGTTTAACTACTATTATTTGGGTCAAGACTAAAATTTCAAAATTTTAAAAAGTATAGGAATAAAATTGACTAATTTGAAAAATGCAAAGTCTAAAATTGATCAAATTAAAGCATAGGGATTAAATCTATAACTTTTTCAAGTTACAGGGACTAATAGCAGAATTTAACCATTATAACTGTACTTAGAGCTTGACCCTAGATGCTAGAATTGTTCATAGGCCAGGCTCAGACTTGAACATTCAAGGCTCGAGCTCGGCCTGACTCATTGTTAAGTTTATAATACTTTATATCATGTTATTTTTATATATTATGTAATTTAAAACACATTAAAAAAATAAACTTATACTAAATATATAATTACTCTAATTTAAACATTAAAATAATGTTAAGTTAACTATATAAAAAAATTAATAAATAAAAAATACTAAATATTGAAATAAGATAAATATTTTTAAAAAAATTTTAAAAAAAATATTGACAGGTTTAAAATGAGTTTAGGTTAATTTTTTGCAAATATGAGCAAAATTTTAGGCTCATATTTTAGGCTGAATTTTAAACAAAAATAAAACATGTTAATATCATAATTAGACTCAACTCAAACCTAACCCGATCCAGAAGCACTTGTATTTAATACTGTTCACCCACCATTGAAATTGGACAACCCTCCTACAAAATTTGAAGCTGCTTTCATTTTCCTTTAAAATCATTTTAAAAGTAGTTGTCAACTAAAGTAAGATTTCGGACATGCATTCATGATGCATAATTTTAGTTCGTGCAGTTCTTTTTATTGCAATGTTTGATATAGATAGAAATTCATATTTTAATATACTTGTCCCACACAAACACACTTTAATTTATTTAGTATGATTAAGGATCAATCAGCTAATGTTAACAATCAATTAAAACAAAAGAGAGTAGAGAGGGAGAATTTTTTTTTATTTTTACTTTTGGGTAAACAACAATCAAAATTACTAAATAATTAGTAAATTTATGTTTTGATTGGTTAACTTTAAAAGTTACAAAACGATAATTAAACTATTCAAATATTTTTATTTAAGTTACTAGGCTGTTAAAATTACTGTTGTATGGCATTTTTTGTTCATACTGCCTAGTCCAGTCGGAAGCTCTCATCCCCATTCTCTTCTACAGTTATTTATTTTTATGAAACAACTTTGAACCTCACGAATCTACGAATCAAAATTCAAATAGTTTTTTCTCTGATCTCCGACACTGACCATCAAATCAACTTGGATTTAAGGTATGTTCTTCTACTTATCAATAGGTATTAATCCACCACACCAATCGTCGAATCGTCCCTTAAAGCTCGCTAGCCAGATTTTTTTTGAAAAAAAAGCTTAACAATTCAGTGACTAAAATAACAATTTTCGAATGGTTCAGTGATCATTTTGTAACATTTTGAAGTTAAGTGACCAAAATGTAAACTTACTAATAGTTTAGTGACTTTGGATACAATTTTACCCTTTATTTTTTTCACGAATATATAAAACTAAATAATAAAATTAAAGAGGATTAAGAAAGTTTGTGAACAGCCACATTGGATGGTTGCTCGTCTTCATAGGTCCATCTTTTCCGTACTAAATTTATATTAATTAAATTAACCTTTTTGTGTACGTAGGACGTATATTTATTTTAAAATTGATTGTTGATTATTTTAAGTTAATTTATTTACATTGTTACTAATCTCTTCCTGGCTTTAGAATTATATTGTCGATTGAACTTTACATAAAGGTAATAATTTTATAAAATTGAAAATTAAGATGAGAGATATTTAGAATCCATTTTGATCTTATTCTAAGTGCTTAATTAGTACTTAGTAGTGGGGTCACCATCTTGAAATTAACTTGCTTAAAATGGAATATATGTTATGATTACGAAGTTCAATTTTATTTAAATTTTAGGGTAATGAAAACAAGTGAAGTGCAAATTCTCGATGTCTCACTCGAGATAGCTCGTGATTTAATGGATAGAAATAAGTTTTCTGACATTACTTCTATTTAATGTTATTCTTGTAATTTTTTGACTTCTTTCTCAAAAAAAAAAAGAAAGAAAGAAAAGAAGTGAAGGATCACAACTTTGTAAACCTTAAAAATTGTGCTAATTAAAAGTTCCAATGAAGTAATTTCCCAGAAATTATTAACCCTTCTTAACTTGTAAAGTGTATAAGTTAATTCATCAAACATGCTTTCTTCTGTCGTCATGGTACTATTTAGTAAGAGCTTAGGGAATACTTAAACCAATCACCTTTTATAGGTAAATTGTTCAGACGGAATGATTATCACTTATCACTTATATATTTTATAACCTACTTATTGTCACGTCCCTCATTTAATAAGGACTTTTGAAGGGATTGTTGGACAAAACATTGTGGAAACCATTTTTTGAAAAAACGGGATCGACTGGATTTTGAAAAACGAAAATTAAAAACGGGAGTCGCCACCGATCTTTATAAGGTGTGATCGGATCACCTTTGTTTTAATAAAACAATTTTAGTTTACTAAAACGACATTTTGGTCTACGAAACTCGAGAGAACAAGTTCGGGAGTCGGTTACGTGCGAGGAAGGATTAGCACCCTCGACACGCCCAAAAATTGGTACCGAGTTGATTAATTAGTGCCTTAATGTCGAAGATTGAAAATCGGGAATGAATTTGAAGTACGATCTTTTCTATTTATGTCGATTTTAAAATTCATGAATTTAGCACAAAATAATTTGTTTAAAGATTTCCTTATCTCGAGATATCGGAGTATCACATCCCGTAAGTTAGGACATAATACCATGAATTCCCGAGCACAAAGGTTGTCTTTTAATTTAAATGAGAATTTCATGTGTTTTAAAACTCGAAAAGGATATTTAGCTATTTAGAAATAACGAGAAAATCGAAACCCTGTAAGTTAGGGCACAATTTCTCGATATCTCAAAATGCATAACATTGCCTTATTTGAAAAAATTCGTTTTTGAATAGTAGTGAATGCAATATTTAAACAACAAGTATTATTTATTTAGGTTAAAATAAACGATTTATTGGACAAATGTATTGGGGCTTAATTCATGGGGCGATGATGTGAAATAAAAGTATAGTGCGACATGGAACAATGATACATGAATAAAAATATTACACAAGTGAATGACAATAATATGAAAATACAAATAAACGAATCATAATACATGCAATGGCAATAATCTCCCAACATGCATCATTTAAATACTAATGTTAATAATCAAAAGCCAATGAATTAAATAATATATATAACAATTTAAAAAGTTATAAAGCAAATTAAAATAAATAAAATGTAAAACAAATTTTAAAATGATAATAAATGAATTTAAAATAAATAATGTGAAAAAAAGAAATTTAATATCGACCATATGCAAAACAATTAAATGTATAAAAATTTTAAAATAAGTAATATTGGCGAAAGTTTGAAATAAATAATATACGATAAAAAATTTAAAATAAATAATATGTGAAATAATTTAAGATAAATAATATATAAATGAGTTTAAAATAAATATTATGTAAAAAGAAATTTAAAATAAGTGATATACAAAACATCTTGAAATAAATGGTATATAAAAAATAGATAATATATATAAAAATTTGAAATTGATAATATATATATAATCTTACAATAAATAATAAAACAATTTGAAATGCATGATACATAAAGCGAGTTTATAAAATGAATGGTGTAAGAGAGTTTTAAAATCTATATTATATAAAGCAAGTATAAGAAAATCCCTAGGAGTGGTTTTAAAATAAATAATATATACACATAAAATGTAAAATAAATGATATACATAAAACCTAAAGTAAATGACAACGTTCTCAAATAAACAAAATAGTTTAATATAAGATATATAAAACAATTTTAAATAGATAATACAGAAGTCGATTTTAAAAATAATAAGTAAAATCTAAAGTAAAAGAAATTTAAAGAGATAATGTACAAAACAGTTTTTTAATTACATGTATAAAAAGATTTGAAATACTACATAGATAATGTGTAAAAAGAAAGCCAAAAATATATAGTATATACAAAACAATTTAGAATACATAATGCTTAAGAAACAGTTTGAAACAAATAATTACAATTTTAAATCATCAACATATTTTAACAAGCCAAGATAAATAATGCATATAAACAATCTTATGTAAACATTCTATGAAAACATTAAAATAACACATAATAAGATATTTTTAAATAAAAAATAAGATATAAAGATTCAGGACGTGATTGGAAGGAATCAAATTTTGAAGCATCGATTGCAAAATAAAAAAAGAAGGCCAGCAGGGGCCAAATCGAGGCGCACTTAGGCCTGCGGGGACTGAATGGGATAATATCCCAAGCCCAAAGTGCATGTTGCATTTGGGAATGCCACCCCAAAGTGCTGCAGTTTCATGCCTGTACTTAAACCCCCCAAATTTTTTTTTAAAATTCATTTTCAGCTTTTCTTTTAAAAAAAAAAACAGAGAGCTCCTTGGCCTCTCTTCCTCCTCTCTTTCTCTTAGTCACCGAGGGTACTATTCACCCCCGCTCCGGCCGCCATGAGCGGTAGTCGGAGGTTCGATAATGGGCCTTTAACCCCTGTTTAGACATGCCCGAAGGCCTCTCCCTTTTTAGCCCCGAAAAGACTAAAGAGAGAAAACCCCTTTCCCCTCCATTTGGACTTGAGTCCCGCGAGAGAGATGGAGGTACCGATGGCATGGTCACGGCGTAAATCGGGTGAGTTCCCTTTCCTTCTTTTCTTTTCTATTTTCGTATCTAAAAGGGAAAAAAAGAAAAAAAAAGAATATATGAACTTAAAACATAAAACGAAAATGGAAATAAAATCCACCTTTTGGTCTCTTGCTATTTCGATCGCTTAATGCGTGTACCCCTTTACAAAAGAAAAGATATTGGCTTTAAAGCCAATCTAAAAACTGTCTGTTTCATGATTTTTGTTATTTAGCTATTTATTGCTCTGTCATTTGCGTGCTTCTTTTTCTTTGTTGTATTTGCTTCACATTGCGGGTGCCATGCGGCGCGTGGAAGAGCAATGGTCGAGGCATGGTGGCCGAGGAGGCCAAGGGTTGGCGACATGCATGCGCAATGAAAGCACGTGAAGGTTTTGGCATATAGGGTTGGTGGCTGCTGAAAAAATAAAGATGGTGGGCTATTAGGGTTAATTTAGATTTGGGCTGATTGGGTTTTAAATTTTGTAAAATAGACTTGCTTATTTGGGACTTTTATTTTGGAATTAATTTGGGTTTTGTTTTTATTTTTGTTTGTATTATTTCTTGTTGGCCAGGCCAAAATTGGCTATAACAGCTGCCCCTCTTTGCTCATTGTCGTGTAACGAGAATGAAGCAAAGACCTTAAAAGAGCCAATTTTGCCTAGTCTTGTAGAATCTTGGCCTCTCGGTGCTTCTTTTCTTCTAATGGCCTCGTTCTATCCCACTGCATCTTCAGGGGTATAGGAATTTGTTCTACGATTTGCTCGAATGTAATTTCAGGGAGAAGAGACTTGTAGCTTCGATCTACTCCACTGGAACTTTAAAGGGCTAAGAGTTGATAATTTCAACCTGCTCCACTGCATCTTCAGGGAGATGAGGTCTGTGATTTCCATCTACTCCACTGCAACTTCAGGGAGATGGTAACTTGATCTGACCTACTACAACTTCAGAGGTATATGATTTATAGCTTTAATCTGCTCTACTGCAACTTCAGAGAGATGAGATTTGCTATCTTCAGTCTGCTCCACTGCAACTTCAGGGAGATAAGACTTGCAACTTTAACCTGCCCCACCGCAACTTCAGGGGGATAAGGTTTGCCACGGTAGACTTGATCCGACCTACTGCAACTTCAGAGGTATAGGATTCATAGCTTTAATCGCTTCTACGCAACTTGGAGAGATGAGATTTGCTATCTTGATCTGCTCTCCACCGCAACTTCGGGGAGATAAGACTTGCAACTTTAACCTGCCCCACTTTGCAACTTCAAGGGGATAAGGTTTGTTTTGATCTGCTCTTCTACAACTTCAAAGAGATAAGATCTGTTTTATTCATATCTTCAGTCCGTTCCACTGCAACTTCAGGGAAATAAGATTTATAACTTCAATCTTCTCTACTGAAACTTCAAGGAGATCTGCTGTGGCTTTGAAACGCTCAGACGTCATTTCGGGAGATGATATTTGATTTTTAGCTGTTACCCTCACTGCTTGGGGGTTAAGGCCCATCATCTTCGATCTATTTCCCTACTATTTAGGGGTTAAGATCTATAAATTCAGCTCGTTACCCTCTACCGCTTGGGGTTAAAGCCCATCATCTTTGATCTATTTCCCTACTGCTTAGGGGATTAAGATCTGTAAATTTAGCTTGCTTTGATCTGTTCCACTGCAACTTCAGGGAGACAAGATTTGCAAATTCAGCTTGTTACCCTGCTGCTTAGGGGGTTAAAGCTTGTGAATTCACTGATTTTAGGGATATTACCTGTAGAATCAGTTTCATGTATCTATACTTATGTCAAATGATTAGGATGCTATGATCGAAATGAATCAAATGCTCCTAACTAGATGTGTTATGAATGAATCAAATAACTAGGATGCTATGATCGAAATGAAACAAATGCTCCTGATTAGATGCGTTATGAATGACGTATGAATAAAAATGTCATTTTTCTCTCTTTTTTTTTTGTTATTACTCGTTGTTCATCGAGATTTTATCATCATCGTGTCATCCTGCCTTTTCTTCGACTGGAATCTCTGGCAGGATGCCCAAAGAATAATCACCATCTGAGCTATTTTTTCCCCAATGTTTCCAACCTTTGAATGTAGGGTGATTCAAACAAATTAGTCCCGTTTCAGGTCCTTGTATCATTTAGAAGCATTTCAGAGTAATATACAGAACTCCTTTTTGAATGTTATTAGTCCATTAATCATCATTTCAACAGAAAAATGTTTGAAAAGATTATCGCAGTAGACAAGATGGAATTTTATTTGAGAACAAAACTCAAAATGAATAGGGTAACCAAAATAGCAAATTTACTAAAATACGAAATGGGAATTGATAAACTAATCAAGATAATATATTCTTTCCAAGAATCAAAATGAACGAGATAAGAAGAGGTGCCCCAGATATCGCAGTATGAGCTTCGTTGCACAAACTTCTCGGGGACCCTTTGAACTCGGTACGCGTTTAGAAGATCAAGAGTATTTTGTCGATACCCCAAGATATAGCATCCCTCCTTCTTGTCAATTCAAAGAAAACAGGACCACAGTATGCCCCCAACTTCGATCAAAATTTGAATCTCCCAATCCTGGGTTTTCAACTCAAAACCCCTTTGGTCTCAAAGCGCCCTTTTACGGGTTTTCGCCTTGGCCTCTCCGTTTTTTTTTTATAGGTAAAATACCTCTTGACTGAATCTGAATTCACGGGATTAGGTAAGCTTTTACCATCCATCTCGGTCAAAATCAGAGCCCTCCAGAGAAAGCCTTCTTTACCACATAAGGTCCCTCCCAATTCGGCATCCATTTTCCTCTGAAGTCCTTTTGTATGGGAAGGATCTTTTTCAATACGAGGTCTCCTTCATGAAATTCTCTAGGGCGAACCTTCTTATTGTAAGCCCGCATCATTCTTTTTTGATACATTTGACCATGTCGGATAGCCTTTAGCCTCTTTTCTTCAATCAAGTTCAACTGGTCGACGAGACTGGATCCATTCTCGCTTCATCTAACTTTAGTTACGAAAGCACGCGTGAGAGAGGGTATCTCAACCTCAATAGGTAGAACCGCCTCCATTCCATAAACTAAAGAAAATGGTGTTGCCCCGGTAGATGTTCTGACCGACGTCCGGTAGGCATATAGGGCAAATGGTAATTTATCGTGCCAATCTTTATAGGTCTTAGTCATTTTTCCTATGATCTTCTTGATGTTCTTATTGGCTGCTTCCACTGCACCGTTCATCTTTGGGCGGTACGGCGATGAGTTATGATGTTTGATCTTGAACTGGCTACAAACTTCCGCTATCGTGCTATTGTTCAAGTTCAGTGCATTGTCCGATATGATTCGCTCAGGCATCCCATATCGACATATGATTTCTTTCTTCAAGAACTTACTGACTGCCGACTTTGTGACGTTGGCGTAAGAGGTGGCCTCTACCCATTTGGTGAAGTAATCTATGACCACAAAGATGAATCTATGTCCATTAGATGCCTTCGGTGAGATTGGCCCTATGACATCCATGCCCCACATGGAAAAAGGCCATGGAGAAGTCATGACATGAAAAGGTGAAGGAGGTACATGAATTTTATCTCCATAAATTTGGCATTTATGGCATTTCTTGGCATAGTTGATGCAATCTCCTTCCATAGTGGACTAATAATATCCGAATCTCATAATCTGCCTAGCCATTGTGAAACCATTGGCGTGCGTCCCACAGATACCCTCGTGAACCTCTTCTAGGATTTGCTTAGCCTCGACAGCGTCCACACATCTTAAGAGCACTTGGTCTTTTCTTCTTTTATACAGGATTTCTCCATCCAAGACATAATCACTGGCCAACCTTCTTAATGTCCTCCTGTCATTCTCATTTGCTTGGTCTGGGTATTCATGACTCTTCACATATCGTAAAATATCCTGATACCAAGGATAGTCATCTTTCTCTTCTTCTTCTTCGATGTTGCAGCAATGAGCCGGAGCCTCATAAATGCTCATTTGGATAGGCTTCATATCCTCTTGCTTGTTCACTTTAATCATAGAAGCTAAAGTTGCCAATGCATCAGCCATCTGGTTTTCATCTCGTGGGAGATAGTAGAAAGTGATATCGTCAAACTCCTCGATTAACTCAAGAACCAATCTTCGATAACTGACCAGCTTGGGATCTCTTGTCTCTCATTCACCTTTAAGCTGATAGATCACTAGCGCAGAATCTCCGTATACCTCCAACACTTTTATTTTGCGTTCTATGGCTGCACGGATGCCCATGATGCATGCCTCGTATTCCGCCATATTGTTTGTGCAGTCAAAATCCAATTTACTAGTGAAAGGATAATGATCTCCGTTTGGGGATACCAAGACTGCCCCAATTCCATTTCCTACAGCATTTGAAGCTCCGTCAAAATTCAGCTTCCAAGGGTGGCTTTCTTGAGAGTCTTCTTCTGTGGTTGCAACATACATTAGATCTTCGTTCGGGAAATCAAAACTCAATGGCTCATAATCTTCTAGAGCTCTACTAGCCAAAAAGTCTGCTATTGCACTCCCCTTTACAGCCTTTTGATTCACGTAGACTATGTCAAACTCAGAAAGTAAAATTTGCCAACGAGCCATTCTTCCGTTCAAAGTGTTTGATTCCATCATATACTTCAAAGGGTCCAGTTTTGAGATGAGCCAAGTTGTGTGGTACAACATGTATTGCCTCAGTCTTCGGGTCGTCCAAATTAAAGCACAGCACAACTTTTCGATCGGCGAATATCTCGTTTCACATTCAGTAAATTTCTTGCTGAGATAGTATATTGCTTTTTCTTTTCTTCCAGTCTCGTCATGTTGGCCTAGCACGCATCCCATGGAATTCTCGAACACTGCTAAGTACAATATCAGTGGTTTATCCGGGCAAGGTGGCATTAGTACTGGGGCATTGGATAGGTAATGTTTGACCTTGTCAAAGGTTTTCTGGCACTCCTCATCCCAAACACCCGGGTTATGCTTTCTGAGAAGACGAAATATCAGATCACATTTATCCATCGGTTGTGAGATAAACCGAGCAATGTAATTCAAATTTTCCTAGGAAACCTCGAACTTCTTTTTGAGTGCGTGGTGGAGGTAATTCTTGTATCGCTTGACTTTATCTCGGGTCAATTTCAATTCCTTTTCACCGACTACGAATCCTAACAGCTTTCTGACCAAGACTCCGAAGGTACACTTTGCGGGATTGAGTTTTAGTTGAAACTTTCTTAACCTTAAGAATAGTTTCCTCAGGACTTGCACATGCTTATTTTCTGTTTTGGATTTTGCAATCATGTCATCGACGTAAACTTCGATCTCCTTGTGCATCATATCATGAAATAAAGTTACCATGGCTCTCGATATATTGCTCCAAAGATTTTTTCAAATTTCAAATGGCATCACTTTATAACAAAATGTTCCCCACATGGTTACGAACGTGGTCTTTTCCATGTCTTCCGGATGCATTTTTATCTGGTTGTACCCCGAAAAGCCGTCTATGAACGAGAAGAGCGAGTAACCTGCCGTGTTATCTACTAGTGTATCAATGTGAGGCAACGGGAAGTTGTCTTTTGGGCTGGCTTTGTTTAGATCCCGATAATCTACGCACATCCGTACCTTCCCATCTTTCTTAGGAACTGGGACTATATTGGCCACACATTCTGAGTACTTGACCACTTGCAAGAAACCGGCGTCGAATTGCTTCTTGACCTCTTTTTTTATTTTCAACAAAATATCGGGTCTCATCCTTCGGAGTTTCTGTTGAACTGGCCTGCATTCTTCCTTTATAGGGAGTCGATGCACCACGATATCAGTATTCAATCCGGGCATGTCTTGATATGACCAGGCGAAGACATCCTTGAATTCTCGGAGTAACTCGATAAGGTCTTGCTTTGTTTCTACGGCGATACTAGCTCCGATTTTCACCTCTTTTCCTTCTCCTAAGCTCACAACTTCCACCGACTCTTTGTGAGGTAAGATTTGTTTCTCCTCTTGTTCTACCATTCTTAACAAATCAGGAGATAGGCCACAATTTTGGTCATCTTTAAAATCCTCCGTGTCCTCTATACACAAGTCTTGCTCGAAGGGAATCTCTGAGTCATTGGCAATATCGCTCATATCATTGATATCTGGGGACCTATTATTGATGAAGAAAGAAATCCAAAGAACAATGAATCTAAGAATATTTTATTTGTATGGTATGATTATGAATGAATTGGAAAGAATAAAAGAATATCCACTCAAGATGATACGCAAAAATGTATTTTTTATTGAAATAAAGATACTTGGACATATGCCTATTTCATAAAAGGATTCTTATTGCCCCTAGGCTTAGAGCAATAAGTTTGTTTTGAACATTACTCTGAGTTAATCCTAAAAGTTACAGGGATCTCCTCCACGGTCCAATTGTTCAAAACGCTTCCAGGGATGTAAGGGCGAATTCCAGCTAAATTCTCTTCAGTTCTTTCTTCAGATATGGCATTGATACTCAAGCTGTTCATCATTTCTTCGGCGGACTCTTTCTTTGTCATTCTTCCCTTAGAGTAAATAGTCCCTCCTGACACAAATGTTTTGGATAAATGAGGGAAGGTCATCGGCTCCCACTTGACCTCCTCACCGCACAAACGCGCTCTCCTTATTTCTTGCCTTTTCTCCAGCTCTTTCTTCTTTTGCTTCGCATCTGGCTTAAATCCTAAGCCAAATCGATCTCGTTTTTCTCTCAGTATTGGTACCTCGATCCTTCCTTGAAGGCATCTTCCGAGTCCTTTTCCCGGGTAAGGCTCTCTTTGCCGACCGTCAAACACAGCCCATTCTAGTAGTTCGGATATTCAGGCGCCGAGATCTTGTTTCCTTCGATGATGAATGTAGCATTGACAAATTCTAGTGATCGAAAAGAACACTCTATTGCCTCATCGTGCGCGCACCCACGTGCACGTGCGTCACCGGTGACAGATGCAATGATGTCTTCCTCCGCATTTATCGTTACCAACCTACCCTCGCTTACCAACTTCAATTTTTGGTGTAGATGATGGCGATCGCCCACCGAGTGAATCCATGGTCTTCCCAACAGTGCAATTGTATGATGGCTTGATATCCATTACCAAGAAATCCACCTCGTATGTATTTGGGCCGATCAAGAGAGGTATCTCGATTCTTCCCATCACCTTCCTTTCGGTCTTTGTCGAATGCTCTCACGACGTTCGCATGTCTTCATGTGGGAGCTATCTCATCGGCAATCTATTTAGTGTGGACAAGGCGGGACATTTAATCTTTGAACCATTATCAATCAACACCCCTGGCAATGTGTATCCTTTGCAGCGAGTGGTGATGTGCAGGGCCTTTGTAGATCCCATACCGCCCGGTGGTATCTCATCATCATTAAAGAAAATGAAGTTATCAGCGCTGATATTATTGACCAGACGATTGAGCTTATTAACAGAAATATCATTTACCACGTATGTTTCATTTAACACCTTCATCAACGCCCTGCGGTGTGTCTCTAAGCTTAAGAGCAAAGTTAGTACCGATATGCGGGCTGGCTGTTTGTGTAACTGTTCCACAATGCTGTACTCGCTGTGTTTCAGGAATTTTAAGAATTCTTTAGCCTCTTTTTCAGTCACAGGCTCATTGACAGGTGATTCAAGTCCCGTTATCTTTTCCTTTTCTTGCTCAACGACCACGGCTTTTCCTTTAGCTGATTCTGCCTTTGTGTTCGGAGTATAACGCCTTCCACTGCGTGTATAGAAACCCTCGTCTTGACCTTTATCTAAAGTACCAGTTGGATTCTTCCCTCCTGGAATCATTACGTAGCAGTCGTAATTTCAAGGAACCCTTTTGCCATCTTTATAGGGGAAAGCAACGGGCTTTTGAATTATGACCTTTGGCGCGATTGGTACCCCCATTTCACTGGTCCTCGGTCGCGATATGATTACCACTGGGTGATTGACCCCAGGGACTTTGTTAGTTGACCCTCCTTCTGAAGCGCATACATCTTCTCCTTTCGGGTCCTCAGTGTATTCAAAGAATTCGATCTCTTTACTTTCTATCAATCTGCACTGCAGCTCAATTCATTGCACTTTTGGATCTCATGCCCTTCCTCGTTATGGAATTCACGATGAGTACTTCCCTCCTTCAAGCTTCCTTCTAAATTTTGTGTAAGTAAACCTTCTTCCACCATTTTCTTCCAAACCCATCTCTCAAAGGGGTCTTTACCTCCCAGACGTCCATCTTGGTTCTCTTCCTCTACTTTCGACTATCGCGTTTACCCTTCATCCGAATGACTGGGTAATGATTTTCAACCACATTAGGTCCTGTGAGATCGTCGAACTTCACAATACCCATCTTCATGAACCTTTCGACCAATTTCTTGAAGGCTGTGCAGTTCTCAATTGTGTGTCCTGAGATTCTGGCATGGTATTCGCATTGAGCGTTTGCGTCATACCACTTAGGGAATGGAGGTTGCATGGGTTTTAGGTAAAATGGGGACACTACATGTGCATCGAACAGGTTCTTGTAAAGCTCTTTATACGTCATTGGGATTGGCGTGAATTGAACCCTTTCTGTGTTAGGCCTTGGGTTGGAATCTTGCCTTGTAGGGCCCTGATGGCTAGTAGCCACTGCCCTTGGTTGGCTCACTGTGACTGGCTTAGAATAACTTTTATTGTATATGTTCACATTGTTTACTTCGTTTTCTTTCCTTCTAGGAGCCGATCTCTTGGCACTTTCTCCCGCTTCAATTTTCCCACTTCTCACCGCGTTTTCTATCATCTCCCCGGACATCACTATGTCTGAGAAGCTCTTAGTAGCGCTTCCCAACATATGGTTAATGAATGGGGCCTTCAGGGTATTGATAAAAAGCATGGTTGTTTCCTTCTCCAAGAGAGGTGGTTGGACTTGCATCACTATTTCCCTCCACCGTTGTACATACTGCCTGAAACTCTCACTCGGCTTCTTTTCCATATTTTGTAGAGTAATTGCAGCCGGTGCTATGTCATCACGTGGTGACCGTATTGTTTCATAAAAGCTTGGGCCAAGTCCTTCCATGAACCAATTTGGGCACGGCTGAGCTGGTTGTACCATTTGGCCGCAGACCGTCGGTATCTTGAAACGATGAATCAACAAATGTCGTTATTGACATACCCTGTCATCCTTCGACAAAACATCGTAATACGAGCTTCAGGGCAGCTCGTCCTATTATACTTTTCAAACTCTGGGGTTTTAAATTTTGGCGGGAGCACCAGGTCTGGGACCAAGCTTAAGTCCTTAGCGTCAATCCCTCCACGGTAATCAGCAGTCTCCATTGCTTTGAATTTCTCTTCAAGCCATTTGCATCGGTCATCAAGTTGCTTTGCCAAGTCAGCCTTTTCTTTTCCTGTTTCTGCCACATTATCAAGGTCTGGGACGAATGGATTAGCTGGATTATCGCCGGGAGTAGAGCCCAAACCTATAGGAGCATTCATCGGTGCTTGGCACCGACCGTATTGCTGGGGTCTAATAATGACCGTGCTACCGTCGTGGGTGTATCTCTGGTTGTGATTGAGTGTTTATTGGGTAAAGCCCGGAGGATGATAGGGTCTTCATTGTCGCTTCCTCTGATATTCTTTCCTTTTTCGCGTTCTTTAGCCAAAGAATCGTATAATCGCCTAACATATTATTCTGGGATTCTTGCATTTGTTCCCTCATATCTTGTTGGATTTTCGCTAACTGCTTTTGCATCCGCGCTTGTAATTGCTCTTGCATATCCTTTGGTAGTTGTTCTAATCTTTCTAGTCTTTGATCCATTTCTTTGGTTTTTCGGCGGGTATAGTAGCTGTGTTCGGTTGGTTGATTCTCGTTGGTTTCTAGATTAACTGAAATAATTTTTACTTAATCAGGGTCTTTTCGTAAAATTTAATGCATATGATGAAATGTAATGCAAATGAATGAATGCAAAAGAGGCGTTGATTCTAATTCAATTTCATTAGAAGAACTTTACTAGAAGAAAAATTTCTTTACATAGAACAGATGATTACATATACGACTTGGCCCTAATGCCCAAAGCCTTAACCTTCCTAAGGAGCCAAGCTAGGTTTCGGCCCCGATCTGATTCCGACTCGTACTTTAAGCTCAATACATCAGCCTGGACTGCCAAAGTTTACAAATGATCGGCCACCTCTCGAACTTGAGCCATAGCCTCGCCCATGACATAATCTCTATTTCTGATCTGATCTTGAGATTGGAAGAGTTGTTCTCTATACTGTTCATTGTTTGCCTCAAGGAGTTCTACCCTAATCTTACTATCTTGTAGCGCGGTCTTGAGTTTTCATATTTCCTCTTTCAACTCTTCGATCCTACTTAGACTGGCTCTTAACTCGATTACGAAATTGTAGCTACGATGTTGATGTAGTGATCTTTCTAATTCAGCCACCCGAGCTCGTAACTTCTCCTTTTCGTTTTGGTTTTCTAACAAATTCTTTTCGAACATCCTCTCACTTTTCGGACATCATGAAACTTCTTCTCCCAATGATCGACTCTAGTCTTTTCTTTTCCGATCTCTTGACGCCACTGCTCCGATGTTTTGCCCAAACCGGCAGTTCTTATTGACATACGCAGAGTCCTCCTCGGCTTTGTTCTTCCCCTTCTTTAGCTTTTCGGCCTCTAGCTTATGGATGTCGACGTCCAATCCTAGCCGCATTTTTTCTTCCTCCAACTGCTCTATCCTCTTTCCAAATTCTGAGCTCTTTCTCTCGAAGTCTTGCTTGATGATCTCTAGCTCAGATGGGGCTACTCGCAAATACTCTTCTATTGGCTGAGTGCTCCTTTGATCCGGTTTAGGAATGTTATCGTTGACTCTCTTACCCCACCACCCTTCATACTCGGGGGTTATCATTGGGCCCGCGGTGAATCCCTTCATTCTTCGAGTTTGGTTCCACGCATCTGATATCTCATGGACCTTTTTCTTATAACCGTCACCTTTATAGGAGAACTTACACTGAGCTAACCCTTGTGTTACCGGTATGAACTGCCTCGACCGATACTGCCTTAATACGAGTAGCGGAGTGTATCCAGAAGCCCCCCATATTCCAGCTAGAGGGACCCAGTCAAAATTGCCGCATCTATATAAAATCTCGCCAGGGATCAACCATGGAGCTCTCCATTCAACATTTTCGGCTTGTAAATTCTGGAGGATAGTTATCCATTTCTCTTCTGAGATGTCATCCCGCCTCGATGTGGCCACTAATTCTCTTAATGGGGAATAGTCCCTAGAGAAAACCCGATAGGAGACTTTTTCTACTTTCCAAAAATGGCTATGGAACCATGCCAAAAGGAGCTGTGCACAACCAATGAATCTTCCTTCGCCCGCTCTCCGACACGCACTTAAGGATCTGAAAGTTTCTGCTAGGATTGCTGGGACTGGTGTAGTACCTTTATCAAGTCGGTCAAATAAGTCTGAAACAGCTTCATCTACATGTCCTAATGCCTTGGGAAAGACGACCAAACCGTAGATGCTTAAGGCAAAAACATCAACCCTCTTCTTCAAATCCGGGTGTGCTAAGATCAAGTCCCTCAAATTCCCCCAAGGAATAC
Organism: Gossypium anomalum; assembly: GCA_025698475.1. Lineage (NCBI taxonomy): Eukaryota > Viridiplantae > Streptophyta > Magnoliopsida > Malvales > Malvaceae > Gossypium > Gossypium anomalum. Next base: position 70,618,901 of record CM046957.1, on the reverse strand, counting down.
ACTTACTATCCCCTTTCTGTTTGATACGGGCTGCAACCCACTGCTCGTTCATTTCCGTAATACTCATCAATTTCTTCAAAAATGGAGGAACATTGACAGGTCTTGAATAGGCCCTATCGGCTTCAATCTTCGGGCAATTAAGTAACGCCATGTATTCCTCCACAGTGGGTACTAAATCGACTCCTCCGAAGATGAAGCAACTGTAAGCGGGGTTCCAAAACTGCGCGAGGGCCCGAAATAAGTATTTATCCACCTTTATGTCGAGCAAATAAGGTAAGTCGCCGTAGTTGCAGTAAAAGAGTTGCTTGATCTCGTCGTTCCAACTATTCCATATTTCTTTTAGTTCTCGTAGGTCATTCTGAGTCACATTGATGCGAGTGAAATCCCATAACTCCGACTCGTATCCCTCGGCCAAACTATCACCTTTTTCTCGTTGTGTCTTCTCGGACCATACTCGGACGGCCGCATTATCCTCCACTCTATCAAGAAAACCTTTTTCCATGCTAAACTCTTCTATTTAGTAACCGAATCGTGAATCAATGCCCCTTTTATGATGAGATGTCATGCAACAATCAACGAAACACAAACGAGTCAGTATTAAAACAAAGAATAGGGATTCAAAGCAATCAAGAAATAATCAAGCACCTAATCAGGTAAACACTAGGGTTGGTGTGGGTCTACTTAGGCGTGCTCTTAGGGCTCATTACATGCGGTTCGGTTCTAAAGTAAGGGTACTGAACCAAATGTAGTTCCTCGATCCTCTCCCATTATAGGCTCATACGGACCGAGTTCGGTTCGAGGAATACATTTCCCTACGGCTATCACGAGAGATGAAAATCTCACGAAGACGCAGTGCGGATGTATCCCGGCGATCCACTATCCTATACGGAGGTGAAGACCTCACGAAGGAGTAGTTTCTCACTTCCACTTAAAAGGGTAAAATTGACCAATAATGCAAGATGTGCGAATACACAAAAAGAATCAAACGAAAGCCAATCAATTATAACACCAAAATGAAATGCAATGAGATGACCGTGACGCGTTAAAAGCAGATTTTTAATTTTCGACACAAGACAAAAATAATCAATTTATGGCTCGACCCTCGACTGTTCCCCAGTGGAGTCGCCAAGCTGTCGAAACCATTTTTTGAAAAAACAGGATCGACTGGATTTTGAAAAACGAAAATTAAAAACGGGAGTCGCCACCGATCTTTATTAGGTGTGATCGGATCACCTTTGTTTTAATAAAACAATTTTAGTTTACTAAAACGACATTTTGGTCTACGAAACTCGAGAGAACAAGTTCGGGAGTCGGTTATGTGCGAGGAAGGATTAGCACCCTCGACACGCCCAAAAATTGGTACCGAGTTGATTAATTAGTGCCTTAATGTCGAAGATTGAAAATCGGGAATGAATTTGAAGTACGATCTTTTCTATTTATGTCGATTTTAAAATTCACGAATTTAGCACAAAATAATTTGTTTAAAGATTTCCTTATCTCGAGATATCGGAGTATCACATCCCGTAAGTTAGGACATAATACCATGAATTCCCGAGCACAAAGGTTGTCTTTTAATTTAAATGAGAATTTCATGTGTTTTAAAACTCGAAAAGGATATTTAGCTATTTAGAAATAACGAGAAAATCGAAACCCCGTAAGTTAGGGCACAATTTCTCGATATCTCAAAATGCATAACATTGCCTTATTTGAAAAAATTCGTTTTTGAATAGTAGTGAATGCAATATTTAAACAACAAGTGTTATTTATTTAGGTTAAAATAAACGATTTATTGGACAAATGTATTGGGGCTTAATTCATGGGGCGATGATGTGAAATAAAAGTATAGTGCGGCATGGAACAATGATACATGAATAAAAATATTACACAAGTGAATGACAATAATATGAAAATACAAATAAACAAATCATAATACATGCAATGGCAATAATCTCCCAACATGCATCATTTAAATACTAATGTTAATAATCAAAAGCCAATGAATTAAATAATATATATAACAATTTAAAAAGTTATAAAGCAAATTAAAATAAATAAAATGTAAAACAAATTTTAAAATGATAATAAATGAATTTAAAATAAATAATGTGAAAAAAAGAAATTTAATATCGACCATATGCAAAACAATTAAATGTATAAAAATTTTAAAATAAGTAATATTACGAAAGTTTGAAATAAAAATATACGATAAAAAAATTAAAATAAATAATATGTGAAATAATTTAAGATAAATAATATATAAATGAGTTTAAAATAAATATTATGTAAAAAGAAATTTAAAATAAGTGATATACAAAACATCTTGAAATAAATGGTATATAAAAAATAGATAATATATATAAAAATTTGAAATTGATAATATATATATAATCTTACAATAAATAATAAAACAATTTGAAATGCATGACACATAAAGCGAGTTTATAAAATGAATGGTGTAAGAGAGTTTTAAAATCTATATTATATAAAGCAAGTATAAGAAAATCCCTAGGAGTGGTTTTAAAATAAATAATATATACACATAAAATGTAAAATAAATGATATACATAAAACCTAAAATAAATGACAAAAACGTTCTCAAATAAACAAAATAGTTTAATATAAGATATATAAAACAATTTTAAATAGATAATACAAAAATCGATTTTAAAAATAATAAGTAAAATCTAAAGTAAAAGAAATTTAAAGAGATAATGTACAAAACAGTTTTTTAATTACATGTATAAAAAGATTTGAAATACTACATAGATAATGTGTAAAAAGAAAGCCAAAATATATATAGTATATACAAAACAATTTAGAATACATAATGCTTAAGAAACAGTTTGAAACAAATAATTACAATTTTAAATCATCAACATATTTTAACAAGCCAAGATAAATAATGCATATAAACAATCTTATGTAAACATTCTATGAAAACATTAAAATAACACATAATAAGATATTTTTAAATAAAAATAAGATATAAAGATTCGGGACGTGATTGGAAGGAATCAAATTTTGAAGCATCGATTGCAAAATAAAAAGAAGGCCAATGAGGGCCAAATCGAGGCGCACTTAGGCTCATGGGGACCGAATGGGATAATATCCCAAGCCCAAAGTGCATGTTGCATTTGGGAATGCCACCCCAAAGTGCTGCCGTTTCATGCCTGTACTTAAACCCCCCAAATTTTTTTTTAAAATTCATTTTCAGCTTTTCTTTTTTAAAAAAAAACAGAGAGCTCCTTGGCCTCTCTTCCTCCTCTCTTTCTCTTAGTCACCGAGGGTACTATTCATCCCCGCTCCGGCCGCCATGAGCGGTAGTCGGAGGTTCAATAATGGGCCTTTAACCCCTGTTTAGACATGCCCGAAGGCCCCTCCCCTTTTAGCCCCGAAAAGACTAAAGAGAGAAAACCCCTTTCCCCCCCATTTGGACTTGAGTCCCGCGAGAGAGATGGAGGTACCGATGGCGTGGTCACGGCGTAAATCGGGTGAGTTCCCTTTCCTTCTTTTCTTTTCTATTTTCGTATCTAAAAGGGAAAAAAAGAAAAAAAAAGAATATATGAACTTAAAACATAAAACGAAAATGGAAATAAAATCCACCTTTTGGTCTCTTGCTATTTCGATTGCTTAATGCGTGTACCCCTTTACAAAAGAAAAGATATTGGCTTTAAAGCCAATCTAAAAACTGTTTGTTTCATGATTTTTGTTATTTAGCTATTTATTGCTCTGTCATTTGCGTGCTTCTTTTTGCTGTTGTATTTGCTTCTGTTGCAGGTGCCATGCGACGCGTGGAAGAGCAATGGTCGTGGCGTGTGGCCGGGGGAGGCCAAGGGTTCGGCAAAGATGCGTAAATTTGGAAAGCGCGGGTGAAGGTTTTGGCATATAGGGTTGGTGGCTGCTGAAAAAATAAAGATGGTGGGCTATTAGGGTTAATTTAGATTTGGGCTGATTGGGTTTTAAATTTTGTAAAATAGACTTGCTTATTTGGGACTTTTATTTTGGAATTAATTTGGGTTTTGTTTTTATTTTTGTTTGTATTATTTCTTGTTGGCCAGGCCAAAATTGGCTATAACAAACATGTTAGTGAATAAAATATTTAATATAAATAATTATATATATAATAAAATATAAATGGAATAAATTTATATTAAATTTGTCAAATACGTAAACTCAATAAAAATTGTAACACAAGGTTGAAATCGAAAAGAAGAGAAGAGATTTACTAAATGTTGAGGCCTATTTAACACAGTTTCCTTAAGATAGATTCGATTGCTCCTACGGTACTTGGAGAAACATTGGTCAAATGTCTCCTAGGATATAACAACAACAATGATCAAAGCAGTAGCACATCTGCAGCGATCAAAGAACGAACGTTACTTTTTTCTATCATTGGAACATTGGAAAATATAGAGAAGAAAAGAAGAGTTTTGAGAGCAAAATAAATTTAGTGTGAGAGAGTATGAGAGTTATAAAAATTCTACAAAATTCATAACCTTTTATAGACATTTAGAATGGTGGAATTTTTGGAAATATTCACAAAATCTGCCACTAAGGAGCCAACAAATCAATTTGATTAAAAATTTAAATCAAATTGATTGGAATCAAATAGATAAGATAAATGTCCTTATATAAACATAAATATTATGTTTGTTGAGGAAAATAATTTCATGTTGGGCTAAAATATCCACAGGCTCATTTTGGAGCCGACCTGCTTAGACATTTCACGTCGCCCACGTCGTGCATGTGTACCCTAACTCGCCTAACTCTGTCGAGTTTGGACCTGCACCCCCACCCCCTATGCGTAATGCAGGATTCCAAGCTTAGTCATTCAATCATTCTTTAAGAGGGTTCCCATTTATATACACATCTCACACTTGGTATTTAACCAATGTGGGATCTAAGCCTTTACTTTTCCTCAACAAATATTTCCAACTAGCTTACTTTGAGCATCAATTTCTCATCATCACTCAACCATTTTGAGCATATTATATACCGTTGTAAAGTTCTCATGGAGTAGAATATGAAACCATAAATTTATGATTCAACTCTCCACCTTTACCTATTGAGAATATGCCTCAAAGTTCCCATAAAATGTTATTTTTCCAACAGGGAATAGTTGGCTAATTAGAGATAGTCATGTGTCTCACTAGATCCAATTATATAAACTTTCTTTCACCTTTGAGAGAGGGGACAAACTCCCTATTAGCTAACTCAAACAACTTTATCTTTTATCTTTTCCTTCAACTATCTTCCTCACTTACTTGTTTATTCCAACTTTAGTTTCACCATCACCATTGTACGACTCTCCACTCCTTTAGGGTGAATTGACTATGATCTCTACCATATTCACCTCCACATCATCTGTTTATATCAACAGTTGATACGGTGAGCATAGACAACATGACTCATTCAACTATTGGCATTCTTGTTAATGCATAAGAAGGAGCTCAAAATCAACAACAAACCTAAACCCTATCACTTTAAACTCAACCTTAGAATAACACCAGATAGTAAATCCAATAACAATATTAGTCGGATCGCCCCTAAGATCCTTATGCTACTTATGATTCTTATCATCCTTACTATGGAGGCTATCCTCAGTGCTACTAGTGCCTTCACCCATATACTATCCCCTATATCATCAAGGTAATACTAATGCACCCCAAGGTGAGAAAACTTTCCAAAATCCTTATTCAAATTCCAACAATTCACGGAGATAGAAGAAAAAATGAGAATGTTAGACACATAGCTTTCTACATAGCAAAGGTTATACTAAGAGTAGTAATAGCGCTAACAAGAGCTCAATCAGAGAAATGAAAAAATATTATTAAGGAGTTTAGATCCTCAGTAATAGAACCTCTTGCTAGTTGCTTAAAAAGAGGAGACAACTCAGCGTTTTCTCAATTGGAGATGAAATTGCAATCCCACGAACCTTCTAGATCAACCACAAAAGTAAAACCCAAAAGCGCAAGGAGGTTTGTTTGAAGAAAAGATGTAAACACTAAGGAAAAAGGATGATTCAAACAAGCCTTTAGCTCTGAAAGTGGTAGTGCATCACATACCTTTGACATTTAAACTTTCTAAAGAAATGGACAATGGTCATGGCGATTTACAATACCATCTAGCTCACTACAATAATCATATAAACATTTGAGGTGCATCGGATGCAGTGAAATGTTGTGCCTTTTGTATGACCCTTAAGAACAGTGCTAGAACTTAGTACTTGTCATTGCCAGAGGATCTATCCATACTTTTGATAAGTTAGTGATTTCTACTAAACTAACTAATAAATCGATTAAGGCAAGTGCACATATCAATTAATAGTATAACTATGGTGAGCACAAATATCGTTCCCTTGAGGACTATTATTTAACCTAATAATTCAAAGAATTGATTAAAACTAAAATTAACTAACTAAATTAACTAACGAGTGCGTCAAAGAAATAAAACACAAATAAAAAAAATCAAATATCAACTAAGTGACAAAACAATACCTAGGTAAGAATCCACCTAGACTTCATCTATAATTATCAATCTAATTTATGCGATTTCTTTTCCTAGTTCTTTGATCTATAGAAATCCCTAATTTAAGCTAATATCTCTTTCACGCATAAGAGCCACTAAATCTAGGTTGATTAATTGAAATTTCTTTCTAATTAAAAACCTCTATTGTAGCGACGTAAAAATTTTGCTTTCGGTCGCTAATTGTGGCGATTTAGTAAAAACTTGAAAACTGAATTTTAATTTTTTTTTTGGAAATAAACAGGGAGTCGCCACCGATCCTTTTTCCTAGGTGTGATTGGACACCTATTAGATTTCTTTTTAAAACAAAAAGAAGGCCGAGTTTAGGTCTACGTCAAAAATCCAAAGATAAAAACGTGTTGTCTTGATTTTCAAAAATACGAGTTCAATGTAAGATTTAATCGTGGTCTGATTGAAAAGACGAGAAATTTTAGTTTTTTTGTTTTTTTGGAAGGGTATACCACTTTAACACGAGTCAATTGACGTTCACACAACATAGCGATGAACTCGATGACTTAATGTTAAATCGGTACATTGCCTTGATTATTGAAATTAATTAGAAAACAAGGACATAATTCTTGAAGTAATGCGAAGCAAAAATGATATGGAATAAAAATAAATAACTGACATAACTAGCAATATATTGAAACAAATAATGATCATGACAATAATCTTAAATAACACTAATGATGCATACGAGATTAAACGTAATTATAGTATCAAACACGAGAAGACAACGAATATACATATGTAAAAGTGACATTACGAGTATGTACGTAAAAATAGGAATGAAAAAGATTTACATAATAATACTAATGTGGGTACGTAATATATATATATACACGTATAATAAAATATATATACCGATTATAAACATGATAGGAATAAAATAAATGTAATAATATTATATACATGGGAATAATACATAAAATATAACTAAGAATATTGAAAATACATACATAAGGTGACATATAACTTAAACAATAATATTAACAAATGTATATATACATAACATAGAATAAAAATACATATATATGTAGTACATATTAAAAGAATACATATAATGTGCATATACCTTAAGAAAAGATAATAATAATATTAAAAGAGTAACTATTAATTATGTTACATAAAGTATATATATCTGCATGTTAGAATATTTATTGACACTAAAACTAATACTAATGGTAGTAAAACTAATAATATAATATAATATAAAAATAGATAATTAAAACACTACGATATGAATACGTATATAATAATAATGAGGATAATGCAAGTATATACTCGAAATAGTATAAAAATATAACCAATAATATTAAAATATATACATGATAATATAAAAAATATTAGAAAATATATGTACATAATATACATATGAAAATATATACATAATATAATATAATAATACAACTTTAAAAATATATATGATACATAAAACATAATATTAAAAATATGTATAAATATATATATATATAGACTATAATACATAATTATATTAAATACATATACATATATAACAGATTATACACTAAGACATATAATAAATACAATAGATATAATAAATATAAATATTACAATTAATAAATAACAGAAAAAGGAAAACAAGTAAATTTAAAATAAAACAGTGAACTAACAAAAGGACTAAATCGAACATAAAACGCAATTTTGGGGTGAAATTAAAAAAAAAATAAATAGGGAAGGGCTTATTAGGACACGCGAGGAACATGAAGGGACCAAAACAGCAATATTACCCTCTTCTCAAAACGCGGCGCATGGCAGAGGACCAAATCACAAAGCGCGATAAATTGTGGGGTTAAATTGAAAATAAAAATAACTTAATTATAAAATCCCAAAAAAGCGGAAGGGTCATTCGCGCAATTAGACCCTTCCGCAAAAACATGCGGATCCCCTTAGCGGGTCGGGTCAAATCGGATTGGCCCAGGGGAAAACGACGTCGTTTCGTGCCTTGGGCCTTTGAATTAAAACGGCGTTGTTTCACGGGGTTTATAAAACCAAAAAAAAAATTCAAAAAAATTCATTTTTTGTGTTTCTGAAAAAAAACAGTTTGAGAGCTCTCCCCTCCCCTCAGCCCTTGCGATTTCAGGTGGGGTTCCGGCGCCCTCTTTCGCTATCGACGATCGACGCCGGCGACCGTACACGGTGGCCGGAAAGGTAAAAAGAATTGCTTTTTTTTTTTGCTTGTCTTTATTTATTATATATACATATATATATCCATGGAAGATTTATAAATGTATGCTAGGCACTCCAAAAAAAGATTTAAAATAATAAAATCACCTTTGTTCACTAATCTGATTCTGTTTTGATGTTCGAATGCCTTGGTTCTCTGATTTGGATTGATTTTTTGCTTGATCTACTGCTATTTTCTTTGAAAATATATGTGTGTATTCAAGAAAATTTGACCCTTTTACATGATTTAGATTCAGCTTTTTATAGCCATATTACAACTGTTCTCTTATTTCTATCTGTCTTTCCTTATTTTAATACTTTGCAGGTGCTGAGGCGGCGGAGGTGACTGGTGAAGCAGCGGAGCAGGCTTTTGGCAAGGGGTAGGTGGCCGAAAGTCAGAAGGTTCGGCGCCAAGTGGGGAGGCAGAAGGCCCTAGGTGCGGCGCACCTAGGGTTTGACATTCTGATTTCTTTTTTGTTTTTTTCGTTTTGGGTTTTAGGGTTTGTAGTTGGGTTAGGAGTATTGGGCTTGTTGTTTGGGCTCCGGGTTTTGGGTATTGTTTGGGTTTTGTAATGTAATTAGGTTTTATGGGTTAAATTGGGTTTAGGGTTATTTGTTTGAAAATGTAAGTGGGCTAAATTGGCCTATAACATCTATTATTGCATTAATTCACTCTATGGACCTTCTATTAGATTTGACTCTAACCCGGTAAATTTATGTCGTCCTATTTCTAGGATTGCATGCAACTCCATTTAATTATGCAGTATCTAATCACAAGAAGGGTCTATTCAACCTCAAACTTATGCACATCAAACATTGATTAATACTCTAGAATTATCAACCCAATAACAATTAAGCATTCATAATTGTAAACAAAGAAACTAAGATTTTATTGCATAAAACTAGAAATACAATAGAATCCATCATAAGGTTCATCTCTCCTAGATATTTAGAAAAATAGTTCATACTTGCAAGAACTAACACCAAAAATACAATATAACTAGTAAAATAAAAGAAATCCATGATAACTCCCTTAGAAATCAACTTGGACTCTTGAATCTTGATGAAAATCGCTTGGAAATCAGCTTCAATGGTGTTCTTTCAGTAATTTTCATACTATTCTATGATGGCTCCATTATCCTCTATTTATTTTATCATTCACACCTTCTTAAAGTTCCAAAAAATCTAAAAAACGAAACTTTTTTGTTGTCAGCACACATGGTTCCTGATATCTATACACCCGTGTGGTTTGGCTGTGTGAAACTCTGTTGCCCGTGTTTAGCTTTCAGATTGCTCTATTGTTTTAATTTCTGCCTGTTTTTCACTCTTATTACTCCCCAAGTGCTCTATTAAGCATCAAAACATGGATATAAAGGATTAGGAGTATATAACATGCATAATTTTTTTTTAAAAGAGACTCAATTTATTGTTTCATCTAGGGCCCCAAAAATGTCAAGAACGGGCCTGATTTCATACACAAACAATTATATTAATCCAATGTGTAAATAGATGTATGTATCTGTTTCTTTAAACGTATACAATTGAATCAAAATCAAAGTTGTATGTATACATATGAACCACGTACAATTCAAGTTTCATGTATACAATTGTCAAAACCTCTTTTTTGAAATTGACTTTTCATGGAGTCGCCACCAATAATTTTTATGAGGTGTGATTGGATTACCTCGTAATTTGATCATTTTAATAAAAGGTTTGATTTACTAAAATAATGATTTTTGGTCTACAAAATCCAATAAATGGGTTTGGGAGTCAGTTACGCACGAGGAAAGATTAGCACCCTCGTGACGCCCAAAATTGGTACCTAGTTGATTACTTGATGTCTTAGTGTCGAGAATTGAAAATTTGAAGAGAATTTAAAACACAATCCATTTTTGTATTAAGACATTACTTAACTAAATTAAATTTAACAGAAAAGGCCTTATTCCGAGTTAGTCGAGAAGAAGGATCATGCCCTGTAAGTTAGGGCAAGATGCCTCTAATTCTTGAAAACAAAAATAACTGCGGTTTGATCATTACCTAAATCTTATTTTTTTGTTATTTTAAATAGGATATTCAATTACTTCGGTTTTAGGAAGATGCCATACACCGTAAGTTAAGAGCACAACTCCTCGAATTCCAAAAATAAGGAACATTGCCTTGGTTTTAAGTATTTTCTATTTGTTAGATAAAACGAAGGTAAATTTTTAAATGATATATATTTAATTTATTTAGGCATGGTGTAAAAATGGATAAATAGATTTTAACATGATAACATAGTTGTAATGGCCTAAATTCAAGGTTATCGGAACAGGGGTTTCGTAACCACAAATCTGATTTAAAGAGAAATTTATTTCAATATTTTTGCATGAAAATTGATATGATAGGAAAGTCGTATGAAAATATTGATAGAAAAATTTTATCGATTTAGTGGCTAGTTAGAAAAAAAAATTATTGAAGAAATTAGGTAAAAATAGGATATCGAGACTTCTATCTCATAAAAACGAGTCAAAAATAATTTTATAAATATTTATGAAATGGTAGTAATGTGGTATTAAAATTTCGTTAGGAAATTTTAATGTTTGGATAGTAAATTAAATAAAAAGGATTAAATTGTAAAAGATGTAAAAGTTGCTAGAATGATTAAATAGCTTAAGTGTCTAATGAGAAAGGATTTAAAAGAAAATTAGACCCAAAATTTATTTGGGCTGGATGGCAAGGGCATGAAATCAGCAGGAAAATTGATAAATTAAGGGCAAAATTGGAATATTACAAAATTAACTAAATAAAACTAGGACTAAATAGGAAATATCTAGATTTCTCTTCATTTCTCTTCAATTCCAGCAGCTAAAAATGCCATAGGAGGGTTCTCTAAGCTGGTATTTCATAATTTTTGCACCAAGTGAGTTAATCCTTGCCTTTTTCTTGTAATTTTTGTGTTTCTAAGACTTTTACAACTAGGTCCTACTATTAAATTTATTAGTTTTTGATTTCATGGATGAAATTGAAAGTCACCATGGTTGAGTTCTGTAAGTCTATGATAAAATAGAATGAAATTGAAGCTTTAATTTGTTTATGAGATGATTTTATTAGGTCATTTCAATAGAAATTGATTTTTAGGACCTAATTATCAAAATGTTTGGAATTAAAGTCTATTGCTGAAATTCTGATGCCTAAAAGCTGTAAACTAGTTTAAGGTGATACAATAAAGTGTTAATTGAGAAAAATAAGCTCAATTGAGAGGCTAACTGAGTAGGGACGAAATTATCATTTATTAAAAGTTTAGGGGAAAAATGGTAATAAACAGGTTGCACTAAAACAGTTTGGACAGCAGCAGTAGACTAACTTTGAAAAATCACCAAAAATTATAGGAATCGAATTATAATATGAAAAAAATATTGAATTAAAGCTTATTAGTCTAGTTTCTCATAGAAGAAATAGTGCAAGCAATGGATTTGTAAATTTTGAGATATAATGAATTTTGTTAGACAAGGTCAGAATGAATTCGGGTTCCCCTGTTCTGACTTTGAAAAATAATAAAAAATTTAAGAAAAATAGTTAGGGGCTTAAATTTATATTTATATAATCCTGAATGAGTCTATTTTTAATAGAAACAAACGAGAATATTATTTGAGTCCTGTATGAAGAGATAATTGATTTTTAGTGAAGAAGGGTCAAAACTGTTAGACAGCAGAACAGGGGTGAATTTAAAGAATAAACTGTACTGATTGGATAAACAAAAAATTCTGAAAATTTTATGGCAAGAATATATGTGAGTCTAGTTTCAGGAAAAATTATCGGATCCTAATTTGGAGTTCTGTAGCTCAAGATAAAAATAATTTAGTGACTGTGACTCAAGTAGACAGTTTTGAATGAACTATAAATAATAGTTGAATTATAGAGAATGTTGCATATGAACATGAAATGTATTAAATTGATAATTAAATTTATTTATTTAGATCCAGAAGATTCAAATACGAAGCTAGATCGATGAAAGGAAAAAGTTCAGGATTAGTAGATTTTTTGTACACGAACAAGTATCAAGGTAAGTTCATGTAACTTGAATTATATTCTTAAATACTTGAAATGTATGTTATTGATGTGAATATGATTTGAATGTTCATTGTATGAAAATTGATGAAACATTGATATATTTGATATAAAGGGGAAGAAATCTCAGTTGAATGAAAGGAAAATTCGATGGATCTCTGAAAAGGAATTGACGGTAAAAAGGATCTAGCCCAGACGGGTGATCCTATCCTGATATAGCCCTCCCGAAGAATATGTGTAACAGGGAATTTAGCTTGGACTGGTAATCCCACTGTAAAGATGAGGTTCGCGGGAGTGTGCTCTCTAAAATGGAAATGTGCGCACATGAATATGAATTGACGGACCCGGATTTGTACACTAAAAGTGTACCTCTGAAAATCCATCGAAAATTCTAAGAAATTCAACGGGATAAATATGGAAAAATAATAAGGGAATGAAAACTATGGTATTGATGAGCTCATCAATCATTATATATATTATTGATACATAGAAATTATTGTACTAACTTGAATGTTGAGTTTGTGCATGTTAGGGTAATAATGCATTGAATGGATACATGTAATGTTTATTGTATTGTACTGAAAATATTAGGCAAGTATAGTTCTTGTTACATGAGCTTACTAAGCACAAAGTGCTTACCCTGTTTCCTTTTCCCTTGTTTTGTAGTGTTAAGAGCTCGGAGGTCGGATTTGGTCGGAGACACATCACATTATCAACCTCAGGATTTCGGTATATAAAGAAACTTTATTTTGGGAACCAATGGCATGTATAAGATGATAAAGTAAATGATTTTGTGAAATGAATGTAAGGTTAGCCAATGGTATGGCTAACAAATCTTGGTTTTGTTATGTGATGAGGTTATCTTATAAAAATATATGAATCTATCTTGAAAATATGTTGAATTGGATTGGTTGATGTGGATTGGTCTCGATTTAATATTACAAGGAAGGTTAGATATCTGTAAAAGGGATTATATTGAGTTTTCTTAAAAAAAAAAAATTAATTCGTGAACTCCGGTAATGCCTCGTACCCTATTCCGGCAATGAATACGGGTAGGGGGTATTACAATAGTGATTAGCAAAATAAGGTAAAATGGTAGAGGGTGAAAAGAATGAAATAATAACATCAGAATGATAAATAAATAAACAGAATAAGAAAATAAAAGAGTTAGGCTCGTGAATTATAATAAGCAACTATAACAATAATAAAAATACACCTATTTATAATAATAATAATAGCGATAATCATGTCATGGTTATCATCATAATATTAACATGAACGACAATAATAATACTAATAATAACAATACTGGCAAAAAATGCACAAATAAAAGGAAACATAAACAATATAAATTTTTAAATATATAAAAAACAGTAAAGAAGTAATAAATAAATAAATAAATAATAAAAAAAAGTTCATAAAAGGTTGAAATTAAATAAATAAAAGGACTGAATCAAAATTTAAATGAAATTAAGAGCATAAATTGTAATAAAATAAATAAATAAATTAATAAAGTAGACTAAGGGACCAAAACTGAACGAACGAAAAGGAGTAGGGGTCAAATGGGAAATTATTCCCAGACCCCCTAAACGCATTGTTCCAAGAGGGACCAAAACGAAAAAATCCAAAATCACATGGTATAAATTTAAAAAAAAGAAAAAAAAGAAACAAGACTGGATTGAAAAGAAATTAAAAAGTGGAAGGATTAGGGAAATAAATAGACCCCCATATAAAAACACGCGGATCTTATGCGGTTCGGGTCATGTCGTTGGGCTAAGCATCAAAACGACGCCGTTTTGGGGCTTTTGAAGCCAGGCCAAAACAACTTCGTACCGAGGCCCTATATAAGTAAAAATTTTCATTAAAAAAATCACTTCCCCCGCGTTTAAAAAAAAAATCCTCTCCCTTCTCCTTTTTTTCCTCTGAACGCATCCCAGGGTCTAGCTATAGGGCCGTCGGGAGCTCGCCGTGGCCACCGGTCATCAGCGACGGCGACCGTCGCCTTTGGTGGCCGAAATTACAAAAACGAGCCCTTTCAGTCCCTCTTCAGCCCAAATCTAAAGGCAAGCCTTCTGTTCGAAAAAAAAAAGAAACCTTTGGCCCCTCCACCTAGCTGATACACGCCTTTCACACCTTATTCCGTCGAAGCCCAGGCCAAACCTTAAAGGGTTTTGGGGTTTTCGATGTCAGAAAAGACCTCCGACAATGGAAGGAGGTGAAATGACTCGGGTAAAAAATGATTTTTATCTTTTTATTTATTATGTTTTCGAAAAAATAAAAAATAAAATAATCACCTTCGTTTTTCCTTTCAATGTTTTCTTTTCTTCGTATTTTTTGTTCTCTTTTTGAATCTTACCAAAGTTCGGCCTTTATAGCCTTTCAATTACAATATTTCTCTCTTTTTTCCTTTTTGTCTCTACTCTGTTATGCTGCTTCTGTGCTTTTTTCTCCTTTACAGGTACCCATGGTCAACGGCGACGACGGGAGTCGCGCCTTGGCTATTTTGGTGCAACGGTGGCAGAGAAGGCGTCAGGCCTTGGGGCGCGATCATGCTGACGTGGTGGGGAGCGGCGCCAAAAGGGTTAGGGTTTTTTTTTTTCCACTTTTTGAGAATAGTTTAGGTTATGGGCTATTGGGCTTCGTGTTATTGGGTATTAGGTTTAGTAGATGGGTTGGTTATTAGACTCTTTTTTGTTTGGGCCATCTATTTTGTAAATTGACTTTTATTTATTTATTATTGTTTTGTTTACTGGGTGAGATAAAATTAGCCTGTTATAACAATAACATCAAATCAAAATTTACATACAAAATTACATATTAAATTAAAATTAATGTATAAATTTAATATTTATTTTTAATTTTTAAATTAATGAAACCGAAGGAAATATAGGTAAATGAGAATAGAGATTGGAGGTCGGCAAATCTTCATGTTGCAATTGCATTCATGCAATGCTCATTAATTGAAACACCGAATACATTTTTTGTTCTTGTTAGGCTTTTTGTGTTTTATTTCAGACGTCAGTTTCACTATTGGGTGATTCTAATAAAAAAATTCAAAGAAAAAATTAATACATATCTATCTATATATATATGCAAATTAAAAATCGAAATTCATGTTGAACACAGAGATAAGAAATATAGAGAGAGAAAGACATATTACCAACCAGGGGGAAAGAAAGTGAAAGTGAAGGGTTAACAAAAAAAGCAAACAAAGATGGTTATGTCGGCCAACTTTGGTCAAAAAAACTCTTTTTTTCCTTTCAAAAAAAAGAATTTCGGCTACTACATTTTTTGGCTGTAGAGAATATATACCCCCACAATCGTATATATTGTTTTCATTAGATTATTATTATATTTAAAGGTACCAATAAAAGCTAAGGACTTTTATTCTTTTGTTCAATATTGAGGGCAGCTCTATAAAGGGGTGTGGATTTTTCGGCCGACTTCAAAATTTAACCACGTTTTTTGGGCATTTCCTCTTGCAAAATTAATCATGAAGACCCCAAAAAAGACAATAAGAAATCATACTTGATAAGAGCAATGAATCCATTTATTAGAACGAGGGTAGATTAATTAATTGGACCTATTAGATTAAGAATCGGTTGATACATTAGTTTAGAGAATAAAATTCAATCAATTGATCCGCAAACTAGTAAGAACTAAATTAACAAATTGATTATAATTTATTTAATTAAATTAATTATATTGATCGAATTGACAATTAATTACCTAATCCAATTAAGCATTAATTCGATTGAATTTTTTATTTTTATTTTCATACAATGAGTTGAGTAATGATAATTCTCATGAATGGGGAAGTGGCAATTGGTAAGCACTAAAAAGCATTTAAAAAGAAAAGATTGCTTGGTAACATCACAAATTGTTAATTTGACATATCTTTGAGTGCTAGCTTGAACATACCATTAAGGACCCACTAGATATTTCATGAGATGTTTGTCTCCTTAAAGAGGAGAAAAAGTCATGTAGGCCCTAATAGTTATATGTAGTTAGAGGTTAATGATCCATCATCATTATATCTTCTTTTCCTTCCATTCTTTTCCTTAATTTAACCTCTCTTTTTTTACATATACATGTATATTATTGTCGAAACCATCCTTTTATTTAAAATTTTATGTTTTTTAAAAAAAAGGGAATCGACTTTTTGAAAAATGGAAATATGGGAGTCGCCACCAATCCTTTTTGTTTAAGTGTGATCGGTTCACCTAGAAATTTAGTTATTTTAATAAAATGTTTCTTTTTACTAAAACAACGGTTTTGGTCTTACGAAAATATAAGAAAACGGGTTTGGGAGCCGGTTACGCATGAGGAAGGATTAGCACCCTCACTACGCCCAAAATTGGTACCAAATCGATTAAATGCTGTCCTTATGTCTGAGATTTAAAAATGTTTTGAAATGTGGTCCTTTTTAAATAACGTTTGAATGACCGAGTTGGGTGCCAAAAATCTTCTTATTTCGATATTCGAAAATTTATAATTTGAAAATTACAAAAGGATGCCCAACTATTTGGTCCAAAGAAGAACCGAGACCCAGCACAGTAGGGCACGATTCCTCGAATTTTCAAACATTGAACATTGCCTTGCCTTAGAAAATATGAGTTAAATTCTGAAGAGATATTCTATTATTTTGAACAAACGGGAGATTGCAACCCAGCACGATAGGGCACCATTCCCCGAGTTGCCAAACATTGAACGTTTCTTTCATTTTTTTAGAGTTTTTAGAAAATGCAAGTGAAATTCCGAAGGAATCTTTGATTGTTTTAAACAAATGAAAAAGCGCAACCCAGCACGATAGGCACGATTCTCATATTGCCAAACATCGAACATCTTCTTCGTTTTGAAAGGGTTTTTTATAAACATGAGTGAAAATCTAAAGGAATATTCGATTGTTTTGAGCGAACGAGAAATCACCACCCAGCACGATAGGGCATGATTCCCGAATTATGAAACACCAAATATTGCCTTCGTTTTAACGGATTTTTAGAAGACACGAGTGAAAATTTGAAGGGATATTTGATTATTTTAAGCAAACGAGAAATTGTAACCCAGCACGTTAGGGCACGATTCCGTGAATTACCAAATATCGCATATTGCCTTCGTTTAAGGGATCTTTAAAAGACATGGGCGACATCTAAAGGGACCTTCGATTACTTTGAGCAAATGAGAAATTGCAACCCAACGCGTTAGGGCACAATTCCTCGAATTGTCAAATATTGAATATTGCCTTCGTTTTAAAGGTTTTTTTTTTTAATGAATAATTATAAAACTAGTTTAAAACACGTTAATACGACTCGAAATAAGACGAAATTAATCATAAAAATTTGGGTTTTATAGAACCACATTTTAAAGATCAAGTGAAACGATGAATGGGGTAATATGTGTGCGCATAAAAATACGACACTTGGTAAGTGAAGACAACATGATCTTATTTAACCAATCAAATCAAACAAACAACTAATTTAAAACAACAAAATTTACAAACATGGGTAAACAGTGATTGATATACCAATACATAAGAAGGCGAATTAATGATGCGCAACCAATATACATGAAATAATATGAGACAATTACCACATAATGTACCAAACAAAATAAAACCAATATGATACAAAACAATTAAAAAGATGATGAATCGACGAACGAATACTACAAGCTCGAATTTGGAATAATTTAATAATTATTAAAAAGAATGATTTTGAATCGAATAGCATGCAAAATAATACATCCATTTTAAATCGACAATATACATACAAAATGAACGAAAACTTAAATAATATACAAAACATGAAAGTTTCTTAATTAACAAAAGAATACATAATAAAATATGTTCTTATGTAGTGAACTATATACATAATAGATTTTTTAATGTATATGTGTACACACACACACACACACACATATATATATATATATATATATATATATATATATATGTATATATATAAATTGATTTAAAAGGGAAATATACAATGAAATAGATTTAAAGGAAAATACATAAAACAATAGAAGATCAATGATACATGTAAAAACATAATGTTCAACCATTCAAAGCTGATAACATAGGAAACCTTTTCGTATATATAAGTATGAAAACAAATTTATAACAAAATAATATAAATAATATACAAAACAATATGGAAACAATTTGAAAACTATTTAATATGAAAAATTACAAATGAGCAACATATAAAAGGGTTTGAAATGATTTGCATATATATAAAAAATAACACTAATAAATAATACTGAAATAAACATTGTGAAAGAAGAGAGTTGGGGCAAATAACATACAACAATATTTAAAAAAAAAAAAAACAAAATATACTTACTTAAAGGTGATGATATACATACAATAATAAAAACCATGAAAACAATGTATAATGAAGATATGATAAAAACAAAGAATAAACGGTATACATGACAGAATAACAAATCAATATATAATGAAACAATATACACATAAAACATAAAATAAAATAATTTAAGATTAATTTATATAATTTTGAAATAAGTGATATGCATGAAAGTTCGAGATAAACCCAAAAGATGAGATAGCTAAAATAAACAGTATACAAGTTAGTAAAAAAGGATTTTTAAAATAAAAAAGAAGAAGATTAGAATAAGCATATACGAAATACTATACATAATGTTAACAAAATATAATATGAAGATTTTAAAGTAACAATTTTTAAACTAAGTAAAATTATTACGGTTATTTCAACAAATAAAAAAAACGAATTATCAAGAAAACAATGCATGATGTTGATAGAAAACTAAATTAAAATGAGTTTAAAGTAGTAGGGATAATTTATAAAACAATAACAATAAAAAGGACCAATATGCGGCGCGTGCAAATGTGTAGGGACTCAAACTGGAAATAATCCAGCTCCCAAAATGCGGTGCTCAGGCGCGGATCCATTTGCAGACAAGTGTAAATTACAGGGTCAAATTAATAAAAAAGAAATGCAAATGAAAGCCCAAATGAAACATGGTGCAACAGGGAGGGACCGATGCTGCAAATAGACCCTCGTCGCAAAAACGCGCGGGTTATCGGGCAGCTAAACGGATCGGGTCGAGGCTCCACCAGACGACGTCGTTTTTGAACCATTGAACTGGGCTTGAAACGGCGTCGCATTTGGCCCTTTAAAAGGGCTGAAAACTGGGTTATTCGGCTGAACCCTAGCCCCCACTCCTTCTTTGTTGCTTAAACGACCCTCGAGGGCACCTCTCAGCACTAATGTGCCACTACGAGCGATGGTCTGCGCATCCGAAACCTAAAGGAGGGGTTTTCGTCTTTGAAACCCCTATTCAGACTTCGATTTCGACGAAGTGAAGGGGGAACGACGGCTAGTTTTGCAAGGTAAAACCCCTCTTCTCTTTTATTTTTTGAATGTAAAAGATAAAAAATCGAAAGAATCGGGTAACGAAAAATCAAAAACAGAGATCACCTTCAAATGTTGTTTTTCTTTTTATTGCGTATTGTGTATTGTGTGTTCATAAAAATAAAAGAGTTCCTCTTTTTCATTACAATAAACACAGGGCTTTTATAGCCGAAAATCCCCAGAAAAATACAAAGAATTTTTCTTTTTATCGCTTTCCTCTTTGCTGCTATTTTGCTGTGCTGTGGCTTGTCCTTGCTGTTGTGTTTGTCCGTTTCTTCGCAGGTATGGAGCGTGTGTTGGTGCTCGGGTACAGGGTTGTGCTGGCACCTGGCGCGAGGCGTATGGAGGCGCGCGTGGCTGTCGTACGGAGGCGCTAAGGCCGAACGTGGGTGCGGCGCAAGAGAAAGGGGGGTGACCTAGAGTGTCTGAGACCTGTTAAGGAGATGGGCTTATTGGGCCTGTTCTTGTAGTTGGGCTATTGTGTTTGGGCCTCTAGGGTATTGGGTTAGGTTTTAGCTATTGAATTTTAATAGGGTTTTGGGTTATGTAACTGGGTTTGTTTGTAAATGGGCTATGGGCCATTGTAGCAATTTTGGACTGATGGACTATTAATAATATTTATTGGGCTTTTATTATTTTTTCGTTTTTTTGTTTTTGTGTTGTAATGGGCCGGGCAAAATTTGGGCCTTACAATTATCGTATATCAAATTTATTTTGTTACTATTTAAATAATAATTTTGTTATACACCAATGATCACTAACTCGAAATTCAGATGAGATTTGAGTCACCTACTCAAGACCCGAATAGGCCCCACTAGGTGCACATGCGCGAGGGGTACAACGAGAGAACAACAGAGGTTGCTCGCAGTATCAACTCGTACGAGCTAAGGAGAGTTTGTGGTCTCAATTCGCCATATCTAAAGAGCTTGCGTGTGGGGAAACGTAAAGTCTAGTAGACGACCCAGATGATACACATGTCTGGTATGTCCGAAATACGCTCAAAATGTCAGTCTTATGAATAGTGGGGTTAAATCCTTGAACAGTGGAGTCAAATTATGAACAATAATAATATATATAAATACTTGAATATTCTCTTTAATAGGACACGAGATAAAAATTACTCAAACAAATTTCCTATCATTGCATTGCTATTAATAGAAATACCTTTCCTACATGATAATATATTCTAAACCCACCATACCAATTGCGGTGGAGAGAAATTGCCATACTTGTACACATTAATTATGTTTGATAATGTGAGCTATCCTAGCTTCTATATATGTAATTACTTTTTAGGTATTCATTAAAAATATGTTACTTCATATTTAGAAAAAAAAACTTAACTAATACCCTACATAACTAACACTACGTCAATTCTTAATAATAATGTAATGCTAATTACCCTAATTTTTTGTGTTAATTAATTAAATGAGAATAAAGGACAATAATAGTAAGCAATATTTAAATTTTAGTGTTTAGGGTTGGAATTTAAATATTAAAGTTGTAAGATTTATTTAAGTTAAGGTTAGGATTTAGAGTTTACAACTTTAGGACTTAAAATTGGGTAAGATTTTAGTGTGTTTGAACCCCATAATTAATGTAATTATAAGAAATTATAATTACTATGGTTGTAATTACATCAACTTGTAATTATAGGAAATTTTGATTCTATAGACATATTTGCTTACATCTTAAAAAAAGAATTTTTTTTTAAAAAAATTTTGAAAGTCATTTTTAGCTAATTACTCATATAAATCACTCAATTCTCAACCTCTCTAAAAATTTGATATTTTTATTAGATTACTTTAATTAAACTCAATTCGGTATTACTCACAAATTATAATTGTTATCCAAACATGTTGCTCATATATAAATATAATTCATTACACTTAAATTCAATTATTAGACGACTTTCCAACTAAGTATTTAAAGTTTAAAGATATATTAAAATAGAGAAATGATTTTATGAAACAGGGGTACCATGTCATCCTGTATACCTTTTCAATTATTTAATTACATTTTAATAATTTTTTTATGTCATTGATACATAATTTTGGAAACTTTTTAACCTGAACCTTGAATCCTGAACCCCGAACCTTGAATTCAGAACATGAAATCCTAAACTTGAACATCAAACCCTAAACCTTGAACCCTAAATTTAGCCTTTTGGTTTAGAGTTTAAGGTTAAGGTTTGGGTTCGGGTTCAAGTTCAAGTTTAAGGTTAGGGATTTTTGGTTCAAAGTTCGGGGTTTAGGTTAAAAAATTTATCAATGACATGGAAAAATTTATTGAAATGTCATCAAATGAGAAATGATTGTATGAAACTGTAATTTCACGTCATCCTTATCCATTCCCAATAGGAGCATGGCAAATAAGATTTTTCTTCCTGATTTTTAGCTTTTTTCTCCTAAAAAAAATCAAATTCAACTAAAAATACTAAAAATAAGGAAGAAAAATCTGATTTGTCATTCTCCCATTGAAAAATGATAAGGATGACGTAAAATCACAGTTTCATACAATCCCTTCTCGTCATCAAATAATTGCAAAATGAATACAGAATGATGTGACACCCTTATTTTATATAATTATTTCTCTATTAAAATATTCGTCAACATCTGAAATATATCAAATCACATATTATTATTAATGAATGGTTAAAGAAATTGAAATAAAGTACTGAAATAAGTTGAAGTGATTAAAGTGACTCAAAGTTGTTACAAAGGCTTCTCATCAAAATCATAGCATTCCCTCTCCTATTAAAAGTATTACATAGGTAGGCGAAATAAATAAACTAATTGTAAAATTTGTGATTGGAATGTAACTTTGCAGTCAAATCCCATTTACCAGAAGGGTTAGAACAAAGAGTCAAACAACTCGGCAGACACAATCCATTGCCATGTTCAATCCTAATAATGTGTTATATATTTGGTTATGATGAAAAACAACATAAAATTCAAAATACAAGTATAGTTGAGACACCTGTAGACATTGTTCATAATAAAGGGTCCCCCCGACAATTTAACAGTGCCACTGTTTAATCAAATAGACATGTCTATCTCATAACCTCTATTTTCATTTTCTAAACTTTCAATCTTTCATCAAATGGATATATATTGACATTATGTTCACTGTGCACAATAGGTCCCCCCCCCCCTTCTTTCTCTATCTTAACGTTTTGACTCATAATTTCTCTCGAATTCCAAAAAGTTTTAATAAAATTTATGCATCATTACTTAGTGACTAACATGATTAAAGAACTACCCTTTTTTCTGTTGGCTCGAATTCGAATCATATGAATAGAAACATGATTTTTATATTAGGATTTAATTTGTATGAATTTCGAATTTAATCTGGACCCATGTAATTATACAATCAGGACAAAAATATGATTAAGGAAACATCATCTGATTCTTGTCAATGTTGCTTAAAATGAGAGGAAAATGTTTAAAATACACATTAAAAGGGACAATATGAAGAGTTCGAAACTTTGAATTCGTCTTCAACAAATCAAAATGGAAGAGAACTCGAAACAGTCACATGAAAGAGGGAAGAAGAAGACTAAAAAGAGGAAGATTAAATCATTTCATACATACATACAGATGTATAGATACCTACCTACAACAGCACTCTTAAGCAAAGAAATATTGAAACCTTAACCAAAGGCGCCTTAAATCCAAAAACAAATTTACGTGCTGCAAAATACTAGTGTTTTTTTTTTGTTTGCTTTTTGTTTACCAAATTTGTCTTCATTATATATATATATATATTATTTCATATGGAGACAAGTTAATAATGCTCAAAGCTGCAACTTAATACCACCAATGGGCACTTTTTTTCTTTCTTCCTTTTTTCCAAAATCCTAACATGTCCTTGTTTCCGGCCCACATTTGATGAAAATGAAAAGACCAAAATAATGTAGCAGCTTATAGCAGCATTATTAGAAAAATATTGGATCAAATCAATAGCTCCATAAGCTTTCTCCATTACAATTATCCGGCGAGTCATCGTCGTCATCGGAAGGTATCAAGCTAATTCTCGGCGGTGAAACCAGCAATCCCTTTGCCATATCCACCAACAAATTAGGCATGTTCAAAAATACATCCTCATCCACATACTCTCCTGTAGTGAACCCTTCATCTTTGGCCACATGATGTTGAATTGTCCCTACTAGGTTATTACTCTCACTACTTTTGTTTTCACCTCTTTGCATCGCCGCCGCCGCCGCCGCTTTTCGTATATCGGCTGACGACATAGAAGCAGGAATAGGATACGAAGCAACGGAATCCGGGAAGTTCACAACAGCTTCACTACCTTTTAGGGCTAGTGCAGCTACATCATATGCAGCGGCAGCCGTTTCCGGTGTCGGATACGTACCGAGCCATATACGTGTAGTTTTACGCGGTTCACGGATTTCAGACACCCATTTTCCGCTCCGGCATCGGATTCCACGGTACATTGGGTGTTTACCGGAGGAACTAGAGGCCATGACCAGTGAAAAAATAGCTCACACACGTGTTAGTAGTACTTGTTGTGAAGGGATCTATGTGGGACTTGGATGTTTAGCTTGGTCAGCCATACATATATATATATTGAACTGGTTTATAGTATAATAGAAAAGCTGAGTTTACTCTACAGAAGAAAAGGGGAAAACGTGGGGATTTCGTGGGACAAATCGTGGTATTTTTTTTCAATTAGGGTTTTTCTTAAAGTAGAAAATGATGGCCGAGAGTTGATACTGTCTTTTTATTTTGATGAAAAATAATTTGTGGTTTATGATTTCAGCAAGGACGCGTCTTATTGGATAGCTAAAGTACTCTCAAGGCTATATAATACTTAGCTGTTTTCTATTATTCATTTTTATGGATATATTTGCCATTAGATGCATGCTTGCACGCGCATAACACGCGAGCATAAATGGCTTTGTTGATTTTTAATTTACAAATTAGAGATTGAGAACAATCGTGGGTTGGCATTAGGTTCAAGCTCCAAATGTTGGGTTAATTTGTAGAGTTTTGGAATTGGAGGATTGGTGTATATTTATCGGGTACATGCATTTGGTGCAAACCGAGCTAGCACTAAAAGTATATATAGCCATACGTGGGAAAGCAAAAATTGTAAGAAACGAAGAATAAATTCAATTTTCTTTTATTGTGATTTTAGTATGAAGGATGAACAATGGGGAGAAAGAAAGAAATTTTAAATACAATTCTTAATTTAAATTAAACTGGTGAATTGGGTGTCTTAAAGTTGATCTTGTATTGAATCAATCTCAAAAGGTTAATTTGGAATTTAAACTTTTTTGGTCATTTTAGTTCAAGACGTTTGAGGTTGGGTTAATTATGGGTTCATTTCTTTTAAAAATCGAATTATTTTAAGTTTGAATCATTTCGAGTTTGTATCGTTTTGGGTTATGTATATTTGAGTTTGAAGCTCATTGTTTTTTTAGTTAGATTATTATGAGTTTTGATTATTTGGATTCTGATCACTTTAGGTTTGGTTCATTTTGTGTTACCTATTTGGATCATTTTGAGTTCAAATCCTTTCGAGTTCAGGTTAGATGTGTTTTAGTTCTTGAAATTTTTAAATAAAGTCAAATTCGAAATCAAATTACTAAATTCGGGTTTTCAAATTGAAGTTAGAATTGACAAATTGAATATAGACATGAAAATTTTTTTCCCTCTCTTTTCTCGATGCAGTCAACCTCAATTACTCACAAATTTTTCAAACCCCTAAATTAAAAGATATCATGAGCTTAAACACACTTAAATCCATATTTTCTAAATTATTTCAACAATAACTTACTAAACTAATACTCAAACAACACATTTTTGCTATTTGATTAAAAAAAAGAAAAGAAAAGAAAGTACAAGTACACTTTATTTCTCTTTCACCAAATAACAAAGAAGAAGAAAAATACAATAAAAGTTTGTGTACATTTTAATCAATTTTGGACCCAAAGAAAATTGCCATCCTTTGTCAACAAAAAATAATCATTGTGTATTGCATATATTAATGTGGAGTAAGAAAGTTATTTTGAAAATTTAATAGCTCTCACGCATGTCCAATTAAGAGCATGCTTTTGATGAATAAATATTTGACAAATCAGAACACCTGATCCAAATTTTACTTATCTTTATAGGACTATAGGGTCCTATGTTGAAATAATTCCCTAAAATATTGCTTCAAACCTGTTGTCAAAGACTTAATAGTTAGAAAAAATAGGAAAAGATTTTGACAAAAGTTCTTGACTTATAGTCTTATAGTTGCTTTTATTTTAAGGATAATGATTTAATTGATTTAGTACGGTGGAGTTTTTTTTTAAATTTTATATATGTATTAAAAAATTATTATACGTTTTAATTGTATTTAATAAAATAAAATATTTGACTCATATAATAATTATCTTTTAAATACATATTCCTTTATTTGACAAGACTGACAAAGTAGATTTTCTTGTTTCTATTTGATTGATCACTTTACCTAAGAGCGCCTATATGATGAAATTCCATTTCCATCTTAGAAAGTAGGTAGTTTTTATATGAAAAAGAAATTAAAAATTAAAATTTAATCTCAATTTCACATTTCGAAAATAAAAATCTCATTACAGTCGAGGTTGGAGTGATCATCATTGCTTTGGATGTGTATTTAGCAATGGGGTGGAAAGGTAAAAGCTCTCTAATCATTGAGATTGGATCAAATGAGGTGTTTAGTTGGTTTGAGAACAAAAGATTGAGATCGTGGTTGCTGCAACCTATCTTCAAGGATATCGAAAACGGAATGGTTAGAGTAGGTAATGTTTCCTTCTCGAAAGCTGAAAAGTACGGAAATGAGATGGCTTATGCTCTGGCGTTAGTTGGAATAAAAGGGACTGGAATGTTTAAGGCATGGTGGTGAATATATCTAAAGGATATGTTTTGGTTATATGGGGCTTATGTTTTGGTTGCTTGCACAATTTTTTTAGAGGGCAGAATATCAAAGGGGGTTTTTGGGGGTCTAGTGGTATGAAATTATAATGTTATTGGGTTGAGATTTTGGTGTTTTGTACTTGGAAGAGGGACACGTTCGTGGGGGATTGCTGCATTTTGCAGATTGTAACATTATTTGTAAATGCTTAAAATGTGTAATAATTCGATTGAGCAAATAAATAAATAAATAAAAATCTCAATTTATTGGTCATGGATGTTCATTCTATAATTCATATTAAGAATTTAAGTTATAATAATTATCTATTACTCCTATTAAATGTGCGTGAATTATACCAAAAATATATATTTCAAAAATAAATAAAAAAAGTTTAACTAAATGATATAATATATTAATTATGTTTTTTAAAAATATAATAAAATAGTATTTTAATTTCAACCCTCTAGTGAAAAAATTTAACTTTCACTCCAATTAATGCATAAAGATTTTGCCACATTTTTGTGAATAAGATGAAATGAATGCTCCCACTATGAGGTCCCAATTTCATCATATTTGAATCTTGACTCAAAAAAGATTTTTGATTTTTTTTTAGATATGGTTGTTAATTAAAAATTAAATTAATTTATATATACGAAACGAAATCACTTATATCAATGTAAAATTAAAGTGGTTTACATTCTTTCATAATTTATTATATGATATTTTAAATTGATATGATAGAAATATCAGATTTATTAAAAAAATTTACATACATGACAAGTATAAATATTTTAATAAATTTAACCACTGAATTGTTAAAATATTAATTATATAAAATCATTTTAATTGTAGATTCCATCCAAATATATTATTGTTAGGTGGGTGATAAAATGTATATATTCCTTGGATGAAATAATGCCAACAAGGATTGGTGTAAGTGCCATGCATGTTTGTTTACATATACGAGAGAGAGTCCACAATGTGTCCTTGTCTTCATTTGTCTACCTACACATGGTTTTGCTGTTTAAATTCATAATTTGAGCCCACATTTTATTGTCCAATACATTGTTTTCATGGTCCCTTCTTTAGATCATTATATAATTAATATATATATATATATGTTTGTAAGTATCGGAAAATCCTATAAGAACTTTCACTTTTCTTTCTTTTTCTTTGAAAGAAAAAAATTGATTTGAAATATTTATGAGTAATTCAGATGAACCTATTTAAAGCTCCCTTTTTTTGTTGATTGGTATCTCTGAAAATATGGCTACTTTTTCATTATGAAATATGTTTGAGAGATTACAAATAAAGTATGTAGGTTTAATGATCTTTTAGCCCTTTTATTCTTTAGATTTTTGGAATTTAGTGCTTTTGCTTTGTATTAATCTAGGAATTTAGTCATTTTACCGGTGCAATTAAGGATGACAATGAAGCAGGACAGGAGCAGATGTTGCTAAATACATTATCCCTCCACAATCCACCTTGTCCCATTATGGTTGTATAATCTTGAAAATCACCATCACCTTCAAAGATGTTAGATGCATTTATTCCCGCCCCACCTCACTCTACTTCAATTTAATTTTTGATACTTATTTTTAATATTTTCAACCATTTCAAAGTCAAGTAAATATTAAAATATAATTCTTCAAAAATAATATTTAAACATAAAATATATTAATTTTTTTCTATAATATGTTAGTTACATTTTTACCCTTTTAATAATTAAATATATATAAGGATAAAATATTAATCTCCCAAAATGAAAAAAGGTTGGGCAGGACAATCAATTACCATAACCACTCTATACCAACAGTTCAAAATAAAAAATCTATCCTATCATGTCTTACATCCATTTTTCAAAAAGAAATCCACTCCATTCTGAGTGGAGTAGTTGGGTATCCATCGAACCGTTTGTTGATAAACTTTGAATAACTTTGAATATACAGTATTTAATATTCAAATACTTGATTTAAAAATTAAAACCTAATCGATAAAAACACATTCAAATTTTAACATAAATCAATTAATAGTGTCATCAATTAAATTTTATTTTTAAATTCGATAAATAAAAAGACTAAATTATTAAAATTAAAATCCAATAACATTACTAGACTAAATGCATGTATACATATACATGTTGTCTTCTATTTTATGATTAAAGTCAATTCAAAAGTAGGAAGAAAAAGTCTATCGATCGCCTGCTTGCCACTCCTTCTAACCGACTGTTGGTTATTTAAAAATATTTTAACAAAAAGTATACATACTGTATTTTCCCTTTGAAAATGCAGTAATTTCCCTGTAAAAAAGAAACTCAAAAGTCAAACCTCAACTGACACAAACGTTGACAATACAGTAATAGGATTAGGAGAGTCGGCCACAACTGCACAAAATTTAAAGCCCATCTTGTTTCGAATTAATTCACACGCAGCAACCTCCAAATGTTGTATGATTGCGTGAACCCTGAAGGCGAAGTATGTACATGTGAGGTGTTTCTGAAAGGGCTATTTTCCCATGCTTGAAAAAGCTTGATTTTTATAAATTTTTTTAACAAATGTATTTATAATAACTTAGGATGGTTCACTCGATTGGATCGAGAACCGTAAGATAGCTAGAGAATTTTGTTTAAGATAACATTTCGATGTTTAATGCCATAAAGTGACTAAATCTTTGGGAATGCAGGGTATGCCTAAAGAGACTTATTGCTTGCAAAGGCTAAAGGTTTTTATCTGAAAAAGTGGATGTGTCTAGAAAGGTTCCATGTTCTCGAAGGCCGAGTGTGCCTGGATTGGCAGGGTATGTTTGGGGAGGTTTTGCACTTGAAATGACTTTATTTTTAAAAAAACCAAATGTATGAAGGGGCGATCTGTAGTTGAAACTGTATAAACTCAAATTTTAGTGAATTCTACTCGAGAAGATTTAAGATCGAAGTTTAGTGAATTGTATTTAAAAAGGTATAAGCCCAAAATTTTACTAGTTATTTTTGCAATTGTGATTATACTAGTATTGGGGACCAAAATAGATTAAAATGAGGGCTGTAAGTAAAGTTTATTTGAATATATTCACCTTAAAATGAATATTGATAATTAAGAGAGACTACAAATGATATTATTCCATTAAAAAAACCCCAAACCTCATTGGTTGTACGTGTAACTTGTAATCTCTTGAAAAATAATAGTGTTTTTCTTCTTCTTTTTTTGATGTTATACCCATTTCCATATAACTTTCCATTTCTGTTTCTGATGAGTGATCTCCTTAATTTGCTGTAAACACTGACTGGTGCAGCCGTGCTCCTGATTCAAGGAAAAATAATTTTCCTGGAAAATTTATGTCCAATGTACTTTTCACCCTCATTGTTGCCATTGTCGGTGATTGTATCTTTGGTTATAATGATTTGGGCATTTGGGGGGTAAAATGATTTTTTAATATTAAGTTGCTCTGAATATTGGCTTAATTTGCAGGTAAAGTTACATGCATGAATCCTTGACTGTCGAATGGCGATGTTTTGTTTACGTTGTTGCTGCAATTGGATGCTCCTTTGTTGTCACGGTTTTGTTTGAATTTTGAGAGAGTTTAATTTAACTCGTTATAGATAAATATAAATAAATATTTAACATTCCCTAATGTTTGTGCTAAATTATCACAATGGAATTTTTTTCAGTTTTTTTTTTTAAATTTGATATCTATTATTTTAAATATCTTAATTAATTAATTTTTATTAAAATATATTTAAAAACTATTACATTCAAAGTTTTAAAAAAAATATTTTAAAATAGTTTAATCAGTAATGAATTTTTTGGGACTAAGATATCGAAATAAGTATTACAAATTTTATAAGTATTGGAGGAAAGGGAAAAAGGTTTCTCCATCACAAGGTTGAAAATATTTTAAAATCTTGTCATTGGAAAATAACTCATTGGTAGGAGTATTTTATTCTATACATAATAATTATAAATGTTATACCCTCCTCCGAATAAGAAGGATACATGATAAGTCAGAACAACACTCAAACAATAAATTAGCTAACAGTAAATTGAGAAGCCACCCACAAGTTCTCTTTTTCGAAGACAACCATTTAGACAGGTTCAAACCATCCATCACCTACATCCCCAAACATTATTGAAAACTTGAATTTGTTGGTTAATAAATATCACATAGCCTCAATGGTTCTTGTCGAATTTTTTTTTTTTTAAAAACGGCGTCGACTTCGTTTTGGAAATGAAAACGAAAAAAAGGGAGTCGTCACCAATCCTTTTTGATGAGGTGTGATCGAGTCACCTCAAATTAATCATTTTAATAAAAGTTAAAATTTACTAAAACGATAATTTTTGGTCTACGAAAATCAAAAAATGAGTTCGGGAGTCGGTTACACACGAGGAAAGATTAGCACCCTCGATACGCCCGAAATTGGTACCTAGTTGATTAATTAGTGTCTTAGTGTCGAAAATTTGAAAACTTGAAAGACTTTAAAATACGATCCCTCTTTTTATAAAAACACTTGAATGTTAAAGACCTTCTCGTCTCGAAGTAATAAAATGTTATATCCAGTAAGTTAGGACACGACATCTCGAACTTTTGAGAGTAAGTTAGCCTTTTACTTAAAAATCCGTGTATTTTAGCCCCTTTTTTTTAAAAAAAAAAGGTATTCGATTATTTAGAGTAAACGAGAAAAATCGAAACCCAGTAAGTTAGGGCACGATGTCTCGAACTTCCAAATACCGAATATTGTCTTTGTTTGCAAAAACCTCATCTCGAGTTGACGAGATGTCATATCCAGTAAGTTAGGACACAGCACCTCGTATCTCCGAGAATAAGTATTTTATTCAAAACTCGTGTTGCGATTTAAGAGGATTATGTCGTTATTTAGGTTAAACGAGAAAAATCGAAACCGAGTAAGTTAGGGCACAATTTTCTCGAATTTCTAAATACGAAGTTTGCTTTATGAAAGGGTATAAATAATAGTAATAGTAACAAAAGTGAAAATAATAGTAATAATAATGGTAAATACAAATAGTAATAACAATAATACAAATAATAAATAATCTAAAGTTTGAAATTATTTAAAAAGATATAAATAAAATAAATGATGAAATAATAATAACAAGAGTAATGATATATAAATAAAATAAGTGTGCCAAAATATATATATATTAAATTAGTTAATATAAAAATAATAACGTATAAGTAAATACAAAAAAAAAAATAATAATAGTAATAAGACGATAGTAATAATAATAAAAAGGTATAATAATATATTAGATAGTAAAAAAAAAATAATAATAATAACAGCAATAAAAAATGATAATAGTAAATCCAAATTTTGAAAGCATATAAAAAGTAGTAAATAGATAAATAAAAAAAGGGAAATAAAATGACAGTGACAAGGACCAATATGAAATAAATAAGCTAATTTAAAAAAGAGTGAGTAAATGAATAAATACAAATTAATACAAATTTGGTTTAAAAAGAAATAAATTAAATAAATAAATAAAATATTAAAAAGTATATTAAATAAAATCATTTTTTAAAAATAAATAACCAAATAAATAAATGGGGTAAAATAAATAAAGAGAGTCCAAATTTAAAAGAATAAGGATTTGATCGAAGTTAAAATGAAGTTTAGGGTCCAAAATTAAAATAAAATAAATGCAAGGATGTAAAAAGACTAAATTGGAACCTAAACAAAGCTTCAGGTAAACATTCGAAATACCAAAAATGGAATAAAGGACCAATTCACAACACGCTAAAAATCCTAGGGAATAAACGACGTCGTTTTGGGGCTCTTCAGGACATCTTGAAACGGTGCCGTTTTATAAGGCTATAAAAGCCAAATTTTTGAGAAAAAAAATCACTTCTGCTATCATTTTAAAAAAAATCTCAGTAGCTCTCTCACTCCCTCTCTCTCGCCCTCTGGTCGGAGCCAAAATTCGGCGAGCAGGCCGTCGTATGTCACTGCCGGCCACCGTCGTCGGCCACCGCACGTGTTGGGCGGAACTCCAAAAACCTCCCTCTTTTCGGCCGATTTAAAATCCAAGTGAGTTTTTGCCTTCATTGTATGTATATTTCGATATATTTGTGTATATATGCAATAGATTCGAAACAAAAAAAAATAGAGAAAATAAAAGATCTTTGTAACCCTATTCCTGATCTGATTTCCTTGTTTTGTTTCCAATTTTCTATTTGATTCTCGGTCTATGCTCAATCTGCTATTTCCCTTTCTTTTCGTTTTGTATGCTTGAAACCCTTTTTTTCATTCCAAAAAATCCTCCTTCTACAACTGATTTTTTTTAGGCTTTTATATTGCCAATTTTACAATATTATCTCTGTTTTCTTCACTGTTCTTGCATTTAATTCTGTCTTTTCTTTGCAGGAGCAGTTGGCAGTGGAGCAGGTGGCTGCCAATGGCGGTGACAGAGGTCTTGGGGCTAGGTTCGGCGCCGAAAAGAAATAGGGGCTAGGGTTTTTTTTATTTTTGTTTTTATTTCTGAATATTGATTTGGGTTATGGTTAGGTTAGACTTTTGGGCTTGAATTGGGTATATTGGGTGTACAGGCCAATTTTGGACCCAATACAGCAAAACAAATACCCCTAAAACCCAATAAACTAGTAGCCCAATACCCTTAGCCCAATTCTAACTTAAGCCCAAGAACAGAAACCCTAGCTACCCAAACACCTAACCCTAGCATTCGGCGCCTCCCCACTTGCCCTGGCCGCCGCAACCACCCTCTGACTTTCGACCTCCACTTGCTTCTGCCCCCAACCACCTCTGCAGCACCACCCATTCCCTGCAAAGAGACAAGACAGAAACAATAGGATAATAGATGAAAAAGGGTTACAAAACCCGAATCAAGATTGTAAAAGTGGGGGGGGATTTATTTCGAAAATTGTAAAAGAAAAAGAAAGAGGATGGTATTTTAAATACGAGTAAAATAGAGATCTAGAAACACAATAGATAAAAAAAAAAAAACAGTCTCGAATTGGAGAAATTACACTGAAAATCAAACCAAGAAAGCTCAAGGTGATTGTTGTTTATTTCTTTTTTTTCTTCTTTTCCGAATCTATTTTTTTTCATTTTTTATATATACGAATATCACGAAATACATATATATATTAAAAATAAAAAAGGCACAAAAAAATATACCTTCGACGATTTCCACCACCGAG
The DNA here is from genome assembly GCA_025698475.1 of Gossypium anomalum. NCBI lineage: Eukaryota > Viridiplantae > Streptophyta > Magnoliopsida > Malvales > Malvaceae > Gossypium > Gossypium anomalum. Next base: position 70,584,678 of record CM046957.1, on the reverse strand, counting down.
CGTAAACAGACGGAGGTGTGGCGATGACAGAGACCGGCCCGACGACCGGATCCTTGACTGGCAGAGAGAAGAGAGAGAGAGGCTTTGGTTTTTTTTTAGTGAAGTGGGAAAATGAGATTTTTGCCAAAATTTTAGCTTATATAGAAGGATAAAACGACGTAGTTTCGATGGGGATTTGGAGACCACAAAACGGCGCCGTTTAGCCCTCAACCCGTGCAGGCGACCCGACCCATTAGAAGTGTAATGGCCTAAATTCAAGGTTATCGGAATAGTGGTTTCGTAACCACAAATCCGATTTAAAGAGAAATTTATTTTAATATTTTTGCATGAAAATTTATATGATAGGAAAGTCGTATGAAAATATTGATAGAAAAATTGTATCGATTTAGTGGCTAGTTAAAAAAAAAAAATTATTTAATTCGTAAACTCCAGTAATGCCTCGCACCCTATTCCGGCAATGAATACGGGTAGGGGTATTACATTTATTGGTATCAGAGCTACGGTTTAGTCGGTTCTAGGACTGATGTAGCAAACACGGGAATTAGCTATACATGCCATTTAAATTATTATTGATAGTGTGATATCTCCTGACCATTTCAATGTGTTTTTTTTTATAGTAAATATCTACCGACCGAGCTCAATCTGAGGAAGCCGGGAGTCATGCTCCGGCTCCAGAACGGGTACAAAGGGAAGTCGAAGTAACTAGTAGTACAAGGCCCATATCTGAGGGCCAAGGGGAGGAGGCAAAGCGAGCCTTCTTTCAAGTGATGAATGAATGGTTTAGTCAATATTTAAGAACTAACCCTATAGTGCAACAAGCTCAAGCTCCCCTTCCTGCTCCTCCACCGGTTCACGAGATCCCACAGTGCAGTGCAATGAATCAATCGAGAAAGGAAAGCTCCTGTAGATAAAAATCCAAAAATATGGGGTAGAAGAATTTGAGCAAAGATTAATGATGATTCGAGCAACGGCTGAATTCTGTTTAGAAAACACTACTCGGGTTACGGAGGAATTATCTTGTACACCGAAGAATGTCTCAAATGTGCCGTCTCACCGCTAAAAGACACAACTTACCATTGGTGGAATACTAAAGCTTCATTGTTCCGAAGAAAGAAATTACATGGGAATTCTTTCAGACCGAGTTCGAGAAAAATATATCGACCAGAGGTTCCTTGACCGAAAAAGAAAAGAATTTCTTGAGTGAAACAGGCAATAGATCGATGTCACGAATATGAAAGAGAATTTGTTCGATTGAGTAAATATGCTCGAGAATGGGTACAATGTGTCGAAATGTGCAAACGATTCAAGAAGGGTTGAATGAAGACATTAAGTTCTTGATCGAATTCTTGAAATTCGAGAGTTTGCTACATTGGCGAGAGAGCTTATAAAGCGTAAGAATTGAGCAAAGAAAAGAAACAGTGAGAGGAAGCTCGAATTTTTAGTAAAAGACCGACGGAAAATCCCGCTTTTTCCTTCAAAGAAATTGAAGAAATATCGAGATCGTTCTACTTGACCATTGGGTATTCGGGCAAAGAGCGAGGTTCTCAACGCACTAATCCAAGGCTTTCTACTCCATCGATGACCGATGTTGGCGGTGTCGAACTCCTAAACCGAGATGCCGCGATCTTGTAATAAAGCTCATTTTGGTGAATGCCGATTTAAGAGTGGGGCTTGTTACCGATGTGGTTCTTTTGACCATTTCCTCGAGATTGTCCGAAAAGGGTTGAAAAAGAAGTCGAACAGATATTGAAGCCGAGTAATCCAGCTTGAGGGGTAGACCACCTCGACCATCCGTAATGTGTCGGTGGAGTCGAGGAGCTACAAAAGATACCGCAGTAGGCTGAGGTACGAGCACTGCTAGGACATATGCCATTCGTGCGGAGAAGATACCTCAAAGACCGATGTTATTATCGGTACATTTTCTTTACTTGACACCGATATTCTCGTATTGATTGATCCACGCTCTCTACGCATTCATATATATGTGTTAAACTTGCAATTGTTAAAAATTTATCTGTTGAACCTCATCGAATTTGTGGTTAAAGTCTCGAACCCCACAGGCGGTCAGTGTTAGTGGATAAAATTTGTAAAAATTGTCCACGATGGTAAGAGGTTATTGTTTCTCGGTGATTTGATGTTATTGCCATTTGATGAATTTGACGTGATATTGGGTATGGATCGGTTAACTTGACATGATGCGATAGTAAATTGTAGATATAAATATATTATGTTAAAATGTCGAATGGTGAGTTGCTTCGGTTAAATCTGATCGACAGAGGGTTATCTCGATGTGATTTCGATAATGGCAACCTGAGAGGTATGTTAAAAAAGGGTATGATTCTTACTTGGCTTATGTACTTGACACCAAAGTATCTCGAGTCAAAAATACAGCGATTCGGTGGTATGTGAATTTTCCGATGTGTTTCGGAAAGAATTACCAGGATTGCCACCGAGAAAGAGAAGTGGAATTTTCTATAGATTTGATTCCTAAACTACTCCGATCTCCATAGCTCCGTATCGTATGGCTCCTACTGAATTAAAGGAGTTAAAGACACGATTACAAGAACTTGTGGATGGGGTTTTATCCGACCGAGTCATTCACCTTGGGGTGCTCCGGTTACTGTTTTATGAAAAGAAAGACGGGTCTTTGAGATTGTGTATCGACTCACCGACGACTTAATAAAGTAACTATAAAGAATAAGTACCACACTACCGGATCGATGATTTATTTGATCACCAAAAGGTGCTCTGTATTTTCAAAAATTGATCTTCGATCGGGTTATTATCACTTACGAGTAAAGGAGTCGGATGTGCCAAAAACGACTTTTAGAACTGTGTACACGGGCATTATGAGTTTCTAGTTATGCCGCTTGGGCTAACTAATGCACTGCGATATTCATGGATTTGATGAACCGGATATTCGCATCAGATTTAGACAGATTTGTAGTAGTATTCATTGATGATATTTTGGTTTATTCTCGGGATGAAGAAGAACATGCAGAACATTTGAGAACTGTGTTACAAATTCTGCGAGAGAAGCAATTGTACGCTAAATTTAGTAAATGTGAATTTTGGCTTCGAGAAGTGGGTTTTCTAGGACATATTGTATCTGCCGAAGGCATCGGGGTAGATCCGAGTAAAATATCAGCTATTGTCAATTGGAGTCCACCGAAGAATGTATCTGAAGTTAGAAGTTTCTTGGGTTTAGCTGGTTATTATCGGAGATTTGTACAGAGATTCTTCTATGATAGCTTCTCCAATGACTCGATTATTGCGAGAAAGATGTAAAGTTCGAGTGGGTGATGAATGTCAACAAAGTTTCAACCGATTGAAAGACCTATTAACGAAAGCACTGTATTAGTGCGGCTGAGCAAACCGTAAGGAATTTGTTATTTACAATGATGCCTCATTAAATGGTTTAGGTTGTGTCTTGATGCAAGAAGGTAAAGTAATAGCCTATGCTTCAAGACAACTTAAACCACATGAAAGAAATTACCCAGTACATGATCTTGAATTAGCTGCTATTGTATTTGCTCTGAAGATATGGCGGCATTACTTGTATGGTGAGAAATGTCATATTTATACTGATCATAAAAGCTTGAAATATTTGATGACACAGAAAGATTTGAATTTGAGACAGCGCAGGTGGCTTGAACTGATAAAGGATTATGATTTGATTATTGATTACCATCCGGGTAAGGCTAATGTTGTAGCTGATGCTTTGAGCCGGAAATCTCTGTTTGCTTTATGAGAGCTATGAATACCCGGTTATCATTGGTGATGATGGTTCAATCCAGCTGAATTGAGAGCTAAACCGACATTTTTACAGCAAATATGTGAAGCTCAGAAGAATGATGAGAAGTTACAAGTTAAACGGGCACAGTGTGAGTCAAGTAATGATCCTGAATTTCAGGTTGGTTCTGATGGTTGTTTATTATTCAAAGGTAGGGTATGTGTACCTCAGAATTCAGAGCTCATACAGAAGATTCTACGCGAGGCTCACAGCTGGTACTATGTCCGTACATCCGGGAGTAATAAAATGTATAATGATTTGAAAAGATGTACCGGTGGTCGAGAATGAAACGTGATATCTCCGAGTTTGTATCAAGGTGTTTAATATGTCGCAAGTTAAAGTGAGCATCGTGTACCTTCGAGGTTACTTCAACCAATTACTATACCGGAATGGAAATGGGAAAGAATCACTATGGATTTTGTATCGGGGCTACCTTTGTCTCCGAGGAAAAAAGATGCTATTTGGGTGATTGTTGATCGATTGACAAAGTCAGCGCACTTTATTTCTGATGCGTATGGATTATTCTTTAGATAAACTAGTTGGATCAGTATATATCCGAGATTATCGGGTTACATGGAGTGCTGTCTCTATTATATCGAGATAGAGATCCCCGATTTACGTCTCGTTTAGGGACAAATTGCAAGAAGCCTTGGGTACTCGGTTGTATTTCAAAGATCGCATTTCATCCTCGAGATGGATGGTCAATCTGAGCGTGTAATTCAAGTATTGGAAGATATGCTCCGATGTTGTATACTAGAATTTGAAGGTAATTGGGAGAGATATCTACCTTTGATTGAATTTGCTTACAATAACGATTATCATCCCAAGATTAAAATGGCTCCGTATGAAGCTTTGTATGGGAGAAAATGTAGAACACCGTTATATTGGACAGAGCTCAGATGAAAGGAAGATACATGGGGTTGATTTGATCCGGAAACGAAGAAAAAAAGTAAAGGTTATTCGATAGTCTAAAAGCGACTTCCGATCGTCAAAAATCATATCTTGACCTTAAACGAAAAGAGATTGAATTTCAAGTTGGTGACAAGGTATTCTGAAAGTGTCTCCTTGGAAGAAAGTTCTCCGATTCTAGTCGAAAGGGTAAATTGATTTATCGGGCCCTATGAAATCATAGAAAAGAATTGGACCTGGTCGCTTATCGATTGGCATTACCACCGAACTTGATAGAATCCATAATGTTTTTCATGTATCTATGTTACGACGATATCGATCAGATCCTTCACATGTTATTTCTCAAATGTATGGAGATTCAACCGGATATGACTTACGATGAAGAACCGGTCAAGATATTGGCACGGGAGACAAAAGAGCTAAGAAATAAAAAGATAAATTTGGTGAAAGTATTGTGGCAAAAGCACGGATTGAGGAAGCGACATGGGAACCGGAGTAGACAATGAGGAAACAATACCCAAACCTCTTTCTATCGGGTAAGATTTTCGAGGACGAAAATCCTTAAAGGGGGGAGAGTTGTAATGGCCTAAATTCAAGGTTATCGGAATAGTGGTTTCAGAACCACAAATCCGATTTAAAGAGAAATTTATTTTAATATTTTTGCATGAAAATTTATATGATAGGAAAAGTCGTATGAAAATATTGATAGAAAAATTGTATCGATTTAGTGGCTAGTTAAAAAAAAAAAAATTATTGAAGAAATTAGGTAAAAATAAGTTATCGAGACCTCTATCTCGTAAAAAACCGGGTCGAAAATAATTTTATAAATATTTATGAAATGTTATTAATGTGGTATTAAAATTTCGTTAGGAAATTTTAATGTTTGGGTAGTCAATTAAATGAAAAGGACTAAATTGTAATAGGTGTAAAAGTTGCTAGAGTGATTAAATAGCTTAAGAGTCTAATGAGAAAAAGGATTTAAAAGGCAATTAGACCCAAAAGTTATTTGGGCTGGACGGCAAGGGTATGAAATCAGCAGAAAAATTGATAAATTAAGGGTAAAATTGGAATATTGCAAAATTAACTAAATAAAACTAGGACTAAATAGGAAATATCTAGATTTCTCTTCATTTCTCTTCAATTCCAGCAGCTAAAAACGCCATAGGAGGGTTCTCTAAGCTGGTATTTCATAATTTTTGCACCAAGTGAGTTAATCCTTCCCTTTTTCTTGTAATTTTTGTGTTTCTAAGACTTTTACAACTAGGTCCTACTATTAAATTGATTAGTTTTTGATTTCATGGATGAAATTGAAAGTCACTATGGTTGAGTTATGTAAGTTTGTGATGAAATAGAATGAAATTAAAGCTTTAAATTGTTTATGAGATGATTTTATTAGGTAATTTCAATGGAAATTGATTTTTAGGACCTAATTGTGAAAATTTTTGGAATTAAAGTATATTTCTGAAATTCTGATTCCTAAAAGTTGTAAACTAGTTTAAGGTGATATAGTAGAATGTTAATTGAGAAAAATCAGCTCAATTGAGAGGCTAATTGAGTAGGGACGAAATTATCATTTATTAAAAGCTTAGGGGAAAAATGGTAATAAACAGCTTGCACTAAAACAGTTTGGACAGCAGCAGTAGACTAACTTTGAAAAACCACCAAAAATTGTAGGAATCGAATTAGAAGATGAACAAAACATGGAATTAAAGCTTATTGAGTCTAGTTTCTTATAGAAGAAATATTGTAAGCAATGGATTTGTAAATTTTGAGATATAATGAATTTTGTGAGACAAGGTCAGAATGAATTCGGGTTCCCCTGTTCTGACTTTGAAAAATCATAAAAAAATGAATAAAAATAATTAGGAGTTTAAATTTATATGTATAGAATCCTGAGTGAGTATAGTTTTAATAGAAAAAAACTAGAATATCATTTGAATTCTGTAAAATGAGATAATCAATTTTTAGTGAAGAAGAGTCAGAACTGTCAGACAGCAAAACAGGGGTGATTTTAAAGAATAAACTGTACTTATTGGTTAGACCAAAAATTCTGAAAATTTTATGGTAAGAAGATATACGAGTCTAGTTTCAGGGAAAATTAACGGATCTTAATTTGGAGTTCCGTAGCTCAAGTTATAAATAATTTAGTGACTATGACTCAAGTAGACAGCTTTGAATGAACTATAAATAATAGTTGAATTATAGAGAATGTTGCATATGAACATGAAATGTATTAAATTGATAATTAAATTTATTTATTTAGATCCAGAAGATTCAAATACGGCTAGATCGAGGAAAGGAAAAGTTCGGGATTAGTAGATTTTTGCTTGTTTACAAACAAGTATCAAGGTAAGTTCATGTAACTTGAATTATATTCTTAAATACTTGAAATGTATGTTATTGATGTGAATATGATTTGAATGTTCATTATATGAAAATTGATGAAATATTGGCATATTTGATAAAAAGGAAGAAATCCCGGTTGAATGAAAGGAAAATTCGATGGATCTCTCGAAAAGGAATTGACGGTAAAAGGATCTAGCCCGGACGGGTGATCCTATCCCGATATAGCCCTCCCGAAGAATATGTGGAAAATGGATTTAGCCCGGACGGTAATCCGAATTAGGTCCGAATTTAGCTTTGGACTGTAATTCAGATCCAAGCTCATTAGAGTAATTGTCGTTGCGAGGATTTAGCTTTGGGTGTAATCCCGACAATACTCTATGAGTTTATATTGCGAGATTTAGCTCGACCGTAATCCCATTTGCAAGGTTGAGGTTCAGCGAGAGTGTGCTCTCTGAAATGGAAATGTGCGTACATGAATATGAATTGACGGACCGGTTTGTACACTAAATGTGTACCTCTGAAAATCCATCGAAATTCCGAGTAATTCAACGGGATAAATATGGAAAAATAACAAGGGAATGGAAATCATAGTAATGATGAGCTCATCAATCATGATATATATTATTGATATATAGAAATTATTGTACTAACTTGAATGTTGAGTTTGTGCATGTTAGGGTAATAATGCATTGAATGGATATATGTAATGTTTATTGTATTGTACTGAAAATATTAGGTAAGTGTAATTCTTGTTACATGAGCTTACTAAGCACAAAGTGCTTACCCTGTTTCCTTTTCTCCTGTTTTGTAGTGTTAAGAGCTCGGAGGTCGGATTTGGTCGGAGACACATCACACTATCAACCTCGGGATTTCGGTAAATAAAGGAACTTTATTTTGGGAATCAATGGCATGTATAAGCTAACAAAGTAAATGTTAACGTGAAATGAATGTAAAGTTAGCCATTAGTATGGTTAACAAACCTGGTTATAGATATGTGATGACGTTATCTTATATAAATGCATGAATCTATCATGAAAATATGTTAAATTGATTTGATTGATGTGGATTGGTCTCGATTTAATATTACAGGGAAGTTTAGATATTTATAAAAGGGCTATATTGAATAAAAAGAAAAAAAAAATTAATTAATTCGTAAACTCCAGTAATGCCTCGCACCCTATTCCGGCAATGAATACAGGTAGGGGTATTACAAGAAGAGTCCGCGTGTTATCATTTTTAGGGTTAATTGCGCTGCAGACCCTTCCGTTTTCTTTGCGTCTTACGATTAAGTTTCTGTAATTCTTAAAATCGGCCCCATAATTTTGTTTGGAATTCAAATGAATCCTCATTGGAACGACGCAGTTTTAAGAGCTTGAGAATATTGCGCTTTTGGTCCTCTGCAGTTTTGTGCGCGTTCAATAAACCCCATTCTCTTTATTTCCCTTTTAGATCTGCCCCAGAATTCTATTCTTCATTCAATTTTAGTCCTTCCTCATCTATTTTTGGTTTCTTTATTAAATATTATTATTATTTCTAATATTATTAATATTATTAATATTATTTTTTTTATTAGAGTATATTTTCATGTGTATACGGTATTATTTTTAGTTACTTTAATTTCATATTATTATTAGTATTATAATCTTATATTTATTATTAATATCAATTTATATTTATTATATATGTATATATGTACCTTTTATATAATATTATCGTTTCTATTATCATATTTATTATTATATTTATTATATGTATATATATATATATATATATATAGATGTTTTTAGATGCTTATTAAATACACTATTTTCTTATTACGTTATTATGTATATTATTTTCACTCATTTCTTTATTGTTTTTTTATACTCTTATATTATGTATATATATTTTTTAAGAAACATTATATTTTTATGTATTATATATATTTTTTAATATCCTATTATTTATATACTTTATTATCTCATGTATATGTTTTAATAATTATATTATGTACATATATATATATATATATTTTTTTTTTCTTTTTTCGTATTGTGCGCATATTTTAATATATATATGTATATACATATAGCATTATTAGTATTTTTAATGTCATGTTATCATCACCTTACTATTATTATATGTTTACATACATTCGTTTTTATTTCGTGTTTAATACTATTATTTTCACATTTAATATCACATGTATTGTTATTGTTTTTAATATTATCGTTATATTCATTATTTGCTCCAATGTATTTTACCCTTTTATTTTTATTCCAATTTGCTTTACATTATTTCAAAACCCTATTCTTGTTTTGCTAAGTAAATTCAATAATCAAGGCAATGTACCGATTTAACATTAAATCATCGAGTTCATCGCTATGTTGGGTGAACGTCAATTGACTCGTGTTAAAGCGATATACCCTTCTCAAAAATCGGAAATAAACTAAAATTTCTCGTCCTTTTAATCACGACTAAATGTTACATTGAACCTGCAATTTTGAAAACCGAGACAACACGTGTTTATAAGATACCAATTTTAGGCGTCGCGAGGGTGCTAATACCTTCCTCGCGCGTAACCGACTCCCGAACCCTAATTTTTCTCTGGATTTTAACGTAGACCTTAACTCGGCCTTTTGCTCGTTTTTAAAGAAAAATCTAATAGGTGTCCGATCACACCTAGAAAAAGGATCGGTGGCGACTCCCGGTTTATTTTAAAACTAAATTTAAATTTCTAATTTTCCAATAAATCGCCACAATTTAGCGACCCGAATCCACAAAATTTTTACGTCGCTACAGCTGGCGACTCCGTTGGGGATACGGTTTTGAGAGTCGTGTCGAATTAAACACGTTTTGTCAAAATTTTTAAATTTCCTTGTTCAAGTAAATATTTGGTCGTGATCCGAAATCTCGTTTTCAAAATTTCATGCATTTGCGTCATGTTGTAAATATTTCTTCTAACTTGTTATTTGCTTGTTTTTCAGTTTTCAATTTTCATGTTTTTAATTTTGGTTTAGTTTCTTTAAATAAAAACATAAAGGTTTATGAGTTTTTCCCCACACACCGTGTACTTGCATTTTGCATAACATGAGCTCTATACCCGGGCTCCGTCCGTTTAAGTGAAAGTAAACGCTACGCCTTCGTGAGTTAACTCGTCCCTCCGCACAGGCTAGTGAATACTTTCGGGTTACATATGACTTATGCTTTCGTGAGTTAACTTGTCCCTCCGCATAGGCATAAGTAAATGTAATCCCTCGAATTGAACTCGTGAGCCTGTGATGGGCTATGACCGAGGCTTCGTACTAATCTTAGCAGATAATAGTGCGGGCAATTCGAGTACCCATCTAGAACCAAAATCGCATATAGTGAACCATATGAGCCATCCAACTAGGGCCATGCTGAACCTCCGTCCATTTACTAGTCACCGAAATAAGTACACGGAAAAACACATCTTACCTTCTGTTTCTTTTTACATTTATGCTTTCCATGCAAGGGGATCGAGTCCATTAGACCAAGTAGCCTAATTTGTTAGATTTTCCACAATTTTTCTCTGTTCATATGTGTTGTGCTAACCAAGGTTGTTTGTCTGTATTTATATTTTTCATCATGCATCAAAGGCATCTTGTTAGGAAGGTGTTGATTAGGGATTGGTTGCCAAAAAACGGGTTTCTGATGGAGGAGTCAATTACACGAGTGACCGAAACGCTGTGTAATAAACTCTTTTGATTAAGGAAATGCCTAAATAGGGGCTATCTTGAAATTAACACCAAATTTTTACATATTCATTCATGACTGACATTCATTCGACATTTATTCATTCATCCATTCATTGCATGTACATGTCCCTTAATCATTCACTGAGGCTGAAACCGTATGATCTGACGGCCAGACGCTTACGAGTTTGGAATCACGTCATTTGTATAAGATGCGGCTAAGAGCTAGAACTATGGAGGCCGAATTCAATGAGAGAATTGAAAGAATAGAAAGGACCCAAAAAGAATTGCAAGAACAGTTGGCTAAATCACAGCAGGAAACGAGAGATCTGATGGTAAGATCTCGGGAGGAATCACTCGAGCAAAGGGATCAGATGGCCAAAATGATAGAGATGATGTCAGCCTTAGTTAAAGGGAAGGGACTTATGCAGAGTTCTGATGTTATAGAACCTCAGTCGAGAGTTAATCATGATCAGGATCCGTTTAATCATGATCAGGATCCGTTTTATCCCCCAAGATTCACCCTATCTCACGTTCATGTAACACAAAGAGGATGTCCTCAAAGGGAACCTGAAGGCCTGGAGCAACGACCTGTACCACATACTCATCCAGGGTAAGATATAACTGTATCAAACCCCGGAGTTAATCCTGTTGATCCCAATATTCCGCATTTGGATGACTCGATGAGAGATAGCCAAGTTGAAATTAGACGATCATGATGTTTGGGACAAGTATAGGAGTTTGGAAGAAAGGCTCAAGGCAATTGAAGGCACTAAAATCTTCTCTGTATTAAGTGCCAAGGAGCTCAGTCTGGTGCCCGATCTGGTTCTACCTCCGAAGTTTAAGGCACCAGATTTTGAAAAATACGATGGAATGGGATGTCCAAGAACGCATCTTGTCATGTTTTTACGAAAAATGACGAGTCACGTGAATAAAGGTAAGTTGCTAATACACTCGTTTCCAAGACGACTTGGTCGGATCGGCTCTTGATGGTATAATAAACTTAGTAGAAAAGGATCCGATCATGGAAAGACTTAGCATCGACATTTTGTGAAACAGTACAAGCATGTGTCGACATGGTGCCCGATCGGTTGACTCTGCGGATGATGGAAAAGAAGCCGACGTGAAACTTTTAGGCGATGACGCGCAGATATGGAGGGACATCTCGGCACAAATAGAACCCCTTTAACCAAAATCAAAGCAGCGGTTCTTTTCATCAACACCTTGAAAGCGCCATTTTACGATAAGTGGGTAGGAAGTGCTACTGAAAGACTTTGCGAACATTGTAATATCCGGGAACTTATAGAGAGTGCCATCAAAAATGGAAGGATGGAAGGCCCGAGAGCCCAAAAGGGCAGCACCCATGAAGAAAAAGGAGCCAGAAACCCATGTGGTGGGAATAGGAAGCCACTATGCTTCTAATTCGTACCCAACTCAACCATGACCTCGATATCACCCACCTCCGAATTTTACATACTTGGGAGTGTTTTGAACAATGGGACAGTGGAAGAGATCCGTGTACTTTTAAAGCTAATCTAGAGTAATATTCAAAACATACTTATTGCCTTAAGACCTAGAGGTGATAAGTCTTCTTTTGAGAAATAGGTTTCGGTCCAAGATTTTTATTTCAATGAAATGCATCTTTTTGAGTAAATTTCTTCTATTTATAGATTCTTTTATTATTTAGATTTTTATTCTTTTATTTTACACTCATGATCATCCTATACAAATAATCATCCTTAGAATCATTTATTCTCTGGAATTTACCTTCGCACCCACAGCAGGTCCTCAAATATCAATGTTACGAGCGACGCTGTTACTAACTCCCTTTGGAGTAAGATATGTGTCTAGAAGGATCTCTGGAATGATAGAGATTGCAACTCGTGAAGGATGACAGAATGAGACAAAAGACAAACCCTAACTTACAAAGGGTCAGCTGATATTGTAAGCTTAGGAAAGATATGAAGATATGAACCTAGCCCATCGCAGAAATAAGGCAAGACTATTGAGTTATTTCCATGAATTCAAGGATGTTTTCGCACGATCATATTAAGACGCACTTAGGAACATCTTGAAAGAGGTCCATAAGGGTGTCTAAGGAACACATGACAGTGGTTCTGCAATAGCCAGGTGTATCAATGAGGATCGGATACTGTTGGTCCACCATGGGAAGGGAATGGCATCAGTTATGTCGTCAAGACTCACGTGCTTCTTCTATGTCTTCACAAACTTTTTAATACGTGGGGCATAGATGTTCTGGGGATGAGCTCGTCAAAAGCTTCTAGTCGACGTCATTGTCGTGGCCGTCAATTGCTTCACTAAGAAGGTGAATGTAGCTTCGTATACCAATATTATAAAGTCGACAGTCATGAAAAGAAAAAAAAAGGAAAAAAACAAAAGACAAGAAAAAACAAAAAAAGAGATCAGATGCCAGAAAGAATCATGTTTTAATGCGTAATTGTACGATGTCATATCACAATGCAACAAAGGGTTGCCAAAAGAAAATACAAAAAGAAAAGTTATGGAAGGTGACCGAGACTTGTAAATATTGGCATAAGAAGCTACCATTTTACCCTTTGTGTTTATTAAAGTCGACTAGGACCTTCACTGGGGCATTAGAAATGGTCCTGTCCATGGAAATTAAGATTCTTTTTCTCCAAGCTTTGATCGGTTCGAGAATTGGATGAAGTAAAATGTCTTCAGTAAACTTGACTACAGAAAAGGGTTTGAAAGTCAAACGTGTATGATGCTGAGTTATGACGGGAATGGTTCACCCAAAGGAATTTCATAGTAGGAACTTGGTATTGTAGAAGATCCTTTCTATACGAAAGGATTTCAAAGGAAAATGGATGCTTAAGAACTTTATGAGGTAAATGAGGCCTTCCTGGAAGAACACCGATCCAATTCCAAACTCAGTTCTCATCAAGAGATACTTAAAAGGAGAGTCCAAGGTGAAAACCATGAAGGGCGCTTTGTGACCTTCATTCATTCAAAAAAAAAAAAAGCAAAAAAGAGAAAGAAAGAAAAAAAAAAGAAAAGAAAATGGAGAGGTCAAGGTGAAAACCCGCAAAGAGCACCTTGAGACCAAAGGGGTTTTGAGTTGAAAACCTGAAAAAGGCAGCTCAAAATTTATTCAAAGGTGGGACATATGGTAGTCTTGCTATACTTGAATTGACAGTGAAGAAGTATGCTACGTCTTGGGGCATCGACAAAGTACTCTGAATCCCCTAAACACATGTTGAACTCAAAAGGGTCTCAAAGGAGTTTGTACAGAGAAGCTCAGGCTGCGATATTTGGGGCACTTAGCTTTCCATTTTACCCATTTCTGAATTTGTCTTTGATTATCTTATTCTTTTCAAGATATGCTTCCAATAAACTCACATTTGCTCTCATTGTTTAACTTGTTTGTTTCGAGTTATGCTCTTAGTTAATTTTCTTCTTGTCTATAAGTATAATCTTTTTCAAGCATTCGCATTGAAATAATTATTAATGGACTAATCATACTTTCGTAAAAGGAGTTTTGCGTATTACTCTGAAAGCTTTTAAAATGTACAGGATCCTGAAATTAGTCGATTGTTTAAAAGCTCACCAAGTGTAAGGGTTGGAAATATTTGAGCTCAAATTGAGTTTATTTCCTTGGATTTTCTATCAAGAAATATCAGTCGAGGGAACAAGTTATAGATCATACATTTTTGAGTTACAGTAGGATACAGATCCTATAGCCAGGAATTGCAGTGGAATGGTCTAAAGATAGTGCCAACCTTGTATCCCCAAATTACAGTGGAGCAAGCTGGTTAAGCAAAATGTGATTATTTCCTCGAGTTTTGGGTTGAGATACTAGCCGAGCAATAGGGTAGCGTACTATGTCAGTGATAGTGCCCTGAGAGGCAATGAGTGATGACGCCTTAAGTTTTTCCAAAAAAAAAAAAAAAAAAGAAAAGAAAAAGAAATCAGGATAAAGATCCGAAAAGGGCGTCCTAATGATGCAGATTTGAGCCAAAGGAGTAAAAAAAAGATTCAAGAAGTGAGTCAAACAGCAAGACTACAGCATTTGAAGCATTTTTAGCAGTTCGGAAATTTTTACGCAAGAAGACATACTCAAAAAGATTCTTGATTAAGAGCCGTGGAAGAGTTCATGCTCCAAACAAAAGAAATGTTGAGTATCACCTGGATGAGAATTTGATAAGTACAAGAGCCTCAAATCAAGAACAAAGTTCAACATGGGCAAAAGAGTAATATTTGAGAAACACAGGTTACTTGTGAAACTTGGGGACAGGTACAAAGCCTAAAGAGGAAATCAAGAATCGAAGCAATGAATGCAGATCATCACAAGAATCGTGACGAAAGGGATGTGACAAAAAGCCCAAGGCGCATAGCATAATCATGTAGGCATAAAGGCATTTAAGGCAAACATGTGCATATCATGATAACATCATGCATGGCATATCTGAGTAATCCATGAGAGCAAGAGGACGTGATGATAGTCTGATCAATCAAAGGAAAAGACACATAATATGTTTTGGGTACTCTGAGGTATCTTTAATGCACGTTTTCAAAAATCAACCCATATTGTGAGAGGTGAGTTGAGCCTCAGGTTACACGTTGAGGTACTTTTAGTTTATGTTTCAAAAATTGACTCATATTGCGAGAGGTGAGTCAAGCGTCAGGTCACGATGAGGTATTCTTAATTTCTGTTGTTTCAAAAATCAACTCATATTGCGAGAGGTGAGTTGAGTCTCGGCTCACATGCTGAGGTATTTTCAATTTTCGTTTTTAATTTCTATTTTCCAAAGTCAACTCATATTGCGAGAGGTGAGTTGAGCCTCGGGGCACACTGAGGTATTTTCAATTTCTGCTTTTCAAGAAAATCAACTCATATTGCGAGAGGTGAGTTGAGCCTCAAGACACGTTGAGGTAATTTCAATTTATGTTTCGAAAATCAACTCATATTGCGAGAAGTGAGTTGAGCCTCAGGACACGCTGAGGTAATTTCAATTTCTGTCTTTTAATTTTCGTTTTTTAAAAAAATCAACTCATGTTGCGAGAAATGAGTTAAACCTTTTAATTTCTGATGTTTCAAAAATCAACTCATATTGCGAGAGGTGAGTTGAGCCTCGGGGCACGCTGAGGTATTTTCAATTTCTGCTTTTCAATTCCTATTTTCAATTTCTGTTTTTCAAAAATCAACTCATATTGCGAGAAGTGAGTTGAGCCTCAGGACGCGCTGAGGTAATTTCAATTTCTGTCTTTTAATTTTCGTTTTTAAAAAAAATCAAATCATGTTGCGAGAAATGAGTTAAACCTTTTAATTTCTGTTGTTTCAAAAATCAACTCATATTGCGAGGGGTGAGCTGAGCCTCGGCTCACATGCTGAGTTATTTTCAATTTTTGTTTTTAATTTCTGTTTGTCAAAAATCAACTCATGTTGCGAGAGATGAGTTGAGCCTCAGGGCAAGCTGAGGTATTTTAAATTTCTGTCTTCAATTTATGTTTTTCAGAGATCAACTCATATTGCGAGAGGTGAGTTGAGCCTTTTAATTTCTGCTTTTAATTTCTATGTTTCAAAAATCAACCCATATTGCGAGAAATGAGTTGAGCCTCAGTGCACATGCTGAGGTATTTTCAATTTTTGTTTTTAATGTCTGTTTTTTTAAGAGTCAATTCATATTGCGAGAAATAAGTTGAACTCAGGATCACATGCCAAGCAAAGACTAAAAGATTGAAGCTGATTGAAGACACCAGATCTTGTCTCCCCGAAGTTGCAGTGGAACTGATCGAGGATATTAAATCTTGCCTTTCGAAAGGTACAGAAGAGAAAATCACAAATCTCATCTCACTGAAGCGATAGAAGAACTGATTGAAGTTATAGATCTTATCTTTCTGAAGCTACATGGAAGCAGATCGAAGCTACAAATTTCATATTCTGAAATTCTGATGGAGCAATGCATCAAGCTACAAGGCATATATCAGAAGGAGATTGAAGCTACAAAATACAGTGGACTAGAAGAAGACTATCTGAACAAGAAGAGCACCAATGAGGTCAAAACTCAGCAAGACAGGGCAAAATTGGCCTTTCATTTTGTCTTTGCTCTATTCCCGTTACACGATAATGAGCAAAGAGGGGCAGCTGTACAGGCCAATTTTGGACCCAATACAGCAAAACAAATACCCCTAAAACCCAATAAACTAGCAGCTCAATACCCTTAGCCCAATTCTAACTTAAGCCCAAGAACAGAAACCCTAGCTACCCAAACACCTAACCCTAGCATTCGGCGCCTCCCCACTTGCCCTGGCCGCCGCAACCACCCTCTGACTTTCGGCCTCCACTTGCTTCTGCCCCCAACCACCTCTGCAGCACCACCCATTCCCTGCAAAGAGACAAGACAGAAACAATAGGATAATAGATGAAAAAGGGTTATAAAACCCGAATCAAGATTGTAAAAGTGGGGGGGGATTTATTTCGAAAATTGTAAAAGAAAAAGAAAGAGGATGGTATTTTAAATACGAGTAAAATAAAGATCTAGAAACACAATAGATAAAAAAAAAAACAGTCCCGAATTGGAGAAATTACACTGAAAATCAAACCAAGAAAGCTCAAGGTGATTGTTGTTTATTTCTTTTTTTTCTTCTTTTCCGAATCTATTTTTTTTCATTTTTTATATATACGAATATCACAAAATACATATATATATATTAAAAATAAAAAAGGCACAAAAAAATATACCTTCGACGATTTCCGGCCACCGAGCGGCCGACGACAGAGGTGTGGCGGACAGAGACCGGCCCGACGACCGGATCCTTGACTGGCAGAGAGAAAGAGAGAGAGAGGCTTTGGTTTTTTTTTAGTGAAGTGGGAAAATGAGATTTTTGCCAAAATTTTAGCTTATATAGAAGGATAAAACGACGTAGTTTCGATGGGGATTTGGAGACCACAAAACGGCGCCGTTTAGCCCTCAACCCGTGCAGGCGACCCGACCCATTAGAAGGGTCCGCGTGTTATCATTTTTGGGGTTAATTGCGCTGCAGACCCTTCCGTTTTCTTTGCGTCTTACGATTAAGTTTCTGTAATTCTTAAAATCGGCCCCATAATTTTGTTTGGAATTCAAATGAATCCTCATTGGAACGACGCAGTTTTAAGAGCTTGAGAATATTGCGCTTTTGGTCCTCTGCAGTTTTGTGCGCGTTCAATAAACCCCATTCTCTTTATTTCCCTTTTAGATCTGCCCCAGAATTCTATTCTTCATTCAATTTTAGTCCTTCCTCATCTATTTGTGGTTTCTTTATTAAATATTATTATTATTTCTAATATTATTACTATTATTAATATTATTTTTTTTATTAGAGTATATTTTCATGTGTATACGGTATTATTTTAAGTTACTTTAATTTCATATTATTATTAGTATTATAATCTTATATTTATTATTAATATCAATTTATATTTATTATATATGTATATATGTACCTTTTATATAATATTATCGTTTCTATTATCATATTTATTATTATATTTATTATATGTATATATGTATATATATATATATATATATATATATAGATGTTTTTAGATGCTTATTAAATACACTATTTTCTTATTACGTTATTATGTATATTATTTTCACTCATTTCTTCATTGTTTTTTTATACTCTTATATTATGTATATATATTTTTTAAGAAACATTATATTTTTATGTATTATATATATTTTTTAATATCCTATTATTTATATACTTTATTATCTCATGTATATGTTTTAATAATTATATTATGTACATATATATATATTTTTTTTTTCTTTTTTCGTATTGTGCGCATATTTTAATATATATATGTATATACATATAGCATTATTAGTATTTTTAATGTCATGTTATCATCACCTTACTTACTATTATTATATGTTTACATACATTCGTTTTTATTTCGTGTTTAATACTATTATTTTCACATTTAATATCACATGTATTGTTATTGTTTTTAATATTATCGTTATATTCATTATTTGCTCCAATGTATTTTACCCTTTTATTTTTATTCCAATTTGCTTTACATTATTTCAGAACCCTATTCTTGTTTTGCTAAGTAAATTCAATAATCAAGGCAATGTACCGATTTAACATTAAATCATCGAGTTCATCGCTATGTTGGGTGAACGTCAATTGACTCGTGTTAAAGCGATATACCCTTCTCAAAAATCAGAAATAAACTAAAATTTCTCGTCCTTTTAATCACGACTAAATGTTACATTGAACCTGCAATTTTGAAAACCGAGACAACACGTGTTTATAAGATACCAATTTTGGGCGTCGCGAGGGTGCTAATACCTTCCTCGCGCGTAACCGACTCCCGAACCCTAATTTTTCTCTGGATTTTAACGTAGACCTTAACTCGGCCTTTTGCTCGTTTTTAAAGAAAAATCTAATAGGTGTCCGATCACACCTAGAAAAAGGATCGGTGGCGACTCCCGGTTTATTTTAAAACTAAATTTAAATTTCCAATTTTCCAATAAATCGCCACAATTTAGCGACCCAAATCCACAAAATTTTTACGTCGCTACATTGGGCTTTGGGATTGGTTTAGTTCAGCCCGGGCCAAAATGGGCTTGTACAGTTCTCTACCATCAAGTCAAAGTAATGACAAAATCTATCTCATCACACACATCCTAGTCTCATCAAATACATCCGCCTCACGCATTCCGTAATGATTGCTATATGACAAGTCTAATGCGCTAACATCATCTAACACGAGACTATCTAAACTTAAATTTTAACTTTTTAAATACAGGAACTAAATATTAAATTTTGTTAAGGACTAACAACATATTTTAACTTTTATATTAAGATGATTCAGATGGTGATATCTAAACCTAAATATTTTATTATATTATAATAACTATAAATAGTGCAAGTTTGATTGTTAACACTGTTAAAATTTATATGTAAATTCATATTCATTATAATGTTATTTTTATTGTTACATTACTACCAAGTTAATATTTTTTAATTTGAAAATGTTACATCAACAAATTTGACAAAAAAAATTAAAATGATGTTAAAAATTCGACCTAACATTTGAAATCTAAAAAATTAATAGATTAAATTCAACGAATTCTTAAATTACAAAAAAAAAAAAAAAAAATACATGGATTTCTATTTTTCCTTTTAACTATAGTTTGGACATTTAATGAGCAAATTGGGTATTATAGTGTGGGTTGGTTTTGTGTTCATAGGGCATTCTCAAACCCATTTATATTTGGGTTTCTACCTTTGAGGATTCCATGGATTTATGGTTCTAAACATGGGCTCAGCTTTTTGTGTAGGGATAGCATGAGGTTTGATATGTGCAATTTCTTTAAAATTTGAATCTGCAAATTTTCTTTAGAATTTTAATTTTTTATTATTCGTATTAATGCCAATTATTATTCAAATCCAAATTAATAAAATTTGCTTGATATCCAAATCCGTTAAAAATTCGTATTTGATAAGTCTGAAAAATAATTAAAAACTAAAGGAGATAATAGATAATTGAATTTGAATTTTGCGTAAAAATTAAGGGGCGTGCCTCGTATTTTTAGCCGAACATAAGATGACGTCACGGCGAGAAGTTTCCCGAAGTTGCGACGACGGACAACATCGTGATGATGCGAATGGGGATGTTGTGATGTGGCAAGTGTTCCCCATATAAATTGGGTTTTTACTCTCAGTTAAACTCTACTATCCTTTCCTATTAAACTCTGATTACTTTGATTACTTCAAAGATATTTTAGTATGATTAGACCTCTAAGCTTAACTTATTTTAAGGGAACTTGTATCTCTGTTTTGAGAGACTAATTAAAAAACAATTAAAGATATAGTATTACAGGGCTTTTCTTTTGGAGGTGATAAGATGTAGTCGCAAATGAATTTTGGTGAGAGTTTTCGTGGTAACTATGGAGAGAATTTTGTTCCTGAGTTAGGGCTTTGCTTTCGGGCTTTGGTTTTGTACGTTTAGTACATTTAGGTTTATTTTATCCATATTGTACTCTCGTTTGTTTACTTATTTAGTAAAAAACTGAAGCCTCCTTTACCCGTGATTTTTCTCATTTTATCTTCTCTATCTTTTTTATTTCATTGTTTATACAGGTCAATCTCCAACAAAAACTCACATATGACAACAACAAAAATTAAGCATCGGAATAATTTAAACTAAGATTGACTACAACCAAATTAAAACCTACACATGGTAGGACTTGAAGATTGACACATATAATTATACATAATAAATCTCAAACCTAAATACTTATGACCCAGAGCTTCCGTATGCACCAACTGTACCAAAACCTCAAATATTCACATTTGTAATAAGAAAAAGTAAATTATTCAAACCCCATATTCAAAATTAAAAAAAAAAAACATTAACAAAGACCTAAATCCACACTATTCGTTAATGTATGTGAACACCTACATACCTAAACTGGTCAACTTTCTTATCATATCAAGCTAATTAAGCCGTAATTGACAAAATCAAAACTTAACATCAATCGTAGCCAATAGATTTAATTCAATGAACTTTTGCCTCACTAAAAACAAACATAATCAAATTTGCCGGTCGTTGCACGTAAAATTATAATGACTTAAATTCCCTCTATCATCGCAGCAAAAATTTGAAGTAATTTTCCACTCCTTGGCTATTTAATCTAACTTATTATCCTATAATTTTGAATGAAACTAATCATGTTTGAATTATATGTCAAATCTTTGACATGTTCTTCATTGTACTTGTCAAGGAAATTGAAAAACTTTTGTTTTTAAAATCACATTTTGCCTCTTGTCAATCCGTGGGTCTTGCCTTTCACATATGATCATATGATAGGGTTATTAATATGTGGTTATTCGTTGACATTATAAGTTTAATTTTGGTTAAATTATGCTTTTACTCTTCCTACTTTTTGCATGTTTGAAAGTAAATTTATCTGTTTATTCTTTTAATTTAATAATTGAAGTCTAATTGATAACACCATCAAATTGGATCAAATTGGATCATGTGGAATTTTTAAAATAAAAAAATTACTCACGCAATCAATATTATAGGAGTGAAGGGTTGAATAAGCAAATAAAAATGTTAAACTTTCTAAGTCTGAATCCGGGGTTGTAAGGTTCTTCAACACTATTTCAGAGATAAAGAGTGAAAGTCTATATATGGAAAAGATCCACTTACATCGGTGTAAAACTTATTTGGTTTTACACCCTTCCGTAATTTTTTATATAATTAATATTGTAACAATCCAACTATTGAATTTATCAATATATTGTATTTGTCATGCATATAAATTTTGAATTGATATGATATTTCTATTATGTATGTTGATCTAAAATATTATCTATATTAATATATTTTTAATAGTTCAAAGTTTTTTTTTTTTACATAAAATGAATAGTTACAAATTTTTAATTTATGTCAAACTTGACATGCATGATATGCATGAATGGAACATGAAAAATGACAGTTAAATTATTAAAATATTAATAGTATAAAAAATTATAGAATGATGTAAAACCTTTTAAGTTTTACACTAGCAAATTTTTTTTTATCATGTAATTAACGGACTTTAATTATTAAATAAAAAGTACATAGAGAGAATTTTTTAAAAATTAAATGCAAATAGATTAAATTTCAAATGTGTAACAATAAAACATAATTGATTCATCTTAACATGGCCATAGGTTTGTGAATGAGATATCTATTCTTTGATAAATTAATATTTGAAAAATTATTTGATATACGCACCAGTGGAGATTTTTAGATTCTACAAGCGAATTAAGGGTTCGACATATTTTAGGGTTGAGTAAAGAAATGAAAAATTAATTATATAGATAAATGTATTGTCGAAACCATTTTTTCTTTTTATTAAAATTTAATGAAAAATAGGGAATCGACTTTTTTGAAAATAAAATGTGGAGTCACCACCGATCTTTTTGTTTAGGTGTGATCGGATCACCTAAGAATTTGGTTATTTTAATAAAACATTTTTGATTTACTAAAACAACGATTTTGGTCTACGAAAATATGAGACAACGGACTCGGGAGTCGGTTACGTATGAGGAAGGATTAGCACCCTCACTACGCCCAAAATTGGTACCAAATCGATTAAATACTGTCCTTATGTCTAGAATTAAAATGTTTTTGAAATGTGGTTCCTTTTTTAATAACATTTGAATAACCCAAGTTTGTTGCCAAAAATCTTCTTGTTTCGACGTCCGAAAATTTATAATTTGAAAATCACAAAAGGATGCTCAACTATTTAATTCAACGGAAAACCGAAACCCAGCACAGTAGGGCACGATTCCTCGAATTTCCAAACATTGACCATTGCCTCACCTTAGAAAATACGAGTGAAATTTCGAAGAGATATTCGATTATTTTGAACAAATGGGAGATTGCAACCTAGCACGATAGGGTACTATTCCCCTAATTGCCAAACATCAAACATTTCTTTCGTTTTAGAGAGTTTTTAGAAAAAAATGTGAATGAAATTCCGAAGGAGTCTTCGATTGTTTTGAACAAATGAAAATGCGCAACCCAGCACGATAGGGCACGATTCTCAAATCGCCAAACATCTAAGATCGCCTTCGTTTCGGAAGGTTCTTAATAAACATTAGTGAAATCCTAAAGGAATATTCGATTATTTTGAACAAACGAGGAATCACGACCTAGCACGATAGGGCATGATTCCCGAGTTGTCAAACACCGAGATTGCCTTCGTTTTAAAGGATTTTTAGAAGACCCGAGTGAAATTTCGAAGGGATTTTTGATTATTTTGAGCAAACACGAAATTGTAACCCAACACGTTAGGGCACTATTCCGCGGATTGCCAAATATCAAATCTCGTCTTCGTTTTTAAAGAATTTCTAAATGAATACTTATAAAACTAGCTTAAATCGTGTACAAGGCCAATTTCGGCCCAATCCCATTTACAAATACAAATACATTAAACCAAATACCCCATGCCCAATTACTAAACCCGAATGGCCCAGTTAAAACACCCCTAGCCCAACTAACCCATCAGCTAACCCAAAACACCAAAGCCCAATTATAACTAACCCCCTAAAACCCAATAAACTAGCAGCCCAATACCCTTAGCCCAATTCTAACTTAACCCATCCCCTATCAAATTAGAAACCCTAAACCGACTCAGCCACCTACCCTTCGGCCACTTGCCTCTGATAGCACTGCAGCACCGCCCCTGGTCATGTCCACCATACCACTACTCAACTGCCCCTGCAAGCACACGCAAACAATAAAAAAGATTGTGAAAGGGGTATATATATACCCGAACGAAACTATTGTAAAGGGAGGACAGTTTTAAAAAAAGAAAAAAAACATTCTATTCTTGAGCAATAACACAGTCCAATCAATATCCAAGTAAAAATTTTTCACAAAATCGAACCAATACCAAAGATCACAGAATCGGAGATCAAAGTTTAAGGTGAATACTCTACTGTCTATTTTTAGTTTACTTTCGAATTTTTTTTAACATTTATAAATAACTAATAAATAAAGAGAGCATTTTAAGGCATAAAAAATAAAGTAAAAAAAAAAATCGAAATTTTACCTCTCCGGCCACCGTGCGTGGTGGCGTTGTACGCGCTCTTTCCTCTCCCCATCCCTCTCTTTCTTTCTTTTTTTTTCCCTCATCTGTTTCAAATGATTTTTTTTTCAAAGTTTTTTAGTTTATATAGGGGTCCGGAACGGCGCCGTTTTGGACCACTCACTTAAGTCTTTGAAACGCGTCGTCGTTCACCCTGGTCGGATGACCGATCCATACCCGCCAGGATCCGCGTGTGTTTGAAGCGGAAGGGCTATTTGCGCAATCAGCCCTTCCGCATTTTCATATTTTATAATCAAGTTCGTTGTTATTCTTAATTTGGCCCAATAATTTTCTTTGGTTTCTGATTTAATCCCCGGATGCTGCGCGTTTTGGAGAATAAGGGTTATTGCGCTTTGGCCCTCTACATTTAAACGCGCACAAATAGATCCTTTCGTTTTTGTTTTCCTTTTAAATTGGCCCCACAACTTTGTTTCTAATTTAATTTTAGTCCTTTTTCGTTTATTTTTTATATTTTTACTAAATATCCTTGTTATTTTTTTATTATTAGTATTATTATTGTTATTATTATCATGTGTTAGTATATATTTTTATGTACGTATAAATATATATTTTTTTTCATATTTAATGTTTTTATCCACTTTATTCAAATATTTTATTAATGTTATGTTTGTTACTTTTATATTCCAATATTATTATTATTATTATTATTATTATTATTATTAATATTAGCTTATGCTTTGTTATATATTTATAGTACGTTCATACTATAGCTGTATATACCTAGGTATTATTATTATTTCCTTTAAATGTGTGTATTATCTAACTCTTTTAGTATTATATATTCTTCGTATATTATATATATGTGTTCTTAATACTATACTTTATAAGTATCATGTTTTTTAATATTATATTATTATATTTTAATATTATATTATATATATTTTCATATTATATTATGTTCATATATCTTTTATATACATTACTATATGCATATTTTGATAGTATTAGTTATGTATTGCTTATATATTTCCATGTGTGTATTTGATATTGTCCCATACTTGTATTTGTGTAGTGTTATTAATATTGTTTATGTTATTAGCATTTTAATATGTATAGTATATGTTCATTGTTAAATGTTATGTATGTATATTACTTTCAATATTATAGGTTATATTTATATATATATATATATTATTCCACGTACATATTTCTTTACTATCTTTTATATATATTTTCACGTATATATTTTCTTCATCATGTACATACTTCATTGTTAATATTAATATATAAATATTTTCCTTGTTTATAGTGTTCCTAATATATATTGCATATGTTCATTTATATTATGTGTACATGTGTCCAGTATGTATACATTTAGTATTATTGCACATATATGTCTTTTAGGCATTATATTTTCATATATCACGTATATATGTCGTATAGTATGTTTTCGTATATTATCTTATATTATTATCACTAAATGTATTTTGTATTTGTTCATGATTTGTCTTTATTTTTTTATTTCTCTTTTAAATATCATTATTATTGTTCTTCTAATGCTCTAGTATTCTATGTTAACATTTTTCATTAATAATATCATTGTCTGCATCTTTAATTTATTTTAAAATTCTTATTTCATGAATATTTTTTATGTTTAATTACTAATCGAGGCAATATATCAATTTAATATTAAGTCGTAAATTTCATCGCTATGTTGGATGGAATTTGTCGGCTCGTGTTAAATCGGTATATCCTTCTCAAAAAATAAGAAAATTTGAAAACTCTCATCTTTTAAATCGGATCACGACTAAATTTTATATTGAACTCGTATTTTTGAAAATTAAGACATCACGTGTTTATGAGATACCAATTTTGGGCGTCGCGAGGGTGCTAATACCTTCCTCGCGCGTAACCGACTCCCGAACCCTAATTTTTCTCTGGCTTTTAATGTAGACCTTAACTCGGCCTTTTTCTCGCTTTTAAAAAATCTAATAGGTGTCCGATCACACCTAGAAAAAGGATCGGTGGCGACTCCCTCGTTTATTTTAAAACCAAATTTCAATTTCTAATTTTTTTTTCAATAAATCGCCACAATTAGCGACCCCGAATCCACAAAATTTTCACGTCGTTACAAATCGTATTAATTCAACTTGAACTAAAACGGAGTCGATCTTAAGAATTTGGATTTTATAGGACCGCATTTCAAAAATCACGTGGAAAACGATGATATGGGGTGATATATGTACGCATAAAACACGACGATGGAAGGGTGGAGGCAATACAATTTATTTAATCAACTAACAAATAATTACAACTAAATATAACCAACTTGGAAATATAGTTCGATCTCAATCATGCACAGAGAATAATTAACATATCAATAAGATGAATACCATGCAATAGCAACGTATATGCTACAATATAAAACAAACAACAAAATATATGCAGAACAAAATTAAATTTAAGAGTCAAAGTAATATAAAACGATATCGAATCAAAGACGATTTAATGAATCAATAATTTATGCGACATGCGAATTAATGAATTGGTGCATTTTAAAACTTATTTGTAAAAAAAAGAAAAGAAACTAGGGATATACACTTAATCATTTAAAATACATATTATAAAATGAATGTTTAACTCAGAAGTCATACCAAAACGTTGAATAATATTGGTTTTAAAAATGAGGATTTATATAATAAAAATATAAAACATGTGTAAAATATATTTAAAAAATAATAATAAAAATGTATAGTACGATATAATCTTTAAAAAAAACATAATGGATCTACAAATTACATGTATATATATATATATATATATATATAACTTTTAAAAACAATTATTCGTAAAAACATAGGAATACATGCATGATTAAATCAATTTTATAACGAATTATATAATAGTTTTAAGAACCTACCTATATATATATATAAAGAAAGCTATATGTATAGAGTGCATAAATTTAATAACGTATATGTATATATATATATCAAACATGGGTATCAATAAAAATATATAATGACGATTTAAAAAATATGTTATGTAAGATTATACAATAAAGGGTGGGAATAAATTTAAGTAATTGTATGTGTAAAATAATATAGGATTAATAAATTGAACCTTGTTATAAAGTACATATATACACATATAGAAGAGCACTTTAAACAGACAAATTTAAAAAGAAAATAAATAAGTAGATATATTTATATATATATAGTTACATATGGGTATATATATGCATGTACATAATAATTTTAAAAAAAGTATTTTGTAGGATTATATAATAAAATACAAGAATAGATTTAAGGAATCATATGTAAAAAAAAGGTCGACAATAGCATATATATGAAATGAAACCAACTTTAATACAAACTACATATGTATATACATATATAAATATATAATAATGTATATAAAAAATATTTAAATGAAACATACAAAACATATTAAAATAACCAATGTATGAATATATGAATGGATTAATTAAGATGAAATTAAAACAAGGAAATGACTGATTTACAAATAAAATAATCCAGGAGGACCAATGTGGGAAGCGTGCCAGCATATAGGGACTAGAACTGAGAATAGCCCCAACTCTAAAACGCAGCGTAGAGACATGGACCAATGCGAATTCGTGCGTAAACTATGGGGAAAAAATTAAAAAAAAGCACACATGCAGGCTGATTTGAATAGGGCGCGAATGGGGAGGGACTGATATGGCAAAAAATCCCTCACCGCAAAAACACGCCGGTCATCGGGGCAGCAAACCGGATCGGGTCGAGCGCATAGGCTTGTGCGATGCTGTTTTGGGGCCACGGTAGTAAGCCTCAAACGACGTCGTCCCCCACAGGTATAAAAACCCATTTTCATGCCAGATTTCCAAAGCTCCCCAAACCCTAGCCCCTTTTCATCAGCCGCACCTCTATTTTCTCCCTCAAAAAGCACCAGCCCGCCACAAGGTGCGGTGATCGACGCCCCAAGTCCCGAAGTATGGCCCATTTTAGCCACAGATCCCCCTTCTATCTCCGATTACGACGAAGTGATAGGGGACCGACGGCCTAGAAGCGAGGTAAGTCCTCCGTTTTTCCTTTTTCTTTTATTTAGATGCAAAGAACGAGAAAGAAAATAAAAAAGGAGCAGATCGAGAGAGAAAAAAAATGGAATAAACTCGAGATTCAAAGCAGAAAATCACCTTGCTCTGTTTTTTGCTTTCTATTGCTTCTGTATGCATTCATAACCTCAATACAATGGAAAAACTGGCTTTTATAGCCGAAAAGAAAAAAAAAATAAGAAAAACAAATACAATTTTCATTATCCCTATTTGCTACTGCTCTGCTTGTCTTCTTGCAGGTACGGGTGCGCGCTCAGGTACGGCAGTTTGGGCGTGGCATAGCTGTTGAGACGCTGGCATCGTACGGAGGGTAAGCGTGGCGCGATGTGGTTGCTGTGGCGCAGTGAGACCTTTGCCCTAGGGTTTGCCGAAATTGGGCTTAGTTTTTAGGCCGTCTAGGGTATTGGGCTAAGTCATTTCACAAATGGGCTTGTAGCTTGGGTCTTGGGTTATGTAATCTGGACTTTGGACGTTTATTGCACTGTTATAATTTTATTTGGGTTTTATGTTTATTATTTTTGGTTTGTTTTGGTTTTTGTTTTGTGTTTGCATAGGCCAGGGCCAAAATTGGTCACTACATGTATCAAATAATTACTTTTAATATTTTAGAGGCACATTTGAACAAAAAGGGTTAAAATATGCTTCAACTTATTGTATTTTTTGTACATTTGAAATTTAGTCCTACTTTTATTTCAAGGAGTTTAGGCCTTGTTTGACAACCCGTTGAAATTTTTTTAAATAAACTGAAAATTAATATTTTCAATTATTTAATTTTTTTAAGCATGTTTGATAATCCATAATAAAAAGTAAATGATGAAAAAATTTCTATAAAAAATTGTGAAAATGATAAGTAAATAAGGAGCTACTTATCAATTAATGTAAAAAAAATTCATTCTTTTTTATTTTATTTCTTTTAAAGTTATCCGGTAAATATTTAACCTTTGAAATTTTAAAAATTAAATTTATAAAATAATCTAACCATATTTTGTACATAATTTTAAGAAATATACCGAACAATTTTTATAACTTAACTTCAATACTTAAATTTTATGTTTATTAAACAACATCTTAGGATCTCTACTTTTAGGATTTAACAATGCAAATTTAGTTGTTAACATCGTTCAAATTTCATTAAATCCAGGTTTATTACAATGTCAACATTTTTGTTACATGATTATCAATAATTTTTTTAAATTTAATTGACATATTATTGCAAGAATAAATTCAAGCAAGGATTGATTAACACTTTCAATGTAATTGATGTCCCATATATAAATAGGAAATATGATCTTCAAGGAGTTTGATAAACGATTCTTTATTAAAGATTTGAATGCTGCTTTTGTGGAATAAGATATTTTACCTTGATTGTATTTCTACAAGCCTTAGTGTACTTTATATATAGTGATTTAAGTTAAAGATAGACAAGAGAACACTTTATTTGTTCAATTAACTATTGTTATTTGAATGCAAAATTGTGAATAAATTGAATTGTTTTTATCAATTTATATCTAAATTTTCATGGAGAAAGTCTTTGTAGAAAAGTAGTCTAGTTTAAAGTATAAGAGTTAAGTTGCAACTTAGTGAGAAAGTTTAACTTAAATCACAACTTGTATTTATTGATTTTATATTGGAATATCACTCTCTAGACAAGGCTTTGTTTTTCGCTTAATCGAAGTACAGTAGTTTAAAGAACTTCAGCAAAACAAGGCAAAGCTACCAGAACAAAACAGTCCCAGCAAAAAACAAAAACCAAACACAGACCACAAAAACCAAACACCGACAAAATACAACAAATAAACCACAAAAACCCCACTGAACCCCATTAGTAAAACAGACCACAAAGTATAAATAAATCAACACAATTCGCCCCAAAAAACCACGACACAACCTGCAAATGTTACAGCAAGTACCCAACCACTTAACCCTTCAAGTCTCCACCATGCCTTAAACATGTCCTGCCTTTTCACACCAGCAACTGCCAGCGCAAAAGCTAACTTATTCCTACTCTTGTCCGCTAACAAAAAGGTTACAATTCCCATTAACGACAACCTTAAATCGACTTTCTTAAAGAGAGGAAACAACAACCACTGTCTCACACCTTTATTCTCCAGGCCTTGTTGACGTAAAAGATCTCTAACTGTGTAAATAATTTCTGGTGTTCATCTCTGTTTTTATAACTAGTAGTAACCTTGGTAAGTTACAATTGAACAAAAATGGGACATGCAAAATCAGCTATTATTAATTGTAGAAATTCAAAAGGTAATTTAATTCTAACATAAATTATTATCTATTTGTATTTATTTACATAAAAAATAAAAGGAATAAAAAAGTAATGCAAAAAATAAAAAGAATCCATCTACTTGTATATAAAAGGAAACGACCTTCCTCATGCCGACAAGTGGCACACACTTGCATGCTCTTCTTTTTTTTCATTTTATAATAACAGTTAATTTCTAATTTTAATCATAATAAATTTGAGATTTAATCTTTTAATTTTAATTTTTAACATAATTTGGTCTTTATATTTTTATAATGTTACTAATTAGTTAAAATAGTTAATACTGTTAACTTTTCAATTAAAATGTTACGTGATTATATATGATTTTGGAATTGGGTTTTTAAATCTAAAAAGTAGATGGATTAAATTCTTGAAAATAAAAGTAGGAGGACTAAATTTCAAATGTACGAAGTATAGAGACTTAGAGTCATAGTTGTTTGGACTGGACTAGGTTGATTGGCCAAAGTATTAGTATGAATAGATGCATCAAATCGATTGATCTACGAACTGGTACAGATTAGTTGAACCAGGCCAAAAAAATTATTAAATTGGTTTTTATTTTTTAAACATTTTTATGATTTTTTAATAATTTATTTAATTGAATTGTATAGAGTTGTGGTTTAGGGCTAGTTTAATATTGCTTTTGAAAAATTCTTTTAAAAATTTTGGTTTAAGATTTAAATTTATTATGTTGTTGTCAAAAAGTGTTTTTAAGAAATAAAATGTTCAATTTTAGACATGGTATAGTAAACTAAAAAAAATTTAAATACTATATAAAATTTCTTATATTACGGTATTTTAATAAAATATAAAAATAATTTATTGTTACTCATTATTAATATTTTGATATATGAAATACAAATTTTGAATATTTTTAAGTACTTAATATTAATTATTTGTAAATTTTAATTTGAATAAATAATTTTTTTAAAGATTAAAATATAACCGTTACAAATTTAAATATATAATTTATATATTTGAAATAAATTTCAATAAAAAATAATTTTACATCCAATATAAATATTATATAAAATATATTAGATTATAAATAAGTATTATAAATATCATTTGACTCAAAAAGCACTCTTCTCAAACGTAAAAGGCACACACAAAATCTAGAAAAAAAGTTGCATTTACGTTTGGATTCACAAGCACTTTTGACTTCAAAAGTTGTCTCTGTTTATCATTGCTTATGGCTCCAAAAGTTGTTTTGGGGTCAAAAGCACTATTGAAAAATAATGTTAAACACAAACATTGCTTAGAGTATATTTTAATCTTCAAATTTATATTTTATAATTTGACACAAACAAATAATCAACCCAATGCGAAAGGTGAGTTAACCATACTAATAAACTATATAAAAAAAATCAAAACAAAGTAACTCCAGCATCTCTCACAATCAAATGGTGACATGTCATTAATCGACTTCAAACAGAAGAATTAACGAAATAGTAAATGGAAGAAACTGATTCAGTGGCAGATTTTGGGAATAATTTTTAGGTATAGTAAAATATTTAAAAATTTTAGGAGTTTAATGATAATTAAAAAGAATAGGGATCTAATTAAAATATTTAAAATTTTCATGAAATTAATAAAAATTTTCAAAATTTTAAGAGGGTTAATTAAAATTTTATAAAAAATTCAAAAGAAAAATAATAATTTCTCAAAATTTTGAAAGGCTTGGGCCCTATTAGAAAGGATTTAATTAAGACATTTTAAAATTTTAAAATTAAATTATAATTTTAACATATAATACAATTAACACTTAAAGTAAATGTATATATTCTCAATATTTTAACATTCTTATTTAAAATGCCAAATTGTTTAACCTGTCAGACCTATTGAACTAATGAATCAATCTACTTACCAATTTGACCTCCAATTTTGTTATTGTGTGATTAAACTAACCAATGGTTTTTTTATTATATTAAAGTTCACAAATTGCATACTAAGATAAGAATAAAAATTAGAATTAAGAAATTGAACCCTTAATTAACAAAAGAAGATCATCATCATCATGTGACACATAATTCAAACAACAAAGCTCATGTGATCTTGGGGCCAATACAAAAGAAAAGACTAACATCAAAACAGGGAAAATTAATTTAATTCCACAATTTTTAGGCCTCGATTTCAGGAAAAAATTTGGAACTTCAAGGTGGGGGGACCTTCAAAAGGATTAAACTTGTAAATATCTCGAGCCATGAGCTCACTGCCCTTTCTCACATACAACAAATTAATTTGATGTTGATGAGTTTGGTTTGCATTTATTTTACATAAAATTCTACCTCAACATTTTTACTTTGGTTGTAATTAAACTAATCATAATATGCTTATTTCAACATTGGTATAATAGTTTTCTTCCTCCTCCAATTTTATATAAAAAAATTATTTTAACTCTCCATTTAATTTTTCGTCTCCTTTTGTTATCGAATTTGTATTTTTGTCAGATTACCTCAAAATAGATAGAAAAGTTAACATTTTAAAACTTTGTTGACAACGGCGAATATGTGGATTTCCATGTGAATGACACATTAGTGTTTAATTAATTTTTTTAAAAATTTTTAAAAATTAATTAAATGTTAGACATGTCATCCACGTGTATGCCACGTCAGCAAAGTTAACAAATGTAAACTTTTCCATCCATTTCTGGATGATTTGACAAAAAATAAAACTTCAAAGACTAAAAGAGACAAAAAAATTGAATGGAGAGTTAAAATGATTTTTTTGTATAGTTGGAAGGCCAAGAAAGACATTATATCTTAAACATAAACTTATTTTCGTTTTTGTATGAGATTGAGAGAGAATTTATTTTGTTTAAATTACTATTTATATCTTCAATTTGACTTATATCACGTATTGTGTTTGTTGATTTACAATAAATTACTATTTAAGTAAAGTCCCACTAATATAAGAAATTTCTGAATTGTGTAATTAAACTTCTTTCTTCATCCCTCTTATAACAATTAATTTATCCAATTGCATACGAACAAAAATTTAAAAGGCAAATTCAATGAATCCAACAACTTATATGATTAAATGTAGTGAAGAAATCATAAATAATTCACCAACTTATATGCTTAGAAATAATAAAAATTAATAATTCAACAATTTATATGCAAAAGTATAAAATTCATAATTAAACATTTGTAATTTCGTACCATCATTGTTTTAGTCCAAAATCTTTTTGCCATGTTTGTAGGCATGGCGAAGGAATATGACTTTATTATGGAATCAAAAGTGAAGTTAAGGGACTCGTTAAAATGATATTTTTTAAACTTTTATAATTTATAAAATTTTAAATTAATAATACTAAAATTACGCTTTAACCTTTTAAAATAATAAAAAATTAATCTATTCTTTTAAAATTATAAAGATATAAATTATTAAAATTATAAAATTATATTTTTTATTATTGTAAAAATAAACAACTTAATTTTAACGTTCCAAAAAAACATTTTAGCTTCAACGCTACTGATACTAGTGGAATTGAATGCTACAGAAACACGAAGACAAAGAAGAGACGTGCAGGAAGGTTGGTAACGGCATGTAAGCGGCCGCGTGCCACCGCCCATAGTCCGTAGGTGGTCAGTGATGGGGTCAGTCACATAGAGCTTTTTGTATTTAAACTCAAGTGCGCTTTGGACGCTGCCATAGTCGACATCCGGCCGACCCTTGCTTCAAGACAAAACTCTTAGGGATAAAGTGGTAAACCACCCCAGCCTCATTTTTTTTATTAAATCCATTTATATTTTATGTGCCTGAGTTCATTTCTATATGACCAAATTCAAATGAAATGGCAATTTGTTTTATATTAACTAAATCAACAACTTAGTTTCTATATTATTAAAAAGAATCAAATAAGTCTAAACTGTGATAGAGTTAGCATATAAAAGATTTTCATTTATGAAATCATAAAAATTTTTAAAATATTCATACAGTAAATGTTAACTTTATTTCAATTTGACCTTATAATAAAGAGGCTTATTAAGTACATTCACCTATATCTAACCAACACAATACACAATATACGAAGAATAGGAAAATAAAAGATAAAACCCACAGCACAAAATGAGACGAAGACCTGAACTCAACCATTTAAAGTTTGAATCTTTAACTTTTACCAATTGTGCTAAGACTTCATTGGTTAGATTAAAATTGTTATTATGAAAATGCAATGTGTATTTTAGAGCAAATATATTTGTATTGAAGTTATTAATTAAAGTTAAATACTCACACACTAATGATAAGAATTACCCAATTTATCACTTACTTCTTCGAGGATTCAAACTCTAATAAATCTTAAAAGTGAATACTCTTAGGGCCTGTTCTTCGTTCCATTTGAGATGGACTTATGCACAATTAAGTGATTTTTCTCCAAAAGCAGCAAAGAACAGCTAACAGTGGCAAACTTTTTTAGACTTAAATTAAGTGCTTTTGGCCAGTTCCAGAAGCAGGAAAAATTAGCTTTTCTCAGCTAAAAAGCACTTTTGACTATTAATTTACCTTTTTAACCTTATTATTTCTACACGTTACAAGATATTTTTTTCACCTTTTCTCTTTTATCTTCTCTTTTGTTTGAACTTTATTTTTCCTCTGGTTTGTTCCTCTTCTCACTACCAGTAAGTTTTATCTTTTGCTTCCATTCTTCTCTCTTTGATTTTATGAAATATAGTTTATATATTCTAATTAAATTTAATAAATACTTGATATTAATTACTTAGAAATATTTAAAATTAATATTATATATTAAAATATTAACAATAAGTTATAATAAATTATTTTTTATATTTTTGCTAAAATATCATAATATTAACTAATTTAAATATTATTTAAATACATATTTGTTACTTTATAATATCATGTCTAAAATGGACATTTTACTTCTCAAAAGTACTTTTTGACAGCAATACCAAATACTTAAATTTTTCAAAAGCACTTCTCAAAAGCATTGCCAAACTGACGCTTAATCATCATACTAATCACCCATTAAAATAAATATATAAAAGAAATAGCTGAAACCCCAAGTTAAAAAAATCATTAAAGTAAAAATGACGTGACACCATTTTTAAAGGCATAGCCCATGTTTCACATATAAGAATATTTATGTCCTTTTATTATCCAACATAAACCAAAATGGATTTAAACACATCTATTAAAACAAAAGCAACCAAACCAATCCCATTAGTGGTGGAATAAAATTAGAGAATTAATTAAGGTTGAACAACAAATAAGTCAAGCTCCATGTGTGTTGCAATTTGGGTCCACTTATAACCGTCCAAGACTTTTTATTTTTGTTCCCTCAAACCTTAGAAACATAAAAACAATACAGCATTAACCATTCCATCAAAAGTTAGAAACTTAAATTAGGTTTTTTATACTTCATTTATTTATATCATGCCTATCTTATAGATGTGCTTAAAATATTATCATTTACGATAATTAATTGATAGTGAAAATTTTCAATTTTATAAGCGGGTTAAGAAATCATAATGTAATTTTCTTTGGGTGAATTACAATAAATGGGTAAAGTCTTAATAATAATATAACTAGCGCGACTCGAACGTATGTCACACCTAGGATAATGAACACCCTGACCAGTAGGCCAGCACACGGGGTTCAAATTATAATGTGTTTTTAATTAATGATTAAAAGAATAAAAAAATAAATGGAATTCATGGTGGATTTAAATTCCACAATTTAAAAAACTTCATTGACAATATATCGAATATAGAGCTATTCATAGGTAAGTG
Source organism: Gossypium anomalum (assembly GCA_025698475.1). Classification (NCBI taxonomy): domain Eukaryota; kingdom Viridiplantae; phylum Streptophyta; class Magnoliopsida; order Malvales; family Malvaceae; genus Gossypium; species Gossypium anomalum. The sequence continues at coordinate 70,548,201 of CM046957.1, read as the reverse complement.
GGTTCCAGCTTGATTTTCAAAAAGTTTTCAAAGCCAAGCTTGTTTTGGGCTGGGTCAATACAATTCATAAACTCGTTTTATTATTAAAAAATAAAAATATATTAAAAATATATTTTTGTATTAATATTAATATATTTTATAATTAAATTATTTTTTATTATTTAAATTAAATTATGGATAGATCTAATTTGATAATAATCCTAATATTTACAAATTTTAATATATTCATGTATTCATATCATATATGCATTAATTTATGTATCATGATATTTTTATATTAGGGTATTTTAACTGCTCAAGAAGAAGTTTGCCAAGTGTCATTTGTCGAAGTCATACAAACTTCCTCAACATGTCTGGTATTGAGCCCGAGTAGATCTATTCATGTGTCCGGTCAAGTCATGACCCTATTCCAAAAACTTTTCAAGCTTAGGCTTTCACAAAAAAGCTCACTTCACTATTCAAAATTTTTTTATATTTTTTATAATTAAATTTAAAATGAAAAATATTTTTATTATTTAAAGGAGACAAATTAATATTCTCTAAGCTCGACCCAAGTCGAGCCAAGCCTACGAAGTTTTGCAGGCTATTAGGCCCAAAGTGTCTATGTTCGATTTTATCCCCAAAATTGCTTCTCGCATCCAATAAGAGCCTTAAAGGGTTCACAAAGAAGATCATCTTCACTCACCAAAGAAATCTCAACATTTGCTTTCAGTGGGATTTAAATCCATGCCTTCATATGGCATCAGTGGGCAACTTAAGTACAATTTACGCTAACTAATGACATTATCAAAGTAAATGATTAAATTATAGTATATTAAAATATAAATACTAAATCTTAAATATAAGAATAGTAGAAGAGGCAAAAGTAGAAATTGACCATGTTTAGAACTTTATTAAACAAAGGGAAATAGTTTAAAAACAGGTCCTCGCATAAATACATGACACATGTAAAGCATATTTGAGATTTGATGTAGAAATGTTTAGAGATAAATAGTTTCACACATTTGCAGGCCCCAAACCCAACAGTAAACATCTCGCGGTCGGTCAGAAAAGGAAGGCTTGAATTGTGTTTCCCTTAAACCATTTTTCAATTAGAATTTGAAACCCCTAATTTGTTATAATCTCTTTTTCCATCCCCCTTTTTATTTTTCTTTTGTTTATAAAACTGCCGTCCTTGATTGTGGACTGTTTCCCCCCCTGTCTCTAAAAACACCATAAAAACCCACCAAAGCTCAGCAGCCAATCCCATCATCACTTACCCTTCTCTCTCTCTCTCTCTCTCTCATTCGTTCGTTAACCCCAAAAAATCCTCTCTCAATCATGTGCTGCAAACAGGGTTTGGACCATGGAAAGGTTACTTCCATTGAAGTACCAGAAACAGACATGTTAGCAACACTTTTGAATCCCAAGGACCCAACACCACAAAAGACATGTCTGTCTCTTGTTATTGAAGAAGCAAAGTGTATATCCAACATAGCTTTGCCTATGGTATTAACAGGTCTTTTGCTTTACTCTCGTTCCATGATTTCCATGTTGTTCCTTGGTCGTTTAGGGGAACTAGCTTTAGCCGGCGGTTCGCTCGCTATCGGATTCGCCAACATCACCGGTTACTCGGTTCTTTCCGGTTTAGCCATGGGAATGGAACCCATTTGTGGCCAAGCTTTTGGTGCTAAAAGATATAAACTACTTGGCCTCACCATGCAAAGAATGATACTTGTGCTTTTATTGACTTCAATTTTGATAGCTTCTTTATGGTCCAACATGAAAAAGATTCTGCTTTTTTGTGGACAAGATGAAAACATTGCCAATGAAGCTCATTCTTACATTCTTTATTGCTTGCCGGATCTTTTAGCACAATCTTTTTTACATCCTCTGCGAACATATTTGAGGGCTCAATCTATAACTCTGCCTCTCACATATTGTTCTACTTTGGCTATCCTCCTTCACATTCCGATCAACTACTTGCTCGTTTCGGTCTTGAATCTCGGGATCAAAGGCGTCGCTTTAGGATCGATTTGGACTAATTTCAACCTCGTGTTTTCGCTGATCTTTTACGTTAAAATCTCTGGCGTGTACAAGAAAACGTGGGGCGGGATCTCGTGTGAGTGCTTGAAAGGATGGAAAGATTTGTTGAATTTATCGATCCCGAGTTGCATTTCGGTTTGTCTCGAATGGTGGTGGTACGAGATCATGATTTTGCTTTGTGGTTTGTTGTTGAACCCGCAAGCAACCGTGGCTTCGATGGGGATTTTGATTCAAACCACTTCGTTGATATACATTTTCCCATCGTCGTTAAGCTTCGGTGTATCGACTAGAGTTGGGAACGAGCTCGGAGCTAACAATCCAAACAAGGCTAAACTGGCTGCGATCGTTGGTCTTTCCTCCAGCTCAATGATAGGACTTTCGGCATTGCTGTTCGCTATACTGGTTAGGAAAAAATGGGCTACAATGTTCACCCAAGACCCGGAGATCATTGCTTTGACATCAACGGTGTTGCCGATTCTCGGCCTTTGCGAGCTCGGAAACTGCCCGCAAACAACAGGGTGTGGTGTTTTAAGAGGCACCGCGAGACCAAAACTAGGAGCCAACATCAACCTAGGATGCTTTTACCTCGTCGGCATGCCGATCGCGGTGTGGTTAAGTTTCTTCGTCGGGTTCGATTTCAAAGGTCTTTGGCTTGGGCTTTTAGCCGCACAAGCGTCGTGTATGGTGACCATGTTGCTGGTTGTGACTCGAACCAACTGGGACATTCAAGCCAAGAGAGCTCAAGAACTGACCAGGGCCGTCCCTGTGGATGATAATGACAACAACAAAGCTGATTCGGATTCCAAAGAATCTTCACCCTTATTACATGACATAAACCACGACAATGAACTTGTCTGATTTGGATCAGACGTGAATGATTTTTCTAACCATTTTTTCCTTTTTCTTGTGAATTTTGTCAAAACATTATTACCTAGAATGTTATTTAGCTCCGATTCATGTATAGAATTGAAATTCAGAGGATAAAACAAAATTTGGCACAGGGTACTTTATTTTCTTAGTTTAAAATAGAATTTTATATTTAAATTTTTTTTTTAAATCAAGGTATCTTCTATATCTATTTTATTGTCCATAAAAATTAAAATTCTTTCGAAATTTCATGGCTGCCTCTCCCTTACTTTTCACGAGCCTAAATTTTTTTGATGTTCATAGCTGCCCTTTCCTTATAGTCAATGAAAACTAAATCTTCCAGAGTTTAAGGTTATCCCTCTCTTATAAATCATGAAAACTGAATCATTTCGAAGTTAATGACTATCCATAAAAACTGATATTTTTTTATGGTTTATGGTTGCCTACATAAATTTAATTTGAGGAGGTCAAATTAAAATTATAAAATTTTGAAACAGCCAAGATTAAATATTGTGCTAAAATACTTGAATTACATCCAAAAATGTAAAATTTTTATTTATTCGAAAGCTAAAAAACTAAACTTAAATTATTTATATTATAAGAGGGGGTAAATGGATATTTTCCCATTTAACCATGGGACCAAGGTCAGTTTACTACTACTTCTCTTACCATCCAGGAAAATTAATTCTTTTCAAAGTTTATGGCTGCATCTCATTTATCATTTTTATTAATGTCATGTTCTAAGTTGAAATCCAAAATCTAGATTTTATGGTTGAAAATGTAACATAGACAGTGTTGGGGAAAAGTAGAAACTTCCTTTTTGGGGGCAAAAAATGATTAGTCAGGAAATCAACATCGTAGTTGGCGAGTTTATAGTGGAAAAGGGCACGTGTAGAGTTGGGATTTAGTGTTTATTTTCTAATATGTTTCCAAAAAAACATTGATGTCGGTTACTTGGATTCAAAAACGTGCCACTTAGTCTGCCCCCAACTGGTCACCATTTGCGACTGCCGACTCCGTGGATGACTATCCTTTTCCCTTCCATGGGTTATTTGAACCAGGTCACTTCATTTCATTCCCCTCCATCAATCCACTTTAACAAAAGTAAATTTGAACTTTGATGACAAATCCAACCCTACCAAGTCCCAATTTTATTAATATTGTTTTAATTTTATTCAAAATTTTAGTCTTTATTAACAAACTGATATAACATTACACATGTAATAATTCATACAGGACTTAAATGTAATTGTCTGCTATCACATATAAAATTTCTTACATGTAAGAACATTCTTTCAGATTGTCAACAAAAACACATGTGAAATAACAGGGTTTAATAATGTGAACGTAGTAGCCTTTCATCATAATTATGACGTAAGAAAATTGTTGTTTTTATTTTTAATGAGTCGACCAAATCCGATGTTGTCTTTATCCTCTTTTTAAAGAGAAAAATCTTGAAGAAGTGTAGAAGCAACTGAATTATGGGATACTGTAACTGTTGTTGTACCGGCATTTGGCAGTTTTTTCATTTTCTAAAACTAACTACGCGTAATGCCATTATGCCTTGCCTCTTCCTTTTAGATAAAATTTAAATGTTTTATTCTTATGTAAATTAATTTTTTTTGAGGGGTATAAATTATAATTTTTAAATTTAATTATTAAATTATTAACATTTTAAAGAAACTAAAAATATAATTGTGTGGGCGAAATTAGAACCTGATTTTATCCTTGAATGCATTCAAATCTTAAGAGATGAATAACGTTACGATTCAAAGAAATATCCTATTTCAATCAAACTTTTTAAAACTATTTCAATAAGAATCTAGATTCTAGAGTTTGAGCAATTTATTAGAAAATTGATATATCAAAATCAATCATTATATTATTGTTGAAAGGGGCAATTATGATCTCGAAATGATTAGTTTTTATGAATCGTAAAATAGACATGAACTTTGAATATACCAAAAAAATAAATAAATTTCATTCATTACATTCATAAAGCATCAAATAACCAAGGTTTTTCAGAACCGGATCAATGGTTAAACTGGTTACGTCGATAGTTTGCCGATTTGACCGTTTTGTATAGTTCAATTAAGTAAATCATATTAAAATTTTCATAAAAATAAAATATATTTTTAAAAAAAAGGTTCAACTAGCTTGTATTGGTTCGCGAGTCAGCGGTCTGATGTCTCTCTCTGGATTGATATCTTGATGGGTTTCTGATCCAACTGATCTGACTAACCGATGCAATTCAAACATTCATATAAATAACTGAATAACTCACTAGAATAAATCATTTGCTGTTAAAAAAAGGTCATTTGGGAATTGAACTGCAATTAAAAAAATATTTTTTAAGACATATTTTATACAGTAAATGTTAACTCTATTATAATTTAAACTTATTTAATTTTTTTTAATAAGATAAGGACCAAATTAATCGATTTAATTAAGGGATTAATTTAATCTAGTCCCTATAATACAAGGAAGTTAAAAAGATAGTTTACCCAGGGATTTTGTCATCCACCACATGTCTTTAAAATGAATATCACACAGCTTTATTTATAAGCTTATTTTTTTATATATGTTTTTGTTGTAAGGAATCCAAATGACAACCACCCAAAATCCCTTAATTAAATTAATTATGTTTAAATTAATGAAAGTCAATTAAAACATTGATTAATTAGTGCTTAAATTAGCTCTGGTTCACGATTCCTCTCCCAAAATAAAATGATAATTATAATTAATCAGTCACCTTTTGACATTTGTAGAAACACCCGTTAATTAATTAGGTTGACCCTATCTAGTTTTAAAATATTGAGCCAAATTTTAGGATTATTTATTTATTTATTCCAAGGTTGACAATTGATAGCATTTTGAACAACTATTTTTTTTATTACTATAACTAGCCGTCTAATAATGCTAAATTAAGCACTCACATAATCATGTCGGTGCAATTTGCACAAAATTTATTTGTAAAACATTTTATTTTAGTCCATTGTATTACAACATTTTGCAGCAGAAATGTGAAAACCTTACCAGCCAGCAGCCGTCGAAGCCTCTGATTAATAACATGTAATAAAAAGACAAGAGGGTGGCGCCGGCTCAACAAACCTTTCGATCTTTCTATTTTGTCCCAAATCCTGGTTAATTAAAGATTAGTGGTTGTTTTATTTCAACAGAAGCAAACAAAGTGGCTGATTTTAGGGCAAAGATTGAGTCTGTTCAAGATGGAGCTGTTGATTATTTTCACGAATTTTTTTCTTTTTCTTTTTTAGATTTGAAATTAGGTTAAGTTGTTAGTATTGTTACATTTTTATGTTAAATTTGTTGTTGTGATATTTTGAAATTAAAAAAAATGATGTTGCAATCAACTTGAATTTAGCAAAGTAATTTTAACAGTATTAACAGTTGGACTTAAATTTTAAAATTTGAAAAATAGAGGGACTAAATTCCTAAAAACAAAAGTATAGATATTAAATTCTAAATTTGTGAAGAGTATAGGGACTTATGGCATATTTTAATTTTTTAATTTTTTATGTTTTTGTATTCTCCATGTTCATATTAAAGTTTATATTCGGTATTTGTGGTTACTCCTTCCAACAATGTTATAAGTTACAATATTATTATTATTTTGCTTCTTATTCTAAATTTAGAGCTTAATGGTATTTAATATGGTTAAAATATGTTGTTAGCCCTTCTACTTTCATGAAATTTGAGATTTAATCCTCGTACTTAAAAAGTTAAAAAATAAGTTCTCCTACTTTTTTATTTGGAAATTTCAATCCAATTATTAAAATTGTTGGTATTTTCCATCAAAATTGTCAACTTCATATGTTCATTAGGCTACCCTTATATGACGTAGCATATAATTGACAAAAATAAACATGTTAAGTTGACAAATTTTGATTAAAAAAAATTACTATTGACGATAATAGTTGGACTAGGATTTTTAAATTAAAAAAATTACAGGATTATTTTTTAACTTTTAAAGTACAGGGACTAAATCTCAAATTTTGTAGAATTAGGAGTAACAAAATATTTAACCATTTAATATTTATTAACTTCAGCTTTACCTATTTTTTTTTTATGATATCACTGTTGGGTCGTTAACATATTAATCATATAAATAGTTACAAAAGTATGTAAAATTACTTTAATTTTTATACTGTATAAGTAGATCTCTCTCTCTCTATGTGTGTATATATATAAGCCCTGCAAACTACTATATCATGTTTAAAAAAGCCCTTATGCTTATTTTTATTGTTAAATAAACCCCTAATTTATATATTTTTACTCATTATAACCCTTAATTTTAACTAAAACATTTTTTATTATTATCTTTTAAAATTTTACACATATCATAATTTTATCAGTTACAAACATTTAACCTAAATCTCTTATTAAACCCTCAAATGTATGAGATTAAAAATATTTACCATACATTTGAGTTCTCGGTAAGAGATTTAGATTAAATATTTGTAACTAATAAAATTATGACGTGTAAAAATTTTAAAAAATAACAAAATTACTTTAATTAAAAATGTAATTATTTGGTACACAGGCTGAAGCTTTTAACTGTATAAGCGGGGTTGAGATTGAGATTTTGACATGTCCTATTTATTTATTTTTAAAATTTTTTAAATACATCTTAAGAACACATGACAAAATCTCAAATCCACTTGTGAAATTAAAAATTTCCACCGCCAGTGTACCAAATATATTGTAATAGTTTGGAAGCTTATTTATCTATAAAATAAATATAAGGACTTGATTAAATATATTATAATGGTTTTAGGGCTTTTTTTTTTCTCTTAAAAACTATTGAGAATAGATTCCAATCAAAATTTATTGCCATGAAGAATAAAATACATAATAATGTTTCACAAAAGATAATGCTAAACAAATTAATTAGGAATACTTAATTTCTTCACCACGTTTTAAAGTATCAAATAATAACTTCTGAAATTGTTTATAGAATTAGGTACCCAAAATAAGATTCTAATGATTCATAGATTTATATTATATTTGTATTTTTTATTATAATTTATTTTTTGTGAATTATAATAACAGGGTAAAAATCGAATAACCAACTTGACTAATGCAACTCGAATTTAAGTCACACCTAAAGCGATGAACACTCTTAATTATTAGACCATCATATGAGATTTTATTATAATTTTATTTAAATCTCATTAATATGATATATTATATAAAATTTGAAATATTATTGTATTTGTACTAAATTTTATTTATTTTACTTTAAATTAAAATAATGTTGAGCATATTAAAATGAGAAAGAAGAAAAAAATTCAACACACATATTATATGCATGTAACGCACCTTTCTTAACACAAAATTAAATATCCAGTCGGCGGTGGATTAAGCATAATCATTCCACTAATTCTTACATTACCTTGACATGCTTGTCTTTTACAGAAATAATATAATAATTAATGCTTAAATCAATTACTACAATATACAAACACAATTTTACATTTGTATAATTATGATTAGGGGTAATCAAGTCGGGTCAAGTTGAAATGCTATCAAGTTTTAATATGAAAAATCGATCAAATACCTATTTTTAAATTTGAGTTTGTCTCAAGATATAATCGAGCTATTTGTCTTAAGATATATTAAGGTTAATAATATAATTTAATAATATAAAAATGTGAAAAGTTCAATAAGGCTCATGAGTTGAATTCGAATTTTTTTCGAGTCAAACTCGAGTAGCTTATGAGCACTAGTATCTCATTTACACTCCTAACTAGACCTAACCCACAAATGGTAAGACTTGAATCAAAATAAAATTTAGATTGAAACTCCCACCTGTGATAATTTACGTATAATAAAACTCTAACCTAAACATGCATATAAGCTCAACCTTTACTAACGGGATCGGAAATTAAATATAAATAAACATTAAAGATAAGAAGAAGCAAATTTTGTGATTGTTACATGCATGCATGGATTATGATGTCCATATATGAATCATGATCCATGTATTTGGCCGCCCCATGCACATTTTTTATACAAAGTATAATAATATAAACTATTATCTCCCCCAAAGTCAAACTAATTAATTAATAATCTAAATCGTATTAATTAATTAATTAACTATATTATCTTCTTTGTCCTCGACATTTTAAGTATTTTAATTTGAGAAAAAAAAACAAAAATTAGAAAAATATGAAGTAAACAACAAAGAGCCAGATATGCTTGATTTCAGAAACATAAATAACTCCGATTTTCACCAATTAAATCATTTTCAAAATGAGCTCAAATATAATTAAATAAAAAGTCAAATGAGCCCTATAAATATTTTTATAGATATTTTACCCTCTTAGTTTTATTGTAGCTAAAGGAAATAACAAGACAACCTCATGTGATGGCATGATGGTTAGGGTGTTCATTGCTCCAAGTGTGGTTTGGGTTCGAGTTATATTACTTACGTTTGTTGTTCGGGCTTTGTCTTATTATTGTAATTCACTAAACCCCAAACTTGAACCCTAAACCCAAACCTCAAACCTCAAACCTCAAACCACGATCAAGTTTGGGTTTGAGGAGTTCAAGATTTAAGGTTTAAAGTTCGGAGTTCAGTTTTAGGATTCGGGATTCATAGTTTGGAGTTTGATTTTGGGGTTCGGGATTAAGGATAAAAAAATTATCAAAATTATGTATCAATGACATAGGAAAATTGTTGAAATATCATTAAATACTTAGAAATGGATCATAGATGATGTGGTGGGAAGGGTGTATAAAATAATTTCTCCAATTTAACTTTAATTAAATCATTATATAATACAATAATTTTCTCATGTTAGATTTTGCTTTAAGCTTAAATTAGTGAATAAAATGAAGAGTATTTGTTTTTTTATTATATGTAGTTGCTTCAGCTTCTAAATAACTGCCACAAAATTTTTTGAAGTTTCATGAAGAAAGGAATAACGAAAGTTGCAAATTTTTACAAGAATTGATGGGTTCAACACCCTTCAACTGCATAAGGAAACGGTTTAGGCTGCGAATACAATTATAAATACATTAACAACGTAAGTCATAAAAACATGAATTCGTTGCTTCAATGGTATTTTGTGGATCAAAATGCCAAAACAATAACTATTATTTTCAAGTCAAACAACCCTGAGAGGGTTGCACGAGGAAAGGAATCATCTCTATTTTGGAATTGAATTCTTAGAGTGGGTTTGGATTGGTGCGGTGTGTTTACTTGTGATTAGTGTAAAAATAGTAGTGACGGCGAGATTAAATTCTGTAGTATGAGATAAAAAGTAAGCTAAACGCACTGCACCCAACTGTCCATCCAAACCCACCCTTAATTAAGTTTGATTGTTTATTTTTTAAATAATTTAATCTTCTTGCGCATTAAAAAAAAAAAAAAAAGAAGAGAAATCAATATAATATTTACCTAATTGTACAGAAAATTCCAAAGTGTATGCCACATTGTAGCATTTAAAAAAGAAAAAAGAAAGCAACATCAAATCTTTTAACGAAACCAACGACAAATGTTGAAAATACAAATTTCGATAAATAAAGGGATTGGAGAAAGATCAAATTAAGCAGAGAGACTAAATCTAAAAAAAATGCATAGTACAAGGACCTCGTATAAAATTTTCCTTTTGGTTTATATTTAGTTAATTTTTGTTCTAATAATTTCAATTTGACCTTAAAATCAATGTAATTAAAATTGTGATCGTACAATTGAAGGATTAAAGTTAGAGCATCTAGTATGACTCTAATTAAAATAGACAAATATGTGATTTACACTAACTTTTTTGTTTTTGTTTTATAATAATAAAAGTTGTACGAAATATAATTATATTGGGCCAAATTAATTATATTTAAGTGTAGATTTAGTACAAATAAAATTAACTACACCATAAACAAGAATAAATTCGACTTTCACCAACAATTTAAAAAGTTTTGGAATCTAATGCCCAACAATTTTCTACCTTACAATACCAAATTCCTTAAATTGAATCTAATCACCTCATGGATTAAATTACAAAAAGGGTGCCATGGAAATTTGCTTAATTAATATTATATTTCCTTAATGGATTATTACTTAGATTGTCATCTACTGGACATAATTTTTTACAATATTAGAACTGTAATTTTACCATTTTAATAGCCTATATCTTTATAGTTTTAAAGGATTAAATCAAAATTTTATCATTTTTAAGGAGGCTACAGTGCAATTTTACCTTTATTAATTTAAAATTTTAAAAATTTTAAAGAGCTTAAATGGGTTCTTTTTCCATTTTAGGGTGCTGGTACCCCTTCTAGCCCCCTTAGTTATGCACTTGATATTAGAATATGTTCTTGCTTGGCTTCGGAAAATCAAACATTATTTTTTTATAAAAATAATATCATATTTTTATTAATGTGTAATAGTTTAATTTTTGAATAAATGAATTAAAGCTAAAAATAAACTATTATAATAAATCACATAAAATATCAAATGTATTAAGATTTTTTTTGAATAATCTCATTATCGGTTCTGGTCATATCTATTCTTTTTAAGACAATACTTAAAACTACTTATAGCCCCTCCCCAACCCATATATAGGAGGATAATGCGCTTCAGCGCACTTGAACTCACGTCCTCCTAAATTGACAACAATACCCGCACCAATCGAACTAAGACTCAATCAACAAGATGTATTAAGATATATAGCAAAATTAAAAATATTAAAACATTTGATAACACTATAATATGAAACATACGAAAATTAATATGAATATGACATATAGATATAATTTAGAAACTATAGAATGTTGATATATTAATGTTGATACTTTGAAGTTTAGAAATCATCAAAAATTAAACTAATGTGTATGTGATAATGTGTTATATGGGCTGGGCCTATTTGAGCCCTATAGCATGATGAAGAGTAAAAACTTCTAATCATGGTTTTAGTTCCTTTATTATACTCATATTTACTATTTAAACTCTCTCTTTTTCTTTTTGAATTTTAGTGCTCGATAATCATATTGAGTTCCAATTTAAATTTGGAATAAAGCTATGTTAGACCTCTAAATGATATGTTAAGCTCTTGCAGTAGTATTTTCTCTAATCACAATATTCAAACTTAAAAACCTTAGTTAAGGGACATCAAGCTTCTTACTATTTGATCAAACGAGTGTTAATAATCTCTCTATTGTAATTTGATATAATTTGGTCTTTTAACTTTATAATATTATTAATTTCTGCTATTAAAACCATTGTTAATTGCTGTTGTTAAAGTGATAACATGAATCTTCCTTTTATTATAATTAAAGTTACATAGAAATTTAATCAACAATATTCAACCAAAAGATACATTATTTTATTTCCTTCTCTTTTAAAAACACAAACTCTCTCGAGTTATCAATTTAGACTTACTAATAATATTAAGAAGCAAAACTAAAGGAGGCAAGCAGCCTTGGCCCCTAATAAAATTCTACTATAAAAAAATATCAAATTATGTCAAAGTAGACCAAAATAAGAATTAAATATCATATAAGCTCTGCCAAGATAGAGTGAAGGGTGAACACAAAACAATGAAATCCTTTTTTATTCATAACTTGCTGATGAAATTTCCAACTACATTGTTCACAATTCTGATAAAATCTTTCAACAAAATGAAAATGAACATATCTGTATAATGAAATTTCCATGGTTACATAAAAGAATCAAAGAATAATTAAAAAGCATCAAACTAATTGACTGACTCAGTATGAAAAAATAAACTAGACTGTATGACCCAATTCTCTTATCTGCAACAAAAGAATGAAAGAATAATGACAAACATTTCTCTACTACCTGCAAATAATTTCTATGTATTAAAATGTAAGAAAAAAAATATTAACTTGGCTGAGAAAATGAGGATGAACTGCCTGCAACATCAATGGGGGTCCATGCTGAGACTGTGTAAAGTGGTTCATCTAGCCAACTTAGAGTAAGGGCCCCATCATCACCATCTGGTCCTTGTTTCTTCACACTGTAGTTCTCACTAGTGTACATCTTTAACAGCATTTGGCTTTGGACCAGTTCCCTGTCAGTAATCCCCATGCATTTGAACCCTCCTTGCTCCATCAACTTCCTCCATTTCTCAAAACTCGTGTGCCTTTCAAACCGGTCGCTTCCTTCACAAGCAATTAAGTTCCTGATTTCCCTTGCAAACATCTCTTCTATTTTGATCCTAACTGGACTCTCTAAGGGAAGGGTGGAATCAATTGAGTCAAATATGGCTGAGTAGTATCTTAATGAATTGGCAACTCTTGCTTCTAAGTTGAGGATGTTGTTCTCTGTTTCTTGCTCTGCGATGATGACTGCTATGGGGTTTATGCTACGAATGAGTCCTAAAAAGTCCCGAAGTACTCCTCCGTTTCCATCGTAAAGTGTCTTGTGAAGTTGAAACACACAATTCACGGCTATGCTTTCGTTTTCCTTCGCATGAAGCATCCACAACCTTACGTCTTCTAACCTGTCTACGACTGGATGGAACTCGAACGGTAAATTCAATGCCTCCGCAAATCCTGCTAGCCTGTCTCCTGTTTCGTTCAGTTCTTGCTTTGATTCACCAATTCCGGTAACTCTAACGTGGCTTGGTGGATTAGTCCTAGAAGCTAAACTTTGGAACAAACTAGGCCATTGAAGCCCTTGCTTGATGTCAAAGTCTACAATGTGAACCCTGTCTTTCCCCTCGAAGGCCCTCAACAATATCTCATTTGATGTGAAATGAACAAATTTCGGAATCGGGGTTACCTGATTCAATAGCCTCAATGCAGTACCATTGTCATCATCCAACCGATCGAGCTCTCGAGGAGTAGTGATATGAAAAATGTGAGGCCAAACCCTTGTGACTCTAAGAGCCAAAGCTTCGGTATAGTAAGCAGTTAGACGGCTTATAACAGTTCCTCTTGGAGAAGCAAGTTCCCCCAACTGTGATATGAAATGATTGATGGCAGCAATGTTCTTTGAGCCAATGGCTTCAACACAAGCCGCAAGTAGACGGACGAGCTCGAATCCCTCGTGCTCCCTATGGTTGATCTCTTCCTCATTAGCCCCCAAACGAGCACCTTCATGCGGGTAAGGATTTCCAGTACCATTACCCCTCTCATGTTCCTTGGCTTGCACATTCAATGGAGGTCCCAAACTATGACTCTCCGAAGAAGTACTTGTTGATCCCGAACCTGAAGCTTCCTTTCCCGGCCTGTGGGTTGTCTCAACATCCTTTTCTCCAACATCAGTGAGTTCAGTTATTACTGAATCGATCCAAGGATTGTTAGACAACGGCAAAGGGGGTGTCCCCCTTTCTTCATCCCCTGATAAACTTGGTTGAAACCAAAAATTCCCAGCACCTAGTTGGCCTAAACTCAAACCTCCATGATCATCTGGTTTCTCATCATCACTGCTACCCTTTTTCCTCTTTGCCCTATTAATGACCGTCTCATCATCAGCTAGACCCTGTTCAGCAAACCTCTTCAAACTTTTACCTTTGATCTCTGTCCTCCCTTCGAATGGATTTTGCGCGCTAGTCGTCGTCAATGGTGGCAGCCTAATGTTCTGCTTGATAGAACAACTGCTGGTCTTGGCCTTGGATTCAACTGCGGGTCTAATGGTCTGTGATTTTGATGTTTCCTTACGAGAAAAATTACATGGCAGGTCCAATCTTTGTGTGCTCATTGAAGTCTGGAAATGACAAGCTTGGAACTGTACTGCTGATGTTTCACTCCTCAATCTATGCCTTGGTGACAACAATGTAGAGCTAGAACACCCTGCCAACATGTCTTTACACCCTTCCTATATATGTTCTTTCTTTTGTCTTTCACTAATTCAATTTCAATTCACTAATTCACTCACCCAAGCCCTTTCTCTGCCTATTTTCTTTCACTATCTCTTTGTAAACTGTGCAATGTATGAAATTTCTATAAATTTTCTATGTGTTCATGTGAAACTTTGCATGTAAATCTATAAGTTTCTAAGTGAGTGTGTGAATTTTCAAGAAACCAAAAGAAACAAAACGAAAAGGAATCCGATGAAAAATTACAAAAAGAAACTGAAAGAATATTGTTCCTAATATGAACAAATGTGTGTGTATGCAATGAAAGATTTAATCAAAAAAAAAAAAAAAAACCCACCCCCAGAAAGAATCAAAGAATTTCTAAGAAAACTAAAATCAAACACCTAACAGACAACAATCATCGGATTCCCAAAAATTCACAAATAACTCATTTCAAATATCAAACAAAAACATTGGAGACAAAAAAAAAAGCATACTTTGACAGCCCTCAATGGGCAATAACTCCATGGAAGCTGAAACTGAACCCCAAACTCATCGAAATCCAACCTAAACAAACAGAAAAACGATCAACCAACAAAAGAAGAACATTTTTCTCTAAAGCTCATTACCCCCAAAAAAACCATAAACCAGAAAAAGTTTGTGTTTTTATATACTCCAAAAAAATAAAAGCTTTTTTTTTTTTACACTAATACACTATTTTTTTTCTATGGTTTTCATGTTACTCCTTTTAACTCTATTTTCTACCATTGCAAGTACTGGAAGTATACCATACACACTCACCTGAATACTACCCACTTTCGCCTTCACGTCTCTATCATTGCTTTTTTCTTTTAATTTTCTTTTTCATTTAATTTTGGTACTTGGAATTTATTCAAAGGGAAAAAAAAAAAAAAGAGCATACGATGGGAAGAGGTGAGATATTGGCCGTTGGATATTGTGATCTGACGATGGAGAATAATAGTCTTACTGACCGTTGGAGTTTTGTCGGGAAAATATGGCCGTTACAGAAGGGAAAGGGAGTTGCTGTACTGAACACTGAATTTTCGCGAGAAATTCCTTTTTTTGATTTATATATTTTTATTTTTAAAATGCAAGAAAAAAATTAATGGGGGAGAGAGTGTTGAAGTTCACGTGGAGAGCACGTGGTCGTCTCCTTATGTCCGTTTACTTTACCGTTGGGTCATAGCCCAATTTATTTTTTTTCTCTACCACTTTTTACCATCCTATTAGTATTTATTTATTTATTAAATATTCCTTTTTTTTTTAAAAAAGTGATAATATACATTTTTACACATTCATATTTATATTATTTTATTAATGATTTCATTTATTATAATTATTTTATCTACTTTCAATATTGATTTAAAAAAAAAAATTTATATAAACAATGCAATCGCAATTTATTAGTATTTATATTTGATGGATTCTGAAAAAATTGAATTTTAAAAATCTTTAAAATTTTAAAATTGCACTCTTATATTTAATATATTTATTTTATTAAATTAAAAAAATCGTTTTTTTTTTTTTTTTTTTTATGAAACGAATAATTGTCTGGGCAGATACCTTTATTTTATTACGTTTGTTTGGTAAAGACCTTCAAATACCTGAAGGATCTGGAAAAGTAAAGACAGACGAACATGTTAGAACTTGAAAGAACCTTAAAAGAAAATTTTTTTTTTATTCGATAATTATATTAAATTCTGATTAAATTTAAGATAGAACAAAATCGATTATCAAACTAGCATTAAACTCGTAATTGTTCAATTCAATGTATACTAAAACCATGCATATTTCAAAAATTATTATTATTAAATTACATTATATTTATTTTAATATAATCCTATGTTAAATATAATATATTATTAAATTAATTTATGTAAGTTTATTTTAAGTTACAAATTCAGTCTTAATTACAAACATAAAAAATAAATTCAAATAATTATAAAAACAATTAATCATTATAAAGTATAACAAATTCGATAATTTGAATATTTCCGAACTTAAACCATAATAAAGATATGTAGGATTTACGCATGATGGCGCAGAAACCAGAATAAGTATGGTTCAAAAATCCACACATGATTTACACAGTGAGATTCTAACATGATATTTTAAAATTCCTAGGGTATTAACTAAGCCTAGCCTGAATGTCTACTCGAAAAGTAAGGGAGTTTGAATAAAAATATAGGCTTGAAAAATGGATTTGAATAAAAAATTAATGCCGGTTTAGAAAATGAGTTAAGCCTCAAGTAAGCTTTTTTTGGTCCAGGTCCAACCTCACCCTGTTTGAATTTGCAAAAAAAATATATATATTCATGTTGTTTTTTTACTATTTTGCCATTGCTTTGCTATCATTTCGTTATTATATTGCTACTATTTTATTTTTATTGTTTGAATATTGTATAACTTTTATTTTATTATTAATTTTACTACTATTTTAGATGTATTTGTTTGCTAAATTGCACTTATCTTAGTGTTATTTAAGTATATTTTTTAATTTTTTTCATTTATTTGGAAACATTTATTTTAATTTTTTTAATGTATTATAATTTTAAATTTATTTTTATATAAAAAATAATATAACAACTTTTAATACAGACAAGCCAAGCTCTGGTTTTAGCATTTTTATGTATGTCTGTCTTAGCAAAAATATAAGCCTATTTTTCGGATTAGGTTGAACCTAAATCTAAAAAATAGGCCTAAATTTTGTACTTACTCTAACCCGATCTATATACTAACTCTAATATTAACCTTAATGCTATAACTTTAAGATGAATTCAATTTTTTTTATTCTTCCTTTATTTCTTTTTTACATTTATATTTTAATTATTTTTCATTAAAACCTTCTAAATAATTTAGGTAACAAACATATTTATAAAACAATAATTTAAAAACCTTAAATCATAAATTTAAAGTATTAAAGATTATGATGAAGTTCAAACATAATGAAATGCATTTTTTCTTTTTAGATTTTACATAAAATATAAAAGGTTTAATGCAAATTTTAGGCATTGAAGTACATCGTTCTTCTCACTCTGGTCCTTAAAGTTTTTTTCAGCCCACTTCAACCCCTAATGTTATCAAACGCTCGTGATTTAGTTCCTAATGTTATCAAACGTTCCTAGTTCAGTTCTTTGGATGTTGGATATCCATCAAATTATAAATTGCCACATGCACATGTTGACATCATGATAGTGTCATCATCCAAAAAAACCCTAAAATAAATTAAAATATAATTATTTAATTGTTTAAAAAAATTAAAAATATGTTAGAATTTTTTTTAAAATTGTAATAAATAATAAAATTATTTAGAAACTATCAAAAATTTATAATCATTATTAGAAATTGTAAAATATTGTAAAATTTTTATAAGATTTATTAAAAATCACAAAAGATTGTAAAAATTATTAAAAAAATAGTAAAAAGATATTGTACCTTGGAATAAAGTACACATTCATTAATCATATTTAAAATATTAAAAATTTGATATAAAATTGTATATTGTAATACAATCAAATTTTATAAAAATATTATTTTAAAAAATATTGAATAAGTTTTTATACCAAATTTTAATATTTTAAAATACATCAATTTTTAGTGCTTTATCAAGGATATTGACGGTATGTTTATTTGACTCGACTCCCTATTTAATGTCTAGAGTAAGCTTCCTTCAACCATTATCGTGCACATGCTTTTTTTTATTTTGTACCAAAGTTTTTAGAATTGTCAAACATTCGACAATCGTTCTTTAAGATATTGGTATAAAGACAAATAATTTGTCTTGAAATAGTAAAAAAATATTTGGAATACTTTAAAATATTATTTAATTGAAATAAAATTATTTTTTATTATTTAAATAATTTTAAAAAAAATTATCCAAATTTTTCAGTTAAAAATATCTCCTAATTATAAATTCCTATTGATTGAATTATAAAACAATCATCTTAGGTGGTATCCTTCCGAGAGACAAATATTAATGTTCAAACTCTAGTAAATGTGATTTAGGAAATTTTAAAATGTTAAAATTTCTAATATTTTTTAAAATTTTAATAAAATTTTGTAATTTTTTATATTTATATATATTTTATAATTTTTTAAGTTTTTGATAATTTTAATAAATTTTAAATTTTTAAAGAATTTAAAGTTTTTTTCGAATAATAGTATCATTGTGACATCATTGTATGACACTTAGCAACGTACAATTGACTGGATATTCTACCCATTAGTTTTTAACATCCAAAAGACTAAATTAGGAACATGGCAAATTTTTTTTTTAAGGATCAAAGTGGGAAAAACAATATACTTCAGGGACTAAAATGTGCATTAAGCCAATATAAAATGATAAAAAATCTTTGATGGAAAAGTTTATTATTTTATAAAAGAAATGAGTTTTCGGTAATTTATCAATTGAGTTAAGACCCAATTAATGGATGGCAACAACTCAATCAGTTTTTAAAATTTTAAATAATAGTATAGATAATTTTGTAGCTATTCAATATGAAACTAAATTTTCCTTATTTTATAATTAAAATTACATAAATAAAAAAATAAAAAATAATTGATAAATAATAAAAAAACATAATTGTCTTTTTATTTAAAATTTGGTTAGTAAATAATTCTAAACTGTGTTTATAAAATTTTCTTCAAATTTGACGAGGGTAAGAAGATATTGTTCAAATTTAAGTGTACCCACACTAAATTTGAGAGGATAAGTGTTACTAATAATGATAAAAGGACATAATTATACTAAATTAAAGTATAAAAACAAAATTATAAGGATTGAAATCATAATTTTACCATCAAAATTAAATTCTAAGCATTGTCCAAAACAAGAGGTTCGAAGCCCATATCAAAAGGAATCAGTAAAGTGGCCATAGAAAACGTAGTTTTTGGATCATTAATTTTCAGAAATGAAGCTTAGGGGGATCAAACAAAGAATTTAATCCCAACTTTTTAATTTTTTATTTATTTATCAAGCTATCTATCGGAATGAGCATAGTAACTAATTATCTGTATTTTGCAAGTTCATTAAGAGGTAAATGCTGACCACGAGTTTTAAAGCTGCTCTAATTTTTAGTTGGTGGATTAATGCAACTTAAATATTTTAGGCATAATAATTTATTTGACCATCCAATCTTATAAAAAAAGTCATTTTAGTTCTTTATTTCAATTTTTGTCTCTTTTAGTCAATAAACTTGCGTTATTTATCAAATCATTCCAAAATAAATAAAAAGGTAATGTTTGTTAACTTTGTTAACGTGGCATACACATGGACTGCCAGGTGTATGCCATGTTAACAATTAATTAAATTTTTAATACTTTTTATTTTTTATAATTTTTAATAATTTTTTGAATTTTTAAAAAATAAAAAAAATTTAAAAAACATTTTTAATAATTTTTATACATTTTAAAATAATTTTAATAATTTTCTATTTTTAATATTTTTTTAGATTTTTTAAATTTAAAAAATTAATTAATTGTTGACGTGACAATCAACATGTATGCCACATTAGTAAAGTTAACTGACGTCAAATTTTTTTATTATCTATTTTATAATAATTTGACAAATAATACAAATTTAAAGGCTAAAGGAGGTGAAAATTTAAAATAGGAAGTTAAAATGACTATTTTGTAAATATGAAGAGTTAATAAGTTATTATCAAAGATTTTATATTTATAGTTATATTTACTCAATTAAAAAGCTTAAAGTGTGTTGAAGCAGGAAAGCTTGATGAGTAAAATCTTATAATTTCATGAAATCAGGGTTTTGTAATATTTAATTTTTGTAATTTTAGGATGCCCCCATCCTCACCAATGAATAAATCCGTTACCCAACCATCACTTCAAACCTTATTTTCCACCAAAAGCAAACATTAAGAACATATACTTCACTTCACAAACTTGTAATCTATGCTGCAACACACGCAACCCAAATCATTTCTTTTTATCTTCCTATATATACCTTCAACAATGGCCCCATCTCCGCTTTTATTACCTTTTAATCCCAAATTTCATACCAAAAACAATCACCCATATTACTTCTATTCCTCCACCTAAACAAAATGGCTGAATCCTTTGCATTCGGGATTGCCGGAAAAGTATTGGAGAAACTAGGCAATGTTGCCTACGAAGGAATTTGCTCCGCATGGGGTGTTCAAGAGGAGTTTGAAAAGCTCACGCAGACCCTAGCTGCTATTAGAGCTGTGGTCCTGGATGCTGAACAACAACAGGCTCGTAACCATGAGCTCAGTCTTTGGCTACAAAGGTTCAAAGGTGCTTGCTACGACGTGGAAGATTTGATAGACGAGTTCGAGATCCAAGCATTGAGGAGGCAAGTCCTGGAACGGGGAAGCACTGGAAGGAAGGTACGCCATTTCTTTTCTGGCTCAAACCCTTCGGCATTTCGCTTCAGGATGGGCTATAAGATCAAAAAGGCAAACGAGATGTTGAATGAGATTGCAGCTAACAAGGCCAAGTTTCATCTCACTGAAAAACATGAAACTAATGTCATACATCGTGAGAGGGAAACCTACTCCTTTGTTAAGACATCTAGTGTCATCGATCGAGATGAAGCTAAACAACGCCCACTAAACATCTTAATGAATCCAACTGATGGGGAAGATATCCCTGTCCTTCCCATAGTTGGGATCGGAGGTATTGGGAAAACTACCCTTGCCCAATTGGTGTTTAATGAGGAGAGTGTGAAGTCGCATTTTGAATTGAGAATTTGGGTGTGTGTTACAGAGGATTTTGACATCAAACAACTGATGATAAAAATCATTAAATCTGCCACTGGCGTGAACTGCAAGGACATGAATAAGGAGGAATTACACAAAGTTTTACAAGATTGTTTGAATGGTAATAGATTTTTTATGGTCGTGGATGATGTCTGGAACGAGGACAAGAAGAAATGGAGTGAGCTGAAAGATTTGTTGTGTGGGGGAGCCCAAGGGAGTAGAATAATTGTCACAACTCGTAGCCGCAAAGTGGCTACAATCATAGGCACAACACCTCCATATGATTTAGAGCATCTTTCTTATGAGAATTGTCTATCGTTGTTTCTTAAACTTGCCTTTAAAGATGTGAAGAGAAACAACATGACAATCTTGTAATAATTGGGGAAGGAATTGTTCAAAAATGCAAAGGGGTTGCTTTGGCCGTGAAGACATTAGGCAGCCTACTCTGTTCAACTAGGGTACAACATGATTGGGAGCTTGTGAGAGATAGTGAACTGTGGAAGTTGAAACAGGAGGAAAATGACATCTTGCCTGCTCTAAAACTAAGTTATGATCATTTGCCCTGGTATTTAAAGCAATGTTTTGCCTTTTGTTCAGTTTTTCCAAAAGATTTTGAATTCTATGATCTCTTTTTAATCTCGGCGTGGAAGGCAAATGGCTTTTTGCAATCACCATACGAAAATGAAGAACCAGAAGATATTGGGAATCGGTATACACGAGAGTTACTAGCAAGATCTTTCTTCCAACAAGTTGAAGATGATTTTTTCACTTTCACCTTGAAAATGCATGAGTTAGTACATGATCTTGCATTATCAGTGGCGCAAAATGAGGTGAATTCATGTAACCATTATTCGACTGGGAATGTTCGGCATTTATGGTTTGATCTATCAAAGCAAGATGCTTCCCAATTGCCAAATAACTTGAGCCGTCTGCAATCACTTTTCTTATTAGATGGAGAAGGCAAGGTTGATAGCGAATCTCGTATTGCAAAAGTCATCTCAAGGTCTAAACATTTGAGGGTGTTAGATTTGGTTGCCTGCAGTTTTGAGCATTTGCCAAACAATGTACGTTATTTGAAGCAGTTGAGATATTTGAGCCTAGCCTACAATGGAAATATTAAAAGACTTCCAAATTCCATTTGCAATTTACAGAGTTTGCAGATACTTAACCTTCATGGATGTAAGGGAATTGAAGAGTTACCAAAAGACATAAGGTACCTGATTAGCCTTAGAGAATTAGCGGTAACAACAAAACAGACGCGTTTGCAGGAGAATGGAATATCGTGCCTAACTTCTCTTCGAAGGTTGATGTTTTCTGAATGTGAAAATTTAGAAAAATTGTTTGAAGACATTCAAAACCTAACAGCTCTCCGAGAATTGTTCATATATGAATGCCACAACTTGGTTTCATTGCCACAAGGTTTAAAATACCTAACTACATTAGAAAATTTGGCAATTGTAAATTGTGAAAAGCTTGATCTCACTGCGGAGGAGTTGGAACTTGAGAGGGAAGAAGGTGGTAGCCTTAGAAAACTGGCGATTGGAGGAGTGCCAAAGCTGGAGTCACTACCCCAATGGATTCTTCTAGGATCCATCAAATCTTTGCAGCAGTTGTACATCCGCAACTTGAAGAATCTCTCCACGTTACCAACGTGGTTCCAACATCTCACATCGCTTCAACGTCTTGCAATTTCAAATTGCCCAAAGCTATTGGTTCTACCTGAACGGATGCAACACCTCACTGCGCTCAAAAGATTATATATTGAAGGGTGTCCAAAATTAAGCAAACGATGCATTAAAGAAAGTGGTGAAGACTGTCCTATGATTGCTCATGTCCATAAGATTATCGTGAAGGGATGAAGACCTCAACAACAAATGATGAATAGATAATGTAAGTCACCAAATACTACTCTATTTGATATATATATCTTATTAGCTTTTTAAATGTTAATATTTCTAAATCAAATTAAGCATCAAATCCTACTTTATTTCCTATCAACTTAATTGAAATTTATCTAAAGCAAATAAAACTTCACTTGCAATTTACATTTCTTCCTTTTAAAAGAGAAAGCTGAAAAAAATTAGAAGAAATTTATAATACCTCAGTTTAATGTTATGGTAGAGTTTTTCTACCAAAATTTATTTATCTATTAAAGTTGCAGCTCAAAATTTAAAGATGTTGAAGTTGTCTTTGGTGCTCTCTTTTTATATATATATATATTAAAGTTTTTGAATTTTATTGAATATCCAAAACTTATAAAATCTCTCGATGTTACTAATGTGGTTCCATCATCTCACATCGCTTCAATGCCTTTACATTAGAAATTGCTCAAAGTTGTCGTCTTTACCAGAAGAGATGCAACACCTCACTGTACTCAAAAAATTAAGCAATGCAATGTGTCCAAAATTAAGTAAAAGATGCACTGGTGAAGACTGGTCTAAGATTGCTCATGTCCCTGAAATCTATTATGATGTCTTTAAAACAACAACAGATGATGAATAAATAATGTAAGTCACCAAGCACTGTTAACAAGCACTACACTTATTATTATTTTTTTGTTGAATAAACACTACACTATTTGATACATATATCTTATTAACTTCTAAATCAAAATATGCACTAAATATTACTTTATTTCTCATTAACATAATTGAATTTTATCTACTCACCGAATTAAACTTCACTTTTAAGTATAATGCTTCAATTTAATGTTATGGTAGTGTTCTTCTAACATAACTTATTTATCTATTAAAGTGGCGGGTCAACTGGAGTACGTTGAAGTTGCCTTCGATCCATTTTTATATATGTTGAAGTCTTTGAGTTGTTCGATTTCCGTTGTTTGTTTTTAATTTGATTTATATCAAAGACCATTGATATAATAATTTGTTCCATGATGTGTTTAAATGTAACCATTCTTTGTTTCATTCACCATAAATAAATAAACTCAAATTTTTATGTTGATTGACTTGAATAACTTATTTTATTTTATTTATTCATCAAGGCTTATTTGAAACAATGGTTAGAACTTTTATTTGGTACTTTGATAATATAAATTTATTTTTTAAATTAATTTCTAATGTTACATACGTTGCATGTGATTTTATACGTTTAATATTTAATCAATTTTATAAATATTATATTTTAATTACAGTAATTAACGTAAAATAATATTTTTTATTTGAATTGTTGAATATAATTAAAACATATTAACTTATCAATTCAAATGTTATAATAGAAAATTTTCAAATCATAATTAAAACATTTTTAATATATTCAACATGCAAATATACAAAATAGTTTTACTTTATGTAATTACCGCAAAATAACCTTATTCAAAACAATAGTTTTCTATATTTTATACTTAGAGTTCTCTTCAAATAATAATTTTATTTTAAAATTAACACAAAATTTTTAACTAATAATTGTAAATTAAATTTTAGCTTTTTTTAAATATGTGATTATCGCAACCGCTACTAAATTATAAATACTTTTAAATGGATAATTATCACAACTTCTATTTTATTTCAATTTTTTATTTTAGAATGTGAATTTAGTAATATGATGGAAAATAAAACGTATTCTCGTCAATCCAAATGTTTTTCCAAACTCGTGCTTTTTTAAGTTATATAAATGAGTTCAAAGGTTTTATATTATAACTATTAGTTAAAATATGTCATAAGTCTTTCTACTCTTTGTAAATTTAAAATTTAGTCTTTTTACATTTTTAGATTTCAAAATTCAAGTCAAACTGTTAATTCTTTTAAAATTATTTTATTAAATTAACTTGTTAAATTTATTTTGCATTTCAACTACAATATCATGTCAAAAGAAACAGAGATTATGACTTGGTTAAAAACTTGAATCTACATACTTATTTTTTTTTAGATCATCCAACTTCCCATACTCTTTTCAGCACCTTCACAACTCACATAATAAGCTATACCCATCATCAACATGTTGGAACTTGATGTCTACCTTTTCCGCCTGGACTTCAAGGAGGTGACCGATTGAGAATTGCTGTGCCAGTTGCGTTTCCTTTGGTTGATTTGCTTTAGTTGTAATCCAGTTTCTCCTGGTAACTTTTCACCTGTTCTTGAGCACTGCGGTTGTGTCACCTGCTAATTTTTCAGCCCTTCTTTTGCGTATATTTCCTTCCTCAGTTCTTGATTGAAAGCCTGTTCAAACATTTCAAAACAACTACGTTAACGTTGAATTGATTTTAGGTTAGTTTAAATAAATAAGATAAAATGAAATTTAATTGTTACTAAAAAAATTTCCATCATATTATTACCGAATGAATCATTACAAAAGTCATAATTACATAGGCTTAATTGAAATGAGTTACCACTTTCAGAGTTTTAAATCTGAGGGTTCTTTCATTGTGGGTGGTGCTGTTAAAATGCGTAACTGATTACTAAATTATAAGTAATTTAGATTTGGCTGCCTGCAGTTTTGAGCATTTGACCAAACAATATACGTTATTTGAAGCAGTTGAGATTTTTTGAACCTAGCCGAAAATGGAAAAATAAAAAGACTTACAAATTCCATTTGCAATTTGCAGAATTCGCAAACAGTTAACCTTGCTGGATGTAGGGGAATTGAAGAGTTACCAAAAGACATAAGGTACCTGATTAGCCTTAGAGCATTAACGGTAAGAACAAAACAGACGCGTTTGCCAGAGAATGGAATATCGTGCCGAAGTTCTCTTCAGATTTTGGGTTTTTTTAAATGTGAAAATTTAGAAAAATTGTTTGAAGACATTAAAAACCTAACAGCCCTCCAAGTATTGTACATCAGAAAATGCAAAAACTTGGTTTCATTGCCACAAGGTCTAAAATACCTTACTACATTACAAACTTTGATAGTTTATGGTTGTAAAAAGCTTGATCTCACTATGGAGGAGTTGGAACTTGAGAGGAAAGAAGGTGGTAGCCTTCGAAATTTGGTGATCAAAAGACTGCCAAAGCTGGAGTCACTACCCCAATGGATTCTTCTAGGATCCACCAAAACTTTGCAGTACTTGTGTATCTCAGAATTGGAAAATCTCTCCACGTTCAAACTCTTGAAATTTATAGTTGTTCAAAGCTGTCGGTTCTGCCCGAAGGGATGTAACACCCATTTCACTCAAAAGATTAAGTATTGAAGGATGTCCAAAATTAAGCAAAAAATGCATTGAAAAAACCAGTAAAGACTAGCCTATGATTACTCGTGTCCCTAAGATTATTGTGAAGCCATGAAGTCCTCAACAACAGATGATGAATAGATAAGGTAAGTCATCAAACACTACTCTTTTTGATACATATATCTTATTAGCTTTTTAAATGTTAATATTTCTAGATCAAATTAAGTACCAAATACTACTTTATTTCTCTTTAACATAATTGAAATTTATTTACTTTAAAGCAAATAAAATTTCACTTAAAAAACAACCGATGGACTAAAAATATTTCAAAAGTGAGTTGAAGATAATTTCATGAGTTAATATTCAGTATATTGATAATATATATTTTTTATTTCACAAGTAGTCTTATAAAATTATCATGTGCCTCTTTTATTTTAAATATTTATCATTTTAATATTTTACTATACTACTATAGGATACTTGTAAACCCCTAACCCTGCTAGTGGAATTAAAAAGCTCCACTAATAGTATACCAACTATTTTATTTTTTACTTCATTGGTAGCGTATATGATATTATCAAAAATGTTAATAGTTATATATTTTAAAATTGTTGAAACAAAGTTAGAAGCAACACATAAACAACAACAAACTTGCTTAAGAACTAAAATGAAACCGAGAGCAAAAATGAAAATGAACTTAAGCAGAAATCATGGATGAGAAATCAGCAACACTTTTCATTGATTGATAATGAAAAATAAATACAAAGTTTGTAAGTCAAATGACCATTACCTAATGATTTACCTACTCCCACTAATAATCAACTAATACAAGTTAAATTTCAAACTAAAGCAAGCTGATATATCAGCCATTACATCCATTACATCAAAAATCCTACTAACTTAGATTACAAATTACAAACTAACTAAAGTTGGTTACATTGGAACAAAAAGAACAAAATGATCCTAAGCTAGTTGCTGCATTCGGTTCTGCTCCATTGCTGGTCTGCTTGCTGACTTGCTGGCCATATGTTGCATTGCAGGCCAATGCTCAACACTCCTCCTTGAACTGTATGCAACACACACCAATCTTGTTTCTTAAATTCTCAAACCTTGCTGTACCAAGTGGCTTAGTCAAGATATCAGCCAATTGATCTTGTGAGCTGCAATGAACAAGGCTAACTTCTCCTGTCTGCTCAGCCTCTCTAACAAAATGAAATTTGATTTTAAAATGTTTAGTCTTACCATGGAAGACTGGATTTTTAGCAATAGCCACTGCTGATTGATTATCAACTTTAATTTCAGTAGACTCAAGTTGCTCTTCATTAAGATCATATAGCAACTTCCTAAGCCAAATGGCTTGATTTATTGTCTTTGTTCTTTGCTTTGCTATTCTCGCTTCTCACAGTGGATTGAGCAACAGTCTGTTGCTTCTTTGAACACCAGCAAAACACACTCAAGCCAAGGGTGAAAAAGTACCCTGATGTGCTTTTCATATCATCAATACAACCAGCCCAATCGCTGTTTGAATAACCAACCAACTTCAGTTCCTTTTCTTTCTTAAACAACATACCAAGCCTCAAAGTTCCTTTAATGTATCTCAGCACCCTCTTGGCAACCCTGAAATGCAGTACATTACAATAATGCATAAACCTAGCCAACAGACTTACAGCATGCATCAAGTCAGGTCTGGTTGCTGTCAAATAGAGTAAGCAAACTACTAAACTTCTATACTCCTTCTCATCGACCCTTGCATGATCACCAATGCTTGACAACTTCTCTCCTTGAGCCATTGGTGTGCTTATAGGCTTGCAATTTTGCATGCTAATATCTTCAAGATGAATGCATGTTGGCTAATGAAAATCCCTCTGGTTTACTTTTATACCAAGGAAGTAGGTCATGACCCCCAAATCAGTCATATCAAATACTTCTTGCATCTGTGCTTTAAACTCATTGACCAGAACATCCTTGCTTCCAGTCACTAGCAAGTCATCGACATAAATCGAGACAATCAGCAATGTCTCATCCTTAGATTTCTTCACATAGAGGGTTGGCTCACTTAGGCTTTTCTCAAACCCGAGCTTAGACAGGTAAGCATCTATCCTATCATACCATGCTCTAGGTGCTTGTTTCAGCCCATACAGAGCCTTCTTCAACTTATAGACCTTGTCTTCTTGTCCTTGGACTTGGAAGCCATCAGGTTGCTCTATGTAAATCTCCTCCTTGAGAAAACCATTTAAGAAGACTGACTTAACATCAAGTTGATGTATCTGCCATTTCTTCTGTGCAGCCAAAGCAAACAGTAGTTTGATGGTATCCAATCTTGCAACTGAGGCAAAAGTTTCCTCAAAATCAACTCCATACTGCTGGCTGTTAGAATTAAGTGACCCTAATTCTTATTTAAATAAAATACGATGGAAAATAAAATAAAAGTAAAATCCATATAGAACTAGACTTCTTTTATTTTATTTTAGAATAAGGTTTTTTAAATCTTATTAAACTCCATCTATTTTATATTTACTAGGATAAGGTGTTTCAATCCTACTAGAATATGGCTTTACAAGCCTATAAATGACATAGTCTATTCCTTTTGTATTGATTCAAATTTTCGACATAGTGAATTTTCTTCTCCTCTCGCCCGTGGTTTTTTCCCGAAAGGGTTTCACGTAAAATTTTGTGTTCTTTATTTTTTATTTTATTTTATTTTTTTCACAATTTGTATCGAGCTTCCGGTTGTTCATCTCGATCACGGTAATGGCGTCTTTGAAATATGAAATTTATTGTTGGATCGCAACACCGCATTTACGTTGTGGCGATTAAGATGCAAGCGGTTCTTGCGCAGATGGATCCGGAGGATGCCTGCTAAGGATAGATAAGATGCCTTCGACATTAACGGATGAAGAGAAGAAGCGTAAGGATCGAAAGGCATTAACACAATTGCATCCGCATTTGTCCAATGAAATTTTGTAGGATGTGATGAAAGAGAAGATCGCCATTGCATTATGGAAGAGGCTAGAACAAATATGTATGTCGAAAACTCTAACAAGCAAGTTGCATATGAAGCGGCGTCTTTATGCTCATCGTTTGGAGGAAGGTGCGTCAGACCAACAACACTTAACAGTGTTTAAAGAAATTCTCTCAAACTTGGAGGCCATGGAGGTTCGGTATGATATAAGGAAGATCTAGGTTTGATTCTACTTTGTTCGTTGCCTCCGTCTTATTCAACCTTTAGAGACACGATTTTATATAGCCGCGAGTCTCTCACAGGTTGATGAGGTTTATGATTCTTTAACCTCGTATGATAAGATGAAACATCTTGTGGTTAAACCCGACTCTCGGGGAGAGGGTCTCATTGTTCATGGGAGACAAGATCGAATCATCGATGATGATCGTGGTAGGACACGAAAAAGAAATCATCGTGGTAAATCTAAGGGTAGATCAAGTCTTCAAATAGAGGTAAAACTTGTAACTTCAAGAAGAAAGGGCACATTAAATCTGAGTGCTATAAGCTACAAAATAAGATTAAAAGGAAAGTCATGCGAATCAAAGGAAAAACAACTGAAAATTTGGTGAAGTGATGTTATAGAAGACTACACAATGATGGTGAACTTCTAGTCGCTTCTATCAATGATTCTAAAGTAAGTGAGGAGTGGATACTTGATTCAGCCGCACCTTCCATATGAGTCCCAATCGGGATTGGTTTACAACTTACACAAATTAATCCGAAAGTGTTGTTTTGATGGGAAATAATGCTTCGTGTAAGATCGCAGGTGTTGGAACAATTAAAGTTAAGATGTTTGATGGAGTTGTCGAACACTTAGTGACATACGGTATGTTCCGCAATTGAAAAAGAAATTTAATTTCGTTGAGTACTCTTGATTCAAAAGTGCAGATACACACAGTGAAAGTGGGGTTTTAAAGATTTCAAAGGGTCCCTTGTTGTGATGAAAGGGCAAAGAAAAAAACGCCAAGTTATATGTTTCTGAGTGGTTCTCATATTCGTGGTGATCATTGTGCTTCTTCTCTTCCTTGTCGGATGATGATATTACTAAACTTTGGCATATGCGCCTAGGGCATATGAGTGAGAATGGCATGGTAGAATTGAGCAAAAGAGGACTTCTTGATGGGCAAGGAATTTGCAAACTGAATTTCTGTGAGCACTGTGTTTTTGGGAAGCAAAAGAGAGTTCGATTCACTAGAGGAATCCATAACACGAAGGAAACGTTGGAGTATATTCATTCTGATCTGTGGGGACCATCCAGAGTGCCTTCGAGAGGTGGAGCTAATTATATGCTAACCTTTATTGATGATTTTTCCAGAAAAGTTTGGGCGTTCTTCCTGAAGCAGAAAAGCGATGTGTTTTTCGCATTTAAGTCTTGGAAAATTATGATTGAAAAACAGACGGGAAAACAGATAAAATACCTCCGCACAGACAATGGCTTAGAGTTCTGTTCTGATGAGTTTAATAGATTGTGCAAGTCAGAAGGGATCGTGAGACACTTGACGATTCGTCATACTCCAAAGAAAAAGCGGCGTTGCGAAACGAATGAACGAACGATCATGGAGAAGGTTCGATGTATGTTGTCAAATGCCAACTTACCGAAGTCGTTTTGGGCGCGTACGACCTCATCGCATGTTTTTGATCAACCGATCTCCATCCATTGCCATTGAGAAAAAGACTCCACAAGAGGTATGGTCTGGTAATCCTGCTAATTATTCTGATTTAAAGATCTTTGGGAGTCCTGCGTATGCTCATGTTAATAATGGAAAATTGGAACCGAGATCCATTAAATGTGTTTTTCTTGGTTATAAAGCTGGTGTAAAAGGGTATAAGTTATGGTGTCCTGAAAATAGGAAAGTTGTGATTAGCAGAGATGTTGTTTTTGATGAAACTGCTATGCTTCCTAATTTATCTCTTAAAGACTCTTCCAATAAAGAAAATCAAAAGCGGTGGAGCATCGAGTTAATACATGAGTCGACTCCTCAAGTCAATACAAAAATTGAGAATAGAGTTGCTTCTTCGCCTCAATACTCTATCGCTAAAAACAGAACTAAAAGAGAAATTAAACCTCCGAAGAAGTATCTTGAGGTGATCTAGTTGCTTATGCTTTAAATGTGGTCAAGATATAGATGCGAATCAAGAGCCATCAAATTATTCTGAGGCGATTAGTCATTGTGAAGACTCGAGAAAAATGGATGTTTGCTATGCAAGAGGAGATGGAATCACTCCACAAAAACAAAACATGGGATCTTGTGAAACTTCCTAAAGGTAAGAAGACTGCTTAGTTGTAAATGGGTGTTTAAAAAGAAAGAAGGGACTCAGGAGTTTGAAGAACCTAAATATAAAGCAAGGCTTGTTGCAAAGGGTTACATCAAGTTCCAGAGTGGACTTCACAGATGTGTTCTCCCAGCCAGAAGCATAGTTCGATTCGAGCTTTGCTTGGTATTGTGGCCATGCATGATTTAGAGCTTGAGCGATTAGATGTAAAAAAGCGCATTTTTGCATGGAGAACTTGAGGAAGATATTTACATGCAACAACCAGAGGGTTTTACAAATCTCGAAAAAGAGGATTATGTTTGCTTGTTTGAAAAAAGTCCCTTTACGGTTTGAAACAAATGATCAGCAAAGCGGTGGTACAAGAGGTTTGATTCCTTTATGACTTCTCACGATTTCAAAAGAAGTAGTTTTGATGATTGTGTTTACTTTAAGAAAAACAATGATGGTTCTTTTGTGTATCTACTTCTTTACGTTGATGACATGTTGATAGCAAAGAAAAGACAAAGGAGAGATAAGAAAGGTCAAAGCCCAACTAAGTGAAGAATTTGAGATGAAAGATTTGGGACCAGCAAAGAAGATACTTGGTATGGAGATTCTTAGAGATAGAAAAACAAGTAAATTGTACCTAAGTCGGAAGGGTACATTGAGAAACTTCTTTGCGAGTTCAATATGCGAGTGCTAAGCTGTCATTAGTACTCCTTTAGCAAATTATTTTAGACTTTCATCGGCTTTGTCTCCACAATCGATGATGAGATTGAGTACATGTCACATGTTCCATACTCTAGTGCAATGGATCTCTCATGTATGCTATGGTTTGTTCACGTCCGCATTTATCATATGCAATCAGTGCGATTAGCGTATATATGGCGAATCTCAGTAAAGAACACTGGAAAGCGATTCATGGATTTTAAGATACTTACGAGGTACTACTATCGATGTTTGCTTACGCTTTGGAAGAACTCAAAGATGGAGTTATTGGGTATGTTGATGCTGATTTTGCTTTGGAGACCTTGATAGAAGAAGATCTCTCACAGTTATGTCTTTACAATCGGAGGTTGTGCAATAAGTTGGAAAGCCACTTTGCAAACTACGATCGCTTTGTCTACCATGAAGTTTGAGTACATGGCGATTACCGAGGCTTGTAAAGAAGCTATTTGGTTGAAGGGACTCTTTAGTGAACTAAATGAAGACCTTCAAATCAAAGACATGATTTTGTGACAATCATCGTTGTTGCCATCTTTCTTACAAAAGATCAAATGTTTCATGAGAGAACAAAACACATTGATGTTCTGTATCATTTTGTTCGTGATATTATTGCTCGTGGTGATATTATTGTGAGCAAAATTAGTACTCATGAAAATCCTGCAGATATGATGACCAAGTCACTTCCTATAACCAAGTTTGAGCATTGCTTAGACTTGGTTGGTGTTCATTGTTGAAGTTAAACCCTTAAGGGGTTTTATGGAAGAGGTGGAGAACTTGTTCGCGATTAAGAACTTGTTCATTGAGAATTTGTGTCAAGGTGGAGATTGTTAGAATTAAGTGACCCTAATTCTTATTTAAATAAAATACGATGGAAAATAAAATAAAAGTAAAATCCATATAGAACTAGACTTCTTTTATTTTATTTTAGAATAAGGTTTTTTAAATCTTATTAAACTCCATCTATTTTATATTTACTAGGATAAGGTGTTTCAATCCTACTAGAATATGGCTTTACAAGCCTATAAATAGACATAGTCTATTCCTTTTGTATTGATTCAAATTTTCGACATAGTGAATTTTCTTCTCCTCTGCCCGTGGTTTTTTCCCGAAAGGGTTTCCACGTAAAATTTTGTGTTCTTTATTTTTTATTTTATTTTATTTTTTTCACACTGGCTATACCCCTTAACCACCAATCTTGCCTTGTGTTTATTCAATGAGCCATTAGCATTGAATTTCACTCTAAAGACCCATCTAACTCCAATAACCTTCTTTTCCGGTCTCTCAACCAAGTCCCAAGTCTGATTCTTTTGAATCATGTCCATTTCTGCTTCCATAGCCTTCTTCCAATTTATGTCCCTAGCTGCTTCTTCATAGCTCGACGGCTCTACAATGGCTACATTGCATCTCTAATAAACATCAGCAATGGACCTAGTACCTCTCACAGGAAGGTTATCAACATTGCTATTACTAGGCTCACTTTCAACTAGCTCCAGGTTGCCTTCAACCGAATCCTCTTCAAACTGACTTGCATTCGAACCATTCCAGTTCCAAATCTTCTTTTCATCAAATCTGATGTCTCTACTTACCAAAATCTTCCTTGTTGAAGGATCATAGACTCTATAGCCTTTCTTGTCACTGCTATAGCCCACAAAAATACATGGAATAGACCTCTTCTCTAGCTTGGTCCTTCTTTCTGCAGGTACAAGAACATAACACACACAACCAAATACTTTCAAATGAGAGACAGATGGTTTGAGTCTATGCCATGCTTCAAAGGGTGTCTTATCCTTGAGAGCATGTGTTGGGAGCCTGTTGAGCAGATACACCGAGCTATTGACAGCTTCTGCCCAAAATGAGTTTGGAAGCTTACTTTGGAACAGCAAGCACCTAGTCATATCCATTACAGTCCTATTCTTCCTTTCACATACTCTATTTTGCTGAGGAGTGTACACTGTGGTTAACTGATGATAGATCCCAGCCTGCTCACATAGCCTCTTGAATCTATCAGATAGATACTCAGCCCCATTGTCTGTTCTTAAAGTCTTACTCCTACAACCAGCTTGGTTTTCAACCATAGCTTTGAATTTTCCAAAAGCTTCAAACACATAGACTTCTGTTTCAAGAAGAAAATCCAACAAAATCTGGTCAGATCATTAATGAAAAGTACAAAGTACTTACTCCCATTCAGTGAAGGGGTCTTCATTGGGCCACAAATGTCAGAATGCACCAGCTCAAGCTTTTCTCGAGCTCTTCATGCTTGATCAACTGGAAAAGGAAGCCTAGCTTACTTGCCAAGTTGACAGACATCACAAACACCTTCAAGTGGCTCGACCTTGGTCATATCCTCTGCCAAACTAAGCTTATGCAGCAGATCAAGTGACCTGAAATTGACATGGCCTAGCCTCTTGTGCCATAGTCCAGCACTGTCACTTTGATTCAAATATGCCCTCCTTTCAAGCTGACTAATATCCAACATGAAACACTTGTCTGCTATAGGTACTATGACAACTTCCTAACCAAGTGAATCTTCAATAACACAAGAACCACTTCTAAAGAACAAAGAATAACCTTTTTCAACCAGCTGACCAACACTTAACAGGTTTTGGTCTATATAAGGCACATACAACACATCAGTAATCAGCCTGTTACCTGAACTTGAGCTGATCAACACATCACCCCTGCCTTTAGCTTCAATTAAGCTCCCATTGCCAATTCTGATCCTTAAGCTAAAACTCCTATCAAGCTTCTTAAACAAGTTCACATCAGCAGCCATGTGATGTGAGCAGCCATTGTCTACAAGCCAACTACATTTGCCTTTGCTTGTGGTTACAAAAGAAGATGCACTAAAAACATGCTCCTTCTGAGCTTGTTGATCCTCAGCGGGATGTACCTGATCTTGTTGCTGTACTGGTGCTTTGCCTTTGCTCCTACAAATTTTCTCAACATGATCATATTGCTTGCATTTCCAACATTGAACATCTGGTTTTCTCCAACAGTTTCTTTCTGTGTGTGTGGTTCTTTTGCAATGAGTGTATGGTGGGTAGCTTCTCTTGCTTGAATCCTTTCTGAATTTGTCCTTCTTGTCAAGCCAAGGCTTCTTGCCTTTTTTATTTGCACTGGAGCTCTCTTTGGCCCTTGCTTGGAAGGCTCCTTCAGAGTGTTCTTCCGGCCTATTAGCCCTTCTCTGCTCCAAAGTATAGAGTGAGTTCACCAATTCTGATAGAGAAATGGTGGTGAGGTCTTTCGAATCCTCCAATGAGGATATCTTGGATTCGAATCTCTCAGGTAATGTAGTGATTACCTTCTCAACCACCCTACTTTCAGCAAAGTCTACACCAAGTAACCTTATATTGTTCACTGTGGCCATTATTCTATCTGCATACTGCTTAATGGTCTCAACATCTTTCATCTTGAGATTCTCGAAATCTCTCCTCGATGTCATCATTTGTTCTTTGTCTAGTCTTATCAGACCCCATGAATTCCTCCTTCAGCCTGTCCCAAGCTTGCTTAGGTGAGTCACATGCCATAATGCGAGTGAAGATAACATCAGATACTCCATTCTGCAAGCAGGCCATGGCTTTAGGCTTCTTGGCAGTCTCCTCAGCATGCTGTCTCATCTGAGCAACAGTGGGATTGGCTCTCAATAGATGTGGCTCGGCATCATTCTCCACTCCACTCTATAAATTGTGTGCTTGAAGGTAAGTTTTCATTTTGACCACCCAAATATGGTAGTTCTCACCAGTGAACACATGAGGTGGAGGTGGTGTGA
This sequence comes from Gossypium anomalum, assembly GCA_025698475.1. NCBI lineage: Eukaryota > Viridiplantae > Streptophyta > Magnoliopsida > Malvales > Malvaceae > Gossypium > Gossypium anomalum. The sequence goes on along the minus strand of CM046957.1, from coordinate 70,511,897 downwards.
AACTCATCCTGCTGCAACAAGTTCAACAGCTTCGGTTTCCTACTTTCTTAAGCTTAATTTCACAAACAAACAATAACCACCAAGAGAATACCCTCAAAGACTTAGGCTCATGATACCATTTGTTGAAACAAAGTCAGCAACAACACATAAACAACAACAAACTTACTTAAGAACTAAAATGAAACCGAGAGCAAAAATGAAAATGAACTTGAGCAGAAATCATGGATGAGAAATCAGCAACACTTTTCATTAATTGATAATGAAAAATAAATACAAAGTTTGTAAGTCAAATGACCATTACCTAATGATTTACCTACTCCCACTAATAATCAACTAATAGAAGTTAAATTTCAAACTAAAGCAAGCTGATATATCAGCCATTACATCCATTACATCAAAAATCCTACTAACTTAGATTACAAATTACATTGGAACAAAAAGAACAAAATGATCCTAAGCTAGTTGCTGCATTCGGTTCTGCTCCATTGCTGGTCTGCTTGCTGACTTGCTGGCCATATGTTGCATTGCAGGCCAATGCTCAACAAAAATGAACTATTGGTGGAAGACAGTCAAGATTGTATCTTTGATTATTTTTACTCATTTGATCCGATCCAGCTCCAATGCTTCAATATCATCCACGAAGACGCAAAATAAGCTCTATTGGGTCGGTCATGTATTCGTAAATAAAAAATATGCAACGATTATGGGACAAAATCCATGAAGTTTCAACATGTTCTTGTGTTGTATTTCTGATAACATTTTTAGCTCATTCCTGAAACTCCTGTCAAAAGTCCAGACCTCTGCTTCTGTCTGGTGAAGTTTTTTTAAGGCAGCAATCTTTCCATATGGTAACTTACCGTGCTTTGTAAACACTACCATAACCACCGGATCCAATACAATATTGGATGTTAAAGTCTTCTGTGGCCTCAATGATGTCTTAAAATGCAATTCTTCCATCAATATTCAAAATAACTCATGTAAAATGGAATAGGGCCCTCTAGGGAATCATAGAATAGATCAACCTTTTTCCGTAGGCATTAAGGATTTAGAAATAATGCCCCTTAGGTTGTTTTGGCTAATATCCATAACTTTAACGTAGACCGTGTTATCATATTGACGTGATATTTCTCTATCGATTAAGTTATGACTTAGATCAATAATATTATCTTAACAAGTGAAGACTTCAAAGGAAATACTTTCATTCAAATAACTCAAACTCGAAAATATAGACAAAGATAATAGGTTCTAACTATTTTAAATTGGTCGGATTACCCACAGCATAAGAGATAGGACCAGTAATGTTCAAACAAACCATTTTCAGACTCATCAAACTATTCAAGTTTCCCCAGTCTCTTAGTCTTGATCTAGTTTAAACAGGTTTATTGCTTTGGAAGTCAAGGTCTTCCTTCTATCTTTTTGGAGCCCAGTCGTTATGGTTTGTCGGCCATGAGAGGACACTGACCCACGCGGAAGCCATTACTGTCTTCATCCGGAATTTCTCCATTAAAATCATTCCACGAAACACCCTAAAAAAAAGGTGGTGGGTCAGATTAAATTCCAAAGGTGCATCATGTATTTCTAACTTTTCTAGGCTTTTGCATTGGAGTTGCAATTGACAGTGGTTTATATCAACAAAAATCATAGGATATATTATTTTAATAAATTTTATGAAATGTAATTGAAATAATCTTTATTATTAATGTATAAAATTTTTAATTTTAAATTAAAATATGAATAAATATAACAAAAAGGATTAAAGCATAACATTAATAGAAAATAACCTGGCTGGATGCGGAGGGGTTTTGAGGGATATGCTGGGTGATGTCTTGGGTCTCCTTGGCGTGATGGAGTCGAACGAAGCGGAAGTTCTTGCTATTAAAAGCGTGTTGGAGGTTTTCGAGAGATGTTGCGAGTTTCATCTAAGTGGGTAGAGATAAAAATGAATTGATGAGAAACTAATCAAATGCTTTAAGGTATATAATTATATAATTTTCTTTAACATTGTGTTTGCTTTTACCTATAAAAGGTAAAAAATGATTTTTTTAAAAAATATATATATATTTCTCAATTTTTAAAGTTAGGACTAAATTGATAGATTTTATAAATGTTGAGGGCTAAATTTTTTTTTTAGAATTAGAACTAAAATAATAAATCTTATAAACATTGAGAGCTAAATTTGTTAAACTTTTTATATTTAGGATCAAATTGTTAAATTTGTAAACACTATAGCTAATTTTATTACTAGACCAATAAGAAAAGCCCACATCAACTTGGAGTGACTAAAATATTTAATTTTAAAAAGTTTAGTGACTAAATCAAAAAAAATTAATAGTTAGCTAACTAAAATAAGACGAAAGGTATAGTTGGGTAACCATTTCTATAGTTTTTAGTATATTCGGTCATTATCTAATTGAAAATTTTAATGGAGGGGCTAATTTGCATGTTTTGAAATATATAAAAACTAATTTACTTATTTTTTCAGTAAAAAGGCGGAAGTACAATCCACCCAAAATACAGGGCTTCCTGATACTTTTACTATCCATTAAATATATCTCTATGATATATTTTTCATTTATTGTAATTATTATGAATTTTTATTCAAATTCAGTTTAACAATTATGGAGTTTATTAAATATTATTATTATTATTCAATATAACTAATGTTAAATTTTTTAAGAAGAATTATTATCAATTGAGTCTTAAATCTTAAATAATTATATTGAAAACCGTGGGAGAAGATAATTGTGGGTAATTTATCCAATAAAATAAAATAAGGAATCAGTTAAAACAGTGGGAATCTCCAAATTTGTGCATTTGATGAACTTGTACATATAATTGAATGTCCATGACTTTTGTGAGAAGATTGTGAATCTAAAATGAAAGAGTACTGCGGATTATGATCTCACTCATTATTTTGATAATCCACCTCTCACTCTTCATTTTAATGTTAGAAACACTAAAGTAATCCATTTTACTTCTTGTTTTAATGAGTAAGACCATAGTTGAAAGACACTATGGCATCATGTCAAAGATAAATAAGACCGTGGATGGGAGACGCTATGATATCTATTGAACAATTGATATTCAGGTAATACGTATTAGATGACGAATGGTTACATGAAATGGTTGTGTGAAATGTTTACAAGAACTGGTTATATGGAAATATATGTACAAAATAGTTGTATGAAATAATTATGAAGATAGATAAACAAAATAAGAATAAGCACATGGAATATAATTTATGTTAAGTTTGATATAAACTTTACCGGAATAAATATACTTAAAATATATGGAAATGATGAAACATGAAATATTGATATATACTTAAAAAGAAACGGTAATAGAATTAATATGTTTCATGACATGTACATATATGATTATCTTTGATACGTTGATACAAGGAAATTATGTAAGTAAAGACAACTATTAAACTCAAATGTGACATGTCGAGAAAATAAGTATATCAATGTTGAATTTATATGAAATATATTGAAGTATACTAACAATGATGTGGCTTGACACTTAGACAAAGGACAAGCTATTGATTGAATGGTAATATGTTTAATTACAAGAAGCATTGAAATGGTAAGTACTTAGATGAAAATAAAATTTAAGATTTTGCGAATTTTTTTATTATATAATCTCGATTTAATTCCATTTGGTTTCTAGTGTATGTTTGGGGCTTTGAGGGCCCAATAGAGAGACGTTATGATTATTTTTAAAATCTGAATAATAAATGACTCAGAATTATCTGAAAATGTTCAGTAAACTCCGATAATGCCTCGTACCCTATTCTGGCAATGGATACGGGTAGGGGGTGTTACATACATTGATTCATCTTGGCAGTCGTCGATTACTTCAAGAGGAGGGTGAAGGTTACTTCATATGCCAATTTTACAAAGTCATCAAACCCTAAAAAAAAGTCATCAAAGCTATACCCATCATCAACATGTTGGAACTTGATGTCTACCTTTTCCGCCTGGACTTCAAGGAGGTGACCGATTGAGAATTGCTGTGCCAGTTGCGTTTCCTTTGGTTGGTTTGCTTTAGTTGTAATCCAGTTTCTCCTGGTAACTTTTCACCTGTTCTTGAGCACTGTGGTTGTGTCACCCGCTAATTTTTTCAGCCCTTCTTTTGCGCATATTTCCTTCCTCAATTCTTGATTGAAAGCCTGTTCAAACATTTCAAAACAACTACGTTAACGTTGAATTGATTTTAGGTTAGTTTAAATAAATAAGATAAAATGAAATTTAATTGTTACTAAAAAAATTTCCATCATATTATTACCGAATGAATCATTACAAAAGTCATAATTACATAGGACTAATTGAAATGAGTTACCACTTTCAGAGTTTTAAATCTGAGGGTTCTTTCATTGTGGGTGGTGCTGTTAAAATGCGTAACTGATTACTAAATTATAAGTAATTTAGATTTGGCTGCCTGCAGTTTTGAGCATTTGCCAAACAATATACGTTATTTGAAGCAGCTGAGATTTTTGAACCTAGCCGAAAATGGAAAAATAAAAAGACTTCCAAATTCCATTTGCAATTTGCAGAGTTTGCAAACAGTTAACCTTGCTGGATGTAGGGGAATTGAAGAGTTACCAAAAGACATAAGGTACCTGATTAGCCTTTGAGCATTAACGGTCAGAACAAAACAGACGCAATTGCAAGAGAATGGAATATCGTGCCTAACTTCTCTTCGAAGGTTGATGTTTTTTGAATGTGAAAATTTAGAAAAATTGTTTGAAGACATTAAAAACCTAACAGCCCTCCAAGTATTGTACATCAGAAAATGCAAAAACTTGGTTCCATTGCCACAAGGTCTAAAATACCTTACTACATTACAAACTTTGATAGTTTATGGTTGTGAAAAGCTTGATCTTACTATGGAGGAGTTGGAACTTGGGAGGAAAGAAGGTGGTACACTTCGAAATTTGGTGATCAAAAGACTGCCAAAGCTGGAGTCACTACCCCAATGGATTCTTCTAGGATCCACCAAAACTTTGCAGTACTTGTGTGTATCTCAGAATTGGAGAATCTCTCCACGTTCAAACTCTTGAAATTTATAATTGTTCAAAGCTATCAGTTCTGCCTGAAGGGATGCAACACCCATTGCACTCAAAAAATTAAATATTGAAGGGTGTCCAAAATTAAGCAAAAAATACATTGAAAAAACCAGTAAAGACTAGCCTATGATTGCTTGTGTCCCTAAGATTATTGTGAAGCCATGAAGTCCTCAACAACAGATGATGAATAGATAAGGTAAGTCACCAAACACTACTCTTTTTGATACGTATATCTTATTAGCTTTTTAAAGGTTAATATTTTTAGATCAAATTAAGCACCAAATACTACTTTATTTCTCATTAACATAATTGAAAATTATCTACTCTAAAGCAAATAAAACTTCACTTAATAAACAACCGATGGAGTAAAAATATTTTAAAAGCAAGTTGAAGATAATGTTAAATGTCTTTTTTAATTATTTCATGAGTTAGTATTTAGTATATTGATAATATATTTTTTTTATTTTTCAAGTAGTCTTAAAAACTTATCATGTGTCTCTTTTATTTTAAATATTTATCTTTTTAATATTTTACTATACTACTATAAGACACTTGTGAACCTCTAACCCTATTAGTGGAATTAAAAAACTTCACTAACAGTTTACCAAATATTTTATTTTTTCACTTCATTGGTAGTGTATATGATATTATCCAAAATGTTAATAGTTATATATTTTAAAATTTAAAATTTAAACTCCAGTGAATGAACAGCTTTTAAAATTATAAAATTAATAATAAAAAGGTAAAAATTCTATACTAGAGGAAAAAAATTTCCAAAATGATTGAATTGTATACTATTATTAAAAATTATAAATAAATTCTAATTTAAAATGATATTTAAATTGTGAAAAGGATACTCATTTTAAATATAATTAAAAAAAAAGAAATATTTTGTAATTAACTCAATATTTTCATATGCTTCGTATAATAGATATAATCTACTCGACCCTAAGTAGATGAGATAAATAGAATAACAGAAGAAAAACAGACCCAAGGGTTGGAAACTTTACCTGGTGCAACATCTTGTTTGATTGGATGAATCATAATCAACGAGTCTAGCTGTGCCAAAATCCGAGACAAAAGCCTCTAGGTTTGGGTTTAATAAAATGTTGTTCCTTGATTTGTCTGGATGAACTATTAGTGGAAGACAGTCAAGATTGTATCTTTGATTATTTTTACTCATTTGATCCGATCCAGCTCCAATGGTTCAGTATCATCCGCGAAGACGCAAAATAAGCTCCATTGGGTCGGTCATGTATTCGTAAATAAAAAAAATGCAACGATTATGGGACAAAATCCATGAAGTTTCAGCATGTTATTGTGTTGTATTTCTGATAACATTTTTACCTCATTCCTGAAACTCTTGTCAGAAGCCGATACCTCTGCTTCTGTCCGGTGAAGTTTTTTTAAGGCAGCAATCTTTCCACATGGTAACTTACTGTGCTTTATAAACACTAACATAACCACCAGTTCCAATACAATATCGGATGTCAAAGTCCTCTGTCGCCTCAATGATGTCTTAAAATGCAAATCTTCCATCAATGTTCAAAATAACTCGTGTAAATAATATTATCTGAACAAGTGAAGACTTCAAAAGAAATAATTTCATTCAAATAACTAAAACTCGAAAATATAGACAAAGCTAATAGGTTCAACTATTTTAAATTGGTCGAATTACCCACAACGTAAGAGATAGGACCACTAATGTTCAAACAAACCATTTTCAGACACATCAAACTATTCAAGTTTCCCCAGTCTCTTAGTCTTGATCTAGTTTAAACAGGTTTATTGCTTTGGAAGTCAAGGTCTTCCTTCTATCTTTTGGAGCCCAGTCGTTATGGTTTATCGGCCATGAGAGGACACTGAATCACGCGGAAACCATTACTGTCTTCATTCGGAATTTCTCCATTAAGATCATTCCACGAAACACCCTAAAAAAAAGGTGGTGGGTCAGATTAAATTCCAAAGGTGCATGTATTTCTAACTTTTCTAGGCTTTTGCGTTGGAGTTGCAATTTGCTGTCGTTTATATCAACAAAAATCATAGGATATATTATTTTAATAAATTTTATGAAATGTAATTGAAATAATCTTTATTATTAATGTATAAAATTTTTAATTTTAAATTAAAATATGAATAAATATAACAAAAGGATTAAAGCATAACATTAATAGAAAATAACCTGGCTGGATGCGGAGGGGTTTTGAGGGATATGCTGGGTGATGTCTTGGGTCTCCTTGGCGTGATGGAGTCGAACGAAGCGGAAGTTCTTGCCATTAAAAGCGTGTTGGAGGTTTTCGAGAGATGTTGCGAGTTTCATCTAAGTGGGTAGAGATAAAAATGAATTGATGAGAAACTAATCAAATGCTTTAACGTATATAATTATATAATTTTCTTTAACATTGTGTTTGCTTTTACCTATAAAAGGTAAAAAATGATTTTTTTAAAAAATATATATATATTTCTCAATTTTTAAAGTTAGGACTAAATTGATAGATTTTATAAATGTTGAGGGCTAAATTTTTTTTTTTTAGAATTAGAACTAAAATAATAAATCTTATAAACATTGAGCGCTAAATTTGTTAAACTTTTTATATTTAGGATCAAATTGTTAAATTTGTAAACACTATAGCTAATTTTATTACTAGACCAATAAGAAAAGCCCACATCAACTTGGAGTGACTAAAATATTTAATTTTAAAAAGTTTAGTGACTAAATCAAAAAAAATTAATAGTTAGCTAACTAAAATAAGACGAAAGGTATAGTTGGGTAACCATTTCTATAGTTTTTAGTATATTCGGTCATTATCTAATTGAAAATTTTAATGGAGGGACTAATTTGCATGTTTTGAAATATATAAAAACTAATTTACTTATTTTTTCAGTAAAAAGGCGGAAGTACAATCCACCCAAAATACAGGGCTTCCTGATACTTTTACTATCCATTAAATATATCTCTATGATATATTTTTCATTTATTGTAATTATTATGAATTTTTATTCAAATTCAGTTTAACAATTATGGAGTTTATTAAATATTATTATTATTATTCAATATAACTAATGTTAAATTTTTTAAGAAGAATTATTATTAATTGAGTCTTAAATCTTAAATAATTATATTGAAAACCGTGGGAGAAGATAATTGTGGGTAATTTATCCAATAAAATAAAATAAGGAATTAGTTAAAACAGTGGGAATCTCCAAATTCGTGCATTTGATGAACTTGTACATATAATTGAATGTCCATGACTTTTGTGAGAAGATTATGAATCTAAAATGAAAGAGTACTGCGGATTATGATCTCACTCATTATTTTGATAATCCACCTCTCACTCTTCATTTTAATGTTAGAAACACTAAAGTAATCCATTTTACTTCTTGTTTTTGTTTTCATTTTATTGTTTAGTGGGAGTAGTTATGAGTCTTCTTTAAATTTATTGTAATATTTTAGTGATATTTGTTGGCATGGAAGCTTTTGCGCCAATCTTGACATTTTGGATTTGTTGACTTCCAATTTCAACCACCTATAATTCATATTATTTTCCTGTGTAAAGCTTCAAGAACTGCCCTCCTTGGCATCTAATACCTTGGAATCCGAAAATTATGACTAAAATTCATACAACAAACAATTACCATGGCCGAATCCTTTTCATTCGAGATCGCCGGAAAAGTATTGGAGAAACTAGGGAGTGCTGCCTATGAAAGAATTAGCTTGGCATGGGGTATTCGAGAGGAGTTTGAAAAGCTTAAGCTGAGCCTAGCTGCCATCAGAGCTGTGGTCCTGGATGCTGAACAACAACAGGCTCGTAGCCTGGAGCTCAGTCTTTGGCTACAAAGGTTCAAAGATGCTTGCTACGACGTGGAAGATTTGATAGACGAGTTCGAGATCCAAGAGTTGAGGAGGCAAGTCCTGGAACAGGGAAGCACTGGAAGGAAGGTACGCCATTTCTTTTCTGGCTCTAACCCTTTGGCATTTCGCTTTAAGATGGGCTATAAGATCAAAAAGGCAAACGAGAGGTTGAATGAGATTGCAGCTGAAAAGGCCAGGTTTCATCTCACTGAAAAACATGAGACTAATGTCATACATCGTGAGAGGGAAACCTACTCCTTTGTTGAGAGATCTAGTGTTATCGGTCGAGATGAAGCTAAACAACACCTAGTAAACTTCTTAATGGATCCAACTGATGGGGAAGATATCCCTGTCCTTCCCATAGTTGGGATCGGAGGTATTGGGAAAACTACCCTTGCCCAATTGGTGTATAATGAGGAGAGTGTGAAGTCGCATTTTGAATTGAGAATTTGGGTTTGTGTTACAGAGGATTTTGACATCAAACAACTGATGATAAAAATCATTAAATCTGCCATTGGTATGGACTGCAAGGACATGAATAAGGAGGAATTGCATAAAGTTTTACAAGATTGTTTGAATGGTAAAAGATTTTTTATGGTATTAGATGATGTCTGGAACGACGACAACAAGAAATGGCGTGAGCTGAAAGATTTGTTGTGTGGGGGAGCCCAAGGGAGTAGAATCATTGTCACAACTCGTAGCCGCAAAGTGGCTACAATCACAGGCACAACACTTCAATATGATTTAGAGCATCTTTCTGATGAGAATTGTCTATCATTGTTTCTTAAACTTGCCTTTAAAGAAGGTGAAGAGAAACAACATGACAATCTTGTAAAAATCGGGGAAGGAATTGTTCAAAAATGCAAAGGGGTTGCTTTGGCCGTGAAGACTTTAGGCAGCCTACTCCGTTCAACAAGGGTACAACATGATTGGGAACTTGTGAGAGATAGTGAACTATGGAAGTTGAAACAGGAGGAAAATGACATCTTGGCTGCTTTAAAACTAAGTTATGATCATTTGCCCTGGTATTTAAAGCAATGTTTTGCCTTTTGTTCAGTTCTTCCAAAAGATTTTGAATTCAATGCAATCTTTTTGATCCGATTGTGGATGGCAAATGGCTTTTTGCAATCACCATACGAAAATGAAAAGCCAGAAGATATTGGGAACCGGTATATACAAGAGTTACTATCAAAATCTTTCTTCCAACAATTTGAAGATAATTTTTTTAGTTTCACCTTCAAAATGCATGATCTAGTACATGATCTTGCATTATCAGTGGCACAAAATGAGGTGAATTCATGTAACCATTATTTGACTGGGAATGTTCGACATTTATGGTTTGATCTATCAAAGCAAGATGCTTCCCAATTGCCAAATAACTTGAGCCGTCTACAATCACTTATCTTATCAGATGAAAAAGGCAAGGGTGATAGCGAATCTCGTATTGCAGAAGTCATCTCAAGGTCTAAACATTTGAGGGTGTTAGATTTGAATGCCAGCAGTTTTGAGCATTTGCCAAACAATATACGTTATTTGAAGCAGTTGAGATATTTGACCCTAGCCAACAATGGAAATATTAGAAGACTTCCAGATTCCATTTGCAATTTACAGAGTTTGCAAACACTTGATCTTTATGGATGCAGGGGAATTGTAGAGTTACCAAAAGACATAAGGTACCTCATTAGCCTTAAGAGACTTAACGGTAACAACAAAACAGATGCGTTTGCAAGAGAATGGAATATCGTGCCTAACTTCTCTTCGAAAGGTTGATGTTTTTTGAATCTGAAAATTTAGAAAAATTGTTTGAAGACATTCAAAACCTAACAGCTCTCCGAAAATTGTACATATATCGATGCCACAACTTGGTTTCATTGCCACAAGGTTTAAAATACCTACCTACATTAGAAAATTTGGGAATTGTATGTGAAAAGCTTGATCTTACTATGGAGGAGTTGGAACTTGAGAGGGAAGAAGGTGGTAGCCTTAGAAATTTGGGGATCCGAGAAGTGCCAAAGCTGGAGTCACTACCCCAATGGATTCCTCTAGGATCCATCAAAACTTTGCAGCACTTGTACATCCGCGACTTGAAGAATCTCTCGATGTTACCAATATGGTTCCAACATCTCACATCGCTTCAAAGTATTGAAATTATAAATTGCCCAAAGTTATCGTCTCTACCACAAGGGGTGCAACACCTCACTGCACTCAAAAGATTAGAGATTGGAGGGTGTCCAAAATTAAACAAAAGATGCATTGAAGAAACCGGTGAAGACTGGCCTAAGATTGCTCATGTCCCTGACTTTTATTATGATGACTCGAAGACAACAACAAATGACGAATAGATAAGGTAAGACACCAAACACTATTCTATTTGGTATATATCTTATTAGCTTTTAAATTTTAATATTTCTAAATCAAATTAGGCACTAAATATTACTCTATTTCTCACTAACATAATTGAATTTTATCTACTCTTAAGCAAATAAAACTTCACTTGAAAAACAACTAGTGAAATAAAAATACTTCAAAAGCGAATCTAATAGGATGCTAAATGTCTTTTTTAATTATTTAATGAATTAATATTTGACATATTGTCAGTATTTTTTTATTTTATAAACAGTATTAAAAAATTCTCAATATTATCTAAAATGTTAATAGATATATATTTCCAATTTACATTTCTTCATTTTATAAGAGAAAGATGAAAAAGAAAATGTATAATCCCTCAATTTAATGTTATGCAGAGATTTTCTAACACAACTTATTTATTGATTAAAGTGGCAGGTCAAATTTAAAGAGGTTGAAATTATCTTTGGTGCTTTCCCATGTATATATATATATATATATATATATAGAAAAGTGTGAATTGTTGGTTTCAATGTATGTATGCTTATAATTTGATTTGTATCAAAGACAATAATGTAATAATTTGATTTCTTTGGTTTGTAAATGTAATCATCACTTGTTTGCTTCTTATTTTCTTTATTATAATTAAATAAATAAATTATTTTTTTTGTTTCTACAAAAAAGTGGTTATATGCTTGAGGAACAACGCTAATTTTTTTTATGGTATTTATGTCTTTTAACTTTTTGCAAAATAAAAAAAAATGGTATTATAAATATTAGAAACTCTATTGCATGTGTATCTGTGTGAAAATTATGCATGTAGATCACAAATTGTTGAGTAGTAAATTTAAGGTTTTGCTAATTCAATTGATATATGTTTAAATTTTATTTTATGCATATTTTATTATTATTTTTTAAATAAAAAGATCAAAATACCCTCAAATAATATAAATTATTTTAAATGCGAAGAGACATTTAAAGTAATTTCTTTAATTGAGTTTGGATCTGGTTGATGGGTGATACCAACTCTGTAAAGAGCTCTATAAATTAAAACAAAATAAAGTCATGGTTAAGTGATAAATTTAATTTTTTTTCAATGTAATTTGACATGGGTTTAAATCATATAGTCGGTTCCGCACCAAATCCAGTTGCACTAGTTGGAACATTGCACACCAACTGATGCAAGAATAATGTTAAAAAATAGATAAAATTATTATTTTTTACCAACTTTAATTTTTTTAATAACCAAATTTAAATTTTAAACTTTAGTAAATGAACAACTTTCAAAATTATAGTAGAAAATTAATAATAAAAAAGTAAAAAAAAAGACAATTTCTAAAAGTTTCACCAACACAACTTGTAACGACCCAAATTTTAAGGTCATCGAAAATTAAGTTTTCGGGTTATAATTTCCATAAAATAAATTTGTAAATATTTATTAGAAATATTTATGAAGCTAGTAGTGTAGTTAAATAGACTTTGGTTAAGTGAATTAGCTTGAATTAAAGCTAATTTAGTGAAAGGACTAGATTGAATAAAGTGTGAAGGTTTAATTATAAACTATAGAAAAGTCAAGGGATTAAATTAGCAAATAAGCCTTATGTGACAAGTGTGTGGTAAGTATAAATATATGTGTATTATTTTAATTGGTACAAATGTATGAATAAATATGTATTTACTTAGTAAATAAGAAATAATAATTATAATTTAAAATATAATAATAATGATATAGTATAATAGTTATAATAAATAAAAGAAATAAAACATAAAGAAAAAAAGAAAAAGAAGGGCACGAATAGCAGGGAAAGAAAGAAAGAAAAAAAGGAAAAGGAAAATAAAAGGAAAATTTGGGGTTTTGGAGTTTTAAGCTTGATTGATAAGTCAATTTGATCCCTTTTCTTGTAATTTTGATGTCTATGGAATCCTAAGAAAGAATACTACTTGAATTATGTTGAAATTTAAAAAGTTATTAAATTTTTAGATGTTGATTAAGTTGAATAAATGGAAGAATTAAGTGTTAATTTGATGGAAATTCAAGTTAGAAGAGGGAGAAGGATTAAATTGTGAAAGAAAATATAGGTTTTGCAATAATAGGGATTGAATTGAAAAGATGTTATAATTAGTGTTTTATGCTGAAATTTAAGAGTTGGAATAGTTTAAAATGATAATTGAATGAAAATATAGGATTTATTTTGAAGAAAAAGAATGGTTATGATGGAAAGACTAAATTGGAATTTTAATAAAAGATACATGGAAATACAAGAGTGTATTATTAAATAATATATATTGATAATTTTAAATGTTAAATTTTATGTAGCCAACGTAGCACTGGAAACGACCTCAAAGAAAGGAAAGGAGAAAGTGGACGAGGATATCGAGTAAACTCGAGAAATTCGATTTTTATTTCTATAAACTATACTTAAAGTATATTTAATGTTGTAAATGTTTAATGTATGAGAATGAATTTAAGGTAAGTTTACCTATACTTGAATTATGAAATCCCTATTAACTAGTCGGGCTAGTCGGATATAGTTGGCATGCCATAGGATCAGAGAAGATTTGGGATATTCCGACTTCGTGTCGATGAGACACTATAAGTGTCGACTACGGTTAAAGTTCCGGATTTGTTCCGAAGAGGTACTTTGTACCTATTTAAGGCTATGGTTATTTCGGATTTGTTCCGATAGGGTACTTTGTGTACCATAAAGTTAAAGTTCCGGCGATGGCCGATGAACACTATGTGCGATCCCAAGTGTGTGGGTTGGATATGGATCCGTATATCCGTCAGGTCCGCGTTATGTTAATAGGGGTACAATAAAAGTATTAGAGTTGATTGACACAATAAAGTTGACTGTTGTAAGTAATGTATTAAAGATTAACGATTACAGATTGAAAGCAATGACATGTTCCCCATGCTATGATGAAAGATAAGAGAATGAATTATAATAATAATAAAGATGAAAATATGTGTTAAGCTTAAATGTACCTGTGACATATTAATATTTAAGTATCGATTTATAGAAATACCACTGAGTGGTTACTCAGCATACGGTTGGTTTTCGTGCGCAGGTTAGGTACGAAAGAAAGTTAAGGACTCAGCATCCAAGCCAATCCCGGACTCAAAGTGGTGATTACTTTTCTTTGGTAAAATGGCATGTACCTAGGTTTTTAAAGTGTTATTTTATATATGATAGTGTATAAACATGAAAGTTGTTGAAGCATGGTATGAAATATGCATATTTTGAAAGTTAAATTTATATGAGTTTGAATAGAATGATAATCTTGTACAATTTTGATATGAATTGTGGTTCAAAATTCTTATGAGGCATTGAAGTGAATGAATGAATATTTGCTAGTTTAAATGGCATAATGAATGATATTTGATCTAAGAACTATTAGAAAATGTTTGAGCATGAAATTGATGTGTTTAGTATGTGAAAATAGCTCAAAAATGGTCAAAAATCATGTTTTCACACGGCCAAGTCACATGGGCGTGTGCCCAGGCCATGTGAAATTGGCAGAATCTCCCAGGCCACACGGCCATGTCCCAGGCCACACGGGCGTGTGCCCCTATCTTCAAGGTAAATTTTTGAAAGTTGCCGGTTTAGTTTCGAATTACTTGTAAAGCATGTATTGGGCCCCGCAGGCCCATATTAGGGACTTTATGATGAAGTTTGATGAATATTGATTTGGAATGTAAAGTTTATGAATCAGTTTTGTATAAATGTTAGTGTATAAGTCCGGTAATACCTCGTAGCCCTATTCCGATGACGGCTTGGGGTTAGGAGGTGTTACATTTAGTGGTATCAGAGCTATTCAGGTTTAGTCGATTCTAGGACTAAATAAAGTTTGAAATTGAGTCCAGAGGTACATGCCATTATTATGTTAACTTTGAGTCGGGATTGGATGCTGATTTATATATACTGATAAATTAATTTGTTTTATAGTGTGAAAAAGATGTCTGACGAAAGTATCGAGGGTACCGATCAGGAAATGTACAGTAGAGATGAATCATATAATGTAAATGAATCTGAATCTGTGACCCCAAGTATAAACCCGGTAGGTAACCAACCAACGAATACTAGAAGGGATAATACAGAAATATTTAGAATGATTGTCGAAGCTCTTCAAAGAGCAGTAGGAAGTATGCCTATTACTACTACTACCCCCGCTACCCGAAGAGCCCTTATTAAGGAATTGCGAAAGTATGGAGCTACAGAATTTACGGGATCAAAGGGAATTGATTCAACAACAGCTGAAAATTGGTTAGAGACTACCAAGAGAATCTTGAAGCAATTAGAATGCACACCACAAGAAAGTTTAGTATGTGTTGTTTCTTTGTTACATGAGGAGGCTTATATATGGTGGGAATCAGTGATCCAGAATATACCGGAAGAACAGGTAAACTGGGAATTCTTTCAACAGGACTTTCAGAAAAATTATTTGGGAGAGACATATATGGAAGATCAGAAACAGGAGTTTATGATGCTGAAACAGAGAGATATGACTGTAGTGGATTATGAACGGGAATTTCTGAGATTGAGCAGATATGCAATTAAATTTGTGCCACTGTTTATGTGATGCAAAGCGATTTCTAAGAGGATCATGAGATTGTAATGACCTAATTTTTGATAGTGTCGGAAATAGTGATTCGAGATCACTAAATCCGACAAGTGAGTTGAAAATTTAATAAATTAATACCTATGAGTCAAGTGTGATTATAGAAGTATTTTTTTTTAATTAGTGAATTTCCTGATTTAAAAGAATTAATTAGGTAAATCGGGTTGAAAATGAGGTATCGAGACCTCAAATTCATAAATCGAGCCATAAATATTTTTATAAATATTAACGGAGTGTTATTAAGTTAGTATTAAAGTTTCGTTAGAAAATTTTAACGTTTAGTTAGTCAATTAATTAAAAAGGACTAAATTAAAAATAGTGCAAAATTTGGTAAAGTGATTAAATAGTTTAAGTGACTAATCAGGAGGGATTTAAAAGGAATTAGACCAAAATTATATGGGCTGGACGGTTTGGGCAAGAAAATCAGCAAAAAGACAAGGAGAAACAAGGGCAAAATTGAAAATTTTACAAATTAAACATATAAAATAAAGACAAAATTGAAAAATCTAGAGATATCATCATTTTTCTTCAGCAAAAACGCCATGGGAGGTCTGGAAGTTGCTGGTTTTTCATATTTTGACATATGTGAGTTCAATTTTTACTTTTTCTTAGTAATTTCTATGTTTTAGTGACTTTTACAATTAGGTCCAACTATCTAATTCATTAGTTTTTGATTTTTTGGGTGACTTTAAAAGTTACCATGAATAAGTGTTGTATGATTATGGTGGATTATTATGGAATTGAAGTTCTTATTTTATTATATGATGATTTTATTAAGTAATTTTGATAGAAATTGATTTTAGGACCTAATTGTGAAAAAGTTGTGAATTAAGGTTTTGTGCTGAAATTCTGATTTTCAAAGGTTTTTTAGTAGCTTAGAATGAATAAAAAAAGTGTTAATTGAGAAAAATTAGCTCAATTGAGAGGCTAATTGAATAGGGACGAAATTGTTATTTATTAAAAGTTTAGGGGAAAAATGGTAATAAACAGCTTGCACTAAAATAATTTTGGACAGCAGCAGTAGGCTAACTTTGAAAAATCACCATAAATTTTAGAAATAGAACTAGAAGATGAACAAAGTATAAAATTAAATCTTATTGAGTCTAGTTTCTCATAGAAAAAATGGTGTAAGCAATGGACTTGTAAATAATGAGATATAATAAATTTTGTGAGACAAGGTCAGAATGAATTCGGGTTCCCCTATTTTGACTTTGAAAAATCATAAAAAATTGAATAAAAATAATTAGGGGATTAAGTTTATATGTCTAGAATTCTGAATAAGTCTATTTTCAATAAAAATAAACGAGAACATTATTCGAATCCTGTATGAAGAGATAATTAATTTTTAGCGAAAAAGGGTCAGAACTATCAGAAAGCAGAACATGGGTGACTTTAAAGAATAAACTGTACCTATTGGCTAAACCTAAAATTCTAAAAATTTTATGGTAAGAAGATATGTGAGTTTAGTTTCAGGAAAAATTAGAAGATCTTAATTTGGAGTTCTGTAGCTCCAGATATAAATAATTTAGTGACTATGACACGGGTGGATAGCTTGAATATTCACATAAGAAATTAGTGAAAATTATGGATAAGGTTACTTACAAGTGTGTTACTTATAGCAAGGATGTGGATGGGGAGGAGGAGGAGGAAAAATATATGAATGACTTGTGTATAAATTGATTACATGCCTGATTATAAACAATAAACGTTGAATTAGTAATGATATAATGTTTTATTTCATATGTTCATTATTAAATTGTAAATATTGAAAAAGTATGAAAATTGAGCTAAATGTTCAAATTGAGTGGAACGCAGGGTTGAGTACTTTCGTTTTGTGGCTAAAATGAATTGACAGAAAAGACCATGGCTGGACCATGGCAACATGTGATATGTGATTTCCGTATCGGAGAGATGTGATTATGTGCTTCCGTATAAGACCGTATCTGAGATGTGGCATCTGTGTGATATATGCTACTGTATAAGACCATATCTGGGATATGGCATCAGTGAGATATGTGATTTGTGTAAGACCATAGCTGGGCTATGGCATCGATATGTGATATGTGATTACGTGTAAGACCATAGCTGGGCTATGGCACCAATATGTGAATATGTGTAAGACCATAGCTGAGCTATGGCATCATTATGTGAAGATGTGTAAGACCACAGTTGAACTATGGCATCGAGAAAATGAAGTACTCAATTCCGTAAGACGTTCACTAATTTGAAAAAGTTTGGTAAGTGTTAGATGGAACTATGTGATATAAGGAAGTATGAGTTGATATAACATGAGTATAGAACTTGGTTGATGAATGAATTCATTTGTGATTATATAATCGTTCATCTTGAGTGTACTGTCCATATGTATTGATATTTCAAATGATTTAATGAATAAATTTCCAACATGGAATAAACTGAACACGAGACAAATAATTATGAAATTGAACTCAAAATTCTTGAAAATGACGGTTATTGATATAAGGAGACATGAGACATTGATATATGAATATGGAATATGTTTGACAAATGTGTTCATTCATAATTACGGAATTATGTATCTCATGTGTACTATTTGAATAAAGATGATATTTCAAATACTTTGGTTATTTAAGCTCAAATATGAAATAGTATGAAATCAAGATAAGTTGTTATGAAAATAAATTTTAAATTATAGAGATATGGCTGATATATATCAATAGATTAGTCAATGTTGGCTTATGAATGATATAACTATAACTAGCCATTGGTATGGCTTGTATTTAGTAAGTTTGAGATTCAAATTATTATGATTTTATCATGAATATGGCTACGAAATGAACAAACGATGATAATTATAAGGCTTGGTTGAATACCTTAAATTGATTCATAAATGTATTAAAATGTTGGTGAAGATAAATGATTAAATGGGTAAGAAATATGGCTTGGAAAATAGCCTAAGTGTTAGCCACACGGGCTGAGACACGGTCGTATGTCTCAACCGTGTGAGGGACACGGCTTGGAGACACGGGCGTGTGGCCCGGCCGTGTGGTTCGATTTGCATGATGACGTTATAAAAAGAAAATTTCATGTCCTGAGGACACGGGCGTGTGACCCTATTTCTTGGGAAATTTCCTAAGTTTTCCCGAATCTTCTCAGAGCTCTCAGTTTAGTCCCAAATTAATTCCGATGTATGTTTTGGGATTCGTAGACCCAATTAAGGGACAACATGCATGTGTTTGAAAAGTTTGAATTAAAAGAAATTTTATGGTCTGATTTTTGCATGTATGTGTATGTTGAGGTTCGGTAATGCCTCGTACCTTGTTCTGGCATCGGATACGGGTAAAAGGTGTTACAGAGATGAATTCCAACTGTAATTGATGCCTCTATGGATTACAAAGTTTGCAGACTTAGTAGAAAGAGCTAAAATGATTGAGCAAGTACTGGGAAAGAGTAAAAAGTCTGAAACTGTCTGTTCAGCTGAAAAACCTCCTAGAACTGCTAGTTCAAATTAGCAATTTAAACGATCGAGGGAATCTCGTGGTGGTGGAATATTCAGTTCAAGATCAAAAAGAGGAGACAGAAGTCGAAAGAGACAAACTACTGTATCTACTGGCAGTATTAGAAGCCCAGCTAAGAATTATTGTGGTAAGAGACATAAAGAGGAATGTAGAAAGTTATCTGGGGGCTGTTTCCGATGTGGATCTATGGATCACTTTATCAAAGATTGTCCGAAAATTATAGGAGCAGTACCAATAGGTTCTCAAAAATCTAAATCTGCTTCTAAGGGCCAAGGTCCAGGCCGAGGTGGTTCAATGACTAGAGGAGGTACTAGAAGAACTAGCGAGAATGCTACTCAACAATCTGAAGTAAGAGCTCCGGCCCGAGCATATGTTGTAAGAACACGAGATGAAGGGGATGCTCATGATGTGGTGATAGGTATATTCTTATTATATTCAAAACCCGTTTATGTTTTAATAGATCCAGGATCGTCACATTCCTATGTTAATACAAAACTGGTTCAGATGGGAAACTTAAAGTCTGAATTGTCTAGAGTAATGATAGAAGTGTCTACTCCATTAGGGCAAACTGTGTTAGTAAATCAAATATGTCGAAGATGCCTGTTGATGATTCAGGATAGAATCTTTTCTATTGATCTGTTAATTATGCCATTCGGCGATTTTGAAATTATACTGGGTATGGACTGGTTTTCAGAACATGGAGTAATTTTGGACTATTATAAAAAGAAATTTACTATCCAAAATGAAGGTGGTAAACGGATTGAAGTAAATGGTATAAGGACTACTGGTTCAGCTCGAATCATTTCTGCAGTTAAAGCTAGTAAGCTTCTTTACCAAGGATGTGCTGCTTTCTTAGCATATGTTATTAACTCCTCAGTTGAAAGTCAGTGTAGTAAAATTTGGACTATATGTGAATTTCCTGATGTGTTTCCTGAAGAATTACCTGGATTACCTCCTAATTGGGAAGTTGAATTTGCGATTGAAGTATACCCGAGTACAGATCCAGTGTCAATACCTCTATATCGAATGTCACCTACTGAGTTGAAGGAGTTGAAGGTACAACTACAAGACTTATTAGACCGAGGGTTTATACAACCAAAGTACGTCACCGTGGGGAGCCCCAGTATTATTCGTTAAAAAGAAAGATGGTTCGATGCGGTTGTGTATTGATTATCGACAGTTGAACAAGGTGACTGTTAAGAATAAATACCCGTTACCTCGTATTGATGATTTATTTGATAAACTAAAAGGAGCTTCTGTATTTTCAAAAATTAATATGAGGTCGGGATATTATCAGCTGAAGGTAAAGGAGAGTGATGTACCGAAGACAGCATTCCGTACACGGTATGGACATTATGAATTTTTGGTGATGCCATTTGGGTTAACCAATGCTCCGGCTACTTTTATGGATCTTATGAATCAGATTTTTCAACCGTATTTAGATCGTTTTGTAGTGGTTTTTATCGATGACATCTTGGTATACTCGAAATCTGAAATTGAGCATGAATAACATCTTCGAATGGTTTTGCAAATATTGCGAGAGAAACAATTATATGGGAAATTGAGTAAGTGTGAATTTTGGTTAACGGAGGTTGTATTCCTTGGTCATGTAGTATCAACAGATGGGATAAGAGTAGATCCAAAGAAGATTGAAGCCATACTTCAGTGGAAAGTTCCCAGAAATGTGTCAGAGGTACATAGTTTCCTTGGGTTAGCCGGATATTATCAAAGGTTTGTGAATGAATTTTCAAAGATAGCTTTACCAATGACAAAATTACTGCAAAAGAATGTTACGTTTGTTTGGAGTGAGCAGTGTCAGAAAAGTTTTGAAATGTTGAAGCAAATGTTGATAGAAGCACCAGTATTGACTTTGCCAGAGTCGGGAAAAGATTTCGTTGTATACAGTGATACTTCTTTAAATGGTCTCGGATGTATATTGATGCAAAACGGAAAGGTAATTGCTTATGCTTCACGGCAATTGAAATCGCATGAACACAATTATCCGACTCATGATCTAGAATTAGCAGCGGTGATTTTTGCTCTAAAGATTTGGAGACATTATAGAAATGCTATATCTACACTGATCACAAAAGTCTCAAGTATCTTCTGTCACAGAAATAATTGAATTTGAGACAGCGTCAGTGGATAAAACTTTTAAAAGATTATGATGTGTTATTGACTATCATCCGGGTAAAGCTAATGTGGTAGCTAACGCACTGAGTAGAAAAGCTGCAACTGAGTTGAGAGCAATGTTTGCACATCTCAGTATTATTGATGATGGAAGTCTTTTAGCTGAATTGAGAGTAAAACCATCAATGTTTGATCAAATTAGAACAGCACAGTTATAAGATGAAAAGTTAATGAAGAAGAGGGAGACGGTACAGAACGATACAACAAGGAATTTTAGCATTGATGAGCATGATTGTTTGAGATATCAGAATCGACTTTGTATTCCAACTACTTTAGAGTTGAAAGAGTTAATACTTCAAGAAGCACATGACAATCCTTTTACATTACATCTAGGAGGAATGAAGATGTATCGTGATTTACGGGAATTGTATTGGTGGCCAGGTATGAAAAGAGATACAGTGGAATATGTGGCTAAATGTTTAACATGTCAGCGAGTTAAAGCTGAACATCAGGTTCCGACTGGATTACTTCAGCCTATTAATATTCCTGAATGGAAATGGGATTGCATCACGATGGACTTTGTAACTGGGTTACCACTGTCAGCAAGTAAGAAAAATGCTATTTGGGTGATTATTGATCGGCTCACAAAGTCAGCTCATTTTATAGCAGTTAGAACAGATTGGTCACTTCAAAGGTTGGCAGAAACTTATATACGGGAAATTGTAAGGTTACATGGTATTCCTGTATCGGTAATTTCTGACCGGAATCTACGATTCACATCGAGGTTCTGGAAACAGTTACATGAGTCTTTCAGTACTCGACTTCATTTTAGTACTTCTTTTTATCCACAGACTGATGGACAGTCGGAACAGGTCATTCAGATTTTAGAAGACATGCTCTGAGCTTGTATCATTGATTTTGAATCAGGTTGGGAACGTTATTTACCATTAGCTGAGTTTGTGTATAACAATAGTTACCAATCAAGTATTCAAATGGCACCGTATGAAGCTTTGTATGGTCGAGATGTGTCGATCACCAAAGTGTGTTGGACTAAATTGAATGAAAGAAAAGTGGTTGGTCCAGAATTGATTCAAGAAACAAAAAATATTGTTAAAAAGATTCGAGAAAGGTTGAAGGCAGCTTTTGATAGGCATAAATTGTGACAGCCCTAATGTGACCCTAGTCAAAAAGTGGTTTCAGGACCACAAAACCGAGTCATAAAAATAATTAACCGTTATATACTATGCTTATTGTATGTGTACATGCATGTGTGAAAGTTTCATGCTTTAATTTTGTCATTTGTATGTGAAATTTATTAAATAGGACTTATGTGAGACAATTGCGAAATGTGATAGATTAATTTTAAAGTGGCCTATTGATGCATGTTACAAAAAAGTTAGACTTGCATGTCAAATATCCCTTTTTATTATTAGTGGCCGGCCATGATAAAGCTTTTATATTAAATATATGTAGTAATTATTAGTTAAAGGGCTTTATAATTTAAAATATAGATGAATAAAATAAAAAAGAAGGGAATAGGGGGGTGAAAAGAAAAACAAAGCTTCATCTTTGTCTTCTTGGCCGAACGGAAGGAATGAAAAGGGGCAAAAACTTTCGGTCACTTTAAGCTTGAAGAGGTTAGTAAATTATGTTAGTTTTTGAAATTTTAAGCTTAGTTTAAGTTAATTAGCTAGTTTCATACTTAGCCCATGTCAAACTTTGAAATTTGGATGATGATTTGAGCTTTCGGTTGTGGTTGTTAAGAGAGGAGATGGGATTTTTGTCTTGAACCAATATTTTGCATTTAAGTGTTAATTGTGAACAAATACCTTTTGGGTGATTGAATGAAATAATTAGAGGTTTAATTTTCAAAAGGTTCGACAATGTATATGATTTTTAAGGTATAATTTTGAATAATATAAGTAATGTTATGCATAGGTTTCGGCTTTGATAGTATCTATATAAGTATAATTAGTTCATTTTGATAATATGGTATGAGGTGATAAGTAAAAATATTATGGTGGCCTAAGTTTAATGACATTCGGCTAAGGATTATAAGTGTTAGCTAATTCGGTATAAGAGTATAAGTGTTAATTACTTTATATTTGAAGTCTTGAAGAATAGGTTGTGGTTAATTAAAGTGATAAAGGTTAAATCTCTAAGTTTGGTTAAATTGGGCATTCGGCATTGTTTATGATATTAGATATGAGTGTATGAAAGGTTAAGTTTAAGTAGTTAGGTATGTTAAAATGTTGATGATTTAGGTGTTACCTATGGTTGATTTGGGTATGGTCTTTGCATGAGTAAAAATATACATATGGAAATGGTTGTTATATTTTACTAAAGTGTCACTATAAGCATTTATGTTAAGGAATATTCAGCTATGTTATATATATATTGAAATGATTATAATGGATAATATGTAAGAGTAAATTTCGGCTCGTTAAATATGCGGTATGTGTATGGAAAATTGTATAACTATGATGCATTAAAGTTACCCTATATGATCGAGTAGGTAATTAGATTACTAGTGGTATATATGTGTATTTCTATTCATGGTAACTTGGCATGTGAAATGGGTATATGTTAGTCAATATATGCACTTGAGGTGATGTGTTAAAATAATTAAGTATATGGTTTGGTTTCATTATTGAGTATAAGGGTTAAGTGCTTTAAATTGCCTTTGATGTTCGAAATGATTAAACAAATTCATTGGTTTAAATAAACCTCAAGAGCAAAGAGGAGCTAGATCCGATACGGAAAAGGAGAAAGCAATCGAATAGCCTATCCACAACTGTTCAAAAATATCTGATGTAAGTTTTTTTTTTTTTTGAAATAATGGAATTTAGCTTATGATTTGATAAAATCATGATATATAAGCATAATAAATAAATTGTGATCTAATGGTTCTATTTGAATTACGAGTGAAATAAATGATTTGTGCATATGACTTGTAGTCGAATGATTATAGAAATCAAGTTGAATAGCGAATCGAAATCGTGCTCTTTGTATGTGGCTATTGAGCCGAAAGTGGAATGGTTGATAAGCATGTTGTGATTGTGTTCTAGTAATGTAAATGAAATGCCGATGTTTTATGATACATATATATATATGTGCATGAAAATTTGGGATTATAACCGGGCTAAGACCCGCAGGCCTTGTGTGAGATTTATATCCGGGCTAAGTCCCGAAGGCATTAAATCTTTGGTATTATATCCGGGTTAAATCCATGAGCTTAGTCTTTGGTATTATATCTCAAGTTAAATCCATGAGCTTAATCTTCGGTATTATATTCGAGTTTAAAGCCTCGCAGGTTTTGTACTAATGACTGGATCCAGGTTTTAAACCTAGCAGGTTTAACGCCGGTAATTCAAGCAAGATTATGAATTTGAAGGTTCGAGATAAACTAATAGTGATTATGTATGATATTGTGATAGTCAGGTACGTATTATGTACTCGCATTTGAATTGATTTACAAGGTGAGTTATTAGTATCAGAGAATGATATATGCGTGTAAATGATTACTATATCTACGACTAAAGCATGGCTTATTTGGTCGATGTCTGACATTAGAAGAAAGTTTTTGACTTAAATCAACTGTATGAGCTATGAGTAAAGTAAAGTTACATACTGAAATTTCTTTGTGTATTCACGTATTTATATATATATATATATATATATATATATTCGGCCCAGTGATAATTAACTAGAATATTAGTTTTGTAATACTAAATGCCCGTTTTAAGTGACAAGTTTTAATTGTTTGTATTGCTTAAAACTTACTAAGCATAGAAATGCTTACTCTTTTGCCCTTAATTCTCTGTTTTATGGATCTCGTTCGTTAGCTACGGTCTCGGGGATCTCAAAGTCGAAGTCGTCCACACTATCTAAGCCATCCAGTACTTTTGTAGTTGAACTTTAATAATGGCATGTATAGGCTTGACCTTTTGTTGTTAAATAAGTATCTTTTTGATGATGTATATATGTATAGCCATGCGAAAATGGATTGTTAAGTTACTAAATGTGTTCCACATAGATAATGTGAATGTGTGGTTGATATTCAATTAGTGTTATCAATGTTTTGATGTAAATTGAACTTAAGAATGAATCAATGTACTTATCAACTTGAGAAGATTTTATTCTATATAGTATAATTGGAAAAACAATTTGGAATTCGGTTTTACAAGTGTGCCAACGAGAGTTATTTGATTAAAGTTAAATGAAATTTCGTGCTTGTATGGTGATATTCCTTAACCCTCCGGCGACGGATTCGGGTTAGGGGTGTTACAAAAATCGTACGCAGATCTGAAACGACGGGACATTGAGTACTCAGTTGGAGACAAAGTATTTCTTAAAGTTTCTCCTTGGAAGAAAATCTTGAGATTTTGTCGAAAAGGAAAATTGAGTCCGCGATACATTGGATCGTATGAGGTTATAGAAAGAATTGGACCGGTGGCATATCGTTTAGCTCTGCCTCCTGAATTACAGAAGATTCATGATGTTTTCCATGATTCTATGTTAAGAAGATACCGGTCAGACCCATCTCATGTGATTTCAACTGAAGATATAGAGATTCGACCAGATTTGTCATATGAAGAAGAACCGGTTAAAATACTGGCACATGGGGTAAAGGAATTACGTAATAAACGAGTTCCCTTAGTAAAAGTGTCATGGAGAAGTCATAATATTGAAGAAGCAACATGGGAACTGGAAGATACAATGAGATCACAGTACCCCCATCTCTTTACAGGTAAATTGAGGACGAAATTTATTGAGGGGGAGAAATGTAACGACCCAAATTTTAAGGTCATCGAAAATTAAGTTTTCGGGTTATAATTTCCATAAAATAAATTTGTAAATATTTATTAGAAATATTTACGAAGTTAGTAGTGTAGTTAAATAGACTTTGGTTAAGTGAATTAGCTTGAATTAAGGCTAATTTAGTGAAAGGACTAGATTGAATAAAGTGTGAAGGTTTAATTATAAACTATAGAAAAGTCAAGAGATTAAATTAGCAAATAAGCCTTATGTGACAAGTGTGTGGTAAGTATAAATACATGTGTATTATTTTAATTGGTACAAA
The DNA here is from genome assembly GCA_025698475.1 of Gossypium anomalum. Lineage (NCBI taxonomy): Eukaryota > Viridiplantae > Streptophyta > Magnoliopsida > Malvales > Malvaceae > Gossypium > Gossypium anomalum. The sequence continues at coordinate 70,485,300 of CM046957.1, read as the reverse complement.
TGTATGAATAAATATGTATTTACTTAGTAAATAAGAAATTATAATTATAATTTAAAATATAATAATAATGATATAGTATAATAGTTATAATAAATAAAAGAAATGAAACATAAAGAAAAAAAGAAAAAGAAGGGCACGAATAGCAGGGAAAGAAAGAAAGAAAAAAAGGGAAAGAAAAATAAAAGGAAAATTTAGGGTTTTGGAGTTTCAAGCTTGATTGGTAAGTCAATTTGATCACTTTTTTTGTAATTTTAATGTCTATGGAATCTTAAGAAAGAATACTACTTGAGTTATATTGAAATTTAGAAAGTTATTAAATTTTTAGATATTGATTAATTTGAATAAATGGAAGAATTAAGTGTTAATTTGATGGAAATTCAAGTTAGAAGTGGGAGAAGGATTAAATTGTGAAAGAAAATATAGGTTTTGCAATAATAGGGATTGAATTGAAAAGATGTTATAATTAGTGTTTTATGCTGAAATTTAAGAGTTGGAATAGTTTAAAATGATAATTGAATGAAAATATAGGATTTATTTTGAAGAAAAAGAATGGTTATGGTGGAAGGACTAAATTGGAATTTTAATAAAAGATACATGGAAATACAAGAGTGTATTATTAAATAATATATATTGATAATTTTAAATGTTAAATTTTATGTAGCCAACGTAGCACCGGAAACGACCTCAAAGAAAGGAAAGAAGAAAGTGGACGAGGATATCGAGTAAACTCGAGAAATTCGGTTTGTATTTCTATAAACTATACTTAAATTATATTTAATGTTGTAAATGTTTAATGTATGAGAATGAATTTAAAGTAAGTTTACCTATACTTGAATTATGAAATCCCTATTAACTAGTCGGGCTAGTCGGATATAGTTGGCATGCCATAGGATCAGAGAAGATTTGGGATATTCCGACTTCGTGTCGATGAGACACTATAAGTGTCGACTTCGGTTAAAGTTCCAGATTTGTTCCGAAGAGTTACTTTGTACCTATTTAAGGCTATGGTTATTTCGGATTTGTTCTGATAGGGTGCTTTGTGTACCATAAAGTTAAAGTTCCGGCGACGGCCGATGAGCACTATGTGCGATCCTAGGTGTGTGGGTTGGATATGGATCCGTATATCCGTCAAGTCCGTGTTACGTTAATAGGGGTAAAATAAAAGTATTAGAGTTGATTGACATAATGAAGTTGATTAATGACTATTGTAAGTAATGTATTAAAGATTAACGATTACAGATTGAAAGCAATGACATGTTCCCCATGCTATGATGAAATATAAGAGAATGGATTATAATAATAATAAAGATGAAAATATGTGTTAAGCTTAAATGTACCTATGTCATATTAATATTTAATTATCGATTTATAGAAATACCACTGAGTGATTACTCAGCGTACGGTTGGTTTCTGTGCTCAAGTTAGGTACGAAAGAAAGTTAAGGACTTAGCATCCAAGCCAATCCCGGACTCAAAGTGGTGATTACTTTTCTTTGGTAAAATGGCATGTACCTAGGTTGTTAAAGTGTTATTTTGTATATGATAGTGTATAAACATGAAAGTCGTTGAAGCGTGGTATGAAATATGCATATTTTGGAAGTTAAATTTACATGAGTTTGAATAGAATGATAATGTTGTATAATTTTGATATGAATCGTGGTTCAAAACTCTTATGAGACATTGAAGTGAATGAATGAATATTTGCTAGTTTAAATTGTAATGGCCTAAATTCAAGGTTATCGGAACAGTGGTTTCGTAACCACAAATCCGGTTTAAAGAGAAATTTATTTCAATATTTTTGCATGAAAATTGATATGATAGGAAAGTCGTATGAAAATATTGATAGAAAAATTTTATCGATTTAGTGGCTAGTTAGAAAAAGAAATTATTGAAGAAATTAGGTAAAAATAGGATATCGAGACTTCTATCTCGTAAAACCAAGTCAAAAATAATTTTATAAATATTTATGAAATGGTAGTAATGTGGTATTAAAATTTCGTTAGGAAATTTTAATGTTTAGATAGTAAATTAAATAAAAAAGACTAAATTGTAAAAGATGTGAAAGTTGCTAGAATGATTAAATAGCTTAAGTGTCTAATGAGAAAGGATTTAAAAGGAAATTAGACCCAAAATTTATTTGGGCTGGACGGCAAGGGCATGAAATCAGTAGGAAAATTGATAAATTAAGGGCAAAATTGAAATATTACAAAATTAACTAAATAAAACTAGGACTAAATAGGAAATATTTAGATTTCTCTTCATTTCTCTTCAATTCCAGCAGCTAAAAACGCCATAGGAGGGTTCTCTAAGCTGGTATTTCATAATAATTTTTGCACCAAGTGAGTTAATCCTTGCCTTTTTCTTGTAATTTTTGTGTTTCTAAGACTTTTACAACTAGGTTCTAGTATTAAATTCATTAGTTTTTTATTTCATGGATGAAATTGAAAGTAACCATGCTTGAGTTATGTAAGTTTATGATTAAATAGAATGAAATTAAAGCTTTAAATTGTTTATGAGATGATTTTATTAGGTAATTTCAATGGAAATTGATTTTTAGGACCTAATTGTGAAAATGTTTAGAATTAAAGTCTATTTCTGAAATTCTGATTCCTAAAGGTTGTAAACTAGTTTAAGGTGATATAATAAAGTGTTAATTGAGAAAAATAAGCTCAATTGAGAGGCTAATTGAGTAGGGACGAAATTATCATTTATTAAAAGTTTAGGGGAAAATGGTAATAAACAACTTGCACTAAAATAGTTTGGATAGCAACAGTAGACTAACTTTGAAAAATCACCAAAAATTGTAGGAATCTAATTAGAAGATGAAAAAAATATGGAATTAAATCTTATTGAGTCTAGTTTCTCATAGAAGAAATAGTGAAAGCAATGGATTTGTAAATTTTGAGATATAATGAATTTTGTGAGACAAGGTCAGAATGAATTCGGGTTCCCCTGTTCTTACTTTTAAAAATCATAAAAAATTGAATAAAAATAACTAGGGACTTAAATTTATATGTATAGAATCCTGAATGAGTCTATTTTTAATAGAAACAAACTAGAACATAATTTGAGTTTTGTATGAAGAGATAATTAATTTTTAGTGAAGAAGGGTCAGAACTGTTAGACAGCAGAACAGGGGTGAATTTAAAGAATAAACTGTACTGATTGGATAAACCAAAAATTCTGAAAATTTTATGGTAAGAACATATGTGAGTCTAGTTTTAGGAAAAATTATCGTATCCTAATTTGAAGTTCTGTATCTTGAGTTATAAATAATTTAGTGACTATGACTCAAATAGACAGGTTTGAATAAGCTATAAATAATAATAATGAAATTATAGAAATTGTTGCATATGAACATAAAATGTATTAAATTGATAATTAAATTTATTTATTTAGATCCAGAAGATTCAAATACGAAGCTAGATCGAGGAAAGGAAAAAGTTAAGGATTAGTAGATTATTATATACAAACGATTATCAAGGTAAGTTTATGTAACTTGAATTATATTCTTAAATACTTGAAATGTATGTTATTGATGTGAATATGATTTGAATGTTCATTATATGAAAATTGATGAAACATTGACATATTTGATAAAAAGGGAAAGAAATCCCGGTTGAATGAAAGGAAAATTCGATGGATCTCTGAAAAGCAATTGACGGTAAAAAGGATCTAGCCCGGACGGGTGATCCTATCCTGATATAGCCCTCCCGAAGAATATGTGAAAAATGGATTTAGCCCGGACGGGTAATTCGAATTAAGGTCTGAATTTACCCTGGACTGGTAATTCAGATCCAAGCTCATTAGAGTAATTGTCGTTGCAAGGGATTTAGCCTGGACTGGTAATCCCGGCAATACTCTATGAGTTTATATTGCAGGGGATTTAGCCTGGACTAATAATCCCGCTGCAAGATTGAGGTTCGCGAGACTGTACTCTCTGAAATGGAAATATGCTCACATGAAATGAATTGACGGACCCGGATTTGTACACTAAAAGTGTACTTCTGAAAAATCCATCGAAATTCCAAGTAATTCAACGGGATAAATATGGAAAAATAACAAGGGAATGGAAATCATAATATTGATGAGCTCATCAATCATGATATATATTATTGATACATGGAAATTATTGTACTAACTTGAATGTTGAGTTTGTGCATGTTAGGGTAATAATGCATTGAATGGATATATGTAATGTTTATTGTATTGTACTGAAAATATTTGGTAAGTATAATTCTTGTTACATGAGCTTACTAAGCACAAAGTGCTTACCCTGTTTCCTTTTCCCCTGTTTTGTAGTGTTAAGAGCTCGAGGTCGGATTTGGTCGGAGACACATCACATTATCAACCTCAGGATTTCGGTATATAAAGAAACTTTATTTTGGAAATCAATGGCATGTATAAGCTAATAAAGTAAATGATTCTGTGAAATGAATGTAAGGTTAGCCAATGGTATGGCTAACAAATCTTGGTTTTGTTATGTGATGAGGTTATCTTATAAAAATGTATGAATCTATCTTGAAAATATGTTGAATTGGATTGGTTGATGTGGATTGGTCTCGATTTAATATTGCAGGGAAGGTTAGATATCTGTAAAAGGGATTATATTGAGTTTTCTTAAAAAAAAAATTTTTTAATTCGTAAACTCCGGTAATGCCTCGTACCCTATTCTGGCAACGAGTACGGGTAGGGGGTATTACATAAATGGCATAATGAATGATAGTTGATCTAAGAACTATTAGAAAATGTTTGGGCATGAAATAGATGTGTTTAGTATGTGAAAATAGCTCAAAAATTGTCAAAAATCATGTTTTCACACAGCCAAGTCACATAGGCGTATGCCCAGGCCGTGTGAAATTGGCAGAATTTGCCCATGGCCTGGCCCCATGGCCATGTCCCAGGCCTGGCCCCACGGCCATGTCCCAGGCCACACGGCCATGTCTCAGGCCACATGAGCGTGTGCCCCTATCTTCAAGGTAAAATTTCCAAAGTTGCCAGTTTAGTTCCGAATTACTTCTAAAGCATGTATTGGGCCCCGTAGGCCCATATTAGGGACTTTATGATGAAGTTTGATGAATATTGATTTGGAATGTAAAGTTTATGACTCGGTTTTGTATAAATGTTAGTGTATAAGTCCGATAATACCTCGCAGCCCTATTCCGGTGACGGCTTGGGGTTAGGGGGTGTTACACAACTTTATTTTATGTGCATGTTTTTATTAAACTTTTATTTAATGTATTTAGCATGAGATGATTTTATTGTAGATATCTTAAAATAATTTTATGGATAATTTTGTTGTTTAATGTATAAAATATTTTTTTCTTGTTTACTTTAGATTTGTTAAATAATAAAATTTTAATTGTGAAGTTTATTGATGAGTGTTTTATATAATCAATTAATATTTTTATATTTGAAATTATTTAATTTAATTCATTTGATATATTTAAATACTTTATGCATTAAATGTTTTTTTCAAAAACATTGATAAATCTAAAACGACACATCAAAATAGACGAATACCAGTACTTACTATTTTCAATAGAAAAATGGTATGTCCACCGGTGTGATACTGATTACCTTGGTTCAAATTCCATCATATGCAATTTTTTTTAAATTTAAAAATATTAAAGTATCATCGAATAATATAACTTATTTTAAATAAGAAATGACATTTCCGTAATTTCCCTAATCAAGTTGGTGCCCGACTCACTCGTGACACCAAATCAATTAGGGATTTTATTAATAATACGTATAGGTATACAATTTACGGAGGTAAGAAAGTGTGCATAATAAAATTAAAATGTATAAATAAATTAAAATAAAGTTTTGGTTAAGTGAAATTTAAAAAAAATTCAATGTAATTTGGTATGAGTTCAAATCCCACAATATGCATTTTAAATTCAAAAGGATATTTTTGTTATTTTCCCCTAACTAAGTTGGTGCTCGATTGACTCGTGACACCAACTTAATCAGAGGTTTTGTTAATAGTATAGATACAGAAATTTGACGGGAGAAAACAATTTATATCAAAAGTTATTCTTTCTAAAGTTTACTTAGGAATTATTATTCGTATCGTGGTAATTTCCCTCACATTTTAATTTTAATTCTTTTATTTTAAAACTATATAAAAATATGAAAAGACAAAAAAAGATCATTAAAATAGTAATAATAGACATTTAATAAAAGGGTATATTAATCATTTCCTAATCGAGTCAGCATTTGATTAATCGATAACACTGATTCAATCAAAATTTTTTATTAATAATATAGGTTATTTTAAATATATAAAAAAAGTTCCTACGTGGCCCAAAGCATATCATACAAAAATGTAGTACAATGGCCCAACACTTTATTTCTCTTGGGATCATGTTATCAATGATGAACATTATTGATGTCAGCTGCTTGATAATGGTTAGGCTGATAAGGAACAAAAAAAAAAAAAAAAAGCACACAAAGTCTACTAATTTACCCAACAAAATTTTTAAAATAATTTATATTGCAATCTTTCAAGCTTGATGCTAATCTATTAAATTAAAATGATCAAATCTTTGATGGAATGATACATCTATTTATCTACTTCTTCAACTACACCCATAATTATTTAATATGGAAAATAATTAAAAAAATCAACATAAAATATGAATTGTTATTATATATAAATAGATACATAACTTGTCAAGTACACTAAAAACTCAATAGGTATCCTGTTTATAAATGGCAATTGGGTAAGTTTTTTAATACCCAAAAAAGAAGAAGGGTCAAATAGAATGTGTTGAGAATATGTTGAGGGTGTATATGGATTGTGATGAAGATATTATATTCTGTTTCAATAATAATTAAGATTTTCATATCCACAAAATATCAAACATGTCATAATCTATGCATATCAGTTAATTTAACAATATTAAGTGTTTATTAATTTTTTAGAAATTTTATGATACACGTATGCATGTGAAATCACAAATTTTAAATATAAATGTGTGTTTAAAAATAATTTACAATAAACAATGAAACATATAGTTTGAAACTAATCAATTATAATAACATATAAAATATGTACGATATTAAAATAAAAAAATTAGATTAAACCATGAGTAAGATGAAATTTAAACACATAAATACATCAAATAAATAATACTAAATGTACTGTAATTATTTATCATGGTTCTGTCATCAATTGTGAGTTAGTGCCGAGTTAACTTATGACACCAACTCAATTAACAACATTATTAATATATACAAGTAACGGAGATAATAAATTATGCATATTAAAATAGAAATGTATAAAATATATCAAAATAAAGCTCTAGTTGTGATAAATTTAAGGTTTTACTAATTTGATTGGTGCGGGGTTAAATCCCATCATATGCATATTTTTATTGGTTTTTGTTAAAATGAAAAGACTAAAATACCATTAAATAATTCAGCTTATTTTAATTACGGAAAGGCATTCCGTAATTTCACCAACTGAGTTGGTGGCTAACATCAACTCAGTAAAGCACTTAATAAGCAATATAGATATATTTGACGGTTATATTTTTTAAAATAAAACAAATAGTTAGAAGATATTTTTAATTGGCTTAAGCGAGATCTACATGAATAGAATATGAAATATAATAGTTGGATTGTTAAAATATTAACAATACAAAAAAGTCATGAAAGTAACACCAGTATAAGTAGATTTCTCCCCATATATATAGATAGATAGATAGATAGATGATATTACCTCAAAGAATTGAGTTTTAATCAATGTTGTTGAAATTAAAGAGAAATGGATGGTTTAACTCCAGGGCGAAGCCAGAAAATTTCTTTAGGGGGCTGAAATTAAATTGTAATTTTTACGATAGTAAAAATATAATTTTAATATTTTAATAGTCTATATTTTTATAAATTTTAAAGTATTAAATCAAATTTTTATCATTTTTAGGGGGCTAAGTGCAATTTTACCTTTACTAGTATAAATTTTAAAAGACTTAAATGGAAAATTTTAAAAGACCTAATGGAAAATTCTCCATTTTAGGGAGAGCCGGGGCTCTGCCAATCCCCCTAGCTATGCCCCTGGACGAAGAAAAATGGTCTGGACAATGGACTTGGCCTCCCCTCTCAAATGGTAGAATTGACATTTAACTATTTAAAATTTTATAAAATTACATATTAATATAATGGTAAAATTATATTTTTCCTCCTCCCAAAAATTATTATGATTCATTTCTGATTCCCTTAAAGTAATATTCTAGCTTTACCCCTAATTTAATTAAAAATCAATGGTCTGATCAATTTAACTGGTGGTATATAATCGAAAACAAAACAAACAATTGTGAACTAGTAAAAGAAATTGAAAATTAACATAAAAATTAGATTGTTCAACAGATTCAACCAATCATTAATTTTTATTACACTATTTTTTAACTAAAAATTCAACCGATTGAATTAAGAATTGATAATTTAACCTATTTAACCATAGATATAACTCTTGCAATATTAGTTTTAATTAGTAAGTAAAAACAAAGAAGCCCAAAAGGCTGTAATAATGAAGACTTAAACAGGGAATAGGCCCAAACCAAGTGTAGTCCAATGAATAAAATTGGTTAAAGGCAATAAGATGACTTTTAGGTCCTTGGGAAAGGTCACGTCTTTACAATTTAATCCAAGCTAAGAAATGAAGATTGAAGAATATCATTTAACATCACATGAATATATATATATATATATATAAAAGAACATGGAAATTGATTGTTCTTCAAGGCTCCATAACTTAAGGATATATAAATAAAAACAAAAACAAAAGCAACTATGGTCATGTTTCCTAGGCCATGAATTTTGGGTTTCTCGCACGTCAGCAATGACTATATCACACCACCATACCTTGCTTTGCTCAATGGTTTCATTTATTTATTCAATTTGTAAATAATTGTATCAATTTTTTATTTAATTAATAAAAAATAATATTTTCATTTTAATGATTCGTGTATGATTGTCGGTTTTATATCTATATCGGTTATATCAAACGTATTGATCGGTACATATCATTCTGGTCATAAGCTATTTTCATTTTGGTGAATGTTTCGAGTTGTTTCTATTGTTTTAATATGTTCCAGTTCATTTCAATCAATATTAGTTTGCACGGGCATAATGTTAACTTGTACTTATGGATACAAAATTTTGATATTTTTAATCAATTTTAAATATATATTTTGTGTATTAACTATTTTTATTTTAAAAAATTACATTGAAAATATAATTATTGAACCTAATTATTAATTTTATATTTTATCTTTAAATATAAATATATTTGTACGTGTGCAGTTAAGATATATTTATATATAATATTTTATTTAAAAATACTATAAACTTTAAACTATACACTAAAATACCCACAACCAATACGTATTAATATCAAAATAATAAAAAAAATTTATAAAATAATTTTTGTATTTTATAAAGTTGTAATCTAAAATTATATTATTTAAATCCTAAAATCTTTCTAAAGTTAAGGTCAGGAAGTTTATTATAAAAAATAATTTACATGTTATAAACGTGTTATAATATATTTACTTATAAAAATTATGGTTAGGAAGTATGGATATAACTTATTTATGTGTTCATGTTATATATTATAAAAATAGTATACTTATTCAAAAAAATATTATAATTTTTTTATCGTAACTTATTTATAAAACTATCAGGTTTTTTATATTATTATTTTGAAATAAAAAATATATAAATTACTAAAATTTACATTCAAAATTATCCTAGACAAAAAAAAAAAAAAAACTCTAAGTTGATCTAAATCTAGACAATCAATATGTGCTATATATATTTTTTTAACTTTATTTATTTAATTTTAAGTATTTTTATTTTTTATTTTAATATTAATACTTGCCGTGTGTAATAATATGAGATTGCCACGTGTTGTATTATTAGCAACTAGTGCCACGTTATCATATTCTAACAAGTTACATCAAAGGTATTAAAGTGTATAACACATTCCAAGTTTATGATATTAAGTCCAAAAAAATTTAAATAAACTAAGTATAAATGGTTAAGTTTAAGGGATATGGTTTTTATTATATTACAACACACTACATAGGTATTTTTTTTTGTTATTTTTAAATTATGGATATTGAAAAATCTTATTAAAACTAAATTTATATTTCACATCCATGTTAATTTACAATTTTATTATGATTTAAATTATGAATATAGAAAAAAAATTTTATTAGAACTAATATTATATTTCATGACCTAAACAATATAGGTTAAGGGGTTCGAATCTTACCAAGGGTAAAACATTCATGTTGCTTCTTGGTGGGTGGTCGTATATCCACGTATGGTCAATGTGCGTTCGTTCATGAATATCGTACACGGCTCTTTGTGGATGGGGGACAAAACTCTTTCCGATGGACAATACCTTTTGTTATTGAGGGGCTGGGTCAGATTCCCCGAAGACGACACTTCAAAGACTTTTCTTAGAAAAGTCAATCCCCCTCAACATAAACTTTTTTTTTATCATTTTATCACTAATTTTGTCATTTTAAATTTTTTTTATTTATCACTTTAAAATAATTAGTAATCTATTGTTATAATATTTAAATTATTAAAACAATTGATATATTATTAATTATTATTATAAATAATAATACTTCATATTAATTATATTTAAATAATTTACATAATATTCCTAGCAAAGTATGTGATATTAAAAATTAAAAATTAATATAAAAATTATATATGAACGTACAATGTTATACATAAACTTTGATTTTTATGGGATTTTATATATATAATTTTGATTCAATTCAATTTTTACAAATCACTAACAATATTATCGAATTAACATCATTTTACATTTATATATTGCGTACACAAACAATTATATTAATATGATATAAAAACAAATGCATGTATAATTGAATCAAAATTAAAATTTTATGTATACATATCAACCATAATTTAAATTTCATGTATATAATTACACCAACTCAAAGTTCATGCATCAAATTACATATAGAACCAAAATTCATGTATAAATTAAATATTTATCTCAAAATATTAATAAAATAAACATATTCTTTGTATGGCACGTGTAATTAAATCTTGATTGTCGAACTGTAAAAAGAAAAAAAGTGTTTGTCGTATAACTTATACGTACATAGACGTGGCAGCCTTTAATCTTCTCATTAACTATTTATTTATACATAAATTATGGTTTTAAGGTAAGTTCAGTGGTAGATTAGTTGAAGGTCAAAGTCAAACCTTGTAACCCAAGGCATCCATATTTCGAGAAATTTACATATACGATGAAATATAGGGTCAAAGAGCAAAGCTTGAGTCATTGATGGTAGCCTTTTGACCAAAAGAAAAGGCTAGTTAGAATAAAACATGAGAATTTTAAAGTGTAAATATTGGTCATAAGATAGGGCAAACCAGGTGCTTAAACAATGATTAATTAGACTCATTCATGATCCTCCCCCGAAGTTCCGTTAAAAGGGAAGAGGGGTCTCTTAATTTAATTATTATGACTTAGTTAGATTTTTTACTATAAAAGCAATCAATTTAGTCTTTATGCATTATTTTTTAAGGATATATATAATATTATAATTTGTGATGTAATTGAAAGTCAAAAAATGTTGACTTATCGTGTAATTTGTGGTGTAATCTAAATTGTCCATAGTCCGTAAAATTAGATTGAACAAATTCTGTATTTAAGGAACTATTATGTTATCTATAAGTTTGATTGGTGAGATAATTTGTCTTTGCTATCAAAGCTAGTTTAATTCCTAGAAATAGAAATATAAATGTGATTATTTAGATTGACAATGAATCAGACATGACCCAAGTTAAATTTATCTTAGATTAGTTTATGAATTTATTCACTTGTGAAGTTTATGGTGTGACTTAACTTAATCTTGAGTATGTGAATGACCATGTGTTTATAAGTCATATACTTTGATATAATGGAAATTGTGATCTCACGGTGGTAAAATGAGAGTTGGTTTGTTGGGTACATAACTTATGCATGACATGGTTTCACTCACAATAATAGAATTATAGCTTGGTTGGAAGATTAAATGATATCTTATCATAGGCATTATATGAATTATGAAAACGGAACATGGACATGAGTCGTTCATCTAAGATGAATGACTAATCATTACTGTTTGTAAGTAATGATCATTTTCTTCGCAGAAGATACAATGGTGACCATGATATAAAATGGATCAAATTAGGTGAATAGTTTAGCCTAAAGGGATCATGGATATCCTATGATGGTAACACATATGACAATGTCATTAAACAAAAGCTTAGTATATTTTGCTTCCATAATGGTATATAATACTTTTAGTGGATTGACTCTATGACTAAATAATTTTGTAATTAATAAACGAAGAATTAGAACTTAATCACAAATCATTTAAACCCTAATTATATATGTTTCATTGGTCCATCTTTTACCTTAATTATGAATTGCATGATAAGAATCATTGAATGTATGGATGAAAATGACGTATGATAAATAGATTGCATGTATTACTATCTACAATAAATGCATTTTCTCGAGAAGGTAAAAGATGAGTTAGAATTATATTCTTTGGATTATAATTTATTTGGATTAGTGAATTAAATAATTGAGTTTAGAGTGAAAATTAAATTAAATAGTCATTGTAATTATATTCTATTCGGACAATGAAGTCAATTTAAACATAGATTCTAATATGGTAAAGTGACATGACTTTAATAAAACTAGAATTGAGTTGTATAAATTATTTAATTGAATTAATAAATTAATTTTTAAATAATTAATTTTAGAAAAATATTTTTTTTGAATAATTTTATAAGCTTAGTTTTTTATTTAAATCAAGAGAGGTAAGCTTAAACTGCATAGGGTAAAATTACCCTGTGAGTTGCCAACCATTTATGGGAAATACTCTTAGTTGAACTTGAATTCTTCTAAAAATAATTTATTTGAGCTTGAATGTGTTTGATAAATTAAAATTTTAAAGTGTTAGAAATATTAATTGCTGAAATTTTAATAATAAATTTTATAAGCGTTGAATTTATATTAAAAATTGATTTGGTAAATTAGTAAATATAAATAAAGGAAGTTGACTTACCCTCTTTGAAAAGTCTTGGTTTTCATTGTGTTTGGGTTTTTAAGTACTCTCTAGGCATTTAAGAGTTTGGTAATCGTAGAGAAGATCATTCAGTTGAAAGATTGAAAAATTTAGACCTCATTTAGATCAATCTATAAATTTGGGCATCTTCCCGGAGTCTATTGTGGTTTCAACATCTACCCAGAGTGTCGGTACTCAAGTACATTATTTGATTAGATTTATTACTATAGATATCATGATAAAGGTTTGTTTTAGAAAAAAAATTTAAAATTCCACTGCACTAATTTTGACTTATTTTCTAAGCGGTTTTCTAACAAGTTGCACATATTTGATAATCATTTATTAAGATTTATTTGATAAATTTCGTAACGATATATAATTATAATCAAAAGTTTAGTCTCCGATTTTTAATTGTTTGACACCATAACTAATGACTTTGTAATTATAATTGAGAGTTTAGCATTGAGAAGATGTTTGCCACTATGAGGGTAATTGAAGATACATTGAACACCTTTATACATTTCTATTTTAATAAAATAGGTGATTCTAACTTATTGTAACTTAACAAGCCTTTTTTAGCTCTTTATATACATAGCTTGTTTCCGTTAGTTAGGTGCATTTTTTAGAGAGCACTTCATTTGTTTATAGAGTAACTCTTTTTTTTTAGTGCAAAACTTTGTAATTAAAATCGAATCAATCAGTTTACATATGAACATTCAAAGAGTCTCCTAGAAAGAGAGTTATCTAGTTTGAGCATGGTGGAGCCCCTATAGATAGAGGAAGCTTCTGAACCGCGTAAACAAACTTTTAGTATCCTTCTCTAGTTTTGCCTACATTAGTGACTTAGTCCAATTACAACTTAATGTATATTTGACGAGAAAAAATCAATAATCTTTTAGAGTTTTTATCGATGAATGGAATTTCAACGCTACACCTAAGTCAATTGTGAAAGTATCTAAGTTGATAAAATGCTAAGAACTACTCATGACCCATCCCAACCCTTAAATAGGAGGATAAACGCGCTTCTGCACGCTCGAACCCACATTATTCTGCACTGGCAATAATATCAATGCCAACTGAACCAAGACTCAATCGACTAATTATGTGTATATATAAATGTATAAATTGTGGTCGAATGATATAGAAAAACCATTTAAACTAAAAAGATTATAAGTACTCCCATTTGGGAATAAAAAAATGTCAATGTACCCCGTTTTGGAAAAGAAAAAAACACTCCATACATACATGCATGTCATCTAAGCTAATGCTATAGTTAAATATTAAAGTCATTATCCTTTTAAGTAGTGGGTCTGTTTCCTAATCCAAAACCAAAGTTGATTTGGAATTTAGTAACCTATAATTTGGAGAAAGTAAATGAGACAAATTAAGACATTGATTTTGTTTTATAATGAAACATACATTGAACCATAAAGTCAGAATACAAACTTGGGTCATCTTTTTCCAACTGCCTTCACTATTTAAAGCTTTGTCATAATTGTTTCATTCAAAAATAACAATTTTGCATGGGGTTTGAATCTCCAAGAGCGACGGTGTGAGGGGTACAAATCATCATCAGCTACCCTATCACCTATTCCTTTAATGGTTAGCATCATTGTTTCATTGTCTTGATTAAGGGAGACTTGTGGTCAAACTTTAACTCTTCAATAAAACAACTTTTAGGGACCCCCTACAAAATTAATAACAATCCCTCAGTCATCATATAATTATCATTTATTCACTATCCACACGTATTCAATTTATATTAAAATAACCAAATATATATATATATATATATATATATTTTTATATATATCTCTTCCAATAGTAAAGAGATATCATGCAACTACAAAAGTCTTAGTTTGATTAGACTTATTGTTGTTATAATTAAAGGATGATATGGATTCAAATATATTTAAATGTGTAATGTTATAGTCGATTGAGTTTTAATTCGATTGACATCGATATTATTGTCAGTGCAGGAGGATATAGGTTCGAATGCGCTGAAGGGCATTATCTTCCTATTTAATTGTGAAGAGAGATTATGGGTAGTTCTAAGTATTTTATCAAAAAAAGAAAATATTATAATAATCTATAATGAGATTAATGTCCAATTTTTCCTTAATTTAAGACAAAAAAGTTTTCTCAATATTTGAAAATAGAATAATAATGATAAGACTAAAACAGTTGATGTTCCTTCATATACATTTCCCTGTGTGTAAAGGCACAGACAAGAACAACAACTTTCTCCCCAATTCTCTCCTCCTCCTCCTTGGATAACTCAAAACCTCCTCTTTATATTTATTTATATACACACTATTTCAACTTTGAATTTCTCTTTAGTCCATGACCCATCCTTCTTCATTTCTTTACTATTTCTCTATTCATTACTCTATTTTTTTTTATCAATATTTTTTCATCACTATTTGGATTTTAAAAAAATTCTATTTGAATCTAAATTTCCTTTTTTTTTTCTTTCCAATCATTTTAAAGATGTATTCAATGGGAATAAAATACATTTCGCAGTCAATCGTTTACTCTTCAAAAAATACTCACAGCAAGAAAATTAATCCCTACTGCTACTTTGATTTCAATAAAAAATGTATTTCATCATTCAAAATTTTATAATTCTCAAAATATAATTATAATAAAGAATAGAGATTATTTAGAAACCGGATTCGAAATTAATATCAATTGAAGACTTATACATGAGTCATTTGCCAATAAAGTATCACGGCGGTCCTTGTACTAAGGGTCGGATTGCATTTTTTTCCTTCTACTAAAAAAAGAGGCAAGTTAATCATTGTATGTCAAATCAAATAGCAAACTGGTCATTCTGTTAAAATTCCATTCATTTCTACTATTAAAAGTTGGTCCCCGGGCCACGTGTAATTTGTTGGATATGTCCTCAGTCATGTCAATTTTTAACAATAGAAATGGATAGAATTTTTAATAAAATAATCGGTTTGTTATTTAATTTAACGTACAATTATCAATTTACCTATTTTTTAGTGAAGGGGGCGAAATTCAATCTAACTCGTGATAAAGAGGCCTCCATGATACTTTTATCGCCATTTATGATTTAGTCAATGTTTTTTTTAGTTCGATAGAATAATAAAATAACTGAAAAAAATAAAAATAAATGAGAAGGAAGTTTATAAAGAGAAAACCCAGCTGTATTTAGAGGCATCATATCATACCATACAATATCACCGTCCTTATAGACTAAATGAAGCGCCCACAGGAAAAGAGAAAGAAGAATAAACAACTAATCAAAGATATCTTTGAAGTCAACTTGATCGATAATCATAACCGTCCAATTATAAGACCTAAAAACATTATAATAAAAATGAGTAGCTAAGCTACTGTTATTTTAATTCTATATATCTTATGGAATTTTCAAAATACACCCAAGAAGAAGATCCTCTTTATTTATTAAATTCATTTGTGTAAAACCCTAATTTGCATGCAGGTTCCTACCAACAAGATTTTGTATCACTTTGAATAATCTCATTATAGGGTTTAATAATGCGTTTTAATACACTCGAATCCACATCCTCCTGCATTGACAATAATATCCATATCAATCGAACTAATACTTAATCAACGGATGGAGTACAAATTCTAAATCATTGGCTAATTAATATATGGAATAATTCTTTTAAATGTATCATTAAAAAATTACATTTTTAAGAGAATATTAGATAAGGATCCTATATGGGACCTTAAGATCAACATGAGGACTAATTCATTTATATATTTTTTAAAACAAAAATTAAAATTAATAGTTATTTTTTGAACAATCTCAGTTTTAATCATTTTTGTTATTTTTGACACATTACGTAGAACTATCCATAACCCTTCCCTAACTCATAAATAGAAAGATAAAAGGGTCTGCTATGGATAATAATGCAATTAATAAAATAATTTTTTAATTTCTTTTTCTTACAGATTTAATATATATGTCAATCGAGTTATGAGTATCAAACCTTCGAATTTATCATTTAAAAATAAAAAAATCTAAAAATTGAAAATAATTAATAGAATAAAGTTTTTCTTAATTTTTTTATATTGGAGTAGGGGATAGAAGTCACATGATTTGAACATGTGTCTATTATATAAAATAATTAATAAAATAATTAAAATAATATTTTTAAATTTATTTCTATATGAATTACGTATTGATAATGATATTGCGAATTGCTATGTAAACCAATCTATTAATAAATATTATATAAAAAAGTAAAAAAAAAAAACCAGAACTAAAACTAAAAATCAAAAATAAAATAAAAAAACACTAGAACTAAAAACTTAATAATTTAGAAAAGAAAAAGAAAACTCCCCATGTATACGTTTTAGAAATAAAATTAAAAATTAAAATTAAGAATCTAAAATAAAAAAAAAACTAAAAATTAGTAATTTAGGAAGAAAAACTTTATATAGGTCTAGCAAAGAGTTGGGCATATGTTATTATTTTGTGAAGTTGGACTTTACTTTTTCTTTTTTCTTTTTTAATATTTAAGAAAGATAAGAAAATGTCAAAATATATATGTTATGTCACATGTTTAAAAAATAATTTAATAGATTAATAAAAAATTAAGTTTAATTCAGGACTGAAAATACATATTTCGAAAAATAAAAAGATTAAAAATGATCACATTTTATCGATTAAACTTTAATTCAGTTAGTATTATTACTTTGTAGTAATAAAGAAGCTCTGAATTTGAG
This sequence comes from Gossypium anomalum, assembly GCA_025698475.1. Lineage (NCBI taxonomy): Eukaryota > Viridiplantae > Streptophyta > Magnoliopsida > Malvales > Malvaceae > Gossypium > Gossypium anomalum. The sequence continues at coordinate 70,467,458 of CM046957.1, read as the reverse complement.
GACACATTTAAATACACTTTTCTTTCGATTTAAGGGTTACAAAGCCATTATAGAATCAAAATATTTCAATGACGCTTTGGCAGATAACTTTTTTTTAATAATCTAATATAGCATGTGTTGAGAAAGAAAATAAAATAAAACCCATATCCGAAGACAAAAATATAATAAGGCACCAATTTGTTGAAAAGACAATCTCGTAAGGAATGAAAAATCCAACATGAGGATGAACAGAGAAATTGAGTTCAGTCACAGCAAGTAATAGCAAAGCACAGTAGCACACACATCACTGGGTTTTTTTTTTCTTTTTGGCAGCACTATTTTTTAATATAATTAGAGAATCAAGTGTTTGGGTGTTTGAATTTTATAATTAAAGCAAGGAGCTGTCATTTTGTGCACCTCCATGGGCTTTTGTTGCTATCTTACTGTACAAATTTTGTAATAGTAGAGACCCTTTCCAAGCTCATTCTCAGCAGTTACGCAATCTTTGTCATCCCCATTCAACAAGTTTTGAACTTTTCTGCATCAGAAACCACACTACACTTTACAAATGAAAAAAATAATCACCGCAAAAAATAGCTTTAGAGGTGTCTATGGTGTAAGTACAGAGAATTTGAAGAGGATGTATAGATAGAGATATCCATGAATATCATCCATCTATTTCTTTGCCTATATGGGTTGTAAATCAAAGCTACTCCACGTCCCTTTACATCTATTAAAATAATAAATAATGGGTGAAGTGATAAGTCATGCTGCACTATCAAAATTACAATATGAGTTTGAATCCTAAAAATTTCTAAATTTGGCAATTAGATTCATTTTAGTAATTGTATATTATTTGGTTGGCAATTAAATCCATTCTGATCCCTAAGTTTGGATTCTGTCAAGATTAATTATGTAACCAATGTCACTAGAACAGGACCAAATCGGACAAATCAAGAATTGATCGATACAACAACGTGAGCAAAGGGATTGAATCGATTTACTCGAAAATTACTTGAAATTGATAAAAATCGAAAATCGAGACAGTTTGGTAGTTGAATACTTTGAATCGGTTTAATAAAAAATATTATTTATTATTTTATAGATTTTATGAATTTTTAATTAATTAATTAATTATTATTGACTATGGTCCATTAGTTCGACTATTAAAACATTAAATGTAACACTCTAATATTATACTACATCATCACATGAAAATTTATATATATTGTAATTTTCAAGTGATGATGTGGTATAATCTCAGAGTGCCACATCACTAAATTTTTATAGTTTTCAAGTTCAGGGACCAAAATAAACCTAATTATCAAATTCAAGTACTAAAGTTGATAAAAGAATATAAATATTAAAGTAAACTTAGTTACTAAGTTCGAGAATAAAAAATTATATTATCCCTTAAAATAAATAAATGTAAAATTTAAATTTTTTTAATAATTGAATCTATACATTTTCTATATGATTATCAAATCAATAATAATATATAAATTTATTTTTTTATAAAAATTAATAGCATAAATCAAAACATCAAACAGTTGAATCTGAACCCGGAACAAGATTAATAGCGGAGGGACTAAAAAGTGAATAAAAAATGCATATACGGAGGAGAAGGGAAAAACCGCGTGTGCACGTGCAAGTTTAGAACTGGCATTGGACTTTACAGCTTTAAAACTGCCCCCTCACCCTGTTTCTGTTTTTCAATTAATGTCCACAATAAAATATAAAATCTATTTATCATTAAATATTTATTTAAATCAACATGACTAATTTTGTGTTTCTAGATGGGGTGGAATTGGGTAATGGTTAGGATTTATATATAATATCAACTCTAAATCGGTTCCATTTAAATAAATTATCCTTGTACGTTAAGATTAAAGAGTAAATTGGTCATTCTATTAAAAGTTTCTTTTATTTATACGGTTAAAAACTATTCCTAGTACTTCAGCATGAAGTATATTTGGCATGCTACGCATAACTGTCTAGTTATTTCATCAACTATATCAATTTTTAACACTACAAATGGGTAAAATTTTAAAAAAATCAAATTACTCTTTAATCTAATATATAATTACTAATTTACTCATTTTCAGTAGAAAAAAATAAAATACAATCGGACTATTAATACAGAAATCTTTATGATACTTTTACCATCGTATTTATAATTAGTTAACGTGGACCCTATTATATTACTTTTTTTTGTTTAAAATAATAGTTTTATTGATTATGTAAGAGTTACAATAATAGATAAAGAAACCATAAAGGTCAAGTACAAAGGAAAACCCCTTAGTAATGCATGTAAAAAAAATGGTAAAAGTATCATGGAGGTCATTGTATTAAGAATTAAATTGCATTCTGCCCTTTCTACTTAAAAAATAGAAAATGAGTCCATATATATTAGATCAAAGAGCAAACTGATCCTTTTAGTTAAAAAATTCATTCATTTGTATTGTTAAATATTGACATGACTGATGAAATAATCAAACGTCACGTGTTTCTCATGTTGGCATACAAGGATCTGTTTTTAATAGAAAAAATGGATGACATTTTAGAAAGAATGAGTTTGCTTTTTGATCTAACATACATAGACCATTTTCCCCTTTTTTAGTAAAGGGGACAAAATGCAATTTGACTCCTAATACAGGGGCTTCCATGGTACTTTTACCAATGTTAACAATTAGACCTAAAATTTGAAATATAAAAATAGCAAGACTGAATTCCTAAAAATAAGGGTAAAAAGATTAAATTTCAAATGCACGGTAAGTACAATGGCTTGGAGCATATCTTAACCTATATAAAATAAAAGAAAACAATAAATTATATAAACTTAAAAATACATTGAGCCAAGCTTGGGCTTTGAGTTTCAAAATTCGAGCATGACTCGTTTTAAATAGACATGCTTTTTGCCTCAACTCATTTTTTAAACCTAACATTTTTATCTAAATCCTTTCAAATATTAAATCAATTTTCAAACTTTGACAAATAACTAGACTCTTGGGCAAGTCTTTCTAAAGCTAAACTATATGAAATGAAAGAATCACATGGTCCTATTTCATATCAAACTAGGCAAAATTAGCTTTATTTTAATAATAAAAAAGCAAAGACTATTTAATGATTAAATGCAAGATAAATATCAATTAAAAATTTAAACACAAATTCTTTACCATTCCACCTGCTAACCATCCCACAACAAAACTATGAAGGAAATAAGTATTTGAGTACTTATATTGAGTTACTATCTTTGAATATAAATATCCAATCATACCCATATTTATATAAGAAAAAATAATAATATATTAATAGGTAAAGCTAATAATCAAACACCATGTTTATTCAAGGTTGATTTGAATTCCCATCCTCTAAGGCTTATACACGGAGTTTTGTCCGATATCATTATGACAAAACGTTGTAATAAATACATAATCTACCCCCTCTAAAATTGCATAATAATGGAGGATACTATCAAAGAAACTCAACAACACTGTGAACCTACCTACCTACAAATTGTAGTTGGTTCTCAAATCCGTGGCTCAATGGCCAGGTGGGCCGGTGCTCTATGCATTCATAATTGGTTTAAAATCTCAACAACAATATAATCTTTTAGCCTTTAACCAATGAAATCAATTATGAGAAAGTTTATGCATATGAACACAGTAGTTGCATCCATATCCAAAGGCATTCCCATTGGGAAAAAAATCTTAGTGATGTATGCAAAAAAGATTGGGGGTTTGACATTGGGATTTTACACAGCTACAGAAGATCTAAAAGGGGAGATATGATTCCATAACAGAAGGAAAAAATATATGGAAAACTCTGTTGGCACAAAATTAAGCACATAGATATATGGGAAAATTTAGCATAGATTTGTTTTTTATTTTTAGACAAATTTGAAGATGTTTGGTTAAGAAGTCTATATTAGATTTGTTTTGGGTATTTAATGATGCAAGATTGGTTTAAAAGATATATGTATATATATTTTTGGTCAGACATGATCCCCTTTGAACTTCCATCGATCCTCTCAAATCTACGGTTTTGCTCTTTCTGTTCCTCCATTATCTCCTTAAAAAAGGCTAAAATTCAGCCTCGTGCTTCTTCACTTTTCATGTTTTAAGCTCCTTTTACCCCACCTTTGGTAGTAAAAAGAATTTATATACCCACACCATTTAATATCTAATTATGAGTTGTGATAGTTGCTTACCTTATTCTTTAATTATGTTCTCGGAGAACTGATCCTTGCTCATATGAATGGAGCACATTTTATGACCAATCACTGCTACTTACAATAGATATCCTAATTTCAACTAAAAAAAATCTTAATATTTAAAATATAAAAAAATTTAAATATTGAACTGTAAATCAAACAGTAAACAATATTTTCCCTTGAAAAAAAACAAATATCCATCCAATGGTGAAGAAAGAAGAGAGAGAAAGGAAATAAAGGGAAGCATCGTGTGATGCTTCAAGTCATGCTAGGCTTTTTTTTTTTTTTTTTATCAACTGGTGAAGCGTTGACAAAATGAACAGTTGCTAGACAGAGTGAATTCTAAATTATTCATTCTATTTGTATCCTTGGAGTACAAAAATAATAATAAAGTGAAAAAGGAAAAATAATATATAATTAATTCCGTTGAACAGTTGTATGCATTAGCTTGCTATTTAAGTAGAGCTTCTTATGGTCTGATGAGAATCATAAGATACATGCCAGCACTTTCTTCTCCTACCTGTCTATTCTTCCCACGTTTCTTTTACATCCATTTCTGCTAATTATCATTCATCATCTTCTTCATCAATCCTAAACCACAAATATATATCAGCATTCATCGTCTTCTTCCTTCAACCCAAGATATACATATAGCTTCATTGTATATATAGTTTTTGAGTAAGAGAATGTTGGTGTTGTGGATTGGAGCTTTGGTTCTTATTGTATACATTACACATTGGGTTTATTACTGGAGGAATCCTAGATGTAATGGCAAACTCCCACCAGGTTCTATGGGTTTCCCACTTCTTGGGGAGACTCTTCAGTTCTTCAGCCCCAATACTAGTAATGATATTCCTCCCTTTGTTAAAGAGAGAATGAAAAGGTCAATTTGCTTTTTCCTCAATGATAATCTTCTTCTTCTTCTTCTTTTTTTCTTTTTCTGTTTTTTTTTGGTTTTTTGTTCCATTACATAACATGTTGGTTACTACTTGGCTGCAGGTATGGGCCGGTATTCAAAACGAGCATAGTGGGGCGACCGGTGATTGTATCGGCTGACCCGGATCTCAATCACTTTGTGTTTCTACAAGAAGGGCAATTGTTTCAGAGTTGGTATCCGGATACGTTCACCGAGATCTTTGGACGCCAAAATGTGGGTTCTTTACATGGTTTTATGTACAAGTACCTAAAGAATATGGTGCTTAATCTATTTGGTCCTGAAAGCCTTAAAAAGATGCTGCCTGAAGTTGAGAGAACAGCTTGTAGAAGATTACAACGATGGTCAAACGAAGAAACAGTTGAATTAAAAGAAGCAACTGCTAGTGTAATTACACATATACACCGTCCCCCCACATTCATGTTTTTAAGTTTCAGAATGTAGTCTAATGATGATATACCTTATGTCTATTTGCAGATGATATTTGATCTGACGGCCAAAAAGCTGATAAGTTATGACCAAGACAATGCCACCCAGAATCTGAGGGAGAATTTTGTTGCCTTCATACAAGGATTAATCTCCTTTCCCTTGGATATTCCTGGAACAGCATATCACAAATGTTTACAGGTAGTTACCCTGGTCATTCCGGTTCAAAATAACAAGGTTAAAAAAAATCCAATCTTTTGTGTATTGATTCTTGAATGTTTTACTTTTTCAGGGAAGGAAAAACGCAATGAAAATGCTAAAGAACCTGCTAAATGAAAGACGGGCAATGCAAGGGAAGAGCCGAAATGACTTTTTTGATTTTGTCCTTGAAGAACTTCAGAAAGTGGGAACAATTCTAACAGAGGCAATTGCTCTGGATTTGATGTTCGTTCTACTATTTGCTAGCTTTGAAACAACTTCCCTGGCTCTAACTTTAGCAATTAAATTCCTTTCTGACGACCCTTCAGTGCTGAAAAAACTAAGGGTATGTGAAATGATTTCTGAATCTGCAAAATCCGAATGCTTTTCTAAACAAACATGGAACTTATGTATTTCCACTTTATAGGAAGAGCATGAGGCAATTCTACGAAACAGGGAAGACACAGACTCTGGACTTACATGGAAAGAATATAAATCAATGACATACACATTCCAGGTGAGAAAATTTGTGATTTAAACTTATAAGGACATATTATCAGTTGTGAAAGGTTGTTTGTTTCCATACTGACAAGTGCAACTTACAGTTCATCAATGAAACAGTTAGACTAGCAAATATAGTGCCGGGAATCTTCAGGAAAGCACTAAGAGAAATCCAATTCAAAGGTATTATGCATCAAAAATATTTTGAGACGCACTTTCAAATTGTTATATTAAAAAAAAAATTATCCTTGCAATAAATATGAAAGCTAACACACATCAATTTTCATGACAATGCAGGATATACCATTCCAGCTGGTTGGGCAGTAATGGTGTGTCCCCCAGCTGTGCACCTGAATCCAGCAAAATACCAAGATCCCTTGACCTTTAATCCATCAAGATGGGAGGTGGGTTAATTCACAATTCCATCAACTTTTACCTGCAAGATTGCTACTAAATCAAAATCACATAAAATGATTCTTATACTTCTTTTACTGCAGGGAGTGGAAATAAATGGAGCCACAAAGAGTTTCATGGCATTCGGCGGTGGCCTGAGATTTTGCGTGGGAACAGACTTCACTAAAGTGCAAATGGCTGTGTTTCTCCATTGTTTGGTGACTAAGTACAGGTAAGAACAAATTACAAGATGTTCTATATCTGTCCAACACACTTTGTGTCAGGGAGAGCAAGATACAAAAAAAAAAAAAAACTCATCAAAATCTTTGAATCTTTCAGGTGGGAACCAATCAAAGGTGGAAATGTATTTCGATCTCCAGGTTTACAGTTTCCTGATGGCTTTCACATACGGCTCATGGAGAAAACTAGAATGGAGTAACTTTTACAGAAACAGCAAACAATGTCAATCCAAGTCAGGCTATATGGCTAAGAAGAAAAAGACAAAAATGTTCCAACTTTGCATCTTACCAATCAGCGTTGCTACTATTCTTTTTTTTTTTTTCCTGGACTGCAGAAGAGGATAACAACTTGTTAGTAAATCTTCATATTGTAGACAAATTTAGAAAATAGAGAATGTATTCTGTCACTGCTCCAACCAAGATTAAATCATAGTTTCACCAATGGTCGTATATAAATTTTGTAATCTCATCACATACTTGAGAAAAATGGAAAAAGAAAAGAAAAGAAATATGATATAACGGGTCATATTTTTCACAGCTTTTCCTGTTTTTTTTTCTTCTTTCTGAATATTAGGCTTTATTCTTAGAATTTTACATATCCATTTTCTAGGATGAAAGAGGAAAAAGGAACTTCTTAGCAATGCAACTTCAAACGTGAGTAATCTAACAGTTCAATCAGAAGTCAAATTTCCTCCATTCCAAGAGTACTGTATGATTCTACAACTTTTGACACATCTACCTTTTGAACAATATGCAGACAATAATAAGAATAACCAGTGTGCCCTTTCACAATGGTTGTGCCTGTACTCATGGTGACGATGCTTCTTTTATATCAACAATCACGTTTGTGGTGCTTGGATTTCATATGGTTTCTGGCATGAATGTGAGACTACCAATACCAATATTCTGACTATAGATATATACTGAATCTCTGCATCAAACCCAACCTTGTCCTCATAAGAAAGAAGGTATTATCTATTCAAATTTAGCCAAAAGGAAACCAAATGGCACTATCAAACTCATCAAGATGTTTTTTATGATAACTGAAGTAAACAAAAACCCCAGCATTCCCTTCTGGAAAACAAATGGTAACAGGTGTATCATTAACACAACACCGTCACAAGTATTTCCAAATAAACAGAACTAACTAAAACATGAAATGCAATTGTCAAAATAACAGGCAGGTTTCTCCAACATCCTCACAGGGGTATTCTAAAATGAATTCGCAGTTTACAAGATTTACTAATCAATAGCCATACACATCAATAGCAATTTGTTACAATACTTCTAAAGCTACTGCAATAAGACTTCATATACGTAATCCAACAAAGTTCAGTAATAGTAAAATAAAGTTTTCCAGATAGAATTTAAAAGATGGAGTTGAAGCTTCTTTGCCTTGATCATAAAGACATAAAACTGAAGTTCACTAAAAGAATAATTCAAATCACAGCATTAATCTAGCAACAGAAAATTCAAATAATATAAAATCCTATTCAAATAGAAAATGACTTCAACATGTTGTGTGATAATTTGAATACAAACTGAATGTTCTCCATGCCTGATTCTGCAATTTACAAAACAGATGCTAGAAAACAATCAGCAACTTCATTTATTATGTCCATAAATAGATTAACAAACCCTAACACCATTTAAAATTTAAATTGGAAATAGTTTTACTAGCCTCTGTCATATCTTTACCAAAAAGAAAAAGACCAAGCATCTGGCTAGCATTTGCGTGTCTTAAGGTAGAATTCTTGAGGTTTAAAACGAACATCATGGAAAAGAAAATCGTAGGAAAAAAATAACAGATATTCATTCTCAACGATCTCCGCCCCCAAATTTTTTTTTTTAAGTTTTGATTTCCCTCCAAATTTCAAAATTTAAAAATGCGCAAAACTGTTTCACTCTTTTTCTCAATTAAAGAACATAGCGAATACATGTCAAATTCATACAGCGGGTAGGAAACGTTCTTAATTTACTATTAATCATCGCCGGAATCCGTAACGTCCGCAACTCGTCCGTCGAATTCCTCTCCGCCTCCACTAATTTCTCCATAAAAAACGCCGTCTCGCGCCACTTTAAAAATAGAATTAAACGTCAACTTTTCGAGCTTTGTTGGAGAGGATATATCAACTGAAGCAAAAACCCCTTTAGGTGAGAAATGGTTTGCCGATAATCACATCCTCTTCAAACTGTTTTTCTTTTTTTTTTTTCCTCTACCGTTGGACAATGTGGACATGGAGGGATTTTAGAAAGCATTTTATAATTGTCAGTAACCGACTTTGTGATGCCTTGAAACAAACTATTTCGAAACCATTTTTTTTTTAAACGGGATCAACTTTGGTTTTGAAAATAAGAACGAACATGAGAATCGCCATTAATCTTTTTTATTTAGGTGTGATTGGATCACCTAAACATTTGGTTATTTTAATAAAATATTTCGATTTATTAAAACAATGATTTTTGGTCTACAAAAATCAAGAGAACGAGTTCAGGAGTCGGTTACGTACGAGAAAGGATTAGCACCTTCGTAACGTCCAAAATTGGTACCAAATTGATTAATTAATATCTTAATATCGAAAATTAAAATTTTGAAAAGATTTTAAAATACGATCCCTTGTTTATTAATGTTAATTTTACAAAAATGTTTGAATAAATCGAAGCGGATGCTAAAGACCTTCTTATCCCGAAGTAATAAAATGTCACATCCAGCACGTTAGGACACGACAGTTTAAACCCCCGAAAATAATCTTGCCTTTTGATATTCAAAGCTCATACATTCTAATTTTAAAAAGGTATTCGATTATTTTGGTTAAACGAGAAAAATCGAAACCCAGTAAGTTAGGGCATGTTTTCTCGAATTTTCAAACACGAAATATTACCCCCTTTTTTAATGAAGAAAACACGGACGAAATTCTAAAAAGGGTATTTAGTCGTTTGGTCAAACGAAAAATCAAAACTCAACACTTTAGGGCATGATTTCTCGAATTTTCAAAACACAAAATATTGCCTTATTTAGAAATTTTTTTTTTGAAATATAGCAAGTATAATATTTAACGATGTGTGTCGAAACCACTTTTTGAAAAAAACGGGAATCGACTTTGGTTTGAAAATGAAAACGAATGCGGGAGTCGCCACCGACCGTTATTAGGTGTGATCGGAACACCTTTGTTCTAATAAAATATTTTAGTTTACTAAAACGACATTTTTGGTCTGCGAAACTTGAGAAAATGGGTTCGGGAGTCGGTTACGTGCGAGGAAGGATTAGCACCCCCGTCACGCCCAAAATTGGTACCAAATCGATTAATTATTGTCCAAGGGTCGAAGATTGAAAATCTAGAATGGATTTGAAAAACGATCCCTTTTATTGACGTCGATTTTAAAATTCTTAAATTAGCTCAAAACGATTGTTGAAGATTTCCTTATCTCGAGATATCGGAGTATTACATCCCGTAAGTTAGGACACAATTCTATGAATACCCGAGTGCAAGGTCATCTTTAATTTAAATTGGAATTCGGTGTATTTAAAACTCAAAAGGGTATTTAATTATTTAGAATCAACGAGAGAACCGAAGCCCCGTAAGTTGGGGTATGTTTCCTCGAATTTCCAAGCATAAAACATTGCCTTGTATAGAATTTAGAAAACATGAGTGAAATTGAAAAAGGATATTCGATTTTTGGAACAAATGGGAGATAGCAACCCAACACGATAGGGTACTATTCCCGAATTGCTAAACATCGAATATTTCCTTTGTCTTAAAAAGTTTTTAGAAAACACGAATGAAGTTCTAAAGAGATATTCGATTATTTAGAGCAAACGAGAAATTGCAACCCAGCGCGGTAGGGCACGATTCCTCGAATTGCTAAACATCGAATATTGCCTTCGTTTTAAGAAATTTCTTAGACGAATATTTATAAGACCAGCTCAAAATTATTTTATATTGGAATAAAATAGAATAGTTGATTTTAAAGAGTTTAGAAGTTACAAAGCGATATTTGTGAGCCGAAAAGGAAATAAAAGCACGAGATAATGTACATGTATAAGATGTCATGATGGATGAAGGGAGATAATATAATTCGTTTAATCAATTAACAAGATAAACAATCAAATTCAGCCAATCTAAAAATATTATCAATTTCCTAAGCATGAATAAAGGATAACCAATATAATGATAATACGAAACAAAAATAATATACAACAAGAATATGCATAACCTACTATAACACAATCGAGCGCAAAAATATGCAAAACAAAATGACAATTAAAATATATAAAAGATAAGTTCAGAAGAATGAACACATAATACACATAATACATGAATTGATGAGTTGATGAATTTGAAATAACTTATATGTATATAAAACTACTAGAATATGAATGATTATTAAAATATATATATTATGTAAAATAATAATAATAATAATAAAATAATAACATATAGAATAATTTCAAATAAAATAAATTGATTTAACTAATGACACATATGAAAATGAAAACCTAATGTACAAATATGCTAATTTATGAAAGTGTTTAATATGAATAAAATATACATGAATAAACAGATTGGACACATAAATAAATTTAAAAGAAAATATATATATATGCACAAGTAAATGAATAAGTAATAAAATAACAATAATACAGGTGAAAGTAAAAATAAAAAAGGAATTAATAAGCAAGTAAGAAAACAATAAAAAATTAATAAAGTTTAAATAAAAAAATAAACAAACGATTTAAATTAAACTAACTACAAATAATTAAAGTAGTGTTAAAAGAATTAAAATTAACAATAACGAAAATAATAATAATAGCAGTAATAAAAAATGCTAATAGTGATATTAATAATTATAATAATAGTAAATAATAATAATATACATACTAATAACAACGATAATATGATAAATAGGAAATAATAATACACTAATAAGAATAATAATAGATTACTAATAAGAAAATGCTAATATATTAATAAGGGTAATAATAATAATAAAGTAGAAAATACTAATGCGTTAATATAAAAAAGGATAATATAATGATAATATACAATATGATAAATAATAATAGAAAAGGAACAAGACATGAAAAACGTAAAGATAATAGTGATAGAAGTAAAAATAACGGCAGCAAATAAATGGTAATATTAATAATGAAAATAACAATAATTTGGGTAGTAAAATAGGAAAAATGATTAAAAGGGATTTAATCGAATTTGAAACAAAAGTTTTGAGGCAAATCCGGAGCAAATAAGAGAAAAAAGGATTAAATTGCTCGCGCAAAAGCTAGAAGGGATTAAATGGGATAATATCCCTAACCTTATGCGCTGCGTTTTGTTCAAAAGGGCCTGGGTTAAATTAAAAAGGAAAATGAAATTAAAGGATAGATTAAAAAAATGACAGAAAAGGAAAAAGGAGAGAATTGCAACGCACTAAAAAACTAGAGGGACCAGAGGAATAAATATCCCCAAAAGGCAAAACACGCGGGTTCCCCCCTGGAGCGGGTCGGGTCGCGCCGGATATGCCTTAAACGACGCCGTTTCAGCGCTGGTAATCATGGTTCCCAAACGGCACCGTTTTGTGCCTGATTTAAGTTAAAAAAAAAAATTATTATTTACTTTTCTTTTAAAACAAACAAGTCAGAGAGAGGGCAGCCCTCCTTTTCTCCCTATTTTATTTTGCTAGGGTTTTAAAACCCTCCCTCTTGGAGCCGCCGTCAACCCTCCGTGAACCCGCCGTAGATGGCGATCGGAATCACGCGAAAGGGGGTTCTTAACCTCTGTTTTTTTAAAGCCCGAAGACCGCGTTTTTTATCCCCAAAAACGCAAGAGAAGAGGCCCCCTATTTTCCTTTTCAGAAGCCGATTCCAACGACGGGATAAGGCTCCGATGTCGCGATTCTGAGGTTCCGGTAAGTCCTCTTTTCTCTTCCTTTTTATATTTTTTTGTTTTTCTAAAGTTGATTTTGGAATAACATAGAAATAAAGAGGCAAAAAAAAATAAAATAAAAGAAACAGAGAATGAAAAACTTTTTGTTTTTTGATTGCTTTCTCCTTTTATTTCGATAATAATGTATCCCCTCTAAAGAAAGAAGCCCCCTCTATTACAATCGGTTCCCCCCTTATATAAAAAGAACTCTTTTTCTTTTTTCTTTTTTCTGTTTGTTGTCCTCCTACTTTGTAGCCTCTGTTGTCTTTTGTTTTGCTTGTTGCTTTGGTTTTGCAGGTGTCAGAGGAGCTGGTCGTACGGGCGATGGGACGGGGCTGACATGGGAGGAGCGGCGCACGTAAGGGAGGGGAACCCTAGGGTTCCCGAAAATGTTAAGTTTTTTGGGCTGGGGTTTTGGTTTGGGCCATGTATGGGTTTGGGTCTATTTTGTTTAGGCTAAAAGTTGATATTTTTTTGTAAATGGACTCTTTAAACTTGGGCTTATTATTCTGGTTTATTTATATAGGGCTCGGGCAAATTTGGGCCCGTACAATGTGCATTATTTTGTTTGGAGTAAAATAAAATAATCAAGAGAATGAAATAAATAACATAAAGCCATTTAAAATAAATAATGAAGCAATACATAAAAAATGAGTTTAAAATAGATATATAAAAAAAACAATTTAAAGTGAATAATATAAAACAATTTAAAATCGTTAATAAAAAAGTCTAAAATAAATAATATATAATAAGAAATTTAAAATAGAAAATACATAAAACGAAAACAATTTAACATAAATAATAAAATAAATAATGTAAAAGAGTTTAAGATAATCAATATATAAAAATTTCGAAATAAATAATCCATATAAAAAGGGAGTTTAAGAATAAACATTATATATAAATTTATAATAATAAACAATTAAAAAACAATATACAAAAAGAGTTTAAAATAAATAAATAAGGTAATGTAGAATAATTAATATAAAAAAATTGAAATAATATGTATTAAAACAATTTAATATGAATATTATATAAAAGTTTAAAATGAATAGCACATAGAATAGTTTAAGTTAAATATTACATGTGAAAATTTAAAATAGATAACATGTGAAATTATTTAAAAACAAATAATTTTTATAGAAACATATAATATAAATAATTTTATAAAGTTAATAATCAATAAAAGGGGATATTTAAAATAAATAAAATAAGTGAGTTTAATATAAAATTAGTAAAGCAAATTTAAATACATAATTCATAATACAGTTAAAGAGCTAACATACCAAAATAAATAATGCATATAAAAAATAATAAATAAATAAATAATAAAAGGATAAAAACCAAACTGATTAAGGGCTAAATTGGAACAAAAATGAAATCAGAGATAAAAACTATTATAAAATAAAAATACAGGGTCAAAAATAAAAGATGCGCAAGGTTTGAGGACTAAACGGGTAAAAAACCCAGCCTCTGGACACGTCTCCATCACTCAGCGCATCCAAGCATTAGGGACCAAATTGAACACCAAGCAAATTTACGTGGCCAAATTTAAAAATAAAAGAAAAATGAACAAAGGGATTAAATTAAAAGAATCAAAAATGCGAAAGGACTGCGGGCGTAAATAGCCCATTTAGCAAAAACATGTGGATCCCGCTTGGAGCTGGCCGAGTTGCGCGGGTCGTGGCTTAAACGGTGTCGTTTTGGCACATGGGAACATGGCCCTAAACGGCATCGTTTTGATCGCTTTATAAAAGTAAAAAAAATTAAAAAAAAACAATGTGCCTTGTTTTCTAAAATGAAAAATGGGGACCTTCCTCCCCCTTTCTCTGCTATCTTTGCTAGGGTTTTAAACCCTAGCTTTTGTGCCGCCGTCGCCCCCTGAATCCGCCATGGTTTCCACTGTGAACGGTGGTCGAAGTCACCGGAACTCGGTTTTTTAACCCCTTTAAAACAATCTTGCAGGCTATGCTTTCTTTACCCCAAAAATAAACCGAGAAAAGAAGGCCCCTCCCCATTTTGGATTCATCTTCGACAACGGAGATGAGGTCTCCAAGACGGGGCCGCGAGGATCCGGGTAAGTTCTTCCTCTCTTTTGTTTTTTGTTTGAAATAGATTTATAAAAAATAAAAAAATAAAAATGCAAAAAATGAACAAAATGAACACGAGAAATGGAAATTAAAATAAACCTTTCCTTCTGTTTTCGCTTTTGATTTCTGAAATATGCGTGTGATACAATTTTTTTCTGTATTCTCAAAAATCCCTTTTTTTTACAATTGATTTCATGGTTTTATAGCCAAATACAACAGGTATGCTACTGTTTATTTTCATTTCTGCTATTGTGGCCTACTGTTGCTTGCTGTCGTTTCTTTGCCTGTTTTTTTTGTTCTTTTTGGGCTTCTTTGCAGATCTGTGTAAGGTCAACGAAGTAGAGATCTTGTCTAATACCCCAAAAATTTTTACAGTAAAATATTATCCGTGATATAGTAAAATAAGGAAATAAAGTGACAAAAAGGGAAATTTTGAGTTATGTCAATATTGGGAAGTATATTATGATATATTAATTCAAGAAAGGCCTAAATTGCAAAGATGAGAAAAGTCTTGTTGCACAAGAGTAAATACTCAAAATTTAAGGGGTTGAAGTGTAAATATAAAAAAGTTGAAGGACTAATGGTGCAAATATTTTAAGGGTGGAATGATCTAGAAACCAAGGAAAATTGATGAATTAGGACCAAATTGAATAGGTAAAAAATTATGAGGGATTAAATCGTAATTTTACCAAATTAAGTGATGACTCAAGGGTGAAATTTTAAAAGATCATGAAGGGCAAAATGGTCAATTAGTAAGAGAGAGAATTCTAGAATATAATTAATTAGATAAATATTATTTTATTAATATTTTTATGAGATATTTATTATTATTTTATTATTATTTATTTAGTATATAAGGAAAGAAAGATGAAGAATTTTCATCATCTTTCCTTTCCCATGCAAACCAACGTGAGAGAGTAAGAAGTAGGGGTGTTCATTCGGTTAACTGACCGGTTAACCGACCGAAATATCATTAACCGAATTAACTGACCCTTCAAAATTTTTAACCGTTAACCGAACTGAATTTTTTTCCAAAAAATTAACCGACCCCAAATTTTGTCGGTTAATTTGGTCGGTTAACCGAATTAACCGAAAATTATATTTTTTTAATTTTTGGTTAAAATAAGTATAAAATTAACCGAATTAATCGAATTAATCGAATTAACCGAATTAATCGAATTAATCGAATTAACCAAATTACCCGAATTAACCGAATTAACCGAATTAACCGAATTATTTGTATAAAATTATATGTTTTTTATTTTTATTTTTAGTTTTAGATTTTTATTTTTATTTATGAAAGTATTTGTAATTTTTATGATTGGGTTGGGTAATTGGGTTGGGTTGGGTACTTGGATTAATATATATTAGATTGAGTATTTGTGTTTATGTTGGATTGGGTTTGAGTGAATAGTGGGCTATTTATATATTATAATTTTATTTATTAATTTTTTCGGTTAACAGAAAAAATTCGGTTAACTGACCGGTTTCGAACCGAATTAACCGTTAACCGAAAACTCAAAAAATTATTAACCGACCCCCGACCGAATTAATTCGGTCAACCGATCGATTAACCGAATTCGGTCGGTTAACCGAATTTTTTCGATTTTACCCGAATTTTGCACACCCCTAGTAAGAAGAAAAGAAGTTTTCTTTTTTTACAATTTAGTCCTTCCACCAAAAATTCATTATTTTCACCTAAAAATTGAAAGAATTTCCATAGCCATCAAGAGAGAAAGATAGCAAGGAGATGATGGGGAGAAAGAATATCAAGTTGGATTCAAGAAATAGAAGCTAGAGGAGAGAGAACAATCAAGTTAAAGATTAAAGTCAATAAGAAAATGTAAGAACATTAATAAGTTTAATATTGTTGAAAAAGCATGGAATTGATGTTAATGTAGAGTTTTCTTTTATACGGTCTCATGTTCTTGATATATTAGTGAAGGGAAATGAGAGAAAATAATGGGAAATATGGTAGAAAATGGAAATAAGAGTGTTATAAACTTGGTAATCAATATGTTGCACTAAAGTAGTTTTAGACAGCAGCAATAGGCTAACTTTGAAAAATCATCAAAAATGGTAGAAGTTGAATTAGAAGCTGAGTGTGATATGGAATTAAAGCTTATTAAGTATATTTTCATATAAAATAAATATAGAAAGTAAAGGAATTCTGTATTCTGAGATATTTATATTTTTGTGAGATTGGTTCAAAATGATTTCGAGATCCCTTGTTCTGACTTGGAAAAATCACTAAAAATTATACAAAAATAATTTTGGGACATAATTTATATGGTTAAATTCCTTAATGAGTCTATTTTTATAAGAAACAAATGATAACATCATTTGAATTCTTTTTAAAGAGATAATTAAACTTTAGTGAAGAGTGGTCAGAACTGTCAAATAGCAAAACATGAGAGAATTTAATGAATAAACTGTACTAATTGGCTAAACCAAAAATTCTGAAAATTTTATGGTAAGAATAAATTTGAGTCTAGTTTCAGATAAAATTAACGGATCTTAATTTGGAGTTCTGTAGCTCAAGATATAAATAATTTAGTAACTTTGACTCAAATGGACAGCTTTGAACATACAATAAGTAAATAGTGAAATTATTGATAATGTTACTTATAAGCATATTATATAAATTAAGGATGTGGAATAGAGAGGAGGAGGAGGAAAATATGTATGAATATTCATCTAGCATGGCTAATTTGCATGTTTTAAGCTTAAGGACTAAATTGAATAAAAGTAAAACTTTAGGAGTAATTTTGTAAAAAAAATGTCAAAAAAGACCAATTTGAAGGGAATGAATTGTTTTATTGAATGAAATTGTCAATTTAAGTTCGGCTGAAAATTGGGAAAATGGTAAATTATCCAAATGCCCCTGAATCTTGGTATTTTTGTAATTTAGTTAGGTAAGTTCGTGTAACAGAATTATGCATAATTATAAGCTTAAATTAAATATCATACTTGTGAATTGTATTTTTGTCATGCATATGAAATTGATATGGATATATTTGATAATACCCGAAAAAATGATACATCCCGTTGAACAAAGGAAAATCGATAGATGAAGTTTCCCGAATTGGTTGTAGTTCTGCATATGTTGCAGACACATCATAGCTCGAAAGAGCGTCCCGATATTAGCCCTCTCGAGCTCTCCGTTATATGGTTCTTGCGAGCTTCCCGTTATAGCTCTTTGGAGCATCCGGATAGGTTGTGATCCGCATGTGTTGTGGACACACCGTAGCTCTTAAGAGCGTCCCGAAATATAGCTCTTCGTGAGCTTCCCGATAGGCTCTTTGTGAGCTTCCCGATAGTGCTCGCTTGAACTTCTTGATATATGGCTATCCGGAGCTTCTCGAAAGGCTCTTCGTGAGCTTCACGATATGGTTCTTTATGAACTACCTGATTTCGGCTCTATTGAGCTTCCCGTTATAGCTCGGATTAGCTTCCCGATATGGCTCTTTATGAGCTCTCCGTTAAATAGCTCGAGACGGTAAAAAGGATCTAGCCCGGACGGGTGATCCTATCCTGATATAGCCCTCCCGAAGAATACATGTAAAATGGATTTAGCTCGGACGGGTAATCCGAATAAGGGTCCAATTTAGCTCGACTGTAATTCAGATCCAAGCTCATTAGAGTAATTGTCGTTGCAGGGGATTTAGCTTAGACTGGTAATCCCGACAATACTCTATGAGTTTATTTTACAGGGGATTTAGCCTAGATTGGTAAGCCCACTGTAAGGATGAGGTTCGCGAGAGTGTGCTCTCTGATATGAAATGTGTAAGACCATGGTTGAAAGATACCATGGCAACCCGATATGAAATAAGTAAGACCATGGTTGAAAGATACCATGGCAACATGACATGAAATGAATAAGACCATGGTTGAAAGATACCATGGCAGGGTGACATGAAATGAATAAGACCATGGTTGAAAGATACCATGGCAACATGACAGAAAATGATTAAGACCATAGTTGAAATACACTATGGCATCATGTCAAAGATAAATAAGACCGTGGATGGGAGACACTATGACATTTATTGAACAATTGATGTTCAGGTAATATGTATCAGATGACGAATGGTTATATGAAATGGTTGTGTGAAATGTTTACAAGAATTGGTCATATGGAAATATATGTATAAAATAGTTGTATGAAATAATTATGAAGATAGATAAACGAAATAAGTATAACTACATGGAATATAATTTGTGTTAAGTTTGATACAAACTATTATCGGAATAAATATACATAAAATATATGGAAATGATGGAGCATGAAATATTGATATAATGAAATGAATGAAATATACTTATGAAAAACCGGTAAGAGACTGATATGTTTCATGACATGTACATATATGATTATCTTTGATATGTTGATACAAGGGAATTATGTAAGTAAAGACAATTATTAAATGCAAGCGTGAAATATCGAGAAAATAAGTATATCAATGTTGAATTTATATGAAATATATGCAAGTATATTAACAATGTTGTTGTTTGACGCTTAGACAAGTGCCAAGCTATTGATTGAACGGTAACATGTTTAATTGAAAAAAAAGCATTGAAACGGTAAGTACTTAGATGAAAACATAATTTAAGATTTTGCAAATTTTTTTTTCTATGATCCCGATTTAATTCCGGTTGGTTTCTAATGTATGTTTTGGGTTTCGAGGGCCCAATAGAGAGGCGTTATGATCATTTTCAAAATATGAATAATAAATAACTCATATTTGTCTAAAAATGTTCAGTAAACTCCGGTAATGCCTCATACCCTATTCCGGCAATGGATACGGGTAGGGGGTTTTACATCTTGCTATTTTGGTGTAAGGTGGCCTAGGGTGCCATGCCTTGGGGTGAGGATCCTCGGGACGAGGCGCCAGTAGAGTGACTGAGAGAGGGGTACGACGCACATGGGGCTAGGGTGTTTTTTGCTTAGCTGATGGGATGTTTAGGTTGTGGGCTATAGGGTTGGGCTTAGGTTTTTTATTTTGGGTTTTAAATTTGGGCTTGATGTTGTAAATAATTTTGACTTTGGTTTAGCTTGTTTTGTAATTTGGACATGTTAATTGAGGCCCGATCAAATTTGGGCATTTACAAACTATATAAGTAAAATTAAAAGAAAACAAAAGCTATTTTCCTCCCACTCGTCTTCTTCACTGAAGCAAGAAAGAAATAATAGGTTCTGGAGTTTTAAACTTTCGTCCTCCAATTTGATATGTATTAAGTCATTTTTTTTGGTAATTTGTATGTTTCTTAGATCTTAATAGCTTGATTTAGCTAACCATGTACCAATTTGCAAAACTATTTAAGTTTTCAAAAGTTACCATTGTTGATTTCTTGAAATTTTTGGTCTCAAATGAATAGATTTTAAGGTTACATATGAAAAAGGACTTATTTGTAAAATTTAATTGCTAGCTTTTGAACATAGGAATTAAAGTGCATAAATTTTAAATTTGATATTAAATTTTTGTAATTATAGATAATAGAGGGTTATATAATGATGTAATTGAGATTTATTTCGAAATCAAAGCTCAAATTTGAAAGTTATGACAATTTTGATTTTATGGACTAAATTGAATAAAATGAAAAACTTTAGAGAGCATCTGAATAATGAAATTGAATTGATATATGCTTATAATATTATGATATAAGGTATTTAGAATTTATAATCTGAAATATATTATCATATAGATCAATAAATCAAATGGAGGATAATCGGAAAAAAGACAAAATTGTGGATTAGTCATTGACGTCTTGTTTGTTGATATTTTGCTAGGTAAGTTCATATGAAACTTACTATTTTGATTACTTAATATATTTAGTTATATTTATTTTGTTATGAGTTATATGAATTTGGCATCTAATGGACTAAATTGTAAATCATGGAAATTTGTAATTATTATGATTTGTCACTAAGTACCGAATTGAATATTGAAATGTATATGTGATGTGTAAAATGTGTATACGACTATAAAGTTTTATGACTTAGTAAATGATTAGGATATGAATGGCATGTCATTAGGGTCCAAAAAGGAATATAATTGATCCGGGATTTTTATGATGGTTTGAGATCCAACATGTGTTGCGGATTCTCTAAGGCTTGTGTGCGTCATTTCATAACAGAAGGCTTGTGTGAACCAATTCATAATGGAAGGCTTGAGTGAGTCAAATTATAAATATGTCAACTTGTGTGAGTAAATCAGTCATGTGTATCCAAGTTCAATTTACTATAGTTATCCCAGGTGAAAACGGTAATTAAAACGAAAATGAAATGACTAATCATGAATTGAAATGTTATATTGTAAATTGAGCATAACTTAAATAGTATATGATATAATATGAAATGGTTGTATATGTATATGACTTTGGTATTATGTCTTGTTATGCAAATGAACTAATATATTGATTGTGTGGTTGAATTGTGCATGAAAGTATAAGGTTGCCAAAAGACATCATGTTTGTACTAATGTGTTTCCATTGCTTAAAATTGTTTTAATGTCAAGGTAAGTTAAGTAAATTTTAATTGAACTTACTTAGCATTCGATATGCTTGTGTGTTGTTTCCCCTTCTCTTGTAGATTGTCTACTTACGGAACATGTCAATCAAATCGTCTTGAAGCTCACACTATCCTGCTATTGACTCGGTAGTCTTTTGATCGTTTTTGGGTTAGGTTATGTGGCATGTATATAGGTGTTTGTTTTGGTTAAATTTGGTATAATGATATAGTTTGAAACCTAAGTTAAGTATAAATTTGCAATATAGTAAAGTTTGTTATATGATATGCTTTTCGATAAATGATTTGAATTGAGCATATGACATTTGAGATGGAGTTTTGAGTATGTATTTACATAGACAAGATGATGAAATGGAGTGGTTAAAAAGCATGGGTGATTAGGTTGAATCTATTAAGTTAAATTGTTATGTTTTGATGGACCTAAGTATAGAATTTTGAATACTATGTAAATCTTATAAATTCAATCAAAAGTAAGTAGGATTATGATGAGCAATGTGCTTATTAGAATGGTAGTTTAGCTTATATGTCTGAATCGTGAGCTGAATTGATTGAATTTTATGAATTTGAACAGGGATTTAGGTGATAATATTAAAAAAATGTAGAATTTGAAATTTTTCTATGAGGTATCGCTACGTTGGGAAAAGTATTTAAACAGGGATTTATGTGCTTATTGGAGTTCTTTTTCACAATGATGACTAGCTTGTCTACTCCTTCGACGAACACTACCAACACTGGTTGTTGGTGTAGTCCGTGATCTCAGATTACTCGATTTCAACTTATCTCTTCTCTGGAAACTCTGATGGGGACAAGAATTAGCTATGAATATCCTTAACTTTTCTAGTGGAGGAGTTGGAAATGATCTGATTATTTTTTGTTTACCAGAGTCTCGAATTTTTGATTCAACTTCTTTTCATTTTATATATCCTTCGTTTTCTGTGCTCGTTTAGATAAAATCACAAAGTCTTTCAATTCTAGGGCTCCTATTAACAGTCAAATATTTTCATTCAATCCACACTCGAATTTGGTGCACTTTTAAGCTTCTGCCAGTATAATCTCTCAATCGAACAAATTCTCTTTCGTACTCAACCACTGATCGATTTCCCTATTTTAATTCTAATTTTTTTAGGGTATAGTCTACTATTAGGAACAATAGCTATCAAAATCATCCACCATCGATAACCTTCATTTTTCAGAAGTGACACTATACACCTTAAACTATCTTTAGATGAATATAACATTTCATCAAAAGCTCGTTGAGTATTTCTAACCAGTATTCGACTATGACCAGATCATCTTCTGTTTTGCCTCGAAATTCCTCAACTCCACACTTTCAAATATTATCAATCAAAAGTCTATGAGCACTTATCGGTTCTCGAGGATAAGGGGTTGCCATAAGAGGCACAATTGGGGGTGGAAGTTGTAGAGCCGTAGGATTAGCTCGCAAAAACTCAAAGAACCATTAGTTCTTCTTTTAAAAGAAACATCTTGCATTTCACTATCTGGCCCTTACGAACAGTCGCACTATGACTAGCTCACTGATCGAAAGTGGAAACATTACTATTTACCTCTTCTGATACAACATGATTAGACTTGGCTGACATGGTATATCTATAAGAAAATAGAGTCATATCAGATCATATGGCATCATACAATTTCAGGTTAATGTGGCATGTATTTCTTTACTCAAGAAAAGTTACATTCAGTCTTAGAATTGACTAAACCATAACTCTGATACCACTAAATGTAACACCTCTTACCCTGTCCAGTCACTGAACTCAAGTTACAAAATGCTATAGTCACTACCGAAATAGAACGCATTCAATTCATATCGATCATTTCAAATAAATATGAAATTACTTTATAAGTACTCAATTAACGTTCAAATTAATCATAATTCATACAATCATAGTCAATTCAATTCATAATCACCACATACAACATTTCTCAGGCCTTATACAAGCTTATGTATGTTCCAGTATCAACCCAGAATTTTGCTAGGACTAATTTGCAACATTTCCAAAATTACAGATAAATTATATCATAAATAAATCCTTCAAATAATCAATCATGTTTTAAATACTCAAATATTATGATATACAAGTATATTAAAGTCTTAATCGAGCTTACAAAAGCTCTTAAGTTGACCCGAGTACAAATAAGAATCAAACTGAAACATTTTCAAAAAAATAGGGGCATTCATGAAAAATATGGGACACATGGACGTGTGCCCAGGCCGTGTAACTCTCTAAACCTGTGCGGATCAAATCGAAAAAATTTCATCAAAAGTTACACGACCATATGGCTGGGCCATGTAACAAATTAAGACTGCGTGAAAACTAAATGATCAAATCTACAGCACTCACACGGGCGTATGGCCAACCTGTGTGATAACCGGGAATTGTGTACTTCTAATTCTTTCTATTATTCAGTAGACACACGGCTGTTGCACCAGCCCAAATTCCCTCAAAAAACAAAGATGTCATCTATTTGCCAGCTGTGGACTAGCATACATAGTCGTACATAAGAAACTAGTTGAATCTTGCCTATTGCAAATTTTCATGTGGATCAGTTGAGGATGCAACTCCAAAACATCAATCAAGCTCTGCTAATTCTTGTCTTAAAGAGACAGATCATGTATGGGCAAAACTCGTTTCTATTCATTCACAAATTTGTGAAATCGGGGGTGTCCGACTTTCTAACAGTTCCAAAAGAATAGTTTGGTATCCATATAATATAATAGCAATAAACCACTAAAAATCCCAAAAAACTGACACTAATCAACAACTTACCTCATCTTCAACATTAACTTCATCATTCATTGCATCCACTGTAACAGCCTAATTTTTAGTGGTATCGGGAATAGAGATTTGAGATCACTAAATCTGACGGGTGAGTTGAAAATTTAATAAATTAATATATATGAGTCAAATGTGAATATAAAAGTATTTTTGAATCAGTGAATTTGGTGATTTAAAAGAATTAATTAGGTAAATTGGGTCGAGAATGAGGTATCGAGACCTCGACTTCATAAACCAAGCCATAAATATTTTTAGAAATATTTATGGAGCATTGGTGAGGTAGCATTAAAATTTAGTCAGAAAATTTTGACGTTTGGGCTGTTAATTAAATAAAAAGGACTAAATTGAAAAAGGTGTAAAAGTTGTTAAAATGATTAAATAGCTCAATTGTCAAATGAGGAAGGACCTAAAGTGCAAATAAGCCCAAAGGAGATATTTTGGGCGGCAATAGCTGAGAAAAATCAGGAAATGGGTGAAATAAGGGTAAAATTGAAAAAATTACCAAAATTAGCTAAATAAAAATGGGACTAAATTGGAATATCTAGAATTCTCTTCATATTCATCAGCTGAAAAATAGCCATGGAGGAGGGTTCAAGCTGGTTTTCATACTCTAGCTTCATGTAAGTTTAATTCTTGCTTTCTCCTTGAAATTTTTATGTTTTTGGACTTTTACAATTGGGTCTAACTTACTATTTCATTAGTTTTTGATTCCATGGCTAATTTTTGAAGTTTTTATGGATTATTACTGAAATAATATGATGAATAAACATAGAATTGAAGCTTTAATTTTGATATATGGTTATTTTATCAAGTAAAATTGATGAAAATTGGTTTAGGACCAAATTGTGAAAGAGTTTGGAATTAAGGTCTAGTGTTAAATTTACGGTTTTCAAGGGTTATGAAGTAGTTTAAAATGATAGAATAAAGTATTTAATGAGAAAAATTAACTCAATTGAGGAGTTAATTGAGCAAGGATTGAATTGTATGAACTATGAAATTTGGGGCAAAATGGAAATTAATATTTTGCACTAAAACTGTTTTGGGCAGCAGCAGGAGTCTAACTTTGAAAAATCACCATAAATTTTAGAAATTAAATTAGAAGATTAAAAAAGCATGAAATTAAATCTTATTGAGTCTAGTTTCTCATAGAAGAAATGGTGTAAGCAATGGATTTGTAAATCATGAGATATAATGAATTTTGTGAGATAAGGTCAGAATGGATTCGGGTTCCCTTTGTTCTTACTTTGAAAAATCATAAAAAATTGAATAAAAATAATTAGGGGCTTAAATTTATATGTCTAGAATCCTGAATGAGTATATTTTCATGATAAATAAACGAAGACATCATTTGAATTCTGTACAAGAAGATAATTAATTTTTAGTAAAAAAGGGTCGGAACTATTAGACAGCAGAACAGGGGAGACTTCAATGAATAAAATGTATTAATTGGCCCAACCAAAAGTTATGAAATTTTTATGGTAAGAAGAAATATGAGTTTAGTTTCTGAGAAAATTTATGAATCTTAATTTGGAGTTCTGTAGCTTAATATAAAAATAATTTAGTGACTATGACACGGATGGACAGCTTGAATATTCACATAAGTAAATAGTGAAAATTATGGATGATGTTACTTGCAAGTATGTTATTTATACTAAGGATGTGGATGGAGAGGGGAGGAGGAAAATATACATATGTGTATGAATGACTTGTGTATAAATTGATCACGTGTCCGATTATAATCGATAAATGTTGAATTAGAAATGATATAATGTTTTATTTGGAATATTTATTATGAAATTATGATTATTGCTATAATACAAAAATCGAACTTGTGAGTTTATATAACTAAATTTTAGTGACCATTTGTTAATATTATTAAATTTCAATATTATTTTATGAATGGTGATTAATATTTATGTATGTTAATTGTTGAAGATAAGTAAATTATGTACAAAAGTTATGAAATTGAACTGAGTATTTTCGGAGGAATGGAACGCAGGAAATGAGTACGATCTTTCAGTGAAAAAGATGAATTGACGGTAAATTACCCAAGTAAACCGAGATTCAGCATTTGTTGCGAATTCTTGTGTTTGCTTTCTGTTTAGCTCTTATAAGCTTCCGTTAACTCACATGAGTTTCAGTTAACCCTTTTAGGGTTTCAGCTCAGCTCTGATGAGCTTCAGTTAGCCTTCGGGCTTCCGTTTAGCACTTGTGTGCTTCAGTTAGCCTTCGGGCTTCCGTTTAGCACTTATGTGCTTCAGCTAGACTTCGGGCATCAGATCACGATATACTCAAATCCGTAAGTCATTCCTTGAATGGACAAGTTGGTAAGTCGTAAATGTAACGTGTGGAAAAAGAAAAGTAAGTAATGTTATCATTGTTATTATTGAGCTCAATTATGTGAATTTGTCATTTGAAATTGTGATTGACAGAAAGAAACTGTGAATTGCATGCTTATAAATGGTTATACATAATTATCTAAAAAAAAAAATGATGGTTATTGATATATGGAGACATGAGACATTGATATATGAATGTGGAATATGTTTGATAAATGTGTTCATTCATAACTATGGAATTATGTACCTCATGTGTGCTATTTGCATAAGGATGATATTTCAAATACTTTGTGAGTAAAGCTTAAATATGAAACAGTATGAAATCGAGACAAATTGTTATGAAAATATATTTAAATTATTTGTAAGTGTTTCGTACTTCTTGGTAATGCCTCGTACTCTATTCCGGCGATAGATACGGGTAAGGGGTGTTACATCCACAATGGATAAAACCACATTCTCATTACACGAAGCTCCCAGTCCCTGCTCAATGACCTTGACAATTTCTTCCATTACCATCGTTAGATTAATCGTTGCTGTTATCTTCTTCTCCAACACTTTATTCGGTGGCTTATTCCATTAGACATCATCCTCGGTGGTGGTTCGCACACCAAAGTTCGACCCATCAACACCATTTTCACCAAAGAAAGAAAACCATGTTTTCCTTGTCCATTTTCGCACCCAATTTTTACTCACACAGCCTTGTGCCTTTCTTTAACTAAATTTTCTTTGCCCATTCTCTCCTGGAAGTTAAAAACCCCCCACCTTCATAGAATCTTTCTCAATAGGATCTTTTTGGCCCATTTGGGCCCCATGATCAAATTGGACTTGTCCAGCACTAAAAGATTCGCCCAATCGTCTATTTGTAGGCATTAATAAAGTAACACCAAGTTTGGGTCTATTACCGGTTACTACCCCTTTGCCTTTTTCTTTGAACACTGTTTTCTTATGTAAATTACATTTTTGGCATCCGATTTCCTTGCAGATACAGTCACCTTATTTTCCTTGACATGCACACCATAATTGCTTTGCTTTTATCCGACAATGTTATCGCAATTATCTATAGTATCTTCCATACAATCCTACTCAAGCACCCTAAACCTTGAACCACCAGCAGTTGTGCCATGAGTCACAATCTTTGTTGACCCCATGCTTCGTCCCTTCCCTCTTTGCCGACATTCAACTAACATCCAAGGTCCAAAAGTTTCCTCCTCCACCTACTTTTGGAGACCTTCCACTATATTGGTCTGTGCACCCTGATCAGCTTGACAATCTAACAATGGCTCATTATTTGTCATGCAACAATCTATATTATGAACCAATCCGACAATGGCTCATTCAACTTGATAATTGTTTTTTGATAAAATTAGCGAGAATTCAATGTTCAAAAAATATTAATCAATAGAATTAAATCTCATAACTCTGGTTAATAAAAATTATTAGATATTTTAGAACATGTTTGTAGATTTTCCTTTAAGAAAAATTAGATATTAGAATATTAAATAAAATTGGGTTTGTGCAAGAGACATAAAGATTGAGGAGAATGGATTATATGAAACTATGATTTCACATCATCCCTATCCCTTTTTCAATAGGAAAATCTAATTTGTCATTTTCCCATTGAAAATGGATAGAGATGACATAGAATCATAGTTTCATACAATCATTTCTCAAAGATCGAATTGGACTTAATGTGAGCGAATCTTCCTCATTCACCCGAATCAGTCTTGTATTCAAATCTAATTTGTAGAAGCCCAAATTGCCCAGGCTCAGTTTTAAACCCATACATAAAACCCAACACTCAAAACCCAACTAAACCTACCTAATCAGCCCACATCCACCAAGTTACCAACCCCATACCCCAAGTACCCGGAGCCCAATTTTAAACCCAAATCTACCCAAAACCCATTACAAAACCCAAATATTGGACCCAATTTAGAAGCCCACTAAACCCAAAAACCCAAAATAAAAAAAAACCTAACCCTAGCCCCCCTAGAATTCGGCGCCAAACCACCTGCCCACTTGCCTCTACCAAAGTCGGCCAACTGCTCCACCGCCCTTGTCCCATCAGCAAGTTGCACCTGTAAGAAAAGAAAGGAAGTGACAAAAATAATTGAAAAATAGTTTGTAAAAGGCTATAAAAGCCGATTTAAAAACTTTGTAAACGGATTCGGCCATTCTGATATCAATACAAACAAGAGATTTAACCTCAAATAGCATAGATCAAACAGGAAAAAGCAGAGAAAATACCAAAAGAGAAACGATTTGGAACCGAATATAAAAAAAAACGAGAAAGGTGATTCTTTCCTTTCTGTTTCGAATCTACCCCTATTCTTTTTTTTCTTTTTTCTTTTTCTCTACTAGTACATACATAATTACATATATATTTTCATAAAAAGTATTGTAGGACCAAATTTATGCCCAGGACCAATAAGCAGAGCCTGGAACACCAACCATCCAATTAGCACCCACTAAACTGACCACTAACTCCTAAACTACCCCACTAACTCCATCACCCCACTAAGCCACCCCACTAACTCCATCACCCCACTAAGCCACCCCACTAACTCTATTACCTTACTTGCCACCATGGAAGGAGGCAATCAGTTGTAAAATTTGGCTATAAAAGCCATTCAAAACTATTGTACAGGGGAGGTTGGTTTTTGGAGATTAATCAAAGATCAAAGCAAAAGAGGTTTTTTTTTTTTTGTCTATTCTCGTTTTAAGTTCTTTGTTTGTCTATTTTTTTTCATTTCTATTTTATTTTATTTTTTATACGAAAGTAAAAATAAAGGGAAGAAGCTTACCCATTTTAAAATTACCGAAAAAGGTTTTTTTTTTTTAGGTTCGGCTGCCGTGTACGGTGGCGCCGATAGCGGCTCATGGGGGTCCGGTGACCGGAACAAGGTCGGACTGATGGCCGGATTTAGATGGGAGGGGGAGAGTGTTATTATTATTATTATTATTATTATATATTTTATTACTGTTGCTATTATTTTATATATATTTATTACCATTATTTATTTATTATTATTATTAGTAACATATTGTTATTTTTATTATTTTTTTATTATTATAATGGCACTATATTAACCAGTTTTGTACTGTTATTACTACTATTATTATATTTTTATTCTATTTATTTATTTACCTAAAAACCTTATATACCTTTATTTTATTTTACCATTTATTTATAACTTCTTATATAATATTTTTTCCCTATATTATTATTATTTTATATTATTTTTATTAACATATTGTTATTATTGTCTTCTATTTTGTTGTTGTTATATTATTTTAATTGTTATTACTATGTTTATGGTTACGGTTAGCATTATTCTCATATTATTATTTTCATGTTGTCTATTATCATCATTTTTGAAAAAATCTATGTCCTTAATTCATTTATCTTATGATCTTCTCTCAAAATTTTTCAAAATAAAGGCAATGTTCGGTATTTAAAGAATTCGAAGAATCGTGCCCTAACGTACTGGGTTTCGCTTTGTTTGTTTGTTTTGAATATTCGAATATCCTCTTAAGGCTAAAACGCATGTTTTAAAGGCAAGCTCACAATTGAGGGTAAAAATGTTGTGTCCTAACGTCTTTGGATGTAATGTTTTACCTTGAGGTGAGATGGTCTTTAATACACATTTGACTTACCTAAATGTTTTAAAAGCCAATAAAAGGAGGATCGCGTTTTGAACTCTGTCCAAATCTTTAATTTCCGACATTAAGACACTAAATAATAAATCAAGTACCAATTTTGGGCGTGTCGAGGGTGCTAATCCTTCCTCGTATGTGAATCGACTCCCAACCAGCTTTTCTATTTTCGCAGACCAAAATCGTCGTTTTAAAAAATTTATTTATTTATTAAAAACGACCGTGTTTTGAGGTGATCCGATCACACCCTATTAAAAACGATTGGTGGCGACTCCCAACTTTTCGTTTTCAAAAGTCGATTTCCCGTTTTAAAAAAAAATGGTTTCAACAAGTATAATAATAAAAAAGAAAAGAAAAATCTAACCTTTTTTTGAATTTTCGACCACCGTGTACGGTGGCCAGCGTCGGCGATGGACGGTGACCGGAGTCCAAGGCTAGAGCTCGGGCTCGGCCAGAGAGAATTCTCCCCCTCTCTCTCTTCTTTTTTTTCTTCCAAGGCTGCCAAATGATTTTTTTCAAAGAAATAGGCCTTTTATAGCCTCCCAAAACGACGTCGTTTTGGGGGCTACCTTTTAAACCCAAAACGACGTCGTTTTACTTGACCCAGATTTGACCCGACCGAATAGGCTGACATCCGAGTGTTTTTCATTGGAGGGGCTAATTACACCTTTAGCCCCTCCGCTTTTTTATGGTTTTGCAATTAGATTTATTGTGCTTTTCATTTGGCCCCGTGATTTTGTTTCGTGTTCATTTTGGTCCTATCTTAAGTGCAGTGTTTTGGAGGGAAGGGAAAATCTCCCTTTTAGTCCCCCATATCATTCGCGCACTTCAAAGGGGTCCCTATTCTCTTTTTTATTTCTGATTTGGCCCCAAAATTTAGTTTTTAGTTCAATTTTAGTCCTTTCTTACTTATTTTTTAATTTGTTTTTTTTTCAAATTTTGCTATTTTATATTTAATATAAATAATGTATATTACTTAGTTTTTGTACTTTATTTTAATTATTGTTATATTATATTATACTTAGTATTACTCTAATATTATTTGCGATATTACATCTTTATTATTATTATTATTAGTATTATTAGTATATGTTTTATTATATATGTATATATCTTTAATATATATATATATATATGTATATATTTATGTAGTATTATTAATAATTGTTTTGTAACATTATTATTATTATTTCTAATATGCATATATCATGTATATATGATTTTTTTTTTATATATTATGTATATATCTTTAATATTATATTATTTATATATATTTTTTACATATTATCTTATGTATATATTTTTTAATAACTATATTATGTATGTATTTTTAACGCTATATTATGTACATATTTTTAATACTATGTATATACTTTTTATTCCTATTATTACGTATATATTTCAATACATATATGTATATATTTATATATCGTTATTATTACAGTTTTCAATATATATTGTATATATTTTTAATCTAGCAATTTATGTTTTATATATTTATGTTCACTACTATTTCATATTTGCATTATTACTATTATTATCATGTTTAATACCATATGCACTACTATTGTTTTATGACTATTATTATCACATATACATTGTTAATGTTTCATATATTATTTGCTTCGTATATTCTTAACTTTTTATTATTATTTGCCTTTTCCGAATTTAGCCTATTAGATCACATCTTATTTCAACATCGATATTAGCTTTCTTTTTATTTTTATTTAAAAATATTTTCATTCATTTTTTTATTTCAATAAATAAGGCAACGCACCAATTTAACATTAAGTCGTCGATTTCATCGCTATGTTGGGTGAATATCAATTGGCTTGTATTAAAAACGGAATGTCCTCAAAAGAAATCGAAATTATAAAATTCTCGTGTTTTGATTGGATCATGATTAAATGTTACATTGAACTTGCATTTTTGAAAATTAAGACAACACATGTTTAATGAGATACCAATTTTGGGCGTCGCGAGGGTGCTAATACCTTCCTTGTACGTAACCGACTCCCGAACCCTATTTTTCTCTGGATTTTCATATAGACCCAAATTCGGCCTTCATTTTTGTTTAAGAATAAATTTTCTTTTCTAAAAAAGATGATTTATTAGGTGTCCGATCACACCTAAAAAAAGATCCGTGGCGACTCCCTTTTCTTTTTAAAACCGAAATTTTATTTTCAAATTTTTAAATAATCGCCTCAACTAACGACCAAAGCGAAATTTTTACGTCGCTACATAATTACTTTTCCTTTCCCAATTATTTCACCTATGACACACAACAAGCTTGTTTTGTATATAAAACTTGACAAACTGAATAATCATATCCAAGCAACTACCTTCTAAAGATAAGATTTCACAGTAGAAAAACTCGAGAACCATGTTTCAATACTAAGCGAACACAACCCATGGACCCTTGGCGAATACCCTTGTGTAATCATTTTTCAATTAGTTTCCCGTAGAGAGCGTTTAAGTTTCCATCCGTAATAGTATTAAAGTTTCAATTCTAAAATTGCATATACAAAAAGAAAGCTTTAATGTTATCTTTAATATTTAAAAAAGATTTTTTTTTTTTTGACATTTTGGCATTCCTATATTTGACTTATTGCTTTATGATTTGAAAATTTTGTAATCATAAATTTAGTGATAATTGCTTTTGAAAAAATTGCAAATGAATTAAAGAGAATTCAATGTCCAAAACGATATTAATAATAAAATTTAAATATCATAACTAAGGGTAATTAAAATTAATTAGATACTTAAAAAGGTAAATAGTTTAACATTGCTTCTCAAAATTATTTTTTTGCCGCTAAAAAATACTTTTGAGCAAAAATTAAAATCTTATGCTTCTGCTTTTGGTTAAAAAAGTACTTTTACAAAGTATTTTTTTTGTCTCAAAAATATCTTGTTTAGCAATACTTTTATCTTAAAAATATTTTTTTATCCCAAAAATATTTCTTAGAAGCAATGCTAGACTAGGCCTAAGAGTTGAAGATTTCTTTTGGGTGGAATGGGTAAATTTTTAAATAAATGAGTTGAGAAAGAGGTATAAAATTCAAATTGGACTTAAGGTGCGCAAATCTGTCACATTCACCATTATCAGTCTTATAGTGAACTCAAATTATTTTCCCAACAAGCTTCTCTTATATATAAAACCTGGTAAAGTCGATAATAAAATCCAAGCAACTACTTTGAAAGGATAAGATTTCATTGTAGAAAAATTCAAAAACCATGATTCAACCATTATTTATCGAACACAACCCAAAGGCCCTTAGCAACTACCCTTGTGTAACCCTCCAATTATTTCCATATGGAGGGCGTTTACGTAATAGTATGGAAATTTTCAAACCTAAAATTACCAAAAAAAAAGGATAGAAAAGTTTTAGAATTATCTTTAACTTTTTGCTTTACTATTTGAAAATTTTAATAGCCATAAATTTAGTGATAATTGTTTTTGGTAGAATTAGGAAATTAATTAATAAGAATTTAATGTCCAAAAAATATTAATAAAAAAATTTAAATCTTGCCACTCAAGTCAATAAAAATTATTAGATATTTTAGAACATGTCGACTATGTTGGAAAATTTTGATTTAAAAACAGTTTTTTTAACACTGAAAAATTAAAAATTTGAAAATCGAGCAAGTTTATGATATTTATTACAATAATCTTTCCATGAAAAAGTACTTGTGCTTTAAGTAAGTCGGATCCAAGACATTCCTGATTTTCTACCGAACAATCTTCTTCGTTATTGTAACACGCCCTAACCCCAAACCGTCGCCGGAACGAGGTTATGAGGCATTACCGGACATATCAGACAATTTACGAATAATTTACAATTAATATAACTTTTATAGTATAATGTAATAATTTAGTCCCTATATTGAACTCTCGAAGTTCAAACATGTATTTAAAGTAGAACAGGACTTATTCGAGTATTCCAAATTTTATTATTATTTTTTATTTTTTTATTTATAAAAATTTCGGCAGCATTTCTGCTTATTTTTACCTAAAACCTCCTGCAAATTCAAACCAAAACAGCCAGCACCAATATTTCACATTCTTATAACTAATATTTATATCATTAACAAAATTTTAACTTAATAACTATCATAGCATCATTCAAAATTGATTAAAAACTTCATTCTTTTAACAACTTAGTGTTCAAATATCAAGATATCATATCTTTCCTTACCATTTCATTCAACCATCTAAATCTTATAATTTATCCTTCACTACCCAAAGTAATATACATATTCAAGTAACTAAACAACACCTATGTACATGCCACCTTTACTCAAAAGAAAAATATACATCACCAAATTTGTGTTGGAGTCGGGAATGTTCTGGATGCTGAGCCAAGACAATTGACTTCTACTAACTCACGCGGAAACAACGTGACACTTGAGTATGGATATACTCAGTGGTATTACTATAATTTTAAATATATCATCAATAATAAAATATAAATATTAAAATACATAACAATTAATTTCTTAAATACTAATTCTTACTTTATTTTTATTTTCATCATTTCATAATGACAATTCAATTTAATTATTCGTCAATCAATGTATTTTTCACAAACTTGAATTTAAACCACTTATGAACATTTAGCTCATACTTTTCTTTTTCTATCACAATTCCAATTTCTATTCATAATTCAATTTCTTTTTTTCTCATTTCAATGCCTTAAATTCACATTTCAATTTTTCACCCTATTAACGTAACTTGGACTTTGGCGGATACACGGATCCAACCAAACACACTAATATGGCACCCAGTGCCTCATCGGATAGTTCGAAGTAATAGTTGACACCCAGTGTCTCATCGGCCTAGCCGAAGTAAAGTTGGTACCCAGTACCTCATCGAATCTATCCGAAGAAATATAGTGACACCCAGTGTCTCATCGACTCGAGGTCGAAGCATCCCTGTACACTTCCAATCTTATGGCATGCCAACTATATCCGACTCAGCCCGACTAGTTAATAGGGTATTCAATTCACAATTCAAATCACCATTCATTTTTTTTTATCAATTTACTTTTCAAATAATCACATATTCCATAATTCACTTATTCAATTCAATTTGATTCAATTTGCATCACTTTCATTTTCACTCAATATTTATATCAATTTTACATACTTACCTCAAGTCTTACTTACCATACATAACAATTAAAAATTAAACAATCAATAATAATTAAAATTCGAATTATAGTAATACACACCGTAATTCTCCCGTTTTAGTCCTCGATGACTTTCTCCTTTCCTTTCGATGTTGATGCTTCAGGTTCTTTGTTGGCTACGAAAATAATAGTAATTTACATTATTATTTACAGCATTAATTATAATAAATAATTAAATTTCTAAACAATTCCTACCTTATTCCCAATTTAATCCTAACTAATCTTAATTATTTTATTAATCCAATTCACTCTCTTTTTCTATTCAAATTTTGTCTAAACTTATATTTAACTATAAAATTTCCAGCATATTTCCCTAATTTCGAAGTTTCTTCAATTTAATCCCTACAACATAAAACTTATAGCCTAGTTTACAATTTAATCCCTTAATCAATTCTAACTTAGAATTCATTCAATTAAATCCCTAATTCCATAATTTGTCCAACATGAACCATATTTGGAAACATATGAACTCTTGAACTATCAACTTAATTTCATCAAAATCTTGTTTTAAAGCTTCTAAAACATCAAAATTAACTAAAAAGGACTTAATTGACTTACCAAATTAACTCCAAGCTTCAAAAACCGTATTTTCCCTTTTTCTTTCTTTTTCTTCTCTTCCTTCCTCTGTTTCGAATGCTCTCTGTAACTTTCTTTTTTCTTTTTCTTCTTTTGCATTTTATTTGTTTTATGTTATATTTTATATTTAATTAATTTAATAAATATCTATTTTCATAACAAATACTAATATTACATTTGGATACATATTTATTTTTACATTTGAACCAATAATTTTATTACCATTGTCATTATTTAATTTGTTTCTCAAACAAAAATCTCATAATTTTAATAATTTAATTATTTATTTAACAAATATCTTTTTACTTAAATTATAAGTGATTAAGTATTTAAATTACAAATGTACCAATGTAATTTTTACACATGTATATTTTTATTACCATACAATTATCTACTATTTAATTTATTTATTTAATAATAATGCTAATAATAATAATCTAATATAAAACCATAATGTTAATTAATAATTATAATAATTTAATATAAAACCATAATAATAATCATTATAATATATAAAACCTAAAAAAATCTTTGATTTTATTTTACCAATATGCCGCCTCATTTGTAGTCAATGGCTTAATTGCCATTTTAATCCTTTTTATTTTCTATTACTTTAGAATTAAACTTTTACCCCTTTTTCAATTTAGTTCTTTTTACTAATTATTCTAAATTAAGCTAATTTCACCTAATTAAATCCTAATTAGACACACCACTAGGCTCATTAATATTTTTAATAATTATTTTCGAACTTATTTCACTAAGACGGAGGCCCTATAACTCACTTTTTCGGTGCCCGTAAATTTCGGGTCATTACAGTTATTCTCGTACCACGAATTCACGAAATTGCTTCGAGGGTGGGCTTAAACAATCATGAATTAAGCACAGAACCAGAAACAATCTTTTACTCTCACTAGGATAGTATTTCTCTTTTAATAGAAATCGGTAGAATTATTATTTCTAAAAAATAAAATTGATACTTAGAAAATAAATTTGTTCGAACAGAATAACAACATCTCAAAGTTATATATGTTTAACTCTACCAGTGACGTCTATTTATAGGGAGAGATAAGAGAATTCTGGTTGAATTAGTAGAGCATAAATAATACTTATTTGATAGAAAACTAATCTCCTAATTTAACTAGTAGAAGGGGTGACACACCCTTGTTAAATATACTAGGGTTGTCACCCCTCATATGTATTATAAGGGGATTTTAGGCCTTTTCTGTACTGAGTCTAATTATGTATGTTTTTTGAACTTTTAACTCAATACTTTATAATTTAATCTAACTCAATATATGTTTTTCTATTTTCAAAAATAAATATTATTTATTTTTTTCCAGTTAAATATTTCTTTAACTTTACCATTTCCATCCATTTCTCTTCATTCGATTCTACATGCAATTCATTTCTTGTTCCAACAAGCTAGCGAAGGGACTGGTTTGACATATATAATTAGGTTTCAAATGATTTATAATTAAGTTTCATTTTTTCACCTATTAATTATAAATTCATTTAGTCACGAAGTCATTCCACTATAGTATCATGACCGAACTCTCCCTAATTGCATACCATTATGAAAGCTACTCATTCAGTGCTTGTCCAATAATATTGTCATAAGTGTGTTACCCTCATAGGATATCCTTAATCTTTTTGGGATAAATTCGTTCTCCCAGTATGTCCATATTTTATCTTATGGTAACCATTACATCTTCCTTCATGAAAAGTCAATTACTATCAAATAGTAATTAAGTAATTTATTACAAAAACAAATGATCTATGGCAATGCTTACTTTTCATTTTTCATGTAATACCAATAAGAAGATATCATTTACCCATTTCCTGGGCTATGATTCCACTATTGTGAACAATGATACATATTGTAGAAGTCATATACCCAACACACCAACTTTCGGTTTCTTATCTATTTGAACTCGGGTTTTTACTTACATTAAAATATGAGTCACACATATATAGTCCACCATCCACTTAGGATTTAGGTATGCCACACTATGAATGTCACAAGTGAATAAACTCATAAATGGATCTAGGATCCATTTTACTTGGGTCATGCCCGATGTACTATCAGTCCAGTCAGTCACATCTATATCTCTATCTTTTTGGAGTTATTCGCTCCGATGCTCAAAGACAAAACATCTCCTTAATTGGACTTGATAGATGACATATTATTCATTCAATTGGTATGCTCACTTCCTATCAGACTAAGGACATGTTTAAGTTCATATACTAATACAAGTTGTCTTTCTGTATTACGATCCGACTAGGTAATACCGCTTAGTATTAGTTAAACGTTAGATAACCTGTTAGACAAAATTTACTTCCATTTTGTTTTGCGTGCAAAAACTATTTTAGATAACCTGTTAGACAAAATTTACTTCTATTTTGTTTTGCGTGCAAAAACTATTGATGATAATATATAAAGGATATTAATGTAATTAATGAATATTATTATTAAACTAATTTATTCAAAAAATACAATTGTACATTGACGAAAATAGTACACTTAAAGTACGAGATTCAATAGATAAAGAGTTGTAGATTTTCATTTGGGGAAGATTGGATATTAGAATTTTAAATGAAATTGGGTTTGTGGAAGAGGTATAAAAATAGGGCAGGACTTTAGGTGAGCTTCCTCATTTACAAGTACCAATCTTGTAGTCAACTTTAATTAATTTCCCGATTGTTTCACCTATGACACACAACAAGCTTTTCTTGTATATAAAATCTGACAAACTCAATAATCATATCCAAACAACTACCTTCAAATGATACGATTTCGTAATAGAAAAACTTAGGAACCATTGTTCAGCCATCAGATACTGATCAAACACAACCCATGGACCCTTAGTGAATACCGTTGTTTACTATGTTTAGTTTTGTAGTCAACTCTAATTACTTTCGCGATTGTTTCATTTATGACACACAATTAAGCTTCTCTTGTAAATAAAACTTGATAAAATCAATAATCATATCCAAGCAAATATCTTCAAGTGATAAGATTTCGTAGTAAAAAAACTCGGAACCA
Organism: Gossypium anomalum; assembly: GCA_025698475.1. Lineage (NCBI taxonomy): Eukaryota > Viridiplantae > Streptophyta > Magnoliopsida > Malvales > Malvaceae > Gossypium > Gossypium anomalum. The sequence goes on along the minus strand of CM046957.1, from coordinate 70,428,433 downwards.
TGGTTCAAACCTCAGATATTGGCTCAACTCAATCCAAGCACCCTTAGCAAATACCCTTGTGTAATCCTTCTTCAATTATTTTCTAATAGAGTGATTTAATAAAAGTGTTATTAAATATTAATAATAAAATAATAAAAAATTAAACCAATTTTACAATGAAAACAACCTATAAAAAATTTTGACTTTTTTTATATAATGATTCTTTATATGCCATTTTGAAAGAAAATGTCTTATTAATTCATTTATTTATAATGCTAAATCTTAATTTTAATTTTTATATAGATAATAATTCATTTATTTATAATCTTAAATCTTAATTTTAATTATAATAATTAATTTAAAACATACTTAATTTCATAGATGAGTTACGTGCATCAGCTTTCCTAGTTAAGTAGAACTCATGGCTAATAAGAATCATTATTTGCATTCCAATTGCCAGCACTTTCTTCTCTACGTTTCTTTATTGCTACAACTCTTCCATTTCAGCTAATATCATCATCTTCAACCATTGTCATTTTCTTCATCTATCATAAACCATATATATATAAGAGATGTTGGTGTTGTGGATTGGAGCTTCGGCTTTCATTATATACATCACACATTGGGTTTACCACTGGAGAAATCCTAGATGTAATGGCAAACTCCCACCAGGTTCTATGGGTTTCCCATTTCTTGGTGAGGCTTTTCAGTTCTTCAAGTCCAATGCTACTAATGATGTTCCTCCCTTTGTTAAAGAGAGAATGGAAAGGTAAATTCAATATCCATGGCTTTTTCCTCATGATAATCTTCTTTAATTTTTTTTCCATTTCATAACTTGGTTGCAGGTATGGGCCGGTATTCAAGACGAGCATAATGGGACGACCGGTAATCGTATCGGCCGACCCGGATCTCAATCACTTTGTGTTTCTTCAAGGAGGGCAACTGTTTCAGAGTTGGTATCCGTATACGTTCACAGAGATCTTTGGACGTCAAAATTTATCTTCCTCACATGGCTTCATGTACAAGTACCTAAAGAACATGGTGCTTAGTCTCTTTGGCCCTGAAAGCCTCAAAAAGATGCTCCCTGAAGTTGAGCGAACAGCTTGTAGAAGGTTACAGCAATGGTCAATCCAAGAAACAGTTGAACTAAAAGACGCAACCGCTGCTGTACTTACACAAATACTCCCTCCCCTAGTCCCCCATATTTCTGGAGAAATCTCATTTTTTAAGCTTCGGAATACAGTGTAATGATACCTTGTGTCTTTATTTGCAGATGATATTTGACCTAACGGCCAAAAAGCTGATAAGTTACGACGAAGAAAATGCCACCCAGAAACTGAGGGAGAACTTCGTTGCCTTTATAAAAGGATTAATCTCCTTTCCCTTAAATATTCCTGGAGCAGCCTATCACAAATGTTTACAGGTAGTTAACGAGTCGAGATTTTGATCATTCTAGAGCGTATGTCTACAGGTAGCTAACCAACTATCTGTTGTCTATTGATTCTTTATTTTTTATACATTTTCAGGGAAGGAAAAATGCAATGAAAATGCTAAAGAACCTGCTAAAGGAAAGGCGGGCAATGCCAAGGAAGAGCCCAAGTGACTTTTTTGATTTTGTCCTTGAAGAACTTCAGAAAGAGGGAACAATTCTAACAGAGAAAATCGCTCTGGATTTGATGTTCCTTCTACTATTCGCCAGTTTTGAAACAACTTCTTTGGCTCTAACTTTCGCAGTAAAGTTCCTTTCTGACAACCCTTCAGTGCTAAAAAAACTAAGGGTATGTCAATTTATATTCTCGAATCTGCAAAATCCAAATCTTTTTCCAAACAAACATGAACGTAAGTATTTCCTCCTTACAGGAAGAGCACGAGACAATTCTACGAAACAGGGAAAATACAGACTCTGGACTTACATGGAAAGAATACAAATCAATGACGTACACATTCCAGGTGAGAAAATTTGTGATCTAAGCTTATAAGGAAATGTCAGTTGAGAAAGGTTGTTTGTTTCCATACTGACAACTGCAACTTACAGTTCATCAATGAAACAGTTAGACTAGCAAATATAGTGCCGGTAATCTTCAGGAAAGCACTAAGAGAAATCCAATTCAAAGGTGCCATCAAAATTGTTCTAAGACCCACTTTCCAATTGTTATATTAAAAAAAAATTGGCCAGAAAGCTAACACACCAAATTTGGTGATAATGTAGGATATACCATTCCAGCTGGTTGGGCAGTAATGGTCTGTCCCCCAGCTGTGCACCTGAATCCAACAAAATACAAAGATCCCCTGACCTTTAATCCATCAAGATGGGAGGTTGGTCAATACTCAAAATTCCATCCGCGCGAGATTGCTTCTAAACAATAATCACATAAAAATTTACTTTGAAACTCAAATCAATTCTTCTACTTCTATAACTGCAGGGCGTAGAAATAAATGGAGCCACAAAGAATTTCATGGCATTTGGTGGTGGCATGAGATTTTGCGTCGGAGCAGACTTTAGTAAAGTGCAGATGGCTGTGTTTCTCCATTGCTTGGTTACAAAGTACAAGTAAGACCAAATTACAAGATGTTTTATATTTGCCCAACACACTGTGTGTGAGAGAGCAAGAGACAAAAACTCATCAAAATCTCGAACCTTCTTCCAGGTGGGAACCAGTCAAAGGAGGAAATATACTCCGAAATCCAGGTTTACAGTTTCCAGATGGCTTTCACATAAGGCTCGTGGAGATAAACTAGAATGGATAAACTTTAATAGAAACGAGGCAGAATAATAATATAGAGCTGGGAGCCCCCATAATGACGTTCACACTATAATGAGATCAGATCATACTTTATGATGTAAAAGCCCTAGTAGCAGAAGCACTACATTTCTAAATGCAATAATAAGCAAATCCTTACCTTCTCCCTAACTTGTCCTCATAAAAAATAAGGTATTATTTGTTGAAACAAAGCCTAAAGGAAACCAAATGAAACTATCAATCTCATCAGGATATGTTGTTTATGGCAGTTTGAGGAGGGAAAAACCCCAAATATATCACTATGGACAACAAAAGGAAACAAGTATATCATTTACACAACATCGTCATAAGTAATTAAGGAAAATTCAAATAAACAGAATTGACATTTGACACAAACATAAAATGTTGTTGAGTCTAAAATCGATATTTGCAGGCAAAAAATAAGCAGTGCCAGAAGCAATGTTAAGATCAGTGCCAACTGTTTCAGGCACTAAAAATGAACAAAGCAGAGAAACGATGAACACACTATATGTTTACACAATTCAATCTGCTTACATATGCGGAGTCTTTCCTAAAGAGAATATCTACTATCTTAGCACCTTGTACAACAAGAGATTTAAATATCTAACACTCAGTAGATTATTCTCATTACTTTTATACTTAAAATCTAGACAATTCTCCTCTAAATATTTCTCTTTGAAAACTCAAGACATTAATCAAGTGACACTTGATTATTCTCTCAATGCACTCAAAGAAATGTTCCTCAATAAACAAGAATATGTCGAGTAAGAGTTGAAGATTTTCTTTTTGGGAATATTGGATATTAGAATTTTAAATAAAATTGTGTAACACCATACTTGACCTAGTCGTCAGATCCGAGCTACAAGATGCTAAGACTATCGATTTAAAAATTACAAATCATTATGCAACATTTAATCAGTCATATATGTAAGTAAATAGCCTTCATGTACACATTGTATTGCACAATCATTTTTAGGTTCTACAAGAGCTTATGAAAACTCTTTTGTTAACTGAGCTTGTATTAAGACTAAATTGTAAAGTTTTGAAAATGCAAGGTCGACGTCACGACCTCACGATCTCCACATCGTGACATCGCCAACTCAGTAAGTCACGTCGGGACTTTAGGCACATCGACGTCGTGACATCACTCACTGTCGGCACTACATTGCGACGTTAGATGTCTGTGGTCTGACGAGATCCCTATTTTTGGCAAAAACACCATTTTCGTGTAAAGAGCAATTAAGTTTCCATACATAAAAACAATATTGAAGTTTTAATGTTATAGAGGGCTGTACATTTTGGCATACCTAAGCTTGACTTTTTGTTTTATTATAAGATAGTGATTGTACAGGCCCAATTATGCCCGGCCCAAAACCAAAACACCCAAACCCAAATTAAACCAAAACCTACCCAAAATTAAGACTCATTTTCAGCCCAAATACAAGAAAGAAAAAAGGAAAACCCTAGCCCATAATATTTTCAGAAAACAACAAACTTTAGCCTCCATAGCCGCACCGCCCTAGCTCACTACCACCGCCTCGTCACATCACTGCCCACCTCCACCGCCCAAGACTTTGCAAAAAGAGAAAAAGCAGTGATGAGACCAATAAAAATAATATTTTAAATGGCTATATAAGCCGAGTAAAAAACAATGTAAAGGGGGGAAGAGGGATTGTATTTTAAAAAGGGGAAAAAATCCGAAATAAATAAAAGAAATGAGAAACAGTTTAAGGGAGGATATTCGTTTGATTTTCGATCGATTTTTTTCTATACTTTCTAGTTTTATCTTGTTATTTTATTTTCTATTTTTACTTTCAAAAGTAAAAAAAGAAGAAGGTACCTTTCCGTCGTCGGAGCCCCTCTTTCTCCGGCGTGCATATCGGGCCAAGGGACGCTTTTGTTCTCGTCTGCCTCGAGCCATGAGCCACGATGCGTGGAGGCGCGTGGGACGCCGATGAGGCCCTTGAGTCGGCCAAGCAAAGGAAATAGAAAGGGGAGGGGAGAGAGCAAAAAGCTCTCTGATTTTTTTTGAAAAAAGGTGCAGAAATGAGTTTAAAAAAAAAAAATCTGGTTTACATAAGCTTGTTTAAACGACGCCGTTTGGGTAAAAGGGGTAAGGTCTGTGCATTCCACCCTAAAGTGGGTAATTTGCGTGGCCAACCCTCCTCATTTGTGCTGCTGTTTATTTAGACCCTGTTTATCCCTTTTTTACTTTTTAAACATTTTGCCCAGGAATTTTGTATCAGTTGCATTTTAGTCCGCATTGAAGCACCGTGTTTTGGGGACTTGGGTTATTTACCCTCTTGGTCCTTCCGCATTTTTAAAATTTTAAATTCTATTTTTTTATATTCTTTGATTTGTCCCTTTAATTTTATTGCTGTTTCACTTCAGTCCTCGTGAAGCTATGCGTTTTGGGGGACGGGAATATTGCCCCATTCGGTCCCCCATCTCATTCGCGTATCACAATTTGGGGCCCAATATTTTATTTTCGTTACGTTTTGTTCCTTTTAATTCAGATTTAATTTCAATTCGGTCCTTTATTCTATTATTTTATTATTTTGTAGTTTATTCCCCTTAACTTCATTTCAGTTTCAAATCGATCCTTATTTTTATTATAATTTAGACTTGAAGTCCCATCCTAATTCCAGTTTAGTTCTTTACTGATTTAATTTCATTTTTTATTTATTTGTTCATTTTTTTCTATTTTATCTTTATTTCTTACTATTTCGTTTTAACATCTATTTATTCATGTTTATACCTTCTGGTTGTATCATCAATATTTCTAGTATTTACTTATTTATTTATTTTTTCGTACACGTTTTATGCATATATTGTTGTCTTATTCATTTTATATATTTCATGATACATTTACCTTTTATACACCTTCCATTTTATTTCATCTTTTGGTCAATGTTATTTACTTTATTAATATTATGGTTTGGCCATCCATATTATTTTATTATTACTATTGTATTATTACTATCATTATTATTATACTGTTTTCTTTGTTTGCATTTATACATAAGTTGTTATTATTATTATATTAAATGAGTTAATATTATTTTTAGCACATTTATTTTATCTTATTTTATTTTATTTATTATTACTATTATTACTATTATTATTATTATTATTATTATTATTATTATTATTATTGTTATTTTTGAACATATCATATATTTCATATTATTATTAATTTTAAATATTTTATATCTATCATCTTTTTAAATCATCATACATAGTATTTATTTTAAGATTCTTATATGTATCTTAATATTTTAAAATTATTACATGTATACATATATTTTTTATTTAAACATTTTTCTATACATCATTTTACCTCAAATTTCTCTTTTCACATTATTCATTCTAAATATTTTACACGTCATTTGAGTTAAACCATCTTATATCTTATCTACTTTAAATTTTTATATGATATTTAGTTACACTATTTTATATGAAAACTATTTTAAATTCTTTTTATTATTTATCGCAAACCTTTTATTATTATTAATTTCAAGACTTCATATGTTATTTATTTTAGACTCGTATATATATTATTTATTTTGGATTCTTATGTATATATATATTTTTATTATTATACAACATTTATTTTAAATTTCCCTTCTTTCACGTTTTTTATCCTAACTTTATTCATTTTCATTTAAAAGTTTGTTTTGTTTTATTTACTTTAATTTGAATTGTTGTTCATTAATTATATTCTTTAATTTGGATTTAAAGTGTCATTAATCTTATAGTCAACTGTAATTATTTTCCTAATTGTTTCTGCAATTTTGGATTTCTAAGTTTACTTTTTTGCTTTAGTCTTTGAAAATTTTAACTTTCATAAATTTACTGATAATTGTTTTTGGTAGAATTAGCAAATGAATTAACGAGAGTTCAATGTCCAAAAAATATTAACAAAAAATTTTAAATTTCCTAACTCATATTAATAAAAACTATTAGATATTCTAGAACATGTCGAGTATGTTGGAAATATCTGGTTTAAAATGTAACACCCCTAACCGTATCTTATGCCAGAATAGGGTTACGGAGTATTACCGGACTTACAGATCAACCAATCAAACATTTCATTTTCATAACACATTCATTATAGAAACCAATCAAACTCATTCATATAGTCCCTAATACGAGCCCTAAAAGCTCAAAATAGACATTAAAAATAGTTCGGGACTAAACCGAGTACTCAAGAAATTTTTTAGAAAACATGTAAAATTTTCAAAGGTGCAGGGAACACACGCCCGTGTGGCCAGGCCGTGTGAAAACTGGAGGTACCAAAATAGCCTATAGTTAGTGCGATGAAATCTCCGAAACTTCCAAACTGAACGAGCTTCCGATATCTAAGTACATAAATAAATTAACACAAAGTAAGCATGTAATGCTTAGTAAGTTTGTAACTCAAAAATAAAGTTTACCACTTCAATTTATAAGCATAATCCATTTAAGTCAATCCAGCATGTCTTGGCCTTAGCCTAAACAACAATAACCTCTCAATTTTAATTATCACAATAACTAGCCAATTTATCTCAAAACATTGTGACATAAGTACACACTACTTATGTGCATTCATAATTCAAGCATATGGCTAAACATATTTCAATCATCCAAAAACTCATACCTTTCCATACTTTCATAGCAATTCTAATTGAAGCATTTGCCGCTCACACCTTTCTATACTTTCATAGCAATTCTAATTGAAGCATTTGCCGATCCTTCATTCTTCTCATACCCATTTAACCACAATTTAAATAAGTGAAACAAAGTATTTCACAACTCAACTTGGCCCCAAAACCTAACACATAATTATCAACCAAGTTAGCCATATATTCATATAAAAATCAAAAATCATGTATGAGTTCAACAATTGTTTAAATTCCATGTACATGTAAAACCTATACCATGTAATGCATGTAAATACCTATACTAGTTCGTATCGAACTCATATAAACTCGTAACAAAATTATGCCCGTTGAATCACTTAAAATAATACCGGATAAGCGGGTATCTTGCATGCTATGCGACAACATGTAAATCAATTTACTATTAATAAGTTCCATTTATTAGCTAAACACAAAAACAATTAATATTAATATGAAATTATAACTTAACCAAATATGATTTCAGTTCCTTCGATAGTTCAATTAACTTTATCGCAAGATTTAGTAGCGACGTGGCACCTGGTGCCTAGCGGTAAACCGCAGAGGAGGTTGCGCCCAGCGCTAGTCGGATTAATCAACGGTATTGAATGTGAGCCCAACTCTAGTTGGATAAACCAACGATATTTGCACCCAGTGTTAGTAGGGTATACCGACGATGGTAATTGTGAGCCCAGCTCTAGTTGGATAAACCAAAGGTAATTGCGCCCAGCGCTAGTCGGATAAACTGACGGCTATGTGCCCAGCACTAGTCAGACAAGCTGACAAAGATTGCACCCAGCGCTAGTCGAATATATCGACGATTATTCAATTATTTACTTCCATAAATTCCTCATTCATTTTCCTTAACATTAATTTCATAATATGCATACATTTTATATCAAGAGCTAATTTAACATTAATTAATTTAAATAGTAATTAGAAATAAAATTAAGTTCGAGTCCATGAACTTACCTCAAACTCGCACGGATATAACGACCGCTTAATCCAATACTTTATCTTTTCCTCGATTTAAATCTGTACGTTGCTTTTCTTGATCTATATAATCAAATTTAACTAATTCAAACCTTATTCTATTCAATTCAATCCACAAATCATATTTTTGAAAAATTACCATTTACCCCCATACTTTTAATTTCTTTACAATTTAGTCCCTAGGCTAGGAAAATGAAATTCATTCAATTTTTATCCCTACCCAAGCCTAGCCAAATTTTATACTTGCTTAAAGCAGCCCATATATTTCACAATTTCACACTTTTACCACACAATTTATCACATTTCTTAATTTAACCCCTAATTGATAATTTCATCAAAAATTCCTTTACAAAAGCTGTTTATCTAACAACAACTATTATTTTTCTACCATTAAACTTCAAAACCCTAATATATTCATCAATGGCAAAACTCACATACTTTAATAGTTTTGCAAATTGATCCCCAGGTTAGTTAGATTAGGCTACAACGATCCCGAAAACATAAAAATCATTAAAAACGAGACAAAAAATACTCACATGTAAGCCAAATTGTAACACCCCCTAACCCTTATTCATCGTCAGAACAGGGTTACGGAGCATTCCTGGACATTTCTGATCAAATACGAACATTACGTAAACATTTTGCATACACATCATAATAAAATCATATTGTCCCTTTTATGAGCCCTCAAGGCCCAAAATATGTGTTAGGAACAGATCGGGACTAAATCGGGTACTTAGAAAAATTTTCGCAGAATTTTAAAAATTTTCCTAGATGCAAGGCACATACGCCCATGTGGCCATAGGACACAACCATGTCTTAGGTCGTGTCCTACCTCATGTAACTCTTTGATTAGGTCACATAGCCAGCCACACGCCCATGTGCTAGGACGTGTGGTCAATTTATTTTTCGAAAATTAGGTGTAGGTTTCACACGGTCAGGGCACATGCCCGTGTGGAAATACCTGGGCATTCTGTTTTGTAAAATTTTAAGTTGCAGAGGACACACGGCTAAGATCACACGCACATGTGTTAGCCGTGTGTCTTACACGGTCCAATCACACGCCCATGTGTCTGGCCGTGTGGATTCAAAATGAACCTTAGACATCAAGTTTACCATTCCCTGCAACCTTGAACACTAAGCAACTCAAAATCCAATCGTTCAAACACTTCAAGACACGATTAAATACCTCAAAAATATGTCAAAACAATCAACCTAATGACCTAACCAATGTACCCTCATATGTACTTCACATATTTTATCAAACAATTCAATAACATCATTCAAACAAATTTCAAAATTATACCAACTTCAACCCAATTTACTTATATCATGCTCACTTATGCATCAACCTAAATATGCCTTATTATAGACTTAACTTATCACATATATTCATTACATCACCAACCAATATCATCATATAATATCATTTACATTCACTTTACAAACGATAAACATTGGACATCCTAGGTACGTGCCGACACAGAAAGAAACATATGTCACCACATTTTAAGTTCGGGATCGTTGTGGATGCTGAATCGACGATCAACTTTAAGTACCTAAACTGCGTATGAAAAACAAACCGTACGCTGAGTATAAACTCAGTGGTTTTATAATCAGAATACTTAAAAGTAAAATAATAAAGCATACACATTAATCATACCATAATATAATCATTTCTTTATTCAATTCAAAGAAAAATCATTCCTAATATATTCATTTCTCATCAATTGCTAACTCAATAGCTTTTCCCAATATAATACACAATAATATACATTCCAATCTCATGATTTGCTATCCCGGATAGCTTTTCACAACATAACACAGTCATTGAACAATAATATTGTTCATTCATGACCAATTCATAGTTTCACATTTCGTGTGTGTTTTACCATATTTCAGTATCAATTATAACATTGTTTTATTCAGTTACCCCCTATTAACATGACTCGGACTTGGACTCGGACTCGGACGGATACACGGATCCAACCAAAACACACCAGTTTGGCACCCAGTACCTCATCGGATAATTCAAAGTAATAAGTTGACTCCCAATGTCTCATCGGCTTAACCAAAGTAAATTGGTACCCAGTACCTCATTGAATTTATCTGAAGTAATAGTTTGACACCCAGTGTCTCATCGACTCGAAGTCGAAGTATCTTTGAACTCTTCCAATCCTATGGCATGCCATCTATATCCGACTCAACCCGATACAATTAATAGGGTTTCAATTTCACTTTACAAATGCCACAATCATCCAATATTCAATTATCACAAATTCATATACATTCAATTCAATATGATAATGATAATTACTCACCTCACTTGCTTGCCATATTAATATTCAAAATACAACAAATAGTATTTACTAGATTGAGATTATAGAAATACAAACCAGAATTTCTGAGCTACTCCTCGTAGACTTTATCTTTTTCCTTCTTAGCCAAGGTTTCTGGCACAACGTTAGCTACGGAATTTAAACAATTGAAATTCATAAATACAATCCAATTTCACATTGAATATTCCAACTTTTATTTAACTTTTGCCCAAATTTCAATTTAGTCCCTAAACCGAGACTAACTTTATTTCTTTAAAACTAATTATATATAATTATATATTTACATTCAATTTCCACTTTAAACTAATTTCAACTCTCTAATTCCACTTAAATCCCTAAATTTCAAAATTTTCTCAATTTAGTCCCTATTACTCAAAACTTATAATTTATTTTACAATTCAATCCTTTTTCTCAATTCTAACTTAAAATTTTATCAATTTAACCCCTAATACTCAAATTATTCAACATGAACAACATCTAAAAATCCAATAATTTCTAAAATTTTGACATGGACTAGGTAGTATTTAATACTAAGATTCTAAAAATATAAAATTTACAAGAAAATGGACTAAATTGACTTACCAATTAAGCTTTGAACTTTAAAATCCCTAATTCTCCTTTTCCTTCCCTTCTTTCTTTTCTTTCCCTCTTTTCTCTTTCATTTCTACTCTTTGTTCTTCTTTTCTTTTTATTTTTTATTTATTTTATTTAATTAATATAATATAATATAATAACATTTACTTAAATAATTAGTAAATAGGTAATTATTATAAATATATGTATTTTATTTTGACACATGTCATCACTATCACCATACACTTGTCAACTTTTGGCTTAACTGCTTATTTAGTCTCTTCACTTTTCTCTATTCTATATTTCAACTTTTACACTATATGCAATCTAATCTTTATACCTAATTACTCTTAATTTAGACAAATTCACTTATTCAAAACCTAATTAACCACACAATTAACTTCGTAAATATTTATTAAAAATATTTACGAATTCGTTTTTCAAAAATAAAGACCCAAAAATACACTTTCCTATACCCGTAACTATCGGGTCGTTACAAAAATAGTGATGGCCGAATGAAGCTTCATCCATGGCTTCTTTTTCCTTTCATATACGGTTGAAGAAGAAAAGAAAAAGTTGATGCATTTTAATTGTTTTAACCTTTATTGACTACTTACTTATTTAACCTTGAAAACTAACCAAAATTTCAATAATGCCAAACCATTGCCATCCACTACCAACTATAATGGTCTAATTTCCATATAAGGACTTCCATTTTAAAGTTCCATAGTTATTTAATACCTTTAGCTAATAGAACTCAAATTTTGCACTTTACGCCATTTAGTCCTTTTATCAAATTGAACATGTAAACGTTAAAATTTCTTAACGAAATTTTTATACGGTAATACTATCATACTGTAGATCATAAAATAATATTAAAATAAATTTTCTGACCTCAGATTTGTGGTCCCGAAACCACTGTTCTAATTTCACTAAAAAGGGCTGTTAAATAAAAATAGTTTTCTGTTACAGTGAAAAATTAATATTTTTAAAATCGAGCCGGTTTGTGATGTTTATATCAATAAAATTTTTCTTGAAAAAGTACATGTGCTTTGAGCGAGACAGATTCTAGATGTTCTTAACTTTCAACCAAACGACCTTTTCCACTATTCTTGTTAGATGAATCACTTCGAGTGTGAGCTCAAACAATCACGAACTAAACACAGACCTAAAAATATAGGCCTAAAATTTTTTCCAAACCCATCCATATTTGCAAAAGACTAACCCAAGCCCATTTTAGGCCCGCCCATATTGTATTTTTATTTTTTATATTTATATTATATTATTTTAATGTTTAATAATTTTATACATTTTTTACCTATTGAAAATTCTTATATAGTCATATTAACATTATTTTAATGTTTACATTAAAGTATCATATATTTAGTATAGTTTTATTTTTTAATGTGTTCTAAATTATATAATATAAAGTATTATAAACTTAAAAATGGGTCGGGCTGGGCACAAGCCTTGAACTTTCAAGCCTGAGCTCGGCCCATATTTTAAACAGGCCTAATATTTTAAACAAAAAAATTTAAATCTCGTTGTAACAGCCCGATTTTGTGCCTAGTCAGAACAGTGGTTTTGGAACCACTATTCCGGGGCTGGAGAAATTATTTTTAATGTTATTTTATGTGTTATAGGATGATTATATGAGTGCATGAAAATTTTGGTGAAATAATTTTAGCGATTTTATGCTTAATTGTGAAAAATGACTAAATCGCATAAAGGGCAAAAGTTTTGTTTTGCTAGATAAATATGTTAAATAGCTAAAGAACCAAAATTGGAGGTCTTTAAAGTACAAATAGGCCATTTGGGGAGTGATGGTCGGCCATAGGGGACAAGAAAGTTGAAAAGTCAAATTTGGTAGACATTAGGTGAATTTTTTTTGTAATAAAATAAAATAAAGAAAAAGTTGTCATGTTTTTCATTTCTTCTTCTTCTTCCACTGGAATGGAAGTAAACATGCGGGTTTGAAGCTCCAATTTTCAGCCACTTAGTTCCCTTGCAAATCAAGAAAATCGAGATTTGGGCTTAAATCGAAAAGTACGAGATTATGGACTGAAATGGAATAATTAGCTGAAATTGCATTCGAGGTAAGTCTGTGTGACTAAATAAGCATTTTATCCATGTTATTGTTAATATACTTGAAATCTATCTTGCTTTGGTTATATTGAATTATATGTTGATGATATCGAGTATGATGAAAGTGATGCCAAACATTAATAATATTCATGTGATGATAGAATACATTAGAAGTTTGATGGAATATGATATCCCATAGAAACGAGTAAGTTGTACGTAAATAATGCAACGTAGTCATATTTATGCATTGAATATTTGATTATGTATATAATGCTTGAATGTATCTATGAGTAATACATGGTGAGATTTAATGCGGTAAAAATTTCCGGTTGAATCTTAGGAATAGATCGGATATCCTTGCCATGACATTTGAGTGATATGAAAGACGTGTCTGGGATATGCATCGGCCACATTATGAGAGCCAGTGTAAGACCATGTCTAGAACATGGCATCGGCATTAAGACGAGAGCTAGTGTAAGACATGTCTGGGACATGCATCGGCCTCGACATATGCAAGCTAGTGTAAGACCTGTCTGGGACATGGCATCAGCTTGACATGTGTCAATGTAAGACCTATTTGGGACATGACATGGACACCGATAGATGAGAGCCAATATAAGACCTGTCTGGGACATGGCATCGGCCTCGGTATATGAAAGTCAGTGTAAGACCTGTTTGAGACAAGGCATCGACTTAGATATATGAGCCTATGTAAGACCATGTTTGGAGTATGGCATCGACATCGTACCCTTATGTTTGAGGCTTAGTGATTATCCTATGGTATTCCAAATGGTTCAACAGGAAATTTAAGTTTAAGTTGAAATGATAGAGCTTATGGCTATGTTGTAAGTGGCACAGGCACCTACATGAAATTGATGAAATGTGAATTCAATTCATGTTGTATGATTCGTAAGGAATGAATATGAGCATGTTGAGTAACACAGGTATGTATGCCAAGCTTATGCGAAATGATTTCGGTTCATGATGTACATTTGGTGAAGATGTAAATAGGTAATTCATGCCTATGAGAATGATTTTGTGATGACCTTGTGATTATAGGTCTATACTTATGATGTATAAATATGTATCTTTACCAATGTGGTGAAAATAAATTAATAAGGTGTGATAAACTTAGTATCATTAATTTACACTAAAGCAGTTTTCGATAGCAACCATAATCCAACTTTGAAAATCTACCAAAAATTGTGGAAATTGAGTTAGCAGCTGAATAAAATATTAAATTAAATTTATGAGTCTAGTTTCACATAGAAGAAACGATGTAAGCAAAAGAGTTTCATATTATGAAATATTTAAATTGTTGTGAGATAGAGTCAGAATGATTTCGAAATCCCCTGTTCTAATTTGAGAAAATCATTTAAAATTGTATAAAAATATTTATGGGTTATAATTTATATTCTTAGAATTCTTAATGAGTCTATTTTCAATAAAAATATACGGGAACATCATCCAAGTTTCGTAATATGAGATAATAATTTTTTAGTGAAAAAGGGTTGGAACTATCGGACAGCGTAAAAGGGGTAACTTTAAAGAATAAATTGTACTTATTAGCTAGACCAAAAATTCTGAAAATTTTATGGTAAGAAGATATGTGAGTCTAGTTTCAGGAAAAATTAGCGGATCTTAATTTGGGTTCCGTAGCTCCAGATATAAATAATTTAGTTACTGTAACTTGAGAAAACAGCTTGACCTGAGCATATGTAAAAGTGCAAATATGGTTGTATTACCTTGAGGAGTAAGTTGATAATTGCTTATTATTTTTCATACGATCTTCCTAAGCTATTACGCTTACTCCCTTCCTTTCCTTTTCTTTAGTGTTGTCAGGTTAGCTTGGGATTGGAGATCGTCAGAGGCAGCATCACACTATCAAGCCATTACCTTTCTAATATTGATATTTGTTAAACATTTTTAAGTGAGTAGCATGTATAAAGACTTATCTTTATGTTATGTGTTATTATAATTAGCCAAATGCATTGACTTATATTGAGTTATTTGTATATGGCCAAAAGGAGTATCTTATTTTGATTATGGTTTGTGAACCTATATATCTATGCTATGTTCTAATGCTTGTGATAAGGTGGTGTTATTATGCTTGTTGGCCATATATGGTTGGCATTAATGTTATGAATGTGTCTTAATATAAGATGCTAAATCATTAAAATGATGTCATGATATGTGTCCTTAGTGTGTATAAAGATGTGAAGGATTAAGGATTAAGGATTAAGTGTTGACCACACGGGCAGAGACACGGCCGTGTGTCTCAGCCGTGTGGGGGACACGGCCTTAGCACACAGGTGTGTGACTTGGCCGTGTGACTCTAAATGTTTGCTGACGTCATAAACAGAGAGTTACACGGGCTAAAGATACGGGCGTGTCCAAGCCACACGGGCTTGTGGCTCTCCAAAGTGTGAAAATTTTCTAGGTGTTACAAAAGTTTTATATGTTTATGATTTGATCCCGAACCACCCCGAATGTATGTTTTGGGCCCCGTAGGCTCATATAAGGGACATTAAGCATATGTATGAAAGTTTCTAAATAGAACAAAATTTTGTGGCCGGTTTTTACGTGATTGATTTTATTTAAGTCTGGTAATGCCTCGTACCCTGTGCCGGCGTAGGATACGGGTAGGGGTGAGTATTCGATCGAGTCGAGTCGAATCGAGTCAAAAAATTTCGAGTTAGTCGAGTTGACGAATCCTATTTTAACAACCGAACTCAATTTGAATTTTTTTTGAATCGGATCGAATCGAGTCAAAAATTTTTGAGTCGAGACGAGTCAAGTTAACGAATCATATTATTTACACTCAATGTTGTGTTTACATGAACCGATTATTTAACTAGTAAATGAAGTACAAAATTATTTAACTACATAAACAATATAATGGTTTTGCCTTTTAACTTAATGAATAAACATTTATCAAAACAACATAATTTTGCCTTTTAACTTAATGGTTTTGACTTTTAACTTTAGAAAATGTAAACATTTATCAAAACAGCGTAGTTTTACTTTTTCTTATTCGGATTTTCGGATAACTCGAATTGTGTAATTCATATTTGAATTAAACCGAAAAACTTAATTTTTTATTCGATTTGATCCAAATAATTTAATTAACTCAAATAACTCGAACTATTTAATTCAAAATTTGAAAAATTTATCGAGTTTTTCGAATCGAATCGGATTTTGCTCACCCCTAGATACGGGTAAGGGGTGTTACACTCGTAACTCATATTAATAAAAAGTACATGTGCTTTAACTCATATATATATATATTTATTGATATATTAACAAAAAATTATGTTTAAGGTATAGTTTTTTTTGTTTGGGTTATTATGAATTTAGGTCATTTTAGTTCTAGTCACTTCGGTTCAAATCATTTTAGATTTTAAATTCATGTTATTTTAAATTTGAGCTATTTTTAACTCAGAGCATTCTGGGTTCAGGTTAGTTCGAATTTGGATTCAGATTAGATGAATTCAAGTTGTTGGCTTTCTATAATTAAATTGGATTAAATTGAGTTGGAGTTGATTGATCAAATTTTCAAGTTTATATCCAAATTGACAAATCTAATTTAAATTACTAAAAATCTATATCTTAAACCAATCAAACTCCAATATGTTTGATTTACTCCAATATGTTTGATTTACACAAGTACTAAAGAAAAAAACCTACGGAATTATGAACTAAAAAATGTCTTTCACTAATAATGAAAAGGATCGATTTATTCTAAAATATGGTCAATATAATTGGTGTCTGGTTTCTGAGCTTTCTAGGGTTGGCCAAAATTATTGATGGGAGTTTACATTAAATTATTGAAGTCTTAAATGTCTGATCCTTAGCCCACATCCATGTCAAATGGCGCACTCACATTTCAGACAATATCCTTAATTTCATAGAGGAGTTACATGCATTAGCTTTCCTATTTAAGTGGCTAATAAGAATCATAATATGCATTCCAATTGCCAGCACTTTCTTCTCTACGTTTCTTTACTCCTACAACTCTTCCATTTCAGCTAATATCATCATCTTCAACCATTGTCATTTTCTTCATCTATCATAAACCATATATATATAAGAGATGTTGGTGTTGTGGATTGGAGCTTCGGCTTTCATTATATACATCACACATTGGGTTTACCACTGGAGAAATCCTAGATGTAATGGCAAACTCCCACCAGGTTCTATGGGTTTCCCATTTCTTGGTGAGACTCTTCAGTTCTTCAAGTCCAATACTACTAATGATGTTCCTCCCTTTGTTAAAGAAAGAATGGAAAGGTCAATTCAATATCCATGACTTTTTCCTCATGATAATCTTCTTCTTCTTTTTTTTTTTTTTTTTTTTTTTTTGTATGCATTTCATAACATGTCGGTTGCAGGTATGGGCCGGTCTTCAAGACGAGCATAGTGGGACAACCGGCAATCTTATCAGCCGACACGGATCTCAATCACTTTGTGTTTCTTCAAGAAGGGCAACTGTTTCAGAGTTGGTATCCGGATACGTTCACAGAGATCTTTGGACGTCAAAATTTATCTTCCTTACATGGCTTCATGTACAAGTACCTAAAGAACATGGTGCTTAGTCTCTTTGGCCCTGAAAGCCTCAAAAAGATGCTCCCTGAAGTTGAGCGAACAGCTTGTAGAAGGTTACAGCAATGGTCAATCCAAGAAACAGTTGAACTAAAAGAAGCAACCGCTGCTGTACTTACACAAATACTCCCTCCCCTAGTCCCCCATATTTCTGGAGAGATCTCATTTTTTAAGCTTCGGAATACAGTGTAATGATACCTTGTGTCTTTATTTGCAGATGATATTTGATCTGACGGCCAAAAAGCTGATAAGTTACGACGAAGAAAATGCCACCCAGAAACTGAGGGAGAACTTCGTTGCCTTTATAAAAGGATTAATCTCCTTTCCCTTAAATATTCCTGGAGCAGCCTATCACAAATGTTTACAGGTAGTTAACGAGTCTAGATTTTGATCATTCTAGAGCGTAGGTCTACAGGTAGCTAACCAACTATCTGTTGTCTATTGATTCTTGATTTTTTATATATTTTCAGGGAAGGAAAAATGCAATGAAAATGCTAAAGAACCTGCTAAAGGAAAGGCGGGCAATGCCAAGGAAGAGCCCAAGTGACTTTTTTGATTTTGTCCTTGAAGAACTTCAGAAAGAGGGAACAATTCTAACAGAGAAAATCGCTTTGGATTTGATGTTCGTTCTACTATTCGCCAGTTTTGAAACAACTTCTTTGGCTCTAACTTTCGCAGTAAAGTTCCTTTCTGACAACACTTCAGTGCTAAAAAAACTAAGGGTATGTCAATTTAAATTCTCGAATCTGCAAAATCCAAATCTTTTTCCAAACAAACATGAACGTAAGTACTTCCTCCTTACAGGAAGAGCACGAGACAATTCTACGAAACAGGGAAAATACAGACTCTGGACTTACATGGAAAGAATACAAATCAATGACATACACATTCCAGGTGAGAAAATTTGTGATCTAAGCTTATAAGGAAATGTCAGTTGAGAAAGGTTGTTTGTTTCCATACTGACAAGTGCAACTTACAGTTCATCAATGAAACAGTTAGACTAGCAAACATAGCGCCAGTAATATTCAGAAAAGCACTAAGAGAAATCCAATTCAAAGGTGGGCATCAAAATTGTTCTAAGATCCACTTTCCAATTGTTATGGCCAGAAAGCTAACACTCCAAATTTGGTGATAATGTAGGATATACCATTCCAGCTGGTTGGGCAGTAATGGTCTGTCCCCCAGCTGTGCACCTGAATCCAACAAAATACAAAGATCCCTTGACCTTTAATCCATCAAGATGGGAGGTTGGTCAATACTCAAAATTCCATCCGTGCTAGATTGCTTCTAAAACAATAATCACATAAAAATTTACTTTGAAACTCAACAATTCTTCTACTTCTATAACTGCAGGGCGTAGAAATAAATGGAGCCACAAAGAATTTCATGGCATTTGGTGGTGGCATGAGATTTTGCGTCGGAGCAGACTTCAGTAAAGTGCAGATGGCTGTGTTTCTCCATTGCTTGGTTACAAAGTACAAGTAAGACCAAATTACAAGATGTTTTATATTTGCCCAACACACTGTGTTTGAGAGAGCAAGAGACAAAAAGTCATCAAAATCTTGAACCTTCTTTCAGGTGGGAACCAATCAAAGGAGGAAATATACTCCGAACTCCAGGTTTACAGTTTCCAGATGGCTTTCACATAAGCCTCATGGAGATAAACTAGAATGGATAAACTTTAATAGTAACAAGGCAGATAATAATATAGAGCTGGGAACCAACCAAAGGTGGAAATATACTCCATAATGATGTCCACACTATACTGAGATCAAAATAATACTTTATGATGTAAAAGCCCTAGCAGCAGAAGCACTACACTTCTGAAAGCAATAATAAGAAAATTCTTACCTTCTCCCTAACTTGTCCTCATAAGAAATAATATGTAACTGTAACTTAATTTTTATAGGTTATAAATAACATAATATATAGATGAATTGAAATTTGGTTAAGTAATTTAGTTGAAATTGTGGTTAATTAAGACCCAGATATTAAATTGTAAAAGTTTAATTGTTATAGATTTTTAATTAGTAAAAAGCTTGGAGACTTAAATAGCAATTATCTAAAGGATTAAAATGGTAAATAAACCAAATTCAAAATATATGATAGAGGGATTTGATGGTGGATACCATTGACTTAAACTAATTAAATATTTTTGTAAATTAATTAGATTAAAACATGTTAATTTAAGTATAAATAATAAACATAATGGAAAGAAAGAGAAGATGTTATCATCTTCATCTTTAACCCGCGGAAACCAAAGAAAAAAGGAAATGAAGAAAGCTTGAAAATCCGTGGACATTCGGCTATCAGATTGAAGTAAATTCCTAGTCAATTTGCTTTGATTTTTATGAAAATTAAATCATGGGAGCTTGATTTAGCTAGCTCATGTATCCATTTGTAAAACTGTTAAAATTTTTGAAATATGTCACTGTTAGAATTAAGTAACCCTAATTCTTATTTAAATAAAATACGATGAAAAATAAAATAAAAGTAAAATCCATATAGAACTAGACTTCTTTTATTTTATTTTAGAATAATATTTTTTAAACCTTATTAAACTCTATCTATTTTATATTTACTAGGATAAGGTGTTTCAATCCTACTAGAATATGGCTTTACAAGCCTATAAATAGACATAGTCTATTCCTCTTGTATTGATTCAAATTTTCGACATAGTGAATTTTCTTCTCCTCTGCCTGTAACGCTCCCACGCCCGAGACCGTCGCCGGAGTCGAGCATGAGGTGTTACTAAGCTTAATTTAACATTTTTAGAACTTTGGATTATTTGTTTCTACATTCACAGCTTTTAAGCTACTTGCGTCACAGTCAAAAGAAAAATCATATCTCGAGTTACGAAACTCGAAATCAAGATCCGTAAATTTTTCTTGAATCTAGACTCATATACCTATCTACTAATTTTTTTCTAGAATTTTTGGTTGAGCCAATTAGTACAGTTTATTAGTTAAAGTTACCCCTGTTTCAGGACTTGACTGGCTTGACCTATGTTTACTTCGAACCACATTTCTCTCTGTAAAAAATTTATATCACTATGAGGTTTGTTTCTACTAAAACTAGACTCAATAAGGATTCTGAGGATATAAAATACACCACCTAATTATATCTTTACAATTTATGGTGAATTTCTAAAGTTGGAACAGGGGATTCAGAAACTGCTACGACCCTGTTTCACTAAAATTCAAATATATTTTAACATATAATTCCTTTACCTGTATCATTTATTTCATGTGAAACTAGACATAATAAGCTTCAATTTGATATATAATTCATCACCAGATTCAATTTCTATGATTTTTAATAAATTTTCAAACTCGCGTCAGTGTTGCTGTAGTATTCTGTTTATGACAAATTTCATCCCTTTTATGAGTTTTTATGCACTAAGTATCTTAATAATTTTCCTTAACCTCAAACATAATCTAAACTAACCATTTTCATAATTTATCATTGTCAAACATTTTCTCAACCATTCCATCACCATATCATAAGATCATTTACACAAAATAGGTATATTGCTATACATGCCATACTTAATTTTACAAACCATTTACCAAAAGTCTTCCGGATAGTGTGACTGAGCCTTCGACCTATCCCGACTCCTGAGCTGGCTTGTCCAAAACTTGGTACCAAAATACAAAAATATTGCAATTTAGTCCACAATCTTTTCTTTTCCTCGATTGAGGTCGATTCCACGTCTTTCTTGATTATGAAGCTTGAAAGTTGAAGAAACCCTAGCTATGGTGAGAGTGAAGTTTCAGCAGCAACTAAATGGGGAAGATGACTATTTTGTGTTATTTTTCCCATTTTATTTCATTTAATATCAAAATGACCAAAATGCCCTTACTACTAAACTTTCCAAAAATTCCTTCCATGTCCTAATTTTGTCCATAAACTTAAAATTGGTCAAATTGCTATTTAAGACCTCCTAATTAATATTTCAAAGCAATTTCATACTAAAAACATCTAGAATGCAAGTTTTGCAACTTATTCGATTTAGTCCCTAACTTCAAATTAAGTATTTTATGCATAAAATTTCTTCACGAAATTTTCACACAATCATGTAATCATATCATAAACCTCAAAATAATTATAAAATAATTATTTCTATCTCGGATTTGTGGTCACGAAACCACTATTCCGATTAGGCCCTAATTCGGGATATTACAACTCTCCCCCTTTTAAGGATTTTCGTCCTCGAAAATCTTACCAAAAAATGTATGTGGGTATTGATTTCTCATAGTTTTTTCGGATTCCCATGTAGCTTCTTCTATTCCATGCCTTTGCCACAACACCTTCACAAGTGCAACATTTTTATTCCTTAGTTGTTTGACCTCTCGAGCTAAAATCTTAATTGGTTCTTCTTCGTAGGTCATATCTGGTTGTAGTTCAATTTCTGTCAGTGAAACTACATGTGAAGGATCCGAACGATACCGACGTAACATAGATACGTGGAACACATCATGAATCTTCTCTAATTCAGGTGGTAATGCTAGCCGATATGCTACTGGGGTCCAACTTTTTCAATTACTTCATACGCCCAATAAAACGAGGACTTAATTTGCCCTTCCGTCCAAATCTAAGGACTTTCTTCCACGGAGACACCTTTAAAAATACTTTATCACCAACTTGAAATTCAATGTCTTTTCGTTTTAGATCTGCATAAGATTTCTGTCTATCTGAAGCAGCTTTCAAACAATCTCGAATTACTTTCACTTTTTCTTCAGTTTCTTTTATTAGATCAACTCCATAAATCTGATTTTCCTTGAGTTCAGTCCAATACAAAGCGTTCGCTCACTTACGACCCATACAATGCTTCATAAGGTGCCATTTTCAAGCTCGTCTGATAACTATTGTTGTAAGCAAATTCTACCAATGGCAAATATCTTTCCCAACTTCCTTGAAATTCCAATACACAACATCTGAGCATGTCTTCAAGAATCTGAATTATTCTCTCTGATTGTCCATCAGTTTGTGGATGAAAAGCAGTACTGAAATTTAACTTTGTACCTAACGCGTCTTGCAATTTTTGCCAAAACCGTGAGGTAAACCTTGGATCTCTATCTGAAATAATCGACAATGGTATTCCATGTAATCTAACAATTTCTCTAATATACAGTTCAGCCAACTTGTTAAGAGAATAATCCGTGCGTCTTAATAATAAAATGAGCCGACTTAGTTAATCTTCAACTATTACCCAGATGGCATCTTTCTTTCCTGGAGTCAATGGCAATCCTGAAACAAAATCCATAGTAATCCGATCCCATTTCCATTCAGGAACCATAATAGGCTGAAGTAATCCCGAAGGCACTTGGTGTTTAGCTTTCACCTGTTGACAAATTAAGCATTTGGACACAAACTCTGATATATCTCTTTTCATTCCATTCCACCAATACATTTTCTTCAAGTCATTATACATTTTCGTACTACACTGGGTGAATCGAGAAATAACCACTATGTGCTTCTCTGAGGATCTTTTGAATCAATTTCTCATTCTTTGGTACACAAATCCGATCTTTAAACATTAAGCACCCATCGTAACCAATTCAAAATCGACTCAGATCAACTTCACACTGTTTTCTCTTTGCTTGCAAATCTTGATCATCTTTTGAGCTTGAAAATCTCTTGTAAAAACTTCGGTTTTACTCTTAGCTCTGCTAGAATCGAACCATCATCTGACACTTTCAACTGAGTGTTCATAACTCTCAAAGCAAACAACAACTTTCTGCTCAAAGCATCAGCAACTACATTCGCTTTTCCCGGATGATAATCAATAACAAGCTCGTAATCTTTCAATAATTCCAACCATCTTCGCTGTCTTAAATTCAAGTCTTTTTGTGACATCAAGTACTTAAGACTTTTATGGTCGGTATATACCCGGCACTTTTCACCATACAAATAATGTCGCCAAATTTTCAAAGCAAACACCACCGCAGCCAATTCCAAATCGTGAGTAGGATAATTCCTCTCATGAGGTTTTAACTGCCTCGAAGCATATGCCACCACTTTTCCTTCTTGCATGAGCACACACCCCAAACCATTTAGAGAAGCATCACTATACACCACAAATTCTTTACCTGATTCGGGCTGTACTAACACTGGTGCCTCTGTTAATAACTTTTTCAATTCTTCAAAACTCTGTTGACATTCTTCCGTCCATTCAAATTTAACATCCTTTCGGAGTAATCTAGTTATAGGAGCAGCAATTATAGAAAATCCATTTACAAACCGCCGATAATACCAAATAGCCCCAAGAAACTTCTAACTTCATTTACATTTTTCGGTGGTTTCCAATCAACAATGGCTGAAATTTTACTAGGATCAACCCGTATACCATCACCAAACAATATGACCCAAAAATCCAACTTCCGTAGCCAAAATTAACTTTTACTAAACTTAGCATTCAAATTGCTATCTCTCAAAGTTTGCAAAACTATCCTCAAATGCTCAAAGATGCTCAGTATCATCTTTTGAATAAATTAAAATATCATCTATAAACACCACAACAAATTTGTCCAAGTATGGTGAATATGCGATTCATTATATCCATAAACACAAAGAGAGCATTTGTCAACCCGAATGGCATAACTAAAAATTCATAATGACCATACCTTGTTCTAAAAGCGCTTTTAGGCACATCCGACTCTTTTACCCGCAGTTGGTAATACCTAGATCTCAAGTCAATCTTTGAAAACCATGTCGCTCCTTTTAGCTGATCAAATAAATCATCAATTCTTGGCAACGGATATTTGTTTTTGATTGTCACCTTGTTTAACTGGCGATAATCAACACACAACCTCATAGAACCATCCTTCTTTTTCACAAATAACACGGGAGCACCCCAAGGTGAAAAACTCGGTCTCACAAAACCTTTATCAGTCAACTCTTGCAACTGCGACTTTAATTCCTTCAACTCTGCTGGTGCCATTCTATACGAAGCAATAAAATCGGGAGCTGTTTCCCGGTATCAAATCAATACCAAATTCTACTTCCCTGACTGGAGGCAAACCCGGCAATTCTCCGGAAATACGTCCGCAAATTCACACACAACCCGGACTTGATTCAACTTTCTTTTCAATTTCTTTTGTATTAATTACATACGCCAAATAAGCTTCATAACCCTTTCTCAGATATCTTTGAGCCGACATTGAAGAAATCACACTAGGTAATGCCTCTGATTTATCTGATTCAACCCGCAGAGTTTCACCATTTTCACACTTTAATTCTATAACCTTTTCTTTGCAATTTACTATAGCATCATGCAATGTCAACCAATCCATACCCAAAATAACATCAAATTCATCAAACGGCAACAACATCAAGTCAGCCGGAAAGTAATGACCCCGAATCATTAAAGGGCATTTCTTGCTTACTTTATCAACTATCACATATTTGCCTAACGGGTTCGACACTCTAATCATAAATTATGTGTTCTCAACAGGTATATTCAAACTAGACACCAGTTTCATGCACACATATGAATGAGTAGAACCGGATCAATCAAAGTAATAACATTAACATTATAGAGAAAAATGTACAGGTAATCACATCGGTGAGGAAGCATCTTCACGCGCTTTAATAGCATAAGTTCTAGCCGGAGCCCTTCCTTCAGGTCTAACTGGTGCATCTCTGGCTACATTCTTACTGCTTGCTTCGCTCCCAGCTTTTCTTGGATATCTTCCTCTCGAATCCGCCCCACTTGTTTTTGTATTCTGAAATTTTTCTTTTTCAGCTCTCTCTGGCAAGCGCCTCTAATAAAATGATTCGGAGAACCACATCGAAAACATTCATTTGCTCTACACGGACCAAAATGATTTCTACCACACCGCTGGCACTCAGGTTTAACAAATCTCGAGTTCCCTACACTGGCTGCCGAAGTAGTTTGGGATTTAGGACCCACATTTTGCTTCTTATAATTCCCATATGATTGCCCAGCTGAAGCTTGGGAACGAGGATTCATATTCCTTGACTTTCCAGGTTGCTGTGAAAATGAACTGCTCATCGGTCTTTTCCTCCAATTTCTAGTATCAGCCTCTACCTTTTTCTTTTCTTTAAGTAATTCTTCGGCCTTACAAGCTCGATCAACCAATACTACCATTTCTTTTAATTCAAGAATTCCAACAAATACCTTGATGTCTTCGTTGAGCCCGTCTTCAAATCGTCGGCACATCTTGGCCTCTGTAGCAACATACTCTCTGGCATACTTACTTAATCGAACGAACTCTCTTTCATATTCTGTAACCGTCATATTACCTTGCTTCAACTCAAGAAATTCTTTACGCTTCTGATCAATAAATCTTTCACTAATATATTTCTTCCGAAACTCTTCTTGAAAGAATTCCCAAGTTATTTTCTCTTTCGGTACCACCGAAATCAAAGTCTTCCACCAATTATAAGTTGAATCCCTCAACAAAGATATAGCGCATTTCAAACATTCTTCAGGTGTACAAGATAATTCGTCAAATACCCGGATAGAATTTTCAAGCCAGAACTCTGCTTTCTCGGCATCATCATCAATATTTGCTTTAAATTCTTCGGCCCCTTGCTTGCGAATTCTATCAACTGGAGTTCTGTGAAATTTCATCAGATCCATACCTTGAGGCATCGGGGGTACAGGTTGAGGAATTGGGGGAGGTGGGGGAGGTTGTACATTTGGGTTCGTACGAACGAACTCAGTGTACCATGCACTCATCATTTGGAGAAAGGCTTCCCGACCCTCTTCTCCTCTTCCCTGACCAACAGTAGGAGGTAGATTTTCAGTCGGCGCTGCTCCTTCAGCCGGAGCTGGCGCATTACTCTTTACTTCATCTGCCACAGCTGGATCGGGATCCATTTACTATAAAAAAAATTATTTAAAAGGTCAGAAGTCGTCACACTATCACAATTTATACATATGGCATGTATAGCAAAATCCGTACATACAACACGTAGTCCGAGAACCGACTAAACCTGCTCTGATACCACTAAATGTAACGCTCCCACGCCCGAGACCGTCGCCGGAGTCGAGCATGAGGTGTTACTAAGCTTAATTTAACATTTTTAGAACTTTGGATTATTTGTTTCTACATTCACAGCTTTTAAGCTACTTGCGTCACAGTCACAAGAAAAATCATATCTCGAGTTAGGAAACTCGAAATCAAGATCCGTAAATTTTCCTTGAATCTAGACTCATATACCTATCTAATAATTTTTTTCTAGAATTTTTGGTTTAGCCAATTAGTACATTTTATTAGTTAAAGTTACCCCTGTTTCAGGACTTGACTGGCTTGACCTATGTTTACTACGAACCACATTTATCTCTGTAAAAAATTTATATGACTATGAGGTTTGTTTCTACTAAAACTAGACTCAATAAGGATTCTGAGGATATAAAATACACCACCTAATTATATCTTTACAATTTATGGTGAATTTCTAAAGTTGGAACAGGGGATTCAGAAACTGCTACGAACCTGTTTCACTAAAATTCAAATATATTTTAACATATAATTCCTTTACCTGTCTCATTTGTTTCATGTGAAACTAGACAAAATAATCTTCAATTTGATATATAATGCATCACCAGATTCAATTTCTATGATTTTTAATAAATTTTCAAACTCGCGTCAGTGTTGCTGTAGTATTCTGTTTATGGCAAATTTCATCCCTTTTATGAGTTTTTATGCACTAAGTATCTTAATAATTTTCCTTAACCTCAAACATAATCTAAACTAACCATTTTCATAATTTATCATTGTCAAACATTTTCTCAACCATTCCATCACCATATCATAAGATCATTTACACAAAATAGGTATATTGCTATACATGCCATACTTAATTTTACAAACCATTTACCAAAAGTCTTCCGGATAGTGTGACTGAGCCTTCGACCTATCCCGACTCCTAAGCTGGCTTGTCCAAAACTTGGTACCAAAATACAAAGATTTTGCAATTTAGTCCACAATCTTTTCTTTTCCTCGATTGAGGTCGATTCCACGTCTTTCTTGATTATGAAGCTTGAAAGTTGAAGAAACCCTAGCTATGGTGAGAGTGAAGTTTCAGCAGCAACTAAATGGGGAAGATGACTATTTTGTGTTATTTTTCCCATTTTATTTCATTTAATATCAAAATGACCAAAATGCCCTTACCACTAAACTTTCCAAAAATTCCTTCCATGTCCTAATTTTGTCCATGAACTTAAAATTGGTCAAATTGCTATTTAAGACCTCCTAATTAATATTTCAAAGCAATTTCATACTAAAAACTTCTAGAATGCAAGTTTTGCAACTTATTCGATTTAGTCCCTAACTTCAAATTAAGTATTTTATGCACAAAATTTCTTCACGAAATTTTCACACAATCATGTAATCATATCATAAACCTCAAAATAATTATAAAATAATTATTTCTATCTCGGATTTGTGGTCACGAAACCACTATTTCGATTAGGCCCTAATTCGGGATATTACACTGCCCGTGATTTTTTCCCGAAAGGGTTTCCACGTAAAATTTTGTGTTCTTTATTTTTATTTTATTTTATTTTTTTTATTTTTACAATTGGTATCCGAGCTTCCGGGTTGTTCATCTCGATCACGGTAATGGCGCTTTTGAAATATGAAATTCATTGTTGGATCGCAACACCGCATTTGCGTTGTGGCGATTAAGATGCAAACAGCTTCTTGCGCAGATGGATCTCGAGGATGCCCTGCTAGGGATAGATAAGATGCCTTCGACATTAACGGATGAAGAGAAGAAGCGTAAGGATCGAAAGGCATTAACACAATTGCATCTGCATTTGTCCAATGAAATTTTGCGAGGATGTGATGAAAGAGAAGACCGCATTTGCATTATGGAAGAGGCTAGAACAAATATGTATGTCGAAAACTCTAACAAGCAAGTTGCATATGAAGCGCGTCTTTATGCTCATCGTTTGGAGGAAGGTGCGTGCAGACACGAACACTTAATGTGTTTAAAGAAATTCTCTCAAACTTGGAGGCCATGGAGGTTCAAAGATGATAAGGAAGATCTAGGGTTGATTCTACTTTGTTCGTTGCCTCCGTCTTATTCAACCTTTAGAGACACGATTTTATATAGCCATGTCTCTCTCACAGCTTGATGAGGTTTATGATTCTTTAACCTCGTATGATAAGATGAAACATCTTGTGGTTAAACCCGACTCTCGGGAGAGAGGGTCTCATTGTTCGTGGGAGACAAGATCGAATCATCGATGATGATCGTGGTAGGACACAGGAAAGAAATCATCGTGGTAAATCCAAGGGTAGATCAAGTCTTCAAATAGAGGTAAAACTTGTAACTTCTGTAAGAAGAAAGGGCACATTAAATCTGAGTGCTATAAGCTACAAAATAAGATTAAAAGGGAGGCTGCGAATCAAAAGGGAAAACAACCAGAAAATTCTAGTGAAGCTGATGTTGTAGAAGACTACAGCGATGGTGAACTTCTAGTCGCTTCTGTCAATGATTCTAAAGTAAGTGAGGAGTGGATACTTGATTCAGGCTGCACCTTCCATATGAGTCCCAATCGGGATTGGTTTACAACTTACGAAACAATTATCCGAAGGTGTTGTTTTGATGGGAAATAATGCTTCGTGTAAGATCGCAGTGTTGGAACAATTAAAGTTAAGATGTTTGATAGAGTTGTCGAACACTTAGTGACGTGCGGTATGTTCCGAATTGAAAAGAAATTTAATTTCGTTGAGTACTCTTGATTCAAAAGTATGAGATACACAAATGAAAGTGGGGTTTTAAAGATTTCAAAGGGTCCCTTGTTGTGATGAAAGGGCAAAGAAAAAGCGCCAAGTTATATGTTTTGCGGTTCTCTATCATATCGTGATGCAAATTGTCGCTTCCTCTTCCTTGTCGGATGATGATATTACTAAACTTTGGCATATGCGCCTAGGGCATATGAGTGAGAATGGCATGGTAG
The DNA here is from genome assembly GCA_025698475.1 of Gossypium anomalum. Taxonomy (NCBI): domain Eukaryota; kingdom Viridiplantae; phylum Streptophyta; class Magnoliopsida; order Malvales; family Malvaceae; genus Gossypium; species Gossypium anomalum. The sequence goes on along the minus strand of CM046957.1, from coordinate 70,398,501 downwards.
AATTGAGCAAAAGAGGACTTCTTGATGGGCAAGGAATTTGCAAACCGAATTTACTGTGAGCACTGTGTTTTTGGGAAGCAAAAGAGAGTTCGATTCACTAGAGGAATCCATAACACGAAGGGAACATTGGAGTATATTCATTCGATCTGTGGGGCCATCCAGAGTGCCTTCGAGAGGTGGAGCTAATTATATGTTAACCTTTATTGATGATTTTTCCGTAAAAGTTTGGGCGTTCTTCCCGAAGCGAAAAAGCGATGTGTTTTTCCGCATTTAAGTCTTGGAAAATTATGATTGAAAAAGCAGACGGAAAAGCAGATAAAATACCTCCGCATGCACAATGGCTTAGAGTTACGTTACGATAAGTTTAATAGATTGTACAAGTCGAAGGGATCGTGAGACACTTGACGATTCGTACTCCACACAAAAAAAGCGGCGTTGTAGAAACGAATGAACGAGCGATCATGGAGAAGGTTCGATGTATGTTGTCAAATGCCAACTTACCAAGTCGTTTTGGGCGTACGCGCACCTCTACTACATGTTTTTGATCAACCGATCTCCATCGATTACCATTGAGAAAAAGACTCACAAGAGGTATGGTCCGTAATCCTGCTAATTATTCCGATTTAAAGATCTTTGGGTGTCTGCGTATGCTCATGTTAATAATGGAAAATTGGAACCGAGATCCATTAAATGTGTTTTTCTTGGTTATAAAGTCGGTGTAAAAGGGAATAAGTTATGGTGTCCTGAAAATAGAAAAGTTGTGATTAGCAGAGATGTTGTTTTTGATGAAACTGCTATGCTTCCTAACTTATCTCTTAAAGACTCTTCCAATAAAGAAAATCAAAAGCGGTGGGAGCATCGATTAATACAGAGTCGACTCCTCAAGTCAAGACAAAAATTGAGAATAGAGTTGCTTCTTCGCCTCAATACTCTATCGCCAAAAAAGCAGAACTAAAAGAGAAATTAAACCTCCAAAGAAGTATCTTTGAGGTGATCTAGTTGCTTATGCTTTAAATGTGGTGAAGATATAGATGCGAATCAAGAGCCATCAAATTATTCTGAGGCGATTAGTCAGTGAAGACTCGAGAAAAATGGATGTTTGCTATGCAAGAGGAGATGGAATCACTCCACAAAAACAAAACATGGGATCTTGTGAAACTTCCTAAAGGTAAGAAGACTGCTTCATTGTAAATGGGTGTTTAAAAAGAAAGAAGGGACTCAGGAGTTGAAGAACCTAAATATAAAGTAAGGCTTGTTGCAAAGGGTTACAGTCAAGTTCCAGGAGTGGACTTCACAGATGTGTTCTCCCCAGTTGTGAAGCATAGTTCGATTCGAGCTTTGCTTGGTATTGTGGCCATGCATGATTTAGAGCTTGAGCAGTTAGATGTAAAAACTGCATTTTTGCATGGAGAACTTGAGGAAGATATTTACATGCAAAAACCAGAGGGTTTTACAGTCTCAGAAAAAGAGGATTATGTTTGCTTGCTGAAAAAGTCCCTTTACGGTTTGAAACAGTCACCAAGGCAATGGTACAAGAGGTTTGATTCCTTTATGACTTCTCACGATTTCAAAAGAAGTAGTTTTGATGATTGTGTTTACTTTAAGAAAAACAATGATGGTTCTTTTGTGTATCTACTTCTTTACGTTGATGACATGTTGATAGCAGCAAAAGACAAAGGAGAGATAAGAAAGGTCAAAGCCCAACTAAGTGAAGAATTTGAGATGAAAGATTTGGGACCAAAGAAAGAAGATACTTGGTATGGAGATTCTTAGAGATAGAAAAACAAGTAAATTGTACCTAAGTCGGAAGGGGTACATTGAGAAACTTCTTTGCGGGTTCAATATGCGAGTGCTAAGCTCATAGTACTCCTTTAGCGACTTATTTTAGACTTTCATCGGCTTTGTCTCCACAATCGGATGATGAGATTGAGTACATGTCACATGTTCCATACTCTAGTGCAATGGGATCTCTCATGTATGCTATGGTTTGTTCACGTCCAGATTTATCATATGCACGATCGGTGCACGATTAGCGATATATGGCGAATCCTTTAAAGAACAACGAAAGCGATTCATGGATTTTAAGATACTTACGAGTACTACTAATGTTTGCTTACAGTTTGGAAGAACCAAGATGGAGTTATTGGGTATGTTGATGCTGATTTTCTTTGGAGACCTTGATAGAAGAAGATCTCTCACAGGTTATGTCTTTACAATCGAAGGTTGTGCAATAAGTTGGAAAGCCACTTTGCAAAACTACGTCGCTTTGTCCACCACTGAGCTGAGTACATGGCGATTACTGGGGCTTGTAAAGAAGCTATTTGGTTGAAGGGACTCTTTAGTGAACTAATGAAGACCTTCAAATTAGCACAGTATTTTGTGACAGTTAGAGTGCCATCTTTCTTACAAAAGATCAAATGTTTCATGAAAGAACAAAACACATTGATGTTCGGTATCATTTTGTTCGTGATATTATTGCTCGTGGTGATATTGTTGTGAGCAAAATTAGTACTCATGAAAATCCTGCAGATATGATGACCAAGTCACTTCCTATAACCAAGTTTGAGCATTGCTTAGACTTGGTTGGTGTTCATTGTTGAAGTTAAACCCTTAAGGGGTTTTATGGAAGAGGTGGAGAACTTGTTCGCGATAAAGAACTTGTTCATTGAGAATTTGTGTCAAGGTGGAGATTGTTAGAATTAAGTGACCCTAATTCTTATTTAAATAAAATACGATGGAAAATAAAATAAAAGTAAAATCCATATAGAACTAGACTTCTTTTATTTTATTTTAGAATAATGTTTTTTAAACCTTATTAAACTCTATCTATTCTATATTTACTAGGATAAGGTGTTTCAATCCTACTAGAATATGGCTTTACAAGCCTATAAATAGACATAGTCTATTCCTTTTGTATTGATTCAAATTTTCGACATAGTGAATTTTCTTCTCCTTTGCCAGTGATTTTTTCCCGAAAGGGTTTCCACGTAAAATTTTGTGTTCTTTATTTTTATTTTATTTTATTTTTATTTTATTTTTACAGTCACATTTGAGAAATGGATGAATTTGGTGTGAAAATAGAAATTAAGCTTGGATTATGAAAAAAAAACTAAATTGTAAAGCTTAATTGTTAGTTTCATACATTAAGGACCAAATTGAGTAAAATGTAAAACTATTATGAAATTTTTGTAGGAATAGAAAGTAAGAGGTCCCTAATGAATATATGTGAAATCAGATTTCAATCCGAAGCTTTAGATCGAAAGTTATTATTGTCCTAAGTTTAGGGATTAAATTGAATAAATTATAAAATATGTTTGATATTATATTTGATTGTGAATTGAATGAAAATTGATGGTGTTATATATATTGTGATTATGCATAACTAACGTCGACACGAAACAGTCAAGAGGGAAAGGAAAAGTGAGAGTCGACAATAAGTGATGCGAGCTTTCGGTTTGTATTTCTGTTTTTCATGATCAATCTAATTATTGCATATTCATATTGAATTGCATGATTTAGTTATATAGTGGTTGTATGAATTAAATTGTGGTGATTGTTATGGTATATCAAGACAGAGAACTAAATTGAATAAAATAGGAAGCAATATGATTTAATTGATATATGATAATTGTTATGAAATTGAGTTGAAACATGTTATATGATGTGTTGGAATGGTGAATTGATGATGAATTGAGAATGATGGAATGTGAATTAAACTATGTGATAAAATTGGAAAATTGATTACCCTATTAACTGCTCGAGTAGAGTTGGATATAAATGGCATGCCATAGAATTAGATCGTGTATGAGTTTATACTTCAGTTTATCTGATGATGCACTTATGTGCCAATATATTTGATTCGGTTCATCCAATGATAATGCACTTATGTGTTAGTATATTTACTTCAGTTTATCCAATGATGCACTATGTGTGCTAGTGTATTTACTTCGGTTTATCCGATGATGTACTGCAGTGTCAGACTGGGATGCAGGTTGATTAATTTGTGTACCTGTCTTAAATTCGCGTCAAGTTAATAGGGTTATAAAATGTGAGTAGGTTAAATGATATATGAATTGGATTGATATCATGGTTTGATGATTCAAATGTAAATTGCGATATATGAATATCAATAGCATGTGAAAGATCATGCAAACCGATTATACAAGCCTGGAGGGCCGAAATGGAATTTGCAAATCAACCAATTTGCTTTGAAAATGATATATATATATATATATATATATATATATATATATGTTATGATCAAATATCATTAATTGGATATGATTGTAAACACTATTGACACTAGTATGTTAATATGATATGATCATTAGATTGATTAATTGAATTATGTATAAGTTAATTCATAAGAGATAAATGGTACTCTTAATGACATGTATTGATTGATGTCTTGGTTAAGAATTAACATTAATGGCATACGAATTAGTTGATAATAAAATTAGTATTGGATGAATGCAATTGATATAAACTTATATTGCATTTACTTGAATTATGGAAATTATCACTGACAATTATCGTTCAGTGTACGGTTTTTTTTCTCGTGCACAAGTTTAGGTAATCTCAAAGTCACGATAAATGATTCCAGCATCTAAAAAGCGATCCCTCACTCAACAATATTTATATAATCCCTTTTTGTTCGTTATATGGCATGTACCTAGGTTAATTAGTGTTGAATGAACGTCAAAACGAAGTTATGACTAGGAAACCTCGAAGTTACGACATCAACCCGTTATTTTGAAAATATTACAATTTAGTCCTAATTTGACCTCGGGTTAGCAATAGAGCATTCGTAAGCTCGTATAAGATCCAGAAGTTATTACAAATTGTTTTTTACACATGTTTTACTTATACTTGAATGTTAATTTTCGAAACCATTTTTTTGAAAACAGGGATCGACTTTTTGGAAAGCAAAAATGGAGTCGCCACCGACCCTTTTTTGAGGTGTAATCGGATCACCTTGAAGTAAATCATTTTAATAAAACATTATATTTATTAAAACAATAATTTTAGATCTGCGAAAATTGAGAGAAAGGGTTCGGGAGTCGGTTATGCACGAGGAAGGGTTAGCACCCCCGTAACGCCCAAAATTGGTACCAAACCGATTAAATAACTGTCCTTATGTCTAAGATTTAAAATGTTTTTGAAATGAGGTTCCTTTTTTATTACATTTGAATAATCTGAATTGGTCGTCAAAATCTTCTTGTTTCGGAAGAATATAGCACCACATCCAGCACGGTAGGATGCGATCCTTTGTATCTTCGAAAACACGATGGATTTCGATTTCCAAAAATTTATAATTTGGAAATTTCAAAAGGATGCTCAACTATTTAGTCCAATGAGAAATCGAAACCCAGCACAGTAGGGCACGATTCCTTGAACTTCCAAACGTTGAATATTACCTCGCCTTAGAATTTAGAAAACATGAGTGAAAATGAAAAGGGATATTCGATTATTTAGAGCAAACGCGAAATTGCAACCCAGCACAGTAGGGCACGATTCCTCGAATTGCTAAACATCAAATATCGCCTTCGTTTTAAGGAATTTCGATGAATAAATACGAAAGCAGCTTGTAATATACGAATTCGAGTTGAAATAAAATGGGATAATTAGTTTTAAAAGGTTATAAGTTATAAACAATATTTGAAAACCGGAGAGGAAATAAAAACGCGGGATAATATGAATGTATAAGATGCTATGATGGGTGAAAGGATATAACATGATTCGTTTAATAAATTAACGAGACGGCAACCAAATTAAAAATATTATCAATTTCCTAATCATGAATGAAGAAGGATTAATATGATGGCAATACAAAATGAAAATAATATACCACAATTATACATACAACCTAACACCACATTCAAATGTAAAAAAAAATACAAAAAAACAAAAGTGAAATTAAAGAAGAACATGTATATGTGTATAAAACAAATTTTAAAGGATGAATACATACTATAAAATATATGAATTATTAAACTAGAAACTTTTTACAAAATCAAAATAAGAGTGTGTATGTGATCATTTAAATACATTTTATAAAATGAATATTTTAAATCGAATGTTATACGAAAATTCGAAGAATATTAGTTTAAAATTTATAACTTATGTATATAAAAATATACAAAGATAATACAAATGTAATAATTTTAAGAACACATTGAATTTACAAATTATAGGCATGCATATATATGTAAATAAATTTAGAATAAAAGGAATATGTATACAAATTAAATTAGTTTTATCATAAACTATATAGGATTTAGAAACATATTTTCTATGTACAAAGAAAACTATAAGGATAGAATATATGGCTCTATAGATTCAATATATATATGTGCTAATATTTTATAATAATTTAAGATGACATATGATTCACATAATTTACTTTTAATCGACGAATGTATATGCAAAAATAATTATATGAAACAATGTAGCGTTAATAATAGACATAAGATAGAACTAATAATAATAAAATATTTTTAATTGATAGTAATATAAAATACATGCTATCTTAAAAAAGAGTAATTATAAAAATTAATAATAAAAATATAAATAAATATAAACGAGAGCATAACTCACAAAAAATATATAAAACATGATAAAGTTAATAGAGATTAATTAACTTAGTGGTATGATAATAACAATAATGATATAATAATAATGATGTAAAAATACAATGAGAGCATGTTAACAAAATAATAATATGTTGATAATGCTAACAATGAAAATGATGGTAAACAATAATAATAAACCAAAGGATAACAATAATACAAATAATAATAAATGATAATACATAGAATATAGAATGATGTATACAAGGTGAATTTACAGTTAAATTATGGTATATAAACAATCAAAACGATGCAAGTAATACAATTAATATTAATAAATAAACTGAAATAAAAAGAAAACTAAAAAATGAATTTAATTGATCTAATTGAGATCCAATTTAAAAAGGATATAAAAGGGGGGACCAAATTAGAACACAATTAAAACAAATGAGCCAATCTACAAACAAAGTAATCAGAAGAGGATCAACACGTGACGCGCGTCAACACATAAGGACCAGAACTGGAAATAAACCAAGTTCTTCAATGCAGAGCAGAGATGTGGACTAAAGCGCGAACACGTGTAAATTACAGGGTGAATTTTAAAAGAAAAATAAATGAACAACTGGGACATGATTGGCCGCGCGTACAGAGGGAAGGGACCTAGGGCGCAATTAGCCCTCAAAGGCCAAAACACGCGGATCCCCTGGGTATTGGATCGGGTCGCACGGTAGGGCTTATACGGCACCGTTTGGAGGCCACTAGAACAGGCCTAAACGGTGCCGTTCTGTTGTCTGGGTTAAGAAACCCTAAAACTCCTTATTTGGTCACTTAAGAACACCAAAACAGCAGCCTCCTTTGTTCATTTGGCCGAAACCAGAGCAAGGCAGCCCCCCAGCTTCTCCGTTTCCTCTTTCTAAGCCGATTCAGATGGTTCTCCTTCGAGAACGACGGCCGGCCATTAGGAACAGCGTTCGGCGCTTGTAAATCCAGGTGCGTTATTTTTGTCGGCCTCAAATCCTCCCCTTTTCAGACTTCGATTTTGGCGAAGCAAAAGGGGATTGATGGCCCAATCACGAGGTATGGCTTCTTTTCTCCTTTTTCTATACTTTTGTTATGTTATAATATATGTAAATCTTGAAGAATGAAATAGATTCAGAGAAAATAAAATCAAGAACATTCGAAAATGATCACCTTTCGATATTCAACTTTCTTTCTTTGTGTTACAATATTTGTGTGTTTTTTTTGTTCAAGAAGAAGCAGAAAAAAGAAAGAAAAAGCCCCCCCATTCGGTCTCTTCAGCTTTCTATATAGCTGATTTTTTTACAATATTCTTGTTTCCTTCACTGTTTTCGCATTAACTCTCTGTCTTTTCTTTGCAGGTTTGGTGGTGGAGCAGGTGAGGGCTTCGGGGCTAGGTGCGGCGCTGTGAGAGGGTTAGGGATTTTTGTGCTTTCTGAAGATCTAGGGTTTATTTTTCTGATTTGGGTCTTGGGTTTAGTTTAGGTTTGGGTTTAGGGATTAAACGGGATTGGGCTTGGTGTTAATGGGCCCGGGTAAATTTGGTGTCTACATTAATGATTTTAAATCAAATGTTATTTGATTATAGTTGCTCCGCGAACAAATGTGATGTAATGACCCAAAATTCACGGGCATCGAAAAAGCTCAATATCGGGTCTTCATTTTAGTGAAATGGGTTCGTAAATAATTATTAGAAATATTTATGAGACTAGTGGTGTGCCTAATTAGGTTCTAATTAGGTAAATTTAGCTTAATTAAGAGTAATTAGGAAAAATGACTAAAGTGAATAAAGGGTCAAAGTTGAGTTGTAGATTAAAAGAAAATAAAAAGGACCAAAATGAAAAATAAGCTATTTAGCATAAGTTGAGGAGGCAAATAATTATATTATAGTTATAAATTAATATAAATAAATAGATTAGTTATAAATTTAATTGTGTTTAATTATAATAATTATATTATATTATGAAATAAATAAAATAAGGACAAGTGGATGGTGATGATAATATACAATTGTAAAAATATATGTGTGCACAATTGTAATACATATATTTGTTATTAAATAGATATTTATTATTATTTATTATTATTTAATTGATATTAAATTATAAATTAAATTAAATAGTTGACAAATGCAGGGTGATGATAAAACAAATGTGTAATAAATATATGTAAACATTTGCAATATAATTATTTATTTACTTATATTTTAAGCTAAAGATATTTATTATAATAATTATTATTAAATTAATTTATTATAAATATCATATTATGAATTGAATTAAATTAAAGCCCAGTGTATGGTGATAAAAATATACAAATGTAATAATAGTATTTATACGTTTGTAATATATTTATTTAATTACTTTTTAAGTATATAGATATTTATTATATTATATTATATTATATTATATTATTATTGCTATTGTTAGCTAATATATATATATATATATATATATATAATAAAGTAAAATAAAAAAAGAAAGAAACAAAACAAAGAAGAAAAGAAACAGAGAGCAATTCGAAACAGGGGGAAGGAAAGAAGAAAAGGAAAAGAAAAGAAAAAATTAGGGTTTTGAAGCTTAAAGCTTTAATTGGTAAGTCAATTAAGTCTTTTTTTACTTAATTTTGATGTTTTAGAAGCTTTAGAACAAAGTTTTGTTGAAATCAAGTTGAAGTTTTGGAAATTCTTAGGTTTTTTAATATAGTTCATGTTGAACAATTTGATGAATTAGGGGTTTAATTGATAGAAATTCTAGTTAGAATTGATTAAAGGATTAAATTATAAAGTAAGATATAAGTTCTGCATAGTAGGGACTAAATTGCAAGAATTTCAAAATTAGGTATTTATGAGGAAATTTAGATAGTTATGTCTAAGTTTGGTTGAAATTTGAGTAGAAATAAAGTATGAATTAAGATAGGAAAGTAAGTGCATTTAATTAGGACCAAATTGAATTTAAGGTAGAAATTGAATAGAAATTGAATAGGAAAATTTAAATATTAGACATAAATTAATATTGTATTAATGATTATGAAAATTATCTTAATTTTTCGTAGCTAATATCGCACCTGAGGCATCCACGAAGAAAGGAAAAGAAAAAGTGGACGAGGAGTAGACACGAGAATCACGGTTTGTATTACTATAATTCAAATCTATTTATTATTAATTGTTATATTTTAATTAAAATGCATGGTAAGTAAAATTAGGTAAGCAATTGAAATGATAATATTGATTTGAATGAAATTGATTCAAAAATCTTTATGGCTATTGAAATTGAATGTGAACAAATTGGAAATTAAAAGTGATTTGAATTAAGTAATTGAATTATGAATTATGTGAATATTTGAAAGTATATTGATTGGAAACTAAAAGTGATTTAAATTGGATCAAATTGAATTGAATGAAGGAAATATGTGAGTATTTGAAATGTATATTGATTGAAAAGTAATTACTGATTTGAATTTGATTGGAAAATGAATTAAAAATATGAATTGAATAAAAGTGAATTAAATTATGAATATGTGTGAATATGTGTGAATATGTGAATTGTGTATTGATTGAAAAGTGGTTTGAATTGAATCGAAGTATGATTATATGTGAATATCTGAAATATGTATTGGTATTGAATTGTATATTGATTAGAAAGTGGAAAGTGAATTTGAATTGAATTGTGATTGAATTGAAAGTGAATTTGAAATAGAAAAAAGATTTGAATACCCTATTAACTAGCCGGGCTGAGTCGGATATAGTTGGCATGTCATAGGATTGGAAGAGTACGGGAACTGTAATGGCCTAAATTCAAGGTTATCGGAATAGTGGTTTCGTAACCACAAATCCGATTTAAAGAGAAATTTATTTCAATATTTTTGCATGAAAATTTATATGATAGGAAAGTCGTATGAAAATATTGATAGAAAAATTTTATCGATTTAGTGGCTAGTTAAAAAAAATTATTGAAGAAATTAGGTAAAAATAAGTTATCGAGACCTCTATCTCGTAAAAACCGAGTCGAAAATAATTTTATAAATATTTATGAAATGTTATTAATGTGGTATTAAAATTTCGTTAGGAAATTTTAATGTTTGGGTAGTCAATTAAATCAAAAGGACTAAATTGTAATTGGTGTAAAAGTTGCTAGAGTGATTAAATAGCTTAAGAGTCTAATGAGAAAGGATTTAAAAGGAATTAGACCCAAAAGTTATTTGGGCTGGACGGCAAGGGTATGAAATCAGCAGAAAAATTGATAAATTAAGGGTAAAATTGGAATATTGCAAAATTAACTAAATAAAACTAGGACTAAATAGGAAATATTTAGATTTCTCTTCATTTCTCTTCAATTCCAGCAGCTAAAAACGCCATAGGAGGGTTCTCTAAGCTGGTATTCCATAATTTTTGCACCAAGTGAGTTAACCCTTGCCTTTTTCTTGTAATTTTTGTGTTTCTAAGACTTTTACAACTAGGTCCTACTATTAAATTCATTAGTTTTTGATTTCATAGATGAAATTGAAAGTCACTATGTTTGAGTTATGTAATTTTATGATGAAATAGAATGAAATTAAAGCTTTAAATTGTTTATGAGATGATTTTATTAGGTAATTTCAATGGAAATTGATTTTTAGGACCTAATTGTGAAAATGTTTGGAATTAAGGTATATTTCTGAAATTCTGATTCCTAAAGGTTGTAAAATAGTTTAAGGTGATATAATAAAGTGTTAATTTGGAAAAATAAGCTCAATTGAGAGGCTAATTGAGTAGGGACGAAATTATCATTTATTAGAAGTTTAGGGGGAAAATAGTAATAAACAGCTTGCACTAAAACAGTTTGGACAGCAGCAGTAGACTAACTTTGAAAAATCACCATAAATTGTAGAAATCGAATTAGAAGATGAAAAAAAAATGAAATTAAAGCTTATTTAGTCTAGTTTCTCATAGAATAAATAGTTCAAGCAATGGATTTGTAAATTTTTAGATATAATGAATTTTGTGAGACAAGGTTAGAATGAATTCGGGTTCCCCTGTTCTGACTTTGAAAAATCATAAAAAAATTAATAAAAATAATTATGGGTTTAAATTTATATGTATAGAATCCTGAGTGAGTCTAGTTTTAATATAAAAAAACTAGAACATCATTTGAATTCTGTACAAGGAGATAATTAATTTCTAGTGAAGAAGAGTCAGAACTGTCAGACAGCAGAACAGGGGTGACTTTAAAGAATAAACTGTACTGATTGGCTAAACCAAAAATTCTGAAAATTTTATGGTAAGAAGATATATGAGTCTAGTTTTAGGGAAAATTAACAGATCTAATTTGAAGTTTCGTAGCTCAAGTTATAAATAATTTAGTGACTATGACTCAAGTAGACAGCTTTGAATGAACTATAAATAATAGTTGAATTATAGAGAATGTTGCATATGAACATGAAATGTATTAAATTGATAATTAAATTTATTTATTTAGATCCGGAAGATTCAAATACGAAGCTAGATTGAGGAAAGGAAAAAGTTCGGGATTAGTAGATTTTTATTGTTTACAAACAAGTATCAAGGTAAGTTCATGTAACTTGAATTATATTCTTAAATACTTGAAATGTATGTTATTGATGTGAATATGATTTGAATGTTCATTATATGAAAATTGATGAAACATTGACATATTTGATAAAAAGGGGAAGAAATCCCGGTCGAATGAAAGGAAAATTCGATGGATCTCTGAAAAGGAATTGATGGTAAAAAGGATCTAGCCCGGACGGGTGATCCTATCCTGATATAGCCCTCCCGAAGAATATATGTGGAAAATGGATTTAGCCCGACGGGTAATCCGAATTAGGGTTCAATTTAGCTGGACTGTAATTCGGATCCAAGCTCATTAGAGTAATTGTCGTTGCGAGGATTTAGCTCGACTGTAATCCCGCCGCAAGGTTGAGGTTCATGCAGTGTGCTCTCAAATGGAAATGTGCGCACATGAAATGAATTGACGGACCCGGATTTGTACACTAAAAGTGTACCTCTGAAAAATCCATCGAAATTCTGAGTAATTCAATGGGATAAATATAAAAAAAAAAACAAGGGAATGGAAATCATATATATTATTGATACATAGAAATTATTGTACTAACTTGAATGTTGAGTTTGTGCATGTTAGGGTAATAATGCATTGAATGGATATATGTAATGTTTATTGTATTGTACTGAAAATATTAGGTAAGTATAATTCTTGTTACATGAGCTTACTAAGCACAAAGTGCTTACCCTGTTTCCTTTTCCCCTGTTTTGTAGTGTTAAGAGCTCGGAGGTCGGATTTGGTCGGAGACACATCACACTATCAACCTCAGGATTTCGGTATATAAAGGAACCTTATTTTGGGAACCAATGGCATGTATAAGCTAACAAAGTAAATGTTAACGTGAAATGAATGTAAAGTTAGCCATTAGTATGGTTAACAAACCTGGTTATATATATATGTGATGACGTTATCTTATATAAATGCATGAATCTATCATGAAAATATGTTGAATTGATTTGGTTGATATGGATTGGTCTCGATTTAGTATTACAGGGAAGGTTAGATATTTATAAAAGGGCTATATTGAATAAAAAGAAAAAAAAATTTAATTCGTAAACTCCGGTAATGCCTCGCACCCTATTCCGGCAATGAATACGGGTAGGGGTATTACAGGAACTTATCGGCCTTGCTGATCAGGCATTATATGTGTCGTATTAGGCACCATGTGTGTCGTTTCAGGCACTTTATATGTCGTATACTGCTTCTAATATATTGATCAGGTACTAAGTACTGTTTAGGCACAATGTGCCGTACTGGTGTGTTTGGTTGGAATCCATATATCCGCCAAGGTCCGGGTTTGTTAATAGGGTGAATAATTGAAATGAGAAAATTAAATAAATTTGATTGATCGTACTATTAAAAATATGATAAATAAATTATGAGTTGAATTGTGAATTAACTTGAGACATGAGATTTGAAGCATGAACTTAAGGTTCATGAATTTGTTAAAATATCGAAATAAGAAGTGAAAATAGAATGAATTGGAAATAATGAAATAGTGTATGAGTTAATTGAATATAATCATATGAATTAATTATAATTATTTTTATTGAAAAATGTTGGTTTAAATAATTATTGAAAGACTAATGTTGTAAGGTTTTAGATATGAAATAGAATAAGTTATTGAATTGAGATATAGAAATGAAATATGTGAAATAATGATTTTATGAAATGGTTATTGATGAAATGCATGAAATGAATATTGATATAGTAAGAAGATATATAAATTAAAATGAAGAAAAGCTATTTAAGATACATATTACTAAGAAAATTTAAAGTTTTAAATGCATGAATGATTTATTGAAAGTAAAATAGTGGTAAGATTAATTGTGCATATTTATTGTTTTTACATTAAGTATTTGAATTATAGTAATACCACTGGGTGTATACTCAGCATATGGTTTATTTCCGTGCGCAGATTAGGTACAGAAATTTTTGAAGTGTTGAATTTTGAGATTGCAAGCTTTCATCTCATAACATCTTCAAGCAACAACAGGGTATGTTCTAAAATTTTGAATAGAATGGCATGTACTTAGGAAAAATATTAAGTATGTTCCAAGTGTCGCTTTTTATGTTCAAATATATTAGTAATTAGCCAAGAATTACTTTGGCACCAAATGTAGTATTCCTATATCAGGTGTGTTACATGTGACACATTGTAACTCGAACCCGACGATCGAGTCGGAGAATAGGGTGTTACAAGAGATGTAGTCAACAAAACGTCAAGAGAGATGAGACTCAAACCCATTAATTAGAGTCATCCTTGATTGAAACTTGACTTAACGCTTGATATAACATCAAGTCTTGAGTTCTATAAGACAAAATACATCACCAGTATGTAAATGCTAGCACTATAAATAATTTCATCTTAAAATTAAAGTGTTAGGTACCTATAATGATAAAGTAAAGATGTGTAATGTAATCTTAATGGACCCATAACATTAATATGTGAGAGTTACGATGACACTCTCAATGGGATCTACTTATGTGAGTGGGAAGTGTCATCGCTTCTAGGAGCTTAAGGGCTTGACTCTAACAACACTCATGAAAAAAGAATAGACAAATGGTCATAATAGTGTCCCCAGATACTATGCATTGATCGATGTTGAAATCATTGTGTGAGATGTGTCCAGTTAACCAAATTGAATAATTAGTTCAAAGCTTAATCTATCGTGCAATTTCAATTAACTTTAACATGTTTTCACTTAGTGAAAGTTAAATTGTAAGATACTTTCATTTATGCAAATTGATTTCCAAGCTCATCAAAATCTAAAATATCTTTAAAATGAGAGGAGATTGTTGGAACACTTTTAAATATTTATAGTATTTCAATAACTATAAATGAAAGGGTGCAAGTAATCAAAAGATATTTTTTTTGTTAAAAATAGAATGTCGATAATGACAAGAAAAGAGAGAGAAATAGAACATATGTGGAAACACATTCGGGGAAAAAACCACGGGCAGAGGAGTAGAAAATTTACTATGTCGAATTCGAATAAATTACAAGGAGTATAGATTGCGTTTATTTATAGGTTTAGAAAACCTTATTCTAATGAACCTCTAATGGAAGTAATGCAGTAAGGCTGAAACACCTTATTCAACTTAATATCAAACAGAGGAAGTAAACTTCTATACGGATTCTTCTTGTACAGCCCGTACCGTACCGTGGAGGTCGTATCTTGCTTATTGGGGATCCACGACGGGTTGCGGCCCTCAGTCATCGCCCTCGTGGATCCCCCTATCTTGCCACTTGTATTTTATTTTAATAAGCATCTGGGTCACAACGCTAACTATCGAAACCATTTTTTTAAAACGGGGATCGACTTTAGTTTTGAAAATGAAAACAAACATGGGAGTCGCCACTAATCCTTTTTATTTAGGTGTGATCAGATCACCTCGTAATTTAATTGTTTTAAAATGTTTTGTTTTACTAAAACAAAGATTTTGCTCTACGAAAATCAAGAAAATAGGTTCGGGAGTCAGTTACGTACGAGGAAGGATTAGCACCCTCGTAACGCCTAAAATTGGTACCAAATTGATTAATTAATGTCTTAATGTCTAAGATTTTAAAATATTTTGAAATATGGTTCCCTTTTAAAACATTTGTGTGGTTCAAGTTGGTCGTCAAAATTCTCTCGTTTCAAAGGTATATAGCATCGCATCCAGCACAATTGGACACGATTTTTCATACCTTTAAAAATACTATTTTTTGACCTCCGAAAGCTTATACGTTGAAAGTTACAAAAGGATGTCCAATTATTTAGTCCAACGAATAATCGAAGCCCAGCATGGTAGGGCACGATCCTTCGAATTTTCAAATATTGAACATTGCCTTATTTGAAATTTTTTAAATAAACCATTGTAAACTAGCTCAAAACGCATTGGTTTGACTTAAGACAAAAGGGAACAATTTATCTTAGAACAAAGAGTTGAAAATTACAAAGCCACATTTGCAAATAAAAATGAAATTATAAACATGGGATAATATGCACAAATAATGTACTATACTTAGTGAATGAAAATAAAACAAATTAATAAATATATAATAGCAATGAGCACACATCCTATTTTGAAAAACATTAATAATCAAATAATGGAAATTAAAATATAACTAATCAGAGAAACATATTAAAATGAAATATAACAAATTTCCAAACATAGATAAATAACAATTGAAATGATGACACAAAAGTCTAATAAACAGCATATAATAATGCTATATAAAATAATATGAAAATTAAAAACACAACACCTAATATACAAAACAATACGGCACTAAGAGCCAATATGGTACAAAACAATTAAAAAAATATTTGAAAAGTTTCTAAAGGAATAACACTTGCTAGAATTTGAAATAACTTATATGTATATAAAAACTAGTAAAATATAAATGATTATTAAAATATATATTATGTAAAAATAAATTCGAAATAAATAATATATAGAATAATTTCAAATAAAACAAACTGATTTAACTAATGATATATATGAAACTGAAAGCCTAATATACAAATATGCTAATTTGTGAAAGTGTTTAATATAAATAAAATATACATAAATAAACAGATTAGATACATAAATAAATTTAAAGAAATATATATATATATATATACAAATAAATGAATAAATAATAAAATAACAATAATAAGGGTTAAAATAAAAAAAATAAAATAAACTGATTATAAAATAAATAAAAACGAATAAACAATCTATTTAAATTAGATCAACTACAAATAATTGAAGTAGTATTAAAAGAATTAAAATTAATAATAACAAAAATAATAATAATAATAATAATAATAATAATAATAATGATAATTAAGTAGTATAAATAATTCAGTTTCCTTTAAAAATATATGTATATATATATATATAAAAAGATAATAAATGGACAAAGGAATAAATAACAATAAAGTAATAATGACAGATGATGAAGTGGCAACAATAGCAAAATTATAAATGAAATAATTAAATGAAAACAAAACAAAAATTTAAAGAGGAACGAAAGGACAATAAACAAATGGGCACAAGGATTATAATAAAATACGAATGTATAATATATATATATACGGGTAAACGAACGAGCAAATAAATAAAATAAAAGAACAATGAAAATATAAACAAGTAAATAAATTAATTAATTAATTAATGGATTAAAATAAAAATGGCTTAATTGAAACTTAAACTAAGTAAAGAAGGGTGAGCTGAAATTAAAATGAAATTTAAAGTCTTAAATAGTAATAAATGAGACCATAAAAGGGATTAAATCAAAATAGAAATGAAATTAAAGGTAAAAAAACATAATAAAACGAACAAATTAAATAAAAAATAAAGCAAGGGGGGAAAATTAAGTGCGCAAACACATACGGGGACTAAATAAGAAATTAAACCCCTTTTTTAGGCCCTTTTTGAAGCATCAATGGGTAAGGGCCTGATTGAAAACTAAATAAATTAAAAGGTAAAATTTATAAAAACGAAAATAACAAAAAGGACTTAATTGAAAAACGCCACAAAAGAGGAAGGACTTGATCCGCAAATATCCCATCAAAGTAAAAACACGCGGATCCTCCAGCATATGGGTCGGGTCACGGTTCAGAGGCCAAAACGACGTCGTTTTGGCCTCTGAACCTACACATCAAAACGGCGCCGTTTAGCTATTGTTATATAACTCAAATTTTTTTTTTAAAAAATTTCTTTCTTATTCTTCTAAAAAAAAACTAAAATAAACTCTCTCAACTCTCTCTCAACCTTTCCCCCTCCGGTCTGAGATGGTCGCCGGACCACCGTGGCGACCGCCGGTCGCCGGTGACGGCGTCGCCGTCCGCGGTGGCTGGAGAAGCCCAAAAGTGCCTCTTTTCGAGTTCGTTGCACGTAAGCAAGGATCCAAGGCCAAAACCCCGAAAACTCGGCCAAACTCCGACAGAGCAACAAAGAAACACTCGGTTTCTTCTCCTTTTTCGGCGTGGCGTTCACCGATGGTGAGCGAATCAACCGATTTAGGTGAGTCCGTCCTTCTTCTTTTTTATTTTCGTATTTAAACGAGAAAGAAAAAAAAACTTAAAAGTATAAAAATGAACGAAAATAGAGAACGAGAATCACCTCTGTTTCAAATTTCTTTTGTATTTTTTTTCTTATTTCGAAAGTGAAAGAAAAATCCCCCCTAATACAATCGGTTCCCCTTCAGCTTTATAGCCAATTACAAAATATATTATTGCTACTGTTTTCTCTTTGCTACTGTTGTATTTGTTGCTTGTTCGTCTCTCTTTTGCAGGTGATGGAACGGGAGCAAGTGGTGGCAGCAGGCTAGGAGGAGGCGTGTGGGCATGCTGGTACTGCGGCTGAACCTAGGGGGCTAGGATTTTTTCTTTTTCTGATTTTGTTTGGGCTAGGGTTAGGTTAGGCTATTAGGTTTGGGCGTGGATTGAGTATATTGGGCTTTGGGTCTGTTGGTTTAGTTTATTTGGGTTGTTTGATTATTTATTTGTTTGGGCTTATTGGGGTTTAGTTTAGTTTTGGGCCAGGCAAATTTGGGCCTGTACACTAACATTTTTGGTTATTAATAAATAGTTATAATTATTTATAGTAATAAGTGATGTCTCTCAAAAATGAAAAATTATAACACTTGATTTTTAATAAAGAATTATAATATTCAAGTAATATTACTTGAAGTTATATTTATTTATGACATATTATTTGAATAGTTATATTCATTTAAGATATATTACTTGAATAATTATGTCTATTTAAAAGGTATGATTATTCAAAAAAAACACCTTTTGAACAATTATGTCTCTACGAAGAGAAGTAAGAATTCTTATAAATAAGAGTGAGATTTCATTTAGATGGTATACTAGAAAGTTCTCAAAAAATTCTATTATTCCTCCATCTTCTACTAATCTTCGATTGTTTTATAAAGAATTATTGTAAAAAATTTTTATAGAAATTGATTTTCCTTTTATACTCTACCTAGTACTTAGTGGACTCTTTTTCGTCAATGCAACGCGAACATGTGCTTGAAATTCATTTGCACACCAAATATGGTTGAAGGGAATAGAAACTTAAGTTTTTCCTCACCAAAATTTCACATTAACAGATGACCTTCGATCAATGGGGTTCGGATATGCTCATCCATATTCATGATGCGGGGATTCAATCCATTTATGGTCAATAGAGTAAAAAATCTATGATATTAGCTCAAGGCTAATTATGTACTCTATTTACATGCAAGAAAACGCATGAGTCATTCCTAAGTTCTTTTGCTGGAGCTAAAAATCGGCTTGTTTACTTAGAGAGTCTACATATTAGCTCCACAATTGTTGTGT
This sequence comes from Gossypium anomalum, assembly GCA_025698475.1. Classification (NCBI taxonomy): domain Eukaryota; kingdom Viridiplantae; phylum Streptophyta; class Magnoliopsida; order Malvales; family Malvaceae; genus Gossypium; species Gossypium anomalum. The sequence continues at coordinate 70,379,031 of CM046957.1, read as the reverse complement.
GAATATAATTTAACCTCTTTTACTATTATTTGATGTTAATACTTTTATTATTTAATATTTACTTAATACTCACCCAATTGTTGTGTGAACAGTAAAATATAATCAATTTCGTCGAAGAGTTGAATGTATCGGCTTACCTATTTAAGGAGAACTTCCAATGGCTGATAAGAATCATAATATGCATGCCAATTGCCAACACTTTCTTCTCCACGTTTCTTTATTCCTACAACTCTTCCATTTCAGCTAATATCATCATCAACCATTGCCATTTTCTTCATCCATCATAAACCATAATTATATATATCAGCATTTCAGTAAGAGATGTTGGTGTTGGTTACCCTTATATGCATCACATATTGGGTTTACCGCTGGAGGAATCCTAGATGTAATGGCAAACTCCCACCAGGTTCTATGGGTTTCCCACTTCTTGGTGAGACTCTTCAGTTTTTCAGCCGCAACACTACTAATGATATTGCCCCCTTTCTCAAAGAGAGAATGAAAAGGTCAATTCAATCTCCATGGCCTTTTCCTCCTGATAATCTTCTTAATTATTCCATTCCATAACATGTTCATTGCTACTTGGTTGCAGGTATGGGCCAGTATTCAAGACGAGCATAGTGGGACAACCGGTAATCGTATTGACCGACCCGGATCTCAATCACTTTGTGTTTCTTCAAGAAGGGCAACTGTTTCAGAGCTGGTATCCGGATACGTTCACAAAGATCTTAGGACGTCAAAATGTAGGATCCTTACATGGCTTCATGTTCAAGTACCTAAAGAATATGGTGCTTAGTCTCTTTGGCCCTGAAAGCCTCAAAAAGATGCTCCCTGAAGTTGAGCGAACAGCTTGTAGAAGGTTACAACGATGGTCAATCCAAGAAACAGTTGAATTAAAAGAAGCAACCGCTGCTGTGCTTACACAAATACTCCCTCCCCCATATTTATGAAGAAATCTCAATTTTTAAGTTTCAGAATACAGTGTAATGATACCTTCGTCTTTTTATTGCAGATGATATTTGATCTGACGGCCAAAAAGCTGATAAGTTACGACCAAGACAATGCCCCCCAGAATCTGAGGGAGAACTTCGTTGCCTTCATAAAAGGATTACTCTCCTTTCCCTTGGATATTCCTGGAACAGCATATCACAAATGTTTACAGGTAGTAAACCAGTTATATTTTTGGCCATTCTAGAGCATAATAACAAATGTTCACATGTAGTTAACCATTTCTCTATTGTATATTAATTCTTGAAATTTTTATATTTTCAGGGAAGGAAAAATGCTATGAAATTGCTAAAGAACCTGCTAAACGAAAGGCGGGCAATGCCAGGGAAGAGCCGAAGTGACTTTTTCGATTTTGTCCTTGAAGAACTTCAGAAAGAGGGAACAATTCTAACAGAGGAAATAGCTCTGGATTTGATGTTCCTTCTACTATTTGCCAGTTTTGAAACAACGTCCATGGCTCTAACTTTAGCAGTAAAATTCCTTTCTGATGACCCTTCAGTGCTGAAAAAACTATGCGTATGTGATTTTATATTCCTGGACTTGCAAAATCGGAATCTTTTTTTGGAACAAAAATGAACTTAGTATTCCACCTTACAGGAAGAGCATGAGAAAATTCTACGAAACAGGGAAAATACGGACTCTGGGCTTACATGGAAAGAATATAAATCAATGACATACACATTCCAGGTGAGAAATTTGTGATCTAAGCTTATAAGGACATGGGATCAGTTGTGAAAGGTTGCTTGTTTCCATACTGACAAGTACAACTTACAGTTCATCAATGAAACAGTTAGACTAGCAAATATAGCGCCAGTAATCTTCAGAAAAGCAATAAGAGAAATCCATTTTAAAGGTGGGCATGAAAATTGTTCTAAGACCCACTTTCCAATTGTTATATTAAAAAAATTTGGCCATGAATTAATAAGAAAGCTAACACACCAAATTCGGTGATAATGTAGGATATACTATTCCAGCTGGTTGGGCAATAATGGTCTGTCCCTCAGCTGTGCACTTGAATCCAGCAAAATATAAAGATCCCCTGACCTTTAATCCATCAAGATGGGAGGTTGGTCAATACTCAAATTTCCATCCGCTTTTACCTGCGAGATTGCTTCTAAAACAAAATCACATAAATTCTACTTTGAAACTCAAAACAATTCTTCTACTTCTATAACTGCAGGGCGTAGAAATAAATGGAGCCACAAAGAATTTCATGGCATTTGGTGGTGGAATGAGATTTTGCGTCGGAGCAGATTTCGCTAAAGTGCAGATGGCTGTGTTTCTCCATTGCCTGGTTACAAAGTACAGGTAAGCGCAAATTACAAGATGTTTTATATATGCCCAGCACATTATTTGTGAAAGAGCAAGAGACAAAAACTCATAAATCTTGAACCTTGTTTCAGGTGGGAACCAATCAAAGGAGGAAATATACTCCGAACTCCAGGTTTACAGCTTCCAGATGGCTTTCACATATGGCTCATGGAGAAAACTGGAATGAAGTAAGTTGTTCGTGCAGAGTGATTGCTCGTGACTCAAAAGGCATGGAAAAAAAAAAAACCCAAGTATATCACTCTGCACAACAAAAGGCAACAGGTATATCATTAACACAACATCATCATAAGTAATTAAGGTTCAATTCAAATAAATGGAACTAAACATGAAATGTTATTGACACAATAACCTAAATGTTTCTCTGATAATGAAGTGCACCAAACATTTTTGCAGGTATTACCAAATATTTTTGAGAGGCTCAAAGAATTTATAATGAAATCATAAAGGGGTAATCTGAAATAAATTCATAGTTTACAAGATTTACTGATCAATAATCATACACATCAATCGCAATTTGTTATCCCACTTCTAAAGCTACTGCAATAAGATTTCATATTCCAGGGTAGATAGCACTTATAAGTAATCCAACAAAGAAAGTGGACTACCTCAAGGCAGATCCATTTGTTGGCATAGACTTCTACTTCAAGGCAGTAAAAACATAGAAGCATATTATAAACTCTAATTGTCCTACCTTGATCCATTGTCAAGAAGTGTAACCGAGTACTAAATTGGCACTCTCCTCCCTCAACTTCACTCAATTCAGAGTCCTTCAATATTGCTGCATCTATCCCAGTATCTTACATTTTGGGAAGGTAAAAAGCTAAAAGACAAAAGTAACATGCTCTGAAAGCCATTTGTTTCTTACCAGATGCCGCCTGTTCAGTTTTTGTATTGAATTTAAAAGATGGAGCTGAAACTTCTTTTGACTCAACTGTTCCCGCAGCAATCTCAATATCAATGACGTTATTTCTCAACATGGTCGTCATTTCATCACTTTCTCAACTATCCACAGACATAAAGTTGAAAGCAATCAGATTCTACATTACGTTCATTCCATATAATTTTTTACAGTGCTGATAAAACTGAGCGTTAACAGATATTTCCACAAGATGAAGGTACATGCCTTTGCAAAGGACAGCAAATAAGCTAAACAGGAGAACAGAAAATCAAAAAAGACATGAGACTAAAGTTCATTAAAAGAAAAATTCAAATCACAACATAAATGTTAGAATTTTTGATCCAAATTCCTGTTAAAAAAATATTACACTCATAAAATTAGGGAATCTATAGTGGGCTTAAGGCCGAGGGCCGAAGAACAAGTGTCAATAGTTTATCCCTCTCTAGAAAATGGTTGTGGCTAACTAGCTTCTCAATGTATTGATATTCTAGGTAAGATATTGATACCTAGCCACTAAAATGCCTGAAAAATGCTTAAAACACTTCAAAATCATTTTGGATTAACCCAAAAACATTGGAAACATGTCAAATCATTGTATTAAAAAGTCTAGAAGTATTATAAAATTTTAAGTGTATTTAATGAGATCTTTTATAATTGTTCCACAAATTGACTTAGGAGTAAATATATAAATTTTGTATCTTTTAACTTTTTGTTATTTCAAAAGTCTGATAAATCAAAGCTAACAAATATTGCATATTTTTATATTATTTATTTTTATTATCATTATTCTTCTTTTATAATTGTTTTCTAACTAATGAAATTTCAATAATTTAATTTTTCTAAAAAGATATTTATCCAAATAAAATAATCATTTTGAAATGCTAGCATTTTAAATATCTCTAAAATTTTAAAAAAACTTATCGAAACACAATCTAAATTATTTAATTTAAAAAATTATTAATATTCAAAATATTTTTATTTAAAGAAAATGGAGCAGGGTGTGGGCAGCACTCCACTATTAGTATGCTTTGCCCCAACCCCATCTTGCAATGTGATGAATGTTAAAACTTGAATATCACTATCACCTCTATGAATGTCGAATATAACCATAATCATCTCAGGCGAGTAAATAGATTGACCTTAAAACAACAACGATTAATTACTATTGCTATAAAACAAGTTCGTATTTTATCTTCGTTACCCTTTCATAATAATGAGAAACAGTTTGAAAGAAGCGAGTCGACCACTAGAACTACTGCTCTTAGAACCAGAAATAAATAGGCTTACCCCTTCAAAAGAATCGAATCCGGTTGGGGAAGAAAAAAAATCTTTTTTTTATTGAGCGTCTTCGCTCATCTTGTTTTGATGACCTTATCGAGATCGAATTTTTATCATATTAATTTCTACTCTACCTTCTCTGAGTTCATTCTCGAGGGAACCCAATTTCATTTAAAGCATTTCGTTGGATTCCTTCCGATCTCCTTATTTTCTAATCTCGTTGGAAATCATATAAAGATAATTCCTATTTGAGATAGCTATTTGTACAAGTATTTTACGATTCAGTCTCCACAATTAATATGTATTAGTTATTTCTAATTTATTTGATATACATATGACATATAGACATAAAAGAACAAGTTTCAAATATCTCACCTAAACATCTTTATAGTTTATTATTATTATATAAACACTCCACCACCCAATGACCTTTACCCTGATACCATATAACCACATAGATTTCATTTACCTAACTCTTTCAACCATAATTGCTTTACCGTGAGCATTGTTCTACCAAGACCTATAAAACACACAAACCAAACACTTCTAATAATCAAGTCATTTCAACAAGACAATCATCACTTGTCACTCACATACTCTGCAAATTAAGTAATGTCACATTAATCACTTAATAAAAGACCACCAAAAACACTAGCAAACCTTTCAAGGATGACATGTATCTCATGAAAATCAAACTCTCATAAATACCTCTCTCACCTTCAAGAATAAGATATATTCTCTTATCCTTTACTCCAAACTTCATCCTCGAGATCATCTCCCTTCACCTCTAATCACTGCCCAAACGGTTGACCTGAACTAGTAAGTAAAATGTAAAAAAAAAAAAAAAAATACAATGAGTGATAGTAGAAGTAGGCACTTTTGATCAAACTACGATAACCACAATGAAAACAAGAGACAACAAAATTCTAGCACACCCTAGTAAAAAAATCCTCACTTTCGTACTTCAAAGGCTAAACCACTTACCGCTAAATTCTTCCCCCCTCCCCCCAAGAACTTAGCTTGTAAAACCAATCACAAAAAAGGTTTTACTATCAAAATACACTCTCACAAATAACTTTTCTTATTGAACAAATAAGAGCTCTCAAAATTAGTACAACAACCTATATAAATCTCTCAAAATATATAGGGATTCTCAAGACTTGCTAACAAACTAAAAGATCAATCACAATCCCTTCTAAACAACAACTAAATAAGCTTAATACAATATAATATTAATGACCAAAGTAAAAAGAGTTGCTGACTTAAGTCTTCAAGTTTTGATTTGATCCATCTTCTTTAATCCAAGAGATTTGATATAATCGATCCGATCCTCAAGATATATGTCTCCAAATGAATTGATATTCATTGGTAAAAGCTAGAATCATTTCAAGATATCAACATAATCCAAAGAGTTGTTTCAATAAATTATCAATCTTTCAAATAAGATAAATTGTTGGTTAGTCACAATAGTGATGAAAGTAGACACCGCCATTAGCACATAGAGGTGTTCATGGGCCGGGCCGGGCCGGGTTCGGGTCGGGCTCAACTAAAAAATCATGCCCATTTATTGGGTTCGGGCCTGGTCGGGCCCAAAAAATAGGCCTAAAATTTTGCCCAAGCCCGACCCGGATAAAAATACTAAAACCCGGGCCCGGCCCGGCCCGCCCGTATTAATTTTTATATTAATTTTTATATTATTTTTAAATATATGTAATACATCAAAAATACTAAAAATATCAAAATAAATATTTCCCAACAAATTGAAAATAAATTTTGAAAAATATGTAAACTTAAATAACACTAAGATAAATGCAACTTAACAAGCAAATACTTCTAAAATAATAAAAAAATTAACAAATGCCTTTAAAATAATAAGAAAATTAACAATAAAATAAAATTTATACAATATCCAAACAATAACAACAAAATAATAGCAACATAATAGTAAAATGGTAGCAAAATATGGAGAAATCAATAAGAAAATAATATTCAAAAATAAAAAAATATGCAGATTTTTTTTGTCCTTTAGTGTGTTCGGGCCGGGCTCGGGCTAAAAATACCTTATCCGAGGCCCGGCCTATTTTTAAACGGGCCTTATTTTTTTGTCCAAGCCCATTTTTCGGGCCTATATTTTTGCCCAAACCCTCCCACATTTCGAACGGGCCTTCGGGCCGGGCCGGGTAGCCTAGCCCATGCACACCTCTATTAGCACATTGCAGCAAGATAAACAACACGCTAAACATTTATATAATATATTACATTTTTATCTTTTTAAAATTTAAATAAATAATAAAATAATAATTTCAAATATCAAAATAAAACAATCAAATATTATTAAAAACCCACAAAACTTTTCACTAAAAAAAAAAAAGAAACTTTTTTGAGATTTTTATGATCCACCCAAGTATACCAATTCTAGCAAGACAAAAAAAAAAAAAAAAAGGTCCTTTTTTGTTTTGTTGACCAAAAAAAAGAGTCCTTACTTTTAAAATCCAAATATATCAAAATGACATACACTTATATATAAATGATATTTAATATAAATATTATTTTTTATTTATCAAAATATAAATATTACTTTTAGGAGTAAGTTTAATAAATATCTTTTAAAAATTTGTGGTGCAAACGAATTTTGTTAATTATTCAATTATTATTATATAGGGCTAGTGTTGGCCAAACCTGGACCCCCCCCCCCGGGGCCTTAACTCGTGAAATCTTATGTCATCAAAAATAAGTACCACTAAATATTTAATATGGTGCCACAGTTAATTTCCAGGAAAAAAGTGTTGAAAGAATTATTGTATATTTCCAAGTAATTAATTTTAAACCATAAAAAAAATAGTGCAAGTACAGTTGGCACAATTATGAAACCTTTATAAAATGGAAACATCAAATGGCTTTCACACATGTTCATTTCAACTCCATCATCTCCAATGCCATCATGTAATTCTGACCTTTGGATTTCTCTTCAATTTGTCAACCCTGTTAACGATCAATGGCTCACAACTGACTTCATCAGGCTTTAGTATAGTCAAATTTTACTTGTGGTCCCTCTGTTATGTTCACATTTGTAATTCAATCATTTTTATTTTAATTTAACATGATTTGATCTTTTGTTTTTATAATATTTTTAGATAGTCCAAATAATTAATACTAGTAATTATTTCGATTAAAATACTAACATGAATCGTTTCTTTTGAGAAAAAGAGGCAATATTAGTTTAAAAAAAAAACGTTGGCAATGGCAAAGCTAAAATTATTGTTACAATAGTAAAAATATAACTTCATCATTTTAATAACATATATCTTGTAATTTTTAAAAGGTTAAATCAAATTTTTATTATTTTAAGAGTCAAAATATAATTTTATCACTACTAATTTATAATTTTATAAATTATAAAAGATCTAAATTAAAATTTTACCATTTTAGGGAGGTCATAGCGTCTATGAGTCTCTAGTACACTTTACCAGTGAACGTTGATGGACTAAAAGGAGGGAACAATGAGGGCACCTAAAACCCGAGCCAATAAGCTCACCCAATATACTATAAGCTAGCTCCCCTCATACTCATCCAAATTAACCAACCTATTAACAGTAATAATGTCAACAGTAGAAGAGGGACAAATAGCACAATCAAAGTAGTTCACTTGAGATAAAACCCTTCGTGTCAAAACATGAGCCCCTTAGTGGCAATCTTATTTAAATCGATTAAATGGGCTGGGCAGGGCGATTTTCAATTAAAATTTGTGAGTTTTGGTCGAGGTTGGATTTTGGTCAAACCTGAATTGCTCCGCCTCGTAAATTACCAAAATACTCTTATAATAATTTTATAACAAATTATTTAATTTAATTAAAATTTTTGAACATTTATATACTGTTATAAGATTTTAACTATTTTTAATACATATTAGTTAAATATTTTTATTTTTATAATATTTTATAAATTTATTTCATTAATATTTGTAAAAATTAATATTTCAAGATAGGTCAAGTAAGATCCAAAGTTTTTTTTTTTTTTTGTGTGTGTGTGTGTTGGGATATGATATTAAAATTTTAATTAAAATCGAGTTTATGGCAAAGTTAAGGTAGGAGGTATAAAAATTGGGTTGGGCTCATGGTGAGCAAAAATTCAGTCCATCCCGTTGTCATCTGTAGCCAATATTGTTAATTATTTAGACTAACTAATGTCATTTATAAAAATATAGGAGTTAAATTATGTTAAATCAAAGCATATTGACTAAATCTCAAATTTAAGAATAGTAGAAGGACCAAAACTAGATTTTGAACCCTTGAAATTAGTTTGGCTTTAAAGAAGAACAGGAATCTAATATAATGCCAACCGTACGTGATTTTTTTCTCTGTGATTAGACTAACTCCACGTCAGCAAATTATTAAAATAAATGGAAAATGGTTTGAGTACAAGCAACCGAACTCCACCCCACCCCTACGCCCCCACTTGCTTCATTTCAAACTTATGGCGGCAGGGGTAAGAGAAGTAATTTTCCCGTAAAATCCAAGGATATTTTCGTCATAAAAATTGCTGAATTTGCTGCCCGCTTCCTTAACCAATGGCAAACTCGCTATCTAAAAATATCAAATTCCCATCGTCATTCGCCTTTTGTGTTTCCCGACGTTGCACCTGTCCGCACCTGATGGCTTCACCTAGCCGGCCAAGACACGTGGCGTCCACCCTTTGACCCCACGATTCGTAAAAAATAATAATAAATAAAAATAATTATTTTAAAAGTAAATATTTAATTACTGAAAAACAAATACGATAAAACGACCACCTCGATATTAAACTATATTATAAATTTTTTTTATTTTTTATTTTTTATCAAAAGCTAATATACAAACTCGCTATCAGCATTTTTTTAAAAACTTGTTGCTTCCATCTCCGAGGAGTCACCACCGGTGAAGTGATTTTCAATGGCTGGGGATGACTCAGTAGCGAGTCTCTATCGAGTTTTAGTGGATCGGTGTTTGAGTTTGGAAGCGAGTCATGTTAAGTTAAGAGAAGAGTTTGATGAGCTTGTGCAGCAAGATAAAAGAAGTGATGAAGAAGAAGTTATGGTAGCGTCAGATTCAGGCGATTCCACTTCATATCCCGTCGTCGTAACTTTTCCCGGTTACTTCTCGACGGGAACACCTTTTAAGAACGTGTTGGATTCCATTGGACATGCTATCCATGTCTCCTCGATTACCTCGGGAAGGATTACATTTTGGTACCTTTTTTTTTCCCTTTAATTTCTTAAAAAGAATTTTTAAGTTTTTTATTGATCCTTTGTGTAGTTATTATGTTGGTTCTTTTGAAATGATTGATTCTCGTTTCTGGGTGTTTTGTTGTTTTCATGATGAAACAGTTGTTTGTATGATAATTGTTATAGATTTTAAAAACTGTTTGTTGTTGTATATTTTGGTTTTAAAGTGATAAACATTAGTACTGTTAATTGAAAATTGGAAGTTGGGTAAGGTAGGAATTCTAGATCATGTTTAAAATGGATGCATTCTCGTAGGATAAGCAATAATGTTGACTTTTAATGAAATTTAAAGCATATAAGAATGTTAATGTAAAGAATAAGGAAGCATTAGATTGGGTTTCTTTTGTATTCTTTTTGTTGTATTCTTCTTGTAGTGTATAGTTCTGAAATATAGTTAAGATGTTCGATAAAAGTTCGCATCCAATTCGAAACCCTCTTTTTTTGTTTTCTTGTAACCTTTTAGAGTTGGTCGGTACGGATGGCTCTGCTTTATTTTCATATGGCAGGAAATTTATTGGCATCAGTTACTTTCAAGATTAAATTTCTACATAAATATCTAGTTTGCATTCAAGTTTTCTAAGAATTTCTATAATTAGTAGTCCAAAGACTACTAGAGTAAAAAGCTAACTTTTTCAAGAAACATGATAGTCTACGTGTCCTTTCCTCTTTTAGCCCAGTTTTTTTTTAAGTGGTTGGTTGGCTAAATGTGTACTATTCATATGAGTTATGGTGTCAAAGGCATCTACCTTTATCTAGTAAAGTTGAAATTAGCTAATAATGTTAATGGAGAATGGGGATTCCCATGCCTATGAGATCGAGTATGGAATTGTGTTTACTCACTTTAAATTGAGTATCTGTTTCGCTCATTTCATGTTAGGATTGGAGATTTTGTATTTTACGTATTCATATGATTGAGTCCTTCAGTTTTCAAAATAGTGTAAAAGGAAGTGTTTCAAATCATTGTTATTTGACCTGGACCTCTTCTAAAAAAGTCTGAGGCATTTCGAATTGTTGACATGGACAAAATCAGGGAAATTGATATCATAATTTTTCTTTTCTTTTTTTTTTTTATAAGATGTGTTCTGATGCAATTCGTTTGTATTCTTCTCTTCTTGATTGATATTTATATTCAACTAAAAATTCATTAGGTAGTTTTGATTCCTAAGGAATGTTAAGAAGTGTCTTCTATTTTATATTACATGTAATGAGGACCATGGTAAAATATTTCACCTTGGACTATGGTAACTTGTTACTTATATTTGTTGCTTGTCTCTCAAGCTATATTCTACAGAAGCTATAGGATAAAAAATCAAGGGCCAGCTCTTCAACTGATTTGAGATTATTTATGCGTGCTTTCTTTCAGAGAAAATGCATCTTCGAGCTTGCTGTTAATATTGTTATCTTTTAGGCATTACTGAAATGGTCTGCCATTAAAGTTGAAGAAAGTTTTTCGTTTTTTTTTCTTTTTATTGATTCCTTTTGTCACATGTTCATTAAATCATGCATCACTTTCAAGTTGTGCAGCTGATAAAGAAAAGGGTTCTCTTACCACAGGAATCGCTCAGCTGAAAATCTTTTCGGATGGAAGTCCAATGAAGTCTTGGGGCAAATAGAGAGAGCACTTCTAATAGCTGAAGAATACCATGCTCCCCTTAAGAAAATTATGGAGAAGTTGATCTCTGGGCAATCATGGTCAGGTCAGTTCCCTTTCAAGAGGAGATCAGGTGAAATATTTATGGCCTTGGTGAGTAAAAGTCCATTGTATGAAGATGGTCAGCTTACTGGTGTGGTAACAGTTTCAAGTGATGCGGCCATTTTTAATGGTTTAAATTCAGAGAATACGGAACCATATCAGGATCATAGTAGACCAAGGAGGTCAAAGATGAAAGGCATGCAGTGGCATCCACCACGGCCACAGATTGCATCATCTGTTTCTAATCTGGTGCTTATGTATAGCATTACTAACGTTTTTGCCCCATTTTTCTTTATTTATTTTCCATTTCTTGTTCTAATTTCATTTTTTTTTCTAAAAAGCTTTACATTGTGCACTGTCAAAACACCCAGGCTTCAAAATTTCTACTCAAGAAAAAAGATGGTGTAAGCGACTCATGTAATAACTCAATGGAAGAACAGGATGCTGCAACAAGTACAGTAGACAAGTTAGAGACTCCTAATATAGCAGTAAGGCTTTGTTCTGAGATTGCATTTCAGCTGGTTCTATATATCTCTAAATTAGATACCTAACTTGTTCTTTTTTCCTTTCTCTTTTGTATTATTCAAGGAAGGTGAACTTAACTCCAGTTTCCTTGAATGGAGGAACACAGCTGTAGGAATTAGCTCTCAAAAGGATGAAACTGCATTCGATCTTGCTCAACCTAAGAAAATTGTATTGACATACTTTCAGTTTAGTTTGTTATAAGCTTATCTCAACCAAATGTTTGAATGATAGTTTTGGGATGTCATAGTTCATAGTAGATAAATAGCATTGCATAATAACTAATTGATGAGAAGTTCCGAATTCAGAATTCTTTAGGGAATTTAAACTGTCTCCAATTGCGTATGCTTGTTCATATCTTACTTCGATTTGTTTCTGAAATCATTAAAACCTGCAGAGTAGACATTATCATGTTATCACCCTACTGAAGATTGCATTCATTGAAGCAATTCTACCTCTATGTCATATCTTTTTCATATTGTTGAACACTTTTTGCTAAATATTTGATGGAATGACTGCAGGCTGCAAAAGTCTTGGCGAAACTGCACATCAGGGGACCTAGCAACCACAGCAACGAAGATGATGAATGTCCTCAGGGAAAGGATGCAACTAGTAGATCGGCAACTAATGATGTGAAAAATGAACATAATGTTTCTAGGGGTTTAAAAGCATCAATTCAGAACCACTTCAATTCTTCCTCTATGGCTGAAAATGCAATTTTAAGTGTAGAAAAGCACACTAGTCCAACACTTGTTGAAGAGAGATCTGTTGTAGACTCTTCGAGAGAGTACAATGGAAAATTTTCTGTAACCCGAATAACAGAATCCACCGCAGGATTAGCGTGCCAAGCAAATGAAAATGAATTGGACCTAGAGTTTCTAAATATGGATGCATCAGAGATGGAAGATGAATCACAAAAGCAAACAGATGGTAAAGGCTTCTCAAGCTTAGGGAACAGCACAGGCAGCCAAGAAAGTCAATCAAGCAAAGGGGACAACAATGAGTCAAACTCTATGGTTGACTGTGAGATTCGCTGGGAAGATCTACATTTAGGGGAGGAGGTTGGACAAGGTAAACTTCTTTTTTTTTTGAGTTTTGACATGCTTATATATGCCTGCATGCTGGTGCACCTGAGTAAAATAGAAAAAGAAAAAAAATAAAGTTTGACCGGTAAGAAGTGGATTCTGGCACTATTTAAGAGACTTACTCTGGCTCATGTTTCAAGTGAAGTTTAAGATGCGTGTCTGGTAAATGTTACCTGAAATTAAAGCATTTTAAAGGTTGTTAATATTACTTTTGTTAGACCTTCATTTTAAAGTGATTTTTCCAAGAAGTACGTTGGTCATTACATACGACTCCATTGTTGTTTATTGGTTGCACTCTATTATTTCCTTCAATGATAGTGTTATACTTTTTATAATATCCAATCAATTTGTTTGCTTTTCCCCTCAGGCTCTTATGCGGTTGTTTATCGTGGGATTTGGAATGGATCAGTAAGTTCTTTCATGCATTTGTTTCAATTTCTTTATGTAAAAACATTTACTAACTTGGACAAAAACCATTTGCTGCATGAAGGATGTTGCGGTTAAGGTCTATTTTGCTGGTGAATATAAAGAATCAACATTACTAGATTACAAAAAAGAGGTACCCTGAACTCTTCGTTTTTGATGAGGCAATATCATGTGGAAAATGACTGATACATAAGAGTTTTGTTTCTTACTCTTCAGATAGATATAATGAGAAAACTGAGACATCCAAATGTACTGCTGTTCATGGGAGCGGTGTACTCACAAGAACGACTTGCAATTGTCACCGAGTTCTTGCCTAGGTAATGAAGTTGCTATTTTGTCCAAGGGGTACTCTATCAATGACCCTCTGTTGATAATTCAATCTACAGAGGGTGTTTCGGTGTCCTACTTTATTCTTTTCCACCATTGCTTGTGCTAGGAATGATGTAAAACACTCTTTCCCATTTTGTGATAGTACCTGTTTACATCTAGAAGATCAACTAAAAAGTTTTATGTATACTGATCCTTTATTGGTGGTATGTAGCACTCATTTATTGTTGTTTGATAACCAGGGGAAGCCTATTCAAAGCACTTCACAAGAATAATCAGGCATTGGACGTTAAAAGGCGCATGAGGATGGCCCTTGATGTTGTGAGTTTTCCATCCCTTTTCCTTCATCCCAAGTTCCTGGCTGGTTAGCTTTCAAAAAAAAACCTCACACTACATTTTTCTCCACAGGCTCGAGGCATGAATTATTTGCATCATAGGAATCCACCAATAGTGCATAGAGACCTAAAGTCTTCTAATCTGCTTGTTGATAGGAATTGGAATGTCAAGGTAACATATATCGGTTGATATCTTCAAATAGCTCGAGCTGGTTTAATCATTTTCAGATTGCTTACGGTTCAATTAATGTCTTAGGTTGGAGACTTTGGCCTCTCTAGGTGGAAAAATGGAACTTTCTTAACCACAAAGTCTGGAAGAGGAACGGTAATGACCCCTTCTTATTCTTTTCTGTTCCTTTAATAGATCATGTAGCGGAAATTATGCGAAGAAGAATCAATATGTTTTTTCGTACTTGTTGCATCAATCTTGTATATAAAAATCACTTGGACAACAAGTTGCTGAACTTCATTCGATGTTTCTCTAATTGCAGCCCCAATGGATGGCCCCGGAAGTCCTCAGGAATGAGCCTTCAAATGAAAAGTAATCTTTAGTTTCTAGTTTTTTCCAGTTAAGACATTAGGAATCAAGTTGATCTTTCTTTAACCTTCCCTGGTTCCTGACATCAATCCTAAACAGGTCTGATGTATTCAGTTTTGGAGTTATCTTGTGGGAATTAATGACCGTCTCCATTCCATGGAACAACCTCAACTCTTTACAGGTCTTCCTCTTTAACAGACCTCAAAACTTTATTTCCTTTCTTACAAAACTAACATAAATCTTTGATCTTAATACTATATTGAAACCACAATGCAGGTAGTTGGAGTTGTAGGCTTCATGGATAGACGATTAGAGCTACCAGAAGGCCTTGATCCTCAGATAGAATCTATCATCCGTGACTGTTGGCAAAGGTATATGTTGATCTTGCTCTATTTCCTATCTTTACTTTTTCAAATGGAAGCAAATGGACAAAAACTAACCATTTCTTTGTGTTCCAAACAAGCAGTAATCCAGAAAATCGACCACCGTTTGAAGACATTATCAATAGAATGACAGGCATTGTCCAAAAATCTGCCATTGGATTAGGTCGAAGACACTCGGAGCCTTGAAGTTGCAATGGGGCATTAGAAACAATGTCACTTTTTTCATTCATTGGGTTGGCTATATTTTAGGGCTTAGGCTAACAGAAGAAAAACATCAAACAAATGCATTGTACAAATACCTTAGTTTGTAGCTTACCTTTAGTTACCATTCCTCCCCATTTTGGAAAACACGAAATAAGAAGAGGGGAGGCCAAGAGTGTTGCAATGTAAGATTTTGGGGTTTTTTATAGAAGAAGAAAAGCAAAGCTACAATAATTAATTTAATTATTATTTGGATTTAATGTATCTTTTTAATGGATTGAAATGAAGTTATTCCAATGTAGTTGCTATTCAGTAGATAGTATAGATTTATATAGATATTAGTTTTAATGTTGCATGTTTTGCACATTTGGTATTGCAAAGGCCAGTTCCCGAAGCACCGCCATCGGTGATGAGAGTAGGAAAGATGCGATTCGGGGTTAAAATAATGTTTATTGTATTATGTTAATATTTAAATTTGTTGATACAAGGGGGATGTAGTGATGGTTTGTAAGGTTCAGTCTTGGAGCAAAGAGTAGTAAGAAGTTGGAATGATCAGAATGTGGGTGTCTGAAGAGGAGCCAGTGAGAAGAAGAAACAAGGAAAGATGAGAATGAATTCAGAGGAGAGAGAGTATCCTTGCTTTTTATCTTAATATTCATAGGCTTTTAAGGCGTTACCAATTATCAATTTCAAGGTGTCATATGTCGGTGTATTAATCTTAGAGTTAGTGGGATTTAATCAACTTATTGATGTTTTGTCATCATAAGTATAAGCATATAAATGGTAGAAATCATTGTTAGGGGTGTGATCTCGATGATATTGAGTGGCAAGGTCTTGGGCTTGCAGGTGTCTTTACCTTACTAGGTGATCTTTTTTAGTCAAAAATGGTGACCTACAATGTTAGAGGGATATGAGGTGAGTTTGTAAGATATAAGAATGAAAATTGCCCCCTTAATTGAATGGGAGGTTATAAAAGGATATCATTCTAAATATTGAGCTCTGTAATTTATCCTTTAGGTTGGTAAAGATCACTTTGACTATAGCGAGATGGCTTTTATTATTGCGAGGTACCTGTTGCGAGGTGTGGTTTCTTTAAGCAATGTAAGTGTTCAAATTTGAAAATTTGTCCTAAAGTGCTACAAACTTTGAATGTATTCGAAAAGTTGAAATGAATGTTGATTTGATAAGAGCATGATTCAAAGCGAGACGTCCTACCATTGGCATAATAGGTGTGAGAGGAGACTATTACTCACTAATTTGAAGGGTAGTTTATTGGGGAATGTACTACCACGTGCCTTGGGCATTATCATATGCTCACTAACCTTTGAGAGCATGCTTTGCTCCTTAGGCCTTATAAAAAAGAGACCAATAGCATTGAATTTTTTTTATTTTTATCGCATTTCTTTGAAATTCTCTTTTTTTTTTTTTTTAATTTTTTCGCTTTTATTAGTTTCAAACACGTGGTTCTTCATTTCACTTTCTTTCATCAAGTTTCAAATTTTTCTTCTTTCATTTTTATTTACTATTTTCAACAATTGTTAGCTACAATGGCAAGTCAGGGCCCCGACAGTGCAAGTTCATTGGCGACAACTTCGCAACGTTCTAAGTAGAAAAGATTAGGGGGCGAAGTGGGAACTATAGTGACACTATAGTCTACCATCAAGGAATGGAGTTAGAAAGTTTGCTACGATGTTCAAGTCCACATATCAATAACTACGAGTTTGATTTCATCCGCCCCCGAGGCCCTTATTTTTTGAGTGATCTACTTAACAAATCTAATAAAAACCCTAATTTTTTTTTATTATTACGTCTTCCAAGTAAAATTCCATTTGTCTTTGCATACTTTCTTTTGCGAGGTGCTCTAGATATACCACATAGCTCTTAAATAGCTTGTAAATCTTTCTTGGTGGAACCTAACAACCTTATTTACTTTGATTAAAGTAATGTGTACTTTTCGATGCTAAATAATATTGTCGATAGAGTTAATAGGCGAATGTCCAATCTACTTTACTTTTTGAAGGTTCTCGTACACAACCTAATACTTTTATTGCCAATTATGCAAAAGCACATGTCGAAGAACACCAGGTTGTCAATCTCTTAGGTGAGGTTTTATGGCGAACTCTTCTTTTAATAGCGTAATAGAAGTTAGCTCCGATGATATGAAGGTCCCTCTTAATGTGACTCCTTTGAAATGAGTCATGAACCTTGAGGACTATGCGAGCTTAAGCCTTGGAGCTAGGCGAAAGTTATATGAATAAACCATGATGGAACCTAAGGATATGGGTTTCGAAAACCATGGTACAGGTATGTGCCACTGTATCGTTTTCCTTATTGGTGCGAGATTAATATATCATTTGTTCTGTGTTTGCAGATACTGCGTCAAGTGAGATAACAATCAACAAACCTACCCCCAAATTATCTCATGGTTGACTTGGATCCAAAAATGCAAAGGATGGCCCTTGGCACCTTGGCTGGTATGTACCTTTGAAGGAGTCTTTGTGGATTTTTTATATAAATAATTAAAAAACTAATTAATTACAAAAATGGGTTAGGGAAAAATTATTTAGCAACGGAATATAATTAGGTAATTTAAATGAGAATTTTATATAATATTTTTTAATTTTATTGTTTTTAAAGAAAAAAAGAAAATGAGAATGGTTTATTTTTGTTATTCTTATAATTTTTAAGGGCTATTTCAATTTAATTTCAAAAAGAGACAGGCCTAACATGCAAATAGACTAAAAGTTAAGAATGATGGACCCTATTTTTTAGTTAATCTAAAAAGGGTAATTGCTTAATCAAACTGAACGTTTTATATAATCACATTTCAGTTCGGTATCTCCACTGTATCAGACGGCACTATTAAAAAATTATTCTTTTAAGGTAAAAATTAAAGTATGATTGAGGGGAAAGTAGCTTAGTGTCGCCTGGCATAGTAGCGATACTGTTGAATACAATTGAAAACGACCCGTTTTCCTATCCATTTTCGTATTTAATTATTCTTTTGAATTATTTATATAAGAAAAGCGGAGTCCTGATCTACTAAGTCAATTAGGGTGCAGCTGCAACCAAAACAAAAATGTCACAGAACTTACACAGCAGGTGTGCATCAACATTCAATATCTGGTTATGTATAATTATTTCGGCTTATTTTGACAAAAACTATTGGTTCATCTTGTGACTTGAGATCACTATATCAATAACTTCAACATATATTTTCTTTCTCAAGCTTAGCTTAGATGAAGTCACCAAAATCATCATTATGACATTTTAGTTATAGGAACACGGTAAAAAAGGTAGATTAGGGTTCCGCTTAGACTATATTTATTAGAGATTCTCTCTTACTATAGCTTATCAACATATCTGAATAATATGATTTGACCACTGGAGGTTATCTGAACAATGACATAACCAATTTTTTATCATACAACTCATGAATTTGTAACATTGTGGACTCTTAAGTTTAGTACTGGGAATATTCAACATAAGAGATTCTTCGACATTATAGACCCTTGACTATAGTAATTGAGAAAAAAACTCGAACTATCCAACATTAATGGATTTCCCAATATATAAGCAATGGGATAGTTGATAAACTTGCATAACTAAAAAGCTCATAGCCAATGTTGGCTATATATTTCACCTTTAACAACTCCACAACAACATCTCATCTTTTACCAAGGCCGTCACAATATTTTCATTATCGTTGAGATCCATTGCTATTCATTTACACACTTTATACTACTACATCTTAAAAAACTATTTATATTAGATATGCACTTAATTCTTTTAACCAGTGCTGATGAATCTGGATCGAATGGTCCGATTCAACCAGATCAAAACTGATAAGTCCAACAATTCAACTACAATAATTAAAAATGAAATGAAATGTAAAACTTAAGACAAAATGCCAAAAAGAAAAAGCACACAGTCATGAAAAAGAGAAACAGAGGCGAAAATTTGGAAAAATAAAAATAAAGAGAAACGAAGAGACTTCAATAAAAAGAGAAACCGAGAAGAGTTCAAAGAAAGGGAAATTTAATACAAAATAATTTTTTAACATTAATCTTATAGGTTTTTCTGATATTTGTTCTTTTTTAACACAATATCAATAATTAATCATAGTCACTCTCAACTTTTAAATGGGAGGATAATGCGCTTCAACGCACTCAAACTCACATTCTCCTACAATGACAACATTATTAATATCAATCGAGTTAAAAATCCATTCATAAATAAATAATTGAACTAGAGAAGGTGATAAAAAAAAATAGTAATGAGATAGGTGGATAATCATGGCCAAGACAAAGCTTGACAAAAAAATAGGCTTTGGGCCTTGTAATTTGTTTATATTTGAAGCCCTAAAAGGTAAAAACTTAATTGTTGGATGAATAAAAATATAGTTTTTTTTTTTTTCTATAATTGAATTGGTTGAATACAGAATCGATGGTTGGATCCGATCTTTAGAGCATTACTTTCAACTTAGGTTTTTGTCATGTTTTTTGTCTTTAATGTTGTCCAAAGAATCATCATTTTTAAAGGTCATATCCAATTGGAATGCAACTCAGTCATCAGTTGAAATCATACTCCATTCAAATTGATTAGTGCCATAAATTAATCTAGCATCTCGAGGTTGTTAAATATTAAATTTTGAACATTGCAAATAATTCTAATGATTTTTATAATTTTTATTAACAAAATTAACACTTATTTACTTTCATGAAAAGCAAAAACAATAATATAACTTCTTTATACCACATGTAGAACATATTTAACAAATGTAACAATAATAATAATATAGAAATTCTAAAGATTCCAATTATTCTAATAAACAAATAATCTAACAAAATTAACATTAACTTGCTACAATGACAACTATACACAATAACACAACTTCCTTATACTTTACATAGAACATATATAATATTCGCTCCAAAAACACGAACATGAACCAGGCCAAGCGGCGATAGCAACATGTGTGTTGGCCCTTTATCTCTAGTTATTCAATAAGAGTAAGAGGCAAGACTATATTTAATCCCTCTTAAAAACCTTCTCTCAACCAAAATTATTATTGATTTAGGGGAGGTTGCTTGGCCTTGTTTTTTGGCCTTCTTGTTTAGCGAATTTGGAAAAACCAAAATATTCATACCTTTCAAGAAGTGCCATGGAGTATAGAGGAGATTATCAAATGCGCTTACAATTGGGCGAAACATTACGATTCTATTCGTAAGAGAGAGAGACAGAATTGGTAGACATACTTCAATGTAGGACTTTGTGGGAACAAGAAAGTGGATTTGCATTAGGTTTGATGGAGTTGCTAAAGTTAATACATGATCTGTTTCGGCAGGTGGAGTTATGAGAGAACAAAATGGTGATTGGATCATTGGTTTTAATCGCGGAGTGGGAAATGGTTCTGTTTATGAAGCTGAATTGTGAGGCATTTTTGATGGTGTGACATTGGCACAAAGAAGTTTTCATGACAGGTTATCGATTAAAACTAATAATTTGGACGTCGTTGGAGACATTAAGGAAGCTTTTTTGAATGGGTCAAATTCTATTTTAATAAGGCACATTACTTATCTCTTATGAAAGGAGGCATTATGGTCCATTGATTATGTCCTTAGAGAAGATAATATAGAAGCTGATCAAACTACTAAATTGACATTTGATAAAGAGGAATGCTTATAGTTATATGTTAACTCTACTTTTGTCACTTTCGAATTTTTTGTATTTCTTCTTTATTCACCCAAAAATAAAATATTCTCTTAACCAATGTAAAATTACTCACTTTACATTACCAACAGATATCACTTTCTATTATCAGCAAATAAACACACTGTTCAACATGTAGAACCAAACTTTGACACCCTGTCGAGATAATTTCATATACCCAGGTATAAAAAAATCAATTTCCTTTATATATACACACATATCAAATTATAAATTGATTTGTTGGTATCGTAAACAGCATAGAACAAGTCCAATATGTCGACGCATGTTGTCTTGTCCCCAAAACACCACCCAACCCCACCTCTCCGTTTCTAACCGTGTCTTTCTTTCATCTATATTCTTCTTCTACTAACTTCTTTTCTCTCCATTTCCAATCCTAAAGCTTCTTAGTTTTGACCCCCAACCATCCCATTAAATACCAATACAAACACATAATATAAACCCCAAATTACATCACCATCAATATTCATATAACAAAAAACTAAATCAATTGAGTTTTAATTCGGTTAATATTGGTATTATTGTCAATGTAAAAAAATATGGATTTAAGTACGTTGAAACACATTATCATTCTATTTAATGGTTGAGGAGGGGCTATGGATAGTTCTAAGTATTGTATCAAAAAGAGCAAATATGATAAGAATCTGTAATCAGATTAATATTTTAAAAAAAAACTACATCAATAGTAAACTAATTATTAGTATTCTTTTTAGTGATTCAACTATAAAAAGTTACAAAATAACCATCAAATTATTAGTATTTTTTTATCACCTAATTATGAAAAGTTATAAAATGATACACAATTATTCAATTTTATTTTTTTTAGCCACCAACTAACTAAAAGTGGCAGCTATAAAATTAACATAATAATAATTTTAACTCTCTACATTTATAAATTATATCAATTTAATATTGATTTAAAAAAAAAAACTTCAACTCTCAATATTTAGATATTATTAATTTTTTTCAGTTTTAATTTTATTTTTAATATTTAGTGTTACTTTTAAAAGAATGAGAAAAGATAAAAATTATTATATTAAATTTTTTAATGTTTTTATTTTTATATATTTTTAATTAAATTTAAGTGATAAATTTAATTTTTAAAATTTTTTAAGTGAAAAGGTAAAAAAAATCAAATTATATATTTTTAAATATTAAGATTTAAATTTTTAGAATTAAAATTAAATAAACGCATTATATAACTATTAAAAATTAAAATTATTTTTATATTAATTTTTAAAATTGTTATCATTAATTAAAAAAATAAAATTAAATAGTTGAATAATTAGTTAAAAAAAAGGAAATGTGTAGAGGCTATATGGGTATGAAGATATATAGTTACTACAGTAGTAGGAATGCAGGGAATGGCATTAAGCATTAAGTAGTAGGGTAGGGGTAGTAGTAGGCTATAATCTCTTTTAGCTCTTCAGTGTTGTGTTTCAGTATGAAGAAATGACCCTTACTGCAAGACTTATCTCAGATTATAGTTCCAAGGAATATATTTTAGCCCGTGAACCCTTTCTCTCTCTCTCTCGCTCTCTGTCACTCTCAACAGCATCCATTCCTTTACTAATCCTAATTATTTTGGAGTTGAATCAAAGGAATGTCTAAATCTTTAATATTTTTTGATCATTTATTTAATAATTGTTGGTATAATTTTCTAAACAATTTTTTAGGCTAAATATGTAATATAAATTAATTTTTTAATTGATTAAATAAATCGTTTTTTAAGATTTAAAAAATATCGATTTTAAAAAGTGAGTGTGAGAGCGAGTTTTCTCTAATTAGAAAATTTTTTTTTACCAACTGTTCAGAAAATACGCTCGTATTTTCTTCTAAAATTAATCTATTTTCTTAAATATTATATGTTACTTATTTAGTCAAATTTTTAAATATAAAAGAGATTTTGAGTCAAAATTTGAGTAGTATTTTGCTGACACAGTTAAGTGTATTTTATTTTCCATTGATAAGACGAGACAACGTCAATCAGAAAAGCAAAAAAGAGGAAATGAGAATAACAAAATTAGATATTGCCTTTAACTTTTGAAACCATACGATTCTGTTTCTAGTCATTTCTTCAGCACATTGGCTTTGAACTTTAAGAGAATTTACCTAATTTATACTCCCAATATATATATTTTTAAATATTCAATATTCAACTGATTTAATAATAAATTTATTGGTACGAGACTTAAAGTTCAATTTTTGTATTTGTAAACATCGTAATTGTTTGGATATTCTATCCATTATGATGTTGATACGATATGATTTTAAATGTATAGATAGATGCTGATTGAGTTCTAACTCAATTGACTTACTTAATCGGTATGATTATTGTTGTCAATGCAGAAAGATATGAATTCGAGTGCGTTGAAACGTATTATTCTCCTATTTATAAATTGGGGAGGGGTTATAGTAGTTCAAAGCATTGCATCCAAAAAGTGTATATATGATCAGAACGTATAATAAAATTATTCAAAAATAAAATATTATTTTATTTCGGGTGGTATTGATTTAAAGATTTCGAGAGAAATTGATTTTCAGATAAAAATAACAGTCTCCTCATTTCTATCTTTTAACTATAGTCGTTGATTAATAAAGGATCTCATGAGATCCTACTATAATAATATCTCACCTTAGATGTTACTCTCTTTTAGGCATTGCATGTCAGATTGAATTTGATGTGGAATATATTTAAAACATACACATTAAATCAATACAATTTAAGATAGTTATTGGTTCAAGCAATGAATATGCATCTCAGCTTTGAGTCACCATTTAACGAAAGGACCTAATTAATATAATATTGATACTTTAAAGACTCAACTAGAATATATAAAAATATTGAGGTTCAAATTATAAAAATTAAAACATGTTTTGAAGGAGCCAGATGCAATTAACCCTTATTTCCATCATCATAATGAGAAGACTTTACCTGCTCTGCTCTGATTTGGGAACTCACCCGAAGAAGGCGAAGCGCCCACATGATTGCACAAAATCTAATCGTATCCGTTTGATTAAACACCGTCGGGTGGGATCACGAGCCGTCTTAATTTACCAACGATCTCTTCCACCATGTGATTTGAATCAAACAGATGTGGTGACCCACTTCATTTTTTTAAAAATAAATACATATTCTGAAATTAATTTTTATATAATTTTTTAAATTTATTTTTACTATTTTAAAATCAATTTTCCATTTCCTTTTTCCAGCCCCACAATTTTACATGATCTGTGGTCCAAATTTTAGGGGTATATATTTTTATTCTAGAACACATGGATACTTAGGGAGGGGCGGGAGTGTCGTAGACCGAGTCATCGCACACTATTTCAACGCCGTGGGACATGAGTGTTCATACGTATCAAAAAGTATGAAAGTACAAATCTTTGGTCAAAAAATAAAATGTAATTACAAAATTATGTAATGGAGGCCCTCTCTTTTGTATTTTGATTAAATTAGTCCTTATACGTTATATCAATCAATAAATAAATTTTTTGTTAAAAATTTGATTTTTTTTAATAATGAGTAAATTAATCATTTAAAAAACCCATTATTAATTTTGGAAGCTTATGGTTTTAATGTTTTTTGTTATTTTCCATAAATTAAATTATATGAATTCCAAAAGTGTGCATTAATTTTTGAAAGCAATGTAATACGGAAATTCTAATTTGATCTAATTGTTTTTATTTATGGTTTTGATTTTTTTTAAATGATGACATCACTTTCTGGCATTATTTTAGTTTATTTTGGTATATACAAGCAATAATTTATTACACGATGTAGACAATTGATTTTACTTGTTGCGCTTTTTGGTTTTCAGGTTAGTGTGGCTTAGATGAGTGACAAAACTTTTGATAACCACATTTCCGTTTGTAGGTAAAATCACCTCTATCATCCCTTTTAATTTTAATATTGAACAAATTAATCTTTAAAAAGGAAGTAATTAAATTTTTATCAATTTTAAAATTGAGTAATTAAAAATAATTAGTCCATAACATTATACATTTTATTAATTTGGCCACGATTCAATAAATTTAGCCCGTAATATTCACATAAAATATATAAATATTGAGGGCTAAACTTTTTATTGTACTAATCATATTTATGTATATTTGACACAAAACGTTAATGTTGTGATTAACTATAGTTGCCTACTTTCAAAATTGATAGAAATTAAATTATTTTATTTTTGC
This sequence comes from Gossypium anomalum, assembly GCA_025698475.1. NCBI lineage: Eukaryota > Viridiplantae > Streptophyta > Magnoliopsida > Malvales > Malvaceae > Gossypium > Gossypium anomalum. The sequence continues at coordinate 70,353,824 of CM046957.1, read as the reverse complement.
TAAAGTGATCAATTTGCTCAATATTAAAATAAAAAAGGATTGAAAATGAATTTTTACCCATTTGTATTAGGGTTAATATAAATTTTGGCCATGAATTTAATAATTAGGCTGGTTTTGATATTTGTAATATTTTTTGTCTACTTTACTTTTAAACTTGACCATTAAATTTATTTTGATTTTTAGACTTAAAAAAATGTAAAAGTTCGATGATATGACACTTTAAATTTGTGTCACATCATTACTTGAAAAAAGTAAACTTAATGACGTGAGAAAAGATTCCTTTTATATTGGAACTTTTGACTGTTCCATATCTTGTTGGCATCTTTGACAAAACGGTTTTGTGGGTCACATTTGCCAGATATTTGGGCAAATGAATATTAGTTCTTTTGCTATTTGTTTGGTTGAACGAACGATAATTCACCATGAGTTGAGTTATTGGATAAGAATTGTGACTTGATCCTTATCAGCTTCTTTTGAATTTGAAGGATTATTTCAGTAGACTTATCAATTATTTCAGTAAACTTATCGATTGTTTCAAATGAATTGTCAAGATATTATTCCTTGTTGATTGCTTCTATTTCTTATTGGTGAATTATTGTGGTGAAGCATGCATTTGTTAGAAGATTAGATCATTTTCTTGAAAGTATTTTTGGTTTCCAACTTTTTCTTCTTCTTCTTTTTATTGTAATATAAGTTAAGTTGTTTTGTATTCCATTTATGTTGTTGAGTGAATAATGTACATGTGCTAAGTAAAGAGTGTTATTGGTTGAGTGTAGGTTTGGCAATGTGATAGATTGTAATCCGTTACTTTGTTGGGGCTACATATATCCTATTTGAGAGGTAGTCGATGAGGATTTTTGGTTGGATTATCAAATAATATTACACTTTGAGTAAAGCTCTGCAAATGTATGATCATTGTGTTCGAATTGCGTTAACAATGCTTAGTTTTGCATTCTCTATTTCACTGCTTATTGTTGTTGTTCACATCTTCATTTGTTTTATTCTTAGTTGCAACATCTTTTAGAATGATCTTTTGTTCCGATCATTGCTTACTAATTCTTTTCCATTTTACATTTTCCAAACTCAAATATTAAAATAAATCTAGTTGCCAAATTCAAGTAACAAAATAGACTAAAAAAATTTTCATGTACTAATTTATTCATAATATTTATTCATACTAATTTAAAAATTTTAATTAGCTGATGTCCCATAAACAAAATTTATTTCAAAAATATTTATACATTTCAATAAATTTATAATTTCATTTTAAATTAAATGATTTAAATTACAAATTCAAAACGAATTTTAAAATGTCAACGTTGTTAAACTAAATTGATTGTCGTATCGGTCAAATCACCGATTCGTCAATTTAACATATTCCACCAATTCAATTAAAAGTAAAATCAAATTCAACTACTCAGATCAACCAATTTAAAACTTCTCTTCAAAATGATATTCTGATAAATTTTCGATTGGTCTGACTAACACTTTGAAGAGAGTATAGTAGTAGGGGATAGCCAAATACGTTTACAAGTCTCGAAAAAGTAGTGGTATAGTATACATAATTATTCTTTTGACAAAAGTTCATTTCTACTTTATCAATTATTTTTTACAAAAGTTGATATATAAGTACTTTTATTATAAAAAAAAAATAAAAGTTGTATACTTTTTAAAAGGAAAAAAATATTCAGGACCTCTTTATATTATAGGGTTAACAGAAAAAATATTTTTTTAAAATCAACGGAATAATTTAATTATTAAAAAGTGAGAAAAAAAACATAATTTATAACAAAATTAACTCGATGATTACATCTGTCTATTTATGATGGGATAATTTTTAAAAAGTTAGAAAAAATTCAAAAACATTATATAAAAGTTATAAAAACTAAAAAAGCAATATTTTCAAAAAAGTTACAGAAAGAAAAAGGTTTAAATTTTTATTTAAAAAACTTTTTTATGAACAAACAACTTATTATATAATTATAAAATTTTTTAAAACTACTATTTTATTTTTTAAAAATTTTATATCATAACCCAAGATTAAAAAAAAAAAAAAAAAACCTCTCTTAATTCATATTGTACTTTTTAAAAATATTTTTTAGATTTTTTTAATTTAAAATTTGACTTAATCCTTTAAAAATTATAAATATGTAGATATTAAAATGGTGAAATTATATTTTTACTATTTTAATAATATACAATTTAATTTCGGCCTCCTAAAAATAAATTCTAGCTTTGCCCTTGATTTTGTTGGTGTTTATTCAAATCTCAAGTTAAATAGAAAATTACCAAAAAATTATTTTTTTATAAATTTAGTTATATTATAAAAGTATTTTTATATTTTCATACTTTTATAAATAATAAAAAATTACGATAAAATTTAAAAGAAAAGTGTTATGAAATTTAAATCTTTAACTTTATCACTTCAACAAAAATATCATTTAATTTCTATATATATTTTGAATAAATATATGTATTATATATATATATATATATATATATATATTTGTATTGTGACAAAAACTATATACCCCCAATGTGGGTGGTGCTAGATTCACATACACTAACTTCATGAGAAAAATAATGTAAAAAAAAAAAAAAACATATGCATAAAATTGTAATAATAATTAGAAAATTGTGTTAGTTTTGTTTTTATATAGTTATTATATAAAGGAAATGTTGAATTTTATTTTGTTGGGGATAAATCCGTATAAGCAACGAACAAGTAAAATAATGAATAAATCGAAAAGATCTAACACACAAATTTTGTGTGAAAAAATTCTTCCAAATCGGATAAAAAACTACGAACAAAAGGAGATTTCACTAATAAGAGAAAAATTCAAGATGGAGAAAATTAAAATAAAAGTCTAACTCTCACACTAATCCCGGTAACTCTAAGGTGACTTATATACGTTACATGTTACTTGGTGCTTACTTACCCTAAATACACTTTAGATACAAATTAATATAATATACTATTAAATATTTGGGGTCTAATTAATAAATAATCCCAAAATTGTCGTCCAATAAATCAGCTACACATTACCATATCTCATTGCGTATTCGTCATGATTGCTCGTTGTGACGTCATGTCTTCCCTCGTTGTGACGTTATTCTTTGTTTTAGCCTGAAATACGAAACATACTCCATAAATGTGATACTTAAATTATATTATTTTACTAATAAAATTAAGCTAAACTATTTCAGAAAGTATGCAATTTGTCCTCTAATTTAAACAAACCCTCGCACATTTTGTAACCTTTAACTTTTTCGCTATTAATTTATATCCAAATAAACCTTTCAACATTTACTTTATATTTAAATAAAACCTTAACATAAACCTACATTCTATTAAAGGAACCTAAGATTAAGGGATTATTTTTAAAAATATTACCTATAAATAATTCTCATATTAGACGTTCAAAATTAAAAATTTATAATTTAAACACCCATGTTATGTAGTTTATTCATTTTAATCACTCATGTTAAAAATTATAACCAAAATATGACATGATATTTTTGACACTGACCAACCATGGATGTTACATGGCACAACTTACCATGTTATAAATGCTGCATACTACTTTAAAAGACTAAAATATAATTTTCTTAATACTAATTATTAACCAAAACAAAACATTTAATTATTTTTTGGGTTTGGGTTACCCTGATCGTTTTATGATAAATTGTGCCACTTGTTATCTAATGATTGATTCATGTGTAAAAAAAAATGTCATGTTAGATTTCTATTAGAGTTTTTAACGTGAGTGACCAAAATTAATAAACTATGTAATGTGGGTGCTTAAATTGCAAATATTTTATTTTAGGTTTTATAGTTGAGTGACTATCTATGAAATTTACCCTTTATAAAATTACCTATAATTTTTTTACAAAATAAAAAAAATTGAGTAAAAAAATAAATGAAAATAAAAATAAAATCATGCATTACATATATATATATATACATTTTACATTTTTAGTAATGTTAATAAAATAACTAATAATTAATTAACATGGACTATCAATCCGTGGAAGTAAGGCTTTAAGTTCGAGTCTCGTACAAAGAAAAATATGATTAAGATAATTTTATTTTTCATTTAAGTGTTCTAATTCCGCTCAACTTCTAATTTAGTTAAAATCACTTTGAATATAGAAAGAAGACTAATAATAATAAGGCTAAATGTTCAAATAAGGATTAATTTTTTTAACAGTTGTTCACATAAGGGTTAAACTTATTAAATTAGTTTTCTACACATTCCTCCTCGGTTTATAATAAGAATTAGGTGAATGTTGACATATTTAGAATAAAACACACGATAATTGAGTCAATATTACTTGAAAAGAAAATAAAAATTATAATTTAAAACTTTGATATACAACATTTGAAAAAAAAAAACCTCTTATTTGAACACATTAAAAAAAGTTTGACCATTATTTGAATATTTTGGAAGGTTTGGCCTTCATTGAAAAAGTTCAGTTATTATTTGATAGTTTTAAAAGGTTTGATCCTTAAATGAACAACAATAATAACTACACCCAAAGTCACTAATTATAAATAATTTTATATTTTTGTCACTCTACTTCAAAAAGTTATAAAATTGTCACTGAACTATTCAAATGTTTTCATTCAAGTCACATAACTATTCGAAAGTTTTGTTTAAGTCACTAGATAATGAAGTTTTTTTAAAGTTCGGCTATCAAGCTCTAAGCGAAGATTCGACAATCGGTACGGTAGATTATTATCCATCGACGAGTAGAAGAACATATTTTAGCTCCAAGCTAATTGGTGCTGGTGTTGTAAACAGAGAAGGCTATATAACAATGATTTTAATAGCTTAATGACTTAAATGAAAATTTTCTAATAGTTTAGTGACTATTTTGTCACTTTTTAAAGTTGAGTGATCAAAATGCAAAATTGCCAATAGTTTAGTGACTTAGGCGAAATTTACCCTAATAAAAATAAGTAAACAAAATACACCTTACCGTATAATTTCCGCATCATAATATATACAAACCAAATTCCCTCTTTCTCTCTCCCTCCCCTTCTCAGTAAGCTTACGAAACTTCTTCTTCGCTTCTTCTCTGCAAATGAATCCCGAGAAACCTCCCAAACCCTTATCTTTTTACCCTTTTTCACCTTCTTCTCCATCACCAAACTAACGTTTCCGTACACAACGAACAAAATCAAAGCAATGGGTAAAGCTTCCAAGTGGTTCCGCAGCATCCTCGGCTTCAAAAAATCCGAACCCCATAACCAACCTTCTCCTTCTTCTTCAAAACCAACTTCCCATAAAGACAAACGGCGTTGGAGTTTCGTCAAATCGTACCGTGAAAAAGACTTCTCCACGAACAGTAGTAATGCGAAGTTGCCGTCGTCTTCGCAGCAACTGAAAGACTCTGTTTCCTTCGTTGAAAGGAAAGGTGACAATGAAGTAACGGATCCTAGCAAGCACGCCATCGCTGTTGCTGCCGCTACTGCCGCCGTTGCCGAAGCAGCCGTTGCGGCTGCTCAAGCTGCCGCTGCGGTGGTTAGGCTCACTAGTAACAGTGGTAGGTGCGCCCGTGAATCGGCAGCGGTTCACGTTTGCAACAACAATAGCTATATAGCACACGAAGAGTCATCCGCCATTAAGATACAATCTGCATTTCGTGGATACCTGGTTAGTTTTTTTTTTTTTTTGATGAAAATTTTCCGGGATTAACAAATGATAACGTGTTAATTGCTTGACACGTGTCCTTCTTCCTCATCTTAATCACCCCCACTTCCGGTTCCAAGGCGTTGAATTCGTTGAACATTGCTGTGATTGCAAAAACCCAAAATTCTTTTTCCATATTTTCTTTTTATTTTATTCAAATGGCCATAAAGAAAAAGAACAAGGCACGAAAACGTGTATTGTTCCCATTACTTAATTTAGTTATCTGCAAGATTCACGTTTTTACACAAATCGTGTCGCTTTCAAGTTCATCTTCCTTTCCCATCAAGTAGATAGCAAAAGAAATTACCCACCAAGCTTCCATTTTCATACATCTGAGTTGTTTCTCTTTATATGTATACGTATTGCCATGCTTTATGTTGCACAATGCGCACCCTTCTCCATAAAGAAAACTACCCTGTTTGATCTCTGTCAGTATCACCTGCAAGCTTTTACCTTACTATTTCATAGTCATGGCGTTTTCAAGCATTTAATTGTTTTGGGGGGAGGCGGAGAACATAGTTTTTGAGGTTTGGTGATTTGAGTAATTTGATACTATTTCTGGGGTTTGTTTAGGTAGTCTTTCATTTTATAGTACTACTGTAAGTATAGCAAGTTTAATAGAATTATTTGATTTTGGGTGGTAAATAAAGTGGATTAGTTAGTTTATTGGTGTCTAATTATTGAAAAGCTTTGAAGGGGGTACTCCCCCCCAACTACTCTTTTGCCAGGGTCAATAATTATGCAATAATTTATTATCTTACTGAATAAAGGATCAACCCATTTGTCAGCATTTTCTGATCACAAGACTTTGAATGCAATTAAACTTTTTTTTTTCTATTGAGAATTTGGACGACTTTTGTTCTTTGCCTATCCTTTTTTTGAGGGTAGTTTTTTGCATATGTTGGGTTGAACTTTTCTGGGTAATTGCAAATTTTGATTTCTGAAAGGGGTGGGTCCAAAACCAGGGAAAAAGTTTTTTGTGGGTAATACTGAAGATATATGTGGCAGAGCTTTTAACATAGATAAAAGTTATGTTTTTATGTTAAGGGTAATGATTTGGTATAGTTTTTCAACCTTGTGGGTTAAAAAACTCCATTGTCTTTGTATCCAATATATATTTGTTTGAAATCATTTGTTATCTAGCGGTCACATTGGGTTTCGATTGAATCTCAAAACCAGGAGGTGTCACCTAAGGGGTCGAACTTCGTACCATTTGATCCAACAAATGTTTATGTTTATCTAAAGTAGCCCTAATGATTTTGTATGACTTTTCTAAAGTAACCAAAATGACTTTGTATGACTTTTTATGGAGATGATATAGAAAGCTTGGTGGTATTAGTTGGGGTACCAGAAGTGGAATACAGAACCCTTTAGCCATGGTCAGAGCATTATTGGGAAGGCTTGTACTAGGGGTCTGGGGTGGTAGGGCGGCTATGTGAAGTCCTTTTCCCATTTCATATTACATCAGAAATTTGAATATTTTGGGAAATTTTAGTACCAATTGTATACTTCTACGACATACCTATTATCTTCATGGCGCCAGTGACCATTTAAAATTTTCATGTTGCTAGTACCTGGTTTCTACATTTGCCATGGCGCCAGATTTTTAAAATTTCGTGTTAATTAATTAGTTTAATAAATGATTCATTGTGGTCCTTCTACCTTGTTTTTTGAACCTTGGGTTGCTACTTACTAGGCGCCTTTGTGAACGCCCTTTATTCATGGGCACCTGGTTCCTTCCCTTTTCAGGTGCTTTTATTTGTTTCTGTTGCTTGCATCCATAGTCATTAGCATAATTACATAAAGCTTTTTACTTGATAGAAAAATGGAAGATTTTGCTTGAGTGATGCCCTTTATATGTTTCTGTTGTTTGCCTGATTATACATTTTTTCATTGATGTAACCTTTGAAGGCAAGAAGAGCATTGCGAGCACTAAAAGGATTAGTGAGACTCCAAGCATTGGTTAGAGGTCATATAGAAAGGAAGAGAACTGCAGAATGGTTAAGAAGGATGCAAGCATTATTGAGAGCTCAAGCACGTGCTCGTGCTGGCCGGGCCCAAATTTCCGAGTCTTCACAATCAAGCTGCAAATCGTCTCACTTCCATCATCCGGTAAAAGCCAGAATCTGTTCTTCCTTCCTGTGTTTTTCCTTGAAATTTCTCACAGCGTATTCTTTTTGCCAAAGTACACCTTCGTATACCGTGGGCTCCTTTACTTTATACCTGTAGACAACTTTCAAAGCTCAAGAAAGAATTTAAGGCTTTTAATTAAGTCGGTTGATGCTGGATAAAAGTCAACTTTGTAGGAATTATGACAAGATGTGATGCAGCAATATATCAATAAATTTATGCTTAAATTTAATTTTCTTTGGAGAAAACATGGTCATGGTGGACACCAAAATGTCTGGTAGCTACTTTATTGCGAAAATTATGGGACCAATTGAGTTATTTTGACGAAATGACGCTTCCTGCACTTAAATCTTTAACATGGAAACCTGTCATTTTCTTTGATGTATATATTGCTTGCCACTAATCGTAAGCTGCCATTTTTTTATGTTTATCTTTTGAGTGGTATGATCTTGAAGCTTATTGCTGAAAGGAAATTTAGTGAGAATAATTATCAGCCATTGCTTTCAATTCTATGTTGATTGACATGGTTGGATTTATTACATGGACATACTTTTCTTTGTATATTAAATTGATGTAAACTTGTCTATTTTGCAATTGTCGGTGACCATGAAATCTCTTTTTTTGTATAGGATCCAGCAACCCCTGAAAAATTTGAGCATGTTATTCGATCCCAGGGTACAAAATATGAACAATCATCAATGTTGAAGGTATGTTCTTCACATGTTTGATCTTTATGTGTATCGTTTGGCATTGTATATTCGTGTTTAATTAACTTGATTCAACAATATCAGAGAAATGGATCAAAGTCAAGTGGAAGGACTGTTGATAATCAAGAGAAATTACACTCAGGTTGGTATCGCCGTGTTGATGAGCAAACATGGGTGCATTCAACAAGAATTGGTCCTAATGATGATGAAAAGAATGACAAAATCCTTGAAGTTGACACTGGGAAACCAAATTTCATCTCTAAACGGAGAAACCTCTTTCATTCAACACATCTTTCTCTGAATTCTGATTTATATAGCTGTAGTTTCACTAATTCGAGAGACTCACACCAAACAGCTCCTAGTCCTTCATCTGGTGAAGTTCAGTCTTTAACTCCATTGATGCTGTCTCACTCTGAAGCAATACAGGAAAGCCCTTTCTGCGATGCTGTTGATGATAATAGTCCACAATTCTATTCTGCATCATCAAAAGGAGCTAGTTCCAAGAGAAGCCCGTTCACTCCTGCTAAGAGTGATGGCACTAGAAGCTACTTAAGCGGTTACTCAGACCATCCAAATTACATGTCTTACACTGAATCTTCAAAAGCCAAGGTAAGGTCTTTCAGTGCTCCAAAACAAAGGCCTCATTATGAAAGATCTAGTTCAACAAAGAGGTATTCCATTCATGGTTTTGGTGAATTGAAATCAACTACACAAAGGTCTGCCATGCATGCAAACTTCGCCAGCAAAGCTTACCCCGGTTCGGGTAGGTTGGACAGGCTAGGAATGCCCCTTGGGTATAGATACTAAATAATGGTTTTACCATTTGGCTAAGGAATGTTATGTAGTTTATGTTTAGATGTTAACGATGATGACTCTCACCTACCCTAATGTATCCATCCTTTAATGTTTTAGTGCATGTGAGTTCCCAAGTTAAAAAGAATAGTAGCTGCTTTAAAAGAAGTAAAATTATGAAAATATGATATGGGGTTAAATCATAATTTTGTCATTTCATCCTTTTTCTTAGATTCCTTTTAATTAAAGGGTGATTAAACTAATGCAAAGCTTTAGTTGCTAACAAAACTCAAAAGGCAAAAGGGTGGCTATGAACTCTAGTTGTGAAAAGCCTTTTTAGTGAGTTCATCATTGTCCTTTTCAAATAGCAAAAGTCATATTATGGCTATGGGATTTATAATTATGAAGCAAGAGGGGGTGGTGAATGTGTGCCCCCACTTGGATTATGTGGGGTAAGGGGGTATATGTACGTGCAGATATTGGGGGGTAGGGATGTCGGCGGTGGGTGTAATAGATGTGCTAAGCTGACCTAGAAAAACTGAAGATCCCAGTCAGGTTACGGTAATACGGTATGTATGTAGAAGTCAAAGATAAACAGTACATATTGTCTTGAAATGTCTCTATTGGGCTGGCATGTAGGTGTCAAGGTATTATTTAAGAGGTCTATAGGTGTTGATCTTCTCTTTCATCTTTCTCGTGTTTTTTCCATTGAAATTTTGAAACTATATATATATATTGGCATAACTATAAATTTGGGCTCTAAATGCTTATTTTTTTGTTAATTTTTTAATTAATGTGATGTTTGAATTCAACTTTTAAAATTTAATTGGGTGGAAAACCTGTCGCCAATCCCTTTATCATGCATTTTTTTCCTTTTATCTCTATCTTTTGTTATATCCCCATTTCTATGCAATCTAGTAATTTCGGATGTGAATTAGATTTTTTTTCAAAGTTGGAGTTATTTATTAAGTCTAAAAGCTGGTTCGAAATTAGGAAGGAGTTAGATTAAGGATGGTAACGAGACGAGATAGATTTTTGCTTGCCTTTACCTTGGCTCGAAACTTGACTAATTTGCCTCGACCTTAATTCTTAAGAAAAAAAAAATCAGCCCAAATCCTGAATTCGAAACTTAATAGCAAACCTGGCTCTAGCTCTAACACAAATTTAATTTAATTGTTTTATTTTGAAGCAAATAAGATTTTTTTTTTTTTGAGTTTACACTTAAATTTAATATATATTTATTTATTGAAATAAATAACTTAACATATTTATATATATATTAAGGGTATTTTTGTAAATATCTCGAGTTAGGGTGGATTTATTTCAAATTCGACTTGCTTAGCCTAAACCCGATTTTCCAAAAAAATTGACTCTAACAAATTGGGTTAGGTTGAAACCTGTCGGATTTGAATTTTTTTACCATCCTTAATTTGGACCAAAATATTAAGTTCCAAAAATGGACTTAGTCAAAATAATAAGCTTGTTTAAAATATGATTCGAGCCTAAACATTCAAGGTTCGAACTTAATTCAACTTGACCCATTTTCTATATTTGTAATAAATTATGTAATTTATAATGCATAAAAAATCAAATCTATAATAATATATATAATGCTATAACTGAACATTAAAAAATGTTAAATTGTGTATGTATACAATTTTAATAAATAAAAAATATATATTAAAATTTTAAAAGAATTAAAAAATAATAATATTGGGAAACTTAAAATAGACATAAATTAACTATTTCCAGATTAGATGTTTTAATTGATTCCATGCTTTACCAACCGAATAATGCCTTTGTATGTGTCCATTCCCTATTTTAGTTTCAGCAATTTCTTACAGCTCCAATTTCTATTCTGCGCGCAAGCTATTTGCATCAAGCTCCTCTCTTCCAAAACATATGTCGTTATCCAGACCCTGCTTGCATCAGAATAGTCCAAATGTATTGAATAATACAAGCTTGGTTCCAACTTTGAATGTCCTTAAGTCCAAGACCTCCCTCAGATTTCGGTTTACAAACTATATCCCATCTCTCACGAGCTCCAATAGCTAACTCTCCATTCCCCTTCCATAAGAATCTCTAACACAACTGATTGATCTTCTTAACTATTGCTATGGGGAGGATGAAAAGCCTAGCCCAAAAGTTCTGTACATGAAAAAGTACTGCTTGAATGAGTTGCTTCTACCTGCATAGGAAAGCAACCATTCCAGCCGAAAACGCTTTCACTCTTCGAAGAATTTAACTGCAATCCTGAAAACTTGTGAAATTGCTCTATAATGCACGTAACCCCCACAATAGAATCCACCCTACCTTTCACAAGAATTAAGTAAGATTGATTTTCTTACATTTTGGATGATAAATAAACAATCCATTGACAGCAGCTACTAACGACTTCGACAAAACGTTCATTGCAATCACAGAGAGAGATGATGAAAGCGGATCTCCTTGATGGACACCCCACTAGTCCTCCATTTACAAAAAAAGAAAATCTAGGAGTGGTGATACATGCCTTAATCCAAGAAATGAACACAGGATGAAACCCCATAGCTGACAAAACAGCAAGCAAAAATTTTCCAATTCACTGAATCGAAAGCTTTCTGCAAGTCAATCTTCAAAGCACATCGAGGGGAGACACTCTTTCTGCTATAGCCCCTTACAACATTTAAATAATATAAAAGGAAGAAAAATAAAAAAAAAATTAAAATAAAGATACATAGTACATTAAAATATATCACTGGTATTTCCTACAATTACGATATTTTCTTTTAACCAATTCTAATTTAAAATTTTTAATTAATAATCATGTAGTGATAAAATGTTTAAATGAATAAAGCATTATTGTTTTAATTTTAATTATAGACATTTATTATTTTATAACAATATTTTAATTTTAAGTATTAAATATATTAATAAAATGTAATATGAACCTATTTTAAGCAGGCAACAATGATGTAATATGAAGTAGGTCAAAAGCAGAAAAAGAACAGTTAAAATGGTGAACTTTTGCACAGTTAAAACAGAGATGTAATATGAAGTAGCCAAAAAGAAACCCTCCAAGCTGGACTACTTTTATGATCATGCACATGCTTCATACCTTGCACCAAAAAATGATGAACCAGACATTAGCTAAAAAAATTGTACAAGCACATCACTGAAGAACACATATCTACTGATATACAGAAGGGTTTAGAGATGCACACACCTGGGAAAGGTTTAGTCCATTTTCCATTAATCCAGTCTTGGTTTAACAATAGTTGCAGCAAACCGCCAAGCTTGGTTAAAATCATCTCCATCATTGGCCACCTTAACAAGTTGTCCCTCACCAAACACTTCTTCTTCTATCGTTATCTGACCAGACCCCTCCAATATGTTACCAGTCACTGATTTGCTTGCTTCTGCATTGTCAGCCTCAGACTCCAGTATCACACCTTTGTTAGAATCCATCTCCGTCACTTTCTCCGTTGAATCTTCTGCCTATTCCAAGAAATTAACCCCAAAGAAAAGAGAAAGAATTGCATATACTCAAGATTCAAGATGAAAAGAATCAAGAAACAAGAAAAACCCAAATAGAGTTTATACCTCCACAGCTAGCTCAGATTCATCCAATGGCGGTATCCAATTCCCATTAAACCAGGTTCTATGAAGCCTCAATTGATTTACTCCAACCAGTAAGCACATTTGTGACATCTGAAAAATATAGGTGTCATCAAGCAACACTAAAGCAATCTTGCCTTCGTACCAGCCGTCACCGCAATAAGCCTCCACTATGTCACCCACCTTGAACTTTCTTGGTGGCAGTAGAGGGGGCAGAGGGCGTATATCGACGCTGTTGTACTCCATGAAGGGTTTTGTCTCTCTTTTTCTGTCTTGGAAAAGATCGGTGAAGTAGACCACGTACCTCTTGTGGTTTGTTGAAGTAGCGCGCCGCTCGATGATTATGGCGGTGTACCACGCACGCGGGCTATCATAGTCTTGGGGGTTGACCTCAACTATGGAACCTGGTTGCAGGTACGGTGGATCTTCTGTGGCAGGGGCGTCGATAGCCTTGCCATTTTCTGACATATTCCTTCTTCTGGCGGGAGACTGAGAAATAGAGAATGATGAATGAAACTGCCAATCAATGCTTATATATATATATATATTCTTTGAACCAACTGTTGGATTGAATAACGGTGCATGAATAATCGTTTAACAACTTGATTATTTTTCTATTCCCATACTACTATTTATTTATTTAAAATAATTTAATTAAATTATTTTCCAACTTAATTCTAATCACATTATGAAGACTTCATTATACTAGAATCTATGAAAAATTAATTTAATTAGCTCATTTAGTGAGAGGCCGATAACTAATTAATTTAATTTTCACTCCAAACTTTAATTATTTAATTACAATAATTAAATAATAATTCAATGAAATTCATTTAAATTTTTAAGTCATCTCTTGTATATTGTGAGAAAATGCATTCAGTGCGATCTATTTCTCTAACTCATTGTTTTTAATTCATTCACTTTGGTTCAATTTACAAACCGTTTAGAGTTTGTACCAAGCTAGCGGAGGAATCAGTTAGACATATATAATTAAGCTCAAACAATTTTTAATTAGGTTCCAACATTTCGCCTATTAATTACAATATTATTTAGTTATGTAGTCATCCCACCAAAGTACCATGGTTAAACCATTACGAAAGCTACTTATTAAGAGCTCACCAATTGACTTTATTATACGTATTATTCTTATATGATATATTGTTCTTCCAATATGACATTATTTTATCTAATGATAATCCTATCTTCTTTCATGAAAAAAATCAATTACTAACATACAATAATTAAATCAATTTTAGACCAACAACATTACTTTCTATCATCTTCAAATAATACTTTTGGAAGCCTAGAAATAAGAGTTAAGTGATCTTCAAGTTGGGTTATTGTGAGAAAGAATATGACATATGATTTAAGATTTACATCAATTTTCTTCCAAGATGAAACTAAGCATTAAGAGAAAAAACATTAACTGGATTGCTTCATCTTTTACTGACAAGAAAAAATAAAACACTAAAATAGGAAATCGACATCAAAATCAAATTTGAACAGGTAACAACAAAGTAATATGAAGTAACCAAAATAGCAGAAAAAGAAACCCTCCAAGCTTGACTTCTTTTATGATCATGCACATGCTTCATACCTCTGCACCAAAAAAATGATAAACCAGACATCAGTTAAAAAAGTTGTACAAGCTCATCACTCAAGAACACGTATCTACTGATATACAGAAGGGTTTAGAGATGCACACCTGGGGAAGGTTTAGTCCATTTTCGATCAATCCAGTCTAGGTGTAGTCTTAAATCAGAGTGTTTAAATTCCATTACTTTTCCGTTGTTATCCAAATGGACCTTATATCTAGAACCACGAGGAAGGACCCGTGTAATTATACCTTTCCACCACCCACCTTTGTACAAAGCATCAACGTTATCAAACATTTTAAACTGGTGAGGCACTGGAATATCCGGTGGAGGAGGCCTAATGTGCAAGCTATCCATCTCTTTCACTAAGAAACCAGTATCATTTCGGGTTCTCAAGGTCTCATACCGAATGATGTACCTATTATTCTCCACTGGTTTAACAATAGTTGCAGCCAACCAAGCTTGGTTAAAACCATCTTCATCAATATTGGCCACCTCAACACGTTCTCCCTCACTAAACTCTTCTTCTTTAGTTTTCTGATCAGACTCCTCCAACATGTTACCAGTCCCCGCTGTGCTTATTTCTGCACTGCCACTGTCAGTCTCCCACTCCAGTTGGTTAGAATCTATCTCCATCATTCTATCTGTCAAATCTTCGTCCTGTTCCAAGAACCAAGAATATTAATTAAAGGAGAAACCCCAAAGAAACAAGAACAGCATATACTCAAGATTAAAGATGAAAATTAGAATCAAGAGACAAGAAATACCCAAATAGATTTTGTCACATATAAATTCAATGGCGGTATCCAATCCCCATTAAACCAGGTTCTATGATGCCTCAGTTGATTCACTCCAAACAATAAGAACCTTGATGAAATCTGAAACATACAGTTGTAATTATCCAACATTAAAGTAATCTCCCCTTCGTACCAGCCGTTCTGGTAATAAGCCTCCACTATGTCACCAGCCTTGAATTTTCTTGGTGGCAGTGGAGGGGGCAAAGGGCGTATATCGACGCTATTGTACTCCAATAAGAGTTTTGTCCCGCTATTTCTGTCTTGGTAAATATCGGTGAACTGGACCACGTACCTCTCGTCGTTTGTTGAAGTAGCGCGCCGCTCGATGATTGTGGCGGTGTACCACACACGCAGGCAATCATTGTTGTCGTGGCTGACCTCAACCACGGAACCTGGTTGCAGGTACTCAAGATCTTCGGTGGCAGGGGCGTCGATGGCCTTGCCTTTGTGCGACATACTGCTTTTGGCGCGAGACAGAGGACGATAAAAATGAAAAGAAAATTTACTAACTAAAAATATTGATGCACAACAACTTTATCTTTCACTCTTTCTTAGTTTTTATTTTTAAAATTTTAGTTTTAAATTATATGATTTAATAGTTAAATTAACGGTTTTAATAATTGAAAAGCTTAATTAACATAATATCGATAGTTTATATATGTAATTAAAATGTTTTGAAATTTGGGAGCCAATTTAAAAAGAATCATAATTTGGAGATGTTACTAATATACTTACATTAAGATTCAAATACTTTTGAACTCTTGCGAGATAGAAATAAGTTAGAGGACAAAAAAAGTTATGCTTTAAGATGTAATTCAAGTTTTTAGTCTGCGCAAGCACTTCGTAATGAAAAAAAGGATATTCATATATGATAGTAGAAAAGGAGTATAAGAGAATTTAAAATAAGTTTGGATTAATCATTTATAATTTTATCAACATAAAACTCTAAATTCATATTTTAAGCTAAATTAAATTTAAATAAACATAAAATATATCAACATCAACCTAGCTCGACTCCATCTATCTTGTAAACATCTTTAACTTCAATAACAAGATTTGAAGACCTCCTTATACCATTTGATCATAGAAATATGAAGCCATCCTCAAGTCATATGCTCTTTTAAGAGCATTTAGATGAGCTATACAAGTTTTTTTTAGTAGATCTTAAACCCAGTACTTTTCATATTTTTATTATTTTTTAATATGTTAAAGAAATATAATTTTTTGTAATTGCAATCATTTAAAAAAGATTTTCTATTGAAGATGCAAATCAAGGATCGAAACCTGAATTTTAAAAACATTTCTTTTCTAAGCAGTTTGCTTCTTATTCTTTGTTTTGTCTAGCAACGGTGTCAACCTCTTGCTTGGCTATCGCTAGCCTTTTTCTTTCTCATACCAACTCTTTCTTTTTTCCTTCTTCTCATTTATTCCACATGTCTTCTCTCTTTTCAGTTTGTAAATCTATTTTGTGAGTATCTTTATTGTCTTCATAAGTTGTGATGAACAGATGGCGATGTCTCTTTTCAGTTTTAGAAGTTTTTGTCTACTTTTGTAGCACGTTTTTTTGTCTTACTTATGCATGTAATCTTAGTTTTACAAGTGATTTTAGGGATAGTTTTTTTGTCGTCCTCTCTAGTTTGGTGAATGCTCAATTCTTTTGTCGATTTTTGCTCGCCGCTTTAGACCATCTGGAGTTAATTTCCTTATTGTATTAAGTGCTTGCAATCACTCTAGATATATTGTGTTTGAGTTGTAACAAAGCCAATTGTCAACGTGTCATGATGTTCTATTGATGCTAAGGCTAAAGCATTTGTTGTGTTGATGGACCTTGTCATTCACCATCTATGACGAGTGTTTGTTATTTTTTCCCCCCTAAATTGTATGATTCCATTCATTGAATAAATCAATGAATTTACCTTTAAAGATAGACTTCAAACAGATTTAATAAAGGTAAAGGAACAAATTTATTTTAAAATTTTATGTAAATATCTTAAATATTCATATATTTATTTATTTATTTTAAATATGACATCGGGGAAGACATCTAAAATTGAATTGAAACACCGATAGTAAATAAATTATGAATTAAGTTGCAAGAAAAAGAGAACGGGCATTTCAAAACTTGATGAAGGAAGGAAATGATGAATTTAGTGGAAAAAGACTTGATGCAATTAAACCAAGACTTGAAAGTAATTATACCTATCATTTTTATAGTTTGTGGAGACTTTTGATCTAAATTATGAATCTCCAGTAACCATTATATCATTTAATCATGACAAAGAAAATTAAGTATTAATCTTAATTTCTAAAAGAGACATAAAACAAATATGAGAACTTAATAAATAATCTGGTAGTTGGTTGGAAAGTTGGTTAAAAGTTTTTTAAAATTTCGGTTAACGGTTAATTTGGTTCTAAATCGATTAATTAATTAAATTTAATAAATAATTTTATATATTATATGTATTAGATTGTTACTAATTTAGTTAATTTAGTCAAATGAACATTATCAATTTATTTTTTTGGTATGTTTTATAATTATTTTATTACTAATTTCGGTTAATTCGATTAATCGACCAAAATCGAGTTAACCATTAAGCACGATGAAATTAAGCATTTAGAACTTAAAAAAGAAGAAGAAATTAAGCATTAAGAGAAAAAAACATTAACTCGATTGCTTCAATCTTTTACTACAAGAAAAAAACACTAAAATAGGAAATCGACATCAAAATCAATTTTGAACAGGTAACAACAAAGTAATATGAAGTAGCCAAAATAGCAGCAAAAGAAACCCTCCAAGCTTGACTACTTTTATGATCATATGCACATGCTTCATAGCTCTGCAGCAAAAAATATGAACCAGACATCAGTTAAAAAACTTGTACATGCACATCACTCAAGAACACATATCTACGGATATACAGAAGGGTTTAGAGATGCACACCTGGGAAAGGTTTAGATCAGTTTTCATCAATGCTGCCTTGGCGTGGCCTTAAATCAGAGTGTTTACATTCCAATTTATCATAGTTAGCCAAAAAGACCAGATATTTAGAATCGTCAGGGAGAACCTCTGCAATCACGCCCTTCCACCACCCACCTTTGTACAAAACTTCAACGTGATCAAACATTTTAAACTGGTCAGGCACCGTAATATGTGGTGGAGGAGGCCTAATGTGCAAGCTATCCATCTCTTTCTCTAAGAAACCAGTATCATCTTCGGTTCTCAAGGTCTCAAACCGAATGAGGTACCTATTATTCCCCACTGGTTTAACAATAGTTGCAGCAAACCAAGCTTGGTTAGAACCATCTCGATCAATATTGGTCACCTCAACATGTGCTCCCTCACTAAACTCTTCTTCTTTTTCTTTTGTTTTCTGATCAGACTCCTCCAATATGTTACCAGTCCCTGCTTTGCTTGCTTCTGCATTGTTAGTCTCAGATTCCATCATTTTCTCTGTTGAATCTTCTTCCTATTCCAAGAACCAAGCATATTTAGTAAAGGAGAAAGAAACCCCAAAGAAAAAGAAAGAATATCAATATACTCGAGATTCAAGATGAAAAGAATCAAGATACAAGAAAAACCCAAATAGAGTTTATACCTGCACAGCTAGCTCAGATTCATCCAATGGTGGTACCCAATTCCAATTAAGCCAGGTTCTATGAAGCCTCAATTGATTCATTCCAAACAGTAAGAACATTGATGACATCCGAAAAATATACCTGTCATCATCCAACACTTGATCAATCTTGCCTTCGTACCAGCCGTCGTCTATATAAGCCTCCACTATGTCACCCACCTTGAACTTTCTTGGTGGTTGTGGAGGCGGCAGAGGGCGTATATCAATGCTGTTGTACTCCTTGGAGAG
Source organism: Gossypium anomalum (assembly GCA_025698475.1). Classification (NCBI taxonomy): domain Eukaryota; kingdom Viridiplantae; phylum Streptophyta; class Magnoliopsida; order Malvales; family Malvaceae; genus Gossypium; species Gossypium anomalum. The sequence goes on along the minus strand of CM046957.1, from coordinate 70,334,647 downwards.
TTTTGTCCCGCTATTTCTATCTTGGTAAAGATTGGTGAATTGGACCACGTACCTCTTGTCGTTTGTTGAAGTAGCGCGCTCCATGATTATAGCGGTGTACCGCGCACGCGGGCAAACATTGTCTTCGTGGTTGACCTCAACTATGGAACCTAGTTGCAGATACGGTGGATCTTCGGCGGCGGGGGCGTCGATGGGCTTGCCTTTTTGCGACATATTCCTTCTTTTTGCGGGTGACAAGAGAAGCAGAGAATGATGAATGAAAATGGAGAAATGTGATTCTTATCTGAGTTGATGTGAACTGCCAATCAGTGCTTACATATATATATATATAGTCTTTGAGCCAACTGTTGGATTAACGGATAACGGTTTATGAATTAATTGTTTAATTCTTTTATCTTTTCATTTTTATATTCGGAATAAATTCGTTTATTAAATTATTAAAATTCTTTGAGCCTAGTAGAGGCCCATGGCCATGGCACCTAAGGTTTATAGATTTTAAATTTTTTAAGCTTGTTTTATATATATATATAACAATAGTTTTTTACTTTGTTTTAAGCTTGATGGAAGCTTATAAAATTAAGTGAAATGTGTAAGTTTTTTTTATGGAAAATGATTGAGAGATGATTTCTAACTTGTTAGAAGTGTAAAAACGAAACAAAAATAGAAAATCTTGATCACTTTGTTTAAAATTATATCAAATGATAGCTTGTGAAGTAGTGAATATTTTGGTGAAAACGGAATAAGAAATGATTAACCGAGTCGAAAGTTATGTGAATTTCAAATTAGGAAACTGTGAAAAATATACTTATTTTTGGATGATCATGAATTGGTCAAGTTTGGATTGAATCGGATGTTATGCTAGAATATTCTTTTCAATCGGTTGTTTTTATGTTTAAATCAATTGTCATGTTGGAATACTGTTTCTTTTGAATAGATTATTTATATGTTTAAATCGATTGTTATGATGAAATATTACTTCTTCTTTTTAATTGATTGTTTATATGTTTAAATGGATTGTTATGTTAGAATATTGTTTATTTTGAATAAATTGTTTATATGTTTAAATCAATTGTTACATAACACGTCTAATTTTAGCTTCCTCTAAGATTAATATCCTAGCTCTGCCATTACCCAAACTTTTTTGGTTTGGATATTGGCAGAGTGCCATTATGTTACCATTGATGGATACATTTTGACATGTCCATATCTGTATATCTAAGCCATGAAGAAGTATGAGGATAGCGAGTCGCCTTGGCGAAGGCCACTTTACAAGTTAAAGTTGAACTAAATTTATTATGAATAAATTTTGAAAATATGAATAAATTTTTCAATGATGAAACTAAGAATTAAAAAAAAAAAAACATTCACAAAGATTGACTCGATTGCTTCAACCTTTTATTGGCCAAAACAAAAACAGTAATATATGATATCTACATCAAAATCAATTTTTGCACAGCTGAAACAGAGAAAGATGTAATATGAAGTAGCTAAAAAGAAACCCTCCAAGCTTGACTACTTTTATGATCATGCACATGCTTCATAACTCTTCATCATTGGCCTCCTCATCATGTTCTCCCTTGCTAAGCCCTTCTTCTTCTATTGTTACCTGACCAGACGCCTCCTGTATGTTACCAGTCCCTGCTGTGCTTGATTCTGCACTATCAGCCTCAGACTCCATAATCCCAGCTTTGTCAGAATCCGTCTGCTTCGTTTCGTCTGTTGAATCTTCTTCCTATTCCAAGAAACCCCAAAGAAACAAGAATTGCAGCTACTCAAGATTCAAGAAAGCTCAAACACAAAAAGAATCAAAAGACAAGAAATAGGCAATGGACAAGAACTGCATATACCTCCACAGCTAGCTCAGATTCATCCAATGGCGGTATCCATTCCCCATCACGCCAGCTTCTTTGAAGCCGCAACCGTTCCACCACAAGTTCTAAGCGCTTTGACGACTTCAACTGACAAATATAGTTGCCATTATCCAACTCTTCAACAATTTCCCCTTCGAACCAACCGAATCTGTAATAAGCCTCCACTAAGTCACCCACCTTGAACTTTCTTGGTCGGTGTCGAGGGGGTAAAGGGCGTATATCAACGCTGTTGTACTCCCTGATGGCTTTTGTCCCGGTACTTATGTCTTCGTAAAGAAAGAGGAGTTGGACCACGTACCTGTCGTCGCATGTTGAACTAGCGCGCTCGATGATTACGGCGAGGTACCACGCACCCAGGTAATCATTGTCTCGGGGGTTGACCTCAACTATGGAACCCGGTTGCAGCAGGGATGGTGGATCTTGGGTGGCGGGGGCGGTGGGGGCCTTGCCTTCTTGTGACATGTTCCTACTTTTGGCTGGAGACTGAGAAATAGAGAAAGATGAAAATGGTGAAATGTGATTACGAGGCTGAGCTGATGTAAATTGTCAATGAATGCTCTCTCTTTCTCTGTCTCTCTATATATATATTCATTAAACGAACTGTCAACTAACCAATAACGGTTTTATTTTTTATTTTTCATTTTTTATATATCATTGGCCTAATTTGTGTTTCGCCCATTTCCATCTATAATATACAAAGATTGTATTTTAAATATCAGTAGAGTATAAGAATTAATGCTGAAATTTGATTATTGTCTATAAGACTATGAGGTTGCTAAATAGTATGTATAAAAGAATAGTGGATGAGCTCTTTAAGCAACACCCCACGGGCATATGAAGAATTCAAGTGTAACCAAGTTTTTGGTGTTTATTTTTTTCTTTCATGCACTTGTCACTTGATTTAGTTGTAATTTACTAAATATTCGGATACTTCAAAGCCAGAGAATACTCGGACTACTGAGGAAGAGAAGCTAGAAAATGCCAAATCCCAAGCCTTACATGCCATCTTATGTGGTGTAGATATATAAGATTTCAAAAGGATCTCAAAATATACTGCTATTACAGAAGCTTAGATGATCTTTGAAACAACTCATGAAGAAATCAAACTTTGTTAAGCGATCCAAGCTGCAAATGTTGACTACTAATTTCGAGACACTCAGATGCAGAAGAGTGAAACTCTTGGCAAGTTTTACGCTAAATTATGTGGTCTGTCTATCATACTTCTGCTTTGGGAGACGAATATTCCAAGTCAAACATAGACGGAATGGAAATTGATAAGCCCATTGGGTCATTACAAACATTTTAAATGAACCTAGATGAGTCTCAAAAAAAAAATCCAGAAGATAAACGAACATTTCCCTTTTAAGTTGTTACCCTGATTAGAACCGAAGGTGACGCTACTATTGAAGATCTTCAAGAACAATTGATTTTACTCACACAAACTTCAATAGAGCATTCAACAAAATGTCTAGAAGAAACAAGAATTATAAATTATCGAGCTTTTTATGGAGTTAAAAAGACAAAACCCCAACCAAAGACAATATAAGATGTGTTGAAAATCTATTGAGAATATTGTTGAAGAGCTCTTGAATTAGTCTATAAATAGGATGTTGGTCGAGTTCCTCATTAGTCGTTTATGTGTATTTAAATACTCCTTATTTATGTATTTGTATGGGGAGATATCGAATATAAAGTGAGGTATTTGGGAAAAGTGATTTATAACAATTTGGGTTTGACTTTAGGGCTATAATTATCCATTTGGAAGGGGTGGATTGGGCTTTAGCCAATAGTTGTACCGTATGAATTATTAAATAAAATCATCTTCCTAGCAAGACTCCATAGACATTAGATTAGTGAATCTGAACAGCGTTAACAACTACCATTTATTGGTTCTCTCCTTATCGCTTTGAATTTTTATCAATTTTTATTTTGGAGCAAAGTGCAAACCGAAATCTTTTTCAATTAATTACATAAAATAAAAATATTTTGTTAAATTATAAAAATGATTAAATGTTTATATTCACATGCAACATATGTAATGTCAAAAATAGTAATAACGAATCGTCACGTAAGTTATATATTTAGTTTGTATGCTATAATTTATCAATTTTAGTCTGACCTGACCAAACAATAGTCATTAAAATTATTAAGTTAAATTCTATTATTGTCCAAACTCATAGGTTGCAAACATATTATATCATATCTAATGTTCTGTCAGTTTGTTATTTTCATATGATACACTAAAAAAATACATGTCATTTAAGCTAAAGGATTTAATGCTACCATTTGAGTTTAGACTGAAAAACAGTTACCTCTTTTAAGCAGGCAACAATACAGATTATATCAACAAAAAAGAAAAGAAAAGATGTCTTATTGAGTACCTATGATCATGCACATGCTTCATATCACTGCAGCAAAAAATGATGAACCAGAAATCAGTTAAAAGACTTATACATGAACTTCATTGAAGAACACATATCTACTGATATATATATATATATATATATATATATATACACAAAAGGGTTTAGAGATGCACACCTGGGGAAGGTTTAGTCCATTTTCCATGAACCCAGTCTTGGTGTAGCCTTAAATCAGAGTGTTTAAATTCCATTTCTTCATGTGTAGCCAAATAGACCTGATATTTAGAATCATCAGAATGGACGTTAATAATCACACCCTTCCACCACCCACCTTTGTACAAAGCTTCAACTTGATCAAGCATTTCGAACTGGTCAGGCACCGGAATATCAGGTGGACGAGGCCTAATCTGCAAGATATCCATCTCTTTCCCTAAACCAGTGTCATCTTCGGTTTGCACGGTCTCATACTGAATCATGTACCTATTATTCCCCACTGGTTTAACAATAATTGCAGCAAACCAAGCACGGTTAAAACCATCTTCATCATTGGCCACCTCAACAAGTGCTCCCTCACTCAGCTCTTCCATCTCCATTGTTATCTTTGTTGGCTCTTCTTCCCTTTGTACTTCCTATATGCCAAGAACCAAGCATATATTAAAGGAGAAAACCCAAAGAAACAAGAATTGCGTATACTCAAGATTCAAGATGGAAAGAATCAAGAGACAAGAAATACCCGAATAGAGTTTATACCTCCACATCTAGCTCAGATTCCAGCTCTGGTGGCATCCAATACCCACCAAACCAGGTTCTATGAAGCCTCAATTGACTCACTCCAAACACTAAGCACTTTGGCCACTGATACTCACTGTGAAACAAAAAAACATAGTTGTCATCCTGCAACTCTACGACAATCACCCCTTCCCACCAGCCGTTCATGTGATAAGCGTCCGCGTTGTCACCTATCTTGAACTTTCTTGGACGTTGTGGAGAGGGCTGAGGGCGTATAAAGACGATGCTCATCTTCTTTAATGGTCTTGCCCCGGTATTTTTATCTAGGTAAAGATCGGTGAATTTGACAACGAAATGGTTAGAGTATATTGGAGTGTCGCGCTTGATGATAATGGCGGAGAACCAAGCACCCCGGTAACCAAATCCACGTGGTTTAATCTCAACTATAGAACCTGGTTGCAGGTGTGGTGGGTCTTCGATGCCGAGGCCGATGGTGTACTTCCCTTTTTGTGACATAGTCCTCCTTTTTGCTGGAGACTGTGAACAGAGAAAGATGTAAACTGCCCATGAATGCTTTTTATATATTCATTGAACGAACTGTTGGATTAACAAAAAACGGCGCATGAATTGGTTTAAGAATCAATTCAATTATAATGTATATAGTTTATTAATAGTATAAGTATTCAAATGTATGTTGTTTATATCGATGTTTTCCGGACGCATTAGTTAGACCAAAAATCAGTGGTCTAATCAATTCGACTATTAACCTATTTCAAAAATATTAGATTAAATTGAGGGTTTTAATTAAATTTTTTAAAAATTTTGTGAGATTAATGAGAATTTTTTTAAAAAAAATTAGAAGAGGTTAATTAAAGTTTTCAAAAAAAAATTCAAGAGAATATTGAAAATTTCCAAAATTTTTGGGGTTATTGTAGCTTGATAGTACTGCTATTGAACTTTTCAAGCATAAGTTTAGTTGTTGCAAGCTCGTTTTGTGTCTTCACCAGGTTGTCAAGTTCTTCTGCTAGCAGGGATTCTTTAGCCTCAATTTGTTTTATCAATTTAGAATTTTCCTCCCTCAAACGAATGTTTTCATGCAACAAGTTGACATTTACATCACTGACTTGTTCCCATTTACCCAACATGATCTTGTAAGTCTTTAGAAATTCCTCATTAGATCCATCATCTGAGTGATTTCTTACTTGTGATATATTATTCCAAAATAAAACTTAGTGATTTTTTTTTTTGTAGTTTACCATCTTTTTATGAATAATAGTAATTGTTGAGCTAATTTTAGAACATGATGTATTATGAGTTTTTTATTTATATTATTTCATTATTTTTTATTATTTTATATGGGATTTTTAGTAATTCTATAATTAATCTCATTAACTTGTAATACTAATACAAATAATATAAATATTTAAGAATAAAATTGGTACTTGCAAACAAGGTCAAGCGTGAAAATTGAAAAATATTAATTTGATGGGAATAAAGTAGTGGGAACCATTGAGATATTTTTTCAAGGAGTGTCGAGATCAATGCTTGGACAAGTGTCATCTGCGATAGCATCGATGACTCAGAACAACTGTCATGATTTTGTTGGCAAATTTTGGCAATAAATATGTTTAGATTGTATTTTTCGTACCTGATTGAGATCCTTGCCAGCCTCTCTCTTATATCCAAACTCCACTAAGCAAGAGATTTAGACATTTTTTTAGATTAGATCGAATCAATCATCATCCCTTAACTTATGGATTGGATCAACTCATGTTGTTGAAGGAAGGATATCCAGTTGATTTAAGTCTTATCTCATGCTATTTAAACGATATTATTTGTGTTGTTTATCACACTTATTTAGAGGGATAATTTATTGTAACAGGTTGAATATGTTAGCAGGTCTCACTAACTTATATATTGTGAGAACTTGTATAGGTTTTCTATAGATTGAGAGCACTTTATATTGTTCAGTGAAGAATATTTTTGTGAGTGCATTATTTTGTATTAATCTAGTGTGTGACTTAGTTAGAGTCTTAAATTTTCAAAGGAAAAACTTAAAAGGGAAAAAGTTTAGATCTTAGATAAAAAAAATGAGAAGTCTAAACTGGCAAATGTTAAAGCTTAGAATCACTTGTTATACGATGTGCTAAAATAGTGAATATTCTCTCTAGTCAAACCCTTGTAAATGTTAGGAAATCAAGTTGCGTAAACACCTCTTGTATTATTTATTTTTTATGCACTTTTCATTACATGTACATGAAGCAGTTGAAATTGGTACAAGCATTGCTTGAATCTATCTTCAAATATCAATTTGGACTCAACATTAACTATAGTGAGAACTCCTAAAATGAGAATCATGAGAACCAAAATATTATTAACTCTTAGATTAGATTTAAGAATTTATCTACCTCACCAATCTTTACTTTTCTTTTCATCGTGGTAATATAAGTTTCAAGGTGAAAAAGAATAGGATAATCTCTGACTTTCAATTTTAATTGTTTTTAAGAAAAAAATGGAAGAAAATTTACGAAAAGTTTAAGCAATTTGGGTATTCGATATTTGTTTTTATTTTCTGAAAATAGTTTAGATTATTTCACTCTAAAAGCTTCAGGTAATTGATATCCGATTGTATTGTTAGAAAAACAACAGTTACTGAATTTTTCCACAGTTAAAATAGAGACAGATAGTGTCAAAAAACAGAAAGAAAGGAGAAAAGATGCCATATTAATCAACGGTCCAAGCTTGACTACGTTTATGATCATGCACATGCTTCATATCACTGCAGCAAAAAGTATGAATCGGACATCAGTTAAAAACTTGTACATGAATATCACTGAAGAACACTTATCTACTGATATACAGAAGGGTTTAGAGATGCACACACCTGGGGAAGGTTTAGTCCATTTTCCATCAATCCAGTCTTGGTGTAGCCTTAATTCATCGTGTTTGAATTCCATTTCTTCACGTGTAGCCAAATAGACATGATATTTAGAATCATCAGAAAGGACCTTAATAATCACACCTTCCCACCATCCACCTTTGTGCAAAGCATCAACTTGATCAAGCATTACAAACTGATCAGGCACCACAATATCCGGTGGACGAGGCCTAATGTGCGAGGTATCCACTTCTTTCTCTAAGAAATCAGTGTTATCTTCGGTTTCCAAGGTCATATACTGAATGAGGTACCTTTTATTCCCCACTGGTTTAACAATAACTGCGGCAAACCAAGAACGGTTAGAACCATCTTCATCATTGCGCACCTCAACAAGGTCTCCCTCATTATACTCTTGTTCCCTTTGTACTTCCTATATGCCAAGAACCAATCATAAATACTAAAGGAGAGACCCCAAAGAAACAAGAATATTGCATGTACTCAAGATTCAAGACGGAAAGAATCAAGAGACAAGAAATACCCAAATTGAGTTTATACCTCCACAGCTAGCTCAGATTCCTGCACTGGCGGTACCCAATACCCATTAAACCAGGTTCTATGAAGCCTCAATTGATTCACTCCGAACTCTACGTACTTTGGCCACTGATTATCACTGTGAAACATAAAAAGATAGTTGCCATTATTCCACTCTTGAAGAATCACCCCTTCCCACCAGCCGTTCTTGTGATAAGCGTCCGCGTCTTCACCTTGCTTGAACTTTCTTGGACTTAGTGGAGGGAGCTGAGGGCGTATATGGCTGACGCTGAACATCCTTACGGGTCTTTCCCCGGTTTTTTCGTCTTGGAAAAGATGGGTGAATTGGACCATGAACCTCTTGGAGGATATTGGAGTATTGCGCTGGATGATAGTGGCGGTGTACCAAGCACCCTGGTAACCAAATTCGGGGGGTTTAATCTCAACTGTGGAACCTGGTTGCAGGTGTGGTGGGCCTTCGATGTTGACGCCGATGCTGCATTTCCCTTTTTGTGACATGCTCCTCCTTGTGGCTGGAGATTGAGAACAGAGAAAGATGAAAATGGTGAAATGTGATTGCCAGGCTGAACTGATGTAAACTGTTATATGGGTTTGTAGTTGGTAAAGTCAAGAAATAATAAAATTATTATATGCTTCTTTTTTAATATTTCTCGACCCCTAATTTTATTTGTGGCTAATTTATATATATATGTCGAAAATAAATTAATTCGATTAGGTTGTAATTTTCGAAATTTACTGATCTATGCTATTTTTGGAGAGAGAAAAAAAAAAGTGTCTTACTTGGCGCATTTTTATTCTTGTGTCAGTGAATTGTGATATTATCATTGAGGCCTAAGTTTGATTCTTTTTATATGCATTTTAATATATATTATTTTATTTTATATTGTTTCAAGTTTTTTTTAATTAATATTTGTAATTAATAAATATATTATTTTTAAAATTTTTATTTTTAATTTATCTTTTTAATTATTAACTATTTTATTTTTAAAATCAAATAATTATTGTAAATATAATTATTTTTAGTAAATATAATTTGTATATGTATAATATTTATTTTTCAATCAATATCATGAATGTAGTAAATTGATATATTATATAAAGAAGAGATCACAATTATCTAATCATCTAACCAAAGGAGCTAATCTAAGTAGAGAATAATTGAACCCAAGACTCGAGGCTAAAAACATGAACACTTAACCACTTGACCAAATAAACTTATTTATAATCATTTGAAAATCAATTCAATTATAATATAATAAGTAATACAATTATAAATACTTTATTAATGATATAATTATTATTAAATAATAATGTTTTTATTATTATGTAGGTTGTTTACATTAAAATTGTCAAACCGGACCGAAAAATTAGATTGACAATTTGTTAGTATATCGTTCTAAAATAAGGTAAAATTCGATTGATCTGTGAATTAGTACGAACCAAGCTAAAAAATTAGTTAAACTGGATTTTATATTGTTTAATATATTTTAAAAAAAATATAATTTTTTAATAATTCATTTGATTTTAACCAGATCGACTAGTTCAATTGAAAATCAATAGTCTAACCAGTTTGACCACTAGTGCGGTTTTAAAAATATTGATTTACGTATATTAGGTAATTGTTTATAGATTAGACCGGGAGATATAATTCATAAAATGGTAAGACATATTCAGATATTTCAAGCTTTTGAAAGACAAAAGTGTGTTAAGAGGACATAGAAAGTTATGCTTAGTATGTTAGCACATTCAATCTAGATGTGACCATATCCTTGATACTCGTAACATTGAACATCTTTCTTCTTTTATCTTTTTTCATTCTTCTTTGATGACCAACCCCTTGGATTTTTTCTTGGAAAAATTCTTGTCAGATTCAAATTTCTTTAGCCTCCTTGATTGCTTTTTAAGCACATTGTTGAAGTTCTGTGTGAGTAACATAATATGCTCTTGGAGTTCCTCAATCATAGTGGTGTTGGAAGTTGGCACTTCTTTCCCACTTGAAGTGTGATATTTGTTTAACCGTTGGTTCTACTACGTTTGGCTTCGTCAAGATTCATTTCAGAAGTCTACAAGGACCCTATGAGATCATCGATCACCAGACTCTCAAGGTCTTTAGCTTCCTTTATAGCAACAACTTTGACAGATAATCTATGAGCTAAATATCTAAGTACCTTCCTAACCAACTTGGTGTTGGAATATTCTTCACCAAGGGTGAATACCTGATTCAACAGATCGTAGGGTTTTGCATAGGATTCACCTATGGTTTCCAAATCTTGCATTCTCAAGGTCTTGAATCTAATGGTCAGCATCTGCATTTTAGACTACTTGAAATTGCCTCTTTTTCCTCATTTTTCGATCCAACATAACCAATTGTGCCATTGAAAAACTTAATGGTTGATTAAGTGTAGTAGGAAAACAGTTAACTATCAAACACAACGAGTTATGCGAAACTTAGCTTGTCGGACATTGGTTAATGACGCAAACTAAAAAATTAATGATTGGGCAATCTTTGGATAACTTCTTCGATAGCTTTAGAATTAAGTATAAATACACACAAGTACTCCATAATACGAGGGTCTCTCTTTCATCTTGGTTCTAGACTCTTTCATACATTTTCTATACTAGCGAATAAATGGGAATTTAGAAATCTTTTAGTGAAGATTGGAATTGACTTATAAATTTTAAGAGGTCAAAATATAATTTTATTAATTTTTTATTTCAACACTTTTGAAAGGATAACTCATTTTTATCTTGAAAGAGCTAAAAAATATTCAAATATGTCTTACCTTTTTTACGGAGTATATCTTTTGGTCCGATCCATAAACAATTACCTAATATATGTAAATTAATGTTTTTGGAACTCGATTGGTCGTAAAATTAGTTAGACAATCAATTCTCAATTTGACCAGTTCAAAAAGAATAAATTATTAAAAAATACATTAAAAAAACTTTAAATATTACAAAATCATGTTAAACCAATTCGTAGCAATTTACGAATGAATTTATTTTTTCCTTATTCTGTATCGATGCATAGGTCAGAAAATAAACAACCTACATATTAATATTAATATTAATATTACTAATTATAATATAATTGAATTGATTTTTAATCGCGTATATAAAGATGAAAAATATAAAAAACTAAGACTCAGAATCAGAATCACATTTCACCAGTTTCATCCTTCTCTGTTTCTCAGTCTCCAGCCAAAAGGAGTATGTCAAAAAGAAGCAAGTATGATCTGGACTCCATCCCCCAAGACCCACCATACCTGCAACCAGGTGCCCTGGTTGAGATTCAACCCCCCGAATCTGGTTACGAGAGTCCGTGGCACACCGCCACTATCGTCCAGCGCGCTACTCCAATACACTCCAACAGGTTCGTGGTCCGATTCACCCATCTTTTCCAAGACGAAAAAACCGGGAATAGACCCTTAAGGATGATCAGCCTCGGCGATATACGCCCTCATCCCCCTCCACAACGTCCAAGAAAGTTCGAGAATGGTGACCACGCGGACGCTTATCACAAGCACAGCTGGTGGGACGGGGTGATTGTTCAAGAGTTGAAGAATGGCAACTATCTGTTTAGGTTTAACAGTGATAATCAGTGGCCAAAGTTCGTAGAGTTTGGAGTGAATCAATTGAGGCTTCATAGAACCTGGCTTAATGGGCATTGGTTACCGCCATTGGAGGCATCTGAGATAGCTGTGGAGGTATATAAACTCTATTTGCCTATTTCTTGTCTTTGATTCTTTTCATCTATCTTTTGTGTTTGAGCTTTCTTGGATCTTGAGTATATGCAGTTCTTGTTTCTTTGGGTTTTTTCCTTTAATATATTCTTGGTTCTTGGCATACAGGAAGTACAAAGGGAAGAAGAGCCAACAAAGAAAACGATGGAGATGGAAGAGTATAACGAGAGAGCACTTGTTGAGGTGGCCAATGATGAAGATGGTTCTAACCGTGCTTGGTATCCTGCAATTATTGTTACACCAGTGGGACTGGGGAATAAAAGGTACCTCATTCAGTATACGACCATGAGAACCGACGATAACAGTAACATTGGTTTCTTTGGGAAAGTTGTGGATACCTTGCACATTAGGCCTCGTCCACCGGATATTGCGGTGCCTGATCAATTTGTAATGCTTGATCAAGTTGATGCTTTCTACAAAGGTGGGTGGTGGAAAGGTGTGATAATTAAGGTCCTTTCTGATGATTCTAAATATCATGTCTATTTGGCTACACATGAAGAAATTGAATTTAAACACTCGGAATTAAGGCTACACCAAGATTGGATTGATGGAAAATGGACTAAACCTTCCCCAGGTGTGCATCTCTAAACCCTTTTGTATATGTATATCAGTAGATAAGTGTTCTTCAATGAAGTTCATGTATAAGTTTTTTAACTGGTTTCTGGTTCATCAACTTTTGCTGCAGTGATATGAAGCATGTGCATGATCATAAACATAGTCAAGCTTGGAGCGTTTCTGAATATGGCATCTTTTCTCTCTTTTTTTTTTTTTTTTTTAGATACAATCTTTCTCTTTTTTAACTTTGAAAGAATTCAGTAACTCCTGTTTTTCTGGTTTTTCGGTACCTCATAATTACATCATTGTTGCCTGCTTAAAATTGATTTTGATGTCCTTATGTTGTTGTTGAATTATGGTTAAAAGCATTTTAGCTTTCATAGTTTAGTTCTGACTATAGTTGCTATTATTTTATTTCCATCAAATTAATAATTTCCAATCTTTACCCTTAACCTTAATTATAAAATAACACTCCATACCCGACCCAAACATCAGATCTAAACATTAAGATGTTACATTCTTTACTACATTATTTACTTATCAAATATTTTCTTATAAACTCTCATAGTTTTCAATTTAGTCCCTTTTTGTCATAAAAGTTTATTATTTACTAATTAATCATATTAAATCAATTTTCTTTCTTGTTACACATTAACTACATAATTTATCTCAATATCTTGTTTCGAATATCAAATTGCTATGTATTTCATTTCTATTATTTCATCCACATATTTTCTTAAATTTAATAATTTAGTCATTGTCATCATAAAAATTTCATATCTTTCCACAATTTCATTTTTACAATACTTTATGCATATTTCATTATCTCATAACACATTCATTAAACTTTAATCATAATTACCATATTCACATATTAAATTGTTTCACACTTAAAATTTTGCATATTTTTCAATCTAGTCCTATTACTATGTAATTTATTTTTCACCATATAAGCACTTTAATCAAATAATTCATTATAATATCTTATTTCACATAACAAATTTTGATGCGTATCACTTCTCTTATTTTAATTATAAATTTCACAAATTTTACAATTTAATCCTTAATATCATGAAGATTCATTATTTACTATAATTTCACCTTAACATCACTTTGTAATCAATTCACTACTCCTTTTAAATAAATCTCAAATGTAGGTTTATTTCATTGAAAAAACTTTTATAAAATATTTTTCAGGAAAATATTAGCTTTTCCAGAAAAGTAAATTATTTTCTAGAAATCATTTTTCATAATCCATTTTCAGTGAAACAAACAAAGCCTTATATTATTTTCTGATTGTATTAGTTGTTAGGATTTGGTATCCTAAGTGTAGTATATTTATCATTCCACAGTAGTAATTTTTTGAATAGAATGGTTTAAAAAAATTTCATTACTCATTAATATCATTTGTATTTGCCCTTAACGATTTTTGCATGCAAAACAAAACATAAGAAAATATTAACTTTTTTATTATCTAATGTTTAATTAATATTAAGTTGCATTATGTGATTGGATCATAATGCGAGAAGACAACTTATATTAGTATATAATCTAAATAATCCGTAGTTTAATCAAAATTGAGCAAATTGATTGAAAAACTATTATGATGTCTATGAAGTCCAATTGGAGAGATACATTGTCTTGGGTATCGAAGCAAATGACTCTTATAAGATCGAGACATAGATGTGATTATCGACACTAACAATAAATTGTCTTGTTGAAAACGCTGCCAATGAAGATTCATCTATGGAAGGGTTGATCCCCAAAAAGGCTCGATTCAGAGAAAAAGATGAGACTACGGATAGCAATATGTTGATCGATCCATCCGCTGAACAACCAATATCATAGAGAGATAAGCTTGTAGGGCATCTTTCTAAGACCGATTCTAATGGTTTATAAGGGTAAGCAAAATCCGATTTGATTCAAAAAAACTTGATAAAAATTCAAATTTTGAATTAACTAGTTCGAGTTATTTGAGTTAATCAAGTTATTCGGATCAACTCGAATAAAAATTAAGTTTTCCCAGTTTAACTTGAATATGAATTACACAATTCGAGTTATCCGAATATCCGAATAAGAAAAGGCAAAACTACGTCGTTTTGATAAATGTTTACCTTTTCTAAAGTTAAAAGACAAAATTATTAAGCTAAAAGGCAAAACTACGTCGTTTTGATAAATATTTACTCATTAAGTTAAAAGGTAAAACCATTATATTGTTTATGTAGTTAAATAATCTTGTACTTCGTCTACTAGTTAAATAATCAGTCTATGTAAACGCAACATTGAGTATAAATAATAGGATTCGTTAACTCGACTTGACTTGACTCGAAATTTTTTGACTCGATTCGGTTCGACTCAGAAAAAATTCAAATTGGGTTTGGTTGCTAAAATAGGATTTGTCAACTCAACTAACTCAAAATTTTTTTACTTGATTCAACTTGACTCGATCGAATACTCACCCCTAATGGCTTATAATGGGTGATTTCAATGCTATTTTGTCACCGCTGAACAACATGCAATTCGTTTTGAGTTATTTCTAACCAGTAGAGTGATTGATTGGACATATATAATTAAGGTTCAAATATTTTACAATTAAGTGTCGTTTCTTCACCTATTAAATACAACATTATTTAATCATTGAGTCATTCCACTATAATACCATGACTGAACTCTCCCTTAATATTTATCATTATGAAAGTTATTCAATATATGGGTGTTCGTCCAATGACCTTGTTATATCTGTATTACCATTATAGGATATCTTAATCTCTTTGGGATAAATTTTATTCTTCCAATATAATCATATTTTATCTCATTGTAATAAAAAAGACAATTACTAACACATAGTAATTAAATAATTTGTCTTATGACGAATGACTCATAAGACAAATTATTTAATTCTTATGTGTTAGTAATTGTCTTTTTTATATCAAAAAGTTATGAAAGTTTATAAGAAAATATTTGATAAGTGTGAACCAATTTAATATGTGAATATGGTAATTATGATTAAGGTTTAATGAATGTGTTATGAGATAATAAAATATGCATAAAGTATTGTAAAAGTGAAATTGTGGAAAAATATGGAATTTTTATTATGACAATGACTAAATTATTAAACTTAAGAAAATATGTGGATGAAATAATAGAAATGAAATACATAGAAATTTCATATTCGAAACAAGATATTGAGATAAATTATGTGGTTAATGTGTAACAAGAAAGAAAATTGATTTAATATGATTAATTAGTGAATAATAAACTTTTATGACAAAAAGGGACTAAATATTGAAAAGTTATGAAAGTTTATAAGAAAATATTTTATAAGTAAATAATGTAGTAAAAAATGTAACATCTTGATGTTTTGACCTGATGTTCGGGTCGGGTATGGAGTGTTACGTTTACCATCCTATTTTGTAAATAAGGTTAAGGGTAAACATTGGAAATTATTAATTTGATGGAAATAAAATAATAGCAACTATAGTCAAAACTAAACTATGAAAGCTAAAATGCTTTTAACCATAATTCAACAACAATATAAGGACATCAAAATCAATTTTAAGCAGGCAACAATAATGTAATATGACGTACCGAAAAACCGGAAAAACAAGAGTTATTGAATTCTTCCAAAGTTAAAAAAGAGAAAGATTGTATCTAAAAAAGAGAGAGAGAGAGAGAGAAAAGATGCCATATTCAGAAACACTCCAAGCTTGACTATGTTTATGATCATGCACATGCTTCATGTCACTGCAGCAACAAATGATGAACCAGAAACCAGTTAAAAAACTTATACATGAACTTCATTGAGAACACATATCTACTGATATATATATACAAAAAGGTTTAGAGATGCACACCTGGGGAAGGCTTAGTCCATTTTCCATCAATCCAATCTTGGTGTACCCTTAATTCCGAGTGTTTAAATTCCATTTCTTCATGTGTAGCCAAATAGACATGATATTCAGAATCATTAGAAAGAACCTTAATTATCACACCTTTCCACCATCCACTTTTGTAGAAAGCATCAACTTGATCAAGCATTACAAAGTGATCAGGCACCTCAATATTAGGTGGACGAGGCCTAATGTGCAAGGCATCCATAACTTGTTGCGTTAGCAAATCTAAGCAGAAGAAGAATTGAAAGAAAAGAGAAGCTAGGAAGAAGAAGAGAACGTTAGATTTTCTGGATATATTTCATAACTGCCTTTTTACACTATACAAATCGTGCTAAATAAGAAAAATAACAAAGAAAACAGCTTGGCAAAATCTGTTATACTCAAATGCATCGTTTCACTAATGTTCAACACTGCGTTTTACTGTTTTAACCTTAGGACCCAAAACTCTCGGTTTTACTAAAGATCAAAACTCCTCGTTTGCTTAAATGAGATTAACTGATTATAACTAACTTTATTTCTTTAATCTTCTATTTCCTACTGTCTGCCATTCTAGCTCACATCAATACTCCCTTTCCAAGATGAAATCCTTATCCTCAAGGGTGAAAATGAGGATATTTAGTTTGAAACAGGTCGAGAGATTCCAATGTAGCATCTTCAGGAAAAGAATCAGCCCATTCAACTAAGACTTCAGTCACTGATCGGTTGCCTTTTTTAACCATTCTCCTATCCATAATTCAAGCTGGTTCTTTTGGTAATACACCATAAATATCTACCAGTGGCAATTGAGCCTGCGTAACCGATGCACCTATATGTTTCTTCAACTGAGAAACATGAAAAGTGGGATGTATACGAGATCCCGAAGGTAGCTGAAGGGTGTATGCCACCTCTCCCACCTTCTTAATCACAGGAAAAAGCCCATAGAATTTTGGAGATAGTTTTTGATTAAGGATCCTTCGAACGGTCTGCTGTCTATAAGGTTGTAGCCTCAAATAAACTAAATCCCCTACTTGGAACGTCCGCTCTGAATGATGTTTTTCAGCGAAAAGCTTCATGCACTTTTGAGCTCTCGTTAGATAGAACTGAAGCAGTTTTCTCGCTACCGCTCGAGCTTGCAAACTTCTATCTACCCCTGCTACTGAAGAAGTGCCCGCCAGATAGGGCATGTGCGTAGGAGGTGGCTGACCATATAAGGCTTCATATGGGGTAAGCTGAATGGATGAGTGAAAGGACGAGTTATACCACTACTCAGCAAGGGGTAGCCAAAGGAACCAGTGAGCAGGTGTTTTGCCAATCATGCACCGCAGGTAATTCTCAAGGCATCGGTTTAAAACCTCCGTCTGCCCATCCGTTTGAGGGTGGTAGGCTGTGGATAAAAGTATTTTGGTTTCTGATCGTCGAAACAACTCCTGCCAAAAATGACTGACAAAAATTTTCTCTCTGTCCGATATAAGCGACTCGGGCATGCCATGTAGTTTGTAAATATGAGCCACGTATTCCTATGCTACATCTTTAGTTGTATACTGTAACACCCCTATAACCCGTATCCATCGCCGGAGTGGGTTATGAAGAGTTACCAATCCAAAACACTACATTTGTACATTCACATTTACATAAGTTCACTAGCAATTATAAGCATAGCCAAACAAAATGAAAGATCCAAATTGAGACTTATACCGACATTCAAAAGTTACCATATTCACATGGCTTATATACAACAATATCTCAAAATATCATTCACTTAAGTCTATTCTATACATGCCATACTAGATCCAAAACATAATAGTACCAAAACGATAGATAGTGCGACGAGTTGCTAACGATCCCTGAGCAAGTGGCTGGAGTCAACGATCTATAAAACAGAGAAACATAACAAACGGAGTAAGCTTTTATAAGATTAGTAAGTTTTAAGCAATGCAAACAAATATACTCAATTATAAATCGATCATTCAATTTATCAAATAACATTTTGTAAGTATATTGCCATTTGGACGAATATACACTAGCACATATTGTATATTTATCATTTTTATTTTACTAGAATCTGAACTCATAAAACATAGGTAAATCAAATACCGTCACATAATTTCACATCTTGATCGGATGTATCATGATCATATATATAGTCATAACTCTTATTCACATATGCATTACAGTATACACTTATGGTTCATTTTAAGTCAAACTCACATATAAGTACATGATACGTACCTGGGCAACTTAATGTAATGAATGTATTCAATTGTCGTTCAATCACGAAGTATCATAGTCTTAGACTGTTATCAAATCACCGAAAATTATCCTGCTAGGTTTTAAACCCGAATTCATCACCGGCACGAAGCCTGCTAGACTTTAAGTCTGAATTCATTCACCGTATTTTACTTTCGCTAGGCTCGAAGCCCGATATTATTTCACCAGCATTAAAGCCTGCTAGGCTCAAGGCCCGATATTATTTCACCGGTATTATAGACTGCTAGGCTCGAAGTCTGAATACATCATACGATAATCAATTCACCAAGTTTCATGCATATTAAATCATATGTTACTTGATTTCACATAGCAGAAACACACTAATAATTTATTTCCTTCATTCGAATAAATACACATATCACACACCTTATCATCATGTCATAATTCTCCTATTATACATTTTTATTTCATATTACATTCGATTATAAACTATGTTTGATTACTCAAAACTTACCTCGAATATTTTCAACAGTCGCAGATCGGCTATTCAGTTACTTTAGCTTTTCCCTTATCCGAATTTGCCCTTCTATGCTCTTGAGTTAAAATCAACAAATTTAACTTCTCAATCAAACACATATGTATGGCAACCATATACATTTCAAAAGCTAATTCATTCGCATCATTTGTCCACTTAAGTCTATCACCATTTCATTTCAATTTCATGTACTTTGTAATTCACATTCGAACACTCAATTATACCTTAACTTATCCATTTCTTTCGTTTAAACAACCCACATAACTCATTCATTCATGAACACATTCGGCACATGCATCTTTACAAATATTTCATTTAAACAATTTTGGCCACCTTAAAAATCAATTCATGTACTCACAATTTAAATAGATTCACTACTCCACAATCGGTCAATTAATTATACAATTAACCATAGCCGAATGCTCGTTCCAAGCAATTGAGCCACACATAATTCAAATTTCAAAATTTAAACTTATAAACTTACAATCACATGAATTTTAACATTATAGTCCATCAAACTTTCATTCATCAATTTTTATCATCAAATACAATTTTTTTTTGCAATTTTCTATCATGACCGAATGCACAATTAACCAATATTTAACAAATCAATTCATGGGTTTAAAGTGGAACCAAGAGAGAAACTCAAAAACATGAATTTTCAACCAAACTACCATGAACTTACCTTGAATTTATCTCCCCAAATGACCGAATATTCAAGAGCTTCACTTCTCTTTTTTGTTTTCTTTAATTTCGGCTATGAAGAACAAAGATGAACAAGCCTTTTTTTTTCTTTTCATTATTTTGTTATTTTATTTATCTTTATTATATAATATAAAGCCTTTAAAATTTTATAATGCTAATTTAAAATACATATATTGTTTATCAACATCATCATGGCCAGCCACTAAAAATTAAAGTGGGAAATTTGACATGCAAATCCACCTATTCTAAACCATAATATACGTGGCCACTACAAATTAACCTATCACATTTTCAAAATTTCTTACATAAGTCCTATTTAATAATTTCACATACAAATGACAAAATCAAAGCATGAAATTTTCACACATGCACTTCCACATATAATAAGCATAGAATATAACATTTCATTATTTTTGTGACCTGATTTTGTGGTCCCAAAACCACTTTTCGACTAGGGTCAAATTAGGGCTGTCACAACTCTCCCCCCCTTAGAAATTTTCGTCCCCGAAAATCTTACCAGCAAATAAATTAGGGTATCATTCTTTCATGGAGTCTTCAAGCTCCCAAGTAGCTTCTTCAACCCCGTGTTTGACCCACAACACTTTTACTAACGAAATTGTCTTATTCCGTAATTCTTTCACTTCGTGAGCCAAAATACGAACCGGTTCCTCTTCATAGCTCAAATCAGACCGAATTTCTATCTCTGATGGACTAATCACATGAGAAGGATCAGATTTGTACCGACGGAGCATCGAAACATGAAAAACGTCGTGAATCTTTTCATGTTCAGGTGGCAAAAGTAGTCTATAAGCAACCGGCCCAATCCGTTTTGTAATTTCGTATGGTCCGATAAATCTCGGGCTCAATTTGCCTTTACGGCCAAATCTGAGTACCTTTTTCCACGGTGAAACTTTAAGAAACACTTTGTCTCCGACTTGATACTCTATATCTTTCCGTCTCAAGTCAGCATTTGATTTCTGACGATCTGATGCTGCTTTCAGACTTTCACGGATCACTTTTACTTTCTGTTCGGCCTCTTTAATTAAATCAACTCCATAAATCTTATTCTCACTAAGTTCAGTCCAAACAAAGGTGTACGACATTTACGACTGTACAAAGCCTCGTAAGGTGCCATCTTGATGCTCGATTGAAAACTATTGTTATATGCGAATTCAACCAAAGGCAAGTATCGTTCCCACGAGGCACTAAACTCAATGATGCAACATCTCAACATATCCTCAAGTATCTGAATAATTCGCTCAGATTGACTATCGGTCTGGGGATGAAAAGCGGTGCTAAAATGCAACTTAGTACCCAATGCTTCTTGCAATCTCTTTCAAAATCGCGATGTGAATCTCGAATCTCTATCTGACACAATAGAAGTAGGTACCCCGTGTAACCTTACAATCTGAGAAACATACAGTTCTGCTAACTTATCAAGTGAATAATCCATACGTACGAGAATAAAATGAGCCGACTTTGTCAATCTATCAACCACAACCCAGATCGCATCTTTCTTGCTTGGTGACAATGGCAACCCAGATACAAAATCCATCGTGATTCGATCCCACTTCCATTCAGGTATCATGATCGGCTGAAGTAATCCCGAAGGCACTTGATGTTCCGCTTTCACTTGTTGACATATCAAACACTTCGAAACAAAGTCAGAAATGTCTCGTTTCATACCGTGCCACCAGTATTGTTGTTTCAGATCGTTGTACATTTTCGTACTACCCGGGTGAACTGACATTCGGCTGCTATGAGCCTCGCTCAAAATCATCAGAATAAGCTCTGAATTTCTCGGAAAATATAATCGATTTTTGAACCTCAAATAATCATTGCTATCAATTAAAAATTTTGAATCCTCTTTCGAAACACATAGTGCTCATTTTGCAACTAATTCATCATCAACTTTTTGAGCTTCATGGATTTATTGCATCAATAACGGTTTTACTTTTAACTCCGCTACTAACACATCATCAGTGGACACAAACAGGTGCACATTCATTGCTCTCAAAATAAACAGTGATTTACGGCTTAAAGCATCAGCAACCACGTTAGCCTTTCCCGGATGGTAGTCAATGACAAGCTCGTAATCTTTCAATAATTCTAGCCAACGTCTTTGTCTCAAATTCAAATCTCTCTGAGTCATCAAGTACTTGAGACTTTTGTGATTGGAATAAACTGACATTTTTCCCCGAATAAGTAATGGCGTCAAATTTTTAAAGCAAAAACGATAGCCACTAACTCGAGATCATGAGTCGAATAGTTTTTCTCATGTGAGTTTAATTTTCTCGAAGCGTACGCTACAACTCTACCCTCTTGCATCAACACACAGCCCAAACCATTCAGAGACGCATCACTGTAGATCACAAATTCTTTACCGGATTCTAGCTAAACTAACACTGGAGCTTCAGTCAAAAGAGTTTTCAAATTATCAAAACTTTTCTGACCACTCAAATTTGATATCTTTCTGAAGCAACTTTGTCATCGGTGTTGCCATCACCGAGAAACCTTTCACAAACTATTTGTAGTACCCGGCAAGTCCCAAAAAGCTTCGAACTTCTGAAACATTTCTCGAAGGCTTCCAATCGAGTATAGCTAAAATTTTACTCGGATCAACTTGGATACCCGATGCGGATACAACATGCCCCAAAAAGCTGACTTCTCTCAACCAGAATTCACATTTACTGAACTTCGCATATAATTGCTTGTCTCGTAAAATCTGCAATACTAATGTCAAGTGCTCTGCATGTTCAGTTTCATCGCGTGAATAAATCAAAATGTCATCTATAAACACGACTACAAACTGATCTAAATATTATCTAAAAAATCTGATTCATTAAATCCATGAAAACTAGAGGGGCATTAGTGAGCCCAAACGGTATCACTAAGAACTCATAATGTCCGTATCTCATTCTGAAAGCAGTTTTAGGCACGTCAGAGTCTCTAACTCGTAACTGATAATAACCTGATCTCAAGTCTATCTTCGAAAATACTGAGGCTCTTTTCAGTTGATCAAACAAATCATCAATTCTCGGCAACGGATATTTATTCTTTATCGTTACCTTATTAAGCTAACGATAATCAATACACATTCTCATAGTTCCATCTTTCTTTTTCACAAATAATACTGGCTTACCCCAGGGAGAAAAACTTGGTCGATCAAAACCTCTATTTGTCAACTCTTGCAACTGAGATTTCAATTCTTTTAGTTCAGTTGGTGCCATACGATACGGAGTTATCGAAATAGGTGTAGTCCCTGGTACTAGTTCAATACCGAACTCTACCTCTCGAATAGGTGGTAATCCAGGTAATTCTTCGGGAAATATATCCGAAAACTCACAAACTATCGGCACTGTCTCAAGTTTCTTTTCTGATACTTTACTATCCAGTACATACACAAGATAAGCTTCACACCCTTTTTTCACATATTTTCTGAGCTAACATCGAAGATATTACTGTCGGTAATCCTTTTAAATCAGTAGACTCAACGTGGATTATCTCATCATTCGAACATCTCAAGTCAATTGTCTTTCGCTTGTAATTCACTACCTCATCATGCACAGTTAACCAATCCATACCGAGAATGATATCAAACTCGTCAAATGGTAATAGCATTAGATCAGCCGGAAAGCAAGAATCTTGGATCTTCGGGGGACATTTTTTACACACTTTATCAACTAGCACATAACGGCCCAAAGGATTCGACACTCGAATCACAAACTCAGTAGACGCAACAGGTATAATCTTACTGGATACCAAAGTTTCACACACATACGAATGAGTAGAACCGGGATCAATCAAAGCAATAACATCAGTATCAAAAAGAGTAAAAGTACCGGTAATAACATCTAGGGAAGAAGCATCCTCGCGCGCTCGTATAGCATAGGCTCTGGTAGGAGCACGAGCCTCAGAATGTACAGCAGTATCTTTGGTCCCTTTCTGATTTTCACTAGCATTACCCGCATGTCTAGGTGGTCTACCTCGTGTTGCAGTGTTACTAGGTCTCCGACTCGGATCAGTATTCTGTTCAGCTAATTTCGGACAGTCTCTGATAAAGTGATCAGCTGATCCACACTTGAAACATGAGCAGTCACGAAATCTACAGCTTCCTGAATGCCATTTGCCACAATACTTGCACTCAGATCTGTCCTGACGATCATTACCAACACTTGCAATAGAGGTGGCTCGTGTACTCACAGGAGGCCGATCACGGTCATGTCTGGAAAACCCCGAAGTATTCTTGGATCGTCTTGAATCATCTCGAAATTTCTTCGATGACTGATGAAATAATTTTCCCGAAGATCTTTTACAGAACTCTCTAGCTCCATCGTCAACTTTTCTTTTCTCTTTACCGAGCTCTTCAGCTTTACAAGCTTGCTTGACAAGCACTACAAACTCTTTGATTTCCAAAATACCCACCAACAGTTTGATGTCTTCATTCAACCCGTCCTCGAAGTGTTTACACATGATAGCCTCCGACGAAACACATTCCCGAGCATATCTACTAAGTTTGACAAACTTTTGCTCGTAATCGGTAACTGACATAGAGCCCTGCTTGAGCTCGAAAAATTCCTTTCGTTTCTGATCGATAAATCTTTTACTGATATATTTCTTGCGGAACTCGGTTTGAAAGAATTCCCAAGTAACCCGTTCTCTCGGCACAACTGAAATCAAGGTATTCCACCAATAATAGGCAGAATCACGTAATAGAGATATAACACATTTTAAGCACTCATCGGGTGTGCACGATAATTCATCAAACACACGAATGGTATTATCGAGCCAAAACTCAGCCTGTTCGGCATCATCACTGTCAGTAGCCTTGAACTTAGTAGCCCCGTGCTTTCGAATTCTATCAACCAGGGGCTTGTTCAACCTCAACGGGTCAACTACAGGAGGTACCGCAGGTGCAGAGGTTGTATTATTCTGGGGTGGGGGGTGTGAAACAGCTGGATTAGTTCGAACATATTGGGTAAACCAATCGTTCATCAAAGCATAGAAGGCTTACTTAGCTTCATCATTCTGATTACTAGCATTTGGTTGAGAGTCCAACGGCGCTGTCCCGTGTGCGGGAGCAAGCGCTACGCTCTCAACATCATCAGCTACCACTCGATCGGGATTGAAATTCATTACTATACGAAAAACACATTTCAACAGTCAGAAATCATCACACTATTGTATTAACACTTCATGGCATGTATAGCTAGACTCACACGCGCTACGTTAGTCCTAGAATCGACTAAACTGTAGCTCTGATACTAATAAAATGTAACACCCCTATAACCCGTATCCATCGCCGGAGTGGGTTATGAAGAGTTACCAATCCAAAACACTACATTTGTACATTCACATTTACATAAGTTCACTAGCAATTATAAGCATAGCCAAACAAAATGAAAGATCCAAATTTAGACTTATACCGACATTCAAAAGTTACCATATTCACATGGCTTATATACAACAATATCTCAAAATATCATTCACTTAAGTCTATTCTATACATGCCATACTAAATCCAAAACATAATAGTACCGAAACGATAGATAGTGTGACGAGTTGCTGACGATCCCTGAGCAAGTGGCTGGAGTCAACGATCTATAAAACAGAGAAACATAACAAACGGAGTAAGCTTTTATAAGCTTAGTAAGTTTTAAGCAATGCAAACAAATATACTCAATTATAAATCGATCATTCAATTTATCAAATAACATTTTCTAAGTATATTGCCATTTGGACAAATATACACCAGCACATATTGTACATTTAGCATTTTTATTTTACTAGAATCTGAACTCATATAACATAGGTAAATCAAATACCATCACATAATTTCACATCTTGATCGGATGTATCATGATCATATATATAGTCATAACTCTTATTCATATATGCATTACAGTATACACTTATGGTTCATTTTAAGTCAAACTCACATATAAGTACATAATACGTACCTGGGTAACTTAATGTAATGAATGTATTCAATTGTCATTCAATCACGAAGTATCATAGTCTTAGATCGTTATCAAATCACCAAAATTATCTCCGCTAGGTTTTAAACCCGAATTCATCACCAGACGAAGCTTCGCTGAGACTTTAAGTCTCGAATTCATTCACCGGTATTTACTTTGCTAGGCTCGAAGCCCAATATTATTTCACCAAAGATTAAAGCTCGCTAGGCTCAAGGCCCGATATTATTTCACCTAGTATTATAGCTCTGCTAGGCTCAAGCCCGAATACATCATACGATAATCAATTCACCAAGTTTCATGCATATTAAATCATATGTTACTTGATTTCACATAGCGTAAAACACACTAATAATTTATTTCCTTCATTCGAATAAATAAACATATCACACACCTTATCATCATGTCATAATTCTCCTATTATACATTTTTATTTCATATTACATTCGATTATAAACTATGTTTGATTACTCAAAAC
Organism: Gossypium anomalum; assembly: GCA_025698475.1. NCBI lineage: Eukaryota > Viridiplantae > Streptophyta > Magnoliopsida > Malvales > Malvaceae > Gossypium > Gossypium anomalum. The sequence continues at coordinate 70,308,183 of CM046957.1, read as the reverse complement.
TTACCTCGAATATTTTCAACAGTCGCAGATTGGCTATTCAGTTACTTTAGCTTTTCCCTTATCCGAATTTGCCCTTCTATGCTCTTGAGTTAAAATCAACAAATTTAACTTCTCAATCAAACACATATGTATGGCAACCATATACATTTCAAAAGCTAATTCATTCGCATCATTTGTCCACTTAAGTCTATCACCATTTCATTTCAATTTCATGTACTTTGTAATTCACATTCGAACACTCAATTATACCTTAACTTATCCATTTCTTTCATTTAAACAATCCACATAACTCATTCATTCATGAACACATTCGGCACTATGCATCTTTACAAATATTTCATTTAAACAATTTTGGCCACCTTAAAAATCAATTCATGTACTCACAATTTAAATAGATTCACTACTCCACAATCGGTCAATTAATTATACAATTAACCATAGCCGAATGCCTGTTCCAAGCAATTGAGCCACACATAATTCAAATTTCAAAATTTAAACTTATAAACTTACAATCACATGAATTTTAACATTATAGTCCATCAAACTTTCATTCATCAATTTCTATCATCAAATACAATTTTTTTTTTGCAATTTCCTATCATGACCGAATGCAAATCAATTCATGGGTTTAAAGTGGAACCAAGAGAGAAACTCAAAAACATGAATTTTCAACCAAACTACCATGAACTTACCTTGAATTTATCTCCCCAAATGACCGAATATTCAAGAGCTTCACTTCTCTTTTTTGTTTTTTTTAATTTCGGCTATGAAGAACAAAGATGAACAAGCCTTTTTTTTCTTTTCATTATTTTGTTATTTTATTTATCTTTATTATATAATATAAAGCCTTTAAAATTTTATAATGCTAATTTAAAATACATATATTGTTTATCAACATCATCATGGCCGGCCACTAAAAATTAAAGTGGGAAATTTGACATGCAAATCCACCTATTCTAAACCATAATATACGTGGCCACTACAAATTAACCTATCACATTTTCAAAATTTCTCACATAAGTCCTATTTAATAATTTCACATACAAATGACAAAATCAAAGCATGAAATTTTCACACATGCACTTCCACATATAATAAGCATAGAATATAACATTTCATTATTTTTATGACCCGGTTTTATGGTCGCGAAACCACTTTTCGACTAGGGTCAAATTAGGGCTATCACATATACGGATGGGATAATGACAAAAAATGACCGTACTTAGTCAAGTGATCAACCACAACTAAAATAGAGTTTTTCTTGTTGGAAGTTGGCAGCCCTTCAATAAAATCCAAACTAATAACTGACCAAGCTCTGTCAGGTATAAATAGTGGCTAAAGGAGTCCCGGATATGCCACCGACTCACTTTTGCACTTCTGACACACCACACACTCCCTCACTCATTTCTTAACGTCAGAAGTAAGACTCTTCCAGTAGAGCAAGCTAGACAGACGCTTCCTGGTCACATGAACACCTGAGTGGCTTCCAACTGCACTGGCATGAAAATGAGAAAATAAATCATGTCGCAGCTCTAGATCTTTTCCCACTACAATCTTTCCTTTTCGATACAAAAATCGACCATTCCATGAATACTTTTGATCGTGAGACTGAGACTGTTGGAGATTTTGTATACGTTGTTGTAGCTTATCATCGATTGTATAAGACTGTTGGACCCTTTCCAAAAGACTTGATATAACTGAACTAACTGACATTTGAAAATACTGACCTTGCTCTAGCTGAGGGTGTCGAGATAGGGCATCAGCTACCTTGTTATTAATTCCCTTCCGATAAGAGATCTCAAAATCATAGCCAAGCATCTTGGCTACCCATCGCTGCTGAAAAGGAGTGACAGCCAACTGCTCAGACAAAAATTGTAAGCTTTGGTGGCCGGTTCTAATTTTAAAGTGTCTCCCCCCCAAATAAGCATGTCATTTTCAAACAGCTAATAATACTGCAAGCTTTCTTTTTCATAAATCGAAAGGGCCTGATGTCTTACACCTAAAGCTTTACTAAAGAAAGTCACCGGTCTCCCTTGCTGCTGTAACACTGCCCCAATGCCGAAGGCGCTTGCATCTGTATCCACCATAAATTCAAGCTAAAAATTAGGGAGCGCTAATACTGGTGCAGTACATAAGGCAGTTTTTAAAGCCTGAAAAGCTTTAGTTGCTTGAGCCGACCACTGCCATGCATTCTTTTTTAACAACTCCGTAAGAGGTCGAGCAAGAAGTCCATAATTCCTTATAAATCTCCTGTAATATCCCAAGAGCCCCAAGAAGCTTATCAACTCTTTCACTGATTGAGGAAGTGGCCATGAAGAAATGCACTCGACCTTAGTTTTGTCCATGGAAACAGTTCCCTCCTACAACACATGTCCCAAATACTCAATTTGAGAGGTGCCAAAACAGTATTTAGATTTTTTTGCTACAATTATTGTTCCCGTAAGATGAGAAGAACAGCCCTCAAGTGTTGTTGATGCTCAGACCAAGATCGTGAGTAAACCAAAATGTCATCAAAAAACACTAACACGAACTTCCTCAACAATGGCTTAAAAATAGAATTCATGAGAGCTTGGAAGCTAGAGGGGGCATTAGTGAGGCCAAAAGGCATCACAAGAAACTCATAGTGCCCCTCATGTGTTCGAAATATTGTTTTATGTACGTCAAGCTCCCATATCCAAATTTGATGATATCCGGACCGCAAATCCAATTTGGAAAACACTCGAGCTTCACCTAGCTCATCCAATAATTCCTCAATGATAGGAATAGGGAACTTATCTTTAATGGTATGCCAGTTTAACTGCCTATAATCAACACAAAGTCTCCAACTACCATCTTTCTTTTTGACCATCACTACAGGAGAAGCAAAAGAGCTAGTCCTATCTCGTATTATGTCTGCTTGCAGCATTTCTCGAATCAATCTTTCCATCTCATTTTTTTGAACAGTCGGATACCTGTAAGGCCGCAATTTGATCACTGCCGACTCATCCTTTAATGGTATGCAGTGGTCATGCAGACGAGGTGGTGGCAGCCCCTTTGAAATTTGGAAAATGTTTTCAAATTCAGTCAATATCCCTCGAAAATGATCATCCAATTCAGGAACTTCCTTAACTGCAAGCGTCATTTGATTCGGAGAACTTAGCACTGCTGCATAAGGTCCTAAAGAATTTCCAACCGCCACAAAGTATTTAGGATTCGACTCACTACTAGTCGTTACCAACGAACCAGGAACAATGCCCTGAATAATGTATGGTTTACCCTTATCCATGAACTGCATTGTTAACGAACTAAAATTCCACACAATATCGCTAAAGCCAAAAGCCATTGAACCCCCAACACCATATCACACCCCCTCAATGGCAGAACCATAAAGTCTGTTTTGAATTGGTAAGTTTGAACCTCTCATGACACTCTTCTGCATAATCCCCTAGTGAACAGACAACTACCACTCGCCACTGAAACCTTCAACTGATCGTAATGTATTACAGGTAATGATAACATACTAACTAGTTTAGTATCAATGAAGTTGTGTGTACTGCCTGAGTCGACCAAAATGATAGCGCAACTAGACCCCACTCGAGCAGCTACTCGCATAGTGTTATGCCCTTGCAAGCCAATAAGCGCATGCAATGATATCACAAGAGAAGATTTAGTAGACTCCTCTTCTAAGCCATACTCCTCTAACTTGTCTGAGCATTCTTGGAAGCCCTCCGCTTCACTATCCGATAGAGGTTCCAACAAGAATTGATACAGTTGGGATTTGATACACTTATGTCTTGCATGATATTTGGCCCCGCACCAGAAACATAAGCCTTTCTACTTTCATTCAGCCATCAATGCTGGTGAATATACCGAGATCCTGACTTATTCCCTGAGGCGTTGCTAGCAGATTATGAGCCTGAAACGGCCCTTGTAGGAGTCGAAGAATACCCCGAGATAACAGAAGAAGGAGGCAGATATCTAGGGGAGCTGGTTATCACTGATGTGGGTTTCCTTGCTGGGTAAGATAGGAGCACTTCAATCTTTCTAGCTAGCTAAAAAGCCTCCATTAGGTTAGAAGGCTCAAACAGATCCAGATAATGGCCAATATCAGCTTTCAAATTACTAAGGAAAATATTAAGATCATAAGATTCCAGAAGATGTAATCGATTCAATAACCCCATAAACATATCCTGGTATTGTTCAACAGTACTTTGTTGCTTCAAATTTACTAACTCCTTCATAGGATTTCCAAATTACCCAAATCCAAAACGGTCATGCATGCTCTTCATGTATGCTGGCCATGACAACATTTGGAAACCACCATTACGCTGGGAATAAAATTGATGCCATTCCAATACACGTCCCTTCAAGTTTAACATAACTGTGTGAATCTTGTTAGCTTCAAGTGTACCTTCAGCTTCAAAGTACTGCTCCAATTTAGTCCACCATCCTCTGAAATCATTACCATCGAACCTAGGACATTCAAGCCGGCTGACCTTAGCCGACACACCACCCAAATATGATTGATTCCTTTGGTGCACACTATTTATTTTCGTCAACTTAGGATCAACTACCGCCTGTAGAAACTCAGTCTCTTTAGGCGAGAACCCAGGGGGGCACCCAAAACTCATTTTCCCTTGTCTGTGGTGTTGTGAGCAGTAGGGCCAGTAGGTGGAGGACCAAAATATTGGCCCAACAACTCCTGCAAATCCCCACGGAACTCGTCCTTAAACTCTTGGAATCGAGCCTCCATCTTAGTCTCCAAACGAACTATCTCCTCCTGTAACTTAGAAACTTCTTGCTGTAGCCCGCTAACCTCCTTCTCTAGTCGCGTCGAAACTCCGTCACGGCCATTAGGAGGATTCTAGCAGCTTTGATACCTTTTTTGGCATTAGCAAATCTAAACAGAAGAAGAATTGAAAGAAAAGAGAAGCTAGGAAGAAAAAGAGAATGTTAAATTTTTTGGATATATTTCATAATTGCCTCTTACACCATACAACTCGTGCTAAATAAGAAAAATAACAAAGAAAACAGCTTGGCAAAATTTGTTATACTCAAACACATCGTTTCACTAATGTTCAACACTGCGTTTTATTGTTTTCACCTTAGGACCCAAAACTCTCCGTTTTACTAAAGATTAAAACTCCCCGTTTGCTTAAATGAGATTAACTGATTATAACTAACTTTATTTCCTTAATCTTCTATTTCCTGCTGTCTGCCATTCTAGCTCACATCATAACTTTCCCAAAGAAACCAGTGTTATCATCGGTTCTCATGGTCGTATACTGAATGAGGTACCTTTTATTCCCCACTGCTGTAACAATAATTGCAGCATACCAAACACGGTTAGAACCATCTTCATCATTGGCCACCTCAACAAGTTCTCTCATTATACTCTTCCATCTTCACCATTTTCTTTGTTGGCTCTTCTTTCCTTCGTTCTTCCTATATACTAAGAACCAATCATATATTAAAGGAAAAAATCCAAAGAAACAAGAACTGCATATACTCAAGATCCAAGAAAGCTCAAACACAAAAGATAGATGAAAAGAATCAAAGACAAGAAATAGGCAAATAGAGTTTATATACCTCCACAACTATCTCAGATGCCTCCAATGGCGGTATGCAATGCCCATGAAACCAGGTTCTACGAAGCCTCAATTGATTCACTTCATACTCTACGTACCTTGGCCACTGATAATCACTTGTAAACTGTAACACCCCTATCCCGTAACCGTCGCCGGAATAGGACGAGACGTTACCAGAAATTAGGAATCGGATCAGAACAGTAAAATTTTAAACCTTTTCTTAAATAAAAGATCATTTATTTATATAACTAATAGACACAAACAAAGATCAAATTTAAAACTTATAAAAGTAAACTTCTATAATATGTCATATTCGCATGGCTTATATACAATAGTCAAAATACCATTCTACTTATAGTCTAACCTATAAATGCCATAAGCTAAGTCCAAATCACATGATTACCACAATAGTAGATAGTGTAACGAAGTGCTGACGATCCCCGAGATAATAGTAAAAGTCAACGACCTGCAAAAATAAATAGAGAAACATAACATTCAAAGTAAGCTTTCATAAGCTTAGTAAGTCTTAAGCAATTTAAACAGTTGAACTTAAAAACAAACCAAATGTTCGAAATCACATAACACTTTCTGAGTACAATACTATTTGGCCGATTATGCACAAACACATATCATTTTACTCCGTTTATACTCAAACTCATATAAACATAGTATTTACAAGCTTCCGGATTAACTTTAATTCTTTCAAATTTCACTAGTGTATCATTTCTTACCCACACTTACTTTCAACATTCATAGTTAAATGGCATATCGAAAACTATCTTGTAACTTTGCATAATGACTGAATGCACACATATACAAATATACATATGAATTTACAACATCTTTTCATATGCTTCTCATTACACATTCTTAATTCCCGTCAGATCAATCTTACATATATAATATATATATCACATACCGAATCACTTAATGTGTATACTGAGTTCAATTTATCATCTAAGCATAGGATCTCTAGTCATATACTTTATCGAATTCACTAGAATTTGGCCTGCGAGGTATAAAACCCGAACATAATACCAGCACGAAGCCTACGGGACTTTAAACCCGAATACAATCTCAGCACAATTTATTTTATATGCTTTTTACTAACTTTGGCCTCATCAAATATCTAATAATACCCACTTTTCACAATTGGTCATTCGGCCACATTATATACACATAAGCACATATATAAGATAATGCTTTTATCATTACTTGCTAATACATCATATACTTTTCTTTCATTTAAATAACCACTCAGCCATATTACATTTCTAAGTAACCATTCGACCTCACTATACAACTAAGATAGCACATATTTTCATAAAGGCCATTCAGATAACTTGCACACATTTAATATTAACCATTTCGGCCTCACCACATATACATATCTTGTACATCAATTTCATCGTATCAAAACCACTTATATATCATTTCCTAACGTCACAATTCAAAATTCACATATGGTTTTAATCAATATCTTATAAGCAACTCAAACAGTTTTATCAATGTTTACAACATAATCACAAATTCACTACAAGTTGTCTTCTTGAGCAATAGTCATTAAATTATTTGTAACTGGAGTTACGAAACTCCAAATCAAGTGCCGTTAATTTTTCCTGAAAATAGACTCATATATCTTTCATCCATAAAAATTTCAGAATTTTTGGTTTAGCTAATCAATACCAGATTTTTCTCAAAGTTCCCCCTGTTTCACTATATGACTAATCTGACCACTCTTAACTTCGAATCAAATTTCTCATTGTACAGAATTCAAAATATGTTCTCGTTGATTTCATTTGAAACTAGACTCATTAATATTTAACTACATAATTTCTTTAGCCTCTATATCAACTCCAACAATTTATGGTGATTTTCTAAAATCACGCTATTGCTGCTGTCCCAAGCAGATCTATTACAATTTACTCTTAAATTTCCAAAAGTTCAAACACTTAAGAACTTACTAAGATCTCAACTTCCCTTCTTCAATTTCCTAATCATATTAGTAGTTTCACTTACTTTGTAACATTAATCCACAATTCATCTCATAATTCATTCGGTAATTTCATCACATAATTTATTAAAATACCATTTCCTTATATTGATTTCAAATACATTCAAGAATTTGAAGCATAATTTCATAGCCAAATGTTATCACTATTCGGCATTTACAAGAAATTTGTGAAAAAAAAATAAAATAAAATAAAATAAAATAAAAAGAACATAAAATTTTACGTGGAAACCCTTTCGGGAAAAAACCACGGGCAGAGGAGAAGAAAATTCACTATGTCGAAAATTTGAATCAATACAAAAGGAATAGACTATGTCCATGTATAGGCTTGTAAAGTCATATTCTAGTAGGATTGAAACACCTTATCCTAGTAAATATAAAATAGATGGAGTTTAATAAGGTTTAAAAAACCTTATTCTAAAATAAAATAAAAGAAGTCTAGTTCTATATGGATTTTACTTTTATTTTATTTTCCATCGTATTTTATTTAAATAAGAATTAGGGTCACTTAATTCTAACAATCTCCACCTTGACACAAATTCTCAATGAACAAGTTCTTAATCGCGAACAAGTTCTCCACCTCTTCCATAAAACCCCTTAAGGGTTTAACTTCAACAATGAACACCAACCAAGTCTAAGCAATGCTCAAACTTGGTTATAGGAAGTGACTTGGTCATCATATCTGCAGGATTTTCATGAGTACTAATTTTGCTCACAACAATATCACCACGAGCAATAATATCACGAACAAAATGATACCGAACATCAATGTGTTTTGTTCTCTCATGAAACATTTGATCTTTTGTAAGAAAGATGGCACTCATCGTCACAAAATATCATGGCTGATTTGAAGGTCTTCATTTAGTTCACTAAAGAGTCCCTTCAACCAAATAGCTTCTTTACAAGCCTCGATGTCGCCATGTACTCGGCTTCATGTGGTAGACAAAGCGATCGTAGTTTGCAAAGTGGCTTTCCAACTTATTGCACAACCTCCGATTGTAAAGACGTAACTTTGTGAGAGATCTTCTTCTATCAAGGTCTCCAAAGAAAATCAGCATCAACATACCCAATAACTCCATCTTGATTCTTCCAAACTGTAAGCAAACATCGATAGTACCTCGTAAGTATCTTAAAATCCACCGAATCGCTTTCCGGTGTTCTTTACCGGATTCGCCATATATCTCGCTAACTGCACTGCGATGCATATGATAAATGCGACGTGAACAAACCATAGCATACATGAGAGATCCCATCGCACTAGAGTATGGAACATGTGACATGTACTCAATCTCATCATCCGATTGTGGAGACAAAGCCGATGAAAGTCTAAAATGGTTTGCTAAAGGAGTACTAACAGGCTTAGCACTCGCATATTGAACTCGCAAAGAAGTTTCTCAATGTACCCCTTCCGACTTAGGTACAATTTACTTGTTTTTCTATCTCTAAGAATCTCCATACCAAGTATCTTCTTTGCTTTGGTCCCAAATCTTTCATCTCAAATTCTTCACTTAGTTGGGCTTTGACCTTTCTTATCTCTCCTTTGTCTTTTCTTTGCTATCAACATGTCATCAACGTAAAGAAGTAGATACACAAAAGAACCATCATTGTTTTTCTTAAAGTAAACACAATCACAAAACTACTTCTTTTGAAATCGTGAGAAGTCATAAAGGAATCAAACCTCTTGTACCACTCGCCTTGGTGATTGTTTTCAAACCGTAAAGGGACTTTTTCACAAAGCAAACATAATCCTCTTTTTCAAAATCTGTAAAACCCTCTGGTTGTTGCATGTAAATATCTTCCTCAAGTTCTCCATGCAAAAATACAGGTTTTACATCTAATCGCTCAAGCTCTAAATCATGCATGGCCACAATACCAAGCAAAGCTCGATCGAACTATGCTTCACAACCGGGAGAAACACATCTGTGAAGTCCACTCTGGAACTTGATCAGTAACCCTTTGCAACAAGCCTTGCTTTATATTTAGGTTCTTCAACTCCTGGAGTCCCTTCTTTCTTTTAAACACCCATTTACAACGAATGTCTTCTTACATTTAGGAAGTTTCACAAGATCCCATGTTTTGTTTTTGTGGAGTGATTCCATCTCCTCTTGCATAGCAAACATCCATTTTTCTCGAGTCTTCACAACTAATCGCCTCGAGAATAATTTGATGGCTCTTGATTCGCATCTATATCTTCACCACATTTAAAGCATAAGCAACTAGATCACCTCGAGATACTTCTTTGGAGGTTTAATTTCTCTTTTAGTTACTGTTTTTGGCGATAGAGTATTGAGGCGAATAAGCAACTCTATTCTCAATTTTGTAATGACTTGAGGAGTCGACTCAGTATTAATCTGATACTCCACCTGCTTTTGATTTTCTTTATTGGAAGAGTCTTTAAGAGATAAGTTAGGAAGCATAGCGGTTTCATCAAAAACAACATCTCTGCTAATCACAACTTTCCTATTTTCAGACCCATAACTTATACCCTTTTACACCACTTTATAACCAAGAAAAACACATTTAATGGATCTCGGTTCCAATTTTCCATTATTAACATGAGCATACGCAGACACCCAAAGATCTTTAAATCGTAATAATTAGCGGGATTACGGACCATACCTCTTGTGGAGTCTTTTTCTCAATGGCAACGGATGGAGATCGGTTGATCAAAAAACATGCACGATGAGGCCGCTTCGCCAAAACGACTTTCGGTAAGTTGGCATTTGACAACATACATCGAACCTTCTCCATGATCGTTCTGTTCATTCGTTCGCAACGCCGTTTGCTTGTGGAGTATGACGAATCGTCAAGTGTCTCTCCACGATCCCTTCGACTTGCACAATCTATTAAACTCATCGAGCGTAACTCTAAGCCATTATGCATGCGGAGGTATTTTATCTGCTTTTCCGTCTCTGCTTTTTCAATCATAATTTTCCAAGACTTAAATCACGGAAAACACATTGCTTTTCTCGCTTCAGAAGAACGCCCAAACTTTTCTAGAAAAATCATCAATAAAGGTTAGCATATAATTAGCTCCACCTCTCGAAGGCACTCTGGATGGTCCCCATAGATCGAATGAATATACTCCAACGTTTCCTTCGTGTTATGGATTCCTCTAGTGAATCGAACTCTCTTTTGCTTCCCAAAACACAGTGCTCACAGAAAATTCAGGTTTGCAAATTCCTTGCCCATCAAGAAGTCCTCTTTTGCTCAATTCTACCATGCCATTCTCACTCATATGCCCTAGGCGCATATGCCAAAGTTTAGTAATATCATCATCCGACAAGGAAGAGGAAGCGGCAATTTGCATCACCATATGATGAGAACCACGCAAAACATATAACTTGGCGGTTTTCTTTGCCCTTTCATCACAACAAGGGACCCTTTGGAAATCTTTAAAACCCCACTTTCACTGTGTATCTGCACTTTTTGAATCAAGAGTACTCAACGAAATTAAATTTCTTTTCAATTACGGAACATACCGCACGTCACTAAGTGTTCGACAACTCCATCAAACATCTTAACTTTAATTGTTCCAACACTGCGATCTTACACGAAGCATTATTTCCCATCAAAACAACACCTTCGACAATCGTTTCGTAAGTTGTAAACCAATCCCGATTGGGACTCATATGGAAGGTGCAACTGAATCAAGTATCCACTCCTCACTTACTTTAGAATCATTGACGTGAAGCGACTAGAAGTTTACCATCGTTGTAGTCTTCTACAACATCGCCTTCACGAAATTTTCTCGGTTGTTTTCCTTTGATTCGCAGCCTCCCTTTTAATCTTATTTTGTAGCTTATAGCACTCAGATTTAATGTGCCCTTTCTTCTTCACGAAGTTACAAGTTTTACCTCTATTTGAAGACTTGATCTACCCTTAGATTTACCACGATGATTTCTTTCCTGTGTACTACCACGATCATCATCAGTATTCGATCTTGTCTCCCACGAACAATGAGACCCTCTCCCCCGAGAGTCGTTTAACCACAAGATGTTTCATCTTATCATACGAGGTTAAAGAATCATAAACCTCATCAACCGTGTGAGAGACTCGCGGCTATATAAAATCGTGTCTCTAAAGGTTGAATAAGACGGAGGCAACGAACAAAGTAGAATCAACCCTAGATCTTCCTTATCATACCGAACCTCCATGGCCTCCAAGTTTGAGAGAATTTCTTTAAACACTTTTAGTGTTCGTGTACGACGCACCTTCCTCCAAACGATGAGCATAAAGACGCCGCTTCATATGCAACTTGCTTGTTAGAGTTTTCGACATACATATTTGTTCTAGCCTCTTCCATAATGCAATGCGATCTTCTCTTTCATCACATCCTGCAAAATTTCATTGGACAAATGCGGATGCAATTGTGTTAATGCCTTTCGATCCTTACGCTTCTTTTCTTCATCTGTTAATGTCGAAGGCATCTTATCTATCCTAGCGGGGCATCCTCCGAGATCCATCTGCGCAAGAACCGCTTGCATCTTAATCGCCACAACGCAAATCGGTGTTGCGATCCAACAACGGAATTTCATATTTCAAAGACGCCATTACGCGTGATCGAGATGAACAACCCTAAGCTCGGATACCAATTGTGAAAAAAATAAAATAAAATAAAAATAAAGAACACAAAATTTTACGTGAAACCCTTTTCGGAAAAAAACCACGCGAGAGGAGAAGAAAATTCACTATGTCGAAAATTTGAATCAATACAAAAGGAATAGACTATGTCTATTTATAGGCTTGTAAAGTCATATTCTAGTAGGATTGAAACACCTTATCCTAGTAAATATAAAATAGATGGAGTTTAATAAGGTTTAAAAAACCTTATTCTAAAATAAAATAAAAGAAGTCTAGTTCTATATGGATTTTACTTTTATTTTATTTTCCATCGTATTTTATTTAAATAAGAATTAGGGTCACTTAATTCTAACAAAATTCATAGTATTTTATTCACGTCTTAACTCATGATGCTTCCGGTTATTCCATCTTATTTCATGTATTCAAAATACCATTCACACATATTAGTCCATAAGACATTTGGCTATCACACAAAGTCCTCACTAAATTCATACTCATTCTATTTACCATTACTTAACCGAAACACGGAGATCATATATCATTCTTTAAAACTCTTTTAGCATATACCTCATTTCTATGCACAATTCAATCGAGAAAGTTAGCCATTTTCGGCTCATATTATGAACATTATTGATCATTCGAAAATATATATATTTATATATCACATATACTAAAACTTTATTCTATATTCATTTAATCTTTACACACATAAATTCAACTTAATCGTTTAAGAGCTTACCTCAAAAGTTATCGTACGGCTATATCGACTACACGACTACCTTTGTTTTTTCCTCGATCCGAGTTTGTCCCCATAAGCTCTTGATGCTCAATCAACAATTTTTAACTTCAATTTGCAAACGACAATGTCATCACTAAATCACTTCATGCAAGTGCCGAAACTAAGGAAGCTTCAATGGCTTTCTTTTTCTCCTCCATATTCGGCCAAGAAATAAAATTTGCATGGCCATTTTATGTTTTATTTTTATTTAATACATTTTAATATTTCATTTACCTTTTTGTCCTTTATAATAATACATAATTTCATATATGCCAAACCACCAATCTCCACTATCATAAAGTAATGGTTTATTTGATAAATAGGGACTTCTACTTTAGTAAAACATGGAAAATAAACACTTAAACAATTAGAATGCAACTTTTACATTTTACGCGATTTAGTCCTTTTTACTTAATTAACTATCGAAACGATAAAATTTTTCAACGAAACTTTAATACCATCTTTTTGCCACTCCGTAAATATTTATAAAAATATTGACGACTTGGTTTATAGAAATGAGGTCCCGATACCTCATTTCCTGAACCCACTTGACTTTAGAGTCATACCACTTGAACTTAATAAATCACTTATAAAACAAATATCACAATATCAAAAAAAATTTTAAAATCACAGTTAACTCGTAAATATTAAATATAATATTTACAAACCTACTCGTCGGATTTGATGACCCCGAAACCACTGTTCCGGTTAATCCTAAAAATGGGCTGTTACAACTCTCCCCCCTTAGGGATTTTCGTCCTCGAAAATCTTAGTAGCGACTAAGTTAGGATAACGTCCTCTTATTGAATTATGTCCATATAAACATTAGCTCATCAATAACAATTGTAATTCATTACTGCTTTCACATCGATCTATAAAATCACTTTCTTATCTTAAAACAAATACATAAACATTTCTACAAGTATACACATACATCTCATTTTCTTGATTTCATAAGCAATAATCACTTAATTGAATTTATACTTGCATTTCAAACACATATAAATCACATGTTAACATGTATAATACATAACATCAACTCACATATTCATAACCCACATTTTCATTCATGTATAAGCTGTAACCTGGCCGAAAGTATACATATTCTCAAACGTCCCAATGAATATCCTTTATAACTTTATCACATCTCAATATTCAACTTAACTTATTTCCAAAAGAAAAGTCAACTTCCACGTACCTGAACATTTAGTTCATTTAGTACATTCAATCATAGTTAATGTTACCCGTATACAGTCGAATAGGCATAAAGCCTAATATAATACACTGGCATGAGATTTATTCTAGCGCATAACTCGTATATCCAAAATTATCAGCATTCATCAAAAATTCTTACAAACTTTCGAATGTCGAAACTCAATCAAAATAATTTCTTGAACAAGATTAACAAAATAGTGTCCATTCAGCAATAGCACATATAACTTCATATACCGAGAATCTCATAGACTAAATCCATAACACATTTTCAACTAAGCACTTAAGTGTACATATAACATAAATCCATTCCTTAACAACATATCCACTATTATTTTTTTTCACGTATCCACTTATAACAAAATTACAGCCGAAACAATAATCAATCGTCAATTTATATCTATTAATCCCCAATTCAAACTCAAATACCGAATATCAGTATCTAATTAAAATTCAACATCTAACTTCAATTCTACTTCCTAACATTTGTCAATTTAAAGAGCGTCATACTTGTCTGAGTATGTCGTTTACTTAAAGCCATAGTCCAACCATGGTCTTATATGTTATCACATATCTGGTCGATGCCATGTCCTAGACATGGTCTTACACAACATCTCAAATCAATGCCTTCGTCTCAGACGAGGTCTTACATGAATCTCATTTCACACACTTAGTGCCCACTGACCGATCTCGCACACATAGTGTGTAATGGCCTAAATTCAAGGTTATCGGAACAGTGGTTTCGTAACCACAAATCCGATTTAAAGAGAAACTTATTTCAATATTTTTAAATAAAAATTGATATGATAGGAAAATCATATGAAAATATTGATAGAAAAATTTTATCGATTTAGTGATTAGTTAGAAAAAGAAATTATTGAAGAAATTGGGTAAAATAAGGTATCGGGACCTCTATCTTGTAAAACCGAGTCAAAAAATAATTTTATAAATATTTATGAAATGATAGTAATGTGGTATTAAAATTTCGTTAGGAAATTTTAATGTTTGGATAGTTAATTAAATGAAAAGAACTAAATTGTAAAAGGTGTAAAAGTGGGTAGGATGATTAAATAGCTTAAGTGTCTAATGAGAGAGGAGTTAAAAGGAAATAGACCCAAAATTTATTTAGGCTGGACGGCAAGGGCATGAAATCAGCAGGAAAATTGATAAATTAAGGGAAAAATTGGAATATTGCAAAATTAACTAAATAAAGCTAGGACTAAATAGGAAATATCTAGATTTCTCTTCATTTCTCTTCAATTCCAGCAGCTAAAAACGCCATAGGAGGGTTCTCTAAGCTGGTATTTCATAACTTTTGCACCAATTGAGTTAATCCTTACCTTTTTCTTGTAATTTTTGTGTTTCTAAGACCTTTACAACTAGGTCCTACTATTAAATTTATTAGTTTTTGATTTCATGGATGAAATTGAAAGTCACCATGGTTGAGTTCTGTAAGTATATGATAAAATAGAATGAAATTGAAGCTTTAATTTGTTTATGAGATGATTTTATTAGGTCATTTCAATAGAAATTGATTTTTAGGACCTAATTATGAAAATGTTTGGAATTAAAGTCTATTGCTGAAATTCTGATGCCTAAAAGTTGTAAACTAGTTTAAGGTGATACAATAAAGTGTTAATTGAGAAAAATAAGCTCAATTGAGAGGCTAATTGAGTAGGGACGAAATTATCATTTATTAAAAGTTCAGGTGAAAAATGGTAATAAACAGCTTGCACTAAAACAGTTTGGACAGCAACAGTAGACTAATTTTGAAAAATCACCATAAATTTTAAGAATCGAATTAGAAGATGAAAAAAATATGGAATTAAAGCCTATTGAGTCTAGTTTCTTATAGAAGAATTAGTGCAAGCAATGGATTTGTAAATTTTGAGATATAATGAATTTTGTAAGACAAGGTCAGAATGAATTCGGGTTCCCCTGTTCTGACTTTGAAAAATCATAAAAAATTTAAGAAAAATAGTTAGTGGCTTAAATTTATATGTATAGAATCCTGAATGAGTCTATTTTTAATATAAATAAACGAGAATATCATTTGAATCCTGTATGAAGAGATAATTAATTTTTAGTGAAGAAATGTCAGAACTGTTAGACAGCAGAACGGGGGTGACTTTAAAGAATAAACTGTACTGATTGGCTAAACCAAAAATTATGAAAATTTTATGGTAAGAAGATATGTGAGTTTAATTTCAGAAAAAATTATCGGATCCTAATTTTGAGTTCTTTAGCTCAAGATAAAAATAATTTAGTGACTATAACTCAAGTAGACAGCTTTGAATGAACTATAAATAATAGTTGAATTATAGAGAATGTTGCATATGAACATGAAATGTATTAAATTGATAATTAAATTCATTTATTTAGATCCAGAAGATTCAAATACGAAGCTAGATCGAGGAAAGGAAAAATTTCAGGATTAGTAGATTTTTGTACACGAACCAGTATCAAGGTAAGTTCATGTAACTTGAATTATATTCTTAAATACTTGAAATGTATGTTATTGATGTGAATATGATTTGAATGTTCATTATATGAAAATTGATGAAACATTGACATATTTGATAAAAAGGGAAAGAAATCTCGGTTGAATGAAAGGAAAATTCGATGGATCTCTGAAAAGGAATTGACGGTAAAAAGGATCTAGCCCGGACGGGTGATCCTATCCTGATATAGCCCTCCCGAAGAATATGTGTAAAATGGATTTAACCCAGACGGGTAATCCAAATTAGGGTCTGAATTTAGCCTAAACTGGTAATTCAAATCCAAACTCATTAGAGTAATTGTCGTTACAGGGGATTTAGCCTGGACTGGTAATCCCGCTGCAAGGTTGAGGTTCACGGGAGTGTGCTCTCTGAAATAGAAATGTGCGCACATGAAATGAATTGACGGACTCGGATTTGTACACTAAAAGTGTACCTCTGAAAAATCTATCGAAATTTCGAGTAATTCAACGGGATAAATATGGAAAAATAACAAGGGAATGGAATTCATGGTATTGATGAGCTCATCAATCATGATATATATTATTGATACATGGAAATTATTGTACTAACTTGAGTGTTGAGTTTGTGCATGTTAGGGTAATAATGCATTGAATGGATATATGTAATATTTATTGTATTGTACTGAAAATATTAGGTAGGTATAATTCTTGTTACATGAGCTTACTAAGCACAAAGTGCTTACTCTGTTTCCTTTTCCCCTGTTTTGTAGTGTTAAGAGCTCAGAGGTCAGATTTAGTCAGAGACACATCACACTATCAACCTCAGGATTTCGGTATATAAAGAAACTTTATTTTGGGAATCAATGGCATGTATAAGCTGATAAAGTAAATGATTCTGTGAAATGAATGTAAGGTTAGCCAATGGTATGGCTAACAAATCTTGGTTTTGTTATGTGATGAGGTTATCTTATAAAAATGTATGAATCTATCTTGAAAATATGTTGAATTGGATTGGTTGATGTGGATTGGTCTCTATTTAATATTGCAGGGAAGGTTAGATATCTGTAAAAGGGATTATATTGAGTTTTCTTAAAAAAAAATTTAATTCGTAAACTCCGGTAATGCCTCGTACCCTATTCCGGCAATGAGTACGGGTAAGGGGTATTACATAGTGCTCAGTTGAAGAACTCGCACACACAGTGCCTCAATTACCGATCTCGCACACATAGTGCTCGGTTAAAGGAATTTGCACACACAGTGCCTCTAATCATTCGCACACATAATGCCCATATTCATTCGTTATTACACATTGAAATGACTTAACCAATTCTATAAAATGTCATATATGTACACTTTAAACGTATTCTTTCATTTAACTTTGAATTCATATAGTAATGAACACTTAAACCTTGCTCGAATCACCGGCATTAAGCCTGCTAGGCACGAAGACCCGAATACACATCACCCAAGACGACGGCTCACTGGCACGGCGCCCGAATACATCATCGAAGACGAAGCCCACGCTAGGCACGAAGGCCCAATACACATCACCGACACGAGCACAAGCTAGGGCACGAAGGCCCGAATACACATCACCGAAGTTTCATGCATATTTATTCACATTTTAATACATTTCATATAGCATATCATATTTGTAATTCACTTACTTCGTTTCAATATATACATATCATATACACCTTGACATTATATCATAGATATCATTTACATGTAGGCTCATTCCAAATACATTATTTTCTCTTCAAAGTTCTCATTCACATATTTAAAACATAACATCATATATAACATTAACAAAGCATAAACTACACAGCAATTCCATCTCTAATAGATGACATATATATGTACATAAAATCCTGAACCAAAATATAACTTCCCATGCATACAATATACATCACTATTATCCTAATATACTTTTCCATATTTATTTCATAACACATTCAGCAAAAATTACTTTGCATTTCAATACTTCAAATGTATATCATACTTCTATTCATACCTTTCTCAATTTTGACACATCATAAGCATGTTTAAATCCTCTCAATACCAATCACTACAAACTTTGATCGGGATCTAATTCATTATATTACGAAAAACACATTTTAACTATCAGAAATCATCACACTATCATTTTATCACTTTATGGCATGTATAGCTAGACTCACACGTGCTACGTTAGTCCTAAAATTGACTAAACCGTAGCTCTGATACCAATAAAAATGTAACACCCCTATCCCATAACCGTCGCTAGAATAGGACGAGACGTTACCAGAAATTAGGAATCGGATCAGAACAGTAAAATTTTGAACCTTTTCTTAAATAAAAGATCATTTATTTATATAACTAATAGACACAAACAAAGATCGAATTTAAAACTTATAAAAGTAAACTTCTATAAGATGCCATATTCGCATGGCTTATCTACAATAGTCAAAATATCATTCTACCTATAGTCTAACCTATACATGCCATAAGCTAAGTCTAAATCACATGATTACCACAATAGTAGATAGTGTGACGAAGTGCTGACGATCCCCGAGATAATAGTAAGAGTCAACGATCTACAAAAATAAATAGAGAAACATAACATTCAAAGTAAGCTTTCATAAGCTTAGTAAGTCTTAAGCAATTTAAACAATTGAACTTAAAAACAAACCAAATGTTCGAAATCACATAACACTTTCTGAGTACAATACTATTTGGCCGATTATGCACAAACACATATCATTTTACTCCGTTTATACTCAAACTCATATAAACATAGTATTTACAAGCTTCCGGATTAACTTTAATTCTTTCAAATTTCACTAGTGTATCATTTCTTACCCACACTTACTTTCAACATTCATAGTTAAATGGCATATCGAAAACTATCTTGTAACTTTGCATAATGACTGAGTGCACATATATACAAATATACATATGAATTTACAACATCTTTTCATATGCTTCTCATTACACATTCTTAATTCCCGTCAGATCAATCTCACATATATAATATATATATATCACATACCTGAATCACTTAATGTGTAATACGAGTTCAATTTATCATCTAAGCATAGGATCTCGTAGTCATATACTTTATCGAATTCACTAGCATTTGGCCTGCGATGTATAAAACTCGAACATAACACCAAAGACGGCCTACGGGACTTTAAACCCGGATACAATCTCAAAGACAATTTATTTTATATACTTTTACTAACTTTGGCCTCATCAAATATCTAATAATACCCACTTTTCACAATTGGTCATTCGGCCACATTATATACACATAAGTACATATATAAGATAATGCTTTTATCATTACTTGCTAATACATCATATACTTTGCTTTCATTTAAATAACCACTCAGCCATATTACATTTCTAAGTAAGCATTCGGCCTCACTATACAACTAAGATAGCACATATTTCAATAAAGGCCATTTAGATAACTTGCACACATTTAATATTAGCCATTTCGGCCTCACCACATATACATATCTTGTCCATCAATTTCATCATATCAAAACCACTTATATATCATTTCCTAACGTCACAATTCAAAATTCACATATGGTTTTAATCAATATCTTATAAGCAACTCAAACAGTTTTATCAATGTTTACAACATAATCACAAATTCACTACAAGCTGTCTTCCTGAGCAACAGTCATTTAATTATTTGTAACTGGAGCTACGAAACTCCAAATCAAGTGTCGTTAATTTTCTCTGAAAATAAACTCATATATCTTTCATCCATAAAATTTTCATAATTTTTGGTTTGGCTAATCAATACCATATTTTTCTTAAAGTTTCCCATGTTTCACTATATGACTAATCTGACCACTCTTCACTTCGAATCAAATTTCTTATTGTACAGAATTCAAAATATGTTCTCGTTGATTTCATTTGAAACTAGACTCATTAAGCTTTAACTACATAATTTTTTTAGCCTCTAACTCAACTCCAACAATTTATGGTGATTTTCTAAAATCACACTATTGCTGCTGTCCCAAGCAGATCTATTACAATTTACTCTTAAATTTCCAAAAGTTCAAACACTTAAGAACTTACTAAGATCTCAACTTCCCTTCTTCAATTTCCTAATCACATTAGTAGTTTCACTTACTTTGTAACATTAATCCACAATTCATCTCATAATTCATTCGGTAATTTCATCACATAATTTATTAAAATACCATCCCCTTATATTGATTTTAAATACATTCAAGAATTTGAAGCATAATTTCATAGCCAAATGTAATCACTATTCGGCATTTACAAGAAATTCATAGTATTTTATTCAAGGTCTTAACTCATGATGCTTCCTGGTTATTCCATCTTATTTCATGTATTCAAAATACCATTCACACATATTAGTCCATAAGACATTTGGCTATCACACAAAGTCCTCACTAAATTCATACTCATTCTATTTACCATTACTTAACCGAAACACGGAGATCATATATCATTCTCTAAAACTCTTTTAGCATATACCTCATTTCCATGCACAATTCAATCGAGAAAGTTAGCCATTTTCGGCTCATATTATGAACATTATTAATCATTCGAAAATATATATATTTATATATCACATATACTAAAACTTTATTCTATATTCATTTAATCTTTACACACATATATTCAACTTAATCGTTTAAGAGCTTACCTCAAAAGTTATCATACGGCTATATTGACTACACGACTACCTTCGTTTTTTCCTCGATCCGAGTTTGTCCCCATAAGCTCTTGATGCTCAATCAACAATTTTTAACTTCAATTTGCAAACGGCAATGTCAGCACTAAATCACTTCATGCAAGTGCCGAAACTAAGGAAGCTTCAATGACTTTCTTTTTCTCCTCCATATTCGGCCAAGAAATAAAATTTGCATGGCCATTTTATGTTTTATTTTTATTTAATACATTTTAATATTTCATTTACCTTTTTGTCCTTTATAATAATACATAATTTCATATATGCCAAACCACCAATCTCCACTATCATAAAGTAATGGTTTAATTTATAAATAGGGACTTCTACTTTAGTAAAACATGGAAAATAAACACTTAAACAATTAGAATACAACTTTTGCATTTTACGCGATTGAGTCCTTTTTGCTTAATTAACTATCGAAACGGTAAAATTTTTCAACGAAACTTTAATACCATCTTTTTGCCACTCCGTAAATATTTATAAAAATATTTACAACTCGGTTTATAGAAATGAGGTCCCGATACCTCATTTCCTAAACCCACTTGACCTTAGAGTCATACCACTTGAACTTAATAAATCACCTATAAAACAAATATCACAATATCAAAAACATTTTTAAAATCACAATTAACTCGTAAATATTAAATATAATATTTACAAACCTACTCGTCGGATTTGGTGACCCCGAAACCACTGTTCCGGTTAATCCTAAAAACGAGCTGTTACATAAACCTAAAAAGATAGTTGTCATTCATCAACTCTTGAATAATCTCCCCATCCCACCAGCTGTGCTTATGATAAGCGTCCCCGTGATCACCATTCTCGAACTTTCTTGGACGTTGTGAAGGGGGACGAGGGCGTATATCGCCAAGGCTGATCATCCTTAAGGGTCTATTCCCGATTTTTTCGTCCTAGAAAAGATGGGTGAATCGGACCATGAACCTGTTGGAGGATATTGGAGTAGCGCGCTAGACGATAGTGGCGGTGTGCCACGGACTCTCGTAACCAAATTCAGGGGGTTGAATCTCAACCAGGGCACCTGGTTGCAGGTATAGTGGGTCTTGGGGGATGGGGTCCAGATCATACCTGCCTCTTTTTGACATAGTCCTTTTGGCCGGAGACTGAGAAACAGAGAATGATGAAAATGGTGAAATGTGACTCTGATTCTGGGTCTCATTTTTTTATATTTTTCATCTTTATATTTGGGATTAAAAATCAATTCAATTATATTACAATTAGTAATATTATTAAATATAGTTTAATAATATAAATATTAATATGTAGGTTGTTTATAATAATTTCTGAATTAGATCGAAAATCTAAGTAAAAATTTTGTTAAATTTGTCATGTAAATATTTATGAGATTATTATATAAAAGAATATGTTAATAATTGTTATGAAATTGATCTGAAAGTAAAGTTGATATAATTTTAATTTAAATAACAAAGTGAATAGATTATGTTTAGTGAAATTGATGTAAGGACTAAATTGCAATGTGTATAAAAATTAGAGAACTGGAATAAAATATTATAATAGAAAGCTTAAATTAATTTTTTAATTATACTAATTTATATGCCAAGTGAAATTTTGATGATTATTGAATTTCATGAGATTAAGGACTAAATTGTAAAAAGTATAAAGCTTGCATTGTTATTAATTGTTCAGTGAATGTGATGATTTTAACATATTAAATGTTGATGTAGACAAGATTTGAAGTAGGATATAGATGGCATGTCATTAAGAAGTCTTATGTGTGCCAGTAATAGTGGCATTTAGATGCAATTCAGCAATACCGCACTTTAATGCTAATGACAATGGCACTTCGGTGCATTTCAATGACTTTGCACTTCGGTGCAATAACAGTGTACGCACATTTGTTCTAGTGGTTCAGTGTTCTATCCACATATCCTTTATGTCCTATTAAATCTATATTTGGGCTAAAATGAAATGGTAAGTGAAATTTAGTAGTGCATTGGTGAGTAACATATAATAAATAGTTTGAGAATCTTAATGCTTAATGTCTACTTAATTCCATTTTAATATATCATAAATAGGGCATTTATATGTTTAATATTGATTACTTGCAAAGGCAAAGCTTAATTCTTGACTATTTACTAAGTTTTTATAAGCTTAACTCATTATTTTTTCAACGCGTAGTTAAAAGCTCGACTTAAAGTTTTAGAGTGAAGTTACTATCTTAACTCATCTCACATTAGTTTATGGCATGTACATAAGTTTAACTAAATTATATGTTTAAGATTACTAGTGAAAATACTTAGTGAATCTTGAATATTTTGTTAGCTCTGTGAACTTGGTTGAGCTTTATTTGGAATATATGTTGATTTGATGGTGATTAATGTTTTATAATGTTCAGAAATA
Source organism: Gossypium anomalum (assembly GCA_025698475.1). Taxonomy (NCBI): domain Eukaryota; kingdom Viridiplantae; phylum Streptophyta; class Magnoliopsida; order Malvales; family Malvaceae; genus Gossypium; species Gossypium anomalum. The sequence continues at coordinate 70,284,471 of CM046957.1, read as the reverse complement.
TTAGGGAATGATTGGTAATGGTTTTGGCTTGATTTTAGGTGTTCCGAGCATGTTTTGGGGGCCCTTGCACACTTATTTCGCAACAAGTCAGGCTTGTATGAATACAAGTAGACAGAATGCCCCAATGAACAATTTCAAGGCATTTGTATCGGTACAAGTCATGGTTGTACCAGGACAACTGGTACAGATCACCTAGTTTGGTCTGTTTTGCTCCAAAGAAGTTCCGAATGTATTCTGATTGCAACCAAATTTTGACGATAGCTTGAAAATGACTCGGACCACTCCAAATGAGCTTAATTTGGTTAAAAATGAATTGAATTTAATGATGTTCAAGTTTAATGCTCTTGTGCCCAAGTGTGACACTCGCTGCTCGGGTTAGCCCAAGAAAGGAGTGTTACAACTAATATCTCAACAATCGGTTATAGAAATTACATTGCTGCAACTGTGGATGATGAGTTGTCGGGTAAATAGCTTCTCACGGGATTCTATGGTTCTCCCGAGCCTACGCGTAAAGCTGCTAGTTTTGCTCGTCTTTGTTCTCTCGCAAGTACTTAAGAGTTACCTTGGGTATGCATTTGTGATTTTAACAATCCCCTTTCTCTGAATGACAAAAGGGGTGGCGGTGATTACCCGACTGCTTGGCTTGAGGGGTTCAAGGACTGTATTTTGGATTGTGAACTTGTTGAAATTCTATTAACTAGGTTTCTATTTACTTAGGAAAGAGGTCGAGGGTCTGCTGCTTTTGTTCGGGAACGCCTTGACAGAGCTTTCTAATCAAGGGTGGGCGGCTTTATTTCCTTTTCATAGTTTGTTTAATTTAGCTTGTTCTTATTCTGATCATAGTCCAATAAAACTGCATGGTTCAACGATGGCTCCATTATGGCGTGCGAGTACAAATGGCCCTCGGTTGAGGGTTTTATGAGGGTGATTCAGGAGAATTGGGGATGATCGGATCTGAGGGAGGTTATGGATAAGGTGGCTTGTTGTGCTGCTTCTTTGCAAGATTGGAACCGCTCTTCTTTATCACATACTACCGGCCGATTGAACGATTTAATGCGGAAACTAGAGATATTGTATCTCTAATAATTAAACTTTCATCCTTTAATGTCCAAAGAGACAAAGTTAGATTATAGATACGACCACAGAGAAAGTAAATATTGATCTCAGCAAAGACAAAAATGGGCCTTTAGCTAAAACCATAGGGAAAAACTGAAAGATATTCATGTATTTTCTTCAAGTAAAATCGCTTATAATATATATTTAGACCAAGCTGTGTATAAAATGTCGAATCACATAACAGTGAATAAAATAACTCGAAGTCTAAAAACTAATCATGTACGTATGTATGTATATGTATACACATAGGCACGTAACAACACCAAGAAATTAACAAATGTAAAAAATGTAAAGGAAACCAGAAAAGAATCAGTGAACGATATGTAATAAAGGTCTGATTAGTTCCCACAGTGCCATTTTGATGTAGGAACACAGCTCAGGTAATGGCACCAGCTGCAATGGTCATGTCCATTCTCTCCTCTAAACAGCATTACCAACCCCACTGTGAAACTGTCATCATTCGAAAAAGGAAAACAGAGGAGATTAAACAAACGGGACCAGAATTATAAACACGAGCTGCTAAACTAGTAATGTAGGGTTGAGAGAACTTACCCAGCAATGAGTAAAACCATAGCGATCACCAAAAATAGGTATTGGTATGCCTTATGCTTAGATGTTACACGAGCACCAGCAGGAAGATGTTTACGTCCCACCCACCCGAATTGGGGCCGAAGCAGCAAAACGAACCCGAGGAGAAAACCGGTTAAGAAACCTCCAATATGTGCAAAGTTGTCGACGTGAGGAAGAATCCCCACTGCTAAGTTAATGACAATGATGACCATGAGTGTGATCAGAGCTGCAGCCTACAAATTAAGGTAAAAAATCAATATCCTCAATTACTTTTGAAGCCACATGAAAAAAGCAATCACCTATAACCCTGGTTTCCCTTCATTGCATTTCTAAGTAGATAGGAAGCTGAGGCAACTAATATTACCTTATTTGTATAGATAGTCCAATTAGTCAGCAGCTCCGACAACATTGCTCCAAGAAGGCCAAATAAAGCACCAGAGGCACCAACAGAAATGCTACGTTGAATGAAAAGAGACGATAGTACGCTACCACCAAAACCGGACAATAGATAGATAAGCCCAACACGTACTGCCAGGAGAAAGAACATATGTCAATTAAAAAACCAACCAAAGACTGACAAAACGCTTATAAATGTTACATATTCTAGAAATACTATACAATTGCAAAAGGGAACAGATAACGTACTGAATCCAAATTGTTGTTCAAGGCGTATTCCAATGAAGATCAAGCTCAAAATGTTTGCAAGTAGATGAATAACACCAGCGTGCAGCCAGATGCAAGTGATAAGCCTCCACGCTTGATTGCCATGCACTACCTTGTCCCAGTTTAAGGCTCCCAATTTTTCCAATCTGAAGAAGAACAAGGAGAAAGAACAACATAAACTTACACAACTCGCGATTATCAACGACGACATGGCATAATAAAAAAAAGGATTGCTAAGCCATAAGGATATAACATGTTCGAGTTTATGTACATACTGAATGACGATAGCCAAAACAGAACTTCCACCTAGTTACTATTAGAAACATTAGGATTTGCATTAGAACATACAAAAACAAATATAAAGCTACAAATTAACTAACTTCATTACCCAGTCCATGATTTTTGGACAAAGTTCATTACCCAAATTAACAAAGCAACTAACTTAAGTTCCTATAAAACCATTAATCCTTAAATTAACAAAGCAACTAACTTCATTACCCAGTCCATGATTTCCAGACATGCCATTATTTAACAAAGCTCGAATTTGACTCAATTGATAGCTCGACCAAGTTCGATTCTTTTTTCGAGTAGCTTGCAAGCACCTTTACACCCCTACTATAGACAAAGCAAACCATGACATTTCATACTGAGAATTCCTATTGCTGCTAAATGAACAAGGAAGAAGAAATCTAATAATAACCTTAAATAGTATCAATCAAATCAGACACAAATTTCCAATAGAATCAAAATAAATCACAGATTGATGTAACCTTTAGCATGATCCAAGGATAATCCTGTAGAAGATCAATTCGGGACTGCAGTTGAATCATCAAATAATAACTTCCTACATAAACAACTTCTAAAAGATACCAACAGTCCATATCTAAAACTTGCAAGCAATCTTTTTTCCCCCTTCTTTAGAATTGAAAGTTGCAAAAGGACCCTCAACTTCAATTCCAACCCAATTTCCCATCACGCATAAAAAACACAAAAACTAAACAAAATCTCAGAAAACCAGAGACAGCAAAAAGAAGTGAAATTTAAAGATAGGGGGAACATGAGACATACGTATTAGAAGAAGGACCAAAGAGAGGATTTTCTTTCAAAGGTTCAAAAGAAAGCCTGCCAAGGAACCTAGCCACACAACCACCTTCAACTCCCTGATTGTTCCTAGGACAGTTATTAACATACATCACCACAACAAAAACAGAAACATTAGCCACTACAAACATCGGAACAAGCCATGAAGTCCATTGTTTTTCATTATTTTCCACATAGTAAGAAGAAGAAGATGATTGGTTATAGCTATTCCCCCTGTTCTTCACATTACTTCCTCCTCCTCTTTCAAGATCCCCACTTGCCATTTCACCTTCAAAAACCAAAAAGTCCCTTCCTTTTTGACTCTTTAATTAACGAAGTTGTGATCTTTTTTTCTGGGTTTTCTTGGGGGGATTGAGTTGAAGTTTATATTAACTCAAAAGAAGAGTGGCTTAAAAGAAATATGGATGACTAGAAATGGGAAGAAAAGGAGAAAAATAATTGGGTTTTGCTTTGTTTATGTAATTGGTGTTGTTAAAGCGTTGAAGTTAAAACATGGGAGTGGTTTTCTTTCTAAATTTTCGCTTTGGTTTTTAGGATTTGGAGCACAGTCTGTCTCTTTCTATTGTTGGGGGATGATGCTTCTCGGTGGTTTTGTCAGTAAAGCGGTGGGGGTTGATAGAGTAACCTAACTCTATTTTTAATGCAATAAATAATATATGGAAGTACTCTATATGAAATTACTAATATACCCCTACCTTCAACAAAATTTTGATCCCTTTTTGGAGTAATAATAATTTTAACCCTTAATTTTTACATATTTTTATCAATTTGACCCTTATTTTTTTTAAAGTTAAACTTAGTCAATGCTAACTAAAACATTATTTTTTAATGATGTTAATATGCCAACTCGCATGACAGTGCACGTATATTTCATTAAAGAATCAAGATTTAAAAAATTATAAAAAGTCTAAAAAAATAGCATGAAGTGCATGTAAATTGTTATCCGAATTATTATATTTAAAAAATTAATACTTTAATCAATATTTTTATTTTTAAAAAATACAACAATTTAACCCTTTTTAAAAGATTGATGGTCAAATATTACACTTTTTAAAAAGTTAATGATCAAATTTAGCTCAAAAAAATAAAAATTAAATTAATAAAATATGTAAATATTAAGAGCTAAATTTACTATTATACCTTTAATTAAATCTTTCAAAAAAGTATTCTTCTAATAAAGTTACTCTACCAATTTAGGTATTTTAAAATATTTATCAATTTATACATATTTTAAAAAATATTTTGAATTATTTTTCACTTAAATTGGATTTAAATTGGTATGATAATTCAAATAATAACTTGATTAAATATAAATAAATTAAATTATACTTAAATTGGATTTAATTTTATTTAATGAAAGCAAAATTATCTAATAAAAGATGGAGAGATAATTATTTGGGGAAAAGAGAGATTAGGAGACAAAATGATGATTTGAAAAGCAATAAAAAAGGTTTTAATCTTCTTTTAGCTCTTCTTTTAATCATTTCAATATGTTAGAAAGGGCAAAAGGAAAAGTTTAATCATGTTTTCTTTATTACTATTATAATATATTAATTTTTTTTAGTATTTTTAATATATTTCAAATCTAATAAATATAATTTTTAATTAATTTGAATTCAGCCCCTTTATTTTTCTTTTATTTCAGTCATTTTCAATTATTTTATTATTTTAACCTCTCTTTCATTTTTCTTTTTTTCTTTGACCAATTTAAATTAAATTTTAAGTTTGGTTTAACCATTTTTCCTAATGGCAACCCATTATCCTTTGTTCTTTTAAATTTAAAAAAAATATTTTTTTTTATTTTTAAAGGATCAAAATATATTTTTACCATTAGAATAACCCACTTTTTTCATTTTAAAATTAGTTTATATAAATTTCAAAAAAAAAAAGTTTATATATTATTATCTAGCTCAAGTCAATATTGATTCCAAGTACAAGTAGAAAAAGTAAAATATATATATATATTAAAAAATCAATAGTTTTTTTATTTATATTTTACACTTAAATACTTCACTTATGGAGTTGGATTTTTTTTCCAAGTTGGAATTATAATGATTTTGAATGCATTTTTCAAATAGGATGAGATCATATATTTGGTGGAATTATGTCACCTTTAGATCAACAATTAAATTTCAAAACACAAGTCTTTTTCCAATGGGGGAAACACATGTTTTTTTTTTCTTTTAAATTGCTTTCATTAATTTCCAGAAATTTTAATTTGATCAAGTAAAAGTATCATAGCGGTTTTTTTTACTATGAATCAAATTGTATTTTGCTTCGTCTACTAAAAAGTGGCAAATTAGTCCTTTTTGTAAAAATTTCATCATTTTGTACTGTTAAAAACTCGCATAACTAACAGAAAAACCAGACAGTGACGCTTGGTGTGCCACATATACCTCGTGTTGATATACAATGACTAATTTAGAAATGGATGAAATTTTTAATAGAATGACTAATTTGCTCTTTGACCTAACGTACATGAATTAATTTGCCTATTTTTTTAATATAGAGGCTAATATGTAATCTAACTCTTAATATAGAGACCTACATAATACATTTACCATCAAATTCGACTTTCATTTTCTTAATTCACTTTTGAAATAACAAAAATCTAGTTTTATTTGTTTATTGTATTTAATTTAATTTTAAAAACTTTCGCAAATTTAAAAAAAAATAAAGTTAAGTTTGTAATTTATATTTCTAATAAATTTGCAAAAAGAAAATTTAAATTTCAAACATATTGGGAAATAATAATGATTATGTATAAGTCCAAAGTTATGCCTAATTCTACAATTGAAAATATTTAATAAAAGAAAATCACAACTTAAATGTTGAAGTTGTAGATGATAATTGTTTGTCATTTTATTTGGGTATAATTAAATTTAGTTTGCAAATATTATGTTATGTTTATTTGGGTAATAGTTAGATTTTTTTTATATTTTTTAAAATTTTTTATTCAATGCAAATAATTCTTTAAATAATTTCTCTATAACATATAATATAAATGAAGTTACAAAAATCCTAAACCCCAAATGAAATCACGTTTAGAGGACTTAGGGTCCTTTTAAATGAGTATTTATCTCTAATGCGGTGCTTTAGTTTTGTTTGGCCTCTCGCTACAGTATTTAATTTTATTATTATCTTATTTTTATACTAATCACAAATAAATACATCGAATATTTAAAATCCGCCCTTAATTTGGATGCGGTGAAAACGCGGAGGCAAAATGGAAAAAGTAAGGGTGACGCAAGCTGACATTAGGCGGAGGCGGAGGGAATAGATGATGAAGTTGGTTGTAAGAAGCGTGTTGCTTGCGCGTATCAATATGTATGTGAAACATGGATCTTATCTGCAGGAGAACATGCACAAATTGTGTTGAAGTATGAGTTGGTGAAACGGGTATGGTAGGCTGCCTTGCTTGCTTCCAAGCTACTCTCTCATCTACATCTCTTTGCCATTTGTCTCTCATCTGCCCCCTTTTCTTTCTTTTTTTTATGACTTTTTTCCCTTCAGTCCCTCTCATCCACCAAAACCACTTTTAACCTCTGCCTCTCATTCTATATTTATGTGTTATGTGGGAACTTTCCTTTCTCATTTTTCATCTATGTTTTGTACCTACTTTAAATTTAGTATTTCTATGTTTCTTTATAGGGATAAAGTATATTTAACCTCTAAATTTGATAACTTTCTTTTAATTTGGTCCTTAAAATTTTTCCCCAATAGTCTTGAAACTTAAGTTGGAACTAAATGTTTTTTATCATCTTTTTTATGTATAAAGTTCGTATTTCATTGAAAATTTAAATATAAATCTTTTACCACTCTTCGGATTACTCAGTGTTTGTGTTTGGGTTAAGTTTAAAATAAAAGGAAATAATAAGGTTGAAAACTATTGCTCACCTCAGCTTTTATGGTTGAACCAAGACAAGGATGATCATAATAATTCCTTTTGAACTTTGATTAGTTATGTCTGGTGTTAATCAACAGGTCCACCTCAATAAAATAAACGCATTAGGGATGCTTTCTTCTCCATTTTAAGTTTTATTTCTTAATAAAACTGAGATGGATTGATAACAAGTGGCATTAATTTCTAGCCTTCCTTTAGCAGGCGATACGAGAATATTTTAGAAGCATTTTGACAAAAAGTTATCCCTACCTTTAAAGTATTTTTCAATTCTTTTTAGTGTTTTTATATTAAAATACTTTCAGAAATTACTAAATTAAATAATTAGTGATTGTTCATGATTCTCAATGCATTAAATAAATTTTAAAAAAGCTTATTTAAAGATTAGATAAAAATGAAATCTTTAATAAAAGTTACATCCAAGACTAACATTATAAATGTAAATTGTTTTTCACTTAAATATGTTGGACGTCCAATGATGCAAATCTTTATTGATTCATAATTTATCTTAAAAAAATCACAAAAACGACCTATTCAAGAGCAGAGTTGAGCAATTCAGATCAACCGAGATTAATTTAAAATAAGGAAATTTGGACTTCAAACCAGCCTGACCCAAATTATTATTTAAATTTAATTATAAAAACATTTTATTTTTAATAAATAATAAATTAGAGTCATAAAAGAATCAAGCTCGGCCAACCCAAGTGAGGTCTAAAAGAGCCATTGGATCCAGTTTCCTATGTCTCAAGTCTCAAGTCTCAACCCAGGGGCCAGGTTTTAGGTAGCTGAGTTGCCCATTCCATGTCTATAATCACTTACTTAAAGCCTAAAAGCCATAGACCTAGGCCTAATTCACAAGCCATAATCACAACCCACTTCTCCAGAGCCACTTCAGGGGCTTAGGCCGTAGCCATAACTACCCTGCTTCTATTTCTTGGTTTGCATAAGTTTCACAATATGAATAAACTATGAACGACAACAACAATCAGGTTTTGATTAACTAAAAGTTGAAGCTAAAATAAATAAAACCTTGATTTTGTTATACAACTCGTTATGGTATTCATGAGGAAAATGGCATCTACACCGAAAACGATCAAAAGATTCGCCGTCGCCATTCACTAACATGACACACAGGAGGCCATGAAGGAGAAACCAATTAAAAGGCAATAAGCTCAGGAATGGGTAGCAACTAGCAAGTGCCCATATAAAAGCAACTTCAGCAATCAAATGAACAAAATAGGTTTCTATGCATGTAACCTAAGACATCCAGTGCTAAAATCTGCTTATTATCACATAAAAAGGTTCTCGTAAGGAGACACCAGCAGGCTCTAATTTTACTAACCATTTTAAGTTATGTTGCTTTAGCAGTTTCGCGAACTTGAGAAAACTTTGCCAGAAGACCACACAACTGAAGATATGAACCAACTCCATCACAGATCCTCATATGAGCAAACCCAGTTTCCTGCAACTCATAAGAAATAATAAATATTGTGGCAAAAGACTGGATTTTGTACTTAAATGTAAATTAAATACCGGCCTAGCAAGATTGGTGTACCTTCATGAATTCCAGTTTTAAGTACTCGGCCATATCATAATTTTTTATTATTCTGAAAAGGGTAGTGATTATATCAGTAGGAGAATAGCCCAAATCGTAGAGTTGCTTCAGAGCGAAACAAGCATCATCAAATTTCCCTTCAAGTACATTGCGGACCATATTTTTCACATGCAATGGATGAGGCTGGTCACAAACCTGAAAAGGAACAAACATATTATAGCATTCCCAAAGATATATCGTACCAATTTGTTAGAAGTACTTTTTGAGATATAACCTTGAAAACATTTTCTTGATTGACAAAACGGAATCCACTGTATGTAGCCTGCAAGTTGTTCAACGCCTGTCTCATATCACCATCAGCTGTGAAAATGATGGCTTCAAGACCTTCCGGAACATACGGTACCTGCATTGATTGCAAAGTGAGGTCAACTATACATTTGCATCAACGGAAATCATCATTGATTGTCCTGAACAATAAATCCTTGAGCCACTCAACAGTAAACAGTTATCTCAAAGTAACTAAAATTCTGCCCCTTTAGTATTTTTCAGCTAACATATGGAAGTGTGGAATCATCATTGCAACTTATAGACTTTGCTTGATAAAGTAAAAAGAAAATAGGAAGGATAGAAAATTGGAAGAATAGATCAATAGAAAGATGGAAAATATAATTTTTCTTTCCATTGGTGTGCTTGGTAGGAAAGATGGAAAAATCAAAAGAAAAAGTAAATTTCTTTCTAGTCATTGCTACGTAGAGTTGAAAAATAAGAGGAAAGAAAATGAAACCTTTGTAAAATGCATAATTTTGAACTAAAATACATCTACCTCTCATTTGGAATGATTTGTTTATTATGCATTAAGATAGAAATTCATCATCTCTCTTGTCTTCTTTCGTCTCGATTTTCTTTCCTACCAAGCACACCCAAAATTTATTTTCTTATAACTTTTCCACTCCCTCCTTCCATCCTTCCACTTTTCACTCAACCAAACACACCCTTAGTGTTTAAAAAGCAAATAGACAAAAGGCATTCCCTTGAAAAGAGAAGTGATGAAATTGGCAACAAGCAAAAATGTTAGCATTTCATAGAGACTCATCTTTAATGATAACAAGAATGAGAAAAGTAGGGGGGCCAAAGGTACCCTACAGACATCAAGTAACATGCAGGAATAAAACTTATTGCAAAAAAACTAGTATACCTGCTCTGCATCTACTACCACCATGAGACGGCCAAGAATCTCCTGATCAGATAACCTTGAAAATCGAACAAGGGCACATCTACTCTGAATAGGTTCAATGATTTTTGATGAGGTATTGCAAGCAAGAGCAAAACGAGTAGAGTTTGAGTATATTTCCATCGTCCTCCTCAAGGCTTGTTGTGCACCAGATGTCATGCTAACAGCAAAAAGATATAAGCATATCAGATATTTAATCGAAAGAAAAGAAGAAACACAGTGCAACTGTAAGTTATAACATTATAAACTCAAAACCAAAAGAAGCTCCCAGCACAAATTAACAAAACATAAATACACAAGGTAGTTTGATTATTCAAATTCTAGCAGATACAAGTAGATTATCAAAAGAAATAGGCAGCATGATCACATAGATTATCAAAAGAAATAGGCAGCATGATCAACATCAAGATTCATGTTATACAATCACTAGATTTTACCTGTCAGCTTCATCCAAAATAATTATCTTGTGCCGTCCAGGAGGTAAAGTTACTTTCTTTTGAGCAAACATCTTAATCTTGTTCCGAACAACATCTATACCCCTATAAGATAAAAAGAAAAATAACAATGGAATTTGCCAACTTGAAATTCAAAAGTTAAAGGAACTAAAATGCCACAAACACCAAAAGTTTACCTGTCATCTGATGCATTAAGCTCCAAAACAGCCTCCTTATAGACTGGCCCCAAAAGCTCATGTGCAAGAGCCAAAATACTAGTTGTTTTACCAGTTCCAGGAGGACCCTAAAAAATATCGAGCAGAATATTCATGAAATAAGAATTCTTATTCATTGCTTGGATTTTTTTTTTTTTTAATTTTGCTTTCATTCATTAATTCTCAAAGACATTAATCCTTAAAAAATAACTCAAAAATATGTTTTAGCTATACAAGATCTCGCTACACTACATTCAAAGCAAGTCATCAGCCTACTTTACGGTCCTTCAAGCAACTTTACCCCTTTTTTTCCCTAAAATTTTAACTTAATTACGGAACCTTACCACATTTCCAACGCTTAATGAAAATCCACCGGTTATTATTCTTCAATCAAAAACTGAAGATCCCACCAGTTATTTTAGTAGAGCCATTGCTACTATGAGTTAGGGTTTTAACTAAACTAATCGAATCGGCCAATTCCAGTAATGGCAAAGCATTTCAGAAACCCAAAAAGCAATTGAATCGTAATCAGAGGTCTAAAATTAAACAGTTATGAAGAACTTACGGATAAGATGAGATTGGGCATGTTGCCATCGCGAGCAATGACTTGGAGTCGAGACACGGCATCTTCGTTGCCGACGATGTCAGAGACTTTGCTCGGCCTGTATTTTTCTACCCAAGGAACGTCGTAACAGCCGGCGGTGAACGATGAAGAGGACGTCATTGTTATTTTTGAGTCAGTGAAAGGCTTTGCAAATGCAAAGCGATGCTATTTCACTATTTGGAGGGAAATAGAACGAGACCTACAACATTTCCCCGCTCTTATTTATTTTGTTTCGAGGGTCTATAAATTTGAAAATTGCAATATTGTCCCTTTACTTTTATTATTATTGTAAACGCCCTGCTATTGGAGAAGGATTTTTGTGATATGAGTAGGTGAGCATATTTTGATTTTTACTTAACTAATCAAAGGTAAAAAATCTCTCAACTCCTTCTCAATTTTAAAATTGAGCAAATTGATCTCTCTAAAAAAATCGGAACAATGTAATCCTTATCAATTTCGAAAGTAAGCACTTAAAGACAATTAATTACGATATTAATGTTTTCATTCAATTGTACATAATTTTAATTGGTATAATAATAAATTTATTTGGTTTAGGAGATAGATTCAGTCGTCTCACAACGTCATTTTAGCATCAAATCGAGAAAAGGTATCCCTCGGTTCAGTATTGGACCGGCATACCAATGGTGAATTGGTATGATCCATAATTATCATATTTGGTTCATTGAAGAACAAATTGATGTGACTAGTCGAGTGAGTGGTTGGATCTGTCAAGAGAGTTAATGATTAAGTTTAAACAACCCACACAGTTAAGGTCATTGATTTGAGTCAGGTTCTTCTAGTTCGTAAGGTTACCAATGAATTAACGTGGAAGTTGCTTTTAAGGTTATCCGCTTGGTAAGGGCTAGCTATCGGGCTATTCTCCCAGTTAATTTCTCACTATGGAAGAAATTAGGAGGTTTGAGGCTATTCTTCAATCTCTATAACCAATTTATTGATTGAAAGAGAAAATCTACTGCTCGGGATCAGTTCATAGCTGGAGTCAAAATCGTGCTTAAAGTTAGAGTTTTCATTTATTTGTTTTATTTAGATTTAATTTAATTTTACTTAATTTTATTTCATTTTTATTTAATTTCTATTATTTATTTTAGATTTAGATCTAATGTTTATTTTCTTTAATTTAGCAAATTTGTCTACTTTTCGTCATAAGAAATTGTAAAATTAATCAGTTCAATCTCAGACCGATCCTACTTACTATTCTGTAAATTTTATTTTATTTTGATTTAGGCGAAGGAGAAAATCCATTGTCTGAGATCGATTCATAGTCGGAGTCAAAATCACGCTTGAGGTTAAAGTTTTCATTTATTTGTTTTATTTAGATTTAATTTTGTTTTACTTATTTTTATTTAATTTTTATTATTTAATTTAGATTTAGATTTAATCCATATTTTTATTTAATTTCAAAATTTTGTCTAATCTTGGTCATAAGAAATCGTAAAATTAACCAATTCAGTTTTTGTGGGATCGACCTTGCTCACTATATTGCAATTTTAATTTAATTTTGGTTTAAGCGTAGCAATTTATTTTGGTGGACTCGACACACATCAAATTTTAGCATCGTCATTGGAGACTAGTGCTAACTAATTTTGTGTTTTCTTTTTAACCAGGTACGGACGTACCGACTACTCAAGCACGATCTATAATTAGAAAAGACTACTTATGGCCAAAAAAAAAAAAACCAAAAAAGATGATGAATGATCGAATGTATTCCGCTATGGCTATGAATTATTATATGTTTGGGTTTATGTCGAATTACCCAATAAGAACACAACAAATAAATGTATCTCCCATAGAAAATAAACTTAATGATGTTGCTAACATTATTCGTTGTATTTGCATAGGAAATTGATCTGCCACGATTCATTATGGCAAATTAGGTTCTTTTTAGCACTTTGCAAGCTTATTTTCTAGCAATTTAGTATTGTTTTAGTTAAGTTTTGTTTTAGTACTTAATTAATAAAATTAACAATTTTGAGTGTTTTATGACCTTTTAGGCCAACTCGGGTCTAAGAGAATACTAACATGTTGATTGAGCGTGCAATGCATCAAATCGGGCCAAGGAGTCAGTAGACTACCTCTGATGTTGCAACACCCACTCTAGAACCTCCAAGAAGCATTATTCCTTTGATGTCGTGATACTAACCGTGCGATGTCGCGACACCCAACCTAGATATGGAAAGGAATATTCTACCTTTAATGATGCGACACCGCTGCAAAGAGGCCACTAAGTTGCTAAGGGTGTTTTCATCCGTAAAACTTTAATCATTTATGTTTAGTCAATTGTATTAGGTTTAAATGAGTCATCTAACATGATTCCTATAAATAATAATGCTCAGAACATTAGGAAAGGGCTTCTTCCCTTGAATTTAGTTTAATATATAAATGAAGGTTTGTTATTTGGGATTATGGGCTGTTCAAACCTTGTTCTTTTCAATTTCAATTCCAATTTTAGTTTATTTTTTTAACCATATGTGTTCCTTGCATTTGATTGCCAATCGCTCAACATCTATTATAGCATTTTACATTTTTTGCGTGCAATTGATATCTTTAGATCCAAATTTTTATTCTCTCTTTTACTCTTTTGAATATTTATTGTTAATATTTGAAAATAAATTAAAGATGTTTACATTTAAATTCATGTGTAACTAAAATCTTAAGGAGATTAACGAGTGGATATGAGATTACTTAACGAACATTTTAGAGTTTGTTCTAATATTAGTTGGATTGGGTTGAGTGAGAATAAACCTTAGGCTTGACGACTATATGAAGTTATTTAGGTAGATAAGGTCGAAAGAATAATCTACTTAGCATCCATTGACTAGTTAATTTAGTTAGAGTCTGAAATGTAATAACTAGGTTAATTACTAGTTAATTAAGTGAAACCTTGAAGCAATAATTAATTATGAACACTAAAATGAGTAAATCTTTTTTTTGTTTAATTGAGTGATTTTCGATTATTTATTTTATTTTCTTAATTTGCATGTTCTCGTTTAGCATCTCTTTATTATTTATTTGTCGTAATATGATTTTAAGTAGGTACTATTTAGACTTGTTAGTATAGACGTTAATTGTTATTTAATTTAGTCTCCATTGGGTACGATTCTCGGAATACTTTAGTGTTTTGTTGTACAAACTATATTACAACTTGACCCGTATACTTGCGAACACCGCCTAATTCCTATATGTAGTTGCAGTATTTTCTAGCCTTGACATCCGCATGTTGGGTGGCAGTCAGAAATATAACATTGATCATGGTATGTAGTATATGTATTGCACGCAACCATGCGACATAAATGTGTATTGTCTGATAGGACAATTATACGAAACAATTTAGCACTATTGGAAGTTTTCATGGACCATCTCAATGAAGATACGACTCATTCGTTAATACAAGGGTTGAAGTATGCTTGAGCTCATTTGATCAAAGTGTCGTGTAAACTCTGGATTCGTGATTGTCATTTTCATTGTTGAAGTCATAAACGGTGACGAAGGAACCTTTCCATGACCAGATCCCTTACCAATATGGTATGAAAGCTCGTGAGAATAGTATGTCAAAAAACAAACGGTGGTGAATTGTTGCACTAGATTCAACTAAAGAGGTTGGGATGCTTAGGAACTACCTTGCTAATGTGCTCGTCAACAACTTGAGGTATGTGTCATTCCCTTATTACTAAACACATCAATTGGATAGAAATGCTTCTGGCCCACTTGGTTGAACCATTTGATATATACCTTAAAGGCTCTGGCATTATTGTCTCAAATAATTTCCTTATATGTGCTCTACTCATCTTGTTGGTTCCAAAGCTCAACACGTGGTGTATGCTCTGTTGACTAACTCTTCTTTACTTCATCGAATTTATCCTATGGAGTTGCTTAATACGTTAGGACTCTATTAGAATTTCTTGGACTAGTGTTTCACTCGATCAGGGTGTTACAACTGCACGAAGTGGAAATAGAAGATGTGCACTCACACTTTGAGTAACTCATACTGTTCGAAAGTAGTCTCTAATGTAATGGCAAACATTTCGTTATTTAGGTATGACATCCACTAAAACTACAAATATATACAAATATATTTATATTCATTGATAGGAATACTA
Source organism: Gossypium anomalum (assembly GCA_025698475.1). Lineage (NCBI taxonomy): Eukaryota > Viridiplantae > Streptophyta > Magnoliopsida > Malvales > Malvaceae > Gossypium > Gossypium anomalum. The sequence goes on along the minus strand of CM046957.1, from coordinate 70,268,963 downwards.
AATTTCATTAGATGCAAATACAACATCAATATACCTCTTCATCGGCTCGTCGATCAATGTCTCGCCGCATTCATATCGAGACCCTCCTATAGCACATATGGTCCAAGTGGCCTCTAAATCCGTTCCAATATTAAATGCAATATGAATTTTCAAGTATTGATGCCAAAACACATTTTAAAATAATATATTATATGATATTTTTACCTTTTAATAAACGGTAACTCCTACAAACATGAAGGAGTGAACGCTGATCACAACATTTGTATCCATACCCATGTTTACAAAAGCAAGCCACAACTGTTTATTTCACCAATCTATTCACAGGTTGCCTTGCAAAATGCTCTGTACAAGTACACTAAAGTTGTAACACCCCAATCAAATCTACCCGCAACCTTAAAGTCATTTAGTAGATGAAGATACATGCAATAGACCTTGTTGCCTAACAAAGACATTATTGTTAGACTTGCTTGGCAACAAAATTCCTCTAACCATCTAAAATATCCAAGCTTTAGTGTATCAATCTATTTCCTTCACTGTTGCATGTGGTAGAGGGGGCGATGTGACAAGCCTTCCAACCATGCGCACTTCACGCAATAGTGGTCTAAGTCATTCTCGAGTTTATCCATAGATGGGACAACACTCAATAATCGATGGCACTTGTACTCAATATCAATGTCACTAGGTACAATTACATTGTCAATTGGAAGGCCACTTATTAAATCAACATCTTCATCTACTTTCAATCTTCATTTTTCCAACAATGCAACAAAAAACTTGAGGGTGAAATCGGACTTTGCTATCGTAGATGCTAGATATAAACCGATATTATTCAAGCCTTCTATGATACATCCATCTAATTTCAAGAATTTTAAATTGCATTTGATATAAACAACTTGATCATCTCGCTGTTAAAAAATATCACAAAAGAATAATATTAAAATTCAAAAAATTCTTAAAAGCATTTCCAATAAAGTTAAAAAAATGAATCATTTTTTTTTAACCATACTGATGGTTGTCAACTTCCATTTAGTAGGTTAGTTGAATCAATAACCAAATATATTATTTGGTCAAACAATTAAACTTGACTTTCATGAACATCAATGTATTATTAATTATACTTTACATTTAAATATTATATTTTTTTAATAAACTTATTATAAGATCGAATTTTTTTATAAAATGTCTAGAATTATTTATAACCTTTTTAACTCATAAATAGAATGATGCGTTTTAGCACATTCAAATCCCCATTTTATTATATTAACAATAATATCCATACCAATCGAGTTAAGAGTTAATCCTTATATTTAAATCTCATAAATAATTGCTAGGATTCCATAAATATTTATTTTTTCCATGACTACATAAAAAAATGTCCAGTTATATTTGTATTTTATTAATTATCCAAAACATTCTATGTGCCGAAAGTTAAATCAGAATTGTCCAAAAAAAAAAAAAAAAAAGGTTTAAGTCAGAAAAGTTCAAGGAAATTTTGTTCTAGCTAGAGTTCTCACCAAAATGACTTCGACGACTCCAACGAGCAGATCCTCTGCCGATGACATCACCAACACCACTCCCTTCCTCTCATCAACAACAACCACCGTGTCACGTTCCGACTCCGCCACGCGTCCATCGGTGCGTCGTCAGAGCCTTCGTGAAGCGGCTCGGTTCATGCGCCGAGCCACAAGCCGAAGAACGATGCGCGAGCCATCTATGCTTGTTCGAGAAACCGCCGCCGAGCAGCTGGAGGAACGCCAGAGCGATTGGGCTTATTCGAAACCCGTGGTGATTCTCGATGTCATCTGGAATTTTGCTTTCGTTGCGGTGGCAGCTGGGGTTTTGTTCTTGAGCCGTGATGAAAACCCCGAGATGCCGTTGAGGCTTTGGATAATTGGGTATGCTTTTCAGTGTTTGTTGCATATGGTTTGTGTTTGTGTGGAGTACAAGCGGCGTAGGAGGCGGCAGAGCATGGAGTATAGTCCATTTAATGCAGGGGAGGATGGTGTTTTGAGCTCGGGATCGGTAGTTGAATCAGAGCAGTACGTAACGTTTGCCCAACTGGAAGAAGATAATGGAAGGTAGACATTTATATTGATCATAAAAGCTATATTGGTCTTCGATGATTTAGAAGTTAATGATAGTTTTGGGTTACTTTTCAGATATTGCTTCTTATTGGTTAATTTTTAGGTTAAGATGGAAGATATTACTTATGCAGTGATAACCGAGACTATGTTTCATTAGTCATTTTGGGAATTTTATTTGTGCTTTGTGGAGTTAATTTGAACATTCAAATTCGATATTGAAGTTGTAGTGAGTTATGAGAATCTGCCCTATGTGGTTGGCATTAGTTGAATCAAGTGCTGCAAATCCTTATTATGATCTTTGGCATGTGTGACTGTTTTACAATGTCCCATGTATATATCTAACCTCACCCATTACAGTGGTAAAAGTATCATGGAGGCCCTTGTAGTAAGAGTTAGATTGCATTTTACACCCTTTACGCAAAAATTGGGCAAATTAGTCTTTGTACGTCATATTAAAGAGCAAACTGGTTTTTTTTGTTAAAAATTTCATCCAATTCTACTGTCAAAAATTGGCGTAGCTGCTAGAATAATGCATATCTCATGATGATGTATAAGGACCAATTTGTAACTGTAGAAATAGATAGATATCTTGACAGAAGGATCATTTTGCTCTTTGATCTAATGTACAAGGACTAATTTGCCCATTTTTTTTAGTAGAGGAGCAAAATGCAATCTGACTCCTAATATAAGGGCCTCCATGGTACTTTTACCCCATTATAGCTTATGTTGTATGTGATACTGGAAACCTGTGGTTAGTGGCTAATAATTTCAAACTGATGTTTTCAGCAATGTTGCAAAGCATCTTGAATCTGCAAATACTATGTTTTCATTCGTCTGGTGGATCACTGGATTCTATTGGGTATCTTTAGGTGGCCAAGCATTGGCACGTGGCTCCCCCCAGCTTTATTGGTTAGTTCTTGTGGCATTTTTTGTGCTGCTTTTTTGGTGTTTAAAGGTTTACTTGGTAACGCAATCTGAACTCTTTTAATGCTATATTTTCTGCAGGCTTTGTATAATTTTTCTTGCTTTTGATGTGTTCTTTGTTGTTTTCTGCGTTGCTTTGGCATGCATCATTGGCATTGCTGTTTGCTGCTGTCTTCCATGTATTATTGCCATCCTATATGCTGTGGCAGATCAGGTAACTTTCAAATCCTATTTGCATGTAAGATTTTCGTGATTTTTTTACATGCCATGTTAATTTGTTTGTGCATTAGATGCTTTAGCTTTGTGCTCGTCTTTCAAATGGTATGGTTGGCGGAGGTAAAAAGCTTGTTAAACTTTAAAGTTAACTTAGAATCATCAAGTTTGTATGGGGAATGCCTCTTCATTTTTGTGCATGAATCCAATTCGGTTGAGATGATTGTCTTATCACAGTGCATTTAAAGGAAGTTGATAGAGGTTAGTTTTCGGAAAGTTGATACAATAGAATGACGGCCTTTTGTGTGAGATACACATTTTGTATGTTGAATTTTACTTGATGTCCATGCTTCCAGTTCTTATATATTTACATGTGAAAAGATACTTACTTAACTTTCCGCATTTGACTGGAAAGTTTAAGTTGAAAATTACAAAGACAATTAAGATGGCATTTGCTTAGATCTTTTGTAGGATGTTATATTCTATGTGTCGGTTTACCTTTCTCTTTACTTGCTTAATATGACTGTCGAATCAGGAAGGAGCTTCCAAGGAAGAAATTGATCAGTTGTCGAAATTCAAGTTTCAAAAAATTGGTGATAATGAGAAACCTGCTGGTGATGTCCAAGGACCTGTTGGGGGAATTATGATTGAATGCGGTACTGATTCCCCCATGGAACAAGTACTTTCCCAGGATGATGCAGTGAGTTAATTTCACTCTCTCTCTTTTCCCTGTTTTTCATTTCTCCTTCCTCGTATGATTTGCCCGACTTGGTTATTCAAATACCCTACTTATATCAATTCTTGGTTTGATTTATAGGAATGTTGCATCTGCCTTTCTGCTTACGAGGATGGAGTTGAGCTAAGGGAACTTCCTTGTCGCCACCATTTCCACTGTGCCTGTGTAGATAAGTGGCTATACATAAATGCTACTTGTCCTCTCTGCAAGTACAACATTTTAAAGAGTAGTTCCCAAGAGGAAGTGTAGAAGAACCAAAAATAAAACAATCATTTACAGTCACGTCTAAGACCTTTGCATGGGGATTTTAGCTCGAGAGCATTATAATGCAGAATGTTTCATATAGACCGTCCAGGCTATTCTATTATTGTTGTTCTTGTTGTTGTGGTAGATGTAGATGTTGTTGTAGTTTCTCTTAGTGCCGGTGACAGTCAATGATACACTTGTTTTAGCTAGGTCCTTCATGGAGTTGTCGTGTATATCGATGTTTCCCGGGGCATCCAAGCACTAACCAGGTTGAGAATGGGTCACGGTTCCAGCTTTTCTTTCTGTTGTTTGTAGTTCTGTATACTGTCTTTAGATGGAACTTTCTGTTGTTACGAAATGTTTTAGTATGATGTATAACATACTATTTTGCATGAGGATATTCAGCTTCCAAAATCCATGAGATTTTTTATTTTTACCTTTTGTTTTCATACACGGAAAATTTTGGTAGATTAAGAGTGGGTTTAGATGGGCGGTGCGTTTAGATGCGGTTAGTGTCAAAATAGCGGATGGTAATGAATTAAATATTGTAGCATGAGACAAAAAATAAGCTAAACATATTGCACCCAATCGCTCATCTAAACCTACCCTAATTATATTTCGGATATATATTTAGATTATATTTTTCAAAAAAAATTCCTTTCCTTTTGATCTATTGGTGGAATTTTTATTTTGATTTTAGCTCGATTATCATAAATATTATTGTCAATTCAATGTAAAAGGGACTCTGAGTAGTTCTAGATATGATCAGAATTTATAATAAAATTATTAAAAAAAAGTTGTACAGATTTTAAATCAATCTTTAAAACATTTTATTTTAATTGAATTTTTAAGGTATTGTCATTAAATATAAGCTAAGCTAAAATGTAATGCTGAAAATAGTATTTAAAACATGTAATGTAAATACCACATGAACTATTTAAAAAGGACACCATTATTTAAAATTTATCTAGATGATTTCAAAATACTGTAGGTCAGATTTAACATGATTTTAACACCTAAATTGATAAAATGTTATTGGAAACAATTTAAAATTTAAATTATAGTTTGAGATGGTCAAACACAAATAGCCATTTAAATAAACTAAGAGTAATTTACTCTTAAAGTTATTAATTTATTAGTAAGTTTAAGTTTTGGTTATTTAACATCAAAAAGTTATAAAATGGTTCTTGAATTATGCAAAAGTTTTTATGTAATTTTTTTTATAGTTCGGTTAGTAAGCTCCAATTAATGAACCGACGTTTAGTATAGTAGATCAATACTCATCGACAAGTAGAAGAACATACTTTAAATTTAAGTTGATCTAATGGTCAGTGTCGAAGATCATAAAAGAAAATTGTTTCGATTTTAGTTTAAAAATTCGAGACGTTTAAAGCTGTTTTATAAAAAAAAGGAACTGTAAGAGAGAAGGAGAAATGCACACGAAAACATACTTTTGAAGGATTTTTAGACCATTTTATATTTTTTTAAACTTAAATAATTAAAATGTAAACTTATTAATAGTTTATAACCGTGCGTGTAATTACTCACAAAATAAATACATCCGAAAATCTCCGGCGCGATAATAAAAAAAAAGTCGGGTTAAAAAATATAAATAAGGAAAACATAAAGGGTGGAAAATGCAAATAAGCAGGATACAGGGGACAAAAGGCTGGTAAAGAAACAATCTCCGCCATCAAAATTGTCCTTTTGGACTCGGCTTTTCGCGCTCCCCGATATGGACACACTTTTTCTTTTTTTTGTGTGTATTGTAATGAAATTATGAAATCCATTTTCTTCCCAATCAATACAGTAAAAGGAAAAGGATTTCTTTTAAGCGTCTGAAAATTCAAAATTTTTAGGTCAATAAGCAATTAAACATGGACTTGTATTTGTAATTTGGCCTTATTTTTATGTGTATAACCGGACGACGGATAAAAATGGAGCAGGATTCTCTGCTACAACGTTACCGTCGCGATCGCCGGAAGCTCTTGGAGTTTTTGTTGTCTTCCGGTTTGATAAAGGAAGTACGGACGCCGTCCGGCTCCACTCCTCTCTCCGACGCCGACTTCGACAAACTCAGTGCCGATTACATCCTCCACTGTATTAAATCTGGTATATGTTTCCTTTCGTTTTACTTTCATTTCCGAGAAATCGGACGAGAAGGAAAAGAAAAAGAAGGAAATCAGCTGGAAATAGTGATTAGTGGTTTCTAGAATCATCCGTGTTTAGTTGTTTCTTTTCATGTACTAATTTTCAGGTGGAATCGTTGATGTTTCTGAAGCTTCTAAGAAGTACTATGCAGAATCTGCTCATCCAATAATGGTAATAAATCACCTTATCTCATTTTAGTTGTAGTACATATGAAGTCTTTTACTGTTTGCTTTGTGCTCTAGCGAATTTGTAAATAGTACATATTTATTTTTTTCTCCTTTGTTATTGCAATACTTTCACGTGCTTGTGGAATAATTTGAGATTAGGTTTTCAACAATTAGAATTTAGAACTGTTATTAGGAATGAGTAGTTTTTAAGCTAAACTAGAAATGTGCAACTTGTGCCATTAGAGTTTGGAGAATTAGTTTGGTCTTGAATGCTGGAATTACTTGCAGCGAACAAAAGATGCACTATTGACTTGAAGTCTTAAACTATGTTTTTACTATTACTAATATATGTTTTTAATTTTTTTGTTTCTTAAATTGCAGATTCATTCTAAATTAGGAGATTCGTATTTTCTTACTTCTGATCCAGATATAGCTGGATCTCCTCCTCGGCGGGTGCCTCCTTCAACTAGTGTTAGCAGTAATAACCATGCTTCATCTTCATCCAGTAAGCTGGATTCTTTCGACATGAAGAGTGTTGAAACTCATGGGGATGACTATGGTTTGAAACAGAAAGCAGAAGCAGCTGTAGCTAGGGCTTCTTTCAGGGATTCTGGAATACCTTCTCTTGGGTTACCTACCCTCAAAACAGGTATTGGTTGGATAAACTTATATTAAAATTTAATTCAGAAGTTTATAAAACATTTATGAAATGCTTGTCTAATTTTTATTTACTGCCATGTATTTACTGGTACAAACAATGCCTTAAGGATGCTAATATTTATAACTTGTCTTAGCATTTCTTGTTTGAATAAACTGATACATAACTTCAGGATTTTTGAAGGATTGTCTGATGATGACTTGCGGGAATCAGCCTACGAGTTATTGCTTGCATCTATGTATTTTTCTGGGTACTTTCTCTCTTTCCCCACCTGTGTATATGAGTATCAGTGGGTTCTAGTACATTTGATCTGATGTGATTTCAAGTTAATCCGATGATTGTGTCCTAATATCTTTGTCTCAACTTGATGTCTGGTTGTCATCTCTAGCTTATTTATTTTCGTTATCAGGGTCGAAATGTTTCCAGTTGAGGATAGGAAGAAAGAAAAGAATTCAAAATTTTTGTCTAGATTAAAGAGTAAAAGGGAAAAACCACATTCACGACCTCAGCTGTCAGAAAGACATTCAGAACTTGTTGATACTATTCGTGCACAAATGCAGGCAAGCTATAAATCTTCTTCTTTTCTGGTATAACTTCAGTTGTATCTTGTAGATATAGGTATAGCTGTTTGAGAAAATACAATTGTACTTTTGAAGTTGTTGTTACCATCCATGTTACATGAAACCAGGTCTTGTAGAAACTTCTTGAATCCACGTATCAAGTTTATATTGTGTTGACTATGGGTGTGAAAAGACTTGATACTTGTCTTTTTATAGTCATTAGTTAATCATGCTACTAGTAGTTAGTGTTTTATGATGGTAAAGTTATTTGAAATTTCTAAGTATTAAAATTTAATTCTCGTCCATTTAACTAGTTGTGATCCAATAAATAAAAATATAAGTATCATAAGTACTGAATAAGAAAAAAAATCTGATGAAGATATTCAGATCGGTTATTCGACAATTTGTTAATCAACCATACTATTCGTCCCAACTTGCAGTCAGTCAACCTCGTGTGCACTATTTTTGCTATCGTTTTATCCTTTTGTTTTTGTTTTTGGTTTTTTTTTTTTTTTTTTTTTTTTTTGTATTGTTTGGTTAAATTTTAGTAGTAAATACTCCCCTTTACTAGATTTCAGAAGCAATGGATGCATGTATTCGGCGAAATATGGTACAACTTACTGCAAGAAGAACATGTGGGCAAATTGATCTGCCTCAAATCTCATTAGAGCTCCTCATTGGCATTTTCAGATCTGATTTTCCTAATGAAAAATCTTATATACAATGGAAGAGTAGACAGGTATTATCAACTTTTTTGTATTGTTTTATTAGCCTTATTTTTTTATATAATGAACTAAATATCTTTTAGTTGGGGTTCAGAACTTCAATAAATGCAACTATATAATGTATTTGTAAAGCTAAACTTATTAAGGCCACAGTAGCTGTGCTGGCATATAGAAATGTTGTTTGGATCACTTCATCAAAATCATGGTTCCTCGACCAACTTTGATTATATCAAAATATATTTCTATAGACGGTGATTAAGCTTAAAGAACTTCCCTAGTGAAGCATTAGGTCTATTACAATATATTTTTGAATTATCTACCAGAACTTTGTTATAAAATCTGCACGGGTATGCATGTGTTTGTTTATATTGAACATAAATATTGTGGTTATTAAATTTACAAAAAAAAAAAAAAAAAAAAAAGTAAAATGGTTAACTTCTCCAAGCATAGAACTCACTGTGCTGTTTTATTATTATTATTATTATTATTATTATTTCTGTAGGTGAATATACTAGAGGAACTTCTATATTTCTCAGCTGAACTTCCAGAAACAGAACGTGTAATCATTAAAACTTGTCTTGCAAAGATTAGAGATACAAAGGTATGCTCTGTGTGGATTTTAAATATTCATGGAGAATTACTTGTGGCACCGAGATGGCTTCAAATTCAATTGTAATTGTCACTTAATCATCATTATTTAAATTGACATTTTTGGTTCATTGGATGCTCTAGGAATGGGATGTTGCAATGTCTCCTGCTCAACGAGTTGAGATTATATCATCTATTAGACAGGTGGCATCAAAAGCGTTCTTCCAGCAGGGGAAGTTTGGTCTGCAAAACGAAACCTATTACTGGCAAGCTGCTTATCATTTGAACATTAGACTTTATGAGAAATTATTGAATGGCGTTTTTGACATTCTTGATGAAGGCCAACTCATAGAGGTGCCAATGCAGATCCTTGGTCATATTGTTGTTGGCTTGATTTTTTGTTTGCATAGTTTTTGTGATTACTTCTAGAATATTTACTTTTTATGTTGATGAGTTTGTTATTTCAAAATTTTGCTAGGAAGCAGATGCAATACTGTCACTTATAAAACTGACTTGGTCCACTTTAGGCATCACTGATAAATTGCATGATGCTCTATATGGGTGGGCTCTTGTTCGACAGGTATGTCTTATGTTATTGTAATGTTTGTTGTTGCATAACTTTATCCTTTAGCAATGATATATCATCTTTGATTTACGACTCATTTATGTGTTCAAGTCATTAAAGTTATTGTTTATTATGAACTTTTTAACCATTGATATTTTCTCTATTGAAGTTTGTTGACACTGCTGAAGGCACTCTGTTGGAGCACGCTGTTCTTCAGTTGCAGAGAGTTGTATCTGCTAAAGAAGATGATTGTAATGAAGGGCAATATATGAATAGTATAATATGTTTAAAGGAAAGAAATGGCAGTAAAAAAAAGCTAAATCTGGTGCAGTCCATTTTCCTGTCCATAGGCACTTGGTGTGACAGTAAACTACAAGATTATCATCTACATTTTAGTGAGGTTTGTTGCTAGTTTGGCTAAATTTTTTCGTGGTTCTATTTCCAAGCACACCCTTTTGTTCAATAATTTTATTCTATTTTAGTTTTTGTTGTCTGATTATGGGTGAATATGGAACTCTATACCTGTTAATTACGAACTTCTTTTTTTCCACAGAAACCTGTTCACTTCAAAAAAGTGGTGGCATTGGCATCAACTATAGGAATGCTCAGTTCTGCTGATTGTGCTGATAAGGTAAGGTTGACCATGATGGTGCTCAGTTACATACATGTTTGGTTGTTCAATGAAACATGTTATTTATATGACTGATAAGTTTTTAAAATCTGGAACTTGTAAAAAGATGAAGCTCGTATTGATGTAAATATTCAAAAATTGGGCTAATCTCAAGTTCAATATAGCATGTTACTTTTGGCTTGAGCTTTGTCAGACAATATTATTGTGTTTGACTACAGCTTCACTTGTTTTATTATGCAATAAGTTGAACATATACAAAGTTTTCTCTTATTACTAAGGTCATATTGGATGGCTACCCAATTCTGTCGTAAGCAATTTACTCATAGCATGAACTGGTGTTTTCCTCTTGGCTGAGTTCTTTTTAGTTGGACATAAAAAAGCCCAGATCAAACACCAAATTGTCCAACTGAAAAGAGCTCAGCCATAAGGACACACCAAAAAGTAAGAAGTGGTTTAACAGTTGCCTCTTTCTTACCATTTGAGGATGAAGCTTATGTATATCTAACGACAATTTTTCCTCCATGCAGGTAATTGTCAATGCTTCTCGTGAGAAAATTAAAAGTTATGTAGAGAGGTCTGTTGAAGCTGCGATTGGGAGGGTGAGTCTTTTTATAACTATAGATATATATACATGTATAGTTTTCTTCACAGATAGTCGATTAAAGCTGTTTATATTTTTAGGTGGCAATTACTGTTCTTGAATCTAAAGAAAGGACACATCCATTGGCTCTACTTGCAAACCAACTAAGACTGATTGCTGACAGGGAGTTAAAAATATTTTTCCCAGTATTGCGTCAGTGGTCTCCTGAATCTATGATGATTTCAGTGCAGAAACTACACCAATTTTATGGGGAAAGACTGGTTTGTTCCTTTTAAATGAAACAGTCTCTTTTAGTTGAACTTGTATTTGGTAGTATGCTGTATCTTTACTGGGAGACTATTCTTGTCAATGTGTAGATTCCATTCCTAAAGGAAGTCTCATCTTTATCTGAAGATGCTAGATCAGTGCTTCCTGCTGCCTATGCCCTGGACAACGAACTTGGCCAACTTTATACTTCTGCTCTTGAGGAGCAGAAAGTGCAGCACTCTCTTAGACCATATTTGGACCATTATCAGGTTATTTGTTTGCATTTTATGATTCTGTATTACTTATCAAAGTGTTCTGAATCATGTTTGTAAACTTATGTTTCTGCATTATCATTCTATCTTGTATCTGTTATTGTATTTCTCCTTGTTTGCTTCCTGCAATATTACCTTTTTTACTTTTTTCTGGTGTTATTCTTTGTTCATCGTTCACATATTACTAGCTAGCATTTTCTTTTCAATGGAGAAGCAATTGTTTTTCTCTAAGGATTAAATTCTTTCTGAGCTCATTAGTCTGATATTTGAACATTCTATCATTTTTTTGAAGGCCCCTGGATCTTAATTTAAATGTGACCGATGTCATGTCATTCAATCCTTATTTGGTCCTTTTTTAAGAATAATATCTTAACTGAAATACAGGGAGGTGCACTTTACAGACAACAGCTGGACATGATTTTGCTTATTGGTTCACTTGCTGTTTTGTGGACTTCTGGTTATAAAAGAAAAACTTTGATTTAGGATTAATGATGATCTTAAACATTATTTTCTTTGTGCATCCGATATTATTTAGGTTGATGCAAGTAGTGGAGTGGGTAATGGTATCGTGCAGGTTGGAAAATGTTCCACATAGAAATATTTAGGAGCTAAACATTTCCAAAAGAAAGTGCTTTTGATGTATGGGTTTAGATAATAACGTGATGACTAAGTGGAGTATTAATTTTGATTTACTTATGTGCAGATTGAAAAGGTCTCAGGGCCATTAATTATTGATTGGGTGATTGGTCAGCATACTCACATATTGGAATGGACAAGAAGAGCATTGGAACTTGAGGTTAGTTCTATATTAGGATATTGTTAATTTATTCTTTTTCTGTATAGTAGGATGGTATCAATTCATATTGAGACTCTGTACATGGTTATGAATTTTTTGAGACAAAAGTGAGAAAATGAAGCATTTGATAGACTCATATTGACAACTGAACTTGTTGACTTATTTTTTTCTTTGTCTCTAGCTCTTATTTGTTGTGTCTTTGATGTTGTTTAATTTTCCTCTTTTTTTGTGTTCATTGCACAGACTCACACATATTTTCTTTCTTCTTGCCTCTGTTCTTTTCTTTCTCCCTCTAAAAATATTTTTGTGGTCACAAATCCCTTTGGTTCTATTTTCTTGAGCTACTTTTGTCAATGAGTGACAGAAGATGATGATTTTGACCTACCTTTCGAGCCAAGGTAGGTTGTTTTTATCCTTAATTGGATTTGATGCTGATATATGATAACATTTTTGAATGTATGAAATATGAGTATCCTGTGTTTGTCTTATTAACAGACAGTTATCATGAGTTGTTTCAAATTAAAATCGCCGGAACTCTGGAACAATGGTTAAACCACATCTTACTTTTTGTAATGTGCAGGATTGGGAGCCGTTGTCATTTCATCAAAGGCAGGCAGCATCAATAGTTGAAGTTTTTAGGATATTGGAGGAGGTATGCCATCTCTGGATTTAAGGCCTGTAATTCTCTTATGTATTTTTTATATGTGGGAGTTTCCATCTCCATAGATTGCTCTTTGATGCTATAGATATCCTTGCCTTAGGAATCTCACCCTTACTAAGTTTCATGAGTGCTAAATAAAAGCTGTAAATGCACCTTCAACCAGGAAAGATAGTAATAACTTTTTCATGTATTTGAATTCTATTATCTTATATTTAAATTGTAATAATTGAATCTTATTTGCTTAGTTGTATTTGTGGTTTATGGTTTCTTGTTTCTCTTAACTGTGTTAACTTGCAGACAGTGGATCAACTCTTTGGAATGAATCTCCCTCTGGACATTACTCATCTGCAAGCCCTTCTATCGATAGTTTTCCACAGTTTGGATGCATATCTGCAGAGAGTTCTCAATCAGTTAGGTAGTACCTACCGTTGAATTGTGCTTGGGAAAGTTAGGGCATTATCTTGTAATTTTTTTCATGATGGTTATTACCTCATTGTTATTAGCTGAAAGCAACCTTTCTATGCCTACACCTTTCCTTTGAAATCCTTGGTACTGCTAGGGTGTAGCTAATTCTTTTGTTCTAGTTAAACGTCTAGTGGTAGCTATGTAGCCTGGATCCAAGTTACTCTTTGTTTATTTGCTTGTGTTTTTAATGTCACGGGTCTTCTGTATGCCTCTCCAAGTTTTTTTCTTTTTGCAATTGATAGTCTTAGTGCTTTTCTTCATTATTGTTAATACTATTAGATTATGGAAGTTTCTTCTTGTCAATTGCTCATATTACCGAATATAATTTACAACGTGATTATGGTACATTAAATATTGCAGTTGATAAGAATCATCTCTACCCATCGGCTCCTCCTTTGACTCGTTACACTGAGACAGCTATTCCACTAATTAAGAAGAGGTTGAATGAGTACAAAGTCTTAGATGACATCATCCTAGATAGATTGAATGAATTGACAATACCCAAACTCTGCATCCGACTGAACACCCTTCAGGTAGTCTGATCATTTTTAAAAGTATTGATTACCTAATAATGTATTTTGTTACAAATAAACAAATTTAGGGTATGTTCACTCTTGTTGCAGGAACTGTCCTTTGGGATTATGCAAATCAATTTTCAGCTTTTTAAGAATATATAAGATTTAACACATAATTTTATCTTCAATCAAAAAACTATTTAGTCTGAGCTAAATCTGCATTGAGTTTAGAACAGGAAAGTCTAATCTGAATGCAGCCTAAGATCAGTCATTTCAACGTTGCTCAAAATCCATTAAGACTTTTTACGTAATGTACCAAAGTTGCTTTCCTGTCTTTGAAGAATTCTATACTTGTTTTTGCTTTTGATTTGGTTGTATTCGTTCTTATACCTAGCAGGTATTGATGTGGTCCTTTTCCAAATTTTTTTTGGATTACTTGATATTTCTACTTTATTTTCTTGTCAAAAACATTGAGTTGTTTGTAAATCTCCAAAAGTAAGCCAGTTGTTTTTTATCCAGATCGAGTACATGGTTTAATAAATGTGGTGTAGAATTGGTTCAAATTTGCAGTATGCAAGATTTAAACGCTGGCTTAGAACTATATTGGCAGTTACGAGATTTCCAAAAATGGCATTTTCACTGTGGTTTTACTTGAGATAATTATTTTTACTCTCTTGACTTTATATCTATTACTAGGTTTTTATTTGTGATAATAATTTCTAGTTACGGGTCATGTATCTATATCTTGGGTATTACAATGCGAATTTCTCAGAATACTGTCAACTTATGCTTGTGGCATATTCTTGTTTCCATGCAGTATATTCAGAAACAGGTTGGCGTTCTTGAAGATGACATTCGAAACTCTTGGGCAGCTGTAAGGCCATCCCTTAACCAAACACAGGGTAAGTTATATATGCATGTAACTAATAACAGGAATCATAGGCTGTGATGCAATGATGGCGTGAATGTATGTATTTCTGGAAGTAAAAGCTAATTGTACAACTGGAAAAGGCAAGATGTCTCTACCACATAAAGTTGGATGAAGTATTACTGCACACTAGTTCTGGTTGTTTTATATGAATGATCATTTATAGGAGATGAACAGACCAACATGAAACAGCATAAGAGCATTGCCATATACAACATGAACTTTCTTTTTAAGTGAAAAGAAACTTAACAACTGAGATTTGGATTTTGGAAGGACATTTTTATTCATTTTTTTCATAATGGTTATATTAATTTCTCAGGATCTACCATATTTTATTTTATTAGATCCCTCCCTCCTTTCTACAGTTTTGTGGTTATTATGATCTTGATAGTTTCCTTCCTTTCATCCAGCTGAAGAAGAGCCTGTGGAGATTTTGGAGAGTGACTCACTAACACATAACGAAACAGTAGATGAACTCTTTGGTACGACCTTTAACATCATCAGGGATACTGCTAAAGATATTGGCCAAAAAACTTGTGACCTGATTGGTGAGTCGCTTGCATTTTCTTTTAAAGACTGCAAAATATTTTTATTTTCTAATCTTCGCTACTGAGGATTGATTATATTATTACTATTATTATTAAATTTCAACTTCTTTCTATTTAAATAACTTCTAGGAACAAGAGTTGTGTTTTGGGATCTTAGAGATGCATTCCTGTTTCATTTATATCGAGGCAATGTTGAAAGCACTCGTTTGGAGAATTTTCTTCCCGATTTCGACACGGTAAGACACTAAAGTCGATGGCTTCTGCCTTCTCCAATCTTTCTATTTCTCTCTTTTGTTGTGTGCATGGTTGCACCTATGAATATTTGTAGGAATTTTTAAACATTTCTTTTCTATGTCACATTAGTTTTAATTTCTTGCTACCCTTTTAAAGATATTCTAATATTGGCTAGCTTGAATGCAGGTTCTGGACAATGTATGTGGTGTGATAGATGATGCTGTTAGAGATGTTGTAGTTTTAAGTATTTATAAGGCTTCACTGGTATGCTCGTGGCTTGTCCTCCTGTGATCCGTTAATGCCCTTGTTTAACATCTTAAATTTTTGTTTCCATCATGTCTCAGGAAGGCTTTGTTTGGGTATTACTTGATGGAGGTCCTTGCCGTGCCTTCTCTGATTCGGATATCATCCTTATGGAAGAAGACCTTTTGACACTAAAGGTTTGTATTGCATGAAAAAATACATCTGCACTTTGATCGATAGTATATTCATGTTCAATAAGCAAGACACTTTCTATAAGAAGTGCCAACAACCTTGATGCATGTATTCAGGATATTATCTCTATAAATTATTTACTAGCTAATAGAAGTGTATTGTCTTATTCTAGGAATTTTTCATTGCCGATGGAGAAGGCCTTCCAGAGTCTTTAGTTGAGCAGGAAGCAAAATTTGCTGAACGCATTCTTCACATGTTTTCTCTTCAGGTTGGCCAGCTTATACTTTTAAGTGTTTCTTGTGTATAGCAAAATTCGTAGTACATTGGTTTAATCATTGCTTTTTGGCAGACCGAAACTGTTATTCAAATGCTAATGACTGCAAGTGAGCTCATTTCAATGGGATTAGATTCAAACAAACAAGGCCATACAAACTTGGGGGATGCTCACACTTTAATGCGAGTATTATGCCACAAGAAAGATAGGGAGGCATCAAAGTTCTTAAAAGTGCAATATCAGCTACCCATGTCTTCAGGTGATACTTTCTATGCAGTGTAGCTACAAAAGTGTTACTGGAAATATAAGCAATTTACCAGACATATGAATGAATCGAAAGAACAGGCTATTCAAGAAGCAAAGTTATCATTTAATTAATGTTACAGGCTGTTTTCGTTAATTAATGTTCAGTAATAGTATTTCCTTTGCTCTACACATGAGCTCTAAAGATATGCTTAATTGATGTTCAGAAATTTAGCAGCTTAATTGTTATGCTTTAGGATATGTTCAAATGCTTTACATCATGAGAGTTGGAAGCCACAATAAACTGTTTGCATACTGAATTGATGATTAATTCTTGGTTATCAATAGTTTTCATCTACTGAAATTTTGGCTGATCAATTCTTGACTAGATTATGACGATACTCCCTTAGTGGATTCGACCTCGAGATTGCCTCGTTTGTCGGAGGTTCTCAAGCGAAGCACCTCAATTCGCTGGAACAAGAAACGACAAAGTAGTTTTAAATCGATGAAGAAGAAAATTCAAGGAGCAACAAACGAAATTAGAAATGTTGGAAGGTAATGTAGCTGCAAAATCATGTTTGCATATAGGGCTTTACTTATATCTTCATCAAATCTCAATAGAGCATTTTAGCTGTCTCCTTGTGCTTAGAAAATGAGCTGGGTCTCTAAATCCAATTTATTTATAGTTGCATGCAAGTAAAAAAGACCAATGGTGGTAACACTAATTAGGGACTTAGGCATCATGCATACAACTTATTTATGAATGTAATGTTCTGTCGGTACAAATTCGTGTAAATCTACCCTCCAAACCAAGAATACCGAGAGAAACAAGCGTACCCCAATAACTAAATACCTATCCAAGTTTTGTTTTAGTAGTGACCAAACTGTAAACTTTCATTTTTTGGCACTTGTTTTTTGTCATTTCATATGTTTTAGCTAGTTGCAATTGTTGAAGGGAATGGGAGATCCTAATATTTTGGGTTTGAAGTAGTAAAAGGACATCGGTTTTCATTCATTTTCTTCCCTTTTCTCTATTATATGATGTAATAGGCCGAGTTTAATTAATTTTTATTATCTTCCATTAATTATGTGGAAAAATTATCTTTTTTTTTTATTACCGAAAATGAGTGTCAATTCATTTTCTTCCCTTTGCTCTATTTGATGATGTTATAGGTTGACTTGAATTCATTTATTGTTATCCCTACTCATTAAAATGGATAATTATGTCGGCTTAGTATTATCCGTTGTTATATGGGTTAAGAATAAAATAATAAAAAATTAAAGGTTTCAAAGTGTATAATTATCTCACTTTTTAAATGTTTTTATTTCTCTTTATTGTGTATGTTGATTTGCAAATGCAAAAGAGTTATCAATAAATAAATTTCGAGGATATTTAATGATTATTTATGTAATTTTTATAAAGAAATTTTGTAGTAATTTTTTATATAATAATTTACGAAAAAAGAAAGGAAGGTTGAGAGCAAAAAGAAATTTGCAAGAATTTTTATGTTCCTTAGCATAATTATGATTATTTAGAGGTTCATAACTTATGAAGTATTTGCAATATAAACAGTCACAGAACATTAGAAGTGGATAAATTGTTTCCAAGGTCACGTTATCGTTATCATTATCATTTGTGTTATATATATGAAGTCCACATAATGAAACTTATCCGTTTTACTATATTTTTTTATTCATAACAAACAAATTTGTCGTAAAAAGTCAAAAAAACCAAAACCACGTTCACAAACCCAGCTATCCATTTTCCGCCCCACCATTTGATGACAACCCCTAACCCAGCTAATGCTGTTGGTTCTAGTGAAGAAGATACCTGTTATTCACATCTTTTATGGGTTTAGTGTTTTGCGGTGAATTTTTTTTTTAAAATTTTGTCAAATAATTTGATATTGTTTATTTTTTAAATTTATGTTATGGAACTCTTTGAATAAATTTTTTGTATTTTGTAAAAGAGTAAGAGAAGAAACAATATAGTATTTGTTTAACAGTAAAAAAAGAAAATCAAGATGTAATGTTATAATTTTAAAAACAAGTCGTGCCAAATTTAGTTGATGGGAGTTAACAGATTGAAGTATAAGTTTCAAAATGTATATACAAATTTTAAACGATATGATGGGAAGGTTTATTTGACAAATAGTTCTTGAACTCTCATTCAATGTGGAATATGGTACCACTTTTGTCATATATCTGTGTACTCCAAAATTTTAATATCGTTTAGTTTATTTGCTAATTTTGCAAAACCGCATAAATGAATGTTACATGTTATACGCTTGGTTTTGGGTTTTGAATGTGATTTTTTAGGTTGATTAAATTATTTAATATATATATTTTATTTCTGTTCTAAGCAATACACAAAATTAAAAAAGAAAAGCTAAATTGAATAATAAAAATTATATTCAAAATCTAAAAAATCAATCATAGAACAATAGAGACATTCATGCATTCATTGTTGTCAAGTTGAAGGGTTAAAGTTATTTCTGTTCATGCATTCTTTGTACAATTATCACATTAGAAAGTTGTAAGGGTTAAAGTTAATAATAAAGAGGTTAAATATGTCAAAAGAGCATAACACAGGGACCTTTATACGAAATAAATGAGACCAACCCTCTTTCAGTCAGTTGATTTGGCAGGCATAATTACTCAGCGGCTACCTAGCCACCACCGGCGTGCCAATAACCTCCTGACCGGTGTACACCGGGCAACCATAACTTTCCAACTTTAACTGAAGATCAACAATCTTATTACCCCTTGAACCATCTTTCCCCTTAAGCTTGTAACTCAAGTACCGGACTGACCCTACTGGCGGTTCCCCAATATCAGCAGCCGGAATCTGACACCAACCCAGTAAATCCTTACGACCAAGGAGCCTTTTGGTGTGTAGTTGAAGATATATGCAACAGTTATTAGCGAAGAAGTTGGATTCTATTGGTACCACAAAGCTTTCACCAAATGTAGATTTCTCAACATTGCCTTCACAATGATTGTTCACACCATTGAACTTAGTGAGAGATATATGGGGTCTTAAATGTCGAGTAAAGAGACCACAAGAAGCTTGTTTTTTAAGGTTCTTAATTGGCAAGACTCTTAACTCCATTACGAACTGTGGCAATGAGCAATTGTCGGCCATGGATGTTTCAGAGACGACCCTTTTTAGCTTTGGGTGAGTTGGATAAGAGGTGATTTAGTGATAGATTGATAGGTACTAATAGCCGAACTTAAACTAAAACAATAAAATTATGGCGGCCTTACAACTAGCCGTCCAAAAGCAAAAGGATTTAAAAAGAAAAATACGTTTTATAGCACCAATGTTATTAAAGATTCCTAAAAGTTAGGTGCTTGAGTAGATTTACCCATAAAATGTTATCCTCATATGAGTATACTACTGAAAAGAGGTTTGGAGCTTTAAGATAGTTTGGTTGACATTAACACTATTTCCTATTTAAGGATTGAGAAAAGGGTATATTTAGCTTTAGGCATTGTATAAAAAAAAGTAAGCTTAAGACCCGTAATTAGTTAAAGAAGTTAATTTTCTTTTCTTTTCAAACAAGTTCAACACTTAAAAATTTTATACTTTTGTTTTGACCAAACTTTTTTAAACTAAATATACTTAATAGATTTTCAGTTTTTTTTTCTTTTCACCTTAAATTTTTTTTGGGGATAAATAGTAAACTCTAGGGTAAATTATACCTAAGGTCACCAAACTATTAGTAAGTTTACATTTTGGTCTCTCAACTTCAAAAAGTTACAAAATGGTTACTGTACTTTTTGAAAGTTTTTATTTAAGTCAATTAAGTTTTTTTAAGTTTGACTAGAAGAGAAGGAGATGAGAGCTTTTGATTGGTGCAAATGGTGCAAACAGAGAAGGCTACAACCAAACAGGACAAAACCCAAACAACCAATGTGACTAGCGCGACTTGAACCCAGGTTACACCTAGGTGGTGAACACTCTTGACCATCAGGTCATCACATAGGATTCTATTTTGATTTATTTTAAACTTACTTTAAAGGATTTTTTTAGGTTAAGAAATGATCTCCTAAGGATAGATCCTTAAGGTCAATCCCAAATTTAATCCTTCACAACAACTAAATTGAAAAGGAAGGACAAAAAATTAATCCAAAAATTGATCTCTCATTCTAACAACTACAAAATTCTAACTTTACAAAAAACGAGCCTATTTTGTGGTTCCAACAATTCCAAATGACTATGAACTTATTTTTTTTAGTATAAATAGATCTCAACACTTCAAGAAGTAAGGAGTTGTAGTATAAGCAAGAATACAAAGATTTTGCAAGAATTTCTAAGAGAAGTTTCAATTTTTTCATTCTTTTTGTACTCATTTAGTTGATTGTGTTGAATATCTTTCTACACATTTTTATTTGTATTTTTGAGAACTTTAACTTTCAAAACACCAACTTATTAAAAGTTTTTAATTAGTTTGCACAAGTTCTCTTTGAATTAGAGAGATTACTTAAGGTTTTTAGATATAAAAACATTAAAGGGATTAGAGGTTCTATCTTATCCTTGCAAAAGATAGAGAGTTATAAGGTAAATATATTAGTATAAAGGTACATTTTATCATGGTGACTTTGGGAAGCAACTTGGTTAGGAAAGCCACGAGAGAGAACTTAGGCATTGGTATTGAACCTCTACAAGTTTGGTGTTGATTTTTCTACTCATTTTATTTTTGCAAGAGTTTTTAAGCACCAACTCATCCTCTTTTAATGCCCTTTCAATTATTTGAGGTAACATTTGATGTCTGAGTAATGTCTCCATTTAAGGTTTTACCGCTAGAAGAAAAGAATATCAAAACTTAAGATTTTTGGATTGTAAAGCAATGACATTTGTGTTTAGGTCAACTAGTTTGGAAGAAGGCCATGTTATTATGTATCCTTTATTTCTAAATAGTGAAAACTGCTCTCATTGGAAAGTTAAGAAGAAATTCCTTGTTTAAGCATTTGATTAGGTGCTTGGAGAAACATTATAAATGGTCCGTTTGGAGTGTCTAAGGAGGAAGAAAGACAGGATGCAATTGATACAAGGAAGGATCTATTAAATGCCAAGGCTATACACATTCTCTTTTGTGCCGTAAGTCAAGCACAATACAATAAAGTTTCTTTTTGCAAGAATACCAAAGAAATATGAAAAAAAAAATTAAAGGAGCTTCATGAAGACAAAAAGGAAGAGAAATGACTTGAAATGTCTTGTGAGAATCAAAGTTCAACAAGTGGATATGTAATTGAACATAAGCAACCAACTAAAAGTCTCTCCCCAAATCTAAATGCCTCATACTTCACGGCTCTTGAAGGGCTCGAGGTATCTTACAGGTCATGTTACTTCAATTCATATTCATTTGATGATCTATAAGAAGTTTATGATGAATTATTATTGAAGTTTGAGGTTATGAATTGCAAATACAAGAACATGTTTTCAAAGTTAAAAATTGAAAATAATTTCTTGTTAAAAACAAAGTTTGGTTGGAAATCCTTAATAAGAAATTGAAAACAAACTTTAAGGCTTCCTATAAGAAAATGAAATAATTTTGATTTGAAAGTGAAGCTTGGGAGCTTAAAAACTAATAAAGAAATTGCTTATGAGAAATCTTCTCTATTAAGAATGATCAAACATGTCCATCACTATTATCATGATCATATTTCACATACTTGCCTTGTAAAGAGAAAAAGTTCATATAGAACTAGACAAGTATGTGCTTTGTACTACACAATCACCTCACCTTACGCACCTAGCCAAGTCAGCCCTTAATTAAGGAAGGGCTAACAGACATAAAGATTATTGTCAGGTCACTTTAGGTCCCACTTATCACACCAATCACATCTCAAGACACATAACAAAGCCTCGCAAGCTTGCCACAAGTTACTTGTAGCATTGTCCAATCACATCCTATCATATCCTAGTAAGGCACTTCATGACTCTACCACCAACCTTATGCAATAAGGTAGTTGTTTAATAAGGCCCACACCAAGTTCACCACCTATATAAGACCTTCGTTAACAAAAAAGAAGTTTAGGCCTCCCTTACACAACCATACCCAGCTCAAACTCTTTCAGAGTTCGTAAAACTCACAAAAATCACCACTAAAATCTCTTGACATTTCGTGTGAATTAGGTCCAGTCATCATCTATAAACCTTGTATCCATAATTGGTATTGTCTGTGGGAAATTGAACAAGAAGGTATGGATTTTCCTAACAGAAGTAAACCCAACATTCAAAACCTAGAAATCCCAGAGAATATTTAGCAATAGCACCATCTATTTGCTCTTCCAATGCCATCCAAAGTGACCAATCAACATGAACTATTGAGCCAAATTATTAGGTTAGGCCTCCCTAAAATTTTTATGGTTAAAAATATGAATTTAACTATAATAATTTGTATTATCCTTACCCTCAATACCCCATGCATCAAGATCACATACATCTACACCTACAAACTCAAACTCCTTACGAAAATTAACTATTGTTATCACTCAACCTTCAAAGGCTTGCTATCAAAATTTTATACCGAAAAATTAACTGATGCCCCAAGACTCTATACCAACCTTTAAGCAATACTTAGAACTATGAACCCAAAATGGATTTTTTTCTCTTCAAATTCAACTCCAAGAATAAAAATAGGTCTATCCCTAACATGAAGAATATTAGCCTTAGATAATTCACCCCCAACAACGACAAAGCTTTACTTTAAAAGGACAAATAAAGACCCTAAAGGAGGAACTTTAGTTCACATACCAAGGGAACCTCAAATTGAGGGGGCAAAAACTTCTACAACCCCTTAAGCTACGTAAGAACAAAACTGACAAGGCTCACCAAAACACCCTACAGTCAAGAAGATAAGATTGGATCCTTTATACTAAATTTGATAATTATACTCCTCTCAACGTCTCACGGGCTTAGATTTTAAGTAATATGGAAATGAGAAAATCTTTGGGCCCCGCCACCCTAAAAATAGTCAAACATTTAGAAGAGACAATCTTCGTTGAAATGCCAAATTCATGGAGATTTTAGACACATAATAGAAAACTAACTTTATTCGAAAAATACAATAAAAGTGACTACAAGACAAGGAAATCTTAGGTAGCATACTAAACAATAGACCTAGAAACAAGAGAAAATGAAACTGAGACCTCGCAACAACAAGATTGTAGAGCCAAAACAGTAGGAAAGAGGGCTCATGAGAGAGATAATAAGCAATATCACTAGCATATCTAGAGAACTTATGGTCCATTCAATATTTACCCTCGAAGACTAAAAAACAAAAGCTTGTGGTTCAATTTTACCACGATAAATATAATATCATGCTCAAATATGCATCTTTGTTGCTATCCAAGGAACAAAGCCTTTCTATTTCTCGAGAAAGCTTTGTAAGATTATTGAAGGACAAAGATAAAGCTTTGTAAGATTATTAAAGGACAAAGATACACAAAAGCTAAAAAGAACCTTGTAGATAGTCACTTCTCTAGCCAACTTACTAAAGTCCTCGTCAATATGTTAGCATAAGGTACTTGATCAACAATCAAAAAAGACATTGAATTCTACTTGACGTTAACCCCTATTCTTGCAACTTTGCCTCTTTAAGCATCCTAAAAAACTAAAGTAGTCTCTTAAGGCCCTCGATTCTATAAGACCTTGATGCTCAAGTTCTCCTTTCAAAAAGGATCCTAGACTTAGTTTCATGTTGAGGCTAGAGGCCACGTTGCCCTTGATGCTAAGGTCAAAGGCCTTGCCCACCTTGACTCCCTAAATAGATGTTAAACAAAAGTCTAATGCCAAGGATAAAGGCCATGCCCCCTTCACGATTGAAACTAATGCCAACAAAGTTTGACGCTAAGATAAATGCCACAAACGTAGGAGTAAATGGAACCCCACCTCAAACATGTACACGTTAGATAAAACGCCTTTCTATTCTCCACCATTTCACTCATTTTGTAAGTACCTTCTAGCATAAAAAATTCATAACAATAATAGGTCAATTGGATTTCCTTCAACATAAACATTTTCCTTATCTCCATTTTCATTGCGCATTCTCAAGAGTTACCCTCATCCTACTATCAAACTCCCTAAAAGTGCTACTTGCCTCTTTCTTTTTATCTTTCTCTTACCTTTGTCCCTTTCCCCTACTCTACCGACCATCATCTCAACCAAAGTTTACAAAGAACTTTGTAAACTTTGAATGATACAATAACATTAGAGAAATGTCAAACAACAAATTCAAACAATCTAGAGGAAAAAAATAGAATAATAAAATAAAAGGATGAAGAAAACTTTCCCAAATCTGAACTTCTTCCTTCTAGCATGAATCTTTCATGTGTAAGGCAATTGGTAGCGAATTTAGCAACACTTCCCCATGGTTTTCACTAGAATGAAACATCATGGATAAGCTTCAAAACACATAAAAAATAAGAGCCAATTAGCGCAAGATGCGATGGGTTTTAATATGTCATTTCACCGTAATGAGGTGTCAATATGCATCCTTCTCATTAATGAAAAGTTGGACAAACCTAAGATTTAAAAAGATGATTACATCACGTGATTTTCACACATGCTTATATTATTTGCATTGACTTGCCCTGTGCTTATTTTGTTTACACATTTATATGCAAATCAAGATCATGCAAAGCATGCTTCATGAGATATATTTTCCATTGCATGATTGAGTACACCAATTTATCCTAACTAAAAAGTAGTTGTGTATAGTTGTTAGGAAGCTAAGTTTCAAGACTTAGAAGCCAAGTTTCAAACTTGGAGGTCAAGTATTGATACTTACCTTTCCAATGGTGCTCTTTAGCTACTAACTTGCAAGGTCTCGAGACATAGACCCCTAGTCTTGAGTCTTGGTTCCTAAATTGCCTTGTAAACATTAAAAACACTTGAAAATACTTCAAGTACAACACAATAACATTTGATCAAGTAAGAAGCACATTTAGGACATGTTTTTGAGTACTTGCAAGTCTTTTAAAATGTTTGATTACTAAATGACTTACGAAATAAACAAATAAAATTTATCTTGAATAGTAATATATTGAGACATCAAAGTAAATATACCACACAACAATGTCACCATTTCCATGCTAAAGAAACCAAAGTACTAAAAAACTATGACTAAATTTGGTTCAAACTTTTTTCTTTTATCATTTCTCTTTACCTTTCGTTACAAGTGTACTGCTATTTAAACTATATTCCTAAAAGCAAATGAGTACTGCTTCAAGTGGTTTCAAATTAGAACCCCACTGAAAGTAGCAAACAAAATCCAACTAAAGCTACATATGCAATGTGACATGCAACTAAACATACATGACCAAAAATCAGCAAGAAAAGTCTTCCAACTATATAATATAAACAAAATAACCCACAAGGTAAACATTGAAATTAATTTTCTTTCAATTAATACTAGCATTCAAGGCAATTTCCACTAACAACATCAACATTATTTCAATGTCAATCAGTATTTTCTCATTCTGCTTTTTCGAATAACTTTAAATTTTGCTTAGTAGATTGCGACGGTTAGAGCACATGGTGACTAAAAGAAAAAGACCAACAAATCTTCTGTAAATATCATACAAGTCATATTAATGTTGACTACACAAGCCAAATAATACATGGTTGCTTGTTGGTGCATAAAGTCACCTAATCATAAGATAAAATAATAATTTTTAGCACATGGTTTTACTAAATCATATCATAAAATAACTTTTTTGACTAAACTGAATAGGTCTTACATATAATGATACTTACACTCAAAATAATCTATGAAAAACCTTTAATGATATTTACGTATTGATGAGACTCAAACCTTGACCATTTAGATCTCGAAGCCTTAACTTTACTAACAAATCAATGCATTGTTAGCCTAGGTCTTTCGTATATTTTTTTCATTAAAAATGATTAAATTCAAATCATCAAATGAAACTTAAGGCTGGTTTTTTTTTTTTTTTGAAAATATAAACAAACAATTACATCAAAATACTATGAAAATGAAACCAATTTGTTAAATCAAACTTTTAAAATTAGCTATGAGCTTCCCGGGAGCTTTGTCGAAAACATGAACATCTTCATTCATGTCTGATGTCATTTTAGTTAAGAAATCTTTCTCTTTATTCTCTTCCCTAAGAACATGCTTTAACCTCCATTGTTTAATGCACTCTAAAACTTACCAAGATAAAATTTGATACTGTCAATTGCCCATCTTAAATACTTTTTAACTCTACTTGTATTTACATACCACACGCTCATCTTCACAGTAAACTTGCACGAAACAACTGCATAAACTTCCCAGCATATAAAAACATTGCTAGATTTTAGTCTAATCAATTAAAAAAATGCAAATATGTAGCAAAATAAAAAAAAAAATGCAAATGCTAATTACATAGCAAAATGGCACGAAGATTGAGAAAAGAGTGACTGGTAAAATAGTATAAAAATATTTCTAATTTAATAGACATGGTTAAAATAAAACTATAAGTATATTTATTTTATATATATATAGAAAAAAACTATTATTCTGGTTAAACTAAGTTTGAGCATTGAAAATTGACTATAAACTAGAATATATAAATTTACAAGTAATATATATAATAATGTTTTCGTGAACTCACTATGCAGCTTCAATTCCTAGCAAACTTGTAATCCCATCGTACCCAAATTTTCTACCCAAACACTTTCGTCGAATAATCATGATATATAAATATAAACTTTACCATGACATATGTATATATAAAATATACATATATAGGGTCCAAGTAATGGTGTTTGTATTTACATTATAAAATAAGATATGGTTGCATTTCATTGTCAACATCTTTAACCAAGTAATTCTTGCTTCTTAAACACGTTGGTCTAATTGATTGTCTTCCATCCTATCATAACCCTAAAAATTATAATAAACTGGTGGTGATTAATCCATGTCACTCCACCATTCAACACAACATTTAATATATAGCTAGCAAATTACCCTCACTCACTTTTTAACATTATGGTTCAATTAATTATGAATTGACTTACATACTTTTGATTCAAGTCTTCTCTCTCTCTCTCTCTTTCTTTTCTTTTTCCTTTTAAGTTTGTTTTGGTAAATTTATCACCAATCTTAATTATCCAATTTAGTTAATTTTTATAATTGCTGCAACTTAAAATAAAGTAAAAAATTGGATAAATTTTAAAATTATACATTAATTTTAATTTAATATGTAATTATATACATGAATTTTAATTTGGTACAATTATACATGTGAAACTCTAATTGTGGTTTAAATGTATACTTGAAACTTTAATTTTATTTAATCATATACATTAAAAGAAATAGATACATCAATTTATTTTTATATTAGATAAATATAATTATTTATGTATGCAATATATAAATATAAAATGATGTTATATCAATAATTGTGTTAATAATTTACAAGAATGGGATCAAATCAAATCAAAAAGTTTCATGTATAAAATTGCATAAAATCAAAGTTTATGTATATAATTTCACGTTAAACTATAGTTCATGTATAGTCTTGAATTTTATCCTAAAGAAAAACTATGTATACATATTGAAATTCTAACTAATTTTATAATCACGTATCTTATTTTTGATACTTTTCATATCCGTTTTATGGTTTATATTTGGGGCTTGTAGTTGTCACTCTCAATGATGCCGCTTCCAAATTTTAAATCTGTATTCTTTTCTTAAAAATATAATATATCTTATCATTATACTCAGCATGTTGGTTTTGATAAATAGATACCAACTAACTTCTATAAACAAATTTGCAACTGTAAGATGACACCATGCACTTAGTTTTGTTTGTGGAAAAAAATGTGTTGTCGGAAAGTGATGGAGAAGTGTCGAAAAAGGAATTGTACAATTTCTTTTGTTTTGTTTATATATTTTTTTACTTAGAAGTGGAATAGAGAGAAAATTCCTCCTAGTGTTCCTAAAATCATGCACTTAAAATGCATGAATGACGCAAATGAATCTCCTTTTCCAACAAACATAAACTTCAACTCAATCACAAGACTAAATTTTATATGTTTGGAATTTTATTAAAATCCATCTCAAAAAGTCGACAAGAATTTCTTAAATATATCATGTCGGATCATTAAGAACATAAATTAGATGTAGAAGTTTATCTGAATTTATTAATTATTTTTAAGTCTTGTGAGTCATAAGTATCTTAGAGAAGATGACTCTCTTTTCTGAAGATACAATATTAAAAAAGTTAAATTATGTGTAATTTGATAACTATAATCCTAATATATAACTTTTACACTTTAATATTAGTTTCTAACTAGTCCATCGTCAATTAGAAATTAGTTAGTCAATTAGCAATTAGTTACTTGAGTATTTACGCATATTTAGTTTATACATTATTTGATAACTGAAGGCTTATTAGCCCTAACCATGCTAAATCACTTTTAATTTGGACTAAATAGTGAATAACAATATGTAATTATTCTTGTTATATATGTGATATTCATATTATCCAATAATCTCCCACTTAGATCACATATATATTCTTATCACCTTATAACTATATGTCATAATATAACCTTATGAACTCAAAACTTTACTATCTTAATCAAAATGTATTTTAAACAATCTTCTCCATCAATTATGTTAATATAGAACCCAATGCGACTTTCTACATAGAACGTAGCTAAATCCGCCTTGATTATGTATATTAAACCAACCAAATGACATAGATCAAGCATGAATGTGTAGAATGAAAATTATATGCAATATGATCTAAATATATCTTCTCCAATTAGTCTTCCTTAAACCATAGTGAGATCAAATCATATCAAAACCAATGAGAATAAACCAAACTAAACTTTATTTCTGTTGAAAATAATCTTAAAATGTTCGTAAATTGAAATAACAAAAAATGTGTTTATAACATAAGATCATTTAAAATTACAGACTTCTACTAAATATCTTCAAATGACATGAGACTCATATGAGTAGTGTGCTCATGAAAACCTTGGGTGGTTGTTCTTAGTAAGTAGGTTAGCAATCATGGAGCCTATATCAATACACTCTATAGGCATCCGAACATTTTGAACTCTTTCTTTAACAACTAGGAATTTAATATCTATGAGCTTCGATTTTGATGTGTTCATATTGTTATTGGAATAAGGACTGCAAATTTATGGTTAAAACATAACTTAAGTGGTCTTTTGTTTCATTCACAATTCACAATGTAGTGGCAGAATTTTGCATTCATATTCCAACAAAATTGTAGTTTGTATACTCAAAGATCTCTAACTTATCAAATCTCCTGTATGAGAACGTGTATTATTTTGGTTTTTACCTATGAATCATTTGAATTCCTTCCAATAATCCATAATCTAAACAATGCATATAATATTCAAATGCATACAAACCCAAGTGTATATTAGACACCCAATTGTTGAAGTATAAGAAAGTTTTTGCATTTCTTTAATTTTAACACCATTTTTTTAACACCATTTTTGGGACATTGACTAAGACTGAATTTACCTTACTTTACTTAGTATCACCTGATTTACAACCATGTATGTTAAATCTCTTTAATACAATTTTTATGTAAGCTCATGTGATAATCCGATAATATCTCAGGAATGATTTTGATGTAAAAAGCGAACAATCGTTACACGTTTACTACCATAATTGAACATGCAATTTTGGTGAATATTGATATTCTTTTAGACTAATCAATATTAGTATAACTTAAGTTACATGTATTAAACCCTAAAAGGGGTTATATGCCACCTAATTTTTTATTTGAGGTATACGTTATACTTTAAACTTCGGTTAATAACCCTTAATTATATAATTTTTATATAATATTAATAAACAAAAATGATTGAAGTCTTTAAAAGGTTTACATCCTTCAAAAACAATTAATTTCCACAACATTATCCATACAGTACAATCGTTCTCATCGTAAACCCTGCCATTTCACCATCGCATCGGCACAGTCACCTCCGGGCCCCACAGTTCCTCCACTTGTCAAATCCTCAGACTCTTTCCAGCTAGACCCCACTTCCCTGCCAAGTGGCATAACCCTAACCGGTATACCAATCACAGTCCGACACCTCTCATTAGAATGGACTTCCAACTTCACCGCAACGTTGACAACTCCATGAGTCCTCGTCCCATCTGCCGCCCTCAGCCGGTAACTCAGTTGCCTAATGGATCCCACGGGCGGCAACCCTATATCGGCTGCCGGAATCTGGCACCAACCCAGTTGAGCCTTGCCGGAAATGAGCCGTTTGGTGAATAACTGGAGATATATACACGAGTATCGATTAGCAAAGAAGGTATGATGAATGGGAACATGGAACTTATCACCCCAAGTAGGGTTAACACCACCCTGGTCATCGACCCTCGTTTGAAACCCACGGCAGCTCTTTAATTCGGCAGCTTCTAACGGCGAAGGGAAGGTGGTGATGGTAATGAAAGGCCTGAGACGGTGTGTGAAGAGAAAAGAAGAAGTGTTCTTCAGCCCTTGAGCTGATACCACTGTCATCTCTAATGTGAATTGTTGTTGACTGTTATCCAACATATTCGAATCCAATACAAAGGACAGAACAAGGAAAAGATGCAGATATGGGGTTTGATATTGCAGATATCATATGGAATATAAAGAGTGAAAATATGCAGGAAATTTAGGGGTTGAAGAAGAGAAGGTATTATTAAGTTAAGAGTGCAACTTCGTGGTAGAATAATGGATGCTGAGAAATTTAAACGATAGGTATGTTTGTTTAAGGTTAAAGCAACTGGTGGGTACTTGATTGGATTAAATTAGTAGAAATATTATTAAAAGACATTCAGGAATAATAATTTATTTCGCCTTCTAATTTTATAAAAAAGTTATTTTAGTCCTCCATTTAGTTTTTTCAGTCTTTTTAGTTCTTAAATTTGTATTTTTTGTCAAATTATCCCAAAATGAATGAAAAAGTTTTGTTAACTTTACTGACGTTGCGTACATGTAAACTGCCACATGTATGTCAGGTTAGCAATTAATTAAATTTTAAAATTTTAAAAAAATTCAAAAAATTATAAAAATTGTCCTTAAAAAATAAAAAATATTTAAAAAGTCTAATTTTTTAATTTTTTAAAAAATAATTAATTGCCAACGCCGCAAACACCTGAACTGCCATAGGATTTAACGTCAGCAAAGTTAAGAAACTTTAACTTTTCTATCTATTTTTTGGGTGATTTGACAAACAACGCATGTTCAAGGGCTAGAAGAGGTAAAAATTAAATGGAATGCTAAAATGACTTTTATTTGTAAAGTTAGAGGACCAAATAAGTTAGTATGCCTAACATTTACTGTATAAAAAAATCTAAAAAATTATTCTTTTTAATTACATTTCAATTCCAAACAAAAAATTCATTATCAAAACGATTTTTTTTTTTAAAATATCAACCCTGTTAAACATTAAATGATATTTTTTAAACAATAAATATTAATTTTAATTTAATTTAATTTAATTTAATTTAATTAATTTTAATAGTACAATAATTACCTTGATTTCTTTTAATAATAGAAAAATCAATTTGATTTGATTTTTTAAATTTCTTGGATTTGGTTATGTAAGTCAACTAGAAGTCTGTAGTGAAATTACTTTAAACTGATAATAATTAAAGGAGGGGAGGAAAAAGACCGAGTCAATAGTTTTTTATATACAACATTTTTTAGTGATGGAGAATCATGGCAAATGGCAATTACCTCTCATTCTCTGTCGTTTTATTAATTGGAAGTTCAGTAGTAGGTTCCACTTTCCACATGACATAATAATTTGCTTTGCTGTTATGTTATGGGTTTAGGGGTCCTCTTTTATTTGGTGGTCCTTTATTATATTCTAATATAAATTTAATAATTATTTACAAGTACCATTTTTACAATTTATATCTAGATGTTAATATAATGATAAAGTAGTCGATTGAGTTCTAGTTCGGTTGGTATTAATATTATTGTCTATACAAGAGAATGTGGGTTCGAACACGTTGAAGCGCATTTATCCTCTTATTGAAGTGTTGGGGAGGGACTATGAGTAGTCCTAGGTATTTATATCAAAAAAAAATATATTTAAAAAGTAAGCTAAATGCTCAAATTGGGGTCCAATCTTTTAAGGGTTGCTCACATAAGGATTAAACTTTTCAAAATGATTATATAACAGTCTAACTAGACCTATTCATAGGTCGAGGCAAAAATATTAGGCCCAAAAAATGGGCTTAAGCAAATAAATTAGACTCGTTTAAAATATGGGTCGGGCTCAAACTTGAACATTCAAGGGTCTAGCTCAGCCTAATCGAGCCCATTTTTAAGTTTATAATATTTTATATTTTGTTATTTTTATATATTATGTAATTTATAACACATAAATTTGAAATGTCATATACAAATTTGATAGACAGAAATCATATACAAATTTGAAATGTCTAGATATTGAATATTCTGTTGGTGATAAAGTATTTCTTAAAGTTTCATATTGCAAGAAAATTTTAAGATTTGGCCGAAAAGAAAAATTGAGTCCTCGTTTTATTGGACCATATGAGATAACGAAAAGAGTGGGATTAGTTGCGTATCGTTTAGCTTTGCCTATGGAACTACAGAAAATGCATGACGTTTTTCACGTTTCAATGCTTAAAAGATATCGATCGGATCCATCTCACGTTATTTCGACGAAAGATATTGATATTCAACCTGATTTGTCAAACGAAGAGGAACCGGCTGAGATTTTGGCATGTGAGGTGAAAGAGTTGCGTAATAAGCGAGTTCCGTTAGTAAAAGTACTATGGCGTAGTCATAGTGTTGAGGAAGCGACTTGGGAACCGGAAGAAACAATGATATCTCAGTACCCCCACCTCTTTTCAGGTAAATTTCGGGGACAAAATTTAATTAGGGGGAAAATTATAACCACCCGATAGTCAGGGGTGTCGAAAAGTGTATTCCCAAAACTCTGTTCCCGTAAATCAGACTCGTAATTAAAATATTTACGAAGCTAATTGTGTAGTTAATTAGGTTTCGGTTAAGTGAATTTGCATGAATTAAAAGTAATTAGGTATAAGGACTAAATTGCATATAAGGTGAAAATTGAATTATAAATTAAAGAATAATTAAAGGGACTAAAGAAGCAATTGTGCCTTATTTCATTAAGTGGACGGGATTAGTAAATTATTTAGATAACTTATGTGTAAATTTATTTTATATATTATAATAATTAAAGTTAAAATATATTATAATATGTTGTCTTAATTATTAAGTAAATATATATATTATATAATAATAAAACAAATAAGTAAAAGAAAAAGAAATAAAGACATACAAAATTAGAAAGAAAAAGAAAGCAAGAAAAGAAAGAAGAAAAAGAAGGAGACACATGGACTAGGGTTCCAAATTGTTCAAAGTTCAATTGGTTAGTCAATTTAGTCCATTTTCTTGTTATTTTTATGTTTTTGAAATCCCGGTGTTAAGTATTACTCGACCCATGTTGAAATTTTAGCATTGATTGAGTTTTTAAAAGTTGTTAATGTTGAATAATTTTAGTATTAGGGATTAAATTGATAGATTTTTAAATTAGAAATGTAAAAAGAATTGTAGAATAAATTGTAAATTTCGAATAATAGGGACTAAATTGTGAAAAACTTGGAATTTTAAAGTTTAAGTGAAAATAGGGAGTTAAATTTATTTTAAAGTGGAAACTGTATGAAAATATAGAATTAAATGTGAAGAATAAAAATTAGTCTCGGTTTAGTGACTAAATTGAAATGTAGGTAAATATTGAGTAAAAATTGAAATATTCAATATGTTATATTAATGAATTTTAATTGTTTTAATTCCGTAGCTAATGTCGTACTGGAATCCTTGACTAAAAAGGGGAAAGATAAAATCGACGTCGTGTTAGAATTAAGTGACCCGAATTCTTATTTAAATAAAATACGATGGAAAATAAAATAAAAGTAAAATCCATATAGAACTAGATTTATTTTATTTTATTTTAGAATAAGGTTTTTTAAACCTTATTAAACTCTATCTATTTTATATTTATTAGGATAAGGTGCTTCAATCCTACTAGAATATGGCTTTACAAGCCTATAAATAGACATAGTCTATTCCTCTTGTATTGATTCAAATTTTTGACATAGTAAATTTTCTTCTCCTCTGCCCGTGGTTTTTTCCCGAAAGGGTTTTCACGTAAAATCTGTGTTTTTTTTATTTTTTTATTTTATTTTATTTTTCACAAATTGGTATCAGAGTTTCCGAGTTGTTCATCTCGATCACGGTAATGGCGTCTTTGAAGTATGAAATTCCGCTGTTGGATAGCAACACCAGATTTGCGTTGTGGCAGATTAAGATGCAAGTAGTTCTTGCGCAAATGGATCTGGAGGATGCCCTGCTAGGGATAGATAAGATGCCTTCGACATTGACAGATGAAGAGAAGAAGCGTAAGGATCGAAAGGCGTTAACACAATTACATCTACATTTGTCCAACGAAATTTTATAGGATGTGATGAAAGAGAAGACTGCCGCTGCATTATGGAAGAGGCTAGAACAAATATGTATGTCGAAAACTCTAACAAGCAAGTTGCATATGAAGCAGCGTCTTTATGCTCATCGTTTGGAGGAAGGTGCGCCTGTACACGAATACTTAACAGTGTTTAAAGAAATTCTCTCAAACTTGGAGGCCATGGAGGTTCAGTATGAGAAGGAAGATCTAGGGTTGATTTTACTTTGTTCGTTGCCCCGTCTTATTCAACCTTTAGAGACACGATTTTATATAGCCTTGAGTCTCTCACAATTGATGAGGTTTATGATTCTTTAACCTCGTATGATAAGATGAAACATCTTGTGGTTAAACCCGACTCTCAAGGAGAGGGTCTCATTGTTCGTGGGAAACAAGATCGGAATGCTGATGATGATCGTGGTAGGACACAGGAACGGAATCCTTGTAATGACCTGAAATTCACGGGCACCGGAAAAGTGAGTATATGGCCTCCGTCTTAGTGAAATAAGTTCAAAAATAATTATTAAAAATATTTATGAGCCTAGTGGTGTGTCTAATTAGGATTTAATTAGGTGAATTTAGCTTAATTTAGAGTAATTAGTAAAAAGGATTAAATTGAATAAAGGGTAAAAGTTTAATTATAAAGCGACTACAAATGAGGCAGCATATTGGTAAAGATTTTATTTAGGTTTTATATATTAAATTATATATTATATATATATTATAATGATTATTATTATAGTTTTATATTAAATTATTATGATTATTTAATTGATAATATATTATAAATAAATTAAATAGAAGACAATTGTATGGTAATAAAATATACATGTGTAAGAATTGTATTGGTACATTTGTAATTTAAATATTTAATTACTTATAATTTAAGTATAAAGATATTTTATAATTATTAATTGTATTAATTAAATCATGAGATTTTTATTTGATAAGCAAATTAGATAATGACATTTGTGATAATATAAATATGTACACTTGTTATATAATTATTAATTTACTTAATATTAAAGTAAAAGATATTTTAATATATGATATTAATATTATATTATGTTAATAAAAATAATAAAGCATAAAAGAAACAAAAGAAATAAAACAAAAGAAACAGAATTGAAAACGAGAAGCAGGGGAGAAAAAGATAAAGAAAAAGGGAAAGAAAAATAAAAGAGAAAACTAGGGATTTGAAGCTTGGAGTTAATTTGGTAAGTCAATTAAGTCCTTTTTAGTTAAATTTGATGTTTTAAAAGCTTTAAAACAAGATTTTGATGAAATTAAGTTGATAGTTCAAGAGTTCATATGTTTCCAAATATGGTTCATGTTGGACAAATTATGGAATTAGGGATTTAATTGAATGAATTCTAAGTTAGAATTGATTAAGGGATTAAATTGTAAACTAGGCTATAAGTTTTATGTTGTAGGGACTAAATTGAAGAAATTTCAAAATTAGAGAAATATGCCGGAAATTTTATAGTTAGATATAAGTTTAGACAAAACTTGAATAGAAAAAGAGAGTGAATTGGATTAAGAAAATAATTAAGATTAGTTAGGATTAAATTGGGAATAAGGTAGGAATTGTTTAGAAATTTAATTATTTATTATAATTAATGCTGTAAATAATAATGTAAATTACTATTATTTTCAGTAGCCAACAAAGAACCCAAGCATCAACATCGAAAAGGAAAGGAGAAAGTCATCGAGGACTAAAACAGAGAATTACGGTGTGTATTACTATAATTCGAATTTTAATTATTATTGATTGCTGAATTTTTAATTGTTATGTATGGTAAGTAAGACTTGAGGTAAGTATGTGAAATTCATATGAATATTGAGTGAAAATGAAAGTGATGCAAATTGAATCAAATTGAATTGAATAAGTGAATTATGGAATATGTGATTATTTGAAAAGTGTATTGATTGAAAAATGAATGGTGATTTGAATTGTGAATTGAAAGTGATATAGAATTGAGAAAGTGAATTGAATACACTATTAACTAGTCGGGCTGAGTCGGATATAGTTGGCATGCCATAGGATTGGAAGTGTTCAGGGATACTTTGACCTCGAGTCGATGAGACACTGGGTGTCACTATATTTCTTCGGATAGATTCGATGAGGTACTGGGTACCAACTTTACTTGGCTAGGCCGATGAGACATCAGGTGTCAACTATTACTTCGAACTATCCGATGAGGCACTAGGTGCCATATTGGTGTGTTTGGTTGGATCCGTGTATCCGCCAAAGTCCGAGTTACGTTAATAGGGTGAAAAATTGAAATGTGAATTTGAGGCATTGAAATGAGAAAAAGAAATTGAATTACGAATTGAAATTAGAATTGTGATAGTAAGAAAAAAAAGTATGAAATGTATGTTCATAAGTGATATAAATTTAAGTTTGAGAAAATACATTGATTTATGAATTAGTACATATGACATTAATTGTTAGGTATTTTAATATTTATGTTTTTACTATTGTTGATATAATTTGAATTATGGTAATACCACTGAGTATATCCATACTCAAATATACTATTGTTTCAGTGCGCAGTTAGTAGAAGTCAAGTGTCCTGCCTTCGAAGATCCGAACATTCCCGACTCCAACACAAATTTGGTGATATATATTTTTCTTTTGGGTAAAGGTGGCATGTACATAGGTGTTGTTTAGTCACTTGAATATGTATATTACTTTGGGTAGTGAAGGTTGAATTATAAGATTTAGATGGTTAAATGAAATGGTAAGGAGAGTATATGATATTTTGATACATGAACATTAAGTTGTTAAATGAATGAAGTTTTTAATCAATTTTGAATGATGCTATGATAGTTATTAAGTTGAAATTATGTTAATGATATAAATATTAGTTATATGAATGTGAAAAATTGGTGCTGGTTGTTTTAGTTTGAATTTGCAGGAGGTTTTAGGTAAAAATAAGCAGAAATGCTGCCGAAATTTTTATAAAATAAAAAATAAAAATTTCTGGAATACTCGATCAAGTCCCGTTCTACTTTTAATACGTGTTTGAACTTCGAGAATTCAAGATGGGGACTTAATTATTATATTATACCATAAAAGTTATATTAATTGTAAATTATTCGTAAGTTGTCTGATATGTCCGGTAATGCCTCATAACCTCGTTCCGGTGACGGTTTGGGGTTAGGGGGTGTTACAATCCTCGTGGTAAATCTAAGGGTAGATCGAAGTCTTCAAATAGAAGTAAAACTTGTAACTTCTGCAAGAATAAAGGGTACATTAAATCTGAGTGCTATAAGCTACAAAATAAGATTAAAAAGGAGGCTGCGAATCAAAAGGGAAAACAACCAGAAAATTCTGGTGAAGTTGATGTTGTAGAAGACTACAGCGATGGTGAACTTCTAGTCGCTTCTGTCAATAATTATAAAGTAAGTGAGGAGTGGATACTTGATTTAGGCTGCACCTTCCACATGAGTCCCAATCGGGATTGGTTTACAACTTACGAAACAGTGTCTGAAGGTTTTGTTTTGATGAGAAATAATGCTTCGTGTAAAATCGCAGGTGTTGGAACAATTAAAGTTAAGATGTTTGATGGAGTTGTCAGAACACTTAGTGACGTACGGCATGTTCCAGAATTGAAAAGAAATTTAATTTCGTTGAGTACTCTTAATTCAAAAGGGTACAGATACACAACTGAAAGTGGGGTTTTAAAGATTTCCAAAGGGTCCCTTGTTGTAATGAAAGGGTAGAGAAAAATTGTCAAGTTATATGTTTTGCAGGGTTCTACTGTTACTGGTGATACAACTGTCACTTCTTCTTCCTTGTCAGATGATGATATTACTAAACTTTGCCATATGCGCCTAAGCATATGAGTGAGAATGGCATGGCAGAATTGAGCAAAAGAGGACTTCTTGATGGGCAAGGAATTTGCAAACTGAATTTCTGTTAGCACTGTGTTTTTGGGAAGCAAAAGAGAGTTCGATTCACTAGAGAAATCCATAACACGAAGGGAACATTGAAGTATATTCATTCTGATCTGTGTGGGCCATCCAGAGTGCCTTCGAGAGATGGAGCTAATTATATGCTAACCTTTATTGATGATTTTTCCAGAAAAGTTTGGGCGTTCTTCCTGAAGCAGAAAAGCGATGTGTTTTCCTCATTTAAGTCTTAAAAAATTATGATTGAAAAATAGACGGGAAAACAGATAAAATACCTCCGTACAGATAATGACTTAGAGTTCTGTTTTGATGAGTTTAATAGATTGTGTAAGTCAGAAGGGATCATGAGACACTTGACAGTTCGTTATACTCCACAGCAAAATGACATTGCAGAACGAATGAACAGAACGATCATGGTTTTATAGTCTCAGAAAAAGAGGACTATGTTTGCTTGCTGAGAAAGTCCCTTTACGGTTTGAAACAGTCACCAAGACAGTGGTACAAGAGGTTTGATTCCTTTATGACTTCTCATGATTTCAAAGGAAGTAGTTTAGACAGTTGTGTTTACTTTAAGAAAAATAGTGATAGTTCTTTTGTGTATATACTTCTTTATGTTGATGACATGTTGATAGTAGCAAAAGAAAAAGGAAAGATAAGAAAGGTCAAAGCCCAACTAAGTGAAGAATTTGAGATGAAAGATTTAGGACCAGCAAAGAAGATACTTGGTATAGAGATTCTCAGAGATAGAAAAGTAAGTAAATTGTACCTAAGTCAGAAGGGGTACATTGAGAAAGTTCTTTGTAGGTTTAATATGCAGAGTGCTAAGCCTGTTAGTACTCCTTTAGCAGCCCATTTTAGACTTTCATTGGCTTTGTCTCCACAATCAGATGATGAGATTGAGTACATGTCACATGTTCCATACTCTAGTGCAGTGGGATCTCTCATGTATGCTACGGTTTGCTCACGTCCAGATTTATCATATGCAGTCAGTGCAGTTAGCAGATATATGGTAAATCCAGATAAAGAACATTGGAAAGTAGTTCGGTGGATTTTAAGATACTTACGAGGCACTACTGATGTTTGCTTACAGTTTGGAAGAACTAAAGATGGAATCATAGGGTATGTTGATGCTGATTTTGCTGGAGACCTTGATAGAAGAAGATTTCTGGCAGGTTACGTCTTTATAATTGGAGGTTGTGCAATTAGTTGGAAAGCCACTTTGCAAACTACGATCGCTTTATGTCCGCCAACAAGCCGAGTACATGGCGACATCGAGGCTTGTAAAGAAGCTATTTGGTTGAAGGGACTATTTAGTAAACTAAATGAAGACCTTCAAATCAAGATGATATTTTGTGACAATCAGTGCCATCTTTCTTACAAAAGATCAAATGTTTCATGAGAGAAAAAACATATTGATGTTCGGTATCATTTTGTTCGTGATATTATTGCTCGTGGTGATATTGTTGTGAGCAAAATTAGTACTCATGAAAATCCTGCAGATATGATGACTAAGTCACTTCTTATAACCAAGTTTTAGCATTGCTTAGACTTGGTTGGTGTTCATTGTTGAGGTTAAACCCTTAAGGGGTTTTATGGAAGAGGTAGAGAACTTGTTCGCGATGAAGAACTTGTTCATTGAGAATTTGTGTCAAGGTGGAGATTGTTAGAATTAAGTGACTCGAATTCTTATTTAAATAAAATACGATGGAAAATAAAATAAAAGTAAAATCCATATAGAACTAGACTTCTTTTATTTTATTTTAGAATAAGGTTTTTTAAACCTTATTAAACTCCATTTATTTTATATTTATTAGGATAAGGTGTTTCAATCCTACTAGAATATGGCTTTACAAGCCTATAAATAGACATAGTCTATTCCTCTTGTATTGATTCAAATTTTTAACATAGTGAATTTTCTTCTCCTCTGCCTGTGGTTTTTTCCCGAAAGGGTTTCCACGTAAAATCTGTGTATTTTTTTCTTTATTTTTCACACGTCGAATAGCTCGAAATTCCTGGTTTGTATTTTTATAATATGAGCTTAGTTGTTAATTGTTATAATTCAATTTAATGTATATGGTAAGTGTTGAGGTGAGTAATTGACATTTTGATAATTGATTGAAATGGATTAAATTAGTAGATACATGTTGAATGTATTGATTATTATATATTGAATTTAATTCATGTGTATATATGTGATTTTATGAAAAATTAGTATTGGATATTGGTTGTATCTGAAATGTGAAATTAAACCCTATTAACTGTATCGGGCTGAGTCGGATATAGATGACATACCATAAGATAAGAAAAATTTAGGGATTTCTTCGACCTCGAGTCGATGAGGCACTAGGTGCCAATTTACTTTGGTTGAACCGATGAGACACTGGTTGTGAAATTTATATAGTGCTGGGCGCAGTTACTACTTCGAATTTATCCGATGAGACATTGGGTGCCAAACTGGTGTATTGGTTGGATCCGTGTATCCTTCTGAGTTCGAGTCGTGTTAATAGGGGTAATTAAATAAAACGATACTATGATTGATATTGGATGATATTGTATGTGAATTGCAAATGAGATACATGAGTTATGTACTCATGAATTGGATATGGAATGAATAATGTTATTGTTTAAAAGATATGTGGATCAAATTGTGAAAAGCTATTATATAGCAAGTGATGAGGATTGGTATTGAATAGCTAATGCCATTGTATGAATAAATGTGGTTTGATATGTTAATGACTATTTATATAGCAATTGTGTGAATTGGGACATTGTTTAACAAATGAAATATGATAGCATGCGTAAATTGAATATAGTATAAAGTGATATGCTAATATGTATCGATTAAAAACATTAGCATATGATAGTCATGATACTAAACATTAATATGTGCTTATAATTCAATTGTGCATATTATAATATAATTCAATTTGTTGTTTAAGGCACATTTTAGGTCCACACGGCTAGACACATGGGCGTGTGACTCGGTCGTGTCAGACATGACTAGCACACTTGTAACAGGTCGTTTTCAGTGAAATCGAAACAGTGGTTTCGAGACCACAAATTCGAGTTCGGAAGAAAAATTATTTTAACACTATTTCATGGTTTGCATTATGATAGTAATGTCGTATGAAAATTCTGTAAAGAAATTTTACTGATTTCATGTCCAATCTGATAAAAAGGACCAAATTGCATAAAATGCAAATGTTAAATTCTAGTAGCTAAAAGTACCAATTAGCTATGGAATTCAAAATTGGAGGTCATTATATGACAAAAAGACCAATTAGTGGAGTTAGTAAATAAGCATGATTATTCATCATTGGAAAATTCATTAAAGAAAAGGACTAAATTGAAAAGTAAATAAATAAAAGATGATAAATTAATTAAATAAGAAAATATCATCATTTTATATCAACTTTCCTAAAAATAAGACATGGAAACCCTAGCCATGGTTATGGAGTTCAAGCAAGCTTATTTTGCTTAATTAGTTGAGTATCATTGTCCCATTTTAATGATTTTTATGTTTTCGAGATCGTAATAGCTTAATCTAGCTATCTCGGGGATTAATTTGTAAAACTATTAAAGTGTTAGGGTTTTTCCATGAATGAGTATAGTTGAATTATGAAATTTTATGGTAGAAAATAAAAAAGTTATTGATAGATAAACAACTTTTGTAAAGGAAATTTTGATGAAATTATGATTTAGGGACTAAATTAAAAAAATGTAAATTTATGAAAAAAATTTGAATTTTGTGAAAAACATAGGCTGCTATTGTTACATGTAAAAATCGGCTAGGCTTGGAATAAGGATTAAATTGCATGAATTTCATTTTTCGAAAAGATCAAACACGAAGTTAGATCGTGGAAAAGAAAAAGTATCAGATTAGTAGACAACAAATCAACATACAATTGTCGAGGTAAGTTCATGTAACTAAATTGTATAATTATATGTTTGAATTGAATTTTGTGTATGTGAATTGTGTAACGGTCATATATGAAAATCAATCACATATCCGACAATGTCCGACAAGTATTAAGTATTGTTTGAACAAATGAAATTCGATTGATATGGGGTCCCTGAATTGGTTGTGGTCCTGCATATGTTACGGACACACCATAGCTCACAAGAGTGTCCCGTTATTAGCTCTTATGAGCATCCCGATATTGGCTCTCTTGAGCTACCGGTTACATTACTCTCACGAGCTTTCCGTTAATAGCTTTTACGAGCATCCCAATTTAGTTGTGATCCTAAATGTGTTGTGGATACATCGCAGCTCTTATGAGTGTCCCGATATATAGCTCTCCGGAGCTTTCAATATGGCTTGCATGAGCTTCTCAATTATGGCTCTTATGAGCTTCCCGTTACATGGCTCTCATGAGCTTCCTGTTATATGGCTCGAAAGAGCTACCCATTTATACGCTTACTTGAGCATTCCTGAATATAAATTAACGGATATTATATAAATTAACGGATTACAATTTTGTACACTTAGTGTGTATTACCCGTGTATCCATCGATATTTTAAATGATTCAACGGGCAAAATTCTGATATGAAACAATATGAGTACAAAACGAATTATTACCCGTATATGTCTGAAATACATGAAAATGATGTTACTTGACATGTTGAAAAATGAGATGAAAAATAAATGTGTATGAAACTTGCCTGATGACTATGTACATTTGTGATTATGAGTTATTATATGAATTACACGACTAACATGCTTGATGAGGATATGTGTTTAGACAATTTACCAAATTGGTTTGAGCATGTTTAGTTTACTTACCTTAAATGTGAATTAAATGGTAAGTTGATTTTCATGTTATATGAACTTACTAAGTTTTAAAGCTTACTCTGTTTTATTTTCCCCATTTTATAGCAACTCGGAAGCTCGTTAAGGTTAGAAGCTGGTCAGAACAATGTCACACTATCCATCGGCCCATTTCGGTATATATAGTAAATCAATTATGGTTATAATAGTATGTATAGGTTAAATTAGCCAGTGTTGGCACGTAAATGTTTGGTTGTGATTAGCATTGGAATGAATTGTGTTGGACATATTTTCATGTATATATATATATATATATGTGTGTGTGTGTGTGTGTGTGTGATCTTATCATGCATGATATATGTTTGGTGTGGTTGAATGATAGATAGTTTATAGGCATGTTGATGAATGAGTTGAGATAATATATTTGGTATAAGTAAGCAAATATGTGTTTTGATCAACATGGTAAATTTGAATGCTAAGATATATGTGATAATATGAAATATTTAAGACTTGGTTTTGGATTGATTTGATTATTTTGTATTGGCTTGTGAATGTGTTAAAGTGTTAATGTAGGTGGAAGACAAATTTGGGTGGGAAATGTGGCTTGGAAATGGCCTATTTTCGTCCATACGAGCAGAGACAAGAGCGTATGTCTCAGCCGTGTGTGACACACGGCCTAGCACATGGGCGTGTCGTTTGGCCGTGTGTCCCCTGCATTAAAAATTAAAAAACAGAATGCTCAAAATATTCAAATGGCCTAGTACACGGGCGTGTGGTTTGGCT
Source organism: Gossypium anomalum (assembly GCA_025698475.1). NCBI lineage: Eukaryota > Viridiplantae > Streptophyta > Magnoliopsida > Malvales > Malvaceae > Gossypium > Gossypium anomalum. Next base: position 70,224,510 of record CM046957.1, on the reverse strand, counting down.
GTGTGACCCCTACACCTTATTAATGTAAGTCAGTATGCTCACACGGCCTAGCACACGGGTGTGTGGCTTGGCCGTGTGACCCAAGTCAGTGAGCTCATAATTTTGGACGCGAGCTAGGACACGGCCGTGTGTCCTTATTAAAATGCCCACATAGCCTGACCACACGGGCGTGTGTCCCTGTACTTTTGAAAAATTTAAATGTTTTCCGCAAAATTTTCTAAGTACCCGGTTTAGTCCTTACTTATTTCTAATGTGTATTTTGGGCCTCGATGGCTCACATAAGGGACGATATAATTGATTATGATTGTTTTCTAATATGAATGTAAAATGATATGAAATGTTTGTATTTAATCTGTAAATCCCAGTAATGCTTCGTAACCCGGCGACGGATATGGGTTAGGGGTGTTACAACACGGGCGTGCAAGGCTTCGAAGAGTACACGGCTTGGCACACGGGTGTGTGGCTTGGCCGTGTGACCCAAGTCAGAGAGTTACACGGGCATAGACAAAAGCTGAGACATGACCGTGTATCCCTACTTCAAATGCCCACACGGCCAGACACATGGGCGTGTGACTTGGCCATGTAAGTTACACGACCGTGTGGCCCCTGCAACTTTGAAAATTTTTAATGTATTCCAAAAAATTCTCTGAGTTTCCGAATTAGTCCCGACTTGTTTCTAACGCATATTTTGGGCCTCAAGGGCTTGAATAAGGGACAGTATGTATGAGTTTGATTGATTTCTGACCTGAATATTATATGATATGAAATGTTTGAAATTTCTATCTGTTTGATCTGTAAACTCCGGTAATGCTCCATAACCTGGTTCCGGTGATGGATACGGGTTAGGGATGTTACAAACTAGACCTGTTCATGGGTCGAGCTACTCCTCTAGGCTCGAAGGTCTACCTGAAATTTGGAAGGATTAGAGCAAAAATATTAGGCCCGAAAAATAGACTTAGGCAAATAAATTAGGCTCGTTTAAAATATGGGTTGGGCTCGAACTTGAATTCAAGGGTTGAGCCCGATCAGGCCCATTTTTAAGTTTATAATATTTTATATTTTGTTATTTTTACATATTATGTAATTTATAACACATAAAAAATATATACTAAATATATAATACTACACTAATGTAAACATTAAAATAATATTACAAAAACTATATAAAAATTTTAATAAATAAAAAATATTAAATTGAAATAATATAAAAACATTTTAAAAATAAAATGGGCGGGCTTAAAATGGGTTTGGGTTAGTTTTTTGCACTTATCGGCGAGCTTGTGCAAAATTTTAGGCCCATTTTTCGGGTCAGGCTTGGGCAGGCATAAAATATTTTAATATTATACTTAGGTCCGACCCGTGAATACCTCTAGGCCTAACCTTTATAAAAGTGTTCAAATGAAGGCCAAACCTTTCAAAATAGTCAAATAAGGTCCTAACATTTTTGAAAGTACTCAGATAAGGGCCAAACCTTTTCAAAAGTGCTCAAAAAGGACTTGCCAAATGTCGTATATCAAGTTTCAAATTATATTTTGATTGCTTTCTTTTCTTTTTAAACAATATCTAATTTTGGTGTTACGTGTTTTATTCTAAACATATCAACATTTACTTAATTTTTTTTTTTACAAATTAGACTGAAATGCATGAAAAGTCTTTATTTGAACATTTTCAAAGATTTAACACTTATGTAAACAACTTCTAAAAAGTTAAACCCTAATTTGAGGATTTACTCGAAAACTAATAATATAAGAAGTTCAAAACTTACTATTAAAGGAATGATTCATCAACATTTTTTTTTTCTTATTTTTCATATATTATTTAATACGTATACTTTAAAAATTTTCACCCATTGTGTTATTTCTAGGGTTTTGCTTTTGAATATAGTAAAATTCTTTTATTATTTAACAAAATAAGAGCCATGGTTCATCTTTAATTAAATTTTATTCGTTTACAAAACCTAATCATAATAAATGTGTTTAATAAAATTCGACACTTTTAAAAATAAAAAATAAATAGAGCTCGATGTTCATAAACACACTAACTACCTTTTTAAATTTTTATTATTTATCGTAAATCTAACACTAATAAATACATTAAATAGATAATAATAATTTATATAAATGTTTATTTTCCTAGTTATTCTAAATTTGTGTAGAATTTGCACAATCCAAAAAAACTACTAAGTCCGAACTCCGAGGTGAGCATAAAGGGAAATTAATACACTTCCATTACATCCCATAAATAGATAGCAGCGTGAGATTCCAACTTTCTGTCACGTCAATTTCCTTGTTTGAATCGGATTCATCGATGAATCAATTATATATCAGACTAAACAGATTAAAAAAATTACGTGTAGAGTAGAAGAAAATTTATTGTATTGTTTTCGATATTTGTTCTCATAAATTTTTTATCTTGTCACTTATATTTTATTTTAGTTAGAATTTAGGTTATATAACTCTAACAAATATTATATATAAATTTTGTATATTAGCTTAATGGTTAAGACGTTTACCACCCCAAACATGATCTAGTTCGAGTTGCACTCATGAGAATAAAGTACATTTTATAACTAATAATTTATTTCTTAATTACCAATACTAATGATGAATATCTTAATTTCCAAAAAAATTAATTTAATGTATGAGTTTATTAATTATTGAAACATTTTATGATCTTTTAGCATATTCATGCAGATAAGAATGCATAGATCTTTCCATGTGATAAGGAGTAAACGTGGCAAATATACTGTCTTCCACCAAAGTGCTTCCATCACGTCTACGTGTTTATATGTCAGATCTAAATCCAAAAGTAAAATTACGATTTTAAATTTTAAAGACAGTATTATTTAAAAAATAATAAATTTATTTTTTATAAAATAAAAAAAAATTAAGAACAGTCTACTCTATTTAAATAACTTAATTTCTAAGATTAACCAGAAATATTATCCACCGAATCTAAAAGAAAAATCATCTCCAAAGGAAGTCAATATTCGGCGGATCACTAGTTTTTAGCATTTAAGTCTTTGTACATTTTCCTCCTTTGCGTCCTTCTTGACAGTTACGTCTCTTACTCCATTTTCCACAAAATTTCTGAATTACATGTAAAAAAAAAATTTATGTAATAAATATATTTATTAAAATTTATTTAATTTTAGATTTATCGAAATATAAAAAGAATAAATACTCTCAAAATAATATTTTTTTATTTTATATAAAAAAAAGAGTTTCTGATAATTTTCTAACTAAATTGAGATCCGATCTAGGAGTGACACTAACTCAATTAACACTTTAATATATAATATAAATAGATAATTATTGATGGTTATATTTAACTATTTTTGGTATATAAATTTATACATCCATTATAAACGAAAGATTTAATTGCTTTATACACCCTTAGATTATGATCTTTATTTTAAATTGGTTCTTAAACTTAAAAATATTTTAATTACATCTCTAAATTATCGATGTTATATTAATAAGATCTTTCTATTACTAAAACTGTTAATTTAATAATTAAATAACACGTTAAATCTTATGTGATATAATTTAAAATGAAGATTATAGTTTAGAAATGTATAGTGTGGAATTAAATTTATTAACTAAAATTTATTAACAATATATGAAATATACACCAATATAAAATTTAAAAAATCCTAATTTTATTTATTGCACGAACTTTCTCTTCTGATTTTGCAGGTAGACTATATTAAATGAATTGTGAGGTTGATGATGTAAAGGTCGGGAATATCTGCTTAATTTCCAATGGGAATCATAAAAAGGATCAAATTGCATGTGATTTTCTTCCTTTTCTTCTTAAAATGCGCGAATGACATGCATGCATCTAAGAAATTTAATTGAATCATTTATAGCATTTTTTTAACCCGTAAATAAGAACATAATGCGTTTTAGTATACTCGAATTCACGTCCTCCAACATTCAGTGGTAGAGCGTAGTGGAAAACGAAAGAGCCATGACCCCCTAAAATGGTAAAAATTTAGACATTTTATAATTTATAAAATTTTAAATTAGTAATAATAAAATTGTATTTTGGCCTCTTAAAATTAATAAAAATTTGATTTAACATTTTGATATAAGCTATTAAAATGATAAAATTACATTTTTATTATTATAAAAATAAATAATTTTGATTCCGCTCCAAAAAATTTCAGGCTCTACTACTACGTATCTGTATTGACAATAATATCAATACCAGTAGAACTAAAACTCAATCGGCAAGTGAAAGATTATTTTATACTTACCTGATAAATTTAAAGTAAGTTTCCTTACATTCTGCCGTATAATAAGAAATATATAAATGCATAATGAGTTGGGAAATTCTTTAGTTGGATCACCCAAGGAGCCAAGTAAATTCCAGGGAAAGACACACACTTTCCACACGAAATTGGATTTTATTTATGGACCATGTCAACTTTTACTATATTCTTCAAATTTTCCTTTTGTTACACAAAATTTTTCCAACTTTTTAAAAGAGATTTGTCGCGGTCTAAACTTTTTTTTATATATTTATTACTGATTGACCCAAAAAGAATAAAGTTTTTTTTCTATGATTTGAACTCATGAGTGAGTCATGATCAGGGTCGAAATCAGAAAAAAAAATTTTAAGTCGAAATTAATTTGTAATTTTTAAAAGATTAAATCAAACTTTTTCATTTTAAATGAGTCAAAGTGTAATTTTATCTTTACTAGTTTAAAATTTTAAAGGGCTAAAATAAAAAAATTTCCCTCCAACCCCACCTAGATTCACCTCTGATCATGATGTTAGTTTTTGGAGTAAATATTCGATACCACTAAACTAACGGTTAGAGTTTATATTACAATACAAATATTAAAGCTATTTGATAATTTTGATTCAACGTTAATCAGGGACGAAGTTAGAAAATTATTTTAAGGGATCGAAATTAAATTGTAATTTTGTCGATAGTAAAATGTAATTTTACCATTTTAATAGCCTATATCTTTATAATTTTTAAAGAATTAAATTATTTTTTTATTATTTTTAGAGGGTCAAAATACAATTTTACTTTTACTAATTTAAATTTTTAAAAATTTTAAAAAACCTAAAAAAAATTATTTTAAGCAGGTGGAGCCCTGTAAGCTTCCTAACTATACCCTGCTCTACACAAACTATTTTTAAGATTAGTTATTTCACAAATTTTTTTTTATTTTTAACCAAAAAAATCATTAAAAGTAATAGAAATTATTTGCTAGTGCAACTAGTTGCAACTTTGCAGTTGGAGGAAATGTTGACTGTTTATTTTTTGCTGGCATATTTAATCTTTACTTTAACTGTTTTTATGCATATTTTTGAAGTATTTTTTTATTAAAAATTTTTGTGATCTTGCTTTACAGAGTAAGACTACAACACAGTGAGTGAGTTAAGCTCAAATCATAATTTATATTGTTGAATTATAATAAGTTATTATCTAGGCAAAGCCCCGTAGATGTAAGAAATATTTCAAACTACATAACTAATTTGTGTCTCACAATACAACTTATCACTAACTTTTATTGTATCAACTTTTATCCTAAAGAAATCAGGATTAAAAAGGAATTTAGTTATTTTCATGTTTGTTATAATGTTGAAATATGCTATAAGTCTTTGTACTATTTACAAATTTGAAATTTAGTCACTCTACTATTCATATTTCAAAATTAAGGTCCAATTGTTAACATTGTTCATTTTTTTGGTTAAATTTATTGGTGTGGCATTTTTAAATAAAAAAAATACTCACTTTGTAATAATGTAACAAAAAAATGACGATGTAATGAACCTAATTTTAATAAAATAATTTTAACAGTTATTGGACTTGAATTTTGAAATATAAAAAGTAGAAGGACTACATTTTTAAAAAATAAAAGTATAGTGAATAAATTTCAAATTTCCAATTAATACAAAAGCTTATTGCATATTTCAATCTTGTTATAAATATTTGCTTGTATACATAACCATAAATGTAGGGCGCAAGCAAGGGCCTTGGTCCCCTCCAAATAGTAATTTTTTTTCCTAAAGTTATGATGATAAATTTATCTTTTGACCTCCAAAAAATTTATCTATATTTAATATATTAACTCATTTTTTTTACACTTTAATCTTAATAATAATAATAATAATAACCTTAATTATTATTAGTTGAAAAAATCTAATTTTTTTTTTTTTTTACGTTTTAACCAAATAAACCAACTAAATTAAATAATCTGACTTAATTAATAATCCACTATAATACTAATACAAAAAATAATTTTATATCATGTGAATCGGTAATAAAGTTAGGTTTCTATTTTAGGAGTCCGATTGTATTTTATCATTTTTACTAAAAAATGAGTAAATTAATCATTATACATAAGATAAAAGAACAAACTGATCAGTCTGTTAAAATTTTCATTTCATTTTTATTGTTTAAAATTGATTATTATACACTGATTGAGTCTTAACTTAATTTGCATAGATATTGTTGCTAATACAAGAGGACGTGGATTTGACCGCACTGAAGCGTATCATCCTCCTATTTATGAGTTAGAGATAAGCTATCGATAGTTTCAAACGTTATCTCAAAAAAGATACATATGTAACTATCAAATTATTATGTCAACCGTCTCGATTTTTAATAATATAAATAGATAAAATTTAAAAAGAAAAATTAATTTATATTTTAATTTGTAGGCTATTTTTTTAAAAAAATTCTAAAAATTAACGGTAAAAAGAGTTAGCAGTAATCATTATCAGGCGGTGCGGCGCACGCTGAATTAATAATAGAATAATATTAAAAAAATATCTTGTTCTAGAAAAAGGTTCAGCAAAAACCAAACTAAAAATTCTCCTAAAACAAAAAAAAAAAAAAAAATAGAAAAATAAACCTGAAAAACCAAACCAATAAATTCATGCCCCCACTCTTCTTTCTTTTTGGTACACTAAAAATGGTTTCAAGTTTTTTGTATTTCTTTTTGGAGAATTTGTGGGTAAACTAATTTTTCACAAATAAAAATTGTGTTAATTTATAAGTTTTGATCAATATATATTTACATAATATAGACTCAAGCCAATTCTTTACTTTGCCGGCACTGATGTCAAGTGTTTGACTTGATTAGTTGTTCGCCGTGGTTTCTTCAATGATATTATCTAATCTTTTTATATAAATTTTTGTCTATATTTTCATGGTTTTTTTTTTTTTAAACTAGTCGTGGTTTTATTATTAATTATTAATTTTTAGTCATGTTTTGCCGTATATATGATATTCGTTTAAGTAAAGGTACTGCTAGATCTATTGAGAATCATAATAAAACACAAAAATGATGATTGTAAAATTAGCATCCAAAATGAGGAGGAGGAGCATAAACTATCTGAGACTAGATTTTTTTTTTATACGTCATTGATGCGATGAGTTTTATTATAGTTTCTGATCATATTTTTGACACAATGTTTAGAATTATTCATAATCCCTCCTCAACCCATAAATAGAAAGATAATGCTTCAACGCATTCGAACCCACATCCTCCTATATTAACAACAATACTCATACCAAATAAACTAAAACCCAATCGACTTATATTATTATTTCCTGTTAATAATGGTATTTCTTTAAATATATATTTACAACATCAAACTTGAACTTAAGAGTTACACTTGGCTTTTAAAAGTCAATTAAAAAAAAGGTTTACATTTAAAGCAAGGATGGCAAAAACCAGAATTTCATGGAAACCAACTCAAAATGGTACCTATCAACCATGAAATCTTGCTTATAGTGCTGGTTTTAGTCAATAAAGTCGGCTGAAAATTATATATATCTTCGGTACATAAAAGTATACAATACTGAAGTAGCAGGGACCAAACAATTAGATTTTCTTTTTGGTTGCTGAGGAAAGTGCTGGGGGATTTCTTGCCTTGCTATTATCAATTTTTATGGTTTACATTTCAATATCTTATCGTAAAAGAGTAAATAGTATAATTTAATCTATATACGTTAGATCAATCAAATTCTAAAACTATTCATAGTCTTTCTCCAAACTCATAAATAAGAAGATAATGCGTTTTAACATACTTTAACCTATGTTCTACATTAATAACAATGCTAATACTAATCCAATCAGCGGTAAAATGTGATTCGACTTTTTGATAATTTTGAGAAAAGCTAAAAGAGGAAAGCATTTTGCAATACTTCTTTTGCCCTTTTATTTCCATTAAGTATATATTGTGGTCCTTTGATCTACGACAATTTCCCTTTTCTATGGGCATGGAATTTTCTTTTGTGAGCAAAGAGATATGGTATTTGATTCATAAAAGACCAAGACCCTAATGTAATGTGGAAAACATGTTTTGGTTTATTTTCACTGGTATTAATTAATTCATAGCTTCTTTTATATTATTTCGAAATTTCAGTCAGATAAATCTCAAAATTATGCATGAAATTTGGTCTGATGTGTAATTTTGTACATAAACTTTGATTTTGTGCAATTTTATACATGATATTTTGATTTGACCTAATTTTCACAAATTATTAACATAATTATTAATATAGCGTCATTTTATGTTTATATATTACATACACGTGAAATTATATTTATTCAATATAAAAATAAATTGATATTTACTTATATATAATTACAACAAATTAAATTTTATGTATCAAATTGTATATTTTTAATCTTTCTCATTATTAATGCTCATTTAATACGTGCAACCTAACCAAATTCCAAGAAACATTATTATTCTCAATGGCTAAAGAAAGGGTTGGTGGTATGCACACCATTAAACCTAGACAGCCATACCTAAAAGAAACAAAGCTTTAAAGCTAGGAAAAGGGCAACAACAGGAGTCAAACAAGTTTCACTCACTAGGGGGATTTGAAGTTTCCACAAGAGCAAAACAGGTTTAAAGACATAACAACAACCATCAAGCAGAAGAAAACTAAAAAAACTTGGTGAAACATAAAACATTAAAAAAAAAAACATAAAAACAAACTGTTCTTGAAGTTTGAAAAGACCCATCAATAGGTCGAGCATCAAACAACTCTATCAAGAAAATTGATGCCTTTAATCAAAGATGATAGATGCATGGATAAAGTAAAATTTATTAACTTAAATTCATCAAAGATACTGCTTACGACGGGTTCTTTTATGGATCTAGTAGGTAAACATAAATGGAAAGCACAAACGTCTTCTCCTTCTAAAATTCAAGCCCATTTAGAGTATTCAACTCATTTGGATTCATCTAGTTATTGTTTAGGCTTTTAGGGTGTTTCTTTCGGCCATGGAAGATTTTTTTATGCCTTTAGTTCATAGTCTTTCATTTGTGTTCAAAGTTTTAGGGGTTGGGAATTTTGAGATAGTTTAACCTTCTTTAGATATGTGTTGATCTTATCCATCAAAGTTTAGTCTCTTGAGTACTCTCAAGATGTGTATGAGACTGTAAATAGGTTATTTTCAAACCCTTTATAATTTATTAAATTTTAAATTAATAATAGTAAAATTGAACTTAGACCCCTCAAAAAATAATAAAATTTTGATTTAATCCTTTAAAAATTATAAATATATAGACTATTAAAATGATGAAGTTGCATTTTTACTATTATAAAAATATATAATTTAATTCCAACCCCCAAAAAATTCCTTTTTAATTCTGTTTTTGTTCTTTATTTTTGCTTTTCTTATTTCACTTTACTAATCTTGATTTCATCTTTTAATTTCTAACTTTGGATTTCAGTTGAATTTGATCAGGCTCTTTAGAGTGCAAGCAAATCTCTTTCTTCCAAATTCTTATCCAAGTTGAATCTAGCCTTGTTTCAATCTCTTTTCTTATCTTTATTGCAATTATTCAATCTTTGATTTAATTTTATTTTCCAGTTGTTCTCTCATTTTTCATTTTCAAGTTTTTCTCTCAATTATAACATTATTCAAACAACTTTATTCGATCTTAGATAGAGTTATTGGAATCCATACGTAACTTCAAAGTCTCAACCTTACTTCAATCCCTAGCTTTTAAATTGAAAAACTTCGGTAGATTAGACTTTAATAAGAGAGGGAAATTAGTAGTTTAAAACTTCTTTTTTAAAATGACACAATCGATATGATGTGACTTCAATTGTCTACCCTCATTACTTTAGTGCAATTTACCTAAGATTTTTCTCACTCATTACTTTAAATTGCTACCTTTGAAGAACAGGATAACCATCACAATATCTATCTTTTACGCTGATATAATTCCCCTAATTTCAAGGCTAAAATAGAACATTTAATTCCTTTAAAACTTTTTATTTAAAAATCATAAGATCACTATTTAATATAATAAGAAATTTGAGCAAACAAATAATGAAACACTAATAAGTGAGCATTTGCAAATCTAAACTCTAAAAAGTACAATAAACTATTGCAAAATGAATTTGAACAAATCCAATACACTATGTATAAGAAGAGATGAAAGAAATAAAGAAATAAGAGATTTTCTTTTTAATTTGCTTGATTGAATATTTGGATATCTATTTATTATATTTTGGTATAAATCATAGATATCTTTATCCGTTTTACTATCTAAGTATAATTCAAGTCAGAAGTGATATCGAGATAATACCCTCTCGAAATTCGAACTTGATTTTAACTTTAGATATCTCTTAGTTATGTATTGATGTGTTTCCAATTTCTATGAATTAAAAGCACGAGTTCAAACAACCTTATAGCACAACGGAGATTGATCCGAAAAATAACTTTAGAAAGAGGATCCATCCGTGGATACCGACTTTGGAAGGGTCAATCCTTTGCCACTTGGGTGCCTAGAAAATATCTACATAATCTAAATAAAACAATCTTATTACAAGTAATATAATCCAAAAATCCCTTAATTGGTAAGGCTCCTAAACAACCAACTGTTAATTTTCTTCAATCAGCTTTAACCCTGTGAAATACAAGATAAATAAATAGCCAACTACTGCGATTTGAAATGGAGGCCCATCCTTGAATGCCCCATTTCGTTTGGGCAATTTTGCCCCATGTTTAGTCTATTTTACATGTTCTGTCGGCTGTGGGCTTTACATTCTAGAAGCATCCAGAACAAATATTTCTTGTAGCGCCACGTGTCTGTTTTCCCAACACGTGATTCTTCGAAACATGCTCCATAGGGACCACGTTGGCGCGTTCCTTTCCGATTCTCATCATCAACATCGCCAACCACTGATTAAAGGAAAATCAAATAAATAATAATAAATCTCATTCGATCAAATGCCAAGATCCAGCCACGTGGAGTAATGATTATCATTATTGCCATCCAACGGCTCTGATTTAATGTCAGATCCAGGCTTAATCTCCTGCTGCTGCTCCTCATCCATCACCCCTTCCTCTTCCTCACCTTCTCTCCTCACGCGCTTCATCCCTATTGAAACTCCAAACAACTTCGGCCTCAAATCCTCCGCTGCTTCCTCCCCCGTCTCCGCAGGGACAGGCTTCGAACCACCACCGTCCCTCCTCCTTGCTGGCAAAAGATCCAATGCCTTCCCTTCAGCCAAGTTTGAATGGTTCTCCACTTGACCGGAAGCATAATTAGTCATCAAATTTAAAATATTGTTACACAGCCTCTTCAACTGAGTTAACTGATGGTTAAGCTGCATGTTTTCTTTTCTAAGCCTCTCGTTTTCCTCCAAAAGCTCCGCCGTTGTCGTGCAGCTCGTGGTCCGATTCAAAACGGTAGCAACAGGAGGCGAGTTCGATGAAATAACCTGCTCATCGCTCGAATTCGACGGTGATGGCTTACAAGCAACCGCCGCGATGGTCACCGTCGCCGAACCAGAAGCATTATGAGTTATTTTCCGGCGCTGTATGTCTCGGAGAAGTCCTTTTTCACCTCTTTTGAAACAATCGTTAGCGAACTCCCATCTATCAGGCACTACCTTCCTAAATCCCTAAGAAAAATTAAAATTTAAGTTGAATTAAAACTAATTATTAGTACTATCACGTTCAGATTTTTAAACACTTACATATGTATTGAGTTGACGAACGAAGCTAGAGAAATTGTTATGTTTGAAGTACTTAGGGAGCAAATCACGAGCAAACTCAGCTGGGCGCCAAACTATGAAAGTTGATCCATCGTCGTTCCATGAAATCAAATCATCGACGGATGGATTATCGACGAGCTGATAGGTTTTAGAAAGGAACGGAGTAGGTAAAGACCGTTGCGAGTCAGCGACAGCACCGCTGGCATGAGATTCGCAGGGTTGATCGGCCGGCAATGGTGCCATACGGTTCGGTTCTAGATCCGAACCTTACACAAAACCGAACTCTCTAGAGAGGGAGACGGATCACTTTGGCGTTCCTTTACATCAAACGTAAGCGAAAGAATAATAACGCTCTGATTGGCAGCCGAGAGAGTGTTAGAAAAAGAAAATAAACAAATGAAACCAAAAAATATCTTCGATGCATAGAGCTGAAAATATCTTTTTAAGTTCACCAAATTCGACATCAAATCTTATATAGATCATTCAAAAGCACAGAAACGGAGACAGTTTCAAAATAATATTAAAAGATTTCTTGCTTTCGTTATGAACAAATATTATAAACATCCATACATGAGCATAGAGATTAAATTACATTAAAAAAACTCAAAATTGTTCAAATAAATTCCGTACCTTAAAAGGCAACGAAAATTTTCTCAGTAACCAAACAAGAAACCAGGTTCGTCATGCGATAAGATCGTTGAATCCAAAAGGGTTTCGACACCGTAAGAGAGTGAAAGACGGCGACAGCACCGTTGCAGAACGTAAGGTTAAGGTTTTATTATTTCTAGAAGATTCTGGGATTTGGAGTAAATGATATAAGGGGAAGAAAGTGGAAAAGGAAATCGAGAAAGAAAGGATAATAATTAATAAAATATTAAATTAAAAAGGGAAGATATAGAAAATCAAAGAAAAGGTCCCAGTACGTGGGACCCAGGTGGACACTGAGGAAATAAAAGGAAGGCGCCAGAAAGGAGACGAGGGGGTGTATTAATGTGTACGGGTGTGTCTTCTAGAAACTCCGTCCTTTCCTTTTGATGATTCTTCGGTAAAAGAATTTTAAATGGTCTAATTTTGTTATCGGTCCCTGTATGTTTGGCATATTTAAAATTTAATTCTTCTACTTTTAATCGTCAAACAACAACTTTTTTTTAATAAATATTTCATCAATTTCTAATGTTAAAAGTTGGTATGATTTGTGGAATAATCAAACAATTATACATGATGTGTTACGTGTACCTCATGTTAACATATAAAGATTAAAATTTTACAGTAGAAATAGATGAAAATTTTACGAAGTGCCCATAACTCTCCAACCATATTTGTTATTACATCAAGATAGCAATGGGATTTGTTGTAAAAGAGAGTTTTGTTTAAGTCATTTTATTGGGTTTTTTTACGCAATTGATCCAAAATAATTAATTATTTATAAAAATAGCCTAAGTCAAAATTTATGTATGTAAATAACATGTTTTTTCCCGTGATCGTTGATGTCGCCAAAACACCGACAGCACCGTACCCTCATCATTAGACAATCATAGGCTTTTTCTTAAAAATAACTTTTTGGGGTGTTGTCACTGTGTCAAGCAGTATCAATATGTATTTTTCAAAATACCCATTAAAAATACGAGTACTCAGGGAGAGAAAAAAATATATTTTTTAGTGGATGCTTCTAGTTTGTTGAAAATTTTTAAAAAAAAAATTAGTGTCACTAGTGTGTCAAGTGACATCATCAATAAATTAAAAAAAATATTTTTTTTGGTGTCGTCGATGTGTCAGACGACATCAATGGGAATTTAAAAAAAAAACACAGGTGAACCAGAACAAAGTTTGAAAAGAAACAGTTGAAATAGAAAAAAAATGAAAAAGAAAATAAAGGGGAAAGCCCGTGATAGATGTTTGCTTCATAGGTGGTTCTTGTCTTATTTGTTTATCAATGCCACCATCAGTGGATGAAATATTATTTCAAAAAAATAATCTTAGATATGAGAGTAGAAAAAATATATATATAAAAGAAAGAAGGACGAAAAAGAAATAGATATGAAAGAAAGATAGAGAGGCGAGAGAGAAAGAAATAATGAGAGAAAGATAGAGGAAAGACGGAAAGTCAAATATGGGACAATAAAGAAAATATAAAATATATGAAATAGAATTGAATATTTCATATATCTATTTTCCATATATGTTATTCTCTTTCCTTTCCCATATATAATTCTCTATTTCCCATTTAAATTTCCTTCTTAATTGAAAATCTTAGCTTTCCTACTCAATTGTTATTTTTGTTTTTTATTTCTTTTCTTTTCTTTTCCTTCTTTTTCTCAATTGGAAACCCTAACTGTCGTATTTAATAGCCACCAATGTCACTGTTTATGGAGGCTTTTTGTGTTGATTACGACACTAAAGAAGATATTTCCTCCTCCTCGTTGACTTCTATGGTTCAGATCTCCTAATAGCTGACTCCAAATCTTCTAAAATAATGACTAAAGCTTCAAATTACTCTTTCTACAACAAATTTTTTTTAATTATTATCGATGGCACCTGACACAATGATGGCACTTAAAAACATATATTTTTTAAAAATATTTTAACATGTGCCACCTGACAGACTGGCAACACCCATTAAAAAGTATTTTTCTCCACCGTGAATACCCGTATTTTTAATGGGTATTTTGAAAATTATATACTGGTGCCATTTGACACAATGACGGCACCCAAAAAATTATAGTTCTTTAAAAAGTGTATGATTGACTAATGATAAGAGGAAGATACCGCTGGCATGTCAGGCGACACCTAAATAATTTTTTAATTGAGTCATTTTCATAAATAATTAATACATTTGGGTTAATTGCATAAAAAAAACCATTTCATTGTCTTGATATCATTTTAGATTCCGCCATAATATTTTCACCTTCAATTCTCAAATATCATCTTCAATTAATAATCTTACATTTCCAACAATGAACGCCCAATGATGTGATTTTGTATTCGTGATATTCATATTCTTACAAATGTTATTTCTTAAGATCAGATGTTATTTTTTATTCTTACTATTCTCTTTTGATATGTTTTTTCTTTAAATTTTGATCCTGATCTCTGAATCTCAATCTTGCAATCTTTTTGTTGTTTTGGAAAAAGAGAAACCTGTTTGCATCTATGATTGCAAAAAGTAAAAATAAACATCAAACTTCATTGCTTGAATATGATAGTTTGTGCGAGTGTGGGTGTTTACATATAATTTATGTATATATAATGCGGGTGTTCATATATAACTTATGTATATATCATGACAGAGTTGATTTTCTGAACAGGATATCATTCCAAATATCCCTAGACATATGTGGCAATATACTTTGACACACCAAGGTACTGGTTTTCAAGGCATAGATATGGTGATATCAAGCACATAGCCCTATAACGAAATCACATTTCTTCCATATGAAAACACGAAAAAGTCCTTACAGGATAGGAGGCGGCGGATTCCGAGATGTTATCATTCCAACCCTTTTTGTAACTTCTCTTCCTAATGATAGAAGGAGTGTTCTTGAAGGTCATTGCAGATATCCTCAATATAGATTCTAGACTCCTACTGTTAGGAGAAAGACTTCCAATGAGTTTGTTAGGTGGTGAAGCATGGCAAAATGAACTTTTAAAACGGATATCTCCGTTTTCCACAATGGGAAATACAGTACTTATCAAACCCTCTCGCTGAGCTGGCTCGTTATGCAACGAGCAGTCACTTGAGTATGCTGTATTTGTTCTCCGGATTTTGCTTTCCAGGTTGAAAGCTAAGGAACTTGATGGAGAACCAACTGATGTCGAAGCAAGAAGAGCACAACCACCCTGAGAAACTATCCTGAATAAGGCTGGTTGAAGTTCATGTACCCTAGTGTGCTTATCATACCTTGTTACAGATCCAACGATTGAATCATCGATTGTTCCATTCGCATTGAAATGCACGGGCATCTGATCATACGACACTCCTGGAGAGCTGTACTTTCCTACATTACCGGGGTCTGCTCCTAGTTTGATTTCTGGTGGACCAGCAATTCCAAGAACCAAATCCAAATTACATGTTTCAGCACTATAATCCACAGTAACATTCTGATTGACAAATTTTGTTTCATCAAGACCCTGTCTCACGTCTTTGACCTTCATGCCTTTCGGCATAGTTTCCCGATCATGAAAATCAGAAGACCCTTTATCGACGATGCCCTTGGCATATCGACGAGGCGAGTGCAATCCAAGCTTCTTCTTTAAGGTACAGTTCCAGTGATTCTTTATTGCATTATTGGTCCTGCAAATTGCCAAAATGATATGAGCAGAGTAAAAAATATTCAAACCTCCTGTATTACCCATGTCCAAAATTTCAACAATTAACGTGTCCGACACCTGTGTCCCGAGTCCAGTTAACATGGCATATGGCATTAACTGTCAACATATGTAGCAATCGTTTTCGGACTAATTTATTGAACGCATACCTTCCAGGTAGAAGCTCAGCTAATTTAGTCCACTTATTCCCATAAATTTGGTGATAATATGTAAGAATGGCCTCCTCTTCTTCTCCCCATGAATCTTTTCTTATGGTTGGATCCAAATGATTGTACCACCTGAAATATAAACTAGTTTTATCGCACAAACCCGAATCACATCACGACACACTAACTAGGCTCCTGGTTAGCCAAAAATAGGCCATTGCCATAACAGAATCTATAATGCACTGACCTTTCTCGGCATTGCTTGCCTATGCGACCTCCCACAAACTTCGCAATGACAGACCATCTCCGACAACCGAACTTTTTAACCAACCGAGTAATACAATCATCCTCCTGGAATTTCAAAAACAACAACAGCCCGAAGTTACTTATCAATGGTACTAGAATCTCAAATACCACGAAAACGTACTCTTTTATATTCAAACCTCTTTTGTCCAAGGTCCTTTCGAGATTCCGGGATTCAAGACCTTTTGCCATCGATGCAAGCACTGGATATCCGTTCTTCCAGGGAGAAATTCAGCTGCAAATAGCAAATATTAACCACATTTCACAACTGCAAATCCGAACAATCCGTAAGGACGATGAAGACTAAGCGCAACCGCATAGTGGAAAGAAATTTCCGAAACTAGTAGATGCCATTACACTAAAAGGAAAAGCCTTCATTCATTGGAAACTAAAAGCGAAAAGAGGTGAAAAATTTCAGTCCCACCTATTCCCTTCCAATTCCTTGCATTGCATTTTTTCACAGCTTCAATCAAAAGATTATCCTGTTCAACCCACAATAACATAAGCATACATATATACATACGTACGTACATACATATCAGTCACAACAAGGGACTAACCTCTTCTTTAGTCCACCCTCCTTTCATGGACCAGCGAGTCGGACCGGTTACCCTTCTGGTATATAGCAATAAAAGCTTAGTTTTATCAAATTAATTAACAATGTTCAACACAGACAAGTTCATGGGACATTGTAATGATAAAAACATACCCTTGAAGAGAAGGTGATGTTGTAATAGTATCAAAACTGCTGCTTGAAAATGAAGAAGGTGAAGCAGATGATCTATCTTCTTCAATTAAATCTTCATAATAATACTCTTCTTTCTCCTTTTTTACTTCCACCATAGTTACAAATATGAGCTAAACCTGTAAAAAAAAAAAATTTAAAGCTCCATTTAATCAAAAGGTTTCACCATCATTTCTCTCAACACTGTGAACTTTTTTTTCCGTTTGTTTCCAAAGAAAACAAAGTAAAAGAAATGTAACACTAAGATCAAAAATATTTCCCACATTTTCCTACGGTTTCTGGCGAGCCAAACAGAGCAATAAGAACATAAATTACACATAACAAAATCAAACTAAAGGAACCCAAAATTACCTTAAAGCAGAGGCTCTGAAATTTTGGGGTTTTGATTTTGTGTTTTTCTTTTTCGAGGAGATTGATGAAATGAAAGTGAAGTAGCGGGAAAACTAGAATAGAGTAATGTTTTATTGTGTGTTGTCTTGTCGGAGAAGCAAAAGGTGGGGGGAGAAGCTTACGTTGGAAGGTTTTCTAACGGCCAATTTAACGACGTTTTCAGTTTCTTTCAACGTTTTTAAACGGAAACCGTTTGCGGACCTTGAGGAGAAGCCCAATAACTTTAAGAGTAAATTATGTCTAATATCACTAAATTATTAATAATTTTACGTTTTAGTCATTCAATTTCGAAAAATTATAAAATGGTCATTGAACTATTCAAAAGTTTTTATTTAAGTTACTGGATTGTTAAGTTTTTTTTTTTTTTTTAAAGTTTAGCTAGTGAGGTCTACGTAGTGATTCAATGATTGATACAGTAGATTAATACCTATTGGCGATCAAAAAAGAAAGTTGTTTGGATTTTAGTTTGTAGATTTATGACATTCAAAGTTGGTTAATGGAAAAAAAATGAATTGTAGAAGAGAACAAGAAAAAGAGCTTTTAATTGGTATAGACGATGCGAATAGTGAAGTCCATATAGTAGCAATTTTAACAACCCGGTGATTTAAATGAAAACTTTTAAATAGTTTAATGACCATTGTGTAACATTTGAAATTTAATTACCAAAACGTAAATTTATGAGTGTAGTTTATGTTAACTTTTATTAGATTATGACATACAAGTGGAAAAAAATGTATGTAACAAATTTATTTATAAAAAAAAAATTAAACACTAAATGAAACTTTAGTTGAAATGATGAAAGTACTAATTATTATTATGTTTTGAGTTTAAATCTCATAAAGCGCATTTTTTTAGATTTCACATTATTTGAAATGATAAAATCGTCTCTACTGAAATGTTTATTATTTTATAAAAAAGAAGAGCTTTTGATAATTACTTAATTAAGTTAGAATTCAGTTAAACAATAACACCAACTCAATAAACTCCTTAAATATTAAAAGCTCTTTTTTTTTTTTTTTGTATTATCATGTTTGTTTTACGATTCATATTCGGAGTTCGTGGCTGCCCTTTCAAACAATGTTATCTTTAAGGTTTGAACATACGTCTCATCTTAAGAGTACAATATATTTTATCACTGCATCCAACATTTATCGGTAAAAGCCTATTTAATGGTATACATTTTTTAAAGAATTGTGGACCCTTTTTTTTTACCTTAAATTAATTTATGATTTGGCCCAAGTCTTCCTAGACGCCCCTTTTTTAATTTTAAGGCTTTTAATCTTCGCTGCTTTTGAAGTTGTTTTGGGCCCTTGCGGCAGTATACATACACTTTAATGTTATTTGGTATTTTTGTTTAATTTGCAGAAAATACAAAAATAAAATAAAAATTGAAAATTTAGGATAAAAACCACCGAATTTATAAAAATTACAAATTACGGTGCGTTTGTTTCACGAAAATGATTTATAATTTTTTTTTGTATTTTCTTGTGTTTATTTTATGGAAAATAATTTAGTTAACAAAAATAAGTTTATTTTCATAAAAATTGACTTGCCATTTTAAGAAGCATAAGTCATTTTCAGAAAAAGAGCTCATTTATAAGTAATTTTATTTTTATGTAAAAATTAAATTAATCAAGCCTAATATTATCATAATAATATTTTGTTATTTTAATGTTTTAAAATATTTATAAGTATTAAAATATTAATATCAAATATTATAATTTCCAATATTATTAAAGATATATACTTAATTACATATTTAATAATATAATAAATAGTTATTTTAAAATTAAAAATTTTTAACAAATTTTTTAACAATAATAATTTTAAAAATTAAATAATATTCACTCTCTCTATGTACTTTAAATTAAGTTTTTAACAATTTTTTTAACAATAATATATGTAATTTAAATTAAGTTTTAATTAAGTATTGTTTATTATTAAGTTTTATATGATATTAATTATTAGAAAATATTATTTTATTAGAAAATAGATTTCCATTGTCAAAATAAAATAGTACTATAATATTTTGTAACAAATATATCGATTTTGTGTTTGTCTTATTTTGAATAAATTTTAAAAAAATGATTTAAACAATATCAAATAATAGAAAATATTGTATACAGAGAATCATCCAAACATTAAAAATATAATTTTCTTTTCAAAAAATTAATCTATTTTTTTAAATTATTTTTAAAAAATTATTTTCAATCAAACAAATGTAGTCTTAATCTTTAATATGCTTCCAAAGTGATGGGGTTTTAACGGCCACCACAATGCCGTCGACACCCTAAAGAACCAAGAACTCACCATGCTTATTGGTGTTTTAATACTGCATTAGTGGATGTATCATTTTTTTTATTGGGACTTGGTTTTATTGGTTTATTATTAGAATGGTGCACATCGAGTAGAATAGCTGTAATTGGCGTGGAACCGACTACATTGGTTATAGGTGTTCACTCCACAGCCCACGTCTAGAGCATAACCCATTTGTCGAGCAACATTTCTTATACTCTGTTGAGCTCGTCGTCTTTTTAGGTAATTTTAGGCATTTTGGCTGTCTACAACGTTGGAAAACAAAATCTCAAGTAGGGGTATACAAAACGTGTTGAGGAATTCTCCAGCACCAAATGAATGACACTTCAAATACTTTTGTGGAAGAATTTGAAATCCCTCAATAAGCATCAACAACTTTCTTTTTAAAAATGGTTAAAATATGTCGCATGCCATTGTACTCTTCACAAATTTAGAATTTAGTCCCTATACTTTTATTTCCAAAAATTTAGTCTCTCTACTGCTCAACATTTAAAAATTTAATTGTTAACACTATTAATTTTTTAGTTAAATTAGTTGGTGTGACATTCGACTAAAAAAATGATGTTGTAATGAACCTGAACTTAACAAAATAATTTTAACAATGTTAATAGTTGCACTAGAATTTTGGAATCTAAAATGTAAAGGGACTAAATTCCTAAAAATAAAAGTACATAGACAAAATTGTAAATTTACGAAAAATACATGAACTTATGACATATTTTAACAACAAAGCTACAATGTAAAAATTATTCCAAAATCACATGTTTGCGGGATTTTTAAATCCTACAGATTTTAAGAGAATTTAATCACATACGATTAATATAAAATTTGGTATCTGAACTTGGTTTTTTTATCAAATTTGGTCTTAGAACTAGACACTTTTTCCTAATTTGGTATCTGAATTTGATACTTATTCTTAATTTGGCACTTAATAATTTTTTTGATCTAATTTGATACTTGAACTTTACTCTCTTTCTCTCTCTCTCTCTCTCTTTTTTATTTTTTTATTTTATAATTTGGTACCTTGGTATCTAAATTTGTCAAATGCTATTCAAATTACTCCGATATACTCATAGGATTATTTTTTTATAAGGTAGCAAAAATAATCAAAGGTTGATCAATAGGTGGCAAATCAGTAGAGCTGTGCATAGGCCAGGCCGGGTTGGGCCCAGACAAAATTTTAGGCCCGTTTTATAGGCCCGGGCCTGGCCCAACCCGAAACATGGGCCTAAAAATTTGTCTAAGCCCGACCCGAAATAAAATTGTTAAGCCCGAGTCCTGCCTGGCCGGCCCATATTGAATTTTTTTTAAACTTATTTCATTAAATAAAATTTTTTAAAATATAATAAATCATCAAATACTTCTAAAACAAATATTAAAACAAGAAACAAATAAAAAATGATATTAAAAAAATTCTTAAAACAATACACAAATTGAAAATATAATAAAAAGTGATTATATTAAAATTAAAAATAAAATGTAAATATGATTAAAAACAAAAAAAAATATATGTTTAGTATATAATTGTGTCGGGCCCGGGCCAAAAAAGTTTTACCCGAGCTGGGCCCGTTTTCTAAACGGGCCTTGTTTTGTCCAAACCTATATTTCGGGCCTATATTTTTACTCGAACCCTCCCATTTTTGAGCGGTCCTTCGGGTCGGGTAGCCCGGCCCATGCACACCTCTAGGCAAATGACATGGTGTTTCATTTCTACAATTTAAATGTTAAATCACTTTTAGTTTAACTTTTTATTCCATTTTATTAATTTAAAATAATGAATTTCTTTTGCTTTGAGTTTTTAAAACCCTTGTTTTCTTATTCAATATTAATTCATTAATCATAGTTCAATGCATACACTTTTAACACAAATTTCCTCTAATGCTAACGACATTTTTTGTAGTATAACATGAAAATTTTAACACTGTAAGTGCTTTGGATAATTTGTATAATATTTAACAAGTTCAGATACCAAATTAAAACTAAAAAAAATTAGGCGCAAAATAAAAAAAAATGTCAAATTTCGGTACCGAATTAAACTAAAAAAAATTTAAATACCAAAAATAAAATCAAATTTAATTACCAAATGTTATTTTAAACTAATCACATAATATATCTCATTTTTATTTATCACTAAAACAAAATATGAACAGAGCACATAAAATTCAGCACATCGTTGTCAAAAATTTCGAAATTTCTTGATTAAAATACATTGCAGTGCTGACTAAAACACTTGAGACCGCAATTAACGGGGACTCAATGACTGCCACACATTTCAAATTCCACAAACTTTACAATTTCACCCCAAAATGCCTATCGTCTTCCACTTCTACACATTAATTCCTTTTTTCTTTATAAAAGGATAATAAAGACTTTTTTTTTTTAATAAAAATATTATGAAGACTCCGTATTATGGATCAAATTACATTTTGTTTATTTCACTCAAAAAATGAGTAAATTAGTTGCAAAGATACTCTTAGTCATTTTGTTAAAAATTTAATCTATTTATACTGTCCAAATTTGGCGTGACTGAAAGAATAATCAGATAGTGATATATGGCATGCCACTTTTACATCATGCTAACAGTAGAAATAGATGAGAATTTCAACAGAATAACTTGTTTGCTCTTTGATTTAACTTATAAAGACTAATTTACCTACTTATTGAATCGAAAAAATAAAATATAAACAAACTTTTAAAACTATTTTCGATCAAGTTCGTTAATTCTAACATCTAAAACACCCATATGGCCATATTCTAATTTTCACATCACATGATAACCGACAAAGAATAATCTATGATGGATAACACTACCAATCGTTTTCCTTTAAAAAAATATCACACAATTTGAATATAAAATAATGAATTGTTTTATATAAATTAAAATTTTGAATACAAATATATTATTTTTTAAGTAATTATTCTATGAATATTTTTATGTAATTTTTAAATCACCCCAAAATAGATGAAAAAGTTAATTTTTTTTAACTTTATTGACATGTCATAAATGACACGTTAGCTTTTAATTAATTTTTAAATTTTTAAAAATTTAATAAATAAAAAAATATTTAAAAAAATTAAAAATCATTAAAATTATTTAAAAAAAGTATAACTTTTTTTAACATTTTTTAAATTTTAAAAAATTAATTAAATGTTGACATGTCATCCACGTGGCAACTTATGTGTATGCCACGTCGCAAAGTTAACAAACATTAACTTTTTCATCCATTTTAAGATTATTTGAAAAAAAAATATATAAATTCAAGGTCAAAAGAGATGAAAAATTGGAGGACAAAAAATCATTACACCTTTCTTTTTTTTAATGTGGAAGAGTCTTTGATTATTTTATTTAAAAAAAATTTTATTGTAAAGACTAGATTAGGTCCATTTACAATATCAGAAAAATACATTTAAAATTTATTCAATAACTATTATTGGTGGAGTTTTAAAGAATTTGTATATAAATCTTATTGGGATCAGATAATTGGATGTGTGGTTTTTAATTATAAAAAGAATATGAAAAAATAAAAAATCACTATCATAATATTAGTTAAAATGTATATTAATTTTTTTGAATTGAATATAATCGAATTAATTAATTCTTTGATTAGTGGAGGGTAAAGCCCTAACAGTAACACGACTAGCGCAACTTGAACCCAAGTCACACATGAGGTAATAAACATCTTGACCATCAGGCCAAAGTTCTCACTCACCTATAATTTAAAGATTTAAGTGGAAAATAATAAAATTTTTGTAATAAAACTTTGAAAACTTAGGTGTAGAAATTTATTTGTATTACTTCAGTTTCTAGATTTTGTGAGTAAGATGAAAGTGTCAACACATGTATGTATATATTTTCAACATAGTTTTTTTTTTCTTTAATAATCTTATTGTTTTTCTAAGGAAAAAAACTCAATGTTAATAAAGTAACACTATACCAAATACCAATGCTAAGCTATAGAATTTCTCTGAATGGCCTAACAATGCATAAATGCAACTCTTGACTTGACTTGACTTGAGGTGAAGCCAAATCTCTTAACATCATCATCTAATTGATAAAAATCCTATAGTTTCCAACAAAATTCTACCACGCAATTGCACCCGTAAATCATAAAAAGCACTGCCATGGCCGCCCCCCATGGCTTCATCCCTCTATATAAACCCTCGCCCATTGCAACTCCAAAACACCATCAAACCCATATTACTACGACATATACAATTTAGCCAACTCTTGTGTATTTCATCCACGATGAATCCCTTCAAAACCTTGCCAACCCTTTCTTTCCTCTTCTTAACCCTTTTAGGCTTGGCCCATGCAGCCACATTTGATATAAGAAACAACTGCCCTTACACCGTTTGGGCTGCCGCATCTCCGGGTGGTGGCAAGAGACTTGACCAAGGTCAAACATGGCAAATCACTGCAGCCTCTGGAACCACACAAGCCCGAATTTGGGCTCGAACCAAATGCAATTTCGATGCCTCCGGGAAAGGCTCATGCGAGACAGGCGACTGCGGTGGAGTCCTCGAATGCAAGGGATACGGTAAAGCTCCCAACACACTAGCCGAATACGCAATCGACCAATATGAGCACCAAGACTTCATTGACATCTCCAACATCGATGGCTTTAATGTTCCTATGGAGTTTAGCTCCAACTCCCCAGGGTGCACTAGGGTTATCAAGTGTACGGCCGACATTGTTGGACAATGCCCGAATGAGTTGAAGGTTCCCGGAGGTTGTAACGGGCCTTGCCCAGTGTTCAACACTGAAGAACATTGCTGTAATTCTGGGAACTGTGGACCTACCAACTTCTCGAGGTTTTTCAAGGAAAGGTGCCCCGATGCTTATAGTTACCCAAAGGATGACCCAACAAGCTTGTTTACATGCCCCACGGGGACTAATTACAAGGTTATTTTCTGCCCATGAAGAATACTTGGGATGGTTTAAGTCCTTTCTATACACAAATTAGTAGGTTTATATCAATAAATGGAAAAAACTCGAATGCTATTTAAGCACATTTCTTGATGTGCATATGTTCTGATTTGTAATAATAGTGTTAGTCATGAATGAAAGTTTGGAGTCTCTATGGGTTTCGTTTTGTGTTCATTATCACCATGCTTTTGTAAAAAATTCATACAATTATAAAATCATACAACTTTGTTGTTGGAATCGAATAGGATCAATCGATTAGATTAGATATGGTTTAATATATCAACTCGGACAAAAAATTAAACCAGTTTTTGAGTGAACTATTCGGAACCAATTGAATCAAATTAAAAAATTAATTGAATCAATGGCTAAACTATTTTTTCTCTATTTTTTATTTTTAACAATTTATTTAATTAAAACTGAATGTCTTATCCATACTATTTTTTGTATCATAATCTTTTTTTTTTACTTTATTAATATATAAGAGATAAGATAATTTTGGAAATGGCACTGTTTGGAAGATTAACCATAAACCCCAAATATGAATCATACAACAGACATGAAGTATACCAAAAAGATATATAAGGATGAGACCAACAAGTGTTGGTGTAGTAGTAAATCACATTACATTTTTAAGGAGAGAATGCAAGTTGAAACCTTAGAGATGACATTGTCGAAATAGAGAATTAGGAACCTAAAACATGGACTGTAAAATGGGCATGGAGGATAAATATATTGCATAATGACTTATTTGGCCCTCCAAATTTTAAAAAAATAATTTTAACCCTCAATTTAAAATTTTACCTCTCTTAGCCCTTAAATTTTGCTTTGTTTGTCAAATCACCCTAAAATAGATGAAAAAATTAACATCTGTTAAATTTACTGGTGTGACATATACATGGTTCCCTCATCAGCAATTAATTAAAATTTTAAATTAAAAAATTATTAAAAAGTATAAATATTATAATATTATAAATATAATATGTCACGTTTATTAAAAAAACTGACTATTCAACCAAACAATCTTTTTGTAACAATTAAGTCCTAGGTATATTTGGGCTTTCTTTTTATGATTATAAAAATATACATTATCCAATATATAATTGGACAACTTTGCAATTAAGCCCAAGGGCTATTTTAAGACTTTTTAAAGAATTTTTAACAATAAGAACAAAAACAATTCTCAATGCCCTTACGAGGTAATGATGAGTTAAACTACTCGTGTTGGCATGGAAGTCAACCCAGTAAACTGATTCCATTTTGCTATTAGGGTTCCAAACCTTCTCTTTAGCTCTAGAAAGACGTTTCTTTTTCAATAGATGCTAAAGCTATTTATAGTTGTATAAGTCGGAATGAGGGCTTTGGGCTACTGGAAAGTACTTGACTTCAGTCCCAGTACTGAAAGACGTGAATTTAAGAGTTTCTTTTGGAAGGAAAGACTTCGTTTACTTCTTGATTTTTTTTTTTTTTTGTAAAAACTAGTAGAAAGAAAGGAATTAGGAAAAAAATGGGTAGGCCTTCTGAGTAGTTATTTAGGGGCCTTGTTAGCGACCCTTCATTCTTTCCTAAGCTGTCAGAGTCCGATCGAAGAGAGCAAGAGAAACAGGAATCATCGCTCATAGATGTGAATTGAGTCTAATTATTTTTAATTATGCTTTCTAGTATGGTCCCTGTCCCGGGTAAGGTGTGATTGTTATCCGCAAGTGTTGTTATCCGGAAGCTTCCTTTTCTCAGTAAGCAAGACGAGATCACCACTTCTCTCAGTAATGGACTTCCTTAAATTATTTCTTAGTCTTAGATGTCCTTTCATAGGTTATTGAACCTTTGAGAGACAGAATCTCCATGCATGCTTTCTTTCTCTCCTCCCCTACCTAATACCTAATACGTAGTTCCGTCAATGGAGCCTAAAGCTTAAACCATGGAAGTAAGAAGTAAGTTGGCCTAGTCTCTCGCCCAGCTTTTGCCTTCTTCACCTTCACTCCACTATGCAGTCAGCCATCGCTGACGTCCCTCGGGCCAACTGATACCAACGGAATGCAGCTCTTTTCCTCCTCAGTCTATTTTCCAGCTTAGAAACCTAAAACAAATCCGGATGTAGGGGAATTTGAAAAGCAAAGGTCAGAGAAAAATAGACTGTGATGTTATCTTCCTTTTTCATTTTTTGATTTTGTTCCCCAAAAGTATCTCCCACTCTCACCGCTGTTGCGGATATCGTACCTATTGTTCGTGGTGATCTTCTCAGTACTTAATTGAATCTATTGTATCTTTTCCGTGATTTGGATTTGACTCTCATTTCCGATTTTTAGTAAAGCTCTCTCTACTTTTTGTTAGTTTCATCTTATAGAAATCATCTCTAAAAGGTACTAATTCGTCTATCTTTTGCCATTTTCCTTTTCTTTTAGTGATTGATTCAACAACCACTGCAATGAAGATTCGATCTGGCATTTACATTGTTGATACATTTTCTTGGAATAATTAGTTTTTTATCCGTTGTTATTCTCATCTTCTAGGTTTCATCCGTTTGGTTTCTTTAATTTTGTTATTTACTGAAGGTGATAGTGTTTGCGTTTCTCTTTTTGACCATTTATTCGGTTTTCACTATTTCTCGTTGTCATGTTGAGTTGCATATAGTGCATGATTTGTATCTTATTATGATTTGTTGAATTGTTGTGATTTTGAACTTGTAACATTGTGTTTCTCATTCTCCCTTGTTTGGTTGCTCAGAAAACTGAGGAAAAAATAGATAGTGCAAGATGTTCTTTTGTTATTTTGACTTTTAGTATTATGATATCAAGAAATGTTCTAACTTAATTAGGCTTTGTTTGGCTAAATTTTTAAGCATATTTGGATTGAGAGATCTAAAATAATACGTCCTTTTATAGTTCATTAAGTAAAGAAGAAAGAAGAGTGGAATTTTAGGTGTTAATTTTAGTTCATGACTTTGATGGAGATATTTGTTCTATTTTCTTCTCTGTGTATTTTATTGCTATTTCCATATGTCTCTTTTGAAGAGTTTTAAGGGAAGTATTTTCATGGCTTAATGGTGATATTTGTTCTGTTTTATTGAGTTCTCTATGTGTTCTATTGGTATTTTCATGTCTTGGCGCAGTCTGTTTTTATTATGTGTTCGAGTTTTGGTTGACTTGTGTTATTGATGTTTTAATTCTACATATTGGTTCTGAAATGTCTTTGTCCTTTGTTTGCTTTTGTGAGCGTTTTGTCGGTTATAAGTGAAAGTTGTCTTAACGAGAAAAGAAGATACCAGGTTTTTTCATGTTCAAGTAAAAGTCTACATAATTGTTAAAGGGAAGAGGTTATCACATCCAAAAGAAGTTAAGTGGATCTTGTCTGAAATTTTCGGTCATTTGATAATGAAAACCGGTGAAGGCCACTCAAGGAATGCTAGCTAAAACTTGGGAAGATCCATTCCTAAATTTCGGTCATTTGATAATGAAAATGTTGTTGTTGGTGATAGATTAGAGGTTTTTTTTTTTTTTTTTTTTAATTGAATTGGGTTTTGTTTTTTTATAATAAATCCAACAAGCCAACTTTATGTTGATGACTTATTCTAACTAAATGGATTGTCTCCGTGGTTGTTAATATTTATTTTGCACCTTTATATAAGTTTTGCTTCATGTATTTGGAAGTGAAATGTTTGTGTATATATTCTCTTTTGATATATTTGTATGCATCCGTAAGTGAAATTTGCATATGTATATATATATATATATATATATATATATATATTCTTTTGTTATATTTTTTCTTTGTGTCTGTTTGTGTATGTATATTTTCTTTTCATATATTATTTCTATGTGTATGTGTGTGCATATACTTTTTAGGTATAATATTTTGATTCAGAATTTTAAGATTTAGAGTTTAAAATTTAAACTGTAATTTTAATTGAAAAGTTAAATGAGTATAATATATATAAATACACATTTAAGTAATAATTAAAAATATTATATTTTATAACGTAAATTATATTATTACGATGATATTTATATATATAAAATCTATAAAAAAAAAACCAACTATAAAGATTATTAGAAGTTTAATTTTATTATTCCAATTAAAAATATTTCATTTCGATTTCACTTTATTTTTATAAATTTATTGATGTATCTAATATAATATTTTGTGGAGTATTGTACTAAGTTACATAGAATTGCATTGAAAAATATTACGACTTCCACATTTAATTTAAGTAAAAATATGAATATCTTTTTAAATTTTAAGGTTTTAAGCTTAGGCTAATTAGAATTCATAAAAGAAAATGTAAATTGAATTATGATATATTTTTGTGAAAATTATTTTATGTTGAAAAACAAATTATTTCTTAAAGTCACTAAACTATTAATGAGTGTACAATTTAGTTATTTAACTTTAAAAAGTTACAAAATGATAGTAGAATTATTAAAATTTTCATTTTAAGTAGTTTGCTGTTAAATTTACTAATTGTTTGCTTATTTGGCAATACCAGTTAACCAATATAATAAAATTAAATTTTTTATTCGACAGTTATATTTAATTATTTCTTAATTTTTTGTAAATTTTGTAATGGTTTGTTAATAATATGGTTTTGAGAGTAAAAGGAAACTATTAAGAGGTAAATTCAAATCGCTAAGTGTGGGTTTAGTGCAATCAGCTCCACTTATATGAAAGTTAACAGCAGATAAAAGTGGGCTTGGCAGCCGTCATTAACAGACGGTTCTAAATTTTATTTTTTTAGTGCTTAATTCCTTTGACCATGCTTATCAGTTTAACGGATTATTTTAATTAGTACTTTGATCCTTTTCTTATACATCTATTAAAATTTTGGATGCACGAAACAGATTTGCCTTTTTTGGAATTAAATACGTCAAAGCAGCCTGTTTAGAACTTATAAAAGCCAAGAATGAAAAAGGGCAAAAGTCGAAAGGGTAGTATATGAAACAAACATGGCTCTTGTTGAGGGTCTGATGTGTCTATCTTGCTCAACTATCTTTTTTTTTTTTTTTTTTTATTTGGTTTTTTGTCATTTGAATTATCGGCGATCAGTAGTAAAGGGAGAGATGGTAAGCCTTTTTTTTTTTTTATTTGACTTCCTTTTTGTTCTCTCAATTACTAAACTTGTTATAGTTTATTTTGAATGAAATAAAACACAATTCATCCTCAACTACTGTAAATTTAGGGAGATAAGATGTTTGGGAGTATGATTCGGTACTTTCAACGAAACCCAAGCCAAAAATGAAGTCAATCGAGCTGAAAATGTCGCTAGAGCAAACACAGACCATAACCAGAGTCGTCTTTGATATTCTTAATGAGCATGGGCCCCTCAACTTCGGTGATACTTGGGAACAAGTCAAGGTCAGTTGTTTAGTACACTATAAGTTGAATTCATTGTGTATATATATTTGTTGTTCCACATCTAATTAAGCCAAGCCGTTTAGGGTCTTGAATTTCATGCATTATTGTCTTTTTCATGCTTTGCTTGCTTGTGCTCGACATAATGGAGTAGAAATGTGTTTATGAGTTCAGGAGGTTAGATTGAGAGGCTTACAAGCAAATGGCACATGAAGATCATGCTCAGATGGATGAGAGAGAGACAACAGGTTAGGCTAATATGCAATCATGTAGGGCCTCACAAACAATTTATGTATACAACTTGGTTCACTGCATCAGCCACACAAGAGCTGTCCATAATTCCTCAGCGTCTACAACTAGTTTTTCTGTCGATACTTCTAGTCCAAAGTCGTCTTAAGGTTAGGTTGCAGCACACTTGTGCTGGCTACAATACCATCGACTTCAGGACATGTATTATTTTTTGCAACATTGTAATACAATTGTTCAGTTGTCATGTTGTGGAAACTTGACCCTCTTCTTCCCATATACTTTAATGTACAAATTCCAAGTTCAATTACTAATCATCATTTCTACCATTCAGACGACTCAATAAATTCTAAGTTCGGTTTTAATGTACCAATTCCTAGTCCTTTGCTCTCTTCCATTAGGGTTTCTCTCACGTATATCCATTCCCACTTACTTTTTTCCAATAGAACAACTATTTTGCGGCTGTTTTAGACCTATCAAGTTAAAATGCTCACTGACTTCAAAATAAAAATATTTCTTTAATTTCTATTTTTCTCTACATAAAAAAATTAAAATTAAATAATCAAATTAAATTATATTTCAATATTAAATAAATAGAACAAATACTTGAAAATTACTCACTTTGGCTTTTATTTTCAACCCATAAAAGTTTCGATAGCAACCGAAACCACAAATTGCCTTTTTATTGTAGCGGTCTAGGCCTCTATAAAAAATGTTGCAATTGTATTACTAGATCCGAAGAATTGTTTTGAATCTATCCCATTCTTGACCCAAAGTTTTTGATGGGTTTTTCTTAAAGTCGAACAATTCATCGTAAGTGTAGTGAACCGTAGCCATCGGTAAAATTCTGCGTAAGAACTGCACAAATTCTCCTCAAGATGTAATATTTTCAGGTGGTAAAGCTTCCAACCATGCTTTAGCTTGACCTTCTAATGCGAACGGAATCAACAATAATTTGATCGCTTCATTTGAAGCTCCCACATATGCAACTGTGCTATAGAGATGTTCAATTCGCCTAAGGAGTAGGGTCCAACCCCTCACTACTATCAAATTAGAGATTCATTGAAACCTAAGTTAACAAGGCTGGGTTAATCTCAAATTGAGGGTTGTTAATAATAGGCCTGACAATACTTGATCTGAGCCAACTCGTACCAAACAGAAGTTGTCCACAGTGTTGCCATCCTGAATGCATGTAAGAAAATTTGAGGATGAATACTGTCTAATAATAAAATGAGAAAATGAGTAAAACAGATTAACAGAAATAGTACTAATGAGATTAAAAAAAATTGTATCGATAATTCTACATTTTCCTACTTATCCTAGAAATTAAAAACTAATCTAACACAGAAGCCTTTCTGGTAACGGCGCCAACAACTTAACTGCTTCCCAACGTGCGAACATCGAGAGTGTAGATACTATAACTAAAGATATGAAATAGGAGGTGTCCGCATGTACACGGGTAGGTCTGTAATATATTTTTTACAATAGAGCACGGAGTATTTCGAGGATTGTACCCAAAGAAAGCTTGATTAAACTAGTAATTAACTTATACACTAACAAGTTTAAATAGTATTCAATTGAAATCACAGTACGAATCATCAAAGCTAAATATATATTGAAAAATAACATGCGAAATAAGAAAATAGAAGAAACAACCGAAAATCACTCAATTACGCAAACAAAAGACTAACTTGTTTCAGTGTTCATAATTAACTACCGATTTAAGGTTTTAATTAATTAACTAATAATTAGCCTAGTTATCACCTTTCGGCTTTTAACTAAATTAACTAGTTGACAGGAACTGCTTATCTTCAAAGCTCACAATTTAAATTGGGATATGTAGAAGGATACATGGTAGACTTATCCTCCCGGCCTATCTACCTAAATGGCTTCCTAAGGACATTAATCCTATAGTTTAGTTTCACTCAACTCGGTCCAACTAATTTTCATGGAAACCCCAAAACATTAGTTAGCTAATCTTACATCCACTCGTTAATCTTCCTAAGATTTTAGTTACCCATGGATCTAAATGAAAAAATCCTTAATTTGAATTCAGACATTAATGAAAACATCAAAACACAAAAGAGAGAAGAGAAACTGGATCCAGATATGTCGGCTGTGAGCAAAAACTGAAAATCATGTGACAGATGTTGAGCGAATTGCGGTCCAAAACAAAAAACACGAGTAGTTGAAGAAAATAATTAAACTAAAACTGAAATTAGATTTAATTTAAGTTTGAACAACAAGAACCCTAACAATAATACCTTAATCTAAAATTTAAGAAAAAGAGGTCCTTAATCAGGTCCTGAGCAATAGTATTTATAGTTCTCTTATTAAATGATTAATTTAGGCCTCATACAAGCAAAGTAGGATTAATAATTCAAATTGCGTTAACAACATGCCATTCTCTCTTTTGTTTATCCCTTTGACTGATACTTTAGATTTGGGGTTAGTATTATTCGTCTCTTATTTGTTTATTAATATATATTAGTTTTTTATTCTTCAACTGAGCGGTGGTCTGCCATCAAAGCCTTCCTTTATATGCATTGATTTTTTTATTGAGGCGTAGATTGAATAATGTAAAGAAAAAGAGAGAGAGAGAAGTTTACTTCGGAAAGGAAATAAGCATGACTATCATCAATCAATGATATGTGTCGTAACCATTTTTTGGTAAAACGGTAGTCGACTTGGATTTTGAAAATGAAAACGAAAAAGGGGAGTCGCCACCAATCCTTTTTTGATGAGGTGTGATCGGATCACCTTAGATTAATCATTTTAATAAAATCTAAGATTTACTAAAATGATAATTTTTTGGTCTACTAAAAATCGAAAATGAGTTCGAGAGTCGATTTCACGCACGAGGAAGGGTTAGCACCCTCGTCGCCCAAAAATTGGTACCTAGTTGATTAATTAGCGTCTTGGTGTCGAAAATTTGAAAACTTGAAAGAATTTAAAATACGATTCCTCTTTGTACGATTCAAATATCAAAGACCTTCCCGTCTCGCAATAATGAAATATCCCATCCATTAAGTTAGGACACGATATCTCACACTTTGAGACCCGGACTAGCCCTTTATTTAAAATCAATGTATTTTTAATTTCTTTTAAAAGGATGTTCGGTTAGTTAGAGTGAGCGAAGGAAATCGAGACCCAGTAAGTTAGGGCACGCGTTTCCTCGAGTTTTCAAACTCGAGCATTGCCTTTATTCGCAAAACTCTTATTTGGAGTGTCAAAATGTTACACCCGGTAAGTTAGGGCACCACACTTACACTACCTCGAGAATAAGCATTCTTAAG
Source organism: Gossypium anomalum (assembly GCA_025698475.1). NCBI lineage: Eukaryota > Viridiplantae > Streptophyta > Magnoliopsida > Malvales > Malvaceae > Gossypium > Gossypium anomalum. The sequence continues at coordinate 70,190,474 of CM046957.1, read as the reverse complement.
ACTCGTATTGTGATTTAAGAGAGAATATTCCGTTGTTTAGGTCGAACGAGAAAAATCGAAACCCAGTGAGTTAGGGTACGATTGTCTCGAATTACCAAAATACGGAACATCACTTTTATGAAAAACTTATTTTAAGGTATCGAAAAGAACATGATAGGATTTTATAGTAAAATGTGAGAGCCAAATTACGGTATAAACAAATGTAATAATAGTGTTAGTGTCAAAACAATAATATGTAATTATAAAAGATGAAACAAATAACGAGGTTATGTAAATACATGCATTAAAAATGAAATAATCAAATACGTAAGCAAATAAATAAATAAATAAATAAATAAATGGAATGACGATGATAATGATAGTAACGATATAAAAGTATATACATGTGTGGGTTAAGGTACATACATAATAATAGAAGTAATAAGAAATATAAAAGAAATACATACCTATATAATAATGGTATAATATAATATAAAAAAAAAACACGTACACATAGTATATAAAAAGCAATATTATATAATATATACATATTAGTGATAATAGTTATGATAATAATAATGATAATAACATTACATAAATATATATTGAAATGAATGCATGATAGTATTAGAAGTAAATATACAGTATATATGATATATTTAAGAAATATATATATAGATATATGATATTTATAAAATATATACATGGTGTAATGTTAATATGTATACGTGTATAAAAATAATATTAACATACATATGTGTTAATAAGAATAATAATATTGAAATTAATAATATTTTATAATATGTATATATATATAAGTATTAAATAAAATGATAATAATGAACTATTAATAAAAATAACAATAATAAAGTATGGTATTATAAGTAGTATTAAAATAAAATTAGAATAATGAAGAAAAAAGGACGAAATTGAATTAAAAATGGAACTTGGAGGTGAATTTAAAATAAACAAAGAAAAAGGAGATTAATTTGAACACGCTAAATAAATAGAAGGGCTGATCAGGAAATTAATCCAAACCAAAACGCATATTCTTTGGAAGAGAACCGAATTGAAAACGAAATAACTTTTAGGGTCGAATTCAAATTAGATAAAACTTAATTACAAAACGTGAAAAAGGCGGAAGGGTCTTGAGCGCAATTAGACCCTCGAACGAAAACGCGCGGATCCTGGGACGGGTCGGGGCTGGTTCTCGGGTCAGGAAGCTAAACGACGTCGTTTTGGCCTGTGGGAATAAGGCCCAAAACGGCGTCGTTTCCAAATACCTATAAAAGCCAAGATTTTCTGAAAAATTTCATTTTTTCACTACTCAGAAAAAAAAAACTGAGCTTCTCTCTGCTCTCTCTGCAGATTCCAACCTCCGGTCATCGACTTGGCCGACGCGGCGACCGCGCGTGTGCGTCAATCGCGCCACCGTGCGGTGTGGCGAGTTCAAAAGGTAAAATTTTTTTTTATATTTTTTATATTTTTAATATTTTACGTACACATGCATGTAGACAAAAAATCAAAAGAGTAAAGAAAAAGAACAGAAAAGAAAAAAAAGAGGGAAACCCGATTTGAAACTTAGGGGATTTAGGAAAACCTTTTGATTTTTTTGATTATGATCTCCTTCTTGAGTTTTGTTCTCTGCTCTTGATATATTTGCTGGTATCTATTCTTCTCTTTGTATTTTGGAACCCAATATCATTTCTATTTCACTAAAAAATGTCAAAAATTATTTCAAACGGTTTCTTTATCCAGCTTTTTATATCTGTTTATTTCCTCTCCTCCTTGCTTTATGTCTTATCCATATTAATGCTTGCAGGTATAGTCTTGGGCGGTGGCACAGTGACAAGGGCGGTGGAGGCAAGTGGTGATGGGATGGTCTTGATTAGGCGGTTTAGGCTAGGGTTTTGCTTAATTTTTGTTTTGATTTTCAAGTGATGTAGGCATTGGGTGTTTGGGGTTTGGGTAGGTTAGTTTGGGTCTTAGGCTTGTTTAGGGATTTTAATTTAATGGGCTTCGATTGGGTGTTCTAGTTGGACTAATTGGGCCAAAGAAATTGGGCTCGTCTGTTGCCCCTCTTTGCTTGTTGTCGTGTAACGAGCGAGCAGCAAAGACTTAAGAAAGACCAATTTTGCTCGGTCTCACCGTGTGCAGGCTTGCTTAGCGCTCCTTTTCTTCGTAGCTTCATTTCAATCTTGTTGCATCACTTCGCTTAATCGCTTCTCTCTCTGCGGCTTCCGTAAGGTAAGGCTTGTTTATTTATAGCTTCAATCTATTCCACTGCAACTTCAGGGAAATACGGTTAGCTATCTTCAGTCTGCTCCACTGCGACTTCAGGGATATACGACTTGTAATTTTGACCTGCTCCACTGCAACTTCAGGGAGATAAGGTTTGTTTTGATCTACTCTACTGCCACTTCAGAGAGATAAGATCTGTAATTTAGCTTCAATCTGTTCCACTGCAACTTCAGGGAAATAAGATCTGCTATCTTCAGTCTGCTCCACTGCGACTTCAGGGATATAAGACTTGTAATTCAGCTTGTTACCCTACTGCTTAGGGGGTTAAAACTTGTTATCTTCGATCTATTTCCCTACTGCTTAGGGGGCTAAGATCTGTGAATTCAACCTGTTACCCTATTGCTTAGGGAGTTAAGGTCTGCAATTCGGTCTGTTACCCTACTGCTAGGGGTTTAAGACCCTTCGTCTTTGATCCGCTCCACTGCAACTTCAGGAAGACAAGATCTGTGATTTTCAGCCTATTACCCTACTGCTTAGGGGGTTAAGGCCCATCTTCTTTGATCTATTTCCCTACTGCTTAGGGTGATGAGATCTGCTAATTCGGCTTGTTACCCTACTGCTTAGGGGGTTAAAGCCTGGTGGCTTGAATCTGCTTCGCTGCAACTTCAGGAGGGCAAGATTCGCCGTCTTTGATCTGCTCCACTGCAACTTCAGGGAGACAAGATCTGTAATTTTCAGCCTATTACCCTACTGCTTAGGGGGTTAAAGCTGGTGAATTCACTGACTCTAGAGACATGACCTGTAGAATCAATTCCATGTATCTATGCTTATGCCAAATGATTAGGATGCTATGATCGAAATGAATCAGATGCTCCTAACTAGATGTGTTATGAATGTGTCAAATAACTAGGATGCTATGATCAAAATGAATCGAATGCTCCTAATTAGATGTGTCATGAATGATATGAGAATGTCATTTTTTAATTTGATATTATACGCTCTTGAGTTTAGGGTGATTCAACCTAATTAGTCCCGTTTCAGGTCCTTGTATCGTTTAGAAGCACTTCAGAGTAATATGCAGAACTCCTTTTCGAATATTATTAGTCCATTTATCATCATTTCAATGAAAAATGCTTGAAACAGATTATTGAGTAGACAAGATGGAATTTTATTTTGGGCATGAAGCTCAGAGTGAACAGAGTAATCTGGATAGCAAATTTGCCAAGATACAAAATGAAAACTAGCGAATTAATCAAGATAGCACATTCTGCCAAAAATGCAAAGTGAATTAGATAAGAAAGTGCTCCAAATATCAACAATGTGAGCTTTGTTGCACGAATTTCTCAGAGACCCTCTGAACTCGGTATGCATTTAGAAGACTAAGAGTATTTCGTTAATGCCCCAAGATGTAGCATTTCTCCTCCTTATCAATTCAGAGAAAACAGGATCACTGTATGCCCCAACTTCGATCAAAATTTGAATTGCCCATTCCTGGGTTTTCAACTCAAAACCCCTTTGGTCTCAAAGCGCCCTTTTACGGGTTTTCGCCTTGGCCTCTCCGTTTTTTTTTTTTTTTTTTTTAGGTGAAGTACCTCTTGACCGAATCCGAATTCACAGGATTAGGCAGACTTTTACCATCCATCTCGGTCAAAATTAGAGCTCCTCCAGAGAAAGCCTTCTTTACCACATAAGGTCCTTCCCAATTAGGCATCCATTTTCCTCTGAAGTCTTTTTGTATGGGAAGGATCTTTTCAAAACAAGGTCTCCTTCATGGAATTCCACAGCGAACTTTCTTATTATAAGCTCGCATCATTCTCCTTTGATACATTTGACCATGACGAATAGCCTTTAGCCTCTTTTCCTCAATCAAGTTCAATCTGGTCATATCGAGATCGGATCCATTCTCGCTTCATCTAATTTTAACTCAAAAAATACGCTGTAGGGAGGGAATCTCGACCTCAATAGGTAGAACCTCCTCCATCCCATAAACTAAAGAGAATGGTGTTGCCCCGGTAGATGTTCTGACTGACGTTCGGTAGGCATACAGGGCAAATGGTAATTTCTCGTGCCAATCTCTGTAAGTTTCAGTCATCTTTCCCACAATTTTCTTTATGTTTTTATTGGCCGCTTCTACTGCACCATTCATCTTTGGGCGATACGGTGACGAGTTATGATGTTTAATCTTGAATCTCTGATGCACTCCGCTATCGTGCTATTGTTCAAGTTCAGTGCATTGTCCGATATGATTCGCTCAGGCATCCCATATCGACATATGATTTCTTTCTTTAAGAACTTACTGACTGCCGACTTTGTGACGTTGGCATAAGATGTGGCTTCTACCCATTTGGTGAAGTAATCAATGACCACAAAGATGAATCGATGTCCATTAGATGCCTTTGGCGAGATTGGCCCTATGACATCCATGCCCCACATAGAGAAAGGCCATGGAGAAGTCATGACATGAAGGGGTGAAGGAGGTACATGAATTTTATCTCCATAAATTTGACATTTATGGCACTTCTTGGCATAGTTGATGCAATCCCCTTCCATAGTGGACCAATAATACCCAAATCTCATGATCTGTCTGGCCATGGTGAAACCATTAGCATGTGTCCCGCAGATGCCCTCATGAACCTCTTCCAGGATTTGCTTAGCCTCGACAGCGTCTACACATCTTAAGAGCACCTGATCTTTCCTTCTCTTGTATAAGATCTCTCCATCCAAGACGTAGTCACTAGCCAGCCTTCTTAGTGTCCTTTTATCATTTTCAGACGCCTGGTCTGGGTATTCACGACTCTTCACATATTGTAAAATATCCTGATACCAAGGATGATCATCTTTCTCTTCTTCTTCTTCAATGTTGCAACAATGAGCCGGGGCCTCATAAATACTCATTTGGATAGGCTTTATATCTTCTTGCTTGTTTACTTTGATCATAGAAGCTAAGGTTGCCAAGGCGTCAGCCATCTGATTTTCATCTCGTGGGAGATAGCAGAAAGTGACATCGTCAAACTCCTCAATTAGCTCAAGAACCAGCCTTCGGTAATTGATCAACTTCGGATCTCTTGTCTCCCATTCACCTCTAAGCTGGTAGATTACTAATGCAGAATCTCCGTATACCTCCAGCACTTTTATTTTGCGTTCTATGGCTGCGCGGATGCCCATGACACATGCCTCGTATTCCGCCATGTTGTTTGTACAGTCAAAATCCAATTTACTGGTGAAAGGATAATGATCTCCGTTTGGGGATACCAAGACTGCCCCGATTCCATTGCCTACGGCATTTGATGCTCCGTCAAAATTCAGCTTCCAAGGGTGGTCTTCTTGAGATTCTTCTTCTGTGGTTGCAACATACATTAGATCCTCATTCGGGAAATCAAAGCTCAATGGCTCATAATCTTCTAGAGCTCTACTGGCCAAAAGATCTGCTATTGCACTCCCTTTTACAGCCTTTTGATTCACGTAGACTATATCAAACTCAGAAAGCAAAATTTGCCAACGAGCCATTCTTCCGTTCAAAGCATTAGACTCCATCATATACTTCAAAGGATCTAATTTCGAGATTAGCCAAGTCGTGTGGTACAGCATGTATTGCCTCAGTCTTCGGGTTGTCCAAATCAAAGCACAACACAACTTCTCGATCAGCGAATATCTCGTCTCACATTCAGTGAATTTCTTGCTAAGATAGTATATTGCTCTTTCTTTTCTTCCGTCTCGTCATGTTGGCTAGCACGCATCCCATGGAATTCTCGAACACTGCCAAGTACAGGATCAGTGGTTTATCCGGACAAGGTGGCATCAGTACTGGGGCATTGGATAGGTAATGCTTGACCTTGTCAAAAGTTTTCTGGCACTCCTCATCCCAAACACCTGGGTTATGTTTCCTAAGGAGACGAAATATTGGATCACATTTCTCATCTGGTTGTGAAATGAATCGAGCAATGTAATTCGATCTTCCTAAGAAGCCTCGAACTTCTTTTTGAGTGCGTGGTGGAGGTAATTCTTGTATAGCCCTGACTTTATCTGGGTCAATCTCAATTCCTTTCTCACTGACCACAAACCCCAACAGTTTTCCTGACCGGGCTCCGAAGGTACACTTTGCGGGATTGAGCTTTAGTTGGAACTTTCTTAACCTTAAGAATAATTTCCTCAGGACTTGTACATGCTCTTTTTCTGTTCTGGATTTTGCAATCATATCATCGACGTAAACTTCGATCTCCTTGTGCATCATATCATGGAATAAAGTTACCATGGCCCTCTGATATGTTGCTCCCGCATTTTTCAGCCCGAATGGCATCACTTTATAACAAAATGTCCCCCACATGGTTACGAATGTGGTCTTTTCCATGTCTTCTGGATGCATCTTTATCTGGTTGTACCCCGAGAAGCCGTCCATAAATGAGAAAAGTGAGTAACCTGCCGTGTTATCTACTAGCGTATCAATGTGAGGCAACGGAAATTGTCTTTTAAATTGGCTTTGTTCAGATCTCGATAATCCACGCACATTCGTACCTTTCCATCTTTCTTAGGAACTGGGACTATGTTGGCCACCCATTCTGAGTACTTGACCACTTGTAAGAAACCGGCGTCGAACTGTTTCTTGACCTCTTCTTTTATCTTCAACAACACATCGGGTCTCATCCTTCGAAGTTTCTGTTGAATTGGCCTACATTCTTCCTTTATAGGGAGTCGATGCACCACGATATCGGTATTCAATCCGGGCATGTCTTGATATGACCAGGCGAAGACATCCTTGAATTCCCGAAGTAACTCGATGAGGTCTTGCTTTATTTCTACAGTGATACTAGCTCCAATTTTCACCTCTTTTCCTTCTCCCAAGCTCACAATTTCCACCGACTCTTTGTGAGGTAAGATTTGTTTCTCCTCTTGTTCTACCATTCTTAACAGATCAGGAGATAGGCCACAATTTGGGTCATCTTCAAAACCTTCCGTATCTTCTATACACAAGTCTTGCTCAAAGGGAATCTCTGAGTCATTGGCAACATCGCTCATATCATTGATATCCGGGGACCTGTTATGGATGAAGAAAGAAATCCAAAGAATAATGAATCTAAGAATATTTTATTTTTATGGTATGATTATGAATGAATTGGAAAGAATAAAAGAATATTCACTCAAGATGATACGCAAAATACATTTTTTATTGAAATAACGATACTTGGACATATGCCTATTTCATAAAGGATTCTTATTGCCTCTAGGCTTAGAGCAATAAGTTTGTTTCAACATTACTCGAGTTAATCCTAAAAGTTACAGGATCTCTCCACGGTCCAATTGTTCAAAACGCTTCCAGATGATGTAAGGGCGAATTCCAGCTAAATTCTCTTCAGTTTTTTCATCGGATATAGCATTGATGCTTAAACTGTTCAATATTTCCTCGGCAGGCTCTTTCTTCGTCGATCTTCTTTTTGAGTAAATAGTCCCTCCTGACACGAATGTTTTGGATAAGTGAGGAAAGGTCATTGGTTCCCACTTGACCTCCTCACCGCGTAGACGCGCTCTCCTTATCTCTTGCCTTTTTTCCAGCTCTTTCTTCTTTTGCTTCGCATTTGGTTTAAATCCTAAGCCAAAGCGATCTCGTTTTTCTTTCACTACTGGTACCTCGATCCTTCCTTGGAGGCATCTTCCAAGTCCTTTCCCTGGCAAGGCTCCTTTGCCAACAGTTAATCGTAGGCCCATCCTTGTGGTTTTGGATATTCTAGGCACTGGGCCTTATTTCCTTCGACGATGAATGTAGCATTGACAAATTCTAATGATCGAAAAGAACACTCTATCGCCTCATCATCTATACCCACGTACGGTGCGTCACTGGTGACAGATGCAATGATGTCTTCCTCAGCGTTTATCGTTACCAACCTACCCTCAGTTACCAACTTCAACTTTTGATGTAGGGATGATGGTACTGCCCCTGCCGAGTGAATCCATGGTCTTCCTAACAGGCAATTGTATGAGGGCTTGATGTCCATTACTAGGAAGTCCACTTCATATGTGTTTGGGCCAATCAAGAGAGGTATCTCGATTCTTCCCATCACTTTCCTTTCAGTACCGTCGAATGCTCTCACGACGTTTTGACATGTCTTCATGTGAGAGCTATCCACTGGCAATCTATTTAGCGTGGACAAGGGCAGGACGTTCAGCGCTGATCCATTATCGATTAGCACTCCCGGTAACGTATATTCTTTGCAGCGAGTGGTGATGTGCAGGGCCTTTGTAGATCCCATACCCCCCGGTGGTATCTCATCGTCATTAAAGAAAATAAAATTATCAGCGCTGATGTTATTGACCAGACGATCAAGTTTGTTGACGGAGATATTATCCGCTACGTATGTTTCATTTAACACCTTCATCAATGCACTGCGGTGTGTCTCTGAGCTCAAAAGTAAGGCTAGTATCGATATGCGAGCTGGTTGTTTGTGTAATTGCTCCACAACGTCAGACTACTCACTGTGTTTCGAAATTTTAAGAATTCCTTAGCCTCTTTTTTCTGTTTCTGTGCTCATTGACAGGTGACTCAGTCCGATCGTTTTCTCTTTTCTTTGTTCAACAACCATGGATTTTCCTTTGCTAGCCGGTTCTACCTTCGTGTGCTGGGTATAACGTCTTCCACTTCGTATATAAACCCTTCATCTTGTCCCTCCTTCACAAAGGTCAATCGGGTTTTCCTTTCCCGGGATTGTCACATTACGATCATAGTTCCAAGGCACACTCTTGCTATCTTTGTAAGGAAAGCAACGAGTTTACGGATTATGACCTTGGCGCGCAATTGGTACTCCCCTTTCACTAGTCCTTGGACGCGATATGATTACAACTGGGTGATTGACCCCTTGGACATTGTTGGTTGGCCCTTGCTCCGAAGCGCATACATCTTCTCTTTTCAGGTCCTCAGTGCATTCAAAGAATTCGATCTCTTTATTTTCCATTAATCTCTGTACCAGAGCCCTGAATTCATTGCACTTTTGGATCTCATGCCCTTTCTCGTCATGGAATTCACAGTAGTACTTCCCTCCTTCAGGCTTCTCTTTTAAATCTTGTGTAAGTAAACCTTCTTCCACCATTTTCTTCCAAACCCATCTCAAAGGGGTTTTTACCTCCGATACATCCATCTTAGTTCTCGTCTCCCCACCTTCGACTATCGCGTTTACCCCTTCATCTGAATGACTGGGTAACGGATTCCCAGCCACATTAGGTCCTGTGGGATCATCGAACTTCACAATGCCCATCTTTATGAATCTTTCGACTAATTTCTTGAAGGCCGTTGCGGTTCTCGATCGTGTGTCCTGAGATTCCTGCATGGTATTCGCATTGAGCGTTTGCGTCATACCACTTAGGGAATGGAGGTTGCATGGGTTTTAGGTAAAATGGGGACACTACATGTGCATCGAACAGGTTCTTGTAAAGCTCTTTATACGTCATTGGGATTGGCGTAAATTGAACCCTTTCTGTGTTAGGCCTTGGGTTAGAATCCTGCCTTGTCGGGCCCTGATGGCTAGTAGTTGCCGCCATTGGTTGGCTCACGGTGACTGGCTTGGAATAACTTTTATTGTATATACTTGCATTGTTAACTTCGCTCTCTTTCCTCCTAGGAGCCGATCTCTTGGCACTTTCTCCCGCTTCAATTTTCCCACATCTCACCGCGTTTTCTATCATCTCCCCGGACATCACTATGTCTGTGAAGCTCTTGGTAGCACTTCCCAACATATGGTTAATGAATGGGGCCTTCAGGGTATTGATAAAAAGCATGGTTGTTTCCTTCTCCAAGAGAGGTGGTTGGACTTGCATCGCTATTTCCTCCATCGTTGTGTGCATCTTGCTGAAACTCTCACTCGGCTTCTTTTCCATATTTTGTAGGGTAATTCTATCGGGTGCTATGTCCGTCACGTGACCGTATTGCTTCATAAAAGCTTGAGCCAAGTCCTTCCACGAACCAATTTGGGCACGGCTGAGCTGGTTATACCACTTGGCCCGCAGATCCGATCGGTATCGTCTTGAAAACGATGGATCAACAAATGGTGATCGTTATTGACATACCCTGTCATTCTTCGACAGAACATCGTAATATGAGCTTCAGGGCAGCTTGTTCCATTATACTTTTCAAACTCTGGGGTTTTAAATTTTGGCGGGAGCACCAGGTCTGGGACCAAGCTCAAGTCTTTAGCGTCAATCCTCCCACGTGTCAATCGTCTCTCCATTGCTTTGAATTTCTCTTCAAGCCATTTGCATCGGTCATCAAGTTGTTTTGCCAAGTCAACCTTTTCTTTTTCTGTTTCTGCCACTTCATCAAGGTCTGGGACAAATGGATTAGCTCGATTGTCTCCGGGAGTGGAGCCCGAACCTATAGGGGCATTCATCGGTACCGAGGCACCGGCCTGGTATTGCTGGGGACTAATAATGACAGGCGCTGTTTGTGGGTGCATCTCTGGTTGAGTGTTTACTGGAGTAAAGCCCGGAGGATAGATAGGGTCTTCATTGTCGCTCCCTACAGTGTTTTTCCCTTTTTCGCGTTCTTTAGCCAAAGAATGCGTGCAACAAGCCCCTAACATATTATTTTGGGATTCTTGCATTTGCTCCCTCATATCTTGTTGGATTTTCGCTAACTGTTCTTGCATCCGTGCTTGTAATTGCTCTTGCATATCCCTTTGCAGTTGTTCTAATCTTTCTAGTCTTTGATCCATTTCTTTGGTTTTACGGCGGGTATAGTAGCTGTGTTCGGTTGGTTGATTTTCGTTGGTTTCCAGATTATCTGAAATAATTTTTCTTAATCAGGGTTCTTTCGTGAAATTTAATGCATATGATGACATGTAATGCAAATGAATGAATGCAAAAAGAGGCGTTGATTCTAATTCAATTTCGTTAGAAGAACTTTACTAGAAGAAAAGTTTCTTTACATAGAACGGATGATTACACATACGACTTTGCCCTAATGCCTAAAGCCTTGACTTTCCTAAGAAGCCAAGCTAAGTTTCGGCCTCGATCTGATTCTGACTCGTACTTTAAGCTCAATACATCAGCCTGAACGGCCAGGGTTTGTAAGTGATCGGCTACCTCCCGAACCTGAGTTACAGCCTCGCCCATGACATAATCTCTATTTCTGATCTGATCTTGAGATTGGAAGAGTTGTTTTCTATACTGTTCATTGTTTGCCTCAAGGAGTTCCACTCGAATTTTACTATCTTGTAGTGCGGTCTCGAGTTTTCCTATTTCTTCTTTCAACTCTTCGATCCTACTTAGACTGGCTCTTAACTCGATTACGGAATTTCGGCTACGATGTTGATGTAGTAATCTTTCTAATTCAGCCACCCGAGCTCGTAACTTCTCCTTTTCGTTTTGGCTTTCTAACAAGTTCTTTTTCAGAACATCCTCTTGCACTCGGACATCATGAAACTTCTTCTCCCACTGATCGGCCTTAGTCTTTTCCTTTCCGATCTCTTGACGCCACTGTTCCGTCGTTTTGCCCAAACCGGCAGTTCTTATTGACTTGCGTAGCTTCTTATAATCGGTCTTTAAACTATCCAAGTCTTCCTCAGCTTTGTTCTTCCCTTTCCTTAGCTTTTCGGCCTCTAGCTTATGGATGTCAACGTCCAATCCCAGCCGCATTTTTTCTTCCTCCAATTGCTCTATCTTCTTTCCAAACTCTGAGCTCTTCCTCTCGAAGTCTTGCTTTATGATCTCTAGCTCAGATGGGGCTACTCGCAAATGCTCTTCTATTGGCTGAGTGCTTCCTTGATTCGGCTTAGGAATGTTATCGTTGACTCTCCTACCCCGCCACCTCTCATACTCGGGGGTTGTCATCGGGCCTGCGGTGAATCCCTTCATTCTTCGAGTTTGATTCCACGCATCTGATATCTCACGAACTTTTTTCTTATAGCCGTCATCTTTATAAGAGAACTCACACTGAGCTAATCCTTGCGTTGCCGGTATGAACTGCCTCGACCGATACTGCCTTAATACGAGTAGTGGAATGTATCCGAAAGCCCCCATATTCCAAGTAGAGGGACCCAGTCAAAATTGCCGCATCTATACAAGATCTCGCCAGGGATAAACCATGGAGCTCTCCATTCAACATTTTCGGCTTGCAAATTCTGGAGGATAGTTATCCATTTCTCTTCTGAGATGTCGTCCCGTCTTGATGTGGCCACCAATTCTCTTAATGGAGAATAGTCTCTAGAAAAAACCCGATAGGAGACCTTTTCTGCTTTCCAAAAATGACTATGGAACCAAGCCAAGAGAAGTTGTGCACAACCAATAAATCTTCCTTCGCCCGCTCTCCGACATGTATTCAAGGATCTGAAAGTTTCTGCTAGGATTGCCGGGACTGGCGTAGTACCTTTATCAAGTCGGTCGAATAAATGCGAGATAAATTCTTCATCTACATATCCCAATGCCTTGGGAAAGACAACCAAACCGTAGATACTTAAAGCGAAAACATCAACCCTTTTCTTCAAATCCGGATGTGCCAAGATCAAGTCTCTCAAATTCCCCCAAGGAACACACTTACTATCTCCTTTCTGCTTGATACGGGCTGCAACCCATTGTTCACTCATTCCCGTGATACGTATCAATTTCTTTGAAAAGGGAGGGACGCTAACAGGTCTTGAATAGGCCCTGTCGGCTTGAATACTCGGGCAATTAAGTAAGGCCATGTATTCTTCCACGGTGGGTACTAAATCGACTCCTCCGAAGGTGAAGCAACTGTAGGCGGGGTTCCAAAACTGTGCGAGGGCCCGGAATAAGTATTTATCCACCGTTATGTCGAGCAGACAAGGTAGGTCACCGTAGTTGCAGTAAAAGAGTTGTTTGATCTCATCGTTCCAGCTATTCCATATTTCTCTTAGTTCTCGCAAGTCATTCTGAGTCACACTGATGCGAGTGAAATCCCACAACTCCGACTCGTATCCCTCGGCCAAACTATCACCTTTTTCTTGCTGTGTCTTCTCAGACCATACTCGAACGGCCGCATTATCTTCCACTCTATCAAGAAACCCTTTTTCCATGCTAAACTCTTCTATTTAGTAACCAAATTGTGAATCAACACCCCTTTTATGATGAGATGTCATGCAACAACAACAAAACACAAGTGAGTCAGTATTAAACTAAGAATAGATATCAAAGCAATCAAGAAATAATCAAAACACCTAATCGGGTAAAAACTAGGGTTCGGTGTGGTTCTACCTAGGGGAGGCTCTTAGGGCTCACTACATGTGGTTCGGTTCTAAAGTAAAGGTACCTGAACCAGTGAGATTCTCGATCCTCACCCGTTATAGGCTCATACGGACCGAGTTCGATTCAGGGGAATACATTTCCCTACGTCTATACGGAGGTGAAAACCTCACGAAGACGCAGGTACGGATGTATCCCGAAAGCGATTCACTATCCTATACGGAGGTGAAGACCTCACGAAGGAGTAGTTTCTCACTTCCACTTAAAAGGGTGTGACCACAACGGTCATGCAACGTGATATGCAAAACTATTTAAAAACTCGAACCAACGCAGCAAGTATTATATCATAAACCACAAAATAACAAGTGAAAATGCAATGAAAGGATCGTTTATCAAAACCAAATTTTCAAATTTCGACAAAAAGACAAAAGTGAATCAACTTATGGCTCGACTTCTCGAAATAGTTCCCCAGTGGAGTCGCCAAGCTGTCGTAACCATTTTTTGGTAAAACGGTAGTCGACTTGGATTTTGAAAATGAAAACGAAAAAGGGGAGTCGCCACCAATCCTTTTTTGATGAGGTGTGATCGGATCACCTTAGATTAATCATTTTAATAAAATCTAAGATTTACTAAAATGATAATTTTTTGGTCTACGAAAATCGAAAATGAGTTCGAGTCGGTTCACGCGACGAGGAAGGGTTAGCACCCTCGATACGCCCAAAAATTGGTACCTAGTTGATTAATTAGCGTCTTGGTGTCGAAAATTTGAAAACTTGAAAGAATTTAAAATACGATTCCTCTTTGTACGATTCAAATATCAAAGACCTTCCCGTCTCAAATAATGAAATATCCCATCCATGAAGTTAGGACACGATATCTCACACTTTGAGACCGGACTAGCCCTTTATTTAAAATCAATGTATTTTTAATTTCTTTTAAAAGGATGTTCGGTTAGTTAGAGTGAGCGAAGGAAATCGAGACCCGAGTAAGTTAGGGCACGTTTCCTCGAGTTTTCAAACTCCGAGCATTGCCTTTATTCGCAAAACTCTTATTTCGAGTGTCAAAATGTTACACCCTTAAGTTAGGGCACCACACTTCGTACCTCCGAGAATAAGCATTCTTAAGACTCGTATTGTGATTTAAGAGAGAATATTCCGTTGTTTAGGTCGAACGAGAAAAATCGAAACCCAGTGAGTTAGGGTACGATTGTCTCGAATTACCAAAATACGGAACATCACTTTTATGAAAAACTTATTTTAAGGTATCGAAAAGAACATGATAGGATTTTATAGTAAAATGTGAGAGCCAAATTACGGTATAAACAAATGTAATAATAGTGTTAGTGTCAAAACAATAATATGTAATTATAAAAGATGAAACAAATAACGAGGTTATGTAAATACATGCATTAAAAATGAAATAATCAAATACGTAAGCAAATAAATAAATAAATAAATGGAATGACGATGATAATGATAGTAATGATATAAAAGTATATACATGTGTGGGTTAAGGTACATACATAATAATAGAAGTAATAAGAAATATAAAAGAAATACATACCTATATAATGATGGTATAATATAATATAAAAAAAAAACACGTACACATAGTATATAAAAAGCAATATTATATAATATATACATATTAGTGATAATAGTTATGATAATAATAATGATAATAACATTACATAAATATATATTGAAATGAATGCATGATAGTATTAGAAGTAAATATACAGTATATATGATATATTTAAGAAATATATATATAGATATATGATATTTATAAAATATATACATGGTGTAATGTTAATATGTATACGTGTATAAAAATAATATTAACATACATATGTGTTAATAAGAATAATAATATTGAAATTAATAATATTTTATAATATGTATATATATATAAGTATTAAATAAAATGATAATAATGAACTATTAATAAAAATAACAATAATAAAGTATGGTATTATAAGTAGTATTAAAATAAAATTAGAATAATGAAGAAAAAAGGACGAAATTGAATTAAAAATGGAACTTGGAGGTGAATTTAAAATAAACAAAGAAAAAGGAGATTAATTTGAACACGCTAAATAAATAGAAGGGCTGATCAGGAAATTAATCCAAACCCTGAAAACGCTGTTGCTGGAAAGAGGACCGAATTGAAAACGAAATAACTTTTAGGGTCGAATTCAAATTAGATAAAACTTAATTACAAAACGTGAAAAAGGCGGAAGGGTCTTGAGCGCAATTAGACCCTCGAACGAAAACGCGCGGATCCTGGGACGGGTCGGGGCTGGTTCTCGGGTCAGGAAGCTAAACGACGTCGTTTTGGCCTGTGGGAATAAGGCCCAAAACGGCGTCGTTTCCAAATACCTATAAAAGCCAAGATTTTCTGAAAAATTTCATTTTTTCACTACTCAGAAAAAAAAAACTGAGCTTCTCTCTGCTCTCTCTGCAGATTCCAACCTCCGGTCACTGGACCGGTCGACGACCGCCGTGCCCGTCGTCGCCGGCCACCGTGCACGGTGGCCGGAGTTCCGAAAAGGTAAAATTTTTTTTTATATTTTTTATATTTTTAATATTTTACGTACACATGCATGTAGACAAAAAATCAAAAGAGTAAAGAAAAAGAACAGAAAAGAAAAAAAAGAGGGAAACCCGATTTGAAACTTAGGGGATTTGGGAAAACCTTTTGATTTTTTTGATTATGATCTCCTTCTTGAGTTTTGTTCTCTGCTCTTGATATATTTGCTGGTATCTATTCTTCTCTTTGTATTTTGGAACCCAATATCATTTCTATTTCACTAAAAAAATGTCAAAAATTATTTCAAACGGTTTCTTTATCCAGCTTTTTATATCTGTTTATTTCCTCTCCTCCTTGCTTTATGTCTTATCCATATTAATGCTTGCAGGTATAGTCTTGGGCGGTGGCACAGTGACAAGGGCGGTGGAGGCAAGTGGTGATGGGATGGTGCTGATTAGGCGGTTTAGGCTAGGGTTTTGCTTAATTTTTGTTTTGATTTTCTAATGATGTAGGCATTGGGTGTTTGGGGTTTGGGTAGGTTAGTTTGGGTCTTAGGCTTGTTTAGGGATTTTAATTTAATGGGCTTCTGATTGGGTGTTCTAGTTGGACTAATTGGGCCAGCAAAATTGGGCTTGTACAATATGCCTCCAGAAAAGGTCAAAAAATCTTCGAACATCCTGTCTCTAGGTAAGCTATCCGAGGATATCCCACTTCAGTATTACCCGATCCAGAATTTTCAGTGTCTATTTTGTTGGTTTAGTGCCCGGTTCAAATTTTTTTGTGTTAGTTGGAGCTGCCTATCGTACATATTCCAATTCGAGATATCCCATTCCAAGGATATCCTGATTTATGGATCTCTTATTCGAGGTGTATCCTGATTAAGGGTATCATATTCTAAACTTTTTTGATCTTTTAGTCTTGTTAGTTTCAAAATTTTCTAATTTATTTCCAATAAAAGAGTATAGATAAAATTGAATAAAAATGTAAAGACTGAGGGCTAAATTTTTTTTTATACCTTATATATAACACAAACAAATTATGATAGCTCAAAACCTCAAATCCTAAACCCCAAGAAGCCTAAATCGAAAGAGCCCCAAGCTGGAATATCCTCAAGTCGAGATATCCTAGATCGGGATATCCCCAATCGAGATACACGTGAAATATGATATCCCCAACCGGGATACACCTTGAATAAGATATCCACAAATTGAGATATCTTTGGAATGGGATATCCCGGACTGGAATAAGTACGGCAGGTAGCTCTAACCAACACAAAAAAAATCTGAACCGAGCACTAAACCGTCAGAAGCGACACTAAAAATTCTGGACCGAGTAACATTGAAGTGAGATATCCCGGATAGCTTATCCAAAGGCAAGATATCCTGAGATTAACTTGTCAACAGGCGAAATATTACAAGATTAACTTAACCAGAAGGGGAATATCCACAGAATAGCTTATCTAGAGATCGGATTTGATGGGGATAACCGTAGAGAAGAATAAGAACAAAAATTAACACAAGCAGAACAGTTGAAAAATCTATCCCTTAAAAAATATAATATTTTTACTTGTTGAAATAATACTTTGAATTATTATAAAGAATGGTTAACTATTAAAATTATTATATATGCATTATCATTTAATATAATAAATAATTTAAAATGATTGCAAAACAATTAATTAAAATATTTATAAAAATATTATATTAAATATTAAATTGGATCAGACCTGATTTATCATTTAATATAAAGACAGGTTAAAATCAGAAATGAAAATGCAATCATATAAAACAACCAAAAACATAGCTGAGTTTCTTATGAGAATTTTTGTGAATAACAGTGAGTTGAGGGGCTACTATGAGGAGAATCATGACAAAGGTGAGGTGAGTGAGTTTTTTCCCTTACTATTTGCTTAATTAGTGAGGAATTTTGTGTAATGAGTTTAGGAATTGGATGTATAGTGAAATAAGGAACTGTATCCTAATGGTGTTAAGTGCAGAACACTTTGCAAGGAGAAGGTTCCAATAAAAATGTAGAAAATCTTGAAACTGGAAATTCAAGTGGTAAAGTCCAGAAAGATGCCTCTGATTCTCTGGTGAGAGTTGATCTCTTTACTTTTTTTGTTAGTGTTTTTATGGACCATTTGCAATGTTGTAATGGTAGTGATCATTGCATGATGTGAAGTAATAATAGTTGTTATGGTGTGGGGTTGGCATTTCATGGAATGTTGTGC
Organism: Gossypium anomalum; assembly: GCA_025698475.1. Lineage (NCBI taxonomy): Eukaryota > Viridiplantae > Streptophyta > Magnoliopsida > Malvales > Malvaceae > Gossypium > Gossypium anomalum. The sequence goes on along the minus strand of CM046957.1, from coordinate 70,172,314 downwards.
AGGATTATTATGTATTTCAGATATGCAAACTTTTGATATTTCGAAAATCAGTTAACAAATTACTTAAATACAAAAGTTACCACTTACCAATATTCCCTTACCGGTATGCTTAGTACCATTGTCTTTATTTCATTCCTAAGAGCACTATAATTCTTTTTCTTAATGTTCTATAAGTATTCAATCTCATGATGTATTTAGAGAAAGGACAATAGATGATTTGAGGATATTCCTATGTTTGTCAAAAAACCTAGAGTTTCTCCTAGAATATTCGGTCAGAGCATACTTTTGTTTGATTTTATCCATGTTGTGGCTTTTTTCAAATGTTCCTTATCCTGATATTGTTTGTGCATTAGTTAATTTTGGTTTTGTCAAGCTAAAGGGTTTGCTTACTTTCAATCTTGCAGGATAAGGGGGATGATTTAAATGTTATTTTGGGTGGTGCAGAGTTCGTGAATACTGATGGCAATGGATCAGTTAAAAAAGAAGTTTCTAATAATGATCACAGTAACGGTGAATTGATGGCCTGTAACATGAGTAATATGAGTGTAGGACTATTTTTTTAATCATTTTTGGAATCTTTAGTAAACATGGATATCTTCTTGTTTTTGTGAGTTGTAGAATTCCTTAGAGGAGGAGGAAGCCAACAAAAATGTTGAAAGCCTCGAGATTTCAGATGGTGAACCAAAATCTATGGTCTAAAAGTAATGTTTGATTCAAATCCAACAATGGCTTTCAATGTATTTGATTGGAAAGGGTAAAGGATTAATCCTGCATTAATGCAAAAACTGACTAATAGGAACAAGTATTTCATTGTGCATTGGGTGTTTACAACACATTCGGTTCAGTGTTAAACATGAAGAAATGAAGGAAAAAGATGAGTTTCAAACTGGGATAAATGTTACAGCTACAATTGGGTTTCTCACTAATTTTGAAGACATTTATAGGCTTTAGGTATGTATTTGTTTCAAGATTCTTGGATGCTGATTTTTTAGAGAAAGAGAAATGGAGATATAAAGCTATTAATAAAAAACAATTGAAATTTAGTCCAAGTTGTCTGGTATGAATTTTAGTCCAAAAATTATTATCTGGTATCAAAATTTGTAATAGTAATTGTGGTTTGAAAGTTAATTTATTATTATTCAATCTTTATTTTTTTTATTTTTTTATAATACAATTATAGTTTTCTGCTAAAAAAACCAACACATGTAATCCAGACTACTAATGTATATAGCATATAAATTTATTAATATATCCAGAAAAGTAAATCATTTTTCGGAAAACATTTTACTGGCAAACAAAAGGAGCCTTAGTGTTCTAAAATTTTGATCTTCTCAATACAGTTTTGCATGTGCTGAATAACATCAACCGAGAGTCGTGCTCCAACCATAAGCTTGTATTGCTCGAATTTTAACTCATCGCACTTCAAGGCAGCAGTTTTACATGCTTTTATACTACCTAGAAGAAAGAAAGAAGCTCGAGGTTAACAAATCTGAGCTTTTTTATACATTTCAATTTCATACCAAACCATACAATTGTTATAGTCTTACGCTTTGCTTAGAACTACACAAAGTATTTCAACATCCAAATCATGTAAAAAGTAAAGTTACAAACCGTTAATGAGGGCAAGACAAGACAAAGTTCATGCCTATCTCGCCTCCAACCCAACCTTCACTTGAATCCGAAATTGAGTTCTAACAGACAAACTAGATCATTTAACACGAACCAAACACTTTCACTTTAGCTCCATTTCTAAAAATCTACTAACTATCCAAATACATCTAATAGAATATCGTAAAAAGGTAAAATATATTAAAAGTAAATATAAAATTTGAAGAGAGGTACTTCAGAAAAGTTCCAAGATTGGGATAAGATGGACTTTAAATAAAACCATACTGACCCAACCATGAAACTTTCCTACTATTGTATTGAATACCAATTAGCATAAGAAAAGGCCCCTATAGGATCGAGTTGAGTCCAAATACGATGGGTTTTGATTATTTTGCCAATCCTAAGTTACATCACAGGCTAAAAGGTAATCTTTGATTCTTAATCAATCTTCAGATTCCACAGCCAGTGCTAAGTAAAAAACTTGTCATGCTAAAATATTCTTTAACTTTCCTAAACACTATCCATATAATTCAATAAAAATGATTCTTCAAGCTTGAATTCTATTGACAAATGAACCAACTAAAATATCACAAACATGCTTTGGTTCCATATTCAAATCAAACTTATATAAATACATGTCATTATACAAACTAATAAGCCAACTAAAATTTTATGAACATGCAAATTTGGCTTTATATTTAAAGAACTTACCACTAAGATCCAACAAATTAAATAGCAAAAGACAGTTCCCAATACTTCTAACCATGCTAATTGAATACCAAATTTTTTTGTATTCATCTCTTGAAGCTCTGATAATACACAGCTTTGTAATTGAATTGACATATTTAACTGCATATGAAATTAAAAAAGTCGAGAGATCATTAGAAAAAAAAATCACAACAATCAATGGAAAAAAACAAAACAAAAACAAGCACCATTATTTATATTATACCTTGGAAAGATCCGAGCGAAGAAGCTAGACCACATTCACCGAAGTTGACAAGAATGCTATCTTTTATTGCTTTTGAGACGTTAAATTGAGTAATTACAATGGAATCATCCCCTGACATTTCTTTATTTGGATCCAACAGTACTTCCATAACCATGTATCTGTTCTTAAATCCTACCATTGTATTAAATACCTAACCTAATTATTATTAAGGTTTCAAAAGTAAACAAAGTGAGAGTGTATGAGATGAGATAGTAAGAAGCAGTAGAATTAAAAAACAAAAACAAAACAAAAAATCAAATATAACTCAAAAATTAGGGTTTTGAGAATTGATTTAAGGATTTGTGCTGTTCTTTTTATTTACTATATGTTGTTTTTGGAGAGAAAATAAAAACTGTCCAGCAAGATACATTTTCATTAAAAACTTGAAAACGCGTTTTACAGGGCACGCTTTCAGCCACGTCAGCTGAAAACACGCCCTATAAGACACATTTTCATTAAAAAGCCTCTTTGCTCAAATGATTAAATGTTAGACCTGATTTATCATTTAATATAAAGAATGGTTAAATTATAAAATTAACTATGAAAATATATTAGTAATAATAAATTTAATTTTTTAATATTTACATTTTTTCCAAATTGGTCCTTATTTATTTTTTTTCTACTTGTTTTCAGTCTCATAAAAACCATCAACCAATAAGCAAATTAAAATTATGTTAATCTAAAGATTGCAACTAGAACCTATTCACTTAAAAGATTACAACTCAATTTCCCGGCAACACATGAATATAATTCTATCTTTAACCAAAATTCGAGTATTTTCACCACATGAATATATCAATAATCACACAAAACTTCCCATTTAGCTGATATTCAGAAATACCATAGGTCTACCTAAAACTTCCGATCAAAATCCATTTGCAAATCATACCCAACAGAACACAAACAATCCCGACTAAGTTCATAGATGAACTCCATTCAAAACTATTTTAAAGAAAACATATATGCATACACGAATCATGACAATCTCTACCAAATATGATCATGAAACCCAAATCGACAAAAACCTTTGCAATTAGCAAATCGGTTGAAATTCTCCAATTCTTCAATTACTATCAATATTAACAAGCATCCCAATTAGATTTTTTTTTTTAAACTGAAGTACAGATTTTTTGAGAAAACTAAGAAACAGAATGTCACAACTCACAACGAATTCAAAAGACATGTTATTACCATCCAGAAAAACTACCAAATAAACTCAACATGCGTCACAACTCCCACCGGGTTCCTCGAACTAAAATCAAGCCAACACAGATGCAGTAAACAATTTACATGCGGATGCTTTTTGTTTAGGCAATTAGTATTCTGCTAAGAAAAGATTTAAAAGAAATAGAAAATAACACAAAAGCTATAATATTAAACAGAGTAAAACAAACAATCCAACAATGAAGAACAAGACCGAGATCTATAGATTTGAAAGACGGAACGAAACAGTGATTTCTAAAGCTGAAAACTAAAAACCCTAAAAAAAACCCACTGAAATACAAGTAAAAAAGCACGGATCTGAAACTAAAAAAAGAGATTGATAGCTGAAATGAGTCTCCAATGAAGCAGCGGATTTCAAAAATCACAAAAACCAGAAACGCCAGAGAAAATTTAGGGTTTCTCTCTCACGAAAACTCTCTTCCTCCTGTAGCGTGTGTTTGTTTGGCCCGCGGATACCCAAAGCTAAAAAAGAATGACAGGAAAAGGTTGATGGGAAGGACGCTGACCTTCAATCGGAGGCAAGACGCTGGAAGGTGTGGAGGCAGCGGCAGCGGTTTGTTATAAAGGACAATAAAGGAGGAAGAGAGAAAAGAAAACAAGAGAAAGAAGAAAAAAACTAGAGAATAAAGGGAGAACCGTGAGAGAGATGCATGAAGAAAGAATTTTTATATTATTTATTTTGAATTTTATTTAAGCGAACGAAATCATAATAAAAGGGCCATCTGACTAACTAAATTAAGGCCCAAAACCTAATGTTCCAAAACCAGTCCAGTATCAGCTGGCATCCACTCCTTGTATTCCTTATCCAAAATCCTATCAGACTATCACACTAGGACAGTAAGTTGAAAAAAGAAGCAATTACTTCACATCATTAAGCTGAAGTTCTATGGTAAGATCAATAAACAAGGGGAGAAAAAAACGGAGTAGCTAAATAGTGTTTTAAAGATATAGTAGGAGCATCATTAGTGCCATCTCCAGTTACAACAACATTCCCCTCTTTCTTGATGCTTGCACAAGCAAAAGTTTATCATTGGGTGATAATTACCATATTGTCTATGCATAATAACATAATTAATTTAAATATTCTGTTATTGTTTTTAAGCTGAAAAAACCTTCAGAAAACGAATGGAGAAGCAAAGCATACAAATATTTGCTTAACAACCTTTTTCTCTTTGCGAATTAGATAGCAAACTCAACTTTCCCTTCAATGAGATTAGGCTCCGAAGTGTCCACATTTAACAGTAGTATCCACACTCTAAAGCAATGACCAAGCATACCACCTATGGCACACGGAAAACAGAAGCAAACAAAGCAGAATACCAGAAGCAAAAATCATCTTCAAGCATCATTAAAAACAGAAGTCACTAACTATGATAAGATTTAAGTTATACTATAATCAGAATATATGTAGACACAAAAATTAGGACAACATGAACGTTTCAAATTATGATAAGATTTAAGTTCTTGCAATGCTAAAATGCAAAAGCAATGACTCAATTAAGTTTTCTGAACCCTCAAAAATAGTCCAGTTTAAAAATCAGATCAGGGCTTAGACAAATTGAATTTTAATTGTTAAATAAGCAAAGAGCCCCAAAATATAAAAATGCGATATGCTTTATCCTACAAGAGCACTCACTATATATTTAGCCCACAATGTAGAGAAAGGTAAGCATGAACACAGCTGAGAAAAGTGCTGTAGCAGCATTCCTATATAATGAGCTTAAATCCCTCTCTTATAACAAATGAAACTAAACTGAAATAAAATGCCCCTATAGAAAAATGAGCCTAAGTCAAAATTAAAGTGCAAAAGTGAGATGCATAAAAGCAAAATAATTAAAAGAAAATGGATGGCACTTGCAACATCAAAATACACACAAACACAAAGGTCATATGCATCGGAGCCTCTGGTAGTGTAAATAAAACCATAAATTCATAAAAGTTCAGGCATAATTGGATGGCATTCATCAATTTTATTAGGCATAACACAAATTTTATTACCATAACAAATTGTACAAAAAAAAAAAAAAAAAAAGTCATTCACCATTAAAGAGCCCCAAACCCAAGCCAGATTTCACTGTGTCGATAGGGTTGGAGGTTTCCATGTGGTAATCAGGAAAACCATCTACCATGATCTCACAGATATCATCAATCTCCTTACTCCGACATGGTTGCTTAGGACTCAAGGCAGAGGAGTAGCAATGAAGGCTAGCTCCTTTTACTGATTCAGCCTGTGAGACATTTTGACAGTCCCTCATATCATGTATTCTTGAATGAGGATGTGCTGATACGGTGAGATGGTTCTTATCGGCAAGTTTTTCCCACATTGACAAAAACAAATTTGCAGTCCCGACCAAGGTGCTGTCAGACCTAACTTGGGCTGCATTTAGCATCTCATGAGACTGATTCTGCTGTTTTTCCACTCTCTGGAGCGTTGATTCTGTAGCTCCAGCATGGTGAAGTTAGTTAGTCACTAATAATTGGGTATATAATACTTGTATGTAATCATCACAGCAAGGGTCAGCATTCATCATTCGAATCAGGAAAAATAAGTACTTAATGGTCCATGTTACTAATGATCGGGTGTGAGCATCAGATTCAATATGGGGGAAGGGAGGGGAGGCAGGAACACTGCTCCCCACACCCCCAAAAATGGGATAATTATTCTTAGATCCCAAAATCTATAAATTATAAGTTAATGCATGGTAAAATTATAGTTTGACCCTCAAAATAAAGAAATTTTGATTTAATCATTCTAAAAATTATGAAGATATAAACTAATATAATTATGAAACTGCATTTTGGCTCTTACAAAAATGTGTAACTTAGTCTCGATCCCAGAAAATATTTCTGGTTTCAACCTTAGGATCCAGAAATGTTTCCATTATAGATATTTTCAATCATTTTCAAGTTTAGAAATTACCTGACTTCTTGCCAAAAGAATTGTCACAATCCTCACAGTGGCATCCATCAGAGCATCCAACTTTAGCCTAAAAATAAATGAAGAATGCTTGTGTAGTCAGACTGATTAGAGGCAATTAAGTTCCTATCCTATATCATCTTAACAAAGTGGACTTTTTATCGGAAAAGAAAATAAGATGACAACCATTTATTAAACACAAACTTGAGTGTTGTCAGCTTATGTCTAACACGGATTTGTTCAATAATTTAAAGAGTTTTTTTGTATACTTGGTGAGTCATATAACATATCTATGTCCAGGTGTATATTACACATGGATGTTGAATACAAGCTCTTAAAAAAAAAAAAAGGAAATTGGGAGCAACATAAGTAACATGGAGCTACAAAGTTAAAACATACCCGATAGCACTCGCAATACTTTTTTAGGCATTTTGACCTCTTGCATTTGCATCTCCTTTTATGCCTCGCTGATGGAGTGTTCATCAGGTTTCCATCACCCTGACATATTTTCTCATGTCAAACACTTATGAAATTACACAAATTTAAAGGAAAAAATGTGATAGATTATAGAAGTTATAATTACAGTAACGTTAGGGGAATCATTAGGTGGGTTAACAATAGGTGGAGAAAATGCGAGAGGGTTCCGCAATTCAATTTGATGTCAAAAATCAAGAACAGCCTCTTCATAATCTCGCTTGTTCAAACAGTTCTCACATGCACAACAATCCTCGCAGTAAATCCCTGCTGCAAAGCACTCACAGTAACTGCCAATCACAACAATCCTCGAAGTAAATACTGATCTCGGGAATATGCTTAAACCGAGTCCGAGTAACATAGTACTCTGGTAAAATGTTCTGTCTGGCATGTGAACTTACAGTTTCAAACATCTGGATCTTCTACGGTTGCAGTGTTTATAGGCTTCAGTCTCATCTGGGAATGTTTCTCTATTCCTGAATTAGAATAAATCCCACAGCTAAGAAAGCAATGTGAAAATCATTCAAGACTAAAAGATTATGTAAACTTGCCTCTTTCCTTTTGAGCTATCTTGGGATTTGGATAGTTGGTCAACCCTGTCAGCAAATTGTTGATAAGGGACTATGAGCTGGTGCAAACATGACACTTTCTGAGAATCCTCCATATTTTCTGGTACACAAAGTCCATGGTGATCATTATCAACATGATCACCTTACTCTCCCAACTGGTGAGATCAAGGGATCATGGTTTAATGGTAAAATATGAGATGGGAGCTGAATCGACATGGCCTGATTTCCACCAAGGGAAGTGGGCTGAGAATCCAAACCTTGACGCACATGTTCCATAAATTCATCAGATTCAAAATGTTCCCAGATGTTCTTAGATGAAAATTCCAACATCTTATCCAACCTTTCATCATCGGAAATCTCAACCACGCCATCATTTGCGTTATCATTAGTTTTTCCAGTGGTTACTTCTGTGGCATTGAAACAAGCACCATGTAGTTCATCATGTTGAGCCCGGATTTAACCATGTTTGATCAGAGAATGGTCTTGGTTGCAACCATTTGAACTTGACCCACCAATTTCATCTCCATTAACAATAGACAAAACAATCTTTAGTTATGAGTAAAGTGATTGGTTAGACTTCCAAAAATATCCTGAGTGAAAAAACACACCTTTGAAGGAAGCTTAAGCTTATTGGTCATTGGTCTATATTTAAATGTGGTGACTTAAACAATGAAGAAATCGATGTAAAACTGGACTCAGAAAGCCTTTTCTTACACAGTGATGCTCTTGCTCCGGCTGGCATTATAGGGAAGAGATCATTGAGAAATTCGGAAACAGGAGATTTCGACAATAAAAACAAAGGTTTTGGCAAGAAAAACATTATGTGTTCATTTATGTCTACATTTTTAGGTATAGATGTTTGGCAAAAAGAAAGGAAAAAAAAAAAAAAAAAAGAAAAGAAGGAAAATATACAAGCCAAATTGTCGTTACTTTCTCAGAAGGAGAGGTAGCAGGGGATGCCTCAATAGCATTTCTATTTAGGTCTAATAATTTTTCCCTGAAAATAAATATTTTTTTCTTTTCAAAACCTAAACACAATTGTGAAGTTGTTCACCAGTTCCTACTTAATATCATATCCATCATGCAACCTAATATTTGATTTTTTTTTTTACAATTAATCAATATATAAAAGAAAATAAATTTATATTGATATCTTTGGAATGTAACCAATACTTATACCAACACCTTTTCAAAGAATCTTCTACCCATTGGGCTCTTTTTTTCTTTTTTTATTATTCACAAAATTAAAGAAAAGTCGTATATACAAATATTTCTTTAAAATGATTACACGAATCAACTAGACATCTACCATACATGCATGCATGCTAGTAATGTTTCAAAGTGAAACTAATGCAGCTTTGGCATGATGTCAAGTACCAAGTACTGTGATATGTCTCTTCTATGAAATTTTTGTATGAAAACTTCTTGTTTCGGACACTTCAATCTGTCAAGTCCTATTTCTACACTCACATACATACAAACAGATTATATATGTATATGTGTATGTATTATGTTTGATTTTATTATTGGGTATATTTCCCTTATTTGAAATTCATAGACTTTGTAGTCCATTGACCCATCATTTTCGTATACCAATTTGTAGGTAAAAGTACTATGAAGGTTTTTGTATTAAGTAGAAGCGTTCAAGTGCATGTAAAGTATTTAGATTAGTTTTTTAAGTTCGGGCCTGATTCGACCCAAAAAAATGAATTTACTTTTTTTGTCTAAACCCAATCCATTTTAAGAAAGATAAACCTGATCTCGATCTGTTTTGCCCATATTTAATTTTTTAGATTAATTTTTATTTAAAAATATTTTTTTAATATACAATACACTAATTGTACGAAAAAGGGCTAAAATAAAATTTTTTTAATACATTAAAAAATATTCATATTAAAAAACACTACCATAAATATAATAAATATTTTATTATATTAAAAAAACACAAATAAATGTAATAAAATTTTATAGTATTAAATATAATTTTATATTTTTATATTTTGAGTTGGGTTATTTAATTGGGTAAGTTTTCTTTTAGGTTTTCAATAATGGATTTAATTGTTGTTGGGTTTCTGATTTAATTATAAATATAAATATAAACATATATAATTATTATTTAATATATAAAATTTATATAATATTTTTATACTATAATATATTTGGGCTAGGCTCAGGTCAAAAGAATCTTGCCTAATGCCCGACCTATATAGAAAATGAGCATTAAATTTTACTCAAACTCATTTTTTGGACATCTTATTTTGTCTAAACTCTCTCATTTTTCAGATGACTCGATTCATGAGTAAGTCTAGTGCTAAGAGTCAAATTGAATTTTACTCTATTTACTCAAAAAAAAAGAACAAGTTAGTCCATGTAAATTACAACAAAAAGCAAATTAGTCTTTTCTATTAAAAGTTTCATTTATGCTTACTGTTAAAAATTAACTTAGTTAACAAAATAATCAAATAATGATATGTGACATGCCATGTATATCTCATGCTGACATATATAAGCTAACTTTTAATAGTAGAAATGGATAATATTTTTAACTAATAAACTAATTTATTTTTTAATTTAATACGCAGAAACAAATATAATTTTATTTCTAGTATAAAGTACTTCACGATACCTTTAGGTAATGTTTGAGTTTTTGGTGTTACTGCTTTGCTTGCTAACCTAATTCTTGTATATAATAGGAAAATTGTATTATTACACTTAAATAATTATGGAAGTAACATCAAATAAAAATGTCGGGTTTTGAGTTTTGACCCTTTTTAAGCAATAAACAAATAAGATGCATATATTTTTAGCAACTAAAACATTGTTTTCATTCTGTTTTTTTTTTTTTAATTTTAAATTTGTAATAAAATAATAAATCTAAAAATCATAAGTTATAATCATTGAATTATTAAAATTTTCATTTTAAGCAGTAAAAATAAAAAAATTATAATTTAAACATTCATGATATATAATTCAGACATTTTGATTATTCTCATTAAAATTATAAATGATAAGATGACGTGATCGTTAAAAAATTGATATAATAATAAATTTAACTATCAATTTTTATATTATATCGATTTAGTTATAATTTTAAAAAATTCACTAAAATTAAATGAATATGTAAACATAAATATTTTCAAAATACTATAATAATAAATTAATATTAATATTAATATTGAATAAAATAAATTCAATAAAAATCCCCCACCTTCTCTCTCCCACAGCCCCACCAGACCTCCTCCACCACCGTTCCTGTGAAAATAATACCCGGGAACTCAATATCCACTGAAATAAAAGGGTATTCATCCATCACTTGATTGATTAACTCGAACTCCGATTCCAAATTATCTGACCATACTTCCCTTATCATTGCAGCTTTCCATCTGAATCTTCAAAACCCATATCGGAAAAATCAAGAAATTACAACAAAAAAGATTTTTTTTCTTTTCTGCTTCTTTGATTTTTGGTTATTGAAGAGAATGAGGGTGTGTGGGTTTTATAGATATTTAGCTATGGAAAGCATATGAAGATGTTGCTTGGAAGGCGGTGAAAGTGAGAGAGAGAGAGATGAAGCGTGGGTGCCGCCATTGAAGCAAATAAAAACAGAGGGTTTTAAGTATTCATCGCGTTTGGATTGGGGGTGGGGAAGAGGAAGAGAGATGAGTTGGGGTATTGTTACTTTATTTAATATTAATATTAATATAAAATTTAAATTTATTATTATATATTTTAAAAATCTTTATTTTTTTAAAAATTAAAAATTAAATTATATAGTATGTAAAAATTAAAGGTTAAATTTATCAAAATAATCGCATTATTTAAAAAAAAAAAATCAACTATTTACCAAATTACAAAACTCCACCTCTGAGAATGAACCAAGAATTTCTGCAAAACCAAAAGGAAAATTGCATTCTATTTCTCAAACTATCTATTAATTACACATAGTTTTTTTCAAAAAACACAAAGAAGAAGTATAGGGTGCCAAAAATTTGTATACCTCAAATACATACAATTAAAAAGATCTGCAATGGATTGAATCAATTATGAAGAGGGTTAGGTCCCCCAGGAACTGTTCTATAAGAAACTTGATAAACCGGTTGATCCTTTTCAGCTCTTGATGATGGCTCTGGAGATTTTGCAGGTAAATGCCATCTGTGGAACTCTGTGTTGCTTCTTTCTTCAGCTTCACTGCTTAAGCTTCTTCTATGGATGAAGTGGCAACTTGAGAGGTGGGTGATGGAAGCCAATATGATCATCAAGAACATGAATGAGGATTTGGGGTTATAAATTTTCATGGTCTTTTTTTGAATGGATGATGAGAGGAGGCTTGTTTTTTGGGGGAGTTGAATTTTGTTCAACTTTAAAGAGGCAGGTGTGGTGTTTTTATCAATATGAAGATCCAAGACATAAAGGAAACTGGTGGTGACAATATAGCCAAAAAAAAGAAGAAAATTGGGAATTAATTTGGTTGGAATGACAGAAATGCCCTTCATTCATGGCTAATATCCGCCCCATCCTTGTCTTTAATAACTTGGAGACAAGACTACAGTAGGAAATTAGTGGTAGTAGTTGTGATTTTTCGTTTACTTTGCTTTTGGTTAATTTCTAATCTATGATGCAAGTTTTTCTTAATTGCTTTATTTTTTATTAGTCCGGTGAAGCGAGCTGGTCGGTTTTAACTTTAGTTTAATCAGTTAATTCGATTTGTTATCGATTTTTAAATTTTATAAATAAATTAATTAAAAAAATTCAATAACTCAATATCGGTTAATTGAAAAATTGAATGAATTAATCGAATCAAAATCGATTTGGTTTATTCATTTTCTCATCTGAAATCAATCAAATCAGGTAAATAGATGGATTAACATTTAAATGTTTAAAATTGTGTAAAAGGATAAAGTTATATACAGTAGAGGTGAGAGAGGCTAAATTGGTCATCCAGCACTTGGTGTAGTGCAAACTTGAAAACTTGTGTTTTTTTCTTTCTAAAAGGCCTGTTTAAACCGTTGACTTTACATTAATTTGGGATCAAATCTTAATTGCCAATTTGGGGTTTGGATTATTTTTATTGCAAACTCCAAAGATCAATAATTGATGATGGGTTCTCTTTTCTTAAGGGTCTTGAAGTCATGGACAAATAGTAGTGTCCCCAATAGTTTTTCTTCATCACATGTAATTGCTTCAAAGCATATACTAAGAGTTTTGTGAAGGCACATTCCTTTTGGGGGCTCCATTTTTAAGAACCTCAAGTTTGTCCCAAATGATGGGGTAGTTGCAGCAGCAAAGATTTTAAATGATGAAACTTGAGATTGAAACCAAAAGGATTTTTATTTAGTTGGTATGAGATGGGGATAAAAGTTTAGTATTGAAATTTATGGCATTGTATTTGATTATGATTTTGTTTCTTTACTTTGTCGAGAGTTTAAGTACATTTTTACAGTGAGAGCTCTTTAGAGTCCCTGAACAAATAAAATCATGTGCAGGGGCAAAGTCAATAAATTATTTTAGGGAGTCAATAATAAATAAGAACTTTTGAGAGATCGAAATGTAACTTTACCCATTTTACTAAATTATGATTTCTTAAAAACTAAAGAAATTATTTTAAGAGATCACAGCACTTGGCTTGGTGGAGTTGGGAGGAAAATTAGAAAATGTAGTGTTAAGCAAGCTGAACTTTCGGCAATATATAATGGTCTTATATTGGCTTGGAATGCAAAGAGGAAGAAGATTATAGTTGAAACAAATTGTGCTCTAGTTGTTGGGGCCATTTTGGATATGCCTTGTGTAGTTTCATACAGAAATTTGGTCCTACGAGTTTAAAATCTGTATAGACGAGATTGACAGGTGGTCATACAGTAAATTCCAAGTGAGGCTAATGTTGTCGCGGATGAATTGTCTAGTTCGATGAGGAATCTTCCTCATGGTCCTGAAGTGTTCCAGGAGACTCCGGATCTATTAGCAAAGTAGTTACATAAAGATGCTTAGTATGCGATTACTTGTGTCGCAGATAGTTTGTAGTTAATTTACTTTTTATCCAAAAAAACTATATAATATTATGAAAAACCTCTCCAAAAATCAAGTTTTAACTTTTTTTTACTCACCCATGGTGTTAATTTCATCTCTAAAAGGGATAAAATTTCCATTTACCTACTACCCTTTATAGTGTTAGTCTCCTAACAAACAATTAAATGAATAATAAATTTGATGTTTCCCATTAAGGTACTAATGGGACCTTAAAAAAAAATAATTAAGGCATTAAATAAAGTGGACCAAGGAATATTTTATTATGATGGGATCCATACCTGTTAAATTCTTTTATGCACATCCTCTCTTCTCACCAAGTTAGGTAGTTTATTTTGGCTGGACTATGGGGACTTATTTATATTGAAAAAAAAGAAGAAGAAGAAGAAGCTGAGGGAGTAGATTATGATCTTTTAACATGTTGTGTGCCTGAGACATCAGCATGGGTCTGAAAAAATGGACTAAAGTAAAAGCTTGCCTAACTTTTTAGTATCTGATAAAAGATGAAAAAGGGAGTAGGGTTCACACTGTTGTCAAAGTCCAAAAACTTGAAAGTCCTTTTTAAGCTTTGTGGAAGGGCTAGTCAGCTGCCCCAACTTGATATTTTTCTTGAAATGACATCATTAACTTGTCAATTATGAATTATTTCTTTGTCCATGTGAATCCAAGGTCTTGACATTTTATGTTTCTAAATTGGATGAATTATCTATTTAGATTGAATTAAAAAATTCAATCAAGAGTGTCGAAACTATTTTTTTGAAAAACGGGGTCTACTTTGATTTTGAAAATGAAAACGATAAAAAGGGAGTTGCCACCAATCCTTTTTATTTAGGTATGATCGGATCACCTAGTAAAATATTTTATTCCATTTAAATCGATTTTGGCCTATGAAATCTGAGAAAACGGGTTTGGGAGCCGGTTATGTATGAGGAAGGATTAGCACCCTCGTTACGCCCAAAATTGATACCGAATTGATTAAATAATGTCCTTATGTCTAAAAAATATTTTGAAATACGATTTCTTTTAAAACATTTGAATGACTCAAATTGGATGTCAAGATTCGCTTATTGCAAAGGAATACAGTATCACATCTAGCACGTTAGGACACGATCTTTTAATCCCTTGAAATTGCGATCAATACCGATTTCTAAAAGTCCGTGTATTTGAAAATCACGAAAGGGTGTTCACTTATTTGGTCCAACTAAAAATCGAAACCCAGTACAGTAGGGCACGATTTCTCGAATTTCCAAACATTAAACATTACCTTGTTTTAGATTTTAGAAAATACGGATGAAATTCTAAAAGAATATTCGATTATTTAAACAAACAGGAAATTGAAACCCAGCACGATAGGGCACGATTTCCCAAATTTCTAAACATCGAACATTGCCTTCATTTTAAGGAATTTTCAAATGAATAATTATAAAACTAGCTTAAAACGTATTGATTTGACTTGAAATAAAATGGAATAATTAGTTTTAAAGAGTTAGAAATTATAAAGTGACATTTGTAAACCGGAAAGGAAAAATAAAAACATGGGATAATATGCATGTATGAAGTACCATGATAGATGAATGAAGAGAATATAATTCATTTAATCAACTAACAAAAAAAAAACAATCAAATTCAACCAATCTAAGAAAAATATTATCAATTTTCTAAGCATGAATGAAGAATAATCCATATAATAGTAATACAAAACGAAAATAATATACAACAATAATATACATAGTCTAATACAACACAATCAAGTGCAAAATATGTAAAACAAAATGAACGTTTTAAAAAAAATGATATGTATAAGACAAATTTAAAAGGATGAACACATAATATATTATAAATGAATTGTTGAATTTGAAACTACTCGTAAAAACAAACTAGAGATATATATGTAACCATTAAAATATATGTTATAGAATGAATTTTTTTAAATCGAATAATATAAGTGTTAAAGAATATTGGTTTAAAATTGACAATTTATATACAATAAAAGAGAATAAAATATGAAGGGATAGCAAAAATGCATAATAAAATATATTAGGAAATACACACAATAAGTTTATAAAACATATATTTACGTAAGTAAATTTAGAAGTAATTATTTGTAAAAATAATATGGAATTAATGATGCATATAAAATTAAGTTAATCTACAAATTATATATGTACAAATATACGTAAAAGCATTTGAATGAAATACTATATAAACTGTTAGAATAATGTAATATAAAGGAGAGTTCTAAATTAATGATTTTATAATCACAAAAGGAAGCCCCTAAAATAGCTTCATATATACATAAAAACATTAGATGAATCTTAAAACAATAAGTATTTTAAATAAAAACTCCATTAGGACAATATACGTACAAATATACACAAGCAATATTTAAACAAAACATTATATAAATAGTTAAAATAATATGATATTAAAACAAATTTCAAAATAATGATTTTATGAAATAAAGTAAGGTTATCAAAATGGTTTAACACACATAAAAAAAAAACAAATGAGTTCTTAAAATCATATTGAATAAAAGACTCAATTAAAATAATATAAGTACAAGTACATAAAAAGCATTGAAGCAAATACTATACAAAATGTTAAAATTATATGACATAAAGAAGAAATTCAACCTAATTATACAAATAAAACCGAAAAAAATATTGAAAATAGATCAATATATATAAAAAATATTTTAAATGTATTTTAAAATGATGAGTTATACAGACAAAAAACTAAATTAAAATTGAATTAAAATAAGAGGGATAATTTAAAAACAGGATAAACTACTGGGATTAAAATAGGGATCTATGCGCAATGCGCGTGAATGTATAGGGGTTAGAACTGGAAATAATCCACATTCCAAAACGCTGAGCTGAGGCACGGGCTAAAATGCAATAGCAAACAAATTTTGGGAAAAATTAAAAAAACTGACAAAACGCAAACAAGGGCCAATTATAACGCGGCACAAAGGAGAAGGACCAAGCGTGAAATTATCTCCTCACCACAGAAACACGCGGATCCCAGTGGCAAACGGGTAGGGTCAAAACGGGTCAGCCTTAAAACGACGTCGTTTTAGGGCTCTTTAGGACACCTTGAAACGGTGTCGTTTTGCAATGCTATAAAAGCCAAATTTTTGAGGAAAAAAATCACTTCTGCTCCATTTTTTTCAAAAAAGCTGAAAACTCTCCTCTCTCTCTCTCTCTCTCATGTCCGGCGATCGAACCATTCGATGGTCTATAGCGCCACCGCCGTGGCCGGTGGCTAACGTCACACAAGATGGGCTTTTAACCCTTGTTTTGAAACCCCCTTTTGAAGGCCAAACCCTCAAAACCCGAATAGTCGAAGGGAGATGGCCCTCGACCCCTTTTGGCCGATTTCGGCACCAAAAATGGGGGTTCCGACGACGAAACCTCGGGGTTCCTCAGGTAAGGCCTCCCTCTCCTTTTTTCTTTTTTTTTTTATTATTTAAAATAGATTCGTAAATAGAAGAAAAAAATTGAAAAATAAAAAAAACAGAGGAGAAAATTAAAATCAACCCTTTTTATTTTTGCTTTCGATTTCTGAAAAATATGTGTGTAATACCAATTTTTTTGTATTCCAAAAATTCCCCCCATTACATCGATAATATTCGACTTTTTATAGCCGATTACACTGCTTCATTTACTGTTTATGCGTACTATTTGCGTGTTGTGTTTGTCTCTGCTCTTCTTTGATCTGTTTGCAGGTGTCAGAGGAATTGGTGGTAGCGTGTGGGCAACGATTGCATGGCTGTAGGCATCTGGCCTTGGTACGGCGCCGAACTTAGGGGGCTAGGGTTTTTTCTTTTTTCTTTTTTTTTTTCTGATTTTGTTTGGGCTAGGGATAAGTTAGGCTATTGGGTTCTTTGGGCCCGGGCCGGGCAAATTTGGGCCTGTACAAAGAGTTGATATATTAATGACCAAATCCGAAAGGTTGAGGTGAGGTGAAGTGCAATATATGATATTATTATATAAAAAAAATGTGATATTTTGGGTAAAAGTATTATGGGGTTTTTATATTAGAGTTGGATTACATTTTGTTCCTTCTACTAAAAAAATGGGTAAATTAATCTTTGTATGTTAAATCAAAAAGCATATTAGTTCTTCTGTTAACGATTCCATCCACTTTTACTGCTAAAAATTGGTACATGTATGTCAGCATAAGGTATATGTGGTATGCCACGTGTAATTGTCTAGTTATTTCATCAGCTATACCAGTTTTTTAACAATAGAAATGGATGAAATTTTTAACAGATAAAACTAGTTTGCCCATTTTTTGAGTAAAAGGGATAAAATGCAATTTAACTCCTAATATATAAATTTTTATGATCCTTTTACCGCCTAATTGTATTTAATTAATAGGAGATCTATATTAAGCATGTTCTCTTTTCAAAAGAAGCTTAGATATTCAATGAAAGATCAAGCACAATTTTTATCTGATTTGATTCATAAAAGAAAGCTTGGGGGTTTTTTTACAAATATGGTATAAAAAAAATTATTATATACGAAAATAGATTGTCAGATAGATTATTTACAAAAATGGGTTACTTTTTTTTAGTCTCGCCTACCTAACAGGCGCGACATATTATTTTATTAATAATTTTTTTCTAATATTTTATTATTATTATATTTTAAAAAAATTTCGGGTTAAAAACGGGTCGCCCGTGACCCGTAGGCCCCACATTGACGCCTGATGCAGGGGCCCCACACCCTGCAGGCGTGTAGTCATTTCATGACCCTCCCCAGTGACTTGTCATCTCAAATTGGGGAGGGATAAAATTTAATTGTAGAAAAACAATAATGGGGGACCATATAAGGTTCCCCCCAAAGTTTGTTACGTAGGAGCAAAGAAGCAAAGAGAGAAAAAAAAAAAAAGAGAAGAAGAAGAAGGTTAGTAAATTTTTATAATTATTTTAAAATTAAATTATTTGTAATTTAGAATTATTTGATAAATTTTTGTGTTAGTAATTATTTTAAAATTAATTTATTAGTAATTTAAGATTATATTTTAAATTATTCTGTTTAGTTTAATAATGTTAAATTTATTTTGTTAAATATTTTGTTATAAATAATTCGTAACTATAAAGAAAATAATTTAGAATTTTTTAGAAGTTTAGAGACTAGAAAATCAAAAGTAAAAGAGATTGAGAAAAAAAAATAGAAAAGACGGACGGAATTGAATGGTTTTTGTAAATGATGGGGAATTATAAAATTAATTTTTAAAATTGTTGTGCAATAAAATTATTTTTTAGTAGTGTATTAGTGTATTGTGAGTTTTTTGATAATGTATTTTAGTGATTTTACTGTATTATGATTTTTTAGAAATATATTTTTTTAAGAAAATAATTTTATAGTTATTTTGTGTTAGTAATTAATAATTATAAGTTGTTAGTGTTTATAGTTTAGTGTTTTATGATTTTTTAATGTAATTTTTATATAATGTAAATTTATATTATTATTTATTTATTTGATAATTTTTATTGATTGATTAAAATTTTGATTAAATTTGTTGTTATATAATTTTATAGGTTGTGTGAAAGAAACTACTTAGGTATGTTTCAATTTCAATTATTTTTAATTCATATGTTTTTTAATCTTTAGATAATTTATATTTATTTTTTATTGTATGTAAATGATGGGGAATTATAAAATTAATTTTTAAAATGGTTGTGCAATAAAATTATTTTTTAGTAGTGTATTAGTGTATTGTGATTTTTTTGATAATGTATTTTAAAAAAATGATTAGGTTATATAAATTTATTTATTTATTTATTTGATAATTTTTATTGATTGATTAAAATTTTGATTAAATTTGTTGTTATATAATTTTAATTGCAGATTTGTGACAAATGGATTCATTGATTGATAGTACTAATCACATATCAAGTAGCATTAATGAGATGGTAATGAAATTTTTATTTGATATTCACATTACATTATTTGTTGAATGAAATTATATTGTATTAACTATTTCGTTAATATAATAATGTCAGGTCGAGTACCCCGCATTGAAGGGCCGTATTCATAGTGTAGGGTTTCAGCCGGATGAATGCCCAATACCGTTCTTAGAGTTAGCCGGGTTCGGATCAGTAGCATTGATCCAGACTTTTAATCTACGATATGACTTGATTTCTGCCTTAGTCGAGCGATGGCGTCCGGAGACCCACACATTTCATTTGCCGTGCGGGGAGTGCACAATCACTCTAGAGGACGTTACACTACAGCTGGGGCTCCCCATCAATGGGAACGCGGTCACGGGCGTAAGTTTGATCTCCAGGCCTGCTCGTCTTTGCTATGACTTACTTGGACGCTCGCCAAGTGAGGGAAAATTTCAAACATTGAAGTTTTCATGGCTAAAGGCCAATTTTGAATATTTTCCTAGTACTGCCACTGAATTGGAGGTTATGCAGGCAGCGCGAGCTTATATTATGCACCTTATAGGAGGTGTACTCATGCCGGATACACACGGCAGTGAAGTCCACTTGATGTACTTACCGCTGCTATGTAATTTGCATAACACGCGTTCATACAGTTGGGGGTTCGCCATGTTAGCTATTTTGTACCGCGAACTTTGTCGGACGACAGATCCCTCTGCGGTTGACATAGGTGGATGCCTAATACTGTTGCAATCGTGGGCACTTTATCGGATGCCATTCTTGGCATCCATTAGTCATCAATCATATATATTTCCACTCATTAACAGGTGATGAATCTTTACGCGTTACAGCAATTAATTGTCTCTTTTTCGGATTATATTGTTCTAACAATTTATTTTCATAGATGGAGCACGAATCCGGGTATCGGGAGGTCATACATGGTTCCGATATACCGTCTGATGATAGAGAATCATTCTGGAGAGGGAGTAAGTTTTTTTAATATTATTTTTATTTTATTATTTTATCTCACTTAACCAGCGTTAATATAAAAATGTTATGAACTGTGCAGTTCATTTGGATGCCATATTCTGTTCTTGAAGTTACAGCTGTTATTCCATCGTATGCCCATGTCCACTCACACCTATGGTGCATTAGCGCACCCCTTATCTATTTTCATACGGTGGAGTGGTATCATGACGATCGAGTACTCCGGCAGTTCAGTTGTAGACAATATATCCCGACACAACCAGTAAGATTGGATGTACAGCTACATGGCATGAATAGGAGGGGGAGGCATGGAACTAATTGGGGAGATGAGCATTCAGAATATATTACGATGTGGAACAATCGGTTTAGTAGGGTACCTCAGATGGATCGTTGTTTGGATTTACAGCCCTCGCCACAGTACCTACGATGGTACTATGAGAAGGGGAAACCATTTTTATTTGGTAGGCGGTTGATAGTAGTCCCCCCTCATACGACACGGATTGGGCAACATCTTCCAGATCCGCGGAGCCGGAGCCAGACCAGAGCCGGAGCTACACTTCGGGAGCAGCTCATATCCACCATCGTACTCTGCTCCTCCAGAGTCGTATCCGTCGCCATTCTCTTCTCCCCCCGGCCCATATCCAGCGTCGTTCTCTACTCCCCGGCTCGAGTTCATCAGTGGCATTTGAGTCGTTCTCTACACCCATACATATGGATGAAGAGAACGTTGATCACCGTAGTCGCCCACAATGTGAACGTCGAGCTCCACGAAGATATACCCCTAGAACCACACCATCAAACCATCAATTTTAAGGGGTTTTGTATTGTAAATTACTTTATTTTTTTATGTAAATTACTTTATTTTTATGTAAATTATTTTTTTGCATTATATTTATCAATTTTTTATTTGGCATTTTATTATCGGATTTGAGTGCGAATTTTGGAATTGCTTAGTTGAAATACATAATACGAATAAAAAAAGAGTGATTATCCAGTTTGGTAGTTTCGAAGTACTTAAAAATTAAAAAGACAATACTTTTTCTTTCAACATGTAATGAACAACATCTTTATTTCTATCCGATCGCGATGATTGTCCAGTTTGGTAATTTTGAAGTGGGCAATTACTCCGATTGTGACCAGCTAATCTGCATACTCCACACAGCTTCTCGTCAGATTTCTGTCTAATGTCCATTTCGTTACGGATTCTTGATGATTGCGGACGACCTCTTGGGTTCCTACGTAAGCCTTTGTCTGGGATAAGCTCAAAGGTCGTCTGAGGAACCTCCCAAGTAGATAGGTCAAGAAGCACGAAACTCATTCTCCCATACATGCAACGTACGTTCAAGTGTGTACACCTCATCGATAAATTGATCTACATTGAGCGAGACCTTAGCACAAGCTGCCACAACATTTGCACAAGGATAATAAAGTGTTTGGAACCTCCTACAATCGTACCGTCTATTTCGGAGATCAACCCCGTATGACTTAGGTGGAATACCTGGTCGATGACTGATGGTCTCTGTAACGCGAAACGTTTCATTACGTCGTGAATATACTTCTACGTTTATCGACCTCGCCATCTGACGGTTTGCAACAATTGCATCCCTGACATGTTCGACAAACACGTGTCCTGCCTCCATCTGGTTGACTTGTTGCTGACCCATTCTTGGCATCAAGGTAGCCAACCTATAGAATGTAGCTGAGAAGACAGATGAAATCGGAAGATGTCGCATTTTCAACAATACAACGTTAATCCCCTCCACCAAGTTTGTCGTTATTTGACCATAACAAAAGCCCTCGTCAAAACTTTGAGCCCATTGCCATGGCTCCATACTACCCAACCATTTTCGGAAAGATTTGTTCGTCTGACCTTCCATGTCATTCTCAAGCCGAGTCATCCTCTACCGAAAAATGTGTGGTTCGAGCTCGTAAGCTGTGTATGTATTAAGACGATATAAGTTAAGTTACAGTCTCGCCACAAAAAAAATGTATGTTATATATTGAAATGATAAGGCTGTTCTTTACCCATTTTCACAACTTGTCTTTTCCAATCTGCATTCTTATAATCTCGATAAAAGTTAGCCGCAATGTGCTGTATGCAGTAAACGGATCTCCATGGCACACCAGAACGCCTAATGGCAGCAATTAATCATTTCCCTCTATCGGAGATGATGCAAATATTATCATTACTAATTACATACCTCCGCAGATTTGTAAGAAAGAATTCCCACGACTCCATGTTTTCTTTATCTACGATGGCAAACGCAATTGGTAGCACGTTTCTGTTCCCGTCTTGAGCAATCGCAATAAGTAAGATTTATGTATACTTACTGTATAGCCATGTCCCATCCACTTGCACAAATGGCTTACAGTGGGGAAATGCACGCATACATGGATCAAATGTCCAAAACATCCGTTGGAAAATTCTTTTACCCGGTTGTTGTTGTTCATCCAGGCCATAATAAGGTCGTGTCTGCAACTCAATGACAGTCCCCGGTACGTACTCCCTCATTGCCGCAATCCATCCCTGCAACTCATTGTACGATGCATCAAAATTTTCGTACAATTGCTCCATTGCCATCTGTTTAGCTATCCACGCCTTTCGGTATGATACTCGATACTGGAATCGTGCCTGCATTTCAACAATTAATACCGAAACTTTAATGGTCGGCATGTCTTCAACCATTGGCATGATGCATGTACAGATAGTTTTCGAATCAAGTTTTCGATGATCTTTTGTCATTCGTGTTAAAGTACATGTGTGAGGCCCAACAAATTTTCGTATCTCCCACATCTGAGACTTTTGAATAAATGCAGCTCGTATCCGCCAATTGCAGCCTTCTGCCGACTTTCAACACTCTCCAATATATAATGTCGGTTTAGACTCGACGACTTTGTAGTCTACTGATATATTCATACTATACCGCTTAATGGCAAATACGCACTCTTCCTTACTTTTGAATCTCTGGCCCACGAACAACTCCTCAGGATCAAAATATATGGCTATCTAGTGAGCAGGTAGTATCTCAGGGTACTCCGGGAACTTGGCTGCATGCGCCGCATCGGGGTCTATCCGAGACATGTGTGCCCCAGGATTATTGTGGATCACAATACGACGGATCTGGTTCCCGACTAAAGACGTATTAATGTTTCCATCCTCGTTCACGCGTTCATCGTTAATATCATCTGGGACATCATCCACGTCCGGATCACTATCAATATCGACTTCATAAGCAGAAGGATCACTATTTTGGTATACATCATCACCACCCACATCAGTCTCGGGTGTAGCATTAAGATCAATGTCGATCCCATGTGTAGTTGATTGACTACCAATGTATGATATCGGAACCACCATACACGACTCTTGAGGTCCATCTTCTTCACCTAATGGAGTTGGATCTTCTGTTGACTCCACAATAGCTAACTCAGCAAATAAGTGAATCGGTGCATTTTGGTTGCTATGGCAGTAAAGAGCGACCCGTCTCCATATCTTCATCGTCTACAAGTTCCATTTCAGTGAATTTTATGGGATCCATCGAAACTGGAAACTTGTAGAAAATTTTTGAGATCCTTCTCCCACAACGTCTATAAATTTTTTCACTAATTTTTTCTTCATATCATCAAACGAGATATTTCTATTAAATCTCATTGCAACTTGTTTGCGCCATTCAAATATACATCCGACGCTTGTTGTCAAAATTTCTCCATCCAAATAAACGCATACGAAAAATTCATTATCCATCTTCAATACTAGATCTGTTAACAAAAGTTCAAAAATCTCACAATTTTCAAAATTTTTGATGCAAAATTTTTCATTCAGAACCTAACAAACAAAATTATTTATCTAACAAAATAACATTAAATAATAAAATTTCTAACAAATTTCTACATTCTATTTAAAAATAAATAAATTAAAATACCTTGTTTTTCTTCTTCTTTTTCTTTCTTCCCTTCTTCTTTCTCTCTTTTTACTTCTACTAATTTTTTTACTAGTTTTTTTGCTCATGCTTTCCCAGGGAGGGGGTATATATAGGGGAAATGGGTTGCGCCTAACGAGGAGACACCACATGTTGCCCTTACCTGACAGGCGCGACATGTTGAGCTTGACAGGTAGGCGCGACATGTGGTGCCTTCTCAGGAGGCTCAACCCGTATTTTATTAAAACCTATTTTCGTATATAATAAATTTTTTATACCAAATAGGTAAAAAAACAATAAAACCAGTATATAAACTAATCATAAATTACTAATAAAATAGCTATAAAAATATTTTTTCAAAATACATTATCAAAAAAATCACAATACAATAATACACTACTAAAAAATACAATTTTAGAAATTAATTTTATTGCACCAACATTTACAAATTTTATTGCCCTCAAACTCTAATACTACTTTCACCAATATCATCTTTTTCCATTAAATTTCGTCCGTCTTTTCTAATTTTTATTCTCAATCTCTTTTACTTTCAATTTTCTAGTCTCTTGACTTCTAAAAAATTCTAAATTATTTTCTTTACAGTTACAAATTATTTATAGCAAAATATTTAACAAAATAAATTTAACATTATTAAACTAAACAAAATAATTTAGAATATATAATCTTAAATTATTAATAAATTAATTTTAAAATAATTACAAACACAAAAATTTATCAAATAATTCTAAATTACTAACAATATAATTTTAAAATAATTATAAAAAATTACTAAATTTTTTTCTTCATTCTTTCTTCACTGCTTCACATTCTTCACTGCTTCACTGCACGGTCAATGAGGTTTGCAGGGTGTGGTGCCCCTGCATCAGGTGCCACATGTGGCGCCTACGGGTCACGGGCGACCCGTTTTTAACCCGAATTTTTTTAAAAATTTAATAATAATAATAATAATAATAATAATATATTAGAAAAAAAATTTATTAATAAAATAATATGTCGCGCCTGTCAGGTAGGTGCGACTAAAAAAAAGTAACCCATTTTCGTAAATAATCTATCTGACAATTTATTTTCGTATATAATAATTTTTTTTATACCATATTTGTAAAAAACCCGAAAACTTATCTTGTCTACATTGTAAGCGGGCCAATTTGCCCAGGCCAATGCAAACACTAAAATAATAAAATAGGCCCAAAAAAATCTTAAACCCAATAGGCCCAAACCTTAACCAAGTTTCAGTAAAAAAACTGAAACCCTAAATCCTAGCCCCCAACTTTCGTGCCGTATCAAAGCACCTACCGCCGTTGCCCCATCCGACACCTTTCAACCACCCTCCGCCCCTCCCCATCACTTTGCGTCTAGGCCTGCAAAATAGCAAGCAGAGAGCAAAGAAACATGCAAAAGCAGAGGCAAAACTAGCAGAAGACAGTAGCAAACCATGAACCAGCTATAAAATTGAAAGGAAAAATCAATGAAAAGGGGGGGAGAGAACCGATTGTATTAAAAAAAGAGGGGGATTTTTTGGAATACAAGGATATATTGTATTTTTTTCACACACACACAACAGAACAAAAAATCAATCAATACAAAAAAGCTTGAAAAGAAAAAGTATCTACAAGGTGATTTTAATCTCGTTTTTCTTTTGATTTAATTTCTGTTTCCTTTGATTTATCTACCGCAAAAGAAAAAAGAATAAAAGGGGAGGGCAAATCAAATACAAAGAAATCAATCTTGTTTAAAGAAAAAGAGAGAGGAGAGCCTTATCTTGCAAATATGCCGAAGGTTCTTCTCACTTCGTTGCAATCGAAGTTGAAGAGAGATCTCCAGGCTGAAAGTTCTCCATCGTTGGCGGGTTCAGGCCACCGTCTGCGCTGTCGGCCACCGGATTTGGTGTTGTTTCGGCTGCTGCAAGTTTGTTGATTGGAACCCTAGTTAAAAGGGTTAGGAATTTCGGGGGGTTTTTTGCTTAGAAAAATGGTTTTATAAGCTTTTAAAATATAAATGTATAATAAAAGCTATATTAAATTTAAAGTGGTGTAATTAAGAGGGTGGAAACCCGTGTGTTGACCTGTTCATTAGGCTAGAATTGCGCATTTCCATTTAAAAGGGGTAATTTACGCGGACAGTCCCTCCCAGTTGCACCACCTTTAATTTAATCCTATTCCATTTCTTTTATTTTTTGCCCTGAACTTTGCGCGCCACTCCAATCTAGTCCGTGCTTGAGTGCTTTTTTTTGGGTTGGGAACATTGGCACTTTTAGCCCTTGTGCATTCAGGCACATTGCGTTTTGGTCCTTATGTCAGTTTCATTAATTTATTTTTATTTTTATTAATTATCTTTGTTAGTTTAATTCTATTTCAATTAAGTTTTCTTTTCGTTTCAACATGTGTAATTCTTTATTTTTTAGAAAATTTCATTTAATATTCATCTTTAAATATTTATTTAAATATACATTTGAATTGCTATAATAATTTCACTTTGTTTATTTCTTTTATTTATCGGTTTAAATTCTAAAATTATTGTTTCAAAATTCTCTTTTATATTATATTGTCTTGAAATATTGTATAATATTTATTTTAAATTACCTTTATATTATATAAATATATATATATATATATGGTTTATATTAAAATTAGCTTTATTTTACATACATTATTAATCCCATATTATTTTATGTATATAATCTCTTTTAAATCTATATTTTCTTTATGGTGTATGTAGTTTATATTTTAAAAATATATTTTATTGTATTTCCATTATTCAAATTCCTTTCATGTACTATTATCTAATTAGCATTGTTTATGATTATTTTTTAATTATATGTGTACTGTTAATTCTAAATGGACATGTTTTATTTTTTTAAAATACTTTGTACATTATTTGCTCTGATTTTTTTATTTATAATATTTATTCTAATACTCATTTATAGTTTTTTTTTTAAATTATTTCAAACCTTAGTATATATGGTTCATTTTAAAATTTTTCATATATTTAATGTTTTTGATTCGCTTTTACATTATATTGACTCCTAATTTCTATATTGTTTTGTATATTGATTGTTTTTATATCATTCCATATATTTTTGTTGCATATTATTTATCCATTTTTGTATTGTTATATCAATTGTTATTCATCCATGTTTGAAAATTTAGTTACGTTTTTTCTTAGATTAGTTATATTTAATTGTTTGTTTTGTTAGTTTTTGTTTAAATAAGGTTATATTATCTTCATTCACCAAGTATAGTACTTTATGTGTGTATATGGTCTCATGATCATTGTTTTTCTCGATTTATGAAATGTTGTCTTATAAGGTCCAACATTTTAAAACTAATTATTTCATTCCTATTTCAAGTCAAATCAATGCGTTTTAAACTATTTTTATAATTATTCATTTAAAAATTCTTTAAAACAAAGGCAATACTCGATATTTGAAAATTCGGAAATAGTGCCCTATCGTGTTGGGTTTCGATTTTTCGTTTGTTCAAAATAATCAAGTATTCCTTTAGAATTTCACTCGTATTTTCTAAATTCTAAACAAGTCAATGTTCAATGCTTGAAATTCAAAAAACGTGCCTCTAACTTACTGGTTTCAATTTTTCTAGTTTAACCAAAATAATTGAATATCCTTTTAAAATTAAAATGCATGGGCTTTAAAAATCAAAAGATCGGCTTACTCTCGAGGGTTTAAAGTGTTGTGTCCTAACGTGTTGGATGAGACATTTTATTACTTCGAGACGAGAAGACCTCTAACATCTGCATCGATTTATCTAAACATCTTTGCAAAATTAACATTAATAAAAAGAGGAATCGTTTCCTAAATTCTTTCCGAGTTTTTAAATTTCGACATTAAGACATTAATTAATCAATTCGGTACCAATTTTGGGCGTTACGAGGGTGCTAATCCTTCCTCGTACGTAACCGACTCCCGAACCCGTTTTCTCAAATTGCGTAGACCAAAATCGTTGTTTAGGTAAATCGAAATGTTTTACTAAAATGACCAAATTTCCAGGTGATCTGATCACACCTAAACAAAAAAGATTAGTGGCGACTCCTACATTCGTTTTCATTTTCAAACCAAAGTCGATTCCCCGTTCTTTTCAAAAAAATGGTTTCGACAGCTTGGCGACTCCACTGGGGAACTTTGAGAGTCGAGCCATAAATTGATCGATTTTTGTCCTTTGTCGAAAATTGAAATTTATTTTTTCATTGCTTTTCGTCCGTTTTTCTTACGGTTTACATTTTTTTCCTATTTTCTTTATTGCCTCGGGTTTTTCTTATACATATCTCCTCGCACATTGCATTGCATGACCGTTGTGGTCACACCTTCTAAGTGGGAGTAAGAAACTAAGCTTTCGTGAGGTTTTCACCTCCGCATGGGCTAGTGGATTGCTTCCGGGGTACATCCGTACTTATGATTTCGTGAGATTTTCATCTCCGCATGGTCATAAGGAAATGTATCCCCCTGAACCGAACTCGGTCTATATGAGCCTATAATGGGTGAGGATCGAGGAATCTACTGGTTCGGGTACCTTTACTCTAGAACCGAGCCACATATAGAGAGACCTAGGAGCTTACCCTAGGTAGAGCCACTCCGAACCTCTAGTGATCACCTTAATAGGTACTTTATTTGCTATTTATTTCTGTACTAACGTGTTTTGTGTTTGTTTGTTTACGACTACATTGTATTACATCATCATAGAAAGGAGGTGTTGATTGACATTCGATTTCCAAATAGAACAGTTTTTCATAAGAAAACAAATTTCTTAATAAAGTGAATTACAATACGGTTGTCCGAATGTGGTCCAAGTGTACACGATAGAAGAAGGCTAATAGTTCGTAGAAGAAAACAAGACTTTACCTAAGGGTTCAAGCTGATAAAGATTATTCAAAGGCCGTCGCGTCTCCACTTTCCTAAAGAAGCTAATCAACACTGCGATGATAGTAAGGGGTGGCCTGAATCAAGTAAAAGGAGCCAGTAGAGGCATTTATCAAAAACTTGCTAAATCAGACTTTCACGAGGAAATGGGATCAGTGTCTTCGTCCAGAATATGAAAGCAAGGCCGTATACGTAATCCATTTTATGTAAAAGAATTTGTTATCTAGAAAAGTTGTTCTAAGGAATTTAATTCAAAATCAACATCTTTCTTTCCTTTGCATTCATCCCATGCATTTGCATTGCATTGCATCATCTTGCATTGCATTGCATCATTCGCATTAAACTTTCACTAAAGGGCCCTAATTAGGTAAAATTATTTCGTAAACCGATAAAAGATATGGACCAAAGGATAGAGAGAATGGAGCAAAGGCAAATACAGATACAAGAGCAATTGATCAAGATTCAACAAGATATGCGAGAACAAATGTTAAAACTCCAAAGAAATATGATGGGCCAGTTAACCCAGTTACTGGCCAGAGAATTTGGAAAGAGGAGCGGCCCAGTGGTCGATAGTGAGGATGATAATGAAGAGATCGTCTATTCACCAAGTCTTAAACCAATAAGCGTCGACCCAACCAGACACGCGCAGAGGTATCCGCCACATATCGGACACCAATCTCGAGATGAGATACATCGACACTGTTGAGCTTTCCAATAGGTACAGGATCTAGTCTAGAAGATGAGCAAGCTAAACCGGTCGTTTTGGCAGAAACAAAAGAAACAAGAGAGTGGACTTTAAAGGCCCCTAAGAAGAAGGAAAGGAAAGAAAATAGCACGGGTAGGCATGACAGGGGTCGTTTGGAGTCGATTATGGTAAGCCAGCCAAGGACAGTAACTACTAGCCATCAGGTCTCCCCAAGGCAAGAACCCAATTCAAGACCGAACTCAGAAAAACCCCAATTGGCGCCCATCCCAATCACGTACAGGGAGTTATACCACATTCTATTCGATGCACATGTTGTATCCCCATTTTACATAGAACCAATACGACCTCCATACCCTAAATGGTACGATGCAAGTAGTCAATGTGAATACCATGCGGGAATCACGGGGCATTCCATCGAGAACTGTACCGCTTTTAAAAAGCTAATTGAAAGATTTATCAAATTGGGTATCGTGAAGTTCGATGATCCTCCGGAGCGGAAATCATGTTATCCAACCTTTCATGTTAAAGAGGTAGACATTGTGAGTTTCAAAATGAATAGAGGCATGAGATCTAAGAGTGCATCGAGCTCAGGACTCTAATGCAGGACTTGGTATCGGGGAATCCAAACATTAATGATGTATCAGAAAAGGGAACACAGGAGTAGACTTTTCCAAGCTTCTGCCGTTACGTACTTAGGATGTTTTGAACGATGGGACTGTGAAAGAGATTCTTGTATTTTTAGAACTAATCTAGGGTAATGTTCAAAATACACTTATTGTTTTAAGCCTAGAAGCAACAAGAATCCTTTTGTGAAATAGGCATATATCCAAAATCCTTATTTCAATGAAATGCATGTTTGTTATTACCATTCTTTTATTCTTTCCATTTCATACTATATAAACAATTATTCTTAGATTCTTTCATTCATGATCATATCATACAAATAATCATCCTTAGAATCATTTATTCTTTGGAATCTGCTTTCGTACCTACAACAGGTCTTCAGATATGAACGATATGAGCAACGTTGCTACTAACTCAGAGGCACCTTTTGAGCGAGATATGTGTCTAGAGGGATCTCAGAACCTTGAAGATGACAGAGATGCAGCCTATCTCTTGATGTGTTAAGGACGGTAGAATAAGATTAGAAAAGAGGATCCTACTTTACAAGAAGTCAGTGGTCAGCAAGCCTAAGACAAGAGAAAGAGGCAAACATTAGAGTCTGCATCACCACAAAGACAAAACAAGACATCATTGAGTCATCCCAAAAAGTCAAAGATGTTCTCACATGATCGTATCAAGATATGCCTGGGCTACTAAGGCCTATGGATGCTAAAAGGGTCTGTATGAGTATCAAAAGGACACATGTTAATGGTTTTACGTTAGTCAAGCTAATCATGAGTTCCGGGTGCTGTTGATCCAACATAAAAGGGGATTGTAGCAGTCAAGCTGTGAATGCCAAACAAAAAGACAAAACTTTCATGCCTCCTCAATTTCTTCACAGATTTTCTATAGGTGGGGCATGGATTTTATAGGCCGACCCCTTTGAAAGCTTCTAACAGGTACTGATTCGTCTTTCGGGTCGTCGATTACTCCGCGAAAGGGATAAAAGTTGTTTCATATGCCAATATTACTAAGTCGACAGTCATCAAATTCCAAAAAAAGGGTGCCAAAAAAAAAAAACCAAAGAGATCATGTGCAACACAACTGCACAATGTCAAAAGTTTACAGTCTGTTCAAAGATTAGGTACTATAAGGCAAAAGCAAAAGCACAAAAAAAAAAAACCAAAAAAAGGCCAAAAAAAAGCCAAAAAAAAACAAACAAACAGAAAAAAAGGAAGAACCCAACAACACACTAAAAATCATGGGGAAGATGACCGAGACTTGTAAAAATTGGCATAAGAAGTCATTATTTACCGTCTATGCTCATCGAGAAGTGGCCAAGACCTTCGCCGGGGCAACACATTTCATTTGTCTATGGGATAAAAAAAATGACTTTGAAGAAGAGATTTCTTGTCTCTGAGCCTCGCTAGAATTGAAATTGGATAAGGCAAAAAGGATCCAATCCTGATACGATTAGTTAAATTTGAAGAAAGGAGGTTGAAAGCCATCTGTCACGGTCCAATGAACGATGCGAGCTTACGATGAAGAGGTTCACCCTGGAGAATTCTATTAGGAGAACTTGATATTGAAGAAGATCATTCCTATGCAAGAGGACTTCAGAGGAAAGTGGATGCCAAAGGACCTCATGTAGTAAAGAAGGCCTGTTTTGGAGGGGCATTATATTGACCGAAATAGATGGCAAAGATCTGCCCAAATCGGTGAATTTAGATTTCGTCAAAAAGTATTTCACTTAGAAAGTGAGAGGCCAAGGCGAAAACCCGCAAAGGGAACCTTGAAAAAAAAAAAAAAAAAAGAGGCTAAGGCGAAAACCAGCAAATGGCGCCTTGAGACCAAAGGGGATTTGAGTTGAAAACCCGAAAAGGGCGGCTCAAATTTGGATCAAAGTGGAGCATAGAACAGTCTTGCTATGCCTGAATTAACAATAAAGAAGTATGCTACGTTCTGGGGCATCGACAAAATACTCCGGATCCCCTAAACACATATTGAGCTCAGAAAGGTCCTTGAGAAGATGGTACAGAGAAGCTCAAGCTGCGATATCTAGGGCACCTAGCTTCCATTTTGCCCATTCTTGAACTTGTTATCCTTGATTACCTTATTCTTTTCAAAATATGTCCAAATAAATTTCCTTCTTATTGCATTTCTATCTTTGTTTAACTTACTCATTTTGAGTTAATTTCCTTCTTGTTGCATTTGCAATCTTTGATTAATTTATTTCGAGCTATACTCTCAATCAATTTCCTTATTATCCATTGTTTTGATCTTTTTTTTCTAGCATTTTGCATTGAAATGGCGATTAATGGACCAATAATACTTTCACAAAAGAAGTTTTGTATATTACTCTGAAAACTTCTAAATAGTATAGGAACTTGAAACAGGACCATTATTTAGAACTCACCAAGCCTAAGGGTTGGAAATATTGGAGAAAAATGATTATCTCTTTGGATTTTTTATTGGTTGAACAAAAAAGACAAGACATTTCATCGATGATACAACTTCGACAAGTGATGAGCAATGTCAGCCTAAGAGGGTTCATTTTCGAGAAAAAGAAAAATGATACTCTACCTTCATGCAAATATCGAGCACATACAATGGGTCATTACACCCAGGGATTGGTGTAACAGATCAAATTGATTAAAGATGAAACAAATCCTATACCCTGAGTTGAAGTGGGTTGGATAAGTAAAATTCCATAAAGTTTGGGTGGGGCAAGCTTGTCGAGCGGATGAGATTGTTTCCTCGAGTTTTCTATTAAGAATGCCACTCAAACAAGACGACGTGATAACACGTCAACAATAAAACCTCGGTGAACGATTTAGTAATGTCAAGTCAAGCATTAAAAATGACATTTTGCATTCATACCAACGTCATTCATACACATCTACCTAGGAACGTTTGGCTCATTCGAGTCGTGGCATCCTAATCATTAGGCATGGACTCATACGCATTACACAGGTCAAGTTCTTCAAGGACAGTGAAGATTGATGTGCCTTAATCCCCTAAGCAGTAGGGTAACAGGCTTAAGCATAGCAGATCTGACCTTCATTGAAGCAGATAACAGATTTGGCATCTCTGTATTGGCGGAGAGCAGATCGAAGATAGTAGATTTGACATCTCTGTATTGGCGGAGAGCAGATCGAAGATAACAGATTTGGCGTCTCTGTATTGGCGGAGAGCAGATCGAAGATAGCAGATTTGGCATCTCTGTATTGGCGGAGAGCAGATCGAAGATAGTAGATTTGGCATCTCTGTATTGGCGGAGAAGCGATCGAAGATAACAGATTTGGCGTCTGTAGATTGGCGGAGAGCGGTCGAATATAGCGATTTAGCGTCTCAGTATTGGCGGAGAGCAGTCGAAGATAGCAGATTTGGCATCTCTGTATTGGCGGAGAGCGGATCGAAGATAGTAGATTTGGCATCTCTCAGTTATGGCGGAGAGCGGATCGAATATAGCGATTTGGCATCTCTGTATTGGCGGAGAGCGGTCGAAGATAGCAGATTTGGCATCTCAGTATTAGCGGAGAGCGATCGAAGATAGTAGATTTGGCATCTCTCAGATTGGCGGAGAGCAGATCGAAGATAACAGATTTGGCGTCTCTGTATTGGCGGAGAGCAGATCGAAGATAGCAGATTTGGTATCTCTGTATTGGCGGAGAGCAGATCGGAGATTTACAGATCTTATCACCCTAAGCAGTAGGGAAACAGATCGAAGATAATGTGCTCTAACCCCCTAAGCAGTAGGGTAACAAGCCGAATCTTTCAAATTTTAACCCCCTAACCAGTAGGGTAACAGATTGAATTTACAGATTTTGTCTCCCTAAGCAGTAGTGGAGCAAATCAAAGATGAGGGCCTTAACCCCCTAAGCAGTAGGGTAACAGGCTGAATTTATAGATCTTAACCCCCTAAGCAGTAGGGTAACAGGTTGGAAATCAAATATTTTTTCCCTGAAATGGCGTTAGAGCGGCTAAAAGCCACAACAGATCTCCTTGAAGTTTCAATGAATTTTCTTTCTGAAATGGCGTTGGAGCGGCTAGAAGCCACAACAGATCTCCTTGAAGTTTCAATGAATTTTCTTTCTGAAATGGCGTTGGAGCGGCTAGAAGCCACAACAGATCTCCTTAAAGTTTCAGTGGATCTTTTCTCTCTGAAATGGCATTGGAGCGGCTAGAAGCCACAACAGATCTCCTTGAAGTTTCAGTGGATCTTTTCTCTCTGAAATGGCGTTGGAGCGGCTAAAAGCCACAGCAGATCTCCTTGAAGTTTCAGTGGATCTTTTCTCTTTGAAATGGCGTTGGAGCTGCTAGAAGCCACAACAGATCTCCTTGAAGTTTCAGTGAATCTTTTCTCCCTGAAATGGCGTTGGAGCGGCTAAAAGCCACAACAGATCTCCTTGAAGTTTCAGTGGATTCTTTTCTCCCTGAAATGGCGTTGGAGCGGCTAAAAGCCACAACAGATCTCCTTGAAGTTTCAGTGGATCCTTTTTTCCTTGAAATGGCATTGGAGCTGCTAGAAGCCACAACAGATCTCCTTGAAGTTTCAGTGGATCTTTTTTCCTTGAAATGGCGTTGGAGCGGCTAAAAGCTACAGCAGATCTCCTTGAAGTTTCAAAGTGAATCGGCTTTACGAAGTTGCGATGAAGCGATTTAAGTATCCTAGCTCCCTAAAGTTGTAGTGGAGTAGGTTGAAGATTGAAGATCCGCTTTACGAAGTTGCGATGAAGCGATTTAAGCGACCATCCTAGCTCCCTAAGGTTGTAGTGGAGTAGGTTGAAGATTCTGAGATCTTATCTCCTTAAAGTCAGTAATGGAGCAGATCAAGCTAATCGCAGAAGAATAAATTAAAGCCACAAACCCCAAGTTACAGTGGAATGGGTCAAAGCTATGAGTAGTCGCAGTGGAGTAGATCAAAGCAACAGTTCTTATACCTTTGGAAATGCAGTGAAGCTACCTCAAAGAAGAAGAACACCGAAGAAGTCACGGTTCTGAGAGACTAGGCAAAATTGGCCCTCTTTGATGTCTTTGCTCTA
Source organism: Gossypium anomalum (assembly GCA_025698475.1). Classification (NCBI taxonomy): domain Eukaryota; kingdom Viridiplantae; phylum Streptophyta; class Magnoliopsida; order Malvales; family Malvaceae; genus Gossypium; species Gossypium anomalum. The sequence goes on along the minus strand of CM046957.1, from coordinate 70,136,462 downwards.
TTCTCGCTACACGACAATGAGGAAAGAGGGGCAGCTGTAAGCGGGCCAATTTGCCCAGGCCTATGCAAACACTAAAATAATAAAATAGGCCCAAAAAAATCTTAAACCCAATAGGCCCAAACCTTAACCAAGTTTCAGTAAAAAAACTGAAACCCTAAATCCTAGCCCCCAACTTTCGACCGCCGTACCAGCACCTACCGCCGTTGCCCCATCTGACACCTTTCAACCACCCTCTGGCCCCGTCCCATCACTTTCGTCTAGGCCTGCAAAATAGCAAACAGAGAGCAAAGAAACACGCAAAAGCAGAGGCAAAACTAGCAGAAGACAGTAGCAAACCATGAACCGGCTATAAAATTGAAAGGAAAAATCAATGAAAAGGGGGGGAGAGAACCGATTGTATTAAAAAAGAGGGGGATTTTTTGGAATACAAGGATATATTGTATTTTTTTCACACACACACAACAGAACAAAAAATCAATCAATACAAAAAAGCTTGAAAAGAAAAAGTATCTACAAGGTGATTTTAATCTCTTTTTTCTTTTGATTTAATTTACTGCTTTCCTTTGATTTATCTACATAAAAAAAAAAGAATAAAAGGGGAGGGCAAATCAAATACAAAGAAATCAATCTTGTTTAAAGAAAAAGAGAGAGGAGAGCCTTATCTTGCAAATATGCCGAAGGTTCTTCTCACTTCGTTGCAATCGAAGTTGAAGAGAGATCTCCAGGCTGAAAGTTCTCCATCGTTGGCGGGTTCAGGCCACCGTCTGCATACTGCCGACCCACCGGATTTGGTGTTGTTTCTATTTCTTGCAAGTTTGTTGATTGGAACCCTAGTTAAAAGGGTTAGGAATTTCGGGGGGTTTTTTGCTTAGAAAAATGGTTTTATAAGCTTTTAAAATATAAATGTATAATAAAAGCTATATTAAATTTAAAGTGGTGTAATTAAGAGGGTGGAAACCCGTGTGTTGACCTGTTCATTAGGCTAGAATTGCGCATTTCCATTTAAAAGGGGTAATTTACGCGATACCCCCCTCCCAGCTTGCACCACCTTTAATTTAATCCTATTCCATTTCTTTTATTTTTGCCCTGAACTTTGCGCGCCACTCCAATCTAGTCCGTGCTTGAGTGCTTTTTTTTGGGTTGGGAACATTGGCACTTTTAGCCCTTGTGCATTCAGGCACATTGCGTTTTGGTCCTTATGTCAGTTTCATTAATTTATTTTTATTTTTATTAATTATCTTTGTTAGTTTAATTCTATTTCAATTAAGTTTTCTTTCGTTTCAACATGTGTAATTCTTTATTTTTAGAAAATTTCATTTAATATTCATCTTTAAATATTTATTTAAATATACATTTGAATTGCTATAATAATTTCACTTTGTTTATTTCTTTTATTTATCGGTTTAAATTCTAAAATTATTGTTTCAAAATTCTCTTTTATATTATATTGTCTTGAAATATTGTATAATATTTATTTTAAATTACCTTTATATTATATAAATATATATATATATATATATATATGGTTTATATTAAAATTAGCTTTATTTTACATACATTATTAATCCCATATTATTTTATGTATATAATCTCTTTTAAATCTATATTTTCTTTATGGTGTATGTAGTTTATATTTTAAAAATATATTTTATTGTATTTCCATTATTCAAATTCCTTTCATGTACTATTATCTAATTAGCATTGTTTATGATTATTTTTTAATTATATGTGTACTGTTAATTCTAAATGGACATGTTTTATTTTTTTAAAATACTTTGTACATTATTTGCTCCGATTTTTTTATTTATAATATTTATTCTAATACTCATTTATAGTTTTTTTAAAATTATTTCAAACCTTAGTATATATGGTTCATTTTAAAATTTTTCATATATTTAATGTTTTTTGATTCGTTTTTACATTATATTGACTCCTAATTTCTATATTGTTTTGTATATTGATTGTTTTTATATCATTCCATATATTTTTGTTGCATATTATTTATCCATTTTTGTATTGTTATATCAATTGTTATTCATCCATGTTTGAAAATTTAGTTACGTTTTTCTTAGATTAGTTATATTTAATTGTTTGTTTTGTTAGCTGGTTAAATAAGGTTATATTATCTTCATTCACCAAGTATAGTACTTTATGTGGTATATATGGTCTCATGATCATTGTTTTTCTCGATTTATGAAATGTTGTCTTATAAGGTCCAACTTTTTAAAACTAATTATTTCATTCCTATTTCAAGTCAAATCAATGCGTTTTAAACTATTTTTATAATTATTCATTTAAAAATTCTTTAAAACAAAGGCAATACTCGATATTTGAAAATTCGGGAAATAGTGCCCTATCGTGTTGGGTTTCGATTTTTCGTTTGTTCAAAATAGTCAAGTATTCCTTTAGAATTTCACTCGTATTTTCTAAATTCTAAACAAGTCAATGTTCAATGCTTGGAAATTCGAAAAAACGTGCCCTAACTTATCTGGTTTCAATTTTTCTAGTTTAACCAAAATAATTGAATATCCTTTTAAAATTAAAATGCATGGGCTTTAAAAATCAAAAGATCGGCTTACTCTCGAGGGTTTAAAGTGTTGTGTCCTAACGTGTTGGATGAGACATTTTATTACTTCGAGACGAGAAGACCTCTAACATCTGCATCGATTTATCTAAACATCTTTGCAAAATTAACATTAATAAAAAGAGGAATCGTTTCCTAAATTCTTTCCGAGTTTTTAAATTTCGACATTAAGACATTAATTAATCAATTCGGTACCAATTTTGGGCGTTACGAGGGTGCTAATCCTTCCTCGTACGTAACCGACTCCCGAACCCGTTTTCTCAAATTGCGTAGACCAAAATCGTTGTTTAGGTAAATCGAAATGTTTTACTAAAATGACCAAATTTCCAGGTGATCTGATCACACCTAAACAAAAAAGATTGGTGGCGACTCCTACATTGGTTTTCATTTTCAAACCAAAGTCGATTCCCCGTTCTTTTCAAAAAAATGGTTTCGACATACATCAAATACAATAATAATCAACAATGTTATATAATCTCTTTCAAAATTGTTACAGAAAACAACGGCGACTATCTTTTGAAGGGGATAGACTCGTTCTCAATACAATCTAACGTTTCAACAATAATCTGCAAAAGTTTTCAACATAAATAATTACAAAAGATTTTTCTTCCAGCATTAGGATGTAGAAGATCCTATAAATATTTCACAATACTAAAACAATTACTAGGCATAAAAGATAAACAGCTTTGCGATAATATTTATTTAAAATATTTAAATAACTCTTATTTTTTTATTTAAAAATATTTTGAGGCATTAATTTAAAAGTTATTTGCAACTATCAATCAATTTTTTTATAAATAGTAAATGACCCTTGATCTATACTTCCATTCTTATATTATTCTTTTAAAATGTTTTTTTATTCAAAAGTAATTTGTTTTTACCAGATAAATTGGTTTTTTATTCCATTATATAAATTGACTTTTTTGTTAAAAGAAAATAAAAAAATACATGACACTCCAAATCAATAAACACTTGATACCCTCTTGCCCATACAACTAGCTGAATTTGCATTTTTTTTTTCATCCATACAACTAGCAGTTAAACACATAAGCAAATTTGCAAATCCATATTCATGTCCATTTAACAACAAACTACATCACTAATGATAACCGTTTAATTAAATTTCTTTGCAATCAGCAGCTTAATATAACAATTTTTTAGATAATCATTCATATGTTCATCTGAAATGCAGAAAGAAAAGAGACATTTTAAGAGCCCTATTGTAATACATCATCTCTAAACAAGATAAAGTGTGCTTTATATATGATACCCAAAGATGAAACTATCTATCTTTTCCCTCCATATATCATCATTTATCATTTCTCTCGGTGCATCCGTTTTATAAAATTTCTTTAATTATTCTCATAGATTTTTTAAAGATAAAAGAAAAAATAAAAAAATATCATTTTTGTTTTTAATTTTCTTATACCACAAATCTACCTCCTACTATGGAGTTAAAAAATATTGAAAGAGATTATTTTCTAAACATTAGGGGCATGAGGCATGTTAATAAAAATTGAATTGCTAGAGGAAAAAAGAAAAAAAATTAATGGGGAAAGGAAGAGAGGGGAAGAATAAGTTAAATTTAATTTAAAAATGATCATGAATCAAGTGATAATGGGGACAGGAAAAGAGGAGAATGAATAATTTAAATTTATTTAAAAAATTATCATGATTTTTGGTTGAAAATGTTGTTTCTTTAATATAAATTATTAAAAAGGTTAATTTGTTTGACGATAAATTTGATTAAAATTTGTTACACGTGAAGTTGATATTAGTGGGAAGTTTCATATTTTTTAATTATTGGACAATACGATAAATATTTTTGAAGAAAAAAAAAACCATAAAGGGAACCTAGAAATAGAGAATAGTTCATTGCTATTTAACAGTAATCTAAATGAAGAAGAAAAGAACTAATGGAATTTAGAGGTTAATAAAAATTTGTGAAACAGCACATAATATTTATACAATCTCCTTATAGGTTTTTGCTGGACACTTGTTAAGACTCTTTTCTCGACACCTATCGGATTTTATTTAGATTTTTAATTTTTAATTTTTTATATAAACAATCCCTTAATGAGGATTTTGGGCGACATGCTCAAGTTTTATTTCAAGTGTTAAAATTATATATTTATAAATTGTTCACATAATTATTTTTTCAATTTGATTTTTAATATGTATCATGTTTGAAAATTTTCAAAAAATTTATTTTATTTTATTATAGATTTTTTAAATATAGGGCATAGATAATATTTTTTAAATGATGTATTTAAAATGATTCATTTGGAAAAGAGTAAGAATATAAATTTATTTTTAAATTATTTTGTTGTCAAAATTGGAGTTTGTCACTATACTTTATTTTTATTTTTATTTTTATTTATATTTATCAGTGTCCTTATAAACTAAAGATGAATTTATCACTATACTTTTAACTTTATATTGAATTTTGTTAATTTACTTTTATTTGATTGAATTTTGTCATTAAAGTTATATATTATTTAATTATAATTTAAAATATTCAAATATAAATTTTAATAAAAATTTATATATTTTACTTTAATATTTAAAAAAAATTGTTAAATCACACACACTTGTTAATTACTTCGAAACACAAAGTGTTAATGGAAATGTTTGGTTGTAGTGGCCATTTCAATTGCCACAGCAATGAACAATTTAAAACAAGTAAATAAAAGGCACACAAGTTGTTTACACAGTTTATTTTTCCTACATTTGCGGAGCTTAGCTCAATGAGTAAATCTACTATCTTTTTCATCAATGCAGCAAGTAAATCATGTCCTAACACTCCATGATGTATAAACCTTACTTTTGTACCTAAAGACTATATCACTAACTTCTAAATTCTATTCCTAAAAACTTAGGCTATAAACACAAGTTGTTTACACACAAATGCGATCACAAAAATATGTTACTCTATTAACAATAAAGTGCTCTTTATGATCTATATAAAACCTATACAAGTCTCTCAATATATAGAAGTATTCGGGACTTGCTAACACACTAGAGATCAATTACAATCCAATCCTTTAATAGAGCAACTATAAAATAGTAGCGAACAATATAATAATAAAGACCAATATAAAATGGACTGTTGACATTCATTTTTCAATGTGATCTCGATCTGTTCTCCACAATTCAAGGGATCCAATTGCTTGATCCGAACCGATTTAATCTTTAAGGAAAGTTGCTTTAAATGGATTGGTCTTCAAAGTCGAGTTTGCATATATCCAGAATATCGACACAATTCAAAGTCAAAGATTTTGTTTCAATAAATTGTCAACTCCAAATACAGCTAGTAATAAGTTGTTGCAAGGATGACAGAAGTGACCACTTTTGATTGATACTTAGTAGGCCACTTCAAAAACTTGTCTCAACAATAATATTAAATTAATCAATTATTTTTAAGTTTTTATTGCATTAAACAAAAATTCTAATTTAATTTATTAGTTTTAATATTTATAAGTTAAATTATCGTTAAATTATCGTTAACTATTAAAATATAGTATTTGAAATAAATTTTCTTATTAAATTATTTTTTCAAATCATATTGAGTGTTAAATTTTAATTAAAAATCAAAATTGTTGGTAAATTTTAATAAAATTCAAAGATTAATAATAAAATGTAACCACATAAGAGTTGAATGGAAAAGTTATTTTATTTTTCGAAATATAATGATAAATATCAAAATGAAGTATAATGATAAATAATTACAATTTGTTCATACATTTGCTTTTGGGTAAATTTAAAATCAATCCAACGAAAAATAAAATACCAATAATAATATTTTATTAATTTTACCCTAGTAAAAAATACATTAAACAATTAAATTTTAAAAAATAAAAATTAATGTAAATTATATATTTATTTTATATTTGAATGAAACAAACAATTAACATATTATTAAATTTTATATTATCAAATAAAATTTAAATAAAAATAATTTTATTTTAATTAATTACAAAAAATAGTGAATAATTCAAAGAACTCGAACAAAATAAGAGGTTAATTATAATAATGCTCAAAACAAAGTCTGAAAATAACCCAAGACACATGGTACCACTTTAGCTAAGCTTATAGCCCAAACTAATTAGCCACTTGTTGTTGACACATGGCACCTTAAGATAGGAAACAAGATATATATACCTTCTCTCCTAATTTGTTGCTCAAAGCACGGCCTTCTCCCCCATCTTCTACTTCAACCACCTAAGTATCACCATTTTTATAGGTTCTAATGATATGCTCTTTTTAAGATAATGTTTAGAACTATTCATAGTCCCTTCCTAATTTATAAATAGGAGGATAATTCGCTTCAACACACTTAAACCCAGGTTCTTTTACATAATATTATTTTCAAAATTCATATGAAGTAAAAAAATCAAAATATATTTCCATTTATCAAAACCCTGCATCTCCCAATCACTACATTAAAGTAGACATTAGCTTGGTTTCAAAAATGCTTGCAAAGTTGAAGAATTGGAAGAACTAGAGTGAAAATAAACAGAAGTTAAGATCCCTTTTCATTACTTTTCAATAAGTCATACTTATGAATGGTGATAGAAAAAAAGAAAGTAATGGAATGTAGCTTAACCCGTAAAAAGAAAACGCCTAATTCAAATCCCTATCGTAAGAATCATCTTATTCAGCTTCAGCTTCAGCCTCTGGTGTTGGATCATCTTCTGTCTTGGCTTCTGATGAGGTTTTCTTCATGGCAGTTGCCTTGGTAACATGTGCATAGCTACCTTTCTCTTTGAACAATTGAGCAAAGTGAATCTTACAATAGAGGATACCATCTAATGCAGCAAATGAAGATGTTGTAAGCACACAACCACCATGTGAACACCTAAAGCAGTTTTTATGGTAGATTTCTCCTTCCATTGTCACCTGTTAATTAAACATTATTCAAAATCGTATCAAGTTGAATAAAATACAAAACAAGAGTGTCTTATATGCAAAATTGGAAATAGTAGCTGACCTTCTCTAATGGGTATGCAGTTTTCTTGCAAACTCCACATTTGTCTTGTGTGCCGGAGAAGAAGGATGCATATTTGCCAGCCTTTTTCTCTGTTGTCCCATTGGATGCCATTTTTCTTACAATTATTACAAATAATAAATGGTTTCAATGAAAGACAACACTGAGTTTTGTTCTCTAACTCAAAAGGTTCTTGAGATAGAAAACAAAACTCAGATATGATTTGTTTATTGCCTGTTTCAGTTTGGTGTTTAATGAATCTTAAATAGGGCAGATTTTAAGAGTAAAAATAGCAAAACTAGTGGAGGATATTTATTAAGGATACACAATCAAAGCTCCATCACTAATTCTTGGTATGTATAATATTTTGTGCCTTAAGAATAGGGTCATCAAGGATCCATCACCAAGTCTTTCATGGAGGATTTAAATTATAGTTTTTGGGTTAACTTTCCAACATTAATCCCATTTCATGTAATTATACACATGAAATTTGAATTGTCGTCCATATATATATATACATTACACTTTGATTTTGATTTAATTGTACACATTTAAAGAAACGAATGCATACATTAATTTTCATATTTGATTAATATAACTATTTGTGTATGCAATATATTAGCGTAAAATGGTGCTAATTCAATCGAATCTAATTAAAATTTCATGTATTAATATAACTATTTGATTAATATATTATTTATCAAATCACTTTAAAATAGATAGAAAAGTTAATATCATAATTTTGTTGATGTGGCATACACGTAGATTGTCATGTCATGTCAGTAATTAATTATATTTTTAAAATTTTAAAAAATTCAAAAAGCTATAAAAAATATTTTTTAAACAATTAAAATTAGTAAAATTATTTAAAAAGTATAAAAGTATTTTAATTTTTAAAAATTAATTAATTGTTAACATGACATACACATGAACTCAGGGCAAAGCTAGAAATTTTAATTGGGGTGGGAGAAAATTATAGATTTTTGGAGGGACCAAGGTTTTTTTTATTATTACTAAAATGCTTAAATTACATTGTTTATATTTTTAAAGGTGCTAAAAAAATGAAAATTTTCCCTTTTTTTCAAAAAGTAAAAAATTTAATTTGAATGATTTATATTTTAAGAGGGGTTAAAAGAAAATTTCCCAATCAAGCAGGGCTAGGGTCCTTACTAGATCTCTTAGTTTTATCGTTTCATAAACTATCATGTGGATGTCTCGTTAATAAAAATAAGCAGATATATTAAAAAACGAAAAATTAAATAGAAAGATAGAGGAGAAATAAATTATGTTATTTTTATCTATTTGCTGAACTTTTTTATTTCATCTTTTGTTTGGGGATACAACTGCTATTTTCTTCATTAAACTTAACTGCTGTAATAAATAAATAATATTATCCAAAAGAAACCATATAGTAATTAATAAATAAACCGACCACGAAAATTTATATACAAATGTATCAGAATCATACTTCGTAATGCTCAATATTAATATAAAATTCCATTAGTTTAAATCCAAAAATGAAATTATTATTTCACTCCACATCATCTTTTTCTTCTAAATCATGTTAAATAATTAAATTATTAAAACTTTTATTTACTATTTAAATCATTAATTTTTTTGAGGAAATTACATATTGATAGTGTATTTTTATTTTGATTATCTAAATAATTTTTCTTTAATTTAATTATTAAGTTTTTCGAAATTCAATCTTTTTTTACTACTCTTCCGTATAATCATTAACGGAAAGATGATAGAACTATTTTCTTATTGATATAATAATAATTTTTTTAGTATCCAGACTAAATTGACAGAATATATAAATGTTGATTGTTAAATTTGTTAGAATTACTACTAAATTGACAAAACATATAAACATTGAAGATTAAATTTGTTGAATTATTTAGAATTAGGACCAAATTGATAAAATGTGTAAACATTAAAGGTCCAAATATGTCATTCTGCCAATAAAAAACCACAATTATTAAATTTCAAAAACGCTAACATTTAAAAAAAATTATTGTTAGATTACTAACTGTATAGTTTACCCTAATTATATACAACTGTCATTTTAAAAACAACTAATGTTCAAAATGATTCTTGTTTAAAATAATTACATTTCGAAAACAACTATGTTAAAAACAACTCATATATGGAACATGTTATAATAACCTTTATTCGACAACAACTCTTCTTTAAAACCAACTCATGTTCAAATAAATGTTTATGTAATTTAATGAATAAACCTACATTAATTAAATAATTTCTTAATTTCATCCTGAATCAATTTTGATTAATTAAATACTTTTTATAGTCTAGTTTTTATTACAAATCAAACCTTATATTAGATAAATAAAACTCGAAAATAATAATAATAATAATAATAATAATAATAATAATAATAATATAAGTAAAAAATGTCAACTTATTAATGGTACTGTTAATATTATCTATTCTGTTATTCATGTTGTTACAATATGTTACAATATTTGTTGATACAAAGTACAACAAGGGAGGAGAAGAGGGAGAAGGTAAGGAGAGATAGTGGTGGTTCTGTAGAGGTTGGTTCATCTAAAGAGGCGGAGAACTGGAAAGGAACAAAAGGACAAGGAGATAAGGGATTTGTTTAGAGTATTTTTAGGGTTGAGAGATCGATCCTTTGTTCATCGTTGGAATTGTATTTGTAGGAGAGGTTCTCTTTTCTACTAGCTTAATGTGACAGGTTCTTATGAGGAAAGTTGTCATTATGCAAGGTGTGAAGGACGTGCATTGTGGGATCCATTTTGTTATGCCTTCAATTAGTATAAGGTTGTTACGCCTAAATAGGCCCCTTATTGCATTGAAGCGGGTGGGTCGTCCGGAGTACTAATCTAGAGGGTGGCTTTGAAAAATGAAGAATGCTACTCCTTTAGTTGAGACGGGTGACTAGGGCATTGCGTCATGAGCACGGATCGAAGCCCTTGACGAATGCACACTGTCGAAACCATTTTTTTGAAAATGGGAATCGACTTTATTTTGAAAATGAAAACAAAAAAAAGGGAGTCGCCACCAATCCCTTTTTGTTTAGGTGTGATCGGATCACCTTGTAATTCGATTATTTTAAAATATTTTGGTTTATTAAAATAACAATTTTGGTCTACGAAAATCGAGAAAATGGGTTCGGAAGTCAGTTACGTACGAGGAAAGATTAGCACCCTCGTAACGCCCAAAATTGGTACCAAATTGGTTAATTAATGTCTTAATATCGAAATTTAAAAATCGGGGATAGATTTGAAATATGATCCTTCTTTATTAACGTTGATTTAAAAAACTTGAGTTGGTTCAAAACGATCGTTAAAGATTCCCTCGTCTCGAGGTATCAGAGTATCATGTCCTGTAAGTTAGGACACGTTACCATGAATTCCCGAACGCAAGTTTGTCTTTAATTTTAATTGGAGTTTTATGTATTTCAAAAAACTCAGAAGGATATTTAGCTATTTGGAATCAACGAGAAAATCAAAACCCCGTAAGTTAGGGCACAATCCCTTGATGTTCTAAAACGCAAAACATTGCCTTATTTGGAAATTTCTTGTGTTTTAAATTTGGATCTAAAAAATTTTAATGAAGTATTTAAGAGGTATACGTTTAGAAACAAATCATGATGAATAGTTAAAACGATGAAACGAAAATATACCAAAAAGGTCATAACATCGAAATGTTTAGACGCGATTGGAATGACAAAGCCTCACAACTTAATATATAAACATATAGGCCACTCGATGAATGGGTGAGCAAGCTAAGCGTATATTGTATTGAGTAGAGGTGTGCATGGGCCGGGCGGCCCGGCCCGGCCCGAAGGCCCGCCCAAAAAATGGGAGGGTTTGGGTAAAAATATAGGCCCAAAAATGGGCTTGGGCAAAAAAGAGGCCTGCTTAGAAAACGCGGGCGGGCCTCGAACAAGATTTTTTGCCCGGGCTGGCCCACTTCTACCCGGCCCGATTTTAATATTAAATTATTTTTAAATTTTTTTATTTTAAATTTTAAGTAACTTTAGTTTTTTTACTTTAGGTTTTTTTTTTATTGTTTTTAATGTTATTTTGATATTGTAAAATTTTTGTTATTAATATAATTTAGTTCTAATTTATTTCAATTTTTTAATTTTAATATAATTATTTTTATTATATTTTTAATTTATATATTATTTTAAGAATTATTTTAGTCCCATTTTTTTAATATTTTTTTATGTTTTAAATGCATTTGATTTATTATATTTTAAAGTTTTTATTTAATAAAAAAGTAAAAAAATTTAATATGGCGGGCCGGGCTCGGCCTATCTATCATTTTTTCTCGGGCGGGCTTGGACAAAATTCTAGGCCCATATTTTGGGCCGGGCCGGGCCCGGGCCTTGAAAACGGGCCGAAAATTTTTTATGGGCCCGGCCCGGCCCGGCCCATGCACACCTCTAGTATTGAGCATGCATATTTCGAAGTAGAAATAATACATAAATAACATAAACAATGAATAAAATAACATGGTAAACAAATAAATAAATATAACACGCAAAGTATTGAATTTGGGACAAAACATATAGGAGTATAATAAACGAACAAATAAGACAAAATGAAATAAAAGTATAATCATCTAAAATCCAAACACAATGAGTTGGGATTTAACCGATTTTAAAAATGGTGTAAAAAAATAATACATAACACATAAAAATATAAAGTGGTTTCCCTTTTCCCCCTTTTTTTTTAAAAGAAGAAATAATAATAATGTTCAAGAATCTTAAAGTAAACAACATATAAAATGATTTACACCAAGTAATACACATGAAACTTTAGGGTGAATGATATATACAAAGATTTAAAACAAATCATACATGAGAAAAAAAGAAAAAAAATAAAATAAATAATATGTAAAAATAATTTTGAAAATATATAATGTGTAAGAAGTATGTAAAAATGATTTAATATAAGTAATATATATAGAATCTTAAGGCAAACAATGATAAAAGGTTTGCGATAAATAATAAAAGAATTTGAAATCGTCTATATATAAAATAGTATAACAAAATAACGTATAAAATTTAAAATATATACATAAGATGGTTTAACATAAATAATGTATAAGATTTTATAATAAATAATAAATAATTTGAAATGAACGACGCATAAAGCGAGTTTATAAAAGAATGACGTGAGGGAATTTTAAAATTTATGTTACATAAAGCAATTTACGAAAAACTTGTATGAGTAATTTTAAAATAGATGATATGTATATAAATAAGAAATGTAAAATAAATAATATGGAATGAGTTTGACATAAGGTATACACATAACTTTAAAATAAATAATACATAAGCTAGTTTAAAATAATAAACGAGAAATTTAATATATATAATGTGAAAGAATTAAAAAATAGACAATATAAATATATTCTATGATGATAATGGTTCAAAGGTAACATAAAAATGGTTATTCGAAATACAGAATAAACAATCGTAACATAACTTGAAATAAATATATAAGAGCAGTTTTTAAAAGAATAATAAACTTATAAAAAGCTTAAAATAAACTATGTGTATACATGTACATAATGAGTGAAGAATATAAAATATAAAATACCATAAAATGGATAGTAAACACTTGAACAAACAACATGTTAAAATAAGTTAAAATCCTTAGAACATAAATAATCTATAAGACAAAATAATCATATTACAAAACCCTTTTTTAAAATGAACAAATAATAAATAAATTAAAAGAAACTAAGGGCGTAACTGAAAATGAATTAAAATTCGAGGTATAGATTTGAAATAACAAAAATGAAATAAAAGGAGCAAATCACAATGAGCTGAAAATTAACGGGGGCGAAATGGAAAATTCTCCAGAGCCTATCATACGCTGTGTTTCATGGGCCAAGCAGACAGAGGATCAAAATGAAAAAAAACAAAATTCTATGGCAGAAATTGAAAAACAAGGAATGGGCCATAATGAGACGCGCTGCAAGGAAGGAGGACCCAGCGCGTAAATATCCCAATGATGGGAAGTGCGCGGATCCTTCCTTGGATATGGGTCGGGTGCGCCTGGGCATATAAGCCAAATCTTCTTTTTTTTTTTAATTAAATCTTTTAGCCTTATTTATTTTTTAAAAACAACAGAGAGCTTTTACTCTCTTTTTTCCTTTTAGTCTCCGACGATTGGGGTTCTCCTCCGCCCATCGTACCACCACCATACACGGTGGCCGACGGAGCGTGACAATGGGTTCGTTCACCCCTTTTTAGATCCAGATTCGAGGATTTATTATTTTTATTCATGAAGAGTCGAAAAAGAAGCCCCCACCTTTGTCGGACCCGATTCAAACGGAGAAGAACTCCGACGGTGCCGACGGTTCAAAGTTCAAGTAAACAGCCTTCTCTCTTCCTTTTCCTCCTTTTGTTTCAAAATTGATTTGTGAAAAGAAAAATCAAAAATTAAAAAAATAGATGTATAAAGAAAAATCAAGAGAAAGAAGTAAGAGGACACAAGAATGAATTTCAACCCTTTTTTGATTGCTTTAATAGTCTCTTTGTTTTCAAAAATCTCCGTAAAAACTTACAATCCGTCTTGGGCCTTATATAGCCGAAAATATAGGTGACTAAATTCTATTGTTTAATCACTGTAGCGACGTAAAAATTTTGTGGATCGGGTCGCTAATTGTGGCGATTTATTGAGAATTCAAAAATTGACGTTTGATTTTGAAATAAAAAGGAGTCGCCACCGATCTTTTTTTTTCCTAGGTGTAATCAGACACCTATTAGATCTCTTATTAAAACAAAATAAAAGGCTGAGTTTGGATCTACGTTAAAATCCAAAGAAAAATTAGGGTTCGGGAGTCGGTTACGCGCGAGGAAGGTATTAGCACCCTCGCAACGCCCAAAAATTGGTATCTCATAAACACGTGTTGTCTTGATTTTCTAAAGTACGAGTTCAATATAAAATTTAGTCGTGATCCGATTAAAAAGACGAGAAATTTTCGATTTTTAATTGATTTTTTTTGAAAAGGATATACCGTTTTAACGCGAGTCGATTGATGTTCACCCAACATAGCGATGAAATCGATGACTTGGTGTTAACTCGATATACTACCTTGATTATTGAAATAAATAAGAAAACATGGATAATTTTCCGAAATAATGTGAAGCAAGCTTATATGAAATAAACATAAAAAGGATCTAGAAGTAAAAAAACGAATATATCAATAATATTAACAAGCAATAGCAATGCACGCGATATATTAAACATAATAATATTAAACGCGAAATAAAAACAATGAATATATATGCAATAATGCTATTAAGAAATATGTACACCGAAATATATATAGATAATAATAGTGTCAAAATATACTATATAATATTCAAAATATATATATGATATATGTATAAGAATACAACATTTAAAAGGGATATACATAATAGTATAAAAAATATACCTATATAATAAAATAGATACTTAAGATTAATAATAACAATAAGGCTAATATAAAACATATGCATGAAATATTATAAAAATATTTAACTAATAAAATAAAAGGAAATATTAACAAATAAGGAAAACATATGGTATGTAAATATATTTGATACATATATTAGAATTGATAAAACATTGATACAATACTTCAATACGTACATATATATGCATATAATAATGACGTTGAAAATACTTAAAATATATACATACTATATAAAAAATACATATATATATATATATATATATATATATATAAATATATAATGTTAGAATATATACATAATACACATATATAATGAAATATATAATAGTATTAGTAACAATAATAAATATCATAAGAAGATATATGCGTGAAAATATATATATATAAAGTAGTATAAAAACATATAACTAAAATACTAAAGTATATACACGGAATAATATATATAAAAATATAAATAATAATATTAAAATATATACATGATAATATATATAAAGAATATTAGAAAATATATGTACATAATATACCTATAAAAAAGAATACAACATTAAAAATATATATGCCATATATAAAATATAGTACTAAAAGTATATGTAACATGTAAAAACATATATATAATATAATACATAAATATACTAAATACATATACGTATATAAGAGATCCTACACTATTCATGTAATAAATAAATATAATAGCTATATATATTATAATTAATAATAATATATAACAGCAAATAATAACCAAATAATTTGAAAAATAAAAGTATACTAACACATAAGGGACTAAATCAAACATAGGACGAAATTTCGGGGCAAATTTTTAAAGAAATAACGAAAATGGGATTTATCTGAACGCACCGCAAACTGAGGGGGATCAAAAACACAATATTCCAAACTAGTAAAACACTGCGCAGTAAGGGGGATTGAATCGTGAAACAATAAATACTTTGGGGCCAAATTAAAAATCGAAACGGTACTTGATTGTAAAAATATGAAAATGCGGAAGGGTCATTTGCGCAATTAGACCCTTCCACTAAAACACGCGGATCCTCTTTGTGCTGGGTCGGGTCGCTTGCAGGTTAGACGAAACGGCACCGTTTTGGCGTTCAGGCTTGGGCACTAAACGGTGCCGTTTTAGTGGGCTATAAAAGCCTAAAATTTTCCAAAAATTTTCATTTCCAGCAGGGGGAGAGAAAAAAAAGAAAGAAAAGAGAAGGAGAGAGGTGGGGCGACTTCCGGCAAGCACCCGATCACCTACGATCATTGGACCTCGCCATGGCGGCGCGCACTACATGTGATACTGATGGTGGAGTTTCAAAAAGGTAAATTTTTTATTTTTTTTCTATTTTTATTTATTACTACTATATGTAATATATATACATGCATATATATGAATAAAAAAGAACAAAAAGAAGAAGAAAAGAAGAAATAGATGAAACCGATTTGAAAAACACTAAAGGCACCTTCGATTTTTGATTTTTGATTCTTGCTTTTTTGGATATCTGTTCTCGATGTTGTTCTCGTATTTTCTGTTGATGAAATTGTTATTTTTTGCTCAAAAAATCAATGATAGTTCTTGTTTTCATCCCCCTAAACTATCCTCCCTTACATCTGTTTTTGAATCGGGTTTTATAACCCTTTTTACAAACTTTTTATTATTCTGTCATGTCTTCTGTCTTAGTCTTTGCAGGGGATGGGCGAACGGCGGTGGCAGAGGGTAGGTGGGGGTGGTTGCGGCGCTGGTCAGGTTTTGGTGACAGTGGCGGCACAAGTGGGCGCCGAAAGTGGGGCTAGGGTTTGGTATTTTCTGTTTTGTTTTTGTATTTGGTATTGGGCTGATGTTAGTGGGTTGGGGTGTAATTGGATTTTGGGTTCTAATGGTTTTAAAGGGTCTGATGGGTTTGTAAGGGGTTTGGGCTTCTGTGTATTGGGTAGGTTTAGTTATTGGGTTGTTTGTTGGGTTTTGTTTTTTTTGGGTAGTGTATCTGGTTGAGTTTAATGTTTTGTAAATGGGTTGTTCAGGTTAGGGCAGTCTGTTTGTAATGGGTTTGGTATTAGTGGGCCAAAATTGGCCTACTACAATCACTGTTCGCTGCTCTGCCTTGCTATTTCTCTGCTACTGTTTCCCTTTCTATTTTCGTTTCTCTTTTTTGCTTTCTTTTGCAGGTATTCAACGGGTCAACGGCTGTGGGTAGTCATTTTGGTGAAACTGAAGTCAACCTTGGGCGCCGCAGCATGCCGAGGGCGCACATGGAGGCGCAACACCCTAAGCTGCTAGGGTTTCTGAGTTTTTTTGTGTTTTGGGCCGTATTTTGCTTGGGCCTTGTAGTAAAATGGTCTGTTATTATTTTTTATTTTGATTTTAGTTTCTGATGGGTCCGGGCAATTTCGGCCCATTACACATACAAAACGCCTCATGGAGGTCAACTGATTAAATGGGGTTCATTTGACCCACTTAAACTGGCTCAATTCATGGAACATATGAAGAAACCTATCTACTTGAAGCATTGGTGGCCCAGTGAAACACTCCAGTAAAAGTAGAGTTATGATGGTAAATATTTTGTAACCCTAAGGGATAAGATTGAATAGTGTTTAAATATCTTAGGACTCTCACATTATAGATAGGCTTTGATCTCAACCATGGATGTAGTTTAAACTGTACCGTTAGATCTAGAGGATCTCAACTATAAATAGAGGTCTTCCCTAAAGTTACTGAATATATTTGAGAACATTTATTCAAAAACCGTTGTGCATTGTTTTATTGTGGCTTTTTCAGTTCTTCCGTTGCTTTTTCGCTTTGAATTTGCTTCCGCTTTATTTCAATACCTTAAAGAATTTCTTCTGTGAATTCTCACTTTCAAAGTTAGATTGACTTGAACAAATTTTAAACTAAAACATTTGCGAGATTAAAATTCTAATCTCGTAATAATTATCTCAAGTAGAGTCAAGAAAGAGATCAACACCTTCTACTTTACAGACACATATCCATACGGCGAAGTGATATAACAATATTATTCGTCTTGTTACAATATATTATAACATGCTCTATCATTATATTGGAAAAATTACCGACATTAAGAATTTTAACCTTTTCTGTTTGGTACTAGAAATGTTTTTAAATATTCAATTCTTACATCATACGTGGAAGAAAAGAACATGCATGTATGGTATCCAAGCTTGAAACTTTGACTGATGTGTTCCCACAAGTAGACCCTAGCTTAAATTAAATTAAATTTCAACATCTCTATTCTAATCAAACTTGTCGGGTTTCCTCCACACATGCTCGCAATGCCATCTTTTTTCTCGAAAAACTTGGTCCGGAACCATAGCATTGGAAGCCCCATAAAGTGTTAAAAAAAAAAAAGCAAAAAACATGGGACCAACGCCCATGGTATCCCCCTATCTCTTTCTCCTATAAATATATATAGGAACAGGATCTTACTTCACTTTCATTCAACCATTCATAGTCACTTCCACCATTTTTATTCATATTCTTTAGGGAATATCAATTCAAAATGGATGTGTTTATTCCCGAAGAGTACGTTATAAGAAGAAGATTTGAGAAAAAAGAAGCTGCCATTGCTGAGGAGAGATCAAATATGATGGTGAAGGCAAGCCAGAGAAAAGAAGTGGAGACAAAGTCACTTCCATTGCTGCTATATGGAAGAGCAGGTACCAATAATGGGTTTGTAGCTTCTGGTGGGATTAATGAAAATATAGTTTTTAGCTGCTTATCAGCCTAATTCAAAGGCCAAAACAAAGCTATTTTGTAATCATCTAATTGGAATCAATGTATGTTACATAGCATTAATGTATAATATATGTTAGTTTTATAGTGTTGACTAGTTTTCATTTCCGTGCCATGGTCAATGGTATATGTTAACTATAACGGAATAATTTAGATTAAGATGATCCTAAAAATAAAAGTTTGTGGGTACCAATAAAATAGTGCCACATCATCAAATTTTAAAGATAACAAAGTATTAATACATTTTATATTTGTTTAATCCAGTTCAACTCGAAATATGGGCTTAAAATTTAACCTAAGTTTTTTCATATTTATAAATGGCTAACTTAAGCCCATTTAAGATCCGCCTTTTTAAAAAAAAATGTAAAAAAATATGTTTATATTGTTTTAAATTTAATATTTAAATATTTAAATTTATTTATTTATTAAAAAATTATATATAGTCATTTTAACTTTTTTTTTTAATGTTTACGTTATAGTAGTATTATATATTACTATGGAGTTCATTTTTATGTGTTATAAATTGCGTAATATAAAATATTACAAACTTAAAAATCGACCAGGTTAGGCTCAAGTTTTGAATGTTCAAACTCGAGCTTGACCCATATTTTAAACGGGCTAATATCTTTCCCAAGTTCATTTTTCGAGCCTAATATTTATGTCTAAACTCTCCCAAATTTTGGGCTAGCCTTTAAATTTAGGCGAGTAAATTGACTCATGAACAGGTCTATATATCAACCTGTTAAAAAAGATAACTTAAAGTGTTGGAACATTTTCAAATATTTATAGTGTTCCAATAATTATAAATGAATAGGTGTAATTAATCAAAAGATTATATTGTTTGATTTTTTGAAAAAGAATTATAACTATTTAAATAATTTTATTTGAATAGTTATAATTAAATGAATAATTTTAAATACATTATTACTCAGAAAGACACCTATTGATGAAGATGTCTCTATGAAGAGACATGAAAATTCCTATAAATAGGAATGAGATTTCATTTGGATATCATACCATCAAATTCTAAGATTATTTCTTTCCTTCCTTCGTTTTCTAATATTATTAGATTATTCTATAAAGTATTACTGCAGAAATTCTTTATAGAAAGTGAGTTTCTTGTCACACATTGCTCAGTGTGTAGTAGGCTATTCTCATCAGTGCAAAACGCAAATAGTCATTGGCTTCATATTTTAAACGGGCTAATATCTTTCCCAAGTTCTTTTTTCGAGCCTAATATTTTTATCTAAACTCTCTTAAATTTTTGGGCGAGCCTTTAAATTTAGGCGAGTAAGTTGACTCATGAACAGGTCTATATATCAACCTGTTAAAAAAGATAACATAAAGCTTGTTGCTATATCTACACGCAACTCTTGGAGTTTCTATTGGTTCAAACAAACATCCTCTCTTTACTAGTTTTTCTCCTATAGAAGTATTATAGATATTTTTATACTAGAAGTTAGATTGCATTTTACTTTCTGTACTAATAAATGGGCAAATTAGTAAATTGGTTATTTCTGTTAAAAATTTTATCCAGTTGTATTATTAAAAATTGGGGTAGCGTACGGAATAACCAGATAGTGACACATGGTGTGCCACGTATACCTCATGTTGACGTACAATGACCGACTTTTAATAGTGAAAATAGATGAAATTTTTAATAGAAATACTCGTTTGTTGTTCGATCTAACGTATTGACTAATGTAAGGTTGAAGGAACCTCCAATTTCTTTCCTTCAATGATTTCCATTAATTTCTGGCATCGTGTTTCTTTAACAAAAATAAAAATAGTCTTTGGAAACTGGAAATCACAAACAATGTGCTTCTGTCTTCGTTACTATGATCTGTTTCTTTCTTCAACGTAACGTATTGGTGCAAATTGGCAAAAGTTTATGAGTGGAGGATTTGTCAGCTTTCTTTCAGCAGCGTTTGCAGTTGATGGCAATTGGTGGTAGAACCAGAAAGATATGTGGGTACTTGGGCACCAGCACCACCAACACCAGAGGCAGAAACCTAGTGATGATAAACAAAGGCATCATATGAAATGAAATTCCATAGGTAAATATAATATAGAGAATTAGGTGTGCATTTAGTTTTTTCTATTAAAGAAATAAATTAGTTCTTATACATTATATTAAAAAGTAAACTAGTCTTTTCTGTTAAAAATTCCATCAATTTCTGCTGTTTAAAACTAGCATGACTGACAGAATAATCAAATAGTAACACATGGCATGCCATATGTACCTAATGCTGATGTATAGGGACAAAACTTTAACTGTAAAAATGGATGAATTTTTTAATAGTAGGACCGTTTTACTCTTTAGTCTAATGTACAAGAACTAATTTGCCCATTTTTTAGTAGAGGGAGTAAATTGCAATCAGGTTGCTAGCACAAGGGCCTCCATAATACTTTTATCTAATTTATAATTTTTTGAATTTTTTCATAAATTTAATAATTTATATATTTTGTAAAGTCAAATTTGTTTTTTTTTTTAAATCGTGACCAAATTAACAAAATGTATGAATGCTAAAAGCTAAATTTCTTATTATTCTAATAAAAAAGATCATGTTAGCATTCCGTTTGATGAAAAAATACATTTTAATATTGGACTCACTAGAATTTAAAATTGGTCAAACCGAAATACAAAATTAACAAAAAGAAGAAAACACTTTTTCAATAACCAAAACAAGAATGCCCTAAAACTTGAGTGGTTATGTAAATAGTTTACACAATTATTAAATATTAAATGAAAAATGGCATAAATTGATTTTATATATTGTTTTGCTTAGACAATTATAAATTATGTTAATATCTTACTGGCTCGAACCAAGCCTAACGACCCATAAACACCTTTGGTTGGTGGCATGTAGAGGTGTTCATGAGTCGGATTTAATAGAGCTCATGCATGGTATCAACATCGTACTTAATTGTCTAAGCCCATCCCGGTTCAAAATATGAGTATGAAATTTTATCCAAACCCGCATATATTTATATTTAGCTAACACAAGCCATTTAGACATGTCGGTTTTGTTATCTTTTATTTTTTAAAAATATAATTATATAGATTTCACTACCATTACATATTTTTTTTCTTTTATTAAATTTAAAAAAAAAGAAATTTAACATTTTTTAAATATTTATATGATAAATAGTATATCTAATTTTAATATGATTAAATCAAATAATATATAAAAAGAAAAAAATAACATATACATATTGTAATGAAAATAATAATTTATATATTTCTGATTTTCTTCTCATTTTAAGAGGCCCAAATTGAAAGGACCTAATTGATATAAAGGAAAGTGGGTAGGCTAAAACGTCCAATAGCCCAAACATTTTATAGAGCTGGCCTAACTTCATACACTATAGGGTTTTTTTATTATTCTTCTTTTTAAGACATAAAAATGAGTGTCCCAAAGTAAGGAAAAAATATTTTTGAAAATCTTCAATTATTTTATTTTTTTAAATGAGCTTTATATATATATATATATATATATTCTCTAAGGGCTTGTTTGATAAACTGAAAATTTAAGTGTTAAAAAATTAACTGTTGAATTTTCATTGCTAAATTTTATAAGTATTGAATTTATATTAGAAAATTCTTTGATAAATTAGTGAATATAAGCATTGAATATAATTATGTTGTTTGATAAAATTAAATAATGATTTTTTAAAATTATTTATTGTTAATTTTAATTCTATTAATATAATAATTTATATTATTTTGAATAGTTTTAGATGAAAGATAAATATGTTAATTTGAATATCTCAATTTTTTAAAAATGATAATTTATTTCAAATTTTTAATAAAATAAAATCAACTTAATATTTTCTACTAAGTGATAAGTAGCTATTTACCTACTTACATTATTAACACTTTTTTGTTGAAAATTTTATATTAATTAAAAAATTAAAATGATTATCAAACATAGTTTAAATAACTTTTTTCTTTATCAATTTTTTTAACTAAATAAGTCTTTATTTTAAATAAAATATTAAATTTAAGTTTGGATTTATATAAATAATAGTCTATCCACATTTATTATGCGAGTGAAAAATAAAAATAATATAAAAAATTATTTAACTAATGATTTTTTTTCTTAAAAATGATTATTGATAAATAAATAATATAGATAATTATTTTTTGGGAGGGACCCACTTACACAATGTACAAATTAAAGTAGTTTTACATACTTCCATAACTATTTATATGATCAATATTGACGATCCAACCGCTATATTTCATGGTCTATTCATGTAGATCATGCATGTTAAATTTGATGTAAATTTAAAACTTCTAACTATTTGTTTTATGTAAAAAAAAATCCAACTATTGAATATATATTAATATATAAAGTATTTAAAATAGATATGATAGAGATGTCAGATCAGTTTCAAAATTTACATGCATGAAAAATACAATTATATTGATAAATTCAACAGCTAAATCGTTAAGATATGAATCATATAAATAGTTTTTACACTATGATCCCTCCCCTTACTTTTTTGTAATCAAAGTATCATTCATATCTATTTTATAGTCCATGCGAACTAAACCTTTAAGGGTTCGTGGCTCCTCCACCTAAAAAGGTTGCCTTCAAGATTCAAACCTAAGTTTTTTCTCTAGAAGTGCAATGTGTCTTACTATTACACTCAAAACTTATTCGTAAATATAAATAATTATTAATAAAATGAAAAAAGAATAGAACGCGATTTTAGATTTCCTTCTTTACAAATATTAAATTAGTCATATATATATATATATATATATATATATATATATATATATATATAATAATATTCTCATTATATATTCTGATTATATACGATCTTTTTGACACGATACTTATAACTATTCATAGCCCCTTCTCAACCCATAAATAGGAGAATAATGCGCTTCAGCGCACTTGAACCCACGTCCTCCTGCATTGATAACCATGTCCATATCAATCGAGTTAAAATTCAATCAGTAAATGATAAAAAATTTTATAAACATTGTATTGTTAGTTTATCATTTTTATTTCATAAGGTATAGATTCTATCCAACACCTCTAACAAAAAAAAGATGTAAAAAATGAGTGGAATAGTAAGGTGATGATGCAAATAAGACCAAAAACAAATAAATTGAAATGTGTTGTGAGAAATAAGAAGAAAAAAAAATGATGTTTAGGGACCCAACTGCCCTCTGCCCCTTTGGTTGTATGTGACCTACAAAATAGCATAACCTTCACGTGAGCACTTTGGGTTGTCTCTCATGTTTGCACTTATTATGCTTCATTATGGTTTCAAGGTCCCATTTTCCAGCTTTTTTTCCTCTATTTTTCTCCTAGAATTTTATGTCATTTTCAGCTTTATTTTCGTGCAAAGCTATTATATGGTAAAGTGAAGTATATAATTGGGTTTGTATTTAATACATTGATGTTGAAATTTATAATATTTCCATCTAATTTTATTGTAGTTGTTCATGATATTTTAATTTGTAGATTTTGTTATTGATTGAGTCTTAATTTGATTGGCATGGACATTTTTATCATTGTAGGAGGTTGTGAGTTCGAGTGCATTGAAGTGTATTATTCTCTTATTTAAGGGTTGGAGAGGAGTTGTGAGTAGTTCTCTTATATTAATGGTTAGGGGAGAGCAATTTTTTATTTAACCAGTTGGGGCGGGTCGATTTGTTTTGACCTTGATTTAATCAGTTAATTCAGTTGGTTGATCAAAAAAACAACTTATTTTATATTATTTAAAATATATTTATATTCTATAATATATAATAACCATATAAACCCAACCTAATACCCTTAAAGTCAACCCAGTAAACCAAGGTTAATTAGCAAAAAAACCAACCGAATCAAAATTGATTCAGTTTAATCAATTTTCTCATGTTAAAGTCAATTAAATCGAAGGCCACAAAAACTCAATGTGTATGAAGGATTGGGTGGTTGTGACGCTTTAAGATCTCCCTGGATTGATCTAACAAAAACATCCTTAAAATGATATTATTTGTTTTGAAAAGAAATGGTGTTTTAGTTGTTAATAAATTGAATCGGTGCTCAATTGACTCATGCCACCAGCTCAATTAAGGGTTTAATATATAGTATAGATAGATATAAAGAAAACAATTGCCAGACATTCGATACATTAGGTTGGCTTCAATGTTTAATTTGGTACCCAGATCAAATGACTTCTTGTAGCCCAATAAATGTTTGACACGTGCACTATAGTAAAAAAAATATATAGGTACTTCATTAAGACAAGAAAAGTTTAGGTACGAAATTGAATATTGAAGTTAAACTCAAGTATTTATTTGAGACAAAACACCCCTCAAATACCAAATTGTGATAATAAAAAAATTAAATACTTAATTAAACATTAAAACTAAACTCAAAAATCAAATAATATATTAAATTTAAAAAAAACAAAGATTTAATCATGCACAAAAATTGAGAAATTATAAAGAAAAAGACTCAAAAAATGACAAAATGGGTATGGTACTTTGATATCTTGGGTAAATCATGTGCCCTTTTTTTTTTTAGCTTAATTTAGAAGTTTCATATAATTATTCACTTTTTTATCCAAAAATCAATGTAGGGTTCTGGGAATGTTTGGTTTTTATTCAATTTAGTCCTTGATTTGATTGACAAGTTTTCTCAACTTCCCCTTATTGAAACCAAAAAGGTTGTAATGTCCCCTAACTTTCTTGTGAGATGAACATTTGTTGATAGCTTAATTATTAGCCCCTAAAAAGCATGACATTGCTACTTTATTATACGCAATTCATGGTAAAGTTAAAGTAAATAATGAAATCAAATTTAGATTAAGGGTCCCCTCTCAAAATCAGATTTGGAAAGTCATGCACTTATCTGTATAATTTTTGGAATTATTCATTTTTATTTTATTTAAATTTAATATAAGTTCTAACTGTGTATAAGCATGAGTTATTGAGGGATCAAATTCAAAATTGGTGTTACAGTCAAAGATAAAATTTTTGATAGAGGGACAAGATAGTTTTTTTCTTTAAAAGATCAAGATGTTAAAGCTACAAATTTTGTATTGAATTACTAATTTTTGGGAGGCTTCAATTTTTTTTCTTTTCGATTTCATTTAAGGAAGGAGCTAAAAGGGGTTAAATTGAATTATTTAGGTTTAAGAGGAGCTGAAAGGGCAATTAGACATTTTTTGGTGTTGGTTGAACTAATCAGATTATTACTTCTTGGTCCAATTAGTCCATCCAGTTCAAATCAAATAAATTATTAAATAATTAATAAAAATATTTTAAAAATAAAAAATTACAAAATTATAAACTCTGGTTCAACTGGTTTTTTAGCCTAGTTCAATAGAGGCGAATTGTTATAATGGCCGATGAGCCCCCTAAAAATTTTGAGAAATTTTAATTTTTCTCTTAATTTTTTTAGAAAAATTTAACTAGGCCCCTCATATTTTTTTTGAAAATTTTCATTAATCTTACAAAAAAAATTAAAAATTTTAATTAGACCCCAATTTTTTCTAAAGAAATTTTTATTAAACTCTTAAAATTTTTAAAAATTTTACTAGCCCCCAGAACTTAATTCCAAGAGTTGCTATTGCAATTCAATCCATACTGATTCGAGAGGCAATTGATTTTTTTCTTTATTTTGAACTAGTGTACTGACCAGTTCTTAATCCAATTGGTCAGATCGATCGATTCAGTCTAATTCTAAAAACATTACAATTAAACCATTTAACCAAGATGCTAGAAACAAATCTAGTGAGGGCAAGTAAGGGCTTAACCCCCAAGTTTTAAAGACAACCTTTTAACCACTTATAAGTGATAAAATCAGAAAGTTTTTTATAATTGGTCCAAAAAATGAAAAAAATTTCTTTTTAATCCTCATAAAAATTACACTTTAACTTAAAAAAATTACAATTCAATTTCCACCTCTTCTCTGTACAAGGGAATTCGACATTTATGAAAGTAGTAGTGCGGTGCATTAAAGGGGATGGACCCAATAAATCACTGCTGGTGGCTTAGCTTAAGAGCCATCCATTGCAACTTATCCACTTCGCCACTAATCGAATCATTAAAAATAAACACTTGATTTTTGGTTTCACTAGCAACAGTACTCGCCATTGGTCCTAATGCATGTGTTTATATGCTTAGTGGGGTTGCACAGCATGGCCAAAAAGAAACATGACAAGTTCCAAGGTTGCAGTTACTGTTCCTTACGTTAAGTTTAAGAAAACTCTTTCTAACATCGATTTCATCAAAACATTAGTTTTGTCTGTAATTTATCATAATGCAAAGATCATTATGCCAATTGTATCATTAAAAATATTTGGGTAAATTATATCCAGGATCATTATTTATTAGCAAGTTTACGTTTAAATTATATAACTTCAAAAGGTTACAAAATGATTGAATTATTCAAAATTCTGCATTGAAATCACCGTTGTATAGCCTTCTTCATTTTCACCTCCGCCACCGATTGAAAGGGTAAACTTTCTCTCCTCTTTTAAAATTTAGTTTTTTTTCATGAAACAGATTTGAATTTCATCAATCTGCGAATCAAAATCCGAACATCTTTCTTCTCCGATCTCTAACACCAACCATCAAATCAGCTTGGATTTGAGATATGTTCTTCTACTCATTAGTGGGTACTATTTTGCTATACCAATCATCATATCGTAGCTCGAAGCTCGTTAGTTGGACTTTAAAGAAAAAGATTTAATAGTCCAGTAACTTAAATGAAGACATTTGAATAGTTTAGTAACTATTTTATAACTTTTTGAAGTTGAATGATCAAATGATAAACTTACTAATAATTCAATGACCTTGGGTGTGGTTTACCCAAATATTTCTATGTATTTGCAGACAGTGGAATCTGGTTGTTGGGGTGGAGTCTGCTGGGACTAACAAACAATGGTGAAAAGGCATGCTTTTTTGAACCGAAGTGGCGTCTTTGTTGAAGGATGCTTTGCCTTTGGTTTCCGTCTCTGTGGGTACACTTCTATGTAGATATGTATTATTCACCACCAACACATGATATGGCCAGCTTTAAAGCTAAATTAAAGAAAAAGAAGATATGCAAAGCAACTCAATACAACCTAGATTTGTCAATTTTTATTTTAAAAATATTTGATTTCATCATAAAAACTCAACACTTTAACTTATTCGATTCAAGTTTAATTTGATTCGAACTTAAAATTACCTAAACAAATAATCTAAAATGATTTAAACTTAAAGTAACCAAAACTTGAAATAATCTAAATATGTTACATGAAAATCTCGAATTTCAAATTAAATGCTAAGACCTAAAAGGACTCAAACGCAGAAAAAATCCTATCCGAAATAAACTCAACCCAAATTGATTTAAAACTAACATACCTCAACCCACCACCCAATTTATAATTTTATAACATTTTTTAGTACATTTGCGATTGATTTATACACTATTAGCAGAAATAAATCATTGTCAGCTCACACCCCACAAACAGTATTATTTCTGTGATTTAAACCACTGAGTTGGTAGGGTATATCAATCCTACGTAAGAGGTCAGATTAATTGACTCGCGAATTGATTGAACAATCAGATTAACTCAGTCGAACTAAAATAACCATTTTAACTAGTTTTCTTAATTTTTTAAATTTTTAAAAAATATTTTTATTCAACCAAACAATTATAAAAACTGAGATTCAGAAGTAAACTTTGATTGAAACGTAGTATGTGAAATTTTGGAATAGATACCAGTATCACTGAGGTTCACATATAAGAAGTTAATTCTCTACCTAATCCTTCTTTTTTTAATATTTTATCGATTGACTTTTCTTATTGAGTATAGAGCCAGCATTAATACGAGTTTACTGCAGTGAACAAATCGAAGAAACCAATTTCTCTTCGAATTTTATCGATGTATTAAATAACATAAGTTTACTTGCATGTTCAGTTGTCTTGTTGGTTGTATCTCTTTCAATTTAATAATCGAAAATGTTAATAAATAAAGAGGAATATAAAGAGGAGAAGCTAATGGGGCTAAAAAAGATTAACTCACCTCAATAAGCGAAGAGACGAAAAAGTAAGGAAATGAGGTAGAGGAGATTGTGAAGACAAGAAAGGTAGACTGCTGAGGATATTGCTTAGTGTTACTGATGGGGAAAAGGGCTCTTGCCCAGTAGTGTCACATCATCTACAATTTCGGGACATGGTGATCATGTGGTCAATTAGATAGCAAGGTTGTCATACATGGGTTGTCTTCAAGTGTGGTACTGCTCTAACATTCCCCTTACTTAGGTAATATGAGGTTGTTATAGGAGCGTACTCGCTAAAAGCAGGTGGCCTGATGCCCGGATGGTTGGTCCTCTAATAATTAGTTGGACAATGTGAGGTGGAGCACTATACGTAGGTGCTTCTCAAGTAACCTCTCACGTGCCACGTGTTCAAACTAGGTGGGGTATAACAATACATAATCATCAAATGAGTCCAACCGCACTATAATGATCATCTCAACCTGGAAAAAATGTTATCCAAATAAGAACTCATCCATCGAAAGAATTATAACCAGAACTTATCGAAACCCTTTTGTTATATATGATGCATAAAAATCACATCATAAAAGATTTTTCTGTCAAACAAATGATTGTCAAGATGCGACAAGACGTGACCTAATTACCCTACCACATCTTACTCTCACCTTCGAAATCTACTTGATTCTTTAATTTACTTGCTATGACTCTCGACATTATCGTATGAACTACTTAAACTATCCAACTTCAAACTCTACATCAACATAATCATTAACCTAATAAAAAGAAGAAGAAAAAAATATCTAATAACTCAAGAACAACAAGACATATATTAACCTAATAAAAAGGTTCATGAACTATTTGCTATCAAAATAAAATAATACCCCAAAAAGTCATAAAAGAGTGCCATCTTCATCTTATTCAAATCTCCCACCTAACATATTAGGATGTAAACCAAAAGGCACGTGAATTATATTGTATTATATTATCATATAATATAAGGTGCTAAAAGAATAATAGGATTTAATTTTTGGTTGGTCCAATATTGTCCCATTTCATCATACAATATTAAAGACCTAATTCTTTGTCAAATTTATTAGAAGAGAGGTTTAACTAATTGACTTTGATTCCAAACCTAACAGACATATGAAAGAATAACGTCATAATTATCATTAAATAAATTCCATAATTATGCATGATAGCTACAAATAATGCATGGATAAAAAATTAATGCATTTGACATTTTTATATCATTGTATGATTATTAATATAAAAAAAAATAAATGTTGGACATCAAGTAATTCAATTTGTACTTTTTTTTAAAATATTTTTAAATAATAAAAAAATTTAGAAGCAAAAGTAATCTAAAAATCTCAATGGACAAACTGATTGAGTCTTAACGCGACTGGCTTGAGTATTATTGTCAATGCAGGAGGACGTGGGTTTAAGTGCGTGAAACATATTATCCTCCTATTTCTAGGTTGGAGAGGGGTTATGGATAATTTTAAGCATTGTGTCAAAAAGAACAAAACACTGTAACAATTTTTGGTATAATGATAAATTTAGCTCTTAATGTTTACATGTTTTTTAATTTGACTCTTAACTTTTTATAAAGAGCCAAATTTGACCACCAACTTTCCAAAAAGAGTCAGAATTATTTTTTAACAAAAGTATTGATTAAAACATTGAATTTGCATAACAATTCAAGTGTATTTCATCTTTTATTTTTTTTATTTTATGAACTTTTTATAATTTTTTGAATTACAATTATTTTTATTTTTATATCATTTATCGGCGTGACATATAAGACAAATAATGTTATATAAGTATGAAGTACAAGGGTAAAGCCAGAAAACTTTTTTAGGGGGCAGAATGAAATTTTAAATTTTAATAGTCTATATATTTATAATTTTTAAAGGATTAAATTAAATTTTCATAATTTTAAGGGGGCAAAGTGCAATTTTATCTTTACTAATTTAAAATTTTAAAATTTTCTAAAGGGCTAAAACAATAATTTTCCATTTTAGGGTGGGTCGGGGCCCCTGTCAGCCCCCCTGGATTTGCCTCTGGTGAAGTAGACATAGACTGTCACGCAAGTTGTCACACCAACATCATTAGAAAAATTAATATTTTAATCAACATTCTACTAAAAAAAAGCGATCTGACTTTTTAAAAAAAATTCATGGTCAAATTTAACTAAAAAATAGGGATCAAATTAACAAAAAATAAAAATAAAAACTTTTTTATTTAAAAAAAAGGAAAATTTATATGACTCTAAAACCTTTTTTTTCTGTGTGGTTAAAATGTCATTTTCTAGTGATTTGAATACAAGTTTAGTTAATTAATTCATTAATTAGTGTGGCAATTGGCATTTACTAAAGCTTTGGATTCTTATTTGAGCAGTCCGTCGGCACCCAAACTTTGTAGTTTATTGCTACAGCCAATATTAATTGGCAAAATTTAGCAAAAAAATAAATCAATGACATTAATGGGATCAGATATTATCATTATTTTCTAAATATTTATTACCATTTATATAATATTCAAAGACGAAAAAGAAAATAGAATCCAATAAAATACAATAACATTTATTACTAAAATAATTTTGAGATACATACACATTCAACCTACCAAAATTGAAAATATTGCTCTTTTATTAAAGTTATTCATAAAGGGGCCTTTCATTCAAATAATATAAAATTTCTTTTGGTAATAGGAACATGGGTATTTTAGGGGTAAATTTAAATTATAAATTTTTAAAGGAATTAGATTAAATTTTTTATTATTTATATTTTTACCATTAAATTAACTTATAATTTTAAATTTTTAAAGTGGCTAAAATGATATTTTGCCGTTAGGGGGCCCTTACATGCCCTTTAGCCCTGTCCTAGATTATGGGAATGTAAGATTATGATGTAGAATATCGGGTATCTTATATTACCCTGTTTGATTTATTTGGCTAGAATGTAAAGTTTTGATGCTTGGTTGATGGAATATAAGTTTACCTAAAATCACATTTTACTAAATTACCTTTGTTATAAAATTTGTTTCTTTAATAAGGTTAACTTATTTAATATTTTTTAGTCTCAATTTTCATAAAATTATGATACTGCTTCTTTTTTTATTAAAATAATTTTAAAAATATATAAATATATAAATAAAAGGAATTATAATCAATAATTAAATATTAGTAAGAAATTATATAGAAAATTTTGAGACATTAATTGTCCAAAACTCTACGTTTGAACAATTTTTTGGACAGCAAATTGAAAAATGTCTATAAAAAGGCAAGTTTTATGATTATACCTTTTAATACCAACAATTGTTCATCAATATGTGAGAAAAGAGATGAAAACAAAAATCACAAGCGTATATCAACTTAGATTAAGATTAAGTAAAAATGAAAAAAAAAAAAAAAGATAAGGTAAGATGAAGAAGATAGAACACAAATGGGGTTTTTTTTTTTTAAAAAAAAATTTAACTAGTAGCCATTTGTTTAAAAATTAAAAATTGAGGGAGGACCCAATTTGCCTAATTAAAAATTGAGGCAAAATTCAGTTTACTTAACTATGAAATTGCCAGTGACCTAAGAGGTATTTAAAAAAATCGGCGAGCTGAGGCGCCTCCCATTCTCATGTAGCTCTTTCCTAGTAATACTTCTTTTTTTATTTTCCTTAAAATGTAAAAGTTATACTAATAAATAATAATTAGGTCCATTTTTGTCATTAATCTTTAATCTATAAAAGTTATGGATTTAGTTTTTATACTTTAATTTAGTCAATTTTAGTCATATTCTTTAAATTTAAAAATTCTAGTCTTAATCCAAATAGTAGTAGTTAATTTTGTTTGGTTTAATTATGTTATTAGTCATGTATGGTAAAGTTGTAGGTTTAATACATATTCTCTAATTGGATCATTATTTTTCGAATTTTAGAATTTCAGTCTTACCACAAATAAAAATCGTTAAATCCACGAGTAATATGCAAAAATAACAAGCTAGCACGACATTACAAATGATGTAATATATTTGCCACATAAGATTTTAGAAATATTATAACTTAACAAATTTAACATCTACCATTTTGGTCAAGATTAAATTTTTAAAATATCTAATGTAGGAGAATACCTCTTATTTTGACCATAGTTTATTTTGACTTTTCTTCTCCCAGCTAAATTTTGTTTTAGTTTTCCACTTTAAACCTAATTAACCTGGACTTGTTATAGTCATATATGCTCTGAATTTCAGCCTATAAATAGGCCTTAGTTACTCTAGGTTTTACACAACCAAAATTATTTAGATGGAGAGAACTTTATTCTTTGTTTCGAAGGGTTTTTCTTGTGGGGCTTCGATTTTTTTTTTATTTCTGTCCATCTTTTGTACTCTCCTTTATTATAATGAAATCTCCTTTTGCCTATGTTTTTTATTATCTCTTGAGGAGTTTTTTCACGTAAAATTTGTGTGTTTGATCTTTTCGATTCTTATTTTATTCATTTTGTTCATTGTTTAGTCGGGCTTTATCCTTTACATGTAAATATAAAAATTAAAAATAACTAAATTAAAGTGTAAAGATTAAATCCATAACTCACTCATAAGTCATAACAAAAAAAGAAGTAGAAGCATAATTTAACTTAATGAAAAGGGAGATGACATAAATACTAGTAATGTAAAATTCAAAGAGGAAGAAGAAAAGGATTGAATGCACATGTATGACATTGATGTAAGCATTTCTTCAAAAAGCCTTGAAGGAAAAGGATGTTGAAAAGTGAAGAACATTTTAATTACATTTTTAATTTTCTTTTCATGTAATGTTAAGAGACTTAAGGGTCCTAGGTATTTATATTTTGTGGGCTAACCATATACATTTTTTATCCTTGGAAAATAATTAAAATAGAGTGGTTGAAGGAAAAGTGAATTATTTAATAAATAAACAAAAATAAGAAAATAATGTACTCCTCAAAATTTTGTACAATGGGACCTTAGAAAAAAAAAAAACTAAGATTTGAATTGAAAATGACACATTTTAATGTCCTATAATTCAAAATGTAGATAATCAAATATTTCCATTTCAAACCAATTTAACAAAAAATGAGTTAAGTCGACTGAGTCTTAGTTCGACCGGTATTGATATTGTTGTTAGTGTAGGAGGACGTGGGTTCGAGTCAGATGAAGCACATTATCATCCTATTTAAGGATTGAGGAGGGGCTAACATTGTATGAAAAAAAAAACGTATATGATTAAGTTAAAAGTTAAAAGTGCATGTTTCCTAAATTTACATCCTATCGTTGTATTTATTTTACTAAAAAGGGAGAAAAGAGAAAAATACCCTTACATTAATATTTATTTATTTGTAAAAATACCCTTACATTAACTTATGATACAAACTTAATCTTAATCTTAATAAAAGTTTAACACTAACATAGTAAGTATAAATAATAAATGTTTAATTCCACCAAGCATCCTTAAATTATAAATCATGTTTTAAATTGGTATCTAAACTCAAGAAGAGTCTAATTGAATATTCAAACTAAAGTATCATTTAATTAAGATTTTTTGTCACTTTAGTCGTATCTTCGGCATTAAAAATCAATTTGGATCTGACGTGCAGGGGCAAAGGCAAGAGACAGGTAGTGACCTTGGTCCCCTCTAACATAGTAAATTTATTTCTTTAAATCCTTTACAGTTTATGATATTACAAATAAATATAATGATAGAATTATACCTCAACCCTCAAAATATTTATTATTCAATTTTGGCCCTTTAAACAATATTTTAGCTTCGCTCCTATTAACATAGTTCCTTATTTAATCACGTATAAATTAATAAATATTTTTTAAACACGAAAAAATCAAACTTATATTTAGTGCCAAAGTTAATGACTAGATTAGCGGAAACTTTTAATTGGAGGACTCAATTGGACTATTTCAACTTTTAGTGGCTGATTTATAATTTAACTCATAGTTTTAGGACTTCTTTAAATTAACTCATAATAAAATTTCTTGGATTTCGACTATGTAATTTCATTTTCGTCCATCAGGTCCGTATTTTATATTTTATAGTTTTATCTTAACCATATCCCAACTTATTAGGCTAATACGGTCAAAATTAATTAATATTTTTTATTTTTTCTTACAAACTACCCGTTTGACCCTCGTCCGAAGCATAGAATATTTGCTATAACTAAACTGACACATGGGGGCATTAATGTCAAATTAATAACCTTTACTTACTGTTCCCTTTGCTCAAAACAAACAAACACATGTTTTCACCTAATACGTAATTAATTTTAATTAATCTTGATTAAAAATTAATTTAATCACAGAGAAGCTTCTCCTTCAATTTTTTTCTCTTTCAAAATTTTCCCTTTTCTTATATTAAAAATAAAATACGTGCAATCTCTTTCCACCAGAGAGACTGTTACAACTTGCAAATAGCTCTGTGAGGGACAGAGAGAGGGAAAGAGCTCTTCTTTAGATCTGTTCTCTTTCGAGGCGTTTTTTGATTCTGAGTTCTAGGCTCGGTCTTTGACTCAGTTCCACTCGAATTGAACGAACTCGGTTCTGTTTAGTTGAACTCTATGTGTGGACTGCTGTAACTGGCTCTGTTTTCCCCGGTGCGTGCTTGCATTTTGGATTGGATTTCCAGCATTGGATCGAGAGATCGATTGAATGACGGCTTGCCAGCTGGATTTTCCGGACCTCAGGTGAGAGTCCGGGAATCCCGGCGAGTTTTGCGGAGAAGATGTTTAAGTCGGCGAGATGGAGGAGCGACAAGAACAGGAGCAAAGCCGTCTTCAAGCTTCAGTTCCATGCAACTCAAGTACTCTCATTATTTCAAATTCTTTATTTTTCAGAATTTCGTATTCATCGAACATTTTCTTGTAAATTCATCTATTTACTTTTTTTAGTAGCTTATTAGTCAGAAATTGCAGCTAAAACTGGAAAAAAAAAAAAAAAAAGAAATCGATTTGATTTTCTTGAAGCTGTTTGAGCTATTTTTCTCAGTTAAAATGATAAATATTTTAAATATTTTTTTTCCAGTAATGTGATTGAATAAGTTTGAAGAATATTGAAATATTAATAGTTTTTTTTCTGTGTGATTTAGGTTACGCAGTTGAATGTGCAAGCATTGGTGATATCAGCGGTCCCTGGCGATGGAGGAAAACCGAGAACAAAGCTAGAAAAGGCGACGGTTCTAGACGGTAACTGTCGGTGGGAAAATCCAGTTTACGAGACCGTTAAATTTGCTCGGGATCCAAAGACTGGGAAGATCAATGAAAGAATCTACCATTTTATTATATCATCAGTAAGACATACGTGTATACTTTTGATGAATTCATGTCTTGGATGTGTTGCATCTTTTTTTTCCTTAAAATAATAGTGTAGTGAATATTTTATATGTTTGTTGTAGGGATTGGGAAAAGGAGGAGGTTTAGTTGGGGAAGCTTCAATTGATTTTGCTGCTTATGCTGAAGCAATTAAACTTTCCACCGTTTCTCTTCCATTAAAGAATTCAAATTCTAAAGCAATTTTGCATGTTAGTATTCTCACTCTCACTCCCTCTGTTTCTCTCTCATATTTATATGCATCACGGATTACTTCTGGTTGGGATTTTTCTTTAATCTTTCCCCATTATTTATGTTGATTGATGTTTTGAAATTGAATTCAAACTGTTGGACCAGGTTTCAATTCAGAGGCTGCAGGAAAATGCTGATCAAAGGTAAAAGACTTGTCAATTCTTATTGAATTCTTGTAGTTATTGGACGTTATTTCAGAGCCTGGATCGTTTGTTTTTAATGTTGACTTTTTGTTTGATAATTATTGCAGAGAGGTGGAAGAAATTGAAAATGCGAGCATTGGATCGCAAGATAGGAGCTTGAAGGTCGATGAAAACATTAAGAATGAAACCACTGAAGTAAGGCACTTATCATCATTTTCGGTTTTCTTGTTGCTGCTGTTAATATAAAAGTTAATTGAAAGTGGATTTGCATGTTTTACTTGTTTCTTTGTTTATCATCTGTCTGACAGGATGTGACTTTCAGCAAAATCACCCACAATGTTGAATTGCTTGGGAACTGTAGAGGATCCAATGGATCTGATATTACCATTTCAAGTTCTGATTGCATCTCTGGACTTAATACTCCACAAGAACTTGGAATGAGAAACAACAACATCAACCAAGACCCTTATCTGTCATCTATGAATAGCACCTCAGTTATTCCTAAAGCAACATCAATTACTTCCACAGCAATCTACGAGGAATGGTCAGCAGGGTCTGATCTTGGAATGAGTACTGATGACTCAAACAGTTCTCAGGACACCTTTCCGCGAGAAAACTCCCAACATGGTTCAGATAATGAGATTGAAAAGCTCAAGAATGAGATCATTGCTTTGTCCAGACAAGTGGATGTGTCGGATTTGGAATTACAGGCACTTAGGAAACGAATTGTAAAGGAGAGCAAAAGGGGGCAGGATCTCTCGAGGGAAGTTGTTACTTTGAAAGGAGAGAGAGATGCACTCAAATTAGAGTGCAAGAAGCTGAAAGCCTGTGAGAAGCTAATGGATGATGCAAAAGTGAAAAGCAGGCTGCAGATTGAGAGTGGGGACCCATGGGTTCTTGTTGAAGAAATCAGACAAGAGTTGAATCATGAGAAGGCCTTGAATTCCAATCTTCAGTTACAAATGCAGAAGACGCAGGAGTCAAATGCTGAGTTAATTCTTGCTGTACACAACCTAGAAGAAATGCTGGATGCGAAGAATATGGAGGCATCCAATCCAACCAACAACAAATCAGGATCCCATGTCAGTGCTGAAGAATTGAGAGTAATCATCTCAGGAAATCACACAGATGACGATGATGATGACGAGCAGAGGGAATTGGAACAACTCGTTAAAGAATATAGAGACACCAAGGAAACCTCTGTACTTGAACAAAAGATCATGGACCTTCACAGAGAGATAGAGGTCTACAAGAGAGATAAAGATGATCTTGAGGCACAAATGGAGCAGCTAGCACTTGACTATGAGATACTGAAGCAGGAAAATCACGACATCTCCTACAAACTAGAGCAAAGCCAACTGCAAGATCAACTAAATATGCAGTACGATTGCCCATCTTCCTTTGCTAACATAAATGAACTCGAGGCCCGAATAGAGTGCTTGGAAAGTGAACTCAACAAGAAGTCAAAAGAATCCTCTGACTCTTTAACTACCATAAACGAACTAGAAACCCACATCAACAGCTTGGAGGAAGAGTTAGAGAAACAGGCACAAGTATATGAAATGGATCTAGAATCTATCATACAAGCCAAAGTTGAGCAGGAGCAAAGAGCTATCCGAGCAGAGGAAGCTTTGCGAATGACAAGATGGAAGAATGCTAATACAGCTGAAAGTCTGCAGGAGGAATTTAGAAGGCTCTCTATGCAGATGGCCTTTACATCTGATGGAAATCAAAAGGTGGCTACAAAAGCTCTGACTGAAGCTAGTGAACTACGCATGCAGAAAAATGAGCTGGAAGAACTACTCAAGAAAGCTAACAAAGAGCTGCAATCAGTTAAGGAGGATTATCAGGCAAAACTCTGTTACTTTTTCAGTCAAGTAAATTTAAAATCAAATCAGATAGTGCAGATGTTGAAGGAAATTGATGATAAATCAAAGCAGCTTGAACATCAAAAGAAGCATGAAGAAGAAGTTAGTGGGACTTTTTCCCAAGAGATCCAGAGCCTAAAAGCTGAGATTGACAAGCTGACTACAGAAAATAAATGCCTTCGTGAACAAGCTCAACAGACAGAAAAGTTGACACTGGAGTTGGATCACATCAAAGCATTTGCTGAAGAAATTGAAGTGCAGAATCAAAGAGGAAATTTAGAAAGAAATGAGCTGATGAGTACAATTGCTTTGATGAGGGTTGAGAAAGAAGCTGCAGCTGAATCCTTGCAATCAGAGCTGGGCACCCTCAAAACTCAATGCACTGAATTGAAGTGGTCTATGTATGAGGTTGAAGTAGAGAAAGAAAAACTCAGAAAGCAAGTAGTTGAATTACAGGATGACCTTAAGAAGAAGGAAGATGCTGTTACTACCATGGAAAAGAAGCTGAAAGAGAGCAATGGAAGAGCGGCAGTTTCTGATGGAACAAAAACACCAGTAGAAGACGATAAATCTGCCATGGTTCTTCTCAGTCCCGTAGAGGTTGCAAGCCTAAGGGAGAAAGTAATGCTGCTTGAGGTAAATTTTCACGTTCGAGTTTTATTTAAAATCCTCTTTGGAACAGTTTGTTGCACATGGTTCATCTTTTATTCTGGAGCAGAGTATGAAAAAGGAGAATTTGTGTTCATATGATTCATATTTTCCTCATGGCAGGGACAAATAAAGTCAAAGGAAACTGCTTTCGAAACGTCAACAAATGTCTTCTTGGAAATGGAGAAGGATCTTCAGAAGAAAATTGATGAGTTAGAAAGCAGAGTAGAAGAACTCAGTGAGCGCAGCACCAGTTTCTGCAAATGCCAACTCCAAAAGGTCAGAAACATTATACAATGATTGTTAAGAAGATACAAAAGAAATCATTTTTAAGGGAAATTCTCTAATATTAATGAACAATAAATTGAAGGTCATTATATCCAGCTTTGACTTATATTTTGTTCTAAATATATAAAAATGCAGGTGTGTAAGTATTCCGAGGATACATCAAATGACATTATATCAATGCCTTTTGTGAAAAGGTAAGACTTGGAAGATATAAAACTTTATTTTCTGACTCTGTTCTTTTTGTACCATTTTCCACTATTCTTCCTTGTACTAGTTGGTTAAGGGAATAAATACCAAGAAGAGTATTAAAGAAACCAAAGAAAAGAGAAAGTGACTAACAATTACTTCTATTGATATCTTATCCGCAGCAAGTATGACAGTTTGTCAGAGAAAGAACAGTCTATTGTTGTCGATAAAGACGGTAACCAAGATGAATTGATAGCTGAACTAGAATCATTAAGAGAAAGAAACAAATCAATGGAAAATGAATTGAAGGATATGCAAGAACGATATTCCGAGATAAGCCTCAAATTCGCGGAGGTAGAAGGTGCACGACAACAGCTTGTGATGACTGTACGTACTCTAAAAAATTCCACGAGGAGCTGAAACTTAAAAAGGTAACAAAAATCTTCCTATACAAAGAAGAAAAGAACGTAAAATTGAACTAGTAGCTTGGTGTGCCCACACGGAAAAATTTAGGTGGTGACAGTTCCTATTTAGAGTGAATAAATTAAATTGTACAAAAAAAAATGGACGGTTCCTTTTTAGTTTCCAAATGTAGGTAAGTTTTCCTTTGATTATTCAGGTTTGAGTTTTGTTCTACCCCCATATTTTCTTTTTTGTTGTCATGGTAACAATCTCCATTAATATAATTATTTCATTTTTTGATAAAATTATAGACCCTAAAGAAAAACCTGTTGGTAGGCCAAGTTTAGAAAGATTTCTTGTTTCTATTCAAGAACAGGTTTTCTTTTTTCGGCCTGATTCAAGAACAGGTTCACATTATTGGATTTTGTACATAAAAGTGTGAAGAAGTCTATATGGGTCTTTTTTCGGAATTGCGGGAATTTCAATGTTTTTAGAATTAAATTGATGGTTAAACTATTCAGGTGATCGGTGCCCAGTCCAATTAGTTCATCTGATTCTCAATTTGATGGTTGATCGTACCAATTCGTGAATGAATTGGGTTGTCTTGCTTTAGACCTAATTCGACCAATCGGTCCAGTTTAATTTCAACGACTAATTTTTATTTTTAGGTTTTTTTTGGGGTTAAGATTCTGGTGGTCGAAAATGGTAGGCTTTGGGCACTTATGTTTTTCAAATCACTAGTTTTTAAAATTGGGTCCCGAGCTTGGTTTGTTTAATTTTGATAGGCCACTAAATGGTTGGGTCACGAAATTTGTACAAGCGGGTTCGTCGGAGCCAGGCCTAGCCATCAGGCTCCACGTTTCCCAAATTTTCAGTTTTCCTACTTTACCCATTAATGGCTGTCATTTTCCACGTATAAGAAATGGGCGAAAATGGGATTTTCATGGAGTAGAAAAGTTGCTGAAAATTACCCCTTTACTAATGTGGTTGCTGAAAATAATAACAAATTTATAAATTATAAAGGCTAAAATTTCGAATTTCCCATTTTAGAGGGGAGGGGTTGAGGCCTTGTGACTCCTAGCACCGCCTCTTATTTGAAATTTGGCCACCAAAATTAAACATACCTTTAGATGGATGATGAGATCAGTTTTGATGAATAAAAAATAACGACAATAGTGAAATTTAAGTACTGTAGCGGTGAGATATAAACAATAATGACGTGTTTAGACTTGAATGTAGTTGAAGCGGTGATGAAAAAATAGGAAAAATAATTACATTAGACTAAAAATGGTACATAATAAAAAAATTAAATTTTTTAATAAAATTATTAAAATGCATAAATAATAATTTTATTAATAAAATAATATCGGGGATCTTGATTATAATTCAATAGAATAGGCCCTAACAAGGGGAATGACCCAAGATTAGGGGTGTGCAAATTTCGGGTAAAATCAAATTAATTTAGTTAGCCGACCAAATTCGGTTAATTGGTCGGTTAATCGAATTAATTCGGTTGGGGGTCAATTAATAATTTTTTTAGAAGATCGGTTAACGGTTAATTCGGTTCGAAATCGGTCGGTTATCCGAATTAACCGAACTTAATAAATAATATTGTAATATATAAGAATTCAGTCGGGGTCGGTCGATTCGGTTAATTTTTTGGAAGTATAAATTAACCGATCGGTTAATTCGGTTAATTTTTTTTATATATTTTATACTTATTTTAACCAAAAATAAAAATAAAAATAAAACATATAAATTTCGATTAACCGATCGAATTAACCTAAAAAGTTCAGTACGATTAATTTTTTTTGAAAAAATTTCGGTTCAATTAACGGCTAATAATTTAAAAAGGTCGATTAATTCGGTTAATGATAATTCGAGTCAGTTAACCTATCGGTTAATTGATTGAACACTCCTACTCAAGATGTTGTGTAAATAATTGAGTGGGCCTTTTTTATTGCTATTTTTATGGATCCTATTCTTGCAATGATGAATGACTTAAAATGCTTCTCATTTTTTTTCACCCACTAACCTCCATTCAATATCTGACTTTACAAGTAAACATCTCTCTTTTTCTATGTAATTATTGCAATGATATATTATTTGTTGCTCCTCAAGCTCAACAATTTTGCATCATAAGGAATTGGCGTTGGGTTAATTTAAGTGCAAATGTTATTTTGTAGCAATTTTATGTAAGACAAAAAAGCATCTAATCTCATTGGTTTTTTATAT
This sequence comes from Gossypium anomalum, assembly GCA_025698475.1. NCBI lineage: Eukaryota > Viridiplantae > Streptophyta > Magnoliopsida > Malvales > Malvaceae > Gossypium > Gossypium anomalum. Next base: position 70,094,331 of record CM046957.1, on the reverse strand, counting down.
TTGTTAAATTCAAACATCAAAATGAATTTAGTTGTTAAATTTAGGTACTAATTTGCAAAGATTAAAAGTGGTAAATTGTGTTCAAAAGAGGCCTAGCTAGTACCAACAACTCAATGGGTTTGAGTGTTTTTTGTTGGCACTTCATTGGTAAGGGTACCGTTAAAGAGCTAGTTTTCATGGCTAAAAGAAACCGAGACTGCGCCTATACAGGTGCTTTGCTCCTCGAGTCTAAGATTCGTTTAGCATTGTTGTTGGATCAGTTTTTTACTTTAAAATCATGATATGATAAATTAAACTAAAAAGCTAGTTAAGAGTATTGTACCTTTTTACTTTTTAAAGTCTTAGTAGGGTGTATCACGGGGCTATTATCTTTTTCTCGAAATGCATGTTTAATAAAGATAGAATGTGTAACGCACTTACTTATATAGCCTAAAACCCTCATTTTTCATTCCGATGTGACACACTAACTACTTTTTAAGAGCACCTGCGTGACATTCTCTTCCGTCCAATCTCATGACGCCCTTGTTACAGGCTCTCACGTCACGATTAGCTCACCTGACCTACCCCTTCCATTGGGGCACTTGATGTGAAATTGTTCTATCAGTCATCACTCTAATACAACTAGTCACGGGATTGTTCCTCTTGTCTCAAATGACATATCTAATAGGATGTGCAACGCACCCGCTTATATAACCTAGAATCTTTTTTGCTGTTTCCATATGAGATGTATGCACCCTTACTATTTCTTTAGCACTTTTGTGACAGTAATGATTCTAAGTCCTATCTGTCGTAACCATTTTTTTGTAAAATGGGAATCGACTTAAATTTTGAAAATGAAAATGAATAGAGGAGTCGCCACCAATCTTTTTTTCGATGAGGTGTGATCGGATCACCTTTGATTAATCATTTTAATAAAATTTAAGATTTACTAAAATGATAATTTTTGGTCTACGAAAATCAGAAAGTGAGTTCGAGTCGATTTTCTACGCATACGAGGAAGGGTTAAGCGACCTCAATCGCCCAAAATTGGTACCTAGTTGATTAATTAGCGTCTCAATATCGAAAATTTGAAAACTTAAAATATTTTGAAATACGATCCCTCTCTAAAAAGGTTCAAATGTTAAAGATCTTCTCGTCTCGCAATAATGAAATACCACGTCCAGTAAGTTAGGACACGATATCTCGAACTTTGAGACTGAGCTTGCCTTTTATTGAAAATTAATGTATTTTAACTTCTTTTAAAAAGATATTCGGCTAGTTAGGGTGAACGAGGAGAATCAAAACCCAGTAAGTTAGGGCATGTTTCCTCGAGTTTTCAAACTCCGAATATTGCCTTCATTTGTAAAAAACTCTTATTTCGAGGTGCCAAGATGTTGTACCCGGTAAGTTAGGGTACCACACTTCGTATCCCTGAAAATAAGCATTTTTAAAGACTCGTATTGTGATTTAAAAAATATTCCGTTGTTTAGGTTAAATGAGAAAAGTCGAAACCCAGTAAGTTAGGGCACGATTATCTCGAATTACCTAATAACGGATATTGCTTTTATGAAAGAATTGTTATAATATATTGAGCCAAAAAGTGTCGCGGTTTATAGTAAAACGTAAAAGCAAAATATAACATGGACATGTATAAGAACATAATAATAGTGTGACGGTGTCGAAACAATAACATGAGCAACCGTAAAAGATGAAGTAATATCAAGGCTAATAGTATGCAGATATAAACAAATGATAAACATGGCAAAAAAATAAAAATAAAAATGGCATCGATAACGAAAACGAAAACGAAAAAGATAATAATAATAATGTAAATAACAATAGTACGAGACGATAATAACGCATGGTATTTAAACATGATAATAATAACGTGAGTATGAAGTAGTAGGGAATTAATGTATATATATATATTTAACGAAAACATATGTGACATACAAATACCTAAAAACAATAATATTAAGCTATTAATAGTGCTATATAACATATATATACATAGACATGAAAATACATACTACTATGTGATAATGATGAAAATATAGGAATACAAAAAAGCGAGTATAATAAAAATATTAAAGTGATAGTATATATAAAAAACTATATATATAAATGTGTATATACACATATAAGAATGTACGCTAATATATAATGACAATAGTGATAATAATATGCTAATAAATAGATATGGTATAGTAATGGAAATATAAATATAAGATAATATGAGAAGTAAAAATATAGAAATGACATAGTATTAAGGTTTATGCATAAAAATACAATGTTAAGAGATATATACACGTAATAAGAAATATATCCGTATTTAAAAATACATACATAATAAAAATGCGATATTTGAAATACTTTCATAATATATATATGCCAAAAATAATAATAAATATTAATGATATTATATAGGTATATACATATATATTAAAAATAAATATACGGTAATATTAAAAGTATGTACGTACTATATAGGAAGAATATATCTATAGTATTAAAAAGAAATATATGTAATATACGTATATAGGTATATATATGTAAATATATGTATAAAATATAGACATAATGTAATATTAACATACATATACATTAATAAGAATAACATTAAAACTATTTATAATACTTTATGACATATATATATGAGTATTAAATAAAATGATAAAAATACAACCATGATGGAATATAATATTATAAATAATATTAAGATTAAAATGGAGTAATGAGGAAAAAAGTAAAAAAAGGACGAAAATTAAAACGAAGGCAAATATTGGGGCGAATTTCAAAAGAACTAAAAGGAAAACGGCCGAATTGTAACACGAACACAACTTGGATGCACTAAAAATGCAATATTCCCTTTGTTTTAACATGAAGCATGTGGCCATGGACCAAGTTGGAGAGCGGGACAAGTTCCTGGGTAAAATTAAAATTAAAAAATACTTGATTGGGAAGTCATGCGAAAGCGGAGGGGCCAAAAGCGCAAATAACCCCTCCGCTTCAAAAACACGCGGATCCCAGGCCGGACGGATTGGGTCGGCCCGCTCCACCCCAAAACGACGTCGTTTCACGCCTTGGGGGGAAGGGACCAAAACGGCGCCGTTTGGTACTTCTATATAAGTCACCCTTTTTTTTATTTTCATTTCCAGCACACTTTCAAAAAAAAAAAAGTTTCCTTTCTCTCTTTCTCCCCCTTTCTCTCTGGCCCAAGTTTCCATCGCTGCACCGATCGCCGGCCACCACTCCGACCGTCGTGCGCCACCGTTGCCGGTCACCGCACGCGGTGGCCGGAAATTCGAAAAAGGTATATTTTTTCCCATTTTTTTATATGATATATATGTATATATGTGTTATTCTATGGTAGAGTAGAGATTGTAAACTCACAGATTCGAAAAGGAAATAAAAAGAAAGAAAAAAGAAAATATGTAGACCTTGGATTCGGTCTTTGCTGTTCCTTTTTTGCGACTTGAGTTTGTGCTTAGATCTTATTACTCTGTTGATGAAAGAATTACCAAAACATTTCTCCCTTGAAAAAAAAAATCCTTTTACATTCGGTTTGGGCTATATATAGCCAAATACAACATTATCTCTTCTTGCTTCTGTCTTTTCCGTTTAATGCATTGCAGGTGCAATCTTGGGGCTATGGATGTGACAAGAGCGGTGCTGCAGGCGGCGGCAGAGGGTAGTTGGCCCTAGGGGCGGCGGCTGAGCATAGAAGGGGGCTAGGGTTTCTTTTGTCTGATTTTTTTTTTGTACTGGGCTAGGGCTCTTTTGGGCTTGGGGGTATTTGGGTGTTCAAAATTTAGGTTTAGTTTAGGGGATCTTGTATTGGGTTGTTGGGTCTGGGTCAAACGAGTTAGGGGTTTTGGGCCCAAAATTGGGCTTGTACACTATCCTACACAATACCAAAATACCATTCTTTACTGCTCGAGAATTTCCCTCGAAACAAGAAATTATTGTTCAAAAAAAAACATTGTAAAAGCAAATTAAAGGGTATGCATTGACCCTTCACCAAACACTAGGCATTAACCCTTCATCGAACCTTGCTTGCCCTGATTATTTCAGGTGGATCCATGAAGATTTACATCCTTGGAACACCTCAGGGATCGCTAGAGACATGGTAGAAAGAGCCAACAGAGCAGCAGCATTCCGGCTGGTGATAGTCGGCGGCAAAGCGTATGTTGAAAATTATCGAAAAGCTATTCAGATAAGAGATGTTTTCACTATCTAAGACCAAAGGCGAAGCCAATTTTTTTTTTTTTTGGAAGGACTGAATTTGAATTATAAATTTTTGAGAAAGTTAAAAATGTAATTTTATCATTATATCAATGTAAAGTCTTATAATTTTTAATATATTAAATTATAAACTGTTTTGCTTTTGGAGAGAGCATAATTAAATTTTAAATTTTAAGAGAGATTAAAATACAATTTTATTATTAAATTAATTTCAATCTTTGCACTTAACTGACTAAAGGGATAATTTTTCATTTTAGGGAGTTACGGCCTACCTGCACAACTCCTCAGGAAGTACCTCGGAAGGCTGCCTGACTTGGAACTCATGTTCGAAACCGATGATAGGCCAGTGACCGAATGCGACAGGGCTGCCACCGTTGTTTAGGTAACGTGGACATGAAGAAATGTTGGATATAGTGTTAATTTGGATTTAAGAACTTTTGGGGTTAAAGCGAATTTCAAGTTTAAATGATTTTAGGTATTGATCAATTTTGGATTAAGGTTGTTTGGCTTTGAGGGTTAGGTGCTTACAAATTTAGATCATTTTGGGTTCAGATTATCTCTAAGTTGTTTCAAAGTTTGAATTATTTTGGTTTAAATCGATTTGGCTTTGATTAATTTAGGTTTTGAGTTGGACAAGTTTTGATTACTTGTTCATGTCATTTTGTTTTTGGGTTGTTTCTGGTTTTATTCCTTTTGGGTTCAAGTTAACTTCGAGTTTGGGTTAGCTCCGCTTCTAATAAACTTGTTTTTGAATTTGAATTGAACTTGAATTCAAGTTAATTGAGTTAGATTTTAGATCTACATATCTAGCTTGAACTGTAGAATTTTTCTTTTCAATTTCAATACTCACCTAACTTAGCATCTTTAGTTTATTACTGTTTTATAGAGTTGAAAGTCAATCCAAAGTCTCAAACATTCTTAAAACTCATCTTCCCATCAAAGTTTAATCTCTAGAAACTGATAAAACTTCAAAATTTACAGTTTGGTGTCGGTTTTGAAGACAAAATTTGTCTTAAATAACAAAACAGTCCTTGTCTTCTTTTTCTTGTTTTTAGGGCTGAGATAAAATATAATACCACGAGACATCATATTGAAAGACATTAAATAAGGAAATAATAGGACCAAATGGGTAAACAGGGGAACCATATGCCTACGGGAAAGGAAACCCCACAGTAGCTGATACAAGTTTACACCTTAACTGCAATGTCTCCCACCAACAACACTGGATTGGATCCTTAAAAGCTCTCATAAACACCAATTCTCAAATCCACATGATGCATACTTTGCAGGATTGCATCCTTCAATGGCCAACAAGGTTTTAAAGCTTCCAACATACCACATCAATGCACCTATAGGTATAATTATAGAGCCAGTACAACTATGTTGTAATTTTTTTTTTCTTTGGTACAACTCACACACCATAAGAAAGAGCAAATCGCTACTTTAGCCCTACACACCACTAGCAGCCAATTCTCCCGTTTGATCCCAGGATGTGAGTATGGGGGTTAGGGATGAAGTCAGGAACTTCGTATTGGGAGGGGGGCATATAAAATTTTATAATTTTGGGGGCCAATGTTAAAAAAATTGTTTAAAATAGGCTTAAATTAAATATTTTATAAATCAAAGGGATTAAAACTGCTATTATATCAATTAGAATTAAAGGAAAAAATGGTCCAAATCCTTGTACTTTTTGTACATTTGGAATTTAGTCCCCTTTAATTTCAAGGAATTTACTCATGTTACTTTTCAGATTTAAAAATGTAAGTACAATTGTTAATACCGTCAAAATTCTTTTATTAAATTCAGGTTCATTATAACGTCATTTTCTTGTTACATGACTACCGAGTAACTCTTTTTTTTAGTTTTAAAATGTCGCACCAATGAATTTTATAAAAGAATTTAGCTAGAGTTAATAATTGGACTTGAATTTTGAAATTTAAAAGCTAGAGGGACTAAATTCCAAATGTGTGAAATGTACTGTGCACATTTGAACCTAAATTAAAATACAAAGATAAGGACCAAAAATACAATTTGACCTCAGATTAATCAATACTCTTTATTTGTTTAGATTATTTGCATTCAATCATTGGTACCATTTTGGCAATGCCTTTCTTGAACTTGATTAACAAAGAATTCATGGATTTGAAATTTGAGGAGCTCAAAATGGACTACATTTATGATTTACATGTATCACTTGTTAAATGAGTATATGCAAAGTAGTTGAAATTTGAGGCAAATGTACCAAAAGGAGCAATGGAGTTGTGCTCAAAGACAATGGCCTATGATGCACAAGGACCTGAAGGGAGGAAGAAGAAGAAATTCATGATGGAATAATTGGTGAAAGGCCCTTCTATTAAATTCCATGCAACCCTTCCTTCCCCTTAACCTCAAGCTCTTGCATTTGGGCAAAAGGCCCATCAAAAAATTCAAAATTATATAGTAAGTAAATAACTATGGACCACAAATCCACAACAAGGGAGCTTCTATTGTTTTCAGCATGAAATCCAGGAGAAAATGTGTCACACTTTATTTTATAATATAATATATATTACCATATAAATCTAACCCAATAACCTAACGTCGGATGACCAAAAAACCGATCGAATCAAATTATTTTGATCTATTTTCTCAAATAAAATTATCTGGTGTTTTCTATTCTTTTCTTTTCCTTTTTTTTTTTTTTTTTGATTGAATAGAGAGTAAAACAGAAATAAACCAATGACAACTAATGCATACCATAAGCAAATATATGTTAGTTCTCTGTTAGCTCTAAGTCAGATACAATAGCACAAGGTTCTTCAAACACTGTCCAATCAACTGATATCCTCATAGTTAAGGCCGTCGTAGCCTTCGCTACCTGATTCCTCTGTCGCCCGACATGCTACAGTCAAACATGAGTTTTCTCATTTTAAAATCAATTAAATAAGTTTGAAAAAAAACCCACCAAACTGATAATTAATCCGATTATAGAAACAAGCCAACAATGCCCGCAGTTCACTCAAACAGTTGCCTAAATGGTACAAGACAATGGTACTGCTTTGAGGCTTTGAAATAATACTAATAGAACATTGGTTTTGCCTTCATTCAAAAGCAATTGAAGCGGTAAATTGAGTTATTAGTTCCTGTACTTTGTAAAATTATGGATTTAATTCCTACATTTTAATTTGATCAATTTTGGTCTTTATATTTTTTTGAATTGGCCAATTTTAGTGCTTTTCAAAATTTGAAATTCTAGTCTTAACCCAACAATACTAATTAAATTTGTTTAGTTAAATTCAATTACAAGTCTTGTACTATGCATACAGTTTTAGATTTAGTCCATATTATCTAATTGGATCAATTAAAGTCCCTATACTTTTCAAAATTTAAAATTTCAAGCTTAACACAAATTACAGCCAATAATCTGTTAACTAGAGTAATATATAGAAATAACAAATTGACATAATATTGTACATATAATAATATGTTTGCCACATCATATTTCAGAAATAGTTGAACTTAATAAATTTAACAGTTATCATTTAGTGAGGACTATAATTTTAAATTTTTAAAAATACAATAACTTAAAATGACTAAATTAAAATACAAAAACTAAATCCATAACTTTCGTAATTTCTCATAATTTTGGCACCGAACAATCACAAACATCACATAAATTCAAAGGCATTAAAGCAAAATAAAGGGACCACAACACTAAGAATAGGATATGCATAGATCATCATCACCATCATCACTTTTATTGTTCCAAAAAAGTGTGATGTAATATTATTGCAAAGACATTGAATTGGACCCTTACCTGTCGAAATAGACAAAATAATGAAGAAAAAAAATAACCCCATCACAATCCAAGTGAATGCAATGATCTTCTTCCCTTGCAGGCCTGCTGGTCCACTGTTTTGTTCCTACAAGGTAAACAACAGATAAGATGAATGTCCTTGTTTTTGTAATGAACATGAAACAATTGACTTCTTCATAAAAATTCAAAATCAGACGAAGCTGGAACTTGGGAGCTTTTCTCTTATGAAAGTAAAATGGGGAAAAAGAAAAAGAGATTTGTGTGAGTGGTCCATTGTTGTTCACTATGTTTGGATCTTTGCATATTGTAGAAAGAACTGATTGAGACTTGATACAACCTTAGTCTCCCACTTTAATGGTCGAACAATCGACAAAAGCCGATGCTTTCTCTCAAATTTTTTTCGGGGGGTTCTCATAGAAATTTGCCTCAAATTATTTGGGAAATGAAAAAGGATCTAACTGAGAAGATTCAATATGTGTACTTATCCTACTATTTCTTTTATGTTTCCTTATTTAATTGGGTTAAACCATCTTTCGAGATTTAAACTTGACTATTATTTTCATATTCGGGTTTAATTTTTTTTTTTGTTTTAATTTAAACTTCGAATTTGGCAATTATTCTCACATTAGGGCTTGAACTTTTTTTTTGTTCAAGTTAATCTCTAAACTTAAACGTGTACTTTTTTTTTGTCAAAGTTAATCTCTAAACTTAGCAATTATTTGTCCAAATTAATTCATGATATTTCCTTAAAAACCTTTAAATTCAGGCTCTAACGTAGGAACAATTGTTAAGTTCATGATTTTTTTTATAAAATAACTTATGTAAAAGGAAATATGATAAAAATGTAATTTCACGTATTAAAAAATAACCTCACTAATAGAATCATTTGGGCTCGTTCTGGATCTGGATCCTTTTCTGTTCGTAGTGCTTATTGGTCCTTAAAGGAAAATTCTTGGAACCCTAAAGATGACTTTTGGAAGCCTATTTGGAAGTATCACAGCCCTCAGAGAGTGCATCTTTTCCTTTGGATCGTGGCTAAACAGAGACTTTTCACTAATTTCGAAAAGGCCAGAAGAGGCATTGGGCAGAGTAGTGAGTGTCCACAGTGCGATCATGCCAATGAAGATACTATGCACGTGCTTCGTGATTGCGCGAAGGCTAAGGAAGTGTGGAAGCTTATTGTTCCTATAGAGAAGCAAGCCAGGTTCTTTTCTGACCCTTTTCATATTTGGTTTTCAACTAATCTTTGTTGTTAGCTTAAGTTGTAGGATAAGGGAATTACTTGGTCGTGCCTCTTTGGATTAATCGTTTGGAGAATTTGGAAGAACAGAAATCTTTTCATCTTTCAAAACATTGATTGGACGGGCCATGATACCATCAAATCGTCTCTCAGTTGGGCTCAACATTTTGAATCTTTTCTATTGGGAACTAGGAATAGATCCAGGCTTTTAAAGATTCATCACCAATGCTCTGAAGATTGGGTGTCCTTATTTACGGATGGTGCAGTAACTAGATCTTCCGGAAATGCCTCAGCGGGTGGAGTGGTTCGTGATCGGGATGGACATTGGATCTTGGGGTTTACACATTATCTAGGCAGATGTTCACATTTTGAAGCAGAACTTTGGGGTATTCTTGATGGCATCCTCATACTTTTAAATAAGGGGTATAAGAGAGTCAGAATCCAAACGGACAATATGGAAGTGGTCAGAGCCTTAAACATGGAAGAAAATGTGGACTCCGGCATTACCCTACTTAGAAGAGTCAAAAGAGTTTTGCCTTCTGAAGGACAGTGGGAAATCATGTATATTCCTAGAGAGTATAATCTAGTTGCTGACAAGCTAGCGAAGATTGGCCTCTTTTGGCAGACCTCCCTCCAGATTTTTGAAGTCCCTCCTGATGCGGTGGCTACGTCCATCCAACAGGCTCAAGCTTTTAGTATTTCTTAAAGTCTTTTAAAGTTGTCTTCCTGTACATGTTCTTTTCACCCCCAAAAAAATAATAACCTCAATGTCTTTCCATAGCTTTCCTTCTAAATTACTATAAATAAAAATTAAGTAATTTAATGCTTTTCCTCTAAATTGCGATAAATAAAAACTAAATTATTTAAGAGAAAGTAAGGAAAATATAGTGGGGGGATCTACTTACACGATGTAAAACTTAAGTGGTTTTACAGTTTTTCGTAATTTTATATACGTTTAATATTTTAACAATGCAACCGTTGAATTTATTAAAATTTTTGTACTTATCATGCATGCAAATTTTTTAATCTATCCGATATTTCTATCATGTCATCTAAAATATTGTCTACACTAATATATATATATATATATATATATATATATATATATATATAATGATTGAAAGCTTTTAACGTAAAACAAATAGTTAAAAAAATTTCATTTATGTTAAACTTGGTATGCACAATTTACATGATTGGAGCATGAAATATAACGATTGAATTATTAAAATATTAAATATTTAAAAATTATAAAAAAATATAAAATTATTTAAATTTTACATCGGTATAAGCGACTCACTCTACATATATATAACATACAAACGAAAAAAAAATGTTACTTTTCTTCTAATTCATATAAATATGATTTTTTTTATATTAATTTCATCAGAAGTTTTTATTATATCTATTTTTTTATACAATAGGAAGATAATAGACTTCAACACACTTAAACTTACGTCCTCTTGTATTGACAACAATGCCAATACCAATACCAATCGAGTTAAGACTCAATCGACAACTAACTTACATATTCAAATAGACTCTTTAAATCAATTAAAATTAAAGCCAAAAAAAAACCAATTAACCAAATTTTATCGATTAATTCTATAACTCAATTTAATCTAATTTAGCAAAACCATAGTAGCTAGCTAGACATGGCTTCAAAGCAAAATCTTGCTTCCTATGTTTAGGTTTTTTATTTTCATTTTATAATGTACGAGTGTACGGGTAGTGAGATGTATTAAGAGATATAAGTACATCAAATGGTACATCGATAAATAAATATATAAAGAATAAAAGATTGAATATAAAAATTGGTAACACAATTTAGATTTAACCAACGCCTTCCAGATCTTATCTAAAAATGAATTCATTAATACTCACAACTATAATAAAATTTAAGCCCAACCTTTTTACAAAAATGTTGAAACTTTTATATTGTATCACTAGGTAAACTCAGTAAAATCACTCACCTTTCTATTGAAGATACAAAATACAAACTTGCAAAGGTGTAAAAACACGGCACATAAGTTATGTCTCTCAATAATGCTATAATCATGAGGTGCTTGTCACGTTCTTTAATCATGAGGTCGGGAATTCAATTTTTATCTATGAAAATAGAATACATTTCATGACTAACCATTTAGAACAACCTAATGAACCTCACTCAATAATCGCCACACAAAACTCCTGTCACAGCATCTCGTCCGATGGAACACAGGACAAAACTTAAAACCCAAAACAACCAGGCAAGAAGGACATGATCTCCATATCACAAACTCCTCTCTCTCTTCTTTTCTTCTCCTTCCCTCTTACCCTCTCCGCCACCTTGTTAGGCGACCCTCCACTTTATATAAATATGGTTACCAGTCCATGATCATTGAAAAGGTAAGCAACATTAGGTCAGCCTTAAGTATTATTATTTATTATTTGGGGGGATTAGTTGTAGTGTTAGACTTAGATCTCAATTCCTTTGCTAACACTCATCACGTCGGTTGGAGAAATTGCCACTAATCACAGTCCTTGTCTTCCATACCTAGATTTTGTATTTCGTAGCGTAATATCGATTCAAGAACCAATTATAACACTAACTTGAGATAGAGATAATGTAACCCTAAACCCCAAATTCAAAATTTTAATTATTAATAAAAATAAATACAATATTTAGGTAAGCTTGGTACATGAATAAATGTAAAATTACTCTGAAAGGATGATTTAAGATTTAAATTGATGGAAAACTAATGAATAAGAGAGACCTACCAAAGTTTACTAAGAAAAGAGTAACCCCACCAAATCATGAGGGGTCTTACTTTCAAAGCTTTTTAATTAGTTACCCAAAATTTTGAGATTTCTTGTTCATCAACTTGAATCCACATAGATTGTGAAGTACACAACTTCTATTATGCTAATAATGTCAACCCAAAAATAGTAAGTTACATTCAAGGTCATTAAACTATTAGTAAGTTTATATTTTAATCATTTAACTAAGAAAAATTATAAAATGGTTATTGAATTATTCGAAAGTTTTCATTTAAGTCGTTAAGTTATTAAAATTGTTATTGTATAGTATTCTTTGTTCGCACTGCTTGCGCTCGGCAAAAGCTCTCATTCCCTTTTTTTTTTGTAATTCAATTTTTTCATGAAATAGTTTTGAATATCCCGAATCTGCGAACTAAAATCTAAACAATTTTCTTCTTCGATCTCTGACACTAACCATCAGATCGACTTAGATGTAAGGTAAGTTATTCTACTCGTCGATGAGTAATGATTCATCGTACAATTATCGAATTGTTGCTTGGAGCTCGTTAGCCAACTTTAAAAAGAAATAAACTTAACAACCCAGTAAATTAAATAAAAACTTTTAAATAGTTTAGTAACTTCAATGAAAACTTTCAAATGGTTTGATGACTATTTTTTAACTTTTTGAAGTTGAGTGACCAAAACATAAACTAATTAATAGTTTAGTGATATTGAATATAATTTACCAAAAAAAACAACAAATTAGGCAATTTAAGTTTATTTTGTGTAAATAATATGTAGGTATAACGTATTTTCATTTCTAATAATAGCGTACATTGCATTCGTGAGTGCACTTTAAAGGGGAGAATCTAGATCCGAACCTTGTAAACAACATCGTTAGGAAAAGTAGCCACGAACTCTGAACTAGACCTTAAAACGAACATGCATACTATCAAAAAAATATTATTTCACGAAAATAAAATAATAGTCCATATTTCCCTCTCACTCAATAAAATTAGTCCATGATTTTGCTTTCATTAACTTGAATCATTCTCGCCAATTCCAAATAAAATAATTAATTTGTACCAAAAAATTGAAATAAGCAATTGAATTATTGAAGACAGAAATCTGACAAAGAAGAGGTCTAAAATAAATAAATAAATTATAGGATTTTCTTTTTCTATTTGCATTTTAGCTTTCTTTTTTTTTTTTTTTGGCATTATCAACTAATAAAGTGTTTTATATAATAAATGGAAAGGCATTGCTGTCTAAACACATGCTAGCTTTAAAGAGATTGATTGGCAAGTGATGAACAGGCCGGAATTTAGATTTCATAATAAATTAATATGTTATATACCTTGGCTTGGGTTGATTATTAGTTTATATCAAATTATAAAGTAAAGTATTAAAAATTAAAATAAAATTTAAATAAGATTTTCAAAATTAGACCGATGGTCGAACTGGTTAGGTTATTGGTTTGTATAGTTTGATTGAATAAATCATTGAAAATATTGAAAAAAAATAAAAAAACTAATTCAATTGACTTTTTAACTTGGTTCAATCAATCTGTATTGGTTTGTGGGTCAATTTGTCTGATGACTCTCTCTGGACCGATCCCCAACCGGTTTAGTCTGATTCAGGTAACCATGACTCTAAGTCTCTACAATCCGTACATTTGGAATTGAGTTTTCCTTACTTTTATTTTCAAGAATTTAATCTATCTACTTTTTGAATTTATAAATCTACTTTCGAATTATATATAAACACGTAACGTTTTAATTGAAAAGTTAACGATATTAACTATTTAAACTAACTAATTACATATATATATATATATATATATATATATATATATATATATATATATAAGCATGAATTTGGAAAAACTTTTGAACTGATGAGAATATCCATTGTTTTCTATCATATTACTAAATTCACTTTAAAAAAAAAATTAAGTAAAATAGAAGTTGTGATAATTATAAACATTTTTTTACTCTATTGTAGGTCGAATATGTTAAAAATACTTTAATTATAATTTGAATTTTTTTTTATAATTGGAGGAAAACGGGATTTGCTTGAGATCGAACCCAAACTCTCATGCTCACAACATAATTCTCTTGCCACTAGGTTAAAAGATTGTTGGCATAATTTGGGAATTTCCTATTATAATATTTGAATTAATAATTTAATATATTTTAATTATATTCAATTATTCAAATAAAAAAATATTATTTTACATTAATCACTGCAATTAAATTATAAAATTTGAAATTTTGATTAAATATTAAATGTATAAAATTACATGCAAGGCATATGACATTAGAAGGTAATATTTTAAAATATGTACATAAGAAATTTACTTTCCATAATAGCCATGGGTGTCGAGGTAATTACAATTTCAAGTCTCCACTGGTTTCGTGAAAAATATTCATGAACCTCAATATTCATGAGTGTTGAGGTCTCATCAATCAATATTAATTAGGTATTTATTGCGGCCTGACCAACTAACAAAATACAAGGGATCTTAACACTCACAAGTGTCGAGGTTTCTTCTTATAAATACCTCACTCTCATTCTCTTATGTTTTCACTAAAAACCCTCTCCAAAATTATTAACATAATTTTTTTTGAATATTAATCTCATTATAGGTTCTTATCATATATGCTTATATATATATATATATATATATACACAATGCTTAGAACAACTCATAGTTTCTCCCCAACCCTTAAATAAGAAGATAATTCGCTTCATCACACTCAAACCTACATCTTCTTACACTGACAATAATATTAATACTAATCGAACTTCAGTATTATTAACCTAATTTAACATATTTAAGCTTAAAATAAATAAATAAAAGAAGGATGATTTTATTGACTTTGTGACACAAAAAAAGCTTAATGACTTGCCCAATCTTTAATGGGTACGAGGGAATTGGGAAGGGCAGATGGTGACAAATAAATTTAGGTCTAAGATTGAAAATCAAGAGGCCCCTATTTTCACTTTAATATTACTTAACCTTTTGGAGTCTTTTGCTTGGAAGAATTTCGAGTGATGACCCTTCCACCTTAAATAAATCTTCAATTCTTTAAACCAATATATATATACACACACAAATCTTCATTCTTATGTATAAATTAAAAATTGTAAAAAATAATTATAAAATACTAAATCGGTGGGGTGAGATGTTTTCAAACCCCACACAGTTTTCGACAAAACTGAAAAATAAAACTTAAAGATAAAATTGAATATAGATACCCAAAATCTAATATCGAACAAACAATACATCGCAAACTTCACTTCAAATAGTCAAACTCCCTTCAACAGTGTCTTAATTCATCTAGGAATTTAATTGACTGGCTTATCATAAAGTAACATACATAAAATATTTGAAGCATCAATTTTTTTTTGTAAATAAAAAATAATACATTAATCTACTTAAATTATACCCAAACTCCCTCGGAGGCGTTTCAAATAACTGTAGGTCACTTTTTTTATCAACAGGCGCTTTAACAAGACTATTTGTCTCTTTATTGTCTTCTCTAGATACGTGATGAATTAACCATTGCATAACTTTAATCAATAAATATTAGATTCTTCTGACTAAAATAGAATTCGACACCTTTAAACAACTATTCTGTATAACTTATACCATTTCCAAACTATCCGAAAAAATAAACATATTGGCAAAACCCTATCAAGTGCAATAGTATTCTAATTATAATAACAATAGAGCTTAAACTTAATAATTTTAAAAGGGTCCACATTATCACAACTAGCTACTTTAATCATGTGCATTTATTTTATCTTTTTTTTTCTTAATGCATGTCCAATCAATGAGACCATTCCATATATAAATATATATTGTTCAAAAATATATAATACCAATTTTTGGCAAATATAAAATTAATAATTGGTAATATTAAATTATTAAATTGTTTATTTATTTTTATAATAATTTAGAATTAGGTTCTTCATAAAATATTTTCTCAATTTATTCATGCAAAATTGCAAATCCTTGTTGGGTCTTTTTTTAGTTTTAATTTTTGACTTTAAAAAATAATAATAATAAAGATGGAGTGGTTGTGTTGTGTGTCCATATTCCACATTTGATTTTTTTTGATTAATTTAGTTTTCCAATCCAATTGAATTATGTCAAACGTCAAAACTAAATTAGATACAAAGACCTCAATTTAGGTCTTGATTTGACTCACAATTTAGGTAATTATTATTATTATTATTATTATTTTCAATTATTAAAACCCATTAATTTGTTAAATATTTTCAATTTTTCAACGATAAAATGAGGAAGATTTATAAAAATATTCATTCATTTGATAATTATGTAATTTTTAATAGATATATTATTGTTTATTCTTATCCACTTACTATATAGTATATATTCCTATCTAAGGAAAGGATTGTATGAAAGAGAAACGTCACATTATCATGTCTCCCTTACCAATTATTTAATGGTATTTTAGCATATTTTTCTATGTCATTTACACATCATTTTGTTAATTTTTTTAATCTGGATCTTAAACCTTAAATCTTAAACCCTAGACCATAAACCTTACACCTTGAACCATTGACCTTAAACCTCAAACCTTAGCCCCCAAACCCTACACCTTAGACTCTCGATCTTGAACTCTATGTTAAGGGTTTAGAATTTAGAGTTTAAGGCTTATGGTTTGGGTCTAAGGTCTAGGGTTTAGGGATCGAGATCGAGGGTTTAATGTCTAAAATTTAGGGTTTAAACTAAAAATTATCAAAATAATGTGTCAATGACATAAAAAAAGATGCTGAAATGACATTAAATAATTAAATAATTGACATAGAAAAAAATTACCTGAATCCTGAACCTTAAATCTTAAACATTGAACCTCAACCTTGGACCTTCGACCTTGAACTCTAGGTTTAAGATCTGGGGTCCAAGGTCAAGGGTTCAAGATCCAATATTTAGGGTTTGGAGTCCAATGTTCAAGGTTTAAGATTTGAGATTCAGGATTTAGGTTGAAAAAATTATTAAAATGATGTGTCAATGACATGAAAAAAGATGCTGAAATGACATTAAATAATTAAATAATTGACATAGAAAAAAAATTAACTGAATCTTGAACCTTAAATCTTAAACCTTGAACCTCAACCTTGGACCTTAGACCCTCGACCTTGAACTCTAGGTTTAAGATTTGGGGTCCAAGGTCTAGGGTTTAGAGTCCAAGGTCGAGGGTTTAAAATCCAATATTTAAGGTTTGGGGTCTAATGTTCAGGATTTAAGATTTGAGATCCAAGATTTAAATTGAAAAAATTACCAAAATGATGTGTCCAATAACATAAAAAAATGTTGAAATAACATTAAATAATTGATAAAGGATACGTGATGATGTGGCATCTCTGTCTCATACCATTCTTTGCTCTAGAAAATAAATTATATTAGTGTTTTAAATATTTTTGAATTTATATATAAATTTCTATTAATTCATAAAAAAAGTAAGATTTTTGATAATTTCTCAATAGCTTTATCATATTAGAGAGTAGTGATAATACTTACTTAAATCTTATAATTTCAATATTAATTAAAAGTTGATAAAATTTTTAGTAATAAAATAAATCTTGTTCACTAAAAACTTCAATTACATCCAAGTTTTCCTTCACACGTCACTTTTCTTCCTATTATTTTCCCTGAAAAGACTTCACATTTTTATTTCACCCCTGTCTTTTATTTTCTTCACACTCTTATTTTCAAAATTTGTCCCTTTTTTTTTTCAAGTGATTTTGCTTTCGTGGGTAGTTGATAAATCTTAAAGCTTTAAACCCAGTAGTTTTGCATTAAAAGCTAGCATCTTTATATCTCTTCATTATTTTGTTCTTGCTTTCTTTCATTTTTCTTTGTACTTTTTTAAACAAAGAATCCCCATTTCCAGTAGATTAATGCACCAAAGCTTTGAACTTTAATTTTAGTTTCAATTTTTTCATAAAACCCACATCTCTTGTTGATGAATTCTACTTGTTGGTGTTAAAAAAAAATGATGGCATACATTTATTTGCTTCTTCTATTTCTTTCTTATGGTGTTTCTTTGGTCACTTCTCGTTCTTTTCCTAGTGATGAAGGTAATGTGCTTTTCCTTTTAGTCTTTACTTTTCTGGGTTTTTTTTTCTTTTGCAGATCTTGTTTGGTTTCTTGGAAAATGTGAGTAGAAATAAGGATCTTAACTGTAAATTCTAGCTTCAATGGTGTTCAACATTTTGTTGCTAAGTTGGGGGAACTTTGGTTCTTTGCAGTTATGGCTCTTACAACATTTAAGGAAGATATATATGAAGACCCACATCTGGTTTTGTCAAATTGGAATGTTTTAGATTCTGATCCTTGTGAATGGTTTGGGATTACTTGTAATAAAGAGAGACAACATGTTATAAAGATGTAAGCTTTGATCCAACATGTTCATAAACATTACTACACAATTGATGTATGTTTTTAGTGTAATCATGTTTCTTAATTTGTTGCAGAAACATATCATCTTCATCTTTGAAGGGGTTTCTTGCACCAGAAATAGGCCAAATTACCTACTTGCAAGAACTGTATGTTGGTTCTTATTCGAATTTGTTCAAAACCATGTTCTTGATTCAACTTATATCGGTCTAGAATTGTCGTAGTCGATACATACTTACCTGTGTTTTTGTAGAACTTTACAAAAAAACAAGCTGTTAGGGATAATACCGAAAGAACTCGGCATGTTGAAGTTCCTCAAAGTCTTGGATCTAGGGATGAACCGGTTGACTGGTCCGATTCCTCCGGAGCTAGGGAATTTATCGAGTGTGGTGAAGATGTAATGTAAACTTTATCGGCCGTGATTTAAGGAAATGAGCTTGTTTTTTTTTTTCTTATTAATGGCTTTTTCTTTTGTTATCACAGAAATCTTCAGTCAAATGGGTTAACAGGAAGCCTGCCTGCTGAGCTCGGCAATTTAAAGTATCTTGAGGAACTTCGACTCGATAGAAATAGACTTAAAGGAGCTGTTCCTGCTTATAGCAATTCAACATTTACAGCTAATACGCGTGGAATGTAAGTAGGAAACAGAGGATGCATGAGCATTGTAATAGGATGGTTATAATCTATATGTGCCGTTGATTGTGTTAGTATTTCAAAGTTGATATCTAATAATTCTTTACACTACAGGTATGCGACACATTCAAACTTACCTGGACTTTGTAGCTCATCTCAGTTAAAAGTGGCGGATTTCTCCTATAATTTTTTGATCGGTAGAATTCCAAAGTGCTTGGAACACCTTCCGAGGTATATTTTCGTATATCATTGATGTGTGTTGGTTTCTTTTTATACTATCGGTTCATGTTTTTCCTGTATTATTAATGCAGCGCAAGCTTTCAAGGGAACTGTCTTCAGGCCAACAATACTAAACAGCGTCCCAGCTCACAATGCGGTATATATTTACACTATATGTAACCTTTTACCATTGCTAGCCAATGGTCTTATTACGATGAAATAGTTCGATAATGATGATGTCATGGTTGATGGTGAAAATATTTGTTCTTTTAGGTGCCGAGTCTTCTGAAAGTCACAAAGCACCCAGCCCTAAGCATCAGCATGCCGAAGATGTTGCAAAGCATACGAAAGCATCGAAACCCGCGTGGCTCTTGGCTCTTGAAATCGTGACGGGAATTATGGTGGGATCTCTCTTTCTCGTTGCTCTCCTTACCGCTTTCCAGAGATGCAATAGCAAGTCCGCAATTATAATCCCTTGGAAAAAATCCGGGAGTGGGAAGGATCATGTGGTGGTGTATATAGGTTAGTTTGCTATATATGCTGTTGAGCCGTTGCCTACTTTTCCTTGGATTAACTTTTGTAGTTTATTCCTCGAGACAATATCGATTAACATCACAATTTTTTCACAGATTCTGAGTTATTGAAAGACGTGACTAAATTTAGCAGGCAAGAGCTTGAAGTAGCTTGTGAAGACTTTAGCAACATTATCGGTTCTTCTCCTGACAGTTTGGTCTATAAAGGTACCATGAAGGGTGGGCCAGAAATTGCTGTGATATCCCTCTGCATTAAAGAAGAGCGCTGGACTGGTTATCTCGAGCTCTATTACCAGAGAGAGGTACTTGTTATCATGTAACAATGTGACGAACTTGGAGCAATCGGGTTCTAAATTTTCGGTTAAATTGCTATTCAGGTGGCAGAATTGGCAAGATTGAATCACGAGAACTTAGGGAAATTATTAGGCTACTGTCGAGAGAGCACTCCATTTACGAGGATGCTTGTTTTCGAATACGCATCGAATGGAACACTTTACGAGCATTTGCATTGTAAGCATACTTCCTCTCTTGCTTGGTTCACATGCAACGGTTAGCATGTTTTTACCATTGTGATCAATTTTCATGCAGACGGTGAAGGATCTCAATTATATTGGACAAGGCGAATGAGAATTATTCTCGGCATTGCTCGAGGACTTAAATATCTTCATACAGAACTTGATCCACCATTCACTATATTAGAGTTAAACTCAAGTGCCGTGTATCTTACAGAGGATTTTTCTCCCAAGGTATCTAATAATTTGTTCATTATCTCGGATTCCGGGGGTATCTTTCTGATCAAGAAATTATCTCGTCATGCAGTTGGTTGATTTGGAAAGCTGGAAAAGTATTCTTTCCAGATCGGAGAAGAACTCCGGCTCTGTTGGCAACAACGGAGCCATTTGTCTACTTCCTAATTCCGTTGAAAAACGCCATGTAGACATCCACGGAAACATCCATGCATTCGGTATACTTATGCTTGAAATAATCAGTGGGAGGCCTCCATTTTGCAAGGATAAAGGTTCCTTGATAGATTGGGTAAGCAAAACTTTTAACGTCGTCATCGTGTTATCGATAAACATGCATTCATGTGCTCTAATGCATTTTGCAGGCGAAGGACTATCTCGAGTTACCGGAAGTAATGTCTTACCTATTAGACCCGGAGTTAAAACATTTCAGATACGAAGACCTCAAAGCTATCTGCGAAGTTATATGCCTTTGTATTCAACCAGACTCTTCGAAACAACCATCGATGGACGAAATAAGCTCGGTTTTGGAGAGTAAGATTGACACATCGGTTTCCATCGAGTTCAACTCGTCTTCTTTGGCGTGGGCTGAACTTGCTCTCTCATCATGATTGATTTAAAAGCTCAACACACTGTACATCAAATACATACAGTTTTACAACCCCTTTTTTAATCTTTGTAAATGCTTCTGCCATGCCAAAAAAAGATGAACATTTGGCTCCACTTATATACCATTGGATGTTGAGAAAAAAAAAAATCTCTGAAATCATAAAACATTTGATTATGTTTGTAAATTATGTTGATGTTGTTCTTAGCATCATACACAAAGAAATTGTTGGTTTTATTGCTTCTTGTAATCTTGAGAAAAATACATATAAATATTTGTTAACCAGTTATATATATATATATATATAATATCTATATCATGGCGGTCGGTTTTTTAGTAACAACGGCGGTTTTTTATCATACCAAGTAGAACATGGTGCATCAGACACCAAAGAATATTAAGAAAATATTAAGTTGAATTCCTAAATCTCTAAAATTTCAGCCCCTAGATTGATTTCAAACAACTCTTTCAACCTTTGATAAGTATGTTAGTATAGATTATATTGAGGTTTAATGCATTAGATATTCCTTTATCTTTAGAGTTTATTGATTAGTATTTTATATAATTGATAAATATTTTATATTTAAAATTTATTTAATATTATTTATTTAATATTTTAAATATTAAAAAAATATAAATTAAATATACTCTTTAAAAAGTTTTAATAAATTTGGAATGGTACGCCGAAACAAACGAGTACCGATACGTATCTTTACTGATATAAACCCATTATTGAGTTTGATTTTTGGTATAAAGAGTCAATCGAACATCAATTCAATTGTGTAACAATGAAAATGTCTTTATTTTACAAAGTAAATTATAAAGGTGTATTTGTTATTTCATATCTTTTATTAGAAAAATATGGTGCCACTAGCCAATTGAGCACTAACTCAATTGAATAATGATAAAAATATTATTATTTTACAAAGTAAATTATATTAATTTAAGGATGTTTTTGTCATTTTCTTATTAAAAAATAGAAATATAAATGCACATAAGTCCTTATATTCTTCACAAATTTAGAATTTAATCCATATACTTTTAATTTTAGGAATTTAGTCCCTCACTTTCAAATTTCAAAATCCAAGTCCAAATGTTAACAGCATTAAAATTATACCTACATTTTGAAATTTAAAAAGTAAATGGGCTAAATTCCTAAATTTGTAAAGAATATAGTAACCTATGATATATTTTAACCTAATAGGATTTGAACCAAAGTCTTTATATTTACGGGTTGGAAAGAGATTATAAGTAATCTTAAATATTATCTTAAAAAAAAATAATCCGAACTATAATAAGATTATTAAAAAAATGAGCGAAAATAATGAGTTATTCACTTAAAAAACATATATAAAGATAATTACACAAAATCAAAATAAAAAGAAAAATGATTGATCCCCCACTCATAGTTTTTTCTTAACCTTTCAACAACCCCATGAATCCAAGCCGATGATGCCGAGTCCCATCTTTGACACCATAACACAAAATATGATCAGTTCCTAAACTTCCAATAATATTTATGATTATAGGAAAATTTAAAAAAAAATATTTAATGCCCCCCATTTTTTGGCAATATAAGCATTATTTTAGAAGGCTCTTTCTTTGACGATATCAAAGCTCATTTCACTGGGATCGGTGGCTTGCAATTCAACTTGAACACCGTCCAGTTCTCTTCTGAACCTATCTTTGGAACTTGCGTACAACATTTTGCTCCTCACCCTCGATGTGTCTGGTGACCTGTAATGCAACATGAATTTTATGAAGAAGCGCCATTTACGTATAACAAAATATTTCATGCAATTGTTTGGGTGCCCCGCGGGGGGGAGGGGGGGGAGGATACCATGCGATGAAGAAAATCTTGCTCTTTTGGCAATTCTCGTCGGTGGTGAAATCAAAATCGTAGACAGCGTAACGACACTCATCGGAAGGCAAACTGGAACATAATTTCTCATAGCTGTCTTTGGGTGCACCTACTTTCTCCACTACAATCTGTTGTAGGTTTTCCTCTATTTTGAAAACGATGAACCTGTAGTTTCGCTTCGCTTTTAGCTCCAAGAACTTGGTTTTACATTCATCGTTCACTGCCATGCCCGATGCTGAGTTTGCCTGCATCCATATCCATCAATGACACAATGTTATTAAAAAAAAAACATAATCATATGATGCTGTAATGAGGATTAAAAGAACATTACCATTTTGCCACCAATGAGAGAGAGGAAAAGGAGAGGGGGAGGAGGGGGCTTTGAGAGAGGTGTGAAATAGTGAAAGGGGAGAGGAGGGAGCAAGGAAGTGATGGTGTGTAGTTAAATAGGAAATGGGATCCTTGTTTTTAGGGGTTATTTGAGGTTTAAATTTTTTGTTTTTTATGGAAGATGAGAGATTTTAGAGTTGAAATTCTTTTTAGTGGTTTTCTAGTAGCTTTTCTATGTTTAGGTGTATCATGAGATACATTCCTAAGTTATAGAATATTAGTTGGGTGTCTATCCCTAAATAGTTTGGGTTCAAATCATAGTATATCATAATGAAAAGATTAATGGTAAGATGTGTTTGTATATAATTCAGATGAATTTGATAAATTTTTGTCCAAATTTATTTTAACCTAGACAACCATATGTCTAGGTTCACAATCACATAATTTTTTAGATAATTATAAAAATATAGAAAAATAATTTAAACTTATTAATGCTTATAAGGAAGTATTAAAAAATATTTAAATTATAAAAAGTTATAGAAAAATGTATTCGGTTCTTTTTCAAGCTTTGAAAATGTGTCTTCATCATCTTCTCACAACCCCCACCAACCTCTAACCTTTGCTTTGCCATTTCGTTGATTATTGCAGCTTCCATTTTCATCATTTGGTTCCCCGTCAGCTCATTGATTTTGTCCCCAGTCTCCACACCCTCCACAAAATGGTTTAAGTCCCATCCCTAGCTCTTCATACAAAGCCCCCATCCACCTGCCCTTATCATCTCAACAATATTGATCATTTGGTCACCGTGTTGTGGCTATCCCGGGACTGGTATCCCATGCCAAGCTGCCTGATGCAATGCAATGGTGCAGTGAAGTTGGAATGAAGGGAGGGTGTAGCAGAGGCTTTATGCGAAGCATGGCGGGGATGGTGGAGGGCAATGGTGAGTTGGGTGCTGGGCAATCTCGCTGGGTGACTAGGAGGCGATCTAGGAGGTGACCTGATTTCAGTGTCTCCAAATTTGCCAAACCTTAACTACCTTTGTCTTCATGATATCCGCTGGTTCATTCTGTTGGCATAACCCACCCCCGGATAGAAGGAATAGTAGTATTATCAATTCGGAGACCAAGGTTCGAACCAAACCAGATAGCGCGAACAAACGTGCATGTGCGAAATAAATGATCTATGGTCTCCGGATCAGCATGACACATTGGGCATATACTATGAACGTTAGGTAGATGGCGTTCACTAGTCGACTGAACTGGGAGGCTTTGATTGATGATTTTCCAAAGGAAAAAGAGTAGTTTCATAGGAAGCTTGATTTTCCAGAAAACACGCCAATTAATCAGAGATACCTGGCTTGTCTGAGGTTGGTGAAGGAAGTTTTGCACTTCCTTAACACTGAATTTCCCATTATAACTATATTTCTAGACAAATTGATCCCTGGATTTCAGGACTGAGAATGACTTGGAGGGCAATTCAGTTGCCCAAGAGTCATGTAATTGTTCTTGGATGATAGTATTATGCCATGATAACTGACCCTGCTGTCTTATGCAAGTAATCGGCAAACTTGGCAATACTTGCTCCGCATACTGTTGCAATACCAATCCATGATTGAATATTGACACTCTATTTCCATCCCAGATTTGAATATCTATTCTTTGAGTGCATATATCCTTCCTCGCAGTATACTCTTCCATGTCCAGGAATCAGTGGTTTTGCTCGTTATCGTCATATAATTTTGCTTTGTGCAGTATTTCGCAAGAAGAGTTCGCTGCATGAACCCCTGTGGATTGGAAAGTATGTGCCATGCTTGCATAGCTACTAGTGCATCATTCATGTACTTGGACTGGCGTATCCCGACACCACCGAGATGCATAGGCCTGCATAATTGCTCCCATCGACAGAGGTGCAGTCCACGTTTATGATAATCATGTCCCCACCAAAACGATCGAGCAATTCTATCAGGAGAGTTAAGTATCCTTTTTGGTGCTTGAACACAAGACATAGAGCATAGGGGAATGGATGCAAGGGTTGACTTAATTAAGATTAGTCGCGTTGAATCTTTTTCTATGTATTTATATGATACGGTCATTGTTCATAAATGTGACAGGCTAGGTAGGTCTTTATGCATGATGACACGTATCCTACCTTAAGGTTAACACGTATATACTCAAAATGGGTTCGCAACATGTGTAGGTGAACCCATAATACATATATTACGCATCCTCATTTGAAGCTCGCTCATACTACGCAAGTGCGAATCCATATGCAAGTTAGGACCCGACAGACTAACGGGTCAGTAAATTGATAATAGTTCGTATCATAACAAACCGATACTAATAAGCCTAAAAATTTAATTATAGCAAGAATTCAATAACCAATCCAATTTTTAATAACATTTTTAAAGTTGAATCTCCTCGATTGTGGCTACAACATTGCAATCCAAGCAAGCCACTGCACAAAAATGTTTCGAACGTGACACAATTAAACAGCCACTGCATCCAAACAAAGCCAAAGCAATTATTGACAAATTGAGTTTGAAGCAACCACAGAGGGGGGCCCGGCGGGGGGGAGAGCATAAAGGCAAAATCATGGAAAGTTGTTGGAGTGATATATAAGAAGATGAAGTCATTCAATGACAGCAAAAATAGTTGGGGATATATAGTTTGCTTTATATACAAGGCTTCTTAAGCATTAAAAAAGAAAAAAAGAAAAAAAAAAACCTAAGAATCTATCTTACAACTTCAACATTAATCAATTTCGTCCTTTCATAATGAATAGCAACCCTTTTTTCAGTCATTCAAAAGGGGAGATGAGATGAGATGAGAGAGTAAAATGCAAGTTTCCAAAATAAAAAGAAGTGAAGGATTTGCTTTTTGCCTTTGCCATCAAATGTTTGCAGCCATTGTTTCACTTACCCAATACCTTTATTTATAGCGGTTTTTTAAAATCGAATTGATAATCGAATTGGTTAAATTATTAATTTTTAGTTCAATCGATTCGATTATCGATTTAATTTTAATTAAATAAATAATTAACTAAAAATAAATAAAATTTTAAATAAATAAAACATGTTTAACCGTGGGCTCAATTAATTAGAAAAATAGCACATAAATGTTCAACATCAAAATATGGTGATATATATATATATATATATATATATATATTCCTTTCCTTAGCATTTTCAACATTAACATGGTCGATTGAGTCTTAACTTGATTAGCAAAAAGTATTATTGTCAATGCAGGAGGACGTGAGTTTAAGTATGTTGAAGCACATTATCCTTCTATTTATGGGTTGAGGAGGAGTTATGAGTAGTTTTAGGCATTGTGTCAAAAAGATCAGATATGATCAGAACCTATATATATTTTGATCATTTTTGCTCTTTTTGACACAATGCCTAGAATTATCCATAGTCTCCCCCCAACCCATAAATAGAAGGATAATGTGCTTCAGCATACTAAAAGTCATATCCTCCTACATTGGCAACAATGTTCATACCAATCAAGCTAAAACTCAATCGAAAAATATTTTAAATATGTGCATTATATATATATATATGTGTGTGTGTAGATATATACACTATAGCATTTTAAAGTTATAATTAAAGAAAGCATTTTAATGTGGCATAGTTAAAAAATTGCTATTTGACATGTTAATTATTTGCCACGTGTTTTTATTGACTAAAATTTAAAATGAATATTATTTCAATCTAATTTCCTTATAAAAAATATATCAATATTGAATATCCATTCATATAACAATGATCATATATGTTAATAATTTTTGCTGTAATTGATTTAGTCATAGATTACAGAAAAAATATAAATATGTAAACACTTAGTCCAATTTTAACTTTTTTTTCTTAATATTAAGTCCTTATATATGGTTTTTAATATACATCCAATATTAAAAAATATAAATATGTGCTTCAAACCCGTAAAACTTAAATTTGACATATTCATTTATGCCACTCATTTTTTTAATTATTAAAAATTCAATTTCATATATAATATATATAAAATATTTCTTTATTTTTTCATATAATATATTTTAATTTAATTTTTATATTTTTAAATTTAATCCCTATAATTTTTAAAATTTAACATTTACGTCCAATTATTAACCTTATTAAATTTAAATTTGAGAGGAGCGTGAAGCAAATCCCAATTTCAAAAAGCGAAAAGAAAATTTTAATGTTTTTTCCTCTATAACTTTCCGTCCATCCAATCAAAAGAAACCACGAATTAAACTCAGTAAATGCAATTGATTTTACTCGAGAACGCCGAAACAAATCCCAATTTCAAAAAAAATTAAATTTCCCACGAAAATGGAACGTCCGTTCCTAACGGAAACCGTTAATTCCTCTATAAATACGAAACTCCCATTTCACCTGAAAATAAGTTCACTCTCCTCAGTCCTGTATTCTAAAAAAGCCTGTAGTCCTTTGATTTCCACCCCCCCTCCAATTTTCCGTCACTTTCTCGAGAAAATGAGAGAAATCGTCCACGTTCAAGGTGGTCAATGCGGCAACCAAATAGGAGCCAAGTTTTGGGAGGTTGTTTGCGCCGAACATGGCATCGACTCAACGGGTCGGTACCAAGGTGATTCGGAGCTTCAACTAGAGCGGATCAACGTTTACTATAACGAAGCAAGTTGCGGTCGCTTTGTTCCTCGCGCCGTTTTAATGGATCTAGAACCTGGTACTATGGATAGTGTTAGATCCGGGCCGTACGGACAGATTTTCCGACCCGATAACTTCGTTTTCGGGCAATCCGGAGCTGGAAACAATTGGGCTAAGGGGCATTACACCGAAGGAGCCGAACTTATTGATTCCGTTCTTGACGTCGTCAGAAAAGAATCCGAGAACTGTGATTGCTTACAAGGTATGCCATTCCTTTTAAAGAGTTAGCTCTGGTTTATATTTGAATAGGGCCTCTGTTTGGTTACAGGGTTTCAAGTATGCCATTCCTTGGGAGGAGGAACGGGTTCTGGAATGGGAACATTGTTGATATCCAAGATCAGGGAAGAGTATCCGGATCGAACCATGCTTACATTTTCGGTGTTCCCATCTCCTAAGGTTTCTGATACTGTAGTTGAGCCGTACAACGCAACACTCTCTGTTCATCAACTGGTGGAAAATGCAGATGAATGTATGGTTCTTGATAATGAAGCTCTCTATGATATCTGTTTCCGTACCCTCAAGTTAACTACTCCCAGTTGTAAGTATTCTTTGTCTTTTTTATTTTCTAGAAAATGAAGTTTTAATATAAGATCCATAATCTTCTTGTTTATGTTCCACTATATAAATTCAATTTTTGGTATATTGATGGTAATGTGGAATGATTTACATGATTATTATATTCTTTTTGACTGCCTATGCATATAGAGTTGCAGACATACAATTGGGATTCACATTGGGTTTCACTTTCTAGAGCATTTTGCTTAATATAGAGATTAAAATAAGAATTAATTGTGGGGTGCAGTAGTAAGTGAGGGTGAAGCCTGGAATTGTTTGAAGAGAGTTGAGATAAAATTATAAAATTTTGGAGGATTAAAATTAAATATTTTGTGGTAAAAAGAACTTAAATTTTGGATTGCTACTTTTAAAAATTTCTGAAGTGTAATTTTTCTATTTGATTAAAGATTAAAAAATACCTTAATTAATAGTTTTACTTTTTGGAGGGGCTTAAAATGAAAATTTTCATTTAGTGAGGGGCTACTAGGCCACTAGTGGTAAATTATATTGTACTCTAAAAAAAGAATTCAGGTTTGAATGTTGGAAACGATATTGTTGGGAGGAGAGGGACTAGTACGAACCCCGAAAATTAATAAATTATAAAACAAATATGAAAAGTAGATATAAAAAAAAATATTAAATATTTGGTTTTGGCATTTCCCAGTTTTTGATTATATGGTTTAAGACGTATGGTACTTATAAGGAGAATGCAATAATGGGGTTGGCACATGGGTCACTAATTAATAACTATTATGATTATTTTATGATAGGGTTCTCATTGATGCTAGTATTTTGGTGAGTTGCTAGGCTATTGTTTTCATTGATGCTAGAATTATGCATTTTCATGAATACAGTGGTCAATTCACATGGGGTCTCACTTGGGTTCATTGAAAGAAAAACCCATGTGAGTTTGTTTTTATTTCATCAAAAGAACAAGAAAATCACATGGGGTCTAACTTTCAGTATTTATTGTTCAGTTGGAGATCTTAACCATCTAATTTCTGCCACCATGAGTGGTGTTACATGCTGCCTCCGTTTCCCGGGTCAGCTAAACTCTGACCTCCGCAAGCTTGCCGTAAACCTTATCCCGTTCCCCCGACTCCATTTCTTCATGGTCGGATTCTCGCCTCTCACGTCTCGTGGATCCCAGCAATACAGAGCACTAACAGTCCCAGAACTAACACAACAAATGTGGGATGCCAAGAACATGATGTGCGCTGCCGATCCTCGACACGGTCGATACCTCACGGCATCAGCCGTATTCCGTGGCAAGATGAGTACTAAAGAAGTCGATGAACAAATGATCAACGTCCAAAACAAGAACTCATCCTACTTTGTCGAATGGATTCCAAACAACGTGAAATCCACCGTTTGTGACATTCCTCCTAGCGGATTGAAAATGGCATCGACATTTATAGGGAACTCGACTTCGATCCAAGAAATGTTCCGAAGGGTGAGCGAGCAATTCACCGCTATGTTCCGAAGAAAAGCTTTCTTGCATTGGTACACTGGAGAAGGAATGGATGAAATGGAGTTCACTGAAGCTGAAAGCAACATGAATGATTTGGTTTCGGAGTATCAACAATACCAGGATGCTACTGCTGAAGACGAAGAGTATGAAGAATACGAGGAGTACGAGGAAGAAGCTTAAAGCTGGTTCCTTGTTCTTTTCTTTTTATTTATAATGGTAGGGTATATTTGGTTGGTTTTGTTATGCTTTTGTGCATGTGATGCCTGTTGGTGCAATGTCGGCATTGCCGGGTGCTTGGATGAGGATCACTTTAGTGTTAATTTTCTGTTGTTCTACCAGACTACTTGTATAGCTGCTTTGTTTTTTTATGAATAATCTCAGCAGCCAGTTTGTTTCTCACTAATTCTGCTCACAAAACGTTTTAAGCTGTGAGCCCATCTACAGCGTTTTTTATTTCGAATCCGACTGATGGGTTGGAAGATATAGATTGGGAATTGGCCGTGTATTAATTAGAATTGTTGATAGTTCAAGTTAGGTTGAGTTTAGATCGGATTAAGTAAAAATTTAAGCTTATTTTTTTAGGCTTAGATCGGTCTGACCCCAAAAATAGACTTTAAATTGTTGATAGTTCAAGTTAGGTTGAGTTATAACAATTTTTTACTTGTAAACCTACGGTAATATAAGGAATTATAACAATTATACTATAGTTTTTGTCCCAGCCTCAAAATCCGTAGATTCAGAAGGAGCCTCTCCACCTTTGAAAGATGGGAATCAACCCAGATCCGCCTGGGCTTAGCAAGATATGTCATAACCTCCCGAATCAATCAGAGGTGTAGCGGCCGGATGGCGCATCGCCTATTTATTTATCGTTCTCGTTCGGGAGCCAAAACGAACACACCTGCTACCTACTGTACTGGACCTTCGACCAGGCATGCTACCCTTGTCGAATCGGAACCAACCACCACTGCATTGCGCTCGAACAGTTGAGCGGCCGCCGGCCAGCAACTTCCGTACACAGATATAGATTCATTCTTCGTACCTTTGTAACTGTTGGTCCTTTAAGGACCCAGATTCAAACCTTCTTTCTTGATGGAAAAAGCTTCCCAACGTGATACAGAAGGTCGCGGTCGCAGAGAATACTCGAAGAAGTTAAATGAAAGAAAGGACTCACTAAATCGGCAAAAGCGAGCCTCGTTCAGAAGCCTGGCCTGGAGAGCATGATCGCGAGGACAAGCAGTTCAAATAAAAATGTTTAAATTAAATTATTTCTTTTATATGAATTTTTAAAAAATTTAAATATTTCGAGGAGGTACCATAGAATCAATTCGAGAATAAATATATGGGCAATTTAATAAAATTTATTATTTAAAAATAAAAAATAAAAAATGTAAAATTTTTTAGGGAAAAAATGTCTAAATATATCCTTTGAAACTTAGTAAAGAAATTATCATATATTAAAAATTAAAAAAAATCAATCCACGTGTCTGTATTTTGTCTGAATGTCCTCTGCTATGAAAACAACAAAAGAAAAGGGGAGACACCTGTACAGGTGTCAATTACGACACATTATTTTCAAAGTATGGTACGATGTTACAGATAAAAGGAACAGCTCAACATAAAATAAATTATAATAAATCATATAATAAAATATTTATATATTTTTAACTTTTTTGGAGAATATATTTCTTTTAAATAAATAAAGCTATTTTACTTCGACCAATCATCATCAACTTCATTTTAAAAGGCTAATTACAAAGGGAAAATTTCACCCAAAGTCACTACAGTATTAGTAAATTAACATTTTAGTAGCTACTTAACTTTAAAAAATTACAACATGGTTACTAAACTATTTAAAAGTTTTCATTGAAGTCCCTAGGTTGTTAAAATCATTGTTGTATGGCCTTCTATATCCGCACCACCTGTACTAATCGAAAACTCTCTCTTTCCTTCTCTACTACAGTTAAGTTTTTTTTATGAAACAACTTTGAACTAAAATCCAAATAACTTTCTTCTCCGATCTTCGACACTGACCTTCAGATCTACTTGGATCTAAAGCATATTCTTCTATTCATCAACGGGTCCACCGTACCGGTTATTGAATTGTTGCTACTTTAAAAGGAAATTTAACTAGCTCAGTGACTTAAATAAAAACTTTAAAATAGTTTAGTGATCATTTTGTAACTTTTTGAAGTTGAGTGATAAAAATGTAAACATACTAATAGTTTAGGGACCTTAATTTTAGTTTACCCAATTTATGAATAACTTATTTAATCTTTCAAAAATAGTTCTATGTCGGTGATTCAGTGATCAATCACATGGAGATGATTTTAATAAATTAATACTGTAGGATCCGATATGTCAGTCCCACACTAATTTCTCTGCTTCTCCATTGAAAAGAAGCCACGTAATAAACTCAGTAGTTGCGATATTTTACGCATAAGCACTGAAACACTCCCGATTTCAAAGAAATCAATTTCCCACTAAAACGTAACGTCCGTTACGAACCGAACGGAAACCGTTATTCCTCTATAAAAATGAAAATCCATTTTTTTCGGTCATAGAAAATATCTGTCTCTTACTCTTCAGCCCAGTAAGGTGCATTTATCCTTCTTCAACTTTCCGTCACTTTCCCGAGAAAATGAGAGAAATCGTTCACGTTCAAGGTGGTCAATGCGGCAACCAAATTGGAGCCAAGTTTTGGGAAGTTATCTGCACCGAACATGGAATCGACTCAACGGGTCGATACAACGGCGACTCGGAGCTTCAGCTGGAGCGTATCAACGTTTACTATAACGAAACAAGTTCCGGCCGCTTTGTTCCCCGCGCCATCTTAATGGATCTGGAACCCGGTACTATGGACGGTGTAAGATCCGGCCCGTTTGGACAAATTTTCCGACCCGATAACTTCGTTTTCGGGCAATCCGGAGCTGGAAATAATTGGGCTAAGGGTCATTACACCGAAGGAGCCGAGCTTATTGATTCCGTTCTAGACGTAGTCAGAAAAGAAGCCGAGAATTGTGATTGCTTACAAGGTAATTTTGGTTAATTTAAAGGTTCCATTTGAAGAGGTAAGTCTGGTTTATCTTTGAATTGAGCCTCTGTTTGGTTACAGGGTTTCAGGTATGCCATTCTTTGGGAGGAGGAACTGGATCTGGAATGGGAACATTGCTGATATCCAAGATCAGGGAAGAGTATCCGGATCGAACGATGCTTACGTTTTCGGTGTTCCCATCTCCTAAGGTTTCTGATACTGTGGTTGAGCCGTACAATGCAACACTCTCGGTTCATCAGCTGGTGGAAAATGCGGATGAATGTATGGTTCTTGATAATGAAGCTCTCTATGATATTTGTTTCCGTACCCTCAAGCTCACTACACCCAGTTGTAAGTACTTTCTTTCTTGTTTATCACTGTTTGTTTAGTATATCTGGATGTTTGCTTCTGAAAATTTTGTTTTGGTTGATAATTATGTGTTGTTTTGATAAATCCAACGTCGTCTATCTATGATTCTGTCATATCTGCAATAGTTTTTTATGTTAAAACTAGGAACTAACAACTTTACAGACATGGGGCCGTTTTTCTGTGTATTAGTGATGAAGTAGAATGAGCCACATGAGTTTAGATTCTTTTGACTGCCTCTGCGATATTTGGTGTTCAGTTGGAGACCTCAACCATTTGATTTCTGCCACCATGAGTGGGGTTACGTGCTGCCTTCGCTTCCCTGGTCAGCTGAACTCAGACCTCCGCAAGCTTGCTGTAAACCTCGTTCCTTTTCCCCGGCTGCATTTCTTCATGGTCGGATTCGCACCTCTCACGTCTCGTGGTTCCCAGCAGTACAAAGCCTTAACTGTCCCGGAACTAACACAGCAAATGTGGGATGCCAAGAACATGATGTGTGCTGCTGATCCTCGACATGGTCGATACCTCACAGCATCAGCTGTGTTTCGTGGCAAGATGAGTACGAAAGAAGTTGATGAACAGATGATCAATGTGCAAAACAAGAACTCATCATACTTTGTCGAATGGATTCCGAACAATGTGAAATCCACAGTTTGTGACATTCCTCCGAGTGGATTGAAAATGGCATCCACATTTATAGGGAATTCTACTTCAATCCAGGAGATGTTCCGGAGGGTGAGCGAGCAATTCACTGCCATGTTCCGAAGAAAAGCTTTCTTGCATTGGTACACTGGAGAAGGGATGGATGAAATGGAGTTCACAGAAGCTGAGAGCAACATGAATGATTTGGTTTCGGAGTACCAACAATACCAGGACGCCACTGCAGAAGACGAGGAGTATGAGGAATATGAGGAATACGAGGAAGAGGCTTAAAGGATGCTCCTTGTTCTTTTTATCATGTAGGACATTCGGTTGTGCAATCTCGGCTTTGCTGGTTTCCAGCATTTGGATCGCTTATTGCTGCTGTCTTTGCGATTTACAGACTAATATTGCTGCTTTGTTTTTTATCAATAATTTTCAGCAGTCAGGTTCGTTTCTCTCACAAATTTAGCTTACAAATGTGAGAGCAAATGTTAGGCTGCGAATCTATTTATTAAAGTATGCCTCTTGTTCTTTTTATCATGTGGGATATTTGCTTGTGTGTATGTGAACTCTGTTGATGCAATCTTAGTATTGCCTGTTGTGTTTGTATCACTTTATTGTTACTTTTAGCACAAACAACCCCCCCCCCCCCCCCGGGGGGGCCCTTATTAGGCGAATTGGTAGAAAGAGAAACACTTATGCCGCCTGTTCGACTATGAGATCCACCATCCTTAGCATGCAGGTAAAAACCCCACAAGAATAGTATTTCAAAGGATAAACTACACTCAAGGTTACTGAATTAGGTTGGATGCTATCAATGTTGCGATCCCGCCACCTATGACATGACCGTCAAGAGTAGAAAGAGAAACACTTACGCCTCGTGTTCAACTATGAGATCCACCATCCTTAGCATGCAGGTAAGAACCCGACAAGCATGGTATTTCAAAGAATAAACTACACTCAAGGTTACTGAATCAGGATGGATGCTATAAATTTTGCAATCCGTCCACCTATGGCATGACCATCAAGGGTAGAAAGAGAAACATTTTTGCCACCTGTTCAACTATGAGATCCACCATCTTCAGCATGGAGGTAATAATTCGACGAGTGGTAAACTCAAGGTTACTTGATTATTATTAAGTTTACATTTTATTCACTCAACTTCAAAATTTACAAAATAATCACAGAACTACTTGAATGTTTTCAATTAAGCTATTGAATTGTTAAATCTTTAACAAACGATTGATGTAATCGTTAAATCATCAACAAATTGATTGATGTAATCGTTAAATCATTCTTTATCATATATAATATATATTAACCATGTAATTTTCACATGACTTAAAAAAGACGTTTTCAATGCTTTTTTATCCTTTAATAAATTAAACCTAGTCTATTTTGTTTGAGAATAGTAAACCAAATTTAAGGACATTCCTAGAAAAACCTAAAACATAGTAATTTAGGTTAGGTTAATTCATTAAAGGATAAAAAAGCTGACTCAGAATGTTATTTTTAAATGCCACATGGAAATTATGTAGTTAATATATATTATTATATTGAGAAACATTTGTTTAATGGTCACATTAGTTGCCCGTAAAGATTTAATAACTTAGTGACTTAAATGAAAACTTTTAAATAATTTAGTGATCATTTTGTAATTTTTTGATGGAGTGATCAAAATATAAGCTTTTAAACAGTTTACTGATCATTTTGTATCTTTTTGAACAGAGATGACGCTGATGGGTAAGCAGGGGCCTTCCCCCCGAAATGGCAAATTATTATTTTAGTCCCTTAAAGTTTTTAAAAAATACACTTTGGCCCCCAAAGATGAAAAGTTTCCAGTTTAATCCCTTTAAAATTTTAAAATAATAAGCAATTGCATATATAAAGATAACATTATAATTTGACCTCATTAATTTTATAATTTAATTTTGCTCCTCAAAGATAAACTTTTGACTTCGTTCCTATTTTTAAAGTTGAAAGACCAAAGCATAAATTTATTAATAATTTAGTAACCTTGAATATATTTTACCTTCTTTCAAAACAACCTTAAAAAATAGCTAAAATAGATTTTTTATCAAACCGAATCCGAACCTTTCAAATGGGCCTAAACTTTTATCAAGACTCAACCTGACCCATGAATATGTATATCGTCAAATTTGTAAGTTAATTGGATAAAATAATTGATTGATTTACGAAATATGATTTAATTTATTTGATATCTAGATTGGTAAATGGTTATAATTATACCGCACGAAATTTTAAAATTATTTTTATTTTATATATGATATTAAATTGAATAATAAGAGTAAACTTAACGAATATAATAATTAGAAATAAGCATATATAATTTTTTTTAAAAGAGAATATAAAAGTACAAGGACCTTCATTTGTCATTTTCCTTTTGACACAACAGATCACAATATGCATATAAGAAAAGGTTAGCTGGTGTCAGCTATGTAATTTCTTAGGCCCTAATTATCAATCATTAAAACCGTAATAATTGAGTTAACTATTAATAGAGTAAAAATCAATTTACGAGTAAGATTAATATCATGAAAATGCTATAAAAATTTTAATATAAAGAATGTAGAGCATGTCATATGTCTAACTCGAGAGCACATCATATATATCTGACCCGATATTCGATTCCTCGTTTGTTCTCTAACTTTCTTATCGAGAACACGTGTGCTCGCCACTCATCCCAATCCGCGAGGTATAGTCCAACTAGCTATAGTCTTGTTTGCCCCCAGTTCGCCCATACCCCTGAGAAATATTTAAGAACACGTGTAACTCTTAGAGGGTAACATGTAGCCACACATGGTGCCTAGTTACCTTTAGCATATCACGTCAATAGACTATGCCTTATATATATATATATATATGAAGATGAGCCTCCCTATGAAAAGGAATAGAGAAATAAACACTCAACACAAATAAATATGATACTTGTCACACTCTTAATCTATTTATGAAATCTAAAACATTCCATAAATGATGTATCAAACAATTACTCATTTGTAAAGCTTATTTACTCCATTCACGATTAATAAGATAATAGTGGAATTACAACTCCATTATATATACATATAACTTTATATAATTGAAGTTAGGAGCAGTAAAATTTGGCAATAACAATTGCTTTGCTTCTAAGCCAAGTCTGTCTAATAACATAGTAGTAATAGTAATTATAAACAAAGACTAATTTTCACTTTGGGGTCACGACAAGTTCTAAAGTGAGGGGCTAACATGGTGTGGGATCATGGGTTTCTTTTTTTTTTTTTTTTTGGGGGGGGGTGGTGAGACTCATCATTGCTGCAAATATTTAGTTTTAGAATGAAATGATATTGACTGATGATTGAAGTTAAAAACTCTTAGGAGGTCCCCCTTCAATAACAAAAGATTCATGCATATAATTCAGATCCAAATGAACATGTGTCATATAATGCTTCCAATGGATGAAAGATGATAAAAAGTGTTTTTTAGGTTAAATTTTGCTATTAATCCCTATATTTTATGAAAGTTATAGATTTAGTCTTTGTACTTTTTCGAATTGCTCGATTTTAGTCTATGTACTTTTGGAAATTTGGTACATTTTATGCTCGTTCAAGTCAAGCTTGGCTTGGTTTGAAATATGAGCCTAAAATTTTATCCAAACTCATTAATATTTGTAAATGTCTAACCCAAACATATTTTATGCTTGTCTATATTATTTTATATGAGGGTAAACTACACCCAGTGTTATTAAACTTTAGTAAGTTTATGTTTAGGTCGCTCAACTTTAAAAAGTTACAAAAATAGTTATTAAATGATTCGAAAGATTTTATTTAAGTCATTGAGTTGTTAAAATCTCTGTTGTATGGCTTTCTCTGTTTGCACTGTCTGCACCAATTAAAAGCTCTCATTTTCATTCTCTTCTATAGTTTAGTTTTTTTCTTCAAAAAACAACTTTAAACGTCACGAATCAACAAACCAAAATCCAAATAACTTTCTTTTTCGGTTTCTAACACTAATCGTCTGATCAACTTAGATCTAAGGTATATTATTCTACTCACCGATGGGTATTGACCCACCATACCGGTTATTGAATAGCTGATTAAAGCTTGCTAGACGAACTTTTTGAAAAAAAAAAAACTTAACAGCCTAGTGACTTGAATAAAAAAATTCAAATAGTTTATTGACTTAAATGAAAACTTTTAAATAATTTAGTGACTATTTTGTAACTTTTTGTAGCGGAGTGATCAAAATATGAACTTACTAATAGTTTAATAACATTGGACGTATTTATAAATATCCCGACCCCTTATCAATATTTCTAACTTCGCCCCTGAACACAAATGATAATCATTATAAAATATTTAGCGCATCAGATATCGGAAATAACTGAATTTAAATGTTATCATTTGGTGGTTATTAAAATTTTAAATTTTAAAAACTATAGGGATTAAATCCATAATTTTTACAAAGTACAAGAACTAATAAGAGAATTTAACCCTTTCTTTATCATATATCGATTTGTCATTTAAGCCGACTTTTATAATCGCCGAAAAAATTTAAAAATGAAAAATAAAAAAACGAGACTGAAGTTGATTGGTTTTGACTGTAAAATCGTAGTTTTGCTTCTGTTTTATTCAATTCTTAACTCTAATCATTCAATTTAAATTAGCATATTTATAAATTTAACCCTTAACATTTATATATTTTATTAATTTGATCATTATTTTTTTATTCTAATTTTAGTCCTTCATCGTTTAAAAAGAGTCGAATTTGACCATCAACATTTCAAAATAGTCAAATTGCTATTTTTAATGGAAATACTAATCAAAACATTAAATTTTCAAATACGACAGACAACATAACAATCCACATGTATTTTATGCCAATTTTTATGAATTTTTTAAATATTTTTATAAATTTTAAATTTTGTTATGTTAATGCTTTAGTCAACATTTCTATTAAAAAGATAAATTCGACTCCTTTTGAAAGGTTAATAATCAAATTTAACTGAATAAAAAAAGAATAAAAGCCAAATTAACAAAAAAAATGAAAACGTTAAAGACTAAATTTGATATTATACCATTTAAATTTCCAATAGTATACCTAATATTATTCCTTCAAAAACAATGGACCAAAAAGAACAGATAAAAGGGACTTAGTTTTGGTATATACCATAAGAGAACTCCCATGTTTTCTTACTATAAAGATGTACAAATATAATAAGTATTCTTTTGAAACAAACAAAAAAACATTGGGGATTCATTCATTATGATAATGATGAATCAGTTGGTGCCACTCAGCCCTTGTAAAAATTCATATATAACTTGAACAAATTCACTTCCTTTTTTTCTATCTTTCAACCCTTTCTTCCCAACCATGAAATTTCATCAAACCAATTGCCATAAATTTCTTGTTTCAATCCTTTCTTTGATTTTTATCACTTCAATCCCTTTAATTCTTTTGAAAAATTCCCATCCTCCATTGTCAAGCAGCTTGAGAAGAAGCACTGAGTTAGGTGATGATGATGATAATGATAAATGTGATGTGTTTAGTGGAAAATGGGTGATTTACCCTCAAGGTCCTTATTACACCAATGAAACATGTCCTCTCATTATTGATCATCATAATTGTATGAAGTTTGGGAGGCCTGATTTACAGTTCATGAAATGGAGATGGAAGCCATTTGGTTGTGAGTTACCTCTCTTTGATGCAACTCAGTTTTTAGAGATTGTTCGAGGGAAATCAATGGCGTTTGTTGGTGATTCTGTAGGAAGGAACCAAATGCAATCATTGCTGTGCTTGTTAGCTCATGTAAGTGAAAGTTGCATCTTTTCAATCATCCTTTTAAAACAGATAAAATAACATATAAAAGTCTATTCGGGTTTAGATTGCATTTTGTTAGTTCTTTTATTAAAAAAAAGGATAAATTAGTTTACATATGTTAGATCAAAGGATAAGTAGGTTATTTTTAGGTAAAAGTACTATGGAGTTGTTGGGTCGGATTCTATTTTGTCCTCTTTACTCAAAAAATGGATAAATTAGTCCTTATACATTAGTTCAAAGAGCATATTGGTCCTTTTTTGTTAAAAAATTGGATAAACTATATTAGTACTCACTCAACTATGATTTTTTTGGGGCATCCAACTACGAAAAATTACAAAATGGTCAGTCAACTATTCAATTTTTTTTTTGTCATCCAACTATCTTAGATTTTTGGGTGTTTGCATTTTTACATTAGCCGGCTGGTGACCAAAAAAGACAAAATTGAATAGTTAGGTGACAAAAAAAAAATTTACTAATAGTTGAGTGACTATTTTGTAAATTTTCATAACTAGGTGACAAAAAAAAAATACCATAGTTGGATGGCCACTGCAAAAGTTTACCTTAAAATTTTCATATATTTGTACTATAAAAAAATTGGCTTAATAATCAGGCAGTTACATATGACATATCATGTGTACTTTATGTCGACTTACAGAGACAAGTTTTAACACTAAAAATTGATGGAGTTCTTAATAAAAATGACTAGTTTGTTGTTTGATCTAACATACACAGGCTAATTTGCCAATTTTGTTAGCAGAGACAAAATGTAATTTGACTCTTAGTATAGGGGCCTCCATGATACTTTTTCCATCATTTCTGCTAAAAATTTCATTCAATTCTACTGTTAAAATATTGATAGGGTTTATGAAATAACCAGATAGTTACATTTGGTGTGACACATGCACCTTATATCGGCATATAGAGACTGGTTTTTAACACTAAAAAATATGGAATTTTAACAAAAGAACCAGTTTACTTTTTGATCTAATGTACAATGACTAATTTACTCATTTTTTGAATAAGGGAGACACAATACAATCTGACTTCTATTACTTTAATCACCTGAATTTGCATTTTATCTTTTCAGGTAACATATGCAAAGGAGATATCAAACAAATCTCCATCAGCCTCAATCTATTCAATACATTTGTTCTATAGTGAATACAATTTCACATTATCAGCATTTTGGTCACCATTCTTAGTTAAATACAAAGATTCAGACCCAGAAGGCCATTCATTCAACAGCTTAATGAGCCTATACTTAGATGAAGCTGATGAAGAATGGGCAAATGAGATTAAGAATTTTGATTATGTAATCATATCAGTAGGCCAATGGTTCTTTCGCCCATTATTGTACTACCAAGATGGTCAACTCATAGGTTGCCACAAATGCAATCACAACAACATCACTAGCCTCACAAGGTATTATGGGTACAAAATGGCATTTCAAACAACTTTTAAAACCCTTCTTAGCCTTAAAAACTATAAAGGGGTTACATTTTTAAGGACATTTTCAGCAGCCCATTTTGAAAATGGGGGTTGGAATAATGGTGGGAGTTGTGATAGAACAAGACCCTTTACAAAAGAGATGAAAATAGAAGAGTATAATAAAGAGTTTTATTTGACTCAAGTTGAGGAATTTAGGAAAGCTAAGGTAGAAGGGATACAAAATGGGTTGAGATTTGTACTTATAAATATCACTGAAATCATGTGGTTGAGACCAGATGGGCATCCAAATAGGTATGGACATTCAATGAACAGGAATGTATCAGTAAATGATTGTGTTCATTGGTGTTTGCCAGGACCTATTGATACTTGGAATGAGTTTTTGGTATATTTGATGAAGAGGGAATTGTTGTCAAGAGGAAAGTTGAAGAAAAATGCTTGAAAAGGATTAGATTGTGAGAGTTCAACATTTGGAGGGATTAAATTACCTTTTTCGATGTGGTTTTGGTTGGGGCTTTTGTGTAGATGCAATATGTGTTAATTTTTTTTTGGCATAATATATTATAATTTAATTATATAAATTTATTTCTTTGTAATAATTTATATTATAAAAATTTTAATCATTAAATTAGAGGTGTTTACAAATCAGTCCACCTAAAATTTTGTTCTTATATTATTTTTTATTTTTAACTTAATAATTATATATATTTTTTATATATAAGTAGCCTAACTTTTTTTTTTGTTATAAATTATATAATATATAAAAATAATAAAATATAATATAGGCTTAATATAATATTTGGTACTTGAACTTGACAATTTTTCTTAATTTGGTACCTAAACTTGATACTTTTTGTTAAGTTGGGACTTAAACTTTTTGGGTGTCCAATTTGGTACATGAACTTGACTCTTTTTCTTAGTTTGATACCTAATCTTTTTTTTTTCAATTTGGTACTTGTTAAACGTTTTACAAATTACTCTAATATACTAACAATGTTATTTTTTTATAAAGTAAAAAAAATAACCTATGTATGACCGACATGAGAAAGATTATATGATTTTTTTATATATTCAATTACTTTTAGTTTTAATTAATTAATTAATTATTTTATTAATTGAAAATAATCAATTTCTTTTAATTAGGGGTTTTAATTTTTTTTTCTTATTTAATATTAATTTATTTAGCATATTTTAACATGAATTTCCTCTAATACTAACAATATTTTTGTAGCATAACAAAAAAAAAAATTAACACCATTAGTGTTTTCCATAATTTGTATAATATTTAATAAATTTAAGTATCAAATTGAACCTAAAAAAAGCTTAGTTTCCAAAATAGAAAAAAATGTCAAGTTCAGGTACCAAATTAGGCTCACAAAAAGTTTAGTAATCAAATAGTAAAAAGTGTCAAGTTTAGGTACCGAATGTTATATTAAGCTTATAATATATTACAAAACTAAAAAACCAGCTAGACCGAGCTCCTGCCTTGAATATTCAAGCTCGAAATCGATTCATACTTTAAACAAGCTTTTTTTTTTTGGCTCAAATCCTCCCAAATTTTGAATGGTTAACCCAGCCATTGAAGATGACAAAATAGAAGAGGTACCAAACTGAAAAAAAAAAAAAATTGAAGCATAATGCCTAGAACCCATAAATAGGAACATAATGCGTTTCAACACACTCACACTTACGTCCTCTTGTATTGAGGACAATGTCCATACCAATCAAACTATGACTCAATCAACAAATTATTACAAATGCATTGATAATCATAGTCAAATAAACAAGCCAAAGTGAACTTATTATATAAATAAACACACAAATAAGCAAAATTTACAATCCAAATTTACATACAATCAATCACATATTTTCAATCATAATTCTTCACAAAACGCATCAAATTCACAACACAAATCACACATGGCTCGTTAAGCATCAAATGACAAATCACCAAGTAGTCCCCAAAAACACCATTGGCTTTTTTTTTTTTTTTTTTTGAAGTTGAATTTTTTTTTTAAAAAATCACCTTAATTTTCCATTGCCTCATCTTCATAATCTTCATCATTGTCATCTGCAACAGCATCTTGATATTGCTGATACTCCGAAACCAGATCATTCATGTTACTTTCCGCTTCCGTAAACTCCATTTCATCCATTCCTTCCCCTGTATACCA
The DNA here is from genome assembly GCA_025698475.1 of Gossypium anomalum. Classification (NCBI taxonomy): domain Eukaryota; kingdom Viridiplantae; phylum Streptophyta; class Magnoliopsida; order Malvales; family Malvaceae; genus Gossypium; species Gossypium anomalum. The sequence continues at coordinate 70,050,787 of CM046957.1, read as the reverse complement.
GTGCAAAAACGCCTTCCTACGGAACATAACGGTGAATTGTTCGGAAACACGCCGGAACATCTCTTGAATCGACGTCGAATTCCCCATGAATGTTGATGACATTGTTAACCCGGTGGGTGGGATGTCACAAACACTTGATTTAACATTGTTGGGAATCCACTCTACGAAATACGATGAGTTCTTGTTCTGCACATTTATCATTTGTTCATCAACTTCTTTAGTGCTCATCTTGCCTCTGAACATAGCTGACGCCGTCAAGTACCTTCCGTGGCGGGGATCAGCGGCGCACATCATATTTCTAGCATCCCACATTTGTTGAGTTAGCTCAGGGATCGTTAAGGCTCGGTACTGTTGCGAGCTACGGGATGTCAAGGGTGCAAAACCAACCATGAAAAAATGCAGGCGTGGGAATGGGATCAAGTTTACGGCTAGTTTTCGGAGATCGGAGTTGAGTTGGCCCGGGAAACGAAGGCAGCATGTAGCTCCACTCATAGTTGTTGAAATCAAATGATTCAAATCACCAACTGTTCATATAAATGCACAAAAAAGAGGTTACTTGAAAAACATCATATGTAAAAAGTCATTGAATCCTCAAACCTACCTTGGCCAGCAAGAAAGGTTTTATTTCTTTCATTTTGAAGTATATGACTAATTAGATCTCTGAATTACACAAGTAAAGTTGGTTCTGGATCAAGTCAATTTAGATTGGATCAGTTTTAATTTTTAAATTTTGGGTCATTTCAGTTTGAATTAGTTGAGTTTAGGTCACTTTATGTTTAAATTATCTTGAGTTCAAATCATTTCAAATTTTGATCACTTCTAGATGAAGTGCAAACAGTGATATTGATTCCCTTAAAATGAAAAATTATCTATATCATCCCTTTAATTTTTAAGAAATCACAAGTTAGCATAATGGAAAAATTATACTTTAACTCCTTTAAAATAATCTTCTGACTACACCCTGATCACTTTGAGCCAAGTTGTTTCAAGTATGGGTTTGAGGCTTAGTTTTCTCATGTAATTTTGAGTCGGGGTTTTCAAGTTATTTAGAGTTTTGGATTTGAGACTTGGGTTTTCAAGTAAAATTATATGGATTTGCATCATTTCAAGATTTGGTTACTTGTTCGAATTTTTTCAAGTTCTCGTCTATTTTTGGGTTCAAATCAATTCAGGTTTAAGTTAAATAGGTATAGATTGTTAACTTTTTTACTATCGGTATTAATTTTGATCGACTTGGTTGGATCGAATTTTCGTGTTTGAGAATAAACCCAAACCAAATTAGTATACATGAAAATAGAATTTAAATATCAACTTACAGCTGGGATTAGTGAGCTTGAGAGTTCTAAAACAGATATCATAGAGAGCTTCGTTATCAAGCACCATGCATTCATCACCATTTTCCACAAGCTGGTGCACTGATAGAGTCGCATTATAGGGCTCAACCACCGTATCAGACACTTTAGGCGACGGAAAAACCGAGAAAGTCAGCATCATCCGATCAGGGTATTCTTCCTTGATCTTTGATATCAACAGTGTCCCCATCCCCGAACCAGTTCCACCTCCCAAAGAATGACAAATCTGGAAGCCTAGTTGCAAACATTCCATCACAAAAAAAAAATAAATAAATAAATTGTGTCTAACAGAGTCACTTAGCAATTTTATCAAATACCTTGTAAGCAATCACAATTCTCAGCTTCTTTACGAACAACATCAAGAACCGAATCAATCAATTCAGCTCCCTCAGTGTAATGACCCTTAGCCCAGTTATTCCCAGCTCCATTTTGGCCAAAAATGAAGTTATCAGGTCTAAAAAGTTGTCCGTGCGGACCATTACGCAAGCTATCCATGGTTCCTGGTTCAAGGTCCATTAAAACAGCTCTGGGTACGTAACGACCACCACTAGCTTCGTTGTAGTAAACATTAACCCTCTCAAGCTGAACACGAGAAGTACCGACGTAGTTCCCTTTGGGATCAATGCCATGTTCGTCGCTAACAACTTCCCAGAATTTGCCTCCGATTTGGTTTCCACACTGACCGGCTTGAACGTGGAGGATTTCTCTCATGATGGGATTTTTTTGATGAAATCAAATAAAGTATTAAGAACTGAAAACAAAGAAAAGAGAGAGCAATGAACAAAGAACTTGATGGGTGTGTGGGGTTTTTATGTAGGCAAAGACGTGATGATATACGGAAGATAATTGAAGATTGTGACATTGATATTTTTTTTCTCTCTCTTTCTTTGTTGAATAGTAAAAAAGTTTGTAATTTTTGACGAATAAAGAAAAAATAGCTTCATGTGTGTTTGTTTGGAAGAGGGCTTGTCAAATTCCAATGGTGTGTTTATGAGCCGGATCTTGAAGGTGACAACTTGATTGATTCTTCTCATCCTCTAAACTCTAATGTGACTCTCCGTCCGCCATTACTATTTCTGAAAATAAAGATTAATCTCAAAACTTTCACCACCTAAACCTATGGTTTAATGATTTGAACAAGTAATCCAAATAGCTAGAACATAAAGTCACCAGAACAAGAAATTATGGGTTTACATGAATGACCTGAACCCAAAATAACATGAATATTAAAATTATTCAAACTAGAATTAACCTGAACCCAAAGTTGTTGAAATTGACTAGACTAATTGGATATGAAACTTGAACCTAAATAATACGAACTAGTTGAACCAAACTAAAAAAAAAAGGTTGAATTGGGTTTTTTAATTTTTTAATTTTTTTTATGAATTTTAATAATTTATTTATCTTAAATAATATGAATCGGTCAAATTGAGAATCAAAGGTTTGTCTAATTTAATCACTGGTCTAATTCAAAAAACATTGCTTAAACCTAAAATGACTGAAATTCAAAATGATTGTAAGCCACTCTTATCAAAATGAGATAGCAACTTTAAATCATGAATCAATATGATCTAGATTGATCCATCTCAAAACCAATTCGACTCGTCCAATTCTAAAGAAAAATAATTGCACTCAACTTCAATGTTATTTGAACTAGATCGGATCAGTCAATCAAACCCAAAGTCGGTCGAGTATCAGTACGGAAAGTGCTTTTGAACTAATTAGACTGGGAATTGATACGAAATGTTGAATCAGCTAAAATCAATTGAATTGACGGTCAAACTGATAAACTGATAACTTAACTAATCCGACCACCGATCTGGAAGGTGATTGGATCCCTTACAAATCGAAGACCACAAAATTTGTTAAATAATTAAGAGGATTTTAATTAAAAGGATATATTTAGATATTCTCTATTTGACTTTACCTTAATTTCAAAAAGGTACAACCATTATTATATGACTGACCCAATAATTACTACTCTCTCATGAATTTAATCATTCAAACATTTTAAACAAAAGTTGTACTTAATAATTTAGTAGTAATTATGCATACACAAACTCTTATCACTATGATTAAAAATAGAGAAACTTGTAAAACAATTTTGTGGGAAAAGCATGGGCAAGTTGATAAGGAGGCTTTACCCTAAAAATCATTAAAAGATTGGATGTGAGATTTTAGGATGGAATTAGGTGTGTGTTAAGAATAATTATCAATTTATTAAATGAAAAACTAAGGTCATATTCTTTTATTAGACCCTGTATTTTACGTAAATTGTGGATTCAGTACTTGTACTTTAATTTAGTCATTTTCAATCCATGTACTTTCAAAATTTTAAAAGTTTAGTCTTGACCAAATGGTAGCTATTAAATTCATTAAGTTAAATTTTGTTATTTTCAAAATCCGATGCGTCAAATATATTATTACATGTATAATGCCATGTCATTTTGTTATTTCCATATATTACTAAAAAAAACTAACATGGACTAAATCTATAACTTTACGCATAATACAGGACAAATAACAGAATTTAACCAATTAAATTTAATTGCTACCATTTGATTAAGTTTCAATTTTCAAATTTTGAAAAATACAAAGACTAAAATTGATTAAATTAAAATATATATACACTAAATCCATAAATTACGTAAAGTACAGGATCTAATAATAGAATTTGAGCAAAAATTAAAGGTGATAGGAAGGTGGCAATTAAAGGTTTCCATTATTGGAGGGATGAGAGATTTAATCTGTCTCTTCTCAAAATAAAACTAATCTATCTGGACCCTCTTTCCATCCCTTTTTTCACATCACAAGCAAACAATGGTTACTTGTTGGAATCCAATGCTTTAATTTCATTTCAATTAGTGGTGTATGTTTGATATTTGAGAGTGATAATATAAATATGTGTTAGATATGGATATATATTTAATGTAGTTTATTTCTCATGTTTGAGTACATTTGAAGCATAATTGTCCGATATAAATTCGTGAATTTATAATCAGGGGCGGAGCTAAAAAAATTTAGAGGGGGGCCAGAATAAAGTTGTATAATTTTATGATAGAAAAAGTGAAATTTCACCATTTTAATAGTCTATATCTTTATAATTTTTAAAGTATTAAATCAACTTTTTCTCATTCTTGGGGGCCCAAAGTGTAATTTCACTATTTATTAATTTAAACTTTTTAGAATTATAAAAAGACTAAAGGTGAAATTTTTCATTTTAGGGAGGTCGGTGCCCTGCTAGGCCCTTCGCTCTGCTCTATTTATAATATGATTTGGTCATTGTAAATGGTTGTATTTTTGTAATAATTGAGAAAAAAATTGTTAATTTTATAATTCAGAGTTAATTAAATGATGTGGAATTAATTTAAAATAGGGTTAAAATGTAAATTTGTCATCTATAGTTTTTATAAATAAAAAATAAATTTACCACTATTCTTTCATTCTATATTCAACTTTTATTTTGTTGAATTTTAATTTAAAATAATTTGAAGACAAATTTTAATAATAATTTTTATATTTTACTAAAATATTTAACAATAATAAATTAATATAATATTATATTTAAATTAAGTAAAACCGGTTGTTTTATAAAAATAAATAAACTTATTTTTTTTTCTTTTATGATATGTGTATTTTTATTTTTCATGTTTTTATTTCAAATTCTAATTTAATTTATTAAGTTTTAATATTTATAAATTAAATTATTGTTAACTATTAAAATAAAATATTTGAAATTTTTTATTAAATTATATTTTCAAATCATCAAATTAATATTGAGCGATAAATTTCAATTAGAATATCAAAGTTGGTAGCAAAATTTAATAAAATTCAAAGGTTTGTGGTAAATTTCAATCACATAAGATTTGTGGTAATTTTTGTTGCTATATTTTGCTATTGTTTCCACTGTTTTGTTGTTGTTTCTATTGTTTTGCTGCTATTTTTTGTTATTATTTTGTTACCATTTTGCTATTATATTATTACTATTTTGTTGTTGTTTGAATATTGTATAATTATTGTTTTATTGTTAATTTTGTTATTATTTTAGAGGCATTTGCTTGTTAAGTTATATCTATTTTAGTGTTATTTAAGTATAAATATTTTTTTTTATTTTCAATTTGTTGAAAAACATTGGTTTTAATATTTTTAGTGTATTTGATGTATTATATTTTTTAAATTTATTTTTATATAAAAAGAATATTATAAAAAGAATTAATATAGGCGAGTCGAGCAGGGCTCGGGTTTTAACAGTTTTATCTTAGCCAATTTAAGTAAAATTTTAGGCCCATTTTTTGAGCCGAATCTAAGCCTAAAAAACGAACTTAAAATTCTATTGAGGTCTAATCTGATCCATGATCACCTCTACTCATATTTTTTAAAATATAATGGCAATTTTACCGATTCCATACATTATCCACCGATAAATGCTATATTATTTAGCTAACACCACCTCAAGAAATTAATTAACAATTTTTTCTTTGTAACTTTTTAAAATTTTATTATTTTAATCAATTTTCTAACTTACAAAATCTTTGTGCTCATTTTAAAAGTAGATGAATCAAAATGCATTCCCCACTATAGTAGACAAATCTTTAAACTAGTTACATCAGGGATCTGTACAGTAATTTTACCCTATATTTTTTTCATAGGGAAAAATTAGTGTAAGGTGAGACGTTGTTTTCTAAATACAGAAAAGATGTCGTCGTTAATTAAGAACCCATAACTAGAAGTCGTTGTTCATCATAAATGGATACAACAAGTTACCATTTGAAACGACATCGTCTTATCTGTATCATGACAAGAACCATTAGACATCTCATCCCTTGGTGCTCATCTCACTTCTCATGGCTCTCATCACACCATTGTTCAAAGAAGGTTTTTAGAATCGAATTAGTAGTCAAATCAGTCAGGTTATTGATTTGTCGATTCAATCAGTTTGAAGATTCAATTGAATAAATTATTAAAAAAATATTAAAACCCTATTTTAAAGATCAATTCAACCAGTTTTTTGATCCAATTGAATTGGTTTGTACAAGTTCTCGACTCAACCAGTTTTTTAGTTTGTTGAATCAATCCGTACCAATTCCCAACTCAACCAATCTAAAGCTTTTCTACGGATCGATACCCCAAGTAATTCCCAATTCGATGACCGATCCGTTTCAAACAACGTTGATTGAAAACTCTCTCATTTGTCCAACAAAACACCCCCTAATTGTCACAACATAGTGTTTTTAAGAAAATCCATGAGTTAAACAAATACAAGCTGGGCAAAGCTAGGGGCCAAAACAATAATTTTACCAAGATTTTCATTGCTTGCATATCGTTAAAAAGAAATAGATGCCTATGACAACCGAAGCAAAATACTCATAAACAAAAGGGTAAATTCAATCTTTAATCACTAAACTATGGGTAAATTTTTGTTTTGGTCACTTAATTAAAAATGTTACAATTTGGTCATTGAACTATTCAAAAGTTTTCCCCTTCTCTAGACTACATCATTAATCACTAAACTATGACTGTTAAAATCGATGCTATATAGCTTCCTTTGTTCACACTGCCTACACCAATCGAAAGCTCTTTTTCCTTTTCTCTTTTCCAGTTTAGCTTTTTCTTCATGAAACAGCTTTAAACGTTACGAATCTACAAACCAAAAGTCAAATAACTTGTTTTTCTTATCTCCAACACTAACCTTCAATTGACGTGGATCTAAGATATGTTCTTCTACTCATTGATGAATATTGATCCATCATACTAATCGTCAAATTGTCGCTTGGAGCTTGTTAGCGGAGCTTAAAAAATAAGCCTTAACAACCTACTGACTTAAATGAAAACTTTCGAATAGCTTAGTGACCAAATTATAACTTTTTTTTAGTTAAGTGACCAAAACAAAAACTTACCCATAGTTCAGTAACTAATGGTGTGTAATTTACCCTAAACAAAAAGGGAACTAAGGAATGTAGGTTTTTTAAGGGAGATTTTCAATTACCTTGTTGAATTTAGTAGCATGTTATTATTATAAACTAGTATGGTACACCCACGCTTCGTTTTTGGTTGGTTATTTATTTGTATCAAATTATTGAGTTCAAGAATTTAACCCTTTTACTTTTCGGGTCTAAAATATGCTTTCAAAGTATATATAACCACAAAACATATTAATTGGAAAGTTAATGATATTAACTATTTAGACTTATTAATAACATTATCAAAATATAACAACCATACTATGTTAGAAATTAAAGTATAAGGATTAGTTCTCAAATTTAAACATAATAGAGGAGTCAAATTTGAAATTTAATTATTTTTCTATTATGTAAAAAAGTAAAAATTAAAATTTTCTCTAAGTTTCTATACAATTCGTACATTTGGAATATAGTTCTCCCACTTTTATTTTTAGAAATTTAGTCTCTCTACTTTTTGAATTAAAACAGTTCAAGTCTAGTTGTGATCGCCGTTAAAATCTTTCTATTAAATCCATTGTTACGACATTTTGAAATTAAAAAGAATATATTAAGTCATGTAACAATAAAATAATATTGAAAATATCGGTGTGAATTTTTTCTTAAAACACTTATTTGAACTCATCATGATAAAATAATTTTTTTGTTGAAATACTGTTCTTAAGAAAATTTGACGTTAATATTTTGATTGAAATAGTTTACAATATTAACTATTTAGAATAACTAATAACATTATAAAAGTAAATGTACCAAATTATGTAAAAAGAATTAAAGTATATAGATTAACTCTCAAGTTTCAGCACAATACAAGGGCCAAAACTAAAATTTGACCATTGTCTTATAACATAAAAAAAAAATATAAACCCAAAAGAAATGGGAATCACTTGTCAATCTTCAAGATCCTTAGGGCATTTAAATTATATATAACCACGTAACGTTTAGTCGAAAAGTTAATGATATTAAATATTTGGACTAATTAATAACATTATAAAAAATATATAATTAAATTTCAAATTTAAGCATAATAGAGGGACCAAAATAGAAATTTAACTATTTATCTATAATTTAAAAAAAAAAAACACAAATGGTGTGTAGTCTTTCTTTTTATACATAGTTATAGGATCAAAATTGTAAATTGAGAACACTGCCATGCAATATAAAAGGGTTAATGTACTATTTGCCCCCCAAAGTTACACTTAATTATGACTTTGGTACCTAAAGAATTTTTTTTTATCAATTTGATACTTGAAATTTTCAAACGGCAAGCAAGTTATCCCAGCCGTTACTTCCGTTACAAAAAATTGATGTGGCGTGCTCCCACCTAATTTTATGCTTTTTTCTAAAATAAATGCAAAAAACGAGAAAATGCAAAAAAATTCAAAAAAAAAGGAAATCAAGACCTTTTTAAAAAACATAAAATACAAAAATAATTTAAAAAGAAAAAGAAAAGAAATCATTAAAATATATAAAAAAATTATATAGATATACTTATATGCATAGTACTTTTTATTAACCTTGAAATTTTTTATTTTTACTTTTTGAAATTTTACCTTTTATTTTTTAAAATTTATTTTCGCATAAAAAAATAATTATTCAAGGCTTGTCAATTACTTTTTTTTAAAATAATTATAATCTCAATTCTATATAGCAAATATTAGTAAATTATTTTTATATGTAATTGAACTTGAAATTTTGTCTAGATCAATTTCATATTTACTTTAATTTCGTATGAATTAATTAAAAATTGTAGTAAAAAAAAATTAGGAGTGAGCGTTTGATCGAATCAAATTAAATTAAATGAAAAAGTTTCGAGTTAATTGAGTTGACGAGTCTCATTTTATCATGCTAACTCAATTTGAATTTTTTTCGAATTGAGTCAAGTGAAATAAAATTCGAGTTGAGTCGAATCGAGTAGAATTATTTGAGTTAAATTAAAAAAAAATTAAACATGTCAAATTAACATCTTGTTGTTGGAAAATTTGGACATCACATATATAATAAGGATAATTACATGTTATTATTTACTATCATGATAGGTTAGCCCAAATTAAAAGTAATCTAATTTGGTTAGAATTTTATTGGGCTTTTAATTATTAAATAAATAAAGTATGGGTCAAATATGTGTAGATACTCTTCATGGGCTAATTAGAATTTGATTAGAACTAATATGCTAAGGTTATAAATATTAGGGTTATGGTCTCCAAATTACACACAAGATATCTTTTCTAATATTCCATCATTAGGAAAGAGAGAGCAGATATTCCCTGAATTTCTTGTGTGCTAATTTAGAAGATCAAATTCCTAAGATCCAGAAAGTTTCAAGGAATCCATGATTCAGGTACGCTTCCGCATCTAGTTTTGTTCTTGATTTATTCTTAATGATTTGACATGACAGATCCTGGTTTATTAAGTTTTATTTTAGATTTATTTTATAAATCTAACACTTGTTGCTATATAACTAATTTTATTTTAGAGCATATAAACATGTATATTTGAAAACTCTTTCAAAGTAAAATTAGAGAAAAAAATGTTTTAGTATGATAAACTTGAATCCTTAATTTACTTATTTAGGTCTCTGAAATTAGTTTTTAATTATTTTTTCAATTTTTTTATATATTCTTTAGAATTTTTATAAATATTTGGATATTTAAAAATTATTTTGAATTTCTTTTGGAACTTTTTTAATTTTTTGTTGAGAGAGAAATCAACTTGCTCATTTTCAAAATTGAGCAGGGACTAAAGGAGAATTTATACCAATAGGTTATTCGAGTTATTCAAATTATTCGAATTGTAAAATTCAACTTGACTTATACTTGAAACTCGAATTACTTATTCGAATTGACTAAAAAAAAAGCGAATAACTCAATTCTTTTTTCTTTAATGTTTTCAAATCAAGTCGAGTTTACTCCTCAACAAACTCTTACAAATATCACAAGCCTTTAACCTCTTGGATAGCAGCATTTTAATTGTACACATTTCATCATAAAAGAAGACTCCAAATGCACGATCCATAGTTGTACTATACAGAATTTATGTCCACAATTGAACAATCATAGTGGCCTATCACTTCTTTTGCAGTTCATCGATCCGTCACCCTATTTGTATTTAAATTAATTAAACTTGAAAGCATCTAAATTTAAAATAATTTAACTCAAAATTAAATCAAATCTCAAATGAAAAACGTTGATTGAATAAAATTATGACCACTACGAATTCATTTGCATAGAAATTTATGGTAATGACAGCCCCACTTCAGAATCAAAAGTGTTGAAAAACACACATAAACAACATGTAAGGTTAAAGCTTGATGGGCATCGAAACCACTAAATAAAAATTCTTACAACAAAATAATACAAAAATAGCAGCATAGAGTAGTAGGTTTGAATCCACAGAGATTGGTTATCTAATTTTTTCTTTCCTTGTGACTAAAATTATTGTCGCGGCAATAGTCATACATACGACTCATGATGAGCTTGCTAAAAATAAATAAATAATGGGGGGAATGAAAATGTTTGGGAAGTAAATGAAATGAAATAGCAGCAAATAACAATTATATTAATTGAAAATAAAATAAGTAAATGGAGTTGAATTTCGTAAGCAGTAATATAAAGCATTAACCTTAGACTCGGTTAATTTCGATTTTGAATCGGTCCTTGAAAATGAGTTTCTTCCTCCAAATCATAAGCTGGTTCTAGTGGCTATGAACGTCCCAACCAGCAATTCTTCCTTTCATAGTTGATTCAGGTATGACCTACAAACCAACCATTATCGATTGTCTAACTGCAATACACGTGTTCGGAATTCGAGACCTCGACAGCCTTACGTTTTGAAGAACCCAACTCGAATCAATGACCTCAACTATGTGGATCATTTAAATCAGATCATTATCTCCCTTGACGAAACTTCCACTAGTATGACCCCACCAAGATACGTCAATTTATTCGCGGGAATCCGAATACAACACGGTTGATTCGACTTCTCAATTATACGCCAAACAACTCCAACTCAACGCTTGCTTTTTGAATTGAAATTGAATTGACTTTAAGGGACGAATTTGTACTATCCCATATTCCGGACAGATGGTGAATACTGTTATAAAAGATTTTTATTACGAATTCATTTCTCACTATTCTTGAATAGAAAGAATATCGGCCTAAAACTAAGTTGAAGTTTAATAAAGCATGAGATTAATCATGCTAGTTGGTGTATGTAAATGATTTTAATAAAAATGGTTGAAGGTGGAAAGGGAAAGGTACTTAGAAGTAATTTAGCCAAAATAATGAAATGAAAAAAAAAGAAAAGAGACAGAATGTCTATACTTTAGTACTGGCGTAAAAGAAAGAAAGCAATGAATTTTATTCAATTTTCAAGTGTACTCAAAGCGACTTTCAAAGGCCACCACACACCTTATTTATATACATATCATATGTTAAAATTAGTCTAATTCAACTAACAATCAATTACATGAAATCACATTTATATCAGATTTTTTTTCTAAATATAACTTTTACAAAGTCAAAAATTTGATTAGTCCTTAAATATCTCTAATTTTCTAATTCGGCCCCTTTTTTTATTGTTTGTGCTCCAATTTAGTACTTTTCTGCTTGTTTTTTAATGAAAGAATCCAAATTTTATTCCTGACAGAATTTAAATAGAAAATCACCAAGTTAATAGGAATTAATTCATGAATTAATTGATTTGAACACATAAAATATACAAAATAAACATAATATCAAAGCTCAAAGCATTTTGTACAATTTTAATTTAATTATTGAATCTTGACAAACCTTGAAAGAACCAATTTCATATACATATTGTGTTTTTAAAATTTTTTCATAATTTTTTGGAATTTTTTTATTTTTTTTATTTTTTTCTGCTATGTTTTTTTTAATTTTATTGTGAAAAATAAAATTTAAAAAAATAGAAAAATATTCAAAGGTGATTAAAAATTACTATAGATATTTATATATCCATATTATTCCATGTTTCTTTTTTCTATCTTTGTACTGTTTTTTTTCTTTTTTCTTTTTCACTATTTTTTATAATTTATTTTTAGAAATTTAAATTCTGAATATTTTTAATTTCTTTTTGAGATTTTTCACCTTTTTTGTTTTATTTATTTAAAAAAGAGAGTGACGTGGCACACTCTTAGCATGCTACATCATCTTTTTCTGTAATAGCAATAATGACTAGATAATGTACTTGGCGTTTGGAAACTTCATATATTAAATTGAATAAAAAAATTCTTTAAATATTAAATTGATAAATTGGATGTCACTTTGGAGGGCAAATATTACATTAATCCTATAAAAAATTGTGTGAAGAATATGTGTTGGGTAAAGGACGTGTTGGACTTGAAGATCCCTTTTAAATTTAACTTTGAGCATATTCTAAGGATTAAAATTGAAATTATACCATTGTTTTAAAATTTCATGAAAAGAAAAGAGATTTGTATGCTTATTTGAGAGGTGTCGGTATAAGAATAATTTGTAAGAATATTTCTTATATCATATCTGTTTTTTAATGCAATACTTAGAATTATTTATAGTCCTTTTTCAAATTTCCACCCATAAGTAGGAGGATAATACGCTTCAACACACTCAAATTTACGTTCTCCTGCATTAGCAATAATGACTATGCCAATAGAGTATTATTTTTCTTTTTTAAACTGTAAACAATTATTACATTGTCTAATTTTTCTAAACAAAAATAAGCATTTTTTTATTAATACTTTTTAAAAAAAATAAAAACATATTTTTTTATTTTTTTCCAATTTTAATATTGAATAAATTAATTTTTTAAATCAAAATAATTTAAATTTGTAAATTTTAAAAATGAACAACTAAGCACAATTAATTGTATATATTTGTTATTAGTATGATAACAAATTCAGTCCACAAAATTTACACATTGTGTTAATTTGACTTTGATTTAATAAATTTAGTCCATAACATTTACACATTCTGTTAATTTGACTTTAATTTAACAAATTTAGCCTGTAACATTTACATATCTCGTTAATATTTACAACAAATATTGTGGGTACCAAATTTTGCCCGGGCCCATTTACCTTTAAAGCCCAAATTTTTAAACCAAAAATAAACCTCCAAAGACCAAAAATAGAACCAAAATCAAATCAAAAACAAAATAAAAACAGACCCAATTTTGAAGCCCAAAATTTTGAACCAAAAACAAACCCCAAAACATTTTCAGCCAAAATCTTAACTTCCAACTACCTCCATGCTTCCACTACCCATGTTCTCTGCTACCATACCCACGTTTTGCCTTCACCTGCAGCAAAAAGAGGTAGAAACAGTTAGAATTTAGGCTATAAAGCCATGAGAGTGTAACATTGTTTTTTTTGGTGGAAGGTGAGTTTTTGCTGTAATTTATTTCTGTTTTTTCCCTTGAAAAATAGAGGATAAAAATACATACAAAGAGACATAGCAACGATTTTTGTTGAAGGTGATTAAAAGCCTCTTTTTTTCTTTTGATTTTATTGGCCCTTTTCTTCGATTTATTTCCTATTGTATGTAAATAATAAGAGAAAGGAGGATAAGCTTACCGGAGTCACTGTCGAAGGCCTTGTTGGGTGTGAGCGGAGGCTAGTATTTCAGCGATGAAGTAAGGGGAGAATGAGAGATTGGAGAGCATGAGGTTTTTTTAAGGAAAAAAGGAAAAATAAATGGGTTTCAAGATAGTTTTTCTAGAGTAGTAAATGTTAAGCAGTAGCATTGGGAAGGGAAGAGTTAGTGGCTAACTTGGTCCACGCACACTTGCTTTTTAAATGGGGAATTTGCACTTTTAATCCCCCTCCTTTGAGTCCACTCCTAAATTGGCCTAATTCACATTTTATTGTCTTTCAAAATTTTTCCTAAAATTTGCATACTGTTTTAATTTGGCCCGCGCATGGGTGAAGTGTTTTGGAGCATGGTTTATTTGCTTTTCCAGTCCTTACGAATTTACGCGCTCTACATTTGGATCCTGATTTTGACTTCAACTGCTTATTTTGTTTATTAATTGTCCCTTTTATTTTATTTTTATTTTAATTAATTTGTTATTATTATATGTATAATTCAGTATTTCTTTAATTTATTTAACATTCAACTTTTAAAATTTATTTAAACATACGTTTTGGATTACCTCATTGTGATTATTATTATTATTACTATTATTATTATTATTATTATTATTATTATTATTATTATTATTATTTTGTTATTTTGTTTCAATTGTAAAGAATATTTTTTAAAAAAAAATCTATTTTATGTAGTATTACTCTAAATTCTTGCATTATATTTAATTAAAATATTTTTATATATTATTTTTGTATGTTATTATTATTTTGGTTTTTTTTATTATCTTTATATGATATTCATTTTTTATCTATTTTATTGAAAGTTAATTATTTTAAATACAGTTTATTATACTCATTATTATTTATTATTTATCATTAATGATAGCTTAACATCGTTATTATTTTAATTTTACAATTGCCACTATATTTAGTAATACTATTGATATATTGCTATTATTGTCATGTTTATTATATTATCATATTTATGACTATTGTTGTTTTTTTATTTTATTAATATAGGGTTAGCATGTTTCTCATATTATCATTTTTATGTCATCCATCATTATTTATCTTTTTTTTTCCCCCCAAATTTTAATCGTTTTAGTTCTTTTATTCCATAATGTATTCTCAACTTGTTTTAACATAAAAACAATTTTCTATACTTAATCGTTTTAAAAAACGAGCCCTACCGTATTGGGTTCATTTTTATATCGATTTAAGTATTTTATTCAATGTCTTATTCCCAAATAGTTTTTAATAAAGGCAATTTTCTATACTTAATCGTTTTAAAAAACGTGCCCTACCGCATCTTGGGTTTCGCTTTTTATTCGATTTTAGTATTTGAATATCCTTCTTAATCAATTTATTCTTTAAATTTTCTCCTAAAAGTGGTAATTTTCGATATTTGGAAGTTCAAAAATTGTACCCTACCGTATTGGGTCTCGGTTTTTGTTCGATTCGGATATTCGAATTTCCTTCTTATTAAATTTCTACAAGTTTTGAAAAGTGGAGGCGGTGTTTTGTATTTTAAAAATTCAAAAAATCATGCCCTACCGTGATCTGGGTTGGGGCTTTATGTTTGATTTAAATATCCGAATACCCCTTTTAAAAAAAAAAAAGTGCTCGAATTTTGGGATTTTTTTAAAATAAAAGACAAGCTCATAATTGGGGGTCAAAAACGTTGTGTCCTACCGTACTGGACGTGATGTTTTACCTTGGAGCGAGATGGTCTTTAACTCATGTTTAATTTGCTCAAATGTTTCAAAAAGGAGGATCGTTCTTTAAAATATTCTCAAGTCTTTAATTTTTGACATCAAGACATAAAGTAATCAATAAAGTACCGATTTCGGGCGTATTGGGGGTACTAATCCTACCTCATACGTAACTGACTCCCGAGCCTATCTTCTCAAAATTCGTAGACCAAAATGTTTTATAAGGTGTCACAATCACACCACAAAAAGGATTGGTGGCGACTCCGAATTTTCGTTTTCAAAAGTCGATTAATCGTTTTAAAAAATGGTTTCGACAGCTTGGCGACTCCACTGGGGACATCAAAGAGAGTCGAGCTGTAAATTGATTATTTTCTGTCTTCTTGTCAAAAATTAGAAATTTAGTTTTTAAATTTACGATCCTCTCATGGTATTTTTTGTGTTTTGTCGATTTTTATCATGTGAGTTTTACTTTATTTATCGAGTCTTTCGATATTTTCTTGCATCATATTGCATGACCGTTGTGGTCGCACCTTTTAAGTGGGAGTGAGAAACTATGCTTTCGTGAGGTTTTCACCTCCGCATGGGCTAGGGGATCGCTTCCGGAATACATTCGTACTTATGTCTTCGTGAGGTTTTCACCTCCGTATGGGCATAAGGAAATGTATTCCCCTGAACTGAACTTGATCCATATGAACCTATAATGGGCGAGGGTCGAGGAATCTGCTGGTTCAAGTACCTTTACTCTAGGACTAAACCCCATATAGTGAGTCAGTAGAGCCTCATTTTAGGTAGAACTACACCTAGATCTAGCGGTTCTGCAAAATAGATGCTTGATTGCTTTGATTTTTATATATATGATTCTCGACTGCTTTTATTTATTTATTTTTTTTTATTATTTTTTTAACAAAGATTGCATATCATTTTCACCATAAAAGAAGGTGTCGATTTACGATTCAGTTACTAAATAGAAAGTTTTGCCATGGAGAGCGGATTCTCTGATAAAGTGGAATATAATGCGTTTACCCAGAAATGGTCAGAGAATGCACAATTAGAAAAAGGTGACAGTTTGGCGGGGGGGTATACATCGGAGTTATGGGACTTTACCCGTATTAGTGTGACACAGAATGATCTTAGGGAGCTGAAAGAGATATGGAGTCATTGGGATGGTGAGATGAAGCAGTTATTTTATCATAATTATGGTGATATGTCTTATCTTCTTGATATTAAAGTAGATAAGTCTTTGTTTCGAGCCGTGGCTCAATTCTGGAATTCTGCTTACAGTTGTTTTACTTTTGGAAATGTGGATTTAACGCCTACTATAGAAGAATATACAACTTTGCTTAGATGTCCGAAGTTTCAAACCGACAAGATTTATTCTAGAATTGTCAATGTCCCAACTTTTGTCAAGAGATTAATGAATATTACCGGGATGAGTGAGCAGTGGGTTGTGGCTCGAGTCCAGCAGAAGGGGGATGGGAAGTGTATCCCTTGGGTAAGTTTGAGAGAGCTGATTTTGACGCATCCTGATATGAAGAGAAGAGTTGACGTCTTTGCTTTAAGTGTTTATGGGTTATTGGTTTTCCCTAAAGCTTTAAGGCATATAGAAGAAGCAGTTACCAATTTATTTGACCAACTTGGTAAAGGGATCACACCTGTTCCTGCAATATTAGCTGAGACTTTCAGATCTTTGAATGCATGTCGAAGAGCGGGCGAAGGCAGATTTATTGGATGTGCACAGCTTTTATTAGTTTGGTTCAATAGCCATTTCTGGAAGATGGAGAAGGTCTCTTATCAACCCTTCCTCCAAAATTTCTCTCCTTTGAAGGGAAATTCCGGCTCCGTTGGGGAGGGAGGATTTATCAGAGGAGAGATGGATGGCGATCTTCGCAAAATCTTCAAGAGGAGGACATCGAGTGGAGAGCCTCTTGGATGGTTCCCTGTAAGATTCTTTTTAGGTGTGGAGATTATGATTGGGTTCCTTTGTTAGGTATTTGGGAGGCATTGGTTATGCCCCTTTCCTCGTATCGAGGCAATACAGGTCGAGGCAATTCATACCTGCAACACAGGGGCTAGCTCAGAGCGAGTTTTGTTATAAAGGGGATAATTACAAGAAAAAGGTTAGAGAGATTTGTAATGCTTGGGACCGAACATATCGGATGGAAGGAGTTGCTGTAAACCCGATGGTGACTCCTGGGTATAACGAATGGCGAAAAAGAAGGGTTAATGATAACATTCTGAGGCCAAATCTAGAAGATGCTCGACCGATAGAGGAATATCTACGAGTGGTCCCCTCTGAGTTAGAAATTATAAGGCAAGACTTCGAAAAGAAAAGTTCGGAGTTAGAAAAGAAAATAGAAATGAGCTTGAGGAGGAAAAGGTATACTTGAAGTTAGATGTTGATGTCCGTAAGTCTGGGGCCGAGAATTTAAGAAAAGGAAAGAGAAAAGTTGAAGAGGACCTTGCTAGTTTGAAGGAATATTACAAGAGATATCGTGCATCGATGAAGAAACGCTGGCTTAGGTAAAACGTCTGAACAGTGGAGACAAGAAATTCAAGAAGAAAAGGCTAAAACTGATCAATGGAAGAAGAGGTTCCATGATACTAAGGCACGAGAGGTTGGGTTAGAGAAAAGCTTGGATGATAGTCAAAATGAAAAGGAGATGTTAAGGGCCCGGGTAGCTGAGTTAGAGAAGGTACTACACCAAAGATCGAAGTCGTAATTCGGTGATTGAGTTAAATGCCGCTTTAAGTAGGATCGAGGATTTGAAAGGAAAAGTAGAAGAACTGGAGTCTATACTTCAGAATTGTGAGCTCCGAATTAAACGACTGGAAGCAAATAACGGTCAATTAAGCGAGCAACTTCATCGATCTCAAGATCAGGTCCGGGATAGAGATTACCTCATGGGTGAAGCTATATTCCAAATACGAGAAGTGGTCACATTTACTTACGCACTCTGCGCTTCAGCAGAGATGTCTTGAGTGCCAAATATGAGTTAGTGTCAGAATGAGGGCAGGAGTTAGCATCCCTTCTTAGGAAAGTGAAAACTTTGAGCATTAAGGCTAAGCCGTATATGTAATCCGTTTTATGTAAGGGATTTTGTTTTTTTGTAGTAAAGTTTTCTAAATGGAATTGAATCAGAATCGACGTCTTCTTTTTGCATTCATTTCATGCATTTGCATTATATCATGTGCATTAGCTTTCATAAAAAGATCTCTAATTGATTAAAATTTATTTTAGTTAATCTGGAAACTCGCGAAAGTTCATCGATTAAGTACCACTATAATACGCGAAGGAAAACGAGAGCCATGGACCAAAGATTAGAGAAATTAGAACAGATGCAGAAGGAAATGCAAGAGCAACTGCATTTACAGATGCAAGAGCAGTTAGCCAAAATACAGCAAGACATGAGAGATCAAATGTTAGAATCCCAGAAAAACATGATAAACCAATTTGCACAAATGTTGGCTGGAGCTTCGAATAAGGGAAAAAGTCCTATGATTGGTACCGAAAACGATGATGAAGACCCTTCTGTTCCCCCAGGATTTACCCCGGTGGGCATCCAAATGCCACAACCTAGGGCATCTGTTAACATTAAGCCTCTATGTCAAACTGGTACTTCAGCTCCGATAAATTTCCCAATAGGCTCAAACTCTAACCCCGAGGATAATTTGGCGAATCCTAGGGTCCCCGATTTCGATGAGGCAGTAGAAATGGAAAATACGAGAATGGAAATCCCAAAGCAGCTAGAGGATCGTTGCAAATGGCTTGAGGAGAAGTTCAAAGCGTTGGAAAACGCTAATTATCACGGTGGGATTGATGCTAAGGATCTGAGCCTGGTCCCAGACCTAGTACTTCCTCCAAAGTTCAAAATGCCAGAGTTTGAGAAATACAACGGGACCAGTTGTCCTGAGGCTCACATCACAATGTTCTGTCGAAGGATGACAGGATATATCCATAATGATCAGTTGTTAATCCACTGCTTCCAAGATAGCCTGACTGGGGCAGCGGCGAAATGGTATAACCAGTTGAATCGGGGTCAAATTAGTTCATGGAAAGACTTGGCACAAGCTTTTATGAAGCAATATGGCCACGTGACGGATATAGTACCTGATAGAATCACTTTACAAAGTATGGAAAAGAAGCCGAATGAAAATTTCAGGCAATATGCCCAAAGATAGAGAGAAGTCGCTACGCAGGTTCAACCGCCATTGCTTGAGAAGGAAACGACTATGTTGTTTATCAATACCCTGAAAGCACCTTTCATCAATCACTTGCTAGGAGGTGCAACCAAGAGTTTTTCGGATATAGTAATATCCGGTGAGATGATAGAAAATGCAATAAGGTGTGGAAAGATAGAAGCGGGAGAGAGCACCAAGAAGTCAGTCCCACGAAAGAGAGAAAATAAAGTAAACAATGTAAGTAGGAGTTATGCAGCACCGATCACTGTGAATCAACCGAGAATAGCAAACCCGAGTCAGCAAGTCTCATCAAAGCAAGAGTCTGATACAAAGCGGAATACAGAAAAACTCCTGTTTATGTCCATTCCAATGTCGTATAAGGAGTTATATCAAACTTTATTTAATGCACATGTTGTATCCCCGGTTTATTTGAAACCGATGCAACCTCTGTATCCCAAATGGTACAACGAAAATGTCCAGTGCGAATACCATGCGGGAATCACAGGACATGCGATAGAAAATTGTACCACATTCAAGAGGTTAGTGGAAAAGCTCCTTGAAATGGGCATCATAAAATTTGATGAATCATCTAGCGGGAAAATCCGCTGCCCAATCATGCCGACAAAGGGGGTAATGCAGAATTGAGAATCACCAAAGAGATTTAGAATGACTGTGGGTGAAGTAAGGACACCGCTGAGAGAGAGGGTTTGGAAGGAAATAATGAAGAGAGGGTTAATCACGCAGAGTTCGAGAAACAGATCTCAGAAAATGGGGAACTATTGTGAGTTCCATGATGAGGAGGATCATGAGATCCAAGAATGTGATAAATTTAGGGCTCTAATACAGGAACTAATGGACAACAAAGAGCTGGAATTCTTTGAATATATAGAAGAGAGAGATGTATGCACCTCGGAAGGAGGGTCGTTAGGAGAAGACTGTGAGATTAATCGGCCAAAAGTAATTATTTCACAGCCAAAGATTAATGAAATTGGATTGAAAATGGCACCAAGAATAGTGATACAGAAACCCGTTGCTTTCCCTTATAAGGATAGCAAGAGGGTACCTTGGAGCTATAATTGTAATGTGACAATCCCGGGAGGGAAGAACCAGGTCAACACGCAAGAGGAAGCCCAGGATATAGGTTTTCATACTAAAGCTGATTTAGTAAAAGGGAAATCTTTATTGAAGCAAGGGGAGGAGCCACCTGTTAAGGAGCCAATAGCTGAGAATGAGGCAAATGAGTTTTTGAAATTCCTAAAGCACACGTTGAATATAGTGTCGTGGAGCAATACACAAACAAACCACTTCGCATCTCTGTGATCGACCTTACTTTTAAGCTCGGAGATACACCGTAACGCATTAATGAAGGTGTTAAATGAGACCTATGTTGCGAATGACATCACAGTAAACAAGCTAGACCGTCTTATCAATAACATAAGCGCAGATAACTTCATCTCATTCAAATGACGATAAAATACCATCGGGGGTAGGGGATCTACTAAGGCCTTACACATCACTACCCGCTGTAAGGGGTATATTGTGCCGGGGTTCTAATTGATAATGGGTCAGCGTTGAATGTTTTACCCTTATCTACATTGAATAGGTTGCCAATAGACAACTCTCACATGAAGACGTGTCAGAACATGGTGAGAGCATTTGACGGGACTAAAAGAAAGGTGATGGGAAAGATCGAAGTACCTCTTTTAATTGGTCCGAATACATATGAGGTAGATTTCCTAGTGATGGACATTAGGCCCTCCTATAATTGCCTGTTAGGGAGGCCTTGGATTCATGCGGCAGGGGCAGTACCATCATCATTGCATCAAAAGTTGAAATTGATAATGGAGGGTCGATTAATAACAATAAACGCGGAATAGGACATTATTGCATCTGTCACCAGTGATGTACCATACATTGAGAAGGATGATGAAGCATTGGAGTGTTCTTTTCGTTCGTTGGAGTTTGTGAATGCCACTTTTATTATGGAGGGAAGTAAGATCTTGATACCCAAAGTGTCCAGTGCTACAAAAATGGGCTTACAACTGATGGTTGGAAATGGGGCATTGCTTGGAAGAGGACTCGGAAAGTATTTGCATGGACGGGTCGAGGTACCAGTCTTAACTGATAAGCGGGATTACTTTGGCTTGGGATATAAGCCGGATGCAAAACAAAAAAGGAAGGAAGCAGAGAAGAGACAAGGGAGACGAAGAGCACGTTTAGGTGGGGCAGAAGTCAAGTGGGAGCCAATGAGCTTTCCCCACATATCTAAAACTTTTGTGTCGGGAGGAATGATTCATCTTGAGAGCGGGGTGACAAGGGAAGAATATTTTGAAGACATGTTCGTTAGCCTGAGCGTTAATGCTATACTTGGAGAAGAAGTGGAAGGAGGAAACTTATCGGGTATTCTCCCTTACGAGCCTGGAAGTGTGCTGAGCAACTGGACTGCAGAAGAGATTCCTGTAGTTTTTAGAGCAAGTTCAAAGTAATGTTCAGAACATACTTATTGTTTTCAGCCTAGAACAATAAGAATCTTTCGTGAAATAGGCTCATGTTTAAATATCGTTATTTTCAATAAAGAAATGCATTTTTCTCACTCTTCGAGCAAATATTTTCATTCATTGTCATATTACAAATAAGCTATTCTTAGATTCATTTTTGGACATTCTTTCATATTTGCAACAGGTCCCCAGATATCAATGTCACGAGTAGTACTGATACGGACCTTGAATCTCTTTTTGAGCAAGATTTGTGCTTAGAGGGATCTCAGGATTTTGAAGATGACGAGGATTATAGTTTATCTCAGGACTTGTTAAGGATGGTAGAGCGAGAAGAGAAACAGATCTTGCCTCACCAGGAGACAATTGAGAGCGTGACCTTGGAAGAAGGAAAGGAGGTGAAAATTGGCACTTGCATTAATGAGAGGACAAGACAGGACCTTATTGGATTATTACGAGAGTTCAAGGATGTCTTTGCGTGGACGTATCAGGATATGCCAGGTTTAAACCCCAATATTGCGGTGCACTGTGTCCCCACAAAGGAGGAGTGTAAGCCCGTACAGCAGAAGCTCCGAAGGATGAGACCCGATGTGGCAGTGAAAATAAGAGAAGAGGTTAAGAAGCGGTTTGATGCTGGCTTCTTACGAGTGGTTAATTACCCAGAATGGGTAGCTAATGTTGTCCCCGTCCTAAAAAGATGGAAAAGTAAGGATGTGTGTGGATTACAGAGATCTAAACAAGGCTAGTCCAAAGGATAACTTCCCCTTGCCTCACATTGATACCCTAGTAGATAATACGGCAGGCTACTCACTATTCTCTTTTATGGATGGATTCTCGGGGTATAACCAGATTAAGATGCATCCTGAAGACATGGAAAAGACTGCATTCATAACCCTGTGGGGAACGTTTTGTTACAAAGTGATGCCACTCGGTTTGAAGAACGCGAGCAACGTATTAAGGGGCTATGGTAACCCTCTTTCATGACATGATGCATAAAGAGATTGAGGTTTATGTTGACGACATGATTGCAAAGTCTCGAACAGAAAATGAGCACTTACAAGTCTTAAAGAGGTTATTTCTGAGGTTGAGGAAATTTCAACTTAAACTCAATCCGACGAAATGTACTTTTGGAGCCAGGTCAGGAAAATTACTGGGTTTCGTTGTTAGTGAAAAGGAATTATAGTTGACCCTGACAAAGTCGAGCTATACAAGAATCGCCTCCACCCGTACTCAAAAAGAAGTTCGTGGTTTCCTAGGAAGATTAAACTATATTGCCCTTGTTCATTTCACAACTAATGAAAAAAATGTGACCCCATATTTCGCCTCCTTAAGAAACATAATCCAGGTGTATGGGATGATGAGTGCCAAAAAGCCTTTGACAAGGTTAAACATTACTTGTCCAACCCTCCAGTGCTGTCGCCGCCTAGTCCTGATAGGCCATTAATATTGTATTTATCGAAGATTTGACAATTCAATGGGATGTGTGCTTGGCCAACATGATGAGACCTAAGGAAGGAAAAGGCGATATATTACCTCGATAAAAATTCACCGAGTGTGAAATGAGATATTCATCGATTGAAAAATTATGTTGCGCTTTGGTTTGGACCACTTTCGGAGATTGAGGCGTACATGTTGTACCATACGACATGGTTAATTTCAAACTAGATCCTTTAAAGTACATGATGGAATCAATCTGCGTTGAGTGGAAGGATGGCCCGATGGCAAATTCTCGCTTCCGAGTTTGACATTGTCTATGTGAACCAGAAGGCCATTAAAGGGAGTGCCATAGCAGATTTTCTGGCCAGTAGAGCTTTAAAAGATTATGAACCTCTGAACTTTGATTTTCCCAATGAAGATTTAATGTATGTAGCAACTACCGAAGAAAGCACGTCCGAAAATTTTTCTTGGAAACTAAATTTTGATGGGGCATCAAATGCCGTTGGTAACGGAATTGGGGCAGTTTTGATATCCCCAAGTGGAGATCATTATCCATTCACTTGCAGGTTGGATTTTGACTGCACAAATAATATGGCAGAGTACGAGGCGTGTATCATGGGAATTCGTGCAGCCATAGATCGTAAAATCAAGGTGCTAGAGGTATATGGAGACTCTGCATTGGTGATCTATCAGCTCAAAGGGGAATGGGAGACGAGAGATCCTAAATTGATCAGTTATCGAAAGTTAGTTTTGGAATTGATTGAGCAGTTTGATGATGTCACTTTCTTTTATCTCCCACGTGATGAGAATCAGATGGTCGATGCCCTGGCTACATTAGCTTCTATGATCAGAATAAATAAACAAGATGATATGAAGCCAATTCAGATGAGTATTTGTGATGCTCCAGCTTATTGTTGCAATATAGACGAAGAAGAGGGGAGAGATAGCCATCCTTGGTATCATGACATTCTGCGATATGTAAAGAATCGTGAATACCCCGATCAGGCCACTGAAAATGACAAGAGAATGTTGAGAAGGCTCGCTAATGATTATATCTTAGATGGAGAGATCCTGTATAAAAGGAGGAAAGATCAGATATTGTTAAGGTGCGTTGACGCTGTGGAAGCGAAGAAGATTCTGGAAGAAGTCCATGAAGGTGTTTGTGGAACGCACGCCAATGGGTTTACAATGGCGAGGCAGATCATGAGATTTGGGTACTACTGGTCTACGATGGAGGGAGATTGCATCAGTTACGCCAAGAAGTGCCATAAGTGCCAAATTTATGGGGATAAAATCTATGTGCCTCCTTCTCCGCTTCATGTTATGACTTCCCCATGGCCTTTTTCAATGTGGGGCATGGATGTCATTGGACCAATCTCGCCGAAAGCCTCTAACGGTCATCGGTTCATTTTTGTGGTCATTGATTATTTCACCAAATGGGTAGAGGCTGCTTCATATGCCAACGTCACAAAGTCGGCAGTCAGTAAGTTCTTGAAAAAAGAAATCATATGTCGATATGGCATGCCAGAAAGGATCATATCAGACAACGCATTGAATTTGAATAATAGCGTGATAGTAGAGGTTTGCAGACAGTTCAGGATTAAGCACCACAACTCGTCACCTTATCGCCCAAAAATGAATGGTGCGGTTGAGGCAGCCAATAAGAATATCAAAAGGATCGTGGGGAAAATGACTGAGACTTACAAGGATTGGCATGAAAAGTTGCCATTTGCTCTTTTTGCCTATCGAACATCTGTTAGAACTTCTACCGGGGCAACACCTTACTTATTGGTTTATGGGATGGAGGCAGTTTTACCCATTGAAGTCGAAATTCCTTCTCTTCGGGTCTTATCAGAGTTGAAGCTAGACGAAGCAGAATGGATTCAGTCCCGGTATGATCAGCTGAATTTGATTGAAGAAAAGAGATTGAAAGCTATTCATCATGGTCAAATGTACCAGAGACGAATGATGCGAGCTTATAACAAAAAGGTTCGCCCTAGAGTATTCCGTGAGGGGGATTTGGTGTTGAAACAAATTCTCCCTATGCAAAAAAAGATTTTAGAGGAAATGGATGCCAAATCGGGAAGGACCTTATGTGGTAAAGAAGACTTTTTCTGGAGGAGCATTGATATTAACTGAGATGGATGGTAGGAACCTGCCTAACCCAATAAATTCAGATTCAGTCAAGAAGTATTTCGCTTAAGAGGCGAAGGCCTGCAAAGGGCGCCTAAAAAAAAAAAAAAAAAGAGAGGCCAAGGTGAAAACCCGCAAAGGGCACCTTGTGACCAATGGGGTTTTGAATTGAAAACCCGAAAAGGGCAGTTCAAATTTTGATCGAAGGTAAGGGCAGATGGTATTTTCGCTATGCCTGAATTGTCAGAGAAAAGGTATGCTACATCTTGGGGCATCGACGAAGTACCCTAGATCTCCTAGACACATGCTGAGTTCAAAATAGGCCTCAAGATGTTCGTATATAGAGCGCTTTCGATTTGTGATATCTAGGGCACCTAGTTTCATATCTTACCCATGCTGTATTTATTTTTGGCTCTAATTTTCCAGAGATATGGTCTCAATAAATTTTCTTCTTATGATATTTGCCATATTGGATTAACGTTTTTTTTTTTGGAGCTATGTTCCTAAACAATTTTCTATTAGCTTATTATTATTTTTTTTTCTTTCTTTCTTTTTCTCTTTTTCTCTCTTTCGAGCATTTTTTTTGCATTGAAATGACGATTAATAGACTAATAATACTCTCACAAAATAGGTTTTGTATATTATTTTGGAAGCTTCTAATGTTACAAGAACCGGAAACAAGACTATTGTTCAGAGTTCCCCAAGCCTAAGTGCGGGAAATATGGAAAAGAGGGGTCTAAGTTAGTACACTTCTCAGGATTTTGTTTATCAGAGGTACCTTGACGAATAACGAGCAATGTCAGCCCAAGTTTGAAGAGGGGCTTATTCTCGAGAGAAAAATGATATTCAGCGTCCATGCAAATATCAGACCTACACATCTGATCATGACACCCAAGAAATGATGTGACAGATCAAATTAATGGAGGAAGATTCAAATTTTATACCCTTAAATTGCGAGGGGAATGGTTGGAGAGGAATCATATTATATTACCCTGAGTTGCAGTGGGAGAGTTTGAAGATGGTGCCAGCCAGAAGTATGATGGACTGGACCTTGAAGTTATAGTGGGGCAAGCCAGTTGAAAAATGGGATTGTTTCTACGAGTTCTCTATCGGAAAGTATCAGCTGAACGAGAAGACCCATGTCAGTGAAGTAATAGCTTTAACAGACAACGAGTAATGTCAGCCCAAACGTGTAAAAATGGATCATTCTCATAACATTCTGCATTCATACAGATGTCATTCATAATACATTTAGTTAGGAGCATTTGATTTATATTAATCATGACATCCTAATCATTTGACATAAGCATACCCTAGGAAATCAATTCTACGATGATTCCCAGGTGGACAATTTGGCAAAATTGAAAACTACAAATCGATCTTCACCGAGAGAGCTGCGGAGCGAGATCAAATTTTGGTAGATCTTATCTTCACTGAGCGGGAGAGCGGAGCGAGATCAAATTTTAGCAGATCTCATCTCACGGCGTGGAGTGGAACAGATTAAATTTTGGTAGATTTTATCTCCTAAGCGATGAGTGGAGCGGATCGAAGACGATGAGCCTTAATCCCTAGCGAGGGGGTAATAGGCGAGAAAATGACAGATCTTTATCTCCTAAGCAATAGTGGAGCAGATCAAAGATGGTAAGTCTTAACCCCAGGCGGTAGGGTAACTGATCAAAATATGAGATCCTATTTCCCTAAGCAATAGTGGAGCGGATTGAAAATGGTAAGCTTTATCTCCCGAGCGGCGGTGGGAGCAAGTGAAAATTACAGATCTTATCTCCTAAGCAAAGCAGATGGAGCGGATCGAAGATGATGAGCGAGCTTTAACTCCCTAGCAAAGATGGTAAAAAGTTAGAGGATTACAAGATTTTGTCTCCTAAGCGGTAGTGGAGCGATCGAAGATGGCAAACCTTATCTCTCTGAAATTGCAGAGAGCGGGTTGAAGTTACAAGTCTTATCTCCTAGCGGTGAGTGGGAGCGGATCGAAAATACCAAAGCTTGTTTTGAAGATACAAACCTTGTGTCCCTAAGCGAGAGTGGAGCAGATGCGGTGGGATGGAATATGGCTACTTGAGCGGGATGAACAACAAGGAGTTAGGAATCAGCAAAGACCGAGCAAAATTGGCTCCTAATGTCTTTGCTTCGTTCTTGTTACACAAACAACGAGCAAAGAGGGGCAAATGTGGTACCAAATTTTGCCCGGGCCCATTTACCTTTAAAGCCCAAATTTTTAAACCAAAAATAAACCTCCAAAGACCAAAAATAGAACCAAAATCAAATCAAAAACAAAATAAAAAGACCCAATTTTGAAGCCCAAAATTTTGAACCAAAAACAAACCCCAAAACATTTTCAGCCAAAATCTTAACTTCCAACTACCTCCATGCTTCCACTACCCATGTTCTCTCTGCTACCATACCCACGTTTTGCCTTCACTGCAAAGAAAAAGAGGTAGAAAGCAGATTAGAATTTAGGCTATAAAGCCATGAGAGTGTAACATTGTTTTTTTGGTGGAAGGTGAGTTTTCTTTGTAATTTATTTCTGTTTTTCCCTTGAAAAATAGAGGATAAAAATACATACAAAGAGACATAGCAAGCGATTTTTGTTGAAGGTGATTAAAAGCCTCTTTTTTCTTTTGATTTTATTGGCCCTTTTCTTCGATTTATTTCCTATTGTATGTAAATAATAAGAGAAAGGAGGATAAGCTTACCGAGTCACTGTCGAAGGCCTTGTTGGGTGTGAGCGGAGGCTAGTATTTCAGCGATGAAAGTAAGGGGAGAATGAGAGATTGGAGAGCATGAGGTTTTTTAAGGAAAAAGGAAAAATAAATGGGTTTCAAGATAGTTTTTCTAGAGTAGTAAATGTTAAGCAGTAGCATTGGGAAGGGAAGAGTTAGTGGCTAACTTGGTCCACGCACACTTGCTTTTTAAAACGGGAATTTGCACTTTTAATCCCCCTCCTTTGAGTCCACTCCTAAATTGGCCTAATTCACATTTTATTGTCTTTCAAAATTTTTCCTAAAATTTGCATACTGTTTTAATTTGGCCCATGCATGGGTGAAGTGTTTTGGAGCATGGTTTATTTGCTTTTCCAGTCCTTACGAATTTACGCGCTCTACATTTGGATCCTGATTTTGACTTCAATCGCTTATTTTGTTTATTAATTGTCCCTTTTATTTTATTTTTATTTTAATTAATTTGTTATTATTATATGTATAATTCAGTATTTCTTTAATTTATTTAACATTCAACTTTTAAAATTTATTTAAACATACGTTTTGGATTACCTCATTGTGATTATTATTATTATTACTATTACTATTATTATTATTATTATTATTATTATTATTATTATTATTTATTTTGTTATTTTGTTTCAATTGTAAAGAATATTTTTTAAAAAAAAATCTATTTTATGTAGTATTACTCTAAATTCTTGCATAATATTTAATTAAAATATTTTTATATATTATTTTTGTATGTTATTATTATTTTGGTTTTTTTTTATTATCTTTATATGATATTCATTTTTTATCTATTTTATTGAAAGTTAATTATTTTAAATACAGTTTATTATACTCATTATTATTTATTATTTATCATTAATGATAGCTTAACATCGTTATTATTTTAATTTTACAATTGCCACTATATTTAGTAATACTATTGATATATTGCTATTATTGTCATGTTTATTATATTATCATATTTATGACTATTGTTGTTTTTTTATTTTATTAATATAGGGTTAGCATGTTTCTCATATTATCATTTTTATGTCATCCATCATTATTTATCATTTTTTTTCCCCCCAAATTTTAATCGTTTTAGTTCTTTTATTCCATAATGTATTCTCAACTTGTTTTAACATAAAAACAATTTTCTATACTTAATCGTTTTAAAAAACGAGCCCTACCGTATTGGGTTCATTTTTTATATCGATTTAAGTATTTTATTCAATGTCTTATTCCCAAATAGTTTTTAATAAAGGCAATTTTCTATACTTAATCGTTTTAAAAAAGCGTGCCCTACCGTACTGGGTTTCGTTTTTTATTCGATTTTAGTATTTGAATATCCTTCTTAATCAATTTATTCTTTAAATTTTCTCCTAAAAAGTGGTAATTTTCGATATTTGGAAGTTCAAAAAATTGTACCCTACCGTATTGGGTCTCGGTTTTTTGTTCGATTCAGATATTCGAATTTCCTTCTTATTAAATTTCTACAAGTTTTGAAAAGTGGAGGCAGTGTTTTGTATTTTAAAAAATTCAAAAAAATCATGCCCTACCGTACTGGGTTGGGGCTTTATGTTTGATTTAAATATCCGAATACCCCTTTTTAAAAAATAAAAGTGCTCTCGAATTTTGGGATTTTTTTAAAATAAAAGACAAGCTCATAATTGGGGGTCAAAAACGTTGTGTCCTACCGTACTGGACGTGATGTTTTACCTTGGAGCGAGATGGTCTTTAACTCATGTTTAATTTGCTCAAATGTTTCAAAAAGGAGGATCGTTCTTTAAAATATTCTCAAGTCTTTAATTTTTGACATCAAGACATAAAGTAATCAATAAAGTACCGATTTCAGCGTATTGGGGGTACTAATCCTACCTCATACGTGAATCGACTCTCGAGCCTATCTTCTCAAAATTCGTAGACCAAAATGTTTTACAAGGTGTCCCAATCACACCACAAAAAGGATTGGTGGCGACTCCGAATTTTTGTTTTCAAAAGTCGATTAATCGTTTTAAAAAATGGTTTCGACAAATATATAAAAATCAAAGGTTAAATTTATTATTATACAAATCATAATTATATACAATTATTGAAAAATATTAAAATTATAATTAACCGTTCATTATTATTTAATTTTAAAATTAATAAAAATTAAAATTTTTAAATTTTTTTAAGGGAACAATTTATTAAATATAAAAATAGAAAGAGACAGGTCTCTTTACCTAAAGAAAATTAATGTAGTCGTTTCTGGGTTGCGTGCACGTTTCTTGGCCACGCGAGGAAACGACTCTGCTGCGTCCACTCTTTCCTAGATATTCATATTTTCTGATATACTATTATTATATAAATTTATTGCTTTATAAATAAATCAATTAATTCATAAATAAAATATTGATAAAGTAACATAAAGATGCTGTATTTAGAGTTTTAGACTTATTCATGAGTCTATTTATTTATCTAAACTCAAACGCTTATCGAAAATTTGAAAGAATTTAAGTAAAAATATTTAACTCAAAAAATAAACTTGAGCTAAAAACTAAACCGATTGAAATATAGCTTAAACTCAAGCTTAAACATTTAAGGCTCGAGCTCAACTTGTTTTTAAATTTATAAAACTTTATATTATATTATTTTTATATATTATATAATTTAGAAAGTATTAAAAAAATAAATCTATACTAAATATATAACTTTACTCTAATGTAAACATTAAAATAACAATAACATTAATAAAAATTAAAATAATATAATATAAATATTTAAAAAAATTAAAAAATATATGAACGGACCTAAAATAAGTTTAGGTTAATTTTTTGCAAATATGAACGGATTTGAACAAAAATTTAAGTCCATATTTTAGACCAGACCGAGCTTAGATAAGCATAAAATATGTTAATATCATACTTAGACACAACCCGAACCTAACCCAACCCAGTCCATAAGCACCTCTACTTGTATTAGAAATCAAATTGTATTTTATTTTTTATTTAAAATGAATAAATTAATCCTATATTAAATCAAGGAGAAAATCAATTTTTTATTAAAAATTTTATTTATTTATACTGTTAAATACTGATATGATTGAAAAAAATAATAAAAAAATAACATATACCACGAAATATAAGAACCAATTTTTAACGATAGAAATGAATTAAATCCAAATTAAACCAAGCAAAAATATGAAATCTTACCTTTTATGACTAGAAATTTGAAAAGTAAGCATGTATATGATACAACTATACATCTATGGGTAAATAAATCATGTGGTTGTCCAATGCAGACCACCATTTTTTTTTTATATTTTCTTTATGTTTTTTGCTCCTTTTTTGCTATACAATAAATGGAACAAATTATCATCAAGAATCATATGAAGAACATTGAAAAAAAAAGTTTACAGTTCTTTCAGGGGGTTACCAGAAAATACCATCATCAATTGCTGTTGATGGGAGCGGTTCATCATCTTCCTCCTCTATCTCCATCTCCGGGATTGGTTCTCCGGATCCGAATTCAGGTGACTCTATATCTGCAAGGTTCTTTAAATCGACAATTGAAAGCTCGTCTAAACGTCTTACCACCAAGTCTGCAGCCCTGAGCTCATAGACAAGATGCTTGTTAGCAACAGCAACGCACTTCATCCGTGCCTCATGAGCTGCCTCGACAGTCTGGTTAGAGTTTCCGAATACAATGCACCGCTCTGCAATGAATTCTAGAAGTTGTGCAGCGTATAGAAACATTTCCGGATCGGGTTTTCCTCGACATACGTCCTCTGCTGCCACAATGGCACTGAAGCACTCTTCGATGCCGATTGTTCTCATTGCAGCCTCTAGAGTTTTTCTCGGTCGAGTCGAGACCAAAGCCATTGGAATATTGTAATGCATCAAAATATCCACAAACTCACTAGATCCATCACAAAATCTATACACCCCACCTTGTAAAGATTGGTAAATTTCTTCTTTCCTTGCGGCCATTCTTTTAACCGATGCCGGGTCTCTAGACCAACACAAGATTTCAGAAATCGCTTGCTCATTCTTCGTCCCTTCTATTCTTCTCAGCATAAAGGCTGGAATAGGGGATCGGCCTTCTTCTTCAGCAAGAGTCAACCATGCTTGCTTCTCGAGCTCAGGGTTATCTTTAATTATAACTCCTTCCCATTCGAAAATAGCAGCTATCCAACCACAACCCATCCTTTCGTGACGAAGCCTGGGATTACGCAAGGAAGGCTTATCGGCTCTATTTTCCGGTGGCCACAAATCGGGTTTTTGAACGATACCAGCCTCAATTTCATCCTTCCAATTCTTAGGAGATCTTTCTTCTTCTTTATACGCATGCACCTCCTTCGTCAGCTCTATCGCACGAGCCTCTACCCCTAAATTAACTAACCTATCGGCTTTCAACCTCGGTAAAAGAGGCGATACAACAATTCTTCTGCCGGTAAATTCTGTAACTCGGACTCGATAACTGATCGGTTTCTGTTTGCCGGAAATGTCCCCAACAGAAACTCTACCATGCAAAGGACTATGACCAAGAAGAGATGTCGTTGCAATTGACTCCATCACTGCCATTTTCAACCAAAACTATAACTTTTACAAATTCCTCTATTAAAACCCGATCCTTCTAAATTATTCGCAGAAAAGTCCACACAAATCCAATCAAATGAACACCAAAGGAAAATTAAAGAACCGAAAAGAAAATTCAACTTTCCTCGAATTTGCACCACAATTCACACATCAACATCCAAAAAAAAACACCCAAAGATTGAAGTAAAAAAAAAGCTGCAAAAACCAAGTTCTCAAATGATTCTCTTTGACCATAAAAGGGTAAAGAATAAAACAATTTGTCTCACAATAAATAAATAAATAATCCAACTTTATCATCAAGCAAACTACCTCCAAACATACCCTTCAAGTCAAACTAAGCATAACCCAAAAAACCCAAATTCACAAAGCAAAACAGGAAGAACAATTATAGAAAGCAATAAACGCAAAAAGAAAAAAAAAAAAAAAAAAAGAAAATAAAAAGTTGAATAAAAATACATAAATGGAAAAAATATGCAATTATTATAATTAAAACAAATCAAAGGAGGAAAGGAATAATGAAGAAGAACCTGGAAACCAAAGAAATGAAGACCCAAAATGAGATAAACTTGGATTCTTCAATTAAAAATCTGTGAATCTGCCATTTTAATTGTTTCTTGAACAAGTTGGTTTCCTTTTTTTTTTTTTTTTTTTTTTCTTTTTTTTTGCGTGTGTGGTTTATAATTAAAATAAAAAGTTAATAACAATCATTATATATAGAGTTAAAAAAAGAAGAAGAAGAAGAAGAAGAAGAGAGAGTAGTGAAAGTGACTGGCTGGCCGTACACCTGTCGGTCATAAAATTTAACCTTCTGAATTTTAGGGGTTATATATGAAAAGATATTATTATAAATTTGATCAAATTATGGTTTTAGTCCTTTTATTATGACAAAATTTTGAATTTAGTCTTTATACTTTAATTTTTCATGTAATTAATTAAAAAACACTTATTTGAACTTAAAATGTTTCACATTGTAATGATAAGTTGACAATAGTGTTTTTTTTTTTTAATTCACATGGACGTTTTAATTGAAAGAATTTCCACAATTATTTATTTGGATTAACGTACAAAAATATTTCATAAAAATTAATATAAATAACAAATTAAGCCTTAGTTTAATGGTAAAGTATTGTTATACTTCCCCCACAAATGAAGACACGTAGCTAGCCGCAAGACCACCTGAAGGATAAACTCCACCTGACCTTGAAAGTTAGTAAAGGCTTCACCTCCCGTCCTAATCATCCAAACAAGCGGAAGGTAATCATTCAAGAAAGTTAGCTATTCTTTCTTCCAAGCACTCGACCTTCTATTAAGAGTGTGATCTCTTTGGACACCAAACCTCATGTGGGTTTAATCGCTCAGTACCATCGGATAAGAGTGAGTGTCAGGATTTGTCCTATCATAGACATCCTTATTCCAATGAAGACATCCACCCCACACATCTCGCAATGATAGCTTGATGGCAAGTCCAACACGTTAATGCTATCCTTCACGGGATCCCTAAAGAAGGGATTGATTCTAAAATATACTAGCCTACAGTCTGCCCTCTTACTCTCAGCACTCCACCTCCAAACTCTCCCCATTTTCCACTCTTTATAGCCTCCAACTCTCCGCCTTGATTGGGTGAACTGACCTCCATTGACACTACCACGTGCTCCTCCATACTCCTTCCTTATTGTATCATTGTATCAACAAATATAAATGTGAAAAATAAAAGAAGCATGTATTCAAATATTATTATATGTTAATTTTTCTATTTTTTTATATAAAAGATATAAAATGACAGAAACACTCTCAAAATAGTATAATTTACATTGTAAAATGAAGATATTTTCGTCTTTTTTCTAATTGAGTTGGTACTCTATTAATCCGTCACACCAACTTAATCGGAAATTTTATATAAATATATAGATAAAGAGAAGAAATTATGCCAAGTCAAAATAAAAGAATTAAATCCCAAATTGAACATAATAAAGGGACTAAAATTAGAATTTGACCTTCTGTGTTACACGATCTTCATTATAATGTTTTGAATTATTTGAAAATTACAAAGAGACAAAGAAAAAACTAGATTATGGTATATTTACGATGTGGGTGAAATTTTTATCTAACAAAATTTCAAAAATTCAATATATCAACTTAAAATGTTCTTATTGAAATGGTAAAATTGAGATGTTAAACATTTTGATGTTTTAGCTTCAAATATCGTTATCCTTATATAAGTTTGTTCAATACTTCAATGTTGGGATTAATTTCTAATTCGAATTTGATAAAAAAATTATATTTTAGGGGGAATAAATTGGAATGTGTTCTTATTTATAAATAGGTTTTGGGTTCACGTGACTTGCAATGGCAAACGCTTGTCAAAAAGTATTTGTAATTAATCAGATAGGTGGTTTTGGGATATTATTAAGAATCTTAGGTTTTTATTGGATAATGGGAAGTTTTAAATTTCAAGATTTGTTTGAAATATTTAATAATGTGATTTATAATAATGAGGTTATTTTTTTATTTGGTAATAGGTCTTTTATTGGAATGTATTCTTATGTATTGATAGAAGGTCAGAACGCTTGTCAAAAAATATTTGTAACTAATTCGATATGCGGTTTCGGTTTATTATTAGGAATATTAGGTTTTTATTAGATAATGGGAAGTTTCAAATTTCAAGATTTGTTCAAAATATTTAATAATTTGATTTTTAATATTGAGGTTTAGTTTTTATTTGTTAATAATTTTTTTTGGAATGTATTCTTATTTATTAATAGGTTTTTGGTTCACATGACTCATAACAGATAAATACTTGTCAAAAGTATTTGTAATTAATCATATAAATGATTTTGGTTTATTATTAGGAATTTTAGGTTTTTATACCATGGCAACATGACGTAAAATGAGTAAGACCATAGTTGAAAGATACATGGCATCATGTCAAAGATAATAAGACCGTGGATGGGGAGACGCTATGATATTCATTGAACAATTGATATTCAGTGTAATACGATTAGATGACGCAATGGTTACGTGAAATGGTTAGTGAAATGAAATACATAAGAATCAAACATATGGAAATATATGTACAAAATAGTTGTATGTTATGAAGATAGATAACAAAATAAGAGTAAGCACATGGAATATAATTTATGTTAAGATTGATATAAACTTTACCTGAATAAATATACTTAAAATATATGGAAATGATGAAACATGAAATATTGATATAATGAAACGATTGATATATATACTTATAAAGAAAAGGTAATAGAATTTAATATGTTCTATGTCATGAACATATATGATTATCTTGATACGCTGATACAAGGAAATTATGTAAGTGAAGATAATTATTAAACTCAAATTTGTGTCGAGAAAATAAGTATATCAATGTTGAATTTATATGAAAATATATTGAAGTATACTAACAATGATGTGTGGCTTGACACTTAGACAAAGGACAAGCTATTGATTGAATGGTAAATATATTTAATTACAAGAAGCATTGAAATGGTATGACTTATAAAATAAAATTTAAGATTTTATGTAAATTTTTTTATATAATCTCGATTTAATTCCATTTGGTTTCTAGTGTATGTTTGGGGCTTTCAGAATAAAGAGACGTTATGATTATTTTCAAAATTTGAATAATAAATGACTCGTGATTATCTCAAAATGTTCAAGAACTCGCACGCCCTCGATTCATTCTCGCAATGGATACGGTAGGCGTTATACAGCTAGTGGTACTCGTGAGCTACGTGTTTAGTTCTGACCAAACATAGTATGTGAAGTCTAAAATGTATGTCACATATAATACAGATAGTGATATCTCTCGACTACATGAAATTTGTTTTACTTATAGAAAGAGATGCTTTTCAACCAAGCTTAATCTCCGATATACTCAAGTATAAGAGAAAGGTTGATTATGATGAACTTTAAAAAAAAAAAAAAGAAAAGAAAAAGATGTATGAATAAATTTTTATATACATGTCAATGATGAATATTATGTTATATATATTATTAAAGTAAATTATATTACTACATAAAATATTACAATATGACTAAATTACAAAATATATAAAAGTAATATATAAGATATGATAAAAGATTATTAGAGAATTATGGATGAATAGTGAATTTTGAAATATAATACATGTAAATCAAGATACAGTAAGATATAAGTATATGAATTATTGGTACAAGGTTGAGATTAAATTGTAAAGCATAAAGTATTATATAAAAGGTGTAAAAGTGATATAAAGCATGAAATAATTTGTCCAAGCAACAAGATTAGAAACTACTGTGATATTAAGGTGACCTCTTACCTGCTTCTCTCGACATTATAGTTAGTGTTTCGATTATTAACAGATATTCAAAGACAACGCTCAGATTTCTATATAAAGACTTCATGTTTCTCTGCTTAATAATCTACAAATAATGCACCTCAGATAAGTCTCAGATATCCAAGTGTTCTATCTAGCTCATCTTACCTCATATAAAAAAAGTAAACAATTTTCATCACACAGGCAAAGATTATCTCTGTGCAAAATGTTAGTTATGATGAAGCAAGAACTTGTAAAAATACGGATAAATATTTCTTATAGTACTTGAGAGAATGATAAATGTTATATGAGTAAATACGTGAAAATTAAATTATGAGGTTTTACGATCTATAACCCTTTACTAGATTATATCGCAATGAAATTCATGAGATTTATATTGATTAAGTTCTGTTGAAAATGAAAAGTTCAATTTGAACTAAGAATGAATTAATAAGAAAGATGGGTTCTAATAGAGATATCAGATTTTTCTTAAACTAGTTGAGATATAAAATATCACCGTTAAAGAAAGAAGTTATTTACGAAAATCGATTTATTCAAATATAAGGTATTTACATAATAGTTAACGTCAAAATTCTTCCGAATTAGTTTTTTTAGTGAAGTAAATGATGTGGAAATTATTGATGACTATACTAGTCAATAGATTGGGTGAAAAATTACAAAAATATTTGAATATAACAATGCTTATAATTGGGTATAATATAGTAAATTTTTGAGATTTTATATGGTATCTTATATGTACCGATATTTTCAGAGGCATATGCAATTGTTAATGTTTGATGCTAAAATCAATATATGAAAAGTTGATAAATATGCTAATAGACGTAAATTATCGCAAGTCCGATTGGATTCACAAGACATATACATCTATCTTTCTTTGGTTTCTAAGCCAATATATGTGATAGAACACTTGATAATAAGATTCATATGATATTATTTTCTATTTCTATCGATGTAAGTCTGAAAGTGCAAATGTAAAAAAAAATGATTTGAAAATAAATTTTGAAATGAAAGGGATAGAGAATGATATAAATGATAAATCGGTAAATATGTATACAAAGAAACTATAGAACTATAGAAATAATGAAATTCATGATCAAAAGAAAAACAAGAAAATATTATTAAGAATCTTAGGTTTTATTGGATAATGGGGAAGTTTTAAATTTCAAGATTTGTTTGAAATATTTAATAATGTGATTTATAATAATGAGGTTATTTTTTTTATTTGGTAATAGGTCTTTTATTGGAATGTATTCTTATGTATTGATAGGTTTTTAGTTCACATGACTCACGGTGGCAAACGCTTGTCAAAAAATATTTGTAACTAATTCGATATGCGGTTTCGGTTTATTATTAGGAATATTAGGTTTTTATTAGATAATGGGAAGTTTCAAATTTCAAGATTTGTTCAAAATATTTAATAATTTGATTTTTAATATTGAGGTTTAGTTTTTATTTGTTAATAATTTTTTTACTGGAATGTATTCTTATTTATTAATAGGTTTTTGGTTCACATGACTCGCAACAGTAAATACTTGTCAAAAAGTATTTGTAATTAATCATATAGGCGATTTTGGTTTATTATTAGGAATTTTAGGTTTTTTATTAGATATAGGAAGTTTCGAATATCAAGATTTGTTTGAAATATTTAATAACTTGATTTATAATAATGGGTTTATTTTTCATTTGTTACTTTGGTATTTTTGAAGAAAAAAAACGATGTCTGTTAAATTTCAAATAGTTAGTTTCACCAATAAAATACGAAGACTTACTTCATATTTGGAATTGCACAATAAAAGTGCAAGTTTTTTTTTTTTTAGATTTCATATTAAAAGATTATTTTGCCCTTAAAATAATATTTTTACTTTGTAAAAATAATAGATTTTTGGTAACTTTATAAATTATAACTAAATTGGAAATCAGTTTATGGATGACACCAACTTAATCAAAATCTTAAATACAATAAAAAGAAGATAAGCATAAAATAAAATTATTCTTAAAACTACATCCATGTATATATAGTTTTAGGGAAGAGAAGACAATAACACAATCTTTTTCTCACATTGTTTGAAGAGGAAAACTCGCGGAATTTCAAACTCCAAGTTGTGGCCTACTGACTTAGTGTTTACTTTTCTTAGGAATAACCTGAATTAGAATCATCGTTGTAAAAATAATTGTGAGATTTGTTTAGGGGTGCGCATTTTTCAGTTTTAACCGGATTAACTGATCAAATTGAATTAATCTAGTTAATCGATTCGCCACTAAATTTAATTCGATCAAGGTCGATTAATTTTTTTTTGAAATTTTGGTTATCGATTAATTCAGTTTGAAACTAGGTAACTAATCGAATTAACCAATTAACTGGAAATAATAATATAATATAGGGTTATAAAATTTAACCTTATGAATTTGAAGGTTATATAAGAAGATATTATTATAAATTTGATCAAATTATGATTTTGGTCCCTCTATTATGTTAAAATTTTGAATTTAGTTTTTGTACTTTAATTTAACATAATTTAATCTCTACTTTAATGTAATTAATTAATTCAAATAATTAATAATGTTAACTATTTCAATTAAAATGTTGACTTTTTAAAAACACTTATTCAAACTCAAAAAGTTTAACCTCTCAATGATGAATTGAAAATGGTGTTTTTAAAAAAATTCACACCAATATTTTAACCAGAACAACTTTTGTAGTTATTTATTTAGATTAACTAATAAGATTATGAAAACTAGACTATAGCACACTCATGATGTGGGTGAATAACAAAATTTTATAACAAATATATTTATAAAAAATTTGATTTAAATAATAAATGAGGCCTTAGTTTAATGGTAAGGTATAAATGTGGAAAACGAAAGAACGGTGGCGGATCTTGGCAATAAGTTTTGTGGGGCCTAACTAAAATTTTTAAGGACTTTGAGGGTTTTGGTGAGAATTTTCAAAAAATTTAGTAGTTCTAGTTAAAACTTTTAAAACTTTTAGAGGTTTTATGAAAATTCACAAAAAAAAATTGAAGAGTCAAATTGAAATTTTTAAAAATTTTCAAAAGTTTAATGATAATTTTCAAAATTTGGGAGGGGGCTAATTAAAATTTTTAGGGTATAATTTAAATTTTCAAAAATTTGGGGGGGCCAAGGCCCTCTTCGGCTAAAGAAACATGTGTTCAAATCTTATTACGTATATTTTTCTATATAAAATGATAAAAACACTTTCAAAATAGTACAATTTACTTTGTAAAGCAGAAGTATTTTCATCTTTTCCCAATTGAGTTGGTACTTGATTAACCCTTGACACTAATGCAATAAAGGTACTATAATAAGTTTAAATAAGAGATGAAATTATGCTAAATCAAAATAAAAAAAATTAAATCTCAAATTTGAACTTGAATATATAATAAGTTTAGATAAAGAGATGAAACTATGCCAAATTGAAATAAAAGAATTTACTCTCAAATTTGAACATAAGTTATCCGAAAATTACAAAGAGACGTAAGAAAACTAGATTATGGTGGTAAAAGTATTAGGGAAGACCTTGTACTTAGGGACAGATTGTATTTCGGCTTCTCTACTGAAACAATGGAGTCCTTATACATTTCAAAATATGCAAATTAACCTCTCATTTAATTTTTTTTTGTTAAATGATGACGTGGAAGTTAAATCAATGTTGAAATTTATTTTTATGGGTAAATTATAAAAATGATCACCCAACTATTTCTTTCTATCTATTTTGATCACCCAACTATTTTTTTTATTTAGTCACTAAACTTTTCAAAATTAAATATTCTAGTCACTCTGAGCTAATATGAGCTTTTTTATTGGTCTAGTAACAAAATTAGCCCTCTAATGTTTACACATTTTATCAATTTGATCCTAAATATAAAAAATCAATAAATTTAACCCTCAATGTTTACAAAATTTGTCAATTTAGTTCAAACTCTAACTTTTTAGAGTTCTTTTGCAAGTTACTTGAAAAAGGTTACTCTTTTTCTTATTTTAATATCTCATATGGGTTAGCCAAAGGGTTATAAAGGGTTAAAAATGTTTTTTTTTTCAAAATATTTTTTTTAAAATTTTTAGAGTTAAGACTAAATTACATATTTTGTGAATGTTGATGGCCAAATTTATTGAATTTTTTAGAATTAGAACTAAAATGACAAATTTTATAAACATTGAGAGCTAAAATTGTTGAATTTTTTATATTTAGGATCAAATTGATAGAACGTGTAAACACTAGAAGGCTACTTTTGTTACTAGACTAGTTAAAAAAGCCCACATCAACTCAGAGTGACTAAAATATTGAATTTTGAAAAAATTAGTGACTTAATCGAAAAAAAATTATAGTTGGGTGATCAAAACAGAACAAAATACATAGTTAGGTGATCATTTTTATAATTTACCCATAAAAAATAATTTTTAGCATTGGTTTAACTTCCACATCATCATTTACGAGAAAAAAATTTAACGAATGGGCTAAAATCCACGTTTCAAAATTATAAGTGTTAATTTGCTTCTTTTTTTTTTAGTAGAGGGGCTGATATGCACTCCATCCCCAAGTACAGGAGCTTCTCTAGTACTTTTACCAATTATGGTACACTTACGATGTGGGTAAAAATTTTATCTAACAATTTTTTAAAAAATAATATAAACTATATATGCTTTGATTGAAATGGTAAAATTGAGATGTTAAACATTAGAATGTTTTAGGTTCAAATCCCATTACGTGCAAATATTATTTTATCCTTAAATTAATAGTTATTGCTTTATAAGAATAACGAGCTTTTGGTAACTTTATAATTGAGTTGGAATCTAATTAATAACACCAACTTAGTCAAAATCTTTTTTTTTTGAACAATTTCATTATAAGTCCCTCCCTAACCCATAAATAAGAGGATAATACGTTTCAGCACACTCTAACTCATGTCGTCCTGCATTTGCAATAATGCTCATGCCAGTCAAAATCTTAAATATTGTAAAATATATAAAGTAAAATAAAATTATTCTTAAAACATATACGATATATGTACATATATAGTTTTGTTATTTGGAATCTTTAACACACCTCGTATGGTGCCAAACTTCACAAATATCACATGAGATCAATCATTCCCCATCGTCATCTATGGCTCCACAAAGGCAATCCACCATCCCATCACTCTTTACCCCATATTCATATCATATACCATTATCCTTCTTCATGGTCCCCGTTTGATCACCATGGAATGGTCCGATAGTGCTTGGTACCTTAAGGCAATGACACAAATGTCGTTGAAGGAGATGTTGAGATGATGATTTAGCAAGCACGACAATGGCATCCCCCCATATTGCTTCGATGACTTTTCGATGGATCGACTCAATTACTATGTAGCAGCCTCATTCGAACTTTGTATCCCCACCGGCCGAACCATAGCTGACCATATGCTTACTCACTTTCCTAGGAAAATTATGCAGGGAAAATTGCTGAATTGTCTAAAAAAAAAATTATAACCCCACCTTGCAAATCTATGGTTGAGGGTAGTTTTTCTAAATTATTTAATGGTTACACGGTTGAGGTAAAGAAAGGGCAACATTTTGCTACTAGTTATGAAACCAATTGCAATTATATTCGTACTTAATTTCTATGGAAAAAGTCAACTTATCTTTTTTATATGAGAAACAACATTGTCATGGTTTCATTATAAGAATTCAATTTTATGAAGTACCATATTACACTCAATGAACTCATATAATTCATAGAAGATATATTGTTAAGGATCCTTTATGACATCTATCAATCCATCACATCTAGTTAACGTTTTATCTAGTTCTTTCAAATCGACTTCAACAATACCCTAAGTTGGCATCTACTATTATATTATGACAACCATGAAATAGGAAACTCAATGGTTGGGACTTGCACCCAATCATCTTCCCTCTATAAATACCCCTCAACATCAGGGTAAAAGGAGAGACAACATGTATAGTCAAAACTTTGTCAAGATTCAATCTTAAACTCTCTCAAATCTCCAACCTTACCGACTTTCTGCACTATCCATGATGTGAACAACCCTCATCCTAGCAATTCTTCGCACCCCTTACAATACGAACTACCCCCATTGTACCACCGAACATCTTACATAACTTTAGTGTTATAATAATTGACGTATCCGTGAAAATATAATAAAAAGCTATGTCTCTACCCTTGAAGGCTACAATCAAGTAGTTTAAGTTTCGTTCGATATAAAATAACATAACTTGTACTAGTGTGTATCAACCTATACAGTTCGGTATAATTTTTTTAAAAGTTTCGATTAAAATGGAATTACAACAAAACCCTAAAATATATATATAAAAATTAAATAATATCCACGTGAATAAATAAACTACCACCCAGACTCACTAGTTTTCACAATCATATACATATATATAATTATTAAGGTCATACCTTTTTGTGATCCAAATTCCAAATCTCTCGAACCAATCTTTAGAAATTGTCAAATAGATTATTTTAATCTTATTAAGAAGTTGCAACAAATTTTTGAAGTGACGTCAATAGATATTTGCAATTGTTGAATTGTTGAAGGAGGAAAATTACACAATTTTAGGAAATTGAGTTTAGTTAAACAAGTGGGCTTAAACCGAAACAAAGCTTTGAAATTAAGTGATATGTCAAATAGGAAGCTTAAAGGAACGAGGAGCAGCTA
Source organism: Gossypium anomalum (assembly GCA_025698475.1). Classification (NCBI taxonomy): domain Eukaryota; kingdom Viridiplantae; phylum Streptophyta; class Magnoliopsida; order Malvales; family Malvaceae; genus Gossypium; species Gossypium anomalum. The sequence continues at coordinate 70,006,622 of CM046957.1, read as the reverse complement.
GGGGAAGAAGAAGCAGATACATCTCGAAATTAGAGGCAATATCTTTGAGCTGACAGTATAGCTTCGATACAGTGGGAGCACTTTATTTGCCGTTTCACTTAGTGGCAAAAAGACGAAGTCGAGGCGTCGCAATTATTGTTACTGGAAACACCTAAAGGAGTATTGCCTATTCACTTTCATCATTATACCTTTCTAAATGTCTGTAAAGAGAAATCTTTAGTGGGAATAGAGGACTATTAGAACTTGTCACTCGTGCAGCTTAACTCATGGAAGAGGAAGTCACGGCAGAATGCCTATATCATAACTTATGCCTATTCTATCAATGATTATCTCAGCCTAAAGGACACCATTGAGGAAGTCATGACTTGTGAGAAAAGGGGGTAATTATAAGACAACACAAGAGTAACTATACTTGAAATTGACTCAGGTGAGCAGTTAGAGTTAGAGACTACTTAGTGGCGCAAGACAATTTTCTCTAAGAAATTTGGAAAAAAGGATGCCTCCTCACAAAGAAAATTGTAGATTTTGTAGGAAAAATAGATAGATCTGGTGCGTTAGGTGTAATATTTTCATCTATTTATTCTTGTAATTTTGTCGAACAGATTGGTTAATAATATAATTTATTGATTATGTAAGGTCCAAATTCTGTCCGGGCCCATAAACAAATAAATACAACAGTCTATTGTAAAGTAATTTTACAAGCCCAAACTTAAAAGGCCCAAACTTAAATCCAACTAAGCCCAAACATTAACCTAGTTTTAGTAAAAAATTGAAACCCTAATCCCTAGCCCCCAACTTTCGACCGCCGTACCAGCACGCCTACCGCCGATGGTCGCCCATACCACCTACCCTCTGACACCTGCAAAATAAGAGAAGCACGCAACAGAGGACACAGAGCAGTAGCAAGAAACTAAAAAATATTGTATTTGAAATGGCTATAAAGGCCAGATCCGAATGTTAATAAAGGGGAGGGTTCTTTTTTTTACAGGGACACAACAAAAAATCAATACAAAAAGGCTTGAAAAGAAAAAAGTTTCTAGAAGGTGATTTAAATCTCTTTTTTTTTCAATTGAGTTTCTTTTTTTCTTTGATTTATCTACGAACGAACGGATTTTACAAAAAAAGAATCAAATACAAAAAAAAGAATCAAGGTGATTTTCCGATTTAAAAAATCTTGGATTTCTTTTTAGTTTCATCCGTCTGGGTTTTGTTGTTCATATATTCAAAAGCAAAATAAAAAAGAGGGACTTATTTACCTGGGAAATACGCCGTAGACCTCCTTTTGCTTTGTTGAAGTCGAAGCCAGGAGGAGATCCTGTGGCTGAAAAAACATCCTCTGGGCCTAAAGGGGTAGGTTGTGGCTTGAGGAATGGGAACCGGTGGTTTGAATGGTGATCTAGGGTTCGTCTGAACAAAGGAGATAGAAGCTTTAGTTTTTTTTTACTTTGATTTGTTAATGGGAGGGACTGGGTGTCTGATTTGGGGTTTCTTAGGCCTATTTCTGCAGAAATTGAAACGGCACCGTTTAAATGGGTGAGGATCCGCGCGTCAACCCGATGGACAGGCCGGATCCGCGCCCTTTTGCTCGGAATGGGCAATTTGCAAGCTGGGTCCTCCCCTTTCGCGTGCGCATTCAATCGCACCTTAGCTGTTCCGTTTCGTTTTCTTAAATTAGCCCTGTAATTTGTACGCGTTTGCACCTTAGTCCGCGTCTCTGCTCTGCATTTTAGAACTTGGGTTATTTCCAGTTTAGGTCCCTACGCGTTTGTGCGTTTTGCACTTTAGTCCTTTTTTTTTATTATTTTATTTATAAATTAGCTCATTCATTTTAATTGTATTTTTAATTAGATCCTTTTTTATTTTAGTATTTCATGCCCTTTATAATGTCTCCTTTTTTAATTCTATTTTAATTAAGTCCCTTTTATTTTTATTTTTCATTTCATGATTCATTTTTATTTTAAAGGCACATTAGATATTTTATCCTTGTCTTATGTTTTATATTTTAGGTTATTTTAATGCTTTTATTTTGTTTCTCTTTTCTTAAATCACTATTGTATTGTTTGCCTTTTTATGCCATATTATTACAACATTTTGTATAATGCTTCGTAAATATCTTCGTATATACTACTATTGTGTATATATATGCTTTATAATGAAGTTCATTTTATTTTATGCATATTATTAATCTTATGTCATTTTTACACATAATTTCTTTTAGATTTATTCTTGTATTTTATTATTTAACCCTATGATTATATTTTTAGCTATTATCATCGTATGTATGTACATTTGTGGACACCCGTATTTAATTTATACATTACTAAACTCACGTATTTTATAACAAAGTTATTTTTAAGCATATCATTAATATTATATTATTTTATCTACATATAATTTCCTTTAAACATATTCTTACATTATATTACACAATTTTTATAATATATCTTTTGAACCATCGTTATGCAAGTGTATATATTTATCGATGCTTACCTTTGATCTATATATTATTAATTCCGTGTACTTTAACATATTTTTTTGCTATTCAAATATGCTTTGTATATATGCTTTACATAAAATTTAAGTTATTTTATATTCATTGGCATTAGTACATGTTTTTGATTTACATACATTATTAAACCTACTTTTTATATACATAGTCTTCTTTATATATATATAAGTATGCTTTTAAGTCCATCGCAATTTATAATAAAAAATTATATACATATATACATATATAATTTATGTTAAAATCAATCCAATTTTTTTTTATATAATTCATATTCTAATTCCATGTTATTTTTGTATATAATTGCTTCAAAATTTACGTGTATATATATATAGCTACATGTTTTATACCCATTATCTTGTCACATCTTATGTGTTATATAGATTATTCTTATGGTAGGGATATTATCAATTTTAAATAAATGTTTTATGGCTAAATATTTAGTATTTTATTTGATCCAAATGTTTTTGTAACATCTATTATTAAAACTTTTTCATATATATATGCTCTTAACTTTTCTTTTATAAATTATTTTAAACTCTAGCATATATTATTTGATTGTTAATCCAACATTTTTAGTCCATTATTCTTGTGTCGTATTGATTCTATATCGTTTGATATCTAATGTGTTAATTATCTTCACGATATTTCTTGTATATTTGTTACATCATGCTTGCTCCTTTTTATATGTAATCACATCAATTATTCTCCATGCATGATTGTAATCGGATTATGTTCCTTAGGTTAGTTATATTTTTTTAGGTTCATTAATCGATTATATCACACACACATATTGCCCATATCATCGTTTTCCACTTGGCTTACGAAATGTGGTTTTATAAAGTCCAAATCTTTAAGATTAATTTCGTTTTATTTCAAGTCGCATTAATATGTTTTTAGCTATTTTTATAATTATCTTTTTAAAAATTCTTTAAAATGAAGGCAATGCTCGATGTTTGGTAATTCGGGAATCGTGCCCTATAGTGCTGGGTTGCGATTTCCCGTTCGTTCAAAACAATCGAATATTCCTTTGGAATTTCACCCATGCCTTTAAAAATTCTTTAAAACAAAGGTAATGTTCGATGTTTGACAACTCGGAGAATCGTGCCCTATCGTGTTGGGTTGTGATTTCCTGTTTGTTCAAAATAATAGGATATTCCTTTAGAATTTCACTCGTGTTCTTCAAATTCTAAAATAAGGCAATGTTGCGTTTTGGAACATCGAAGAATTGTGCCCTAACTTACGGGGTTTCAATTATCTCGTTGATTCTAAATAGCCAAATATCCTTTCGAGTTTTAAAACATACGGAAACTCGATTAAAATTAAAGACAAACTTACGCTCGGGAATTCATGGTATTGTGTCCTAACTTACGGGATGTAATGCTCCAATATCTCGAGATAAGGAAATCTTCAACAATCGTTTTGAGCTAATTGAAGAAATTTAAAATCAATGTTAATAAAAGGATCGTATTTCAAATCCATTCTCGATTTTCAACTTTCGACTCTAGGACAATAATTAATTAATTTGGTACCAATTTTGGGCGTGACGAGGGTACTAATCCTTCCTCGCACGTAACCAATTTCCGAACCCATTCTCTCGAGTTTCGAAGACCAAAAATACCGTTTTCATAAACGAAACGTTTTATTAAAACAAAGGTGGTCCGATCACACCTAACAAAGATCGGTGGCGGCTCCCCGTTTTAATTTTCATTTTAAAACCAAAGTCGATTCCCGTTTTCAAAAAAATGGTTTCGACAGATTACATTAATATATTTTGTATAATGTTCTCATGTGGTTTTTGCATGCAAAATAAAATAAAAGCAAATATTGGCTCACTGATTGTTTAATGTTTAAACTAATACTAAACGGTATTACGTAGTTGGATCGTAATACGAAAATATAATTTGTATTAGTAAACAAACCTAAACATGTCTTTAGTCTAATTGAAAATGAGCAAACCGGTTGAAAGACTAAAACGTCGTCTATCAAGTCCAATTGGGATATGCTTTGTCTTGAACATCGGCCCAGATGACTTCCAAAAGATAGAGATATAAATGTGACTGACTATACTGATAGTACATTGGACTGGATCCAAGAAGAATAGATCCTAAATCCGTTTATGGATTTATTCACTTGTGACATTTAAAGTGTGACATACATTAATCTTCAGTGGATGACAGACTACATATGAGTGACTCGTATATTTTGATGTAAGTAAAAACTTGAGTTCAAAAAAATAAGGAACTGAAAGCTGGTGTGTCAGGTATACGACTTCTACAGTATGTAGCGTCATTCACAACAGTGAAATTCATAACCCGAGGTATGGGTAAATAATATCCTCTTATTCATATTACATGGTTGATGAAAAGTAAATGTGGTCACGAGTCATTCGTCTTTGTGATTAATGACTTGATTACTATTTGATAGTAATTGACTTTTCATGAAGAAATATGTAATGATTGCCACGAGATAAAATATAATCATATTGAAAGAACGGATTTATCCTAAAAAGATTAAGGATATTTTATAAGGGTAACACACTTATGATAAGGTCATTGGATAAGCACCGATCGAGTTGCTTTCGTAATTATATGTCATTAGGGAGATCTCAGCAACGATACTATAGTGGACTGACTTCATGACTAAATGAGTTTATAATTAATAGGTGAAAAGCTGGAACTTAATTATCGCATATGTCCAATCGATCTCTTCACTAGCTCATTGAAACTATAAATAAATTGTATTTTGAATCAAATGAGCATAAATGAATAGAAATGGTAAGAATAGAGAAATAGGAAACATTTGAAAATGAATGTGATTTCTCCAAAATGAAAATGAAAAATGATCTGAAAATAAATTTATGATTTTCGAATTAAATTAAGTTCAAAAATAGAAATAAAATATTTGGTCATAATGAATCCATTTAATGTAGAAATATTAAATATATTTTCTCATAAATTTTTTTACGGTAAAGTCGTCATGATTTTAACAGAATTAAATTTGGGTTGAGAAAATTATTTAATTGATAAATTATATTTATTTTGGGAAATAAAAAAATAAATATCGAGTTGAATCAAATTATAAAGTACTGAGTTAAAAATAAAAGAAATACTTATAATTGGACTCGATATGGAAGATGTAGCGACGTAAAAATTTTACCTTGGTCGCTAATTGTGGCGATTTAGTGAAAACTTGAAGACTGAAGTTTGATTTTGAAATAAAAGAGGAAGTCGCCACCGATCTTTTTTCTAGGTGTGATCAGACACCTAATAAATCACCTTTTTGATAAGAAAATTTATTCTTGAACAAAAATGAAGGCCGGGTTTAGGTCTACGTCAAAATTCAGAGAAAATAGGGGTCCGGGAGTCGGTTACGCATGAGGAAGGTATTAGCACCCTCGTGACGCCCAAAATTAGTATCTTATTAAACAAGTGTTATCTTAATTTTCAAAAATTGCAAGTTCAAAGTAACATTGAATCGTGATCCGATCAAAACACGAGAAATTTTAATTTTTTTGGTTTTTGAGAAGGACATACCATTTTAACACGAGTCGATTGATGATCACCCAACATAGCGATGAAATCGATGACTTAATATTAAATCGGTATGTTGCCTTGCTTATTGAAATTAATTAGAAAACGAGAACAAGATTTTCAAATAATGCAAAGCAAATTGATATGAAATAAAAATAAATACAAGACAGAGCTAAAAATACATTAAAGTAGATAAAAAATATACATTAAAGTAGATATAAGTGGATCTAGTGAGGATGCCCCCGCTAGGATAGATAAGATGCCTTCGACATTAACAGATGAAGAGAAGAAGCGTAAGGATCGAAAAGGCATTAACACAATTGCATCCGCATTTGTCCAATGAAATTTTGCAGATGTGATGAAAGAGAAAATGATCGCCACGCATTATGGAAGAGGCTAGAACAAATATGTATGTCGAAAACTCTAACAAGCAAGTTGCATATGAAGTAAATCGTCTTTATGCTCATCGCTTGGAGGAAGGTGCGTCATATACACGAACACTTAACAAAGTGTTTAAAGAAATTCTCTCAAACTTGGAGGCCATGGAGGTTCAAGATGATAAGGAAGATCTAGTGGTTGATTCTACTTTGTTCGTTGCCTCCGCCTTATTCAACCTTTAGAGACACGATTTTATATAGCCGCGAGTCTCTCACAGCTTGATGAGGTTTATGATTCTTTAACCTCGTATGATAAGATGAAACATCTTGTGGTTAAACCTCGACTCTCGTGGAGAGGGTCTCATTGTTCAAGTGGAGACAAGATCTAATATCGATGATGATCGTGGTAGGACACAGAAAGAAATCATCGTGGTAAATCTAAGGCGTGACAATAATATTAAAAGCGATAAAGATATATGCGATATTAAACGTAATACTAGAATTAAACAGGAAATGGAAACAATGAACATATATACATAATAATGATATTAAGAATATGTACGTAATATATATATATATATAGTAATAGTATTAGAAATGTACAATATATAATATTCGCAATATATACATGATATATATAAAAATACATCATTAAAAAGCTATATACATGTAACAACCCCTACCCGTATCCGTCGCCAGAATAGAGTACGAGGCATTACCGAGAAGCACGAAACACTTATAGATAATTTAAATACATTTTCATAACAACTTGTCTCGATTTCATACTATTTCGTATTTAAGCTTTATTCACTAAAGTATTTGAAATATCATCTTTATGCAAATAACACACATGAGGTACATAATTCCGTAGTTATAAATGAACACATTTATCAAACATATTCCATGTTTTTATATATATCATAGTCTCAAATTTACATGTATCAATTACCATCACTTCCTCGTATTTCGGATAAAATCGTGTAACAATTCATAAATATGCAATTCACTAACTCTTCCCGCCAATCACAATTTAAATTGCCAAATCACTTATTGAGCCCAATTTCAATGTACACTAAAATCTATCATATAAATTTGGATGTACATATTCATCAATAAATTCCATGTACAGATATCATCATCTCTTATTTCCACATACATTTACTTTCCACATTTATGAATTCAAATAGCATATACAAGACATACCAATATATTTCAGTGCGTTTTCATGATATTTCATTTCAACTCAGATTATTTCATACTAGAAGTTTCCTCATTAACTCATTTGGTATACCAATTCATACGGATAATACACTCAAGGCGTAGAAATATATAATCACAAATGAACTCATTCATCAATCGAGTTTTATGCTCATGTCTCATCAACTCGTATTTTCTTATGTCACATAATTCCATGTAATACTTACCAAACTCTTTCAAATTAGTGAACATCTTACGGAATTGGTCACTTGCGGTATGCAATTGAATTACACCGACAATCATCGATGCCATAGCATAGCTATGGTCTTTTCACTAGAATGCCATAACTCAGGCTATGGTCTTACATCTTATACACATATCACAATCGATGTCATATCCCAGATATGGTCTTACACAGAAATCACTTGTCACTTGTAGCCGAAGCTATCACTATTCACTGATCAGGTAGCTGGAGCTACCATTTTTCACTGATCAAGTAGCCGATGATCAGGTAGTCGAAGCTACCACTTTTCATTGATCAGGTAGCCGAAGCTACCACTTTTTACTTGCCATTTGTCCTTGATCAGATAAGTGTAGCCAAAGCTATCACTTATCACTTTCATTTGTCCTTGATCAGATAAGTGTAGCCGAAGCTATCACTTATCACTTTCACTTATCCTTGATCAGATAAGTGTAGCCGAAGCTATCACTTATCACTTTCATTTGTCCTTGATCAGATAAGTATAGCCGGAGCTATCACTTATCACTTTCACTTGTCATTGATCAGATAAGTGTAGCCGAAGCTATCACTTATCACTTGTTGCCATGGTCCAACCATGGTCTTTTCCTTCAATTCGTCTTACCACTGAACTGAAATGCTCAATTTGATCATTTATTCAATTTTCATGCTTTTACATTATTCACGATTTTATCATCAATACATATGAAATAACACATCATGAAATTCACAAAATTAACAAATGATCATTAAAATTTAGCCATATAAACTCAGAAGTTCGATATTTTTTTTTGTATTATAACGATAATCATAATTTCATAATAAATATTTCAAATAAAACATTATATCATTTCTAATTCAACATTTATCGATTATAATCGGGCATGTGATCAATTTGTACACGAGTCATTCATATATATATATATATATGTATATTTTTCCTACTCCTCCTCTCCATCCACATCCTTAGTATAAATAACACACTTGTAAGTAACATCATCCATAATTTTCACTATTTACTTATGTGAATATTCAAGCTGTCCATCCGTGTCATAGTCACTAAATCATTTTTATCTTGAGCTACAGAACTCGAAATTAAGATCCATAAATTTTCCCAGAAACTAGACTCATATGTTTTCTTACCATAAAAATTTCATAATTTTTGGTTCGGCCAATTAATACAGTTTATTCGTTGAAGTCTCCCCTGTTCTGCTGTCTGACAATTCCGACCCTTCTTCACTAAAAATTAATTATCTTCTCGTATAGAATTCGAATGATGTCCTCGTTTGTTTCTATTGAAAATAGACTCATTCAGGATTATAAACATGTAAATTTAAGCCCCTAATTGTTTTTATCCAATTTTTGGTGATTTTTCAAATTCAGAACAGGGGAACCCGAAATCATTCTGACCTTGTCTCACAAAATTTATCATATCTCATGATTTACAATTCCATTGCTTACATCATTTCTTCTATAAGAAACTAGACTCAATAAGCTTTAATTTCATATTTTATTCATCCTTTAATTCCATTTATACAATTTTTGGTGATTTTTCAAAGTTAGACTACTGCTGCTGTCCAAAACAGTTTTAGTGTAAAGTGTTGATTTCCATTTTCCCCAAATTTCACAATTCATACAATTCAGTCCTTACTCAATTAACCCCTCAATTAAGATAATTTTCTCAATTAATAATTTTCCTATACATTAGAAGTTATTTCATAACTATTGAAATTCAGAATTTCCACATGAAACTTTAACTTCAAACTCTTTTACAATTAGGTCCTAAACATTCACTTTCTATTCAATTCTTTCAATAAAATCAGCATATAAACAATTTAAAGCTCTAATTCCATGCCAAATCATCATATAGTTCCAGCACATATTCATAGCAACTTTCAATTTCTCTCATAGAATTAAAAACTAATGAATTCAACAAGTGGACCTAGTTGTAAAAGTCACAAAAACACAAAAGTTTCAAGAAATAATCAAGAATTGAACTTACTTGAAGTAAAAATATGAAAAACCAGCTTGAAGGAACTCTTCCATGGTGTTTTTTTCTGATGAGAATGCAGAAAAATAAAGAGAAATCTAGATAATTCCACTTTAGTCCTAGCTTTATTATGTAAATTTTGCAATTTTCCAATTTTGCCCTTAATTCTCCTTATTTTCTTGCTGATTTCATGCCTTGCCGTCCAGCCCAAAGAGACCTTGGGTCTATTTGCCTTTTAAACCCTCTTTCTTTTATCATTTAAGCTATTTAATTATTTCCCACAATTTTGCATTTGATACAATTTAGTCCTTTTTTGTTCAATTAACTATCAGAACTTTAAAATTTCTTGACGAAACTTTAATACTAGCTTATTAACGCTCCATAAATATTTATAAAAATATTTATGGCTCGATTTAAAATTCCCGAGGTCTCAATACCTCGTTTTTTTATTCTAATTATTTTAATATTTATTTTTAGTACGCTATTCACTATTTCAAAATTTTTTTTTCCTAACTTCACATTTAACTTATACTCACTAAATTAATAATATTTCCTACTCATTTGTCGGATTTAGTGATCTCAAATCACTGTTCCGACACCACTGAAAATTAGGCTGTTACAATACATATACATAATATATATAAAAAATGCATCTATAATACGATGTTAAAATATTTACATAATATATACATACATAATAATAACGTTGAAAACATCTATTAATAATAAACATATACCTATATGTATTAAAGATATATACATAAATAATAAAACATATACTAATATTCATAATAGTAAGGATAAAATATATACATGATATGTACATATATATAAAATAAATATTAAAACGTATGTAAGTGACATTTATGAAAAAAATATATACATAATATTAAAATAAAATGATAAGTGATAATAGTGAAAATAATAGGTATAAATATAATGATGTATGAAAATAATACTATATATAAAATATGTATACAAGAACAACGAAATATATGTACTAATATTAGTAATAAATATAGTAGGAATAAAATAAATATGATAATAATATATACACAATATGGTATTAAAAATATATATATACATATAATAGTATTTAAGAATATAGACATAAGATAATGTGGAAATATGTACATGGAATAGTATATAAAAAATATAACTAATAATATCGAAAGTATATATATATACATAATATATAACAATGAACATATACCATATATATTAGAAATACTAATAACATAAAAAAATATATATTAATAACACTACATAAATATGTACATGGGACAATATAAAATATATACATGGAAATATATAAGAAACATATAACTGGTAACATTAAAAATATATATACATAATATAAATATAATATATACAACATACTCATATGATAATAAAAAACTATTAGTACGTACATGTATATCTATATATGTATATTAAGTGAAAATGCTAATGCTAATAATATTAATAATAAATATATATGCCTATAATAGTAAGAAACGAAACATAAAGAAAACATATATATAGCTAAATATAATACAATAATAATAATATATAAAAATCATAGTGATAACAATACTATATATATAACATGATTAATATTTAAAGCTGAATTAAATAGCAAAATAATATGAAATTCAGGGTAAACACGAAAAATAAATGAGAAAGGACCGAAATTGGATTAAAATCAAAGCTTTGGGGCGAATTTAAAAAAAATAAATGGGAAGGGACTTATTAGAATGCGCATAAAACTATGAGGGATCAAAAACGCAATATTCCCAGTTATTAAAAAAGCTGCGCATTGAAAGGGACCAATTTATAAAACCGATTAAATTTCAGGGCCGATCTGTAATCCAAAGATAACTTGATTGCGAAAGATAAAATTGCGGAAGGACCAATTGCATAAATATACCATTGAGTTGAAAACACGCAGATCCTGAAGCGGGTTCGGGTCGAACGGGTCGGGTATGGTGAAACGACGTCGTTTTGGGGCTTAAGTATCGCCCCCAAAACGACGTCGTTTCGGAGGGCTATAAATAGGCCCATTTTCAGAAAAAAAAAAATCATTTGTGAAGGGAGAAGGAAAAAAAAGAAAGAGAAGAAGAGAGGGAAAGAGGGAAAGAGAGAAGAGGGAGAAGGGAGGGATTCCGGCCAAGGGCGTCAGTCACCGGTCCACACACGGACCTTCGTCGGCTGCTTGCGCCGTGCGACCACCGTGCTGCAGTGGCGAAAAAGGTAATTTCTTCCCCCTTTTTTTATTATTTGTTTTATATTTTTTTATGTGTTTTAGTATATATATGTGGAAAATAGGCCTAAAAAAAACTAAACTAAAATAAAAAAGATCACCCTAGGTTTCTGGCTTTTTGTTTTTGGTGTTTGGTTCTTCGATTCGTGACTGTTCTTCTGCTTTGACACTGCTATATTCACTTGTTTTTGCTTCTGTTTTTCTTCTATATTAGATCTGTTCAAAAAATGCTAGTTCGTATTTTTTTTTGTATTCCAAAAGTGCCGACCCTCTTACAATTTTTCATTTGGGTTTTTATAACCCCTTTTACATACATTTTCTATTGTTTCTGTCTTGTCTCTTTTATTGTTTGCAGGTGCAAGTTGATGGAGTTCAGGGGCTGACATGGGCGGTGCTGAGGTGACCTTGGTGGTGGAGCAGGTGGCTAGGTCGGCGGTTGACAGAGGCAAGTGGGGAGGCTAGGGTTAGCATCTTTAGGGGGGCTAGGGTTTCTGTTTGGGTTAGTTTAGGTATTGGGCTTGGTTGTGGTTGGGCTGAGGGTGTAATTTGGGTTTAATTTGTTGTGTCTTGGGCTAATGGGTATTGATGTAATGGATTTAAATTTTAATGGATGTGGGCTGATGATTTTTTTGTAGAAAGGCCCAAAATTGGCCTACAACAGGAGAGACCCAAAAGCCTCTTATGTTTAATGCTAGGGGCTACAAACCCTAGTTTATTTAATTAGGGTTGTCGCCCTACTTAATTCTAATTAAACAAGGGTTTCACCTCTTTTCCGTATAAATAGATGCACCGATAGGGTTAAATACAAAACTTTGAGACATTGTTATTTTACCCGAAAATAGTAATAGTTTATTTTTTAAGTACAAATTCTTTTTTTTTTTTGGAATAACAATTCTATTGATTTTATTTTTAAAAAAAATTGCTTCCCATCGAAAGTAAAGTAAACAATTTCTGATTCTGTGTTTGATTCGAATTAGCTTGAGCCTACACTCGAAACAATTCATGGCACGAGAATAACAGAGATGGTCGTTCAGTTGAAAACAAGAACAACAAAGATCCGTATAGTCGAAAACACTCGTGTGACTTCAGTAAACGATTTATTACTATAAATATAACAAATCAATTGGGTATTCAAATTTTTAATTTTTCTGCTATGCTAAAAAGACGTTTTCAAATCGATTTTTTTCAACAAAAACACTATACTCTTTATAGAGAGTAGTGAAAAAGAGATCGTAACAAAAGATATCTTAAAATTCCCATAATATCAATCTAAAAGAAGAGATAATTTCGAAATACAAACACACAATAACCAAGAACAAAAAATTGAGAGAAAAGAAAATGATTAAGGTCCCCTTAAGATCAATCACTCGATGAAGATGGACCATCAACTCCTCCATATGAACAAAGGCAACGCATGCTCAAGTTCCCTTCAAGATGAGTCACTCAATGGAGTTGGTCCATCGGCTTCTCCACGTGGACAAAAGTCCATTTGGACCCATTTTCAGTCATGATTTTGTCGCATTATCCATTTTCACCGAATTCTTCTTCACAAAGTTGGGTAACATAATGGAGTGGGGGTTGGCGTCTAAGCAAACACCATGCTTAGTTATGGTGGTTGCCTAGTTGCCGTTGTTAATGCTACAATATAGCTAGATTTATAGCTGATCTTCCCATTCTTTTCCTTTTTTTACCTATTAAAAGTCATAACTTTATAGAGCCTTGCAGGCAGCCTATCCCATGCAAAACCTTGATCCATCTCCATCCCCAGCTCTATTATCAACCATCATTACTCTCAAGTCTCAAGGCGTAACTTTTATACATTCCATGAACAAAAAGAAATCATATCTTTGAGATATAAATTATCCATATAAGAAATCAATTTTATTTTAATTTTTACAATTTAAAATTATTTATAGTTTCTGTCCTACCTTTAAATAAAAAAGACAACGTGTTTCAGCACACTCAAACTCATATCTTTTAACATTGACAATAATATTAATATCAACCGAACTAAAACTCAATCGACTTTTTTAAAATACAATTTATCTTATTGATTTCCAAGCTTAGAAAAAGGAAAATAAAATGGGAAAAAGCAAAGAAATTGGAGTAAAGAAATCGAAGATTCTCCCGTGGGTTTGGTGTGAAATGTGATTGACCGCCCCACCCCCCACTTCTTTTGCTTCCTCCCGCCTAAACAAAAGCACATGCATTTTACAATTATATAATATTATATATTATATACTTATATACTTTTACCATTTTCTCCTTCACCACCAATCATATTATATCATATAATACCAAAAATAATTTATTATTAACTCGATTTATATCAGTATTTTTGCTAATGTAAGTGTACTGAAGTGTATTATCCTTTTATTTAAAGATTCGGGAGATGCTATAAATACTTATAAACATTAATAATAAATAGCAGATGATAAAAAAAAACTGTAATAAAATTAATGTTAAAATTTTTTAAAAAAAGAACTAAATTTTTTGTTGGAATTTTAAAATTTTGTGTTTTGTTTCGTCAAGATCAAAGTTAAAAAAGCATTCAATTGGGTCTACCTTACATAAAAAATGTGTTACCATTTAAAACCCATAAATTGATTGTTGTTACCTTCCCTAAAACCAATTTTTTTACTTGAATTCTCTATTACAATTAAGTCACTTGAATGTCCAATCCTAACACTGATTTGGTTTTAGTACATATTTTAGGACTGAATTGAATGATGCAAAGGAAAGGTCTAACACTAAATTCGATTGTTGAACTCACTTTAAGTTGTTCACAACGAAAAGTAGGTCTAAAATTTATTGAACTTGGAATCATATATTATGGCTATGATTTGTGTGAATCTATAAATATCAATTAAAAATATAATTAATGTAATAACAAGCATTAGGAGTATTAATAAAGCACATTACACTTAAAAAAAATACATATTCAAATCATCAACAATTAAATAAATTATTAAAAATTTATAAAAAAATAAAAATTATTAAACCTGTTCGTTCAATCGATTTTTTTAGCTCGATTCAACTGATTTTGAGCGAGATGAGTACATTAACCAATCCAATTTAAACAATATTGAAAAAAAGTATGAATTATTAAAATCTATTTGATTACCTTTATTTTAAGTTACTATTTTAATAACCTTTTTTTTAATCATATTATATATATTAATATGATAAATTATTTTATGAACCCTTCCCATCACATCATCTACAGTCTTCTTCCAATTATTTAATAACATTTCAACAAATTTTTTTCATGTCATTGACACATAATTTTGATATTTTTACTCTAAACCTCGAACCCTAAATATTAAACCTCAAAACTAAAACTCTAAACCTTGAACCTACATATTAACCACTAAATCCCAAACACAAACCTCAAATCCCAAACATTAAACTCGAACCTTAAACACTAGACCCTGAACATCAAACTCAAACTCTGAACCTTAAACATTGAATCTTGAACCCAGGGTTCAGGGTTAAAAATTTATCAAAATTATATGTTAATGACATATAAAAAATTACTGAAATATCATTAGATAATTAGAAAAGGACCATAAATAACGTAACGAGAAAGGTTCATAAAATAATTTATCTATTAATCTTCTACGTTATAAAGAGTTTTAGAGAAGTCTTAATTTTTCAAATTTTACTCATCAAATTTTTTTTCCATAATTTAACCAATCCACCCCTCTTCATTCAAATATACCAAAAAAGAAAATATCTAATAATGCCAATGGCTAATTTTTCTGGCTTTTATTATTTAGCACTGTATCAAGTGGTTGAAACATTATTATTTCTTAATCTAAACATAGTTTAGGGCAAATTTGTCAACAAAATTGGTCCACACTCCATAGCATTTATGATTGGGGAGGGAGTTTATTGTAATTCCAATGGGACAGATCCGCAATTTACAACATCATTAATGTCCTAAATTAAATGATTATTTTATATATTTATTATAATTATTTGGGAAATAGTTAAATTAATTATGGGAATCCAGTTTTTTGATACAATGTACACTTCCCAAAGCCATTAAGATAATGGTTCTGTGCCAGTGATACAGACACCCCCTTACCTGTTTTCTCTTAAAGAATATTTTTCTATTAATAACTTATGTGAAATCCCAAAAATACCCATTACAAAGAAATTAGATTAGCATTGTTTATTGGTATTTTTGTCTTTCCCCAAACGGGTGCCCCCATTAACACCCTTTGGCTGGAAAAATTGTAGCAAAATCGTAATATGGGGGTAAAATTGTTTTTCCGGTTCCTTTTAAACTCAAAATTGAGCAATTTGGTCTCTTTAAAAAAACAAAGCAATTTAATATATGTCAATTATACGTAATTTCGATAGGTATGATAAAAAAAAAGTAAATTTTCAATATTTATATGTTTTGTTAAGTTTTTGTTCACTTTCGAAATTAAGAAATATTAAATTGTCTCGATTTTGCTAAAATGGATCAAATTGCTTAATATAAAAAATTAAGAGGGACCAAGGAGGTGTTTTTACCTAATATAGGCAACAAGCATATGATGATGAATTGGAACAAGATTGCTTTATTACAAGACATAAACAGAAGCTGAGCAGCTCATTGTCTCTCATGAGATATCATGTGAGAGAGAAAGAAAAAAAAAAACACTCAAATATACTTAACTCTCACTCTTTTTTGTTGAAAACACAATCTATAGCACACACAGTCAAGGAAAAGGGGCAAAGGAGCAAAGGCAAAGGCAAGGCAAGGCATGCTTTTTATGTCTATATCGTACTTTTGTTTTCTAGTTACTGTTCCAGTTCTTGTTATGTCTTGCTTTTTACATTGTACTTTTGTTTTTGTTGGGTGTTTCTTTTACAATTCTAAGTACTCTTTCATGTCTGGTTTCTTCTTTAAAGAAAGGATTTTTGGTGTTCTTTCTCTTGTAGATTTTTTCATGAGTGAAACTTTGAGTTGAAAAATGGGTATTTTGGTTTTGCTTGTATCTGCTTAGTTTTGGGGTTTTCTTTTAATTCACTTCTCTAAGATCTATAATGGTGGGTATCCCCATTTTTTGTCTTTCACTTTGCCCCCTTTTTGTTAGCTTGAAATGCAAGTGAAAAATAAAGTTTCTATTTTTATTTTTAATAAAGTTCAAATCTTTTACCAAATGAATGTTATTTCTAATGTTAAGATCAATTTAATTTGTGGATTGTTGAAGATGATGGCATTTTTCTTTTTTAGCTCGAATTTGTGTTTATATGACTTGCATTGCATTTTATTGCAGGACTGTAAATGAATCAATGGGATTAGAGATGGATACATTAGATCTGAGTCCCAACACTGTTCTTCCACCTCCTCGACAATGTTCGAACATCGAGAAGCGATATCCGAAAGGAAAATCGGGTCGTAAAGATGAGATATTGACGGTAAAGGAAGGGTTTACCGAAATCAGCTTTCGCCGTTACCGTAGTGCTTCTTGTAAGAACATGCAATGTAGATCTATTGGGGCGGAAAGTAATGCTGAGTTAAAGCGTGGATCTATATATCAAAGTTCTAAAGAGGTAAGTAAAATGAAAAAGACTGGTACCGTCGAGGGCCGGACGAAAATTGAATTGTCGCGTAGTAGTGATACGTCTTATTCGTTTAGGTTTGTTGATTCTCTTTGTAATTCAGAAGACGAAAGGAACTCAGTGATGTCTGTTGGCTCAAACTTGAAATCAGGTTCAGTTAACAAACCTTATGTTGAGCCATGTTCATCGAGTGGCTTTATTGAAATCTGCTTAAGTTCAGATAATAAAAATTTAGATAAGAGAGGGAAACAGTTGGTGGAAAGTGTCAGGATAGGTAACAAGAAGGATGTAAGTTTCGGATGTGAACCGGTTGTTCGTCCTTTAGATGATGGGAATGATCTTCTTGAAGAAGACACGGTTCGGAAACTGCATAAGTCATTATCTGCTAAGGTGGAAGCGTCTTATTCGCCATCATCATCGGAAAGTGACCGGTTTTCCTGGACCAGCTCAAGGCCTAGATTTAGTCCTATTAAAAAGATGTTTGATCCGTTTATGAAATCGAAGTCATTGCGAAGTCCATTGGGTTATGCAGCAGAAGCCGGGATGGAAAATGCTAGGAGAAATAAGACATTTCGGAAATCTTTGTTACACGACTTCTCTCATTCACCTCGGAATTCTGAACCGGATTCCTTGTTCACTACGAAAGATAGGGTTCAATCACCAACGGTAAGTTCACCGGTTCACCTACATGGTTGTCTCAAGTTGGGAGTGAAACATGGGATGCCGTTTTTCGAGTTCTCAATGAATCAACCGGAAGATGTTGTTTTTCTGGCTAAACAATGGAAACAAGATAATGCTTTCAATTGGATATATACGTTTCACTCGGTCAGCAATAGAAAGAAGAGCAATGCGAGTATATGGGGATTGAGTGATAGTAGCAAAGATTCTTTGATTGTTGCGCAGATGCAAGTCTTGTGCTGTTTGTGTTCAGAAATTAAAGATAATGGGGTTCTTGAAAACTCCATGGTTACAGAATTTGTTTTGTATGACATTGCGCATGCGAGACAGTGTGTTTCCGTCCAAGAATCCCCTGATGTTCGTAAAACCCGGGTCTGTCCTAGTCCAGGCTCAGATGTGGGTTGTTATGAATCAGATGATGGCTGTAATGCAGTGAAGCTTAAAGATCATTTAAATGTTGCTTCGGACAGCGATGAGGTCGAATCCGTAAATGGATCAACTCCATTGTTACCTGCGAATTTGCACCCGAGCCTTGAAACTGCCGCCGTAGTCATTCAAGTACCATTTAAGAAGAGAGAGAGCTTGAAATACAGACGAGGCGATAAAATAGGCTATACGAGGCATTTAAACCTACTCAATCTCTCTATGGTTGAAGAATGCAAAAGCAACGTCCAAGATAGCAAGATCCAAGAAAAGGTGAAGGTGGTTATTCCGACCGGAAACCATGGATATCCTAGTACCGAGACTTCGGGTCCTTCATCGTTACTCGATAGGTGGAGGAATGGCGGAGGCTGCGATTGCGGTGGCTGGGACATGGCTTGTCCCCTTGTAGTTTTCGGCAACCCGAGTATAAATTGTTCCGAAGATCAACTGTTAGTGGACAGTGAGCAGCCTTTTGAACTTTTTCTTCAGGTAAGGTTTTAGTTTTACTCCGAAGCAACTTTTCGATTCTGCAGGGTTAATTAATGTTACCCGTTACTAAATTTTGATTATCATGTAGGGTGCCAAAGAGAATACACCGGCATTGACCATGGCAGCCATCGAAGGAGGGTATGCGGTTGATTTCCATGCAAAGTTGTCCGCATTACAAGCGTTTTCCATTTGTGTCGCCATATTGCACGGTAGTGAAACCCCCACAGCTACCGGTGAACCACAAACCAATCATTTGCCCGAATGCAATTCACTGAAATCATTTCTCGAGGATGAAGTGAAATTCTTAGTTGAAGCGGTCACGGAAGAGGGGAAGAAGAAAAAGGCCGGCAAAAGAGCGGTACCAATCCCACCATCCTACGTGATTAACCCTCCCTTCTCTCCAATCGCTCGTGTTTAGACATCGAAAAGCAAGGGGTTACTGTATAGGGGGATGTCACACATCTTACTCGGTAAATCGGAATGCACATTCGATAATCCGAGTTCCTCGAGGACACAAATTTCTTCATTGCACTATTGGTTCATTCTTGAGTTCCATAATTAGAGAATTAGAATAGGGGAAAAAAAAAACACCATACTGTTCATATTGTAACTTTGATAGCAAGGCAACAAAAGAAATAGTGATGTAGCTATTGAGACTGTGGAGCTATGAGGGGCAGTAAATCATAGAAATTTTTTACCTGAAAAAATGTTTTTACTATGTCTGGGTTGGAACATGGAACCAAAGTAGATTTGAAGGTTAAAAAAAACCATTGTTCATATTAACAATAATAACCTAGATTGCCCATTTTGTCCTCATATTCTATCAAAATTTTCACCAATTACCTTCTTTGTCTTATCCCTTTTTTAACTATTTACCATTTCAATAATTCAGCAATAAATGCGGTTTTTTCAGTGAAAAACCAAGTGACCCTGCAAATCTTGTCTGAAGACTATATCATGATGTACTTATGTATCAATGTCAGAGTTCCATGATAATGTTGTTAATGCAGGGGATTCCATGTTACATATTGACTTCTTAGTTTCTTATTCCTCCCAAAATCATTATTTTTTGAAATTGGTCAATTTTAGTCTATTTACTCATTAAATTTTAAAATTTCAGTACTTACTTAAATAGTGGTAGCTAAATCCGTTTGGTTAAATTCAAATACTAGTATTATACTATGCGTATAATTGTAAATTTGGTCAATATTCTCCAATTAGATCATTTTAAGTTTTTATACTTTTGAATTTTGAAATTCCAGACTTGACACAAATGACAACCGTTACCATTTGCACATACGATAAGGTATTGAAATAACAAGCTGATAAGGTATTGAACATACGATAATATGTTTAACACATCAAAATTTGGAAATAATAGAACTTAAATGAATATAACAATTACCGTTTGGTGAGGATTGAAACATTAAAGATTAATTTTATCATTTATTAATTTATAATTTCATCATTTAAAAAAAAAAAACTTTTTTTTTTTCATTTCTGAGAGGACCAAATTGCAACTTTATCATATATCAATTTATAATTTTATTATTTTAGGGGCCAAATCCCTGCCTCCCCATAAATTCCCCCTTAAATTAGTTATCCTTGAAACGTGGAATAGGGCTAATCATTTCTAATGACATATCTTAATCTCTTTGATTTCATATTTCAATATCCTAATTTTGCTGCTTTAATAAAATTACAAAAATACATACTAAAAAAAAGGTCAAATTATAAGGAAGAAGAATATAATAATAGATGCTTATTTCATTAAAAACGTACAAGAACACTACATCTTTCGCCAGCAAATTCCAAAGTTAATAATAAAATAGGATGTGGATGAAATAGGGTAAACTTTATAGGTCCTCAACAGCAATTAGGATTGCTGTCGACACAAGCACAATAGCCAGCAGGAGTACAAACATTAAAGTTAGTAACACGCTGCCTCACACGATCCGCATCGGTTTCGCATTTCAGTTGCTTTTGCGCTTCGATCATCGTTGGCACATCCGAGAACAACATACCTGGAAACAACATCAAAACTTTAGTAAATGTTTGTTTTTCAAACAAACTCTCTGAATATATCGATACCGATACATCAACATGTAGACTTATCGAAATTTTATTTTTGAAGGAGAAATTATAATTTTATCATGGATTAACCTATAAGATTCAATTTTGGGAGGGAGGCAGAGACAAACCCGACGATGGGGAGAGCCAGATTGGGACAATGTAAAATTTTAGGCCCAAGCTCGACTCAAAAAAGGGCTTAATTTTATCTAAATTTGGTACAGATTAAAAATTCTACTTAAAACTTGACTCATTTAAAAAATGAGTCTTATTTTTTGTCGAAGTCTATTTTTCAAACCTATATTTTTGCCTAAACCAATCCAATTTTTGGATCGACCTTCAAATCTAAAAAAATAGTCTAACCCATAATCAAGTCTAGACAAAATTCCTACCTACAAACCTCCCTTCACCCCTATATACATGTTGATGTGACTTGATTCTAACGAAAGTCCTACAAATTCATAAGTCAAAGGGTTCATGAATTAACATTGTTTTGTCTTCCATCGTGATTTTATCATCAATCTTTGTCCAATACTAGCAAGTTCACAAAGAGTGAATGCTTCAAAATTGGTCTTGCATGACTCTCGTGAAAAAAAAAAAAAAAAAAAATTAATATGAGATAATACCGAATCTATTAAGATACCACTCGCTCTATAAATCTGTAAACCTCTTGCAAACTTGAAACACATCGGTTGCTTATAAAATGACTTACCAGATGAGAGCAAAAGAGTGAAGAAAACAACTAGTTTCAAAGAAGCCTCCATGGTGGTGGTGTTTCTTTTTAAACAAATTCAGTAGCTTTTCTTTGGGTAAATGATTGTTGTGTGTGTGTGAGTACTCTACTGCTATAAATAATGTCACTAGGTTGCTTCCATGTTAATTTTATAAATAAGGAAAACAAATATAAGTTTGAGCAATTTAGGAACTTTCTTTTTAAATAAATGAAATGAATAATTATTAGGTCATAAATATTCTAAAAAAATCTTAATATGCAAATTCTAATTCTTTTTAATTTTAGGTTCACTGATCCAAATATAGTTTCGGTTCGGGTTACATTAGTCCCGTTACTATTAGAGCTTTATCCTCCTATTGTAATTCACCAAAAAATTCTTTTTTCCTCTCCTATTTAAACTGGACTTTACTCTAAAAATAGTTGTCCAAAAAAAAAATTCAGATAGAGAAGCCAAATTTAAAAAAATTAAAAAAAAATCAAATTTGTAAGAAAATTTAGGCCGAAAAGGAAAAGGTTTAAAATTTTAATAAAATTGTCTGAGCCCGGGTTCGAACCGGGGACCTCTAGTGTGTGAGACTAGCGTGATAACCAACTACACCACCCAGACATTGATGATAACCACGTAGTTTTAAAATATTACAGTCTAACATGAAAAGCTATATATTGATAAATTAGCCCTCACGTATACACTTTTGGTCAATTTAGCTATTATAGTCTTATTCTTTTTTGAGCTAAATTTGGTAATTAATCTTTTAAAAAGTGTCAAATTATTTTTTTTTAATGAAAATACTAACTAAAGCATTAATATTTTAAGGGTAAACTACACCCAAGATTGCTAAACTATTAGTAAATTTATATTTTGGTCACTAAATTTTAAAAAGTTACAAAATAGTCACTGAACTATTTGAAAGTACAGGACTAATAATGACCAAATTAAAGTGTAAAGATTAAATCCACAATTTTCGTGAAGTACAGGGAGTACTAGCAGAATTTAACCACTGAAGTATGATGGTGAAAACTGAAAATATAGGAAATTGCAAAAAACACGCCGTTGCCGGGGATCGAACCCGGGTCACCCGCGTGACAGGCGGGAATACTCACCACTATACTACAACCACTTTGTTGGCGATTTACCAATTTAATTTAATACTATATAAAAGTACAACAACCTAATCTCTTAATAATTTATTCTGTTTTTTCCCAACTATTTAGTATTTTTTATGTTAAATAAAGTATTAAATTTATTATTAAATTATCTGTTTGCTAATAATAAATATTATTAAAAATGTTAAAATTAATAAACTTTATATTGTATTTTAGAAGTGTAATTTCGAAAACTATTATCACATTTCTATTAAAGTGTTTAATAAATCAAATTGAAAACATTGTAACTCGAGAAGGAACATGTGAATGTAATAAAAACAATCAAACACTCGAGGATGTTTACGCATTTTTTTAATGAAGTTGGTGTGGCATCCCGCGAGCAGCTCAAGTACATTTCATGCTGACATTAGACTATTTATATGCTATCCTAACTAATAATTTAAGAATTAAAAAAATCAAAATAATAAAATAATTATAAAAATTTCATAAAAATTCAAAAATATTAACACAAAATATATGTTGATTGTCATGTAGAATGTTATTTTTAAAATTTTAAAATTTTAGTTAGTATTTTCATTAAAAATATTAATTCAACTCTTTTTCAAAAGATTGATAGATAAATTTGATTTTTTTAAAAAGGTTACGGGCCAAAAAAAATTTTAAACTAAAATTATTAAAGGTGGACTTGACCCAATTTTTGCATACGTAGTTGGGACTAAAATCGAACAGTTATAATGGTTATCGTCTAAGGTTCCGTTTATTTCACTGAAAATGATTTCTGGAAAATAATTTACTTTTCTAAAAAAGCTAATATTTTTTTATGTTTTGATGAATCTATGTAAAATATTTTCTGTTGTTTGGTAGATTTCCTGAAAATATTTCATAAAAGTTATTTTTAATGAATCAAACATACATTTGTGATTTATGATAAGTAGTGGATTGATTATGGAGTGATGTTAAGGTGAAATTATAGTAAATAATGAATCTTCATGATGTTAAGGCTTAAATTGTAAACTTTGTGAAATTTATAATTGAAATAAGAGAAGTAATATGCATGAAAACTTGTTATGTGAAATAAGATATTATAATGAATAGTCTGATTAAAGTGCTTATATGGTGAAAAATAAATTACATGGCAATAGGGACTAAAATGAAAAATGTACAAAAGTTTAAGTGTGAAACAATTTAATATGTGAATAAGGAAATTATGATAAAAGTTTAATGAACGTGTTATGAGATGATGAAATATGTAAAAAATATTGTAAAACTGAAATTGTGGAAATTAAAATACGTAAAAGCTTTTACGTTAAAACAAACGGAGCCTTAGCTAAAATTATCACTATCGTAAAAGATTGAATCCTAATTACCTACATGATAGACAAGAATACTAATCACTATACTTGTACAAGCCCAATTTTGGGCCCCCCAAAAAAAAACCTAACCCGTTTAACCCCCTAACCCAATACCTATTTCCTAAACCCATTAAACCTAACCCACTAAACAAAAAACAGACCCAAGCCCAATAAACTTTAAACAGCCCAAATAAAAAAAAAAAAAACTAAAACAGAAAAGAAAACCCTAACTGAGAACCCTAGGTGCCGCCTCTGTCCCCTCCCTAGCCTAGCGCCGCCAAGTCACATCGCCCCCAGGCCAGCCACCTGCTCCACCTACGCCCCCAGGCCAGCCACCGCTCCACGCGCACCTGCACACATTAATGAAGAAATGACAGAAGACAAAGAGAGGAGAGGTGTAAATGGCTATTTAAAAGCCGAATCAAAACATGTAAAGGAGAGTTTTTTTTTTTGAATAACAGAGATCTAATACAAAAACAGTTGTTTTATCAAAAAGGCTTAGTGCAAATAAAAAAATCGCAGCAGCAGAGAGAGACATCAAAAGAAGTGTAAAGATTTAAAACAAGGTTTTCATTTTTCTTTTCGAATCTATTCATAGCATTTTTCTTTGTTTCATATATTAATAACATACATATATTAAACAAGTATAAAATAAGAAAAAAAAGAAAATTTTTACCCTTGTGCGATTTCCGGCCACCGTGTACGGTGGCCGGAGCGGCGGTCGCCGGTGGCAGGGGACTGTGGCGGTTCGTCGGAGTACCGACCGGCCCTAGGGTGCTTGCAGAGAGAATGAGAGAGTTTCTAGAAATTTTTGGGGAAAATGATGGAGGAAATGATTTTTTGTCTCAAAATTTGGCTTTTATAGCCTGGTAAAACGACACAGTTTTGGGGAAGCTTGAAGGCATCAAAACGGCGCCGTTTGGCCCTCAGCCCGCGCAGGCGACCCGACCCGCTAGGGGATCCGCGCGTTTTTGCCTTGATGGGATATTTTCCCAAATGGTCCTTCCGCTTTCCTGATGCGTTTCAATTAAGTTTTTATTCCTTTTGATTTTGACCCCGTAATCTATTTGGGCTTCAATTTGGCCCCTGTTCGAACGATATAGTTTAGAAGGGCGGGGGATAATTTCGTTTCTGGACCCTGCATGTTATTGCGCTTCCAAATCGGTCCCTCCCTCTTTTATTTATTTCCGGATTTGTCCCGAACTTTTGTTTTAAATTCAATTTAGTCCTTATTTTAGTTATTTAACTTTTTTATTATTAAATTAATTATTTTATTATTCTCTTACTATTATATACTACATATAATTCTTTTTAATACTATAGATATATCCCTCCTATATAGTACGCATATACTTTTAATATTACCGTATATTTATTTTTTTTAATATATGTATATATATCGATATAACATCATTAATATTTATTATTATTTTAGCATATATATATTATGAAAGCATTTTAAATATCGCATTTTTATTATGCATGTATCTTTTAATATTGTATTTTATTGTTATGCATATACCTTAATACTATATCATTTATGTACTTTTATTTTTCATATTATCTTATGTATATGTCTTTCTAAACTATAGCATGTATATACTATCACTATATATCTATTTATGTAGTTATTAATAGTCGTTTTTTTAATATTGAGATTATTTCTAATGTGTATGTATTATATATTTTTAATACTATATTATGCATATTATATATATACATGTATATTATATATGTATTTTTTTTATTACATTTTATGTATATTTTTAAATATCACATTATTCGTAGAGTTTTATATTATTCCATGTAAATACTTTCAATATTACATTATGCATATATTTTTGTCTATGTTATATATATTTTTAATACTCAATACTATTATTATGGATATGTTCTTAGTATATGCGTATATATATATCTTTTTCTTTATTCATATATTATTATCATTATCTTCCACTTTATATTATACTACTCTTATTTTTGTACATACCTTAAACATCGTTGTATAAATTTTCAATATATATATGTACATATTTATGTAATATTTGTTTTTCTCTATCATTATTATTTCTAGCATGTATATATTACGCATATTCTTTTTAATACTACGTATATAAATTTTGTCTTTATTGTCACATATATATTTTTTAATGCATCTATGCATATGTGCATGTATCGTTTTATGCTATTATTGTTTATGTCATTATTATTATTATTATTATTATTATTGTTGTTTTCGTTATCGTCGCTATTTTGCCATGCTTTATTCATTTTCTTATTTACTCATGGATTCGATCGTCTTATTTTTTTTCATACACTTGTTTGTGTTTATATATTACTAACCATTCCGTCATTAGCTCTACTACAAATCGTTTTTTTATCAATATGTATTCAAAACGATTCTTTCATGAAAGTAACTAGGTAATTTGAGATAATCGTGCCCTAACTTACTGGGTTTCGATTTTTTCTCATTTTTACCTAAATAACGGGATATTCTTTTAAATCCATATGAGTTTTGGAAAATGCTTATTCTCGAAGAAACGAAGCGTTGTGCCCTAACTTACCGGGTGTGGCATTTTGTTACTTCGAAATAAGATCCTTTTTGTAAATAAAGGCAATATTCGATGTCCGGAGATTCGAGAAACGTACCCTAACTTACTGGGTTTCGATTTTCCTCGTTTGTCTAAATGATCGAATACCCTTTTAATAAGTTAAAATACGCAAATTTTACATAAAATGCAAGCTCAGTCTCGAAGTCGATATGCCGTGTCCTAACTTACTGGGTGCAACATTTATTTACTTCGAGATGAGAGGGTCTTTAGCCCCCGTTTTAATTTATTCGATCATTTTTAAATCAACATTTTTTATAAAAAAGGGATCGTATTTTAAATTATTTCAAGTTTTCAAATTTTCGACACTTAGACACTAATTAATCAACTAGGTACCAATTTTTTGGGCGTATCGAGGGCGCTAACCCTTCCTCGTGCGTAATCGACTCCCGAACTCGTTTTCTGATTATCGTGGACCAAAAAAAAAATTCTCGTTTTAGTAAATCTTAAATTTTATTAAAATGATTAACAAAGGTGATCCGATCACACCTCATCAAAAAAGATTGGTGGCGACACCGGTTTTTTCGTTTTCATTTACAAAATCCAAGTCGACTACCGTTTCACCAAAAAAAATGGTTACGACAATACTACAAGATTTCATTGTCAAATTCACTAATTTAATTTTATAGTACTTATTGGATTGTCATTTATCAATAATATACGTACAACTCTTTTTTTTTTTTTTGTAGAAAATAGGAACTTAGATAAATAAAATAAACAAGTTCTTACAATACATATCTCAAAATAGGAGGATCTTTAGTCTCGACTAAAATACGCGATAAAATAGTCTTAAGGGACTCATTATACATAACAAGAAGATTATTCCTACAAAAGCTATCAGAGGATATATTATTATTGAAATAACTCCTTAAATTTGCTAGAATATTTGATTTAGGATAATAATTTGAAACATCTTACAATTATTAATCAAATGTCATAAGAGAAGTGTTAGATACAATAATGTTCGGAATAAAGCTAATAATTGAAGTTGATGCAACTTCAATTTCAAGATGGGTGATGTTCAAATCAATACATCCCTTAACCCAATTACCCTTGTGGTCCCTAATAATAGCACCCACACCCGCTTTCCCCGGGTTTCCCTTCGACGAACCATTCGTGCTCAATTTTTGCCATCCAAGGGTCAGGGCTTGCCATTGAACAGGTACAATGGAAGGTGGGTAGCGGACTTTGATTTCAGGGGAAAGGGCAAAGGACTCACTGGCCCCTGCAAGAGCCCTACAAGTCACTGTTACTTGTTGTATGGGGCTGTTAAAAACGAGGCAGTTACGAAGGGGCCAAAGCTCCCACAAAGCGAAAGAGAAAGTGATGTTCCAGGGTATCTTAGGAGATGACAATTGGCAAACATCCAATTCTCCTAGTCATTGTCCAGGGAGCGAAGCTGAAGAGCTTTGGGTATAAACCTCGCCCACTAGTTACTAACAGTAATGCAGTCCCTCAACAAATGGCATATGGTTTCAGCATTATTTCTACAAAAAGGGCAATGATCTTGAACATTCAAGCCTCTTTGGTTTAAAAAAGTTTGCAGTAGGAAGGATTTTGAGAACACATTTCTAAAGGAAGTATTTGAGTTTAGGGGGAAGCTGACTTCCACAGGGAAACCCAATGTTTCTCATAAGTAAAAGGTTGCATCTTAACACTATGAGAGGCCACTTCATAAGTAGAAGGTTGCAAGGGAAAAAAAGAATTCGTAACCAGTTATCAACTCAAACTTTGATTAAGCAAGTCAAAATGTCTAAATTTTATCTTTCGGCTTTTAGAAAATTGCTTTTCAATGAAGTTACCTATTTATCCCCCATTAAATCTTTTACTTTATAACATCATGTCTAAAATTAACATTTTATATTCTTAAAAGCACTTTCCGACAGTAATGATAAACACTATCAAACTTTTCAAAAACTCTTTTTCATAGCACTTCTTAACCTCGATGGTAAGCTAGCACAAATACTATAACACCGCAAGATACAAAAGTTAAGAGACTATTAAGGCATCTTGACATTTCTTTATTTGATCATACAAGAGCTTCAGAGTTATCCCTACAAATAACTTTATAGTAAAAGAGGCTTCGTAACATTAAGATGCTTTCCAAAATTAGTTGAATGTCTTAGTTCAAGAACATATCTCAAAGATTCTACCCATGAAATTGTCTTTGATCCAAATGAGCGTTGATGTTATACTCACTCGACTAATCCATAAAAAGACAAATCAAGCTATCAAAAGCTTATGGAAATGTTAAAATTTATATTTATTTTATTTTACGGTAATAATTCCAAAAATAATGATCACATTCCTAATAAAATGTTTAGTAAACCAAATTGAAATTGTTGTAGTTGCTGAGCAATAGTTTGTCCAATTGTAACTTGAAAAAGAAGAAGAGAACGTAAAAAGAAAAAATCAAACACGCAATGATATTTACGTAATTGAGTTTTGGCAATCTACGTTTATGAGTCTTCAACCAATACTTGAATTATTGCAACTTCGCTCTCGTACATTCACAATAATATTGTTAAAAAAATAAAATAAAATAAAAAATAAAGAACACAAAATTTTACGTGGAAACCCTTTCGGGAAAAAACCACGGGCAGAGGAGAAGAAAATTCACTATGTCGAAAATTTGAATCAATACAAAAGGAATAGACTATGTCTATTTATAGGCTTGTAAAGCCATATTCTAGTAGGATTGAAACACCTTATCCTAGTAAATATAAAATAGATGGAGTTTAATAAGGTTTAAAAAACCTTATTCTAAAATAAAATAAAAGAAGTCTAGTTCTATATGGATTTTACTTTTATTTTATTTTCCATCGTATTTTATTTAAATAAGAATTAGGGTCACTTAATTCTAACAAATATCACAATTAATTATTTTGAAACTTGAAAAACAAGAATATATTCGTAAATACTTATTTTACTGAAAACGTCGAACAAGAAGGCATTTTTTTGCCACAAATTCCATACGTATTAATAATATTGGATGTAGATGAAATAGTGTAAAACTTATAGGCCCTTAACAACACTCAGGATTGCTGCCGGCACATGCACAATAACCAGCAGGGGTACAAACATGTAAGTCAGTAGTACACTGCCTCACACAATCCTCATCGGTTTTGCATTTCAGCTTTTTTTGTTGAGCCTCGATCATCGTTGGTACATCTGAGAACAGCATACCTTCAAACAACATCACTTTAGTAAATGTTTTTTTTTTTTTCAAACAAATCCTAAGTAATAGAATAATACATCAAAATATAACGATGCCGATATATATATATATATATATATATATATATACATAGTGATGTGCTTTGATTCTATCGAGAGTCTTATAAGTTCACAAAATGAAGTTACACGGACAATTTTATTTTGTCTTTCATTAGAGTTTTTATTTCCCATCTTTTTTCAATGCTGATAAGCTCACAAAACGGGAATTCCTCTAAAAATTGGTCTTGCAATACTTTTAATAGAGATGGAACCAAAACTTTAATAGGAGAAAATACCAAATTTATTAATATTCCTCAAAATATCATATTAGTCCTTTTATATTTTATAAAATTATAAATGAGTAAATGATCTTATATATGTTTGTATTGATTGCTTATAGAAAGACTTACCAGATGACAGCAAAAGAGTGAAGAAAACAACTAATTTCAAAGAAGCCTCCATGGGAATTTTTTTTTTTCCTTTTTAATTTCAATGGCTTTTCTTTGAGTAAATGACTGTTGTGTGTGTGTGTTAGTGACAGTACTCTTTTGCTATAAATATTGTTGGTAGGTCGGCTCCATATGTAAATATTTACAGAAAAGGAAAACAAATATAAGTTTAGAAAGTTTTATTGCTGTTTTGGAAAATTTACAAACTTTCCAAACTCATTCCTCAATTTTCCATAATCATTTCAAGTGTAGTTTTTGCAAAGTACAGGGACTAATAATGGTCGAATTAAAGTGTAGGGATTAAATCCACTATTTTCGTGAAGTACAGGGAGTACTAGCAGAATTTAACCACTGAAGTATGATGGTGAAAACTGAAAATATAGGAAATTGAAAAAATTTCGCCGTTGCCGGGGATCGAACCCGGGTCACCCGCGTGACAGGCGGGAATACTCACCACTATACTACAACGACTTCGTTGACGATTTACCAATGTACTTTAATACTATATAAAAGTACAACAACCTAATCTCTTAGTAATTTATTCTGTTTTTTCCGAACTATTTAGTATTTTTTATGTTAAATAAAGTATTAAATTTATTATTAAATTATCTGTTTGCTAATAATAAATATTATTAAAAATGTTAAAATTAATAAACTTTATATTGTATTTTAGAAGTGTAATTTCGAAAACTATTATCACATTTCTATTAAAGTGTTTAATAAATCAAATTGAAAACATTGTAACTCGAGAAGGAACATGTGAATGTAATAAAAACAATCAAACACTCGAGGATGTTTACGCATTTTTTTAATGAAGTTGGTGTGGCATCCCGCGGGCAGCTCAAGTACATTTCATGCTGACATTAGACTATTTATATGCTATCCTAACTAATAATTTAAGAATTAAAAAAAAATCAAAATAATAAAATAATTATAAAAATTTAATAGTATATAAAACTACAACAACCTAATCTCTTAATAATTTATTCTGTTTTTTCCCCACTATTTAGTATTTTTTATGTTAAATAAAGTATTAAATTATGTGTTTGTTAATAATAAATATTATTGAAAATGTTAAAATTAATATTTGGAAATTTTTATTGCTGGTTTGGGAACTTTCCAAAAGTAATCCTCAAATTTCCATAATCCCTTGGATTGTAGGATTTTTTCTATAATTATGCAGATTTTCTTTTACTCTGTTTCCTTACATTATTAGGTTGACTTCACAATTATGAAATGAATAATTATTAGCTCATAAATATACTAAAAACTTTAATATGCAAATCCTAATTTTTTTAGTCTTAGGTGTTCACTACCCCGAATGTGGCCTACGTTTGAGTCACGCTAGTTCCATTACTGTTAGGGCTTTACCCTCCTATTGTAATTCACAAAAAAAAAAAAAAAAATCTCTCATATTTAAACAAGACTTCTACTCTAAAATTAGTTATTCTCTTCTACTTCTCCCTCTGTTTTCCTCCCTTCTCAATTTCTTTTAACGTAGTTTTTCTATATTTTCTATTTGTTAAAAGTAGTCCCTATACTTTTATCTTTTTAAACAATTTAATTTTTTCAAATGGGGGGCGAGCTTATGGACTAATTTTAACAAATGGAAAACATAGAAAAACTATATTAAAAGAAATGAAGAAGGAAGGAAAATAGAGGGAGAAGCAGACGATAATGGAAAATAAAGGGAAAAAAAGTTAAAAGAACATAAAAGTAAAAATTAAACAGCTCAAAATGAAAAAAAATAGGAATCAATTGTATAATTTAACCTAAAATTTCGTTTGAAATGATGATTTAACGTGTCACGCCAACTTACTGTTACACTATTAACAACACGATAACGTAAGTGACTAAAATATAATATTTCAAATATAAATTACTAAAATGTAAACTGAAACAAATAAAAGTGACTATTTTGCTAGTTTACCCTTAAAAAAAATATAGAAAATATAGGCCGAAGAGGAAAAGGTTCATTAGATATTTTTTAAAGGAACTGTCTGAGACCAAGTTCAAACCGGGGACCTCTAGTGTGTGAGACTAGCGTGATAACCAACTACACCACCCAGACATTGATGATAAGCCTTCAGTCTTATTTCTTTACAGTATTATACGAAAAGCTATTAATGTAGGCATATTGATAAAATTTAGCCCTCATGTATACACTTTCAGTCAATTTAGCTATTATAGTATTATTATTCTTTTTTAAGCTAAATTTGACTGATTAACCTTTCAAAAAATATTCAATTATTTTTCTTTAATGGAAATACTAACTAAAACAATAGTATTTTAAGAGTAAATTACACCCAAGATTGCTAAACTATTAGTAAATTTATGTCTTAGTCACTAAACTTTAAAAAGTTACAAAATAGTCACTGAACTATTTCAAAGTTTTTATTTAAGCCACTAGGTTGTTAAGTTTTTTTTTTTTTTTAGTTTTGCAAGCTAGTTTCAAGTGATGATTCGACAATCGATACGATGGATCAGTACCCATCAACGAATAAAAGAATATACCTTAGATGCAAGTCAATTTGATGGCTAGTGCTGGATATCGAAAAAAAAAAGTCGTTTGAATTTTAGTTTGCAGATTTGTGTCGTCCAAACTTATTTCACGAGAAAAATTGAAATGTAGAAGAGAAGGAGAAAAAAAAGCTTTTGATTGGTCCAAGCAATGTGAACAAAGAAAGCCACAGAGCATCAAATTTAACTATCCAATAACTTAAATGAAAACTTTTGAATAGTTCAATGATCATTTGTAACATTTTGAAGTTGAGTGACTAAAACGTTAATTTAACAATAGTTTTGTGACCCTAGGTGTAGTTTACCCATTTTTTTTTAGTGGAGTTGGTGTTGCATCTCGTGGGAAACGCAAATACACTTCATATTAACATGACACTATTTATCTTATATGCTACACCAACTAATAATTTATATAAAAAATAAAAAAAAATCATAAATATTAACATGAAGTACATGTTAATCGCCATACAGAATCTTATTTTTAAAATTTTAATATTTTAGTTAGTATTTTCATTAAAAGCTTAGAAATTTTTATTGTTGTTTTGGAAAATTTACAAACTTTCCAAACTCATTCCTCAATTTTCCATAATCATTTCAAGTGTAGTTTTTAGAAAGTACAGGGACTAACAATGGCCGAATTAAAGTGTAGGGATTAAATCAACAATTTTCGTGAAGTACAGGGAGTACTAGCAGAATTTAACCACTGAAGTATGATGGTGAAAACTGAAAATAGGAAATTGCAAAAAACACGCCGTTGCCGGGGATCGAACCCGGGTCACCCGCGTGACAGGCGGGAATACTCACCACTATACTACAACGACTTGTTTGACGGGTTTTTTAATTTAATTTAATAGTATGCAAAAGTACAACAACTGATTCTGTTTTTTCCCCACTATTTAGTATTTTTTATGTTAAATAAAGCATTAAATTATGTGTCTTTAATAATAAATATTATTGAAAATTTTAAAATTAATATTTAGAAATTTTTATTGCTGGTTTGGGAAATTTGGGAACTTCCCAAAAGTATTCCTCAAATTTCCATTGGATTGTAGGATTTTTTCTATAATTACGCAGATTTTCTTTTACTCTGTTTCCTGACTTCACAATTATAAAATGAATACTTATTAGCTCATAAATATTCTAAAAATCTTAATATGCAAATTCTATTTTTTTTAGCCTTAGACACTGCCCTAAATGTAGCCTAGGTTTGAGTCACGCTAGTTCCATTACTGTTAGGGTTTTACCCTCCTATTGTAATTCACTAAAAAAAAAAGTTTTTCTCTCATATTTAAACAAGACTTCTACTCTAAAACTAGTTATTCTCTTCTGTTTCTCTCTCTGTTTTCCTCCCTTCTCCATTTCTTTTACATAGTTTTTTTCTATATTTTTCATTTGTTAAAACTAAACTCTATACTTTTATTTTTGTAAACAATTTAATTTTTTCAAATGAGGCGAGCTTGTAGATTAGTTTTAACAAATAAAAAACATAAAAAAACTATGTTAAAAGAAATGAAGAAGGGAGGAAAACAGAGGGAGAAGCAAAAGATAATGGAAAATAAAGGGAAAAAAAAAGAAAGTTAAAAAAACAAAAAATAAAAAATTAAACTGCTCAAAATGAAAAAATATAGGGATCAATTGTAGAATTTAACCTAAAATTTCGTTTAAAATGATAATTTAACGTGGCACGCTAATTTACCATTATATCGTTAACAACAATTAACGGCCCAATAATTAAAATATTACAACATGATAATGTAAGTAATTAAAATATAATATTTTAAACATAAATGACTAAAATGTAACCTGAGACAAACAAAAGTGACTATTTTATAATTTACCCTTAAAAAGATTTCAAGTTTGTAAGAAAATTTAAGCCGAAGAGGAAAAAGTTATAGTTATTTAAGAAATTTAAAGGAACTGTCTGAGCCCGGGTTCGAACCAGGGACCTCTAGTGTGTGAGACTAGCGTGATAACCAACTACACCACCCAGACATTGATGATAAACCTTCCATTTTATATCTTTATAGTATTATAAAAAAAGCTATTAATGTAGGCATATTAATAAATTTAGCCCTCATGTATACAGTTTCAGTCAATTTAGCTATTATAGTATTATTATTCCTTTTTGAGCTAAATTTGACCGATTAACCTTTCAAAAAGTGTCCAATTGCTTTTCTTTAATGGACCTCACGTATACACTTTTGGTCAATTTAGCTATTATAGAATTATTCTTTTTTTAGTTAAATTTGACTATTAACCTTTCAAAAAATATCAAATTATTTTTCTTTAATGGAAATACTAACTAAAACATTAGTATTTTAAGGGTAAACTACACCAAAGATTGCTAAACTATTAGTAAATTTATGTTTTAGTCACTAAACTTTAAAAAGTTACAAAATAGTCATTGAACTATTTCAAAATTTTTTATTTAAGTCACTAGGCTGTTAAGGTTTTTTTTTTTTTTTTTTAAGTTTTGCAAGCAAGTTTCATGTGATGATTCGATAATCGATACGATGGATTAGTACCCATCAACGAGTAAAAGAACATACCTTAGATCCAAGTCAATTTGATGGCTAGTGCCAGAGATCAGAAAAAAAAGTTGTTTGAATTTTAGTTTGCAGATTTGTGTTTTCTAAAGTTATTTCACAAGAAAAATTGAAATGTAGAAGAGAAGGAGAAAAAGAGTTTTTGATTGGTCCAAGCAATGTGAACAGAGAAAGCCATAGGGCATCAAATTTAACTACCCAATAACTTAACTGTAAACTTTTGAATAGTTCAATGATCATTTGTAACATTTTGAAGTTGAGTGACCAAAACGTTAATTTACTAATAGTTTTGTGACCCTAGGTGTAGTTTATCCATTTTTTTTAGTGAAGTTGGTGTTGCATCTCGTGGGCAACGCAAATACACTTCATATTAACATGAGACTATTTATCTTATATGCTACACCAACTAATAATTTATATAAAAAATAAAAAAATTCATAAATATTAACACGAAGTACATGTTAATCGCCATGCAGAATGTTATTTTTAAAATTTTAATATTTTAGTTAGTATTTTCATTAAAAGATTGATTGACAAATTTATTTTTTTTAAATATTGCAGGCTAAATTTAATTTATTTTTTTAAAATAAAAGTTAGATTAATAAATTATAAACATTGAAGACTAAATTTAATATTATCTCTAATTAAAATGAAAAAAACTCGAAACAATAACATGGTCTCAATCATAATTCTTGCGATTCAAATGGGCCAAATCTTGGAGAACTAGAAACTGCATTTGATCATGTTGAGTGATAGCATTCCACCAATCTCGTAACATTCCTGTGAATCTAGAAACAAATTCCATGAGAATGTTGTAATTGCTATCTTCTGTCAGCTTGCGACTTTCTAATCAGGAATGGAATTCTTGTAATCTGTCTGGCCAAATGCTTTATGAAATACTTTTCCCATAAAAGAAGAAATAAATTTTCATATCAAATTAATTCAATATTATTGTCCAAATTATTAAAGGTGGGCTTGACCAAATTTTTGCTTATGTTGTTGGGACTAAAATCCAACAGTTATAACGGTAGTTATCTTAGCTAAAATTATCGCTATGGTTAAAAATTGAACCCTTGTTACCTACGTGACAAATAAAAATACTCATCACTATACTATAAAATTTTATTGTCAAATTTATTAATTTAATTTTATAGTACTTATTATAGGAATTTAGATAAATAAAACAAACAAATTCTTATAATATTGATCTTAAAATAGGAGGATCTTTGGCCCCAGTTGAAATACACGACAAAATAGTCTTAGGGGACTCATCATACATCACAACAAGATTATCCCTACAAAAACTATCTGAGGATACATTATTATTATAGAAATAACTTCTTAAATTCGTCAGAGTATCAACACTCTAATTTAAGATAATAATTCGAAACATCCTGCAATCATCAACCAATCGTAATAAGAAAAGTGTTAAGATACAATAGTGTTTGGAATAAAGGCCAATATGCAACTTCAATTTCAAGATGGGTGATGTTCAAATTAACTGCAAGTTTGAGGCCGTCACTAAGTGCGCAAAGCTCCGCTTCAACACTGTTGGCTTTAGGGATATGGCGAGAACATCTTTTAACCCAATTACCCTTGTGGTTCCTAATAATAGCACCCAAACCCACTTTCCCCGGGTTTCCCTGAGACGAGCCATTCGTGTTCAATTTTTGCCATCCAAGGGTCGGGGCTTGCCATGGAACAGGTACAATGGAAGGTGGGTAGCGGACTTTGATTTCCGGGGAAAGGGCAGAGGACGCACTGGCCCCTGCAAGAGCCCTACAAGTCACTGTTCCTTGTTGTATGGGGCTGTTAAAAACAAGGCAGTTACGAAGGGGCCAAAGCTCCCTCAAAGCGAAAGCAAAGGTGATGTTCCAGGGTATCTTAGGAGATGACAATTGGCAAATATCCAGTTCTCTTAGTCTTTGTCCAGGGAGCGAAGCTGAAGAGAGGGTATAAACCTCGCCCACTAGTTATAGGAAATTGCAAAAATTACGCCGTTGCCGGGGATCGAACCCGGGTCACCCGCGTGACAGGCGGGAATACTCACCACTATACTACAACGACTCCATTGACAGATTCACTCATTTATTCTTAATACAACCATCATATAATCTCAACCGCTCCTTGGACATTGTTGTAGCCTCTCGCACTTTCACAATGAATACTCTCACCCAAATAAGTATTTCCAATTTAATACATAGTAGTTGCACTCAAATAAGTTCTTCACAATGAACCAAATTGCACACTCTCTAATCTTTATATTCCAAGGTCCATTGAAGCTTCAATGTATAAAAGTTTACGAGATCACTTCAATTTAGCTCTCAAATCGATCCATATCTTTTGAACCACTATAGAGATTCTTATATTAGTAGTCAGATAACATTTTGTCCCTTCTACTAAAAAATAAGTAAATTAGTCTCTATACATTAGATCAAAGAGCAAATTTGTCATTATGTTAAAAATTTCATCCATTTCTACTTTTAAAAATTGATCTTTATACATCAGCATAAGGCATACATGGCACACCACATGTTATTATTTGGTTATTTCATCAGTTGCGCTAAATTTTAACAATACAAATGAAAGAAATTTTCAACAAAAAAAAATAATTTTTAACAATACAATGAGAAATTTATCCATTTTTTTAATAAAAGAGATAAAATACAATCTAACTCGAAGAGTACTTTTACCGATCAATATCCTAATTTTGCTGCTTTAATAAGACTACCAATATATGTCAAAAATAGTAAACTTAAAAGTACTACAACATTCTCACTACCAATTGCAATGTCAATTGTAACTGACCAAACATATTGACATGCAACAAGTTAGATTAATATAAATATATTAATGTAACTTTTTTAAAATTTTAATGTATAAAATTGCATAAAATCAAAGTTTATGTATATAATTACACATTAAACCGTAATTCATGTATAGTTTTGGGATTAATCTCATAATTAAAAAAAACATAGAAACATTATAATCGTAGATACTTATTTCATTAAAAACATCGAACAACAATACATTATTTCCCAGCAAATTCCAAACTTATTAATAAAATTGGATGTGGATGAAATAGAGTAAAAACTTAATGGTCCTTAACAGCAATTAGGATTGCTGCCGGCACATGCACAATAACCAGCAGGAGTACAAACATGAAAGTTAGTAGTACACTGCCTCACACAATCCTCATTGGTTTTGCATTTCAGCTTCTTTTGTTGAGCTTCGACCATCGTTGCCACATCCGAGAACAGCATACATTCCAACAACAACACCAACACTTTAGTAAATGTTTCTTTTTCAAACAAACCCCTAGTGCTAGAATAAAACATCAAATCATATCAATACCAATGTGTATATATATATTTATTTTTTATCGAGGTTTTATTTCCGATCTTTATCCAATACTGACAAGTTCATAAAGTAAAAGTGTTTCAAAATTGGTCTCGCACAATTCTCTTACAAAAATGGGAGATAAAACTATAATAATATAAGACGATATCGAATCTATTAATGTAATCATTGACTTGTGAATCTATAAAAATTTTAACAAATCCAAATCACATCAACTATGCATATATTGTACTGATTGCTTATAGAATTACTTATCAGATGCCAGCAAAAGAGTGAAGAAAACAACCAATTTCAAAGAAGCTTCCATGGGGATTTTCTTTTCTTTGTTAGTAGGTTGGTTCCATACGTAAATATTTATTAAAAAAAAAAAACAAAGATAAATTTATAATTTTGGAATTTTGGTTGGTTTTTTTTTTTGGGGAAATTTAGCAACTTCCCAAAATCATTCCTCAAATTTCCATCATCATTCGATTATAGGATTTTCTTTTCTTATTTAGAATTATGCAGTTTTTATGTTACTGTTGCTTTCCAAGACTAGGTTGACTTCATAATTTTTTTAGAATAAATGAAATGAACAAGTATTATCCCATAAATATACTAAAAAATTAATAAATTTAATATGCAATTTCTATTTCTTTTTAGTCTTAATAAGTTTTTCTCTCTGTTTCAAGAAGAAAAAAGAAAAAATTTCTATCATATTTAAACGGTACTTTAAAAAAGTTGAGATAGATAAGCCAAGCCAAAGAAAATAAAAAATGTCTGAGCCCGGGTTCGAACCGGGGACCTCTAGTGTGTGAGACTAGCGTGATAACCAACTACACCACCCAGACATTGATGATAACCACGTTAGTTTTACTTAATTATAGTATAATGCGAAAAGCAAATCAACATTCACAATAATTAAATGGCATAATGATAATTTTAACACTCAATACTTACATCTTCTATCAATTTGGCTATTAATCTTTCAAAACTTTTCAAATCGCATTTCTTTAACAAAAATACTAATTAAAACATTAATTTCTTTATGAAGTTGATGTGACAAATCGCATCACAATCCAATTGCACTTCATGCTAATATGAGATTTATTTTGGTATGTGTTGTTTATGGGCCAGCCTAATGAAAGTGGGCTTAACCCCATTCTTGCTTACGCTGTTGGGACTAATATCAAACAGTTACAATGATCGTCGTCTTAATTATCGAACCAAAAGTGCTTGAGTTTAGTTTAGGAATGCTTCTCAAAAGTGCTTTTGGGAAGAAACTAAAATTTTTAATTTCTGAAAAAAAGTGTTTTTAGGCTAATTTTTGGTTTAGAAGAACCATTTTTTCTCTGAAAAAGCATTCAAATGGCATTGGTGTTTTTGGAAGGTGTAAGCTGTACACTAAGAAGAGATTTTCACGCACGCTCATTAGAATCCTGATTAAATTAATATATAAATTATTTTTTTAAATAGTCCAAATTGAAAATGAGATATTTGTGTTTGCAAATTACTCAAATTTAATTTGAAAAATATTCAAATTCAATTCCGTAATATCTAGTTGAACTTGAGCTATCAATCAAGCCGAATTCGAGCTTCGTAATACTTTACTTAAACAGCTCATGAGCCTTATCAAGCGCTTCATATTTTTATATTATCAAATTACATTATTATCCTTGATATATACTATTAACCATAAGCTTAATTATCAAAGCAAGCTTGAGTGCAAAAATTAGTAAGCGAGCTTAATCAAACTCGAACTCAAGTAGCTCGATTATATCTCAAACCAAACTCTAACTTAAAAATAAAAGTTGGATTAAGCTCAAACTAAATATCAAGCTCGAGCTTAACAATATTCGGGCTCAACTTGATTATACCCCTAGACATAATGTATAAATCTTACAAGGCTAAACTTATCATGTCAATTTTTGAATTGCCACGTGATCTTACAATTATAAAAAATATAATAAAAATACGTCACTAATTGACTATATTATAATTTTTTATAATTGAATGGCAAAAAAAAGAAGAAATTGTGTGACCTGCAATGTACATATATGGATTATTATTTAATCCATCGAGAATCAATGTATCAAACAATTATCCTATATATATATATATATATATATAATGCATAGATAGAGTCGCAGTTTGACGAGAACCCAAGTGGAGGGGCTGATATAACACCCTTTTTTTTAGTAAGTATGTTACAAGTGAACAGTTTCTCTAACATTGGCCCCCTTCCAATAAGATAAATGGAAGGAACAACCTACAGACAATAAACATAGTGAAGTTTTAGATATAAATTACAAACTACACTTTAAGTCAAAGATCTTCTACCATCTAAAAACATAGTTCAGATCACGGCCGTCGTTTTGGGGGCTTAATCGAAGAATTGCTAGTGGTTGCAGCAGTTATTTTCTTAGAACCTGATGATATATATATACACATTCCAATGAAAAACGAAAGAGTGAGGAGACAATGATCAAAATTCAAAACAGTTTGATCATAGGAACACTATATAATAATTACGTACTCGATGGGATCTTGGAGGTGCTCCGGGACAGTGACAATCGAGCAGTAGGTTTTGTTTGCAACACTTTCTGAGATAGCTTTGGAAGCTTAGACGGGAGTGATGGGGCGATAGACCTATTTTTGAACAGGAGCCAACCGGAGTAAGTCAAATTAATCAAGTTATCAGATATTGCAGTGAAAAATAAAAGCCGTAGGAGTTAAAAGTATACTTACTTCCCAATATTATCAGATTTTTCAGATTTGCTTGCTTTCTCAACCTTCTCCGGTTTATCAGGAGGTTTTGAAACTTCCGGGAAAAGAGTAAACTCCACGGCACTACAGATTGAGCCATCAGTATCTGTAGCCCCCATTGATAGATCACCATCAGATATATCACTTAATCTCTCCTCTGAATCTGCATTTCCGAATCCCAACAGTTCAATATCGTCAGTAAGATTCGGACCCAAATCTCTTCCTATCATGTTTGTATGCGCAAGTGATTCATTTTGATGCCTGGATTCATCAATTGACCGATGAGAGCCAGATTCAGAATGCTTATCACCATTAGCTGAGAAAATGTCAGCATCAACATCTGCTTTCTCAAAACTTCCCAAGCTTGGCTGTCTTGAGAGGCCCAGGCTTTGTCGAGGAGTCCCACTGGAGCGTCCCCTAGGAGAGGAAGATTCATACCTCAGTGAGCTCATACCACGCTTAGTACCATTGCCATTACCCTTAAGCAGTTGCAAACGCTCAATCTCCTGATCTTTCTTTGTGATGGTTTCTTTGAGCGATGAAACCTGTAAGATCAAATAGAAGATTATAAATGAATGAGATTACACCGTTGCAACGATGCCAGTTGATAGGCTCATTAATGAAAGTGAAGATTTTCATGGTCCAACATTGGACTATAACTCTGCTTTCTCCGTCGCCAGAGAAATAAGGTAACCATTTTCAAACAATCAACAATTGGTTTCAACAGCTACGCGACATTAACTTGAAGAAAAGGGAAAATGAGTAGAGGAAGAGAAAACGATACTTGTTCCATAAGTTCTCTGATATCTCTTCCTTCTCTGTTAGTCCGTGCAGCACCTAACTCAACACCAGAAACTCTTTCGGCAAACTTCAAAGTACTTATGGTTTCAGCGTATGATTCTACATCAGGATTAAGCTGCACAAACATAAGGGTTTTCGCCTGGCCACCTACAATCAGTAAGAGCAAATAAATAGGCTTTTAAGGTATGTAGAATCTATTGGGCATGACCGTGAAATAGCAAATTAAAATCTGAACAGTAAAAAGTACCCAAAGAACTCTGGAGAACTTGAGTCAGTTTGCTGTTTCTATAAGGGACATGAGAATTCTTTTGTGCCAGAGCAAAGATTACATCTCCCAGAGCTGACAGGGATTTGTTTATATGTTGTGCCTCCCTAAGCCTATCTCCAGTTGCTTCAGAACGATCTACCCGTTCACTGCCAGCAAGATCCACCAAATGTAGACTACCGCGCAAAACAGCATTAGTTTTTATGTCCGTGCCACGAACATGAACAGTGAGAATGCTGCACATAATTTACTGAAACCCATTAGATGCAAGACTCAAACTCTCCAAATAACAAGTTACATACAGAGTAAAATATAACCTGTGGGATCTGCT
Source organism: Gossypium anomalum (assembly GCA_025698475.1). Classification (NCBI taxonomy): domain Eukaryota; kingdom Viridiplantae; phylum Streptophyta; class Magnoliopsida; order Malvales; family Malvaceae; genus Gossypium; species Gossypium anomalum. Next base: position 69,963,289 of record CM046957.1, on the reverse strand, counting down.
ACTCCTCTCATTTAGGGCGGTAGCACCAACAGCCCTATTCATTAAACCGATATTCATCAATTCCAGAACATCTGTGGTTGATTTTACAGAATGCATGCTTGCTTCAGGGACAGCTAACCCATTTGGTTGGGTGGTGCTCCAAATCCCAAGTGTGTGCAAGTCAAAGGAAACAAATAACATCTTTAACGGCAGGAAAAAGAATCATAAGGAATAAAATATAACCATTAGACCAAACACAAAATTATAATGAGTATTGCAAATTCTTAAACCAATAGGGTAACGTAAGGTATTGCATAGAACTGAGGATAAGGAACAATAGCAATAGAACATAAGATATAGAGCCAAATTTCAGACCAGAATCAAGAAACATAAGAAATGAAATTCAAAAGATTAAAATAAAGGATATCTTCTCTGAGAACTGTCAATAACAAGCAGATCACGGACTTGCTCATTATATATCTCAACCATTTGAACACCAACTTCATATATAATGGAGCTCTTCCTGCTTTGAGAGATTTGAAAAAGATCATTCAATGCTCTATAGTTGACTCCCCAGTCTTCTTTAGAAGACAAATTAGGTCCACTCTGGAAAGAAGAATAAACATGCATAAGACATAGCTAACAAGTTTAAAATAATCTATATATTTGAAATGGAAAAATATTAGCAGGCAGCTCACCATAGTATAAGTTTTTCCTGAGCCAGTTTGACCATAAGCAAATATGCAAACATTGTATCCATCAAGAACAGATCGAATCAATGGCTGGGTGTCCAAAAATACCTCCTCTGCAGACATATCACATTGAAATATGTGATATACAAGCAGCAGTCATGAAAAGTGTGGCTATAACTATATAGCATTAATTTAAGAGTTTCATTATCAAATGAACAGAGTTAAGAAATTTTAGAACCTTGGGTAGCTGCTGGACTGAAAACCTTGTTAAACTTGAAGAGCCTATGAGTGTCCTTCCCTAATTTTGAGGGATTCGAAACAACCAATTCACCATTCTCACCAATATATTCTATTGCTGTTTGTTTTTTACTTTGCCCTGGAAGGAATGGCCTTATCCTACAATAGACTCTAATATTTCCTGCACAAATAAGTAGTTTCAGCTACTTGGCAAAGAAACCCAAACAAACTAAGATATACAATGTACCTTTCAAATCCTGAACCTCATTGTACAATCTACGGTTTTCAGAAAGAACCAAATGATAATTTTCAGCAGCATCTACAACTCCTTTAAGCTTGATTCCTACTCGAGGAAAAAGGGCATACACAATGAGGAATTGCTCAAATCCCAAAATATAAGGAAATGAAATCTAAATGGCAGACCAAGCCAAACAAACAAAACAAACAGCAAGAATAACCAACACTACCTAAGAAATTTAGATCCTCTGAGTAGCTCTTTTTAGTCTTTAGAACCTCACGTTTGACAGATTTTGACGCGTCCCTCAATTCCTAAACAGTGTAAAACTTCATGTTATAGGACCATGTATCAATATCGTATCATAGAAACATCACGAACAAAACAAACCTTCAAAGCCCGAAATTGCTGATCAATGAAGCTCTGATAACTGCGCTCCTTATCTTTCCATCTCTTTTGTTTAGATTCAGAAAATGACTGAAGCTCATCCACTTTCTTCCTGGAGTCACTTAAGAGACACTCGACTTCTTTTAACTTCTTTTCTAACAATACTTTATTATCCTCAGCCTGGGCTTCCAATTGTAGACACTGTATTTCATGCATCTTTTTGCTGCTCTCTAGTTCCTCTTTTATCCTAGAAATCTCGAGGTCTTTCTGAACCTTCTCCTTCTTAAGCTGAAGCACATCCTGCTCTTCAACTTTACCCTTCTCCTCCAGTTTGCTCTTTTCAAACTGCAATTCTCATGAAATAACAAAGCAATTATATTAGACTATCAAGCAACAAAATATGGCAAAGAGATAAATATTTGCATAACACCACATCGTCGCCTGGTATTAAGACTTACAACGGGAAAAAGGAATAGCCCCATTGATTAGCCATGTCAATCTTAGCTTGAGTTCACAACACAACAGGGATCAAATTATCTACTATCCAAATTCTAATGAAAAGTTCTGATCCCAAACTAGTTAAACTAACATAAAAGCATTGCAGGCAGTGCAAGTACGTAAAAAGGAGACTCAATATCAGATTTGCAAACTTAATATAAACATTTTAAACTAAGTAATACAAAGTTAAACCATCCTTTAAAATTTTCTTCTGAAATTAAATGGCTTTTCCTTCAAAAGAAAATTCAAATCTCAAATTTGCTTCTGTCAGTACACTAGTTGAATTTCATACAAGATATAAATGGAAATACATGCAAATGTACATATATATATATACTGTATCCTTCTTGCAGTTTAAACTTAACTAGTAAATATAAGTTAAGCAATTCACAGAAATAGATATAGTCCTTCAGTTTCAAATTTATGGATGAAGCAATTATCAAAAGATGTGAAACCCAGAGAACAATATGTCAATGAGAGTCTTCGGAAAACCAAAGGAAAAGAACTAAAACAACATAGTAAAATTTAAAAAATCAACAATGAATTAAGAGGGAAAACATTAAGAATTGCACCTTTATATGTTGTAGATTCTTTAGAACAACCTACAGGAAGCAAAACAAATCCAGGATTATTGAGACAGGGAGAACTAAAGGCAAAAAGAACTAAGGCACATGCCCTAAACTGTTAGTCAAGTACCATATTTTCCTCCATGGTTCCCTTTGCTAGGGTCTCAAGTGCTCTTATCCTTGATTGATACTTTTCCTCCTGTGCCCTAAAAAGTTTGTTTTGCTTCAGGATCACAAAATACAAATATTCATTATCCATGCACCGCACATGAGAAAACAATCTCTTAGTGAGAGGAAATAGAAAGTTCCAAAGCAATTTACATTTTTTAAATTTCTTGCCCTAGTTGAAACCCGCCATTCTATCTCTTCTACAATCTTTCTCAACAGGCATGCGACACGCTGAGCAAAAAGGAAACAATAGAAAACCACAAATTAAAAGACGGTATCAAAAAATATATACAGCACGACAGATGCATGACTACCAGTCTCAGAAAAGAGACAAAACTAAAAACATCCATGAATGCTAAGGAAATACAGCAAATGTATGTACTCCTGATGGCATACATGAGGTACATCTCCTTTCTTTCTTTCAATACTTTCATCCATAATCTTGTAAATTATACCGAATAGTGATTGAGTTGAGACGTTCTGCAAAAGGAAGGTGCATAAGAATGCATTAACCAAAAAGTTGCTATCAGAATCTTGAGTAAATAATAGATACAGACACATGTATGGAAAGAGTTCAGAATCTTACATCTAAACTGCTTGATTTCAATAATTCTAAAACTGTTGCATCAGAAAGATCAGCATAACATCCTTGCTTCATTTGGATGCTCTCGACTTCACCAGAAAGATCCCATCTCTTTCTGGAAGGATGTTGGAAGCTATTGGCCTCATCATTAGGATTGAAAAATGATCTAAGTGTCTTAAGGCACTCTAAAACCGGCATCATATGGCCCTGCATATGTCCCAAATTATTGACCAAAAAGTAGAAAGAAAAGAAAAACAGCAATGGAATGCTAACTTGCAACTTGAACCCAACCGACTAGGGAAATTCATTTTGTCCCAAAAGAAAAAGGTAGTTCATCATACACCATTAACCAGATAGAGGTTTCATCCCATGATCAAATGATCAATCCATCGGCGGGGGGGGGGGGGGAGGGGAAGCCTCCACTCAGATCAAGAACCATCCCAAAGTTAAGATCAAAAGGCTTGAAAGAGGAGTTTACATCCCAAGACAAATTCTTTTGACTGAGATAGACGTACAACTAAACATGAGAGTCCAAAGTTCATTTTATCAGGTATATACCAAACCCATACACCCAAAACTGAGCCAGCCATAGCTTACTCCTCATCATGCACAAGCTAAGATCAATTTTGTAGGCAAATAGTTTTTGTTTCAAGATCAATTGGTAGAAAAATGTTTTCACTTTAATCCAACCTTAAATATTTGGCACCCAGAATAGAACATTGCTCAAAGAAAAAGCATCTTCAAATCGACTGATACCTGCTCAATATCAGACAATTCAAAGCTGGGCAGCCCCATTTCATCCATAGCAATCAGAAATTTCTTGACATTTGCAAGACCACAATCAGAATCACCATCCTGAAGTTAGAGAAGAAACATGCTTAAATGGTGAAGTACAACGTCCAGAACAAGATAAAAACATTTAAAATTAAGTCTTAAAAAAAGAAAAGTGAACTAAAATAATAATAATAATAATAATAATAATAATAATTCAGCAAACAAAGTATTAACAAATGATTGATCAAACCATTTCAACAGAACCAGGATGCAGCTTGTTCAAAATGGTACAAAAAATAGTTCCATCAATCAGACACCCTCTCAGCTCGTCTTCTGTCATATCCAGTGGCAACCTTAAATCAGGAAATATTGCATTTAACCAGTCCACCAAAGAAGACAGCCAGTCACCTAGTAAAATCAAGGCTCCAAGTTCAAGAGTGGAAGATGATTAAAAACACTGAAAGAGCTAAAAAATGTTATTACTTTACCTCGAATCACACCTTCAGAACTTCCCATTTGTTCAATATCTACATTATGAGTTCCATGCAAGCCATTAGCTGTACCGCTTTCCTTCATATGCATTATTAGCTGAATGTCGAAGCTCACTTCTTTGAAATCTATCTTTCAGATAACATAGGACTCAGTCCTGCAAAGGGGATAACAATATTTATCTTTGTGAAAATTTTGATATATGTATCATTAATTATCTATTCAGAGCTAAATACAGAAAGTAAAGGCACAAATTTTGTCATACTAGTTGGAACTTCATTATAATTTTAAATAAAAACCGATTTTTCAACGAATTTAGCTCACATTTTAGAGGGAAACTAGGAGAAAGAAAAGGCATTGCTGGTGTTAAGCGTAAAGCCCTTTTTTTTCTTCTTTTTTGGACACAAGCGAAAACTGAAAGAGATAAGAGAGAGAAAAAAAAGAAAGAACAGAGATTCTTTTCGTATCTTACACTTAATAAAATCACTCTGCTAACCAGAAACTAAGAGTGTTCAATTGTCGAAAAAACAATAAAATTTAAAATAAAATAAAATAAAGTAAAAAAGAGCTCGGAATTACACTCTTCACGTTTTCTCAGCAACCAAACAATCAAAATTCCAAAAAAATACAAAAAAAAATCAAAATTCAAAACATCAAGCTGCATTATCGATTCTCCGTATAACTTCTTAAATAAATTTAAAAGCTGAACTAAAAATAATCGAAAAAACCCATGCAGATCCAAACACAACAATAAAATTCAAAAAGAAAATGTAAGAACAAAATGTAGGTTAAAGCACGAACCTGAGGAAATCTAATAGAAGACTAGATCAAGATCTCGAAAGATAGAACTCAATCTACAAATTCCATAGCTTAAAAAAAAAAATCAAATTTTTCCGATGAAAAAATACAATGCTTAGAAACCAAATATAAATTTTATTTTCCAAATTTCGAAGCAGATCCGGCGAAAAAAAATCAAGCGATTTCAAAATCACGAACCGCTCGATCTTTTTACTTCATCTTTTTCTCCTTCTGTTCTCCGCAAAGAAGAAAGAAAAACAAAACAAAGTGAATTAGCGTTGGAAAATGGAAAAAACTAGAAAAAGCGAGTGAACGTGCGAGAGCGAGTTTTGGTTAGGTTTTTTGGTTTTTAAGGCTTTGTTTGTATTTTTCTTTTTTATCGGACCATTTTTTTCAAAAAAAATTTGTTTTTAGTTTTTGTTTAATTTTGGATTTTCGATTGGGCCCAGCGATTTTGGAGTAAAGTTCCCGCTTTCGTGCTTTTGGGTTTTTCTTTGTCGTTTTATTTTTTTAATTTGAAATATTAATATTTAATAGAGACGAACAGAATAACGGACTCAACGGTGTAACGGTGTTCTGTAGATAGATCTTTCCTTCATAGTTCAAACAGATTACTTTCAAAGGTTTTTTCTTTAACTGTGACTAAACTAGTAATCAGTTTACTTTTTCGTTACTTAAACATTTTTTTTTCGATCTTTGACACTAACCATTTAAATCAACTTGGATCTAATATATATTTTTCTACTCGTCGAATCATCGATTAGATCTTGTTAGCCGAACTTTTAAAAAAAACTTAAGAACTGAAATGAAAATTTTCGAATAATTCAATGATCATTTTGTAACTTTTTAAAATTAAGTGACCAAAATATAAATTTATTAATAATTTAGTGACCTTAGGTGTAATTTACCCCCTTTTTTCAATTTTCGTTTTATAATTCATATTACCCCTCCTAATAATATCGTCTCCAAAGTTCACTCATTAAGAATGTAATGAACCTAACCATTGCATCCATCACTTGTTGATAAATATTTTTATTCTTTAGTTTTTTATTAAATTTATATATTAAATTTCATAGGTGGATAAATAAAATAGAATATGTATTATATATTTAAAATATTAAAATATATATGTTTGTTGTTGAATAATGTACTTAAACACGCTCACACTCATATATTGTTAGTTGTTACAAAAATAATAATAATAATTGTACTAAAACTCAATAAAAAAAATGCACTCGTATAAAAATAACTTCTAATAATTTTAAAATTTAAAAAAATAATTCAAAAAATAAAGTATACATACTTATTAAGCCTTATTATTTATACTAAAACAATTCTTTTTGACACAATATTTAAAACTACCTATAATTTCTTCTTAACCCTTAAATAGGAGGATACTACACTTCAATACGCTCAAACCCATGTCCTCCTGTGTTGATAGTAATACTTATACCAATCGAGCTAAGACTCAATCGACTACTACATAATCAATTAATTATTCATTAGATTTTCTATGACTAATAAATATAAAATATGATGAACATCTTTACACGACTCTAGAATATTAGGATTAAATTCGAAGCAATCGTTTGTCTCCTCATAATAATATGAGTTCAAAAAATCATAATGCCTTTGCAAAGCAATTGTACTCCACCATAGCTAAAAAAAAAAAAGTAAACACAATATTTTTTTAGAAAAAAAAATTAAACAAGCTGATTAAATTTTAGCTCGATTAATATTGATATTGTTGTCAGTGTAAGAGAATGTGGGTTCGAGTGCGCTAAAGCACATTATCCTCCTATTTAAGAGTTGAGGAGAAGTTATAAATAATCCTAGACATTATATAAAAAAGAACAGATACAAACCTATAAGAGATTAATATTAGAAAAAATGAAATTAAACACAATTGAATTATATATTTTTAATGCATTTAACTCAATATTATTGTTACTAAAATAGATGGTCAAAATTTGTCATAACTCCTCATATTTTTTGTAAATTTAAAATTTAATCTATATATTTTTATTTTAAAGAATTTAATCTTCTACATTTTAGATTTCAAAATTCAGGTTAACATCATTTTTTTATTCCAAAACACCACATCAATAATTTTGACAATGTTAACAATTGGACCTAAATTTTGAAATATAAAAAATAAAAAGACTAAATTCCAAATTTATGTAGAGTATAAGGACTTAGGACAAATTTTAACCAAAATAGATATATAATTAATCCTAAAAAATTACTTTAAAAGCAAATTTAATATTAGTTGGGAAAGGCCGGCCGCAAATCAATGGCCAACTAACTGACATTTGGTCCACCATTACGACAGAAAATAAAACTTAAAAACATTAGTTCGATGTCATGTCAACTTCCTGCCATTTTCATTAGGTACAAATTTCTCTAATTATATCAAATTGGGTCCACAAATTTACCCCTTTTTGGGGTTAATTCGAAAAGTATAAAAATCGTAAGGTTTAATATATAATTTAGTATTTGAGTTTAATATTTTCTAATGTGGTGTCTTTAAGTACTAGTGTTAATTTTTAGTGTTGAATTCAAAGTTTTAGATCGATTTAATGAAAGTCAATTGTTAATATTATGATATTTAATTTTTTTATGATTTTACTAATAGAATAAACTTACTATTAACAGTGAATTTATTTAATTTTACATTTGATTTGTCAAATACAATTCGACAGATATGAGTTAGTTCAGGTTTTAGTGTTGCTACGATTGTTAACTAATTATGAATTTTAATCAAATCAACTCTAATACTCGAATTAAACACTAAAAAAATTAACATTGTTAACTTCAAGTACCAAAATGCAAAACTTTTGTCAAATATAGGTACCACGTTGAAATAAAAAACACACAAATACCATATTAAAAAAAGATGTTAAACTCAAGTACTAAATTATGTATTAAGCGAAAATCGAATAGTCAACATTCTTATTTTCTAGACAAAATAGTGTTTTTCTTTTCTTTTGTTTTTTTCCCAGAGGAAGACATTGTCACTAATGTCTTTTCAACACAAAAGGGTTTGCTTAACCTTTATGTTTGTATTTATATATAAGCCAATTTAAATAAATAAATGAAGGCCAATTTAACTATTATTAATGGGTAAATTACACTAATAGTTCTTAAACTTTATTTAAAATTACATTTTAATTACTTTCAGCTTTCAAAAGTTATATAATTGTTACTAATGTTATCGAGTTTTTACATTTTTTCATTCATCTGTTAACTTCTATTAAAGGAATGGTGTAGCATGTTAATTCAAAGAGTTAATAATTAATTTACCCCTTAAACCATAACTTAAATATCATTTTGATACTTTTAACCAATGTTTTTAGAACTGAGTCAATGGTTGAACTAGTTAAGCCACCAGTTTGTTGGTCTAATCGGTCCAAACGAATCGATTAAAGAAATCATTAAAATTTTAAAAATATTAAATACCAGTTCAACCACCGATTCAACTGGATTTTTCGCCTGATTCAATTGATTCGTACTGGTTCGTAGCTCAACTGATCTAAAGCTTTTCTCCAAACTAGTTTCCCAGTTGATTAACAATCCAACTGGTCAAATCGGCGCGTTTGATCCTATTGAAATAAACTTACTTTTAACTCTTTTTTCTTAACAATAATTCTAAAAAAATTATTTAAAAATAAAAATTATAGATATAATTAAATTTTATTAAAAAATCATTTTTAATTAATTTTATAATTTTTTATATTTTATTTTTTAAGATTTTTAAATTTGTCTAGAATTATTGTTGAGACAAGTGTTAAAAGTGTCAAATTTATGTTTTAGCTATAGTTCAGAGACTAAATTAATTATTAACCCTTTGAATTGATGTGTTACGTCATGAAAGTTAATCAACGAGTGATCAAAATGTAATAATTTTATAATATTAATAATTATTACATAACTTTGGGAAATTATATGATTGAAAAGTAATTTTAAACAAATTTTAAGAATATTAAAAGGTAATCACTGGCATTTTAATAAATAGGAAAAAAAATAGTTTGAATATAAATACATGCTTCCTAGTTTGGACCTAGTGTTTTCCGAAACCTTTCATCAAAGGTAATGATGGAGGGATGATGTTGGAAAAGAAGAGGTAGACAAACGGCAGTAAAGTTTGATGGGCATCATCATAAAAAAATTTTAAAGGTAAATTTATGGTTTTCATCCTTGTACTATATTACTCACATAAAATGCAATTAATGGATTTAAAGACTATTGTTTGTGTAAAGATTAAATTTTCAAAATTCAAAAAAGTATTTGAATTAAAAATGATCAAATTAGAGAACATGGATTAAATCTATAACTTTGCGGATAATATAGGACTAATATTAGAATTTAACCAAATGGACCTAATTGCTACCACTTGGTTCAAGATTGAAATTTTAAAATTCAAAAAACACAAAAACTAAATTTGACCAATTCGAGAAATACAAAAACTAAATTTGATGAAAATTGTGTATAATGATTAAATCCACAACTTATACGTAATATAGAGACTAATAACAAAATTTAACATTATATTATAAACAACTAAAAAAAATCTCGTCATATTTTCAAACCATGTAGGTGGAAACCCTTCCCTTATGTTGAAACAGAGTTAGTGGGGTGCCCTTCGCTTGTGTTGAAACAAAGTTGTAGAGTGCTTACAAGGGATTATCATTGACACAGGAGAGAGGTATTCGAAAAGTGCACTTAGAAGTTGATAGTCTAAATGTAATAAATTTAATGCCGGAAGAGTCTGTGGATCAACGACCATCAAAGGTGTATCCTTTTGCTGCTGGCGACACTTTGGGAAGTTAAAGTCTCACACATATTCGAATATTTTGGGAGGGAAATGAAGTTGTTGAGGCATTGGGTCGATTGATAGATTTGGATATATAGAGTATTCAAATCAAAACAATAATATTAGGGTGGGGGGCAGGGGCTTTAAAATGAAAGTAATGATAAAATTGCATTTTGCCCCTTAATAATGAAATTTTAATTTAGTCCTTTAAATTTTTATAAAGATATTAGTTAATATAATGGTAAATTTGTTTTTGAACTCTTATCGAAATATATAACTTAATTCTACCTAATGCAAAAAAATATTTTTCCAACTTCGTCCTTAAATAATATCATGCTTCCTTCAAAAAAGAAATGTGGTTGAATCCTTGTACTCTTTTTTATTACAATAGTCACAGCACCAACTCAAATGCATGTTTTTTTTTGAACAATTTCATTATAGATTCTGATTATATCTGCTCTCTTTTTACACAATGCCTAAAACTACCTATAGCTCCTCTTCAACCCATAGTATGAGAATAATGCGCTCAAACGCGCTAAAAGTCACATTCTTCTGTATTGACAACAATACCTAGCCAATTGAGCTAAGACTCAATTGACAACTCAACATATTTAATATAGAAATAACAGCTTAAAAAACATTCCCTAAAATGCTACAACATAAACGTGCAAGACTACGGAAATAAGAAAAAAAATTCAAGTATCATGCTCAAAGTTTAGATACGAGAAACTTCAAGGTTGAGAGATTGAGATCCAAAATCAACACGAAGAGATATCTAAATTCAGATCAAAATCAACAACAGGCAACTTATAGCGACACAATGAGCACATATTCCTATTCTCTAACCATTGTATAATACAACTGGCATGGTAAACATGTGCACAAGGTAAACGTCTACCATCCGTTTTATTCAACAACTCTTCCAAGCAAACCGAACATCGCAATGACCCAATTTTGCTTAACTATTCACCATCATCGGCCCTTACGTTTTCCAATCCTTCGATCATCGTTTTACTTGCCAGCCTCACATTCGTGTCGGTACTATCGTTGCTAATGTTCCTGTCAAAATCACTATTGAAATCAATAATGGACTCATCTTTTGAATCATCATAGTCTTCATCAGTTTGGTCGAATGGCTCGAATAGGAATGTTGACATTGACACAGTTGTCATTGTTTGTCTTGATGTAGTAAATCGTAGATAAATGACCATTTCTCCTTCGTGATTGATACTCATTGTTGCCGTCACTGAAACATCGTTTGTTGGAGTAATGGGTGTTTAGTTGGACAGAATTTTGATTGAGAAAATATTTTCGAAATTAAAGAGAATTTTTATGCTTTCCAAAGTTGGTATGAATTTATATTTTTAAATTTTTTTTTTTGTATGAACTACAGCGACTGTTGCTAAAAGCGGTGAAAAGGAAAACAAAAATGACTAAAACGCAACATTTTAAATATAAGTGACTAAAATATAACTTGAGACAAATAAAAGTGATTATTTTGACAGTTTAACCTAAAAATTTTGTCTAAACCCAACCCAAGTCAGGTCGGGCCTGATGGGCCACCCGGCCCGTGGATAGGTGTACTTGCAACTGGGTAATTCCAGTTAAATTTTCTTTCTGATCCAATTCCCCCCATAATTTAGCCGCAAAGAAAAGGAGAAAAAAAAAGAGAAAGAAGCAAACCCGGGAAGCCAAAAATTCTCTGGAAAAGCATTGGGTAAATTAACGGGGAAAAAAAACAATGGAAGGATCATCGTCAACAGGAGATCAGAGAGATAAATCAACTGAAGAGGAAGTTATTATCAGGGAAGTGGACACGGATCAACCGTCCACGTGTCCCGAGAATGAACTGGATGACCGTGAACTCGACGGTAGCGAATCGAAGCCGCCATTGAACAAAAGCGACATCTTGAAAGCAGTGGAGGTAGTTGAAAGAGACTCTCGGGCTATCGCCGATAGCTTCTCTTCCCTCTTCGCTTCGCTTCGTTTAGCTCTCTCTGAGGTCTGTATGGTTCTTGAGAAAACTGTTGTCAATTTACCATAATTGATTAGCTTTTTCATAAGTATTACGCTTTTATTGTTGTTTAAATTCTGGACATTTTAGGCAATTATGATTTTGATCAGTTACGGAATATGGTGGTATTTTTATTTTATTTTCCTTATATTTAGGGTTTTTTAATTTCGAAATTATGCATTACTAGTTTACTACGGAGCGTCGAATGTGATGGTATAAACATCCTTTATTAGATTATTGGTGATGAATTGGAGCATTGTTGATGTTACTTTCCTTAATCTCACTGAGTTGAATTCAGTTAATTCGTTTCGTGTGGTGAAAAATCGTTTCCTAATAAGCGCATGATGTGTAAATTACTTCAATTGTAGGTCACTAGCGGCTCAGTTGATCATATGCGTTGCTTTGGAGATGCAACTGGGCGTATTCAAGAATCTGGTAATGAAATATTAAACATGGTACTTCATTGGGGCGAATTTGTTTGTTAAATCCATTATGGGTATTTTTTTTATGTTATCTTTTTGGCATGACCATACGGTTCATTAAGACTAATCCTTGTGGCTGCCCCTCACAATAATGTTATCTCTAGGGAGAGAATGGTTCAAACCTGAGTAAGCTTCCTGTGAGTGCAATGTGCCTTACCACTGCACCCCGTACTTGTTGGTACTTTTTGTGTTTTCTATATCATTAGCTTCGAAGTTTTAGCAACTGGTCAACCCTAGAGCTTGTTGTTTTCTTATCCTTAATTAAGCTCACTAGTCTCCACTGGATGGATGTACTTTTGAATTTTGACAATTGTGTTGAAATATGGTTGCGTGGGCTGAGGACCATGTGTGTATGTGTAATTAATATTATCACTGTTTTTTTTTTTGTAATAATTTATCACTATTGTGCTGTTATTTAGAACGTATTGGTCATCTGGCGTGTGATAGGCTATTGTTGTCGTTTATTTTCCCTCCAGAGATATTTCATTGTGTCAAATAGATTGATTCTGATGTAAAATGTGAACTTGTTCATTGGGTTTGCAGCACTTGATGCGGCTACAAAGGGGAACCGGTATATAAATTCATGTCTCAGGTAGTATCCCTTTTCCAGAGACTCATTTTTTGGGGGATATAATGTAACAAACTGAAATATAACCTGTAAATGCATTTAAGGTTTTTCTTGTCCTATTTATGGTGATACTGACAAATAGTTTCTTAGATGTGTTTGCGTTGAGCTTGAGAAACTAATGGGAACTAGAAGCAAAATATTTGATTTGTTTCTGGTTCATTATTATTGCTATATGCGTTCTGTTTGATGCCTGTTGAAGCCATCATCAAGCATCTATTCCAGTTATTGTTTTACACATTTAAGCTAAATAATTTATTATAAAACAATCTATGCCAGTATTTTTGCTGAGATTTCTGTAGCTGGTAGTAGGAAAGGGGACATTGTTACTATTTCAGCTAGAAATTGATGATCAATGTGTGTTATTTACAAAAGAATTATCAAGTTTTATAGTACCAGATGAAGAAGAGTTAAATCTTTTTTCGGAACATTTGTTTCTTAGATTCTATGGTAGGATATGTGTTGGGTTTATTAAAAGTTCATGCTTTTTCATATTGATCTTGCGTTTCTTAATGCAGTTTTTTGCTAACCTTCTGCAGGTTAAATGAGGAAATGAAGGGCATGGAAAGTCTAGCTACACAGCTGTATCCTTATCAGTTGTCTTGCCCTGCTTTACCTTTGCATTTTTAGATTGTAGAGTCTTCCTTTAAGTTTTTTTATTTTTTTGGTATCTTCCATGTTCATTTTATAGCCCCTGTTTGGAGTTCATGGCTGTTCCTATTAACAATGTTATCTTTAAGGTTTGCACATGTGTTCTTCTTAAGAGTGCGATGTGCATTACCACTACACCTAACACTTGTTGGTGATAACTATGCTACTACTTAGAGTTTTCATTATAAATTACCCAGGTCCACATAATGGTATCCAAATTTACCCTTGAGCATGGGTAACATAGCCTACGAAGATATTACATCACTTTCTCCCATTAGTACGGAACAGCAAATGGCAAACTTCGGGATTTGTTTGTTTTTTTGGTTAGAACAAAGTTCATTATTGGAATGCAGTAAAGGTAAAACAATATGGAACTCAGGTTAGCATACAGTTTTATTTTGATTTAACCTCATTTATACATGGCATTCATTTCATTGGTTCCTTAATGCTTGTGAAGAAAAGTTCTGAGGAGGAATGTAGATGCCCTAGACACAGCCGTCAACAAGCTCGTACGACTTCCATGAATTATTAGGACAATGAGTACAGCTCAAATTAAGAAGAAAATCGATGTTTTTTTTAGTCTTATGCATATTTATGTCAATGCAAAAATTCTGGTACTTCTATATCATATCTTTGCCTCTGCTATTATAAAAGCACAATTGAATCTTCCAATGGTGGAGTTCTTAGAAAGTTACAAAGAACAAGTCTTTCTTAATTATGTCAAAATCATTTGATTATCAAAGATCTTAGTATGCAAAGCACATTTCAATTTAGTTATAGCCCTACTTAACTGAAATCCTTACAAGCCCTTACTTCATAAGACATGCCCATCATATTCAGCTAAAACTATAAAAGCATCCATCAACAAAAATAATTACAACTGCCAAAAGAAATATAATATTAAACATTACTAAAAAGTTCCAATAGAAATTTGGTATTTCGTTGAGAGAGAGAGAATGTAGCTTAAGAAATGCTAGCCTCGGATAAAGACACAAATATATCACCTTTGCTCTACGGCATGGCATCACTCCCATTCGATTGT
Organism: Gossypium anomalum; assembly: GCA_025698475.1. Classification (NCBI taxonomy): domain Eukaryota; kingdom Viridiplantae; phylum Streptophyta; class Magnoliopsida; order Malvales; family Malvaceae; genus Gossypium; species Gossypium anomalum. The sequence goes on along the minus strand of CM046957.1, from coordinate 69,948,256 downwards.
CGATGGGGGCTTCGATGTAATGTCCAGAGTAACACGATTCACGCCTCGAACATTGTTACAAATCTTTTGAGAAACTTCTTTAAGGAAACTGTTTTCAAAACAGTACCTGGAAATCCAAAATTTCATTAGGAAAAGAAAATGGAATTTCACGGTTTTGGACTTAAGAGTTAAGAGAGATGAAAACGATTAGTTCCTTGGTTCTCAACACATAGGCTATAAGACAAAGGCAAATACGACTTCCTAGACATTAAAAAACTTGTAACATGCAATACATGATTTGCCAACAATATCATTTGAATGATTTCCAAAATAAATTGCATTTTGTGCTTCTAGTTCAGAAATCCATATCTTTTAGGCCTACCTATTTAAGCAAAATAATTAACGCTTTGTTGATACACAGCCGAGTAAGAGGTGGAGATGGGTGGTTCACCTTGATTAGGACAAGGTGGAGAGCCGTTTAGTAAGGTGGCTGGAGTAGGAGATAGCGCGGAGGAGTCATCTGGAGCTGTGTTGTATATTTCCCCTTCTACTACCTCACCCCAAGCTCCAAACTCCTTGTCTGCCCTATCCTACTCCGACCACATTACTAGACGGCTCTCTGCCTTGTCCTAAACAGGGTGAACCACCCATCTCTTCCTCCTACTTGATCATGTATCAACACAATTCTTGCATAGCCATATGATCTGCATAAAATTATTTTTAACCCGGCCCAAAGTTGGAAACACTTTTGAGCTTACGGCTTTATGCGTGTTTACTATACTATTGACTCATGCTGAGCACATAATATGCGCAACCATAAACAGGAAAGCAGTGCAGAACAATGAAAACTTACCAATCTGCTGTCATTCCATCTTGACTTGTAACAGCTCGGAGAGTAACAACATATGAATGTGTCCTTTGATCACCTTGAACTCCAACAGATTTTACAGGCAAAAATACAGCAAAAGCTTGCCAAATTGAATCATAAATACCAGCATCTTTGATGGATTGAATGAAAATTTCATCAACCTGGGCAAAAACAAAGTTCATGAGGAAAAGAAAACAACCTAAAAGGTAACATGGTTGCACTTCCTTATGTAAGAACTTCATACCTGGCGCACAATGTCCAAGGCATTGCCTTCAGTTACATCACCCAAGACTCGAACTGCAAGGCCAGGCCCAGGAAATGGATGACGCTTCAAAAATGGCTCAGGAACCTTCAATATCCTCCCGAGTTGGCGAACCTTCAAAAATTAGGCAAAAGTAAATTAAAAGATGGAAAAGCCTTCTATAGAAGTAAATGTCATAGGGAACAAAATCAAAACCTCGTCCTTGAAGAGAAGTTTAAGTGGCTCAATAAGCTTTAACTTCATGTCTTTGGGAAGTCCTCCAACATTATGATGACTTTTGATTGTGTGTGAATGGGTTCTTCCACTTCCTGGTGGAGGACATGATTCAATCACATCTGGATACAAGGTTCCTTGAACCAGAAAAGCCGGCTTCTTTCCTAATTTTTGCTCCAATTCATGAGCAAAAGCATCAAAGATGCAGATAAATTCTTTGCCTATTATCTTTCTTTTCATCTCAGGGTCTACAACTCCTTTAAGTTTACTAAGAAACTGCTCACTTGCGTCAACGCAAGTAACCGGTAAATGCAGATCCCTTTCAAAGGTTTCCATCACACGTTCTCTCTCTTTATACCTGCAGGGAAATCAAGCAACGAATTATAGAAGTAAGGGGCCTATTAACAAATGCACATTTGGCAAAAAATTATACCTTAACAAACCATTGTCAACAAAAACACAGTGAAGTCGGTCCCCAATTGCTTTGTGAACAAGGGTTGCAGCAACTGTGGAATCAACACCACCGGATAGAGCGCAAATAACATGATCATCAGGAGCCACCGTGTTGTTGATCACTTCAATTTCTTCATCCATAACATCTTCCATTTTCCAACCAGCATTCACACCGCAAACATCAAACAAGAAATATCTCAGCGTTTCCATCCCTTCCGGCGAATGTGTAACCTTAACAAACAAAAATGAGATCATCAATTTACGGACTTAAAAACCACAACAACCAGCCTCCTCACAACCAATCAAAGAACTTTGTTTCAGGATAAGTCTTCAAAGTGCCATTTACCGGCCAGCCAACCAGAACCCAACAACCAAAGGTATTGTCCCCAGAGAGAGCTGTCTCCCATGCCCTGCCGAGAGCCAACGTGCCGTGATTGGCTACCCTGAAGGTCTGGTTCACAGAGCCAGGAGTGCCTTCACTCTAGGTGGACATTCGGCCACCCACTAAGGCAACATGAACGTCTTGCCCTTTGTGGGTTCCAACCCCTAGCCTACAGCATATAGGTCAGGGAAGATGGTACCACTCAACAAACTTAAAACCAAACTCACAAAAAAATTGACCCTGATCTGTTTGTTACTGAGAATAAACAAATGCTACTGTTCTTTAAAAATATATAGTAAAAAGTATACTTTTTACTATTTTTCTGGAAGAACAGTGCAAGATTTTACTTTTATATTATAAAAACAATCACATTCAAAATGCTGTTAAACTTTAAGACGTTTGTCCAGTACTTCATAAAAAAATGGGAAAAATACCAATAACAACGAAGCTTAATAAACAAAAAATAAAACCCAAAATCTCAAATTACCTCAGGATGATACTGCAACCCATAAAACTTTCGGTCTCTGTCCTCAACAGCGGCGACGGCGCCCTGTTGACTCCTAGCCACCACTTCAAACCCATCGGGCAACCTAGCAGCCTCATCACCATGACTCATCCAAACAACCTGCTTATCCCCAACCTTCTTCCCACCAAAAATACCACAATTTTTCTCAACCTCAATATCCATCCTGCCATACTCCTGCTTCTCCCCAACCCTAACTTCCCCACCAAGTCTCTGAACAAGTAACTGAAGTCCATAGCAGATACCCAGGACAAAAACCCCATTGGACTGAGCCCAATCAACGAACCCATCAGCAAACGAAGGTGAATCATTGGAATGGACAGAGTGAGGTCCACCGGAAAGGATAACAACTTTGGGATTGAGCGAAGTGATGGAAGAGAGAGGGGAAGTACCGGAGATACAAAGCGAGAAGACCGACAGAGCACGAATACGGCGAGTGATGAGATGGGTGTATTGAGAGCCGAAGTCGAGGATAAGGACTAAGTCGGATTTCACGGCTTTTGGGTCCATTATGGCTTTTAGGGAATGGGTGGTGGCGATTGAGGCGGCTGTAGGGTTTAAGGAGGAAGGCGGAGGGGAATTAGGGTTTATAGAATGGCGGGAAATGGGGGCTATAAAATTATATGCACTGTAACTGCTTTATTTTATTTGTTTTGGACTAAATTGAATAGAAAATTATTAAATTTGGAAATTTGGAAGCTTTTTGGACCTTTCCCGGAAACTGGGGACACCCCACTAATTAAAAAGATTTATATTAATAATTTATGGGGGGGAAAGCACTATTTAGCTTATGTGAATCTTAATTTTTGGCAAATTGGTACATTTAAAATAGATTTGTTTTTAAAGGTTAAATTACATTTAAGGACATTAAACTATTAATAAATTTATATTTTGGTGTCTCAACTTCAAAAAGTTAAAAAATGATTATTGAATTATTCAAAAGTTTCCATTTAATTCATTGAACTACTAATAAAATCGATGATGTATAGCTTTCTTTGTTTGCAGTTCATGCATCTATCAAAAGCTTTCATTTTCTCCTCTACATAGGGGTAAATGCAAAAGGGGCCAAGTCAAATAGAAAATTACATTTTAGCCCCCTTAAAAATCACTAAATTATAAATTTATATACGGTAAAATTGTGCTTTGGCCAAAGTGAAATATAATGTTTAGTCATTTTCAAAAATAATGAAATCATAAACTAATACATGGTAAATTTATATTTTGACCTATCAAAAATTTATAATTCATTTTTGGCCTCTCTTAAAAAAAATTTATAGATTAGCCTTTGCTTTTACAGTTCAATTTTTTTTATATGAAATAGTTTTGAACATCATAAATTTGTAATCCAAAATCGAAACAAATTTATTCTCCAATCTATGACACTAACCGTTAGATCGACTTTGATCTAAGGTATGTTCTTCTATTTGTTGATGGGTGTTGATCCATGGACTATCATATCGATTATTGAATCGTTACTTAGAGCTTGTTAGTCGAACTTTTTTTGGAAAGAAAAAACAACTCGGTGATTTAAATAAAAGCTTTCAAATAGTTCAATACTTAAATGAAAACTTTAGAATAGTTTAATGACAATTTTATAACTTTTTAAATGTAAGACGAGGATAATGTTTTAGAAGAAAAAAAAAGAGATAAGGAAAAAGAAATTTTAGAATACGGGCTCATGATCGGGTCAAAAAATCTTATCTAAGGCACGAACAATTTAAAAAATGAGTTTTATTTTTTGTTTAAGCTCATTTTTTAGGTTTATATGTAACACCCCATACCCGTACCCGAGACCGAGATAGGAGACGAGACATTACCGAGATTTTTAGAATAATTTCAATTAATTTATATCATTTAGTACTCATTTTCATGTTTCATGTAACATCCTTTTCATATTATAATAATCGTATCATATTAAATATTCTATCCGTTGAATCATTGGAGTTCCGATGGATTTTTCAACAGTACACTCAAAGTGTACATTTCCATATTCCATCAATTCATATTCAGAAATAACCCTTAGGACGTTTAATCATCAAACACTCTCTCGAGTCATATCTCATGTAACTGTAGCGAATCAGGATTACCTTTTCAGGTCAAATCCTATCCGCCTTAAGTTACCGTAGTGAATCGGGAATAAATCCTATTCACTTTAAATTACCGTAGTGCATCAGAAACAAATCCTATCCACTTTGAGGTATTATAATGAATTAGGAACGAATCCTATCCACTTTATATTCTCAAGGAAGCTTTTGTCAGATTAACCGTCCGGGTTATCTATTTCTGCAACACATGCAGGAACTCTTTCATTTGGGAAATCACCTATATTCATCTGGAACCCAATATTCAAACATATTTTATCCCTTTCAAGTAGTTTCAGAACATGTATTATTTATTTCATTTCAACATCCATGCATTTCATTTATTCAATTCAAATATCATATAAGATATGATACAATATTTAAATTGTCATATTTACATGCTTACTCAAGTTATACGAACCTACATGACTAAATTGTAGAAAACCAAGATTTAGGAGCATTTTGGTAATTTATCATTTTCCCAATTTTTACCTGATCTTAAATTAATAATTTCATTCAATTTAATAATTTAAAACAATTCATTCCCTTCAATTTGGTCATTTTTAACATTTTTATAAAATTATCCCCTAAAGTTTTACTTTTATTCAATTTAGTCATTGAGCCTAAAACATGCAAATTAACCATACTAACTGAATATTCATATATATATTTTCCTCCTCTTCCTCTCCATTCCACATCCTTAATTTATATAACATGCTATAAATAACATTATCAATAATTTCACTATTTACTTATATGTATATTCAAAACTATCCATTTGAGTCATAGTCACTAAATTATTTATATCTAGAGATACAGAACTCGAAATTAAGATCCGCTAATTTTTCCTGAAACTAGACTTACATATATTTTTAACATAAAATTTTCAGAATTTTTGGTTTAGTCAATAAGTACAGTTTATTCTTTAAATTCACCTCTGTTTTACTGTCTGACAGTTCTGACCCTTCTTAACTAAAAATTAATTATCTCCTCGCGCAGAATTCGAATGATGTTCTTGTTTGTTTCTCTTGAAAGTAGACTCATTCAGAATTCTAAATATATAAATTTGAGCCTCTAATTATTTTTCTCCAATTTTTGATAATTTTTTAAATTCAGAACAGGGGAACCCGAAATCATTCTGATCTTGTCTCACTAAGTTTATTATATCTCATAATTCACAATTCCATTGCTGACACCGTTTCTTCTATAAGAAACTAGACTCAATAAAATTTAATTTCATGTTTTTTTAATCTTCTAATTCGATTTCCACAATTTATGGTGATTTTTCAAAATTAGCCTACTGCTGCTGTCTAAAACTGTTTTAGTGCAAGATGTTTATTTACCATGTTTATAATACCCTTATTTTCTTTCTTTACACTATTTTTCATTACTTTCTCTTATTTTCTCTTCACTAACATATCAAGAACATATGATCATATATAAGAAAACTCCACTATAACATCATTTTCATGCTTTTTCAATAATAACAATCTTAAAAATATATTGAAATCATCATGTTCTTACATTGTCCTATTGATTTCAATATTCAACTTGATTTTTCTCTCTCCTCCAGCTTCTATTTCTTGAATCTAACTTGATATTCTAGCTCCCCATAATCTCCTTGTCATCTTTCTCTCTTGATGGGTATGGAAATTTTTTTGATTTCAAAGTGAAAATGGTGAATTTTTGGTGAAATGACCAAATTGTAAAGAATTTTTTTTTTCTTTTATTCTCTTCCAACGTTGGTTGCATAGAAAAGATGGATGGTGTGTGTGTGTGTGTTTTTTTTTTTTCTCCATACACACATATATATATATTAAATAAAATAATAAGATATCATAAATATCTTATTAAAATATTAATAAAATAATATTTATCTAATTAATTAATTTAAAATATCATCAACATAATCATTACATTCTAGAATTCTTTCTCTCACTAAATGACCATTTTGCCCTTCATAATCTTTTAAAATTTCATCATTGAGTCATCACTTAGTTTGGAAAAATTACAATTTAGTCCCTCATAATTCTTCACCTATTCGATTTGGTCCTAATTCATCCATTTTCCTTAGTTTCTAGATTATTCCACCCCTAAAATATTTGAACTATTGATCCTTCAACTTTTTTATATTTACACTTTAACCCCTCAAATTTTGAGTATTTATTCTTGGGCAACAAAACCTTTTTTTTTACTTTTACAATTTAGTCCTTTCTTGAATTAATAATGTAATATATCATAATATACTTCCCAATGTTGACATAATAAAATTTCCCTTTTTGTCACTTTATTTTTTTATTTTACTATATTAAGGATAATATATTACTATAAAATTTTTTGGGATATTACATTATATTTTTGTCTAAATCTTCTCACTTTTTAAACAAGCCTTCGAGTCTAAGTGAGTAACCCGAACTATACAATCATTCAATCAATTTCATCTCTACAATGGTTGTAATTTATCGAAAGTTCTCTAGGTATACAAATTCTATTATGAAGTGTTATAGTTAAATTGCTATCACCTATTTTGATTAATAAAGTACATTCTCTATTGCTTTCATATTTTATTTGTTCTTTGTTCTTTATTCTTTCCATCTTTCTTTATTTTATAACAAAGAATTTTAGAGATTTTCTTAATAATGTATTGCGTTGGTTTTTTGAAATACTTAAATGAAAAATTGAACACATATTATTTATTTATTTTTAATCTTAAACTTTGATTTCGTTAATATTTTTTGTTCAATTTTTTATCAGAAATTCAAATTACGTAATTGTTTTTCATTCAAAATTATTCAAAATATTATATTAATAAGATTAAATAAGGAGAGAATTTTATTTATTTATTTTGAAAAGATTTTATTTTTTATACAATGTCTAGAGTTAGCCATAGTCTATTCTCAACCCATAAATAGGAGGATAATGCGCTTCAGTACACTCGAATCTACGTCCTCTTGTATTGACAGCATTACTTGTATTAATTAAATTAAAACACAATAGGTTTGCTTTTTGTCTCTTTATTAGCTTTAATTTGCTTTTAGTTGTCATACTAATTATTGCAGGTTAATTTTCAAGACTTTTCTTCTAATAATATTATTGAAAAGTAAATAATTATTATTTAGAGTAGACTGACTTTTTTGGTATTAAAATGACTCTAAAGTTTTAATAAATTACGAAAATAACTTACTTTATTGATTATATACCTAAATGACTTAAAATAAATAGTAAAAGTTAGTGTAATAAAAAATATTAACGCCACCAATATTGCACGTCAGCCAAATACAAATATTTTTTAATACTTGGGGGCCAAAAAATAAATAATAGTGGTAAATGGTGCCACCGGTGTAATCTATTACTATTTTTTAATTTTGAATTTTAAAAAAATATTTTAAAAAAATTGGCAGTCAATTAAACCAGTGACATCATTTAGGATGTTAAATTTAAAAAAACTAAAAAAAAATTTAAGCCTAACATAAAGTGATAGCGCAATTTAAAATGGCTCCACTACCATTATTTATTTTTTGGCACCTTAATTATAGAGAAATATAAGTATTTCCGTAATATTTATGTATGTAGCGTCATTTTCTTTGGCTCCATAAAAAAACTTGATTTTTTAAGCCCATGATTGATATGACATGCTGGTGGCGCCAATCTCTTTGGCTTTACCAACTTTTATTATTCATTTCAAGTCATTTACGTATATAATCAAGAAAGTGAATGATTTTCATAAATTATTAAAATTTTAGGGTTATTTTAATAAAAAAGCTAAGTGAACTCTACCATTCGTCATTAAATCATGCGTAAATTATCGTTTTAATTATTTAATTAAAAAAATTATAATTTGATCATTAAACTATTTAAAAGTTTTCAATGTAATCCTTAAGCTATTAAAGTCAATGGTATATGACTTTTTTTGTTTACACTAAGTGTACTGATCATAAGTTTTTTTTTTCTTCTCTTTTATAGTTTAATTTTTTTTATTAAATAACTTTGGAGGTTACAAATTTACAAATTAAAACTTAAATAATTTTTTTCTTTAATTTTTAATATTGACCGTCAAATCAAATTAGATCTAAGATATATTTTTTTTTATTTATTAATAAATACTGATCCACTGTATTGTACTTAAAACTTGCGAAATTTTAAAAATAAAACATTTAGTAGACTAATAACTTATAAAAAACTTTTAAATAATTTAAATAATAACTTTGAAATAGTTGAACGGGAAAGGAGAATTTACACAGTTATAGTTTACTTATAAACTCTCTCTATGTATAAAAATCCCACTGTTTGATGAGTGTCGATACCAGTGAATTGAAGACGTCTGTCCACCCCTTGTCCCCTCCACATTTGCACTAAAGAAACATAAGCATTCAACACCCACCATCCTGACCTGTCTTCATTAAAACCTCACTGCAACTCCAAGTACTGAAGCTCTTGCAATGGCTTTCAGTTTCACCCTTCTCTCTCCCCCCACCCTTCTTTCTCCTCACTACAACCAATTCTTTCTAAAAACGCGCCACCCCCACCACCGCCGCCGCCATCTTCTTGGTGAACCTTTTCGCCGGCTTCCGGCGATCGGCGTGGAAAAATTCCAGCAAATCCACTGCCAAGCCGCCCGTGATAGCAAAGTCCAAGAAGAAGATTTTAGAAAGAACGAGTCAGATTTAGAAGAGAGTAATGGTAAGATTAATGAAGTTAGATTTGTGGAACCCAAGTTTAAAATGAGTTTAGCTGAGCTTTTAGATGATAGTAAAGTAGTGCCGCTTTCGGTTTATGGTGATTTAGGGGTTCAAATAACAGGGATACAGCATGATTCTACGGTGGTTAGTGCTGGGGATTTGTTTGTTTGTTGCGTTGGGTCGAGAACTGATGGGCATTTGTATATAAATGAAGTTGATAAGAGAGGAGCTGTTGCTGTTATAGCAAGTAAAGAGATTAACATTGGAGATACCTTGAGATGCAAGGCATTGGTCATTGTTGAAGATACTGATTTGGTTTTGCCTTTGCTAGCTGCTTCTTTTTACAGGTACCCATCGAAGAATATGGCTGTTATTGGGATCACTGGGACCAATGGTAAAACAACGACGTCTTATTTGATAAAAGGCATGTATGAAGCTATGGGTCTTCGAATTGGGTTGCTAGGCACGGTTGCTTATTATGTATATGGGGACAATAAGTTGGAATCATCATATACGACCCCAGATGCTGTTTTAGTTCAGAATTTGATGGCTAAGATGTTGCATAATGGGTCAGAAGCAGTTGTTATGGAGGTTTCTTCTCAAGGGCTAGCTGTAGGGAGGTGTAATATGGTTGATTTCAATGTAGCTGTGTTTACTAATTTGACTAGGGATCATTTAGATTTTCACGTGACTGAGGAAGAGTATAGGAAAGCTAAAGCAAAATTGTTCCAAATGATGGTGGATCCTGAGAGGCATAGGAAAGTTGTTAACATTGATGATCCAAATGCACAATTTTTTATTGCCCAAGGCAACCCTGACGTTCCTTTGGTGACCTTTGCAATGGATAACAAGAATGCTGATGTTAATCCCTTGGAATTCGAGTTGTCCTTGTTTGAGACTCAGGTCTTGGTTAATACACCACGTGGGGTATTGAAGATTTCATCAGGTTTGCTTGGAAGGCATAATATATATAACATTCTTGCAGCTGTGGCTGTTGGGATTGCAGTAGGGGCAGATTCGTTGGAGGACATTGGTAGAGGGATCGAAAAGGTTGATGCTGTTCCTGGCAGGTGTGAAGTAATAGATGAAGGGCAGGCATTTGGGGTAATTGTGGACTATGCTCACACTCCTGATGCTGTTTATAGACTGCTTGATTTTGTAAGGGAGCTTGCACCAAAGAGGATTATTACTGGTAGGCTTCTCACTTTTGTGTTTTCCTTTTAACTTCTGCTTCAAACGAAAATCACTGATTGATCCAAATATGAAATTGACCCGAACAGATAAAAGTGGTTGTCTTTTTGTTTTGGTTTTTCCGTTAATTTCTAACTAATTATGTTATTTGGGAGAAAGTTCTTGGTTGTGGAGGGGATAGGGACCAGTGGAAAAGACCAACGATGGCCAAAATATCAACAGATAAAAGTGAAGTGACGATTCTTACATCTGATAATCCGAGGAGTGAAGATCCATGTAAGTATAAGAAAACAGTAAAATCATCATGAGTTATTGAGAAACATTGAGGCTAATTACTTGCATGTTTCCTTCTTTAATCAGTGGACATCTTGGATGACATGTTAGCCGGTGTAGGACGGACCATGCAGGATTATTTGAAATATGAAGAAAATGATTACTATCCACCTCTGCCAAATGGTCATCAACTTTTTGTGCATAGTACAAGGCGAGTGGCTATACGTAGTGCTGTCGCAATGGGCAAAGAAGGTGATATGATTGTAAGTTTTCTGAAGCTTGGATGTTCTTTTCTGACCTTGTATAACTGCAGTCCTCATTACAAAAGAGTCTCTCTCTATATAACACTAGTAACACGCTAGAAGGAATTTTTAAAAAAATTGAAGTATAATGAAAATTTTGAAAAAGAAATTAAGAAGTTAAAAGATAAATAGATATGTTCCAAAATAATAATAATAAATCAATTATTACATTTAATATAACAATACTAATAGAATTATGATTTGATATATTGGTGGAGTATTTTTAGTACAAATGATGGTTTCTTAACCTCACTTGTGGAGGTAAAAAACTACACCACCAGTATGTCAAATAATTATCCATATTCGTAACTTAAAAATTAATCTTGAAATATCTTCCACATATCTAAGCCTATTTTTCAAGTGTGAGTAGTAAGCTTTTCGGGTTGTATTTTGAGTGTCAAAACCTTTTTAATCTTCACTTTGTTATTATAGTGAAATTTATTATTGCCTCTACTTGTAGATGTAGGTTTTAAGTTAGTTGAATCATGTGTTTCCTTTTATTTATGTGAAATTTATTATTGCCTCTACTTGTAGATGTAGGTTACTTGCATGATATTTCTTGTCGTGTCTTATTTTTTCTTGATAAATTTATTTGTGGTCATATTAACATGCTTTGGTCGATCCATTGGCATTGGAGCTTTTTTTTGATTGCTTTTATGGTATTTTCAAAGTGGTTGTGCTTATGATATTTCTTTTGTTACTTTCATTATCACTTAAGATGCGACTGATGCTGATTGAACAAGAATTGCTTAAGGCATTGTCTGTTAGAGATAATAAAAATATGAGATACTGAAAAAAGCATACAGTGCTATTTTGTTAAGTCTGGGTGATGTACAAAAGGTAGCCAAAGAAACCACCATGTCCAATTTGTGGCTTCTATTAAAGAGTAAGTACATTATGAAGTTATTGATGAACTGACTCTACTTTAAGTAGCGACATTACACCCTGAAAATGGAGGAAGGTATGCCTATTTCACTGTACCTTGACACCTTTAATTCTATATCATGGATCTTAACGATATTGATATTAAAATTGATGATGAGGATAAAAAATTGATTGTTTTGTGTTTTTTTATCTTCAAAATACGGGAATTTTGTTGATATTATGTTGTACAGTCATTATGCTATTTCTCTTGAGGAGGTGATATTAGGTTCTTGTGAGTTAAGAAAGAAACTCACTAGTAATGCTGGTGAAAATCATCAAGGTGAAGGTTAGGTTGCTTGAGGGAGATTTAAGTCAATAGGTGGAAATTCAGGCAAAAGTTATTCTAGATCGCAGTTCAAGAAAAAATATAGTGTTATTATCGTAAGATGTTTGGGCACAAAAAGAAAGATTTCCAAAGAATAAAGATAATTTAGAACCATAGGAGCAGCAAAATAATCATGCAAATGTTATTGATGTTGAATCTTCAAAGTGATGTTGAGATCATTTTGGCAGTACTCTACTCTTAAGTTGGTAAGAGGTGGATTCTTGATTATTTCAATCTAGGTGCTTATTTCATAATTTAACATGATATTCCCTTAAAGAGTTAGTAAGCTAGTGATGGATCAATTGGTCATATATGATAACATGTAATTAAGTTCCTCTTCGTCTATTAATTATATTGTTATTAGTCTTGGAGTTAAGTCACTAAAAGTACCATAATTGATTTCCCAATTCATAAATCATACAATGTCATTTAGAGAATACATTTAACTTCTAATGCAAGTTATGATTCCACTATCTCTAAGTCAAGCTACATCATGTATGAGTCATTAACCCAATATACCGAATTGGAGTTGACTAGTATGAAATGCTTTAGTCTCCAATGCACCAAAGTATATAGTCAAACACATATAGTTATTTACTGAGGATTAAAGTGAATACACAATGAACTTTACAAGTGAATTAATCTTTAAACGATTTCAAGATTAATATATGTTAGGTCTAGTTCAATGTGTTGTCAATGCAAACTAATATATCTTTATCTTTACTTGAGAATTAATGTTTCTGTGATAACCAAAACGAGCTATCTCTACTTTAGACAACATTGAGCTTAATCACTTGCTCGCTATGATCCCATTGACTAAGGTCTATATCTTTAGATTACCAATTACATACAAAACAATCTTTCTGATGCAACTTGCAGTTAGCTTAATTTAGCTCATAATTATGTGCTATGTGTATTTGCTAATTTGATCCACTATCGGTTGCAGGTGATTGCTGGTAAAGGCCATGAAACATATCTAATTCAAGGTGACAAAAAAGAGTTTTTTGATGATCGTGAGGAATGCCGAGATGCGTTGAAATATGTTAATGTACTTCGCCAAGCTGGATAAACACTTGTGAATTCACATGGCGGTAGGTTCATCTTCGTGTAGAGGGTTCTTTGGTGGAGAGAGAGAGGTAGCATTGCAAACAAATAAATGGGAGGCATCAGAAGAAAGCAAAGAGGAAGACTGAAGTGGATTTGGTAACACTGAACGTAGTGATAGTTGGTGGTTAGAATGGTGAAGAAAGAGAAATGTGACTGATAATAAGGTTGAACAAAGAAACTAAGTTGAGAGAATTTTAAGGCTAACTTTAAGACTTAGAATGCTAACGTGCCAAAAAATTGTTTACCAGTTGTGAAAAACTCGTATTTATAGTATTTTAAGAATAGGAGTTACAAAGCTAGCAATTAATGAGAATAATAACTAATATTTTTCAATCATGAAGGCATTAATAATTTTCTTATTTTAAAATGATTTTGTAGGTGATGGTGAATAGTGAATAAATATTCACTAGGTTTCTAAAAGGGAGAAACATTCAATGTTACAAGAAAACATTAAGAGAAAAGCTTTTTAATTACCTTCATATTTGATCCATCAAGTTAAGCTCCTCGAATTATATCAAGAGTGAAAATAACTCAAAAAACCTTGACATATACTAGGGTTACTTTCACTTGTTCTACTTTGGTGAAGTAATATAATGTGAAACATTTTTCGTGGAACATTTCTTGAAGTGTAAGAATGGGTTGTTTTTGAATAAAAGTTATTTTGACTTGTTCCAAATATGAGTTGTTTTCAACATAGTTGTTTTTAATGAGAACTGTTTTATGGTGATGCTTTTATAGTAAAGCTTATTTTGAATAATGATTCATTTGAAAAAACAAAATTGTTATACATACAAGTTGTCCCAATCATTGATTGTTCTAAACATTGCTATTCTTAAAATATCATTATTTGAAACAAGAACTGTTTCAAAATTTAGCCGTTCTTAACAAGAATTGCTTTCTGATAACAGCTACATTGAATGTCAGTTGTTCTGATAACAGCTACAGCAACGATTATTTGAATAACAACTATTCTAAACAAAAATTGTTGTTATGAAAGAGATATTAAGTGAAAAAACGATTATCACATTACCTTCTAGAATCTCAATATCAACATCTTACTTCACAGCCTTGGGTGTCTGTCTTACCTATTTACCTCCAAATGAATTCATCAATGTCTCCTTGAACGAGATGTACTCCCCCTCTGAGGAGTCAACGGCCACATCTCCGCCGCTATCATCTAACTATTCCTTCTCCCTACATCTAAACATTTTTAAAACATAAATATTTCATGTATAAAAATTATCTATAAAAAATATATATATATATTAAGAAAAATTAGTTGATGTTTTTAAAAAATAAAATATATTAAACATAATGATAAATATAAAAAGAATATATATTTTTATTATATAATTACATAATTATTAATTTATTTATATAAATGAAGGAGTTATTAATTAAAAATATTTTAACATAATGGTATATATAAAATATATGTTTTTATTATATAATTACATATTTATTATTTTATTATTTTATTTATATAAATAAAAGAGTTATTAATTAAAAAGATGAATTAAAAATAAAAAAATTGGAAATAATATATTTATTAATTAAAAAAAGTAATAAAAATTAAAAAAAACTTGAAACAACATCAAATAAAAAATACAAATGTGCTTAAAAGAGGAATTAAACTTGAGATTTAAGAATAAAATCATTGTTATTTGACAATCTAACTAGATGAGCTGATATGTTAAAAAAAACACCTTTTGTAGAAAGTATTTTTCAGAAAGCGTTTTCGATTTCTCTCCCTAAAAATGGTCTATTTCTCTAAATTTGGAGAAAAATATATATTAAAAAAATCTAAAAGTTTAATCATACTTAAACTCTTTAATATAATAAAAGTTCTTGTCCATCAACTTTATTCTTTGGCTCAAAACTTTCACGGCAGCCCAATTTCCTACTTTTTTTGACTTTCCGGGTCTGCTTTTCCACCCAAAAATTAGTAGCTTTTTATTTAAGAATTTATCAAAATTAAGCACAATAAATATGTCAATTAGTCACATTACCAACCATTTACAAGATCTTAATTCTTTTCTTAAAGATATGTTAAATAAGGGCATTATATATTATCTTGGACAATTTGTTGGAGGGCTATCAGTAAAACTAGTGCCAACCAAATCATAGAATTCAAGGATGTTATTACCAATAATACAAGAAGATACTTGAGGGGTAAACATAAAAAAGTACAATGGTCCATACTTGGCTACTAATCCAATTGATAGGTGTTGGCAATACAAGAAGAGTTGGGCCAAGAATTGCAAAAGAGTAGCGAAATGTGTGTTTGGTTTTGGTCACAAAACTTTTGGTGGAAATAAAGACGAGTACTATTTGGTGACAAATAATACTAATGATGATGTCTTAAACCCTAAACAAGGAATTTTACGTCATGTTGTGATCTAGAAAAAGCCATTATGGATAATTTTTGCTCATAATATGAACATAAAAGTTATCACAAGAGCTATTAGTTCAAAGCCACAAGACAATTAATAGTCATAGAGCTAATTTTCATATTGCACATGGATGTGGCATTACACTTCAATTTGTGCACAATGTCATAATTGTTGAAAGCCAAAGTGGCTTAATTAGAAACTTTGAAGATCACTATGGTTATCGAATGGTTAGTGATGGAGATGGGATTTCTATCTTTGGATCTTTAAATATTTGGCTTGATCATATTTCAATGTCTGAGTGTCAAGATGGACTTATTGATGCAATACAAGATTCTACTACCATCACCATATCAAACTGTCATTTCACCCATCACAATAAGGTAAGTTTTACCTTAAAATACTAAACAACCTACACATTTTGTCATCCAATTTCAAGTAAACATTTTTGGAATTTTCTTTCAAGTGGTCTTAGTGGGTGCAAGTGACATTTACACTAAAGATCAATACATGCGAGTCATAGTTGCATTCAATCATTTTGGCAAGGAATTGGTACAAAGAATGCCTAGATGCCAATAAAGATTCTTTCATGTCGTCAACAATGACTCTACTTATTGAAAAATATATGTCATTAGTGGTAGTACGTATCTCACCATTATTAGCCAAGGAAAAAATTTCATTGCTTCGGATGACCCTTTAGCCAAAGAGGTAAATAAAAAATATAATTAAAGAATTGATAGCTTTCTTTAATGTTGTAATTGCAATAAACATGATCCAACTTGATCCAACTAGAAATGTATCTTTTGGTTGTACCATTAATTTGCTCTTTTTTGTTACAATTTTTGTAGATGACCAATAGGAGCTATGCACTAGAGTCAGAATTGAGGTATTGGGTATGAAGATTAGAAGGAGACTTGTTCATGAATGGAGCTTTCTTCAAAACTTCTGGACCACTTTCACCTCCTCATTTAAAATTTAGCAAAAAGTATATGATCAAGGGCAAACTTGCAACATTTATTAGAAGACTCACTCGTTTTTTGAGGATTTTAACTACAAAAAAAAAGTCAAGTGCTAAAACTAACTCTTAGTTCTACTAAAGTCTACAAAAAAATTCTTCTTTCTTGACATGTAAGAAAGAGAAAATCTTCTCTAAAAACTATTAATCTAGCATGGGTTAGCATGATATATAAATATAAAAAATGTATTATGTTTAAATTATTGCATTAAATGTAAAAAAAATTAAAAACTTGATCTTTAAAGTTTTTTTTTTTTCAATACAAATTTAGGAAAAGGGAATGGGTGACATATGACTTGAAACCTAGTGTATGATGCCAACAAACAACAATTTATCACTCTATTTATGCTTTATCTGCAAAAAAATAAAAACTTTAAAAAAATAACTTTCTTAATTTGTGTTTATATGATCTTATTTGTTAGGATTATTTATTTTTTATTGTCCTTGAGATTTCTCTAACCATCGATGCTTGGTCTAACAAAAATGCACTCTCAAATAGATTTATTACTGAATAAAATATAAGTGCTAACTCTTGTATCATCTAACTAAACAAGCTTAAAGTTGATTGATTAAATTGAATACAGATGGGCACGTAATCCTTATTTGGGGCTAGCATCTTCGGCAGCTGTGGCTAGGGATGAACGCGGTAAATGGCTTTGGGGAATCAAAAGAAACGTTGGGAGAAGTAATGTTGAGCAAGCTGAGTTAGGGCTATTTATGATGGCCTCTAGTTTGCATGGAAGGCAAAATGGAGAAAATGTCATCGTAGAAACGAATTGTGTTCTTGCTATTGATTCCATTTAGAGTAGTTTTCAAGGCCAACAGAATAGGAATTTAGCTATAAGAATTATTGAACTGTGTTGAAGAAAATAGAGGGTAGTGATCCAATATGTCTCGAGGGAGGCTAATACGATTGCACATTGCTGGATTGATGAAGCAATTTCCTATTGGTCCACATGTTTTTCAGGATATACCTTTAGTGGTAGCGGATCAATTAGGAAGAGAGAATTCTTCCTCTAGCTTAGGGTACCATGGTTGATGTGTAATTGTTATTATCTTATAAAAAGAAGAAGGTAGATTTGCTTGCTAAAATATATATCAATTACAATCAAATTCCCACCAAAATAGTCTTCTAAAAAAGACTACAAATATTCTAATAACGATAAGATTAGATAGCGAGATCTACAAGATATTCTTTAATCAACTCAATCTAGTCTCAATAAAAATGAAATTCAAATTATAAGATATATTACCTGCAGGTAAACGTACTACCCGTCCAAAGGGACTTTAGGAGGTAACCAAAGCAAAATTCTTCTTGTTAAGGGAAAAATCCATACATACTTGGCAGTCAAGTGAAATCATCAGTATGAATTATCCATTTATTTCATACAAAAAACTGTAAAATGGAATTAATGGGACTATACAGGGAAGCAAATCTTGTAATTCATAACATATCAAAAGACAACAAAAAAGCCAACTATTTTGCTTTGATTACCTTCTAATTATACCTTTCTATTTGTTTTAAATTCTAGGTTTCATCTGTTCTTTGTATTGAGTTCAGTTGTGGACCATTTGTTAAAAGTTCATTTGATTAATTTTTTTTGTTTGGATCTTCTTGATAAGCATCAATGGGAGAATTGGGATTTCAACAAAGGTGGGAGTTACGGAGGAATGAAGGTGACAACCTCGATTCTTCGTTCGACGATATGAAATCGATTGGGAATGCCAAGAAATGTAAAACCAGGGAAGGAGTTGATTTAAATAGGAATGAAACAAGTGTTCATGTTGCTGATCCATTGGATGAACTTAAAAACTTGATGGAATCTTTATTGAAGGATCTTAAAGTTACAAAAGAAGATTTATTGAAATGGATGTTGGAGGAAATGAAGAAATTGATATCGGATTATACTCGTCCCGAACCGAAGAAACGAAAACGGGGTCACGGAGGAATAAAAAAGGCTAAGAAAGTGGAAGATCAACACAAAAAACATCCGAATAACACACAGAAAGGTATCCAAATCCAACACCGTATGAACTTATCGGGAGATCGAGTCGAGTCCGGACAAGTAAACGAGTTGCAAGGTCATAAGAGTTTTATATTGGCAATAGAAGCTCAAAAAGGCACTACGAAAGGCAAAACGGCGGTTGATCGCAACAATTGCCACCATCAAGTAGCCGAAGATCAAGGCAAAATGACCGGTACTAACGGAGACAAGTTCGGATCTTCGGTTGCTCGGAATTTCCTACATAGTCTTTCAGGTCAACCAACTGAGCCCATTGTTGCAAATCAAGGGCTTGATGCTTCTTCATTCTATAACTACATGTCACCTAATCAAGGATCATTTCAAGCATTAATGGGGTCCAAAAATATGGGTTCCATTAATCAAACTAGTCCCTCAAGTTCAAGTATTGGAAGTGGATTTGGAGTCCCATTTCATCAAGCCATTGATGTTGTTGGTTCAAGCATGAATCCACAGTGTGTTACAAAGGATAATGGGAAAGCAGCGAGTTTGATGATGAATAATGGAGGAGGAAGCTATAATTTATCGCAGCTTATTGCATCAAACAATCACCATTGCTTCATGTCATATCAGATGCAAAACATCAAAGATGGTAATCTTTTCAGACAATAGTTCAACAGCAACAACATTGATTTTCTGGTCTTTTTTTTTTTTTCCATAAAAAAAAGTATTCCATTAATATAGTTCAATTTGGTTAGATTCTTGAAATGGTACTTTGTAATTGGATCTCAATGGCAAATCCTTAATTTTCAATAATAATAAAAGATAATGAATAATTTTTGCACATATTCTCATATCTAAAATACAAGCTTTATGGATAAATGTACTTGGTAGGTCTCTCTATTACAGGGACTGAATCAAATTAATAAATGATCAATTTAGTCCCTATACCATTAAAAAGAATAAAATTAAATTAAATTTTAACAGAGTTAATATTTACTGTTAATAATGAGTTATATTTTAAAAACTTCTTATGATCCTGCAAATAAAACAATTTGTTTGGAATTGAACTGTAAATGAAAAAAAAAAATTCATGTAAATAAAGTTAATTATGTTCCAATTTAACCTTATTTAATTCTTTTTACTAGTAAAGGGATTAAATTGATTCATTTAATATTAAAGAGATTAATTTAGTACAGTTCCTATAATAGAGAGATTTCCTATATACATTCACCAAACTTTATGTGCTCAAATCTCCGATGGGTACTATTCATGAGAAGATTAAAAGGAAGAAAATATCCATTTATTAAATTTGTTTGTTCAAAATATACTGTTGGTATTTTAAAATGGTAGTTTAATTATTAACATCGTTAATATTTTCTGTCAGAATTGATCAATTTGATGTGTTTATATGAGGACAGTTTAATTAATATGATAAATTGACAAATTTTGCTGATAAATAATAACGATATTAATGATTGAAGTAAACTTTTAAATAAAAAAAGATAAGATATCATTTTAACTTTTTTTTAAACTAAATTTTAAAAATTTTAAAGCATAAGGATTGACTGTAGAGGTACTCATGGGTTGGGTCGGGCCGGATCCAAACATGATATTAACATACTTTATGCTTGTCCAAGTTCGGCTTGACTCCAAATCTGAGCTTAAAATTTTGTCTAAACTCGCCCATATTTACAAAAGACTAACCCAAACCCATTTTAGGCCCGCCCATATTATTTTTTAAAATTTTAAAAATATATATTATATGATTTTGATATTTAATAATTGTATATATTTTTTATTTATTGAAATTTTTTATATAGTCTTCTTAACATTATTTTAATGTTTATATTAGAGTAGTATTATATATTTAGTATATGTTTATTTTTTAAATGTGTTCTAAATTACATAATATATAAAAATAACATAATATAAAATATTATAAACTTAAAACAGGTCAGATCGTGCCCAACCCATATTTTAAACGGGCCTAATTTTTTTGTCCAATTCCATTTTTCGGGCCTAATATTTTTACCCAAATCCTCTCAAATTTTGACAGACCTTTGGGCCTAGGTAGATAACTCGATCTATGAACAAGTCTAATTGACAGTATATTTTAACATTTTTTTTGTCGAAATAATATTAAAACATAATTTTTTAAAAAGAGGTTCAAGAAAAAAATTTAGTGGAAATTGAAAAGATAAATGACTCCTTTACAAAATATAGGCAAATTTCCCTGTTTGATATGCAATTTGAGAAATGGGCAAAATGTGCAAGAAACACTCATGATGTAAGGTGAGACCACAAAATACTAAAAGACACCCAGTTACTCACTACTTTATTTTTTGCAAAAATAGGTTGGACTAAGGGAGGTGATTACAATGGAAGACTTTAAATTTTAATTATGAAAAATTATAAAATGGTCATTCAACTATTTAATTTTGTCTTTTTGATCCCTAAACTATATTAAATTTTTGGGCGTTTCCATTTTTATATTAACTAGTCGGTGGTCAAAAAAGGTAAAATTAAATAGTTGAGTGACTATTTTGTAATTTTTTATAATTAAGTGATAAAAAAATACTAATAGTTTGTTGGCTACAAATGTAGTTTTTCCTTAAATATTATATTTTTTTCATAACTCTTTCCTACCCTTAAATAAGAGGTGAAAAGTATGCTCCCACCTATGTCCTATGAGTCAAGATTCAATCGACCTTAAATATTTGATTAAATTGATGCGACGAATTAATTAGATATTAATTAAATTAACGCCACAAGTTAATTAAATATCAACTATATTGATAAATAATTAAAAAAAATCATTTAAAAAAATAATAAATATTTTTATAATGATATTTTTATTTTTAAATATTTTTATACAAAATATTTAATTAAAATAACTAAAAATCACTAATTAAAATAAATTATATGTCCAAAGATGGAAGGCTAATAAAGTTTTGTTTATAATTTCATTATCAATTTTTTATGTCATAAAATGTTTTGTTTTTATTTAAGTGGGTTATTAGATTATGAGCGAAAAATAAAATTATGTAATAAATATATTTTAAATTTTATAAAAAAATTGAGATTTTGACGTTAAATTTAACCGGGTTCAAAATTTCAAATACCATTATGATTGAATTTTATTGATTTCATATAAAACTATAAAAATACAAAAAAAGGGCCTTGTAATAAATAATTTATTTTGCGTATAAAATAATAATTTTAATAAATTTTTAATTGAATTGGTCTTTGATAAACTCGTGGTAAACGATAAGAATAAGAATGTTAATACAAGTTTAAGATAAAAATAAAAATAAAATATTAATATAAATTTGTCTGTAGGCTGCAAATTGTGCCATAGCTAATAAACGAAGAACGACGTCGGACGTATGTTTTCACAAGCTTTCAGTTAGGTGGACCATTTGGCTTTGAGGCTTTGACAGTTGCTTTGCTTATGGCATTTGTTTCATTATTTTATTAATTTTATTATTATTATTTCTTAAATTTTTATGGAACAAATCCCAACAATTCCAAAAAAAAAAACCAAACATTTATGTGATGCACAGAAATAAAGGGAACTTTCAAAAGGGTCCCCTTGAAGTTGAATTATAACAAGTAGAATTAGTAGGAAGAAGAAGAAGAAGAAGAAGAAGAAGATTGAAATCCCCCATTAATGGATTTGCAAAGTCTTTGCAAAGTAATCTTAGTATCAGCTCTAATTTCACTTGTCTGTCACCCATGTTCCGTCACCGCCGGTGATATAGTACACGACGATGATTCAGCTCCCAAGAAGCCTGGTTGTGAGAACGACTTCGTTCTTGTAAGCATCCTTCTTTGTATTTTACCCAATCCTGTTTCTTGATTTTCTCAATTGGGTTTTGCTTAAATTCTTGTTTTTTATTCCTTTTTAATTGAGTTTGGTAGTAGTAAACACTTAAATCTTGTTTCTTTAGAACTAATTTAGTTTATTGAAAACTCAAATTTGTCTAGACTGGCTTCGGTTTGATAAATTTGTTGACTGGTATATTGTATATCTAGATAGATAGTTACTGCTTATCTAAGTGGTTTAGTTTATAAAATTTTCTATTTTTGTGTAAGGAATTGTAATAAATAATAGTAGCTATTTACTTGTATGATTCATGGTGATAACATATAGGATTACCTGCCCTTTCTGTCATTTTGTTTTAGGACTCTCCATTGCATCTTGTTGAGTTTAATTGTCAATTAATCATGACTTTTTTAGGTCAAAGTTCAAACTTGGGTTAATGGCATAGAGGATGCTGAGTTTGTTGGTGTTGGTGCTAGATTTGGTACTGCTATAGTGTCAAAGGAGAAAAATGCAAATCAAAGACGCCTCGTTCTTTCTGACCCTCGTGATTGTTGTAGCCACCCGAAGAATAAGGTTTGATTATTTGGCTATTGAAATACTCTTTTACATGTATGTATGATCATGCACAACAAGCAAGTATGAATGCATAACTTTGATGTTATTAGCTTGATAATGATGTCATTATGGTGGACCGAGGTCACTGCAAATTCACTACCAAGGCAAATAATGCACAGGCAGCTAATGCTTCTGCTCTCCTCATTATAAATAACCAAAAAGGTAATAATGTTTCCTATAGTTACTTGATGCATGTGTTAAGCAGTCGAGGTTTTCAAATGCATTGTTGATAAATAACCTGAGTGTCTTTGTCATTACTCTGAAGTTTACCCTTTTGGGTTCCCGTGAAAAAGTATGAGATCGATGGTAACTTCTTAAATTAATTTTCTATAAATAGTTTGACCTAGAAAGACATTGGAGTACATGTGCATTGCTAAAGGTCAAGCTTGTTTCTTCTTGTGCAGAACTTTATAAGATGGTATGTGATCCTGATGAAACTGATCTAGATATACACATACCTACTGTCATGCTCCCACAAGATGCTGGCGTGAGCTTGGAGAAAATGCTGACAAGTAATTCATCGGGTAAGCTTCTACTCTAATATTTGTTTTATTAAATTTGTCATCTGCATATATGATTGCCCTTCTATGACCTATACATGATATCTTTCTAAATGCTTTGAACTTTTGCAGTGTCTGTACAGCTTTACTCTCCAAAACGACCTCTAGTTGACATAGCCGAAGTGTTTTTATGGTTGATGGCGGTTGGTACCATATTGTGTGCTTCATATTGGTCTGCATGGAGTGCTAGAGAAGCTGCTATTGAACATGACAAACTATTAAAGGTCACATGCAGTTAATTTATTATGTATTTCCCTCCAGCATATTTAGAGTTTTATCTGTTTATTTACAGCTATATTATGCTTATTAATTTGTGGATTGTAGCTTGTCAATGCAGGATCCTTTAGATGAAATTCCAGATACCAGGCATGTCGGCTCTGGTGGCCTTTTGAATATCAACACCACATCAGCTGTCTTATTTGTTGTTTTTGCATCTTGCTTCTTGATTATGCTTTACAAACTTATGGCATATTGGTTTGTGGAGCTCTTGGTGGTTCTTTTCTGCATAGGTGGTGTGGAGGTACAACTTATTTTTATGTGTGATTCCAAGTAATTATTTATTCATACATGTATATGCCGCTTCTCTTAATTCATGTTATAGTTTTGCATACTAAACATGTTCCTATGAACATTACCGGTTCTTTTCCTCAATTGTTCCATATATTCCAATGAAGTAGTAGCATGTAACTCTGAATTTAATTTATGTGCAGGGCCTTCAAACTTGCTTGGTTGCTTTATTGTCAAGGTACTCATGAATTTCTTAGTATGAGTTCAGTATGTTATGAGAAGTTTGCATTTAAACACATGCCAAGCCTGCATGTAAACTTTTGGGTATTTGTTGACTGATTCTTGTAAATTTATTGCTTAGCATGTATTGTTATTTTATTCTCTACATGATAACCATCAAAGAATTATGAGAAGTTAAACAAAAGGATCTAATTTAAAACCCTTTTTTTTCATAATAGTTCCAGCTTTCAGCAATATATGAAAAAAAATGTTCTTACATTTGTTGCCATGGATGCCTAGGAATTTAATTTCCATTTTGATCCTAGATAAATACCATGCTTCAGTTTTATAACCTTCATCAATTAAGGGAATTAATTCATCTTTTCAGTGTTGTGAATAAATTTTATTTCTTACAGGTGGTTCAAGCGCATTGCAGAATCATACGTAAAAATTCCTTTGTTTGGAGCTGTCTCATACCTTACATTGGCTGTTTCCCCTTTCTGCATTGCGTTTGCTGTTGTTTGGGCTGTTTACCGCAATGTTTCCTTTGCTTGGATAGGTCAAGATATACTCGTAAGGATGTACTATCTTGTTTACTGTCCTAATACATTTGGGATTATCTAAGTTGCTTTATTGTAAATTACTATGTCCCTTTTTTTTCGCCTAAACTTTTTCGACTTTCACTAGTTGCTACACTAAAGCAATATCTATGTGCTTCAATATTTGAATGTGCCCATCTTAATACAGTCTTTATACCTTATCTTTTTCGGCAACATTTTTCTTTTCCATAAATGGAAAAGAGTGAATTTCGAACAAGCTTCTGTTTCAACTAATGGATGGGTACCTTTTTTCCTCTTCTGGGTTCTTGATGGAAATCCTTTTTGTTTTCTGTCAAGCCATGTTTTTTGTTAACTGGTCATTGATGGAACTATCTCATTCATCATGTATTAAAATACCACATTAAGAATTACATTGCGGAGTTTGACTTTATAATTTTTTTTCTTCTCAGGGAATTGCATTGATAATCACAGTTCTGCAAATTGTCCATGTACCTAATCTCAAGGTAGCGTTTCAAATCCTTTTGCTTTTCTTGTTATATTTTAGATTCGTACAAATCGTCTCTTAGATTGCTTAAAATTTTCTTTCTTGAATGTCCAAAGTAATAAAATATGGCATGGTTTTGACAAATACTACTATTTATCAGGAATACGTTGTTATTATGATATAATCTAGCTGGTTTGCGTATCAGGTGGGAACAGTTCTACTCAGTTGCGCTTTCTTATATGACATCTTCTGGGTTTTTGTTTCAAAGAAGTTGTTCCATGAAAGTGTGATGATCGTGGTAAGTAATCCACCTCATCCAACTTTAGTTCATGTGCTATATCAGAATCCGGGCGTTTTAGTCTTTAGACTATTAAGGATACATAAATATGGAATGGCTAGAAAGCAACACTGACTGCTTGTGTCTATTCCATAGGTTGCTCGTGGTGATAAAAGTGGGCAGGACGGAATTCCGATGTTACTGAAGATCCCACGAATGTTTGATCCATGGGGTGGTTATAGCATAATAGGATTTGGTGATATCCTTTTACCTGGATTGCTGGTAGCATTTTCACTCAGGTTCGAAATTTTACTGTCTTCACTTACAAAATATGTTATTCCTTTCAACGCTCTGTTATTTAAACCTGTCCCTTAATGTCCATACCTTCCTTTTCGAAGAAATCATCCTTTCCTGCTTCTTCTAACAAATGCAATTTGATGTATTATCTTGTGTATCGTTTTCCTGCCCAAGGATTATGTGATGACAGAAATGGCAACCTTTTTTATTGTCTGCTAAGTTTCAAATCATATAAGCATACATTTTTGGCTATTGAATTCTCAAATTCTGCATAGAACTTATTTGAATCAGTTGGGGGTACAGGTATGATTGGCTGGCAAACAAATCTCTTCGAGCTGGCTACTTCTTGTGGGCAATGATTGCTTATGGTTTAGGTATGAGATGATAAAAGAAAGAAATCATGCTAGTCCTAGAAAACAAAAGGACCGATACTTTTTCATGTATAGACTGTGAAAACATAGTTCATTTCTCGATAAATGAATGAAAAAATTACTTCCGAAAACTCTCTTCATTTTGTTGACATCGCTGTTTTTTAATTGGGGTTTGCAAATGACAGTTTTCTAATCCTTTCTCACCTGTGGCAGGCCTTCTTGTTACGTACGTTGCTCTAAATTTGATGGATGGACATGGTCAACCAGCACTCCTTTACATTGTCCCTTTTACACTTGGTAATTTTTTGTTACAAAAAGCAGTTTTCTTCTTCCTTGGTTCCGGAATTGTGTTATTACTGGCTGAGAAGTAAAGTTAACGCCTCGTTGTTCTTGCAGGAACCTTTTTGACCCTAGGAAGAAAGAGAGGTGATCTAAGAATTCTCTGGACAAGTGGGGAACCAGAAAGACCTTGTCCCCATATCCGACTCGAACACCAAACTATCGAAGAGTTGAACGATGAAAAGTAAGATCCTTGTAATTATATATTGTAGAACTAACTCTTTAGCATCTTAATGCCCTTTAATGCTAAACAAGGCATGTTATGAATTTAAAACGTCTCATTCGAAAAAAGAAAAAGGTGTGCTTTTGATAAGCTTCAAAGGATTGCTTCCAAAATAATTTACATCTTTCAGCCCACCACCTGCTTCATTTTGCTTTCAAGTATTTCCATAGTTGAATTTGAAGTAAATAAACTTTATTTCGTGGTTGCAAATATAAGCAATGAAAACGAAAGTCACATTGCACTCTTAAAGGGAGAATACATGTTCGAACTTTGAAGATGACATTATTAAAAGGGACAATCATGAACAAACTTCGAATATAGAGTGTAAAATGGATATGGAATATACCAAAAATCCTGGAAGGGATGAGGACAGGGCATTACAGCTCAAGAAGTATATAAAAGAGCCCTCCAAAAATGAATGATCATGCACCAACAAAGAATGCATCAATGATTAGGCATTCTGCTGAAATTAATTATTGAATGGAGGAGACATTTAAAAAACATATCAAAGCCCAGAGATATTCAAATGAATATTAAATTAGACATGGTCATGCATGCTCGTGAAAGGGAAGGAATCCAAGTCAGTTGATATTTGATAATAGTAATAATCCCAAAACCAGAACACAATATATACATGCATCCTTCAACCTAGCGAATAACTCATTCTCAAGACATGCAAAACAGTTATCAAAATTTGGCTACAGATAGGGGTGATTTGAATCATAAATTAATAAAGGACCAAAGTGTAATTTTATAAAATTTTAAGGGATTAAATGATAAATTTATCATTTTTTGGGATCAATGATCACTGCTTACACCTTTTAACTTCAACACTGACTACAGAAACTTGAAGTCACAAGACACACTCCCATTGCCTCAAAACTAACGTGTTAGCTAATGCTCAAGACATGCAAAACAATCATCAAAATTTGGCTACAAAGATCCAAGGTCTCGAGTTTCTTGATTCTTCTTGAAGTTGTTTTTGTTTGTAATATTGTATACATGACTAAAACATTAATTTGCTTATAGGTACATCAAATTTAAGTGTTAATTGAATGTATAATTATTTGATTGAATCGTTATGATAAGTGTCCGTTAATGTAATATTTTGTATTCAAATTAAATAAAATAACATATAAATGATTGACATGTGTCTCACTAACATCCACATGCTACCAAAATGGACATCGGTCATATCAAATATCAAGTGTCAAAGAAAGAGAAAGCTGGTTTGGTTGGGTTTCTAAAACTACTAGAAAGCTCCTAGTTGAAATTTTGAAATACATTTGCTTTATTATATGAAAAATATGGTTTGAGTTGGCAAAAGGCCTAAGCTTGAGAGGGGAAGGTGGGGGCAAATGCGGCTGCATGTGATGTGAGGGTACCCTATGATGAAATATGAGTTGTCTTAGCATCATAAATTTGGCCTTTTTTTCATATAAAGTAAACTAAGAAAAAAGAGTTAAAGCAAATTTAAAATGAGAAGACATGACATTGGCATATGTGATATGTGGTCCAAATTCCAGACCCTCTTTTCTTGTTTCGTTATAATGTATACGACATAGAAAAATTATATTATAATATAACTTATAAAGTTTGAAGCAACCGATTAAATCTTAATTTGATTAGTATAAGTATTATTGTTAATGTAGGATCACGTAAATTTAAGTGTACTAAAATATATTATTTTTTTATTTATGAGTTAAAAAATAATTATGAATAATTTTAATTATTGTGTTTAAAATAACAGATATAATCAAAATTTATAACGAGATTGTTAAAAAAGATTTTAAAGCATGGATAAGAAAGTATAATATCCATACCATGTCTTTAGCTAAACAAAATTTAGCTGTGTTTGGGGACATGGCTTGCAATTTGCGGCATTGAATGAACTTTGACGAAATTAATTATTTAAGCTATTCATCATCATTCATGAACTTTCCCTTCTTTTCTAGTCTTGGAAAAAGCCAATATATAGATGATGAATTGATATGGTTCTTGTTGGTTAATTAATTAGAGAGAGAATTTATGTTGGAATTTAAAGAGGATAGCATTGGGAGTGAGTTAAGTATAAACTTTAAATCTGGATCGTAAAATAGACATAAAAAATTTAGTACTAAACTATTAATAGTAGAAATATTAAAATAGTTTTTAACCGTTTCGTATATGGTACCAACATATAAAATAAACTCGAACTTAATAATAACTCTCATATTAGAGCTTTAACTTCTTTTTATTCAAATTCATCTCTAAACTTAATAATTATTCTCATATTAAAGTTTAAATTTGACAATTATTCTTATATCGAGACTTGAACTCGATATATTAAAGAAATAATTACCAAGTTCGAAATTAATTTCGATAAAAAAGTTAGACCCAATACAAAATTAATTACTAAATTCAAAAATTAACTTTAAAAAATGAGAAAAAATTATCCAATAATTCAGAATTATGTTAAATACATTGCCGTTGCGTACTCTAACGTGTCTGTCACTTTCACCGTTTCCCCCAACGGTAACTCGAACGGTACAATTTCTTCTATCTACCCCTCCGAATTTTCTTTTCCGTTTTTGATTTTTCTTCCCGTTTTTCCTTCGCTGATCTCTCATTAAATGACAATTTTATCCCTGTCGTTTTATATTATTTCTCCACGATAAAAATGCTGTGAAAGTGACGACAAATTCCTCCAACAAATCGCGACCATCCAAAAGGATTGGGAAAAAAAAAGTAGCAGTCAGTAGATAGAACGACCGTGTATTTATTGCGGTGATGTAAGCAAATTAACCGCCCAATCAAATACTACCTTCACAATGATAACAGACAGATCAAACCAGTTTGCAGTATTGCTTTTTTATTTGCCTTTATTCTGGATTATGATTGTTAGGTGGATATGGGATAATAATAAGAGTTATACCACTCAACTGTGTTATGAATTATTAATAATATTTTTAATATTTTTGAATGATTCGAGTTATACATATTTTTAAAAAAAATTATTGAGTTGTTAATAATGTGATAACAATTGTACTATTAAGACTTTGAGATAGGTATATTTATCTACAATTCCTAAATGAAAATTTTTAAATATTACATTACGACTATTCTGGAATGGCATGAACTCGAATAGTCCAAATTATGACATAAAAATCAATAATTAAAACATCCTCCACATCTTTCCACAACATTCTTAAAAATTATAAATACAAAAATATTTTATCATGTTGAATATTTTCATACCATTAATACAATAATTAAAACAAGGAGACAAAAGAAACATTAAAAAAAGAAAAGAAAAAGAAATTAAAGACAACCCATTTTTGCTTTGAGCCGAAATAATAATACACTGTTACCTTGTACCCTATCCCATCTATAAAGGCACCATATTCTCTAGCTATCTCTGGTATGCACTCATTTGGCTTGGGTTTTTTGTGAGGAAAAAAAAGCTTCAATCTTTGGTTGTTAAGTGGGTGAAACAAAAAAAAAAAAATGGAAGGCAAAGAGGAGGATGTTAAGCTAGGAGCCAACAAGTTCTCTGAGAGACAACCTATTGGGACATCAGCTCAAACAGACAAGGACTACAAGGAGCCACCACCAGCACCATTGTTTGAGCCTGGTGAGCTCAAGTCATGGTCTTTCTACAGAGCCGGCATTGCTGAGTTTGTTGCTACCTTCTTGTTCCTTTACATCACTGTCTTGACTGTCATGGGCGTGTCTCAATCTAAGACCAAATGTACTACAGTTGGTATTCAAGGCATTGCTTGGGCCTTTGGTGGCATGATCTTTGCTCTTGTTTATTGTACTGCTGGCATTTCAGGTCACATTCTTCCTTCAACTTTTTGATGGGTTGTTTTCAAAGTTTGAACCTTTTTTCTTGAAAGATGCTTAATACCCAGATCTGTGTTTTTTTTTTTTTGGGTAACTTTCAGGTGGCCATATTAACCCAGCTGTGACCTTTGGGTTGTTACTGGCAAGGAAGCTGTCCCTTACAAGGGCAGTGTTCTACATGATCATGCAATGCCTTGGTGCTATCTGTGGAGCTGGTGTAGTGAAAGGATTCGAAGGAGACAGTAGATATGAGATGTTGGGTGGTGGAGCCAATGTTGTGAACCATGGCTACACCAAAGGTGATGGTCTTGGTGCTGAAATCGTTGGCACTTTTGTTCTTGTCTACACTGTTTTCTCTGCTACTGATGCCAAGAGAAATGCCAGAGACTCTCACGTTCCTGTATGTACTATGTTCTTGTCCTTATTCTTACTGGCCTCTTAACTTTCATTACATAAATTATCTGCTTGGTTTTAATGTTCACAAAGTCTATAGCTTGGTTTAGCTCCAAATGAAGTTGTTGAGGGGCTTGAAATCCTATTCTATGATCCCTAGATGATACACTCACTGCATTAGCTCTCTTAGCTCCTTTTCAGTTTGGATTGAGACCTATATATGTTAGTTTTACGTTTGCTAGATGCAAAATCTAGTATGCATAAATGGCCTTTTAATGCACCAAAATCTAGTTTGCTAGATGCATAAATGGCCTTTTGTCTTTTTTACTTAGTTGTTGAGGTGTGTCACACATCGCTGAGAGCCCCGAATGGTCACGCCCGAACAGTCATGCATGACCCTCACTTGAGACTCCTTGTCTAGCAACTTGCCTGAATGGTGAGCCCACTCATTAACTGTCATATTGGCTTCTAGCCATCTTGTCCCATTCGAGATGACCTGGGACACATCATAATGCCACTCTACTTAAACCTATCCATGACCCGCCAATACTAACTCATCATGTGGCACCCCGAGATGGGAACAATCAATGTATAAGAGGCCTAAGGATACCGTCAATCTCGCCAAAACCTCTACTCCCATCTTCTTTAACTACAGCCATCCTTCTCATTGGCACTCCTCCCTGTCTAAACAGGGCAAACCGACCATTTCTGCTGCCAACTCGTCCATGTATCAACAAGGTGGCTAGGATTCATTAGTTGAAAGTATTAGACTGGTCTAAACCATTCCTCTCTTTCCAAGAATGCAAATTCCACTTCAATTAGGGGAATATCAAATAGTAGTCTGACCTTTTGAAGTACTTGAATTATAGACTCTTTTAATGAACTTTATTTCAATTACATTGCAGATTTTGGCTCCCCTACCTATAGGGTTTGCAGTGTTCTTGGTTCATTTGGCCACCATTCCCATCACTGGAACTGGTATTAACCCAGCAAGGAGTCTTGGAGCTGCCATTATATATAACAAAGACCATGCATGGGATGATCATGTAAGTACATATATATCCTTCTGCATTCGGCCATTCTTTCTCTATGTTGATGGCATTTAGAGATTGATTTGAAGTTTTATTTTTGTTTTTGCAGTGGATCTTCTGGGTTGGACCCTTCATTGGAGCTGCTCTTGCTGCAATTTACCATCAGATAATCATCAGGGCCATTCCTTTCAAGACCAGAGCTTGAAAATGATCTAATCATTATTTTGCATCTTTTCATAGTTTTCTTCTACATCATGTCCTTTTGTGCATCTACTTAATTGATGTGTCTCTCAACTCTTTGTTTCACTTAATTTGGATTATGTTTTATGGTGTTAATTAATGTGTGTAAATTATCCTAGAGATATATGCTTGTATTTAGTTATCAATGAAGGATTCTCTATACTACTACCATTGCCATTGTTGCAAGCTTTCATTATGGATTTGACTAAGGATTTTGATTTATCTTTTTTTTTTTTTTTTTTTTAGTGTTGTTTATGTTCATGTTACAATCTTATCTTTAAAGTTTGAACAGGTTACAGCCAATAAAGTTTGGGCTTTGATCAAATAACAAATTGATGGGTCTAGCTAACTGGAGTTGCCTATTGATCTTTATTCTGCCTTGGTCCATAAGACCCAAATTGTATGTATAAAGTAAATGCTCTTCTCTTGTTTCTGTATGTATATCTAGCTACTAGTTGCAGTATAATATTAAATATATTTATAACATTTAAAATTTTCTATAATAATTTGTACTTTTAAAAAAAATAAATTTTTAACTTAAATATCTAATTAAGTCCCATAAAATAATAAAAAATTAATTAATATATTATAAAATAATAAAAAATCAATTAAATACTTCACGTTGTCATTTTTCACATCAGTTATCATGTAATTATTTTTCTAAATCAATCGCTACATCAACACTTAACGGCTTATTAAACGCTTCACTGGAAAAAATATGAATTTAAGAGACTTGAGTTAAATTAGATGCACTATATCAAAAGGATTATTAGGCATTTTAATCTAAAATTAACTATTAATGATGGGAAAAAATAGTCAAATAGATATTTATTTGTATAATCATAATTCTTAATAGATATGATCATGGGTTGGGTTAGTGCAAAAAATTAAGCTTGTTTTCTAATTTAACTCAAAAAATGGGCCAAAAATTTTGTTCAAGCTCAACCCGCTAGCATTAATTTCTTTTTAGATTATTTTTATATAAAAATAAATTTTAAAATATAATATATCAAATAGACTAAAAATATTAAAATAAATATTTTTTAAAAAATTAAAAATCCATATAAATACTTAAATATGCAACTTAACAATAAAACAAGAATTATACAATATTCAAATAATAATAACAACATAACAACAGTAAACAAAAGCAAATAATAACATAATTTTTTTATCAAATTTAGGCCGGATATGGGCCAGAAAAATCTTGCTTAAAGATTGAGTCTAATTTTTTCTACCCAGTTTTCGAGTTAATATTTTTTTAAAATGTTATCACGAATGAATCTTCGGGCTTAAGCAGAATTATAATTTATAATACAGAAAAGTTGGTAATTTTCTACTTCCAACACGTTTTTATATTTTTGTAAGTCAAAAATCTACAGCCACGTGTATTTCATGGTTTGTCCTTTTATGTTTCTTTTTGTTCAATAATGTTTTGTCATGATTTCCACTTCCATTCTTTTCCCATAAGATACTGCTGCTTTGTAAGAACCATATTCATTGGTCAACCACTGTATTATCAAGGATTTGGTAAAGTTTAAGACTTTTGCCCAAAACAAACCCTGCTAAGTTTCTTATATTAAGTGAATCCAGAGTGTAGCTTCTTTAGATTAAACTGCAAAAGAAAACATGTGGTTTTTTGGAAGTAAAGGATCATCAGGATTCTCTTCTTCTTCTACAGCAGAGGAAGTTACTCAAGGGATTGATGGATCTGCCCTCACTGCCATTGTTACAGGTTCGGTATTTTCTTTTCTGGGTTTTTGTCTTGTCTTTCATTAATCCTTGTAGTTGTCATTTTCTTAAGCTAAACTTTTGTTTGGTTGATCGGATAGTTTTGGGAAAATTTTCTTTTCATCGAGAGTACCAAGTTGGTGGGTCTTTGCCAATCAAATAACCCCGAATATGACAGAATTTTCGCGTCACGTCACTATTAATGTGTTGTAGAGAGCTTGACTCGATGGATTAAATACGTACGCTTGTCACTTTCGATTACTTATATCAGTTCATTTCAGGAGCAT
This sequence comes from Gossypium anomalum, assembly GCA_025698475.1. Taxonomy (NCBI): domain Eukaryota; kingdom Viridiplantae; phylum Streptophyta; class Magnoliopsida; order Malvales; family Malvaceae; genus Gossypium; species Gossypium anomalum. Next base: position 69,913,540 of record CM046957.1, on the reverse strand, counting down.
CGAGCGGTATTGGTGTAGAGACGACCCGCGTCCTTGCATTGCGCGGTGTCCAAGTAGTTATGGCCATAAGGAATGTGGATGCGGGTCGGAATGTCAAAGAAGCAATATTAAAAGAAATACCTGGTGCTAAGATTGATGTAATGGAATTAGATCTAAGCTCAATGGCATCAATAAGAAAATTTGCATCACAATATCAATCCTCTAATCTTCCCTTGAATATACTAATGTAAGTACTTAAAATTCTTGCAAAGTTCAATTATTAAAGTTGCTGTTATACTAACATTTTCTTTCTTGGCTTGCAAGCAACAACGCCGGGGTCGTAACACCGTTCATGTTATCGCATGACGGCATCGAATTGCAATTTGCGACCAACTATTTAGGTTCATATATTTCATATAACGTTATGTCCACATGAATCTCAAATCTAATGAGATGTAGTAACATCGACATATTTTGCAGGTCCTTTTCTTCTAACCGATCTTCTACTGGAGACTATGAAAAAAACAGCACGCGAAAGCAACATAGAAGGGAGGATTGTCAATGTATCTTCGATAGGTCATCGGTTTACGTATAGTGAGGGAATCCGCTTCGACAAAATCAACGACGAATCAGGGTAAATGAACCAGTTTTTGTTGGTCCAAGATCTTTATAAAATGCTCAACCATTTCTTTCTCATCATTTGTTGCCACTTAACAGATACTCCTGTTGGTATGCTTATGGACAATCAAAGCTTGCTACCATATTACATGCCAAGGAGCTTTCTAGGCGTCTAAAGGTACGGAATACGGTTAAGACGCCATTAACATGCCAAGTGAGAGATCTGAGAAATCTTCTTTTTTGTTGTACATAAACAGGAAGATGGGGTGGAGATTACAGCAAATTCGCTTCATCCCGGAGGAGTACTGACCAATATTGTGCGCCATAATCGTTTCATGAACGGTAATCCCTTCGAGTGAATTCACTTATATCAAAACTTACACTCGAGTCCAAAAACACATTGCTTGAAAATACTGATCCAATACCTTTCCTCAAAGCAGGCTTTGTCCATTTGATTGGTAAATATTTTTTCAAGAATATTCCACAGGTAAATTGTTCTTTACAAATTGTTGTCAGATTCGTTAGAAGATAACTACAAGCACAAGTCCATATATTGTTTTTGTTTTGGTATGGTTGTAGGGAGCTGCCACTACATGTTATGTTGCATTACACCCACAAGTTAAAGGTGTTAGTGGAGAATTTTTTATGGACAGCAACATAAGTAACCCAAGCTCTATGGCCAACGATGTAGATTTGGCTAAAAAACTATGGGATTTTAGCTTCACCTTGATCAATCCCAAGTAGGTTGGTTCACAAGGCCTTTTCTGAGACGATTTGCATTGTGTCACTTTGATATATGAAGTCAAAATTGTATGACTAAGCTTGAATATGTTCCATGTTATACCAAAAATAATGTTATATTAATCCCTAAAAAATGAAATGCAATCATCTTTGGTATTTCTTACCGCTACCATTATTATTCCCGGTTGGTATTTTTCATGTGTGACGGTTAGAGGTGAGTAAACGGTTTATTTAGTTGATTCGGTTGGTTTTTTTATCTTAACTAACTTACCCAACAATCATATACAATAATCAAATCGATCGACTTATATAATATAAATCAACCTAAACAAACCATCTTAACATTAGTTGGTTCGGTCAATTAACATATTTATTTAAAATATATTATAATCTATATTTAAAATAATGAAAATATTAGATAAATGATTAATATAACCCAAATGAGAAAATCTATTATGAGCTCTCTCAAACATTAAATCATTTTATTTAAGCTTTTTAGTTATTAATTGAAATGAAAATATTTCATTTTCGGTCCTTCCAAAAAATTTAATAATATAATTTAATCCTTATTAATTTTGTTTATTTTGAAAATTTTTAGCTCTGATTTTTTAAAAATTTATAATTTTATCTCTATTCTCTAAAATATTTTCAGTCAAGTTTTTTTTTTAACATTTCCCAATTATTAAAAATTTATAAATAAATAAATAATCGATTCAACTATTAATTCAATCATTAATTTCATTTTCGATACGATCTTTTATTATCTCACCTTACAATATTTCTACCGTATTTAATTTTAATACCACAGTTATTTTTACAATTTCATGGCTATGATTATTTTTACACTGATGCACTATAAATCTAAAGGGGTGTAAGATTAGACAAACGCTAAACAAGATGCAATTGCCACGTTACAACATAAGCTGGTGGTCGCTTTTTAAGTGATGGCTAGAATTTTACGACGGAAAAATGCAAATACCAAAGAGCAGTATGGCGTTGAGAGGTGCTGCCATGGCTGGTGGTGCTTGCATTGGAAGACAAAGAACCACCTCATTTCTCCTTTCATCTTCTCCATTGTTTTTCAGGGTACGATCCCTTCATTCCCCTTCACATCCTCTCCTAAGATTCACATCTTTTCCTAACCCCAAAACTGGTATGCCTTCATTCCTTTTTGTTTTTGGGTTACATATTCATTTTAATTTTCATTCAGGGAGTTTGATTTGTTACCAACTGTTGTACATTTTTTTCCAGGATGTATCAGATTCGGGCAATACAAGAGGTAACTGTAGATACTGTAAAATCCCAGAAAGGAAAAGAAGATGATGAACAGAGTTCCCCACAAAATTGGAAGATTAAAATGCTTTACGATGGAGATTGTCCGCTTTGCAAGCGTACTCCATTTTTCATATATATGGTTTATGATAATATTTGGCGTTCATTATTGTTGAAGGGAGGTCGGAGTCTCACCCATCAAACAGCGGAGTTATTGTGTGTGAAGTGTCTATGCTCGGGTTTACCAGGTTTTGTCTCCCTATTTCGAAGAGAGCTAAATCGGAATCACGGAGGTTAGGAGTGTCTCGCCACCAAAGAAATATTGAGCATTTGCCTTAGTGGGGTTGGAACCCATACACTTATATGGCATTAGTGGCTATGAACACTACCACTTGATAGACCTCAAATCCCACCAAGGTCAAATGCTTAATATTTCCTTGGTAGCGAGGCGCTCCCTAAACTCTGTAAACCCGGTTGGGTTCTTCCCGGAGTTGGGAGACAAAACCCAGGGATAAAACCGAATATAGACACCCTGAGCATAATACCTCCACTGTTTGAGGGTCCGAGACTCGAACCTCCCCCTTAACAATGATCATAATCATTATCGCTCTGTTTAATTATTTATGTTGTCATTAGGTTGATATGCTAAGGGAGAGATATAAGCAATATGGCACTATCAAGTTTGTTGACATAAGTTCTGATGATTATTCTCCTGAAGAAAATCAAGGATTGGACTACAAAACTGTATGTTCATCATCTACATCATTTTTTTAATCTTTTAGAGAAATTAGCTATTTTATGTGGTCTATCTTTCATTTCTTTTCAAGGTTATTGAACCCCTTTTTGATAAATTTCAAGGAACATGATTAGTATCCAAATGTAGGATTTGAATTGGTTCTTTTTGCTTTTTATAGGTTATGGGAAGAATTCATGCCATTCTCTCTGATGGAACTGTTGTCACAGATGTTGAGGTATGAATTCCTTAATTTATACAATGCTCTCCTGGATTGGAAGTATTCTTTGCCTAATTTGCTATTAGATTTTGGGTCATGTTATAGTATGTAATCACTACAAGTTATCATATGTACATGTATAAGTTTCTATAGGCTGGAACTGAGATATAAGTGTTGGATAAGTGTACATGTATGACATGGGTGCATTCAGTATTTGGAAGGTCATATCCTCATATCCATCAAGGTCTACGGTGCTTTAAGAAAAATAAGGTAAAAGTACCATAAAGGCCCTTTTACTAAAAGCTAGATTGCATTTTGCTTCCTTTACTCAAAAAAATGGGCAAATTAGTCTTTATATGTTAGATCATAGAGCAAATTAGTCCTTTCTATTAAAATTTGCATGCATTTTATGGTTAAAAACTGACATGCATGACAAAATAACTATACAATAACATGTAGTGTCACGTATACCTCATGTTGGCATACATGGACTAATTTTTAACAGTAGAAATTGATGGAATTTTTAAAAGATTTTAATCTAACATACAGTGGCTAATTTGCCCATTTTTCGAGTAGAGAGGGCAAAAGCAGTCCGACCCCTAATACAGGGGCCTGCATGATACTTTTACTAGAAAAATAAAATCAGCACAATATAGTCAATAGGCATAAACAGTGTGCTTACTTGTACAAAAGGGTTTTAATTGAAATGCTATAAAATTTTATTATATTGAAGCACAAACCAATAAAAGTCTAGTTCTAGAAGACCTTTAAGTGAATGCAGTGACCTTTCCCCCTTATTCCTTTAATTTTGTTTTGTTCCTCTTTAGAAGCATGCTGGACTGTAAGAATAAATTCAAAACATTGTTTACATTATTGATATCTTGCAGGCATTTAGAAAATTGTATGAGCAAGTTGGTCTTGGATGGGTTTATGCCATTACCAAATATGAACCAGTAAGCTTATATGCTTCCTTACACGACTTATATTTAGTTATATTGATCTGCCCCTGCCTCTCTAATCCATGCTATGATCTGTAGATTGCGACAATTGCCGATTCCATCTATAGTGTTTGGGCTAAATATCGTCTTCAAATTACTGGTAAAACATATGTTGTACTTGAAAGTTTCAAATGCTAGCTTGTAGATTTTACCGGGATCTCATGTTATAAAGATTCCTGTTCTTCTTTTCAGGCCGGCCACCATTAGAAGAGGTCTTGGAGACAAGGAGAAAGAAAAAGGTACGCATATGGTAACTATCAGAGCTTTCAAGGTTCTATATTGTTGAAAGCAAGATAAATAAGCTTAGTAGCCTACATGCTTAAGATGCTGGTTTTTTGCTCCATAGCGCAAATGTTATCATTTCTATATTAACTCTTTTCAGATTTTTAGATATTCCTACCTTTGGAAAGTTAAATGTCCTTAGTCTCAACTGTGTGGTTTGTTAAAAGCTAGAGACGATAGTGTTAGTGTTACTTTTACTATCACCGTATTGTTAAAATCCTGTCTTTTTTCCTTCTAGCCAAACAAAGGTTAAGAATATGTCAAAAAGGAATAAAAGAAAGAAAAAGAGTTGCATTAAGAGAATAGAAGAGATTCTTTTGGTAAAGAGGTCTCTTCAGTTCTTCTCAATTTCGAAATTTAGAGAAGTGGCCCCTCTAAAAAGAACAGAGTAATTTAATCCCTATCAATTCTCAAAGTGAACAACTAAGGATAATTGATTACCAAGTTAACATGATTTTGATTAGTATAATAATAAATTTAACACTCAAAGCTTACAAATTCTATCAATTTAGTCTTAATTTAGCAAATTTATCACGCAACATTTGTGCAAATGTTGAGGTTAAATTTGTTGGATTTTTTAGAAGTAAGGTCAAAATAACAAAATTTATAAACACATTATTATACCAACCAAAATTATATATAATTTATGAAAGACATTAATGCCATGATTATTTGTCTTTAGTTGTGCACTTTTGAAATTGATAGAGATTAAATTGCTCTGATTTTTTAGAGGGACCAATTTGCTCAATTTCAAATTTGAGAAGGACTAGAGAAGTCTTTTTACCGGTTTCTTTTTAGTATTCTATTTTCTGATTTTATCATGTCTTTTGCTTCTCATTATCATATAGATGTATACTCATCTCTTTTGCTTTGTTTTTTATTTCTTCACAGGCTGACATATGCAATGACAACAATTGCAAGATATGAAGTTTCCTATTAAGTGCAGATGACAGGATACCTTTGTGAAACCTTATCCTTATGATACGACCTTACACTCTTTTTGAACTTTCCAACATTATACAAGACATACAATTGACCTTTTGACCTTTAGCAATTGGTCAAACTTCTGTATATTATTCATGTAATTAGCATATTAGATTACAAAGATATATACTTTGAGAATTATGGACTTCCTGATTTGTCCTTGATTACCTGCAGATTTGTTGTTTATTTGATGGATGAACTTTTTTAGTGATGTGTACCGGAAATACCAGCCTGTGGTGGCCGGCACACTCCTAGGTCGGTTCATGGACAGACTCTTTTCTCTTTGGTACTTACTGGTCAGGCTTTAGCAGCTTTGCAATAAACTCATCTATGTTCCTATCTGAGCTCCCACCTACACTAACAGCTCTTTTAGCAAGCTCTTTCCATTTCGATGCGTTACTCTTAATCTCTCCGCTTCTTTCTCCGATCATGACTTCCCTTAAACAATTCCCAAGTTCCTCCCTCGTGACGATCCCTCGGTCTTGTTTAGCTCTCACACCTACCTTCCATACATGCGCTAAGAACTTGGCATTAGTTGGCTGGTCACTCCATTGTGGCACACACACCATCGGCACGCCTAGACTCAAACCTTCTAGAGTTGAGTTCCATCCACAATGTGTTACGAAGCAGCCTACTGCTTGGTGAGCCAGCACCTCTAGTTGGTTGCACCATTTAACAACTAGCCCCATTTCTCCGATCGAGTCAATGAGCTCGAGCAGCTGGTTGTCTTTGAGTTCATTTGCAACCCATAGGAAGGGCATATTACTTGCTTTCAAGCCCCATGCTATTTCCTGAAATTGTTCAGTGGAGATGCTTGCCATGCTTTCAAATGATACGTATACCACTGACTTTAATGGCTTTGAGTCCAGCCATTTGAGACACTTATCATTATCATAGTTCCACAGGCTAGCCCCATAGCTTGTATCTCCTTCAATTCGAGAATCTAAGTAGAATGACGGCACCATGGGACCAATCATTGCCACGGGCCATTTTGCCATCAGAGCCTCGACCAGCTTTTTCAAAGACAAAAAAAAAAAAAAAAAAAAAAAAAAAAAACTGTTATCATCTAGCTACTAAAAGCTTTGAACAAAACTGAGAATCCAGTTAATTACCTCACTTTCGAGCTCTTCGAAAGAGTTACAGAAAACCCAATCATTTTCCTCCCTAATGCCAAAAATATCCAAGATCAGTGCTAAATAAGCAGATTGACTGGTCGGCTGAGCAAGAAAACTTGGCAAATCAGATACTTCGAGGGAAGGCAACCCAGGCATTGGCGGGGCTTCTAAGGTTTCCTGTTTCGCAAGCAAATTCAAGCCACCTTGATTGATATGCCAATACAAGGAGCACACCGAAGCCGAGTTCGTCAACATCATAGCTGCAGAAATACCGAAATCTTTAGCTACATCAAGAGCCCAAGGCAGCATCAAATCGTACGCAACGCAACAGACCGGTGTCCCCGAGTTGTTAAGCTTCATAATCAGCTCTGTCAATGTTTTAGACCCTGCAGCTTTGAAGGATTCCAAGTAAGCTTGTAGAGTTGGAGCTTGGTTGAACCCTCCTTCATCAAAACCATCGGAGATCGGCTCGATAGCTATCGTACTGCTTACATTGATGGACTTGACGGTGTAAAGGGTGGTCGCTACGGTGGTTTTCACTCCTTTGGAGGTTAAGCGTTTAGCAAACTGGATGAGAGGGTTGATGTGGCCTTGTGCAGGGTATGTGACCACCAACACATGGGCATGGCTTCTCTGGTTTTGCATTATTTTTACTTTTGACAGATTTTGCTTTGCTTTAAGCAGAACAACTAGGGAAATTATTTGAAGGCCTTTTTAAAGAGAGTCGCTACTCTCATGGTCAAAAAATGTGCCTAACTTTTACTAGTAGACTACAATTTTGGAATTGATGTGACGGATCCAAGTGAGGTACAAACTAAATTAAAAAATTATTATATTATTAAAATGATATTTTTGTCTTTTTATATTTTTAATAAAACCATTAGGCTTGCATGTGATAATATTCGAATACTTGTCATTAGTATTTACAAAACTTTACTTTCATCTCGCCAATTAAAATTTTATTTTGATATTTATTTTTATACATCTGTATCATTATTTAAATTTGTTGGTATCACGAGTTAATTAAACACTAATTCGGTCAAGGAAATTACTACAATGCTTTTTCATATTGTTTATATATTATTATTATGGGTAAACCATAGCCAAGGTCATTAAACTATTAATAAGTTTACGTTTTGGTCATTCAATTTTAAAAAGTTAAAAAGTGATCATTAAATTATTCGAAAGTTTTCATTTAAGTTACTTTGGTTATAGTTTACCCTATTATTAATATTATTAGATACAAACCATATGTTTTATTTTAAATATATTAGATGGAAGTGATGTGACGGATGAAAGTGGGTACAAACTCGATTAAAAAATGACTATAATACCTTTTTATATTTCAAATAAATTATATAATTAAGATGGTATTTTTGTTTTTTTATATTTTTAATAAAACCACTAATCTTGTATGTGATAATATTCAACCCTACTATCACTAGTATTTACAAAACTTTATTTTCCCTGCTCTAATTAAAATTTTATTTTGATATTTATTTTTATACATCTATATTATTATTAAATCTGTTGGTATCACGAGTTAATCAGACATTAACTCGGCCAAAGAAATTACTACAATGCCTTTTCATATTGCTTATATATTATTATAATGGGTAAACTATACTTAAGGTCACTAAACTATTAATAAGTTTACGTTTTGGTAATTCAATTTCAAAAAGTTAAAAAGTGATCATTGAATTATTCGAAAGTTTTTATTTAAGTTACTTTTGTTATAGTTTACCCTATTATTAATATTATTAGATTCAAACCATATGTTTTATTTATTTTATTTGATTTTTTTTAAAACAGGCACTTGTATTTTAAATATATTAGATGCAAATTTGAAAATTAATTTTATAATTTTATAATTAAAAAATTATTTGTGAATTAATGGGAAATTTTACAATTATAATTATGAGTTTAATAATTATATATTAAGAAATATTGATTTATGGTAATGGAATTTTAGATTTTTGTCTTGTGTTTGACTTGTTCCATAATATACCATATAAAACTAAAACTAATTTTGTTGATGTTATAAGGGTAAATTATTAAAATAGTTATTTTTGTTTTACTCATGTTATATTTTAATTATTTATGCTTGAAATGTTATATTTTAGTCATTAAGTCGTTAATTGTCGTTACTGGTATAATGATAAGCTAACGTAGCATGTTAAATCATCATTTCAAATAAAATTTTAGGTTAAATTATAGAATTGGTCCCCATATTTTTCTTGTTTTGAAAAATTTATTTTTTTTCTTTCATGTTCTTTTAACTTTCTTTTTTTCTCGTTCTCTTATGCTTCTCCCTTTGTTTTCTTCTATTCTCCATCTCTTTTAACGTAAAAGCAAAAAAATTAAATTGCTCAAAATGAAAAAAATCTAGGGACCAATTATATAATTTAACTTAAAATTTTTATTTGAAATGATGATTTAACGTGTTATGTCAGCTTACCATAAATGACTAAAACAAAACATTTAAAATATAAATAACTAAAATGTAAACCAAAGGAAACAAAAATGATTATTTTGACAGTTTAATAATGTTATAATTACTAAAAGAAAAAATAAACAAAATAATTGATAAATTTTGATTTTTTTTATGTAGTCTACAATTATCATTAATTAATACAAGTGTTAATAAAAATTAAAATCTTTCTAATAATGTTTTTTTCGATGTATGGAGTTAATTTTATTAAATTTTTTTTGATGAATTACAAAAGGAGAGTAAAATCCTAATAATAGTACGATTAGCACAACTCGAATTCAGACCACACTTAAAATAGGGAACACATTAACCATCAAGTTGACATACAAAATTCAAATTGAAATTTATTAGTGGAGTCAACCAAGGACGAAGCTTAGTAGAGACTACAAAGTTAGGATTATGCTAAAATAGTAAATTTTTAATTTAATTTTTTATAATGTATAAAATTTTAAAATTTAAATTAATAATAAAAATGATAAAAATTTGATTGAAGGAGCTATTCCCTAGTGATTTCAACTTCGACTTTATCCCGAAAAGACAAATTTCGCTTGTAGAAACCATATCGAATTGGTCAACGAATGGTAAAGTTTTCATTTTGAGGATCTAAATACTGCATATTTTTACACTCTTGCCAATAGAAAACTGCTACTTTTTTCTTATATTCAGTGAATTCATAGTGTAGCTTTTCCAAATTATAACATAAAAATCAATAATTAAAACATCCTCCACATCTTTCCACAACATTCTTAAAAATTATGTCGAAACCATTTTTTTGAAAACGGGAATCGAGTTTTGAAAACGAAAATTGGGAGTCGCCACCAATTCTTTTTTGAGGTGTAATTGGGTCACCTTATAAAACATTTTGGTCCACGAATTTTAAGAAAATGGGTTCGAGAGTCGGTTACGTACGAGGAAGGATTAGCACCCTCCACACGCCGAAAATTGGTACTTAATCAATTAGTTAGTGCCTTAAATGTCAAAAATTAAATATTTGGACAGTGTTCAAAATGCGATCCTCCTTTTATTGGCTTTTAAAACATTTAGATAAGTCAAATGTGTATCAAAGACCATCTCACCTTGAGGTAAAACATTACATCCAGTACGTTAGGACACAATATTTTTGACTCTCAAATGTGATCTTGCCTTTAAAACGTGCGTTTTTAGCTTTAAGAGGGTATTCGAATATTCAAAGCAGACAAAGAAAGCGAAACCCAGTACGTTAGGGCACGATCCCTTGAATTCTTTAAATACCAAACATTGCCTATGTTTTGAAAAATTTTGAGAGTGAACCGATAAAGGGATATTTTGATATTCAAAACAAACAAAGAAAGCGAAAAAAATAAATAAATAATAATAATTTAGTATAAAAAAATCGATAAAAAAAACTATGGTATATAAAAATAATAAAATAATATAGTAGGTTTATTAAAAATTAAAAAAACTTTAGCGAAAAATATATACATATAAAAATTATAAATAATAATAGTAAAATAGTAGTAATAAACGGTAGGAAAAAAATAAATAAAATATAATAAATAAAATATAATAAGTATAATAAACTGTATTTAAAATTATTATAAAATATATATATAAAAAGAAATAATACAGAAAAAAATGACTATTAGCCAAAAAAAAATAATACAACAAATAATGTAATACATATAATGACCATTTATACATAAAATAATTAGTTTTACTTTAAAAATATATATATATACGAAGCATATAACAAATATATAAATAAATAAATAATATAATAATGTGAAACATAACTCCAATTGATTAAATTAAATGGAAATAAATAAAAATAACGAAAATGATATAATAAGTATAATAAATAATAGTGGAGAAAAAAAATACAGTAAATAATAGGAAAATAACTAAAAAAAAATAAATAAACTAGCAATAATAGATTAATAATAATAGTACCCGAAAAAATTAATTTTGTGATAAAAGTGTTTAAAATAAACAAAATAGGGCTTAATTGGAATCAAAACGGAAGTTCGGGGGTAAAACACAAATAAAAGGGGAAAGGAGGACCTCATTGAAGCGTGCGTGGAACAAGGGGGTTTAAAAATGTAATTTACCCAAATTCCTAAACCTAGCATTTAATATGGACCAAATTAAAAGCTGCACAAAATTGCTGGGTGAAATTCAAAAACAAAAGTGAAGCAGATTTGGGCAACAAGAAAATGTACGGGGACCTGATGCACAAATTGACCCTCTAAGGGCAAAACACGTGGGCCCCACCACTTTAAAAACTATTGAATGGTTCTGCCATTTTTAAGGACCCATTTTATTGTTTTTTCCCTGCTCCCTCTCCATTTTTGCTAGGAATTCAACCTAGTTTGCGCCACCATGGAGGATCATCGGTGCCACGCACCTCCACCCCACCGCTGGTTCACGGATCAAAACCAGGTAAGCCCTCCTTTCTCTTTTAAAACTTTGTTTGTTTATTTTCAAAAGTAAGAAAAAGAAAGGGAAAATAATGTAGATGCACAACAAAGGGCTAAAAACCTTGAAAAAAACTATAATCACCTTTGAATCTATTGGATGGTATAAAAGTTTACTCGTAAATCTGGTATATTTCTCTGTATTTCCCTTGATTCCCACGTAAAAAAACTCCTTTTCTTTTTTTTTTTTTTCATTGTTTACAATGGCCTTTTATAGCCTAGAGATACAATGAAAATATTCTATTGTTGTGTCTTTTCTTGTTGTAGGTATAGTCTGCGAAAATCTCTCTAATCGAGAGGCGTGGCGAGTGGGACGCCGTGAGAGAGCGTGCGTGCGAGGACTCTGCTTGTTGTTTGGGGTTTCTTTGGTACACAGGTCAACCGATTTGGGTGTTGGGTTATTTATGTCTCGGGCCTAGAGTTTGGCTTAAGTGGTTAATGGGTTTGTTTTTATATTTTGGATTCTAAATATTTGGGTCTGGACCAGGAATGAATTGGGACCAACAGCTGCCTTTCTTTGCTCATTGTTGTGTAACAAGAATAGAGTAAAGACTATAAGGGACCAATTTTGCACTGTGGTCGATCGAGTCTCGACTTCTTTGCTTGCAACCCCGCACCTTATTACTTTAGAATGCTCCGTTGCTGCTTTATAGAGATGTGGTCTGCTGTAATTTGATCTGCTCTACTCCTGATCAGCGAAGATAAGATCTGTATGTTTAGCCTGCTTCACTCCTGCTCAGTGAAGATAAGGCTGGTGGCTGAAATCTGCTCTATTGCCGATATATAGAGATAAGACTCGCCAAAATTTGATCTGCTTCACTCCTCGCTCGAAAGATAAGATCTAGTATATAGCTTTCGCTCCACTCTGCGCCATTGAAGATAAGGTCAGGTGGTCAAATCGCTCCATTGCCGATACATGGAGATAAGACTTGCCAAAATTTGATATGCTTCACTCCTGCTCAATGAAGATAAGATCTAGTATATAGCCCGCTTTACTCCTCGCCTTCGATGAAGATAAGGTGGTGGTGGTGGGAATCTGCTCCATTGCCGATACATGGAGATAAGACTTGCCAAAATTTGATCCGCTTCACTCCCGCCGATGAAGATAAGATCTCGTATGTTTAGCCTGCTCCACTCCTCGCTAGTGAAGATAAGGTCGGTGGTGAAATCGCTCCATTGCCGATACATGGAGATAAGACTTGCTGTAATTTGATCTGCTTCACTCCTGCTCAGTGAAGACAAGATCTGGTATGTTTAGCCTGCTCCACTCTTGCTCAGTGAAGATAAGGCTGATGATTGGAATCTGCTCCATCGCCAGCACGTGAAGATAAGATTCATCAAAATTCGATCTGCTTCACTCCTGCTCAGTGAAGATAAGATCTGGTTTTTAGCCTGCTCCACTCCTGCTCAGTGAAGATAAGGCTGATGATTGGAATCTGCTCCATCGCCGGTATGTGGAGATAAGATTCATCAAAATTCGATCTGCTTCACTCCTGCTCAGTGAAGATAAGATCTGGTATTTAGCCTGCTCCACTCCTGCTCAGTGAAGATAAGGCCGATGATTGGAATCTGCTCCATCGCCGGTACGTGGAGATAAGATTCATCAAAATTCGATCTGCTTCACTCCTGCTCAGTGAAGATATGATCTGGTATTTAGCCTGCTCCACTCCTACTCAGTGAAGATAAGGCTGATGATATCTGTAATCCTGTTACATTGTCCACTTGGGGAATCCATCTGTAGAAGAGTGATATGGTTATGCTAGATAATTAGGATGCTATGATTAATATGAATCAAATGCTCCTAACTACATGTATTATGGATGTTAAATGCACAAAATGCAAAATGTCATGAGAATGATCCATTTTTAATTCTTGGGTTGTCATCGCTCGTTGTTTACTAAGGTAACATCCCTAACATATGCCTTCTTGTTCAGCTCGGTAGAAGAGGACTTGAAGATGCGGTTAATCCCTTATTTCTCACACGTTTCTAGCCCTTTTACGCTCAGTGAATTCTAAATAACTGTCCAGTTTCAGGTTCTCGTATTATTTAGAAACCTTTCAGAGTAATATGCAAAACCTTCTTTTGAGAGCATTATTAGTTCATTAAGCATTATTTTAATAAAAATACTCGAAAAAGATTATAATGATAGGTAGAACTGAAATTTATTTGAGTCAGAATTTGCGAAAGATGTATCAACAGAGAAAGCAGTCATTGTTTAAGATATAAAAACAGATGAAAAGGAACAGGATAGGTGCCCCAGATTTCGCAGTTTGAGCTACTCTGCACGAACTCCTCGAGGACCTTTTAAAACTTGGCACGGGCTCAAAGGATTTATAGTATTTTGTTGATACCCCAAGATGTAACTTATCTCCTCGTTGTTGATTCAAGTGTAGTGAGACTGCCACTTGCCCCAGTTTGGATCGAAATTTGAATTGCCCTTTGCGGGTTTTCAACTCAAAACCCCTTTGGTCTCAAGGCGCCCTTTTACGGGTTTTCACCTTAGCCTCTCTTTTTTTTTTTTGGCGCCCTTTACGGGTTTTCACCTCAAGTGCTTCAAGCAAAATATCTTTTGACAGAATCTAAATTTATCGGGTTAGGCAAGCTCTTGCCATCCATCTCTCGCTAGTATCAATGCCCCTCCAGAAAGCCTTTTTACCACATGGGTCCTTCCCAATTTGGCATCCATTTCCCCAAATCTTTTTGCATAGGGAGAATCTTTTTCAACACTAAGTCTCCCTCATGGAACACCCTAGGGCAAACTTTTTTGTTGTAGGCTCGCATCATTCTCCTCTGGTACATTTGGCCATGACGAATAGCCTTTAGCCTCTTCTCTTCAATCAAGTTTAGTTGATCGTAACGAGATTGGATCCATTCTGCCGTCCTAACTTCACTCGATAAAACTCGGAGAGAAGGGATTTCGACCTCAATAGGTAAAACCGCCTCATCCCATAAACCAATGAGAAAGGTGTTGCCCCGGTAGAAGTTCTGACAGATGTCCGATAGGCATAAAGGGCAAATGGGAGCTTTTTATGCCAATATTTGTAAGTCTCCGCCATCTTCCCCACAATCTTCTTGATATTCTTATTAGCTGCCTCAACTGCCCCATTCATTTTCGGGCGGTATGGTGATGAGTTGTGATGTTTAATGTTGAACCAAATGCAGACTTCTGCTATTGCGCTGTTGTTCAGATTTAACGCGTTGTCGGATACAATTCTTTCTGGTATACCATAACAACATATGATCTCCTTCTTCAGGAACCTGCTGACCGCCGACTTTGTGACATTGGCGTACGAAGCAGCCTCTACCCATTTGGTAAAGTAGTTAATGACCACAAAAATGAATCGATGTCCGTTGGAAGCTTTTGGCAAAATTGGCCCAATGACGTCCATGCCCCACATTGAGAATGGCCATGGGGAAGTCATAACATGGAGGGGTGAAGGAGGCACATGAATCTTTTCTCCATAAATTTGACACTTATGGCACTTCTTAGCATAATTGATGCAATCTCCTTCCATTGTAGACCAGTAATAGCCGAATCTCATGATTTGTCGAGCCATTGTGAAACCATTAGCATGTGTCCCACAGACACCATCATGGACTTCCTCTAGAATTTTCTTTACCTCACCAGCGTCAACACATCTTAACAACACCTGATCATTTCTCTTCTTATATAGGACCTCACCGTCTAGGACATAGTCACTGGCTAACCTTCTTAATGTTCTTTTATCATTTTCGGTTGCTTTATCTAGGTACACATGGCTCTTCACATATTGTAAGATATCATGATACCAAGGATGATCATCTCTCTCTTCCTCTTTATCAACATTACAGCAGTGAGCTGGGGCCTCACAAATACTCATCTGAATTGGTTTTATATCCTCTTGTTCATTTTCTTTGACCATAGAAGCTAATGTAGCCAAGGCGTCAGCCATCTGATTCTCGTATCGCGGGAGGTAATGAAAGGTAATATCATCAAACTTTTCAATTAACTCCAGGATTAACTTTTGGTAACTGATCAATTTGGGATCTCTCGTTTCCCATTCGCCTTTAAGCTGATAAATTACCAATGCAGAATCTCCGTACACTTCTAATACTTTGATTTCGCAGTCTATAGCTACCCAAATTCCCATGATACATGCCTCGTATTCTGACATGTTATTTGTGCAGTCAAAATCCAGCTTGCAAGTGAACGGATAATGATCTCCATTTGGGGATATCAGTACTGCCCCAACTCTATTTCCAACGGCATTTGATGCTCCGTCAAAATTTAATTTCCAAGAATGATTTTCAGGCATGTCCCCTTCAGCGATTGCTACATACATTAGATCTTCATTGGGGAAATTGAAATTGAAAGGTTCATAATCCTCCAAAGCTCTACTGACTAGGAAATCTGCTATTGCACTCCCTTTTATAGCTTTTTGGATTACATAGACTATGTCAAATTCGGAGAGCAGAATCTGCCACCGGGCCATCCTTCCATTTAAAGCGGTTGACTTCATCATGTATTTGAGAGGGTCTAGCTTTGAGATTAGCCAAGTTGTATGGTACAACATGTATTGCCTCAACCTTCGTGTTGTCCAAACCAAAAATCACAAATATAGCTTCTCAATTGGCGGATACCTCATTTTACACTCAGTAAATTTTTTACTGAGGTAATATATCGCTCTTTCTTTTCTCCCAGTTTCATCGTGTTGGCCGAGCACACACCCCATCGAATTATCAAATACTGTTAAGTATAGTATCAATGGTCTACCGGGGCTTGGTAGTGTTAGCACTGAGGGACTAGACAAATATTGTTTAACCTTTTCAAAGGTTTTTTGGCATTCATTATCCCATACCCAGGATTGTGCTTTTTAAGAAGATGGAATATGGGGTCACACTTCTCCGTCAATTGCGAAATAAACCGTGCAATGTAGTTTAGTCTCCCTAGGAAACCCCGGACTTCTTTCTGAGTTCGTGGCAGAGGCAGCTCCTGTATAGCCTTGACTTTATCAGGGTCAACTTCTATTCCCTTCTCACTGACTACGAAGCCAAGTAACTTTCCGGACCTAACTCGAAGGTGCATTTTGACGGATTGAGCTTTAATTGAAATTTTCTCAACCTTAGGAACAATTTTCTCAACACTCGTACATGTTCCTCTTCAGTTCGGGATTTTGCAATCATGTCGTCAACGTAGACCTCAATTTCTCTGTGCATCATGTCATGGAACAAGGTTACCATGGCTCTTTGGTACGTGGCTCCTGCATTCTTCAACCCGAAGGGCATCACCTTGTAGTAAAATGTTCCTCATAAAGTTATAAACGTGGTTTTTTTCCATGTCCTCAGGATGCATCTTGATCTGATTGTACCCGGAGAACCCATCCATGAAGGAAAACAGTGAATAGCCTGCCGTATTATCCACTAAAGTATCTATGTGAGGCAATGGGAAGTTATCCTTTGGGCTGGCTTTGTTTAAATCTCTGTAATCTACACACATCTGTACTTTCCCATCTTTCTTAGGGACAGGGACGACGTTGGCCACCCATTCTGAATAATTGACCACCTGTAGGAATCCGGCATTAAACTACTTCTTAACTTCTTCCTTTATTTTCATTGTTACATCAGGTCTCATCTTTCGGAGTTTCTGCTGAACTGGCTTGTACTCCTTTTTTGTAGGGACACGGTGCACTGCGATATCAGTACTTAAACCAGGCATGTCCTGGTATGACCATGCAAAGACGTCCTTGAATTCTTGCAACAGCTCAATGAGGTTCTGTCTTGTTTTCTTGTTAACGCAAGTGCCGATTTTAACTTCCCTCCCCTCCTCTAGGGCCACAATCTCAGTAATCTCTTTGTGTGGCAGGATCTGTTCTTCTTCTCGCTTCACCATCCTTAACAAATCGGGAAATAAACCACAATCCTCGTCCTCTTTAAAATCCTGAAATCCCTCAAAGCACATGTCTCACTCAAAAGGAGATTTCGGGCTCGTATCAGCATTACTCATGACGTTGACATCCGGGGGCCTATTATGAATATAAGAGAATACCCAAGGAAAACGAAATGAATAATTTTTTTGTACGATATGATTGTGTATGAAATAAAAAGGAAGAAAGAATAATTACTCGAACCGATATATGAAAAATGTATTTTTTATTAAAAATAATAATGTTTGAACATGAGCCTATTTCACAAAAGATCCTTATTGTCCCTAGGCTAGAAGACAATAGGTGGGTTTTGAATATTAATCTGTGTTAGCTCTAAAGATTACAGGAATCTCTTCCTCAGTCCAGTTATCCAAAACACTACCAGGCTCATACGGACAAATGCTTGATAAATTCCTTTCCATTGCTTCCTCTTCAAATATGGCGTTGATGCTCCAAATTCCCATCGCATCTTTAGCCACTCCTTCTTTCAACTTATGCTGTATGGAATGAATCCTCCAGATACAAATGTTTGAAAAATGTGAGGGAAATTCATCGGTTCCCACCTGACTTTTGTCCCACTTAATCTCGCTCTCCGCTGTTCTTGTTTCCTTTCAAACTCCTTCTTTACTTGGCTGGCATCTGTCCTGAATCCCAAATCGAAGCGATCCCACTTGCCAACCAAGACTGGCACTCTAACTTGTCCCTAGAGGTGCTTCTCGAGTCCTCTACCAGGTAACGCCTCTTTCCCAACTGTCAGCTGCAGGCTCATTTTCGTAGCTCCTGATATCTTAGGTATCGGAATCCTATTTCCTTCAGCTATAAATGTTGCATTCACAAACTCTAACGATCGAAATGAACATTCAACCGCTTCGTTGTCATTCTCTACGTATGGTGCATCACTGGTAACCGACGCAATAATATCCTCCTCCGTATTTATTGTTATTAACCGCCCCTCAGTAACCATCTTTAGCTTCTGGTGTAGCGAGGATGGCACTGCCCCAGCTGAGTGAATCCAATGTCTTCCTAATAGACAGTTATAGGAAGGCTTAATATCCATTACGAGGAAATCTACCTCGTACGTGTTTGGGTCAATCTGAATAGGTACCTCTATCCTTCCCATTACTTTCCTTTCTGTGCCATCAAATGCTCTTACTATGTTCTGACACGTCTTCATATGGGAACTGTCTATAGGTAAACGGTTTAATGTAGCCCACGGCAACACGTTCAATGCGGACCCATTATCAACTAGTACTCCAGGTAGCGTATACTCCTTGCAATGTGTAGTGACATGTAGAGCCTTAGTAGACCCCCTACCCCCTGGTGGTATCTCATCATCGCTGAAGGAGATGAAATTGTCAGCGTTTATGTTACCGACGAGACGGTCTAATTTGTTAACCGAAATGTCATCCACAACATAGATTTCATTCAACACTTTCATCAATGCGTTGTGGTGGACCTCCGAATTTAACAGCAGAGTCAATACTGATATGCGATCCGGTTGTTGGTGTAGTTGTTCCACAACACTATACTCGCTGTGTCTTAGAAACTTCAAAAACTCATTGGCTTTATTTTCCATTACTGGCTCATTAACCAGTGATTCTGATCTCTCTGCTTCTTGCTTAAGTATGACGAATTTCTCTTTTGCCGGTTTGGCTTCTATATTTGGTGTGTTAATCGAACCCTCATTCTCTGAAACTGCTACTACAGTTATAATTCCAAGGTACCCTATGGCTATCTTTATAAGGGGAAGCTGTTGGCTTCTGGATTATAATTCTTGGTGTAACTCTTGCTTCTACTCACTAACTCTGGGCTTCGAAATAATTATCACTGGACGGCTGGCTCTGCAGCCTTCTTCACTTGACTCTCCTCTTAGAGAGCATACATCCTCTTCTTCGATAGACTCAAGGAACTCTAATTCCTTATTATCCATTAAACCCTGTACTAGGGCTCTGAACTCAATACAATTCTGGATCTCGTGATCTTTCTCATGATGGAACTCACAGTAGTTCCGTGTATCTTGGATTTTATCTCCTAACCTTTGCGGGATTAAACCTCTCTTCTACATTTCATTCCAAACTAGCTTCAATGGGGTTCTCACCTCCACGATATTCAGCTTGACTTTCCTCCCCACATTCTCAATTATCGCGTTTACCCCTTTATCAGTATGACTGGGTAACGGATTTCCTGTACCAGGTGTATCATCAAATTTTAGAACACCTGCTTTGATAAGCCTTTCCACACACCTTTTGAATGAGGTATAGTTTTCTATCGAGTGCCCCGTAATCCCTGCGTGGTATTTGCACTGAGCATTTGCATCGTACCACTTAGGGTATGGGGGCTACAACGGCTCTAAGTGGAAAGGAGCCACTACATGTGCATTAAACAGACTTTTGTACAACTCTCTATATGTCACTGGTATGGGAGAGAATTGAAACTTCTCTGTATTCTGTCTCGTGTTAGGCTCCCGCCTTGGTGAGGCTCTCTCGGCTCGTGACTATCGCCTCTTGACCGATTAACATGGCGTGGTTTCATGCGTAGCCTGAGCTTACATTACCTACTTCATTCTCTCTTTTCTTCGGGGCTGACCTTCTCGTGTTCTCCCCAACTTCTATCTTACCCGATCTTATGACATTTTCTATCATTTCGCCAGACATTACTATGCCTGCAAAGCTCTTGGTTGCATTACCTAACATGTGAGTAATGAAAGGTGCCTTTAATGTATTGATGAAGAGCATGGTCGTTTCTTTTTCTATCAACGGTGGTTAGACCTGTGTAGCGACCTCTCTCTATCTCTGAGCATACTACCGAAAGCTTTCGCTTGGCCTCTTCTCCATATTCTGGAGTGTGATCCGGTCAAGTGCTATATCCGTTATATGGCCGTACTATTTCATGAAGGCCTGAGCTAGGTCCTTCCATGACTTAACTTGGGTACGACTCAACTGATTGTACCATTTGACCGCAGCCCCAGCCAAACTGTCCTGAAAACAGTGAATCAACAACTGATCATTATTGACATGACCCGTCATTCTCCGATAAACCATCGTGATGTGAGCCTCAGGGCAACTAGTTCCGTTGTATCTTTCAAATTCTGGCATTTTGAACTTGGGAGGTAATACCAAATCTGGGACTAGACTCAATTCTCTGGCATCCTTCCGCAGTAATTATCAACACCTTCCAACGCCTTGAATTTCTCCACCAACCATTTATATTGGTCCTCCATTTGTTTGGGCAGTTCTGTTTTTGCTTTTTCCACCTCTGTTGCGTCGCGTCGGGTCGGGGACACAGGAGTTTGCCGATTATCCCGTGGTTGGTGCTCGATCCCGCTGAAAAGTTTACTGGTGCCAAGGTACCAGTTTGATAAAGAGGTTGGACATTAACAGACACCCTTGGTGGTTGTGTTTGCATGTTTGCTGGCGCAAAACTTGTAGGATAAGCGAAATCCTCATTGTCATTTCTTGTGTCAACCATAGGGCCTTTTCCTTTGTCAGACCCTCCTTTAAACAACTGTGTCAGCTGGCTTACCATGTTGTTTTGTGATTCCAACATGTTTCTCTGGGACTCCAGCATTTGGTCTCTCATTTCTTGCTGGATCTTAGCCAGCTGCTCTTGCATCCGAGCTCATAGATTACTCTTGCATCTCCTTTTGCATTTGCTCAAACCTCTGATCCATATCCTTTGTTTTCCTTCGTGTGTAGTACCGGTGTTCCAGGGTAACTAGATAAATGGCCACTAATTAATAGGGTTCTTTTGTGTATATGATGTTATGTGATGCAATGTGATGCAAATGCATGATATGAATGCAAAAAGGAGATGTCGATTCGAATTCAATTTCATTTAGAAAACTTCACTGAAATATAAAATCTTTTACATAAAATGAATTACATATACGGTCTTGCCCTAACACCCAAAGCTTTTACTTTCCTAAGAAGGCGGGCTAACTCTCGCCCCCGATCTGACTCTAACTCATATTTAACTCCTAACACATCTGCTTGGACCACCAAAGTCTGTAAATGATCAGCCACCTCTCGTATCTGAGCTATAGCTTCGCCCATTAAGTAATCCCTATCTCGGACCTGATCCTGAGATCGGTGAAGTTGCTCCCCTAGTTGCTCATTATTTGCTTTTAATAATTCAATTTGATCCTCACAGTTCTGAAGTTTAGTATCAAGTTCTTCTACTTTCTCCTTCAAATTCCGGATCTTACTTAGGCTAGCCTTTAATTCAATCACTGAGTTACGGCTCTGATGTTACTGTAATGTCGTCTCTAACTCCTCCACCCGAGCTCTTAACATCTATTTTTCATTCTGGCTATCGTCCAAACTCTTTTTACAAGTGACTTCTCGAGCTTGAGTATCGTGGAACTTTCTTTCCCACCAATCAGCCCTAGCCTTTTCCTCTTGGATTTCTTGCCTCCACTGTTCAGATGTTTTACCCAAGCCAGCATTCCTCATTGACTTATGCATCTGGTTGTAATCAGTCTTCAGACTGTCCAGGTCCTCCTCAACTTCTCTCTTTCTCTTTCTCAAATTCTCAGCCTCGGATTTTTGAACATCAACATCCAGCTTTAGGTATATTTTTTCCTCCTCCAACTGCTCTATTTTCCTTTCTAACTCTGAGGTTTTCTTTTCAAAGTCTTGCTTTATGATTTCAAATTCAGAGGGAACCACTCGCAGATATTCCTCTATCGGTCGAGCTTATTCTAAATTTAGCCTCGGGATATTATCGTTAACCCTTCTACTCCGCCATTTGTTATATTCAAGAGTTACCATTGGATTTACGGTAATTCTCTTTATCCGGCAAGTTTGGTTCCAGGCATTATAAATCTCACGGCTCTTTTTCTTGGAGTCTTTCTCCCCATACGAGAACCCATTCTGAGCTAGCCCTTGCGTCATCGGTATAAATTGTCTTGATCTATATTGCCTCAATACCAGTAGAGGGGCGTATCCAACGGCTCCCCAAATCCCCAACAAAGGGACCCAATTATAACTCCCACATCGGTAGAGAATCTCATCAGAAACCATCCAAAGGGCCTTCCATTCGATATCCTCTTCTTGGAGATTTTGAAGTATCGCCATCCATTTTTCCTCTGTTATGTCATCTGTTCTCGATATGGTCACTATCTCCTTCAAAGGGGAGTAATCTCCGAAAAAAGGTCGGTAAGAGGCCTTTTCTACCCTCCAAAAGTGGCTATGAAACCATACTAGCAAGAGTTGTGCACACCCAATAAATCTGCCTTCACCTGATCTCCGACATACACTCAAAGATCTGAAAGTCTCAGCCAGGATTGCAGGAATTGGAATGGCTCCTTTACCTAGTCGGTCAAATAAATCGGCAACTGCTTCATCTATATGCCTCAAAGCCTTAGGGAAAATAACCAAACCATAAATGCTCAAGGCGAAGACATCAACTCTTTTTTTCATGTCAGGGTGTGTCAGGATCAGATCTCTCAAATTTTTCCAAGGGATGCACTTTCCACTACCTTTCTGCTGGACTCGAGCCTCAACCCACTGTTCACTCATCCCAGTGATGTTCATCAACCTCTTTACAAAGGTTAGGGTATTGACAGCTCTAGAATAAATCTTATCAACTTGAAACCTCGGACAACGAAGCAAGGCTGTATATTCCTCGACAGTAGGTGCTAGATCCACCTTTCTGAAAGTAAAACAACTGTAGGCGGAATTCCAAAATTGAGCCATGGCGCTAAACAAATACCTATCTACCTTAACATCGAGAAGATAAGGAATATCATCATAATTACAGTAGAGTAGCTGCTTCATCTCATCATCCCAGTGACTCCATAATCCTTTCAACTCCTGAAGATCGTTCTGAACCATACTAATGCGAGTAAAGTCCCATAACTCTGACGTGTACTACTTTGTCAAACTGTCACCTTTCTCTAACTGTGCATTCTCTGACCATCTTTAGACAAACGCATTGTCTTTCACTTTATCAAGGAATTCATTCTTCATGGCAAAACTTTCTATTAGTAACTGAACCGTATATCGACACCTCCTTTTATGATGAAAATGTTATGCAATCACTATTAAAGAAAGAAGGAAGAACACAAGTCAGAATTCATGCATAAGAATAAAAATCAAAGTAATCAAGAAATTATCAATTGCCTATTCAGGAAACCACTAGGGTTAGGTGTAATTCTACCTAAGGCGGGTTCCTACAGCTCATTATTTGTGATTTAGTTCCAGAGTAAAGGTACCTGAACCAGCAGATTCCTCGACCCTCGCCCATTATAGGTTCATATGGATCAAGTTCGGTTCAGGGGAATACATTTCCTTATGCCTGTGCGGAGGTGAAAACCTCACGAAGACATAAGTACGGATGTATTCCAAAAGCGATCCCCTAGCCCATGCGGAGATGAAAACCTCACGAAAGCATAGTTTTTCACTCCCACTTAAAAGGTGCGACCACAACGGTCATGCAATATGATGTAAGAACATATCGAAAAACTCGACAAATAAAGTAAAACCCATATGATAAAAAACCAACAAAGACACAGGAAATGCAATGAGAGGATCGTAAATTTAAAAACCAAATTTCTAATTTTTGACAAGAAGACAGAAAATAATCAATTTACAGCTAGACTCTCTAAGTTCCCCAGTGGAGTCGCCAAGCTGTCGAAACCATTTTTTTGAAAACAGGAATCGAGTTTTGAAAACGAAAATTGGGAGTCGCCACCAATCCTTTTTTGAGGTGTAATTGGGTCACCTTATAAAACATTTTGGTCCACGAATTTTAAGAAAATGGGTTCGGGAGTCGGTACGTACGAGGAAGGATTAGCACCCTCGACACGCCCAAAATTGGTACTTAATCAATTAGTTAGTGCCTTAAATGTCAAAAATTAAATATTTGGACAGTGTTCAAAATGCGATCCTCCTTTTATTGGCTTTTAAAACATTTAGATAAGTCAAATGTGTATCAAAGACCATCTCACCTTGAGGTAAAACATTACATCCAGTACGTTAGGACACAATATTTTTGACCCTCAAATGTGATCTTGCCTTTAAAACGTGCGTTTTTAGCTTTAAGAGGGTATTCGAATATTCAAAGCAGACAAAGAAAGCGAAACCCAGTACATTTGGGCACGATCCCTTGAATTATTTAAATACCAAACATTGCCTATGTTTTGAAAAATTTTGAGAGTGAACCGATAAAGGGATATTCTGATATTCAAAACAAACAAAGAAAGCGAAAAAAAAAAAAATAATAATAATTTAGTATAAAAAAACCGATAAAAAAAACTATGGTATATAAAAATAATAAAATAATATAGTAGGTTTATTAAAAATTAAAAAAACTTTAGCGAAAAATATATACATATAAAAATTATAAATAATAATAGTAAAATAGTAGTAATAAACGGTAGGAAAAAAAATAAATAAAATATAATAAGTATAATAAACTATATTTAAAATTATTATAAAATATATATATAAAAAGAAATAATATAGAAAAAATAATTATTAGCAAAAAAAAATAATACAACAAATAATGTAATACATATAATGACCATTTATACATAAAATAATTAGTTTTACTTTAAAAATATATATATACGAAGCATATAACAAATATATAAATAAATAAATAATATAATAATGTGAAACATAACTCCAATTGATTAAATTAAATGGAAATAAATAAAAATAACGAAAATGATATAATAAGTATAATAAATAATAGTGGAGAAAAAAATAATACAGTAAATAATAGGAAAATAACTAATAAATAAATAAATAAAATAGCAATAATAGATTAATAATAATAGTACCCAAAAAATTTAATTTTGTGATAAAAGTGTTTAAAATAAACAAAATAGGGCTTAATTGGAATCAAAACGGAAGTTCAGGGGTAAAACACAAATAAAAGGGGAAAGGAGGACCTCATTGAAGCGTGCGTGGAACAAGGGGGTTTAAAAATGTAATTTACCTAAATTCCTAAACCTAGCATTTAATATGGACCAAATTAAAAGCTGCACAAAACTGCTGGGTGAAATTCAAAAACAAAAGTGAAGCAGATTTGGGCAACAAGAAAATGGACAGGGACCTGATGCACAAATTGACCCTTTAAGGGCAAAACACGTGAGCCCCACCACTTTAAAAACTATTGAATGGTTCTGCCATTTTTAAGGACCCATTTTATTTTTTATTCCTATTGTTTTTGAAACAAAAAGAAGCAGAATGCTTCTTCTTCCCTGCTCCCTCTCCATTTTTGCTAGGAATTCAACCTAGTTTGCGCCACCATGGAGGATCATCGGTGCCACGCACCTCCACCCCACCGCTAGTTCACGGATCAAAACCAGGTAAGCCCTCCTTTCTCTTTTAAAACTTTGTTTGTTTATTTTCAAAAGTAAGAAAAAGAAAGGGAAAAAAATGTAGATGCACAACAAAGGGCTAAAACCCTTGAAAAAAACTATAATCACCTTTGAATCTATTGGATGGTATTAAAAGTTTACTCAGAAATCTGGTATATTTCTCTGTATTTCCCTTGATTCCCACGTAAAAAAAACTCCTTTTCTTTTTTTTTTTTCATTGTTTACAATGGCCTTTTATAGCCTAGAGATACAATGAAAATATTCTATTGTTGTGTCTTTTCTTGTTGTAGGTATAGCTGCGAAAATCTCGGAATCGAGAGGCGTGGCGGACTGGGACACTGGTGAGAGGCGTGCGGCGCGAGGACTGCTGTTGTTTGGGGTTTGCTGGTACCTGGGTCAACTGATTTGGGTGTTGGGTTATTTATGTACTGGGCCTAGAGTTTGGTTTAAGTGGTTAATGGGTTTGTTTTTATATTTTGGATTCTAAATATTTGGGTCTGGACCAGGAATGAATTGGGACCAACAAATTATAAATACAAAAATATTTTATCATGTTGAATATTTTCATACCATTAATACAATAATTAAAACAAGAAGACAAAAGAAACATTAAAAAAAGAAACGAAAAAGAAATTAAAGACAACCCATTTTTGCTTTGAGCCGAAATAATAATGCACCGTTACCTTTTATCCTATCCCATCTATAAAGGCACCATGCACTCATTTGGCTTGGGGTTTTTGCGAGGTAAAAGAAGCTTCAATCTTTGGTTGTTAAGTGGGTGAAACAAAAAAAAAATGGAGGGCAAAGAGGAGGATGTTAAGCTAGGAGCCAACAAGTTCTCTGAGAGACAACCTATGGGACATCAGCTCAAACAGACAAGGACTACAAGAAGCCACCACCGGTACCATTGTTTGAGCCTGGTGAGCTCAAGTCATGGTCTTTCTACAGAGCCGGAATTGCTGAGTTTGTTGCTACCTTCTTGTTCCTTTACATCACTGTCTTGACTGTCACGGGTGTGTCTCAATCTGAGACCAAATGTACTACAAGGCATTGCTTGGGCCTTTGGTGGCATGATCTTTGCTCTTGTTTATTGTACTGCTGGCATTTCAGGTCACTTTCTTCCTTCAACTTTTTGATGGGTTGTTTTCAAAATTCGAACCTTTTTTTCTTGAAAGATGCTTAATACCCAGATCTGTGTTTTTTTTTGGGTAACTTTCAGGTGGCCATATTAACCCAGCTGTGACCTTTGGGGTGTTACTGGCAAGGAAGCTGTCCCTTACAAGGGCAGTGTTCTACATGATCATGCAATGCCTTGGTGCTATCTGTGGAGCTGGTGTAGTGAAAGGATTCGAAGGAGACAGTAGATATGAGATGTTGGGTGGTGGAGCCAATGTTGTGAACCATGGCTACACCAAAGGTGATGGTTGAGGGGCTTGAAGTCCTATTGTATGATCCCTAGATGATACACTCACTGCATGAGCTCTCTTAGCTCCTTTTCAGTTTGGATTGAGACCTATATATATGTTAGTTTTACGTTTGCTAGATGCAAAATCTAGTATGCATAAATGGCCTTTTCATACACCAAAATCTAGTTTGCTAGATGCATAAATGGCCTTCTGTCATTTTTACTTAGTTGTTGAGGTGTGTCACACATCGTTGAGAGCCCCGAATGGTCACGCCCGAACAGTCATGCATGACCTTCACTTGAGACTCTTGTCTAGCAACTTGCCTGAATGGTGAGCCCACTCATTAACTGTCTTATTGGCTTCTACCCATCTTGTCCCATTCGAGATGACCTGGGACACATCATAATGCCACTCTACTTAAACCTATCCATGACCCGCCAATACTAACTCATCATGTGGCACCTCGAGACGGGAACAATCAATGTATAAAAGGCCTAAGGATACCTTCAATCTCGCCAAAACCTCTACTCCCACCTTCTTTAACTACAGCCATCCTTCTTATTGGCACGCCTCCCTGTCTAAACAGGGCAAACCGACCATTTCTGCTGCCAACTCGTCCATGTATCAACAAGGTGGCTAGCCGCTAGGATTCATTAATTGGAAGTATTAGACTGGTCTAAACCATTCCTCTCTTTTCAAGTATGCAAATTCCACTCCAATTAGGGGAATACCAAATAGTAGTCTGACCTTTTGAAGTACTTGAATTATAGACTCTTTTAATGAACTTTATTTCAATTACATTGCAGATTTTGGCTCCCCTACCTATAGGGTTTGCAGTGTTCTTGGTTCATTTGGCCACCATTCCCATCATTGGAACTGGTATTAACCCAGCAAGGAGTCTTGGAGCTGCCATTATATATAAAAAAGACCATACATGGGATGATCATGTACGTACATAGATATCCTTCTGCATTCGGCCATTCTTTCTCTATGTTGATGGCATTTAGAGATTGATTTGAAGTTTTATTTTTGTTTTTGCAGTGGATCTTCTGGGTTGGACCCTTCATTGGAGCTGCTCTTGCTGCAATTTACCACCAGATAATCATCAGGGCCATTCCTTTCAAGACCAGAGCTTGAAAATGATATAATCATTATTTTGCATCTTTTCATAGTTTTCTTCTACATGTTGTCCTTTTGTGCATCTACTTCACTGATGTGTCTCTCAACTCTTTGTTTCCCTTAATTTGGATTATGTTTTATGGTGTTAATTAATGTGTGTAAATTATCCTAGAGATATATGCTTGTATTAGTTATCAATGAAGGATTCTTTTTTATCTCCTTATGTTCCCCTCTATACTACTTCCATTGCCATTGTTGCAAGCTTTCATTATGGATTTGACTCGGATTTTGATTTATCTTTGTTTTTTTTTTAGTATTCTTTATGTTCATGTTATAATCTTATCTTTAAAATTCGAACAGGTTACAGTCAATAAAGTTAGGCTTTGATCAAATCACAAATTGATGGGTCTAACTAACTGGAGCTGCCTATTGATATGTATATAGCTAGCTACTAGTTGCAGTATAATATTAAATATATTTATAACATTTAAAATTTTCTATAATAATTTATACTTTAAAAAAAATTAATAAATTTTTAACTTAAATATCTAATTAAGTCCCATAAAATAATAAAAAATAGTTAGAATATTATAAAATAATAAAAAAATTAATTAAATTCTTCACGTTGTCATTTTTCACATCAGATATCATATAATTATTTTTCTAAATCAATTGCTACATCAACACTTAACGGTCCATTAAACGCTTTACCGGAAAAAAATAAATTCAAGAGACTTAATATGTACACATCATGACCAGAGGGTTAAATTGGATGCACTTTTCCGATATATTCAAAAGGATTATTAGGCATTTTAGTCTAAATTTAACTATTAATGATGGGGAAAAATAGTCAAATAGATATTTATTTGTATAATCATAATTCTTAATAGAGATAATCATAGGTTGGGTTAGTGCAAAAAATTAGGCTTGTTTTCTAATCCGGCTCAAAAAATAGGCTAAAAATTTTGTTCAAGCTTAACCCGCCAGCATTAATTCCTTTTTAGATTATTTTTTATATAAAAATAAATTTTAAAATATAATATATCAAATAGACTAAAAATATTAAAATAAATATTTCCCAACAAATTGAAAATTTATATAAATACTTAAATATGCAACTTAACAAGCAAAATTAATAATAAAACAAGAATCATACAACATTCAAACAATAACAATAACAGAAAAGCAGTAAACAAAAGCAAATAACAACTTAATTTTTTTTGTCAAATTTAGGCCGGATATAGGCCAAAAAAATCTTGCTTAAAGATTGAGTCTAAATTTTTGTACCCAATTTTTGAGTTTATATATTTTTTTTAAATCTTCTTACGAATGAATCTTCGAGTCTAAGCAGAATATTTAATAATTATAATTTATAATACAGAAAAGTTGATAATTTTCTACTTCCAACACGTTTTTATATTTTTGTAAGTCAAAAATCTACAGCCACGTGTATTTCATGGTTTGTCCTTTTATGTTTCTTTTTTGTCAATAATGTTTTGTCATGATTTCCACTTCCATTCTTGTCCCATAAGATATTGTTGCTTTGTAAGAACCATATTCATTGGTCAACCAATGAATTATCAAGGATTTGGTGATGTTTAAGACTTTTGCCCAAAACAAACCCTGCTAAGTTTCTTATATTAAGTGAATCCAAAGTGTAGCTTTTTTAGATTAAACTGCAAAAGAAAACATGTGGTTTTTTGGAAGTAAAGGACCATCAGGATTCTCTTCTTCTTCTACAGCAGAGGAAGTTACTCAAGGGATTGATGGATCTGCCCTCACTGCCATTGTGACAGGTTCGGTTTTTTCTTTTCTGGGTTTTTGTCTTGTCTTTCATTAATCCTTGTAATTGTCATTTTCTTAAGCTAAACTTTTGTTTGGTTGATCGGATAGTTTTGGGAAAATTTTCTTTTCGTAGAGTACCAGGTTGGTGGGTCTTGGCCAATCAAATAACCCCGAATATGACAGGATTTTCGGGTCACGTCACTATTAATGTGTTGTAGAGAGCTTAACTTGATGGATTAAATACGCATGCTTGTCACTTTCGATTGCTTATATCAGTTCATTTCAGGAGCATCGAGCGGTATTGGTGTAGAGACAACCCGCGTCCTTGCATTGCGCGGTGTCCACGTAGTTATGGCCGTAAGGAATGTGGATGCTGGTCGGAATGTCAAGGAAGCAATACTAAAAGAAATACCTGGTGTTAAGATTGATGTAATGGAGTTAGAACTAAGCTCATTGGCATCAATAAGAAAATTTGCATCACAATATCTGTAGTAGCCAATTTTTGGCCCAACCAATAAACCAAAATAAAACCCAAAGACCCTTACAAAAAATAAAAAAACCCAAACCCAAGTTATCTAACCCAACAACCCAAATAAAACCTTAGCCCATTTCAAATAAAAAAAACAGCAGCAGTCAGCCTCTTCCAAACCTTCATGCGGCACCGTCCCCTCAGCCAATGGCCACCGTGCGCACCACCAATCACCAGCCTCTGACACTACCTGCAAAATGAAGGTCCACAAGCAAGCAAATACAAACAGCAGAGAAACAAACAAAGAGCAAGAAGACAAAAACAAGCAAACAACAAAGAAGCAAAAACAAAAAAGAAGTAGAAAACAAAACGAAAAAAACAAAATAGACTTATGTAAACTCGGTTATAAGAATCAAAACAAGCCCCTTTGTAAACGGTTACGAACTTTAGCAATAAAAAATCAAAAGCAACATACAAGAACAGAAAAAGTTTTCAAAAGGTTGTTCTTTTTTTTTTTTTTTCCGTTTCATTTTCTTGTTTCTTCTTCTCTTAATACTGATTTATTTTGAAATAAGAGGAGAGGACTTACTTGGATCGTGCCTCGTCCTTCGACTGGCGGATTGAATGAGTTTAGCCCCCTTAAAATACAAGAGGCGAAGGTCAAAACCCCTTTTTTAGTGACCCCGACCACCACCCACGGTGGAGTTGCGGTGGTCTGACGGCTTGCGATGATGGGTCTCATATGGCCCTAGCAAAGAAGAAAATAGAAGAAGAAGAGAGAGCCAAGAAGCTCTCTGGTTTCTTTTTTTTTTAAAAGAAAAGGTTGAAAATGAATTAAAAAAATGGGGTTTAAATGTGACCCATATGAAACGGCAGAGTTATTTTCAAGGCAAAAGTGGGGCATTTGCGCTTAGGGTCCTTCAGTTTTTGCTACCCATTCTCAACACCCCCTTGGCTCTTAATTTGCACTTTAATTTGGCCCCATGGATTTTACGCTAATCTCATTTTGGTCCTGCATGATATAAAGCATATAAGGGCGGGAATATTCTCCTAATAAGTCCCTCTTTCTTTGCATGCGTTCCATTTGGGTCCTCTCTCTTTTAAATTTGTCCCTTTAATTTTATTTTATTTTTAATTTGATCATAAACCTTCTAATGTCAAACTATTTGGTATATTTTGCTTATTTATTCTTTAGGAAAACATGTATTCTGTCAAACAATTATATATTTTATTTTAGATCTTTTATATATGTATATATATTAGTTATCTTAAAATTATTTTATGAACCATTTATTTAAAATTGATTTATGGTATTCTTTTCAAATGGTTATTGTATTTTATGTTAGGTTATTTTCTTAATTAGCTACTTTAAATGGTTTTATTATATATTACTTTAAATTATCTTGTATATTATTTATTTTATGTTTTTTATATACATTACTTATTTTAAACTTCTACATATTATTTATTTTTAAGATTATATATAGTTAAAATATTCTATATATTATTTATTTTCAACCCTCTTTATTAGTTATTTTAAATTGTTCTACATTGTTTATTTTAAATGTTTCTTTCACTATTTTTACATATTATTCACTTTAAATTTTTATATAATGTTCATTTTAAAATGTTTTCCATGTCATTTTGAATTATTACATATATATATTATTTCACATTGCTTTTTTTTTATTTATTTTAAACCCTTTTCATATATTATTTTTGAATTGCTTATTATTTTAAATTTATAGAATGTTTATTCTTGAACCTTCTTTTTATGAATCATTTATTTTCAAATCTTCATATGTTTTATTTTAAACTTTTATACATTTTTGTACATATATATTTATGTGAAGTTTTTATATACTATATATATATTATTTGTTGAAAGATTTACGTATCATTTATTTAGACTTTTCTTTAATGATTTTAAATTATTTTTATCATTTACTTTAAGTTGTTTTTTATAGTATTTATTTTAAATCCTTTACATATATATATTTTGTATTTAAGATTATCTTATTATTTGATTAAGTTGTTTTATACTATTACTTCATTTCTATGTTTATTGAGGTTGATATTAAATAATGTATGTTGAGCGATTATTGCCATTGTGTGTATTTTAATTCGTTTATCTTGTATTTTTTTTTGTATTATCTTTATTCATTCGTATAATGTTATGTTCATGTACCATTGTTTTAGGTTCATCACTATATTTTATTTCATCGCCTCATGAATTAAGTCTTGATACATTTATTCAAGAAATCACCTTATTTTAATCTAACAAATACACGTCGCTTAAATATTGTATTCGCTACTATTCAAAAACAAAATTTTCCAAATAAGGCAATATTATGCATTTTGAAATATCGAGGAGTTGTGCCCTAACTTACGGGGTTTCGATTTTCTCGTTGTTTCTAAATAGCTAAATATCCTTTTCGAGTTTTAAAACACATGAAATTCTCATTTTAAAAGACAACCTTGCGCTCGGGAATTCGTGGTATTGTGTCCTAACTTACGGGATGTGATACTTCGATATCTCGAGATAAGGAAATCTTTAAATAATCGATTTGCCCTAATTCAAGCATTTTCAAAATCTATATTAATAAAAAGGATCGTATTTCAAACTCATTCCCGATTTTCAATTTTCGACATTAAGACACTAACTAATCAATTCGGTACCAATTTTGGGTGTGTCGAGGGTGCTAATCCTTCCTCGCACGTAACCGACTCCCGAACTTGTTCTCCTGAATTTCGTAGACCAAAATGTCATTTTAGCAAACTATTTTATTAAAACAAAGGTGATCCGATCACACCAAATAAAGATCGGTGGCGACTCCCGTTTTTAATTTTCGTTTTCAAAATCCAGTCGATTCCCGTTTTAAAAAAAAATGGTTTCGACAGCTTGGCGACTCCACTGGGGAATAGTCGAGGGTCGAGCCACAAATTGATTATTTTCGTCTTGTGTCGAAAATTAAAAATCTGTTTTAAACGTACTGTCATTGCATTGCATTTCATTTTTTTTTTTTTGTGTTATATTTGATTTGCTTCTGGTTTAATTCTCTTGGTGTATTTTTGCACATCATACTGCATTATTGGTCAATTTTACCCTTTTAAGTGGAAGTGAGAAACTACTCCTTCGTGAGGTCTTCACCTCCGTATAGGATAGTAGATCGCTTTCGGGATACATCCGTACCTGCGTCTTCGTGAGATTTTCATCTCCGTATAGCCGTAGGGAAATGTATTCCCCTGAACCGAACTCGGTCCGTATGAGCCTATAGTGGGTGAGGATCGAGGAATTTGCTGGTTCAGGTACCTTTACTTTAGAACCGAACCGCATGTAATGAGCCCTAAGAGCCAGCCCTAGGTAGACCCACACCGAACCCTAGTGTTTACCTGATTAGGTGCTTGATTATTTCTTGATTGCTTTAATCTCTATTCTTTGTTTTAATACTGACTCGTTTGTGTTTCGTTGATTGTTGCATGACATCTCATCATAAAAAGGGCATTGATTCACAATTCGGTTACTAAATAGAAGAGTTTAGCATGGAAAAAGGGTTTCTTGATAGAGTGGAGGATAATGCGGCCGTCCGAGTATGGTCCGAGAAGACATAACGAGAGAAAGGTGATAGTTTGGCCGAGGGATACGAGTCAGAGTTATGGGATTTCACTCGCATCAATGTGACTCGTAATGACTCATGAGAACTAAGAGAAATATGGAATAGTTGGAACGACGAGATCAAGCAACTCTTTTACTGCAACTACGGCGACTTACCTTATTTGCTCGACATAAAGGTGGATAAATACTTATTCCGCGCCCTCGCGCAGCTTTTGGAACCCCGCATACGCTTGCTTCACCTTCTGAGAGTCGATTTAGTACCCACTGTGGAGGAATACATGGCGTTACTTAATTGCCCGAAGATTCAAGCCGATGTGGCCTATTCAAGACTCAAATGTTCCCCATTTTTGAAGAAATTGATGAGTATCACGGAATGAGCGAGCAGCAAAGGTTGCACCTCGTATCAAATGTAAAGGGGATAGTAAGTGCATTCCTTGGGGAATTTGATGGACTTGATCTTGGCACACCCAGATTTGAAGAAGAGGGTTGATGTTTTCGCCTTGAGCATCTACGGTTTGGTCGTCTTTCCCAAGGCATTAGGACATGTAGATGAAGCCGTCTCGCACTTATTCGACCGATTTGATAAAGGTACCACACTGCTCCGCAATCTTAGCGTAAACTTTCGATCTTTGAATGCATGTCTGAGAGCGGGCGAAGGAAGGTTCATTGGTTGTGCACAGCTTCTTTTGGCTTGGTTTCATAGCCATTTTTGGAAGGTGGATAAGGTCTCCTATCGGGTTTTCTCTAAGGACTATTCTCCACTAAGAGAATTAGTGGCTACACCGAGGCGAGACGATATCTCAGGAGAAAAATGGATAGCTATTCTTTAAAATTTATGAGTCGAAGATGTTGAATGGAGGGCCCCGTGGTTAATCCCCGACGAGATCTTATATCGATGCGGCGATTTTGACTGGGTCCCCCTAGCTGGAATATGGGGAGCTTCTGGATATGCCCCACTACTTGTGTTAAGGCGATTTCGGTCGAGACAGCTCATACCAAAGAACACGAGGATTGGCTCAATGTGAGTTCTCTTATAAAGACGATGGTTATAAGAAGAAGGTTCGTGAGATATCAAATGCTTGGAACCAAACCCAAGAATGAAGGGATTCACCGCAGTTCGATGATAACCCCGAGTATGAATGGTGGTGGGGTAAGAGAGTCAACGATAACATTCCTAAACCGGATCAAGAGAGCACTCACCAAAGAGGAGTATTTATTTAGAGGAGCCCCATCTCGAGCTAGAGATCATCAAGCAAGACTTCGAGAAAAGAGAGCTCGAGAATTTGGAAAGAGGATAGAGCAGCTTGGAGGAAGAAAAAATGCGGCTAGGATTAGACGTCGACATCCATAAGCTGAGGCCGAGAAGCTAAGGAAAGGAAAGAACAAAGTCGAGGAAGACTTGGATAGTCTCAAGACCGATTATAAGAAGTCTGCGATGTCAATCAGATCGCCGGTTTGGGCAAAACATCGAGCAATGGCGCCAAGAGATTGGAAAAGAAAAGACTAGGGCCGATCAGTGGGAGAAGAAGTTCCATGATGTCCGAATACGAGAGGACGTTCTGAAAAAGAGTTTGTTAGAAAGTCAAAACGAAAAGGAGAAGTTACGAGCTCGGGTGGCTGAACTAGAAAGATCACTACATCAATATCGTAGCCGCAATTTCGTAATCGAATTAAAAGCCAGTCTAAGTAGGATCGAAGAGTTGAAAGAGGAAATAGGGAAACTCGAGGCCGCATTACAAGATGGTAAAATCCGAGTGGAACTCCTTGAGGCAAACAATGAACATTATAAAGAAGAACTTTTCCGCTCTCAAGATCGGATCGTAAATAGAGATTATGTCATGGGAGAGGTCAGTGGCTCTCAAGTTCGAGAGGTGGCCGATCATTTGCAAACCTTGGCAATCCAGCCGATGTATCGAGCTTAAAGTACGAGTCGAATCGATCGGGGCCAAACCTAGCTTGGCTCCTTAGGAAGGTTAAGGCTTTGGGTATTAAGGCCAAGTCGTATATGTAATCATCTGCTCTATGTAAAGAAATTTTTCTTCTAGTGAAGTTCTTCTAATGAAATTGAATTAGAATCAACGCCTCTTTTACATTCATTCATTTGCATTACATTTCATCATATGCATTAAATTTTACGAAAAGACCCTGATTAAGTAAAAATTATTTCAGTTAATCTGGAAACCAACGAGAATCGACCAACCAAACACAAATACTATACCCGCCAGAAACCAAAGAAATAGATCAAAGACTAGAAAGATTAGAACAACTGCAAAGGGATATGCAAGAGCAATTACAAGCACGGATGCAAGAGCAGCTAGCGAAGATCCAACAAGATATGAGGGAACAAATGCAGGAATCCTAGAATAATATGCTAGGACAAAGCAAGCGCAGAAGCATCAAGCAAAGAACGAGAAAAAGGAAGAACACCATAGGAAGCGACAATGAAGACCCTACCTATCCTCCGGCTTTACCCAGTAAAACACTCAATTACAACCGTAAATACACCCACGAACAAACACTTTGTTGTTATTAGACCCCAAAGAATACGGTAGGCAAGCCTCGGCACCGATGAATGCTCCTATAGGTTCTGCCCACTCCGCGATAATCCAAATAATCCATTTGTCCCGCACCTTGATGATGTGGCGAAAATGAAAAGAAAAGGTTGACTTAGCAAAACAACTTGATGACCGATGCAAATGGCTTGAAGAGAAATTCAAAGCAATGGAGATCATGCGACACCGTGAGGGGTTGACGCTAAGGACTTAAGCTTGGTCCTGCACTTGGTGCTCCCGCCAAAATTTAAAACCCCGTAGTTTGAAAAGTATAATGGGACGAGCCGCCTCAAGCTCATATTACGATGTTCGTCGAAGGATGACAGGGTATGTTAACAACGACCACCGTGTTGATCCACCGCTTCAAAGATACCGATCGGCCGCGCCAAGTGGTATAACCAGCTCAGCCGCGCCCAAATTGGTTCATGGAAGGACTTGGCTCAAGCTTTTATGAAACAATACGGTCACGTGATGTGATATATAGCACCCGGCTGCATTACTCTACAACATATGGAAAAGAAACCGAGTAAGAGTTTCAGCAAGATGCACAACTGGGAGGAGAAATAGCGATGCAAGTCCAACCACCTCTCTTGGAAAATGAAACAACCATGCTTTTTATCAATACCACAAGGCCCCATTCATTAACCACATGTTGGGAAGCGCTACTAAGAGCTTCTCGCATATAGTGATGTCTGCAGGAGATGATAGAAAACGCGGTGAGAAGTGGGAAGATTGAAGCGGGAGAAAGTGCCAAGAGATCGGCTCCTAGAAGAAAAGAAAACGAAGTAAACAATGCGAACATATACAATAAAAGTTATTCCAAGCCAGTCACCGTGAGCCAACCAAGGGCAGTAGCCACTAGCCATCAAGGCTCTACAAGGCAAGATTCCAACCCGAGGCCTAACACAGAAAGAGTTCAATTCACGCCAATCCCAATGACGTATAGAGAGCTTTACCAAAACCTGTTCGATGCGCATGTGGTGTCTCCATTTTACCTAAAACCCATGCAACCTCCATTTCCTAAGTGGTATGACGCAAACGCTCAATGCGAATACCATGCAGGAATCTCGGGACACACAATTGAAAATTACACGGCCTTCAAGAAATTGGTCGAAAGGTTCATAAAAATAGGCATTGTGAAGTTCGATGATCCCACAGGACCTAATGTGGCGGGAAATCCGTTACCCAGTCACTCAGATGAAGGGGTAAACGCGATAGTTGAAAATAGAGGGAGGAGAACCAAGATGGATGTGTCAGAGGTAAAGACCCCTTTGAGATGGGTTTGGAAGAAAATGGTGGAAGAATGTTTACTTACACAAGATTTAAAGGAGAAGCCCGAAGGAGCAAAATACTACTGTGAGTATCACAACGAGGAGGGTCATGAGATCCAGGGGTGCAATGGATTTAGGGCACTGGTACAAAGGTTGATGGAAAATAAAGAGATTGAATTCTTTGAGTATACTAAGGACTTAGAAGAAGAAGATGTATGCGCTTCAGAAGGAGGGTTAACCAACAAAATCCCTGGGGTCAATCACCCAGTGGTAATCATATCGCGACTGAGGACCAGTGAAATGGGGGTACCAATCGCGCCAAAGGTCATAATTCAAAAGCCCGCTGCTTTCCCTATAAAGATAGCAAAAGGTTTCTTGGAATTACGATCGCAACGTAATGATCCCGAGAGGGAGAATCCAACCGCACTTCGAGATAAAGGTCAAGACGAGGGTTTCTATACACGTAGTGGAAGGCGTTATACTCCAACACAAAGGTAGAATCACTAAAGGAAAAGCCGTGGTTGTTGGGCAAGAAACGGAAAAGGCAACCGGACTTGAATCACCCACAATGAGCTCATGGATCAAAAAGAGGCTAAAGAATTCTTAAAATTCCTAAAACACAATGAGTACAAATGTTGTGGAGCAAGCATTCACATAGCAACCACCCCATATATCGGTACTAGCCTTACTCTTGAGCTCAGAGACTCACCGCAGTTGCATTGATGAATGTTTTAAATGAAACATATGTTGCGAATGATATCTCTGTCAACAAACTCGATCGTCTGGTCAATAATATCAGCGCTGATAACTTCATTTTCTTTAATGACGATGAGATACCACCGGGGGGTATGGGATCTACAAAGGCCCTGCATATCACCACTCATTGCCGCAAGGGGCACACACTACTGGGGGTGCTGATTGATAATGGATCGCACCAAATGTCCCGCCTTTGTCCACGCTAAAAAAGATTACCGTAGATAGCTCTCACATGAAGACGCGTGTCGTAACATCGTGAGAGCATTCGATGGTACTGAAAGGAAGGTGATGGGAAGAATCGAGATACCTCTCTTGATTGGCCCAAACACGTATGAAGTGGACTTCTTAGTAATGGACATCAAGCCCTCCTACAATTGCCTGTTGGGAAGACCGTGGATTCACTCGGCGGCAAAGGATCTGCGTCGTCCCTACACCAAAAGTTAAAGTTGGTAACTGAGGGTAGGTTAGTAACGATAAAGGCGGAGGAGGACATAATTGCATCCGTCACCAGTGACGCACCGTACGTGGGAACGGACGATGAGGCGATAGAATGTTCCTTTCGGGCCGCTAGAATTCGCCAACGCTACATTCATTATCGAGCGGAACAAAGTCCCGATGCCCGTAATATCTAAAACCACAAAGATGGGCCTACGATTAACTGTTGGCAAAGGAGCCTTGCCAGGGAGAGGACTCGGAAGACGCCTCCAAGGAAAGATCGAGGTACCAGTGTTGAAGGAAAAGCGAGATCGCTTTGGCTTAGGATTCAGGCCAGACGCGAAGCAAAAGAAGAAAGAGCTGGAGAAAAGGCAAGAGATGAGGAGAGCGCGTTTATGCGGTGAGGAGATCAAGTGGGAGCCGATGACCTTCCCTCATTTATCCAAAACATTCGTCTCGGGAGGGATTATTCACTTTAAAGGAAGGTCGACAAGAAAAGAGCTTGCCGAAGAAATATTGGATAGTTTAAGCATTA
Source organism: Gossypium anomalum (assembly GCA_025698475.1). Classification (NCBI taxonomy): domain Eukaryota; kingdom Viridiplantae; phylum Streptophyta; class Magnoliopsida; order Malvales; family Malvaceae; genus Gossypium; species Gossypium anomalum. The sequence continues at coordinate 69,873,477 of CM046957.1, read as the reverse complement.
ACGCCATATCAGAGGGGAAAACTGAAGAGAACTTAGCCGAATTCGCCCTTACGTCCCCGGGCGTTTTTTTTGAACAATTGGACCGTAGAGAGATCCTCAGTAACTTTTAGGATTAACACAGAGTAATGTTCAAAACAAGCTTATTGCTCTAAGCCTAGGGGCAATAAGAATCCTTTTATGAAATAGGCATATGTCCAAATATCTTTATTTCAATGAAAATGCATTTTATGTATCATCTTGAGTGAATATTCTTTTATTTTTTCCAATTCATTCATAATCATACCATACAAATAAAATATTCTTAGATTCATTGTTCTTTGGATTTCTTTCTTCATCCATAACAGGTCACCAGATATCAATGATATGAGCGATATTGCCAATGACTCAGAGATTCCCTTTGAGCAAGACTTGTGTATAGAGGACACGGAGGATTTTGAAGATGACCAAAATTGTGGCCTATCTCCTGATTTGTTAAGAATGGTAGAACAAGAGGAGAAACAAATCTTACCTCACAAAGAGTCGGTGGAAGTTGTAAGCTTAGGAGAAGGAAAAGAGGTGAAAATCGGAGCTAGTATCGCTGTAAAAACAAAGCAAGACCTTATCGAGTTACTCCGAGAATTCAAGGATGTCTTCGCCTGGTCATATCAAGACATGCCCGATTGAATACTGATATCGTGGTGCATCGACTCCCTATAAAGGAAGAATGCAGGCCAGTTCAACAGAAACTCCGAAGGATGAGACCCGATGTTTTGTTGAAAATAAAAGAAGAGGTCAAGAAGCAATTCGACGCCGGTTTCTTGCAAGTGGTCAAGTACTCAGAATGGGTGGCCAATATAGTCCCAGTTCCTAAGAAAGATGGGAAGGTACGGATGTGCGTAGATTATCGGGATCTAAACAAAGCCAGCCCAAAAGACAACTTCCCGTTGCCTCACATTGATACACTAGTAGATAACACGGCAGGTTACTCGCTCTTCTCGTTCATGGACAGCTTTTCGGGGTATAACCAGATAAAAATGCATCCGGAAGACATGGAAAAGACCACGTTCAGAACCATGTGGGGAACATTTTGTTATAAAGTGATGCCATTTGGGCTGAAAAATGCTGGAGCAACATATCAGAGAGCCATGGTAACTTTATTTCATGATATGATGCACAAGGAGATCGAAGTTTACGTCGATGACATGATTGCAAAATCCAAAATAGAAAATGAGCATGTGCAGTCCCGAGGAAACTATTCTTAAGGTTAAGAAAGTTTCAACTAAAGCTCAATCCCGCAAAGTGTACCTTCTGAGTCCTGGCCAGAAAACTGTTGGGATTCATAGTCGATGAAAAAGGAATTGAAATTGACCTGTATATAAAGTCAAGGCGATACAAGAATTACCTCCACCACGCACTCAAAAAGAAGTTCGAGGTTTCCTAGGAAGGCTGAATTACATTGCTCGGTTTATCTCACAACTGATAGATAAATGTGATCCAATATTTTGTCTTCTCAAGAAGCATAACCCGGGTGTTTGGGATGAGGAGTGCGAAAAACTTTGACAAGGTCAAACATTACCTATCCAATGCCCTGTCTTCGATGCCACCTTGCCCTGGATAAACCACCGATATTGTACTTGGCGGTGTTCGAGAATTCCATGGGATGCGTATAGGCCAACATGACGAGACTGGAAGAAAAGAAAAGGCAATATACTATCTCAAAGAAGAAATTCATCAATGTGAAACGAGATATTCGCCGATCGAGAAGTTGTGCTGTGCTTTGATTTGGACGACCCGAAGACTGAGGCAATACATGTTATACCACACAACTTGGCTCATCTCAAAACTGGACCCTTTGAAGTACATGATGGAATCAAACGCTTTGAACGGAAGAATGGCTCGTTGACAAATTTTACTTTCTGAGTTTGACATAGTCTACGTGAATCAAAAGGCTATAAAGGGGAGTGCAATAGCAGACTTTCTGGCTAGTAGAGCTCTAGAAGATTATGAGCCATTGAGTTTTGATTTCCCGAATGAAGATCTAATGTATGTTGCAACTACAAAAGAAGACTCTCAAGAAGGCCACCCTTAGAAGCTGAATTTTGACGGAGCTTCAAATGCTGTAGGAAATGAAATCGGGGCAGTTTTGGTATCCCCAAACGGAGATCATTATCCTTTCACCAGTAAATTAGATTTTGATTGTACAAACAACATGGCGGAATACGAGGCTTGCATCATGGGCATCCGGGCAGCCATAGAACGTAAAATAAAAGTATTAGAGGTATACGGAGATTCTGCGCTAGTGATCTATCAGCTTAAAGGTGAATGGGAGACAAGAGATCCCAAGCTGATCAATTATCGAAGACTGGTTCTTGAGTTAATCGAGGAGTTTGACGATATCACTTTCTCGCTATCTCCCACGAGATGAAAAAACCGATGGTCGATGCCTTGGCAACTTTAGCTTCTATGATCAAAGTAAACAAGCAAGAGGATATGAAGCCTATCCAAATGAGCATTTATGAGACTCCGGCTCATTGCTGCAACATCGAAGAAGAAGAAGAGAAAGATGATCATCCTTGGTATCGTGGATATTTTATGATATGTGAAGAGTCGTGAATACCTGCACCAAGCAAAACCGAGAATGACAAGAGGACATTAAGAAGGTTGGCCAGTGACTATGTCTTGGATGGAGAAATCCTGTATAAAAGAAGAAAAGACCAAGTACTCTTAAGATGTGTGGACGCTGTCGAGGCTAAGCAAATCCTAGAAGAGGTTCATGAGGGTGTCTGTAGAACACATGCTAATGGTTTCACCATGGCCGCATGATGATCATGAGATTCGGATATTATTGGTCTACTATGGAAGGAGATTGCGTCAACTATGCCAAGAAGTGCCATAAATGCCAAATCTATGGAGATAAAATTAATGTACCTCCTTCACCCCTTCATGTCATGACTTCTCCATGGCCTTTCTCCATGTGGGGCATGGATGTCATAGGGCCAATCTCACCGAAGGCGTCTAATGGACATAGATTCATCTTTGTGGTCATAGATTACTTTACTAAATGGGTAGAGGCCACCTCTTACGCCAACGCCACAAAGTCGGCATCGGTAAGTTCTTGAAGAAAGAAATCATATGTCGATATGGGATGCCCGAGCGAATCATATCGGACAATGCGCTAAACTTGAACAATAGCACGATAATGAGGCTCAGTGAGCGCTTCAAGATTAAACATCATAACTCGTCACCATATCGCCTAAAGATGAATGGTGCAAGAGAAGTCGCCAATAAAAACATAAAGAAAATCGTGGGGAAGATGACTCAAACTTACAGAGATTGGCACGAGAAATTACCATTTGCCCCAGTATGCCTATCGGACGTCAATCGTAACATCTACCGGCAACACCATTTTCTTTAGTTTATGGAATGGAGGCGGTTCTACCTATTGAGGTCGAGATCCCCTCTCTACGCGTGCTTTCAGAACTAAAATTAGATGAAGCAGAGTGGATCCAGTCTCGATACGATCAGTTGAACTTGATTGAAGAAAAGAGGCTAAAGGCTATCCGACATGGTCAAATGTATCAAAAAAGAATGATGCGGGCTTACAATAAGAAGGTTCGCCCTAGAGAATTCCATGAAGGAGACCTCGTGTTGAAAAAGATCCTTCCCATACAAAAGGACTTCAGAGGAAAATGGATGCCGAATTGGGAGGGACCTTATGTGGTAAAGAAGGCTTTCTCTGGAGGGGCTCTGATTTTGACCGAGATGGATGGTAAAAGCTTACCTAATCCCGTGAATTCAGATTCGGTCAAGAGGTATTTTACCTAAAAAAAAAAAAAAAAAAAAAAAAGGAGAGGCCAAGGCGAAAACCCGTAAAGGGCGCTTTGAGACCAAAGGGGTTTTGAGTTGAAAACCCGTGAATGGGCAATTCAAATTTTGATCGACGCCGGGGCATACTGTGATCCTGCTTTTCTCCGAATTGACAAGAAGGAGGGATGCTACATCTTGGGGCATCGACAAAATACTCTTGATCTTCTAAACGCTGCATCGAGTTCGTAGAGGGTCCTCGAGAAGTTGGTGCAACGAAGCTCATATCACGATATCTCGGGCACCTCTTCTTATCTCATTCATTTTAATTCTTGGAAAGAATATGTTATCTTGATTAGTTTATCAATTCCCATTTCGTATCTTAGCAAATCTGGCTATCTTGTTCACCCTATTCATTTTGAGTTTTGTTCTCAAATAAAATTCCATCTTGTTTAACTGTAATAATCTTTTCAAGCATTCTTCATTGAAATGATGATTAATGGACTAATAATACTCACAAAAGAGTTCTCGATATTACTCAAATGCTCCTAAATGATACAAGGACCTGAAACGGGACTAATTAGTTTGAATCACCCTACATTCAAAGGTTGCAAACGATGGTGAAAAAATAGCCCAGTTTGTGATTATCCTTTGGGTTTCCTACCAGAGATATCAGTCGAAGAAAAGGCAGAGTAACACGTTGATAATAAAACCTTGATGAACAACGAGTAATGTCAAATTAAAAAATGACATTTTCATTCATATATCATTCATAACACATCTAGATTCATTTCGATCATAGCGTCCTAATTATTTGACACATTCATCATCTAGTTAGGAGCACTTGATTCATTTCGATCATAGCATCCTAATCATTTGACATAAGCATAAATACATAAAACTGATTCCACAGGTCATATCCTTGAAATCAGTGAATTCACAAGCTTTAACCCCCTAAGCAGTAGGGTAACAAGCTGAATTTGCGATCTTGTCTCCCCGGTTGCAAAGGAACAGATCGAAGATGGCGAATCTCATCTCCCTAACCAGTAGTGGAACAGATTCAAGCCACTGTCCTATCTCCCTAAGTAGTAGTTGAGTAGGATGAAGATTGCAGATCTCATCTCCCTGAAGTTGCAGTGGAACAGATCGAAGACAGCTGAAGATTTACAGATCTTAATCCCTTAAGCAGTAGGGAAGCAGATCGGAGGCCAAGCTTTAACCCCCTAAGCAGTAGGGTAATAAGCTCAAAATTACGAATCTTGTCTTCCTGAGGTTGCAATGGAACAGATCGAAGCAAGCTGAATTTACAGATCTTAACCCCCTAAGCAGTAGGGAAATAAATCAAAGGTGATGGGCCTTAACCCCCTAAGCAGTAGGGTAACAGGATTGAAATCAAGTATCTTCTCCCTGAAATGGCGTTGGAGCGACTAAAAGCCACAATAGATCTCCTTGAAGTTTCAGTGGAGTAGATTGAAGTCACAAGTCTTATCTCCCTGAGGTTGTAGCGGAGCAGACTGAAGATAGTAAATCTTATTTCCCTAAAGTTGCAGTGGAACAGACTGAAATTATGAATAAACAGATCTTATCTCTCTGAAATTGCAGTAGAGCAGATCAAAACAAACCTTATCCCCTGGTTGCAAAGTAAGCGAGTTAAAATTACCAAGTCTTACCTCCCTAAGGTTGTAGTGGAATAGATCAAGATAGCAAATCTTATCTCTCTCAAGTTGCAGAGAGAGAGCATTAAGGCTATAAATCATACACCTCTAAAGATGCAAAGTGGGTCGATCAAATTTCCATGGCGAATCTTACCTCCCTGAAGTTGCAAAGTGGAGCAGATTGAAGTCGCGACCTCATCTCCCGAAGATGCAAGTGGAGCAGATTGAAATTATCAAGTCTTAGCCCTTCATTGTTGTAGTAGTAAAGTAGATCGAAGCTACAAATCTCTTCTCCTTTGCACTGAACAAATGTAGCACCATTTCCTATACCCCGAGGATGGAGTAGGATGGAACGGTTATTTGAAGAAAAGAAGAACCAAGAAGCCAACTCGGTGAGCTTAGGCAAAATTGGCTCTTTATTTGTCTTTGCTCCATTCTCGTTACACGACAATGAGCAAAGAGGGGCAAACAGAGTAGCCAATTTTTGGCCCAACCAATAAACCAAAATAAAACCCAAAGACCCTTACAAAAAATAAAAACCCAAACCCAAGTTATCTAACCCAACAACCCAAATAAAACCCTAGCCCATTTCAAATAAAAAAAAGCAAGCAGAATAAATTTCTTCCAAACCTTCATGCGGCACCATCCCTCACCCAATGGCCACCGTGCACACACCACCAATCACCACCTCTGACACTACTCCGCAAAATGAAGGTCCACAAGCAAGCAAATACAAACAAAGAGAGAAACAAACAAAGAGCAAGAAGACAAAAACAAGCAAACAACAAAGAAGCAAAAACAAAAAGAAGAAGAAAACAAAACGAAAAAACAAAATAGACTTATGTAAACTCTGTTATAAGAATCAAAACAAGCCCCTTTGTAAACGGTTACTTAACTTTAGCAATAAAAATCAAAAGCAACATACAAGAACAGAAAAAGTTTTCAAAAGGTTGTTCTTTTATTTTTTTTCCGTTTCATTTTCTTGTTTCTTCTTCTCTTAATACTGATTTATTTTGAAATAAAAGAAGAGAGGACTTACTTGGATCGTGCCTCGTCCCTTCGATCATGGATTGAATGAGTTTAGCCCCTTAAAATACAAGAGGCGAAGGTCAAAACCCCTTTTTAGTGACTCCCACCACCACCCACGGTGGAGTTGCGTGGTCCGACGGCCATGGATGATGGGTCTCATATGGCCCTAGCAAAGAAGAAAATAGAAGAAGAAGAGAGAGCCAAGAAGCTCTCTGGTTTCTTTTTTTTAAGAAAAGGTTGAAAATGAATTAAAAAAATGGGGTTTAAATGTGACCCATATGAAACAGCAGAGTTATTTTCAAGGCAAAAGTGGGGCATTTGCGCTAGGGTCCTTCTGCTTTTGCTACCCATTCTCAACACCCCTTGGCTCTTAATTTGCACTTTAATTTGGCCCCATGGATTTTACGCTAATCTCATTTTGGTCCTGCATGATATAAAGCATATAAGGGCGGGATATTCTCCTAATAAGTCCTCTTTCTTTGCATGCCCATTTGGGTCCTCTCTTTAAATTTGTCCCTTTAATTTTATTTTATTTTTAATTTGATCATAAACCTTCTAATGTCAAACTATTTGGTATATTTTGCTTATTTATTCTTTAGGAAAACATGTATTCTGTCAAACAATTATATATTTTATTTTAGATCTTTTATATATGTATATATATTAGTTATCTTAAAATTATTTTATGAACCATTTATTTAAAATTGATTTATGGTATTCTTTTCAAATGGTTATTGTATTTTATGTTAGGTTATTTTCTTAATTAGCTACTTTAAATGGTTTTATTATATATTACTTTAAATTATCTTGTATATTATTTATTTTATGTTTTTTATATACATTACTTATTTTAAACTTCTACATATTATTTATTTTTAAGATTATATATAGTTAAAATATTCTATATATTATTTATTTTCAACCCTCTTTATTAGTTATTTTAAATTGTTCTACATTGTTTATTTTAAATGTTTCTTTCACTATTTTTACATATTATTCACTTTAAATTTTTATATAATGTTCATTTTAAAATGTTTTCCATGTCATTTTGAATTATTACATATATATATTATTTCACATTGCTTTTTTATTTATTTTAAACCCTTTTTCATATATTATTTTTGAATTGCTTATTATTTTAAATTTATAGAATGTTTATTCTTGAACCTTCTTTTTATGAATCATTTATTTTCAAATCTTCATATGTTTTATTTTAAACTTTTATACATTTTTGTACATATATATTTATGTGAAGTTTTTATATACTATATATATATTATTTGTTGAAAGATTTACGTATCATTTATTTAGACTTTTCTTTAATGATTTTAAATTATTTTTATCATTTACTTTAAGTTGTTTTTTTATAAGTATTTATTTTAAATCCTTTACATATATATATTTTGTATTTAAGATTATCTTATTATTTGATTAAGTTGTTTTATACTATTACTTCATTTCTATGTTTATTGAGGTTGATATTAAATAATGTATGTTGAGCGATTATTGCCATTGTGTGTATTTTAATTCGCTTATCTTGTATTTTTTTTTTTTGTATTATCTTTATTCATTCGTATAATGTTATGTTCATGTACCATTGTTTTAGGTTCATCACTATATTTTATTTCATCGCCTCATGAATTAAGTCTTGATACATTTATTCAAGAAATCACCTTATTTTAATCTAACAAATACACGCTGCTTAAATATTGTATTCGCTACTATTCAAAAACAAAATTTTCCAAATAAGACAATATTATGCATTTTGAAATATCGAGGAGTTGTGCCCTAACTTACGGGTTTCATTTTCTCGTTGTTTCTAAATAGCTAAATATCCTTTTCGAGTTTTAAAACACATGAAATTCTCATTTTAAAAGACAACCTTGCGCTGAATTCGTGGTATTGTGTCCTAACTTACGGGATGTGATACTTGATATCTCGAGATAAGGAAATCTTTAAATAATCGATTTGCCTAATTCAAGCATTTTCAAAATCTATATTAATAAAAAGGATCGTATTTCAAACTCATTCCCGATTTTCAATTTTCGACATTAAGACACTAACTAATCAATTCGGTACTAATTTTGGGCGTGTCGAGGGTGCTAATCCTTCCTCGCACGTAACCGACTCCCGAACTTGTTCTCTTGAATTTCGTAGACCAAAATGTCATTTTCGCAAACTATTTTATTAAAACAAAGGTGATCCGATCACACCAAATAAAGATCGGTGGCGACTCCCGTTTTTAATTTTCGTTTTCAAAATCCAGTCGATTCCCGTTTTCAAAAAAAAAATGGTTTCGACAATATCAATCGTCTAATCTTCCCTTGAATCTACTAATGTAAGAACTTCATATTCTTGCAAAGTTGAATTATTAAAGTTGTTGTTATACTAACATTTTCTTTCTTGGCTTGCAAGCAACAATGCCGGGGTTGGAACACCGTTCATGTTATCGTACGATGGCATCGAATTGCAATTTGCAACCAACTATTTAGGTTCATATATTTCATATAACGTTATGTCTACATGAATCTCAAATCTAATGAGATGTAGTAACATTGACATATTTTGCAGGTCCTTTTCTTCTAACCGATCTTCTATCGGAGACTATGAAAAAAACAGCACGCGAAAGCAACGTAGAAGGGAGGATTGTCAATGTATCTTCGATAGGTCATCGGTTTACGTATAGCGAGGGAATCCGCTTTGACAAAATCAACGACGAATCAGGGTAAATGAACCAGTTTTTGTTAGTCCAAGATCTTTATAAAATGCTCAACCATTTCTTTCTCATCATTTGTTGCCAATTAACAGATACTCCTCTTGGTATGCTTATGGACAATCAAAGCTTGCTAACATATTACATGCCAAGGAGCTTTCTAGGCGTCTAAAGGTACGAAATACGGTTAAGACGCCATTAACATGCCATGTGAGAGATCTGAGAAATCTTCTTTTTTGTTGTACATAAACAGGAAGATGGGGTGGAGATTACAGCAAATTCACTTCATCCCGGAGCAATACTGACCAATATTATGCGCCACAATGGTTTCATGAATGGTAATCCTTTCGAGTGAATTCACTTATATCCAAACACTTACACTCGAGTCCAAAAACACATTGCTTGAAAATACTGATCCAATACATTTCCTTAAAGCAGGCTTTTTCCATTTGATTGGGAAATTTTTTCTCAAGAGTATTCCACAGGTATATTATTCTTTACAAATTGTTGTCAGATTCATTAGAAGATAGATACAAGCACAAGTCCATATATTGTTTTTGTTTTGGTATGGTTGTAGGGAGCTGCCACTACATGTTATGTTGCATTACACCCACAAGTTAAAGGTGTTAGTGGAGAATTTTTCATGGACAGCAACATAAGTACCCCAAGCTCTATGGCTAAAGACGTAGATTTGGCTAAAAAACTATGGGATTTTAGCTTCACCTTGATCAATCCCAAGTAGGTTGGTTCACAAGGATTTGCATTTGCATTATTTCACTTTGATATATGAAATCAAAATTGTATGAATAAGCTTGAATGTGTTCCATGTTATACAAAATATAATGTTATATTAATCTCTAAAAAAGGAAATGCAATTATCTTTGGTATTTCTTACAGCTACCATTACTATTCCCGCTTGGTATTTTTCATGTGTGACTATTAGAGGCGAGAAAATGGTTAATTTGGTTGATTCAATTGGTTTTTTTTTTTTATCTTAACTAACTTAACCAACAATCATATACAATAATCAAACCGATTGACTTATATAACATAAACCACCTAAACAAACCAACTTAACATTAGTCGGTTCCATCGATTAACATATTTATTTAAAATATATTATAATATATATTTAAAATAATGAAAATATAAACATATTTAATCGACTTAATTGACTTAAGTAGATCAAATCAATTTTTTCATTTATGAAATTCAGTATACGATAATTGATTGATATAACCCAAATGAGAAAATCTCTTATGAATTACAACAATTTTAATAGAATCAATCATTGCTAGCATTGAATAATTAACAAACAACTATCTTAACTCAACTTAAACTAAGTGATCATAATAAATCTAAATAAAAACTTAGATATTTACATAAAGTAACATTCAGGACTTAAGAACTCAGAATTCGAAACCTTAATATTGCTATTGAGCAAAGGCAACATTAACGCTTGACAGTTAAGCATGTCATTTTTACTTTTCTTTATCTATGATAATATGTGTTGTTACATGGCAAAAATAATGATTTAAAAATTAGATCAGTGGTCGAATTGGTTAGATCATCATTTTCAATTCGATCACCAGTCCAACAATAAATAAATAAATAAAAATTATAAAAAAACAAGATCATTTAAAAAAATTATAAATTTTATCCCAAATTCTTATTGTTTATTAATTTTGAGTGGTTCCTTTAGAAATCATTCAATCTTTTTATCTGAATTAATATACTAATTTATTTTTGTTCAATTAATTCAACCTATCGATCCGATCTATTTCCAATAACAATAGCAAACAATAATGTATTATTTTCTCTCTTCATTTGTGAAAGTAAAATATATAAAACGACTCAGGTGGTGAATGGTAGCTACAGATACCAAGTTGAGCTGAAAACAACGGCGTTTGCATAAGATGGATTGCTGATGTGGTTGATTGGGCCCATTTTGATCAATGACGTCTCGACTGTTGGATTATATAATATATGGCTGATCATAATTTATAAATTATAATAAAAATGTTTTAATAATATACTCGATTTAATTTAATTCTAAATGAAGCATTAAATCTTTTGGGTAAACTACAAAAATAGTCACTTTTGTTTGCCATAAATTATATTTTAATCACTTATGTTTGAAATGTTACGTTTTATTCACTTACGTTATTGTTTTGTTACGAAGTGGTCAGTCTATCATTAAACTCTATTACCTCCCTAATGACAATCCAACTGGGTTTTAAATGTCAACTTGGATATCCTATTGCTGGGATGAAAATAAGTTTTTAATTAAATAAATTTAATTTGGACTGCCACGTAGGACATCTAAGTTGGTATTTAAAACCCATTTGGACTGCCATGTAAGACTGCCATTAGGGAGGTAACGGAGCTTAACAGTAGAGTGACCATTTCGTAATAAAACGATAATATAAGTGAGTAAAACGTAACATTTCAAACATAAATGACTAAAATATAATCTAAAGCAAATAAAAATGACTATTTTTATAATTAACTTTAATTTTTTAAAAGAAATCAGATTTTTTCTGAACAAATCTTGCACAGCAAATGCGAACAAAATAGAAACAAATATTAAGAAAAATGAAAGAAATATTAGTAGTAGTTGATTTCCATTTTTAAATCAAACGGCTGAGTTCATTTAATCTTACAGTAAGGTTAATTACACAGATGTTTTAAGCTATGAATAGAAGTCTAAATTGATTTTTTTTATGGTGTTTCAAATGGTCATTTTTCACGTGAGTTGTCATGTAATTTTTTTCTAAGTGAATCACTACATCAACACTTAACGGCCAATTAAAGATTTCAACAACAAAAAAAATCTGTTTAGAGGGACAAATATGGCTTTAGCACATCTTTCTCATTAACTTTAAAAAATATGGCTTATATGGTAGAATAAAATATGGCTTTATGCTTTGAGGTAGCATGTTCTCTGTATGGTCTTAGGTAGCATTTGGTGTTGTTCGTTTCTTTTGGACGAGGATTGTTAGTTTTGTTCAGTTTATTTGGTTTAGTTATGGAGGAAGCGCTGGCAAATTTATGTTTGAAGGATGAAGATAGCAACAGGGAAGGGGATGGTTGGGAGATTGATCACGAACAAGGTGTGGAGGAAGAGGGGTTAGATTTGTGTCTGGTGGGAAATTTTTTAACGGCAATCATAGTTAACTTCCAGTCGATGAAGACAATGTTGGCCAATGTATGGCATCCATTGGGGGGTTACAATTTCAGATCTGGGGGAGAAAAGATTTTTTTTTCAGTTTTACTGTGAAGCTGATCTTTCCAGGGTGGTGAAGGGGTCACCATGGACTTTCAATAACCATTTATTGGTTTTTGAAACCTTACAAGATGGTAAGGATCCATTGGAGGTTCCTCTACTAAAATCTGCTTTCTGGGTACAAATCCATAATCTTCGTACGAGGATATTTTCTGATGCTATAACAAAGCAGTTTGGAGATTTTATTTAGGAATTCATGGAATATGACACAAAAACGGTGGCGGTAGGATTGAAAAATTCATACAAATTCGGGTCATGTTGGATATACAACAACCATTGAAACGAAAGAAAAACCCATCTTAGCAAAGAAGAAAGAAATGTTTGTTACTTTCAAGTATGAAAAACTAATTACTTTTTGTTTTCTTTGTGGGAGATTAGGCCATGGCGAGAGTTTTTGCCCTATTCATATGGTAAAAGGCATTCAGGAATTGCCCATGGGATGGGATCTCACGCTTAAAGTGCGGTCTTAGAAATCGGTGACCGATAATAACATTTGGCTTCGGGAGTCGGTTAGTGCATAGGGAGGAAATCTGGGAGTATCAGGAGAAGATAAGGAGAAACCAAATCTGGGCAATAGTTTTGCCAACATCAAGCGTTATACAGGGAGCAATTTGGGACTCAACCTGGATGGCAAGTCAACGTTGCCAAATATGAAAATTGTCATTGTAGAGAATTTTGATGATGATATGCTAAATGAGGACATGCCCATTTCAGTTATGGATGGTAAAAGAATGGCCCAGATTGAATAGTGATGAATGTGGCTCGGTCGAGCAAATGGGAATGATGGGCTCAGAATTACGAAAGGGAGAAAATTCGAACATTCAAACGGCTGAACTTGTGGAGCAGGTTAACCATACATTATGAAAATTTTAAGTTGGAATGTTCGTGGGTTGGGGAATCCACGGCCCGTTCAAAAAGTTTAGCATTTGCTGAAAGAAAATCGTCCCCATGTTTTATTTTTTATTGAAACAAAAATTAATGCCAGTAGAATGGAGAAGATCAGGAAAAATTTTGGTTTTAGAAATGGAATAGATGTTTCCGCTGAAGGGTCGAGAGGAAGACTTTGTTTAGGTTGGAAGGAAGGATTGTCTGTTGTCCTTCGAAGTTTTAATGCAAACTGTATCGATGTATTGATCAATGATTCTGAATGTGGTCTGAGTTGGTGATTTACGGGCTTTTACGAATTACCAAATAAAAGGCGAATGGTCGAGTCGTGGGATCTATTAAAGTCTCTTGGACAAAGTTGTGATAGGCCTTAGGTGGTAATGGAAGACTTCAATGAAATTTTGTCAAATGAGGAGAAACAAGGTGGTCGACAAGGGAGATAGATTTGGAAAAATTTGAAGAGCCAATTTCCTTAGTTGCCAAATCTATCTCCCCTGTTTTAAAATCTGCCAAGATCATGTTGTTCATATTTTAAAATCTACCAATTTCCCTAGGTGCCTTGAGTGACACAAAATATGAACAACATGATCTTGGCAGATTTTAAAACAAGGGAGATAGATTTGGCAACTAAGGAAATTGGCTCTTTAAAAGCACTTGGGTATGATAGGCTCCTTGCACTTTTTTATTAACGTTTTTTGAGTATCATAGGAAAGGATGTCGCTATGTTTTGCATCAAGGTTCTCAATAGAGAAATTATGATTGCGGAGATAAATTTTACTCATATTATTTTAATTCCTAAAACAACGAATGCAAATGTTATGAATTCCTTTCGGCCAATTAGCTTATACTCCGTATTGTACAAGATTATCTCTAAAGTTATCATAAACAGATTGAAAATGGTGTTGGATGTTTGTATTGATGAGGCTCAAGGTGCTTTTATGCTGGGTCGTCTGATTTCAGATAATGTTATTGTGGCCTACGAGTTGATGCATGTGATAAAAAGGAAGAGGATTGAAAAGAAGGGATTGTTCGCTTGAAACTCAAAATGAGTAAAGCTTACAATCGGGTTGAATGGGGTTTTATTCAAGGCATGATGCTCAATATGGGGTTCGAAGCTAAATTGGTAGATCTTGTTATGTATTCCGTATCATCAGTTTCTTACTTTGTCAAGGTTAACAATGACTTTAGTGAAACATTTTCACCAAGTAGAGGTTTGCGTCAAGGGGACCGTTTGAGTCCCTACTTGTTCCTAATCTGTACAGAGAGGTTCCCGACGTTATTGAAACTTGCCAAACGGGATGGAAAAATGGCCGGCACTAAAGTCTATCATGAACGTCCCTCAATTATTCACCTTTTTTTTGTAAACGATAGTATCGTTTTTGGTGAGGGCATGGAGAGAGGGGGAGGTTATTAAGGAGATTTTAGCAAAATATGAACGTGCCTCTGGACAGCAGGTGAATTTTGACAAATCAGTAGTTTTTTTAAGTTCGAATACTGATAAAAATATATGTAGTCGATTTGTTGACTTGATGGAGGTATGTCGGGTTTTCAATATGGAACACTATTTCGGCCTCCCAACATTGGTGGGTAGGAAGAAGAATGAAGCTTTCAGTCAATTATATGATAGAATGAGATCGAAGGTCAATAGTTAGAGTACTCGTTTTCTTTCTCAAGGTGGAAAAGAAGTGTTTATTAAAATGGTCTTTCAGGCTCTTCTTACATACTCTATGTCGTGTTTCCTATTGTCTAAAACACTATGTAATGCTTTGGAACAGATTATGGGTAGATTCTAGTGGCAAAAAAGTGGTCATCGAAATGGGATGCATTGGTGTAAATGGTCAGACCTTAGCAAGCCTAAGGATGTTTCGGGCATGGGATTCCGTGATCTTTGCAAATTTAATATTGCCTTACTAGTTAAGCAAGGATGGCATTTCTAACTAAACCAGATTCGTTAGTAGCGCGTATCTTTAAAGTAAAATACTTCCCGATGACTACATTTTTAAAGGCACAATTAGGGGCTTACCCATCTTACGTGTGGCAAAGCATTTTTGCGGCTAGAAAGATGCTGAAAGATGGAGTCGACTGGAGAGTAGGCACTAGATTCGAAATCTTAGTTTGGATAGACCGATGGCTTCCAAAATGGGCTGGGGAAAATTCACAACACTATTATTATAGATTCGGTTGATAAGGTTTCTGATTTGATCACACTAAACCTAAAAAGATGGAATGAGGAGGTTCTTACCAATGTTTTCTCAAGGGAAGATGCTACAACAATCAGATGCGTGCCACTCTCTTTATTGGTGAAGGATGATAGACTCATATGGGTTGGCGATAGAACTACCGAGTATGCCATTCGGAGTGGGTACAAGACTCTTATAGGTCAACATACTATAGACAATAATGCTACTGATACAATAGAAATATACAAGAAAATTTGGCAACAGAAAATCCCCTCCAAAATAAAAATTACATCCTAGCATATTCTATATAATTGTATCCCTACTACTATGTTCTATACAACAGACGAACTGCGCAATCACCAATATGTCCAAGGTGCGGGTTGTGTTCAGAGTCCACAATACATGTGCTATTATGGTGTGGTCCTGCATAGGAAGTTTGGAAAAAAATTAACTTCTTCTAACCAACATATAATCGATGGGAGAATATCTAGATCTGGTTTGAAGATATTTTTATAAGCAATGATGGGTGTACCTGTAGTAGAATTCTAATAACCCTGTGGTCCATTTGGCACGCTCAAAATCAATTTGTAATGGAGGGAAAAGATCGATCAGTTTTAAAATTGAAAGTCTACTTAAGGAATTATATGTAATTAACCAGAAATTACCTGGGAAGCAAGATCAAATGATCTCTCAGTGGCTACCTTCAAAAGGGCAGGACATCAAGGTTAATTTTAATGCGGCGTTTAAGCTAGATCAACATCGTTCGTGCTCTGAGTTTGTTATTAGAAACGAATCTGGGCTAGTTATGGGATGTGGGGTGTAACACCCCTAACCCGTATCCGCTGCCAAAATAGGGTTTCAGAGCATTACTACCATTTGCAGATCACTAAAAAAAATTTTACTTAAATATTTACCAATTCAATGCATCAATAAATATATTACCATTCAATCAATGGCTTGGCACTTGCCTAAGCATCAACAATCAACACTTGTTAGTGTACTTACACATATTTCATATAAATTCTTATTTTCTCAATATGTCATATTTGAATTTAATACTCGTCTTAACTTACATATTTTCCTTATGTTAACATATAAAAGATAATTTCATATGTACATGTCATGATACATATCATTCTCTTACCGTGTCTTTAATAACATATATCATTTATTTTATTATATCATCATTTTATGCACCATCATTTCCTTATATCTTAGGTATATTTATTTCGGTAATAGTTCGTATTAAACTTAACATAATTTAAATTCCATGTACCTATACTTATTTCATTTATCTATCTTATTAATTATTTCATACAACTACTATTTTGTACATTTATTTCCATATGACCAATTCTGTAAATATTTCACATTACCATTTTGTATAACCAATTCATTTAACCATTTGTTATATTACCTGAATATTAGTTGTTCAAAAGATATCTTGACGTTTCTCTTCCACGATCTTATTTATCTTCGACATGATGCCATAGTGTCTTTCAACTATGGTCTTACTCATTTTCTGTCATGTTGCCATGGTATCATTCAACCATGGTCTTATTCATTTCTCCGTCGCGTTGCCATGGTATCTTTCAACCATGGTCTTACACTTTTCATATCAGGTTGCCATGGTATCTTTCAACCATGGTCTTACACATTTCATATCAGGTTGCCATGGTATCTTTCAACCATGGTCTTACTCGTTTCATATCACGTAGCCATGGTATCTTTCAACCATGGTCTTACACATTTCATATCAGGTTGCCATGATGTCTTTCAACCATGGTCTTACACATTTCATATCGAGAGCACACTCCCGCGAACCTCATCCTTACGGTGGGATTACCACCCAAAGCAAATCCTCAGAATATAAACTCATGAGTATTGTCGGGATTACCACCCAGCTAAATCCTCGCAACGACAATTACTCTAATGAGCTTGGATCCGAATTACCACCCAGCTAAATTCAGACCCTAATTCGGATTACCCGTCCGGGCTAAATCCATTTTCCACATATTCTTCGGAGGGCTATATCAGATAGGATCACCCGTCCGGCTAGATCCTTTTTACCGCAATTCCTTTTCGAGATCCATTGAATTTTCCTTTCATTCAACCGGATTTCTTTCCTTTTATCAAATATATCAATGTTTCATCAATTTTCATACAATGAATATTCAAATCATATTCACATCAATAACATACATTTCAAGTATTTAAGAATATAATTCAAGTTACATGAACTTACCTTATTGCTTGTTTGTGTTTATAATTTCATTAATCCGATATCTTTTCTTTTTCACGATCGAGTCTCATATTTGAGTCGCCCGGATCTCTTTTAAATAAATTGATCATCATTTTCATTCATTTCATATTCTAATGCATTTAATTAATGCTCTAAGCAAAATTACCATTTTGCCCCTAACCTTTTAATTAATGATGATTTCATCCTTAGGGTCAGAAAAATAAAATTCTTGCAATTTAATCCTTATTTCCAACTATTATTCTTATATATATTGATAACAGTCCATGAATTCTATAAAATATCAAAATTTTCCATAATTTCAATACTTTTCAATTTAATCCCTAAAACATGTTTTCCCCCGATCTTGAACTAAATTGATAATTTCGTTAAATTTTGTAATTTAAATAATAAAATAATCTATTTCATGCAATTTAGTCATTTCTGACATTTTTACAAAATTGCCCGTAAAGTTTTACTTTTATTCAATTTAGTCCCTGAGCCTAAAACATGCAAATTAGCCATGCTAGATGAATATTCATACATATTTTTCCTCCTCCTCCTCTCCATTCCACATCCTCAGTATAAACAACACACTTGTAGGTAACATTATCCATAATTTTCACTCTCTACTTATGTGAATATTCAAGCTGTCCATCTGTGTCATAGTCACTAAATTATTTTTATCTTGAGCTACAGAACTCCAAATTAAGATCCGATAATTTTTCCTGAAACTAGACTCATATATCTTCTTACAAAAAAAATTTCATAATTTTTGGTTGGGCCAATTAATACAGTTTATTCATTAAAGTCTCCCCTGTTCTGCTGTCTGACAGTTCCGACCCTTCTTCACTAAAAATTAATTATATTCTTGTACAAGATTCGAATGATGTCCTCGTTTGTTTCTCTTGAAAATAGACTCATTCAGGATTCTAAAAATATAAATTTAAGCCCCTAATTATTTTTATCCAATTTTTTATGATTTTCCAAATTCAGAACAGGGGAACTCGAAATCATTCTGACCTTGTCTCACAAAAGTTATTATATCTCATGATTTACAATTCCATTGCATACATAATTTCTTTTATAAGAAACTAGACTCAATAAGCTTTAATTTCATATTTCATTCATCCTCTAATTCGATTTATATAATTTTTGGTGATTTTTCAAAGTTAGACTACTGCTGCTGTCTAAAACAGTTTTAGTGCAAAATGTTGATTTCCATTTTGCCCCAAATTTCACAATTCATACAATTTAGTCCTTGCTCAACTAACCCCTCAATTAAGATAATTTTCTCAATTAATACTTTTTCTAGACATTATAAGTTATTTCATAACTATTGAAATTCAGAATTTCCATATGGAACTCTAACTTCAAACTCTTTTACAATTAGGTCCCAAACATTCACTTTCTATTCAATTCTTTCAATAAAATCAGCATATAAATAATTTAAAGCTCTAATTCCATGCCAAATCATCATATACTTCCAGCACATATTCATAGCAACTTTCAATTTCTTTCATAGAATCAAAAACTAATGAATTCAACAAGTGGACCTAGTTGTAAAAGTCACAAAAACATAAAAATTTCAAGGAGAAAGAAAGAATTAAACTTACATGAAGCTAGATTATGAAAACCAGCTTGAACCCTCCTCCATGGCTATTTTTCATCTGATGAATATGAAGAGAAATGAAGAGAATTCTAGATATTCCAATTTAATCCCATTTTTATTTAGCCAATTTTGGCAATTTTCCAATTTTGCCCTTATTTCATCCATTTCCTGATTTTTCTCAGCTATTGCCGCCCAAAATATCTCCTTTAGGATTATTTGCACTTTAGGTCCTTCCTCATTTGACAATTGAGCTATTTAATCCTTCTAGCAACTTTTACACCCTTTTCAATTTAGTCCTTTTTATTTAATTAACCACCCAAACGTCAAAATTTTCTGACTAAATTTTAATACTACCTCACCAACACTCCATAAATATTTATAAAAATATTTATGGCTCGATTTATGAAGTCGAGGACTCGATACCTCACTCTCGACCCAATTTACCTAATTAATTCTTTTAAATCACCAAATTCACTAATTCAAAAATGCTTTTATATTCGCATTTGGCTCATAGGTATTAATTTATTAAATTTTTAACTCACCTGTCGGATTTGGTGATCTCAAATCTCTATTCCCGATACCACCTGAAAATTAGGTCATATAAATATCTCTAGCATCATTATTACTTTCTAGATTTCTCTCTCTTCCAATTGACCATTTTGCCCTTCATTATCTTTTAAAATTCCATCCTTGAGTTATCATTTAATTTGGTAAAATTGCAATTTAGTCCCTTATAGTTCTTCATCTATTCAATTTTGGTCCTAATTCATCCATTTTCCTTAGTTTCTATATCATTCCACTCCTAAAATATTTGCACTATTGGTCCTTCAACTTTTTCATATTTACACTTTAATCCTTTAAATTTTGAGTATTTACTCTTGGGCCACAAAACTTTTCTCACTTTTACAATTTAGTCCTTTCTTGAATTAATATATCATAATATACTTCTCAATATTGACATAACTCAAAATTTCTCTTTTTGTCACTTTATTTCCTTATTTTACTATATTACTGATAATATTTTACTGTAAAAATTTCGGGGTATTACATGGGGTGCAGATGAATAGTTATGTTGCAGACGCTTTTTCTGCAGAAGCCATTTTCTGCATCTAAGCACTTCAGTTTACAAGAGATATGGGTTTCTATAACATAAAGGTTAAGGGGGACTCAAGGACTACGATTATTAAAGTCCAAAAACGTACTCTGGATAGATCTAAAATTGATGTGCTTATAGAAGAAATCTTACCTTTAGCCCTAACTTTTCACTTTATTTCATTTCGACATGCAGATAGATCAGTAAACACTATAGCCTACAAATTAGCAACAACAAGGTTTACAAAGGGAAACACAATGTTCTGGGTAAAAGAGGTACCTGAATACGTACTGGAGGCGGTGAATCATGATATGCCCCTTTAGTTTCTTCCACCAAGATCCATTACAATAGCCTTTTTTGCTTCATATTGGGGAATGATGAACTCAACTCTACCATCGGATCGCCTTGCTAGTTTGAAGGCCCGTTTTGCTTTCTCACATAAGAATTGGAATCGTCATCTCTAGTTTTGTCGAGGCTCATTTTACTTTTTTGCTTTTTTGCTTTGTGTTATGTTCAGTCAGTTTCGTTTTGCTGATTGTTTTATTGCTTGTTTTGAGTACAGTTGTGTGATGGGTTCTCGATTGTGAAGGGGACAGGGACACGTAGTTGGTTTATGTTTTTGTTTTGATCCATTAATAAAGTCTCGGTTTTATTCAAAAAAAAAAGATTTCAACAAATTTTTTTTTTAGAAATTTGATTAGATATATTCAAAGAGATTATTAGGCATTTTAGTCTAATTTTAACTATTAATGATGGAAAAAAAAATAGTCAAATAGATATTTATTTGTATCACCATAATTCTCACTAAAGTTGATCATGAGTCAAGTTAATGCAAACAATTAGGCACATTTTCTACCTTGACTCGAATAATGGGCCTGAAATTTTATCCAAGCTCGACCTACCGACATTAAATTTTTTAGATTATTTTTTATATAAAAAGTAAATTTTAAAAATATAATACATCAAATACCCAAAAAGCATCAAAATAAATATTTCCCAATAAATTAAAAATAAACTAAAAAAATCTTTATACTTAAATAACACCAAGATAAGTGCAATTTAATAAGTAAATGCCTCTGAAATAGTAGTAAAATTAAAAATATAATATGAATTATATAATATCCAAACAATAACAACAAAATAATAGTAATATAATAACAAAATGATAGTATAACAACATAACAACAGTAAACAAAAACAAATAGCAGCAAATTTTTTTGTCAAATTTAGGTGGGCCTGGGCCGAAAAAGTATTGCCTCAGCTTTGGGCATATTTTTTTGTCCAAGCATGTTTTTTCGATATTATATTTCAAGCGGGCTTTCTGGCTTAAACAAGTGACCCGACCTATGATCAGGTCTAATTCTCACAAAATATTTAATAATTTATAATTTGGCTTAATATAATATATATTTTTTGGGTCAAATTCAGGAGAGCCTATGTAAAAAAAGTCTTGTCTGAGGCTTGGGTTTAATTTTTTTTGTTCAAGCCCATTTTTCGAATCTATATCTTTGTCTAAATCCTCTCACTTTTGAGCGAGCCTTCGGACCTGGCTAGATGACTCGACCTATGATCATGTTTAATTCTCACTAAATATTTAATAATTATAATTTGGCACCTAAACTTCTTTTTTTGTCAAATAATAAAACAACATAACAGCAGTAAATAAAAACAAATAGCAACAAAATTTTTTTGTCAAATTCAGGCCGGGCTTAAGCTAAAAAAGTCTTGCCTGAAGTTTGAGCTTTATTTTTTTGTCCAATCCTATCTTTCGAGCTTATATTTTTACCCAAATTCTCTCACTTTTCGACTGGATGACTCGACCTATGGTTAGATCTAATTATCACTAAATTTTTAATAATTATAATTTTTATAAGTCAAATGAGAAGGTGGTATTCAAAACTCTACAGCCATATGTATTTCATGGTTTGTTCTTCTATGTTTCATTTTGGTCAATGATGTTTTGTGATGATTTCCACTTCCAATTCTTTTCCCATAAGATATTGTTGCTTTGTAAGAACCATATTCATTGGTCAACCACTGTATTATCAAGGATTTGGTAAAGTTTTTATTTTTGGGATCAAAGTTTAAGACTTTTTGTAGCTTTTTTAGATTAAACTACAAAAGAAAGCATGTGGATTTTCGGAAGTAAAGGACCATCAGGATTCTCTTCTTCTTCTACAGCAGAGGAAGTTACTCAAGGGATTGATGGATCTGCCCTCACTGCCATTGTTACAGGTTCGGTTTTGTCTTTTCTGGGTTTTTGTCTTGTCTTTCATTAATCGTTATAGTTTTCATTTTCTTAAGGTAAACTTTTGTTTGATCGGATAGTTTTGGGAAGATTTTCTTTTCATAGGGAGTACTAAGTTGGTGGGTCTTTGGTAATCAAATAACCTCGAATATGACAGAATTTTCGGGTCACCTCACTATTAATATGTTGTAGAGAGTTTAACTTGATGGATAAAATATGGAGGCTTGTCACTTTCAATGACTTATATCAGTTCATTTCAGGAGCATCGAGCGGTATCGGTGAAGAGACGACCCGTGTCCTTGCATTGCGCGGTGTCCACGTAGTTATGGCCGTAAGGAATATGGATGCCGGTCGGAATGTCAAAGAAGCAATATTAAAAGAAATACCTGGTGCTAAGATTGATGTAATGGAATTAGATCTAAGCTCAATGGCATCAATAAGAAAATTTGCATCACAATATCAATCCTCTAATCTTCCCTTGAATCTACTAATGTAAGAACTTTATATTCTTGCAGAGTTCAATTATTAAAGTTGTTGTCATACTAACATTTTCTTTCTTGGCTTGCAAGCAACAACGCTGGGGTCGTAACACCGTTCATGTTATCACACGACGGCATCGAATTGCATTTTGCAACCAACTATTTAGGTTCAAATAAAGTTATGTCTACATGAATCTCAAATCTAATGAGATGTAGTAACATTGACATATTTTGCAGGTCATTTTCTTCTAACCGATCTTCTGTTGGAGACTATGAAAAAAACAGCACGCGAAAGCAACATAGAAGGGAGGATTGTCAATGTATCTTCGATAGGTCATCGGCTTACGTATAGCGAGGGAATCCGTTTCGATAAAATCAACAACGAATCAGGGTAAATGAATCAGTTTTTATTGGTACAAGATATTTATAAAATGCTCGACCATTTCTTTCTTACCATTTGTTGCCAATTAACAGATACTACTCTTGGTATGCTTATGGACAATCAAAGCTTGCTAACATATTACATGCCAAGGAGCTTTCTAGGCGTCTAAAGGTACGGAATATAGTTAAGACGGCATTAACATGCCAAGTGAGAGATCTGAGGAATCATTTTTTCTGTTGTACATAAACAGGAAGATGGGGTGGAGATTACAGCAAATTCACTTCATCCCGGAGGAATACTGACCAATATTTTGCGCCACGATCATTGCATGAATGGTAATCCCTTCGAGTGGATTCACTTATATCCAAACACTTACGCTCGAGTCTAAAAACACATATACATTTCCTCAAAGCAGGCTTTTGTCATTTGATTGGGAAATATTTCCTCAAAAGTATTCCACAGGTATATTAGTCTTTACAAATTGTTGTGAGATTCATTAGAAGATAGATACAAGCACAAGTCCATATATTGCTTTTGTTTTGGTATGGTTGTAGGGAGCTGCCACTACATGTTATGTTGCATTACACCCACATGTTAAAGGTGTTAGTGGAGAATTTTTCAAGGACAGCAACATATGTAACACAAGCTCTATGGCTAAAGATGTAGATTTGGCTAAAAAACTATGGGATTTTAGCTTCACCTTGATCACTCCCAAGTAGGTTGGTTCACAAGGCCTTTTCTAAGACGATTTGCATTATGTCACTTTGATATATGAAATCAAAATTGTATGACTAAGCTTGAATATGTTCCATGTTGTACCAAAAATAATGTTATATTAATCCCTAAAAAAATAAATATATTTATCTTTGGTATTTCTTACAGCTATCATTACTATTCCCGGTTGGTATTTTTCATGTGTGACTGTTAAGGACGAGCAAACGGTTAATTTAGTTGATTCGATTGGTTTTTCTATCTTAACTAACTTAACCAACAATCATATACAACAATCAAATTGATTGACTTATATAGCATAAACCGATCTAAACAAGCCAACTTAACATTAGTTGGTTCTGTCGATTAACATATTTATTTAAAATATATTATAATATATATATAAAACTAATGAAAATATAAACATATTTAATCGATTTAATTGACTTAGGTAGATCAAGTTAATTTTTCCATTTATGAAATTCAGTATCTAATAATTGATTGATATTATCCAAATGAGAAAATCTCTTATGAGCTCTCTTAAACATTAAATTATTTTATTTAAACTTTTTAGTTATTAATTGAAATGAAAATATTTCATTTTTGGTCCTTTTAAAAAAATTAATAATACTATTTAATCCTTATTACCTTTAAAAATTTATATAAGTAAAATATTTCAACTTTGTTACTGTTCAAATCAGTCAAGATTATTTTTTTAACATTCCCCAATATTAATTTGCAGGGTTGTCAAAATTGTAGTTAATCAATTCATCAATCCTACCAATATAATTAAATAAATTATTAAAAATTTATAAAAATAAATAAATAAAAAATTAATTCAACCATTAATTTTATCGTTAATCAGTTTGATAACATCCTTTAGATCGGTACTTCAACCTTTTTTGATCCAGTCAAGTTTGATATAAAAATATTTTTTCCCTTAAATTATGAAAAAGATATTAAGATTCCCTTTAGATTGACATTTATTTTCAGTACAAAACTTTTAACTTCTTCCTTTTTTATCTCAGATTGCAATATAGCTACCTTATTTAATTTTAGAGCCACAGTTATTTTTACACTAATCCCCGTCCATCCGTCTTAGACAAAGGCTAAAGAAGATGCAATTGCCACGTTACAACATAAGCTGGTGGTCGCATTTAAGGTTGATGCGATTGCCACGTTACAACATAAAAGCTGGTGGTCGCTTTTTAAGTTTGATGATGAAGAAACGAAGTGATGGCTGGAATTTACAACGGAAAAAATGCAAATACCAAAGAGCAGTATGGCGTTGAGAGGTGCTGCAATGGCTGGTGGTGCTTGCATTGGAAGACAAAGAACCACCCCATTTCTCCTTTCATCTTCTCCATTATTTTTTAGGGTACGATCCCTTCATTCCCCTTCACATCCTCTCCTAAGATTCACATCTTTTCCTAACCCCAAAACTGGTATGCCTTCATTCCTTTTTTGTTTTTGGGTTACATATGCATTTTAATTTTCATTCAGGGAGTTTGATTTGTTACCAACTGTTGTACATTTTTTCCAGGATTTAAGTATCAGATTCGGGCAATACAAGAGGTAACTGCAGATGCTGTAAAATCCCAGAAAGGAAAAGAAGATGATGAACAAAATTCCCCACAAAATTGGAAGATTAAAATGCTTTATGATGGAGATTGTCCGCTTTGCATGCGTGAGGTACACCATTTTTCATATATATGGCTTATGATAATATTTGGTGTTCATTATTGTTGAGGGGAGGTCGGAGTCTGATTCCTCAAACAGCGGAGTTATTGTGTGTGAAGTGTCTATGCTCGGTTTTACCAGGTTTTTTCTCCCGATTCCGAAGAGAGCTTAACCGGATTCACGGAGGTTAGGAGTGTCTCGCCACCAAAGAAATATTGAGCATTTGCCTTAGTGGGGTTGGAGCCCATACACTTATATGGCATTAGTGGCTAAGAACACTACCACTTGACAGACCTCAAATCCCACCAAGGTCAAATGCTTAATATTTCCTTGGTAACGAGGCACTCCCTAAACTCCGTAAACCCGGTTGGGTTCTTCCCGGAGTTGGGAGACAAAACCCGGGGATAAAACCGAATATAGACACGCTGAGCATAATACCTCCACTGTTTGAGGGTCCGAGACTCCAACCTCCCCCTTAACAATGATCATAATCATTATCGCTCTGTTTAATTATTTTTGTTGTCATTAGGTTGATATGCTAAGGGAGAGAAATAAGCAATATGGCACTATCAAGTTTGTTGACATAAGTTCTGATGATTATTCTCCTGAAGAAAATCAAGGATTGGACTACAAAACTGTATGCTCATCATCTACATCATTTTTTTAATCTTTTACAGAAGTTAGCTATCTTGTGTGGTTTATCTTTCATTTCTTTTCAAGGTTATTGAACCCCTTTTTGATAAATTTCAAGGAACATGATTAGTAATCAAATGTAGGATTTGAATTGGTTCTGTTTGCTTTTTATAGGTTATGGGAAGAATTCATGCCATTCTCTCTGATGGAACTGTTGTCACAGATGTTGAGGTATGAATTCCTTAATTTATATAATGCTCTCCTGGATTGGAAGTATTCTTAGCCTAATTAGACTTTGGAACATGTTATAGTATGTAATCACTACAAGTTATCATATGTACATGTATAAGTTTCTATAGGCTCGGACTGAGATATAAGTGTTGGATAAGTGTATATGTATGACATGGGTGCATTCAGTATTTGGAAGGTCATATCCTCATATCCATCAAGGTCTACGGTGCTTTAAGAAAAATAAGGTAAAAGTACCATAAAGGCTTTTACTAAAAGCCAGATTGCATTTTGCTCCCTTTACTCAAAAAAAAGGCCAAATTAGTCCTCGTACGTTAGATCATAGAGCAAGTTAGTCCTTTTTATTAAAAATTACATCCATTTGTATGGTTAAAAATTGACATGCTTGGCAAAATAACTAGACAATAACATGTGGTGTCACATGTACCTCATGCTAACGCAAATGGACCAGTTTTTAACAGTAAAAATTGATGGAATTTTTAATGGACTTTGATCTAACATACAGTGGCTAATTTGCCCATTTTTCGAGTAGAAGGGGCAAAATGCAATCCGACCTCTAATACAGGGGCCTACATGATACTTTTACTAGAAAAATAAAGTCAGCACAATATAGTCAATAGGCATAAACAGTGTGCTTATTTGTACAAAAGGGTTTTAATTGAAGTGCTATAAAATGTTATTATATTGAAGAACAAACCAACAAGAGTCTAGTTCTAAGAGACTTTCCCCTTATTCCTTTATTTTTGTTTTGTTCCTCTTTAGAAGCATGCTGGACTGTAAGAATAAATTCAAAACATTGTTTACATTATTGATATCTTGCAGGCATTTAGAAAATTGTATGAGCAAGTTGGTCTTGGATGGGTTTATGCCATTACCAAATATGAACCAGTAAGCTTATATGCTTCCTTACATGACTTATATTAAGTTCTATTGATCTGCCCCTGCCCTTTCTAATCCATGCTATGATCTGTAGATTGCGACAATTGCCGATTCCATCTATGGTGTTTGGGCGAAATATCGTCTTCAAATTACTGGTAAAACATATGTTGTACTTGAAAGTTTCAAATGCTAGCTTGTAGATTTTACCGGGATCTCATGTTTTAAAGATTCCTGTTCTTCCTTTCAGGCCGGCCACCATTAGAAGAGGTCTTGGAGACAAGAAGAAAGAAAAAGGTACGCATACGGTAACTATCAGAGCTTTCAAGGTTCTATATTGTTGAAACCAAAATAGATAAGCTGGGTAGCCCACATGCTTAAGATGCTGGTTTTTTTGCTCTATAGCGCAAATGTTATCATTTCTATATTAACTCTTTTCAGATTTTTAGATATTCCTACCTTTGGAAAGTTAAATGTCCTTAGTCTCAACTGCGTGGCTTGTTAAAAGCTAGAGACCATAGTGTTAGTGTTACTTTTATCATCACCGTATTGTTAAAATCCTGTCTTTTTTCCTTCAAGCCAAACAAAGGTTAAGAATATGTCAAAAAGAATAAAAAAAAGAAAAAGAGTTACATTAAGAGAATAGAAGAGATTCTTTTGGTAAAAAGGTTTGAAATTTAGAAAAGTAGCCCCTCTAAACAAAACCAGAGTAATTTATCCCTATCAATTCCTAAAGTGAACAACTAAGGATAATTAATCACCAAGTTAACATGATTTTAATTGATATAATAATAAATTTAGCACTCAAAGTTTACAAATTCTATCAATTTGGTCTTAATTTAACAAATTTATCCTGCAATATTTGTGCAAATGTTGAGGTTGAATTTGTTGGTTTTTTTAGAATTAAGGTCAAAATGACAAAATATATAAACACATTTTTATACCAACCAAAATTATGTATAATTTATGAAAGACATTAACGCCATGATTATTCGTCCTTAGTTGCTCACTTTTGAAATTAATAGGGATTAAATTGCTCTTATTTTTTTAGAGTGACCAATTTGCTCAATTTCAAATTTGAGAAGGACTAGAGAAGTCTTTTTACCGGTTTCTTTTTAGTATTCTATTTTCTGATTTTATCAAATCTCTTTTGCTTTGTTTTTTATTTCTTTACAGGCTGACATATGCAATGACAACAATTGCAAGATATGAAGTTTCCTATTAATTGCAGATGACAAGATATTTTTGTGAAACCTTATCCTTATGATACGACCTTACACTCTTTTTTAACTTTCCAACATTATACAAGACATACAATTGACCTTCAGCAATTTGTCAAACTTCTGTATATTATTCATGTAATTAGCATATTAGATTATAAAGAAATATACTTTGAGAATTATGGACTTCCTGGTTTGTCCTTGATTACCTGCAGATTTGTTGTTTATTTGATGGATGAACTTTATTAGTGATGTGCACCGGAAATACCAGCCTGTGGTGGCTGGCACACTCCTAGGTCGGTTCATGGACAGACTCTTTTCTCTCTTTTCTCTTTAGTACTTACTGGTCAGGCTTTAGCAGCTTTGCAATAAACTCATCTATGTTCCTATCTGAGCTCCCACCTACACTAACAGCTCTTTTAGCAAGCTCTTTCCATTTCGATGCGTTACTCTTAATCTCTCCGCTTCTTTCTCCGATCATGACTTCCCTTAAACAATTCCCAAGTTCCTCCCTCGTGACGATCCCTTGGTCTTGTTTAGCTCTCACACCTACCTTCCATACATGCGCTAAGAACTTGGCATTAGTTGGCTGGTCACTCCATTGTGGCACACACACCATCGGCACGCCTAGGCTCAAGCCTTCTAGAGTTGAGTTCCATCCACAATGTGTTACGAAGCAGCCTACTGCTTGGTGAGCCAGCACCTCTAGTTGGTTGCACCATTTAACAACTAGCCCCATTTCTCCAATCGAGTCAATGAGCTCGAGCAGCTGGTTGTCTTTCAGTTCCTTTGCAACCCATAGGAAGGGCATATTACTTGCTTTCAAGCCCCATGCTATTTCCTGAAATTGTTCAGTGGAGACGCTTGCCATGCTTCCAAATGATACGTATACCACCGACTTTAATGGCTTTGAGTCCAGCCATTTGAGACACTGATCATTATCATAGTTCCACAGGCTAGCCCCATAGCTTGTATCTCCTTCAATTCGAGAATCTAAGTAGAATGACGGCACCATGGGACCAATCATTACCACGGGCCATTTTGCCATCAGAGCCTCGACCAGCTTTTTCAAATACAAGAAAAAAAAAAAAACTGTTATCATTTAGCTACAAAAAGCTTTGAACAAAACTGAGAATCCAGTTAATTACCTCACTTTCGAGCTCTTCGAAAGAGTTACAGAAAACCCAATCATTTTCCTCCCTAATGCCAAAAATATCCAAGATTAGTGCTAAATAAGCAGATTGACTGGTCGGCTGAGCAAGAAAACTTGGCAAATCAGATAAGTCGAGGGAAGGCAACCCAGGCATTGGCGGGGCTACTAAGGTTTCCTGTTTCGCAAGCAAATTCAAGCCACCTTGATTGATATGCCAATACAAGGAGCACACCGAAGCCGAGTTCGTCAACATCATAGCTGCAGAAATACCGAAATCTTTAGCTACATCAAGAGCCCAAGGCAGCATCAAATCGTACGCAACGCAACAGACCGGTGTCCCCGAGTTGTTAAGCTTCATAATCAGCTCTGTCAATGTTTTAGACCCTGCAGCTTTGAAGGATTCCAAGTAAGCTTGTAGAGTTGGAGCTTGGTTGAACCCTCCTTCATCAAAACCATCGGAGATCGGCTCGATAGCTATCGTACTGCTTACATTGATGGACTTGACGGTGTAAAGGGTGGTCGCTACGGTGGTTTTCACTCCTTTGGAGGTTAAGCGTTTAGCAAACTGGATGAGAGGGTTGATGTGGCCTTGTGCAGGGTATGTGACCACCAACACATGGGCATGGCTTCTCTGGTTTTGCATTATTTTTACTTTTGACAGATTTTGCTTTGCTTTAAGCAGAACAACTAGGAAATTATTTGAAGGCCTTTTAAAGAGAGTCGCTACTCTCATGGTCAAAAAATGTGCCTAACTTTTACTAGTAGACTACAATTTTGGAATTGATGTGACGGATCCAAGTGAGGTACAAACTAAATTAAAAAATTATTATATTATTAAAATGATATTTTTGTCTTTTTATATTTTTAATAAAACCATTAGGCTTGCATGTGATAATATTCGAATACTTGTCACTAGTATTTACAAAACTTTACTTTCATCTCGCCAATTAAAATTTTATTTTGATATTTATTTTTATACATCTGTATCATTATTTAAATTTGTTGGTATCACGGGTTAATTAAACACTAATTCGGTCAAGGAAATTACTACAATGCTTTTTCATATTGTTTATATATTATTATTATGGGTAAACCACAGCCAAGGTCATTAAACTATTAATAAGTTTACGTTTTGGTCATTCAATTTTAAAAAGTTAAAAAGTGATCATTAAATTATTCGAAAGTTTTCATTTAAGTTACTTTGGTTATAGTTTACCCTATTATTAATATTATTAGATACAAACCATATGTTTTATTTTAAATATATTAGATGGAAATTTGAAAATTAATTTTATAATTTTATAATTAAAAATTTTTATTTGTGAATTAATGAGAATTTTTACAATTATAATTATGAGAAATTTTATAATTTTGATTTTTTTATGTAGTCTACAATTATCATTAATTAATACAAGAGTTAATCAAAATTAAAATCTATCCAATAATGTTTTTCCGATGTATTGAGTTAATTTTATTAGAATTTTTTTTGATGAATTACAAAAGGAGTGTAAAATTCTAATAATAGTATAATTAACATAACTCGAATTCAGATCACACTTAAAATAGGTAATACATTGACTATAAAGTTGACATACGAAATTCAAGTTGAAATTTATTAATGGAGTTAACCAAGGACGAAGCATAGTAGAGACTATAGAGACATAATTCTCTTAAAATGGTAAATTTTTAATTTAATTTTTTATAATTTTAAAATTTTAAATTTTAAATTAATAATAAAAAAGATAAAAATTTGATTGAAGGAGCTATTCCCTAGTGATTTCAACTTCGACTCTATCCCAAAAAGACAAATTTCGCTTGTAATAACCATATCGAACTGGTCAACGAATGGTAAAGTTTTCATTTTGGGGATCTAAATACTGCAAATTTTTACAACCTTGCCAATAGAAAACTGCTACTTTTTCTTATATTTAGTGAATCCATAGTGTAGCTTTTCTAAATTAAACTGCAAAAGGAAACATGTGGATTTTTGGATGGAAGGGACCATCTGGGTTTTCTGCTTCTTCTACCGCAGAAGAAGTTACTCAAGGGATTGATGGATCTGCTCTCACTGCCATCGTTACAGGTTCTTTTTTTCTTTCCTATGTTGCTTTGTACTCCACATTTATATGGGTTTTTAGTATTGTCATTCATTATAGCTGTAATTAATTTTTCATTTCGTGGAAAGTACCAAGTTGTGTGGATCATTTATGTTTCTTCAGATTTTAGAAGTAAATAGAAAAATCAGTTCATTGTTTGGCTAGAAATATTAATAATAATAAAAAGGAAGTGAACATTTTTTAGATTTTTCTTATGAATTTATTCACTGTTCATCAAGCTTGTCATAATTAGTGATCTTGGTAATGATCTTTTTTTTTTTTTTATTGCAGAGAGATCATGTATGCTTTTTTCTTGATTCCAGTTTCTGGGTTTTGAGTATATAGAAAATAGAGTTAAATTTACAGTAGTTTATCAGATCTGTGACATAATAGGAGAATCCTTGGTCTGTGTTATTCAAATCAAAGAAGACTGGGAAAGGAAGCAAAAGACATAATTACAAATTTAACCTTTATGTTTATATTTTTATTTTTTTTTCAATTTGGCCTCTATTGGTTTTTTAGCTAAATTTTGCTCTCAAACTTTTTAAAAAGTGTCGAATTAGATGAAATACTGTGCCTTTATATTTGGTGCTTTTATGTTTTTCTCTTCATTACTTTTATCAGTCCATTTCAGGAGCATCAAGTGGTATTGGTGTAGAGACGACTCGAGTCCTCGCATTGCGCGGTGTCCACGTAGTTATGGCTGTAAGGAATGCAGATGCTGGTCGGAATGTCAAAGAATCAATACTAAAAGCAATCCCTAGTGCTAAGATTGATGTTATGGAATTGGATCTGAGCTCAATGGCATCAGTAAGGAAATTTGCATCACAATATCAATCCTCTAATCTTCCCTTGAACCTCCTAATGTAAGAACTTTAACCTACTGCAATTTCAATTATTATGATCTCTAATCTTAACCAATTTGTGCTTATGATTTCAGCTATTATTGAGTAAAAATATCATAGAGGCCCTTGTACCAGGAGACGGATTGCATTTTGCCTCCTTCACTCAAAAAATGGGCAAATTAATCCATATGCATTAGACCAAAAATTTCATCCATTTTTAATATTAAAAGCTGGTCTCTGTATGTCAGAATGAGATACACGTCACGTATAACTCTCTAGTTATTCTATCAGCCACACTAGTTTTTAGCAGAAAAAATGGATGAAAATTTTATCAGAAAAGACCAATTTGCTCTTTGATCTAATGTATAATGACTAATTTGATCATTTTTTGAGTAAATAGGGCAAAATGCAATCTGACTCGGCCTCCATTGTACTTATGCTTGTCAGATTGTGCATGAACTTCGTTAGATGAGAAGACTAACATTTTCTTTCTTTGCTTAAAAGCAACAATGCAGGGGTCATGGCAACTCCTTTCATGTTATCCCAAGATAAGATCGAGCTGCAGTTTGCGACCAACCATTTAGGTTCAATATATTTCATATAACTTTCATCTATAAATAATGTGTGGAGAATGAGTGCATTAATGTGATATACTTGGATTGAAAAATAGTTGCCATGTCTACGTGAAATCTTGAATCTAATGAAATATAGTAATTATTTTGCAGGTCATTTTCTTCTAACTGATCTTTTGTTGGAGACTATGAAAAGAACAGCACGTGAAAGCAACATAGAAGGGAGGATTGTCAATGTATCTTCGGAAGGGCACCGGATTGCGTACAGCGAGGGAATTCGTTTCGATAAAATCAACGATGAATCAGGGTAAAAAAACAAGTGATGACTGGCTTCACCACTTTGTTCCCTTTTTTGTGTATAAAAATCTTGGATCTCATTTTGTTTCTTGCCAATTTGCAGATACTACACTTGGTATGCTTACGGACAATCAAAGCTTGCTAACATATTACATGCCAAGGAGCTTGCTCGGCGTCTAAAGGTACGGAATACTGTTCAAATTCTCTGAAATATACGATCTATAAGTAAAATTACCGTGGAGACCTCTATACGAAGAGTCGAATTGTATTTTGTCTCATTTACTAAAAAATTGGAAAAGTAGTCCCTGTATGGTAGATTAAAGAACAAATTAGTCCTATTAAAAATTTCATCCATTTTTACTATTAAAAACTGATTCCTGTACATCAACTTGAAGTACACTCATCAAAACTTTCAACAAAAATAACCGGTTTGCTCTTTGATTCAACTACAATGATTAATGTGCCCCTTTTTTAGTAAATGGGGCAAAATACAATCCAACTCTTAGCACAGGAGACTCCATAGTACTTTTACCACAATCTAGTTCATTTACACAAATTCTTGAACCTCAGATCACTAAAGTATCATACGGGTTATAACTTGTTGACATGGAACTTTATGTCAATGAACTTCATTAATGAATTGTTCTGATACAATCGATATATTGAAAATTCTTTTGGTTGGATCTTTTTTTTTTTTTTTTAATTTTGCAAGAGGAGTGATTCTTTATTTGTGTGAAATTAAGGTTAGCATCTCTAAGCTTAAAGTGCTTTTTTTGCTTTGACATAATCAGGAAGAAGGGGTGGAGATTACTGCAAATTCACTTCATCCTGGAGCAATTATTTCGACCAATCTTATGCGCCATCATGGTTTAATCAATAGTAATCCTTCAAACCATTTTAGTTTTTGTTTTGGTATATTGGAAAGTTGTTTGAAGTTACATCAACTTTTCCTTTAACTTCCAATACATTGGTTTGATGCAGCCGTTGGTCAAATGTTGGGAAAATACTTCCTCAAAAATATTCCACAGGTAGATAAGATTTTCATTATGATAAAAACTGTGTTTCAAACTAGTACTATCACTCTCATACAGCTCATGTTGGTCCATATACATTGGCTTTCTTTTTGATATGGTTGTAGGGAGCTGCCACTACATGCTATGTTGCATTAAATCCACAAGTCAAAGGTGTTAGCGGAGAATATTTCTTAGACAGCAACATAGGTAACCCGAGCGCTAAGGCGAAGGATGCAGATTTGGCAAAAAAGCTATGGGACTTCAGCTGCACCTTGACCAATCCCAAGTAGTTAGTTGGTTCACAACGCCTTCGAGACGAGCTGCAGATGTTCGATGCTTAGTGCTGGTACTCTTTTAGCTGAAACTGTGATAAACCGTAATATTTTCATAGACATACAAAGGGTATATGGAATGATCCCAGTTTTATCGAGAAGATTTGAATGAAATGCAAAATATGTATAGACACTGAAAATGAAGAAATCATTGATAGTTTCAACTAGTAGTGTCCTCAGACTGCAAGAATCTGAAAACTAGTTTACAAAGATTAGCCCCACTGCAGTCACCACTGGTACTGGTACAGTGTCACTGCCGCAAGCCATATTTAGTAGTTCATGTAGATCATGATTATCACACAGTTCTTAATGCAGAAATTATAAGATTTAGAGAAGTACCATGTCAAGGAAAAAGAATGCATAACTAAGTCCTGACAGCGTAGGTAATAGGCTATCCAAAATCAACGATTGATTCTAATATGACGTGGTACTCACCTCTCTAGGAGTATTTGAAGTGCCTGTTCGTCGGAACACGATGAAGCCACGTGCAAGCAGTGTAGACACCCCAACATTATTGATACTCAAATGCCCAGTAATGGACATTCAACAGAAAAATTATATTATCAACAGAGCATATAAGACCTGATACAAAAGAGAGATATATGTAAGAGTTCTAGATTCAAGGTATATTACTTAAAAATTAGCTATTATGGCAAGAATGCTAAGAAGTTTCTTACTATTTTCCTCTCGCCATGTATGCCAAGAAGTTTCTTACTATTTTCCTCTCGCCATGTTTCTACTTTCGAGTCAAGATTCTAAATTAATCCCTCTTTGAGTCGTGACCAGGATATTTCCGAATCCAAAGGAAATAAGTAAGCAAATAATGGGATAAAAGTGATTAGGCTAAACAGCAAAGGCATGTAAGTTTTTCATTTATGATTCAATATAAATTGTAACAATAGTTGATGATGATATCAATTCAATCACCATGAACCAAATCCATAAACTACAAAGATACAATACAGACCTTTCATTTACACAAAGTATTGAACTAGACACTAGCTTAAGAAATAAACAGTACCCTGATTTATAGTTTGATCAAACATTCTCTCCTACGAAACATCTAACTGAAGGTCTTGAAGAATCAAAACCCTCTAGCCGAACCCTGCCAAATCTCGATAACTTGCTGATCTTTACGGGTCACAAACATCTTGTTCCCACCGAATGCCAAGTTCGTTATCCTCGAACCTCCCATATCCTTCACTCTCCCCATCATATTCTTTTTAAAATCCCTTTTCATCGACTGATCCTCACTACTGTTAGTAGTCTTGGCCGAACCCATTACAACCTCCGACCACAACTCGATATCCCCTCCTTTACTACAAAAAACTTGATTTCCATGGCTCTCGATTTTGCACCCAAACCCTTCTTTTTTCCCATTAATAATCTTCCTCTTATCACCAAGACAAATCCATGGATTACTATTACCATTCACACTGCTTAAACTCCTAAAATCTGTGTAAAAAACCTCACCAGAATTCACTCCGACTTTAAAAACTGCATTAAGATTATCCGAAACACAAATATCCGAAAAGCAATCGGTTTTCTCCTTCAATTCGAAAACTACATTACCAGATCTTATATCCCAAAACCTAATATTACCCGATACACCCGATAACCCACTATGTGACCCAGATGCCATAACTAACCCGTACCTTGAAACCCATCTCAGCTTTGTAGCTGGGATGGCTGAATCAATATCAGCCCCAAAAATCTCATTATGACCTATTTCAGTAACAGGGTTCAATGTATTCAAATCATAAACCATAATTGAATTAGAGTTTCTCCTACTGGATTCGAAACTAGTAAACAAGAACTCGCCTGATGAACCGATGGCTTGAACCGTGGAACCGGATCGGGTCGCGTTCTCCCAATTGAGAGTTTGTTTGACGGACCCGTTTTGAAGATCGAGGATCTGGAGCCCCGAGAAGTCCGTCGCACCGGCAGCAGCGGTATCAGGGGAAATCGCGAGTAATGAATCCACGGCTGGGAATTGCGTTAAGATCGTTGACTTTCTCGTCAACGACCAATCGAAAGACGTAATCTTGCTCCCGTGGGAAACATGGAGGGATCCAAACGGCGTAGTGGCGACGGCGGAAGGGGAGTCGCGGCCATTCAAGGGTAAAATCGAAGATTTCTGAAGGGCAAAAGCGTCTAATTGAGAAGGGTTGGTCAAAGAGTTCGTCAAAAGGGACTCAAGGCCGTAGTATCTCGACTCTTCGATGAGATCCCTAAGGTCAAAGTCTTTGACTTTGGACGGAAGAGCACCGGTACGGAGGAGTGAAAGGAGGAGCGAGAAGTAAACAGGGTCCCGGTCAACAAAACGATCCGACGTCGTTTCAGCCAATTGAGAAAGGAGAGAATTCGGTCCCGCTTGTGTTAATGTCTGTTTGGTCGTCTGAAAATTTTCGCCGCCGACGTTGATCGTTACGACATTGGTGGTGGTTAACTCCGGTTCTGGTTTCAAACACTGCATTTCTATTATTCCAAAAAAAAAAACCCAATGAATTATTTTTTAGATTTCTAAATTCCAAATTGACCCAAAAGAGAAAAACAAGGGAAAAAGAAAAAGCTGGAGAGACAAGATCCCAGAAAATTGTTTTTAGTTTTTGAGTAAGTTGTCGAGAGAGAAGAACCCTAATTGTAGGGGAAATTTGGGGGTAAGAGAAGATAAAGGGGATTTGATTATTTTGCGGTGTCGAAAGAAAAAGAGAGGTCAAAAGAGACGACAAGACATGTGGGCTATTGCTAGAAGCCAAACTCTTCACTATTTATTCGGCGATTTCTGTAATAAAGAAGAGAGAGCATAAACTGCACGTACAAGAATGCTCTTTTTTCTCCTTTTCTTACAAAAGAGAGGAGGTTCTTCACTTCTTTGTCATCATTTTATCGCAAGATTCGAGTTTTTTGTCACCATTTTATTACAAGATTTGTTTTTTGTTTTGATGAAGTTTTAGTCAAATTGATTGATAATTATTAATTATTATAAATATTGAGAGGATTTGTTTGAAAAAAAATCCGTTTAGAAAATGGGTCAAGTTTCAGGTAAATTTTTTCTGAGTCTAAGTTTAGTTCGAATTTGAAAAAAAAATTGTTTTTTTTATTTTTTTGTTGTCATTTCACTATCATATTGTTATTATCATTTTGTTGTTATTAGTTAGATATTATATAACTCTTATTTTATTGTTAATTTTGTTACTATTTTAGAAGTATTTATTTTTTAAGTTGTACTTATCTTATTATTTAAATATAAAGACTTTTTTAAAAATTTATTTTAATGTTTTTAGTGTATATGATGTATCATATTTTTAAATTTTACTTTTTATATAAAAAATTAATATATACGAACTGGGTTAAGTTTGAATTTTAGTTTTTTTATCCAAATCGAAGTTGGGTAAAATTTTAGACTCAGTTTTTGAACTAAGTCAAACCTAAACCTATCAAAACGAACCTAAAATTTTATTACGGCTCAAATCCGACTTAACCCTTTATCACCGACCTAATACAAGATGTACTTAAATAATATACATGATAATAGCAAAACCTTCCCAGGTTGATCTTAATTTACCACAAATCATGTTGATAGCTTTATAACATTCTGACATCCATTTCGATTAATCAACAACGGATTTTAGCCACAAATGCATTCAGAGATTTCGCTTATACGTTGATTTCGTCAATTAACTTCACCGCTATCAGAACTATTCTTAATATTTGTGGCACTAAGTGAAATAATAAATTAAAACTTTTTTAAAAAATTATAATTTGTAATATAATAAAAGTTGAAAAAAATTTAGGGTCTTAAAAGATAAATCATTTATGATGAAAAATTGAATGTCTTAGGCATTTAATTAATTTATTTTAGGGTTAGGTCTGTTGCTAACCCGGGGTTGATTATGCAAGTTTAGGTTTAGTTTATATT
This sequence comes from Gossypium anomalum, assembly GCA_025698475.1. NCBI lineage: Eukaryota > Viridiplantae > Streptophyta > Magnoliopsida > Malvales > Malvaceae > Gossypium > Gossypium anomalum. Next base: position 69,834,294 of record CM046957.1, on the reverse strand, counting down.
TTTGGAGGAAAAAAGTATGTTTAAGTAAAAGTTAAAATTTTCTACTTCTATTTTTGGCTAAAAATGTGCTTTTACAAAATCTTTTTTTTTTTTTTGGTCTAAAAAGCACATTTGGAAATCTCAAAAGCATGTTGTTTGATATTTTTTGTCTCAAAAATATTTCCTAAAAGTAATGCTAAATATTTTTTAGAAGCAATACTAAATTGGTCATTAGTAATATAAGGTACTCTACAAAGCAATCCATTGCATCTTTCCAAAATTTCCAAGCAATGAGAGTTATTAACCTTTATATATCCATCAACTTGTGAACGATCTAAAACCCATGAGACTCGGGTTGTAATGAAAGGAGGTTCTCTCAAGGGGCGAAGCTAGAAAAATTTTTTGGGGGGGTCGGAATTAAATTGTATATTTTTATGATAGTAAAAATATAAATTTACCATTTTAATAGCTTATATATTTATAATTTTTAAACGATTAAATCAAAATTTTATCATTTAGAGGGGTCAAAGTGCAATTTTATTATTATTAATTTAAAATTGTATAAATTATAAAGGAGTATAAATAGAAAAAAAATTCTATTTTAAGGTGGTAAAGGCCTGCCAACTCCCTTAGATTCGCCAATGAACTCTCCAAACTGTTTGAGTGAAAGAACAAAAAAGAATGTGTTCGATAAATTTACTATCCAATCCATATCTTCAACAATGCATAAATGGAGCACGGTGTCATCACACCAAATTCTCATTAGAAGTTAAGTAGTTGTGACAAACACTCCAAATAAAAGATTTAATCATTTGAAGAGCTTTAAGGTTTCATTAGAAGAGTACATGAGTCGGATTCGGGTTGATATTAATAAATCTTATGTTCGCCTAAACTTGTCCATATATCAACTCAAGCTCATTTTAGGCATATTTATACTTTTTTTTTAAAAATTTAAAAAATATATTTATATTATTTCTAATTTTTAATTTATTTATATATCATATATAGTCTTAACATTTTTTTTAATGTTTACACTATAGTAGTATTATATATTACTAGATTTAATTTTTATGTGTTATAAATTACATAATATATAAAAATAATATAATATAAAACATTACACACTTTTAAAAAAGTCAAGTTGAAGTTAAACATTAAATGTTCAAGTTCGAGCCTGAGTCCAATCTATATTCTAAACGAGACTAATTTTTTACTGGTCCCTTTCTGATTCATGCCTATAAACATGTATAAATTCCATACACGGTTTTCTGATTCATGCCTTAGTTCAATTTTACTAATTCAGCTAAAGTACCATTTTCATTTAAATAATTTTGTGTTTTCCCTGTTGTAGAAAAATCTTATACCATTAAATTAAGTTTCTACTCTTAAATAAATTAATAATAATAATAAAATGATTCTTTTGTTTTGGGTATTTGCGATTATTGTGGGTTTGGTTTTTTGTTCATAATTTACAGCAATCAAAGATGCTAATCATTTGTTTATTATACTTTTTTGATAAATTTGCAAGGTTAAACTCTCTCGATATATTTTACTATATTTTATTTTAATTACTTTTTAGCCTTTAATTTTTGAATTTTCATGTATCACAGCATGGCTTGTTGTTAATCGTTGGTTAAGTTGCTCAAAAGATTGGGTCTAATTGACATTGCTAGAGGCACATTTGGATCTCAGCATTCCATTGCACCAAATCGGGATTCTTAGTCTAATCGGCCTGGTGAAGTGACAAAAGACTATCGATCTCGACTTGCCCGACTTTGATCTCTGAAGAACCTTGACATGCAACCTCAATATACATATCATTGTTTTACACCACTGTATCAAATTTTTAGAACTATTAGATGTGCTATTTTTACACCAAGTGTGCACAAAATCAGAGACTGTTTTTCATATCTGTCTGCCTAAATTAGCAAAAATATAGTACAATATTGTAACCATAGAAATATTCCTATAAGACCCTGTTGTTTTAGTCACGAAGGACGCAAGCAACAGCCTTCACGGATCAGCCAGTCATGCAATATGCAATCTTAAGTAAAAGAAAAAACCCCTAAAATTATCTATAATTTGATTTGAATAAAATTGCATGCACTCTGTTGTTGTTACCAAATTGTTTGAATCCCCAGCCCAAGCCACACCTAAGTTCCTAAAATGATGTGGAAAATCAGAAGGCACCCCACTAAAATGCTTACCAGTTTTTTAACTTACACCAGGTTGCAGCATGGGGAAAAAGGACCAATTCTTGGGAATGCCATCATCGTTTCCGGCTACTTTCTCGTTGGCCCACCAATCGGAACTAACAATAGGCTTGTTATGGACATCCCCTCCATCGGGGTTGTCAAAATTGAATTCTTTAGCTGACCCGAGAGTGATGGATCGGTTCTTGTGGTGCTGTGGTTTGGCTTCCTTATCTGCTGGAGCTTTCTCTGGTCTTATGTTGCATGTTTCACCGACACGATATTCGTAAGTTTCCGCTGACTTAGAGTTTTCTTCTGTTTCTCTTGCTGCTTCGTTCTGTAGAGATACTTCAGCTTTCTCTGGTCTTTCATTGTATGTTTCACCAACACGACATTCATGAGTTTCCACCGACTTAGTAGCATTTTCTTCTATCTCGGCATTAACATTGTCGAAATTGAATTCTTTAAGTGACCCAAGAGTGATGGATCGGTTCTTATGGTGCTGTGGTTTGCCTTCGCCATCTGCTGGAGCTTGCTCTGGCCTTTCGTTGTATGTTTCACCAACACGACCTTCATAAGTTTCCACTGACTTAGTAGCATTTTCTTCTATCTCTCCATTAATATTGTCGAAATTGAATTCTTTAACTGACCCGAGAGTGATGGATCGGTTCTTATGGTGCTGTGGTTTGCCTTCCCTATCTGCTGGAGCTTTCTCTGGCTTTCCGTTGTATGTTTCACCAACTCTACATACAGAAGTATCCAACAACTTAGTGGCGTTTTCTTCTCTCTCTCTTGCTGCTTCATTCCATAGAGATTCTGCCACAGCTTCAGATGGTGTTGCTGTCTCAGTTTCCACACAACTAGCAGCTTTTTGATTTGTTAACTCGAATGAAACTCTATGATTAACCACAACCTGATCAGTTTGGTTTTCTCTAGCCACGCGTGGATGCGACACAATTTCAGAAATCTGATGATCCAGAAGAAAACCATTGCGAGGTGTGGATGTTGTACCATCTGGGGTTAAAGTACCAGAACCATGATATGATCCCCATTCACAGTTGGAAAGCTTATCAAGGTTCAAGAGCTTGGAAGGGTCACCCAGTTGGAACTCGGGAAAGCGTAGACCAGCAGTATAATCACCATCGAGGAAAGGAGATGAGGTGCCAGAACCGGAGATTCCTGAGCTTGGGGAGATCAATTGGCCTACAGGGCTCCCAGGTTGAAGATGATAAGACTGAAATTCATAGTGGGATATTGGGAATCGCTGCTCTCCATACTGGAGGTTGGGGCCAAGGAACTGGGCAAATGGCACCTCAGGCGAGGATGGTGTGGTCAAGTGAACTGACTCCGGAGGAGGTGTAAATGGAGCAGTTGAAGGTTCAGTGGGGAAAGCCGAGAAAACAGGTGGGGAAACTAACTGAGTTTCGTGAGCATAAGGGCCAATAGCAAAAATGGAAGCAGGCCCTGGAGAATACATACTTGCAGAAATAGATGTGAGAGACACTAAACCAGCTGGAGACTGTGTAGCAGAGGGGGGTTCAGATGGAAGGAAAGATGCAGGAGAAGAGGGTGGTGCAACAAAAGGAAGTGTAAAGGAGGATGCTTGGTTTGGATTTTCAGCAGCAGGCACATTACCACCAGAAGCACTTGTTTCGGAAACAAGAACAGCAGGCCCAATTCGCTTTTTTTGTTTGTAAGATCCAAAGCACCAATAAACACTCCACCAGCCACTCCATCTTCTCTTCTGAATGTCACCAATTTTATGATAAAACGGATTAATACAGTAAATTATACCAAATTCTTATGTAGTTAATAGGAAACCAAACAACTGGCAATGAAAGAAAAAGATCATATTACACAATAAGGCAATGCATCCTAATTGAAGCTTTGACCAAAGTGTATCAAGTAACGAAACAAATTAAAGCATCTATGCTCAAAACTTATTGGATATCATGCTACAATTATGCTTCAAACTGTTTGATAGAAAGAGTATGTATGCTTATCTCACACTTTTACCATCTAAATTAAGGTCAAGTAGCATATGCAATTCATACCCATTGTTTAAGTATTTCCGAAGCTTATCCTCGTGATTGTAAATGAGTATTCTTCAACTAGACCTCCACTACAAGGGAAATCATATACACAGACAGAACATACACAGAACCACTGATTATCCAGCTTGAATTCGGATGTTGAAATGGGATTTACCTTGATCTTAGTCAGGTAAGGCATACCTAGATTTCCACAATCGGAGCCTATACGAAACCTTCTAATTAACTCTTCCCACATTATGGACACAAAAAAAACTTAATGATACAAACAAATTCAAGGACAAATTTGTATAATACTCTTCTTCTTCTTTTGCTTCTTTACTTCTAATCTAGGAATCTAGGCCAAATGAAAGTAAAATTAGAAACAGTAATGAAGAAGATCACCTAGTTCACGATGTTTGCTGGGTAAATAAGGTATAGCGAATATAATAACAAAGAAACCATATATGTTGGTAAACACTGTTTCATCAACAAAGACAATTCTTAGAATCCTGAACTGCCAAGTACCAAAAAAGAAACAAGCTATAAATAAGAAAACCTTCAATTTCTAAATCTAACCACAAGCAACAGTAAAAAAAGATTCTTGATTCTGGAACAACTCAACCTTTAATAAATTTAAGCCTAAAATCACGTATTATTACGCTGAAAAGAAAGCTTAAACTTGATTCTAGTTAAAAAAAAAACTTATTAAATCACCATAACATAATCACAGAACCAAAAAAAGAAAATCAAATCGTGCAAAAAAACAGATCACGAAATGAATACCGAAGAAGTTTAAAAACATTTCCACAAATCAACCAAATTTTAAAACTCCATTGAAACAATCACAACAAAGAAAACACCCAAAAAAAAAAAAACTAAACGAAACATAAATTTAAAAATTATTTTACCTGAACCGTAGCTTGTGGAACACGATTCTCAGCTGAAGCGATCGCGTTAGCAGCAGCATGTATAGTCTCCAAAGTATTATTCAAAACTCTAGATTCTCCATTCGCGCCTCTCATTTCTACCTCTCTCTTTTTTTCCCGAGAAACAAACAGCTCAAAACTTTCTTCCCCTCCGAAAATGTCCAAATTTTCCCAGAAAAACAAAACAAACGAAAGAAGAAGGACGTAAACGGTGATTTATAGAAGAAGCTTCCGTAATGAAAAAAATCAAAAACTATATAATTTTTTTAAAAAAAATTATTAAATTCTTAAATCAAAAACCCCCTTTTTATATTATGTCAATGCAAAAACCCAAAAAAAAAAAAAAAAAAATCTTTTCTTTTTGCTTGAATGTTACTAACATTGTCTGGAATAAGTGTATAAGCAAACGCTTTCAAGGTCAAACACGGCAATGACTTGATTCTTTATAAATTTTATGTAATTATTGAAAAACCCCAACTTTATGCTAATGTTTTATATTATCCTTAATTATAAGCTCCATTTTACTTATTTGCCCTTTTCATTGAATATTTTATTTTAAAATTATTTTTTAAAACATTATTTTAATCTAAATTTAGAAGAAGAAAAAATACTATAATATGTTATTGACAAACTTAAATTAATATATTCAAAATTAAGGTTTTATTTGTCTCATATTACATTTTATTCACCTATGTTTGAAATACCACTTTTAGTCACTTACGTTATCATTTTGTTACGAAGCGGTCATTCTCCCATTAAGCTCTATTAACTTCCTAACAGCGATCTCACGTAGTAGTCCAAATTAAATTTATTTAATTAAAAACTTATTTTCATCCTAGACATCCAAGTTAGGATTTAAAATCTATTTAGACTACCACGTAGGGCTGTTGTTAGGAAGACAACAGAGTTTAACAGTAGAGTGACTACTTTGTAACAAAATGATAACGTAAGTGACTAAAACATAACATTTGAAACATAAATGACTAAAATATAATATGATGTAAATAAAAGTGATTAGTTTTATAATTTATCCTTAAAATTATTTAATTGAGGGTTGTAAATGCAATAATAAAAAAGTTAAATATTCTGTAATAAAAAAAATGTGATTGTTTTTAAAAATGTTTTTGTCAAAGGAGTGCACGTGTGCACATCCCTTACTTGGTAGCTTTCGTGCGCCTACCCACCCCCACTCCTTATAGAGGCAAAAATAAAAAAGAAAAAATTGGGTCCCATGTTCTCCTCTAAAATTCTCCCCCTTTACCCGCCGCTTCAACTAACTCTCACCATACCACCAATGTATATTTTTTAGGGTAAATTTCAAAATTATCACTTATATTATTATTTTGTTACAAAATGATCACTTTGTTATTAAGATTTATTATCTCCCAAATGAAAGTCCGACGTGGCAGTGAAAATAAGTTTTAAATGCTGACATAGATGTCTGGTTGGGATGAGAAAAGTTATTTTTTTTTTATGAAAATAGAATACAAAATTTTGGAATGTCCATCATGAATGATTTAGGTTTTAAGATAAATTTTCTTCAAATGTATATAATTGAATCAAAATCGAAGTTTTATGTATACATATGAACCACAATTGAAGTTTCATGTATATAATTGCACCAAATTAAAATTCATGTATCAAATTATATATTAGACTAAAGTTCATGTACGAGTTTGATATTTATCCTTTTTTTTATAATATTCTACGTATACAAGTTGAACAAACAGTTAAAAGGTTAAATTATTTTTTTTATATTTAATTGATTTTGATGGATTATCTTTTTACTGTAATCAAATTAATTTATTTTTACCATCTTAAATTAACTTAATTGAATCAATTTAAAATAGGTGAATTTAGTCGACTAAGTTCAAATTTATTATATTATATTTTAAAATGTAATTATAAAAATAAATATTTAAGATAAAAAAATATTAAAATCTTATATCAATCATTATTAGTTGGAGTTGTTATTCGTCAAAATGGATATAAACATATCAAAATTTTGATTCGAACAAAACTTAAATTACTCAGCATCGGTTTAAGACTGGAATGGTAACCTACTATTATAGGTACTTATGGATTGGGTTGGGTTAGGTTTAAGCATGATATTAATATACTTTATAATTGTTCAAGCCTGACTTGACTCGAAATATGAGTCTCTAATTTATCCCAAGTCCACTCATATTTGCAAAAGATTAACCCAAGCTCATTTTAGGGTCGCCCATGTTTATTTTTAATTTTTTTAAAAATATATTAAAATTTTTTATACAGTTATCTTAACATTATTTTAATATTTACATGAGAGTAGTATCGTATATTTAGTATAGATTTATTTTTTATGTGTTATAAATTATATAATATATATATAAATAGTATGATATAAAGTATTATAAACTTAAAACTGAGCTGAACTCAGGTCTTAAATTTTTAAACTTGAGCCGGCCTCATATTTGAACATATTTAATATTTTTGTTCAAACTCATTTTTTGATCCTAATATTTTTACCCGATCAATGAACAAATCTACGTGATACCGTAAATGAAACCTAAATTTTCAAAGATCCTAAAACCTTGACATTCACCAACACAACTGCCTCATATTTAAAATAATTAAAATAATATAAATGAAGCCAATTAAGTTGATGGGATCAATTATGAATTTTAATTATTAATAATTAACCCAAAAAGCCATCCTAACTAAAACCTTAACTGATTTAATCCATTGATTGAAAAAACCAACCTAATGAATGAGCTCCCCTAATTGAAATTACATTTATATACATTTATGTTATTCAATTTTTTAATATAATTAATTATATTCCATATATCTAATCTAATTAAAATTTATTTTTCTCTTAATTTAGTTGACACTGTTATTATTGCAATAATTAATAGCACGTTTAAACGCGTATATAAATAATAAAATAAGACATTTTGTATTTAAGATTAATTTATTGAATTAATAAATTTATAAATTTATATTTATATAATAAAGTTAATAATATCTATATCTTTCCCTAACTGAATTAAGTATTATGAAGTATGTATTATTTTAAAAGTATTTTTATTATTATATATCTTATATAGAAAAATATATACACAAAATAAGTAATAATTGGTATTTAATCAAAACTCTTATTTATAAAGAACTAACAATAATTGATTGAGTCTTAACTCGATTGGAATAGATATTATCAACGGCAGAGTGAGAAAAAAATTTTGGGGTTCAAAATTAAATTGTATATTTTTACGATAGTAAAAATGTAATTTTACCATTTTAATAGACTATATCTTTATAATTTTTAAAGAATTAAATCAATTTTTTTATTATTTTTGGGAGGCCAAAGTGCAATTCCATTACTAATTTAAAATTTTATAAATTATAAATAACCTAAATGGAAAATTTTCTATTTTAGGGGGTCGGGGACTTACCAATCCCCTTGGCTCCGCCATTGAGTATTATTGTCAATATAAGAGGAAGTGGGTTTGAGTGCGCAGAAACACATTATCCTTCTATTTATGAGTTACCGAGAGACTATGAATAATTTTAAGCATATATATATGACCAATTTGTTGAAAGAACTTTAACCCTCTTTTTCCCAAAAGAATTATGATGTCTTTTAACCTTCTTTTGAGATACTTAACAAATGATTTTGCTCCAAAATTTGCTTTAAACAAATATGTAATGATTTACCCCTTTTCAAGGGGAAAATTAGATTAAGACTAAATTTTAATCTTCTTTTGACCATCTAGTTTGACTAGTTGAGTTTATGATATGCTACCTTATTAGCCCCATTCCTTTAACCACTCTCAAGGTTATTTTTTATCCGACAAACTCTCAATCTCATCATTTGCTTTGTAATAGATGAACAACCCTTTTTATTCTTACTATTTTTTTTATGTTACGTGTTTTGTAAGTAAATATATATGCGAAATTATTTTATGGGCTATTTTTATTATATTAATTATGATTATTTAATAATTATTTAATAATTTTTTTGTAATTTTTTATGTTATCCATATATAATTTTGGTAATTTTTTTATTTTGAACCTTAAAAATTCAGGGTTTAAGGTCTAAAATTTAGGATTTAAGGTTCGAGTTTGAGTTTGGAGTTCAGGTTTAAGATTCAATAGCTAAAGTTTAGGGTTTGAGATTCAAGATAAAAAATTACCAAAATTATATATCAATGATATGAAAAAAATTGATGAAATGATATTAAATAATTGAAAAGAGACAATGGATAATGTGGTGGGAATGGTCCAAAATATAGTATGATTTTTCATATATTATGTTAAATTAAATTTTCATTTAACTTTAAGATAATAATATCTAAATCGGGTTAATGGCTTTGAAATGGTATTAAAAAAAGATGGTGACTTGTCAATTAAGTATTAACTCGATTGACATGGGTATTGTTGCCAATGTAAAAGGACATGGGTTCAAGTCAAACAAAAGTTTTTAAAAAATGAAAATTTTAACAGGGATTGATTGAAGTATTTTACCAATTATGATCAAATAAATGTTATCATTTTGAGATAATATCAAGTTGAGTCCCTTTCAATTACCAAGACTTTTATTTGAACTTTTTAAATCAAAATTTCCATCTTTTAACCCTAAAAAAATTGCAAATTTATTTCAACCTTCAATACCAAATTTTCTTTAATCTTTGGGAAACCAATGCCCCTAAAGTTCCTTTCTCCATTCCCTTTTAACCCTTTTGAAGGACAGCAGAGAAAAAGAAGTTGCTTTTGGAGCTACCTTTCACACTTTACATGTACATAATTTTTTTTGGATTAAAATATTTTTTATATTCCTTTTACAATTCATAGAGACTAATCTTTCAAGGTTCATGACTACTTCTCTTGACAATATTATCTTTAAAATTCGACCATAAATTCTCCTCTTTATAATATATAATGCGAGTTACTATTATACTCAACACGCAATGATTCATACTATAACTTGGGGGATTATTTCATCACTATAACTTCTCCTCATTGTTAAAAGCACTTTTTACTTTAACTTCATGGTTAGAGTTACATCAATTAGTTAAAAGTTAAACCCTCTAATCTTGCAAACCTTTATCCTATAGGGTTTCACACAATTATAGCCTTTTAGGGTTTGTGATAGTTTCTTTTTTTTTTTCTTTTCATACATTTATTTAGGTTTGAAAGTTTCTCTCGACAATATTATTTTTAAAGTTTAATATCTTAATAATATAACATAAGTTACTATTATACCCAACACGCATTGATTCATGTATAGTTACTATTATACCCAACACGCATTGATTCATGTATATGATTTTCACTTGGGGGATTATTTAATTACTATAGCTTGTCCTAAAGCACTTTTTACTTTAACTTTACAGTTAGAGTTACATCAATTAGTTAAAAGCTAAACCCTCTAATCTTTTAAACCATCATCCTATAGGGTTTCACACAATTATAGCCTTTTAAGGTTCGTGATAGTTCCCTTTTTTTTCTTTTTTCATACACTTATTTAGGCTTTTCTTTTTCTTTTTGTGCCTTGAAATTGAGTCCCCACAAGCAGTTTGGTGATGAATGATTAAAAAAACAGTATGCTTTTGGGAAAGGATATATGTAAATTAGTGTTTGATTAATTAAAACCTTGATAAAGATATACATATATATATAAGGAATGAATTGAGTTAACCAAAGTTCGAGACCAACTTTTGACCCATAAAGGCAAAAAATAAATAATGCTTGCAAAGTCCTTTTAGTTTTTACTATATATTGGGAAAGACCCTTTTAGGTCAAACAAATGTGTTTTTAATTAGTTTCTCTTATTATCTTTTTACTGTCTCACAATCATATTTATCTTTTTCTTCCTCTTTCACGGTTTTTTTATGGTGGGATGATTTGAAGAGCTTTAAGGAAAACAGAGAAAAAAAAATTGGCATAATCATAATTTTAATCTTTAATAGTTACATTTTTTTTTTAATTTGGCCCTTATTTTTTTAGCTAAATTTGACTCAACTTTTTAAAAAAAGAGTTCAATTACTATTTTATAATGAAACTATTAACTAAAACGTTTCATTTTTAAAATCGGCAGGCCGAATGACAATTCATGTTACTTCATGCTAATTTTTTATATTTTTTTGAATACTTTTTATAACTATTAAATTATTTATTGACGTGACATGTGAGATAAATAGTGTTTGTAGACCGTCACGTGGATTGTCACACCAACATCGTTAAAAATTAACATTTTCATTAAACAAAATGATTTTACAATTTCCGAAAAGTTAATAACAGATATAACTCAAAAAAAATAAGGATCAAATTGATAAAAACTGAAAATGTTAGAAAACTAAAGTTATCATTATTCCAATAGTTTTTTTTTTTTAATAGGAATACGAATATAAGCATGAAACATGTTACTGAGTATATGCAAATATGTCTATCATCTTACGTAAAATTTCTTCAAATAAATTTTTTTAAATAGTATTTAAAACACACAGGCATGTGTATAATAAACACGTGATAATCAACTATATATATAATTTTTTATTTATAATTTATAAAATTTTAAATTAATAATGATAAAATTTTATTTTAACCCTTATAAAAATAATAAAAATTAATTTAATTTTTTAAAAATTATAAAAATATAAACTAATAAAATAATATTTTTATTATAGTAAAAATATATAATTTAATTTTGATTATTTAAAAAAATTCTGAATAGAAAATGATCCAAAAATAGGAACTGATGAAATGATGATAATGAAAGACAAGACCTTAGACCTAACTTAGGCAAAGAGAAATGACTTCACAAAAGTGAATAATGGAAACACATGGGGAAAAAAAAAGTGGACGGATGTGTAAAAAATTAAAAATTAAATAAATTTAATGTTATGTCATATTCTTATCGTGTTTTGATTTTTTTTTTTTTTTTTGTGTGTGTTATATAGTCATGAGGTATTTAAATTTGGATTTGATTGAAAGAGAAAAGAAAGTTTGAGGTGACAAAGTGGGACACCTACAATTGCAAATCTTGATACTTAGATTTTTGCGTTGACCTTTTATGGTTTTTGTAGCATACATATGTATAGGCCATCAGAAATACTTTAAATTGCAAGTAACGGTGGGTTGTGGATTGTATTAGGGCCCCATAGAATCGAGTGAAAATTTTTAAATTTAACGAATTTTATTTTATTATTTTAATTTGATTTAAATTTTGTTTGAATTGAGTCGATTGAATTAAAATTCGTGTTGAATCAAGAGAAATTATTTGAGTTAAATTAAAAAAATTAAGCATGTTAAATTAAAATCTTGTTATAATATAACTAATTTTATGTTAGAGTATACAGATTTAAAACCATATATATTTAAAAACTTTTTCAAAACAAAATAATAATAAAAAATATTTTAGTATGATAAACTTAAATCATTAATTAACTTATTTAGATCCTAAAATTATTATTGTTTATATATTTTTTAGAACTTTTTAAAAAACATAAATTTTGGAATTTTTATAAATATCTTGAATTTTTAAAAATTATTCTGATTTTTTTTTTGTAATTTTTGTTGAGAGTGACCAATTTGCTCATTTTCAAACTTGACAGAGACTAAAAGGGTATTTATACTAACCTATTATTCGGATTATTCAATTTGTAAATTTAACTTGATTCGAACTCGAAACTCGAATTAGTTATTTGAGTTGACTCGAATAATTTGAATTTTTTTTATTTTTTTGAATAGAATCGAGTTTTGCTCACCGCTATTTTGTATAATGTGTGTTGTATTTCTTAAAAGGATAATTACACTTAAAAGGTGACTAAATTATTAATAGATTCACATTCTGATCACTTGACTTTAAAATGTTACAGAATAATTACTGAACAATATGAAAATTTTTGTTTAAGTAATTGAACTATTCAAAAGTTTTTATTTAAGTTGTTGGGTTGTTAAAGTTTTTTTTTTAAAGTTCGGCTAGCGAATTTCAAGTGATGATTTAACAATTAGTACGGTAGATCAGTACCTATTGATGAGTAGAAAAACATGTTTTAGATCTAAGTTGATCTAACGGTCAATATCAGAAATCGGAGAATAAAATTATTTAGATTTTAGCTCATGGATTTGTAATATTCAAAGTTGTTTCATGAAAAACAACTGAACTGTAGAAGAAAAAAATGATGGAGAGCTTTTGATTGGTGTAGGCGCTGTGAACAAAGGACATACGACAATAATTTTAATAGGCTAGTGACTTAAATGAAAACTTTCTAAATAGTTCAATAACCATTTTATAATTTTTTAAAACTAAGCATCCAAAATGTAAATATACTAATAATTTAATGACCTTGAAAATAATTTACCTTTTATATAAATAGAAGCTTTTTCCAAAGCATGATCTCACCAAAAATCTGCCACTTGGGTGGATAGATTTGGTTTCTACAAAAGTTATTAGGATAAAGGACGAGAGTATCTCTTAGAGTTTATAGGGAGGAGATCAAATTAATTTATTTAATGTTAAAAAATATGAAATTTTTTTTTTATTTTTTTCAACTACAAACAAATAAAAATTATTCGTAAAATTAATAAAAAAATTCTAAAATATTAACTTGAATTTATTTAATTTTTTAAGTGATATAAAAATTATTTTGGTTCATTTAGTAACAGACAAATTAATCGGCCACTATAATAAAGAAACCTACCAAACACATTCACTCAAGACAAAGCCTCAAGAACTAGAATCGAAATCCTAATTTTGTTGATGTTTGATCTCAACTTAAATTATTTTAATTTAAAATATTCAATCATAAATAAATTTGAAATTAAAATATCTAAACTTAAAATAATTAAAACTCGAAATGATGAAATAAAAAAATTAAATTTTAAACCTAATCAAGTTGATACCTAGTGGGAGCTAAAAATGAAAGATTATTCATTTAATCTTATTTTAAATTTATTTATATTTAATTTTACATTAAGACAAAAGGAAAATAAAGAGGGTTTTGGGGTCAATGTCGTGTTCACGTGGCTTGGGTGCATGGGGTTAACACGTGGAGGACGACTGCCGTAATAGATATTTTCATATTTCCTTACACAAGTATGGGCATTTATTTAATGCCTAAAGCAACCAACCAAGGCCCAATTTGCAATGCAAGTATGCAACTAAAAAACCTCACTGTGGATTGAGTTTACATGGAATGGAACATTTTTATTAAATATAGGACAACATAGACTCAAATGTGCTAGAGTATAACATCCTCCTATTTACGAGTAGAGAAAAAACTGAGTGATTTTAAGTATTGTATAAAGAAATAGATATAATCATAATTTATAACGAAATTATTCAAGATAAAAACCTTTCACTCTCACTTCCACAACACTAAAAACACACACACAAAAAACTCTCTAATTTATGACATAATTAAAAGCTTTATTTTGGCTTAAATATTATTTTCTTTGTCTATAACTCAATGAGCAGAGCAGCAAATGTTATTTGATACCATTTAAACAGCTAAGCTATAAAACTAAGCTAAGCTCTTTGAAGCAATCTCGAATACGTTCTCTGATAATCCATTGGCAGACATTATCGTCTCCAGTTGTTGCTGCAAAAATTGTATGCAAGTTTTTAGTGTTGTAATCCCACCCGATTGCGCACCGAAATAAAAAAAATATCGATACGTTTAGAAGAATAATGAAAAATTGCATTTTCGTTGTCAAATTATGGAACAAAGTTGTAACATTGGTCACAACAACATCGTAGGCAATTACATAGGATAAAACAGCTAAGAGGTCACTTACCTTGGCTAGTGTTTGACGGCTTTCATCGAAACGCCTCCACCTTGAGAAGGCTGACACCATGCGAGAGGCCACCTACAATATCGGAAGGTAAAATGTTACTTAAGAATAGCAAAAGGAAACCGTGTATGCCAGCCAGATGAGAAGTGGCCTAAGAGAAATTGGAGTACGACAAACCTGAGGATTTAGCTTGTCAAGTTGTAGTACTATTTCACCCAAGAACTTGTAGCCGGATCCATCCTTGGCGTGGAAATTCACAGGAGATCCACAAAATCCTCCGATAAGTGAGTATACCTATATTAACAAAATAACCCACAATTAAGCAGAAGACAAAAGACACCATCATATGCTTATGCATGTGCGTTGAAAGAGTTATCGATCACCTTGTTTGGATTACGAAGGTCGAATGCTGGATGATTTAAGAGTTTGCGAACATTCTCGACGTTACCGGGAATGTTAGACATGGCTTGAAGGGCAAACCATTTGTTCACAACCTAACAAAGAAGGTAAAAAAAAACGAGATTATCACATATGAGAAAAGAAGTTCAAACTATGTTTTCAGTAGAGGGGAAGTGGAAATTTACCAGGTAGTTATGTTGCCACTTGGTATAGAAGTCGGCCAAAACGTCATCACGAGTTTTACCTGGTTTCTGGGAAATGGCAGACAAAGCAGCAAATTGGTCTGTCATATTTGTTGCAGTCTTGTACTCGTGCAGTGCAAGCTCCGTCATCTCTGCATCTTCAAGGGAACCAAGATATGCTGGAAGTAGACAAATGTAAGACAATTAGATTATGTAAATTTCGACACATAAATTGCGCGGATATACATTAGAGCAAATACAAACCAAGAGCAGTATTCTTGAGGGCACGTCGGGCCATATTAGGATGGTCAAATACATACTCCTCTGAGCTTCTATTGTTCTCAACCTGTTAAAAGTGTCAAGAAGCACAAAGAAAATCAAGCCCATTTGCAAAATTCGCACTAGTCTATAAGTAATAAAGATTTGTTTATATAAGTGTATATAGCATACTGTGCTTAAAAACTCAGATTTTAGTTGTGAGGCAAGCTCCTTTCTAATGAAGGTTCGAACAGCATAAACAGCATCAGGATCAGCAACTTCCATCATATCCATTATTTCCCCTTCACCAGGGAGAGTAATTGCTTTTGCGATGAATTCCTGATAACAAGAGGCAGTTAAACATAAACTGTATGTTGGTTTCTATATATTGCACACGTCAACACTCCACTGGAACACGAAAGGGCTGATTTAAACAATACGGATTTCATATTTTCCAGTAAGGGAACTATCATCATACCTTATCCAAGCTTGGATCACAAAGTATGCTTTTGAGACCTTGAACAAATTTGGGATTCAAGGTCAATGGTTTGCTTTGTTGGAAATCAGCAACTAAGCTGAGCATGAGCTTCCTTGCCAGCACCTGTCCAGACTCCCAGCTATAAAAAAAAAAAAAAAAATCAAATGAACAAATCTAATATAATCCTCGATTATTAGATTAACAAGTATCCATGCTTTCAGAAAGACAAACCGATTAAACTCGTCCGAATCATGAGCGAGAAGGAAAAATAGGTCACTGTCGGAGAGATCAGATTCAAGACGGACAGGAGCACTATAGCCTCGCAGTAGAGATGGAATTGGCCGCTCGAATATATCACAAAACACAAATTCTTCTTCTTTCTGCTCAGAAACAACGAAAGAAAAGAAAATCAGAAAGAACATAAAGACATGCAACAGTCATGTTAACTAATAACCCCCTATGTGTCAATACGGTTTCATTCTAGTCATGGTCTTTTGTTCTCAAAGATGTTTAGACAATCTAAAGAAGAGTGTAAGTTCCTAGAGATAAAAGATGGAGCACGAGAGGATTTTCAAATGACCTTAGTTACTCGAAGAACAGTGCTGAGGACTGGTTGATTGTTGCTTGCAACAGACTGCAATGTCCCATCGTGATACACAGAAGATAGAGGCATGTCCTTTCCACTTGAGTCCAGTAGACCAACAGCTACTGGAATGAACATCGGTTCTTTAACAGGTTGCCCAGGAGTTGGGGGAGCCTCTTGACTGTGAAAATGCCGAAACAAGCATAAAGCTCAGCAGCAAGATATTTATGCCAAAATCGATGCTCATACTTGCAACAAAATTCAAGTTTGTATACCTAAACTTCAAAGAAAAAGTATGAGCCTCAGCATTGTAGGATGAAGTAACTTTTACTACAGGAGTCCCAGCTTGTGAATACCTGAGTGTTTCAAAAGTATTAAGCATCAAAACTATAAAATACCGAAGTAACTTTAAATAATAATAAAGAAAAGAAGATGACTGATCCATACCATAGCAAGAAGTTAGCAAAATCCGCACCATTTGCATCTTTCATGGCAGCAAAGAAGTCTTCGCAAGTTACTGCTTGCCCGTCATGCCTTTTAAAGTAAAGATCCATACCCTGAACATGAACAAATCATATTAATAAATCTGTCCAGGATAAGCAACTTTACATATATATACACTTAAATTTGAGACTCAAACATTCTTTAAATTTTAACCTTTCGGAACCCTTGAGTTCCTAGGAGTGTTTTGTACATCCTGACAACTTCAGCTCCCTGTCAAGTTGAATCATAAGTAAAATCCATTGATACATCAACATAGCTCTTTACCGCAAATACAGAGTCATAAACAAGAGAGAATCTGGTTAAGATTTTCAAACCTTTTCATAAACCTGTGGTAAAGAAAACAAAAAGACCAAGAAAAGAAGTAGAAAAATTAGATGCCTGGTAAAATAAAACAGTAAACAAGAAAAAAGATGCAAATGCAAGTAGCTAGGGCTTACCGTCACTGCAGTTGTTGATAACCCCATATTTGATTCACATAAAACAAGATAACGTGACAAAAACAAAAGTTCACATTAAAAAGGTATATGAATTATATCTATAAGAGGAAACTGATCCATGGACCCATTACGAATTTGTACTATATATAACAAAAACTTGCCTGTGTAGAAGTTGTCCATCTGTCAAAGGGAAAAAGGAGGTAAAAGTTAACATAACTCGGAAGCAAAAACTTTAAAGAGTTAACAAGCACGTGAAAACTTAAAGAAAAGGATAATAAATAAGGGAGATGCTTTAACACCTTAATGTAAGAATGTGGCCTAACCGGATGAGCCATGGGACCAGCATCCTGAACAATTGGAATCGGAGGAAAGTCAGCACTTAAGTAGGTCACACACACACTGAAGTATCTATTTGTAAATTTCACAGTAGTTGCAACATAATCACTCGATTAATTGGATATGTGGTCACTACAAAGTTGTGCAAGAAACATTAACCTGTGGGAATTGATAATTCCGAAGCTTTGAAACATCGGCAATCCTCTTCACTGTACGGCTTCCCATGTCAGATGAAAATTCCTACCAGCAACACAAGATTAATTAAAACCAACAACCCGATTATGTTACAATGAGGCTACATTTTTAATCTTGGTAATTGAAGAATAGTACCTGGTCACGGAACACAGTGAGGCCCTCCTTCAAGCTGAGCTGAAACCAATCCCGGCAAGTCACTCTGCAGTATTTCAGCTGATGTTATCCTGAACTTTGTTTATCATCGTAGTTTTAAATAGATTTAACATTGATAAACAAGTCTTCGGAATAACATATAATTCACCTACCTTCATCAATGAACCCCGCAGCAAAGTAAACATAAAATATATATATTAAAACATCATGTAATGACGAAGAAGACATATATGACAGATCAGAATTGGAAAACAAATCATTAAACAGTAAAGATCAACAATGAGCCTAAATGGGAAATAAACCGACCTGTTGCCAGTCCAGTTGTGAAAATACTGCAAGAAAGCAAGGAATAAAATCAAATGAGAACATATCAAATCCATATATAACATATTTGAAAAAGGGCATCTTCAAAATTTATATCCACAACAAACCTCGTGACCAATAACACCCAAAATTGCAGCATAATCAGCATCTGAAGCAGTTTCAGGAGAAGCCAAAACAAGCTTTGAATTGAAAATCTAAGGCATGCAATAGAAACATACTTCAATAAGATGAACAGTAAATAAATTTAAATGGTTTGACCAGATAAGCCAGAAGTCATACATTCAGACTCTTGTTCTCCATGGCTCCCCTGCATAAGGAAGAACAAAGCAGGTTGGCATCGACAGAGATGAACATTGCATATAACTAAGAAAAAAGCAAAGAATAGAAACTGTAAATCAAATGCTCAATCTTGTTTGAGAAGAATGCATCTTACATGTTGAAATCAGGAACAGCGACAACATTGAAAAGATCCAGGTCATACTCAAGACCAAAAACCTACAAGAGAATAAGATTTTAAATGAGGAGATCAAATAATCTCAATACCACAATAAGAACAATGTAAGGATATAAAGACTGACATCTTCATCCCACTTCATAGCTGCTTTAAGCGAATACATGGCATGTGCAGTCTTGGGTACATCTTGTGCTGGGGTCCAGATCCTTAGAGCCACTTTTCGGCCAGAGCGGGTAACAAATGTGTCATCTCTGCTCTCCAATTGGCCGGCTACTAAGGCAAACAAGTAACATGGCTTCTTAAAGGGATCTTCCCATACAGCATAATGTTTGCCACCCTGCAACAATCCAGAAAAATAACAATGAGCAACAGTCTCAACTCCTAAAAAACAAAAAGAGACTACCATAAAAAGTGAAGCTTGCCTCAAGGGTTCCTTGCTCTATGAGATTTCCATTAGATAACAATACAGGATACAGTAACTTATCAGCTTCGATACGGCATGTGTATTTTGCCATTATATCAGGACGGTCCTGTTCACAAGGTAATCATATCAACAAGGCATAAAACAGATTCACACATCGAAAAGAAAAAATAATATCCAATATATGTTTCAATATCTTACTTGATAAAATGTAATTTTCCTGAAACCCTCAGCTTCACATTGTGTACAGAAATTCCCAGATGACTTGTAGAGCCCCTAGAGTGAGAAATTAAAATTTACAACATGGGCATTAGGGCAAAAATACCACACATTACGGAACCAAAACAATAATAACAATAATGCCTCACCTCCAATGAAGTGTTGTTCTGAGGTTGTATCTCAGTATCAATTTCCAAAGTAAATTTGCCTTGTGGTGTTGATGGAAGTGTCAAATGTCGTGAGTCTAAATGATAATCTCCCTCCTGCCAATGACAAATAAGCATAATAAAACAATGTATCTTCAGAGCCATTTCAATAATTAGGCCACGAAGCCTACTTTGAGAAATGTAATAAACAATATACCTTCAGTTCCTTGCCATCAACCTTGATTGAAATTAGCTTCAGATCTACCCCATCCAAAACCAATGGAGCAGAAGAACCTGTTCTACAAAATACATTAGTATGATATAAAGAATAATGAAAAAAAAAAAAAAAAAAAGGTGTTTATCAACATAAAACTTTAAGAACTAGATTCTCATGAAGAAAAATACAGAGCCAAGTTGTAAATTTCCCCTTAGTGAGAATGAAATTTCTTGCCAACATTGTCAAAATCAGAGACATAATCTAAAAATGATAATTCAAGTATTAGGAGCAAAGTATAATGATTACAATACCTTCAACACGGGGGAACACAGTTATTTTTGAAGCAACAATTGTTTTCTCCTCACCCAATGAAAATCTCAAATCCACCTGAAATGCTATTTTCATAAGTACAAGGAAGCACAAGCAAATGCCATATAAAAAGGTTCAGAACCCTAGCTGGAGTATTGAACTAGTTACAATTTATACCGTGTCAAAGTAGTAGTCAGGGGACTTGTAGTCCTTAAGAAAGATTTCTTTAGGTGCATCCATTTCGGATTCTTCAACTCGCTTAGGTAAAGGTTCCGTTGCAACTGAACAAATCAGCCTTCTGCTGGTTTCTCTTGCCCTCTGAAACAATTTACCCAAAATAACAGAAGTAACTATAAGAGGCCACATCATATTTGATGATAGAAACATCCATGGAAACTTCGATAAGACCATACAAATATGAGCCTTCCAATAAAAGCATACACGTAAGCATGTCTCAGTTTTAAAGAGCAAACATTGATAGATGCAAAACATAGCAACTTACATAAGGCGAAGAATGTGGAAACCTGTAATTTCTTCTATGCGTGGCCTAAAAAAATACAAGAAGAAAACTTTCAGCCATTAATGCACGATGGCGAGATAAAAATTATTATTCCGAAAAAAAGGAACCCCAGTATGTTATATTAGATAACTAACAAAATGCACAAACCTCTAGAGCCGAGAAACACCTATACCCAGATATACTCTTCACTGAACAGACACTCCTTTTAACCTGAAGCAGCAAAGTAAACAACAGAAAAATATTTAAACCAATCCATCCAGCCAAAACTAGCAATTTCACAATCACCCTTCTTGCCAGTCATAGAATACAATAATTTGCATATGCAGAAGCCAACATGTAAAGAAGCTGTGCAATGTGTACAAGTGATATTCATTTCTAAGTTTTGAAGAACATAAACTTCACTCTGATGAATTTAAAAAAAAAAAAAAAACACACTACAATTTATAGGGGAGCATAAGAACAAATATGTCACTGAATCCCACAAAACAAAATAATATATATTCCTAACTATCCAACATCATTTCATAATCTTGAAATCTAATCATAGACTTTCAATGGCAAAAAACTCAAAACCATAGAAGCAAACAAAGCGATATTCATAAAGGAGAAAATGAGCAGTGGATAATCACAGGAGCAGAAGAGATCAAACCCAAAAGACTGGTCCTTGCCAAACACGAACTTTTGCAAGGAAGAATCAACCGGGCCATTCAAAAAATCAAAATAAATACCCTCCTATATATATACCGTTTTAACTACGACATAAAAGTAATAATAACAAACTACCAACTTTAATCCCCAAAAGTGTTTCTTTAGATGAAATAATAAATACCCAGAGTGGCTAAAACCCTAAATCAGAAAACAACTCAGAAGAGAAAAACAGAGCACAAACAGGAGAGGGGGTTCTTATAAAAGGATAAATATATTATGTTATCATAATATGGATAAAACATAAAAAAATATGGACAAGAAAATTCAATGAAAATGGTAAATAAATAAATAAAAAAAAAAAAAACTGGTAACTGAGAAATATATATATATGCTTCAAAAAAATGGATTAAAATCGGAAGAAAATGGATTTTACCAAATGATAGATCAGATGGAAAGGAAAAACAGAGGATTTCTGGAAGTGTGGGAACCAAAGAGATTGATTGGTGACACACAAACAAGGTAGTATTACTATTTATTCTATTTTTAATTTTTTTACTTTGCTATAATAATTTAATTAAAATTTACGTGTAATTTTCTTATTGGTTGATAGTAGACTAGATTTGTTCGTTTTTAACGTAAGAGGATCTATCACTATCGGGTTATCTTGAGTGCTTTTAAGATTAGACGATTTAAAAAAGAGCTTAAATGGGTTTGACCCAAATTTTTGAGGTTTTAGGGCTGTGATAATGTTGGGTCTTGATTGAGGTGGCCCAACTAAATAGCTAAGCTTTAAATAAAAAGGTCAAATCACTTTTTTGGTCCTCATTTTGGCAGCTTTTCTCACATTTGTGTCTGAACTTGGTAGTTGTTACCACATTGAGACCTGAACTTTATTTTATCCAAGTTGAGCCTTAAACTTGGCAATTGTTCTTTTATATTGTGGCTTGAACTTTGTTTTTATCCAATTTAGACCTTGAAAACACTAAAGTTACCTCGAAATTCAAATTGTTCTCAAATATTTTTAATATAATAAATTAAATTTTATTAAAATCAATAAAGTTACCTTTTAATTAACCTTGAGGAAGAATGAAAATTTTGATAAAAAAACTAAATAAATATAAACACTTTATTGAAATGAAAAATAATTTATTCTTAATAGCGTAACAAAAAGGGTTGCGGAATATTTTGCTTTGGGTCGTGACTTGTAAAGAATATTGCCTATTCTTTTTATTTTTTATTTTTTTTGGAGGGGTTGTAAAATTGATTGATAGTATATAATTGAGTGAAAGAGATGAAAAACGAGAAAGGTAAAAATAATTTGTTCATAGTAGAAAGTTTTATTTATAAACAGAATTGATTAAGTATTTAAGTTAAATATATGGTTATGGTAATTAAGGTATGAAATTAAGAAATTTGTAATGATATTCATAATCGTAAGAGAAAAGATTGGTAAATCGATTTTATGTATTAATTTATGTAGCATGCTTTAATATATGCTATTGTTTTTTGAAATTTATTATTTAATAAATTAAAATTATTTTTATTGTAATTGTAGATAGAAATTTTGGTGAGTAAAAAAAATACTAATTCAATTAATTACATGTATTTTCTTTGTTTAAATTATTTTATAGCATCTCTTATCAACAATTAATCAATTAGAGGATTGAAAAACTAAAATTAGGACTAAAAATTCTGTATGTTTTAGTAAATCAAGTAAAATGCATTGAATGGTAATATAAGTGACAAAATTAGGTAAAATTATAATGTAAATATAATTATTTTGATTTCAAAATTAGTCATGTTGGTGTAACCTATGAATTGTCATATAGGAAAAATAATATTTATTTAAAACAAAAAATTTAAAGTAATTAAAAATGTTAAATACTAATAGACTCCTCTAATTACAATATTTAAAAATTGAAATGTCAAGCAATCAATGGTGCCACTTGTCGGTATCAGAATTATCTAAAAACTTAAACTTTCCAAAATTGCTAGTAGAGTGAAAAAAACTCATGATGAAGATACTTACTTGTGTTTATTAATTATTTTTGCAAATATATTTCCATATCTAAAAGGAAGATTTGAGTTTCCTTAGTAAGGACAATTGCCCCCACGCAGGATCGAACTACGTACCTTCAGTTTACAAGACTGACGCTCTACCACTGAGCTATAGGGGCTTCGTTGATCTTAAGTCTTAACCCAACATAATCACTTAAAAATCCAGAAATCGGAAGCCAACCTTCAAGGTTAAAGTTGGTACCTAAGCTTTTTTTTATCCAATTAGGTACTTGAACTTGGCTTTAAGGTTCAATTTGGTACCTAAAGTTTATTTTGGTCGAATTAGACACTTAAACCTTTTGGTTCAAATTAGTACTTGCAATAAATGACTTATTTGAACCAATTTGGACTATGAAGCCAAGTTTATGCACTAATTTGAATAAAAAAAACCAAGTTCAAGTACTTATCAGATCAAAAAAAAGTTTAGGTATTAAATTAAACATTGAGGGAAGTTTAGGTACCTAACTAAACAAAAAAAGAAACTTTTAAGTTCTAATTTGAACTTATTATACCCCCTATGCCTTTGGACTAGTGATAACATGAGAAATGACCGAAAAGACACCCGTGAATGACTCCTCCGCTCTAGCATTTGGAGGGTCACTAGGTTATCAATGTCTCGAGAAGCCTACTTCCAGCCTACCTCCCGTTTTCCTCTGAAGAATCCTAATTGGTCATCCTTGCAGATGAGCTATCAACTACCTCCGAGATGGCCTTGTCTACTGACCTTCCTAAACAAGCCACCCGTCCCTCATGGCACCTGCTATTTTATTGAGAACATGACTCTTGGGCCACCAAATTCCACCTAAACGTAACAACCATGAATTGCCACTTAGAAGGAATGACAGAATGAGTTATATGACAGACATCCTTCTCATGCGCAATGATGACAACACCTCCAATTACAGAACCTCCACTATATATACCCTCTAACTCGACGAAGAAATGATCACCTTTAAGCATTCTAGCTTCTATATTACCCTTAGCACTCTACTTCCCCAACTTCTTTGCTCACTTTCTTCTTCCAACTTTCCGCCCTGTAGGATGAACTGGCCTTCAACACTACCACATCCTTTTTACCTACACTATTGTTGCTACTCGCGTCAATATAAGCTTAAAATCAAGTGTAATTACCAAAATATATGTTCCCCAAAGAAATAATAACAATCAATAAATATTTTATTTAATTCTAACATCCGCAATACTCGCTCAATTTCTCCAGTTCTGAGTGGGGACCTCTTTCTTTACCAAAATATATAAAAATCAGTAAGACCCCTCCAACTTGCAAAAGAATACAGGATAATGGGTTGCTTATCCACCGCCAAAGTCCAATCATTTTATCAAAACCAGACAATTTCTAGTCCAAATCAAGTGCCATGCCAGTGGTTTTTCACTATCAATATGAAAAAAGTGCACAAGACAGTGAAGTGTAAGATGAAATCTGCAGGCACACACCAGATCAGATTTTGAAAGGCGTGGACCTTTTTTCCCTAGGAAACAAAATGTAGCAAAGATTTGATCAAAGATGTACCTGCATCACATGTATTAAAGTTATTTTGATTTGATGCAAATTGCAAACTGTGGATGAATATTTTTCAAATGTTGAAACAGCAAGTGGGATTTTTTATTTACACATCATCATCCATTGAAAATAAAAAGACACAAAGAGGGGGCAGGAATTTTTCCATATACCCCCCCAACAAGTTGTTTGTCAGGTTTTAAATTATGTACAACACAAGGGAATTTTTTCTAAAGGCACATATCAGCTTAAGGGTCAGCTTTTCCAGCTATTTCCTCGTCATCCGAGGCAGCATATTCGTCATCGCTTAGTTCTTCATCACTGGACTTCTCTTCAGGGGCTGCTCCAATATCTTCTGGCTTGGCATACTTCTCACAATACTCTGAAATGCCAAAAAAATACAAAAACCATACATTGGAAGGACGCATGTTGCAATAGAAGTAAACTTGCTTATCATGCTTCGAAAGAAAAATGAATTGCAATGCCGGTAAACCCTTTAAAGCGATTGTCACGGTTTGTCAGTCCTAATGTATTAAAGATGTGAGAAAGTAGGTGAAATGGAATGACCACAACAAATAGGTCAAGTGGGTCTATCTATTGCCAGCTACCATTTATCTATTTGGACTGAAAATGGCCTATTATTAAGGCATCATCTCCCTTTTCCAAATACAAATACGTCAGAAATCTCATGTAGTCTATAACCCAATATAAGAAAAGTAGCCAAAAATTGCAAACAAAGGACAGCCAATGGTAATAGATAACAAGCTTAAACTTCAAGTCTCTCTCTAAGTATTGATAACAAGTTTGCCATGAATGTAAAAGAAAAAAAACAAACGATCTCTCCAAACCCTTAAGGAATATTTTTCCTATATCGATCAACGCTGGGTTCATTCTTGTTCCTCTTTTAGTTATGACTAAGAGTTAATTCAATCATATATGAAGTTACAGACAACCAAGCCATTGGAAATGATCTTTACAATTCCGTACTTAACTCACATTATGCACCATATCCGCATCCCTCCAAGCTAGTAGAAGATGAAGTAAAATGTTTTTCGCATGGTTCAAAGAGATTAAACGCATCCTAAATTTCAATTTGCATCATGACTATCCTAAAGTGATATTGCAAATAACTTAAAACACGAAACAGAAACAGAAACAGAACAGAAGTTTCTTCCACTTATAGCAAGGGTATGATAACTCGAAAAGAAAAGCAAAATAGCAAATGGTCCATAAGCATCCTTTAAAATGGCTTGTATGGACAAGTCAAAAAAGTGGTGCAAATTGCTGGAGAACAGATAAGCAGGAGTTGTGAATACAAAACAAAGAAATGTGGAAAAAGTACCATGGAGGCCCCTGTACTAAGAGTCAAATTGTATTTTGCCTCCTTTACTCAAAAAAAGAGCAAAGTAATCCTTGTACATTAGATCAAAGAGTAAATTAGTCATTTCTATTAAAAGTTTCACGCATTTTTACTATTAAAAATTGGCTTAGCTGACAAAATAACCAGACAGTTACACGTTGTGTGCCACATGTACCTCCTTTTGACGTACAAGGACCAACTTTTTGCAGTAGAAATCAATAGAATTTTTAACAGAAAGGCCAGTTTGTTATTTGATCTAATGTACAAGGACTAATTTGCTCTTTTTTTAAGTAGAAGAGGCAAAATGCAATTTGACTCCTAGTACAGGGGCCTCCATGGTACTTTTACCAAGAAATGTTACTATAGTCCAGGTAATCTTCAAACATCAAGAACTGCTACCATTATCAACCTTTTTCAACTAAATGGAATAAAACATGTGAAAAACAATATCGTGATGCAAGGCATTTAGAAACAAAAACTACAACTGGTTTAGACTAAGATGAAATCAATGATCGGTGCTGCACTGTTGCCAATTTTAGACTGATGCTAAAGTTCAAGATTGTTGACAACTCAAAAAATTGGCCACTAGTGAGTACAAAGTAAATAGGGTAAGTAGTTGAATGCCACTTGATAAAACAATTTACGCACTCAAATCATTAAGATTGACATGGCCATAATTGGCTTCATTAAAGCACGAAATCCGAATAAATACCTTAACTTTAGTGCTAAGCATTCTTATGAAAAAGAAATTACACAAACAAAATATAAAAGCTTAAGCAGAAATGCTACCTTTCACTCTTTGTTCATAAGATGTACGATCACGCATCATAAGTGCAGCAGCTTCTCCATTCAATGGATCCGATGGATTGGGATACAAAAGAAGTTGAGGAAGGAACACTTCAAACACATTCACCAAATCTGAAATTGAACATAAAGGCGAAAAACAAATACATAATTGATTGTCAAGTTCCAAGAGTATATTATTAATTGCACCATGAAGAAAACCAAATTTTTTTTAGAAATTTACCAAACATGGGGCTCCAAGTTTGATTAATGACATCCAAACAAACTGAACCAGACCTGATAAATCAATTTAATGATAAATAGAACATTTTATTAAAGTGTTAAAAACCAGTTACTTCATACAAGTTAATACTACAAATATGGAAAAAAGTTAACATTCAAAAAAGAAAAAAAAACAAAAACAAAAACTAACATTTCATCAACATTTGGGTGGTAGATCTTGTTTATAAAGCCAATTGATGGAGATTTATAAGGATAAGCATCTGGAAGTTCCACCCTTATCTTCCACACACCACCATGATAAGGACCTGTCATGTATGAATAATTAAAAAAAATGATAATCAACCTTATTTAGAACCAAAAATCTATAAACAAACCTCATCATCATTCAGAAAAATTCAATGAACCAAAAACACAAAATGGGCAACTCATATATAAGAAGCCAATAAGTACCGAAGATGGTGATAGATATTAATCCTTTTCAAAATATCAAAATCATCAAAACTTCAAAATCCCAATAACAATAACAGAACATGTAAAAAAAAAAGGGGGAAAAAGGGGTAAAGAAATTATATTTACTATCTTTTGGTCCATTGAATTCAACATAAAATTCTTGCATGCCATCGTTGATCATCTCCACCTTATAATCACTCATCATCCTATAAAAAAAACCCAAAAAATTAAGTAAAACAAAAAAAAAAAAAAACTTTTGTTGAAGATTATAATTTTTTTTTAAAGGGGGAATTTACAGTTTCATCAAGTCCATCTCTCGGCGTTTGCTTGGAGAAGACATTTTTTTTCTCTTGAGAAAAGAGGAAACCAAATGAGAAGAGAAGAGAAGAGAAATGGGATTTCTTCACAAAGAAACGCAACCCCCAAAAGTGGTTCAGACATCAATGAATGAATCCAGGACTTCATTTATATATATGTGTGTAGTCACCGCCGTAATGCAGTAATTTTTTTTCTTTTAACGAAGAAAGGGAGCAAATTTTGATTTTTTTATGGGTAAATTACACCTAATGTCACTAAATTATTAGTAAATTTATGTTTTAGTAACTCAACTTTAAAAAGTTACAAAAAGGTTATTGAACTAGCCGAAAGTTTTTTATTTAAATCGTTCGGCTGTTAAGCTTTTTTTTAAGTTCGATTAGCAAGCTCTAAGCAATGATTCGAGGATCGATACCGTGAATCAGTGCCCATCAACGAGTAGAATAACATACATTAGATCTAAGTCTATCTGACAATCAGTGTTAGAGATCGGAGAATAAAGAAATTTAGATTTTGGTTAACAAATTTGTAATGTTCAAAGTTATTTTATGAAAAAAATTGAATTGTAGTAGAGAAGGGAATATGAGCTTTCGATTAGTACAGGTAATGAGAAGAGAGAAGGCAATACAACAATAATTTTAATAATCAAGTGACTTAAATCAGAGTCTTTTAATAGTTTAGAGACCATTTTGTAACTTTTTAAAGTTGAGTGACCAAACCAAAACTTAAAGGTGTAGTTCACCCTTTATTTTTCGATTTTAATTTTGGTTAAATTCTTCTATTAATCCTTGTACTTTACAAAAGTTATGGATTTAATCATTGTACTTTAATTTGGTCATTTTAATCCCTGTGTTTTTCAAATTTTAAATTTTCAAAATTTACCAAACCATAACTATTAAATTTATCAAGTTAAGTTTTACTATTTTCTAAAATTTGGCATGCCAAACATATTATCATATATATTATATTTAGAGAGTAATTAAATTCGTAACTTTTACAAAGTACAAGGACTAATATTGAATTTTTAGAGAGGATGTTAGTTTTTCTTTTCTTTTCTTTTTAAATTTATTATTTATATTTTCTTCTCTTTCACATAACACGGCATCGTTATAAAAATAATGTTGAAGAGAAGTAAGATGTGGACCTGACTTGAAATAAATAAATTCATTCACATATTATTTGTTTGTTTTTGATTATTGGACCAAATAATTAATAACTTTAAGAATTCAGCTATCTCCATAATTTTCTCCTACCATTTTTTACTTTTAATTTAAACCTCACAAATATTATTTACTTTAAATTAATTCAAAATTCGGTATTGCCAATTGAGCATTAGCTCGATTGGTATAGGCATTGTTGTCAATGTAGAAAGACATGATCCTCCTATTTATAGATTGGGTAGGGATTATAAGTAGTTCTAGATATTGTGTCAAAAATAACAAATATGAACAGAACTTATAATTAAATTACTAAAAAACAACTTCAAAATTTGGTATTTGATAAAAAAATATTTGTATTAATTCAAATGAAAAAAGTTGAATAAAGAAAAAAATAAATATCAAATGACATCATTATCAATGTTGTTGATATTAAAATAATCAAATTTTACTATACGTAAGTTATGGGTAGAGGTGTTCATGGATCGAGTCGAGTTTAAGTATAATATTAACATACTTTATGCTTGTCCGAGCCCGGCTTGGTTTAAAATCTGAGCCTAAAATTTTGTCCAAACCCATCAATATTTGCAAAAGACTAACTCATGCTATTTTAGGTCCGTCCATATTATTTTTAAAAAATATTTATTTTATTTTAATATTTAATAATTTTATATAATTTTTATTTATTAATTTTTTTTATATAGTCATCTTAACATTTTTTTAATGTTTACATTAAAGTAGTATTATATATTTAATACAGATTTACTTTTTTAATGTTTTCTAAATTAAATAATATATAAAAATAATATAATATAAAGTATTATAAACTTAAAACCGGTCGGGCCCAGCTTGGGCATTGAATGTTCAAGCCTAAGCCCGACCTATATTTTAAATGGGCATACATTGTTTTCCTAAGCTCATTTTTTGGGCCTAATATTTTTTGCCCAAAACCTTCCCGAATTTCAGGCAGGCCTTCGAGCCTGGACATGTAGCCCGACCCATGAACAAGTCTAGTTATGGGTTTAGTATTTATGTTCTAATTTAGTCAATTTTAATTTTTATAATTTTGAATTTTAAAATATCAGTTTTAATTCAAACAATAACTACTAAATTCAATAATTTTCAAAATCTTATGCAACAAATATATTGTCACACATGTAATGTCATGTAAACTTACTATTTCCGTACAATACTTATAAAATAACATGTTTATTTATATAATAGATTTAGTGACCACCGTTAAAATTATAATTGAAATTTCAAGATTCAAAAAATATTGAAATTAAAAATGAATAAATTGGTAAATAGGATTAAATTCACAAATTAAGCATAGTACGAGATTAATAGTCGAATTTGACCTAAAGGATTAACAAGTATAGGTCATCACTAAAATTTTAATTCAAAAAGTACATCAAGAAAAAAAAATGATCAAATTAGAGTATAAAGATTTAGGTCTAGTTTGAAAAAAAGTGTGAAAAATATTAAGTAGATAAGAGTTAATTATCACTAAATGGAGAATATTTTCAATTAATTCAATTTTATTTTTATTTATTTTAACATTATATTATCCTATGAAAACTTTACATTTAAATTTAAATTTTTTTTTAGAATAAGATAAAATGTTTAAAAATTAAGGATAAAATGTAGAATATATTTTTTATAATTTAAAATCTATATTTATCAAATAACCTAATTATATTCCGTAATTAATTTTAAAAAATATACCAATCAAATTTTATAACTTAAATTCAATACTTAAATTTTCAGCACTTATTTTTTTTAGTTTATCAAACAATACCTAACTCCACAATTTACATATAGGGGTGAAACTAGAATTTTTTATCGCTAGGGACCAAAAGTAAATTATAAATGTTTGGGGTTAAAATACATTTTTACCACTATACTAACTTATAATCTTACCATTTTTAAAGGACTAAACCACCCACCCCAGTGGCGGAGCCAATGGGGGCAGACAGGGCCCGACCCTCTAAAATAAAATAAAAAAATTCATTTAGATTCATTTATAATTTATAAAATTTTAAATTAGTAATGGTAAAATTGTTCATTGGCCTCAAAAAATGATAAAAATTTGATTTAATCATTTAAAAATGATAAAGATACAGATTACTAAAACGGTGAAATTGCATTTTTACTATCGTAAAAATATATAATTTAATTTTGGCCCTCAAAAAAATTATAGCTTCATCTTGACCCACCCCACTAACTCCACCAATGTTTACATAGAATATACAATCTAGTATAAAAATTGACCTTAGGCAATATATTTTGAAATTAGGCAAAATGACTAAAGTTCTTTTTACCGATAAAAGTGAGTCAGCTAATAATTTATTAAGCTTAATACATAACGGTATACGTAGATCAATGAATATATAAGTTAGAGTTAATTTTCAATATTTCTTTATTTTTATTAATGACTTCAATAAATATGAAAAATTAAAAAAAAAAGTGATAAAAAGATATGATTAAAACAATATAGGAAGGTTCAATTAAAATAATTTAAAATTAAATGCATAGTAATTATTTAATTTAAATAAGATTTTAAGATAAGATGAAGAAGGGGAAAGATAAGAATAACATTGATTGGAGCATCAATATTCCATATGGCTTGTATTTGAACATTCTTTAATATCCTTTATATATATATAAATGAGAAGTATTCACTTTAATATTAATATTTTAATAATTTAATTATTAAAATTTTTTAATATATTTTTAGTTAATATGAATGTAATTTTTTTAATTGATTTAAAATATTATTTATATAAATATATATTTAACGATTAAATTTTTTTATATAAAATGAATTGTTTAAAAATTTTAATTTATATCAAAATTGATATTTAAAATTTATATAAATAAAATATCAAATATAAAGATTAAATTATTAAAATATCAATCGTAATTTATTTAAGGATTTAAGTTGATTCCTTTATATAAATAAATATTGGGGTGCATCTTTTGACGTCACCTTATTTAAAAGTTTAAACAATATTGAAGAAGTGATAATGAGGGTGAGAAAGCATATATACAATCTTATTTATTATGATCTTCATCCCACCCGGCACGTTATCCTTTTGTACTCTGTTTGCACTTGCAAACACCGAAAATTATGTTTTCCGATACAATAGGTTTACGGTCAAAATATTCGTAATCAAAACTGTAATCTGGATTCGAATTATATTAATTGTGTTTATTTATTTGAATTTTATTTTATTCTTGTAATTCATTAAAAGAAAATCATACTACTTAAATTAATCTAAATAAATAATTAAAAATATCTAAAGTTGAAATAATTTTTATTCAATAAATTTAATTAATAAATTTAAAATGATTTAAACTTAATAAATAACTTAAGTTAAACTATCATGTATAGCGTGATCTTAGGTATGATTATTGAGCATGTTAAATTAAAATTATTCGATTATTAATAAATTTTGATAAATTTATGATTATTATTAAAAAAAATAGGGTCTTATACCATACAAATTAATTCAATAAATTTTATTAAAGATTTATAAAATAATCGAATTTTAAAAAGATGTTAATGTTGGAGTTCAACTTAACCGTACGAAACAAATAATTGTTTATTTATCAATTAATATATTATTTATCACTTGAATTTATTTCAATGTTTTAATTTGATATTTAAGTTTCTTTCTCAATTTAGTTCATGAATTTAGTTTCATTTTTCAATTTGATATTTAAGTTTT
Source organism: Gossypium anomalum (assembly GCA_025698475.1). Lineage (NCBI taxonomy): Eukaryota > Viridiplantae > Streptophyta > Magnoliopsida > Malvales > Malvaceae > Gossypium > Gossypium anomalum. Next base: position 69,800,991 of record CM046957.1, on the reverse strand, counting down.
TTTATGCCTTCTTTTTACTATAACACGCGTCAAAAATTCATTGTCTCACATGATGCCATTTGATATGAGTACTTAAGTTTCATATATATATTTGAATCACAATTAAAATTTCATGTGTATAATTACACCAAATCAAATCTTATATATCAAATTGCACATTGGATCAAAGTTCATATGTAATTTTGAGATTTATCCCTAAATAAAATTGTAATGATCAAACTTTGTTGTGAAAATCATACATTTTATGCAGTACATGAGTCATGTAAAATACAAAAAATGCCTATATCAGTGTATTCATTTCAAAAGAATAAAACGAAAAACACATTGCAGTGCACAAATAAAATTCTCACCATTCTAAGAAATTTAATGAACTCAATGATGACACTAGCAGCAGCACATCAGCCATCAGCAAACAATTGCACATGATGATCAAATATAGATGAAAATAAACCAAATCCCATTTACAAGAGCAATTCAACAAAAGAAAGGTGATATCGGTTTGCAAGATTCGAATTGCAGGCTCATGGAAAAATATGTGTGTGCGTGAGAGAGAGACACATAGAGAGAGATAACGTGCTGCTTTGGGCAACTAAGCAGGATTTTCTGGACAAAGAAGGCATTACAAACCAGCATGTAGTAGTGTGTTCCCTATTTTATACATCTTCGGGTACTCGCTCATTGGTGAAGGTAGAGAGTAGAAACTAATGACATCCTGAACTAAACATTTAGGGTAACACATAGGCCATGAATATTAACTTTTAAAATGGTACCAAACCTGGTTTTGTTTACTTTTTCTGCATTTCTTTCTCCTTTTCTTTTCATTTGTTAAGAAGGAAATGAAGAAAAAGAAAATTGAAGCTAAAATATTGCCAAATCTGCAGCAGTGCCACTAAATACATGATGAAACACGGAAGAAGTAAAAACTAAAATTCTGATGCGTTTAGCAAGTTGTAACCTTTGCAACAAACTTCAAGCAGCTAAAGCTGAGTCCATCAGGCAGAAGGAAACTAATCGGTGGGTAGGTCGAATATCATTTCCTGCATAATATGAAAATTGGATTGTTATTTCGCTAGGTTATACAGAATAATTCCTATTGACTTATGAGAGATGAATATAGTTTTAAGATAAACCTTATCACAGACAGGACATGTGTCACTTCTTTCCATCCATTCAAGAATACATGCAAGGTGAAAATGATGCTCGCATTTTGAGATAATTTTTGGATTTTCTGCATCATACTCTATCAGGAAAGAACAAAAAAAAGGGTCTTTTAGCAACCTTACTACTTGAAAGTCAAAACAGAAGTTAGCAGATAATGATGTATGGGTAAGATATACCTTCCAAACAGGTGGGACAAACATCCTCCTCCTCCTCCTTTGTGGACACAATTGGTCTAACTGGTTTTGAAATATCAACATCTAGCCCCTTTAATGATTCAATTTCTGTATTGGATTGTGCTTTGCAGTCTTCCTTTGTGTTCTTGGATTTTATAGAAGTCTCTTGAGTATTTACAGCAACTGTTCCTTGACTGGAATTTACATTTGTCGTTTGCAATTTTTCATTGCTCTTACTGTTATGAATTCCTTGGATCACTGAAGGAGTCTGAAGAGGTTCTACAACTGCATCAAATGGCATTGGAGCAGGCGGAGGTCTATAAGCATCAGGAACAGATACCTCCAAATTTGTGTTAACCAGGAGCCCGGTTGAAAGGGCAGAGGCAGCAACATTGTGATATGATAAAGGAACATGCTCATCTGAGGCTTGTGGGTACTGTTAGAAGAAAATTCAACTCAAACAAAGATAACGAAAATGCATTCAACATGATAAGCAATTAGTTCAATATAGTTAACTTTGCATAGGGATCAACTAGTTCCTAATAAATAATAAGCATGAGAGCGGACAGGTCAACAAGGACTTCTGAATATTCATTTCTAACCTCAGGTTGTTCTACAGTTTAACTCTGACCCGTTTTAGTATTAAGTACAGGCGGGCAGGTAATGACAAATGAGCAACTAGTAATGGTGAATTTGTGATAAGGTCATGATTCTTGAGCAACTCAATAAGAGTGACAAAAAGTTTATAATCAGTTCCATCCAGACATCCATAAAAAATAAAGGGGCCCAACATTTCAATGAGTTTAAAACATTTTGATACTCTCAAGTGCTTCAAACTCATTTTATTCTACATCATGCATTCACCCAAGAAATTTTGCAGTGTGGCACTTCATAAAATATATAGTACTCTACACCGACAGGATGAGCTGAAACCGAGTTCAAAACATACAAAGCTAGTTGCAGCGTGAGAAATAAGGATAAGAAGGTTAGGCTGAAAAAACTAAAAGCAGAAAATCGAGAAAAACAATTAGACATAGGAAGAAAATTTTACTGACGTAATAATATGCTGGTGCACTACTTATTTCAACTCCTCTAGAAGAGCAACAGCAGCAACAACCACCCATTCCTTTCACTTCTGTCTGCAGCCCATATAACACTACTTGTTACTCATTACATTAGAATCCAACACCATTATGAGCTGAGAGAATCTGTTGAGAAAAAGATTAAAATCACTTTTGAAGACATAAACAGAATATTAATCCATCCAGTAAGCTCTGTAAACAATAAGCATCCCAAATGCCACATGACAACATGAAAGCTATTGTAACTAATAAGGCAAAAATAGAGGCAGTTTGATGTGGTTCAGAGATCTACAAATGCCATTATCTAATGGAATTTCCAGAAAAATAATCAACAGCATGAAGTTCATAGAACAAAAGTAAAACCCAACAGAAAGTAATAAAAAATTATCTGGCTTCTTTCATATACTTATCATATACAAGCACACTGATGATAGAAAACATGAATAAGATCCTAAAACAAAGTCAAGCTCGCTGGTATTTCACTCTTCATCTGGACATACAAAAGTTTGCAGGCTCTGAACAACAGTAGTAGCAGAATGTTGATGTAAAACCAAAATCAACATGAACCAAGTTCAAAGAACTTAACCCTTTTCAGTTCAATTGTCCTGCTATAATTCCATATCAAGAACTACAACATAATCCAAATAGACCAATGAACTAAACTAAAAAACAAACAAGATTGTGATAAACCCCAACATAAATAACCCATGTGCTGAAATAATGGTAATGACAAATAGGTACATTCAATATATATAAAAAAAAAAAAAAAAAAAATGAATTGCCTACAGTTATTCTTCATAAGCAAGCACTAAAACAGTAATTAATCCAATAAGAAAAGGCATCGAAATAGCTGAAATTGATAGTGTAATAGTAGAAAAAGAATCTTACATTGGAAAAAAAAAAGAACAGAAAATCAATAGCTAAAGCCAAACAACTAGATTTCACAAGATTGAGAAAAAACCCAGTAGAATTTATCAATAACTCAACAATCCAAGAGCTAACAAGAGGGAAAAATTAATCAACTTATGCTTACTAAAAAAACCCTAGAGAAAACCACTATTCAATCAAGAAGATAGGGAAGCCATATTCCAATGAGGAAAAAAATTGAAGAGGATACCTGTTGATCGAAACTTGGATTGGAAATTAATTCAAAAATTCCCTGTGAAAATTTAAAAAGAATTAAAAAGAATTAAAAAAATAACGTGATTCTATTTCATTATTTTAGAGCGTGTAACTGTTATATGCTTGTTTCGTGTAGAAAGAACAAGTTTCAGTGAGAAAGGAAGACTCTCCACTAAAATTGAATCCTGCAGATTTTTTTTGGTAAAAGACCTCTCCAGTCCCTCCTGATTTTGATATTGAGCAAATTGGTCCCTATAAAAGATCAGAGCAATTTAATCCCTTTTAATTTCAAAATGAGCAATTAAGGACAATTAATCTCGAGTTAATGTTTTCTGTCGACTGTACGTAATTTTGATTGACATAATAACAAATTTAACTCTCAAAGTGTAGACATTCTATCAATTTAGTCCCTATTTAACAAATTTAGCCTGCAACATTTGTGTAATGTTGTGGCTAAATTTATTGAGTTTTTAGAATAAAGACCAAATTGACAAATCTTGTAAAAATTAAGAGTTAAATATTTTGCTATATCAATCAAAATTATATACAAATGACAAAAGATATTAATGTCGTGATTAATTATCCGCAGTTACTCAATTTCAAATTTGACAGAGATTAAATTGCTCTATTTTTTTGAGAGGGACTGAAGAGATCTTTTACCAACTTTTTAGAGTTGTTTTGTGGGGTCTCTTCACACAGTAATCTCTGATGTTTATTCACTTTATACGTTAAAATTGAAAGGTTTAATATATCATTTGATACTAGAATTTAACATTAATTTTTCTAATGTGGTACTTGTGTCATTTTTGGTTCAATCTAGTACTTGCATTTGACAAAATTTATATATTTTGGTACCCAAAGGTAATAGTGTTAATTTTTTAGTGTTTAATTCGAGCTCTGGAGTTGATTTGTTGAAAGTTAATTGCTAATGTTATATTATGTTTGAATTTTTCATGATTTTTTAATAGAATAAATTTAGTATTAATTGTGAAATTTTTTAAATGCGTTTAATTTATCAAATACAACTCAATGGATGTGATTTAATTTTGGTTTTAGGGTTGATGAAAGTTAATTGCCAACATTATGAATTAATTATGTATTTTCATCAAATTAATTATAAAACCTAAATTAAACACTAAAAGTTAACATTCTTGTCTTCAGGTACCAAAATGTATAGCTTTTATCAAATACAGAAATCACATTGGACCAAAAATAACATAGGTACCACATTAGAAAAAAAATGTCAAACTCAAATACCAATTTATGCATTAAGCCAACACCAAATGAATAAAATAGATGGTTAAACTACAACAGAGCTCACACAACTATGATTTTCTTTCTTTTTTGGTCACTTAACTATGAAAATTTATAAAATGGTAACCTAACGATTAGTAAATTTCTTTTTTATCACAAAAGTTACAAAATAGTCACCCAACTATTCAGTTTTGTCTTTTTTGGTCCCCAAAATGGAGACATCCAAAAATCCAAAATAGTTGGGTGACCAAAAAAGATAAATTGAATAATCGTGTTATCATTTTATAACTTTTCATAATTAAGTGACAAAAAAGAACAGAAAAACCATAGTTAGGTGACTACTAATATAATTTATCCTAAATACATATATATATTTTTAAGTTATAGATTATCAATAGTTAGGCAAAAACACATGTCCAATTCTTCTTAGTTTAGATATTAAGCAAATTTGTCCTTTTAAAACAGACGAAACAATTTGATCATTGTCAAATATGAAAGTGATCAACTAAGGATAGTTAATCATGACAATTAATATTTTCTGTCAATTATACATAGCTTTAGTTTATATAATAACAAATTAAGTTCTCATTGTTTACATATGTTATTAATTTAGTCCTGATTTTATAAATTATTTGAAATATATATAAATTTTAAAAAATCTAAAAAATTCAGAAGAAAATATAAAATAAAAAAAAACTTTAGCTTCAAATATATATAAATAGATAGATGGTGTAAATTTGGAGTGTTAAATTTATTATTATATCAATTAAAATAATGTGAAATTGATGAAACTCAACCATCTCTGTGACTATGTGCTCATCGCCGTCCAATGTCACTGGAAAAGTGATCAATCCTTTCACTACGATCAGCTAGTTGGCGAAGCCGTAAACCGACTAGCTTTCTTCAAGGCTGAATCCTTGAGGTCCATCTGGTACAAGGCCTTAGCAATGAAGATGTCAACTGAACTCCCTGTATCCCTAAGGATCCTTTTTATCTGGAATGAGGCTATGATGGCTGAGACTACGAGAAGGTCATCACCCTCAGCATCTAACTCTTATTTCTCGTTTGCCTCAGAGAACTGGAGTTGCTAGGAAAAGGAGGCCTTGTGCTTTTTAGTGGAGCAACAACAGACATGATACTCCGAAGATGAGCCTTCTGCTTAGAGTTGGAAGTGGCCCATTCTGCATTATCTTTGATCAGCACATCAATAACCCCCTGCACAGGTTGTTTGCCCTTGTCATCTCTCCGAGTGTTGGATGGCCCTATCTCCCTATTATAAGATTGGTTCCTTAGGTGTGGCTCTCGGGCCAAAAACTACTTCAAGTGGTCCTATCGGATGACCGACTCAATGGCATTTTTTAGATGGATACAGTTCTCAGTGCAATTCCCAGGAGCGTTGTAGAATTAACAATGATGATTGGAGTTGCTACGGTGTTGGCTCGGAAGCATTAGCAAAGGGTTTTCTAGTATCCTTTAATGTTCTACTTGGCTTTTGGTACGTGTGAAAACAGTTGTAAGGGGCCATGTTCCTCTTGTCTTGGCCATCTCTGATGGGTTCTAAGTGACGGGGAATTGAGGGTAGTGACCATTCATTGCCCTCCCTGAGGTAATGCATGGTATCGTCTATTTTGCGGTTGCCTATTAGAGGGCAAGTCCGGTACTGTCCCGCGTAACTCTTGGAAACTGGCCTGCATGCAGCATGTGAATTTCAACATGTCAAGAAGCAGCCCGAGCCATGCAACACATGCAGCTCATGCAGATTAATGCACATACTTTACCGAGTAAAGTATGTGCAACTGAAGATGTTTATGCTACTGTTTCTTCCAGTTTTATTTTGTTACTTTTAGCTAATGTTTTGTTGCTTAGTTTGATTTGAACTAAGTTGGCAACATGTTTGATGTAGTTAGGTGCTGATAGATTGATAAATCAACTTTGTTTATGTGTACAAGTTTCGTTTTGTAAGTTCCAATGTAATAAGTGAAGTTAGGTAGTGTTTAGGTAAAGGATTTGTTGATCTTTTGACTAGCCAATGACTGGTATATGTAATGGCTTTGAGCCAACGTTTCTTTTGAATGAAAAACATTAGATTTTTTTTTCATATGCTCCATTTTTCCTTTGCCTCCAAATATTCTAAGTTCTGTTCTTTACTCTTGACAGTAGCTAAAAGCTTGAACTTCAAGCATTTTTCCTTCATATTTTACCCGGGTATAATACGTTGCTATTAAAGCTTTTGTTGAAGCTCTTACTTTACCCGGTGAAAGTGCTCAAAAACCCAACAGTAACTACAAGAACGGGATGGATTCTGTGGAGGATAGGAGTCCTAGTCCATGGGAAAGAAAAGTTTGGCATTATTTTGCTAGATTTTGTCACTCTTAGCAAATCTGTAGGCAATTTGATAGTGTGGAGAGCTTGTCCGGCAAGTTCCTGGCAATGTTGTACATGAGGAATTGGTGGGTTGTGCCAGCAATGAAGGCCTGGATGACTAGATCATTTGAAGCTCCTTCTGTGACCATCGTGGCTGGATTGAATAGTCTCACAAAATCACGGAGGGATTGACCCTCTTTATGAAAAATGGACATGAGGTACACAAGGGATTGTTGCAATATCTTGTTGGCTAAAAATCGGCTCATGAACAGATTGGCCAATTGGTTGAAGGTAAGGATGGAGCCTCTTGGCAGGGATAGATACCAGGCTCAGGCGGTATGTGTAAGCGTCATAAAGAAGGCCTGGCACTTGATTTTGTCGGATGCACCGAGGACGTTCATGTGGTTTTTTTAGTAGGTCAAATGATCTTTTGGGTCTCCTAAACCACCATAAGGGACCTTGGGAAATTTAAAGGACGATAGGAGGTTATAGGCTAATACCTCTGCAACAAAAGGTTCATTGGAATAACTCCAACAAGCTTCATTAGTTTTAAGCCCCCAGAATTCTTACAACAACTTCATCTTTAGCACTTGCATTTGTTCTTCCCAATGAGGTATCATTATCATGGAGGGCTCTGACTTAGGAACTAATTAGGTGATTATTATCAACAAGTAGATCATTCTGTTGCTTTTGGTCATGCTGCCTGTAGAGGGTGAATTGAGCTCTGTCCTCATCTTGAGGTTTTCGGTTTCCCTAGCTGGTTTCTACTCGCCTTAAGTTCCGCAATCAACTGCTCACTCTAGGCATTTTTTAGGTCTAGCAGGCGTTGGCGTTTCTGTTGTTCCTTTGGGAGTTGCACTTCTAGGCGGCACATCTTCTTTTGCGTCTTCGTGACTTGTTGCTAAGAGCCAGGTTTTGGTGCTGGGAGACTTAATCAACAAGACTGGTGGCAGCAACGACCTGGGGAGGTGGAGTAAACCACCAGCTTGGGGGAGGATAGTGGTAGTATTGCTTAAGCATATTTGAGCAGAGAGGAAGAAACACCAGGTGGAGACTAAGACTAACATAATGTTGTTTGGTTAAGATTGATGGCTTGTGGCTGAGAGAGTGATGCAAGTGGTTGAGTTGAAACAGGTAGTTGGGTCTGTGTTTGGTTTGAAAGAAACTTTGTTTCAAGGTTTGTTTGGTTAGCAGGGGTATCAGTTGAAGAAGGAGCCATGGTTCAAGCCATGTTTACCGCATCAATTAATGATATTATAATACATCAAAGGAAGAGATAATAAATGATGGTGATGGAGATAAAGAGGTCAGTTCACATGAGCGAAGGGGGACCCGACGCAAGTAGATAATGGAGGAGGAGAGGAGATTGTGACATTTAAGATAGTTGAAGGCTGGGAAAAGATCCTTTTCTGCCTTGAGGTATATATAGGGGAAAGTCCCCATGCTTGGTAGTGCTACGTCACAAATAGTATGGTGGTGGCTCGCTCGTGCGGTCGATCAAATGGCAGGTTCGTTATGTGCTAATTATTGTCAAATGGGAGCCTCTCTAATATTTCTTTGGCTGAAGTTGTACGAAGTTGTTACATTTCTCTTAATGTGGTGTTCTCTTAAGTATAAGAGTGCACCCGTTAATAATGGGTGGCTTAATGGAGGACCCGCTATTAGTTGGTGGCCTAAGATGATTGTCTTTGTAGAAGGTTCAAAGCACGCAAGTGGCTAATCACTTAATGACCAGCTAGATAGTGCGAGGTAGAATGTCATCTATGGGTGTTCTCATCTCACTTCTCGTGTTACCACGTGTTCTAACCAAGTAAAGGTATAATAGACTCAAAAAAAAAAAAATTTTTATCTTTTAAAATTTTAATTTATTTTTTCAAAATAAAATTAAAAGAAATCCAACCACATATCCTATACATATCGATGTATTTTAGTATTGTTTTTCCTTTTTAATTTTATAAATGAGATTGAAGATATGTATTACCCTTACCGAGTGGCTTGTGGAATCTAATTGTTTCACTATAAATGGTCGGCATTTTCTTTTATATTCGATGTCAAAATTGGCAAATTTGTACCTTTTTCATCACTTTCATTATTTTGTTTCATTGTTTTATGCAACGAATTGTTACAATTTGCAAAATTTTAAGTTCAAAATTAAAAATTTTCAATTTAGAGTTTGAAATTATAATTTTTTTAAATTAAAAAAAATGTATATAACTATACATGTACTAATATTAAATTGTTTTTTTATATTATAAAAAAATAGTTAAATTTTACTTTTAATTTCTCTACTATAGCTAAAAATTTAACAATGTTAACTTTTCTATTAAAATATTATACAATTATAGATAATTCGAAATCTATAAAGGTACTTTTTTTGAGAGGTTGCCTTACTCTTTCCTCGTACATACATCATGATAAGACTTTAAATTTAATTAAAATAATGATGTCAACAACGTTAACTATATCAATTATTGATATCAATTTTTTAAAAATATTATTCTAATAAAAAATTATTTTATCATGATGAGTTAAAATTAATATTTTTATAAAAAAATAATAATTTAATATTATTTTTATTACATAAGTATCAAATAATTTTTTTTCGTTTTCAAAGAAATTATCTATATTTATTTTTTGAAAAGAAAATAGTATTGTTGATTTGATTGAGGGTATGGGTCCATTGCTAGTTTGAAATATCTGGTAAGTTGTATTATAGGCCACTCCAGTAATGGCTAAGCGACAGTGCCGTCTGCCATGAATGACCACGCCAATGATGAAATAAGTAGGGGCAAAAAGTCAAAACACCCATTTTCAATTTTAACCATCAGCAGCGGCAAATAATTAAGAAGCAAATGGGAAATCCATATGTCCCTATCACCCACTGTTGCACAGATCTCCATGCCACCAAATGCCAGCCTGGCACGGCTCCCCCCTATCATCATTTTCCTTATAATTGTGGGCTTGCTTTACTTTCCGCTAGTCAAATTATAATTGAAAAGGTTTTCAATATGCTGTTATTATTTTTTAATTTGAGATTTAATCCCAAATTAAAAATTAAAACAAATTAAATTATAAAAATAATTATTTTTATTTACCTCATATGAAATTTTGGTTATTTATATTTAAAATATAAAATTTTAATCACTTATATTATCGTTCTATTATAAAATAATTATTTTACTGTTAAACTCTGTTACCTCTATAATGACAATCTTACATAACAGTTTAAATAAATTTTAAATGCCAACAAATATTCAACTAGGACGAGAATAATTTTTAAATTAAGTTTAATTAATTAAAAATTTTAAATTAATTACACTTTAAATTAAAAAAAAACATATCTCATCCCAGTTGGACATTTAAGTTGACAGTTAAATCCCATTTACACTGCCACATAAAAGCTTAACAACAAAATAACTAAAATGTAACATTTCAAACATAAAAAACTAAAATATAATATGAAACAAATAAAAATAACTATTTTTGTAGTTTACCCTAAAAAAATTATTTTTAACTTTTTAAATACAGAGACTAAATCTCAAATTTAGTCTCTCAAATTTTGTTCGTCGATTCGAACAACCGGAGATTTCAGTCATTAGTAGTAAGTTTCAATGAAGTCCATGGAAGGCGTAAGGGGTAAATTGCATTGCTGGAAATAGTAGATATACTAGAAGAAAATTAACAAAAGGGCACAGACCCTCTATATTACAAAGGTTAGAATCCGTTTGGTCGGTTGAGTGACAACTCTTCCCAATTAGTCTTTTTTTTTCAAATTAGATTCTAATCTAAGGTTAGAGTTAAAGATATGTATGTAAATTATACAATGTTTGACAACACTCAAAGTTGCTCACCCTTGGTGTCACCGTCTACCGTTTTCAGTCTCTTAGCTGCCGTGATGAATTCCGATATCACGTGTACCTCGTTCAACGGCCGCTGTATATAAATAAAACGGATGTTAGGTTCAAGCAGAGTAGCATAACCATGGCAACCATGCATGCATGTATATGTGTGCGTGGATGGATGGATGGATGGATGGATGTTGGACCTGTGACATAAAATGCTGCTGCACAGTATTAAGCATTTGTTCCCTTGGTGAATAAGCATTGATGCCACCCTACAAAAATTCCAAACAAAAGAACTCTAACCATACTTTTCATTTACATCCTCGAAAAAAAAATTCACCGACCTAAAGGGTTCGGAGGACGTACGAGTTTGAAGTGTTTGCAGTATCTTCGTAACGAGTTGGTATCGAGTCTTGCCAAATTTACCTTCAGATATCGGAAGACAAACACAATACGGTCAGAAAGTGTTCGATGAAATTAAGGGTATGTGCAATGGTTAAAGTTGGGTGGACACTAACCGATTGTGGCGTGTGAATAATGGATCGGACGTCTCTGTAACCGCTACGATTCGTTGATTTCATGGATGCAGATGGAACCCAAGGTTTCGTATGTCGAACTCTGGGTTTCGCTGGCCTCTGGAACTCAATGCTACTAGCTGATCAAAGAGACGAAAAGGGGATGATCCGTTATGTTAAAACCGACACCGATGATTTTTAGTTAAAACTGTTTTGACTTACGGAAATCATGGTCTTTCTCACCAATGTCGGAGCCACTGCTCGAGTTATCGAAATCATGATCATCGTCTACTTCGTTACCGGTAGGATGTTCCAACACGCTCAATGCGTTTCTTTGCAACTTGACTTCAACACCATTCTTCAAAACCTTGAAAATGGCAAGCACTAGCGTGTCACATAATATGATTCTTCCACAAAACAAAGTCAACAAAGTAAGTGCTCACTAGCCATAAAAAAAAAAAGGGTTTAGCCGCAAAGGTATATCCAAATTAAAAAAACAAATCTTATCATAACCAGTTTCATTAAGGACACAACATCATAAACTAAGATGATGTCTGGTCCATCTTCCCCAATTAAAAAACCGATAAAAGGCTAACCAAAAGTTAAAAGCTTTATGTTCACTAACTCGGATATGCTCAACTTCCTTAAAAATTGATGCAGACAGCAACTAAAGATAATTAATCATAATATTAATTCTGTCACTTGTACTATAAATTATTTTATGGATCCTTCCCACCCTTCCCACCATATCATTCATGATCTACTTTCAATTATTTAATAACATTTCATCAATTTTTTCCATGTCACTTGTACATATTTTTGATAATTTTTTACCCTGAATCCTAAACCCCAAATCACGAACCTTAAATCTTAAATCGGGGTTCAAAGTTTAGAATTCGAGTTTCGAGTTTGGGATTCAAGTTTGAATTTAGGGTTCAGTGTAAAAAATTTACAAAAATTAAGTGCCAATAACATGGAAAAGATTGCTAAAACGTCGTTAAATAATTGGAAAGGGACCATAGATGATGTAGTGAGAAAGGTCCATAAAATAATTTCTCCACTTGCTCATAATTTTGGTCGATATAATAACAAATTTAGTCCTTGATATTTACGCATTTTGTCAAATTAGTCTTGAATTCAGCCTCAACTATTATATAAATGTTGCAGGCTAAATTTGTTAAACCATGAACCAAATTGACAAAATGCGTACGCTTTAAGCACTAAATTTATTATTACACCAATCAAATCCATATATAATTGATGAAAACATTAAAACTTTCCATTAGTTACTCACTGTCGAAATAGACGAAAATTAATTGCTCTAATTTCTTCGAAATTGAGAGATAAGGAGAGATGTTCCGAATATATATATAAAACGTGAATCTAGCCGTATCCATATCTGATATGCATACAAGTACAGTAATATTTACATGTAAAACAATTACAATGCCCTATGGAAAAAGCATAGACCATAGTTACTCCAAAGAATAATCCACACCAATTAAGGACCAGGTTGGTACGACTTAGAAACCATAGACCATAGTTACTCCAAATCAAAGGTTCTTTTTTTTTTTTAAACCCAAAATTAGTATCAACCTAAGACTTGAAAAAAATCATATTGATTAAGGTGAATTTGCATTAAAAAAAGAAGCAGCCAATAATAATGAAAGTAAAGAGGGGAAAATACCAGCCAATGCCAACCACCAAGGCCCACAGCTTTCTTGACTACGCCTTGTAAACCAACCAATACTGACTTTGTTCTATTGTTTCCAGTGACAATAACTTTGGTGTGTCTCGGTAAAACCGATAGCTCTTCGTCGCCGCTTTCTTCCCTGAACGGTGACAGTACCCGAGATGAACACAATTCCTGCTCCAACATTCTTTTTTTTTTCCTTCTGTTAATCGATTCTAAAAAAAACCCAGATCCTCAAAAACTCCGCAATTATCTTCGCATTTAATTTAAAATTTCTAGAAAAAAAGAGAAACCCAGATTTTGAATGTGAGTTTTGGGTTTAGAGAAAACCAATTCACTGATTCACGGGACTTGGATTGATATCAATTAATGAAACCCTCTCCCTCCCCCCCTCAAAAAAAGAAAAAGCAAAGAAGGAGATGCTATCTCATAATTTAGTTTCTTCTTGATAAAGCTTGCTGATGATACCACCTGAAAAACAAGCAAGATTTTGAGTTAATATTTGAAACCCTTTTTGTATGTATTAAGAAATTGAAACACAATCAGAATTGTCATATTTCTGTTAATCATCAACATCAACCCGTGAAAAAAACAAAAGGAAAAAGATTTTTGTAAAGCTGAATTGTACACATCAATAGCTTACAAAGAAAAAAAAATTAGGTTTGGTTGCTGAGAGAATTTTTAACTGTATAAAGAAAGATAAGTAATCCCAACTATAAAACAAAGGTTTTAGTGATAAAGAAAACCCATTTAACCTTATGAGGTAAGCATTTAGAAACAAGAAATTAAACTTGGGTATACACTTCAAAAACCGATTAAATCTAAAAACAGAGAGAGAAAAAGAGCTAAAAGTAGAGGTAAAATTCTATTTGCTGCAGTTTTTTTTCCAGGAAACTGTATTAAAACAGAGCAATGTTTCTCACTTTCAAATTCTGCTTAAATTCAATATATATATATATATATAAAAAATCAAAAAACCAAGTGGGAATTAACAAGTTCTTTTTTTGGGTATTATAAAAGAATCTTGCATTGAATAAAAGAGAACAAAAGTTAAACCCAAAAAATCTGATGTACCTGCAAGAGCACGAGAAAAATGCGAAACGATTCAAAGAAGAAAGAAAAAACAGAGTACGAGGATGGATTTTGGGTTCGTAACGGATCTGTAGTGAATTCTGAATGGTGAATTAAAACAAATGGATAAGAAGAGATAGAAAAGAAAAACGGCTATGAACTGAGCAAAGAAAAAAAAACTGGGAAATGCACACCTTTTAAGAGAAAATTTTAATAGAAGAAATCCATGAAAAGAAAAAAAAAAGAAAAAAGAAAATGGGAAAATTAAGTGAGAAAATAGAAGAAAAAAAAAAGGTGAGAGAGAAAAAGAAAAGCATGAAAAAGAATTGATGAGAGAGAGAAAGGGGAAGGGGGATGGTGGGAAAAGCACACTAAATGCTTACCAACTGCCATGGAAACGACCTGCCATGTGCCGTACGGTCACTCCTTTCTTTTTCTTTTTTTTTACCGGCTATACCCGGTTTTGTATATATTCTTTATTTTGTGTTTGGGGATGACTCGGCTAAACTGTTATTTGAGCCGAGCTATCGTGTGTGTTTTTGCCTTATACCTTAAACAAGCCCTCAAGAAAATCTTTAAACAATCTGTATTAAATTTGCATCAAATTAAATATTATCGTTTAAAATATAAAAAATATTAAAATTTATATAAATTTATAAAAATTATAGAAAAGACTATAACTAATAAATATTTAAAAAAATATTTAAAAATTCTAATAAATTATAAAATTAGTTAAACATATTTAAATTATTTAAAATTTTACAAAAACGTATTAAAATTCTTAAAAACTTATAAAAAATTATTTAAAATATTAAAATTGATATAAACTTATGAAAATTATTAAAAAAATCATAAAAACTTGAACTGGATAATATCAGTCAATCAAACCAGTTAGATTGAAATTGACAAGGGTATCGATTCGGAGAAAGTCATCAAATTAGTTGACTTGGGAACCGAACAATTGAACCGACTTTTTTTTATATTTATTTTAATATTTTTATCTAACCAAAATTTTATTATCCAACTTTTAACATATGTTAGAATGAAATATTTTGACCAAGATTCTCAGAATCGATTCAATAGTCAAAACAGTCTGGCCACCACTTAGCCAATTAAAAAAAATATTAAAAATATTTTTAAAAAAAATTGGTTCCACCACCTGCTTCCTAGGTCAAACGACCTTATGACTTTCTCTAGACCGATACATTTACCGATTTCGGTCTAATCGATTCAATCGACTAATCTAGTCCAATTCAAGTTTTTATGATTTTTTTATAGGTTTTTATCAAATTTAATATTTGTAATAATTTTTTATATTTTTCTATGATTTTTTAAGAATTATTTAGAATTTTAATACATTTTATAAAATTTTAAATATTTTAAATATATTTTATTAGTATTATATTTTAATTTTTTATAATATTATATTTTATTATAAATTTTATAAGTTTATATAAATTTAATATTTTTCAAATATTTTACTTTTTAATAAAATTTATAAATTTTGATAAATTTTTTTGTTTTTCTACTTTTTAAATTTTTTCTGTTTTTGTAATCATTTTTATGAGAAAATATTAGATTCAACCTAAAGTTGCCACGCGTCACCATCTGATTGGTTGGTCAATTTATTTTAATGGTCAACATGGTCAATGATAAAAATCATTAATGGAGGGGCTCAATTAACTATTTTAGTTAACGACTTGAGCTTAATTTGGTGAAAAATAATACATGGGTTTAATTGATTTTTTTCACATTTTCTTAAGGGCTTTCTTGATCTATAAGCCTTTTTTTCACAATTTATCTTATGCTTTGATTTGGATCAAATTCTACTATTAAATTTTGTACTTTGCATAAGTAGTGAATTTAGCCCATATACTTTAATTTGGTAATTTTAATTCCTTTATTTTTAGAAATTTGAAAAATTATAGTCATTACCAAATGGTAACTATTATTTATTAAATTCGATTATTTTTCAAATTTGATGCGTCAAACATATTATTGCATACGTGTCAAACATATTAGTAGCTTTAATTTTTTTCAAACTAATTGGAAGTGGTAGTAACATTCGGACTAGTTGGTCGCGACTTTTACAACATTATTTTCATGATTTTATTTTGTTTTAAATTTTAGTCCATATTATTGTGGTTTTGTCCACAGTTTTATGGTTTTATTTTTTCCACATTTTTCATAGTTTTTGTTTTGTCAACTTTCTTTCTTTGGAAGCATATGTGGTTTTATTTTCAATTTTTAATTTCTAGTCATGTTCTAGTGCATGTGTGAAATTTGTCAATATAAGAGTACTGCTAGATTTATTAAGTACTATTCTCAAAGGGTTTTATCATGATAAATCATAGTTGTGGTGATAGATTCAAGATAATGATGAGAAAGATAAGTCATATGAGACTTAACATTTTCTGCATCACTGATACGGTGGGTTTTTTAGGGCTTTTGGCAGTTTTTTATTGATTGATCGGTATTCATTATCAAGTTGATTTGATGATGGCGAGGATAAAATGTAAATTTTATCGATTTGATCAATTTAATGTATCTCTAGTTTGCTTCTGAATTTTAACATTTTGAATTCACTTGAACTAAATTTTAATTCGAAATTACCCAAACAACCTGTAATTGTTTAAACAAAAAGTGATTAAAATATAAAATGAGAAAATCCTAAAAGGAATCGAACTTAAAATAAAATGATCCAAACTTGAAATAACTTAACTTGAAATTGACCCAAACAGAACTAACCTAAAAGTTTTAAATTTTGAATAGGCATGAATTATATTAACTGGACCTAAAAATAACTCAACTTGCTAGATTGTATATGATATCCTTAAATGTTAGTGCCAATTTTATATAATCTTAATTGGATTCTAATTAAGGCTACTTTGGCATTGTTATTGTGATTGATAAGTGTTTTTGAAAAGTTTAATTTTAAAAAATGCTTTTGAAAAGTGCAGTTTGTAGTTTCGAATGTTTGACATTATTGTTAAAAATTACGGTGGAAAGTCAAAATGTCCATTTTAGACATTGTTGAATCACACAGTTGCTAATTGCATAGAAACTAAATGCTTGATTGGAAGTAATTGGCTACAGTGGTCACTTTGCTATAGAGGTGTGCATGGGCCGGGCCGAGTTCGGTCCAGGCCCAGAAAAAATTTTAGGCCCGGGCCCGGCCCGAAATATGGGCCTAAAAATTTGTTCAAGCCCAGCCCGAAATAAAATTGTTAAGCCCGAGCCAGACCCAACCCATATTAAAATTTTAAACTTATTTCATTAAATAAATTTTTTAAAAATATAATAAGTCATCAAATACATTTAAAACAAATATTAAAAAAAGAAACAAATAAAAAATGATATTAAAACAATACACAAATTAAAAATATAACAAAAAGTAATTATATTAAAATTAAAAATAAAATGTAAATATGATTAAAAATAAAAAATATATATATAGTATATAATTCGGGTCGGGCTGGGCCGAAAAAGTTTTGCCCGAGCTCGACCCATTTTCTAAACGGGCCTCTTTTTTTGCCCAAACCCATATTTCGGGCCTATATTTTTACCCGAACCCTCCCATTTTTCGGGTGGGCCTTTGGATCGGGCCGGGTAGCCCGGCCCATGCACACCTCTACTTCGCTACCACTGCAATGAACTAATAAAACAAAGTAAACAAGTGCTACCAGAGATTGTATATGCAATTCGATTCCCCTACGTCTGCAAAGCCTAACCCAGTAAGTAATTCCACTATCTTTAATCCTCGATACAATTAGTGAAAGTTCTATCACTCACGACGTATAGTAACCTCACTTATGTATCTTAAAGACCTATAACACTCACTTCTAAATTCTACCCCTGTGAACTTAGGTTATAAACATACGTTGTTTATTCTCAAATGCACTCACAAATACATTCTTCAATGAACAATAAAGTGTTCTCAAATACTCAATACATAAACTTATGTAAGGCTCTTAATATGCAAGAGTTTTAAGAGACTTGATAACATATTGGAGATCAATTATAATCAAATCCCTTTATTTAAATATGCAGAGTTTTAAGAGACTTGGTACATACTGGAAATTAAATATTTTAAATTAATTAATATGAATTATTTTTTAAAATTAATTATACATGAAATATTTGAATAATTTAATGCAAATATATTTGTAAATGATATTTAAATAATTTAATATAATGATATATAAAATATTAATTAATTTAAAGTTTTAGGTATTTTTAAAATAGTTAATATAAAGAAGGATATTTTAATAATTTCACTTTTAAAACACAAACACTAAAAACAGCTAGATCATATTTTTTGCGTTTGGATAGAAAAACACTCTTGTTTAAACCATTCTAAATTTCAAGTAAACTTTCTATTTATCCAAACTCACTTCCAAACCTAATATTTTTAATTAAACCTTTCAAATTTTTAAACCGACCTTCAATTCTAGGCGAATAACCTGATTATTAAACAAATGGGTAAACTATTATAATAATCACTTTTGTTTAATTCAGGTTACATTTTAGTCACTTATATTAACGTGTTGTAACATTTTAGTCACTGAGCCGTTAATTGTCGTTAATGGTGTAATGGTAAGCTGACGTGACACGTTAAATCATCATTTCAAACAAAAAATTTTAGGTTAAAAACACAATTGGTCCCCATATTTTTTCGTTTTGAGCAATTTAATTTTTTCTTTTATATTCTTTTAAACTCTTCTGCTTCTTCCTCTATTTTTCTCCCTTCTCCATCTCTTTTATTGTAGCTTTTTTTATATTTTCTATTTGTTAAAACTAAATGGAAGAAGAAAAGGAAAATAAATAAATAAAAAGAAAAAATTAAACTGTTCAAAAAATAAAAGTATAGGGACTAGTTTTAACAAATGTAAAATATAAAAAAACTACGTTAAAAGAGATAGAGAATGGAGGATAACAAAAGGAGAAGCAAAAGAGAATGAAAAAGAAAAAAAAATGAAAATAACATAAAAGAAAAAAAATACGAGGACCAAATGTATAATTTAACCTAAAATTTTTGTTTAAAATAATTATTTAACGTGCTATGTCAGCTTACTGTTACACCGTTAATAGAAATTAATGACTCAATGACTAAAATATTATAATAGTTGTCTTGTTTCGGTGGTATTATTGGGATGGGACCCAGTGTTATCGGGGCTGGGTTGATAGTGATCTTGTGGGCCCCCTGGATTTCTTGTTTGTTGTGAAAAACATTGTACTGAATGGCTTATACGGCCACACACGAATCCTTCGTGACTCCATTAAATGCTTATTTATGCCTTATGTTTCTGTTTTTCATTATTTCTTCAATTTGGTCCCTCCTTCCCATCAATCATTTATCCTTGTTGTATAAGTTTTCACTACTACTTTATATAATATAATAGGATATCCTTTTGGCATGTACTAAATACTTTGGTAAAAGTTTTAATGCTCTCAAATGTAAAATCATTTAAGATATTTTTTATTTTAGGGCCAACGTCAGAGGATGATTAGATATATTGTCTTTAAAGATAATAAAACTCAAACTGTCCGATGAATTTTAAAAGATTCTTTTAAAAAAAATGAATGCAAGGTAGAGTGGGGTGTACTTTTTTTTTTTTTTTATGAACTATGAGTATGAAGCAATTATGGTGATTGATTGTCATGCCTCGTTCCACTATACAAAGGTAACATTTTATTTCTGTATATTAAAAAGGGTAAAAATGTAATAACAAGTTACAGAAAAATTTCATATATTTTATATTTTAAGTTGTTTTGAAGAATTATATTTAAATATTTGCTTACCTTTGATAGCTTAGTTTTAGCTCGGTTGACATTAACCTTATTGTCAGCGTAAGAGAACGTGGATTCAAGTACACTGAAGCATATTTATCCCCTTATTTAAGAGTTAAAAAGAAGGTTATAAGTAATTCTAAATATTGTATCTAATGATACATCCTATATTCATGAAAGTGATAATAATTTTATTATTATATATCCATAACGGATCAAAACGATGAATTTAACAACATTTACCTCAAATTTCATACAACTTCAACCTTGCAAAAGGTAATATCCGTGTCATGAACAATATCTTAAATGAATGTCAATCTGTATGGAAAAAAGGTAAATTTCGTTAAAAATAAAAAATAAAAGAATACAATTACTTAAAAAAGCTTTTTTTTATTAAAAAGATTAAAATATCCACCAATATCTTAAAAGATTAAATTGTTTATTAAGTAATCCAAGCTCTTTTTATTTTTTATTTTTCTATCCAAAGTCGAAACTTATTATACAATAATATCCAACCCTCTAATAATTGCATTCTTTGTCTATAAATATTAACATTATTTTCAATACTGAAAATTTTTGAACTTAAATGTTTAATTTGAGAAAATTTATTTTATAAATTCTTCACACCATATTATTTACAGTCACTTTTCAATTATTTAGTGACAAATTAGTATTTTTTTTATATAATTGACATAATTTTGGTAATTTTTTACCTTAAATTTTAAACCCCGAACCTGAACTCTTTGAGTTTAGGATTCAAGTTTAGGATTTGAAGTTTGAGGTTTAAGATTTAGGGTTCGAGTTTGAGTTTAAGTTCGGGGTCCAAGATTCAAGGTACGGGTTTGAGTTCGGATTTAGGATTCAAGATTTGGGATTTGAGTAAAAAAAATTACCAAAATTATATGCCAATGACATAAAAAAATTACTGAAATATCATTAAATAATTAAAACGGA
Organism: Gossypium anomalum; assembly: GCA_025698475.1. Taxonomy (NCBI): domain Eukaryota; kingdom Viridiplantae; phylum Streptophyta; class Magnoliopsida; order Malvales; family Malvaceae; genus Gossypium; species Gossypium anomalum. Next base: position 69,779,970 of record CM046957.1, on the reverse strand, counting down.
CCATGAATAATATGATGGAAATGGTAAAAAATAATAATTTCTCTTAATTTAGTAATTAAAAAGGTGGTATACCCTTCTTACCCCATTATTCATGGTCCGTTTCCAATTATTTAATGACAAATCAATAGTTTTTTCATGTAATTGACATATAATTTTGGTAATTTTTTTTCACCCTAAACATTAAATTCCAAACCCAAACTTTTTGGGGTTAAGGTTCAAGTTCAAAATTTGAAGTTTGAGGTTCATGGTGAATTCAAGTTTAGGTTCGAAGTTTAGGATTCAAGATTCGAGATTTAGGGATTGAGTAAAAAAGTTATGTACCAATGGCATGAAAAAAATTATTGAAATATGATTAAAAATTTGAAAGAGACCATAAATAATATAATGAAAAGGGTAAAAAAATAATTTCTCTTAATTTAATAATTAAGAAGGTGATATATATGGACGAAAATATTATTAGTTTTTCTATATCTTTTCTTAAACGTGATGTGTACAATACAAAAATTTCCCTAAAATGATAAATAAATAATATTAAATCGTACTAAAACGGTTTTAACTTCACTGTGAATTTTCAACTTTGTTATAAACTATAAATCCAAAAAAATAAAAAAAGAAATATTGGTTTGGCACCTATGTGTTAAATAGTGAAATTGTATCTTAATCAAACCGAAATCGGAGATAAATTTATTTTTAAACGATTTAAATTCAAAACTTTACATAAACAACGTCAAGTTTTTATATTATTCAATAAAAAATTTAAATTTTTTTGTTTTAAAATTTTAAAACAGATATAAAGTAAAGGTGCTCATAACCCAAACAGCTTCCTCGGCTCTTTTTGGGTCGAGTTTAGATAAAATTTTTAGAATTGGATCGATAGTTGAATTAATTAAATTATCGACTTGCATCAAATAAATTATTAAAAACTTTGTAAAAGTTTTACAAATTATATATAAAAAATTATAAAATTCGGTTCTCAATTCTGGACTGACCATATTTGATTCGTTTTATTGTTTTAAAATAATAATATAAATATATTTTTATATTTTTAATTAAATTTAAATAAAATTATTATTTTTATTTCTGAACAACAAAACAGTCATTTTGACAGACTTAAGAAGGCCAGTTCGAATTAAATTTTTTTAAAATTGAATTTCAATCCCGATTTATGAACACCTCTTATGAAAACAGCAAATACTGTTTGATTGTTTTCTTTTTCTTCTTTTCCAAATGTCCTTCCAAAACGTTCTATTTTCAGGACTCGCTTAGAAGATATCCGACAGTGATTTTCAGCGGCTGGGATTCACCCGATTACCCGCGACGCTGTCGTTTCGACCGGATATTTTGTAATTCAGCATTAACGAATAGCCAAGCCGAGCTGATTTAGTCCAAAAACCAAAGCCAAGCCGATGACCGGTTGTTCCAAGAAAGAGAAGCCTACAACGTACACGTGTTAGAGACACAGCTGTCGGATCTTATCCTAGCAACCAAAACTCGTACTATTACACTACACCTATCAAAATTATTATTATTATTTATCTCATACACTTCCAATTTTTTAAATTCGGTTAGTAAAAGATGACGTAATTTTTCAAAAGAAATTAATTTTATTACATATCCAAATATATAATTAATTCCATCATTTAATTTTTAATTGGCTAAATTTATCGTTTTTAAAATGTAGAGAAATAGATCGATTTTGGAAAGAGTATGAAAGTACATTCAGTTGGGATGTACTTTTTGCACAATTAGCAAAAAAGCTCGTTCAGCTGAACGAGCTTTTCACGTAATTGGTAAGAAAGCTCATTTAGCTGGACGTGCTTACACACTCTCTTCGAAATCAACATATTTTTTAAATCTTGAAAAAAAAAACTTATTTACGATTAAAAGAATTGCCATATTTAGCCTTTAAAAAATGATTGATAAATAAATAGATAATAAAAGAATAAAGTGTTAATTTCTTTTGGTATAATGACAATATTCTTTTATCAATTTGTTTCTTATTTTTTTTAACTAAAATTAAGTTTTAAACGGATATATTGACTAAAATGTTAAATTTTTAAACATGACAACCCGTTCGACAATTTATATTCAGTTCATGCTATTTTTTTTGAATTGTATAATTTTAAATTAATTATTGACTTGACATATAAAACATATAATATTATGTTAACATAAAATACACAGGTTGCATTAGGCGAATTTAGAAATTTTTTAAGCAGAGGCCAAAAAAGAAATATAATTTTTTGAGATGTAAAATATAAAATATTTTTCATGTGTTAATTTATCATTTTTAAAGGACTAAATAGAGTATTTTGCATTTTTGGGAGCCAAATCATATTTTTCTCTTATATTAATTTATAATCAAATTACAATTTTTCAAAATTTTTGGAGCAGGGCTCTACCTGCCCTTTGTATCCACTTGACCGTTACACGGGTTACAGGCCAATATTGTTAAAAAATTAATATTTTAACTAACATTTTCATTAAAAGATGCTATTCGATTATTTTCAAAAATTCATAAACGAATTTAATTAAAAAATAAAGGATTAAATTTGATATTATACCTTAAAAAGTTAAAATTATTGTTTTAGTGGGAAAAAAATAAATAAATTTGAAATATGATTTGAAGTTCGGTTATGCAGCTGGAGCGCATTTCTAATCTAATCTAAAAGCCCGCTTCTAGATTTTAGGATTCAAAGTGTGGGCCCTTTACTGACCCCACATGTTCCCTTTCTTGTTTTTTTTTGGCACTCATTTTTATTTATTTATTTATTTTTATTTTATAAAATTCAAGTTTAATAATTTTTCTCCTTTTTTAAAGAGGCATTGCTTTAAAAACAAACTTTGTAGCATTTCAAAATTTCAAACTTACCCACCCAACTACATCAATCAAAGCTCAATAAAACAATTTATTTATATTTATAAAATAATTTATTTCATTTTACATATTTAAACAAATTATTTTTTTTCTAAAGTTAACTTTTTAATTTAAGTGAAATTTAATATACATAATTTTTAGTGAAAATTAATATATATTTTTGGCAAATTTAGTAAAACATATCGAAAATAGAAGTTAATTGGTTAAATAGGTATTTTTAAAAAAATAATAAATTTAGGGAAATAAATTGTTTTTGAAGAGAGTGTGAAAGCGTGTTCAACTGAGTGAACTTTTCTATTGACATATCAAGGAAAACACTCTCAATTGGATGCGTTTTCCGATAATTACGTCCAGTTAGTTACACTTTTTCTGACATGTCAATAAAAAAACTCGTCCAACTGAACACGTTTTCCTGTCAATTATACAGAAAGTGTGTCTAATTAGACACGTTTTTACATACTCTCTTAAAAAAACGATATATTTTACTAAATTAAATAAAAAACCTATTTGACGAATTAATTTTTTTTCGACATAGTTAACTAATTTAGCAAAAATTTTTTGTCTGATTCCGATGTTAATAATTAATTTCTTTTGGAATTTTTTTCTAAAAATTGAATAAGGGCAAGTATGGAGGTTTCCTTGAAGTTAGAGTAAGAAAAAGAATAGTGGATAATTTGTCTCAATGCGTGAAATGTTTTTTTCCCGCCAAAATTGATTCTAATGTGTGGGTTAAAAATCCGCACTAAAGTTCATTTTATTCTTTTATTATTAAAAATAATATTTTAGTTCTGTAAGTTTAAAAAGTTAACATTTTAGTCCCTGCTAATCAACTTTACTTTTAATGAAATGATATAATTTAATGGTGGTTGATGTGGTATTTTAAATCAAATTAAAAAATTAGATAATAATTTTGAAATGAATAGAGGTGGGAACTTGATTTTGCATTTACCCCCAATTGTTTTCGGGTTCTTTTTTACATAATTATTGTGTTTAAATTATTTGTAGTTTGGTACACGTTAATCACCATTAAACCACGTCATTCTATTGATAAAAGTATCATGGAGACCCTTGTACTAAGTCTTGAATTGCATTTTGTCTCTCAAATAAAACACATGGATAAATTAGTCCCTAAACATTAAATTAAAGAGTAAACCGATCATTTTGTTAAATTTTTTTATCCATTTTTATTGTTAAGAATTAATCCCTATACATTAAATAAGGTACATGTGGCACACGACGAGCTACTGTTTAATTATTTTATCAACCCCGTCACGCCAGTTTTTAATAGTAAAAGTGTATAAAATTTTTAACAAAAAAAGGTCAATTCACTCTTTATTCTAACATATGAGGACTAATTTGTCTATTTTTTTAATAAGGGAAGTAAAATGCAAATTAGCTCCTAATACAGGGCCTTCATAATACTTTTACCCATTCCATTTAATTACAAGTTCAATAAGCTTTTTAGTTTGATTTAATGCAACGTCAGCCATTGTTAAATAACATCATTTTTCTAACAGGAAAGCTAACGTGTAAGTACTAAAATGTCAATTTTTTAAACGTCTGGGAGTAAAATGTTGTTTTTAATAGTAAAGTGGTTAAAATGATTTTTTTGATATGGTGCAGGGACTTATAATAAAATTTACCTTAAAAGATTAATTTACTTTTTAAAAACAAAAATTTTAATCTAATCGTTTTGATATATATATATATATATATATATTTTATGTATCATGTATGACAAAAATTGAAGACAAAGACAAGCGCAGCTATTAAAAACGTGAACAATTTGACGCAACCTTCACACTGAGGCCAGCTTCCTATGCTTGTCTTGTCCCTCAAAATCCCAATGCCTTTTCATCCTTGAAATTTTATAGACATTTTTTTATTTATTTTGATTTCATTTATGGAAGAAGTTAGAAAATTTATTTGGATTAGAATTAAATTATAATTTTTACGATGGTAAAAATATAGTTTTATTTTTTTAATAGTTTATAAAAGATTAAATTAAAATTTTTATCATTTTTAGAATTTTAAAGTACAATATTACTTTTATTAGTTTAAAATTTTAAAAATTTTAAAAGACTTAAATAGAAAATTTTTTATTTTAAGAGAGGTCGAAGCCCCTACCTGTCCCTAGCTAGGCCTCTCATTTCATTTGGAGAAATTTTTAACTTGTCTTATTTGTTGGTATGTTACCAAAATATATTAATTATTTATTTGTATTTTTTTAGAATTCTGTACAGACAGTCTTACGTTTATAATTGGAGAAGAGATTGAATATATACAATGTAATTTTTCAAGGATTCTTATGTGATCTATTTATTTTATATTCTAATATATGCAATCCAAGATTATATGGGTTGACTTTATGAAGATCATGATATAAAAAGTAATTGATGAGGTTTGGATAGATCATATGATGGATTGAAGTTTACTTAATGAAGCCAATTTTATACTCTAAATATAGAAGGCTTGTTTACTTAGTGACTTACACGGTGCTAGCATAGTTAACACAACGTTAGGCAACATAACTTGTCATATTTAAAGTTGGCAATCTTTTAGAATAAAATCTTTAGATTGAGAATCTTGCTTATTGTGGAAGAATGATATTCCATTTATGAAGAACGCTCTATTTAAAGCAACATATCTTGAAGATTAATTTGAATCGGCACAAGCAATTAGATCCTTTGAAGTAAGAAGATTGGATCGAGATTGCGTTGAAGTCTTACTTTCAAACAATTCTTTTTTATTTTGGACTTCACTAGAATATTGTGTATGCAATTTTATAAGGGAATTGATTGTATTATTAAATAATACATGTTTGTGGAAACAATATTATTAGAAATGAAAATTATGAATCGGGAAAACAATTATGGACAGACATGCAATGAACTTTTCATCGCCGTTCTTCTATTCTTTTTTGTGGAAGAACATGTGCAAAGATGTGAAACAATTCGTCATCAAATGCCAATTATGTCAGCAAATAAAAGCTTCATTTTTGCTTCCAAATGGTTTGCTACATCCATTGCTCGTTCCCAACTTGTTGTTTGAAGGCATATCCATGGATTTATTGTTGATTTACCAGCAACCAAAGGGAAAATTGTCATCATGGTAGTCGTCGACTGTTCATCTAAATGTGGGCACTTCATCAATTTAGCATCCAATTTCACCAACGAATCTGTAGCTGCAGCATTTGACAGAAACTATTCATTTTCGTGGGGCCCCGAATGAGATTGTGACAATTGTATATAGGGTGCTATGTGGCGGATTATCCCGAATCTAGGATGCAGATGCTTACCATAAGCAGAATATTTGTATAATACATCTTACTTCCGATCAAATGACCCCTTTTTGAGGTTTTGTATGGTCGTCCACCACCAACAATCGCCCACGACTCTACTGGGAACTCCTTAGTTGAGATTGTATGCTTAATGGTGATGAAGTGTTGTCTTCACTGAAGCATAACTTGCGAGAATCTCAAGCTCGGATGAAACCATTGGCTGATCAACATCAACGTGAAATTTACTTTGAGGAAAGAGATTGGGTAAATGTTGAACTTCTACTTTCTCTCTCATCTTTGCATACTTTTTGCACTTCAATTTTCCTTTGGGGCAATTCTAAATTTCTTTCAGCTGTTTCTTTTTTTTTTTTTTTTATTACTATTTCATTGTGGTTGGGAGTGGGGGACCACTAACTGCCACTGCTTTGTGATTTCAGCAGCCATGGATAGGACAAGAAATCCCAGAAGAACCCCAATGATGTTTTCTACAGAACAGTTTTATAACATTTAACAACCTCTTCACGTTTTAATGTCTGCGTGAAATTACCATAAAAGCCCTTATAATAAAAGTTAAATTATATTTTACTTTATTTATTAAAAATAGATAAATTAATTCATTAGAACAAAAAACTAATTAAAATTTTCTATTTGTACTGCTAAAAATTAACTTATCTAATGAAATTACCAAATAATAACCTGTAACATGTCATATGTACATTATACTAACATTAAAAAAAAAACCTTCATTTTTAACGGTAAAAATCGATAAATTTTTTTAAAAAATTACTCTTTAATCTAACGTATAAAAACTAATTTAATTTATCTATTTTTTAAATTAAAAAAAAAACAAAATGTAATCTAACTCTTTTAAAATCAACTCTAATACTTTTACCCCGCAAAAGAGGGTTCAAACTTTTTATTCCCATTAGTACTCCAACAGAGTCATAATCATAAAGCCTCGTCTGTGTATTACATTAATTTAGTCATCATCTTAATAACTGGTCCACATTGCTTCTTGCTTTTGATAATAACAAGCAGCCATTAACAGCGTAAAAATACATATGTTCAGTTTTTTTTCTCTCTGAAAAAGATGGAAAAGTTAATTGTACAAATAGTATTCAACACAAAAATGGAAAACACTTGCAACAATAGAAGAAAAAAGAAAACTGAAAGTTAAAAGTAATACAGATAGCAAACATGCAGGGATTATTTAAAAGGGGGGAGACGGGGAGATTAGCAAGAATGTGAATCCAAAAACTGGGTTGCTCGAAGATGAATTTTACATGCATTTTAACATTTTTATAACCAAGTTCAGAAATAACAAAGAGGAAAAGGATCATCATGCCTTCAGGAGTGTTTCAATGGCTTCGAAAAACAGTGGTGCCATCTCTGGATTTGGGGTCTTGATCGCACACTTCACACCCGGGTTTCCAATTATTGTTGTAAGTTCAATCAAGAAAGGTATACCTCGAGGGACCTTGGCTGAGAAGTAGAATACATCTTGATTGGCATGTTTGCGCTTCGCTATAAAGAACATGTTTGATGCAGCTAGTCGATCAAGGGTTGCTTCAGCACTGGTCACCACGATGCCTGGGAATTCTTTCAAGACCTCATTTGAATCAGGTAGTGACCTCCATGTCTGTATAATGGGAAGAAATCATTCCATTTCCATTGCTAGGATCATCCTTTTGTACCATTAAAAAACCAAAGTAATACAGAACAAACTTCTTACCTCGAGAAAACTAGTTCGCTCCATTCTCCCATCCTCGGTAAAGAACACATGCAACAAGATTTTGTCATTGAAGTACCAGACCGGTTGCTGACTATTTTTAACAGCAACCTGCAGAAGAGTGTTTGGAGGACCAGTAGACATATTCTGGAACAATACCATGGGCAGCAATGTTCTTGCTGATGCTCCCGGTGCCAATGGGGGAACCTAATAGACAGTACCCATTAAATCCTAGAAACGCAACAAGAAGCTAAAAAAAGCATCAATACTACACAAGTTGTGATTACCTGAAGAGGTCCAGCAGCTGCCAGACCGAATGAATTCTTGTTAAACTGAATCATAAATCCATCAAGTGTGATCTGTGTGTTATTCTCAAACTGTAAACTGTAAAATATTTGACCATCCTGTCGAACTAATTGTGCACTGATTTGCAAACCCTGTCCACTTCCTGCTGGTAATAAAATAGGCAAAGGGGGGCTGCAAATCATCAAGGTAAAAAATACAGTAAGGGCAACATATCGGCGTGCATGTACTTAAGTACGAGCCTCATGCATGACTCCAATTACGTAAAAAACTGTAAAATATTTACAAAGTTCTTTTAGTGTTAAGCAACTTAATTATTATTTAAAATATTTATAACATTTGCAGCAAAATATCCCGATAACTATAATGAGACTTCTATCTGCAAAACTAATGCATTCCAGCATACTTACCCAGAAGATGTGGCAGGCTGATCAGCGGGGACAATTTGATTGTTATCAAGGCCAATCAGATCACTTAAGAGGTCAGGCACTGCAGCAGGTGCAGGAGCAGCTGGGGCAGGAGCTGGCTGCCTAGCTGCAGCATGTGGGACACTACTAGAACTGGGTGGTGATGCACCACCATTAGCAGCATTGGAAAGTGTTTCAGAATACCTAGTTTCATTTCCATCAGGGTAGTCATCATCTTCAGTTTTCTGTGTTGCAGTCTTTGCACGAGTTACAAAAGCATCAGGTGGTTTGTGATAGACAGAAGAAAGTGTAGCGATATTGGCAAGAAGCTCATCAAGAAGGGTCGAATCCAGTTGGTTTGAATCATCACTGATGACAGGTTTCTCAGCTAACACAACATCCTTAGCTGCCTGAGAGCAGAAATAGGAAGTCAACTATATAAAACATCCTGCATGTGGTCTAGATTCACCTTTAAATAAATACACATTCATGTCAGCAATGACACCTGCATTCAAACAATGCTACATCTATTGCGACCTATGATACTGGGACTAGCTAGATTCTGATAGAAGACAAATCACATTGGGACAGGAAAAACACACAAATAAAAAGACTCATGCTAATCATACCAACATGGTGAAAGGCATTCTAAGCCTCAGCATAATCACATGCCCATTTTAAGAGTGGTCATCAAAATGGAGATGAAGGTGATTCAAGCAAAATACTTAGATAGTCGTTCCCCTCCAAGGTAAGAAAGGACATGAAAATAAAAAATGTCTCTGAAGTGAAAAATGATTCCTCAGACTTTTGAAACTGAATTCACTGAATGGTGCTCTGCAATTGGTCAAATAAAACCATACCTCAGGATCAGTTGATAGAAGGCGCCAATAAATGTAGGCACGGTCCCGTAAATCAGGATTGTCAGTTTCCACAGTAGCATTATTCAATACAACCTATGGAATGACCAAAATATTAGAAGTTAGATAGCATGTGATGTTATTTTCCAAATAAAAAATGAAAAAAAATTCCTTGAATAATTAACAATCAGCAGTTAATGTAACTTGTATAACCGGATAATAAAAGCTAATCAAAGTCATATGTTCAGTGGTTCTTGGTGGGAAAAGTAAGATACTAATACTATGCTCGATTCCCCCATGAAATGATACAGTTTGCATTGCTCTAGACCTGTTTTCTTATTGGGTAATTCAAAATATAGAGAAATCAGACAATGGTTTTGGAAAAGTGTAATGTGTAATAATAGATGATAAAACTATTAGTAAAATCCTTGCACATACAAATGTGATAAAGCCCAAAACAAATAACAGAAAATATGCATGAAGAATGCATATATAAGACCTGAATCATCTGCTGTGGGCCTTCTGTTGGCTTCTTCAGAAAAAGTTTGACTGTTGCAGTTAGCAGCTGCAGTTGAACTTGGGGAGGTTCTTCAGGGAAACTCTCCAAGAAGCTTTCAAGGAGCTCGTCAGCATTGTCAATTCTTTCAGCATATTCTCCAATTATCCATATCATTGAAGCCTTATAAGAGAGGGCACAAGAACAGGGGAAAAAATGCGCTTAGAAAAAACAATTAAGAGTAATAACAGAAAACGGTGTTCTGATTCATTTTGCAATTTCTAAGACAAATGTACCTTAGCTTCTGGCTCATCCAAAGTGTCCAAGCTCTCACAGAGGGTTGCAATAATAGATTCATATCTGTGAAAGCCATTAGGAAATCATCAGCTGGGATTCAAGTTGCACACACAAGCATTCAGCTACTGTTAAGAAATATAATGATAGGGCTTTTTATATTTTGGATAATATTGCAACACAAAGGAGTAAATAAATGATACTTACGTGTTAGGATATCTTCTGAAGATATCTTTGATAACTATAATAGCCTCTTGAACAACATAGTTCACTTTAATCTTGATCAACTCAAGCAGAACACTGATGCACCGTTCAGCTGCTCTCTCTAACTTGATAGCACAACGACCGATGGCACGAACAGCCTTTCTGACAAAATCTACATCTACTTCTGTTGCATATTCTTTGAACTCCAATAAAACCTACATAGACATCATCCAAAGGGACCATCTCAATATGATGGTATACTAACAATATGGTTTTAAATGCAGGAGAAAATAAACTATCAACCTAAATAAGTCCATAACTAATTCTCTACAGACCAAAATCTGGATACCTGGTCTATATTTCGGTCGGAAGCAAGCTTTATCATGATTTCTAACTTCTCCATCTTCACATAAATTGGATCATTGTACTTGCAGAAGAATACCTAGAAAGAATAAGCATTTGATAAGGATACATTCAAGGCAACTACATTGATACAGAAGCATACAAATCAAGCTGTCATGCAAAAGTGTGAATAATGAGTGTGGCCAAACATGCACATGTTCTATTCATATAAGTCCACCTTGATTTCATGGGCAAGAATCGTAGGCCGTCTTTGTACTATGAGGTTGATATTCCGCAATGCAACATATTGTATCTCGGGTTCAGCAGAGAGTAAGGTCACAAGAGGAGGAGCCATCTTTTTGCAAAGATTTCTAACAACATCAGTGCTAGTGATAAGTTCCATTTGTTGAAGAATCATCTGGAAAGCACAAAATTATGGAGTGCTGATAAGTCAACTGATAGAAGACAATAATGATGCAAAATTATGAATGGAAATGAAAATTCACCTTAACAGCTGAAAGTACAACAGCGCAATTAGCATGTTGAAGCCGTGGCGTAACTCTTTCCACAATATTTTCTGCTTCACGTGCATCAGATGCCTTGTATCTGGAGAGAGCGTCAAGTATAAAAACTTGACCCCACCTGACATGGAACATTTTCAAAATGTGATGGGTAGAGAACAAGGTTCCCAGGGAAAATTCAACATAAATTAATAGAGGCTAGGTTAGTGACTTTGTTCAAGTTATAATGCCTGAAGATTAATATAGCAGCATATTCATCTCAAAAACCATGCTATTATACCAACATACTATTACTCACTTTAGAAAAATATATCATGATGTCCCAAAATGGAAAATACAAAATATTAAAATCCTATTGATCAGCTTTTTATAGCAATTAGGAAGAGAGCTCAACCACATGGCAGTACCCTGATTGTATTTGTAGGTTTCAAACCTCTGAACTTACTCTGTGCATTCATTAAGAGCAGTAAGAAGCTTTGTAAGTGTGGGAGTAGTGATTTCAAATATTGGTCCACTACTATTCTCTTGTATCTCAGCAAGAGCTGCCACAGCATTAGCCACAACCATTGGGTTATTGTCAGATATCAAATCCTTGAGAGAGTCCAGAAAACCCCTATCCTCAACCAACTCAGCATTTATATCATAAAGTTTAGCAACACATATGGCAGCTGTCTTGCGAACATATGGATCATCATCCTGTTAATATACAGTAAGAGAATCATAATAACTTGAGTGACTTGCATAAAGCAAATCTATGATATTGGAAAAAGGAAACCAAAAGCATTGCTAAAAGTTTATACTATATGCTATAACAGGAATCAACCTTTAGGCACCTCTGAAGAGGATCACAAAGATATTCTGTGATCTTATCAACACGGATGCATCCCATAGTCCGAACAGCCAAAGCACGTATTAGAGGATTTGGATCCTGTGAATCCTGGATACATACTCATAAAGCAAAAGCTCATTAGAGATTTATAAAGCATCATTACAGAAACCTTAACACAAACATTACTCCAAACGGAACATATCATGTAATCCTAATACTCTATAATCCTTGATACCCTTTGAGGCAGATAGAAAGACAATGGGTTGGTCAGAAGTGCCACTTCTTCGACTTCTTCTTTTCCTTAATACAGATTCTATCGACCAGAAACATTTGTGCGACAAATTTTGCAAATGCACAATGTGCTCATAAAAGAAGAGACACTCTTGCCCCAGTATGCAAATCCAAACCAAAAGAAAAACATTTAACACAAATAATTTACAATCACTTTCAAACTCTGGGGAATCCATAACTACCATTCCTGAAATATTTAGGCTGCTCGTAATTGCCCCAGGATGCAAATCCAAACCAAAAGAAAAACAATTAACACAAATAATTTACAATCACTTTCAAACTCAGGGGAATCCAGAACTACCATTCCCGAAATATTTAGGCTGAGATATGCCGCCTGAGCATGAAAAAAAGGCCAGTATCTTAGTCAACTTAAAATTTCAAATTTAACATGTTCATATCAGGCAAATTCGATATCCATGCCCTTTTCTTTTTTGGGGGGGTGGAGAGAAGAAAAAACCTTCTTTTAAGCTATGATAAATAGTAAAGACAAAGGGCATAATAAGTTGCACACCTTTACAAATGTATTTACTGCAAGAATAGCAAGGTCGGGCTGACTTTTAGCATAATTTATGAGATACAAATAAACAAGCTTTTTCAGCTCCAAATTCTCTGTTTGCATGCAATTCACCACATCTGTGAACAGCGATGACACATCCTTCCCAACCGTCATTGCGGCAATAACCTTCTTTACGGCATCTTTTCTTTTATCCTTCATAACATGGAAAACAAAGACATGATTACAATCCCATAACCATAAGCCACAAAAACATAGATGCTAAAATATCCATTCAACTTCCAATGGGCACAGTTTACGCTTCTTTCACATGCTAAGACCGCCAGGGTTAGAAATTCTTAGAAAACTCGTATAACTACAGCAAAATCAAAAGAATTAAAAAAAATTGTACTACAGTTAAAATTCAGTTTCAAATTAGATAAACCTAACTGTTCTCGATTGAAACTTTATGAAAGGAGAAACATAATCCAATACTCGAATCGAGTAGCATTAATCCTAATAAAGAAAACTGAATATCTCTTTCCATTTCCAGCTTATTTTCCATTATCTCTAATCGATCCAAACAAGAACCTAAAGCTTAGCTAACAAATACGTAATTCAGCAGATTGACGACTTCAACGAACAAATCAAAACGGAAAACCAATAGATCTAACGAAAAACACGAACTAATGACATCAAAATGTATCAAATCGAAAACCTAGCAAATTAAAACGAGCAGATCAACAAAGAAATCTGCAGAAAAAAAAAACGAAGATGGATTAACAAGTAGGTTAGCTACCTTGTACTGAGAATTAAGCTCTTCCTTAAGTTCAGGGATTTCTCCCTTCTTCGTCGTGGAGAAGTACTTTGAATCGTGACCGCTCATTTCTCACTCTTCCAGACCTCCTCTTGGTGGTGCTGTAGATTGGAGTCGACGAAGAAGAAAAAGTAAAAAGAAACGATGGCGAACAAACTGTGTGAAAGATCATATAAACAAGACCAGATCGAGGATTGAAAAAAAAAGAAGAAAAAGGCTCGTTTTAATCTGCTGTTGGGCCTATTACTGGAAGCATTGAGTCCAGTCCAGATTATATTCGGGCTTTGGTGACTAAGGGGATATGATATCAAACACCGACATGTTCAAGCTAGTCCCGGGGAGCGAAGCTCGAAAACTATCAAGCTCAATTAAATTTCTATTTTTTAAGTTTGTGTTTGGTTTGAAATATAGTTGAATTAAGTTTGTTTATCAATTTTGTACTTGAACTTGAGCTCGAACTCAGCTCGATTATTAAGCATAGGATTAATAAAAAAATATTAACGGTAACAACATAATTTAATAATATAAAAATATAAAAAGCTCGATAAAATTCACAAGCCATTCAAGCAGAGTATTACTAAACTTGAATTCAGCTTGATCGATAATTCAAATTCGGTTCAATAATTATCGAATCTGACCTAAAAAATTTTAAATCAAACTTGAGTAGCTTGCAAACACCATTATCTCATTTATCTTCTGATTCAAGCCCCTTAATAGTCAACCTAATTTGGTTACTTTTGTTTCTTGATTTTTCTTTATACTAAATTTAAAGTTTTTCATTCATATTCATAACAAATTTAAGTAAAAAATAATCAATAATTCTTATGTATTATTTTTAAAAAAATACTTTTTTATAGATTTTTTAATTTATTTTACTATTTAAAGTACAAAATGTTTATTTTGACATATCAATTTTTAATTACAATTTGAATAAAAGTATAAATTGATTTGGGATAGTGGTTTTTAAATTTGTATTCTAAAACCCCTAAACTAGTTGACTCTAGATATAAATAAGACACCAGTGCTCGCAAGTTATTTGAGTTTGATTAAAGAAAACCCGATTTCGTTTTGATAATTATCGATACGAGCTCAAGCTATCGATAAAACCGAACTAAAGCATTATAATACTATTTTCAAACAACTCATGAACCTACTCTAACCTTTCATTTTAATATATTTTTATATCATGAAAACAAATTTTTATCCTTATAAAAAGAGCTTGTACAGATAAACTGAATCGAACTAGAGTTCAAGCATAAAATTGATAAATGAGCTTGACTGAGTTCGAGCTCAAATATATCTTGAGTCAAACTCAAACTTAAAAAATAATCTTCGATAAAATTATATCAAATAATAAGCTCCAAATTTCAAATTAAGCTCAAGCCCAAACCTGCTGCTACATGAGTTTATCTTGGCTAATTACACCTCGGCGCAAGGATTAAATTGGAGCAACAATAGCAAAAGACAATTAAATTATGTCACAAGTTTTTATATTTTTTGAATTTTAGAATTTAGTCTTTAGACTTTTCAGATTTCAAAATTCATATCCAATTCTTATCATTGTTAAATTTTTTTCTTATTAAAATTGTTAGTATGACATTTTGAAATTTAAGAAAAATGCTCACTTGGTAGTTACGTAATTAAAAAATGACGTTGGAGTTAACCTGAATTTAACATTGTTAAAAGTTAGACTTGAAATTTGAAATCTATAAAGTATAAGGACAAAATTTCTGAAAATAAAAGTATGGAGACTAAATTACAAAATTTCAAAAAGTACAGGGACTTATTGCACATTTTACCTGCAAAAGACCTGAAAAAAACGCTGCGTTTTAAGTTTTGCACGGTGGATCCCGCTAAACTAGAGGTGCAGATCGTCTATAAATAGAGTTCGGCGTCCCTGAAACATTTTCTCAGATTTCCCAGTATACGAGCAATCCATTTTTTTCTCAGGCAAGGAAAAATCACTTGAATTAAATAAATAAATATTCAAACCTATCGATCTCTAAGGGCTGGTAATCCGATAAGGAAACCGGTTTTCCCAATACACAGATTTAAGCAAAAACATGGGACATGGTAACAAAGGAAACTGGAAATCCATGATTTTTGCAGTTTTGATTTATTTTTTTAAAAGGTTTTGTATAACATTTTAATGATTCTCAGGTGAAAGGGGTCGGCCCAACAAAAAGTTCAAATTTGCCAAGGTTAGGCGAATTTCTATATATTTTTTGTTTGAATTTTATGGGTTTTGTTAATTTTTCCTTACAAAAGCATGATTCATTTTGGGTATTTTTTTTTTTTTTTTTGCAGGATGATCACAGGGGCTCAGCTATGGAAGATGATTATTCTTTTTATCCTGATGAAGCCGATGATGAACCTCGTGATGGTACTCAATTGTTTGTTCCTTTTTTGCTTTTAATCTGTTTAGATTGAATTTGAGTTGTATTTGGTTTTTATTATTATTTTAATTTATGATTAATTTTGAAGGTGAGAATGAAGGAAAGAAAAGAGATTTTACCAAATTAGAACTAAAACTCGATCATGGTAATCGCCCATTATGGGCTTGTGCTGATGGGCGTATATTTTTGGAGACATTCTCCCCTTTATACAAGCAAGCTTATGATTTTCTCATTGCTATAGCTGAACCCGTTTGCAGGTATTGACCCCATTAATATAATGTGATTTAAATTTCTTTTTCTTTTTTTTCTTTTCTTTTTTTGTTTTGCTTATTGGATGTACATTAATGTGTATGAATGTGAATTTTCAATTTATGTAGGCCGGAGTCAATGCACGAGTATAATCTCACACCACATTCCTTGTATGCTGCGGTATCTGTGGGGTTGGAGACAGAAACAATTATATCGGTCTTGAATAAATTGTCCAAGACTAAGCTTCCTAAAGAAATGATTGATTTCATTCATGCTTCTACCGCTAATTATGGCAAAGTTAAGCTTGTGCTTAAGAAGAATCGTTATTTTATCGAATCTCCATTTCCGGAGGCAAGTTGGTTGTTTTTGGTACCTTTATAATTTATTGGAATTTATTGATTCTTTGGGTATTAATTGTTTGGTGATGTTTGATCCTTTCAGGTTCTGAAGAAACTGCTTCAAGATGAGGTTATAGGTCGAGCAAGGCTTGTTTCTGAGGTTTGTTACATTATTTGAATTGAGCTTGTTGATTTATTTTGTTTATTGCATTTGAGGCATAAGCTTAATCCTCTTTTAGTGGTTATTCTCTTTTCTTCCCATTGAAATCATGCTTTTGGTCTAAATGATATCTTCTCATGCAAATCAGTTTCTGTGACACTTTGTACTGCCATATGCTTTTTCACTCAAAGGTCTCAATCTGATTCTGCTTAGTGTTCTCTTAGATGCCAGCGTTGAATAATAGTCTAGGAGAAACAGTTTGAAAGAATAATTTAAGCTCAATTGGATTCATTGGGTCACTTTCTGTAGGTTCATGAGTTTCCATGTGGGATTCTTTATTGTTAACTTGCTTGGTTCTTTGGCTGTCATGTTTCTTCCGGATGCTTGTCAACTATTTCCTTGACTTCCCTTTTGTTTTCCTTCATTTCTAAGGAGATGTTCCCTTCTTTTTTTTTTTTTCTCTTCTGGATTGTGTTTTAATCAATCCACTATGGATACTATATAGAATGCGCAGGGAAGTGATGGATTTACAATCAGCAAAACTGCGGGTGAAATTGAGTCAGGCCATAGTGGTTTGCTTATGGAATCAGAACTGGCAGCTGCTGCTGAAGAGAAAGAAACACATGCATTTGAAATTGACCCTGCTCAGGTATTTATTTTTCATTTTTCTTTGACTTCTCATTTCAACTTCATGCTGCATAATTTCCTTGAGGATTAGTGTATTTGATTTCAACTAATTAGTTTAGAACTAAAAGACTTATGTAGAGTATGCTTACAGAGGCTGCCTTATTTTTCGTTGCTTTTATGACCAACTTGTATGTTGGTATCTGAGTTCTGTTTAGCCATATTTTAGCTCCTGCATTCCTATCTTGTGATATCTTAAGGAAATGATTAAACGATGTTTGAAATGAATATCTGTAGATACATCATTCTATTAGAAGATGCTTTGCTTATAGTTTGACTAAAATGCTGTCAGTTTTGAACTGGAATTGGATTATGCTACGTATAAGTTTTTGCCTTGTACATGTACATTGCCAGGTTGAAAATGTAAAGCAAAGATGCTTGCCAAATGCTTTAAATTATCCAATGTTGGAGGAGTATGACTTCAGAAACGACAGTGTGAGTAACATTTATCATTTTCTTGACACTAGTAATAAAGTGGCTTTCAACAAATGGTGATAACTGAGTTCATAATATCCAGATCCGGGTATTATCCTGGAGTTCTTATTGTTTCTTTGAATTGTAGGTCAATCCTGACCTTGACATGGAACTGAAGCCTCATGCACAGCCACGACCATATCAGGAAAAGAGTCTTAGTAAAATGTTTGGAAATGGTGAGATCATCAATACTATAATTTGTTCAACTACTTGTTATTGTGCTTAATATTCTCACATTCCATTTTTATTGTATAGATGACACCTTAACTTCTTCAATGGAAGAATTATACGCCTTTTCTAACTTACAATGTACTGAATTGTTGATC
The DNA here is from genome assembly GCA_025698475.1 of Gossypium anomalum. Taxonomy (NCBI): domain Eukaryota; kingdom Viridiplantae; phylum Streptophyta; class Magnoliopsida; order Malvales; family Malvaceae; genus Gossypium; species Gossypium anomalum. The sequence goes on along the minus strand of CM046957.1, from coordinate 69,761,602 downwards.
TGTCACTTATAAGTTACAATAACAATGAAAATATGGATTTTGCGTTGTTAGAAGACCACTTTTATCATTCTATTTCAGAAATTTGTGGACATGCTTCAACTTGTTTTTATTGTTAGGTTTCTAAAATATATAAAACAAATAAACTCTCGTTTGCACGAGTGCTGGATTTGAGACAACTTCACCTGAGTTTCATTCATGCAGGTAGAGCCAGATCTGGCATTATTGTGCTACCTTGTGGTGCCGGAAAGTCTCTAGTTGGTGTTTCTGCAGCAAGCCGAATAAAGAAAAGTTGCCTTTGTTTGGCTACAAATGCGGTTTCAGTGGATCAGTGGGCTTTTCAATTTAAACTCTGGTCAACCATACGGGATGAAAATATTTGCCGTTTTACATCTGACAGCAAAGAGAGGTTCCGTGGCAATGCTGGTGTGGTTGTAACAACATATAATATGGTTGCTTTTGGTGGTAAGCGGTCTGAAGAATCTGAAAAGATTATTGAAGAGATAAGGAACAGAGAATGGGGACTGCTTCTTATGGATGAGGTAATTACTAATTGTCATCGTTCTTGTCATTTATGTACCTTTAAGGAAGTTTTTCAACTTTATATGCACTGATTGCAATTTTTTCTTGGTAGGTGCACGTTGTCCCTGCTCACATGTTTAGGAAAGTCATTAGTATCACCAAATCCCATTGCAAACTGGGGCTTACTGGTACTCTATTGTTTTTTGCTTTGATGCATCTCTAGCTCTCAGCTACCTCTTACATGTGAATATTTAAAATAAAATATCTAAATCCTTTTTTGTAGCCACACTTGTGAGAGAGGATGAAAGAATTACAGATTTGAACTTCCTTATTGGTCCCAAATTGTATGAAGCAAATTGGCTGGATCTAGTCAAAGGAGGGTTCATAGCAAATGTTCAGTGCGCTGAAGTCTGGTGCCCGATGACAAAGGAGTTTTTTGCTGAATATTTGAAGAAAGAAAATTCCAAGAAGAAACAGGTTCAGTTATCTAAACAGTTCACCTTAATTTGTTGGTTCTTAACAAGTTTTGGTGTTAATTTTGACTGCACATTTTTGGAATTCGGTCATGCTGATTTTGTTTTTTCTTTTTTAATAACACTAGTAGCCAACAGTTAACCTTACTATTCTTATACTTACACGTCTAATGGTTGCCTCTTGCATTTCAGGCACTTTATGTGATGAATCCTAATAAGTTCAGGGCATGTGAGTTTCTCATACGGTTCCATGAACGAGAGCGTGGTGATAAGATAATTGTCTTTGCTGACAATCTTTTTGCACTCGTTGAGTATGCAATGAAGCTACGCAAGCCTATGATCTATGGTGCTACCAGGTTATTTGTGAACATCAATTGCTCTATCCTTTTTGTATTGTTTTTATAGTGTTGTGTCAATCTTCCCTTGTAATGTGCAGCCATCTTGAGAGGACTAAAATTCTCCAGGCATTCAAGACTAGTCGTGATGTGAACACTATTTTCCTCTCAAAGGTATTCATCAGCAGATTATGTTTTACTCAGTATTGTCAGTGAATGTAGAGAAATGCTGCAAAATTTTGATTATGAGCTACTATCGCACCCCCATCAAAAAGCCAAGTTTTACTTTTATTCTCCCCTCTTTTGGTCCCTATAATGTGTTGGGTTTTGGGAGGAGGGGGTGGTGGCGGCGTCTAGAAATGATTCAAATTAACTGCAATATAGTCTTAAATGCATTTGGCCTTAATTATCTATTATAGTTAACATCATCTAGTCTGTTTTAAGATGATGAGACTCCTAGTTTTGTTCCCAAGTGGATTCTTTTCATGAAAATGGTTTGGTGTTTCTGTTTCTCTCTACAGGTTGGTGATAACTCAATAGATATTCCTGAGGCAAATGTGATCATTCAGATTTCATCACATGCTGGTTCAAGACGTCAAGAAGCCCAGCGTTTGGGACGTATTCTTAGGGCAAAGGTTTGTGTTACAGTTTTATTTTGCATCTGACAATTTTCATCATTGCTTTACTAATCGGCTGCATATGTTGGTGAACGAATCCATTGATAAATGCAACAAACATAAAAATTGAAATTCTTATACGGCTGCAATAGGGTAAACTTGAAGATAGGATGGCAGGTGGTAAAGAAGAGTACAATGCGTTTTTCTATTCCCTTGTTTCAACAGATACACAGGTAGATATCTATCATCTTTCAATGCCATAGCTATTGTTAAGCATTTGTTATGTTAAAGATGGTTTTTTAACGAAAATAATGTATAACCTGTTACCCTGTGCAGGAAATGTACTACTCAACTAAAAGGCAGCAGTTTCTAATTGATCAAGGTTATAGCTTTAAGGTACATCATTTACTATGTAACCTGTATGCGGTTAATACTTTGTCTATTCTATTGTACTACAAAAACCGTGCATATGGTACTCGTGAAAATAGAAGTGTGTGTGATTTGGCAAAATTTTGAAAGCAAATACTTCTGACAGGTGATAACAAGCTTACCTCCTCCTGATGCTGGTGCCGACTTGAGTTACTACCATCTCGATGAGCAGTTGGCTCTTTTAGGAAAGGTGCTTGTTTATCCTTTTATAACTTTTAAAAGTTTAAGAGATTGTTGAACTAAATAGTCACTGACAAGTTCTACAAATCAGGTCTTGACTGCCGGTGATGATGCGGTTGGTTTGGAGCAGTTAGAAGAAGATGCAGATGATATAGCCCTTCACAAAGCTCGTCGCTCTATGGGATCCATGAGTGCAATGTCGGGTGCAAATGGAATGGTCTACATGGAATACAGGTATAAAAAATGTCTCCATTTCCTTCTCATGTTTTCTTTGTCTGTCTAGCTGACGTTTAAGAGGACAAGAGCAAGCCCTATTTCTGTTAGTCTATCATAAACCTTCTACCAGTTAAAGTTGATTTATTTACGTATTAATCGGCATATATGAATCTTTTCCGTTTGCAGCACTGGAAAGCATAAACTTATGGGGCATGGCCAGAATAAGAGTAAACCTAAGGATCCATCCAAGCGGCATCATTTGTTTAAGAAACGCTTTGGTTGAGATGAAAGCCAAACCATGCAGAATGATGGTTGTTTTATGACAATCTACGAGGTTACTTCTCGCATTGTTTTGTTTAAGAGATGCTATGGTCGAGATGAAAAGCATAAACCCGAATTACGTTTGGTTTATATATATCGTCTAAGAGGTTCCAAGAAGAAGAAGAGTTTTATTTCTTCAGAACATGAATTACTTTAATGCCAAATAAACAAATTGCTTGTAGAATTTGTACTCTGTAAGGTATCGGTTTATGTCTTGAGGTAACCTCTCTGTATGAACATGGCTGGCAATGGCATTTGAGCATGTTATTTCCTAAAATTTCTACATTTTTGTATGATTTTGCACTTTGGAAATATAGTATCTTGAAGCGAGGATTGTACTGTCTGAAATGAAAACATCGAACGAAGAAGTCCAAGACTGAACAAAAGTCATGGGTTAAAATTAGAAAATATTGCTTTTAACAGATATATTTTGGCAATATGGTGCATAACTTGAAGCAGAGTTTTTAACATCAAAATTATATTATTCTTTTTAATTATTAACTAAATTTGTTACTTTTAACATTAAAATTATCTTTTATGTATGGCTAACCTAACCTTATTTCTGATTTTCATTCTTTGTCCTAATCAATGATCATGGTGCCACATTAGCAAAGTTTTTGTTGATGAATTTGATTGATAATAGTTGTCGATATAGAAAGTTGACATGTGGCATACCATATTAAAATTAATTTGGACAATTGATGTTATAGTTAATTTAGGTTTGGCCATACAATTCTTCAGTTTGGACGAGTGTAAAGTTGTAGAAAAATAATAAATAATTATAAATAAATTTTAATATATATATATAAATAAGAACAAATGATGAATGTGGCTTCAATAGCTACAAAGTAAAACAACAGTTGTCAATTGAATTTTTGTGTGTATTCGTGTCAATGCAAAAAGAAGTGGGTTCGAGTGTATTAAAACGCATTGTCTAAAAAAGATCAAATATGATTGGCTATAAGTTTTAAGCATTATCTCAAAAAAGTTAAATATGATCAGAACCTATGAGATTGTTCTATTAGCTAACTTAATTCACAAATTACTCATTTTCATTTCTGTCATATATATATATATATATATATATATATATATATATATAACTTTTGTTAAATTATAGTTCAATAGCTACAAAGTAAAACAACAGTTGTCAATTGAATTTTTGTGTGTATTCGTGTCAATGCAAAAAGAAGTGGGTTCGAGTGTATTAAAGCGCATTGTCTAAAAAAGATCAAATATGATTGGCTATAAGTTTTAAGCATTATCTCAAAAAAGTTAAATATGACCAGAACCTATGAGATTGTTCTATTAGCTAACTTAATTCACAAATTACTCATTTTCAGTTCTGTCATATATATATATATATATATATATATATATATATATAACTTTTGTTAAATTATAGTTTTGATGTTTTTATTATCATAAAATTTGAAATTAAATTTTATATTTTAATTTGAGATGATTTAATTCTTTTAATTTTAAAGAAATTTTACATTAACTATTCTTCTTAAAGTATTAATATATTTTTTTATTCTTAAAAAAATTATTAAACATTTAGTTGACATATCAATTTTTTATTGGATTAAATTGTTTGACTGATTTGTTATTTAAATTGCCCTTTTAGCAAAATTTCATCTCAACACTTCTACAAAAGAAGTTTAGGTGTTAATAAAATTATTAAAAATTTATGTTAAATTAAAGTACAATAAATAAAATCAAAATTTTAATAAAGTAAAAGGATCAAAATTAAAATTTAAACTTTAATTTTTAAAGAAAATTACACAAAATTATAACTAAGTTAATTTTTTTTTGGTGAAAATAAAACAAATTACATAAGATTATAATTCTTAAAAGCACCACTTATTTTATCTTGTTTTGTACTAAGGTGGGTTCGATTTAGCTAGGTTTCCTGGATCTTTCAAATTGTTTTCGGTTTTTATTTTATTTTTTCATATTAAGTTAGGGTTTTGAGTTTTTAGATTTATTTTGATAAAATAAACTTTGTTTTTACGAGGGTCAAAAATTGTTCAATAAAGTTTCAAAAATCATTTTCATAAATATTTTCAAAAAATTAAAATTTCAAGTAAATAAAAAATTAATAACTTTTATATAATATATTTTTAAAATAATAAATTTTATATAAAAACTTTAAATCATTTTTCAATATTTTAAATATAAAATATTTACATTTACATCATAAAAATTTAAAATTAAAAAAATGAAATTCAATTTGATTTAAATGAATATAATTTTCTAATTTGTATTTTATAAATTGCAGAAATACCGTGATTAGAACAAATTTTTGATTTATCACTTTTTTTTCAATCCTAATTTTTTATATGATTCTATTTTTATTTTACGATTTATGTTTAGAACTCATGATTGTTTTTTTCAAATATAATATATTTTATTATTGCACTCAATATTTATTAATTTTTTTGACACAATATTTAGAACTATTCATAACTAGACTTGTTTATGGGTCGGGTTACTCGCCCAGGCCTGAAGGCCCACACAAAATTTGGGAGGGTTTGGGCAAAAATATTAGGCTCGAAAAATGGGCATGGACAAAAAAGTTAGGCCCTCTTAAAATATGAATAAGGCTTGAGCTTGAACATTCAAGGCCTGAGCTCGACCTGACCCGTTTTACGTTTCTAATACTTTATAATATGTTATTTTTATATATTATGTAATTTAGAACACATTAAAAAAATAAACCTTTACTAAATATATAATACTACTCTAATGTAAATATTAAAATAATGTTAAGATAATTATATAAATATTTTAAAAAATTTAAAAAATAATATGGTGGGGTCTAAAATGAGCTTGGTTAGTCTTTTACAAATATGGGTAGGTTTGAGCAAAATTTTAGACCTAGATTTCAGGTTAGGCTGGGTTTGGACAAAACCTAAAGTATATTAATATTATACTTAGACCCAACTCGACCCATGAACACCTCTACTCATAACCCCTCTCACCTCATAAATAGGAAGATAATATACTTTAGTACACTCAAACCTACATATTCTCGCATTGACAACAATAGTCATGTTATTTAAACTAAAACTTAATCTAGAATACTTATTATTATTATTTTTCTAAATTTGTACCGAACTTATTTACTCATAACGCAAATAGCGCTCTCTTTCCAAATTTGCTTAACTTTCTCCGTCTTCTTCTCTTTTCGCCCTTCTGCATTGGGAATTCTTTCATTTTTCTCATTCGGTTTTTATAGATTTTTCGATTCTTTTCAAAAGCGTAAAAGCAGAGCCACCCCATTAGCCCATTCAACTTTCCAATTCCTTCAACCCTTTTTCTTTCTTCAATCTCTATTTTGAAGAATTTTTGAAGAATTTTTCTTTTGAGCCATGGCGTCGGAAATACAAATGAAGAACATACAACTTCGCCAGAACTATCAAAATTTTTGGCAAACCGATCTCATGAACACCATGGAACTCGACCCTCTTTGTATTTTCCTCTTACCTTCTATCTACTCTTATAATTTTCTTTCGGCATAATGATAAATTTAATAGTTAACATTTATAATTTTTTTTAAAAAAATTTGAGCTAAACTTGACTTTGAAATTTAAAAAGAAAAAATTCGAATTTACCTATTTTTAAAAGGTTAATACTAAAATTTAACCAAAAAAAGAGAGCTAATTTTGTATTTTATATATATTTTAAACTTTTATTGTTGATTTATAGTCGTTCTTTGTGTTTTTATTTTCCCAGATTGGTGCTTTGCTTGTTGGTGGTAAGTACTGTTTTCTACTTGTTTGTTTAATTGCTTCAATTAGCTAGTGTTCTTATTATTGATGGTTCAAGGTTTGGTATAGTGGCCCATGTGCGTCGTACTTGCTTCGAAGACGAGCACTTTACAATGACATGAAAAGGTAAACATTCATGCATTTGTTTCCTCTTTCACCACAAATTAATGATGTCTGTCTTGGCTCAAACATGGTTCTATATGTTCTATCTTTGTAGGTACAAATGTTGTGCTGGTTATATGCCATGTAGTGGTAAGTGTAAAGAAAATAAATGTCCCGAGTTTTGCCTTTGTTCTGAGGTAGGAACTTTGTCTCTATGCTCTAACTTCAACTCCTACCTTAATTTATAAATTTGTTGGCACCTTTGGTATGATTGATATTGATTTAAAATTTTATTTTACATTTAATTTGAATTTATGCATTAATTTTATCGATTTAACACTTAAATATTAAGTCAACCATGCTTTGGCATTGTTGGTTAAGGTTGAATCTTTCCAGCCTTAAATTTGAAGGCTTGAGTTCGAGTCTCACTATTTGAAATTGCGATGAGTGGGATCTTTTCCTCATTATGTGCATATGCCCGGAGGATCTTTGTGAGAGAGTTGTGTTTCGGAATGATCAGAGGAAAATTGTATAAATTTAGCTATACATTCATACTAATAATAAAATTTATGATAAATTGAATATCTCATCTAAAAATAATAATAATTTATTTTAATTTTTAACAAAATAAAATTCATAAGTAGCTACCTACCTACTTATCTTATTCAACATTTTTTTATTGAAAATTTTATATTAAATAAAAAAATAAAAATACATTTAAAATTTTAAAAATTAAAAATAAAAATTTACAATAATTTATCAAACACACCCTAAATAAAAAAATCAATAAATTATAAGCTACACATTTAATATATTAAGCCTTGAAATCAAATCCACTTTTAACATTCCACTTAAGGTAATTAACAATATATAACCTTTTTTTAATATATATTTTTTGTTGAATGTACTTGAGAGATACCTCTAATATCGGGACTTAATCAAATTAATCTCTCTGCTATTAAATAGATTAATTTAGTCCCTATATTATTAAAAAGAATCAAATAAGGTTAAACTAGAATAGAGTTAAACTAGAATAGAGTTAAACATTTATTGTTTAAAAACTGAGATAATATTTTTGAAGTTTTATGATTTTGTAAATAAAATTTTTGTTTGTAATTGAATTACAAATTTGAACTTATTTAATTCTTTTTAATAGTATAGGACTAAATTGATCTATTTAGTAATAGAGGGACTAATTTGATCCACTCTTTATGATACAAACCTATATTTTTCACACACATGGGTGTCCATGTATCAAGTACAAACTATTTGCCTATACATTCTTCCATTTCAGTATATTCTTCCGTTACATTATCATGGTTTCTTTTTGTTGTTGTTGTTGCATTACCAGGTATTTTGTTGCTTTGGAAACTCAGTGGCATCTACACGATTTCTATTACAGGACGAATTAAATATTCAAACCACAAAGTGTGACAATTGCATCATTGTAATATTCTCTCTCTTCCTATTTGTTCATGGGTCGGGTTGGGTCAAATAAAAAATCTAGGCTCATTTTTAGGTTCAGACCTGGCCTGAAAAGCCTAAAATTTTTTCCAAGCTTGATTCGAATAAAAATATTAAAACTTGAGCCCGACTTGACCCGCACATATTAACAAAACAAGTGAAAAAAATAAAAAAAAACTTAAATAACACTAAAATAAGTGTAACTTAGCAATCAAATACCTCTAAAATAGTAACAAAAATAATAATAAAACAAGAGTTATACAATATTCAAATAATAATAACAAAATAGTAGCGAAATGATAACAAAATAGTAGCAAAATGATAACAAAATAATAAAAAAAAGAGCAGTAATTTTTTTTTACAAATTCGGGCTAGACCCGGGCCAAAAAATGTTTACTTGAGGCCTAACCAATTAAAAAAATGGGCCTTATTTTTTTTGTCAAAATTCATTTTTCGGGTCTATATTTTAGTCCAAACTCTCTTATTTTAAGCGAATCTTCGGTTGGACCACTCTACGTATATCTAAATATATGATCTGCACTATTTTATTTTATTTTTTACCATTGAATTTAACATATTGTTGCTTGATATATACATACAGGCTTTCATGTTATGCCTACAACAAGTTGCCTGCATATTTTCTTTTGTTGCAATGATTATTGGAAACGATGAGATTCGAGAAGCCGCGCATATACTCAACTGTTTGGCCGATATAGCTTATTGCTCGTAAGGATTTCCTTCCTTTATCAGTAGTGGATTCCGGTGTTAAAGTTTCGGAAGGGTTTAATTAAAATTTTTTAAGGATTTAATTAAAAGTTTTTAACTTTTGAGGGTTTAGTAAGATTTTTCAAAAATGATGGGGTTTAATAAAAAAATTTCAAAAAAAATTGAGGGACTTAATAAGATTTTTCAAAAATTTTAATAGACCTAGTTAAAATTTTCAAATATTTTAAAGGGCCTAACAACAGTTTTCCAAAATTTTGGGGCCCCTGTTCCTTGTCCTCCTATTTATTTTATTTTTATTGTTTTTACACTTACCAAAATAAAAAAAAGGAAGCAATTTATTTTGACATTAAGAAATTTATAATTTATTTATTTATTTTATCTTAACATCTCAATATGAATATTTTTGACTTCACCCATAAACAATACCTGTTTTTTTCAGCTAATTTTGCTTAAAAATGGTATACTGAAAGTTCTTTTATTTTTGCCTTTTGCAGGGTCTGTCCATGCATGCAGGTACTAAATGCTTCTAGATTGTAATACATGTAAATAGGAATCCCGTAATAAATTTAATCTTCAATATTTACATATTTTATTAATTTAGTTTTATTCTTTTCTAAGTTTACTCTCGACCTTTTAAAAAGAGTCGAAATGTTTTTTTTAATGGAATTATTGATTAAAACATTAATTTTTAACAATGTTGGTATGGAAACTCGCATGGTAGTGCACGTGTGCTTCATGTTAACATGACACTATTTGTCTTATATACTACACTAACAAATAATTTAGACATTATAAAAATATTAAAAAAATCAAAAAAATTTAAAAAATATATAAAAAATTCATAAAAACTCAAAAAATTAGTATTAAATACATGTGGATTGCCATGCTAACTGCCATGTTTAAATTTTAATGTTTTAGTCAATATTTTTGTTAAAAAAAACAATTCAACTCTTTTTAAAAGGTTGATGATAAAATTAGACTCTTTTTATAAGATTGATGGCCAAAATTGTCTCTGTTTATAAGATTTTAGGAAGTTGAGGGCCAAATTTAACTAAAAAACATAAGGGTTAAATTGAAAAATGACGTAAACATTGAAGACTAAATTTATAATTACACCAAATAAAAAAAATTATGGTTATGTTTGAGGCAACTTATTGTGTTTCAAAGTAATGTGAAAAAAAATCCCACAAAAATCCAACTTTTTTTAGGGGTTAAATTGTTTAACTTAATTTTTTCACGTGACTTTCAAACCCTAGAAGTTAATATTTCCTAATGTTATTGTTGTTTTTCTATTTATTTTAAAATTAAATGTAAAAAAAATTAAATTATTGACTTTATAATACATTGTAATTTAATTGAAAATATTTAATTATTTTTACTTATAATAACTTTTAAATTTTTTTTTTTGGCGAATGCAGACACAACATAAGATTGAAATGGACAAAAGAGACCGCATGTTTGGTCCCCGACCAATGACAATACCTCCGGTCCAGTTTATGTTGCGGACCAATTATCATCAAAATCCTCCTATGGATGGATACCCACCACCGTACCAACAGCCTTATGCACCTGGCTATGTAGTTCAAGATTATCCGCCATCTGTTCCCCCACCACCTGATTATCATCAAAATCATCCTATTGATGGATATCCACCACCATACCAACAACCTTATGCACCTGGCTATGTAGTTCAAGATTATCCGTCTTCTGTTCCTCCACCACCCAATTATCGACCATCGTGTTAACCGGTCATTCTCTGAGTTACTTAGGTTGCAAGCCACCTGAGTCTGTATTATCAAGTCATGGATGGAGCTGGTTGCATGCATGTTGTACGCCATATATACCTTTGTGATTTGCTTCTTTTGTCATTCCTCATATACAAACAGGTAAAGGTTTCAAATGTATTCTAACAATTTGCCCATTTCTCTATAATTTTCATTTTTAAGTTCATTTTAGGCGTCTCTGGTGTTTGTGTCAACTTTTGTAATTCTTATATGTAAATTTTGGTACATAAATCATAATGTTATTATTTTTTGTTAATTGTACATAATTTTAATTAGTATAATAACAAATTTGACCTTCAATGTTGATATATTCTATGTAAATATTGATAGAATGTGTAAATATTGTGCGCTAAAATTATTAAATCAAGACCACATTGATATAATGTGTAAACTCTAAGAGCTAAATTTGTTATTATACCATTAAAAATATGTATAATTGATGAAAACATTAATGTTTTTTATTAATTGTCTTTAATTGCTCATTTTCGATATCTATAGGGATTAAATTGCTCTAATTTTTTTGAGAGGGACCAATTTACTTAATATTGAAATTGAAAGGGACCTGAGGTTTTTTTAATAAAAATGTGACTTTCGAAATTGAAGTTGTGGTTCATCGAAAACAAATAAAGTACGTTTAGTTGAGAGAATAAGATTATCGGAAATAATTTTAAATTCAAGAATTATATTCCTATGTTTATATTAAGAAGATTAATTTGATTTTGGCAACGTGATATTACCTAGTGTTTGGTTCAAAGAATCTAAGATTATGTAATGAGATTATGAGAATGTAACATTACGGGATGAAATGTTCGATATAATACGTTACTTTAATTTATTGGGTGACGGGATATAAAATTATAGTAATAAAATAAAAAGAGGTTGATATTAAATTTTGAATTGGATGGGAAAATATTAAGGTAAATGAATACTTCAATGAATTAATGACTGATTGTCCCAAACTCATCACCTTAACAAGTAAAATCATCCTCGAAAGAAAAGAGAATACCACATCGGCCAAAATCAAAAGGGACTAATTGTATATATAGCCTCCGCCATCATTGCTAGTTGTCGAGCTGTAAAGCGAGTTTGTAACCCGAGTGGGAGCTTTAAGGTGATTGAATGCGAGTTTGGGGCTATGCTGGGTTGGATTTCGGGTGGTTTTAACTCTGGTTTGCCAGTTTGAAGTTGAGAGTTGTGCCATGGCGCTGGAGTGTAAACTCTGACTCTCGTGGTTCCTAAAATGGAGGGTACTGCGTGAGGCTGGCTGGTTTTCACAGAGCAGTAAGGAAAACATTCTTGATCCACTCCAATCCAACATGGCACGAGCTAACCCTGTATAGATATTGATAAAAGTCGTTAAGTCGAATTGTAGGGATTTTTTTTTTTTTTTTTTAACTTGGGTGACTATACGTATAGTTTATCCTAATTATAATAATATTTTAAATATGCAATTTGAGTTTCTCTAACAAAAATGACAACATCAAGTTTTAAAGAGCTCTATGAATTTTTATATCAATATCTTATATTTCGTTATGCCAAAGGACAATTAAGAAATGTGTTTTTAAGTATAAGAAATGTGTTTTTAAGTAATTTTATATTTCGTTAATTAAACAACAAAATCATACATTCCATCCAAATGGATCAAATATGGCAATGTAACATATCAACTAATTTGATAAGACTACTCAGTTGGTATCGGCATTATTACCAGTGTAGGAGAATATGGGTTTAAGTGTGCTGAAGCGTATAATCCTCCTATTAATTGAGGAGAGACTATAGATAGTTCTAAACATTGTATCAAAAAATAAAGACTAAAAACTTTCTGATGCTGCACTCATATAAAAGGAAATAAATAAATAAATAAATAATTAATTAATTAATTTACATTCCAATAATCCTATTAGTAGACATAGTTTTACACTACGTGAATTAGATATATTTTAAGTAATTTTACATTTCAAAAATCTTATGGATAATAACAGGGTTACGAACTACCCTTATTGAGAAGCACAATCAAAACCTGAAAAGAAGCATAATTAAAAAAAAAAAAAACATTGTCAAAGGTGTCACGACAAATATTGGTAAATAAGTCAATAAAATAATAAAATTATATTTTACCTCTTACAAAAATATATAACTCAATCTCAACTGTTCCAAAAAAAAAAAATTCGGCTTTACCTTTGAGTAGGGAAGATCAAAAAAGAGGGGCAGACGACAGCCGACTTGGCAACCGCCAACTGACTCCCTCTCAGTGATGGTTGAAGGAGAGGGCTTTGGGTGAGACCAGCCTTCTTCTTTATAATCTATGAAGAGGCTTTGTTGAGATTAAATGATGGTAATAAGTTCAACCCATGAACATTGAGGCTATGAAAAAATGACCATGAACTTATATAATTATAATTCCCAATAAAAAGAACCCCTCAAAATGCTCATTCTCTGTATAGAATGCTTTAGGTTGTTGTCTTTTGCTTTTTGCTTTGGTTTGAGTCCCTCTTGATGGCTCACTGTATCCATTTACAATCTGTGTAAACACTCCTTTCTTTTGTTTCTCTTCTCGAGTTTTTTTAGGTATCTGCTTAGTGTCAGTGTTGTTTTCTCGTCTGTTGTCATTTTCCCATTTATGATTGTATTCCATGGCTAATGATGATGAAGGCAGTTTTACAAGTTATGTAAAACATATGGTTTAATTTTGTTCAAATATTCATTTTAAGTTTTCCATGAAGTTCCCAAACTCATCACCTCAACAAGTAAAAGCACCCTCGGAAGAAAGAGAACACCACATCGACCAAAAACAAAAGAGAGTAAACGTATATATAGCCACTTGCCCTCTGAGTAACCTGCCGAGCTTGGTAACGCGAGCTTGTTACCTGAGTGGGGGCTATAAGGTGGTGGAACGCTGGTTTGACTACTGCGGTTACGGATCTGGGTGGTTGATCTCTGGTTTGAACTAACTTACTGGTTGAGCCAGGGGTACTGTTTACCATCATCTTTTTAAACCGGTTTAAAACTCAATCCACGTATCTATTCAATTTTCTGTGTTACTTTCTCCATTTCCCATTATGTTTTTGTCTGTCTCCTTAAAACCATATCCCACTCATCTATGTATTTATCTCATCATTCTCCATTTCCCAATATGTTTTGGCAGAAACTTAAGCTTCCTTCATTTTCCTGTTCTTCCATTTTGTTGACAGTGGAACATTTGGCTGTTTAGTCCTTGGCTCGCCCCCAAGCTATCATCTACAGATGAATCATATCTCCCAACCAATACGCTTTCTCTTTTATTTAAAAAGGGATAAAAGGAGCTTTTCCTTTTTCCATCTTCTTCCGAATGGATCTCCAGGTCCATGAACTATTTGTGCAGTTAAAATGATAATTAAATCATCTTTAGTGAAAGTACAAAAGAAAACTAAAAAAGAGTTGAAAACCCAAATACGGTAGTTTCCTTTTTACAATTAAAATTACAATCCATGAATAAGAGAGTTTGTGGATTGAATGACAATGTTACATTTGTAAGTCATGGCAAAGGAACAACAGACAAATGAGGAGGTAAGCATGCCACTGTTTTAAACATGTTGCCGATGTATTGAAATCAGCATTAGCACAAGATCAAATTAGAATTTGAAAATAAAAAAAAATAGCCATTGACATGAAAAATCCCAGCAAATAAAGTATCAATATCTGACTGATTGTCCCTTTTCTTTTATGTGAAAAACATACAAGAATGTTTAACTGGGGACGAATTTCTTCACAAATTATCCAAATCTTCATTAAGTTCCCAAACTCATCACCTCAACAAGTAAAAGCACCCTCGGAAGAAAGCGAATACCACATCGACCAAAATCGAAAGGGACTAATTGTATATATAGCCCCTGCCCTCTTTGCCAATTGCCGAGCTTGGTAACACAAGCTTGTAACCTGAGTGGGGGCTTTAAGGTGATGGAATGTGAGCTTGGCTTTGTTGAGTCGGATCCTCGGGTGGTTTAACTCTGGCTTGTCCTTCCAAGTTGAGAACTGAGCCAAGGGGCTTGAGTGTAAACTCTGAGTCTCGTGGTTCCTAAAGTGGAGGGTACTGCGTGAGGCTGGTTTCACAGAGCAGCGAAGACCTCTCTCTCTTGACAGTGGAAGGATAACAAGCTTGATCCACTCCGATCCAACATGGCTCAGCAAGCTAACCCTGACTGAACCATCATCTTTTTTAGTTTTTGCATTCACTTCCCTTCAAACTGGTTCTGCAGTATTTTAGTGTTTTTTCCCCCTTCAAAATAACAAAAAATAGAGAAAATCCGACTTGAGTTCATGAAGCAGAAGCTTGGTTACCACACCAACCAACAAGTATATATAAAATGAAAAGCCAGCCTTTATAAATCCACTCATCCACGAAGTCATTTTCCCAGCTAAGGTGATGGCAAAGAGGTTCGACTATGTGTTTTTTTTAACGACAGTAGTTAATAATATTATATCATTGGATGACTGCATATGTGAGACTTAACAATTGTTATAGTTGGTTGATGTGTCTTTTTTACTCAGTCGTCTCTTCTTGTGTGTCCATATAACATGCAAAAGTTTCTTCTTTGTTTATTCCACTTCTGTGGTAGTAGCATAGTAAATATAGTGCGGTATATGTTTTTATTCTATGGTTTTGGTTTCTATTTGTAATTTACTGTTTTTAGTCGTTGGCATTGTAAGTTTATTTCCATTCATTGCATATCTAGAAGCGTGTTGATGCTTGAAGATAAGAATTGGTATAATTTTGCAGGTAACTTCAATCCACAGCGTTGTAATTCTTCATGCAATTCCATACTCTTGGGATCATTTTGTTTACTAAAAGTGAGTATTGGGTGAACTAAATATATATATAATCATGAAGTACGTCGATTGATTTCTCCATAACGATAGTGAAAAAGTGTCGGTTCCTTCACACTTTCACTTAATTTCAAGTTTAGCTCGTCCTTTATATCTAACTCTACTCTTACCCCTACTCTTAATCTTATATCAATTAGAGTGAAGACAACATTTTCGTTTCTCATGACCTCGTCATGATTTCCAACTCTGAATTCTTATTGAACTCTCATATTCAACATGTCATGCTCTACTATGGTAAGGTGAGCCTCCTCCTTAAGTTCGGGAACCTCATGCTCGACCTTACTTTCTAGATAGTAATATGGAAAATACAAATCATATTTCAGATAATTATCCGACCACCCTTGAACCCATCTCAGTTGCATAACCATATGAATCATAAGGATGCTCATACGAATACTCTTGCCTTCCAAAATTGCCAAAATAACTCCAATGGCTGGTCGAATTTTCGTTCGTTGAACTCGACCTCTCGTCATATCCATATTAATCTCCCAATCATCTATAACCATTATTATTAAACATGATTAAACATCTATATCCATATTAATCTCCCAATCATCTATAACCATCTATAACCAATCATCTATAACCAATCGTCGAGTTTTTTTTGCAGTTACTTGCTGGTTTATTTGAAAGTACAGGAATGCAGTAATATTTCAAGGAAGATATGGTAGCACTGAAATGATAGTAAGACAAGCTGAAACACTCGTCATTCACACAAGCAATGCAGCAGCAGCAGAGTTGAAATAAGATTCATCCAGAACTATTGCCATCAAATGGAAGGCACCTTGCCACGGTTGGGTAAAAATTAATTCTGATGGAGCTACTGCAGAGAGTGGGAACTGGTCAGCTGCAGGTGGCATTTTACGTGACTCACATGGTAATTGGTTAGCAGGATTTTGTCGATTCATTGGGAGAGGTTCTGCTCTAACGGTTGAGTTATATGCGATCCTTCATGGTCTTGAAATAGCTTGGCAGAAGGGATACACCAAAGTGATAATTATATTTGACAATAAAAGTGCAGTGGGTATGCTAACAGATGCTTCACTAGGATCATCAACAACAACTTAAGTTTGAAGAATAAAGGAGGAATTAGCCGCAATTGGATTATCAAAATTCAACATGTCTTCCATGCAGTGAATAAAGTGACTGATTGCATAGCTAAATCTTGTTCTAAGAATAAATATGATCTGGAAATTATTCATTTATCCATGTTTGATGTTAGGTAACTTCTTTTAGAGGATAAAATGGAAGACTTGCGTAAGAAACATTGGATCTTAAGGCTGTTGTATGCCTTCCTTATGACAAAAAAAAAAAAAACTCTATCATTACTTTAACGGCACACTACTTAATAGACACCAAATAAAGTTAAAATAAAATAGAAAGATTTACTTAAAAAGTATAGGGATTAATTCTTAAAATTTCATCATATTAGGACTAAAATCATAATTAGACCTAATCATTTTTTACGATTCATAGGACGTAATTCCTGCAAAGAAATTAAGAAATTCAGACTTGCTTGTTTAGATCATATGTAATGAATGGTTGAGTCGATTAACTGAGTGGGATTCCAAGTCCTCGCCTGACATAGAAGGGAGTTTTATGTTCTGCGGATGAGTGGATATACAATACCAGTATCGACAAAAAAGCATTGGACAATCTCAGTTACGCAAAAATAAACAGGAAAGGGAGAAAAAAATGATGGTCCAGTTGGGGGTCAGCTCATTGAGCCATGGTGGTTCCGAATGGATCAAGCCTGTTATCCTTCCACTGCCAGGAGCGGGAGGTGTTCGCTGCTCTGTGAAACCAGCCTCACGCTTTACCCCCCTCTCTAAGAGCCACGAAGCACAAACCTACGCTCGTGCCCCTAGGTCCAACTCTTGGCTTGGAACGGGCAAGCCTGAATCAAACCACTGCAGAACCGATTCAATGAGTCGAACCCATGTTCCATCACCTTGAAGCCCCCACTTGGGTCACAAGCTTGCGCTACCAAGCTCAGCGGTCAATACAATGGCCAATTTGTTATATAAATAGTTAATATTTGATGTCTTAAGACGATGTGGGATTCTATTTCTTCTGAGGGTGCTCTTACTTGTCAAGGTGATGAGTGTGGAACTTCATGGAAGCTTAAGAAGGGGACGGTCAAGCCATATACAATGATTCTTTATTTGCAGATTTTATTCTTTTCTTGTCATTAGCTATTATTAGTTTTTTTCTTAATACTGATTTGATTTTGGGCTAAAAATACTTTGGCAACATGATTACAACAGCGATATCCTACTTCTAATTAATCTCTATCCAAATTCCTTTGTCTCTACTTACAAAATCAAACATTGTTCATTGATTAATTGAAGACTGCACTTATCTACCATTATCCCTTGATAGAGATGGAAACTTTTTCATGCAGTCCCAATTCTTTGATTAATTTAACATATCTATTAATTAAATCTGTATTTCCTATTTGAATAACAAATTAAAATATCCAAAATTAATATCTCAATCCATCACAGAAAATAAGATTCTTTTGCTCCTTGCATGAATGCAACCAATCTTTAGAAACCATTAATCATATTTATCCCATCAATAATTTTTCCTATAGTTTCTACATTTTATGAATTAGTTTTAAAAGATGGCTAGTATCTCAATGGAGTCTAAAAATTTTATTAACATTGAAGACAATATATAAATGATATTAGTGTAATTCATTGAAAAATTAACTAAACTAAGTTGTTCGAAAAAATACAAGTGTATAAAGGCGAAAATACTGCACTTAGGGCACCAGATCCAACACCTCTCCCTCCAGATCATGAAATAAAGCCCCAACTAACCCTTCTTTTCCTATAGATCGACCGTACATATATTGGAATAGTGACACATATTGTAACCTTTCGTTCAACTTGGGTGGCTATTGTTATATCCCTCCGCCACTTAGATACGTGTCGGCACTAGAAGTAGCATTGACCATCCTGTTGACTCCGCCCAAAGCTATGCCTTGCTTGACCACCCACTTGCTTTCAGCACCCTGGGGTAAGGCCATTCACTTCTTTCAGAAAGGGCTAGTCACTCGCTTTTTAAGTGTGAACACTTCTCAAGTACGAAAATGCCCTCAAGGTCATGTTGGGTCTACCAAAGTGTAACACCCTCATACCTGTTAAAATTTTTAGTCCCTTAAAATGATGAAATTATAATTTAATAAATGATAAAATTATGTTTTAACCTCTCCAAAATTTATAAACTTTAAAAAAAGACCTAATTTTTTTAAAATTCTCTTTTATATTTACTCAAACAAATAAATTTAGTTTTTATATTTTAAAAACTTTTTCTGTAAAATCCTCACCCAAACCCACTCTAATTTGAGCTATATAATGTGTTGAACACAAAAACAAGAAAATTCATCACAAAAGAGAAATCTCATCTCACTCTTTTTTTTCTCCAAACAAAAATGAGCTTCGCAAAGCTACTTGACCTTCTCCATTACCTTGCCAAATTCATTTCCAATCTTTTACACTCTCTACGTCTCCCTGGTTTCAGCCAACCCTACATTCAATGGCGTGACACGTTGGATACCGACACTTCCACCTTTGCCTTTGCTCTCCTCATCGGTGAACACCTACCGGTCATCAAGTTCTCTGACCTCATCGACCCGCCAGACAACTGCCCCGTCTGTTTGTGCGAGTTTGAAGGGGAGGATGAGATCAAGCAGCTTATGAATTGTCGACATATATTCCATGGAAGATGTTTGGACCGTTGGATGGAATATGATCAACAAACATGTCCTCTTTGTAGAACCAATTTGGTTCCCCATGATATGGAAGAAACATTCTATGAGAAGCTATGGGGTCCGTCTGGGATCATTGAATTCTTTGTTGATTATCATCAAAGCAATGCTTTGTAGCCATAGCTGTCAACTTTAAAGAGGTACAATAAAAAAAGAAGAAGAAGGTAAACTACCGATAATTACTCCACAACAAAAAATTACAAAATGCTCAGCTAACTATTTTGGTTCATCATAATTTGATAGCTTATAAAATTGATATAATAATAACTCTAATCTTCAACACTTATATATTGTAACAATTTAGTCTTGATTCTAAAAAATTAACTCTCAATATTTACACATTTTGTAATTCATTTTATTTTATTTACAATTTTGCTTACTTTATGACATTAAGGGTTAAACTTTTAAAAAAAAAAAGAAAAGATGAAAATTATTATATTAGATTTTTGGGTGTTCCCATTTTTATATATTTTTAATCAAATTTAGCTCATAAATTTATTTTTTAAGCTGATAAATTTATTTTTTAACTTTTTAGGTGAAAGGTTATAAAGAAACGCAAAAAAAAAAAAAAAAAAACCAATTTACATCATATGTATATGTTGAGAGTTAAATTTCTTAAATATAAGACTAAATTGACACAATGTATCTTATTTTATTATTATTTAGCCTCGTGATTGAGTTGGTGTCACAAGTCAATCGACCACCTACTCATTAGAGAGATTATGGAAATGCCCTTTCATAATTAAATAAATTATATTGTTTGAAGGTAAATTAATCTTTTTATTTAAAAAAATCTATAAAAATATGCATATGGTAGGTTTCAAATCCATGTCAATTACAATAGTAAAACTTTTAATTTACCACTCAACTAAAGTTTTATTTTAAAGTTTTTCTACATTTTAATTTTATTATGCACATTTTATTACCTCCATTAATTGTATATATTAATAATGTATTTAATTGAAATGGTGTCAAGTTAACTCGACACTGACTAAAGGTGATGACAACACAGTGATAAAAAAAGTTAATCTAATATTTTTTAATTTTATTGCCTTACATATTTTACATATTATTAATTAGTTTCCATATGCATTTGTATTCTAAACCTATAGTTTCTATACGCATATGCATGTGATAGGATTTTTAATAAATATCGAAAGTATAAAATTACTATTATGTCAATGTTAGATACTGACGTGTCATTTTTTACATTAGATATTTAACGGCTAGTGATAAAAAAATAAATTCCAATAGTAATCGTGACTAAAAAAAGAAAGTTACCAATGATAGCTAAAGCTTATTTTTAGTAATTTCTCTTTTGGTCAATTTCGTTTAGTTCTAGTTAGGTCAAATTTTGTTATTAGACCCTATATTTTGTTTATGTTGTAGATTTAGTACTTGTACTTTAATTTGATCAATGTTAGTCCCTATACTTTTCAAATTTTAAAATTTTAGTCTTAACCAAACAGTAGTAATTAAATATATTTGGTTAAATTCTGCTATTAGTCATGTATTATGCTTAAAGGTACTAATAATAGAATTTAACCTTTTAGTTATCACACGTCAAATCTTGACAATTTTTTATTTTTTTTTATATGCTTCATGTCCATTTTACAGTTTAGATTCGGAGTTCATAACTGCTCCTCTCAACAATGTTATCTCCAAAATTCGAATTTAAATCCTCTCCTTGAGACCTCGACATTTTTGTTAATACATTTTTTAAGGGTTGACATCATCTATTTAAGTGGAAAACGTATAATAAACACCTCAACAACAGAAGTTTATTTGTCAACAATTAATAAATACAATCAGGTAAATGTATCTGTCGGGGGAACATCACCAGACCAATACATCCTCCCAAAAACAAACATCGACCCCCCAATCCTTCATCACCTACCTCCCAGCCATAACCTTTTTTCACCCACCAAAGATTATTTACTATTTAAAGTTTTTATTTATCTGTAAATAAATTTTTTTATTTGGAATTGAGCTACAGTTAAAATAATAATAATTTGTAAGATATCTTTTATACAGTAAAGATTAATTATGTTATGAATAGAACTTATTTTATTTTTTTAATATAAGAACAAAATTAAATTATTTAATAGTAGAGAGATTAATGTAATCTAATCCCTATAATATAGGCATTTCTGAAGAACTTTAATCGTTTCGCATCGCACCCATTGACATTAGCCACCTTTTAGCATTATTCTTTTATATAATAATTTTTAAATAATAAACTTTTGTCTCCTCTTTACATTTTTAAATAATATATCATTATTATTTTAAATATTAATATTTTATTCTTAACTTATGAAATTATTAAATTGTTTCTTGGGAAGTAATATAAGTGCTTGGATATAGAGATAGAGAAGTGGGCATTTCTCTGGCACCAAAATTAGAAATCGAAAACACAAAGAACAAACAGGAATTATTTACGCAGTTTGATTTTTCTATGTCTACGGAGTCTGATTGGTGAGAAATATTCACTATTTTCAATAGTTACAACAAATGATCCCAAACTCTCACACATCTCGTGATGATTCTCCTCATTTTTGAACTTTGAAGATTGATACACTCACCACTAAATTCACTCCTATGAACTCAAAAAGTAAAACCTTAACACAACTAGTTTTGCTAACAATTTGCAGTCAAAGGAACATTCCTTATCTTGAACAGAATAAGTGCTAAAAACTCTTCGTACAAAAACCTATACAAATCTTTCCCTTAAATAGATTTATGTTCAAAACTTGCTAACATAGAAGGTTTATCATAATCTCATTAAAACAGAAATACAATAATATGTTTACAATAGAATAATAGAGAATAAATCAATCGTACGTAGACTCTTGATAGATAATCTCATAGAGTTTCAATTCAATCCAAATATTCATGATACAAGGGATTGTCTCGGGTGATTTAATTCAATCCATTCTTCCATGTCTAGATAATCAACACAACACATTTCAACCGTTCAATAAATTGCCAATACTCAAATATAGAAACAGTCACTCAACTCCAATGCTAGGGAACTGAGTACTTCCTTGGCACTCAATGACTAGTTTCATATTTTTCAACAACTTATATTTATTCTAATACAAACTATAAAGATTCTAAAAATTAAATATTCATAATATTTTATTTTTATTTACCCAATCATAGTACTTTTGAAATGTTACAATTTAAAAATATATATATATATTGTAATTGATATATATAACTAAACTCAAGCATGATCGAAATAATAAAAATTAATATATGTATATTAAAGAATATAACTTAGCCAATTGAGTTTTAGCTCGATTGGTATGGACACCGATGCCAATGCAAAAGGACGTGAGTTCAAGTACGTTGAAGCGTATTATTCTCCTATTTATGGGTTAAGAAAATATATAACTTAACCTTACTCCACTGGATTAAAATTTAGCTAAAGTTTAAGCCACTATCAATGATTTAACTTAACTAAGTTTACACACATCTTTTCAAAGACAAACATATAATAATATGGAGTTCAATCTCTTTTCATTATTTGTTTAAAAATTTGCAGAAATTACCATTAGAAACTCACTTTTGATAGATGTTATGACTGATTGTGTTATTAACCGAGTTGGATTTGAAGTAGATGTCTTTCTAAATGCAATGGAGTTGAGACAATGCTGGCTTAAGAAAGTGAATTTCTTTTGTTTCTTTGCAAGCATCACGACCCATGAATCAAAACGATTACCTCTAATTCTGACTTCTACTATCATGAAATTTAAGATTTAATTTCTAGACATATTTTATCTTTTTAATCTTATTATAAATCCAAATTTATTACTAAGTTAAAGTAATGGTATAGAGTTTTACTGTAAGAATAAATTATTTTCACCGTAAAAAAAACATGTTAAATTTCCACTTAATGCAGAACCGGAGGGGAAGAAAATAAATAAAAAAGGTGATGGTCCAGTTAGGATCAGCTGACTGAGCCATGTTGGATTAGAGAGGATCAAGCCTGTTGTCCTTCCACTGCTAAGAGAGGGAGGTCTTCGTTGCTCTGTGAAACCAGCCTCACGCAGTACCCTCCACTCTAGGAACCACGAGGCTCAAAGTTTTCACTCAAGGCCCTCGGTTCAGCTCTTAGCTTGGAACGGGCAAGCCAGATTTGGACCAACTCTCAAAATCCGACTCTGCAAGCCAGCCCCATGTTCTATCATCTTAAAGCCCCCACACAGGTTACAAGCTTGCGTTACCAAGCACGGCGATCAGAATACAGGACAAGTGGATATATATAGAACCAATCCTCGTTGATTTTTATCGATGTGGTAATCTCCTTCTTTCGAGGGTGCTTTTACTGGTGATGGGTTTGGGAACTTCATGGAAAGCTTAAATGAAGATTTGGATAAAATTAAACGATTTGTTTTACATCATTTATAAAACTTAAAAAATCTGGAAGATTATTGAAGGAAAAAACTTGAAAAAAGTAGCAATCAAACCTTAAAAGGGGCCTATTTGGTTTTTCTTCACAATCACACCTAAAGAGTTTTGGCATTAAACCATTTTAGCTAAAATTAAGGAAAACAGTGTAGCATCTTGCCCTCTCGTTTAAACTTCAAATTCGTGAAGAAATTCATTCCCAATTAAATATACTCATGTTTTTTTAACATAAAAACGGAGAATCAATAAGATATTCTCTTAAATTTTTAAAACTTCTGTAACTCGATCCCCACAGGGACATAGAACCCCTTGCCGTCTCGACTGTTCTACCGAACGCTATGGGGAAGTCAGAATAGGAGAGCACTCATCTTGAGGTGAGCTTACTACTTAGATACTTTCGCAGTTATCTGCTCCACACTTAGTTACCTAGCGTTTACCGTAGGCACGATATTAGTACATAAGAGGTGCGTCCTTCCCGATCCTCTCGTACTAGGGAAAAGTCCTCTCAATATTCTAGCGCCCACACCGAATATGAACCGACCTGTGTGATGAAGTTTTGAACTATTTGCTGGTATTTAGATTGCCTGTTGAGTATGAAAATGTAGTGTCTATAATCACCACAAGTCATTTAAATGTTATCGAGTCATATTCAATTTTCTTATTCTATCTAGCATTGTCATATTGTCATATTGTCATTTTCTTTTTTCTTTTTTAACTTTTATCAATTCTTTTCTACATTTCATAAAAATGCTTACTTATTAAATTTTTTTTTATGAAATTTCAATTACACTTTCAGTTCTAATAGAGTCAAATAATAATATTTAATTATCAACTATTCTAAGTATCCATTCCTTTTAATGTTAACCCTTTTACTAATCTAATAATTAATATATCATTGATTTTTATAAGTTTACTAAGTAACCCTTTTTAAATATTTTCCTTTTTTTAATTTTAAAAATAGAATTAAATTGATAAATTTTGTAAATATTGATTTAGAATTAGAACTAAAATGATAAATTTTGTAAACATTGAGGGCTAAATTTGTTGAATATTTTAGATTTAAGATCGAATTGATAGAACGTGTAAACATTGAAAGGTTAAATTTGTTATTAGGCTAATAAAGAAAGCACATGTCTCCGTCACTTATCTAACAGCAACTAACAAGAAAGTGATTGAAATATTTAATTTTGAAAAGTTAAATGACTAAATCAAAAAACTTAATTGTTGAGTGACTGAAATAGAAACAAAGACATAGTTAAGTAAGTATTCTTATTGTTTACCCTAATATATATTTTTCCCAAATTTAACAAATTCAATTTAAATTTAAAAAATTTAAAATCAAACGACAACTCATCAGTAACTAAATGTTTCCTAAAATGCACATGTACATTGCTTTATAATATATATTATTGCTGTTGTATTTGCTGTCATAACTTAGAAATCTACCATTGTCTTGTTATAACTATAAGTGTAATCATCTATTTTATAGTCTAAAATTAGTTATGTTTAAGTCGAAGATGGTATTCAATTAAAACTCTCCTAATAATGATGACTTTAGAATTCAAACTTGATTCAAATACATCGAAAAGAAGTCCACTTCCACTTGTTAGTAACATTGTCATTAATCCTTTGAAGCATGCAGTTATTTAAAATTGTTCGATGATTGACGGAATTCAAACCTTATGATGCAACACCGAGATTAAATTTTAGAAGCCCGAAGTAAATCGAATGGAAATAAGCTTTCTTTCAAAATTATTCCATTTCCTATCTTCAAACATCAACAAGCTTCTGGATCTGCAATGAATGGAAATAAACTTACAATACTAGCTAAAAAGGGTAAATTATGGTCGTGGAAGTATTTAAACGAAGAAGAATTTTTTGCATGTTATATGGGCACACAAGAAGAGAAACCAACTGTAACAATTGTTAAGTCTTATATATGCAGTCATCCAATGATATAATATTATTAACTACTGTCGTTAAAGAAAAGATAATAGATTTTAACCAAACTAGAAGAAAAGACAATTTGGACAGTAATAACCAATGCCAAATTAAAGGATTTGACTAAGAAAACACATAGTAGACACTCTTTGCCAAATTAAAGTATTAAAACCAGTATTTTTAGCACAAAATAAAATCAGTATTAAGCAGAAAAATAATAATAGCTAATGACAAGAAAAGAATAAAATCTGCAAATAAAGAATCATTGTATATGGCTTGACTGTCCCCTTCTTAAGCTTCCATGAAGTTCCACACTCATCTCCTTAACAAGCAAGAGCACCCTCAGAAGAAAAAGAATCCCACATCGTCTAAAGACAACAACTATTAATTATTTATATAACCAATTGGCCATTACATTGATCGCCGAGCCTGGTAGCGCAAGCTTGTGACCCAAGTGGGGGCTGTAAGGTGATGGAACACGGGTTCGATTCATTGAGTTGGTTCTGCAGTGGTCTGATTCAGGCTTGCCCATTCCAAGCCAAGAGTTGGACCAAGGGGCACGAGCGTAGGCTTGTGCGTCGTGGTTCTTAGAGTGGGGGATAAAGCGTGAGGCTGGTTTCACAGAGCAGCGAACACCCCCCACTCCTGGCAGTGGAAGGATAACAGGCTTGATCCATTCGCAACCACCATGGCTCAATGAGCTGGCCCCAACTGGACCATCATTTTTTTTCTCCCTTTCCTGTTTATTTTGCGTAACAGTCCAATGTTTTTTTTGTCGATACTGGTTCCACTCATCCGCAGAACATAAAACTCCCTTCTATGTCAGGCGATGACATTGAATCCCACTCAGTTAATCGACTCAACCATTCATTACATATGATCTAAACAAGTCTGAATTTCTTTGCAGGAATTACGTCCTATGAATCATAAAAAATGATTAGGTGTAATTATGATTTTAGTCCTAGTATGATGAAATTTAAAGAATTAATCCTTATACTTTTTAAATAAATCTTTCTATTTTAATTTAACAGTGTCTATTAAGTAGTGTGGCGTTAAAGTGATTGTTATAGGCCAATTTTGGCCTACCAAAACAACACTAGCCTAAACCCACTTGAAATCCCAAAACCCATTTATATAAAATCTAAAACCCATCAGCTCACTACCTACAAAATCCAACACCCAATACATTAAATCCCAAACCCAAAGCCCAAACCAACCCTAATAGCCCAAATCAAAAAAGAAAAGAAAAAGAAGCAAAAAAACCCTAGGTGCGCCGCACCTAGGTCTGCCTCCTCACGTCAGCCACCATACCGCCGCTCCAACTGCTACCACCTAGTCCCGTTCTGCACCTGCAAGAAATCAAAAGGAAGACAAGACAGAAACAATATAAAATGCATGTAAAAAAAGGCTATAAAAGCCATTGAGCACAAATGTAAAAGGGTTCAGATTCTTTCAATACAAAAATTAGATTTCAATACAAAGAATATCATAATCTCAACGCAAGAGCAGTGATTCAAACACCCAAAATTAGGGAATCAAAAAACAAAAATATCAGGGATCAAAACCCTAAGGTGATTTTCTTATTCTCATTTCTATTTTATTTTCAAACCTTTTTTTATGCCCCTAAACACATAGAAATAAATAAATAATAATATTTTTAAAAACATAAAAATACAAAAAAAAAGAGAGGAAAATTTACCTTTCCGGCCACCGTGTACGGTGGTGTGCACACGATAACAACCGACGACTGACACGGTGGGTCAAGCTCACTGCAATCGCTCAGCTCTCTCCTCTCCCTTCTTTTCTCTTTTTTTTTTTCTTTCCCTTGGTCTCAAATGAACATTAAAATTTTTTTTAAACTTATATAGGGACCAAAACGCACCGTTTTGGTCCCTTCCCTTTTAAATATGAAACGGCGTCGTTTCACCCTGGGCCAATCCGATTCGACCCGACCCGCTAGGGGGATTCGCGTGTTTTTGCGGAAGAGTCTAATTGCGCGAATGACCCTTCCGCTTTTCTGGGATTTTATAATTAAGTTATTTTTATTTTCAATTTAACCCCACCAATTTGTTGCGCTTTGTGATTTGGTCCTCTGCCATGCGCTGCGTTTTGAGGGGAGGGTAATATTACTGTTTTGGTCCTTTCACATTTTTCGCGTGTTCAAATAGGCCCTTTCTCTTTATTTTCTTTTTAAATATGCCCCACAACTTTGTTTTTAGTTTAATTTTAGTCCCTTTTTCGTTCATTTTCATTTCTTTATTAAATATTCTTGTTATTTTTATATTATTATTATTATTATTATACACTCTTATTATATGCGTATATATATGTATTTGTATTTAGTTTATTTATTTATTTATTTTAATATTTTAATGCTATACTTGCTTTTATATTTCAATATTATTATTATTATCATTATTATTACCAATATTTATATATGTTTTAGTATATATGTATATATACATATTTTTAAGTATAGGTTTATTTTTATTACTTTATTTCAATATCTTTATTGTATTTGCTGTTGTATTTCAATATTATTCTCCTTATTATTATTATTATATAATAGTATATATTTTTGTTTATGTATATAAATTTATATATATTATTCTTAGTATATTATATTTTTTTTGTATTACTATTATAATTATCATTGTTAATATAGTGAATGTTTTTGTTATATGTGTATATATTTTTATATCATCCTTGTTATTATTATTAACCTTAGTATATGTCTTATTATACATGTATATATATTTAATATATATATAGGTATATATTTATGTAATACTGTAATAGTTTTCTTTAACATCATTATTTCCAATATATATATATATTATGTAAATATTTTAATGTCATGTTATATGTATTTTTATATGTTACGTGCGTGTACTTTCTTGTTGTATTTTTATATATCATGTATATATTTCTAATACTATATTATGTTTTCATACATATTATGTATATACTTTAGTATTATTGTTATATATTTTTATACGACCTTATGTACATATATTTCATTATTCTTGTATACACATTTTACATATAGTATTATTTTCGTATATCATTATATTTATTATTATACCCATGATTTTCACTATTATCACTTATCATTTTATCTTAATATTATTATGTTTATGTTTCTCATATATGTCATGTACATGCATTTTTTAATATTCATTTTATACGTATATATGTATACATTATGCATATATTTTAATACAAGTTATATATATATTTTCACTATTTTATGCATAGGTTTCAAATGCTATGTATAGTATATTTCTGACACTATTACTATTTATATATATTTCGGTGTACATGTTCTTAATAGCATTATTGCATATATATATTCATTGTTTTTTTACTTCGTGTTTGATATTATTATGTTTAATATATCGTGTGCATTGCTATTGTTTTTTAATATTATTGTCATATTCGTTATTTGCTTCTAGATCTGTCTTTTATTTATGTTTATTTCATACCAATTTGCTTCGCATTATTTCAAAAATTATCCATGTTTCTTATTTATTTTAATAAGTAAGGCAATGTATCGATTTAACATTAAGTCATCGATTTTATCGCTATGTTGGGTGAACTTCAATTGACTCGTGTTAAAACGGTATGTCCTTTTAAAAAATCAAAAGATTAAAAATTCTCATGTTTCAATTGAATCACGACTAAATGTGTCATTGAACTCGTATTTTTGAAAATCAAGACAACAAATGTTTATAAGATACCAATTTTGGGCGTCGCGAGGGTGCTAATACCTTCCTCGCGCGTAACCGACTCCCGAACTCTAATTTTTCTCAGGATTTTCATGTAGACCTAAACTCAGCCTTCTTTTGTTTAAAAAATAAATTTATTAGGTGTCCGATCACACTTAGAAAAAGATCGGTGGCGACTCCCCTCTTTATTTCAAAATTAAATTTCAATTTTCAAGTTTTTACTAAGTCACCACAATTAGCGACCGGAAGCAAAATTTTTACGTCGCTATTGTAATGATAGAGACTTTAAGTATAAGAAAGAAGAGACAATTTGGACACTAATAACTAAACGCCAAGCATTTTGAGATGAGTGGATTTATAAAGGCATAGCGTTGGATAGAGTTGGTTGATGTGGGATATAACCATGTTTTTGTTTCATGCATTTAAGTGGATTTTTCTCTATCTTTTATACTCATCAAACATGCTAAGTATTGCAGATCCATCACTTCCGTGCGTACGTGATATAGATAAAACATGCTAAGTATTGCAGATCCATCACTTCCGTGCGTACGTGATATAGATAAGCAATTAAATATCAGCTGCCATTTTCTTTTTCACTCTGTTTCATAAATTTGTGTAGGTTCGGTAGTGGACCAGTTCAAAACATGATGCTCCACTCAATGTCAGTTCATTGAGTCACATTGGATTAACAGGGATGGTGTGATACCTTATACCTAATCCAGTTGTTGAATCCGAATATAAAATATCACATTTTATTGCCGAAGTAACTTATTTTTATATTTTACTTTATCAAAATGAAAATGTAGTGATAAAATTATTTTATAAAAATTTTAATAGCATTTCTGCCTATTTAACGTAAAACTCCTTATAAAATTTAAATTTCACAATAAATCCACATTAAAATCATCTCTCAAATCAATTCCCAGCACTTCAATTTCTCAAAACATATTAATAAACTAGATTACTATGCTATTTCATTAAAACATTAGTTATAAAGTACTAGCAAAGAAAATATAACGAAAATATTTAAATTCACTTTACGATACAATAATATATATATACAAGCTTAGGTACATGTCATTTATATCAACTATAAAGTAAACTTTTCACCAGCATTGTTTGAGTTTATCTTCGATTTTTGGATGTTACTGGAATGACCTATTGAATCTAACTACTTGCGCGCAAAAAAAAAGAGACAAACGTACGCTGAACAATTTTTATGCTCAGTGGTGCTAATATCATATAAATCATTACATAAATTAATAGATAGAAATAAATTAAAACATGATTATAAATATTATTAATAACATCACAATAAAAGAAAATTCTAGTATTAATAAACTTTAATATTACGATTTTGACAAACCGAATAAAAAAAAACTTTTTTATTCAAATTCAAAATCGCATAATTAATTTAATCCGCATAATATGGAAATTCAAATAAATTTAACTTTTGTTTTTGTTTTTGTTTTAAGTTAGACCTCGCACTAAGGTTTAAACTCATAACCATATACACAAATTCGTCACCCTGAGTTGTTCGGCAATGATGACTATCAGAGTAGTTTATGACCCTCTGGGAAATGGACTGCCCACGACCCTTTGGGAATTATGGCTCATAACAATAAAACCTGACCAATTTGGCCTTTCCTCCCTCGACCTTCTTGGAATTGAAGAGTTCTAAATCCTCTTATGTAAATACTCCATGGCATGTCAACTATATTTGATCTAGTCTAAATTAATGAACTGAGGTAAAAACCAAATTTCATTATCCATTTCAATTTATAATTCTCATTTCAATTTCGTTTCAGGTTTAAATCGCATATCACCTAATGTATTAGACTTTCAATTCAAAACATATTAAACATTTTCTTACTCAATCATCTAAAATCATAATAATCGAATTCAAATCATAACCATAAATTTGCTAATTTAATCATTAATTTGAAAAACATAGTCTTCATCTCAAAATATAATTTTATAATATTAACTAGATTATTCAAACTCATCAAAAACTTGTAAAAATAAAATAAATATAACTACTCATAGTAAACTAAATATTTACAGCTTTATTAATGAAAATAAAATATTAGCACATGCCGAAGTTTCAATCGCTTTACTCATTCTCTTCACCTTTATCCGTCAAGATGCTCACTTCGTTTTTAGTTACAATAAGAGCAATTCAATACAAAACAATGGCATTTATCCATTCTAGTACTAAAACTAATAAAAATAAACTTAAATATGGATGGTTAATCAAGTTGACAACTTAAGTTTTCTAGTTCGAAATTCGCATATCTTTCAACTCAATTATTCGTTTTCAATTTTGTTTTCACCAGAATACTCACTGATTACAAAACTACTGATTACAAAACTATCTTTTAGCACTAATATTACACAAAGTGGCTAAGGATCTCTAGTACTCCTCCTTCACCATGGTCAAATATACCAAGTAAACTTTCCATCCCTTTTTATTTTTTATTCACACTTCTAACAAATTAAAATTCATATTCTAATCATTTCCTATTAAAAAATGCATCTATTTCATTAAGTTTTCTAAGCTTCCATCAATGTCCTTTAATGGCAACTTTCAATATACTTGGTAAAAAAAAAAAACTATTAGTACATATAAAAGAATGGCAACTTTCAAAATCTATGAAAATTTTGAAGAAAAACCATACCTTATATTTGAATTTCAAAGAAAATGATGAACGAGATTTTTTTTCTTCTTCTTTCCCCAACTTCCGTGAATAAGAAAGAAAATAAAGAAAGATGTTCATCTTTATTTTATTTATATTATAATAATACTTAATAAAATACTAATATTTTAAATAAAATATTAAATAATAATTATTTAAAAAATATCATTTAAAAGCCATCATTAAACCATTGTTTTTTTCTAAGTAATGGTAAAATTGCAATTAATTCCTTTTCATCAATATAAAAATAGGATAATTACACTTTAGTCTTTATATTTTCCCAACTTATTCAATTTAATTCCTGAACTCGATACCTAATTTTTAACTTAACCACATGCTCCTAATAATAATTCTCTATGTTTTTATGCCTGATAGTTTCCTGTAAAAATGATCACAATTTCTTATACTATTTTTTTTATAGATCACTTGTTTAAGGACTTCTACCATAAATATTCTTTTTTTAAGTGGGGGTGTTACAAATCGAGCCTATTATCCTTCCACTGCCAAGAGCGAGAGGTGTTCGCTGCTCTATGAAACTAGTCTCACGCAATACCATCCTCTCTACTAATTTTTGACTCAACTAGATTAGTAATTACTTAGCTTGCAATAAATTTGATAAACGCATTTACCAATTTTACTATTCTTGATTCCATCTTTGGAGTACTCTGTGGGTTCTATTGTAACACTATAAATATTATAACTTGACATTGTTATACTTGCAGTAAAAGCCATTTTTAAATCCTTATATTTTGTGCTAATTCTTTGCTTGACGTACGTAATCATGGTGCAGTCAATTTGTTGGCGCCGTTACCAGGATTGTAACAGTTTAAATGTGTTGCTAAGTTAGCTGTTTCAAAAGAGCAATATTAGTTGAAAGAGAAGGGGATCAAATATACTTTTCATATTGTACAGCCCAATTTTGGGCCCTAATACTAAAACCCGAATGGCCCAACTTCAAACCCATTACATAAACCCAAACCCAATGACTAAAAACCTACTAACCCAGAAGCCCGTTTACACCCATACCCTCAGCCCATTACATTAACCCAAACCCCAACAACCCAATACAACAGCCCAAGTCCTAACCTAGGGTTTCAGAAAATCTGAAACCCTAGCCACCTAACCTCCCCACTTGCCCTGGCCGCCGCAACCACCCTCTGACTTTCGGCTCCCACTTGCTTCTGCCCCCAACCACCTCTGCAGCACCACCCATTCCCTGCAAAGAGACAAGACAGAAACAATAGGATAATAGATGAAAAAGGGTTATAAAACCCGAATCAAGATTGTAAAAAAAGGGGTTCCTTTTTTGATTTTTTTTGGATTTTTCTTAAAGACAAAAACAGAGATCAATAGCAAAAGGGGCTTCAACAGAAGAAACCCAAATCTACAGCAAAAAGTGTAAACAAAGGACCGATTTAAAGGTCTATTTATTTTTATTATCTTTTTTTTATTCGGATTTCTTAGTATACATATTTATATCGACCCTATTTCACTATAAACAATATATTCACATATTAAATAAAGCATATAAAAGCATAAAAAAGAGAGGAAAATCTTACCTAAAGAATTTTCCTACCACCATTCTGATGGCTTCGCACGCAGCAACGTCACGGCGGAGGGATGGCCGGCTCCATGGCCGGTCTCTGGGCTTCTTCAGAGAGAATTTCTTCTCTTTTTCTCTTTTTTTTTTCTGAAACGCGGAGAAAATGATTTGCTTCAAAAAATTTTTACTTTTATAGGCCCTTTGTACGACGCCGTTTTGAGGCTAATACTATAGAGCCAAAACGGCACCGTTCTGCTTTAACCCGCGCATTGACCCGACCCAGCTCCAGGATCCGCGTGTTTTTTCTTTGGAAGGGCTAATTGCACTTCTGGCCCTTCCGCTTTTCTGATGTTTTACAATTGGGTTTTTATCGTTTTCTAATTTGGCCCTGGAACTTTTTCTTCGATTTCAATTTAGTCCCTTGCACTATACCACGTCTTGGGGAATTGGGAATATTGTGTTTTTGGTCCCCATCATTTTCACGCATACAATTAAGTCCTTTTCCTTTGTTTTTATTTCAAATTAGCCTCAAAAAACTTTTTTTTTTTATTCTGATCTTTTTTCGTTTCTTTTTATTATTTTTATTATTAAATATTATTATTATTTCTGACTTATTAATATTATTAATGTTGTCATTATTATCATTATTATTATTGTGTATTTATATATATTTTCTTGCTTAATGTACATGTACGCATACGTATATTTTTACATGGTATCATCGTATCTCTTATTATTTTATTTATTATTTTTACATGTGTTTTAATATTATACATTTATTACATATGTGATTATCTTTAATATATAAGTGCATCCTTATGTAAATTGGCATTATTATTAATCTTAATATATATTTAATCTTGTAATCATATGTGTATACACTATGTAGATGTTTTAATATTATAATGTATATGTTTTTTTATATATACTATGTATATAGGTTTCTAATGTCACATTTCATGTATACTATTATATATATTTTAACGTTATTGGTTCTATTTTTATTTTATTACATGTGTATATTTAATATTGTATTGTATATTTCTAATATTGTTATTACTTATATATATGCATGTGCAAAATATGTTATGTATATATTCAAAACATCATGTTTATACATATTCATTGTTTTCCTGAATTCGATACTGTTATTATATTTAATCTTATATGCATAATTATTTTTTTATCAACATTATCGTCATATATGTTTTTGCTTCAATGTTTTTTTTACCCTTTACTTGTATTCTATATCGATTTTGTTTCACATCTCTTTGAAAATTACGATCCTATTTTCTTAATTGATTTCGATAATCAAGGCAATGTACCGATTTAACATTAAGTCATCCAGTTCATCGCTATGTTGGGTGAATGTCAATTGACTCGTGTTAAATCGGTATATCCTTCTCAAAAATAAGAAATTTTGAAAACTCTCATCTTTTAAATAGGATCACGACTAAACTTTATATTGAACTCGTATTTTTGAAAATTAAGACATCACGTGTTTATGAGATACCAATTTTGGGCGTCGCGAGGGTGCTAATACCTTCCTCGCGCGTAACCGACTCCCGAACCCTAATTTTTCTCTGGCTTTTAACGTAGACCTTAACTCGGCCTTTTCCTCGCTTTTAAAAATCTAATAGGTGTCCGATCACACCTAGAAAAAGGATCGTGGCGACTCCATGCTTATTTTAAAAATCAAAATTTAGTTTTCAAGTTTTCAATAAATCGCCACATTTAGCGACCCGAAACCAAAATTTTTACGTCGCTACACATATTTTTTTGTTTTTTTTTTTTTGTATTTTATTTGTTGACCTTGTTGAAGACTTCATTTAATCATGTTTAATAATAATGGTTATAGGTGATTGGGAGATCAATACGGAGATGATGGGAGGTCGAGTTCAACGAACGAAAATTTGACAAGTTGTTGGAGTTATAATTGTAATTTTGGAAGGCAAGAGTATTCATATGAGCATCCTTGTGATTCATATGAATATGCAACTGAGATGGATAGCTACAATCAACGGTGGTTAGATAATTATCCGACATATGATTCGTATTTTTCATATTACTATCCAGAAAGTAATATGAAGAATGACAAGTATATTGAAGACTCATCCTCTGTTAAATGGGTTAGAATGTTGGAGGA
Source organism: Gossypium anomalum (assembly GCA_025698475.1). Lineage (NCBI taxonomy): Eukaryota > Viridiplantae > Streptophyta > Magnoliopsida > Malvales > Malvaceae > Gossypium > Gossypium anomalum. The sequence continues at coordinate 69,725,558 of CM046957.1, read as the reverse complement.
TAATATCTCTTCATTCCAAGATACTATATCCTCCATTTCTAATACGTTGGAGCAATTATTAGAAACCGTCCAACGTCGAGTTGAAACGAGCACTTCGGTGAAAAAGGTCGAGCATGAGGTTCTCGAACTTAAGGAGAAGGTCCACCTTACCATAGTTGAACATGACATGTTGAATATGGGTGTTAAACAGGAGTTCGGAGTTAGAGATAATGAGAAACAGAAATGCCATCTTAACCTTTATTGACATAGGATTAAAAGTAGGAGTAGAAATAGAGTTCGATGTAAAGGAAGAACTAAATCTATAATTAAATGAAAATGTGAAAGAGCCAACACGTTTTCCAAATATCATTGTGGAGTTAGTAAACAAAATGATGCCAAGAGTATGGAATTGTATGAAGAATTTCAACGTTGTGGATTGAAGTTACCTGCTAATTTATACCAATTCTTTATCTTCAAGCATCAACACGCTTCTAGATCTGCAATGAATAGACATACTTACAATGCCAACTAAAAACAGTAACTACGGTCGTGGGTATATTTTTAAATAGAAACTAAAATCATAGAATAAAAACATACACAATACTATATTACTATGCTACTACTCACAGAAGTGGAAGTATTTGTTGGGTTTTTGTAACAATTCATCCGGAGGAAGTATGAAGCTTAGTGTAAAACTTGAGCAACAACGTAATAAATCCAGATAAAGAATGAAGGAAGTTTGAGCTTCAAAAGGCTCGATATTTGCAGGATAAACAAACAGAATTTTATTTGGTAAAAGAAAGTAAAAATTGAGAGAGTATTTTCCTGAATGATTTCTATTGGAATTCATTGATTAAAAAGATGGCATACTGCCAATACATATACCAGTCATAAGCTGGTCAGCTTTGCTATTTTTAGACTTACTTGCACCGCTTGCACATTGCAACTTGCATGCTACAAAGTCCCATTTTGGCTCTTAAATCTTCAAATCTTGACACACTAAAGGGCTTTGTTAGGTCTTCGAATGGATCAAGCTTGTTATCCTTCCACTGTCAAGAGAGAGAGGTCTTCGCTGCTCTGTGAAACCAGCCTCACTCAGTACCCTCCACTCTAAGAACCACGAGACTCAGAGTTTACACTCAAGCCCCTTGGCTCAAATCCAAACTTGGAACAGGCAAGCCACAGTTAAACCACCCGAGATCCGGCTCAGCAAAGCCAAACCAACGTTCAATCACCTTAAATCCCCCACTCAGGTTACAAGCTCGAGTTACCAAGCTTGGCGGCCAGCAAAGAGGGCAAGGTCTATAAATACAATTAGTCCCTTTCGATTTTGGTCGATGTGGTATTCTCTTTCTTTCGAGGATACTTTTACTTGTTGAGGTGATCAGTTTGGGAACTTCATACAGATTTGGATAAAATTAAACGATATGTTTTGCATCATTTGTGAAGAAATTCATCCCCAGTTAAACATTCTCGTATTTTTTTCACATAAAATAAAAGGGACAATCAGTCAGATATTGATTCTTAATTTGTTGGTATTTTTCATGCCAATGGCTTTTTTTTTTTTTCAAAATCTAATTTGATATTGTGCTAATGCTGGTTTCAATACATCGGCAACATGTTTAAAACAGTGTATAGATGAGATGGTTGTAAGTGGTTAGTACACTTGTACTACTGAAGAGCGGGAAATGCGAAGGGTGTCAAGATGTAGGGGGTTCCTCCAAAAGCATCCAAAATATGAATTTAGCGTTTTGGAGAGTACACATTATCTAAGTTTCGTATTCGAGCTAAATTATGACAAGGAAGGCCAGTATTCTACCTGTTGTTGTACTTGTTGGAAGCAGGGTTTCACTTGCGACCTTACTAGTTTGTCGTGGACTTGTTGAATTTTTATCGTTAGCACCCAGACAGCTGGTTGAAAGTTATTGGTGGTTGATAATCGGATTCATCATCAAATGTGAGGCAGAGGAGTATATGACTTGATGTGTCACTATTCCAATATATGTACAGTCTACAGGAAAATGAGGGTTAGCTGGGGCTTTATTTTGTGACCCGGAGGGAGGGGTGTTGGATTTGGTGCTCTAAGTGCAGCATTTTCGTCTTTATACACTTGTATTTTTTCGAACAACTTGGTTTGGTTAATTTTTCAATGAATTACACTAATATCCTTTACATATTGTCTTCAATGTTAATAAAATTTTTGGACTCCATTGAGATACTAGCCATCTTTTAAAACTAATTCGTAAAATGTAGAAACTATAGGAAAATTATTGATGGGATAAATATGATTAATGGTTTCTAAAGATTGGTTGGATTCATGCAAGGAGCAAAAGAATCTTATTTTTTGTGATGGATTGAGGTATTAATTTTGGATATTTTAATTTGTTATTTAAATAGGAAATACAGATTTAATTAATGGATATGTTAAATTAATCAAAGAATTGGGACTGCATGAAAAAGTTTCCATCTCTATCAAGGGATAATGGTAGATAAGTGCAGTCTTCAATTAATCAATGAACAATGTTTGATTTTATAAGTAGAGACAAAGGAATTTGGATAGAGATTAATTAGAAGTAGCATATCGCTGTTGTAATCATGTTGCCAAAGTATTTTTAGCCCAAAATCAAATCAGTATTAAGAAGAAAGCTAATAATAGCTAATGACAAGAAAAGAATAAAATGTACAAATAAAGAATCATTGTATATGGCTTGACTGTCCCCCTTTTAAGCTTCCATGAAGTTCCACACTCATCACCCTAACAACTAAGAGCACCCTCAGAAGAAAAAGAATCCCACATCGTCTAAAGACAACAACTATTAATTATTTATATAACAAATTGGCCATTAAATTGATCGCCGAGCCTGGTAGCGCAAGCTTGTGACCCAAGTGGGGGCTGTAAGGTGATGGAACACGGGTTCAATTCATTGAGTTGGTTCTGCAGCGGTCTGATTCAGGCTTGCCCATTCCAAGCCAAGAGTTGGACCAATGGGCACGAGCGTAGGCTTGTGCGTCGTGGTTCTTAGAGTGGGGAATAAAGCGTGAGGCTGGTTTCACAGAGCAGCGAACACCCTCGCTCCTGGCAGTGGAAGGATAACAGGCTTGATCCATTCGGAACCACCATTGGCTCAAATGAGCTGACCCCAACTGAACCATCATTTTTTTCTCCCTTTCCTGTTTATTTTGCGTAACTGAGATTGTCCAATGTTTTTTTGTCGATACTGGTTCCACTCATCCGCAGAACATAAAACTCCCTTCTATGTCAGGGGATGACATAGAATCCCACTCAGTTAATCGACTCAACCATTCATTACATATGATCTAAACAAGTCTGAATTTCTTTGCAGGAATTACGTCCTATGAATCATAAAAAATGATTAGGTCTAATTATGATTTTAGTCCTAGTATGATGAAATTTAAAGAATTAATCCTTATACTTTTTAAGTAAATCTTTCTATTTTAATTTAACAGTATCTATTAAGTAGTGTGTCGTTAAAGTAATGATAGAGATTTTTTTTTTTCATAAGGAAGGCATACAACAGCCTTAAGATCCAATGTTTCTTACGCAAGTCTTCTATTTTATCCTCTAAAAGAAGTTACCTGACATCAAACATGGAGAAATGAATAGTTTCCAGATCATATTTATTCTTAGAACAAGATTTAGCTATGCAATCAGTCACTTTATTCACTGCACGGAAGACATGTTGAATTTTGATAGGCCCGGCCCGAGAAAAAAATGATAGGCCCAAGCCCGGCCCGACCATATTAAAATTTTTTTTTACTTTTTTTATTAAATAAAAAACTTTAAAATATAATAAATCAAATGCATTTAAAACATAAAAACAAATATTAAAAAAAATGGGACTAAAATAATTCTTAAAATAATATATAAATTAAAAATATAATAAAAAATAATCATATTAAAATTAAAAAATTGAAACAAATTAGAACTAAATTAAGAACTAAATTATATTAATAACAAAAATTTTACAATATCAAAATAACATTAAAAACAATAAAAAAAACTAAAGTTACTTAAAATTTAAAATAAAAAAATTTAAAAATAATTTAATATTAAAATCGGGCCGGGCCCGGGCCAAAAAAATCTTACCGAGGCCCGCCCGATTTCTAAACGGCCCTCTTTTTGCCCAAGCTCATTTTTCGGCCTATATTTTTACCCAAACCCTCCCATTTTTCGGGCGGGCCTTCGGGCCGGGCCGGGCCGCCCGGCCCATGCACACCTCTAGTGGTCAAGCAAGGCATAGCTTTGGGCGGAGTCAACAGGATGGTTAATGCTACTTCTAGTGCCGACACGTATCTAAGTGGCGGAGGGATATAACAATAGCCTCCCAAGTTGAACGAAAGGTTACAATATGTGTCACTATTCCAATATATGTACAGTCGATCTACAGGAAAAGAAGGGTTAGTTGGGGCTTTATTTCGTAATCTGGAGGGAGAGGTGTTGGATCTGGTTCCCTAAGTGCAGTATTTTCATCTTTATACACTTGTATTTTTTCGAACAACTTAGTTTAGTTAATTTTTCAATGAATTACACTAAATATCATTTATATATTGTCTTCAATGTTAATAAAATTTTTAGACTCTATTGAGATATTAGCCATCTTTTAAAACTAATTCGTAAAATGCAGAAACTATAGCAAAATTATTGATAGGATAAACATGATTAATGGTTTCTAAAGATTGGTTGGATTCATGCAAGGAGCAAAAGAATCTTATTTTCTGTGATGGATTGAGATATTAATTTTGGATATTTTAATTTGTTATTCAAATAGGAAATACAGATTTAATTAATGGATATGTTAGATTAATCAAAGAATTGGGAATGCATGAAAAAGTTTCCATCTCTATCAAGGGATAATGGTAGATGAGTGCAGTCTTCAATTAATCAATGAACAATGTTTGATTTTGTAAGTAGAGACAAAGGAATTTGGATAGAGATTAATTAGAAGTAGCATATCGCTGTTGTAATCATGTTGCCAAAGTATTTTTAGCCCAAAATCAAATCAGTATTAAGAAGAAAACTAATAATAGCTAATGACAAGAAAAGAATAAAATCTGCAAATAAAGAATCATTGTATACGGCTTGACTGTCCCCTTCTTAAGCTTCCATGAAGTTCCACACTCATCACCTTAACAAGTAAGAGCACCCTCAGAAGAAAGAGAATCCCACATCGTCTTAAGACATCAAATATTAATTATTTATATAACAAATTGGCCATTGTATTGATCGCCGAGCTTGGTAGCGTAAGCTTGTGACCCAAGTGGGGGCTTCAAGGTGATGGAACACGGATTCGACTCATTGAGTCTGTTCTGTAGTGGTTTGATTCAGGCTTGCCCGTTCCAAGCCAAGAGTTGGACCAAGGGGCACGAGCGTAGGCTTGTGCTTCGTGGCTCTTAGAGAGGGGGATAAAGCGTGAGGCTGGTTTCACAGAGCAGCGAACACCTCCCGCTCTTGGCAGTGGAAGGATAACAGGCTTGATCCATTCGGAACCACCATGGCTCAATGAGCTGACCCCAACTGGACCATCATTTTTTTCTCCCTTTCCTGTGTTTATTTTGCGTAACTCAGATTGTCCAATGTTTTTTTGTCGATGGTGGTATTATATCCACTCATCCGCAGAACATAAAACTCCCTTCTATGTCAGGGGATGACATAGAATCCCACTCAGTTATTCGACTCAACCATTCATTACATATGATCTAAATAAGTCTGAATTTCTTTGCAGGAATTACGTCCTATGAATCATAAAAAATGATTAGGTCTAATTATGATTTTAGTCCTAGTATGATGAAATTTAAAGAATTAATCCTTATACTTTCTCTTTCTATTTTAATTTAACAGTGTCTATTAAGTAGTGTGTCGTTAAAGTAATGATAGAGATTTTTTTTTTTCATAAGGAAGGCATACAACAACCTTAAGATCCAATGTTTCTTACGCAAGTCTTCCATTTTATCCTCTAAAAAAAGTTACCTGACATCAAACATGGAGAAATGAATAGTTTCCAGATCATATTTATTCTTAGAACAAGATTTAGCTATGCAATCAGTCACTTTATTCACTGCACGGAAGACATGTTGAATTTTGATAATCTAATTGCGCTTACTTCCTCCTTTATTCTTCGAACTAAAGTTGTTGTTGATGATCCTAGTGAAGCATCTGTTAGCATATCCACTGCACTTTTATTGTCAGATACAATTATCACCTTAGTGTATTCCTTCTGCCAAGCTATTTCAAGACCATGAAGGATTGCCCATAACTCAATCGTTAGAGCAGAACCTCTCCCAATGAATCGACAAAATCCTGGTAACCAATTACCATGCGAGTCACGTAAAATGCCACCTGCAGCTGACCAGTTTCCACTCTCTGCAGTAGCTCCATCAGAATTAACTTTTACTCAACCGTGGCAAGGTGCCTTACATTTGATGGAAATAGTTCTGGATGAATCTTCTTTCAACTCTGCTGCTGCTGAATTGCTTGTGTGAATGACGAGTGTTTCAGCTTGTCCTACTATCATTTCAGTGCTACCATATTTTCCTTGAAATATTACTGCATTCCTGTACTTTCAAATAAACCAGCAAGTAACTGCAAAAAAAACTCTCCATTTAATTGCTCCAAGACTAAAATCTGCCTGGTTCTTTCAATTTGATAAATGATAGAGATTTTTAGTATAAGAAAGAAAAGACAATTTGGACACTAATAATTAAATGCCAAGTCAAAACCTTGAGACGAGTGGATTTATAAAGGCTTAGCATTGGATAGACTTGGTTGATGTGGGATATAACCTAGTTTTTGTTTCATGAATTTAAGTGGGATTTTCTTTATCTTTTATACTCATAAAACATGCTAAGTATTGCAGATCCATCACTTCCATGAGTACGTGATATAGATAAACAATTAAATATCAGCTGCCATTATCTTCTTTTCACTCTGTTTCATAAATTTGTGTAGGTTTGGTAGTGGACCAGTTCAAAACATGAAGCTGAATTGCTGCAAGCACCGGATGGGAAGAAAATAATGCAAAAAATTAAAATAAATATGGTCCAGTCAAGGTCAGCTCATCGAGCCATATTGGATCAGCGGGGATCAAGCCTGTTATCCTTTCACTGTCAAGAGCCGGAGGTGTTTGCTGCTCTGTGAAACTAGTCTCATGCAGTACCCTCCTCTTTACTAATTTTTTATTCAACTAGATTAGTAATTGTTTAGTTTATAATTAATTTGAGCAACACATTTATCAATTTGACAATCCTTAGAATATTTGTATTATATTGTACTACTATAAATATTATAATTCAATACCGTCATACTTGCAGCAAAAATCGTTTTTAAATCCTTATGTTTTATGCTAATTCTTTGCTTAACGTACATACATAGTGACAAAGCCAAGTTGTTGGTGTCGTTTCTGAGAATTGTAACATTGTAAATGTATTGTTAAGTTAATTGTTTCAAAATAACAATATTAGTTGAAAAATAAGGGGTTTAGATAATGTTCTACTTTTCATATTTTTTGTAATCTTTTTGTTACTTTATTTATTGACCTTATTGAAGACTTCATTTAATCATTTTTAATAATAAGGGTTATAGATGATTGGGAGATTAATATGGATATGACGAGAGGTCGAGTTCAACGAACGAAAATTCGACGAGCCATTGGAGTTATTATGGCAATTTTGGAAGGCAAGAGTATTCGTATGAGCACCCTTATGATTCATATGGTTATGCAACTGAGATGGGTTCAAGGGTGGTCGGATAATTATCCGACATATGATTTGTATTTTCCATATTACTATCTAGAAAGTAAGGTCGAGCATGAGGTTCCCGAACTTAAGGAGGAGGCTCACCTTACCATAGTAGAGCATGACATGTTGAATATTAGAGTTCAATAAGAGTTCAGAGTTGGAAATCATGACGAGGTCATGAGAAACAAAAATGTTGTCTTCACTCTAATTGATATAAGATTAAGAGTAGGGGTAGAGCAGAGTTAGATATAAAGGACGAGTTAAACTTGAAATTAAGTGAAAGTGTGAAGGAACCGACACTTTTTCACTATTGTTGTGGAGAAATAAATCGACGTACTTCATGATTATATATATATATTTTTAGTTCACCCAATACTAACTTTTAGTAAACAAAATGATCCCAAGAGTATGGAATTGCATGAAGAATTACAACTCTGTGGATTGAAGTTACCTGCAAAAGTATACCAATTCTTATCTTCAAGTATCAACACGCTTCTAGATCTGCAATGAATGGAAATAAACTTACAATGCCAACTAAAAAGGGTAAACTACAAATAGAAACCAAAACCATAGAATAAAAACATACACAACACTATATTACTACGCTACTACCACAGAAGTGGAATAAACAAAGAAGAAACTTTTGCATGTTATATGGGCACACAAGAAGAGACCACTGAGTAAAAAAGACACATCAACCAACTATAACAATTGTTAAGTCTCACATATGCAGTCATCCAATGATATAATATTATTAACTACTGTCGTTCAAAAAAACACATAGTCGAATCTCTTTGCCATCACCTTAGCTGGGAAAATGACTTTGTGGATGAGTGGATTTATAAAGACTGGCTTACGTTTTATATATACTTGTTGGTTGGTGTGGTAACCAAGCTTCTGCTTCATGAACTTAAGTCGGATTTTCTCTATTTTTTGTTATTTTGAAGGGGAAAAAAACACTAAATATTGCAGAACCAGTTTGAAGGGAAGTGAATGCAAAAACTAAAAATGATGATGGTCCAGTCAGGGTTAGCTTGCTGAGCCATGTTGGATCGGAGTGGATCAAGCTTGTTATCCTTCCACTGTCAAGAGAGAGAGGTCTTCGCTGCCCTGTGAAACCAGCCTCACGCAGTACCCTCACTTTGGGAACCACGAGAATCAGAGTTTACACTCAATCCCCTTGGCTCAACTCTAAACTTGGAATGGACAAGCCAAAGTTAAACCACCCGAGATCTAACTCAGCAAAGCCAAACTCGCATTCCATCACCTTAAAGCCCCCACTCAGGTTACAAGCTCGTGTTACCGAGCTCGGCTATCAGCACAGAGGGCAAGGGCTATATATACAATTAGTCCCTTTCGATTTTGGTCGATGTGGTATTCTCTTTCTTCCGAGGGTGCTTTTACTTGTTGAGGTGATGAGTTTGGGAACTTAATGAAGATTTGGATAATTTGTGAAGAAATTCATCCCCAGTTAAACATTCTCGTATGTTTTTCACATAAAAGAAAAGGGACAATCAGTCAGATATTGATACTTTATTTGCTGGTATTTTTCATGTCAATGGCTATTTTTTTTTTTTTTCAAATTCTAATTTGATCTTGTGCTAATGCTGATTTCAATACATCGGCAACATGTTTAAAACAGTGGTACGCTTACCTTCCCATTTGTCTGTTGTTCCTTTGCCATGACTTACAAATCTAACATTGTCATTCAATCCACAAACTCTCTTATTCATGGATTGTAATTTTAATTGTAAAAAGGAAACTACCATATTTGGGTTTTCAACTCTTTTTTAGTTTTCTTTTATACTTTCAGTAAAGATGATTTAATTATCATTTTAACTACACAAATAGTTCATGAACCTGGAGATTCATTCGGAAGAAGATGGAAAAAGGAAAAGCTCCTTTAATCCCTTTTTAAATAAAAGAGAAAGCGTATTGGTTGGGAGATTGATTCATCTCGCAGATAGATGATAGCCTGGAGGAGAGCCAAGGACTAAACAGCCAAATGTTCCACTGTCAACAAAATGGAAGAACAGGAAAATGAAGGAAGCTTAAGTTTCTGCCAAAACATATTGGGAAATGGAGAAAGATGAGATAAATGCATAGATGAGTGGGATATGGTTATAAGGAGACAAACAAAAACATTTTGGGAAATGGAGGAAGTAATACATAAAATTGAAAAGATACGAGGATTGAGCTTTAAACCGATTAAAAAAGATGATGGTACGCAGTTTAACCACCCCAAATCCAACCCTAAACAGCCAAATACCTGGTTCAAACCAGCACGATAGGTAAAACCAGCGTTCAACTACTTAAAGCTTCGGACCCGACGTAGCCAAACCAGCGTCCCACCACCTTATAGCCCCCACTCAGGTAACAAGCTCGCGTTACCAAGCCCGGCAAGCCACAAAGCGGGCAAGTGGCTATATATAAGTTTACTCCCTTTTGATTTTGGTCAATGTGGTATTCTCTTTCTTCCGAGGGTGCTTTTACTTGTTGAGGTGATGAGTTTGGGAACTTCATGGAAAACTTAAAATGAATATTTGAACAAAATTAAACCATATGTTTTACATAATTTCTAAAATTGCCTTCATCATCAATAGCCATGGAATACAACAATAAATGGGAAAATTACAACAGACAAGAAAACAACACTGACACTAAGCAGATACCTAAAAAAACTCGAGAAGAGAAACAAAAGAAAGGAGTGTTTACACAGATTGTAAATGGAAACAGTGAGCCATCAAGAGGGACTCAAACAAAAGCAAAAAGCAAAAGACAACAACCTAAAGCATTCTATAGAGAGAATGAGCATTTTGAGGGGTTCTTTTTATTGGGAATTATAATTATATAAGTTCATGGTCATTTTTTTCATAGCCTTGATGTCTATGGGTTGAACTTATTACCATCATTTAACCTCAACAAAGCCTCAAATATCATTTATTACACCAAGTTCATAGATCATAAAGAAGAAGGTTGGTCTCACCCAAAGCCCTCTCCTTCAACCATCACTGAGAGCGAGTCAGTTGGCGGTCGCCAAGTCGGCGGTCGTCTGCCCCTCTTCTTTGATCTTCCCTACTCAAAGGTAAAGCCGAAATTTTTTTTTTGGAACAGTTGAGATTGAGTTATATATTTTTGTAAGAATTAAAATATAATTTTATTATTTTATTGACTTATTTACCAATATGTGTCGTGACACCTTTGGCAATGTTTTTTTTTTTTTTTTAATTATGCTTCTTTTGAGGTTTTGGTTGTGCTTCTCAATAAGGATAGTTTGTAACCCTGTTGTTGTCCATAAGGTTTTTGAAATGTAAAATTACTTAGAATGCATCTAATTCATATAGTGTAAAACTATTTCTACTAATAGGATTATTGGAATGTAAATTATTTATTTATTTATTTCCTTTTATATGAGTGCAACATCAAAAAGATTTTAGTCTTTGTTTTTTTATACAATGTCTAGAACTAATCATAGTCCCTCCTCAACCCTTAAATCGGAGGATAATACGCTTCAACACATTTGAACCCATGTTCTCCTGCACTGGCAACAATGCCGATGCCAACTGAGTAGTCTTATCAAATTAGTTGTTGATATGTTACATTGCCATATTTGATCCATTTGGATGGAATGTATGATTTTGTTGTTTAATTAACGAAATATAAGATTACTTAAAAACACATTTCTTAATTGTCCTTGGCATAACGAAATATAAGATATTGATATAAAAATTAATAGAGCTCTTGTATTAGACTTTAAAATTTGATGTTGTGATTTTTGTTAGAGAAACTTAAATTGCATATTTAAAATATTATTATAATTAGGATAAACTATTCTTATAGTCACCCAACTATAAAAGTTATAAAAGAGTCCCCAACTATTCGACTTTTTCTTTTTTGGTCATCATCTGTTAAATGGCAGATAAAAAGATGATTTAACGACTTTTAAAGTTGGTATAATAGCAATTTTAACCATCAATATCTATACATTCACACCGCCTACACTAATCAAAAGCTCTCCTCCTCTTTCTCCCCTTCTTTCTATAGTTCAATTTTTTTTCAATGAAATAACTTTAGATGTCATGAATCTGCAAACCAAAATCTAAACAATTTTATTCTTCGATCTCTAAAACTGACCATCACATCCACTTGGATCTAAAGTATGTTTTTTCTACTCGTTAATGGGTACTAATCCACCGTATCGATCGTCAAACCATTTGGAACTCGCTAGTTGGACTTTAAATAATAATAAAAAAACTTAACAATCCAATGACTTAATAAATAAAAACTTCCCAATAGCTTAGTGACTTAAATGAAAACTTTTGAATACTTTAGTAACTATTTTGTAACTTTTTAAAATTAAGTGATTAAATGTAAATGTACTAATAATTTAGTGACATTAAATATATTTTACACAAAATATATTATTATAATTAATAAATCCAACATATCTACATTTATTTTGAAACCTTCTTTTTAGATAATTATATTTACTTTTTAAATTAAGAGATATTTTTTAACTTCGTTAAATTATTTAAATAATAAATTTTATCTCATTACAAATATTTTCAAAATTTCCCGTTATTACGTTAATACTAAAAAAATCCTATACCTTATCCGATAATGTTATATATTATTTAACGCTTAAAAAAAAGTAAATAAATAGAAAAAAAAAACGTCTAATTTATTATTCCTCAAACTACCACAGTAAAAAAAAAAAATTCAAATCAAGATTCATTTTTTTTTTCTTTTTTTGGTTTCAATAAATCCAGATTCAAATTCAAGATTACGTATGTCTTCTTCTCCTTCATTTTTATCGTCAACCTCGTTTAATTCCTGCAGGTCTGCTTCTTAAATTACAAAAAAAGGGGATTTTCATTTAATCCTTGTTTATATAACGTGGATCGTCGAAAAAACGAGTAAGCGAAAATGCGTAGCCGGGGATCGAGTAACCGGCTATCTAACTCTGGTGGCTCTCCTTTTCGTTCTAGAATTTCTGCTTTGCTTCTCGCCATGTTCGCTACGATGGCTACGGTTTACGTTGGCGGCCGGTTAGTTCTCGTTCTTTCTTTTTTTTTTTTAAAGTTTTTTGTTGTAGGCTTATTGAGGAATTTTTATTTTGAGCCTTTTATTGAAATGTAGGATGTGGCAGGAGGCAGAGAGCAGAGTATATTTAATTAAAGAACTTGATAGGAGAACTGGTCAGGTGATTTTCTTTTCTCGTTTTCTTGATCTCGCCTTATTTATTTTTTAGTTATGGTTTCAAATTTAGTACATCTGGTTCTTGGTCGTGCCTAGGTTTGAGGATGATGATCTGCATTTTCATTCATTGCTGTTACATTCTCTATCAAACTTGATGCTTTCGCATTAAATTTATTGTTGGCCATTGATTTGGATTATATATAATATGATATAAAGTGATGGTGTTTAAGAGTTTGAAGATGATCTATTTTGGTACTAATTAGTTGGATTTTGGTGACATTTAATTTTTAAACTTTTTCAGGGTCATTCTTCTGTATCTGTTTCTGAGACGCTAAAGATCGTTACCTGCAAGTAAGGCTTTTACTTAATTACTTTTACATTTATGTTCTGTGTATTGAATCTAATTTGATAAAGCAATGCATTCCAGGGAGCAATTGAAAAAATTATCAGCCATTCAGATGGATCTAGCTGCTGCTAAGCAAGAAGGTTATGTTTCGAAGGAGCACTCGGGAAATGATGGTACTCGTTCTAAGAAAAGGCTTTTAGGTGTTATTGGTATCATCACAACATTTGGACGAAAGAAGAATAGAGATGCAATTCGGAAGGCATGGATGCAATCTGGTAATGCATCTTTTCTCTTGACTAGTTTTATGTTTTATGTGTGTTATAAGAATGATTGAAAACAATGAACAATGCCAATACTGTAGGCTCCAAATGTTTTCTAATCTATTCAATCTCTTTGCATGTAACAACAACTATAGCAGTTATATATATTCATCAATCTACTGGGGTTTAGTGCCACTAGAACACATGAAATAGAATGCACATGAATGCTTTATGATCCCAGGGTTTTAATCAGATACATAGGGGATTATTGTCTACTAACAGCTAATATTAAGTCTCATGCAAACTTATTAACTGCTAATTAATGCGTACAATGGAGTGTGTTGCTGTAAATTAGTATTAACTGCTAATTAATGCGCACAATGGAGTGCTTTGCTGTAAATTAGAAGCCTAGATTGTTTTATTCAGCTAAAAGGCTAAATGACCAATGAATACCATTCTGTTATAAATGAAGATGGCTTATCGTCAATTGCTCCAAATCTATCTTCACTCTAAATTAGTTTGAAAGAACGCTTTCCTTCTCTAGCATAGTTGATGGATATCTGCATTCCAATTTATTACCCTCCATTAAATTATTCATAGATTTGCAAATATCCTGCTACCTAATTATCATTTCCTCAGATAGTAGTTAAACTGAAAATATAATATGTGCAGGTGCGGCTTTGAGAAAGCTGGAAGAAGAGAAGGGAATTGTTGTGCGATTCGTAATAGGAAGAAGGTTTCTAATTGATGGTTTCTCCTATCAAGTATTTCTCTTCCATTTCTGTTTATTGAATTTTATATTACTGGCAGTGCAAATCGTGGAGATAGTTTGGACAGGGAGATCAATGATGAACACAGCCAAACTAATGACTTCATTATTCTGGTATGGTGACCTATTTGAAGCTATTCCATGCATATCTAGGAAAGTTTTTACTTGGGAATACAGGAATTTTAAGCTTATCTTGAATTATTTTGAATGGAATTGTAATTCTTAGAAATTATTGCTAACTAGTGTAAAGAGATTCGGTAACTTGGTGATATCATTCATTCCAACTTTTAGGGTACATATGCAAGCATATTTCTGAAAGACCAGTGACTTGATTCACATGTTATTTACGTTATTGCTGGTGAATCAACATGTTCCAAAGGATTGATCTTGTAGTGCTAAATATAATTTTCCTTTGTGTTTCAACAGGATGATGTGGAGGCACCTGAGGAACGTTCAAAGAAGATAAAATTATTCTTTGTTCGTGCTGTAGAGAGCTGGGATGCAGAGTTCTATGTTAAGGTCAATGATGATGTTTTTGTTAATATTGGTATGTAATCCTTGTTAGTTCTTTTAGGTAATGTTTTAGGTACTACCATGTGAATATGTTGACATGATTTCTTGTTCTGGAAGTTTGCTTTCTCCCCCTTCCTCTAGAATTTTCTCCTACAATACATCTGTATATCAATTGCGAAAGGCCTTACATCCCAAAGTAGTTGTTCTGAGTTATACCAGTTTTAATAACATTTCAAGTTCTTGTCATAAGTGCAAAATATTGTTGCAGAAAACATGACGGTTTGTGATGATCAGCTGAAAGTGTTGTGGTGCAGGTGCAAGGGTCGAGTTGGTTAATTGAGAATGCATACTGTTATAGAACTAAATAATTCTTGACAGCCTTTACTGATACAGTAATATTTGAAGCTGATCCTTTGATTGTTTACAGATGCTCTAGGAGCTAAACTTTCTGCTCATTTGGACACGCCTCGTATTTATATGGGGTGTATGAAATCAGGAGAAGTTTTCTCTGACCCGTGAGTAAATTGTATTTGTCTGAAGATTACTTAAATGTATCGATTGAGATCATCTCCTTCCCAACTTTCCTTCTGTAAAATTTATGTGCCCCTTTATATATGTTCAGGACCCACAAATGGCATGAGCCTGATTGGTGGAAATTTGGTGATGGAAAATCGTGAGTGACAAACAATCCTTTTCTTTTTCCCTCTCCTATGCATAACGGAAATTTAGTAATGATCTAATAGTCTCATGTTAAATATAGCCCCACATGTCAGAATCTATGTTTTTCTCTTAACTATAAATACAATGAAAACAGATTAAATGCTAAGAGTTTAGTTCTTCAAAGTCATCATATGATATTCATGCATTAAGTTCTTTTTGCAGCTTTGTGTCCCCTGATATCCTAATCAGTCTATAGTTTCCACTTGTTTCTTAAAATTGTTGTGTATGTTGCAGATACTTTCGGCATGCTTCGGGCGAAATATTTGCTATTTCACGAGCTTTAGCACAGTTCATCTCAATTAATAAGTAAGTTTTGACACTTTCTTTCGCCTCAGTTTTTAGATTGCACTCGGATGACCTCAAAATTCTCTCATTTTGCAGGTCTCTTCTTCAGGTCTATGCACATGATGATGTGAGTGCAGGGTCATGGTTTATTGGGCTTGATGTGCAACACGTTCACGAGGGGAAATTTTGCTGCAACACCTGGTCTACAGGTTTGTCTTCCTCCTTTTTAAACACACACAAAGATGCAGGCATGCTTGCTCTTGCACGTTTTCGCATATAGTTGCAAAGGTGATTAGTTGGTTAAGATAAGGGGATCCATCTCTTCTCGACTCTCTAATTCAGAATTTGATGCTATCAAATTAATCGATAATGTTCTGTCGAACTACCGAGGACCTATTATTGTTATGTCTTTTGGCTATATTTAAACCAGTTATATGGAGATTCGGATACATCGTGTTTATATAATCGTTTTCATTGCATGCCAGGTTCAGTATGTGCAGCTGTCTGATTCGACTAACCGGATTTACGTCAGCGCCATTTTTATATAAAGAGAGAGTCCATTCTTTTTGCATTTTGGGAGTGTGGAAGTGCCAAAATTGTTGACATGGAAGATTTCAGTCAGAAATGATTCTTTTAATTCAATCCTGGTTCTTCCAAGTTCTAACTGATGTACATGCAGGCCAACATACTTATCATTCTTGGAAGGCACATTATTTTTTTCCCTTTTGTTGATGTATTATAGCTCTGTATATTTTAAGTTCAATCTTTAGATTTGATTGATAAATTTTTCCAATATTTCAGATAAAAAATGAAGAGTTCTCTATCAGGATTTTTGGGTTTTTAAAATTAAATTTTCATCCGTCGGAGATGTTCTCATTGAAAAAAAAATCCCAACAAAAACACAATTCCTAATAAACAATACTTCAAATAATTCATAAAAAATATTCTCTCTCCACAAATCTAACTTTTGATTTGATTTGGGTTGTGAAGTGGGCTCCTTTACTTTATCATTCACATGTGAGTTATATATTTAATTATTTTTTATAAAGGGGAATTCACATTTAAATTAGTCAAGCACAAATCTACACTTTTCCACCTTGGCTTGCAATTTTAAAAGTGCTTAATTTGTTTGTTTATAAACAATGCCAATTTGTTAAAATTTGAGAACAGCTTGTCCATTATTCTCCTATGCTTCTCAAAATTAATAAGTCTTCATTAAAAAGAAAAAAAAAAAAACCTATTGGGTTTTGACATAAATTTATTTTGACCTAAAATATGACAAAATTGGCTTCGGGTTAATCACGAAAATTTTGATGCTTTTGGGTTAGATGGGGTAGGGTTGAAACTCTGCTCGAAAAGTAAAGATTTGAGTAGAAATATATGTTCAAGAAATAGGTTTAACAAAAAAATAAAGTTTGTTTTCTAAATGATTCAAGTTTCAGGTAAGTTTTTTTTGCCCGGTCCGGTTTGAATTTGCAAAAGAAATTGTTGCTGTTTTTTTACTTTTTTGCCACTATTTTTTTCATTATTTTGCTATCATTTCACTATTATATTGCTACTATTTTGTTGTTATTATTTAGATATTGTATAACTCTTATTTTATTATTAATTTTGCTGCTATTAAAATTTATTTGCTTGCTATATTACATTTATCTTAGTGTTATTTAAGTATATATTTTTTTCCATTTGTTGGGAATATTTTATTTTAGTGTTTTCAGTATATTTGATATATTATATTTTTAAAAAAATTTTATATAAAAAATTTAATACAAGCGGGTTGGGTTATGCTCAAGTTTTAATATTTTTATTCAAGTTAGGTTTAGACAAAATTTTAGACTTATTATTCGAGTCATGCCTGGAAAACGAGCCTAATTTTTTTTTATTTGACCCTGCTCAAACCTGGCCCGACCATGGACGACTCTATTTTGGATTAATAAATATTTATAAGTTTATAGATTTTAATATTAAATTTATATCTATATTTAAATTGAATCAAATGGATAAGATAACATAATGTGATGTGGAGTTAAGTAATAATAGCACATTGCCTTGAGTGCAAGCTTGCTAAAAGTCAGTTATTTTTATAGAAGGCTGAAATCAAGTTCATTTGTCGAATAATTATGGCATATTTTAATAATAAAATAATCAATTTAACATATTATACTTATATAATATTTAACTTATACTAATAATTCATAGGTATTGTCCAAAATTGCCATCTAATCAAAACAATGGTGGGCCCTTTATGATGGGGTTTTCTGAGTGCTTCTCATGCTAGTTTAGGGATAAAATTTTTTAAATATTTTAGTTCATTATTTGTTTCACTTTATATCACTAAATGTAATATTCCATATCCCAAAAATCGTTTAAAGATTAAAATGTAACATTTTCAAAATTATCGAGTTGACGTCATGACGTTGGCGTATCATGTTATTACCTCAAACAAATAGTTAGTGTCCTCATGATGTTAGGAGCTTAAGATCGTAACGTCACCTATTGTTTTCAAAATGTTCAAATGGTACCAATTTATATATGCCTAAACAAACAATCAATTGCATATCATTTAAGCATAATACATACATCAAACATTTCATATACTACCATTGAAACAACATTTCTATCCAAATTTCTTAATTGAGAATTCAAACTTAAAATCTAATTCAACAAATATTATCATTTGCACATTTTAGCCATGCCAACTACTTATACCAATCCCATGTATGCATTGAACAATTCATGTACATTAGACTCAAACTAACATTACCAACTCGAGATTTTAAAATAACCATTACATTACAAAATCAACTCAAACTATAACTACATTCCATATATCAAAACATAAACGAATTATAAAAATATTACTGAGTCGAGAGTTGCAGATCCAACTCGAGATTTTAAAATAACCATTACATTACAAAATAAACTCAAACTATAACTACATTCCATATATCAAAACATAAACGAATTATAAAAATATTACTGAGTCGAGAGTTGCAGATCGAATGCTGGATTACTCCTCGAGCCTTCGAAATCTACTAACACCTACGCACGGAATTAACAAACCATATACTATTTTGTTAATTTATTAAAAATATTTAATGAGTTTTATCTTATAGGATACATGAGAATTTATTTACTTATTTATTTCGAATTTAGATTTAAATAATAATATTTAGATTTAATAGGGTAATAAATGAAATCAAAATTATGAATTTAAATAGGTTTAATTTACGATTTAACTCTTGAATTATACCAGTTTTTTCATTGTGGTACTTATTGAAAGGGGTTGACTCCTTTAGAAAAATTCTTTATAGTGTCATTCATTAGGCAGTCGGTCAAACTCCCAACATTTGTAGGTCTTGTTCTTGTCTTGGGGTTTTATCTCCCTCCTCTATCGATAGTCTTGAAGGGTCCACGAAAGGGGAGCGCTTTGGTTTGTACGACACTTGCAAGTATGTGGCTTATATATCTTAGGTTGATAGTTCGAGTTTCCTACACATAGGTGATTTACATAATAAATGCTACACGCTATACTAATATCTCTCCTGTGAGGCTTGCAGATCATATCTCCACCAACAAACATAGAGATAATACCTATCATTCTCGAAGGTTTGTCCAGTTACTTGACAGATAATGACAATTCAAGAACTTCTTCTGAAAGAATTAACCCCTTAACACTATTTAAACCTTTTTTGTTCTCTTGAAAATATACAAAAGTTGATAACATTATCCACGAGTTCTAGTTTACTTTTAAGTATCAAAATAAAAAAAAAATAAATGCGACAATAAAAAAATATATAATTCAAAACTTAAATAATAAATTAAGGCATTTAAATATTAAAAAAGTACAAATAAACCCACCTATTACTATTAGCTTTTGCAAATTTGTCCTCTTTCCCTCCCTCTCTTTTTTTTTTTTTTTTTTTTTATAATCCAACTGTAAAAATGCCCCTAATACAAAGTGGGGTGATTTTGTTGTCTCCCTCATCTAGTTAAAAAGCAGAGCCAGTGCAAGCGGCTAAAGGACGAAGCTCCCAATGCCCAAATAAAATCCAAAACCAAACCTAATTTCTCTTACATTAAATGCCCATTCAGACGCCCTCGTTGTCTTTTACACCAACTGGTAAGTACCAGCTCTTTTCTCTCTCTTTTTTTTTTTTTGGTTTCTCGTATCTACCGCCATTTTTAATAGGTACCATCACTGACGCTGATGCCAATGCTGTAAACTAAAAGACAATAAAAACACAGGCAAAAAATTGTAAAAAAAAGGGTATTAGAGGCCATTACATTCAATGCAATTTCATGGCAACAACTACAACTACAACAAAAACATCATCAATTTCCACAAAAACATCGTCTGCTCAGCTCAAAGTTCAAGTACAACCTATTAAGCCTAAACGCCGCAAGTGTAAAGAAACCACTATTTCTTGTTCTTCTGCTACTACCGGCGCCGCAAACGGCGGTTCCGATTCTGGTTTTTCAGGTCGAAAGCTTGACCCCCCGACTGTTGTTTCAGCTGATAGTTCTTGGTGTTGTCCTGCTTCTAAGCCTTTCCCGACTCCACCGCCTCCTCCTCCTTCTCCTCCTCAAACTCGCCTTGTTCCGGACCAGGGTTCGACCGATTCTTCGTTGGCTTCTAAGATCCGGTATTCTCCGGGAAGTTTATCACCCGTCATGGATTTCACGACGATCTCCAACGGTCATTCACCCTCGAGTTTCACCAAGTTCAACTCTGCACTCACTGCGGGTCTTTTAAACCCGCATTCTCCGCCGCCTCCGCCGGACAAGTCACGATCTAGTCCAACCCTTTTCGAGATGATGGCTAGCGAACCCGATGTCCACCCAAGGACCCAAACCCAGATCCAAGTACCCATTTCAGGTCCTAGACAAAACCAACCCCCACCAGTCATTGACAAACAGGCGTTGACCATGCAGCGGATTTCAAACCTTTTGTCAACCCGTAGCCCCGGAAACCAGTTTAACGACCCGGATTCGAGTGATATAAAGCTAACGTTGAGTTCCAAGGATGGGATTAGTGTGTCAATGAATGTGCATAGGCAAATTGTGGTGGCTCACAGCCGCTTCTTTGCCGTGAAGTTATCTGATCGATGGGCAAAACAACAGAGAAATGGATCGGCTGGACCGTACATTGTTGAAATTGCAGATTGTGATGATGTTGAGGTTTATATTGAGACCCTGAAATTGATGTATTGTAAAGATTTGAGGAAGAAGCTAATGAGAGAAGATGTTCCAAAGGTTCTTGGCATTTTGAAGGTAAAGTTTCAATCTTTTTCAATTACCAATTTTTGGAGTATGGATTAAGGTTTTTAATTGTTGAAGTGGTTGATTTTGTGGGGTTTTTTTTTCTTTGTTAGGTTTCAGCTGCAATTGGATTTGATGCTGGGGTTTTATCTTGTTTGGAGTACTTGGAAGCTGCCCCTTGGGCTGAGGATGAAGAAGAGAGAGTGGCTTCTTTATTGGCGGAGCTCCGCCTCGAAAATGTCGGAGCAGGGGAAGTTTTAAAAAGGGTTTCTGTCGAAGTTACTAATGGAACCGATGATGGTGGTGGCGATAACGAAGAAGTGCTTCTCAAGCTTTTGCATGTTGTTCTCGAAGGCAAAGACGAGAAGGCAAGGCGGGAAATGAAAGGGTTGGTCTTGAAGATGCTTCGCGAGAATTCATCTCAGAACGATCTCCGGAAAGAATCGTTGTATTCGGCTTGTGATGGTTGTTTGGAACTGCTTCGTAGCCATTTCCTCCGAGCAGCATTGTCGGATTTGACGGATGTGAATCAGATTGCTAGACAAGCAGATAATTTGCATTGGATTCTGGATATTTTGATTGATAGGCAAATTGCTGAAGATTTTCTAAAATCATGGGCTTCTCAATCCGAATTATCTAATGTTCATTCTAAAGTTCCGGCTGTTCATAGGTACGAAGTTAGCCGAGTGACCGCACGGTTATTTGTTGGAATCGGAAAGGGACAACTGTTGGCATCAAAGGAAGTAAGATGCTTGCTTTTACAAACATGGTTGGTACCATTTTATGATGATTTCGGGTGGATGAGGAGGGCATCAAGAGGTCTCGATAGGCATTTAATCGAAGACGGTCTAAGTAACACAATTCTCACTTTACCTCTAGCTTGGCAACAAGACATTTTGCTTGCTTGGTTAGATAGGTTCTTGAACTCGGGCGAAGATTGTCCCAACATTCAAAGAGCCTTCGAAATTTGGTGGCGGAGAGCGTTTTGGAAACGCAGCGGTGATCAAGAACTACCAAGGGAATCACATGTTACAATTGCAACCATTGAGAATTCATAAAACCGGTGGTACCGTTTTTCTTCGTTTCCTTTCACTGATAGCTTATTTTTCATCTTCTTCGTCTCTAAACCGAAGCTCGTCGTGGTTTAGTCTGGAAGAAGACTTCGAGACAGCAGCCTTTAGGTTAAATTTATGTTGGAAATAAACACTATATAGAAACCAATTTTCATGTTTTAATGTTTTCACTGACATATCTGGTTTTGGTTTTGGTTTTGGTTTGTATTGGAGGGTCATTTTAGAATTCAACCAAAAGAAACTCTTTTTTGTTCAGCTCTGGTTTTTACATGTCTTGGTATGGAACAAATAGGCATATATTTATGTTGTTGTAATTAAAGACATTTGGAGTTGCTGAGAGGCTGTGTTGGATGATGTTAAAATTCATGAATGCCAAAGCATGCTTCATAAGATTTTGCAGAGATGGTATACTCTTTTTGTTCGCTTGTTTTATGACATTTTGAAGGTTGAAACAGTTGAATTCGTCATACTTTCGATTCCCAAATCAAATAAATAATTAAAAAATTATGTAAAATTAAAAAAAATAATTTGATTCATTTAGTTTATGATGGACAGATTTGAAGGCTGGTACATTCTCTCATTTGAAGCAAATGGTATAAAAGAAAGGGTTAATTTATCAAAACATCCCTAAACTATCATTCATATTTCAAATTGGTCTTTAGACTTCAAATCGTTCTAAATGAATCCTCAAATTACCAGTATTATATCAATTAAGTTTTTTCATAGTGTAGCTGTCAATTAGACATCAAATGCTAGTTTGGACCTAAAACAAAACATATTTAAAACATATGAATCAAACAATAAGTAGGGGCGAAATTAAAATTTTTTTTAGGGGGACTGAAATTAAATTATAAATTTTACGATAGTAAAAATGTAATTTCAGCATTTGAATAGTCTATATTTTTATAATTTTTAAAGGATTAAATTCAAATTTTTATCAATTTTAAGGGACCAAAGTACAATTTTACCTTTACTAATTTAAAATTTTAAAAATTTTAAAAGACCTAGATGGACAATTTTCTATTTTAGGAGAGGCCGAGGCCCCTGCCAGCCTCCTAGATATGCCACTGACAATGAGCATGTATGTGCCTACTGTATGGACAATTTAGATTTGATGTTTTTAATAAAATAGTGGTAATAGAATTTAAGAGGGATAACCTTTCGTTATTATAACACATCATATTAAAGTTATCCATGCAAAAAGTACACATATTTTTACAATTTAGTTCATGTGTTTTAGACGTACTTCATATCAAATTTGAGTCGGCATTTAATGTCCAAGCTAACAGTTAGACTATACGTTATTTATACTTAAAAGGACTTAATTAAAACATTTTAAAGTTCAAAAATTAATTTAAAATTTTGGGTCCTAGTTTGAGGACCTCTTATGAATTAACCCAAAAAGAAAAAATGAAAAGTTATAATCTGGTTTCATAGCAACAATGCTTCTGTCTTATCTGTCGAGTGAGAACCAGCTTACCAGCATCTTTGTCTCTTAACCACAAATTATTGATTAAAAACAAGCCCTTTTTTATATTTCATTGACTAAATCTAATAATTCCGTCTTCTTTTATATCTTGCTATGTGTTCACATACTGCAATTCAAACTTGAAAACAAAAAAATTCACTACTGATGTTGATACAATTATGATTTTTTTGAGATGAAAAGTTACAAAATGATTATTTTGGTATTTAATTTTAATAAAATAATTATTTTGGTATTTAATTTTATCTTTTTGGACTATCAGTTAACTAACGTAAAAATAAATATACTCAAAAATTCAAGATAATTTCGTGACAAAAAAAATAAAATTAAATAATTAAATGATCATTTTGTAACTTTTCGTAATTGAATAAAAAAGACATAATTAGATGACTAATAATATAATTTACCCAAAAAATAGAGTAAAAAGGTGTGTATCAAAGCCACTATCATTTTAGACCCCATCACTTATACTACACACATAATGTTGTCTTTTTGTCTGGTTGAAAATACTTAAATGATTCATATCACAAAACAAATAAATGTTTCGGGTTTTGGATTCAATATGAGAATTTTAAATTTTTGGATAAATTATATTGGTAGTTATCTAATTATTGTTAAGTTTTTTTAATCACTTAATTATGAAAAGTTATAAAATGGTCACCCAATTATTTGATTTTGTTTTTTTTCATTAGTCATTAAATGACTAACAGAACGATGGCATAGCAGCTTTTAAATGGGCTTAATAGTAATATTAACTCGCAACATTTATATATTGTATCAATTTGTCTTGATTATAAAAAAAATTTAACCCTCAACATACATTGTGTAATTTGATTTTTTTGGTGATCATTTCAACCTAAAAAGCTAAAAAAAAAAATTCATAAGGTAAATTTGACAAAAAAATACCAAAAATAGAAACACCCAAAAATTCAAGATAATAATTTTCATTTTTTCTATTTTTTAAAAATTAAACTTCAATGTCATAAAGAAAAACAAAACTGCAAAAAAGACCAAATTACATAATATGTAAATATTGAGAGTTAACTTTTTTACAATCATGACTAAATTGACACAATATATAAATGTTGAAGGTTAAAATTTCTATTATACCAAATTTAAAAGTAACCGAGTTAAATTTTTATGGTGATTTAACAATAGGGGACAAAAAAAGAAAAAAGTTGAATAGTTAAGTGACTATTTTATAACTTTTTATAGTTGGAGGACCAAAAAAGAATTACTAATAGTTAAGTGATTACTGATATAGTTTTTCTTAATATTTTTAGGGTAAACTACATCTAAGGTCACTAAAGTATTAGTAAATTTATGGTCTGGTCACTTAACTTCAAAAAGTTACAAAATAATCATTAAACTATTAGAAAGATTTCATTTAAGTCATCAGACTATTAATATTGCTGTCGTATGGCCTTCTCTATTTGCACCGCCTGTACAATCGAAAGTTCTCCTTCTCCTTCTCTTACACAGTTCAATTTTCTTTCATGAAACAACTTAATACGTTACAAATCTGCAAACTAAAATCCAAACAACTTTATTCTCTGATATTTGACATTAATCGTTAGATCAACTTGGATCAAATGTATGTTCTTCTATTCGTCGATGGTACCAATCTACCGTACCAATCATCGGACTTTTGAAAAGAAAAAAACCTCAATAGCCTAGTGCTTTTTTTAACATTAATCTCATTATAGGTTATTATCATATCTGCTTGTTTTGGTATAATGCTTAGAACTACCCATAGTTCCTCCCCAACCCTTCTACACTGGCAACAATGTTGATGCCAACCGACCTAAGACTCAACCGGCTAATAGCTTAGTGACTTAAATGACAACTTTCACATAATTTAGTGACTTGAATGAAAATTTTTGAATAGTTTAGAGTTCATTTTGTAGCTTTTTGAAATTGAATAATCAAATCATAAACTTACTAATAACTTAGGGACGTTAGGTGTAGTTTACCCCTTCCCTTTTATAGTGCTCTCTCTAGCAAATTGACTGTCATTCCAAGCAAAAACCTTCTGCAAATAATGATGAAAATGGACATAACAGCGGCAGAATCATGATGTAAAACTACACAAAGCCAAAAGAAAAAGACACTATACAGGCTCGAAATGTTGTTTGCTCAGTTTGTCTGTCTGGCTTTTACTTTGTCTAGTAATAATTATCAGCTTGTTTCTTTTGTAAACTGAGAATTTGAACAGTAAAAATGGTATATGCTGCCTTTGTTGCGTCCTCATCTTCCAATCTTTTTGCCCAAATTATTCAGAAACCAAGAAACTTCATAGGTAAGCATTAGAACTTGAAAGGTTAAAAGACCCACAGTTAAACGAAAGGAAAAAAATTAATATTAAAAATATATTTATAAAAAATTATTCGAACTACTTATGATTAAAATTTCAATGATCATGTTTTTTTAGGGTTTCATTAATCATTTTTAGCTATTAGAATTGTGTGACTTGAATCCCATCATTAGTTAAAGAAATAAAATACAGTGACAAAATAAGGAGATCTGTGAGTACGGATCATGCTGCACAAGTAGAATCCGTATAGAACTACACTTCTTCTGTTTGACATTGATTAGAATAGGGTTTTTTAATCTTTAAATAGATGTAGTCGAAACTCCTCTTGTAGTAATTGGTTTTTAACATTAGTGAATTTCTCCTCCTCTGACCGTAGTTTTTTTTCCGAAAAGATTTTCACGTAAAACTTACATGTTTTTATTTTTCTTTTCTTATTACTTTGTGATCATCCTATTACCATTATCGATATTAATTTTAACATTAACAATGTTGGATTTTGATTTTTTAAATCTACTCTTCAACTTATAATACGATAACTTGTCAAATAGTTCGATTAATTTACTCACTTCAATAGTAAAGTCGCTCATTTTCTTTTCAACGTACAACTATTAGTTAATTTAATTTAATTTGCTTATTTTACTATTAAAGTGATGACACGATACTTTGATATTATATAATTTATTGACTTTTTTTTTTTTAGAGAAAGTATAGAGAAGTATGTGTTCATTACTTGGATAGTTGAATGGCTTCTATTGGGGTTGAAAAAGTGGGAGATATGATGGTAGCTGGGGGAATGAGGATGGTGTGAAAATAAAGAGTGGCCAAACTAATCAATTAAGAGTGTTATGAAAAAGTAGTGGTCACATGGTGAACCTGGCAAAATTTGATCGGCCCAATTGGCAAAGAGGACCATGGAAAAATTATTGGCAACTTTAATGATGAAAATGGTGGCCTAAGGCACCTTCAAGTGGACAATGAACATTAGAGAAACTTTGTCGTCGCTCCTTGACTGATCTCTTTATCTTTTTCCATCCTATTTTCTTAACACATGCCATTCTATATTATAACATGATAGCAGAACTTAATAGTAAAATAGCTTAAAATTCACACATAATAAAATTTCTAACTCATACATGCCATTTGCGCATAATAGGACTTGAGCTTTAATCATTAAAATTTCAAGTCTCTACATTTCTAACGCAACCAAAGTATCTTTGACTCTGCAAACAATATACTTAAATATTTGTAAAATTTATTTATTTTTGTTGAGGGGTTCATTCCTTCGAGAGAAGTCTCCAAAGTGTTATTAGCTAGGCAGTCGACCAAGCCCCCAACAATGGGGAAGGATTGTCCTCGGGTCATATTAAGGTTTTGTCTCCCGCTTTTGTCGAACCAATTTACCTATAATACTTAGTTGACATTCATAAAAAGTATCTAATGAATTATGAGTTCAATACATCCCGTTTAGCATAAAGGCGGATATTCCTTATTCATTATCAGACAATCACTTATTCACAAACTTCGTGTGGGGCTAATAGTTTTCATTTCCCGTCTCATGAAAAACTCTTCTAGCTCTGCTTAGCCCTATCTCCCTCTAGGGAGAGTGCATCGTGTGTTCATGTACAGACTAATGCCTTGAGGTGCTCCAACTCTGTGAATCATACATGGCTCTTGATAGAGGTGGTAGACAAAACTTCTACACGCCCTAAGGATAACACCTAGCATTATTGAGGGTCCGACTAACTGCCTAGTGGGCGATACTTCAAAGACTTCTTCTAAAGGAGTCAACCCCCCAATTAATGTTGTTTGAACCAAACCAGATCGACTAGTAAGACCAATTGGACCAAAATCAGACAGGGTATTGGTTCGATTAGAGAGGTTGGATCAATTGAATCTAAAATTGGTATGAATCGGTTGAATTGATTTTCTCTATTTTTAAAATTTATAAAATTTTAATAATTTATTTAATCAAACTAAATGAACCAAATAAACTGAAAATTCGATGTTCTAACTTATTCCACCATAAATTTAGTTGTAAAAATTTTACACTCAACAAATTTTTTAAAAGGTTCTAATTTAATTTCAATATTTTTAATTGGCTTAATTCACGAAGGTACTTCGACTATCCAAAATAAAAAAATAAATATGAAATAAAATTCGATAGAGATAAAATGGCAATGATTAGACGGGCACTTTCCGGTATCGATTGATGCTAATTTGGGCTTACTAATTAAATTAGAAACGGAATGCGGCCCATTGACCCACACTTGGCTGATCCCAGCTCGTTATTAATTGGTATGAAAGATTTTGATGGGCTCAGCTCCAATTACATGTTTGCCAACCTTTTGTAGTTTGTTATTATTATTATTATTATTCTGTATAATTAGAGGGTTAATATTCACACATAAGGTAGAGACATATTTCAGAGGGTACTACACTCTACATCTAAAGGGTGTTGCCTAAAGGAAGGTTTACTACTTGCTCCTTGGAAGGCTCGAACTCAAATAGGTTCTATGGATGAACAACTCTTGGCTAGACTTGTTTATGAGTTAAGAAATTTGTACAATTTTTTTTTTATTACAATTCACGTAAAATTGGTAGGAGTAAACCACTTCCATATTCGCATACATCACTAGTATGCAATTCCTATAATTTGATTTTACGGCACAAATTTAGGATAAATACTTTTAACTAATGGACCAAACACTTTGCTTAACAAAAACAATAAATTTTAAAAAGGTTTTTGACTTAGTGCTGTACATGTTAGAGATTGTGTGACTCGAATTCTGACATTTGTTGAAGAAATAAATACAGTGACCAAATAAGAGAATCTGTGGGGGCACAAGTTGAGTCCGTATAGAACTATATTTCTTCTATTTGACTTTGATTAGAATAGGATTTTCTACCCTTAAAAGATATAGTCGAAACTCCTCTTGTATCATTTGTTTTTCAACATTAGTGAATTTCTCCTCCTTTACCCGTGATTTTTCCCAAAAAGGGTTACCACGTAAAATCTGTGTGTTCTTATTTTCTTTTCTTATTGCTTTGTGATCGTTCTACCAGCATTATTGACATTTATTATAACAGTAATATATGAAAGTTTGATGATTTCTTCGATCTCAAGCCATTAATGAACTCATTCTATTCACCATACTATTTTAAACTTTTTCCAATGCTTTTAAACAGATCACATAGTAGAAATCTTTGGATCGAAAACGTACAAACAATCCCACTTTAAAACTCATCAAAAAGGAAGAAACATACCAAAGAATGATACTACAAGTCTTCAAATTTAAACTTTGATTTGAGGAAATTGCATGGAAAGTATTAAATTGTAGTCTTATGGGTTTTGAGGAACCTCACTATGAAAATTAATTACCATTGTTGGATATTTACTAAGTTTACCTTCTCTTATAGCTCCCTGAATTTTCCCAAATCTGTTCTTTTCTTTCCATTTTTGTCATCATCTGACATGACATAGGTTATTTTGTCTGTCGAAATGACATTGGTCTAAAGCTATATCTTAACCTCTTCCGTGGATAAAAAAATAGAGAGGAAACGTTATAAAAATTCCCATTTGATTACTTAAAGTTCAAATGTATGTGTCCAAAAATATGATTAATTAAACACTTGAATAAGATAAGTTTTGAGGGAATGATACATTGTTTAAGATTAAACAATGTTGCTGACAAAAGCACTCTACATGACTTGGACGATTAATGGGTTTATGATTTTTTTTGGGAGGGTTAATTTCACTTGACGCCCTCAAACTATTTCATTATTTTAAATTGATCCTTAATTTTCAAAATGTTCCAATTGAGTTCTCAAGTACCAGTATCTAGCTGTTAGCTTGGGCATTAAATGACAGCTCAATATATAATATGAAGTGTACCTAAAATACATGAATCAAATTTTGAACATGTGTATGATTATTATATGGACAACTTAGGTCTAACGTGCTAAAAAAACATAGCCTACTTTTTTTTTAAACATGTGAGATCCAAGTTTGTCTATGTGATAGATGCTTGCTTATTTAAAATTTGATCAATATGTTTTAACTATACTCTACTATTGATTTAAGCTAGCATTTAATACACAAATTGATAGCTAAGCTAATGAAAAGTTCTAATTGATATAATATTGATACTTTGAGAATTCAATTAGAATGCTTTTTAGTTTCATGGACCAATTTAATATTTGGACCACAGCTTAAAAACGTTTAATTAGACTTGTCTAAAGTCCTTCATTAAGCCGATTGAGTTTTGACTCGATTAGCATGGACATTATTGCCAATGCAGGATGACGTGGGTTCGAGTGTGCATAAGTTCATTATCCTCCTATTTATGATCAGTTGGGGAGGGGTTATGAATAGTTTTAGGGATTGTGTCAAAAAAAACAGATATGATCAGAACCTATAATAAGATTATTCGGAAAAAAAATAAATCTCTTCATTAATATTCACTTCCAAACTAGAATTGGAGACTAATTACACACGAAAAAGATTGTTTAGAGTATATATTTGGAAAAATATCAAAGCTAAGAAATTTCCCATGGATGAACCACTTACTAGTACTAACTAAACAATAATCTTTGCTATTATATAAAAGTACTAAATATCACTTGTTTTTGAGCTGTCCTTGCAGTGCTTTGCCTAGATTTCTAGTTGCACGAAATCACAAAGAAAAGGAAAAAAAAAAAAAAAAGCTTAATACTTAAGTGGTTAAATTATTATTTAATATATTAATGATATAGTTGCAGTGCTTTTTCTCGTTTAATATATGCATTTTTATATAAAAAAAAAAATCTCAAGTGAAAACTAAAAATCCAACATATGTTTCATCTATTTAATTTTTATTTTTTAAATATCAATTTGTTGATTATATATTCAAAACTATGACCACTTTGATTGGAAATTGTGGATTAAAAATCAAACCATGTGGTTGATTAATTTGACAAAAGAATACAAAAAATTAAATGGATGAAAACCAATATCATACAAATTTGAATCAATTTGGTCATAAATTCAACCATTTTGACTAAAAAAAAAACAAAACCCAAATAACAAGTTTATAATTAGTTGAAAAAAATCTAATTAAAATTTGTAGCTAATGTTGAACCACACATTGCTATGGATATTGTGTGGTTCTTAATATATCATAAAATTCATATATATAACAGGCAACTTGCTTATTGACTTTGATCGACGTTTAGAAATGGGAGACGAAGACATTCAATCACAACTACTAATTTGATCATTGGTGGTTTGTTTAAAAATTACGACGAATTTACTCAAAAAATAAATAAATTAATCTTTATATATTAGATTAAAGAATAAATTAAATTTTCAATTAAAATTATAAAATAATCAGATAGTTACACATGGCACATCACGTGTACCTCATGTCGAGGATCAATTTTTAATAGTAGAAATGGATAAAATTTTTAGTAGAAGGAATAGTTTGCTCTTTCATCTAACTTATAGGAACTAAATTGCTCATTTTTTTAGTAGAGGGAAGAAAATATAATTTGACTTTTAGTACAAAGGCCTCCAAATTACTTTTAGCGTTACCATGATTATTTTTTCTTTAAACTTAAATTCCATACATAAATTGATAATCATGTTTTAAATTCAAATTCCATGTCCTTCCACTTAACTACCCAAAAGAAAAATATGGTAGAAAAGGTTGTCATATGTGGACAAGGGACAATATTGTTCAAAGGAGAATGTTATTACTATATATATTCACAATTTTTTTTCACGTGAACTTGAAATTTAGTTCAACTTGATTCATACATTATTTATGAAAAATGAAATCACAGGAGTTAGATAAGATGACAATGGTCTCTCTTAATTTAATCTGTGGTTGAGGATTTGATTCTCGTCCTGGGTATGGAGCAGCTTTAAAACTTGTGGTCAACATTTACCTTCTTAATGGGCCTATAGAATGCGGATGATTAGTCATTAGGCTCACTATCATACGTGGACAAGGGAGACTGTTATTACTATGTAGTCAGCATCTACTCTCTTAATGGGCCTACAAAATGCAGATGATTAGTTACTGGGCTTGCTGTCATACATAGACAATGGACACTATCAAGGGAGAATGCTATTACTATATGTCCACTCAATCTAATTTATACAATATTTTTTAAAAGATAACATTTAATAAGTTTTAGATTCAAATTAAAACAACCGACATGCATTTGTAACCCTTTTCTTTATCTACCCTATGACCTGAAAAAAAAAAAAAAAGGTATGATGATTTTGTGTGGGGAAGATATAAGTTAATAGAACATATCTAATATCTTTTTGTCCAAACCATTTATATATTGGACAAGCCTTCACATTTGGGCGTGTAGACCAACCCTTAAATATGTTAGTTTCCATCATATATATGATGAAAACTTTTTGTGTTCAGCTTATACCTATGTCATATAAGTTTCAGCTTATACCTATGTCATCTAAGTTTCGTATAGAAGCTTTATCTTTTACCCTAAACAAATCTTATGATGAAAAATTTTTATGTTCAGCTTGTACTTATGTCATCTAAGTTTCATATAGAAGCTTTATCTTTTACCCCAAACAAATCTTGTCATAAGAATACGAGATTTAATTTAGTTTGATTCATACAATCATTTCTAAAAGGTGGTATCTAACAAGTTTGACATTTTTCATGGAACCCAAGCTTTAATCAAGTTTCATCCATACAATCACTTTTTTTTAAAAGCAACATCTAAAAGATTTGAGATTCCAACCAACCCGAGCCAACATGCATTTGTAACCTTTTTCTTTATCCTTACGCATGAGCAAATAGGGTTCAATTTCGTGCAGGGCAAGATACAAGTTGAATAAGAAGAATGAGCAGAAGTTGTAAAGGCTGGACCACTAGGGTCAAAGGAGGGAAGCTGCCAAACCAACCATGGGGCATTTTAACCATTGATTGGCTTTATAAGTAGCCTCTGTTTGATCCAATTGTCGCATTAACAAAACTCGTCTTGTAGCTTTATATAGTTTAAGCATGAAGCTTGAGGATTAAAATAAAATCTGCCCCAACATTCAAGGTAAGTGTTATGCCAACTATGTGTATATAACATGGTACAAAGTTGCATGGATATACGGAGATGGCAAGTGTGTGTGGACCTAAAATTTCAGGGAATTGGGTTGAATATGAAATCACCTTTCACATGGACAAACAATGGCAGCCACTTGAGCCTTTTCCTCAGGCTGCTTTCCTTCTTTTGGATTCTCCGTCTGCCCCCCCCCCCCCCCCCCTTTTTTCTTTATTTTGTTCTTTTCCATCACTTTCCGGCCGAGAAAAGCTAATTAAATGAAATTTGTGGAATTATGAACTATAGAATTGAGAAGAGATTAAAAAGTTTGGTTTTAAGACTTTATTTTTTATGGAAAATGGAAAACACTAAAAAAATGAGTTTTGGATGAAAATTTTAAAAACGATTTTTGGAAATGAAAATGTGTGGAAATTAGAAAATAATGAAAACAATTTTTTTTTTTTGGTGAATTATAATATCAGGATAAGATCCGAACAACAAACACAACTAACGCGACTTGAACCTAAGGCATATTTAGGGCAGTGAACGCCTTTAACCATCAGGCCATCACATGGGGTTAAAAAATAAATATTTTTAATTTTGATAAATTCACATTAGTTTAAATCCAAACATACCCAAATATATTCATTTTTTCCTACAATTTTAATTATCAAATTTCTGGTGTTGATTTGAATATCTCATTATTCTATTATGGAAAAAAAAAAGATATCAAATGGCTAATATACTAAAAAAACCGTAAACCATTATATTTTATTTAAACAAGCCCTTAAACTCTTTTTGTAGTTAAATAAGCCCCTACCCTATTATTTTTACCCATAAAACTCTTGATTTTAATATTGAAGTAAAATTATTTTCAATTTCAAGCTCTTATCTTAATTTTTTATTGATGCAATAGAAATTATATACACTTTTAAGCATCAACATAAAATTTAAAAGAGTGATTAACTGTTTTACATATATAAGCACTTTCAAGAAATTTTAAAATATTATTTTGTTTTACTATAAAAATTATTATTTTAAAATTCACAACAGCGTAAAATGTAAATTAGTTTAAAATTTTAATTTTTTTTGTACTTTTAATATCAAAATCAAGGGTTTTCATGAGAAAAAATTATAGGTCACGGGCTTATTTAACTACAAAATAAAAGAAGCTGATGTATCAAAAGAGTCAAAAAAACGCTTCTTGTAGAATATGTTTTTCATTTCTCTCTCCAAAATCAACTTATTTCTCCAAATATTTTTTAAAACCAGCAATTTTTTCCTCCATCTTCAAAAGCATACGATGGGGATTGGTGACAAAACTAGGGTTATCTAGCAAGCAAGAAAAGCTTGCAATTTAATTCTCTTTTTAATCCATTCGCAGTCTAAAAAGCTAGCAAACAAATAGCTTTTAGAATCGAACAAAAATGGATTTTTTTAAAAACATTTTTTGATTCTTTTTTCACCAAACCGCGTGCACTACTTTGTATTATGTGGACTTTGATTGATGTAATGAATATTAAAGGATAAACAAAATTTGTAAGGTCATGATTAATTATGTGACCAAATCAATTTCATTTTGATGTTTGACGTTTCAATTTTCCAAATTGGGTAGACTTCGTGGTGATGAGTTAAAAGATTATTTTTGGTAATATGATTATCGAATATGGCTAATTTATTGGCAAACGTTGGACTTTTTAGGAATTACCTTTTAAAGTTTGTTGATAATCTGTTGTTTCTTAATGATTTGTATTAGTGCAGTTTGCTTGCTGTTATATTTCTCTATTGGTTGTACTGTTGTTTTTTACAGCTCTGTCGATTATATATGTGTTGGGAGTTTTTTTACTCCATTTTGCTTGTAATCAGTTGATTGAACTAAAAAAAATATAAAATTATTTTGTAAATTATTGAGTTTGATATGTTATTTGTTTGATTTATTTAGTAAGAATATAAGATTTTATTTGATTAACGGAATATAATATTACTTAAATTATTCCAGTAGAGTTTGCTTCTTTTTTTCTTTATTATTATTTATTACAAAATGGTTAAAAAGTTTATAATGTTTTATGTTATACATTTCTCTAGTAAATTAATTTCATATATCATTTTTCAAATAAAAGTAATCTTTCGAGCGGAATATAATAGACAAAATGTAATCTAATAGAGTAAATGTCAATTTTCCTTGATAATAATACTAAATAAATAAATAAATATAGTTGAAATATTATGTGAAAAGTATATAAAATTTTGAAGAATTTGATTAAATAGTTGTTATTATTATTCTATTTTATTTTTTTGCCAGATATTTCATTTTAATTTAAGTAAAATGAATTTTTTAACTAACAATTTCTTGACGTAGTGACAAAAATATTATGTTATAAGCATGTGAATAAAATGTTATATTAAAATTAAAAATGAGATAATTTTGTAAAAATTAACATATTAAAAAAAACTCAAAATTAAAATTATGTCTTATATTTTGGAATCTTGACACTCTTGAGAATATCAACTCGAGATAATGTTTAAACACCAAATTTAAAAATCTAAAAACGTTCCATTCCTTTTAATTAAATACACCTTTAATATGATCTCCATGTGATGGCCTGATAGTTGAGGGTGTTCATTGTCTCAGGTATGGCCTGGGTTTGAGTCGCATTAATCGCGTTTGTTGTTCGGGCTTTATCTCGTTATTGTAATTCACCAAAAAAAAAAATACACCCTTAAAATATTTTTTAAAATTACCTAATTTATTATTCTTTTATTTGGCCAGTTTTAATAGGAGGGAAAAGGATTGTCAGGGATTTAAACCATCATTGCATTAATATAATAAATTAATAAAAGTATGTTAAAAATATCCATTAGTAAAATCATTCCTAATATCATGTGATTGGTGTCAACTCCGCACCATATATTTATTTAGTGATTTAAGTGCATAAAAATGGCTACACAAAAGATAAACTAGCTAGACTTGAAAATGATTTACGTTAGAGGATAGCATGATGTTGATAATTTGCAAATGTCATTTTCTTTCCTCTCTTTTGGCAAGTTTTAACCAAATTTTTTGTCTTCCATAAACATTGGGATAATAAACTATTCCCTATACATGTAATCTTCAATACATAAAATACAATAACTTGTTAAAATGTTAAAGTAGTATAGGGTATTTGGTAAACAGAGTTTTGAGGCTGTTTTAGTTTATTTGGGCATAAATAGAGGATCGGGTACTCAAACCCTCTAATTGTAGTATTTGTTTAATGGAGGTTTGGAAGAGTTTATTGAACTAGAACCTCTAAAATAAAAAACGGGAGATGAACAACTTTTTTCACAACTGATTGAGAATGAAATATGTGGAATGACATATCTGACTGTGTTTGCTCAAAAATTACTCACTTTGCCGCTATGTACAATTTTATTGATACACTATTACTATATCAATTTCCACAAGGTTAATATTTGCAAATAAGGAACTTAAGAAGTTTATTTATTTAAATTTTCAAAAAAAAATTACTAATTAATTTCCATAATGGATGTTTTAATTCCTTGATAATAGTGCTTTATTTCGATAATTTCACCCAATGAAGACTATAGTATTATAAACAAATAAATACTTAACAAAAAAAAAAGTCATGCCCTTATTTGTCATTTTACACATATCAACTTTCAGATAGAACTAATTGGTCAAATCAGTCACTGCAATTAGCTGATCAACTATCAACTAATTGCTAAATAGGGTCTATATGTTTGTATGTAAGGGCCTATATGGTAAGTTGCAGAATTAATTGACTGAAATGTTCAAATGAATAGTGTTATTTCAAATGTCTTGATTAATGCCATATTGTTGTACGTGCATAAAGCTATGGCTAGCAAGTCAAATATGGTCCTTACATGAACTTTTGTAAAGATATACGATTTAGAAAAGTGTTTAGAAAATAGTGTTTTTGGATTGAGAGATATCAAATCCCATCTTTCACTTTCACTAAACAACAATGTTAAAGAAGGGGCCTAGTTTTCTATTATGCAAAATTTGATGGATGGTTAACTTGTTTTGGGAAAGTATGATCTTAGGGTTCTTGAAAGTCCATTTAAAAACAAAAAAATGGGTGGAGATTTTGAAATTTGGTATGGAGGCTATGAATGAAAATAAAATAAAGTAACCCTTACCTATAACTCTTTAAAAAAAATTCATAAACTGGCCCACCAAAGAAGAAATATTAATTTATATTATTATTTTTGCTTTTTCATGTGGACCTTCTTTGGTGGTCTATTATAGGAGCACACTTGTTGTGACAAATTGCAATGTCTCCCACAATAGTGGGAATAAAAAAGAAAGGAATAAAGATATGGTTACACTTGAAAGAATGAAAAACTCACATTTCACACTCTCATTTCATATATTTGACCATGTGGTCCACTATAAATTTCATGTTTAGATTAATTAATTTATACCTAAATCAACTCATAACATTAAACAAGCTCAATGATGATTTATTTGAATACAATAAAACGACAAATGTGTATTTAATATTCACATCAATCTATTGATTGAGTTTTAGCTCGATTGACATGGGTATTATTGTTAATGCTGGAGGACGAATCACGCATTATCCTCTTATTTATGGGTTTGGGAGGGGCTATAGGTAGTTCTATTTATGGGTGTTGATCATATATGCTCTTTTTGAGATAATACCTAGAATTACCCGTACCCCTCCTCAACTCATAAATAGGAGAATAATGCATTTCAACGCACTCGAACTCATATCCTCCTATATTAACAATAATACCCATATCAATCGAGCTAAAACTCAATTCCTCTCCGAACTAAAATCATTTATATTACATATAATGAAAACAACCTTAAGAACATGCTCATCAATTTGATTGGGTTTTTTTTTTTTTTTTTTAAAGATGGAATCATATTCCAAATATATCAACTTGATTAGTTACCGGTCAACAAGACATAAATAGCTTCACGAAACAGCTCAAGTCATTTTTATTTTATGATTTCAATGTTGGCTCTTTTTTTTTTTTTTCCTTAAACCATTTGTTTTTATGTGAATGGTTTTGATAAAATTGCATCATCCCTTATGTAACAAGTTTTGCCTTTTGCCTTTCGTCATTTGATAAAAATATCAACATGATTAAAAAAAAATACAAACGATGAAACTCTTATCTCAATTTCTTTTAATAAAATTTACTACATCAATAAATTATTTAGCTAAACTTTGAATTCTACTTCACATTTGTAGCTTTATATTTGAACTGAATGTGGTTCGGGTTAGCTGAAGTGATTTTATTTATGCTTGATACTAAAGTTTGGTTGTAAGTTTTGTCGAGGCCCTTTTAAAATCGAGTATTGGAAAATGGGAATCGACTTTAAGAAAAACGAAAACTGGAGTCGCCACCAATCTTTTTAGGTGTGATTGGATCACCTTATAAAATGTTTTGTTTTAAAACATTAATTTTGGTCTACGAAAGTCGAGAAAACGGATTCGGGAGTCAGTTACGTATGAGGAAGGGTTAGCACCCTCGTAACGCCCAAAAATTGGTACCTAATTGATTATCAAGTGTCTTTAATGTCGGGAAATTGAAAGTTTTAAGATGCAATCCTCTTTAAAATATTTTGATTTTTGAAAATTGGGGTTCGCTTGTATCGAAATATTGATACTAAGTTAGCCTTTTTGGAAATCCCTATCTCGAAATGAGAAAACGCCATATCCAGTAAGTTAGGACACAACGCTTTGAGATTCCAAGACAGTTGCTCGTATTTTGAAAATCTTAAAAACTTAGAAGGGTACTTGACTACTTGAACTCAACGAGAAAAGTCGCAACCCAGTAAGTTAGGGCACTACTTTTCTCGAAGCTTCCAAACACCAAGCATTGCCTTTTTATTTTTGAAAATTTTGAAGTCTCGTTTTTTAAAACCGATGCATGAAGGAGCACATTAACATTATGGAATAGAATATTGCAATAATAAGTGAATAAAACATGCACTTAAACGATATAATGGTAATAATACAAAAATCATATACTAGATACATACATGTTTAAAATTATATAACATCATATATACAAAGATACACATAGCATATATTGAAGATGAATAAGCAAAGTATACAAACATACAAAGTAATGATTAAGAAAAGATGCATGATGTACAATTTTATATACATAAAAAAAAAATCAATGTACATGTTCATTATAACATCAAATAATAATTAGAAAATAACATTTAATACATAAATGGCGTATACTATATAAAAACATAAAAGAATTAGTATATACATAAATATAAAATAAAGTGATTAATTGTTAACAAAAATACGCTTATAATACAAATAAAAATATGATATTTAATAATAATTTTAAAATAGTATTTAATATACAATATAATATATATAATACAAAATTTATAGAAGGATAATAATTATATAAAAATATATCGATTTCTTTTAAAAAATATATAAAATAAAAATAAATATATAAATAGAATTTTTAATAATATATGTATAGTTCTTTTTAAAATAATTATAAAATAATCATATAAAAATATCACATAATAAATAGGTGAATAATCAATGATGAAATATGTATATAATATAAGTCAAAAATAATAATTTACAAATTTTAAACTTATAAATAATATAATGAGTAATATAAGACATAAATAATATAATAGATAATATACAATGTAATAAAAAATAATAAGTAATATATAATAAAAATATAATAAATGTTATATAATAAAATAAAATATAAATATATAGGAAAATTATATGTGATAAATAAAAATTTTTATATAGATATATAAATAGTACTTTTAATAATAATATATGTATAGTTTTTTTAAAAAAATGAATAAACTATATATATATAAATAAAATAAAATAAAAAGAAAAGGAAAAAATTGAATTTAAATAAAATTATAAGGCTAATTTGCAAAATAGTAAAAATTTTGGACCTGATTTGCAAGAATTAAAGCGTTAAAGGACTCACTGGGCAATTTGCCCTAACCCTAAATGACACCGTTTTCTGGATATTGTTTTAAAAGCACTGATTGGATTAAATTGAAACAAAATTTAAAATATTAGAGCTGAAAATAAAATGAAATTATAAATATTAAAAAATGCAAGAGGACCAATTAGGAAATTAACCCAATCTCCAAAAACACGCGGATCCTCCCCGGGTAATCGAGTCAACACGCGGATCCTCAGGTCTTAAAACGTCGTCGTTTTGATAGGGTTATATAAACCCCAATTTTAGCTTTAAAGATCATTTTAGACTAGCTTCAGAAAAAAAAAGAAAAAAGAAATCCTCTGAGAGAATAGGATTTGGGGTTCGGTTTAGGGGTTCTGTCGAGCCT
This sequence comes from Gossypium anomalum, assembly GCA_025698475.1. Lineage (NCBI taxonomy): Eukaryota > Viridiplantae > Streptophyta > Magnoliopsida > Malvales > Malvaceae > Gossypium > Gossypium anomalum. The sequence continues at coordinate 69,685,187 of CM046957.1, read as the reverse complement.
CCATTTCCGATCTTCTCATGCGCTCACGCGCCACAATGCACGGTGGTCGGAGGGTTAAAACCCTCGTCCCTTCGAGGCGAAAACTCAGGTAACTACTCCGCCTTACAATATTTATCAATTTTTACCCAAGATTAATGCATATATTTGCTGAAAAATAAAACAGAATATAGACTCCAATCACCTTTTCTAAAGAAACTGCTTGAACTTTTTGAATATCTGTATATATGTATCTATTTTATTCTCAAAAAATCCCCCCTCTTTTACATTGTTTTGATTCGGGCTTTTATAGCCACTGTTGTTATTACATAAACTGGAAAGAAATCTTTTATTTCTTTCCATCTTTGTTTTGTTTGTTTGCTGTTGTGGTTCTTTCCTTTCTTTGCAGGTGCTCGCGAGAAATCCGGCGAAGATGAAGGCCTGATGATGGTCTAACGGTGGCGTTGACCTCGGCACGACTCGGAGCCTGGAATCGTGGCCTTGCTGGAGGGTAGCTGGAACGACGTGAGCAAACGCGTCTATTGGGATGTCTTCTGCAATCTTCTGTTTGCGGCGCGAGGAGAAAGAGCTAGGGTTAGAAACCCTAGCTGGTAACTTAAGGTTTGGGCCTCTGTTATTCTATTTGGGTCAAGGGCGTAAATGGGTCTGCTAGGTAGTTTTAGGCCTGCTGGGTAGTAACCGGGTACACGGGTAATGGGTCTGAGGTATTTGATTTTGGGCCTACTGTTTGGGCTTTGTAACCTGGACTTGGACTGTTTAATAAATAAATATTTATTTATTTATCTATTTTATTTTGTTTTAATGCCCGGTTAAATTTGGGCTATTACAAGTTTATTCATGCGATAATGTAGTGTGTGCGTGTGTGGATGTGGGTGTGTGAGTTTGAAATTATATTGTATAAAATATAAAATAAAAATAACTTGAAGGTAGTTCACATTAATGTTTCGATAAATCACTAATGAGGATTGGAAAGGTTTGGAAAGTTATGAATCAAACCATTACCTATGAGTTGCCAACTCATTCTTCAAAAGGCACGTAGTTGGAGCTTTGGGCTCCTCTCACTGCTTGGGAGCTCTTTTCATTCTTCTCCCACGGTATTATTTCACTATTGATCATCTAAGAGTATTTAGCATCTAATTGACACAAAATTCCATTTGTCCCACACTACTCAGGTTAGAGTGTAAGCTAGTAATGCTTTTGGCTACTAGACTATCGCCATTTAAGGTTCGAAACTTAATTGATCTAAATAGGTGTTTTGTTCTATGTAGGATCGTGGAGTGCTACTGATAAAACTTTGGAGTGTTGTGTTAAGATGTGATTAGATGGAGTCTAATTTTACTCTCTTAAAGTCCACAGTGAAATCTTGGAAATTTTCTCAAATCTGATTGAAAGACTCTGAGTGGATCTCAATTTGACTTGATAGCATTGCACGTGAAAAGTAGATAAGAATATGTTGAACCCCTATATGAATGAGTTTCTATTGATTAAAGTGATTAATCCAGTGAGGTCTTTAAACCCTAAAACTAAAAGGACAAAACGCAAAATATGTTATAACATATTTGATGGAATGTCTTTGGGAACAAGCTTAGAAGATATTGATGCTAAGGGAAGCAAAGCCAACCCCATGCTCCAAGCACCGTAAGTACTGTCCTAAAATGTACGCTCCATTCTAAGCACGAAAGACCCTACCCCCCTTAACCGGTTGGACAGTCTCTCCGGTTCAGGTCTGTCTTGATTGATTTAGTTATACTAATCAGGGGCGAAGCCAGGGGGGCTGGCATGGGCCCCGTCCCCCCTAAAATGTAAATTTGCTCTTTTGGCCCTTAAATTTTTTTAAAAATTTTAAATTAGTAAAGGTAAAATTGTACTTTGGCCCCCCATAAAATTATAAATATTCGATTTAATCCTTTACAAATTATAAAGATATAAACTATAAAAAATTAAAATTTTATCTGGCCCCCCTAAATATTTATTCTGGCTTCGCCCCTGATACTAACCTGAACTATTGTTTATAATATTAAAAATATTTTATCTAATTTATTTTATAAAAATATAAAAATTAATAAAAATCTTATTTTTTAAATTAGCACAACAATCTTACCCAATTAGTAATTAAAACCAGGGTTTAACAAAGATAACCGAAATCTATTTAAAATCATTATGTTTTATTAAAGATTCGTTCTTCATTGTGTTTGGGGTTTCAAAAGTATATTTTCATTATAGAAATAGTGAAGAACATTTAATTTTTGAGGTCAAAACTGTTGCGGAAAAGTATTTTTCCACCTAAATGTAAAAGTCAAGAGTTAGGTGTCTTGGCTTTTGTGATTGCAAACGAAAATTATCAAAATGCCTTTATTTATATTAACTACGTAAAAAGTATATAAAAAATTAAATTAATTTATATTTTATACATAATTAATTTTACAAATAATTTATATTCATTACTTAAAAGTATTTAAAATTTATACTTCATGTACTAATATAATATATTAAATATTAAATATTATATAACTTAACTAACTTTTAACTTTCCACTATCATGTCGAAAAATGACATTTTAACCTTCAATCACAATTTTTGCAACAACAGAGAACACTACCCAAGCCACGCTTGGGGCTTAAACACCCTTGACCATCAGGCTATCACATGGGGTTCAATTATTGTTTATTTTAATTGCTAGAGATTTTAATAGATAATGGGATAAATACCAAAAGTATATATCAACTTTGATACAATTTGTAATGTTATACATCAATTTTAATTTGTATACATCAAACTTTAATTTTGATTCAATTTTCTATGTGACATTTTTTCCGTCAAGTCATGTATAAATTGCATACGTGACATTTTATTATATTAAAAAACAAACAAACAAATTTAAATTATTTTCACATAGATTAAAGAAACAACTTTCTTGGGGGAAATAAAAAACCATTTTCCCAAATGTGTTTTTTTCTTTTAATCTAAGTGAAAATAATTTTTTTAATTTAATAAAATATCATGTCAGTAATTTACACATGATTTAATGAAAAAAATGTGCCACATACATAACGAGCTTAGTAAAATGTGAAAATTGAACCAAAATTATAGTTTGATGTATAATTTTTTTATTTATCCCATAGATAATTTGATAACTTCTAAATAACCCCTTTTCTTTCTTTCTTTTTTTTGAATATTAATCTCATTATTGAGTCTTTATCATATCTGCTCTTTTTGATACAATGCTTAGTACTACTCATAACCTCTCTCAATCCTTTAAATAAGAAAATAATGTGCTTGAACGTACTAAAACTTATATCCTCATACATTGACAATAATACTGATGCCTATCGTGCTAAGAATTAATTAGCCTAAATAACCCACAGTTGAAAACACGCCTTTTTTTGTGATTATAATAGCTAGGTCCCATTCCAATCCCCAAAATCTCTAACAATCTGCATGGATCACAAAACCCTGTTTAGCCACAGTCCACCACTGAAAACCCTACATAACTTAAACTCACAGTCTGATAATTCACACATACACTACTTACAAAAAAATGAAGAGGGTCAAAAAGGTTCATGAATGGACCACCCTGTACAACAATAACCTATAGCTAAAGAGTATATACAGGTTTCAAAAAAATAAACAGTAAACACCCTGAGGAACACTGCACGCCCAGTATTTCTCCCAGTTTTTTGTGCTGCCCTCCTTTTATGACTCGTACAATTTTTTATTGCTTTGTGTGTAAAATTATAATGGGTACCTTCTTTCTTTTGTTGTTATCTGCATGTAGTATGTGATGCTTAAGCTTTTGCTGGTGAAAATATCTAATGGGAGTTTACGTAAGCCAAAGGAAGCTCCCAGTTTCCTGTGGGAAAGTAGGAAGGGGTAGTTGCTAAAATGCGCCGGGATGGGGTAGGATTGGCTGGGTGGCAAAAGTACAAGCAGATAAAGCGCGAGAAATAGTGACGTCGTCAATGGTGTAAGGGAAATTTGGCAAGTGGGCGGTGAAAGCTTTCCTCCTTAGTCTTGTAGTCTTGTGGACCACTTCTTTCTTTTTTCCTTTTTTTTTTTTAAACTATATAATTAGTTATTAAATTATGAATAAGTTTTCGTTTTAGTTACTTAACTAAAAAAGTTATAGTTTGATCATTGAATTATTTAAACCTTTTAATTTAAGTCACTAAATTGTTAAAATCGATGCAGTAAGGATTTCTTTGTTCACACTGTATGCACCAATCGAAATCTCTCTTTTTTTTCTCTTCTACAATTCCCTTTTTTTTTCATGAAATAACTTTGGATGTGACGAATCTACGAAACAAAATTAAAATAACTTTTTTCTTCGTTTTCCAACACTACTCGTTAGATCGACTTAGATCTAAAGTATGTTTTTCTACTCGTCGACAAGTATTGATCTATCATATCCATCGTTGAATTGTCACTTGAAACTCAATAGCGGAACTTTAAAAAAAAATTCATAACAACCCAATGACTTAAATAAAGATTTTCAGATAGTTCAATAATCAAATTTTAACCTTTTTAGTTAATTGACTAAAACGAAAACTTATTCATAGTTTAGTGACTAATGATATAATTTACTTTCTTTTAGATATTTTTAATTTTTTTTTACGATTTGTATTTAAAATTTATAATTATTTTCCAATCAATATTATTTTGACAATTCAAATTTATGTAATATGGTTTACAATTATGCATGTCTTTCTTTGTAATAATTAGGATTGTATTTCATCTTTATTTGTATTAATATATGTTTTTAAAGTCTATTTTCATTTGTAAAAATGGAGATAAATTGAAAGCGACATGCTTCATACTTGGGAGAGTCGATTTTGATAATAAATTCCTATTTAGAACTTATAATTAAATAAATTTAATGATGAATGGATATTTTTTATATGAATCTTATAATTTTTAGGTTGATTTGTAGATTGAGTCTTTAATTCGATTGATATGGGTATTGTTGTCAATGCAGGAGGACGTAAGTACGAGTGTGCTGAAGCGCATTATCCTCCTATTTATGCATTAAGAAGGGACTATGGGTAGTTTCTAGTCATTGCGTAAAAAAAACAAATACAATCAAAACTTATAATGAGCTTATTTAAAAAAAAATTAGGTTGACGTAACAATAATAGTGTAAAATTGTTAGTAAATTACATTTTTCTTTGTTTACATTATTAGTAAGTATACATTTTGGTCACTTAATTTTATAAGGTTACAAAATAATCACTGAACTATTCAAAAGTTACATTTTTCCTTTTTATAGTTGCTGTTTTTTTGTTCACGAAACAACTTTTAACTTCACGAATTTAAAAATTAAAATCTAAATAATTTTTTTCTTCGATTCCGACACTAACCGGATTGATTTTCGAATTATTGCTATTGGCAATGGGAATGGGGTGGAGTACTTGAATGGAGCAATTAATTAGAAATGGAATTGGATGGGGAAAAACGTTGGACCACTTCAATCTCATCATCTCCTTCTTTCTTACGCACCTCCAACGTTTAGTTATATTTTAAAAAGATATAAATTTTAATGTATCCATTTTATTTTTTTAGTTTATATAAAAATCATGTCTTATTCTTATAATTTAATCATATCATATTCCACATTATTATATCTGATTTTTAACATAATAATACAAATAAAACCAAACATAATTTATTATTCTGTTTTCCAACCACAATGTCTTTGGTATTGTGGTTGACCAAAAGTATTGCATAGGTCCTTTGAGGTATATTTTAGTTTAGTCCTCTAATTTCTGATAATTTTGAAAGTAGGTAATTAAGGATAATTAATTATAATGTTAATGTTTTTTTTTTGTTAATTGTATCTATTTTTTATTGACATATAACAAATTTAGCCTTCAAAGTTTGCATATTTTGTCAATTTAGTATCTATTTAACAAATTTAGTTACAATATTTATACATTTTTTTAAAATTTGATCCTAATTTAACAAATTTAGGTTATGATAATTGCACATTCCATCAATACTATTTACACACAAATTATACCAATCAAAATTATATGCAATTAACGGCGTGATTAATTATCCTTTGTTGCTCAATTTTGAAATTGATAAAAATTAAATTACTCTAATATTTTAAAAATTTGAGAGGAACAAAGAAATGTTTTTTACTTTTTACTTTATATACTCTTAAAATAAGCACAAAGAAAATTGGATAATATATACTAATTAAATATTAGTTTAATTGGCATAATGTTATTATAAAATTTTAAAATTATAAATATAAATTAATTAGAAATTTTAAAGTAATTTAAGAAATCTATAAAATAAAATATTATTGTGAATATATACATGTTTAATTATATATTATGAAATTTTTGGCTTACCCCTCCCAAGGCATAAAAAGGGCTCACTTGAAACTTATATGAAAAAAGCTAGGATTCATATTCTACTTTGGAAAATGGCTTCTTTTGGGATTCATGCCCCTACAAAGATCTCTACTTCCACTTAGGTCCTACTACTAGTGTACCTTTTTTTCCCCTTTTAATACATATTTTACTAAAATGTTATTTTTATTTTAATTAATCAAAATTATAAGAAATATTCTTTGTAAAATTTTAAATAATTAAATAAATTTAATTGAATTTTTAAATTTATATTTTGTAAAATTGGAATAATTCAAAAATATTTATTGAAATGATTTGATTTACTATAAAATCTTTAAATTTTGTGTAACCTTTTTTCAACACTAGAAAACTCTAAATCGAAACATTATAACTCTTAAACCCTCGACTTTCAAAAAATATATTATTTGACACCTGAGCTTGGTTTAATATTCAATTTGATACCTGAGTTTTTATCTCAAATTAGTAACTAAGTTTGGCTTCAATGTTTAACTTGACACTTAGACCAAAAAATCCAATGAATGTTTAACATGGGCACTCTAATAAAAAACACAAGCACTTAATTGGGAAAAAAAAGCTTAGGTACCAAATTGAATATTGAAGCTAAACTTGTATACTTAATTGGGACAAAGAAAAATTCAAGTATCAAGTTTTTTTTTTTTTTTTAAAAGAAACCTTAGATGCCAAAGTGAACCTTGAAGCCAAATTCATGTACCAAATTAGAAAAAAAAAACTTAAGTACCAAATTAAATATTGAAATTAAGCTCAGGTATCATGTAACACCCCACACCCAGCTTAGACGTTATGGTCGAATCTTGAGTAATTACATAAGCTCGTTTTAAACTCAGATTTTAAACTAAAAAACGTGTGTTTCAGCAATATTAATTTTGGCAAATCTCTTACAAGTTTTTAGGAAGATACTTGTTGAAGTTATTTATTTTACAGAAAACACTTAATTGGTTACTTACTCTTTGCAGTAGAAATTTCAAAGTTTTAGTTTTGAAAATTGGGATTCTAATTTTATAAACTGTATAATTTTGCAGTTACGATAAAAATATCAAAAATTGATAGAACAAACGGAATCAAAAAAGAAAACTCTAAAATAGATTTACAATCCAAAAAGACTAGGAATAGTTTAAAAACATAAATCATCTCATTTATTAACAAAGAATCCAATCCAAGCTCTTGTACTCTGCCCGGTCCTAAGTTTGTTGATTACTTTAGAAGATAAAAATATAGGGTGAACTAAGAAAGCTCAATGTGCAACTCAACCCACATGCATATAATAGATATCAGATAGTCAAATAGAATTCCATAATGGAATAGACACAAATGGCATGATAATTTTATTTAATGCAACATAATAGGCAGATCAGATACTGATGCCATGACTTATCATGCGATGCAACACATTTCAAATATCATATACAGATCCTACCCACATCCGCTACACACCATCTCCGTCCATCCCTAAACACCATTTAGGGTAATAAATACTCATCCAACCCTACACACCAAATAAGAGATTGTATGCCACTTTACATAAATAATATGTTAATATGCCAAAGTTAGATAAATGTGGTCAAGCCACCAGAATTGCAGTCAAGCAGCTAGAACAGATATGTGGTTAAACCACCAAATAGAGCAGATCATTAAACTGTCAATACTTCCTCCAACACATAATTATCTCACCCCAATGCACGTGTTGAAACATAATACATACTCAGATGCACACAGATGAATCATGCTTTAACATATCAGAAACATGTTAACAAAATTCTCAGATTTGTAGATCAAATGCAAAATTTATGCTACAAACATGCTTTTAGGTGTTACATCTACAATATCAATACCACAAATTTCAGATATCGGAATTACAAATATCACATAACAGACCCTACAGAGAAGCTAACCTTGAAACGCACTTCAAACACGGCCATAACTAAATTTTACTGAAAATGGGCCTACATGCTCATGTCGTGTTGAAAGTAAGCTTTTCGGCTTCGCGCCAATCACTAATTTTACGGAATTAGAGTTAAACACCTAACGTTTTTGGAAAATGATGATACATCACACTTCCAGGCCCTAAAACCAACATTCAAAATGAACTTGGGATACTTACACCACACACAACCAACACCAGCACAAAGAAGAATGCCAGCTATCGAAATTGGGGTGGTAAAAAGGTAAATGGCAAGAAAGAAGAGTAAATTCGAAAAAAAAGAAAAGAAAAGAAAGAAATCACAAAATTTTTGGAAACAAGTTAACTGAAAACAAAAATGAAAAAGGTGGAGAGATGGATTACAATAGTGGAGAGATTTTTGGGGATATTCCAAAATATTTTTTAAAATAAAATAAAATCTTTATTTATATAAATCCTATCAGATTTTTTAGAATTTAAATTTAACTCAAATTCTGACCATATGGACGACACAGATAGAGATAAAGCAAAATTATTTTTGCTTTATATGCACAAGATTCAAACACGAAACCTCTAAATAAACTGAAATTTTACAATCAACAAACTCATTCTTGTCAATAAATACCCAGAGTTTAAAGATAAGCCACCTACAAAAATAATAAAAATTCAAAAAAGGAGATTTAAATAGAAAACTTTAGGCACACATAGAGGTTTGCATGGGCCGGGCCGGGCCGGGTTCAGGCTGGGCCCATAAAAAAATTTGGCCCGCTTTCAAGGCCCGAGCCCGGCCCGAAAAAAATGGAGGCCCGGCCCGACCACATTAATTTTTTTCTTTTTTTATTAAATAAGAAATTTTAAAATATAATAAATCAAATACATTTAAAAATATTAAAACAAATATTAAAACAAAAAAATAAATAAATAATGAGACTAAAATAATTCTTAAAATAATATATAAATTAAAAATATAATAAAAAGTAATTATATTAAAATTGAAAATTTGAAACAAATTAGAACTAAATTAAAAACCAAATTATATTAATAACAAAAGTTTTACAATATCAAAATAATATTAAAAATAACAAAAAGTGTAAAGTAAAAGTACTAAAGTTATTTAAAATTAAAAATAAAAAATTTTTAAAATAATTTAATATTAAAATCGGGCGGGCCTGGGCCAAAAAAACTTACTCTAGGCCCGTTCCCTTTTTCTAAACAGGCCTCGTTTTTTGTCCAAGCCCATCTTTCTAACTTATATTTTTATCCAAACCCTCCTATTTTTCGGGCAGACCTTCGGGCCGAGCCGGGCCGCCCGGCCCATGCACACCTCTAGGCACACATAATTAACACTTAATCACCACAACAAATTAATCACACACAACTTCTACAACACTTATTTAAAAACAAGGTATGATCACTCTCCCAATTTATTAATCCAATTTCTTCTAATCCGATTATTGAGATCTCCCTTGTCAAATTGTATATTACCCTTAAAAATTAGAAGAAGCAAAATGAAGAAGAAAGAAGTCATGTCATGTGGCGGCTTGTAGTTTGGTTTGCAGGCAAAGGACCATCATTACTCTCTGTTCTTCCCCTTATCCTATCCTGTCACCTGTTGCTTCAGTACTTTGGGAACCAAGGAATTTATTGTTTTAATCATTAAATTATTTATATATTTTCATTTTATTTTTTTATTGTTGGTTATGAAGTAATTGAGGGAGAATTTTCTCAGTAGGATGTCTATTTTGGATGTATTAACAATTATATTTTTTTATAAGTATCAATTTAATCCAATATTATTAGACAACGTTTAACATTTTCCTACAAATTTTTACATCAATAACCCTATTGACCCACTTGAGCTGGTGAGAGAAAAGGCAAGGATATGAGTATGAATATGATCATGGTTGTGCATAAGGGCCCCCATCATCATCACCTCTGGATCTGAAACTTCTTTTTGTTGTGAAGATTTTAAATTTTCATGGCACCCCATGTTGGGTTTTTAACATAGAGCAAAACAAGGTTCTTCTTCATCAAAATCTCCTTTCAAGTTTTCATCCATGTCTGTTGAAACTTGTTCCATAACTGGTAAGGCATCTCTTTTTTCTCTTTCTTACATTAAGTATGGTCTAAATGAAGAAATGTTTTGTTTTGAACTGAGTTTGAATTAATGTTCGTTTGTTTTGTTGCAGAATCAACATCTCAGAAGCTATAATGGAACAAATGAAAAGCATAAATCATTAAAGGGAAATTACATGGATGATAAATCAACTGGTTTTTGCTATTCAACCATGCAAACCCATCTCGTGAATCAGATCCAAAGCTTTGAATCCAACCCAGAGATGTTTAACTTAACAACTGGCATGGAGATGATAGGATTCTTCAATAAAAATGGAAGCAACACCACCACCACCACCACCACCACAGGTACTCCTTCTTGTTCCAAGGCTGTTAATGAGTCAACGACCGAGTTCTATCAACATGCCGAGTTCACAACTGGGTTAGAAGTTGGAACTGAGTCATCAGGTCCTTGGCAAGATGATTCTTCTTTAAGGTGTGTTTTCCCTTGCGAAGGAAGCGAGAGACCAAGTCAAGGTCTTTCACTCTCTCTTTCATCAAGTAATCCCACTACCATTGGGGTACAATCTTTTGAGCTCAAGCAAGTTGGTCATGGCTATGATAATCAACATGATGATATGAGGTTCATTGGTTCTTCATCAAGTTCTAGAGAGGGTTTCTTTGCAAAGCCTGCAAATTTTCATCATCATCAAGGAGAGTTCCAATTGAGGAATTCAAAGTACTTGGGACCAACTCAAGAGCTTTTGAATGAGTTTTGTAGCCTTGGGATGAAACAAATGGATGCATCGAAACAAAAGCAATCGATCCATAAGGGTAATAAACAATGGGATGATGAGAATGGAGGTAGCTCTTCAATGAAACAACCCCTTCATTCCCTAGATTTCATGGAGTTGCAGAAAAGAAAAACCAAGCTGCTTTCAATGCTAGAAGAGGTATGTATGTATGTATGATGATAAAAATACCTTGGAAGCTCGTGCATTAGTTTTCATATATTTTTTCTTTTTTACTCAAAAAATTAAATAAATTAATTTGTATGTATCAAATCAAATAATTACGTATATTTTATGTTAATGTACATTATTAGTTTAAAATAGTAGAAATAAATAAAATTTTTGATGAAATAATTAATTTTCTCCTTGATTTAATGAATATGAATCAATTAATTTTTTTATTGGAAAGATTAAAATGTAATCTAAATATTAATACAAAACTTTGATTGTACTATGTGTGATGTATGTATGTATGAAAGCTTTTTGTGGTCGATTTAAATGGGGTTTAAAAATTTTCTTTTCTTGAACAAATTTAGCGACTTAGGGGGCCTCCCAATAAATGCAAATTTATTGTTTTTTTTTTTTCATGCATCTTTAGTTGGATAGAAGATACAAGCACTATTGTGATCAAATGAAAGCCGTGGTATTGTCCTTCGAAGCAGTGGCCGGCATCGGCGCGGCATCGGTGTATTCGGCTTTAGCATCGAAAGCGATGTCAAGGCATTTTAGATGCTTAAGAGATGGCATCGTTGGCCAAATTCAAGCTACTAGGAAAGCCATGGGAGAAAAAGACCCAGTTGCACCAGGGACAACCAAAGGTGAAACACCAAGGCTAAGGATACTCGACCAAGCTTTGAGGCAACAAAGGGCTTATCAACAAATGAACATGATGGAATCACATCCATGGAGACCCCAAAGAGGCTTGCCCGAAAGATCAGTCTCGGTTCTTCGAGCTTGGTTATTTGAGCATTTTCTACACCCGTAAATCTCTTTCTCTTTACTAGTGTTAAAGCATTTTGTGGTTGATCTTTGTTAGTTTCTTGTCATCACCATTCAGATTCCACATTTTTTAAATGTTTTGTCATCTTATTTCAATCATTTAGCTTCTCTCTGTTATTTTTTTATGTGGATTTGGACCATTTGGTTCCATTGATATATATATATATATATATATAAAACTAGGACCCATCTTTTCCCTCACTTACAAGTAACCAAAAGTACTACCATGGCTGAAAAGTTTCAATACTTTTGCAGGTATCCAAGCGATGTTGATAAACATATCTTAGCCCGCCAAACCGGTCTCTCAAGAAGCCAGGCATGTCCACATCCCTTTATATTATTATATAGGTTAAATTTTGCCATTAGTCCTATCCTTTAATTTGATCATTTTTTAGTCTATCCTATCCTTTAATTTGATCATTTTTTAGTCTATGTACTTTTTAAATTTTAAAGTTTCAGTCCTTACTAAACGATAATTGCTAAATTCCTTAAATTTTACTATTTTCGAAATCTAAAGTGGTAACATATTATCATATGTGTAATATTATGTCAGGTTTTATTTTTAAATTAAAATTTCAATTTTCAAAAAATATAGGGGTTTAGAATGATCCAGTTGAAGAATATAGATTAAATCTAACTCTATGTATAGTACAAGACTGGTAATTGAATTTAACTAAACGGATTTAACTGCTATTGTTTGGGTCAAGATTAAATTTTTAAATTTTGAAAAGTACAGGGACTAAAATTGACCAATCCAAAAAGTACATGGATTAAAATTGATCAAATTAAAATATACAGACTATATTCACATCTTTCGCAAAGTACAGGGTCTAATAGTAAAATTTAACCAAAAATATTTTATCATTATATTATAAGTCCCCCTGATTTGATTTATATTATCAATGGAGCATATCTTGTTGGGATCTTTTAAGTTATTATAATCATACCAAAATACTATATACCAAAATATATTTGATCATATTATATATATGATGCCTTTTGTTTTTACTTGTAGGTATCCAATTGGTTCATTAATGCAAGAGTGAGACTATGGAAACCAATGGTAGAAGAAATGTATTTGGAAGAAACAAAGGAACATGAAAACAACAACATGGCCTCACCAAATGGAGCCACTAATATTAATCAAAATGATCAAAAACCAACCCCGGACCAGCTTGTTCGAGTTGACTCAGAATGTTTATCTTCCATTGTCACAAACCTAGATAAAAACGATCCAAAAAGTGCCAAAACCATTGAAACCCATCACAGTTTTCATCACCATCACCATCATCATCAACAACAAAGCTTTGCAACTTATGGTGCCATGGAATTGGACTTCTCTTCCTACAATCATCATCAAGCAGCAGCATCTAACGGTGGAGGTGTGTCATTGACGTTAGGGTTACAACAACATGGTGGGAATAATGGGGTGAACTTAGCATTCTCCCCAACATCACAAAGTTCATTGTTTTACCCTAGATCGGACCAAATTGAAGATTGTCAACCGGTTCAGTACTCACTTTTAGATGGTGAAGGACAGCATTTGCCTTATAGGAACTTGATGGGTGCTCAATTGCTACATGATTTGGCTGGTTAGCAATAATAAAAAAAATCGGTTTTAATCATATTGTTGATGGGATTTTTAGATAAATAGATTAGGTAGCATCATACATACATGCTTACGTACATACATACATACATACATACATACATACATACATGCATGCATATATACATATATATATATGTATTGGAAAAACATGTTTATACAGATGTATACGTTTTGTTAGGCCTCACATTGAAAGGCCTCACATTGAAAGCTAAGTGACTGGAATGTTTGTGGTTGTTGTTTCGGTTGAACTTTCAGAATATTTTTGGGGCTTATCTAGATTATTTTATTATATATTTATTTATTTTTACCATAATTTGTTTGGGGGGTCCTTAGTTTTGGAAATTAAGGCAATTCCACCATAAGAATATTATGGGGATATAGTGATGGTTCTTATATTGTTGTGGTCCCTAATTCATCTTCATGAAGATGATATTTCATGTCCACAAGAATTGCCAGCATTTTTTCATAAATGATTTTCTGAAAATTTGAGCATGTTTTATGATGCTGCTTGCCTTTAATAACTCCCTTTTTCAGATGTAGTGTGAACTCTGAAACATGCTATAAGGATTTTTGTTTTCTTTCCATTATTTAAGGTATAAGCCTTACAAAAAAAAAAAATCGAAGTTGAGTTGGATCGAGTTTGGATAAGCTTTTATAGCATTATTATTATTATTGTTATTTATTTACAATATTTGAATTCTAAATTTTAAAGGGTATTAAACTTCTTTTTACCATCCTTGCTACTCGACTGAATAAGTATTGATAGATAAACATAATCCAAACTAAAACTAAGTTGATTTATTATCTTAATATATGTAACTTCTTGATCATTTTCATATTACTAACTTATTTATTCCATCAAGTTTAGGGGCGAAGCCAAAAATTGTTTTAGAGGGGTTAGAGATGAATAATAAATTTTTTAAAGAGTGAAAGTTTAAATTTATAATTATACCAACTTGTAATTTTTTTTAAATTTTAAAGAGGCTACAAAGTAATTTTATCATTTGGGAAAGACCAAAGCCACTACTTACCTTTTTATCTATGCCCTTATCAAGTCTTAACTTATGTAAAATGCGTGGTTTTCTTAGTTAGTTAGTTATTCAACTTAATAGTTAAATTAGTTATTCAGTTTAATGTTTGTAATAATTGAATGTATTAGAACCGTAATAACTTTTAAAAAAATTATTTGCAAAAAAGTAGTATCTAAAATGTATTTTTAAGAGTGGTGTATAATTCATAGCTAAATATCTAAAAATAGTTTTAAAGAAAGGAAGAAGTTATGGCATTAAGAAAATCTTGCCCTAATAAGAAGTACACCCCCCTCAATGTTTTGCATTCAAAATGGGCAAAATGTAAAGCATGGGAGATTAACCTAACAATTTACTAGATGCATTAAATCATCCCACGCATGACCTAAAGGCTCATTTAATTTGCTTCAAATCAAAGTGATGGGGAAAAATGACTCAAGCACTACTAATAATTAATGAAGGCAATAATATTGATATATGTTTGTTATTATATATATATACACTAGTTTTAAACCACATGATATTTTATTTAATCAAAATTAATATAGAAGATAAACTTATAATTTAAGAGTTAGTATTTGATATATTGATAGTGTATTTTTTTTATTTTACAAGTAGGGGCGTATTTAGACAGTTGGTAGGGCTCAACCCCTAAAATAATTTTTTTTAATTTATGCTTTTAAATTTTTTTAAACATTTAAATTAGTAAAAGTAAAATTGCACTTTGCCTCCCTTTGAAAATGATAAAAATTTAATTTAATCATTTAAAAATCATAAAGATATAGGCTATTAAAATGGTGAAATTGCATTTTTATTATCGTAAAAATTACAATTTAATTTCGACCCCCTTAAAAAAAATTTTAGATTCACCCCTGTTTATAGTTAGTCTTAAAAAATTTATATGTGTATCTGTTTTTAAAATATTTTTTTAATGTTTTATTATATCTCTATGGGACATTTATCAACCCATTGACTCTATTTTTTTTTTTTTTTTGCTTAATCAAAACAACAGCTGACAAAGCTGAAGAAAAATAAAAACATACAGTAGAAACAATACCGACCCAGCCTGAGAACAAAAACCAAAACATAGACACAACACAGCAAGCAAAACCCCCACAACCCAACAAGTCCCATCCGATAATCAGACCACCAACAGATAAAAATCTGCACAAAACAACCCTAACAACCACAAAATAATCTTCAAAAACACCTACAAAAGCACATGTAAACTCCCAAGAAAAACACACTAAATCACCATCATGCCTTAAACATACCCTGCCTCTTCAAGCCAGCAACCGCCATCACTAAAGCCATCGCATTACCTTCCTTCTCCACTCTGGAAAAGGATACATATCCAATACTGGACAACCTAGAATCAATTCTTAAAGAAAGAAAACAGCAACCACGGTCTCGAACCTTTGTTCTCGACCCAGCAAAACACATCTGTGGAGCCAACCTCGATAATTAAAGAGCAACAACCCTTCCACCCCATCTCTAAAAAAACCTCCAAAGCAAAGCTAATCGCCCCTACCTCCGCAACAAATGAATCTCGCTACACACGGACTAGAAAACACTGCACTTACCACCCCTTCCTAATTTCTTAACACCCCACCACATCCGACTTCCCCCTCAATCTCCACACCACTTACATTAAATTTAATCCAACCAAAACACGGAGGGCACCAAAACCTTCCACTCGACTTGAATTTCTTGACATCTATCCAACTTCTAACAGGATAGACCCACCAAATTCTCTCATTCACTTTCAATTCATCATACACCGATCTAACCTACATCAAAGCCCGAATTTTTGAAAGAAATACCAAACTGGACATTTTAGGCCATATTCTTTCAAAAAACAGCTCATTCCTTGCTAACCACACCGACCAGCAAGCCGCAGACACCGAGATCAACCATAAACTCTTAACAACTCCTGGATACAAGACATTATTACAAAAAGAGAAAAAATCCTAGAAATCAACAAAAGATCTCCACTTCACCTCCTACCATTCAAAAATAATTCTCCATAAGGCCACAATGAAATTACAATGGAAGAAAAGGTGTACCGAAGTATCCGATTCTCTCTCGTACCAAGGAAAACCATTCCCCGATTGACCAAACTTTACCCCTCTTCTGCTAAGAAACTTTTTTGTAGGAATACGATCAATTGATACCAACCACAAGAAACTTTTCGCTTTAGGAGGCATCTTTAATTTCCAGATTCTATCAAATGCGAACCTACAATCCGCCACATCAACGCTGATTAGCAATTCTGTTAATTTCCTCATCAAGAACACCCCCTTTTTTATCATGAATCCAAATCAACCGATCCTCTTCCTCATGAGTCAAAACCATACAACTAACTGCTTCCTTTAATCGAGAGACCATAATAATCTCCCTATCCAATAACGGATGAGAAAAGAAATCAGCCCAATTGACCTTGTAATAGGCCAATTTTGGCCTGGCCTAAATAAAACAGTAAATAACCAATTAATAAAACCCAGTGTCCAAGTAACAAAATGGATAATTGACCCAATCTTTAAACCCAATTCCCATCTAAAACTCATTACATATTAAACCAAACAACCCAAAATTTGAAGGCCTAAGTGGCCCAGAATGTTTAAACATTTGGAAACCCTAACCCTAGCCCCAACTTTCAGCCGTCGCTCTTCACCAGCAGGACCACCATGCGCGTCACTTCGTCGCACGCTTTTAATGCCTCTCTGACACCTGCAGACAAAACCCACACACAACAACAGAGGAACAAGCCAAAACGACAAAAAAATAGGAGTAAACAGACTTGTAAATCAGTTATAAAAACCCGAAATTTACCTTTGTATTTTTTTTAGCCACAAACAAAAGGCAGAGACTATTAATCTAAAAGAACCTTTGAAGGTGATTGTTTTTTTTTTATCTACAAGGGTTTTTCATCTAGTTCTTTGTTTTGATTTTATTTTTTTCATTTTTTATTTCTTTTTATTTTTTTTTTCATATACGAAAACAAATAAAAAGGTAAAGAGAAAGGTAACCTCACCTTGATCTTCCCACGGACTCATCGCCGGAGATCTCTTCTCCAATCGCCGAAGTCGAGCCAAAGGGGGAGAGAGGACCTTTCTTCCGTTTTCTTTGGGGTTGAGAAGGCATGGCCTTCGAGTGTGCCTCAAAACGAGGCTAAAAAAAAAACATCTCCGCTCTTCGTCGGCCACCGGGTACGGTGGTGGTGCGGCTGGCGGTGGAGAACCCGAATCGATGGAGAGACAAAGGGGGAGGGAGAGAGCAAAGGCTCTCTGTTTCTTTTTCTTTTCTTAAATAGGGCTGAAATGTTTTTAAAAAAAATTGGGTTCATATATATGCCCAGGCGTGACCCGACCCGTACCCAATGGAGGATCCGCGTGTTTCCCATTATTGGGATATTTATGCGCGAGGTCCTTCCACCTTTATAGCGCGTTACAATTTGGCCCCTTATTTATCTTATGTATTTTTGTAAATTTGGCCGCTTTTTTTCGCATGTAATTCAATTCAGTCCTTGGCATGGTGAACCCTTGGGGAATGGTTCATTAGCCGAATTGGGCCTTGATAGTTTTGGCACGTTTAGTTTTGATCCATTGTGACCTTTTTTGTTATTCATAATTTATACCTTAAATTTTGATTAGGTTTCAATCACGTCCTAAATTTATTTAAATCATTTACTAATCCCTTTTTTTTAAATGTTTTATTATATGTTATTTTAAATATCTTATAGGTTATTTATTTTACATCTACTTTAACTTATTTTAATATGTTGTTGATTCAAATGTTTATTATTGATTTTAATTTGCTTTATGTGTATATTTTATCCTAATCTATTTTACATGTATTATTTATTTTATACTCCTTACCCATTATACATATGTATATATATAGTTTATTTCAAGTTTTTTATATATTTATTATTCTTTTTAAAACTGCTTTGTTATATTTACTTCAGATTATTTTATATTGCTTATTTTTAAGTTATTGTATATTATGTATTTCAAATAACTCTTGTTATATTACCTTTGAACTGTTATTATTATAAAATATATTTATGTTGTCTATTTTTAATTCTTTTACATATTATATATTTTAAACTTTTATATATCATTTTAAATTGACTTATATATTACTTATTTTAAAGTTATTTCATATACTTTATTTTAAACCCTTTTTACTTATTTCAAATGATTTTATTATTATTTATTTTAGGTTTTTTTATTATTATTTATTTTAGGTTTTTACATATTATTTATTTTACACTTTCATATATACATATTATCTATTTTAAAATTATTCATATATATCGTTTTTTATTTGCTTTGTGTATTATAGATTTTAAAATTCTTTTTTACATTATTTATTATTATTCTAAAATTTGTTTACATTTTATTTATTTTAATTTTCCTTATACCTTTTTTTATCATTTAATTCATTGGTATTTGTTTATCGATGTTATTGTTTGAATGTTGTATGATTATTGCCATTGTGCGTATTCTAATTCGTTCTTTTTATATTTTTGTATTATTGCTATTTACTCGTATAATGCTATGTTCATATATCATTGCTCTAGGCTCATTACAATATTTTTATTTCATATCATCGTCTTATGAATCAAGCCTCGTTGCATTTATACAATAAACCGTTTTATTTTAACCCGAACAAAAAACACACATCGTTTAAATATCGTATTCGCTATTATTCAAAAACAAAAGCTTCAAAGTAAGGCAATGTTTCGCGTTTTGAAACATCGAGGAATTGTGCCCTAACTTACGAAGTTTCGATTTTCTCGTTGATTCTAAATAGCCGAATATCCTTTCGAGTTTTAAAATACATGGAATTCCAATTAAAATTAAAGACGGACTTGCGCTCGGGAGTTCAAGGTATCGCATCCTAACTTACGGGATATGATACTCCGATATCTCGAGACGAGTAAATCTTTAGCAATCGTTTTGATCTAATTCAAGCGTTTTTAAAATCGACGTTAATAAAAAAGGATCGTATTTCAAATTCATTCCCGATTTTCAACTTTCGACATTAAGACACTAACTAATCAATTCGGTACCAATTTTTGGGCGTGTTGAGGGTGCTAATCCTTCCTCGCACGTAACCGACTCCCGAACCCATTCTCTCAAGTTTTGTAGACCAAAATCGTTGTTTTAGTAAATCAAAATGTCTTATTAAAATGACTAAATTTCTAGGTGATCCGATCACACCTAAACAAAAAAGGATTGGTGGCGACTTCCATTTCAATTTTCATTTTCAAACAAAGTCGATTTTTTTTTTTGCAAAAAAATGGTTTCGACAGACCTCTTTAAACTCGTTTAACGACGAAAATTCTTTAACCAATCCGCTCTTGTTCAAGGCTAAACGAAATAACCTTGGAAATTCCACTCTCAGCGGCCTATCACCACACCAAATATCCTCCCAAAAAATTATTGATTTCCGTTCCCCACCAACCAACGAAAAGACTTATTCCCCATCCATTTTGCCACTTTTGAATCTTTCACATTCTCCACAATACCCCTCCATAGCACCGACGTGTTCTTTAAATTGTTCGATCTAAAATGCCAATGTTCATAGGGGTACCATACTTTGCAGCAATAATTCCACAACGATTCTCTATCCACCTCAAATCGCCAGCACCATTTTGCATTGAAAGACTTATTTTAGCCCCTTAAATCCACCACTCTGGCGCCCCCTTATCCTTAGACATACAGGTCTGTTTCCACTTTACCTTTGCCATCTTCCTCTGACCACCTTCACTTCCCCACAAAAAATTTCGTCTAATTTTATCAATCTTATTAATCACTGCAACAAGTGCTTGAAAGATTGACATAAAATAAATAGGAAAAGACGATAGCACAACATTTATAAGCACAACTTTGCCTGCCCAAGAAAGAGACTTACATTTCCTACCCAATAACTTCCTCTCTACTCTTTCCACAATTTCATTCCAAGAAGAAATTTTTCTTAGATCCGCACCTAAAGGAATGCCCAAATAATTGAACGGTAATTCCCCAATCTTGCACTTACAAACAACAGCCATTCTAAACAAAAACTCCTCATCCGCACTAAAACCCACCAAATAAGACTTTCGAAAATTAATGCTTAAGCCAGAAAAAATCTCAAAACAACGAAGAATATACTTCGAATTCCTTACCACTGCCTTATTCGCCCTTAGAAATAAAATGGTGTCGTCTGCAAACTGAAGATGAGAAACTAACTGACCAAGAACGTCTTTGATCCCCTCAATAACCCCCAATTCCTCCCATTTCTCAAACAACAAATGCAATACTTCCGTTACTAGAATAAATAAAAAAGGGAATAATGGATCCCCTTGTCGGATGCCTCTATGCATTCTGAACTCATTAGTAACCGCGCCATTAATTAACACTGCAACCCTCGTCGTTGACACACACTCCACCATTCAACCCGTCTAACGCTCACCGAACCCCATCTTCAATAAAATTAACTCCAAAAAATCCCACCTCACACAGTCATATGCTTTAGAAAATCCAGCTTAAAAAACAAAAATCCCTCCTAACCAGCCTTACTCTTGACCAAATGAATCAACTCATTAGCAATCAAAATCCATCGAAAATTTGTCTATCCCGAATGAAGGCACATTACGTATCACTGACCACATCCCCAATAACAACTCATAATCTTCTCGATAAAACCTTAGCAACAATTTTATACAATAAGCTCACCAGACTTATTGGTCTAAATTCTGAAATATCCTGCGGATTATCATTCTTAGGGATTAACGAAATAAAAGACGAGTTAATACTCTTCTCAAATTTTCTAGAATTGAAAAACTTTGCCATCATCTCAAATAAATCCTCTTTAACAACCTCCCAAGATTTTCTATAAAAACATAAATTAAGACTATCTGGACTCGGTGCTTTGTTTCCATCATAGCTCCAAACCACCTCCTTGATCTCCTCCATTGATAATGGCTTCTCTAATCTCAAAACATCAACACCCCTCAGCCTCTTAAAATTCAGTACCAAATCTATACTCCATCTCCTCGAGGGACAGTTAAAATGATTTCTAAAAAAATTAAACATTTCTCCTTCAAAACCTTAGATTCGCTAAACCACGAATCTAATTTTGATTCCAAACACTATTTTCCTTTTCGCTTTAAACTTTACTGCTCTATGGAAAAAAGCAGTGTTGGAGTCGCCCTCTTTTAGCCATGTCATTCTCGATTTTTGCCTCTAAATCGACTCCTTAAATCTACTTAACTCTCTCATTTCAAGATTCAGAATTTTCAATTCCTCCAATTCCATCTCAGAAAGATCTCTAACATCACTACTATCATCCAAAAACTTAATTCTAGCTTCGATCTCATTAAAGCTTCTCTCCAAGGTATATCTATCTTCCCTATTTCATTTTCCAAGGACACCTTTGAGTTTCTTCAATTTCCCCGAAACCCTACCATTCGAATTTGCCATCAAACCCCATTTATTTCTAATAATACTCATACACTCTTTATTTTGAATCCACGCATTAAAAAACTTAAAAGGTCTTGGACCCCAATCCACAGAACCATTAGATAACAAAATCGAAATGTGATCCGAAAATGAACGATTTAACCCCTGTTGCTGAATATCCTCAAAATTTTCATACCAGACTTCATCCACCAAGAACCTATCCAATCTACTTTTTTTATTCTCCGGGCCATACCATGTGAATTTTCTCCCCAACAAAGGCACATCCACCAGTTTGCATTTCTCCATGAAGCTCATAAAATCCTTCGACCCTCTTAATAATCCCACACAATTGCTTCATTCACTTTTATTCCTAATCGCATTAAAATCTCCCTTCGCAATCCAAAAATTTATGAAATTTTTCCTGGCATCTAACAATTCTTCCCAAAAAATTTTCTGCTCCCTCAACAAATTTGGCACATAAACGTTAATCAGAACCCCTTCCCACTCTTCAAAACACCAATTCCCTTCCACCACAATTAAACGATTAGCACAGAAATCCTTTTTCAACATGAAACACGATTTATCCCATATGGTAATTAGGCCTTCCGAACGTCCCAATGCAGCAGCAAATCGAAAATCAAAATTATCATCGCCCCGATTTCTTCTAACTAAATCCCCTGACACTTTCTCAAGCTTAGTTTCTTGTAAAAAACATACATTCACCCTATGTAGTTTGACTAATCTATTAATCGTAGCTACTTTTCCACCTGAACCCAGACCCCTAACGTTCTACGATACAAATTTCATTACACCCAATTAAATACCAATCACACAAATCTTCAATTCAGAAAAAAACGCACCTGATGAAGCAAATGTATACAACGATCCCAGACCTCCTTTACTGCAGCTCTTCAAGCCTCATAATCTCCTTGATAACGTCTCTTTCATCTCCCCTCACCCTAAGCCCCAATTTCTTCCCAACTTCCCAGGTCTGCTTAGCCTCCCTAAGAATAATTTTTCTCCTGTTATTGATGTTCGAGTCAGACAAAGAAAGATTTACTACTTTATCTTCACTCCTTGGCACGGCTCTGCTCTTGTCCTTTCTCTTACTTCTATCTCTTTTTTGAATTTCTTTGGAAGATAGCACCCCGTCATGGATGACGCGTATGAACCTGATTCTTTTGTTAAATTGTTTCTTCTTCCTCCTGCTTCTAATTGTGTTATAAAATTCCTCTTCAATCTCCTAACTTGTGCCCCCGAACCTCTGTTTCTGGAATTTCTGTGTTAATATTCTCATCAGGGGAAATCTGATCTACTACTGAAAAATTTTCCCCCCTCAAAAGATGCCCTTCAATTCTGGAAGAACCCAATCTTTCTTCAATATCTGCCAGCCCATCTTGACCCTCACTTTGACCCAAAACCAAAGCCAGGCCCATATTGGCAACATCCTCACATGCCCAATCCATACCGCTATTAATCCTCCTAACACCCAAATCAACTTCAACTGAATTCCCACGCTAACAGCATCAGTGTCGCCTTCATTTAATTCCCCCAACATCTCCTGGCAAACTTTTCCCACGCTTACATTTTTGATGACATTTTCCTTAATTGATTCTGATTAGACGATTCGGGTACCATCCAGCCCCTTCTCTGACGCCAGGCCACACATTGATTTCGATTCTGACACACTTTCATCAACCACCACCTGATTGCTAACCTTCTTCGAAACATTATTTTTAAAATCCTCCAACCATCCTAACTCTCTTACACTTACCAGAAATCTAACATCGCCCACCTCCAAAAATACCATCTCGTCAATCTTTTTTACTTGTGAGATTGAAATAAGCATCTCAACTTTCTCGAAGTTGTTTGCACCTGACAAGTTTTTTTCCCATCGACACCAGGTTACCCCACTTTCCAGCTATCCTCTTGAATGTTTCATAGTTCCCGCAGTGCATCGGAACCCCAGAAATTTCAATCCATGTAATTCTCTCAGTAAACACCAACCTTTCTGACGAGGGTTCAATGTTTATGAAGAACTCCTTCAAATACGACCACTCTCTCTGTTTCAAAATTTCAAACAGTTCTTCTTCCTGAATCTCTAAGAGAAAATAATTCCCTTGAATTCTCTTCACACTTATTTCGTCGAGGCCTATTCTCACAACTCTTATCAGTTAAACTCTTCAATTCATAGAACGATGCCACTTCCCCCACCAGACATTTCTGTAATTTCCAAAGTTGCTCGTCCTCTACGTGGCCTTGAACTACTTCTGCCATTTTCATACCCCCTAAACCCGAGCCGTCACCTAAACTTCTTTCGAACAAGTTCAGTTTCCGCACTTCTTCAAATTGTTCATCGCGTTCCTTTCCTCTTCCCACGTCTTCAGCCCTTTTTGATTAGTTTCTTCTGAGCACGAAGGGTTTCGATGCTTGATAACCCTTCTCCAAATTGTCCTCCTACCTTTAAACCTTGCTACCTTCACCCATATTCTACTCCCAAGAATCACAAAGCCATTCAATCTTGATATCGCCCTACGTGCATCCGGATAATTAGCATATCGAACGAATCTGAATCTCATTCCTCCTTTACTTTTTTTCTCCGGGATGAAAGCATCTACCACCTTTCCATGATAATTGAAAAGAGCCCATAACCCTTTCCAATGCATGGACGTCGGAATATTGGACACAAACACCGTGATCTGAAAACCTCCCAAAAGCATGATGATAACGTTCAGTAAACCCTCTCGCTTTCTATCTTTTAAGGTCGTCAACTTTTAACCTGCAAAAGAGAGTCAGTTTTTGACTGTAATTATGAACATCATTGACTCTATTTGTGGAGTCTTTGGCCTGAAAAAAAAATCCGCACCAGAATATTTTGAACATAAAATAATAAAAATATTATATTAATAAAAATATTACAAATTCACTTGCTATGCATATAAATGTGTAAAGAAATAAAAATCATCATTCAAAAGTGAAGAGTCTAATTTTATTTATAGAACAAAATTATGGTGTGAAACATATTATATAAAATATTGGGTGGAAATGAGAGATACAAAATGCAAAAGAAAAATTGAAAATGTAAAATTTGTGAGAACTATGATAATTATAGAATTAATTTAAGAACCCAATATTTATATTAAGAGTAATGCAAATAAATGATAACATTTATTGGGATCCATTTGGAAAGATAAATACTATTTTGAATTAAACTAAGATTTTCAAATAGGAACACCTCTTTGGAGTGATTGGAAGATAGTTGAGTGAATATATTATTTTATTTTTAAATTAAAAAATAATTTCCAAAAAAATTAACAACATTTTTTTTAATTTTTTTTACCCTTTATATTTAAAAATGGGAGGAATTCACTTATATCGTTATAAAATTAAAGTGATTTTACACATTTTCGTATTTTTTTATACTACTAATATTTTAACAATTCAACTATTGAATTTATCAAGATATTTGCACTTGTCATACATATGAAATTTTGAATTGATCCGATATCTCTATCATATCTATTTAAAATATTGTCTATATCAATATATTTTTAACGGTTAAATTTTTTTACATAAAATAAATAATTAGAAACTTTTAATTTATGTCAAACTTAACATGTATGATCTACAAGTATGGAGCATGAAATATGATTGTTGAATTGTTAAAACATTAATTGTTAGGACTAAGTTGTCCAAAACTGATGACTCGACTCTTGTTCAAAGACTTGTTTGAACACAACGTGTTTAAATAATTGTTCAAGCACTTGTTCATATAAGACCTTTGGGACAACCTGAGTACTATGAGATGTTGGCATTTTGACTTGCGCCTACATATACGTTTTTACCTTAAGCAAATGGACTCCATGACATATTCTTTTTCATCTCAAACCTTGGTAATCAAGTATGGCTGCTTAAGAAAGTTGGAGATCGACATGTCTTATCACGTAAGACTTATCCTTATCCTTTAAACTATTTATTTGGTGATTTATTTGTTAATAATAAGCATATATTTGGGGATAATTTTTGGAGCCTTTTTAAATTATTTTCAAAGTCTTTTTTGTCAATATTTAAAAAAAATAGTAATTTTCAGCAACTTTTAATAGAATTCTCTTTGATTTTGATTAATTTAAACTTACATTCCATAAACCATCCAAAAACCTCACTTAGAGTTGATTTTCGATTTTTTAATTTTTCTTACTCAACCCTATGTGCAACACACAAAAAAGAAAGTATTTTGAAATAGGGATGACAATTCAAATTACGAATTCAAATAGTAAAAGTAATATTCTCTACAGATACGAATTTAGCCCATTTGATATCCGTAATTCAAACCCATTATTTAAATCTGCATTTGATATTCGAATAACGGATGTGAATATCCAACTCCATAATTTACCTCCTAATAAGGTTACAAACTGTTTACTATTTTACTTCTAGCATTACTCAAACCCTAGTCTTTTACAAAAGAAAGCTAGCTTAATCAAAACTAGTGTTTAACTTTGATTATAATATACACAATCGACTAAATAATGTATTAAAAATAATGTAAATATTTTTTAAAATACAATAATAATTAATAATAAATATAATAATTTAAATATGTTTTAATAAATATATTTTTGTATTATATTTAATATAAAATAATTTTAATAAATTTTATACTTGAATATAAATATATTTTAAAATAAATATATATATATTAAAACTCGTTCAACTCTATCAAACACTCCTCTCGCTTTGGCGTCCAATACAAGGGGTGAGCATTAAAGCAATCGATGATGGAAGCCTTTATCTGTTTCAGTTCTTCATGTAGTTGACCTCAAGAAAATGGTCTCAGGAGGACCGTGGTCTTTTAACAACTGTTTGTTGTTAATTCATCAATTGTCTGAAGGAGAGAATCCCGAAGATGTAATTTTTTTGGTATGCAAATTTCTGGGTCCAGGGCTATGATTTACTGCCCAGGTTTGCTTCAGAAAGCCTTCATAACGTCATTGGGAAATTAATTGATTATGATATGAGTAAGAAGAGGAATTTTATTACTAGACCAAGCGGACATGGGCCAAGATTCTATTACGAGACCAACTCATCTTGATGCTCAGGAGACTGTTACAGATGCGAGACAAGTGAGGCTTAGGGAGAATGAAATTATGGAGGTTGATGAATCAAGGAAAAGGCCCTGTGATGTGGTTTCCATGGATTTTTATTCTTCCAACAGATTTCGTAGAAACGGAGATACGTCTTTATCTTCTACTACTATTGATTATTCACTTGGTTTATCGGTCGGCCTTATGGATGGGACTCGTCGGGGACAATGAATTGTGTAGCTTGGAATTGTTGGGGTTTGGGCAAGCCTAGTGCAATATTTGTCCTTAAATGACCTTGTATTTTCTAATAAGCCCAAGTTTGTTTTTCTTATGGAAATGTTGGTTCATTCGACTATAATAGAGGAGCTGCGGGTTAGTCTTCGGTTTCATAATTGTTTCCGTGTGGATAAAATTGGTCGTAGCGAGGGTTTGGCTTTTCTATGAATTTCCTATGATAATGCCTGTGTTATTGGTTACTCTATGCGACAGTTGTTGGTGATTGGATCGATTGTCCTTTGTCTAGTGTACTAGATAAAATGAAGTTTTGCAATGAGCGGCTCCTATCTTGGTATGTTATTTGAATAGTAATCTCGCTTCGAGAATTAAAGATGTTAAGCATCAACTACTTGTGGTCCGAATAGGCTTGGTGACGACATGGTCTAGTGCTAGGAGCTCAATTTTATTCTTGCTCAAGAGTTTATTTATTGGAAGCAATGGTTCAAGGTTTTTTTGGATGCATTATAGTGAGGCTAACACAAAATATTTCCATGCTTAGGCGTCGATACAGGAAGCATTGTGATCATATCCCGATCTTTTTGGCTAGTAATGGGAGCCTGTGTATCAGTAATGAAGGAATGTGCTTTGTTGTCCTTAATTATTTTGTCAATCTTTTTTGGGCATCTAATGGTATTGGTTTCGATAAATTTTCGGATTTAACAAAATGTGTGTTTGACGGTAATAATGATCAACTGTTGGCTCTGTTTCACATTGAGGAGTTTAAAGAAGTAGTGTCCAGTATGCACCTAGATAAGGCGTCGGGTCCTGACAGTATGAATTCGACTTTCTTTCAGCAGTGCTGGTCGATTTTCAGAGATGATATTTTTACTCAATGTTGTACTTGGCTTCATAACTGTGTGTTTCCCAATTCTCTTAATGATTCAATTTTGGTTTTGATTCCTAAAAAAGATAAACCAAATTGTATGGTTGATTTACGTCTTATTGCTCTTTGCAATAATGTTCTCTATAAAATTGTAGCCAAAGTTCTTGCCAATAGGTTGAAAGCTATTTTACCAGGACTTAAATTTTAAATGCAATTTGTCTTTTTTCCTAGTTAGCTGATCATGAATAATGTTATGGTGGCTTTTGAACTTATTCATCATATGAAGAACAAGAGCAATGGTAAGACGAGAGAGGTAGCTCTTAAAATTGATATCAGTAAAGCCTACGATAGGTTTGACTGAAGATTTTTAAAATTCATTATGTTTAAATTGGGTTTTGGTGCTACATGGGTGAAATGGATTATGCTTTGTGTCTCATCCTCATAATACTCGGGTTTGTTCAATGGTAATGATGTTGGACTAGTTGTTTCAAGTAGAGGGTTGCGCCAAGGAGGCCCTTTGTCTCCTTACCTTTACATCTTGTATATGAAGGAGCTTAGTTATCTCCTTTGTAGGGCCAAAGCAAGGGGTGATATCCATGGTCTTTCAGTTTGTCGAGGTGGTCTTAGTATATCTCATCTGTTCTTCACAGATGACAGTTTTCTGTTTTTTCGAGCGAAGGAGGTGGAGGCTCGCAATATTAAGGATATTTTGAAGTGGTATGAGGAAGCTTCGGGGCAAGCCATTAATTTCCACAACTTTGGGATTATATTCAGCCCCACCGTTTTAACCTTGCTCTACTTGGCAAGGTGTCACGCCTCGTTACAAATCCGGATACTCTTTCTAGTCGGTGCTTCCAAGCCAAATATTTTCCTAATTGCATTTTTCTTAAAGATACGAAGGGTGGTAGACCGTCTTATGATTGAATGAGTATTTATGCGGCTAAGAGTCTTATTACTAGGGGTATACGTTACAGGGTAGGGGATGACACTTCTGTTGAAGTTTTTAATGACCCATGGATATGTGATGATTATACTTCTTTTTTTTTTTAGTTGAGTCCGCTGCCTGTCATGGAGCACTTGAAAGTTCAAGATTTGTTCAATAGTAGGGGAATTTCTTGGGATGAAGATCTTATCAATGAAATCCTAACACCATATTATACGGCTAAGATTATGAAATGCCCTGTTAATCTGTACAAGACATCCGATTGCATGATCAGCCACTATAGCGCTAATAGAAAGTATAGTGTCAAGACAAGTTATAAGAGTAGTGTTACAGGTTACTCAAATCTTCATCAACATTTGATAGAGGGTTGTGGATGCAGATTTGGAATAACTTTATACCTCAAAGGTCCGGGACTTGGCGTTGCATGATACAATTTGTTCTATGTAGAGAACAATTATAGGCTAAGGGTTTGAACATTTTGCCATATTGTTCTAGATGTGGTTTCGTGGAGAGTATTGAGCGTGCGTTGTTTGACTGCTATAAGGATAGAGAAGTTTGGCAGTTGGCGGGCTTGCAAGTCCCCACTTCTTCTTGTATAGAACTTGAAGTTTGTTTGAATGTGCAAGACAAGTCTAAGTGATAGTGCTTGCTTGTTTTGATGTGGTTTATTTGGTTCTATAGGAACTTTTTTACATGGCAGAAGAAGGATGTCCAGTCTGCTCACATTGTTTATCCAGCTGTTGTGTTTCTACAGAATTAGGATGAAGTTAGGCGAGTTTTTGATTCGGCTCAAACTGGTGTAGAATCACCTAACACCTTGGCTGTTAGATGGTCTAAGCCTCAATCCCGATGGCATAAGTTCCGACATTTAAGGAGCTGAATACTATTATTTTGGTTGTTGCTGCTGGTGGTGGTGTTGTTATTGTTCGATTAAAAATTGAATCTAATATGAATTAAACTCGAATTAAAAGCCCGAAACTCATAATTTCCGTGATAATCTCGTCCAAAAATTCTGTTCATGCAATCTTCATTAAAACGGTCATAACTTGAGCTTCCAAACTCAAAATGAAGTGATTTAAAGTGAATTTCAAAGCTAAAAGATAAATCTTCGAATATCATGAGCACATATCAACTCAGAAATGTTTAGATTCCATTCAAAAAGTCGTCGTAAGTCTGATGATTTCCCAAACTTGAAAATTGACAACTTTGATGAATGGAATTTAATAAATTTAACCCCTTCCGTACATGTATCGGTTGTGTCATTTATTAAGTCTAATTAGAGAGATACTTTATCTTAAGTATCAGAGCGAATGACTCTCAGAAGATAGAGACATAGATGTGAGTGACTGGACTGACAGTACATCAGACAAAACCTCAGTAGAATAGATCCTAAATCCATTTATGGATTTATTCACTTGTGACATTCATAATATGGCATAACTTATGTAAGTAAAAACTTGAGTTCAAATAGATAAAGAACCGAAAGCTGATGCGTTGGGTATATAACTTTTGTGATATGTAGCATATTCACAATAGTAGAATTTATAACTCAACTAATGGATAAATTATATTCTTTTATCGGCATTACATGATATATAGAAGAAAAAAAAACGTAGCCACAAGTCATTTGTCTTTGTGATAAATGACTTAAATATTATTTAATAGTAATTGACTTCTCATGAATGGAGATTTAATATTTAATAGTTATCATAAGATAAAATAGAATCATATTAGGAGAACAAATTTATCCTGAAGAGATTAAGGATATCCTATGACGGTAACACACTAATGACAAGGTCATTGGATAAGTACTGATTAAGTAGCTTTCGTAATAGTATATAATTAGGGAAAACTCAATCATAATACTATAGTGAACTCAATCATGATACTATAGTGGAATTATTTCTTGACAAAATAAGTTTATAATTAATAGAAAAAAAGCTGAAACTTAATTCTAAATTATTTGAGCCCTAATTATTTATATTCAATCATTCTCTCCCCTAACTTATTGAAATTAGAAGTGAATTGTATGTAGAACAAAATGAACATAAATGAATAGAAATGATAAAGTTAAAAAAATGGGTCGCATTAAAAAATGAATGTGTTTTCTCATTAAGTATAAAAATGACTTGAGAATTAATTTAAGATTTTCGAATTATTATTTAATTAATTATAATTAAATAATTGAAGTTTGAAAACGAAATTAAATTAATTAGTTATTATGAATCCATTAAATATAAAGATTAAATATATTTCATCATATTCTTTTACGGTAAGGTCGTCACGACTTTAACAGAATTAGAATTTGGTTGAAAAAAATTATATAATTGAAATTTTAATTTAATTAATTAAATTAATCAAATAAATAATATTTATTTTGTGAATAGAAAACATGTTGGGTTTGATTAAATTATAAAGTGTTATGTCAAAAGTCCAAGAAGCATATATAATTAGACTCAATACATGAGAGACTCAATACATGAGAGACCCAATTCTCTTTATTTTACATGTGGGGCAACAACCCCAGTGTTTATCTAGGTGTATCGCCTCCCCTCTTTTAGTTAGACTAGAAGAGTACTAATCTATTAAATAAATATTATTTGTGTTATACTTATTCAATCGTGATTCTCATATCTCTTCCTATAAATAGATAACACTAGTAGGGTTATTAACATATAAGTTTCATATATTGTTATTTTGCCAAAAAGTAGTAGAAATTTATTTTCTTAGAATAAAATCTATTTTCTGAGAATAATAAGTTCTTGTAATTTCTATTGAGAGAATTACTTTCTTACTGAAAGTAGTAAATTATTTTTGGTTCTGTGTTTAATTCTTATTGTTTGGGCCCACACTCGACGTAGTTCGAGGTGTAAGGATAACGAAGAAGGCCATTCGGTTGAAAGCAAAGAATGTTTTCGATTCATCTCACACAAAATACAAGTACTTTTCGATAGAATGTTTATTATTATAAATATCACAAATTAACTCGATTTTAAAAAATTTTAAACTTATGCTATAACAGTAAACCGTTTTCATAACCAAAATTTTCCAACAGCTTTGATTATGGAGCCACATTTTGTTGAAGTGTTTGCTATTAGAGAGGTTTTTACATGGCTTAAATCTCTTAATTTTGATCGAATTATGATTGAGTTGGACTATTTAGGAGTGTTTAACTCTTTGAATGCTCGAGATACTGATGTCTCTGAGTTTGGTCTATTGGTTTAGGACTATTGAAATGTTGCATCTCATTTTCAACATTTGTCTCTTCTTTTTTTTTTTTTTTATTGGACACGTTGGAACACAAAAAGTCACTCAGTTGCTTGCAAGGGTAGCTTTATTCCATGCGAATCACGTCGAGTGTAATAGATTTGTCTGTGGGTCTTTCTCATGTTTTGGTTTTTGATATTATGCATGATGTTCGCAATGAAGGTGAACAGCTTAGGGTTAGGTGAAGGTGTATGGGGAAAGTCTATTGGCTTGGGTTAGTTTGCTCTCACTTTTGTTCGGCTTCGTTGTTTTTAACCCAATTAATAATTAGACCTAACTTTTGAAATCTGAAATAGAGAAATTAAATTCCTATAATAAAAATACAAGAACTAAATTATAAATTTACAAATAATAGAAAGACTTATGGTATATTTTAACCATCTGGTGGGGGCACTTAAGGGGTGAAGTCAGAAAACTAGCTTTGGGGGGCTAAAGATAAACCATAAATTTTTTAGAGTCAAAGTGTAATTTTATCATTATATTGTAATTTCATAAATTTTAAAAGGATTAAAAGATATATTTACCCTTTTTGGGAGTCCAAGGTCACTGTTGCCCCTTATTTATGGGTTGGAAATTCACTCCATTACTTTTTTATCTATTAATATTCGGTGCATGCTTAAAAACCATTCACAAGTTGAATTTCACATTTAATAGATGAATCTTACATAAGTCCTACACATTTGAACGGTGATGATCATTTTATTAAATATTAATGGATAAAAAAAAATAGAAGCCCTATGGCACTTATCAATCTAATGATTAATTTGTCGTTTTAACAACTTTACTCATTACTTATCGTAAAATCGTGCCCCAAAATCAATTTGTTGATTAATTTGTTTATTTTTTAATTTAATAAAATGATATGTCAACAATTTACACTACACTTAACGTAAAATCGTGCCATATAGATAATAAAATGTGAAAACTTAACCATAATTAAAATTTAGTGTATAAAAATACACCAAATCAAACTTGATATATAACATTACAAATTACATTAAAGCTGTTGTATAATTTTGATATTTATTCTATCGAAATTTTTTAAATATATATCTAATTTAATTTTGACAAAAGGACCGATGGGTCCATTGATTTTGCCTTCACTCGTATCATTTGCTCTTTGGATGTCATTAAGAAACTCTGAAACACTGCTTACACATTGCACCGACACTTTTTAGGTTTGTAAAAGGAATAATATAATATTTGGTCCCTAATTTGACAATTAAATCTAGTTTGGTACCTGTATTCTCTTTAATCTATTTTAGTATTTGAACCTAATAACTAGATTTATTTTGGTTATTGAACTCGAAAAATATAAAAGCTTGATGACGTGATAGCTTTGTTTTAGCATTATCCCTTTGAAAACTGATAATTAAAAGGAGAAATAAATTTATTTTAATAATCAGACCAATGGTTGAATCAATGAGATCATCAATTCTTAGTTTGATCACCGACCAAACAATAATTAAATAAATAATTAAAAATTTTATAAAAATTTTAAAATGTATATTAAAAATTTATAAAACTACCTAATGTTTGTCCAGGTTTCGAGTAATTCGGATAAAGATCAATTCAAACTTTATATCCAATTAATATTTCAACCAATTCTCGATTTAACCAATTTGACTAATTAATTTAATCTAATTCAAATAATAATAACAATTTATTTTTTTATTAATAACAATAATAATAACAATTCAAATATGAAATTGAAACATTTTGGTCTGAAAAATACGAAGCAGAAAGCGACACATCCGGTCTGCACCAAACTACCTTTTAAGTAATTATATCGCTTGGGAGAAAATTTCAACGTCGACTTTAATTTTAGACCCTTCATTTCTTTTAGGGTAAGTTTCCAAATCGTCATCCAACTTTTCAAACACTTTCATTTTGATCCTTTCTTTTATTAGATACGTCGTTATCAATATATGAATATTTAACCAAAATTTGTTAGGAATAATGTTTAAAATTTTCGTGAGTTCAATTCACTGGAAGGTCAGGTGAAAATTATTTAAAGTTGAACTAAGGTTACTAAATTATTAGTAATTTCATATTTTAGACACTCAATTTTAAAAAGTTTCAAAATAATCATTGAATTATTTGAAAGTTTTCATTTAAATCACTGGGATGTTAAGTTTTCTTTTTTAAAGTCTAGCTAGCAAGCTTCAAGTGACGATTTGATAATCGGTACAGTGAATCAATACCCATCGACGAGTAAAAAAACATACCTTAGATCCAAGTCGATCTAACGGTTAGTGCCGGAGATTAGAGAAGTTATTTGGGTTTTAGTTTACAAATTTGTGAAGTCCAAAGTTATTTCATTAAAAAAACTGAACTATAGAAGAGAAATGAGAAGAAAAACTTTCAATTGGTATAGGAGTAAGAACAGAAAAGACTAAAGAACAATGATTTTAATAGTCTAATAATTTAAATAAAAATTTATGAATAACTTAATAACTATTTTGTAACTTTTTAAAGTTGAGTGACTAAGACGTAAATTTATTAATAATAATTTAATGATCTTAATAGTAGATTACCCATTATTTGAAAGTGTGACAAGATCGACAAAAACCTACCTGCCACAACCCGTTGTTATCCTCACGAGTCCCACAATGTGCTAAACTTGGATAGGTGTCGTCAAGGAATGGATGGAAATAGGTATGGGGCAGATTTGCAGCACTGAATTTTCCGCATTACAAAGCGAGTTTCTCATGGCTTTTGAGTTGCAATGCAATCCAATGCTTCATTTTAAACCAGGAAAATGTTGTTAATTAAATTTAGGGTTTGAATTGAATTAAAGAGGCTCAATCAAGGTTTTTTTTTTTTTATATCTTTTGACTTTTGAGGTATACATATGATTGCCGGTCACTAAATTCCATCCTTGTTGGTGTGTAGTTGGTTTCCGTTGACACCTTCTTTTGACTTAAACCATGCCTCACCTTTTTCCTTCCTCATGCTTAGGGGTGATATTCAACCGAGCTGAGCTCGATTCGAAATCTGAAGTTCGATACTTTGCTCAAGCTTGACTCAAGATATGGTTGAGCTACTCAAGCTTGGATAACAAAAACCCTTAAATGATAGCAATACAAAACGCAGAGTCAAATAATGATGAAAAAAAAGGCTGTAACTTTTATGGGATACAAATTTCTATACAACATGCTTGTTTGGTTCCCTAATGAGACTATCTCAAAAACTCTTGCAAAAAGAATTGGAGATTTGGGACAGATAAATTAAGACAAAAGAATAGTAAAAGACAGTGATTTGAGCATAAAAAAAAAAAACAAAAAAAGAAGAAGCTAATCCCTAAAAATAATCCAATTTTATTCACTATATTTCACTAAATTCACCTTCCTTACATACACCCACATCCACCTCCATTGTTCTTGGCTCCTTCGTTTTCATCACCCTACAACAGTTTCTTCTCGGTGACTGCCAAATAAAAAACCCGAATTCGATGTTAGTAAGAGATTATAATTGATCTTTGATGCAAATTGTGAATAAAAAGCAACTTACTCTATTCCATAGATTCGGGTCGGGTTGCTTGTAGACGATCACCATTTGAAGATTGTTAGGATCAGCCATTTTCCATCTGCAAGGAGGATGAGGAACACGGTGTCGATCATATTTGCTCACGGTTGTGTTCAGTTTGGAATGCATTCCGACGCTCGACATGTAAAACACGAAAGGCTTTTGGCAAGGGTTTCGGCTAACAGGGCGGGTGTTGAATGAATACGCTGTGTAATCTGCTCTTTTATACCAATTCAAGAACGTTCTCGAAGGCATTTCTATCTCCCTTGGAGAAAAGATTCCTCTAAAAACTTGAATGGCGAAACCCCACGAAACTGATATGGTCCAACTTCTCGTTTTGTCGTAGCAGATGGATTGTTGCATGATCCCGGCTGAATCTAGCTTTGCAGGCAACATAAGGTGATTAAGAGCTTGAACCCTGGTCACACTGGGGAAAATAGGCTCGACGACATCGAGGTGATGCAGCGATACTAAAGGTGTTACAGGGTGTGCAGCAAGTAGCCCGAACAAGTTCCCATACACGTCGTACTGGTATCCATTAACCAACAAAAAACACATAATCAGAGATTGATTTTTCAATGACAACAAACATCTACAAACGCATACACCTAGATAATGTGGGTTCGATGTTCAAGCCTTATACATAATACATATCATCTCGAACTCGTAATTAGTCAGATAACATCATCGATGTAGGGCAGCGATGAGTTTAGCCCCCACCGAGAACTATTGTCGATAATTGGCCCAAAAAATCCAGTCACACCATGGGAGGATTCGTTGCCTCAAATGCATTAGACTCCACCAGGTAAACACAATACAAGACGTTTCTCCCACCAAAAGACCCACAAACACATTCTTTTCCTGTCCAACATATATCGATATAATATACGATTCTTCAAATATTTCAACATATATCACACAGATGGAAGATGGATGTTCCTACACTAAAAGGAGCGTGGAGTCCACGTGCTATAGTAGCGCTTGGGGAAAAAACCAAGAGACCAAGGTCTAAACACTACAAAACAGTGGGTCCCACCTTGTCGTCATCTACCGCTGAAATTTCCCGAAACTGAAATTTAACCCATCGGGAACTGGGATTGCACTGTTCATTAACTTAATCACGATTAACTTACCCTAAATCATGATTGGAGGTGAATATTTAGATAATTAATTAAAACCCATAGCATAAAGGAATGCACTTTAACAATAGGAAAAAAGTGACAAGACTGAGTCACCTACCTGGTGAAAACCGAGTTCCTTGGTGAGTGGGACACCGAGTTCAGCCATACAAGCTTGCATTCGATCATCGGAGCCGTACAATCCCGGGTACCTTTGAATACACCGGTCTTGCATCTTCGACAAGGCCTTGGCTAAAGGGTAGCTAATGGCGAACCCACCGCCGCCGTAAGCCATACTGTAAGAGAAAAATATGTTCTGGATATGGGATTCCGATAAGCTTCCGATGTAATAATACTGAGTGTGGTCGTATTTCCTCAAAACCCTAATGAGATTCTCGGTGATGAAGACGGTGTCGTCGTCACCCATCACGAACCACCTTACGTTATCCATCTTCATACTCAACGTCTCCGTCACGATCCGCGAGATCCGAATCGCTGACCGGTGACCCTGCGAGTTCGTATAATGGAATTTCGAAGTGTCGCTGGAGAACCGGACCGGCGGTAGGGTCCGGTTATCTTCGGCAGAGTATTTCACCCGATTGTCCAGCCAAACCACACCGCGCATTCGGTCCGGTTTGTACCAAATCTTGATGTACTCTTTCCTCTTTTGCCATAGCTTAGAAGAAGCCGCGATCCCAAAAACGACGTCGTGGATCTCCGTCGGCCTCCATCTAGGCGGAGCTTTAGGCATTCGTAGTAAAACCACTTGTTTTTCTCTAGCATCCCGATGTGGGTGAAGAGACGCCTTCTCCTTCGTCATCTCCGCCGTTCGGTTAGGATTTAATAGAGACCGATGAAGCGATGAAGTGAAAGGGATATCATCGTAAGAATCTTCAGCCGAGCTCGCTAATAGCTTAAGAGTGTAAATAACATAAATAACCGAAACGAAAAGGATTAACCACACCATAAGCTTGGGAATGGGTCTTGACGATGACCCATGAACAAGTGGGTTCCCCGATGAACTCCTCATTTGAATCGGATCCCACACTTCTTTCTCTGAAACTTTCTTCGACTCCTTCATTCTTAAAAATTTAGACTTGTTTTGCATGTAAACAAATAAGTGAACAACTTTGATTAGATTCAGTGACAAAATGTACCCAAAAAAGGGAAAAATCAAATCAAAATTTAGGGTTTTCAATGAAGAGGATAAAAGATTGGTTCTTGTTGCTGCTGCTGCAGAGGAGTAAAGTAGAACGCTTGCATTGTTGCCACCTCATCACTTCAATAAGAGCATCACCATTCTAACCAAGCAATTTAAAAATATTTTATCTTTTATTCTTTTTTATTTTTTAAATTTAATTTTGGATTGTTTTAGGGACATGAAAAAGGGTCTTTTTAGAGTGTGATTAAGCGAGATATGAAAAACCATGTGAGCGAGTTAAGATGGTAGGGGTACAATGGTCCAAGATTTTGGAGATAGGGAAATGTGAGACCCACACCTTGTTTAAAGGGTGGGAAATTAACACGGATCAGCCGACAAATGGATGTAGAAAATGCCAAGGAAAATTTACAGGGGTAAATTTGCTAAATTAGGACAATTTTACTCTAAATGTTCAGAACTGTAAACTGGAGAACAAAGATTGATTTGTTTTTCTTTTTTACGTGCAAACTTTGCAAGATCACCTTTTTTGGGGTCTTTTTACCTACCTTAGAGGTCCTTTCATTACAAGGATTTTATCAAATTAGTCCTCTATTGTTTCATTTTTTTACTGTTAAAAATAATCAAATAATGTCAAATTGGAATAGAGTTAACATTTACTGTTTAACAGAGTTAATATTTCTAAAGTTTTTATGATTTTGTAAATGAAATCTTTGGTTTTGAATTGAACTGAAATTGAAAAGAATAGTTTTCAAGATATTTTTTATACAATATATGTTAACTTTGTTATAAGTTGGACGTATTTGATTCTTTTTAATATATGGACTAAATTGATCCATTTAATAATAAATGGACTAATTTAATCTTGTCCTTATACAGAGGACCTCCCAAGTACTTTAATTGTTTCTTATTATTAAAAAAAGGGTAAATATACATTTCGGGTACATGAATTTGACTTCAAGGCTCAAATTGGTACCTAAGGTTTTTTTTCGTCCAACTAGGTATTTAAACTTGGCTTTAAGGTTTAATTTGGTATCTAAAGTTTATTTTGGTTTTAGGGTTTAGGATTAACTTAGCTTCTAGGTTCAAATTGGTACCTGAACTTGATTTTTTGGTCCAAATTAGTACTTATGATAAATGAGTTTGTGAAAAAAATAAAATAAAATAAAAATAAAGAACACAAAATTTTACGTGGAAACCCTTTCGGGAAAAAACCACGGGCAGAGGAGAAAAAAATTCACTATGTCAAAAATTTGAATCAATACAAAAGGAATAGACTATGTCTATTTATAGGCTTGTAAAGCCATATTCTAGTAGGATTGAAACACCTTATCCTAGTAAATATAAAATAGATGGAGTTTAATAAGGTTTAAAAAACCTTATTCTAAAATAAAATAAAAGAAGTCTAGTTCTATATGGATTTTACTTTTATTTTATTTTCCATCGTATTTTATTTAAATAAGAATTAGGGTCACTTAATTCTAACAGAGTTATTGAACCAATTTGAACTACGAAGCTAAGTTCAGGTATCTATTCGGAACAAAATAAACTTAAGGTATTAAATTAAACTTTAAAGCCAACTTTAGGTACCTAATTGGAGAAAAAAAACTTTAAAATCAATTGAGGTAAAAAAAATGTATAACACACCAAATTTATACAATTTATTATTATTTTTTTAGTGAAAAGGAAGCCATAACAATACTTAGATTAAACTACCAATATTTGATAGATTCTCTGCAAACAACTACACACCCTAATTCATGTTAAAAGCCAATTTAGCGATGCGATCGACTTCTATATTCTGTTCTCAAGGAATATGTATCATTTCTCATTAAATCATTTTCGATAATATTTGCTAAATACATCTGATAAGTGCTGAATTAAAAGACCTTGAGAATGCTACTTGAATGGCCTGAATAACTTCCACGCTATCCGTCTGAATCAACACTTTGTCCCAGCTCTTGTTATGCAGTAACATCAAGTCATTTAGGATATTTAATGACTCAGCATTGAAAACAGAACAAAGTCTTAATCTCCTATTAAACCCAATAATCCAATGGCTATGATTATCCCTCAACACTCTCCCAACAGTGATTTCTCTTAAGCCCACCTTGACTGCGCTATCAGGATATAATCAGATTCAATTATTTTTTCAATGCTAAAAACGGAAGTATTCAAAGATTTTGAAACATTTAAGCAAAATTGGATAGTATAGAAAACAGGAAAAGATTCTTTTGTAATTGACCACGATTTTATTTTGCTTTCTCAAACCTTAATCAAACTAACCACATAGATTTCCCTTAATTTCAATTAGATATAAACGTAAAAAGATTTGTTTAATTAAGTAAATTTTAAGTTTAAAATTTAATTTAATTATTTTTCTAAACAACACGTGACATTACTTTATTTTTTTTTATTAGATTGGAATAATGTTATTTTTTAAACTTAAAAAGAAAAAAATAATGATTTTCGAGGTTTGGGTTTGGATGCAGGAATAAAGTATTTTTATATTTTAATAATATTTACAGATTTTATCACATATTTGAGTAAATAAAAATATTATATATTAATAAATATTATGAATATTTTATTAAGTGGATGTCCATTAAGATCATGATAAGTTTTGATGTACTTTAAATTCTAAAAGTCATTAGAAGTAGATCTCTACTTCATTTATATTTCTTATGCCTATAAATAGAGACTTTGTTGAAGCTTTATAAATATCCCGATTGATCAATAAAATATGCTCTCTCTTTGCTCTCTTATTCTCTTTGTTTTTTACTTTTTGTCTTTTTATTTTATAACACGTTGTCAACATGATTCTCTTTTATTTTATAATATGATCACTCCAAATTTATTGCTCAAGTTGTTGTTGATTGCCTTCTAAACCTATTGCAATTTCAGTCTTCAATTGAGGCATGTGCACTATAGGTAATCATTATCCAAAAAAAATTATATAATCTTTATGTGGGTGATAACGATGACGTTAAAGACCTTCAAGTATATTTTAAATGCAAAAGAACATTAAAATAATTTCTCTAACTAAATTGGGACTAGGTTAATTAGTGACACCAACTTAATAAAAGATTTTATAAATAGAATATATATTTATATATATATATATATATATATATATATATATGTGTGTGTGTGTGTGTAATTTTTATTATATTATTTGATTTGATCATGGGCTAGGAATGAGATTTAATTATGAATGTATACCAATATTAGTTTTTTAAATTAAAAAAAGAAAAGGCGATAAGATTTTAAATAAATCTATTAATTTAGGATAAATTAGTCATTGTTATAAAATAAATAAAAGGAAAAGTAAAAGAATTAGAAATAGGAGAGTAAAAGAGAACGTATGAATTTTAATTTTTTAAGAAGGAAAAAGTTTAAAATCAAGAGGAAAAATTTGATTTGTCATTCTCATATTAGAAAGAGATATTAATCAATAAGGATGTCTACAAAGCTTCTCCAAAGTCTATATTTATATACATAGAATGTATATATGATATAAAACTCTACTTCTAATAACTATTAGAATCTTAAAGTACATCAAACTTATCTTGATCTTGATAGTCATTCACTTAATGATAAAATATTCATAATAGTTGCTAAATTATTCGCGAATTTATGTTTTAGTAACTCAATATCAAAAGTTATAAAATAGTCACTGAACCATTCGAAAGTTTTTATTCAAATCATTAGGTTGTTAAAATTGCTATTATGTGGCCTTCTCTATTCGCATCACTTGCACCACTCAAAAGTTCTCATTCCCTTCTTTTCTACAATTCAATTTTTCTTTTCCATGAAACAACTTTGAATATCATGAATCTGTAAACCAAAATCCAAACAGTTTCCTTCTCCAACCTCCAACACTGACCATCAAATCGAATTGGTTTTAAGGTATATTCTTCTACTCTCGATAGGTATTAATCCACCCTACCACTACTCGTCGATAGGTATTAATCCACCCTACCAATTGTCGAATCGTCACTTGGAGCTTGTTAGCCAGACCCTTTTTTCATGAAAAAAAAAAA
This sequence comes from Gossypium anomalum, assembly GCA_025698475.1. Taxonomy (NCBI): domain Eukaryota; kingdom Viridiplantae; phylum Streptophyta; class Magnoliopsida; order Malvales; family Malvaceae; genus Gossypium; species Gossypium anomalum. The sequence continues at coordinate 69,642,721 of CM046957.1, read as the reverse complement.
CTAAATAACCAATCAACTTAAATAAAAACTTTTGAATGACCATTTTGTAACTTTTCAAAGTTGAGTGATCAACACATAAACTTACTAATAGTTTAGTGACATTGGGTGTGATTTACCCTTTAATTTAGTTATAAAAAATTTATGGCATAATGACTTATTTGGCCGTTCAACTTTACAAAAAAAAATCATTTTACTCCTCCATTTAATTTTTCACATTTTTTTAGCCCTTAAACTTACATTTTTGTCAAATCACCTCCAAATAGATGAAAAAGTTAACATTTTTTAACTTTGATGATGTGACATATACGTGGATGACACACCGACATTTAATTACTTTTTAAAGTTTTAAAATTTTAAAAAAAATTGCAAAAAGTATTTTTTAAAATTGAAAATCATTAAACTTATTTAAAAAATATAAAAATTATATATACATTTTAATATTTTTAAAATTTTAAAAAATAGTTAAATGATGGCGTGTCATCTATATGGCAATCCACATGTCGACAAAGTTAACAAATGTTAAGTTTTTTTATTTATTTTGGTGTGATTTAATAAAAATGCAAGCATAAGAATTAAAAAAGACGAAATTTTAAATGAAAAGTTAGAGGGTCAAAAAATAATTATGCCAAAATTTATATAACTCAAACTTCATTTAATTTAGATTTAAATGATCTAAATTCAAAAATCATAAAATTTAAAATAATTAAAATACAAAAATATCTGAACTCACTCAAATATAAAATTAATCAGATTCATAATCGGATCCAAAATTTTAAAATCCCACAGCCCTTCAACATTTTTTACGCATACAGATACGGAAATGGGGAAGATCTAATTGTGGGTATGGTTGCTGCTTTTCGAAGCTAATCACTTCCATATATATATATATATATATATTAAGCATTCATGCATGTGGCCTAAAATTCTATTCAGACTTTCTTCCTTAATGTTGTATTTCTTTTTTGAGGTTTTGATATTTTTGGTAAATTTTATCATAAACAATTATTATGTTTGAGTTTTTAATCTGATGTAGTACTTAAATTATATTTTGTTCCCTATATTAAAAAATAAATAATTTAATTTATGTACGTTAGATTAAACAGTAAATTAATTTTTTCTGTTAAAAATTTCATTAATTTGTATTGTTAAAAATTGACCTGAATAACAGAATAACTAGACAATGATGAACAATGATCTGTTTTTAACAGTTAAAATAGATGAAATTTTTAATAGAATGATCAATTTGCTGTTTGATCTAATGCACATTGACTAATTTGTTTATTTTTTAGTAGAGGAGACAAAATGCAGTCCAACTATAAGTACAAAAACCTCCATGATACTTTTACTGTACCTAATCTCACTATGTGCAATGATCATGAGTGAGTTTTATCCTAATATATTTCAATTATTCGTCCATTTGCATTTTATATTAATTTAATTCTATTTTATAATATAATTGTATTGTACTTGTAATTATATTGTATTTATACTTGTTAATTTGTAAAAAGAATCTTGTTTATCTTTTTTTTAAGAATCTTATTATAAGTTCTGATCATATCTGCTCTTTTTTTATATAATGCTTAGATTTACCCATAGTCCCTCCCTAACCCATAAATAAGAGGATAATGCACTTCAATACACTCGAACACATATCCTCCTACATTGACAACAATACCCATACCAATTGATGTAACGCCCCTAACCCGTATACGCTGCCAGAATAGGGTTTCAGAGCATTACTACCATTTGCAGATCACTAAAAAAAAAATTCACTTAAATACTTATCAATTCAATGCATCAATAAATATATTACCATTCAATCAATGGCTTGGCATTTGCCTAAGCATCAACAATAACACTTGTTAGTGTACTTACACATATTTCATATAAATTCTTATTTTCTCAATATGTCATATTTGAATTTAATACTCGTCTTAACTTATATATTTTCCTTATGTTAACATATAAAAGATAATCTCATATGTACATGTCATGATACATATCATTCTCTTACCGTTTCTTTAATAACATATATCATTCATTTCATTATATCAACATTTCATACACCATCATTTCCTTATATCTTAGGTATATTTATTTCGGTAATAGTTCGTATTAAACTTAACATAATTTAAATTCCATATACCTATACTTATTTCATTTATCTATCTTATAAATTATTTCATACAACTATTTTGTACATTTATTTCCATATGACCAATTCAGTAAACATTTCACATTACCATTTTGTATAACCATTTCATTTAACCATTTGTTATATTACATGAATATTAGTTGTTCAACGAGATATCTTGGCGCTTCTCTTCCACGATCTTATTTATCTTCGACATGATGCCATAGTGTCTTTCAACTATGGTCTTGCTCATTTTCTCATCATGTTGCCATGGTATTTTTCAACCATGGTCTTCTTCGCTTCCCGTCATGTTGCCATGGTATCTTTCAAGCATGGTCTTACACATTTCATGTCACGCTGCCATGGTATCTTTCAACCATGGTCTTACACATTTCATCTCGAAGTTGCCATGGTATCTTTCAACCATGGTCTTACACGCTTTCATATCAAAGTTGCCATGGTATCTTTCAACCATGGTCTTACACGCTTTCATATCAAAGTTGCCATGGTATCTTTCAACCATGGTCTTACACGCTTCATATCGAGAGCACACTCCCGCGAACCTCATCCTTACAAAGGGATTACCACCCGAGCTAAATCACAGTAATATAAACTCATAGAGTATTGTCGGGATTACCAGTCCGAGCAAATCCCCGCAACGACAATTACTCTAATGAGCTTGATCCAATTACACCCAGCTAAATTGAGACTTAATTCGGATTACCCGTCCAAAGCAATCCATTTTCCACGTATTCTTCGGAGGGCTATGTCGTTAGGATCACCCGTCCGGCTAGATCCTTTTTGCCGTCAATTCCTTTTCAGAGATCCATCGAAATTTCCTTTCATTCAATCGGGATTTCTTTCCCTTTTTATCAAATATGTCAATGTTTCATTAATTTTCATATAATGAACATTCAAATCATATTCACATCAATAACATACATTTCAAGTATTTAAGAATATAATTCAAGTTACATGAACTTACCTCATTGATTGTTCGTGTTTATGATTTCATTATTCTGATATATTTTCTTTCCATGATCAAGTCTCGTATTTGTGTCGTCCGGATCTTTATAAATAAATTTGATCATCATTTTCATTCATTTCATATTCTAATGCATTTAATTAATGCTCTAAGCAAAGTTACCATTTTGCCCCTAAACTTTTAATTAATGACGATTTCATCCTTAGGGTCAGGAAAATAAAATTCTTGCAATTTAATCCTTATTTCCAACTATTATTCTCATATATATTGATAACAGTCCATGAATTCTATAAAATATCAAAATTTTCCATAATTTCAACACTTTTCAATTTAATCCCTAAAACATGTTTTCCCCCGATCTTGAACTAAATTGATAATTTCGTTAAATTTTGTAATTTAAATAATAAAATAACCTATTTCATGCAATTTAGTCATTTTTGACATTTTTACAAAATTGCCCATAAAATTTTACTTTTATTCAATTTAGTCCCTGAGCCTAAAACATGCAAATTAGCCATGCTAGATGAATATTCATACATATTTTCCTCCTCCTCCTCTCCATTCCACATCCTTAATTTATACAACATGCAACAAGTAACATTATCAATAATTTCACTATTTACTTATATGTACATTCAAAACTGTCCATTTGCGTCATAGTCACTAAATTATTTATATATTAAGCTACAGAACTCAAAATTAAGATCCGTTAATTTTTCCTGAAACTAGACTCACATGTATTCTTACCATAAAATTTTCAGAATTTTTGGTTTAGCCAATTAGTACAGTTTATTCATTAAAGTCACCCCTGTTCTGCTGTCTGACAGTTCTGACCCTTCTTCACTGAAAATTTATTATCTCCTTGTACAGACTTCAAATTATGTTCTAGTTTGTTTCTATTAAAACTAGACTCATTTAGGATTCTATACATATAAATTTAAGCCTCTAATTATTTTTATTCATTTTTTTTATGATTTTTCAAAGTCTGAAGAGGGGAACCCGAATTCATTCTGAACTTGTCTCACAAAATTCATTATATCTCAAAATTTACAAATCCATTGCTTATACTGTTTCTTCTATGAGAAACTAGACTCAATAATATTTAATTCTATATTTTGTTCATCTTCTAATTCAATTTATACAATTTATGGTGATTTTTCAAAGTTAGACTACTGCTGCTGTCCATAACTGTTTTAGTGCAAGATATTAATTACCATGTTATAACACCCTTATTTTCTTTTTCTACATCATTTCTCATCACTTTCTCTTATTTTCTTTTCACTAACATATCAAGAACATAGGACCTTATGTAAGAAAACTCTACTATAATATTATTTCCATGATTTATCAACAATAACAAACTTAAAAACATATTAAAATCTTGATGTACTTACCTTATTCTCTTGATACCAATCTTTAACTTGATTTTCTCTCTCCTCCGGCTTCTATTTCTTGAATCCAACTTGATATTCTAACTCCCCATGCTCTCCTTAACATTTTTCTCTCTTGGTAGCTATGGAAATTCATTTGATTTTTGGGTGAAAATGGTGAATTTTTGATAAAAGGACTAAATTGTAAAGAAAGTAAAACTTTCTTTCTTCCTCTCTTTCTCTCACGTTAGTTTGCATGGAAAGGAAAGATGATGAAAATTCTTCATCTTTCTTTCCTTATATACTAAATAAATAATAATAAAATAATATTAAATATCTCATAAAATATTAATAAAATAATATTTATCTAATTAATTAATTTAAAATATCATTAACATAATCATTACATTCTAGAATTCTCTCTCTTACTAATTGACCATTTTGCCCTTCATGATCTTTTAGAATTCCATCCTTGAGTCATCATTTAATTTGGTAAAATTGCAATTTAGTCCCTCATAGTTCTTCACTTATTCAATTTGGTCCTAATTCATCCATTTTCCTTAGTTTCTAGATCATTCTACCCTTAAAATATTTACACTATTGGTCCTTTAACTTTTTCATATTTACACTTTAACCCTTTAAGTCTTGAGTATTTACTCTTAGGCAACAAAACTTTTCTAACTTTTACAATTTAGTCCTTTCCTGAATCAAGATATCATAATTTACTTCCCAATGTTGCCATAACTCAAAACTTCCCTTTTTATCACTTTATTTCCTTATTTTATTATATCAAGAATAATATATTACTGTAAAGATTTTCGGGGTATTACAATTGAACTAAAACTCAACCAACTATATAAAAAATTATCTTAAATTTTTTTTAAAAAAAATTAAGAAAAATATTGTACTATAATTCTTAATAATATTTATTAGATTCCCTTCACATATATTGAATAAACTAGCATTAACGTATACACTAATGCCACGTACTTCGTAAATAGCTTAGTGTAGTTGAGGTATAAACTATCACTAATCACTACATTAGCAATATCAAAAATCATTATAGATGTATTACCTTGATCAATCGTTAATAATTGTATTTTAATTTTACTAAAATTAAATTATATAATATCAAAGGATTCAAATAATTGGTTTGATCAATTGATTCAACCTGTTCAACTGCTCAATTCAATGATTCATCAGTTAATCGATCTAACTTCTTATTTTAGATTAGTACCTTAAATAATTTTCGATCCAATCGATCAATCTGATCTGATTCTAAAAACAATAAATTTTACAATTAAAATATATATTAAGGTAAACGCTTGTGTAGCAAATATTATTATAATATCAAAATGGGGACACTTAAAATTGTGGGTATAGTAAAGTTTGTAAATTTGATGGGCAAATAATTGAAGAAGAATAAGACATTTGTGTTATTTTGTGGGATTGTTATATGAATGCTACAGTCAATTTAAGGATCTCTTTGAATGAACGGTGCATTTATTTATTATTAATGTAAAAATAATAATGATGACGAAATATTATAACAATATTGTAACGTAAAATAAAAAAATAGATACTAAAAATAAATGTAACTTGTAAGGTAATGATTTATTTGATTCAATCAATTTATTGTGCTGTTTTTTTGAAGCTAATCACTTCCATTTATGGATTTTCTTTTTCCGATAAAAGTGTTTATGGATTTAATATCATTGCTTTAGTTCTCCATGACTGGACCACCTAAAATTCTAGCCTCAATTTCTACCCTAATTTTGTAAAATTCTCTATGTCGGTTTCTCTTTTCTTGTTCCTACGTGCGACATGAAGTTTTGGTATTTTTATGATTAAATGGCAGATTCTGGATGTTCGAATATTTAAATTTGAGTTTTATTTTGTGCAAATGTAATGTGAGTTTTCAATGCCATTATATGCATATATTATATCTGAATTTTATCCGAATCTTTTTTATTCATTGATTTTATTTTACGTTATAGTTGTTCGAATATGTATTTGTATTTGTATTGTACATATATATGTACCCTATTTATAATTAAGGGTTATTCTAAAAGGGATAGGCAAGAGCCTTGACCCCCAAAATTGAAACTTATGCGATTTAATTTCTTTTATGAATAATAAAAATTTAATTTAATATGTGATAAAATTGCATTTTGTCCCCTAAAAATAAAAATGTTATGTTTAATCCTTTTGAAAATGATAAAATTAAAAATTAATAAATAATAAAATTATATTTTAAACTTTTAAAAATTTATAATTTAATTCCAAGAAAAAATTTCTCGTTTCATTTTTGGTGATAAGATAAAAAAAAAAGAAGTGAAAAAACTACAATAGACTAAAATTAACGCCCCGTAGGGGAGACATCAAACACCTGAAGACCGTCTCTCCTTTCTTGTACTAATTATGTGATTTCATCAGCTTCTCCATTATCCTCCCTAAAAATATGTCGAATGATTTAATGACCTATACTGATAAAAGCTCGTAGATTCTTCTAACCAACGTTGAATCTAAATCATTGAACGTCGGCCTTGAATAGCTTAGACTGCCTTCATGCTATTTGTTTGAATTAACACACTATCGTATCTTCGCTCGAAAAGAAGCTTTAATCCATCTATGATACCCCAGAGTTTAGACTCAATAACATAACAAAATCCCAAATAACTTTTCTTTAATACCTAAAGTCATGACTTGATGAGGGAAAAGTTATATAAATTTTTTATTTTTGATTAAACAATTAAATTATATTTTTAGCTATTTTTAAAAAAATAAAAATTCAATTTAAACTTAATTAACAATTTTATTTTTATTTTTATTTTTTTCGTTTTGATATTTAAATAATCATTTTCTTTGCCCAAGTTTATTTTGACTTGGCTTTGACAACTTGAATTTCTTATTCATTTGATATTAAAAATTAAAAATATTTTTGTTAGTATTTTTAAATTAAATTTAAATAAATAAATCTCTTAAATAAATAAGTATTTTTCCCAAATCAGCCTAAACCGGTCCTATTGGTTAGGTAGGCTGCCTAGCTTTTGGAAGAGGTATGCCTAGAACCGTTCCTTACAGCTATATGTATCTGTTGGAAGGAGCTTGGACAAGGTGTTTCACACAGTCAGTGCATTTCATGTGCCCTCATTAGAAGAAAACATGTTGCATCATCCTAACCGTCCACAGGCCTATTAATAGCAACGAGACCCCAACTCATTTTCTTACCTTCATCTTCCCAAAATTCAATCTATAGAGAGTAAATGTTGTTATTTGCTATCCTAGTTTAAAATTTTAAATTTTGAATTTAGTCATCCGAATCTTGATTTAATCAATATAGTAAATTCGGGAGGAAATCCTCCAACCCTTTTAATGTGTATTCAATTATTTTAATTGTTAATTTAAACAATCGACTTTTAATTCCTTAAGATATTTGATCACATTAATTAAATAATTTAATCAATTTAAAAAAATTTCAATAACATAAAACATATCATTTAAATAATTTAATCAATAAGTCTATATCGTGCTAGTCAAATCATTCAAAACTACCATTCAAAACTTTTTTAATTTTTAATCTCGAGTCCAATTTCATTAGCTAAATAAAAGTATTTAAAACTTTTGAATTGTTTAAATATTTGATTTGGACATGACAAAGTTGAATAGTTAGAAAAGATGAAATCATTTTTTTTTAACTAACCATGATTTTATTTAAACATGTGAATAATTTTCTTTTTTCTAAATTTTGAGTAGAAAAAATAAAATAAAAAAAATAAAATTCATTTAATTAGGTAGGTAGGTTTTAAAATAAAATTTAATTGGCTTAATCCACTAGTTAATACTTAAATTATAATATTTTTTTAAGTTGCTACTTAATGTTTTCTTTTGGAGAAGTAGTATTTAAACTATCTTTTATCATCAAAATCATATCAAAATTAAAAAAAAAAAACAATTCAACCAATAAAAATCCTAATTTTTAAAAAAAATATTTCTTTTATTTCTTACAATCTTTTTTCTCTTTCCTTTCTCTCTTCCAACTTACATTTATTACCTCAAAAATTCTAACTGGGTGGCTTTTCTATTTCCCTTCTTTCTTCCAACCTACATTTATTCTCTTAGTAACTCTACCAACACTGTGTAGCAGAATTGGCATTACTCCTGTAAATTGATTATTTAATTGTATATTTAGTTGGGTTGTTGGTGATTATCTTAATGTAAATGGTTATTTCAACAATTATCATAAAAAAAACTCAGTCGTTCAGTAAAACAATGATGGTGGCGATCATAGTCTTTTTTTTTATTTTTTCAAGATGTTAATAACTTTACAACAAACAGATATGATGGTTGAAGTGTCAAAAGAAAAGTAGTGATGAACATTAATATAAAAGAGAAAAGTGAGATAAAAGTGTTTGTTGAAATGCTTGTTTAAATATTAGTAGTATATTTACTCTGAATCTTTAAGGTTGAAATTTTTAAATTTGTATTGAGTTATAGTATATTTCTCCAGAAAATTGCAATGTTATTAAACCAAACTGTTGAAATGAATAAAGTATAGGTATCATATGCTTCAATTTCATGGTGAAATTGATGGCAATCCTTTATTTTATAAGGAGTATATTTAATTTGTTAATTTTTTCCCTCAAATGCATATATATATATATATATATATATAGATTTATTTATTTAAATTTAGTGAGTGCATTGTATATATGGTTTTATTTTATTTATTCATTTTTGTAGATATGAGTTACCAAAAAAAAACTTAGAAGTTCAGATTTATAAGAATGGAGAGAGAAAAATAGAGGAAAAAAGCAAAATATATTTATTATTAGCTGAGATTTTTTTTTTTGTTTAATAGGGTTAATGAAATGATTCGAATAATCAGAACAAAATTTAAATACTAACATGATAAAAGAAATATAATTTAATTGCCGTAAATAAGTTAAGCCTATTTAAATTAACTATTTTTTCAAAAAAAATAAAATCTCAAAGTAAAATGGGTTGAAAGAAATTGATTTAATGATTGCTTAATATGAAATTATGCTTAAATACTATTTCGTTACATAAATCCAAACAAAGTGGTAGGATAGAAAGAAACAAAACCAAAGGGCTCCTACAATCAGGGAGCCAAGAATCTTGACTAGACCCACAACCTGCTAACACCACAACATGAAATCAACATGCACGCCTAACCTAGAGCAAGGACGAAGAAACCTAAGGCACCATCGTACAAAAAGCACATGAAAATCAAACCCATTAACGTTACTAATGCGTTGGTTTCATCATGTCACATTAATCCTCGCCAAGTAGAACAAACAAAGCCAAGAGCAAAGCTGTGATGATTGAACCTTGAGAATACTATCGGTGGCCTCTACTTGGGGAAAGAAAAGCAACCTCCATACCAAGGAAACAAAAACGTCAACCCCATAGGAAAAGAGAGGGAGCCAACATAGCTTAGAAAAGATGAAGTTGTTCATTTCTGTTAACTAACTATGATTTTATTTTTGTTTATTTTAAAATAAGGAGTTTTATCGAAATAATGTGAATTCAGAGTATTTTGATCTGAGTATTAATTAGTATTGATTTAGCTCAAATACTTTTTAGTTGGATCACCAAAACTTGAAATGAACATGCATGTCTAACTCAGAAAAAGGTTATAACTAAGCCTAAACTAGAGGCGTAACTAGGGAACTCTCTTAAAATGAAAAAAATTATATTTACACCCTTTAAAATTTTTAAAATTTTAAATTAGTAAAGATAAAATTACACTTTGACCCCTCTTAAAAATGATGAAAATTTGATTTAATCCTTATTATTAACTTTATTAAAGTTCACTTTATTCACTTATTATTAACTTTGAATATATTTTCATTAATTTTTAATTTTTAAAATTATCTATTGTAGTAGGCCAATTTTGGGCCTTACCCTTAGCCCAATACATTTAACCCCTTTTAAATTACCCAAAAACCCAAACAAATTGAACCCAATGCCCATTACAAAATTTTCAGCCCAACAACCCACAGCCCAAAACCCAAAACGAAAATACCTAACCTTAGCCTCTAAACTACCCCAGCGCCGCAACCCTCCCCACTTGCTCTGACACCAGCCCCTGCAGCACCGCCCCTGGTCATGTCCTCCACCCACCGCACCTGCAAGCAAGTAAGCAGAGAAGAGACAGAAACATTAAAAAAATCAATGTAAAAATGGGTTATAAAACCCGAATCAGATTGGTAAAAAGGGGGGCTTTTTTTTTCTCCTCTCTTTTTTCTTTCCTTGTAAACATCAACTAAAAGAGAGTTTAAGTTTTCAATAACATACAAAAAATTGCATTTCAAAGAAACAAGGGGACTCGTGAATCAAATCAAATCAGAGGCAGAGAAGGTGACCTTTTTTTTCGAGTGTTTTTCATTCAAATATATATGCACAAAAATATAAAAAGAAAATAAATAAGAAAATAAGTAAACAGCAAAAAAAAAATTATAAAAACTAGACTTTTTACCTTCTCCCACACCATACGGTGGCACGTAGCGCACGGCCAGCGAGGCTCGATGGCCGTCCGACTCCCCGGCCGAGCCCCCTCTCCTTTCTTTTTTTTTCCCCTCTCCAAAATGATTTTTTTCAGAATTTTAGGCTATTTATAGCCCACCAAAACGACACCGTTTTGGTGCCGAAACTTAGCCCTTAAACGCACGCCGTTTAGGCCTGGGTCGGTCGACCACCCACCCACTCAGATCCACAGAGTTTTTTAGCGGAGGGCTAATTGCGCTTTCAGCCCTCCGCTTTCTTATGGTTTTACAAACAGGTTTATGGTATTTTGTAATCTGGCCCTTCAATTTGTTGCGCTTCGCAATTTAGTCCCTGGCCCAGCGCAGCTTTTTTAAAGGTTTGGGAAAATTGCTTTTTAGGCCCCCATTGTTTGCAAGCGCGTTCAAATAGGTCCTTTGATTTATCTTCTATTTTAAAAATCCGCCCACAACTTTGTTTTTAATATAATTTTAGTCCTTTTTTTCATTATTTTGATTTCCTTATTAAATACTCTTATTATTTTATATTATTAATTTTATTATTATTGTTAATATTATTATATGATAGTATATACTCTCATTATGCGTGTATATATATATGTGTAATTGTACTTAGTATTTTTTATCCACTTTATCGTAATATTTTATTAATGCTTTTATATTACAATCTCATTATTATTATTATTTTTTTAAAAAATGTATATGTCTCTTATGTATATATATAAGTATATCTTTATGTAATATTAGTATTAGTATTTTTTTTTTATAATATATGCTTAACCTTGTAATTACATGTGTATATGTTATGTAAGTATTTTAATATTATATATTTTTTATACTATGCATACATACTTTTAACATTATATTTTATATGTATACTCTTAGCATATTATATATATCTTGCACAAATTGTTTTCGGTACTCTACTCTATATATACCTTTATATATTAAATGTATATTTTAGTATTATATTTTTATATCTATGTTTTAATACCATACTACATATATATTATTATACTTCATTACATAATAAGTACCCATGTTTTATTATATATATATATATATATATGTACATATACTCTTTATTTGTATTATTTTTATATGTCATATTATTCATTCTTATACTCATTATTTTCATCATTGTCACTTATATGTTATTATTTGGTGTACATACATTTTTATTAATATTATTATTAATATAAATACTTTTTTATGTTTATAGTATTCCTAATATATATTGCGTATATTCCTTTATATTATGTATACATATATCTAGTATGTATCTATTTAGTATCATTACGTATGCATTATATTTTCATCATTTCATGTATAGTTCAATTAATATAAATAATATATTTATAATATCATCGTATCTATATATATGTAGTTTTATGTACATATTCTTGATGTCATTTTACATATGTATATTCATTACGTGCTCGTATTTTATACTGTGATTGTATTTAATTTTGCATGTATTATTAGTATCTTTAACATTATTGCCATATTACGATATTCGCTTCAAAAATGTTTTAATTCTTCCATTTAATTACTCTGATTTGCTTTATGGTATTTCAAAACCCCATTCGTGTATTCTAATTAATTTCAATAATAAAGGCAGTGTACCGGTTTAATATTAAGTCATAGAATTTCATCGCTATGTTGGATGGAATTTGTCGATCTATGTTAAAACGGTATATCCTTCTCAAAAATAAAAAATTGAAAACTCTCATCTTTTAAATCTGATCACGACTAAATTTTGTATTGAACTCGTATTTTTGAAAATCGAGACAACACGCGTTTATGAGATACCAATTTTTGGGCGTCGCGAGGGTGCTGATACCTTCCTCGCGCGTAACTGACTCCCGAACCCTAATTTTTCTCTGGCTTTTTAACGTAGACCTTAACTCGGCCTTTCTCTCGTTTTTAAAGAAAAAATTTAATAGGTGTCCGATCACACCTAATAAAAAGATCGGTGGCGACTCCCGGTTTATTTTAAAATCAAATTCCCGTTTTTAAAGTTTTTTAATAAATCGCCACAATTAGCGACCCCAAACCAAAATTTTTACGTCGCTACATCTATAATTTTACCTTTTTAAATTATTTTGATTTAAAGTTTCCGATATTTTTCATTCATTTAATATAAGAAATAAATTTATATAATTATATACTAATTAATCAAAATATTTCAAATAATGTATCTATATTTTAGTAATCTTAATATTTTTCAATTATGGATTAAATTTCTATTATGTTTTAATTTCCCTTAAATACAAATATTATTTTAAGGAGAAAGGATTGTATGAAACTGTGATTTCAGGTCACCCCATCTCTTTCCAATAGGAGATTTAGATTTTTCCTCCTGATTTTTAGCATTTTTAGTTAAATTTGAATTTTTTCAGAGGAAAAAAAGTTGAAAATCAAGAAGAAAAATCTTATTTGTTATTTTGCTATAGAAAAGAGATAGAATATGTAAAATCACATTTTCATATCTTTAAGGCATTTCCTCTTTCATTATGGTTCACCTTAGTGTTACCATTAGGCTTAGAAAAATATGCTTTTTATGCTTCTTCACTAGCATCTAACAACTTTTGTAGAACATAAGATCAGTGCGTATGTTTGTGCCAACTCTACTCAATTTTTCCATGAGCGACAACAAAATTTATTTACACAGTTTCGTTTTTCTACATTTGTGGAGTCTAGTTCAATGAAAAGAATCTACTATTTTCAAACAATTACAACTAGTAAACCTAAGTCTACCATACGCCAATGATGGTGGCGATCATAGTCCTTTTTTTATTTTTTCAAGATGTTAATAACTTTACAACAAACAGATATGATGGTTGAAGTGTTAAAAGAAAAGTAGTGATGAACATTAATATAAAAGAGAAAAGTGAGATAAAAGTGTTTGTTGAAATGCTTGTTTAAATATTAGTAGTATATTTACTCTGAATCTTTAAGGTTGAAATTTTTAAATTTGTATTGAGTTATAGTATATTTCTCCAGAAAATTGCAATGTTATTAAACCAAACTGTTGAAATGAATAAAGTATAGGTATCATATGCTTCAATTTCATGGTGAAATTGATGGCAATCCTTTATTTTATAAGGAGTATATTTAATTTGTTAATTTTTTCCCTCAAATGCATATATATATATATATATATATATATAGATTTATTTATTTAAATTTAGTGAGTGCATTGTATATATGGTTTTATTTTATTTATTCATTTTTGTAGATATGAGTTACCAAAAAAAAACTTAGAAGTTCAGATTTATAAGAATGGAGAGAGAAAAATAGAGGAAAAAAGCAAAATATATTTATTATTAGCTGAGATTTTTTTTTGTTTAATAGGGTTAATGAAATGATTCGAATAATCAGAACAAAATTTAAATACTAACATGATAAAAGAAATATAATTTAATTGCCATAAATAAGTTAAGCCTATTTAAATTAACTATTTTTTCAAAAAAAATAAAATCTCAAAGTAAAATGGGTTGAAAGAAATTGATTTAATGATTGCTTAATATGAAATTATGCTTAAATACTATTTCGTTACATAAATCCAAACAAAGTGGTAGGATAGAAAGAAACAAAACCAAAGGGCTCCTACAATCAGGGAGCCAAGAATCTTGACTAGACCCACAACCTGCTAACACCACAACATGAAATCAACATGCACGCCTAACCTAGAGCAAGGACGAAGAAACCTAAGGCACCATCGTACAAAAAGCACATGAAAATCAAACCCATTAACGTTACTAATGCGTTGGTTTCATCATGTCACATTAATCCTCGCCAAGTAGAACAAACAAAGCCAAGAGCAAAGCTGTGATGATTGAACCTTGAGAATACTATCGGTGGCCTCTACTTGGGGAAAGAAAAGCAACCTCCATACCAAGGAAACAAAAACGTCAACCCCATAGGAAAAGAGAGGGAGCCAACATAGCTTAGAAAAGATGAAGTTGTTCATTTCCGTTAACTAACTATGATTTTATTTTTGTTTATTTTAAAATAAGGAGTTTTATCGAAATAATGTGAATTCAGAATATTTTGATCTGAGTATTAATTAGTATTGATTTAGCTCAAATACTTTTTAGTTGGATCACCAAAACTTGAAATGAACATGCATGTCTAACTCAGAAAAAGGTCATAGCTAAGCCTAAACTAGAGGCGTAACTAGGAAACTCTCTTAAAATTAAAAAAATTATATTTACAGCCTTTAAAATTTTTAAAATTTTAAATTAGTAAAGATAAAATTACACTTTGACCCCTCTTAAAAATGATGAAAATTTGATTTAATCCTTATTATTAACTTTATTAAAGTTCACTTTATTCACTTATTATTAACTTTGAATATATTTTCATTAATTTTTAATTTTTAAAATTATCTATAATTTTACCTTTTTAAATTATTTTGATTTAAAGTTTCCGATATTTTTCATTCATTTAATATAAGAAATAAATTTATATAATTATATACTAATTAATCATAATATTTCAAATAATGTATCTATATTTTAGTAATCTTAATATTTTTCAATTATGGATTAAATTTCTATTATGTTTTAATTTCCCTTAAATACAAATATTATTTTAAGGAGAAAGGATTGTATGAAACTGTGATTTCAGGTCACCCCATCTCTTTCCAATAGGAGATTTAGATTTTTCCTCCTGATTTTTAGCATTTTTAGTTAAATTTGAATTTTTTCAGAGGAAAAAAGTTGAAAATCAAGAAGAAAAATCTTATTTGTTATTTTGCTATAGAAAAGAGATAGAATATGTAAAATCACATTTTCATATCTTTAAGGCATTTCCTCTTTCATTATGGTTCACCTTAGTGTTACCATTAGGCTTATACATACCTCTAAACAATAGAAAATATAGGTGCCTTTGGTTGCATTAGAAACAGGCATGCTATGTCAACTCTTATAAAGCTTATTCACTGTTCTCAATTTTCTCTGCTCTTTGGGTGGGGAAAGGCTCTTTTCCTTTAACACTCTGCACAAACAACTCGTATATTTCATGGAAATTAAGTGGATAAATTCTCATGTCATCTTTTTGGTGTATATTATGAACTTTTGGTTTTTTGTTAAGTGAATATCATAGAGTGGAAATATACAAATATATAACAATAGAGAAAAGACAAAGGAGAAGAAGAAAATTACTTTATAATACGTTAACAAGTTAATTGCAACACAATGTTTAATATATAATCACTAATTATAGTGTTCTAGGCTTCCCTCAAGTATGTTTTCCGGTGGGAATGACGATGATTCTGACCGGCAGCAGCAGCTCTAGATAGCACAGAGACAATAGAGTTAAAAGCATTCGCTGCCATTCTCGACTTGATCTGACCCCTTCTCGGGATTGGTCTCGTCCCTCTCGGACTCCTGTCAACTGCACTAGCTTGAACATCTCTCACCTTGTTGCTCATGATGCCGAACTGGGCAACCCTTTCCTTCTTCAATCAACTCTTACTTTATAAATTTTGATGAACAAGGATTACAAATGTGAAATGCCTGTTTGTCTTGCTTGGTTGCTTTGATTGCTTTGATTGCTTGTTTATATAGGATTTTGATCAAGCTTGAAATGGGAATTAGTCTAGAAGTAGACTTATGCAGAGTGGTGGGAGTTGGGGTGACATGCCAGCCAATTCATCAGGCTGTAAAAGATTCCTTGTAGCTCAACTCTAGACAAGATTAATTTCATGGTATGATTTTGATGACCGGTTTTAATGCACGACGTTTCCGAACCTACACGTGCGGACCTTCAAATATAATCTAATAGCTCTCTACTAGGAATCTTGGTGCTGGTTTCTGGTATGCCCTTTTTTAATGGATAAGTAATAGCATATAATAGAAAGGTGGGATTCAATGTCTGTTTGTCTTAATTCTTTTCAACTGAAAAATTTGTGTTTGTAAATGCAATTTGGTCAGGTTTAGAGCATCATGCTTGCATGATTGTCTGCTTGGCCAAGTTGGGGTTTCGAAAGATGCAAGGAAGATCATTTTTAAGGTCCCAAGTCCCTGCCTCGTTAAATTCACCTTTATCTGTATTTTTGGAATATCAAAGCCGAAAGACTTTTATAGATGGATATAGATGGATTTAAGTATGCTTTTACATCTAATTTTTATTCTTAATAATTTAACATAACAAATCTTATTTCATTAAGATTTATATTAGATTTTTACGGTTCTACTAAGAAATGCGATGAATTATTATGTATCAAATTAAACTTGTAAAGTATGTGACTTAAATCCCAAGTAAGAAAATATGGGGATTTTCTTTTGTGTCAACTTTATATAAGGCCTCCTTTAGATTTCATCACACTCATGATGAGATTGGCATCTTAGAAAAATATGCTTTTAATGCTTCTTCACTAGCATCTAACAACTTTTGTAGAACATAAGATCAGTGCGTATGTTTGTGCCAACTCTACTCAATTTTTCCATGAGCGACAACAAAATTTATTTACACAGTTTCGTTTTTCTACGTTTGTGGAGTCTTGTCCCTTTGAAGACTAGATTACTCACTATTAAATTCTCCCCTAAGAACTTAACCTGTAAAATCACAAACATAAAAGGTTTACAATCACAAAAAGCACTTTCACAAACAATATCCCCCCTGAAACTTGCTAACATAATGAAGATTTATCAAAATCCCTATTAAATAGTAAAAATAGTCTTATACAATATAATATTAACAATCCAGGTAAACAAGGAAAGTTGACAATTAAATCTATAATGTTTCAATCTAGTCCAACTTCCTCAATCCAAGAGACTTTATATAGTCTGATCCGATTTGATCTTCTAAATAGGTTTCTTCAAGTGATATGATATTCATTGACGGGCTGGATACACACGAGTTTTAAAGTTGCTCCATATCTAAGGCGAGAATCGAATCCTCGAGACAACTGGTTAAGGTAGGAAAAACCCTTGCCATCATTTCTTTTTCTTGTTATAGTTCACCTCATAACCACGGTTGAATTAATTTTAATTTCATGTCTCATCATTACAATATCAGATCTCACTACTACAACAATTAATCTCACCGTTGTAAAGAAATGTTTTTGGAAGTGAGAAACCTATATAGGGATTTAAGATCACAATGGAATCATCACACTTTTCTATGTTAAGTGTATTTTTTTAAAACAATCTCCTTATAGGTTCTGATTATATCATTCTTTTTTTTTTACAGAATGCCTGGAACTACCCATAGCCCTTCCAACCTATAAATAGGAGAATAATGTGCTTCAGCGCATTCGAACCCATGTTCTCCTGCATTGGCATGCCAATACCAATCAAGTTAATACTCAACAGGCATGTTAAGCGAATATTATAGAGTGCAAATATACATATATATATATATATATATATATATATAACAATAGAGAAAAAATAAGAAGAGGAAAATTGCTTTATAATACATTAACAAATTAATTGCAATATAATGTTTTGTATATGCTCCCTAATTATAATGCTCTAGGCTTCCCTCAAGTATGTATTCCGGTGGGAATGACGACGGTTCGGACTGCCAGCAGCTTTAGACAGCACAATGACAATGGAGTTAAAAGCATTCGCTGCCATTCTCGACTTGATCTGACCCCTCTTCGGGATCGGTCTTGTCCCTCTCCTACTCCTATCAACTGCACTAGCTTGAACATCTCTCACCTTGTTGCTCATGATGTCAAACCGTGTTACCTTTCCTTTCTTCAAACAGCTCCTACTTCATAAATTTTGATGAACAAGGATTACAAGTGCTAGTTTATATAGGATTTTGATCAATCTTGAAATGGGAATGAGTCTAGAAGTAGACTTATGCAGAGTGGTGGGAGTTGGGGTGACATGCCAACCAATTGGTCAGGCTGTAAAAGATTCCTTGTAGCTCAACTCTAGACAAGATTAATTTCATGGTATGATTTTGATGACCGGTTTTAATGCACGACGATTCCGAACCTACACGTGCGGGTCTTCAAATATAATCTAAGAGCTTTCTGCTAGGAATCTTGATGCTGGTTTCTGGTATGCCCTTTTTTATTTCATTTCATCTGACAGGTTTTGTTTGTTTATATGCAAATTGCCTATGTTTTGTGAAGCATTGATCTGTATGGATGTAATATTTAATGGTTGTTCATGTTTGCAGCAATGTCAAATTGTTGTCGCATTGCCTTACAGGTCAAGCAACCATGTTTTAAATTATGTATACTTGATTCTGTATCACATGGTCAAACAGTTGATTCTTTTAGCTCAGGGTCGAATATCATATTGCATGACAGGTACAGAGAGAAAGCAGAACGACGAATGAGGTGGATGTTTCATCAAATTTCTATCTGTTGCTTTTGATTTTCTTAGTTTTTGTCTGCAAATGAGCTTGTTCTAAGATAAATATGTTAGAAGCTGTCGGGTTCTTGGATCAATGGTTTTATTAGAACTTCATAATTTCCAAGAGATTATGGATTTACGATATCACTTCACTCATTAAAGAACACTGGACCTGTTGAGATTGAAAACCTTGGCTCATTCTATGTGAAAACCACGTGCAGAAGAGTTAGTGGTAAAAAAAGGTTAAAATTGGTAATAAGTCCCTGTATTCTTTGTAAATTTTGAATTTAGTCATTTTTATTTACAGGACTTTAGTATTTTTACTTTTCTGATTTCAAAATTTAGGTCCAACTATTAACACTATTAAATTTATTTTGTTAAATTCAGATAATTACAACATTTTTTTAGTTGCATTGCTTCCAAACAAGTATCTTTTTCTTTTTTTAAATTTCTAAATGTCCTACCAACCAATTTAACAAAAAAAATAAAATTTAATAGGGTCTGAATTTTGAAATCTGGAAAGTAGGACTAAATTCCAAATTTGTGAAGAGTGTAGGGACCTATGGCATGTTTTAACCTTAGAATAATATATAGTAGGTTAAAATATGCCGTGAGTCCTTGTACTCTTCATAAATTTTGAATTTAATCATTCTACTTTTTAAATTTCAAAATTCAAGTCCAGTTGTTAACCTGTTAAATCTCTTAATTTAGTTTAGATTTATAGTACTTCTCGTATCTTCAATCTACTTTTTTTTACCCACACGTTAAGCTATGTGTGAATAGCTTAGTAAGTACTCAACTGAATTCAATCTTATCATTTTATATATATATATATATATATATACAATTTAATTAATTTTTAATAACATTTATTTACACAGTTTCTTTCACTAATATAACATACTTTACATATCACATATATCACTTTGTATCACATTACTTATTCACTTTGAATTAGGGGTGTGCAAATTTCGGGTAAAACCGAATTAATTTGGTTAACCGACCGAGTTCGGTTAATCGGTCGGTTAACTGAATTAATTCGGTTGGGGGCCGGTTAATAATTTTTTAGAAGTTCGGTTAATGGTTAATTCAGTTCAAAATCGGTCGATTAACCGAATTTAATAAATAATATTATAATACATAAGTATTCGGTCGGTTCGGTTAATTTTTTGGAAATATAAATTAATCGGTCGGTTAAGTCAGTTAATTTTTTATATGTTTTATACTTGTTTTAATAAAAAATAATATATATATATATATATATATATATTTTTCGGTTTATTCGGTTAACCAAAAAAGTTCGGTTCGGTTAATTTTTTTATAAAAAATTTGGTTTGGTTAACGGTTAAGGATTTAAAAGGGTCGATTAATTCGGTTAATAGTAGTTTGAGTCGGTTAACCGGTTGGTTAACAGATTGAACACTCCTACTTTTAATTACATAACCACATGCACTACATCCTCACTTCATGCAATTATTCACATGAACACTAACATATCACATACTTACAATTTAGTCCTCTCTATAGTAATTTCACTATTCTACATCTATTCACTTATTAATTTTCACTCCTTATAATTTAATCCTTTATTTTATAAAAATTGACTAGTCACTAAATTATCACTTAATCATTTCTTGTATTACTAACATACCTTTAATTACATATTCACTACTAAATTCAATATAAATATTCAATAATCTTAATCATATGGTATTTAATTATTTCATATTAAAATTTAAATACTCAAATATCCAAATTAAAATAAACTAACTTGAATTCGATTAAATACTTACCTGTTTCTTCACTTGAAATTAACATTTCTCTTCACTGTCCCAAGCTTTCTCTTCACTCTCATTTTCATCTAAGTTGTTTCCATGATTGAAAATATTTCCATAGCACTCTAGAATATAAAATTAAGCTATTGTTTTAAGGGAAAACTCAAGAAAAATGCATCTTTTCTCCCTCTCTTCCTTTCCTTTTTATTTTTGTTGCCCCAAGCTGCTTTTGTTCGACCTTCTAATTGTGTAGAAAATTCTACACTTTTTTTTTCAATTTAGTCCATTTATTCCATCATCCAATTAAATTTCAACACTTTTCAACCTTAAAGTCCATAAGTTCTCTTTTACGCTTTTCAACATTTTTATAATTTTCTTAATCGAATTGATCCTATCTAAGATGACGCCAATTCAATCAAAGCATAAATATAGTAAATATAAATAAATATTAATGTGGAAGAAATCATTATATTAGGCCCACCTTTAAAAAAGATCGTTATATTAGACCTAGTAATAACGAAGAATCACCTCTACCATTATGGGTTAAATTTTTAGGCCTAATAAAGGTATGATTTTTAGGTCGAATATTTCGTTAATGGGCAAATTAGTCCATATATGTTAGATAAAAGAAATAATTGGTCATTCTATTGAAAATCCCATCCATTTCTAGTCTTAAAATCTAGTCACTGTATGTTAGCATGAGGTACACGTGGCATACCATATGTAACTGTATAGTTATTTCATCAACTATATTGTTTTTAATAGTAAAAATGGATGCAATTTTTAACAGAAAATACTAATTTGCTCTTTAATATTATGTATAAGGACTAATTTACCCATTTTTGAGTAAAAGGGACAAATCTGACTCCTAATATATACCTATAGACTCGTCATGTGCTTGTGGAAAAAAAAAAAAAGAACAAGCAACTTAAACATTATCATGTTTTAAAATATTAACTTTTTTCCGCCTCACAATATAAAGTCAGCATTTTAAGCATTAAAATTTATTATTATTTGAAACTTTACCTCTGGTTCAAAATTAAATGTATATGGATTAATTTGTTCTTCAATCTATAGTACGGGGATCTGTCAAGCAGTTTAACCAATATTTTCCTAAACACTACGTAAATCAACACAAATGGAAAAGAATTTAGCTTCTTAATTAGCAAGAAAGTTTCCATTCGATGTTTGCTCTAAGCAGCTTTACTTGTTGTAAACGCCAAGAAAACAAAGTACATACATATATCTTGGAGTGAAATGCCTGTATATCAATACCTTGTAAGTTATCACAAAATGGTCATCAATGGATAATTCCAGTTTTTGCACGATGAGTCCCCACATCCACAAAACAAAAAGGGGGTCATCACTTAGCAACCAACCAACACAAATACATGAATTTTGAATTCCAACTTGTCTTGTTGCTTAGCTAAAAAGTTCAGTTCTCGTGACTGATGCTTATGGTTCATGTTTTTTCTCTCATTAAAAAAAAATTAAAATGATGGGAGTTTTTGTCTTATATTGAGTAATGTCTCCATACAGGCAATAAAGGTGAAAAATAATCCCATAAGAATTTTTAATAACTTTAATGGAATCCCAGTATATATATATATATATATATATATATATATATATATAAATTTCCATGAAAAAGGAACTTTGTTTCCTTGAATTATTGAATGATGATGACGACGAGTTGTTAAGCTTGGTCCGTGAGGAAAAAGGTACGACATGAGATAAGGAAATGTTCACGGGTTGGAATTGGCAATGCCATTGAAGTTACTGACATGGTTTTACTATTTATAAAGACAGATTCTTTCAGGGTTTGTGGTTATTTTTTCTAACCATATTAATTTTAGTGTTTGAATCTGTGTTCTCTTATCCCGATGATTTGAGCAGCTCGAGCACCGGTCCGATTCTTTTGAAGAAACATTGGCAAAGGGTGTTTATAAAGGAAATGAAATCATCACATGTTTGAATTCTCTAAAGAAAAACTAACCATCCCCCATGTATTAAAGGAAAAGTGAAATTTGTTGAAGGGGCTATGTGAAACTTCAAACTATTTGGGGGGATCTGAATTGTAATTTGTTGAAGGTTCCTCAATCTCTATTTAAGCTCTTAGCACCCCTCTGCCATAAACAAAAAACCAATATTATTTTTATGGTTTAATGGAGATGTGGACAATCCAAAGAAGAAACCAGGTAACCAAAATAAAACTCTTTCCAATTTAGTCCTTACATTTCTCTATCCTTCTGAAAATTTTCCTTTGCTTTAATCTGCAGGTTCTTGATACCATACTTTTGCTTGGAATAGTTCTGGTTTTGATTAACATAAATGGTGTTGAAAGCAGAAAGTACAGTGCTTCATTGACAGACTTTGGAGGTGTTGGTGATGGAGTAACATCAAATACAAAGGCTTTTCAAGCTGCCATTTTTAACCTCAGCCAATATGCATCAGATGGTGGGTCTTTACTCTTTGTTCCACCAGGAAAATGGCTAACTGGTAGTTTTAACCTTATAAGCCATTTCACTTTGCATATCCACAAGGATGCTACTCTTCTTGCTTCGCAGGTTACAAACTCCCCACGCCAATATACGTTTTATATATACATATACACACACACACACATATATATATATGTTGAAGTGCTAAGCTAAACTTATGCCAGGATGAGAGTGAATGGGCTGTCATTGATCCTTTACCATCCTACGGTCGAGGAAGGGATGCCGATGGTGGAAGATATATCAGTCTTATTTTCGGAACCAACCTCACTGATGTCGTGATAACAGGTACCGAGAACCGTAATCATCTATAACAACATTATAGTTTCATCCAAGTACTATAATATGGACTGTATGTTGCAGGTGATAATGGCACTATTGATGGTCAGGGTGTTACCTGGTGGAACAAATTCCATAAGGGAGAGTTGAAATACACCAGGCCTTACCTTATTGAGATCATGTATTCAAATGAAGTCCAAATCTCTAATCTCACATTGATGAATTCTCCTTCCTGGAATGTTCATCCTGTTTATAGCAGGTTTATTTGCCCCCTTTTGTTTGCTAGTTTACGGTTTCATGTTCCTCGGTATGCTGATGTGTTTATATCGTGTTCTAACATTGCTTGTGATTAAAATGCAGCAATGTTGTTGTTCAAGGATTAACGATCCTCGCACCAGTAACTTCTCCAAACACCGATGGGATCAACCCAGGTGAGAAACCGGACATTGAATCGGGCTATACGCATTTGAAGCTTCTTCATTGGTGTTAATAAGAGTTCTTGTTTTCCTTCAGATTCTTGCACGAATACCCGGATCGAGGACTGCTACATTGTTTCTGGAGACGATTGTGTAGCTGTTAAGAGTGGCTGGGATGAGTACGGTATCAAGTTCGGTATGCCAACGAAGCAGCTAATGATCAGACGGCTCACATGCATTTCTCCATTCAGTGCAGTGATTGCACTAGGCAGTGAGATGTCTGGCGGAATTGAGGATGTTAGGGCCGAAGACATAACAGGCATTAATTCCGAGTCGGCTGTTAGGATCAAAACCGCTGTAGGAAGAGGAAACTATGTCAAGGACATATATGTAAGAAGGATGACTATGAAAACCATGAAAATGGTGTTTTGGATGGCAGGGAACTACGGTTCTCACCCCGACAACGATTATGATCCTAATGCAATCCCTGTTATACAAAATATCAATTTCCGTGACATCGTTGCCGAGAACGTAACCATGGCAGCTAGGTTGGAGGGAATTCCAGGCCATCCATTTTCTGGGATTTGTATATCCAATACAACCATCGGATTAACACAAAAGCCAAAGAAGATTCAATGGAATTGCACTGAGATCGCTGGGGTATCAAGTAATGTTACACCTCAGCCTTGCAATCTGCTGACTGATCAAGGGCCAGATAATGCCTGCAATTTCCCAGAGGACAGCTTCACAAGTGCCATAGTGTAAGTCTATGTGTTTATACAGAAAATTTGTGACAATATAAAGTCAAGATATTAATTTCTTTCATGTAAAAATGAAATTACATAATTTATGTAAGAAACAATGATTACTGGAAGGCTCGAGTTAAAGTATCTAAAATCAACCTAAATAAAACCATTGATCAATACAACATTCATTATCTTTGCACTGAGCTCTTGAATTTCCATTACATATATCAAGAAGGAAGTTCTATGTCTGTCTTTGATAATATAAGAACCTAAAAGATCATCCTCCTTGTACTTTAGTTATGGTTCGACTCGACTGACAAGGACTCCCATGAACAATGAAGAACAATGTCACATAGGGAATTCCACGGAAAGAAGCCTTTCCCAGTATATTTCTACATGGGAGATTGATTTCTCTTAATGGATTGGATCTGGATTGAATTTTACAGATTCCCTCCAAATAAGCTCTTTGATGTGATCTTCACTGCATGATAATTGCTCAAAATCGAAAATAAAAGGCCTGGCACAAACAGGTTCGTCGTTGATATCATGAAGAGATGCCAAGTATGGGTGGCTAAGTGCCTCATCAACTGCATAATAGATTTAAGAAAATAATCATAAGTATGTAGAGGTTGAAAAGTGGGGGAACCATAAAGAACTCTATTTCTTGGTTTGTACCTGTGATTCGTCGGTCGGGGTCAAATACAAGCATTTTTTCTAGCAAATCAACAGCACCAGCTGACATATTTGGGAACCTAGCTGAAAACTGTTGTTTCCTACACTGTGGAAGTTGTCTGACGTATCTACGGGCATTATCACTTCGGAGAAATCCAAGACTAGCGTCATCGGGTGAACCTATCAACTTTTTTTTAAAAAGAATTACAATGTTAAGAACATTAACGAACTGAATTTTACTATATAAATGACAGCATTAAAAAGAAGGCCAGAGAGGTTGCTAAAAATATGCAAGAAGATACACAATGATATAACCTATGAAGACTTTCACACCATCAGGGTCATGCATGGGCAGAGACAATGCCTCTCTAGACTTATATTCGATACGAGACTATGAGTCACTGATGAGAAACAGCATCCAGAAATGAAATGCTCAAAATGACTTTTAGGGAGAAAGAAGGATGTAAAACAAAATTTCAAAGCACGTCAGCCATTGTTTTGCATCTTGAAGCAATATCATAGATCATGTAAGGCCATAGTGAGATTACATCGGCAGAAGTTGACTACCTCTGTGATGAGTCTCAGTTGATGAACATAATCTTTGCCTGGAAATAGAGGTTCTCTCGTCATGATTTCACCAAGTATGCAACCAACAGACCAAATATCAATGGCAGCAGTGTATTCTGAACAACTAAGAAGCAACTCTGGTGCTCGGTACCATCGAGTGACAACATATTCTGTCATGAAATCTGTTTCAGATGTTGTTCTTGCCAATCCGAAGTCTCCGATTTTAAGGTCACAATTTGCATTCAACAGCAGATTGCTTGGCTTAAGGTCACGATGCAAAACATTGGCAGAGTGCACATACTTCAGCCCTCGTAATAACTGATATAAAAAGTACTGCAGAGGTTCCATTCAGTATCAGTGTCATGCTTTATGCATTGTCAAACAAAACCAAGGTATAGTAGACATGCATAAATATTTCAATTGCAAGTAATAGATAAGTGCAACAAATTTCAGGGCAGAAATTCAGATTCTATTTCTTTTTTAAGGTTTCTGCATATATCTAGTCAACAGCTGCCATGCAGTATTGTTGTTTCCTCCATTTGATTTCAAAGCAATCAAGGTTTTCGCGGAAGAATGATAATAATTTTTTTAAAAAATTCCATGCAAACTACATCAAGTCCCCCTATGTGATGAACCCTTTACAAGAAAGAACTAGTTGGTTAAGTAATTAAAGAAGAAAAGATATATCAGTAACATAAATGCCCCCCAAAACTGTTTCATTCAAACCTGACAATGATCGTCTGTCAATGGTTGATCAGAGCGAATTATCTGGTGAAGATCGGTGTCCATCAATTCATAAACAATGTAAACATCATTGAAGGCATCCTTTTTTGGTGGTCGAATGATGTCCTTGATGGCAATAACCTACAGGAAGAGAATTGATAATAGTTCCAGGCATGATAAATATACAGCAGACTGCTACAAGAATAAACTGACTCACAGTAAGTATGTTCACTTGTGCAGATCAATTCACTCAATTAGAGAGGATATATAGTTCCCATTGAACATGTCCAGTTTTATATGTAATTAAGAAGTTATTTGTTATTAAAATGCTAAAAGAATAAACAGTGCAATCATGTTAGCTCCAATTGCAAATCACAATCCCTCCCTTTGATTTCCAAACAAGCAATCCAGATATAAGCACCATAATTCATGAACACCAACATGAACGCTGGCTAATAAACAGCTTTCATGCTGCATTAGATAGCCAACTCATTACCAACAAGTGTTAGGTGCAGTAGTAAGGCACATTGCACTCCCAAGGGAGAACGCAAGTTCAAACCTTGGAGATGACATTACTGAGAACATGGAGCGTAAAATAGACATGGAGAATTCCCACAAAAAGGAAAAAAGATAGCCATCTCATTAGTTGCTAAGACATTATCAATAGAATGCACATGGTGTTCCTAAGTACTACAATGTCAACAAAAAATCAAAGAATGCCAGAGAAAACAATGCAAGAAATGCGAAGGAAATGCAAACATTGAGTCATAGAAACCAAGTACTTATGAGCTCTATTAAAGGGGGAGCCGGGAAGTGGGAATGCAAAAGATATACTCTTTCTTAATTGCCTATTCTCCAAGGACATGTTAAAGAAAGGGATGGCAACATTAGAGCCTGTCTTACATTTTCGTGGTCCATGTGACGAAGAAGCTTAATTTCTCTCAATGTCCTTTTGGCATCTATCCTATTATCGAATGCATTGCCAATCTTCTTAATAGCAACCTCCTCGTGGGTCTGTGAATTAACAGCAGCACTGAAAAGGACAAAAGAAATAGAACTCACATAATTCACCGCCACACTAACAAAGTATCAAAATGACGAGCCATATATGGAAACACAAGAAAGTTCTATAAGATACTTTCCAGGCATAAGCAAAACATTATTTCATTGTTTTCTCTTTTCTTTTTCTTAACTACAACATGGCAGAATACTCTTTGAAGTGTCCCAAAACCCATAAGTTCAAAATCCTGTTCTTAAACCACACTCACTAAAAAGTCAAATTACATATAACAGACACTTACAACAAGAACTATGATGAACATAAATAAATTAATTTATGCTATAAGATTAGATAAGCTACCTATTTATTCATAAAATCAAACTGATTCTATCATGTGCCAACTGAGATCAAAGAAAGAAAATCATTAATAATAATAATAAAGGAATACCCCAAATCATGCCATCTATTGAACAATCATTAGCCAGTGAGTTTAGCAACTACATCAAGGACAAACTTTAAGCTTGCCAAGAAAGAATCTTAATTTTAGCTAAAAAACCAACATCCTTAACATTAAAAACCAGCAGATTAAGAAGAAAGATATTTACTTAACCATAACTACACAAAACATATTATCCACAAAACCAAAACAGGAAGGGAAAAAAAATAACTTTTTTATGATTCAACAAAAGGATCAATTAACCAGAAAAAGAACAGAAACCCATCAAATATTTCAAGAAAAAACATTAAAACTAGCATAAACAAATAACTTTCGAAAAAAAACTTACCAAACAATGCCATAAGCACCTCTACCGATTGGACGAAGAGGAGGAACGTACTTACTGGAAACCTCAAATAAGTTACCGTATACATTGTACTGAACATATTGACCTCCATGAGTGTGCACACCCTTGATGTTACTTCCCTCTGAACTTGACTCTTTTGTACTTGCCATTTCCTTTTCAATATTTTAACCCCTTTTTTCCCCTCTTTCAGCCTCACCCACCTACTAAGCTTGAAACCAAATGAAAAAAAAAAAACACTCTTTGTTTCAAAAACTGGGTTTGTTTTATTTCAGCGTTATATCTGAAGAAGAAGCATTGTCGGCTACTATTGTTGTGTTTCTAATTACTGTTTGGTTGCCAAATGTTGGGTTTTTAAGCTTTTTTCTTGTTTTCCTGGCTTTCTGAGATTCAGAGAAGAGTGGGGTTTTTTTGAAAATTTTTGTTTTTGTTTGAAAATCCGTGAAAAAAAGTAGACTTTTCTTAAGATTTTCAAATAAATAATTTTTTTATTTTGAAAAAAAAAAAAGGCTAATAGTTATTTTAGTGGAGAGGGACTGATTTTTTTTATTTCTTTATTATCTTTATCATGCCAGTGATCTTGTGCCACGTGTACGATTGCGTGTCATGTGTCCCGTACATTTCTTTTTTTTTTTTTTTTTTGAAGTTGTGTGCCATACATTTCATTAATTGCCAACTAACGCTTCTTAATTTATAATTAAGGTTTTGTTGACTTTTTTATTAATTAAAAATCCCTAATAAATTATAAGATAAATGGAATTTACCAAAAAAATACAAAATAATACGCGAAGGATTAGAATAAAAAGAAACTAAAATAATATATTAAATATTATCAAATTTTTATAAGTAACAAGTATAATTTGATAAATTTTTAATGTTTTATTTTAGTTTCTATTGTTTTTTTCATTTCAGTCCTTAATGTTTTTTTTTTTACCCAAATCAATATTTTAGAATTGATTTTTTTGGGTGATCAAAATGAAATCGACCTAGAAGTTCAGTGACAAAAATGAAAATGTGGACATGATTTGGCGTGTGTACTTCTGTGTGTCTCATTAAAGAGAACATTCGGGTAGGCCTTGAGCATGTTGAACATGTGTACTGTTTTGGGTCCCCTGCTAGACCTCGCGGCCCCCTACATACGAACTCCTCTGGTATATGCAAGCTGGGATCGCAAACTGATATCACGAGCTCCCCTGATTATCCTTTCCTGTATGCCTCCCACATACCCATTTAATGCGACCTTATCCAGGTTTCGAGTTGGTAATTATTGGTGTATAACACAGATAAGGGTTTAATGTTTGGATGACTTAAATGAAAGTATTGTCTAATGACAGTGATGAAATTGCAACGATTTTTTTAAGTAACCAAAATGAAAGGGCTTTTAAAATTGAATAACCAATTGACAATTTATCCCATTCTTTTCTCAAATATGAAACAAGTAAAACTTTAGGCCCCTAAAAAATATATATACCCAAATCCCCATATGTATATATATAAGTCATAATTAACTATTAAATAGAAGTTTGGACATTTTTTTATTTAAAGTTGAATAAAATTTATGTATATTTATTCATATTTTCTATATTATTAAAATAATTAAAAAAAATTACGACTTTAATCATGCTATATTATTAGTTTATAAAAGAATATATTTTTGAAATTTATCGAGTTGGCATTGGCAATCAACTTTTAATCATGTTATATTATTCTAACTTTGAAGTTATATTATTAGTTTATAATTAATCAGTATTGGTTTATTTGATTTTTTTTTGTTGTTGTATAATTAATTTTATTTGATTTTTTGTTGTTGTAATATTAATATCATTGTTTATATTATCTTTTAATATATATTGAGGGAAGGCATCTTATATAAAAAAAATTAAAAAGATGTCAATTAAAAATGGGATAAATTTCAAAAGTACACATGAACATAGAATTGTATACATGATGTAACATTCCTAACCCGTATCCGTCGTCGGAACAAGGTTATAAGTATTATCAGAGTTTACAGATAAATCGAGCCAAAAATTACTATTCACATTCGATAATAATCATATAGTCCCTTAAATGGACCCTCGAAGCCCAATATGAACAGTAGAAACGATTCGGGACTAAATCGGAAACCTTAAGAATTTTTCACGAATTTACAAAATTTTCCTTATATACAATGTCTACACGCCCCGTGTAGTCTAGAGGCATGCCTGTGTGATTAGGTCGTGTGGCTCACACGACCGTGTTCCTAACCCGTGTAACTCTCTGACTTATAAGGCATGAAGAAATTTAGGTCACACGGCCAAATCACACGCCCGTGTGCTAGGCCGTGTGGTTAATTTAATTTTCATAAATTAGGTGCAGTTTTCACACGACCATGTAACACGCCTATGTCCAAGGCCCTGTCACCTACACGGCTGAGACACATGCCTGTGTCTCTGCCCATGTGTTCAATTTTGAGCATTCTGTTTCTCATTTTTAAGGTGCAGGGGACACACGGCCAAAACACATGCCCATGGGATAGGCCGTGTGTGACACACGCCCGTGTGTCTACCCGTGTGGACGAAATTAGGTCATTTTAAGGCCACTTTTCTCACCCTTACACAACCAACCTGCACCAAACACATTCATACAATAATATATCTCAACCAAATAACCAATTCAAGCCAAAATCAAGTTTTATAACTATCATAAGCAATCACAAAATTCAATTTGCATAAATTCACTATTTTAACTTCATTCATTAACTATTATAAACTACTAATTCTTATATGCATAAAACAGATACTTATGTATCATTTATAACCTTGTTTCAAAATTTAACTCTTTCAATTCATATACATGCCATATAAACCTTTAAATACATAACAAGGTCTACCGGAGATGATCTAGATAGTGTGTCTCGTTGTGATGATCCGATCTTCCAAATTCACTTCAATCTACAAAAGACATTAACACACACAAGTAAGCTTATAAAAGCTTAGTCAGTTCATAAGTCTAAAGTAAATCTTACCAAACATGATATATTTCAAAAATATAATAGAACATTTCACTAATATTTCTTGCCAATCACAATCTCAATGATTAACTCACTTGATTAAGCTCAATATCAAAACTAATTAATTTATATCACTTTAATTCATTTATCACTTACCATTTTTTATCAAATTTAGGAAACGTCTTACGGAATTGAGTACGTTGTTCACTTGATGTTTCATTTCACTTTGACCTTGCACACTTTCTATCATGGTCTTGCCATGATTGCACACTTTATCACTTTGCCATAGCTTAGCTATGGTCTTACACTTGCATACACTTATATAACTGCCATGATTTAATTATGGTCTTACGTTCACTTTCACTGTACCATATCTCAATTATGGTCTTTCACACTATGCTATAGCTCCACTATGGTTTTACATTTCACACCTTTCCATGATTTAATCATGGTCTTATCCGTCAATTTGTCACTGATCACTGATTGAATGCACTCAATTCTACATTTCCTTTAATTTGAACTTCCATTTCAACTTTCACATTATCAAAATTTTCATAATCCAATAGCATATTTATATAAATAAAACATTATATCATTTATATATTAACAATTAATCATAAGAGTTCAACCATATGAACTTACCTGGCTAATATCGTTGAAGTTAAAGTAATTTAGGGACTATTCAGTAATTTTCTCCTTTTCGCGTTCGTCTTTGGATTCTTGATCTATAATATAGAATTTTTCCATTCATTAGCATTCGTTTCACTTCTAATTCAATTCACAATTTATGCCCTCCAATTTTTGAAATTATAGTTTTATCCCAAAATTTATAATTTTTACAATTTAGTCCCTGATCAATTAACTCATCATTTGAGCTAATTTTTCTCAATTAAAACTTTATTCCATCATTATAAACTACTATATACCCTTTGGTAATCATAATTTCAACATCAAACCCTAATTATAAACTTTTTCACAATTAGATCCTAAAAGTCATTTTCTATTAAAATCACTTAATAAAATCATCATATAATGAAATTAAAGCTTCAAATCCATGGTAATTTATCATAAATATTCATCACTTATCAATGGAAACTTTCAATTTCACTCATAAAATCAAAAACTAATGAATTCAATAGTTGGACCTAATTGTAAAAGTCACAAAACATAAAAATTACAAAGAAAAAGCAAGAATTGAACTCACATGGTGCAAAAATATGAAAAATCAGCTTGTTTCAGACCTCTTATGGAGTTTTTTCTGATTAATTATGAAGAGATCTCTAGATTTTTCAATTTAGTCACTTGTTTTATATTTAATTTTAACCAAATTACCATTTTGTCCTTAGGTCACATTGTTTTCTTGTCCATTTCTATACCCATACCGTCTAGCCCAAATTATTTGGGTCTAATTCCTTTTAAATCCTTCCTCATTAGACACTTAAGCTATTTAATCACTTTTGCAAGTTTTGCACATTTTACAATTTAATCCTTTTTAATTAATTAACTATTAAAACGTTAAAATTTTCTAATGAAACTTTAATACTAAGTCAATAACACTCCATAAATATTTCTAAAAATATTTATGGCTCGGTTTATAGATTCAAGGTCTCGATACCTCATGTTTGACCCATTTGACCTAATAAATTCTTTTAAATTCATATAATTCTCTAATTCAAAAATATTTCTAAATTCACATTTGACTCAATAATATCAATCTACTAAATTTTCAAACTTACTCGTCGGATTTAGTGATCTCGAATCATTATTCCCGACACCACGGAAATTTAAGCTGTTACACATGAACTTTGATTTTGTATAATTTTATACATGAAATTTTGATTTGATCCAATTCTTGTAAATTATTAATACAATTATTGATATAACATCGTTTTATGTTTATATATTGCATACATAAATAATTATATTTATACAATATAAAAATAAATAAATTTATTTATTTCTTTAAATGTGTATGATCAAAACAAAATTAAAGTTTCAAGTATATATTTAGAGTTTCACGTGTATAATTGTATCAAATTAAAGTTCATGTGTATAATTACACATTAAATCTAAATTCATGTATAATTTTGAGATTTATCCCATCAAAAAATATGAATATGGTTATCCAAAACTCAAAGAGAGAGATATGTTGAAGTCTTAATAATGTAGATATATTTGCAGTGGAAGAAGAGTTATTAGTTAACAAAAAAAAAAAAAAAACTTACGTTGGTCCTGGAGCTCACTATGAAGACAAATACTTTGATGAATTAGATGATTCAATTCTTATGATTAGGGGTGTTCAATTGGTTAACCGGTCCGAACTACCATTAACTGAATTAATCAACCATTTTAAACCTTAACCATTAACCGAATCGAACTAAATTTTTTCGGTTAATTCAATCGGTTAACTAAATTAACTGAAATTTATATGTTTTTTTTTTTTTGGTTAAAACAAGTATAAAACATTTAAAAAAAACCAAATTAACCTAATTTAATATATGTAGAATGTATATAAAAAATATAAATTTCATTTAATTAACCGATTTCGAACCGAATTAACCGTCAACTAAACTTTCAAAAAATTATTAACCGACCCCTGACCGAATTAATTCGATTAACCGACCGATTAACCAAATTTGGTCAGTTAACCGAAATAATTCGGCACACCACTACCTATGACTAAAAATATTTGTAATCCAAGCCGATGGATAGATATTGATACAAGCTTGAAAGACCTTTTAGTAAAAAAAAAAAAAAGTCCTATTAAAGTTGTTGATATAGATTTTTCTAAGAACAAATTATCGAACACTTTTCAACTACACGTTATATTCAAAAGTTAGTTTATTCCAAAGACTTGGACAAAATATTTTGTATTTGTTATAATATGTTTAATGTTATGCTTAATACAAGTGAACCAACTAGTGAAAATACTCATGATTGGAGAAATATTAGTATAAAGCTTAAAAATATGAAATAAGTAATCAATATATTACTAATGAGTTTATGGATTGATTTAGAAAAAAAGATTATTAAATCATTGATTTTGAAACAACTCATGCGCATATTATTGGGTCTAACTCTTAAATCATTGTCACTAATATATTGGGAAAGTCGTATTGAAAGTGTCGAAGTTATAAGATTTCAAGCTTCACAAATAAGAGATGTTTTATTGAAATTAGTTGAAGCTAGTGATGATGCTAAAGTCAAAAGTAAAATTGAATGTTTAGCAACATAAGGGCTTGAAATTTTTTAGTTTTTGTTGAGCATGACTATTTGATATGAAATATTATTTACCGTGAACTCGGTTTGCAAAAATTTACAATAAAAATATTTGCGAATTGATATAGCTATAAAAAAAACTAAAATATCTTCTTTCATTTTTTGAAAAATATAGGGAAGCTAAATTTCGAAATGCTATGACTTGTGCTAAAGAAATAATTATTGAGATGAAAATAGAACCTAAATTTTGTGAAGAATGCGTTATTCATAAAAATAAACGTGTCGAAACCATTTTTTTGAAAAACGGGAATCGACTTTTTAAAACGAAAGTTTGGAGTTGCCACCAATCCTTTTTATTTAGGTGTGATCGGATAACCTAATAAAGTATCTTATTTTTTAAAATATCGATTTTGGCCTTCGAAATTAAAAAAATGGGTTCGGGAGTCGGTTACGTACGAGGAAGGATTAGCACCCTCGTAACGCCCAAAATTGGTACCTAATTGATTAATTTATAGCCTAACGTCAAAAATTTGAAAAGATTTTAAATGCAATTTCCTTTTAAAAATATTTGAATGTACTCGGATTCTCTTGCTCTAAAGGAATAAAATATCACATCCAGCACATTACGATACGACAGTTTAAATCCTCGAATTCAAGATCATCTCGTGATTCCCAAAACTCATGCATTGAAAAGTTCAAAAGGATGTTCGATTATTTGGCCAAACCAAAAAAAAACCAAAACCCAGCACGCTAGGGCACGATTTTTCGGATTTTCAAACACGGAACATTGCCTTATTTTGAAGGCTTTTACTTAGCGATTATAAAATTTACTCAAAATATGTTTATTTGAATTGTTTGGAGAAGAAACAAAACTACTAATGCTGGCCAAATATATTGGAGTTTAAATCACGATGTGATAGCAAAAAATAAAAGCATAATCGCAAGCATAGCATAATAATACATGGCAAGAGTATTATACAAATAAATCATAATCATATGAAAATAAAGTACATACAATGGCAACACATCACACATTATACAAATATTAATATAACACACAAAAGCCAATGAATTACATGGCAATTTTAAGAGAAGTACTAAGCAAATCAACACAAATGAAATGTAGCAAGTTTTAAAATAAATAAGAACGAATAATGTGAGAAATGGAAAATGTGAAATCATTGATATGCAAACAGCAAATTTCATGTAAGAATTTTAAAAGCAAGTAGTATAGGTGAAAATTTAAAATAGACATAGATAAAGAATAGAAAAAATAAATAGTATACTAAGGAGTAATATACGAAGGATGTAATGACCTGAAATTCACGGGTACCAGAAAAGTGAGTATAGGGCCTCCGTCTTAGTGAAATAAGTTCAAAAATAATTATTAAAAATATTTATGAGCCTAGTGGTGTGTCTAATTAGGATTTAATTAGGTGAAATTAGCTTAATTTAGAATAATTAGCAAAAAGAACTAAATTGAAAAAGGGGTAAAAGTTTAATTCTAAAGTAATAGAAAATAAAAAGGATCAAAATGGCAATTAAGCCATTTACATAAATTGAGGCGGCATATTGAAATAAAATCAAAGATTTTATTTAGGTTTTATATATTAAATTATATATATATATATATTATAATGATTATTATTATAGTTTTATATTAAATTATTATGATTACTTAATTGATAATATATTATAAATAAATTAAATAGAAGACAATTGTATGGTAATAAAATATACATGTGTAAGAATTGTATTGGTACATTTGTAATTTAAATACTAAATTACTTATAATTTAAGTAAAAAAATATTTGTTAATTAAATAATTAAATTATTAAATTATGAGTTTTTTGTTTGAGAAACAAATTAAATAATGACAATTGTAATAAAATTATTGGTACAAATGTAAAATTAAATATGTATCCAATTGTAATATTAGTATTTGTTATTAAAATAGATATTTATTAAATTAATTAAATATAAAATATAACATAAAAGAATTAAAGAAACAAAACAAAAGAAACAGAGGAGAAACGAAACAGGGGAGAAAGAAGGAGAAAAAGAAAGGAAAGAAAGGAAATAGGGGAAATAGGGATTTTAAAGTTTGGAAGTTTAATAGGTAAGTCAATTTAGCCCTTTTTACTTAATTTTAATGTTTTAAAAGCTTTAAAACAAAGTTTTGATGAAATTAAGTTGATATTTTGAAAGTTATTAGATTTCTAAATATTGTTCATGTTGAATTAAAAGATGAATTAGGGGTTAAATTGATAGGAATTCAAGTTAGAAATGAAATAAGGATTGAATTGTAAAGTAATTCATAAGTTCTATGTTGTAGGGACTAAATTGAAGAAATTTCGAAATTAGGGAAATATGCTGGAAATTTTATAGTTAAATATAAGTTTAGACAAA
Organism: Gossypium anomalum; assembly: GCA_025698475.1. NCBI lineage: Eukaryota > Viridiplantae > Streptophyta > Magnoliopsida > Malvales > Malvaceae > Gossypium > Gossypium anomalum. The sequence goes on along the minus strand of CM046957.1, from coordinate 69,605,285 downwards.
ATTTGAATAGAAAAAGAGAGTGAATTGGATTATGGAAGTAATTAAGTTTAGTTAGGATTAAATTGGGAATAAGGTAGGAATTGTTTAGAAATTTAATTATTTATTATAATAAATGCTGTAAATAATAATGTAAACTACTATTATTTTCGTAGCCAACAAAGAACCTGAAGCATCAGCATCGAAAGGAAAGGAGAAAGTCATCGAGGACTAAAACGGGAGAATTACGGTGTGTATTACTATAATTCGAATTTTAATTATTATTGATTGCTGAATTTTTTTTATTGTTATGTATGGTAAGTAAGACTTGAGGTAAGTGTTATAGGCCAATTTTGGAGCCTTTACAATTACCCAACCCGTTTACATTAAACCCACCACCCAAATAATTACCCATTTACCCCTTTTACAACCCAAACCTGAGAAGCCCAAAACTCAACCCAAAATCCTAACTAACCCATTAAGCCCAATACACCCAAAACCCAAAATTAGCCCAATCCCTAAAAACAAATCAGAAACCCTAGCCTAACCACCCTCCCCCTAGCTTGCGGCGCCCTCACTTGCCCACCTGCCCTCTGACACCGCTGCAGCCCATCCGGCCACCTGCTCCACGCCACCGGCCATCCCCTACAAATCAGATAAGACAACAATATTAAACAAATTGTGTAAAGGCTATAAAAGCCCTAAAAACAGTATGTAAAGGGGGAGTTTTTGATCAATAAAAAGGATATTTCAATACACAAAAAAAAAGAAATCAAGGGCAATACAAGAACAAAAATCGGATACTCAAAATACAGGGATCAAAACCCTAAGGTGATCTTTTAATTTCTATTTTATTTTCGAAATTTTTTTTTACCTCTAAACATATATAAATAAATAAATAATAATATTTTAAAACTTAACAATAAAAAAAAAAAAAAAAATCGAATTTTTACCTTTCCGCCATCAAGACGCGGTGGTCGGCATGCATGCGCAGCGCCCTCCGATGGCCGTCCCCAAGTGACCCACCCTCTGAGAGTCCCCTCTCCTTTCTCCTCTCCCTTTTCTCTCCTTCCCTTTTCTTTTTTTTTTTTTTCCCGATGCAAATGAAAAATAAAAAAATTTTGTCTTATATAGGGGACCAAACCAATAAAACAGCGCCGTTTAGGGCCTGGTCGGTCGACCGACCCACCCACCCACTCAATCCAGCGTGTTTTTAAGCGGAGGGGCTAATTGCGCTTTCAGCCCCTCCGCTTTTCTGGGATTTCACAATCAAGTTTTTTTATATTTTAAATTGGCCCTAAAATTTAACCTGATTTGCAATCCAACCACGTTGTCACAAGCAGCGCTTTTGGAAAATTCGCAATATTATGCTTTTGGTCCCCGTGGTTTCCAGCGCGTGTTCAATAAAGTCCCTTCTTCTTTATTTTCTTTCAAAATTCGCCCAAAACTTCATTTCCGTTTCAAATTTAGTCCTTTTTTTTAAATTTCAAATTTATTTTTCATGTTATCTTTGCCATTTTATTTTTATTTATTTATTTATTTATTATTTACATTATTTTCATGATTATCATTCTTATTTTTGCTGTTATTTTTATTATTTATTATTAATAAATTATTATTATAGTTCCTATTATTAGTTCTAATATACCATATATTGCATACATTTTTATAATATATTTATGTAATCTTATTAGTAAGTTTTCAACATTATTAATATTTATGTTATGTATACATCATGTAAATATTTTACTACTATACTATATATATGTATATATATATTTTTTTCATGCTATTATGTATATATGCTTTTAGTATCATGTTTTTAATGTTGTATTGTTATATTATTATATTATATTACATATATTGTATTATATTCATATTTTTCATATATATTAAATGTATATTTTAGTATTATATTTATATATTTTTAATACCATACTACATATATATTATTATGCTTCATTACATAATAAGCACCCATGTTTTATTATATATATATATATATATATATATATATATGTATACATATACTCTTTATTTGTATTATTTTCGTATGCCATATTATTCATTTTTTATACTCATCATTTTCATCATCTCATGTATAGTTCAATTAACATAAATAATGTATTTATAATATCATCGTATCTATATATATGTATTTGTATATGCATATTTTTAATATCATTTTACACATGTATATTCTTTACATGCTCGTATTTTATAATGCGATTGTATTTAATTTTGCATGTATTGTTATTATCTTTAACATTATTGTTATATTACAATATTCGTTTCAAAAAATGTTTTAATTCTTCCATTTAATTATTTCAATTTGCTTTACGATATTTCAAAACCCCATTCGTGTTTTCTAATTAATTTCAATAATCAAGGCAATATATCGATTTAACATTAAGTCATCGAGTTCATCGCTATGTTGGGTGAATGTCAATTGACTCGTGTTGAAGCGATATACCCTTCTCAAAAAACGAAAATAAGCTAAATTTCTCGTCTTTTTAATCGGATCACAACTAAATTTTACATTGAATTCGTATTTTTGAAAATTAAGACAACATGTGTTTATAAGATACCAATTTTGGGCGTCGCGAGGTGTGCTAATACCTTCCTCACAGTGAATCGACTCCCGAACCCTAATTTTTCTCTGGATTTTAACGTAAACCTAAACCTAGCCTTTTATTTGTTTTTAAAGAAAGATCTAATAGGTGTCCGATCACACCTAGAAAAAAGATCGGTGGCGACTCCCGGTTTATTTTTAAAACCAAATTTCAATTTCCAATTTTCTAATAAATCGCCACAATTTAGCGACCCGAAACCAAATATTTTTACGTCGCTACAGTAAGTATGTGAAATTGATATGAATATTGAGTGAAAATGAAAGTGAATTGAATACCCTATTAACTAGTCGGGCTGAGTCGGATATAGTTGGCATGCCATAGGATTGGAAGAGATCAGGGATACTTCGACCTCGAGTCGGTGAGACACTTGGTGTCACTATATTTCTTCGGATAGATTCGATGAGGTATTGGGTACCAACTTTACTTCGGCTAGGCCGATGAGACACTGGGTGTCAACTATTACTTCGAACTATCCGATGAGGCACTGGGTGCCATATTGGTGTGTTTGGTTGGATCCGTGTATCCGCCAAAGTCCGAGTTACGTTAATAGGGTGAAAAATTGAAATGTGAATTTGAGGCATTGAAATGAGAAAAAGAAATTGAATTACGAATTGAAATTGGAATTGTGATAGTAAGAGAAAAGTATGAAATGTATGTTCATAAGTGATATAAATTTAAGTTTGAGAAAATACATTGATTTATGAATGATTAAATTGAATTGATATTATGAAATGATGAAAAATAAAATAAAATAATAATGATAAAAGTATGAATTAGTACATATGAAATTAATTGTTAGGTATTTTAATATTTATGTTTTTACTATTGTTGATATAATTTGAATTATGGTAATACCACTGAGTATATCCATACTCAGTGTGTGAGTTGTGTTTCTCAAGGCGCGAGTTAGTAGAAGTCAAGTGTCCCTGTTCAAAGACCTGAACATTCCGACTCCAACACAAATTTGGTGAAGTATATTTTTCTTTTGGGTAAAGGTGGCATGTACATAGGTGTTGTTTAGTCACTTGAATATGTATATTACTTTGGGTAGTGAAGGTTGAATTATAAGATTTAGATGGTTAAATGAAATGGTAAGGAAAGTATATGATATTTTGATACATGAACATTAAGTTGTTAAATGAATGAAGTTTTTAATCAATTTTGAATGATGCTATGATAGTTATTAAGTTGAAATTATGTTAATGATATAAATATTAGTTATATGAATGAGAAAAATTGGTGCTGGTTGTTTTGGTTTGAATTTGCAGGAGGTTTTAGGTAAAAATAAGCGTAAATGTCACAAAATTTTTACAAAAAAAAAAATCCGGAATACTCGATAAAGTCCCGTTCTACTTTTGATACGTGTTTTGAACTTCGAGAATTCAAGATAGGGACTTATTTATTATATTATACAATAAAAGTTATATTAATTGTAAATTATTCGTAAGTTGTCTGATATGTCCGGTAATGCCTCATAACCTCGTTTCGGCGACGGTTTGGGGTTAGGGGTTGTTACAAAGGAATTTTGAAATGAATATTAAGTAAGAAGAAAATCAAAATACATAATATACAAAATATAGATCTATCTAAATAAATAATATACATATAATGAGAAACTTATTATAAATATATGTATAGAAATAATAATATAAAAAAACATTTGAAATAAACAAAAATACATCATAAAATAACTTTAAAAGACATACATTATATATATAGATCTAAAAGGAAATGTATAATCATAAATAGATTTAAAAGAAAATACATAAAATAATATAAATTCAACAATATATACAAAAATAATAATGTACAACAATTCAAAACTGATGATATAGGAAACATTCAGATATATATATAAGTGTAAAAAAAATAATTTTGTTACGAAACAATATAAATGATATATAAAACAATATATATATATTCATATATGAATAAATAATATACATAAAATTCAAATAGATTAATATAAATAATATATACAAAAATAATAATATAATATTTGAAGCAAAGAACGTTCATAAAAGAGAATTCTAAAAAAAATAAATTCTATAATAGAACAAAACGAAAAATATACAAAAGGAAATGAAACTAAAACAGTGAAATCAATAAAATAGTTCAAAATAATATATTAAGATAATAAGACAAAAAAATGAATGATGAATAATTCATAAAAATATAAAAAATATAAACTAAGAAACTTAATTGGAATAAAAACAAAATCAAAAGGATAATTTACAAATAAATCAAATTGTTAAAACAGAATAAAAGACCGGAGTAAAATGCGCCCAAATGATCAAGGATTAAAACCGCAAATTCCCCAAATCCAAAAGGCTGCATTCAGGCAAGGACCACATTGAGTTTACACGCAAAATCCAGGGACAATTTAAAAAAACAAATAAAATTCAAATAAGGCCAAAATAAAAGTCGGTGCAATGGGGAGGGACCAGATGCTCAATTCACCCAAATCACTTAAATGCGCGGATCCTCCCTAGGTCGGGTCGGTTCGCGCGTGGGTCAGCCCCAAGGATTAAACGACGCCGTTTTATCTACCATTAAAACTAAAAAAACCATTTGAATGGCAATCTGCCATCTTAAAAAAAAAAAAGAAAAAGAAACAAAACCCTAATCCCCACTCTTTATTCCTCCTATAGCCGATTCTCAAAAGACCCAAACCCTAGCCGCCATACAACCACTACAAACAGTGGTCGACAGAGGGTAGATCACCCCACTCAAACGTGTTTAAAGCCACGTTCTAAGCTCTAGCATCTCCAACCGTAAGGAATAAAAAAGAAGGGAGTCTCAACCTCCTTTGGATTTGGGCTTAAACAGAGAAGAAACACCGACGGTGTACCAACGGTTCAGGTGAGCCTTTCCCCTTTATCCATTTCCTTTTTACTTTCTTCTTTGCAAACGAAAAAATAAAAAAAACTTAAAGAACAGTGAAAAACAAAAAAACAAAATGCTATCACAAAATTTAAAAAAGAACAGCAAATCACTTTTAAAAAATTTCTTTTGTATTGGACTTTTCTCTATTGATTTTTTGTGTCTTTTGTATTCCATTTGTAACCCCCCTTTTACAAAATCCGTATATTGGCTTTTATAGCCGATTTTTACAACTTATTTTACATGTTTGCAGGTACGTGAGCGAACACGTTACTAACGTGACGTGGTGGAGCAGTGCACGTCGCGAGGTGGTGGCGTCCGGCGCTCGAGAGGCGTGCTGCCTGCTAAAATGGTGCAAAGGGGGTTGGGATTAGGGTTTGTTTGGGGTTTGAGTAGTTAAGTTAGGTTGGGTCTGATTAATTTGAGGTTTGGGTAGTGATTTGGGCCTGATTGAATTGGGTGTGATATTTGGGTTTTGATTGGCTATAAATGGACTTTATATTTTAGACTGTTATTTATTGGGCCCCGGGCTAAAATTGGGCCCTACAAAACGATTTGATGAAAATATTGATAATAAAACAATAAAATCTCCTCAAAAAGCATCTAGAGTCGTTTATTTTTTATACATAATAGATCGATCAATTTGTTCTCTCCTAAAATCAACAGTATCCCAAAAAAGATAATTTTATATCATCCTAGAAAAATAAAATTTAAATATAATAGTTGCTTAACTAATATTAATTTCCTTAGAGAGCCACGTGGTAAACGTCGCCGTTTTGATCAATTTAGTAAATTTACCAAAAGAAGATTCTGGATCCACAGTGCTGCAGTTATGAATAAAGGGGCAAAACAGGGAAAACACTTAAGTTTAGAAAATGAAAGAGAATTCTAGAACCCGCGCAAAAAACCGATTCCAAAACCTTCCAGCTTATCTTCTCTCCCTATATAAATTTCACCTCTGTAAAATCTCAGTTTATCATACGAATCCAAAGCCAAGTTTTGAAAAACAACAAGAATCGATCGTAGTAATATTCTAGTGAGATCGCGACAGCATCTTCAATCGTGTGCTCGGTATCTCAGTTCTTCGTTTCGCTGATCGTTTGATCTGAAAGTGATGGCGGACGTGCATATGGGAGGAGCAGAGTCGGAGACCTTCGCTTTCCAAGCGGAGATCAATCAACTACTCAGCTTGATCATCAATACTTTTTACAGTAACAAAGAAATCTTCCTTCGTGAGCTCATCAGCAACTCATCTGATGTAAGTATATATATCGTTTGTTTATTTTCTTCTTTTACTTTCTTTGTTTTATGTTCCTGTTTGTTCGCTGAGAAAAATATCGGAGGAAAAGAAATTTTATTAGGATTTTGTGCTTTTTATTTGATTACTGTTAGTTTCAAGATGTTCCGTTTTATTTTCGTACTTTGGCTTTTTAAATATATGAAGTTTGAACAGCAAGTTGACGACGTTTTTGTTATTTTTTTTTTCTGGCTATTGCATTAGATACCGAGAAAAAACAGTGAGAATTCTGGTTTTAATATACTATTTTCCATTCTTTAAGTTTTTTTGTTTTTACTGTGAGGGAGAAACCGATATATTTGATATAAGAATCATTATGTTTTGATTTATATTATTTCATTATTTTTCTCTAGATATATTTATTTACTGCGTTTTATGTTTCTATTTGTTCGCCTAGAAAAAAAAAAAATCAGAGGAAAACAATTTTTTCTTACGGATTTAATTTCTCATGTGTTCTCGCGCCATCCATTTCATTTTATTTTCATAAACAAATTTTTAATGATATGTGAGCATTAAGTTTTATGTTTCGTGTGTATTTTGCTGGCCATTGTTCTGCTTGGCTACGGTGAAAATAACCTAGAGAATTCTGATTTTGGTCTGTTATATTTCTATTTTTGATATATACAAGAATCTGAAGAGTTTTGGTTTTGGTTTTTCATAGGCATTGGATAAAATAAGATTTGAGAGCTTAACAGACAAAAGCAAGCTCGATGCTCAGCCTGAGCTCTTTATCAGAATCATCCCGGATAAAGCTAACAAAACTCTTTCCATTGTTGATAGCGGTATTGGCATGACCAAAGCAGGTACATAATTTAACATTTTGTTCAATCATTTCTATTGAACTACTTGTATCAATATATATGTTAATTAATTTTCGTTAACATTGTTTTATTTTATCTATTCGAATTGGACTAGTAACTCAAATGTTCTTGCTCAGAGTTGGTGAATAATTTGGGAACAATTGCGAGGTCTGGAACAAAGGAGTTCATGGAGGCATTGCAAGCTGGAGCCGATGTGAGCATGATTGGTCAATTTGGAGTAGGGTTTTATTCGGCTTACTTGGTAGCAGAGAAGGTGATTGTCACCACAAAGCACAATGATGATGAACAGTACGTATGGGAGTCACAAGCTGGTGGGTCTTTCACTGTTACCCGTGATGTGAGTGGTGAACCTCTCGGCAGAGGTACCAAGATCACACTCTTCCTTAAAGATGATCAGGTGAGTTGAAATTTGATGTCAGTTCTATGGTACAATTTAATTTTCTTAAACATAGTTCTTGGTATTGATTTTTGTTTGTATTACATATAATGTAGTTGGAGTACTTGGAGGAAAGGAGGATAAAAGATCTTGTGAAGAAACATTCCGAGTTTATCAGCTATCCAATTTACCTATGGACTGAGAAAACTACTGAAAAGGAGGTCAGTGATGATGAAGATGAGGAGACAAAGAAGGAGGACGAAGGTGATGTGGAGGATATTGACGAGGACAAAGACAAAGACAAGAAAAAGAAGAAGGTTAAAGAGGTGACTCATGAGTGGCAACTCATTAACAAGCAAAAACCAATTTGGTTAAGAAAACCAGAGGAGATAACAAAGGAGGAATATGCATCGTTCTACAAGAGTCTCACAAATGATTGGGAGGATCACCTTGCGGTGAAGCACTTCTCTGTCGAGGGGCAGCTCGAATTCAAAGCTATTCTGTTTGTTCCGAGGAGAGCCCCATTTGATCTTTTCGACGCGAGGAAGAAGCTGAACAACATTAAGCTGTATGTTAGGAGGGTGTTTATCATGGACAACTGTGAAGAACTCATTCCTGAGTATCTGTCATTTGTGAAAGGTGTTGTGGACTCTGATGATCTTCCATTGAACATCTCTCGTGAAACGTTGCAACAGAACAAGATTCTTAAAGTGATTAGGAAGAATCTTGTGAAGAAATGTCTTGAGATGTTCTTTGAGATTGCTGAAAACAAAGAGGATTATGCCAAGTTCTATGATGCTTTCTCTAAGAACATCAAGCTTGGTATTCATGAAGATAGCCAAAACAGGAGTAAACTTGCTGACTTGCTTCGGTTTCATTCTACGAAGAGCGGCGATGAGATGACCAGCTTGAAAGACTATGTCACTAGGATGAAGGAAGGCCAAAAGGATATCTATTACATCACTGGTGAAAGCAAGAAAGCTGTTGAGAACTCACCATTCCTTGAAAAACTCAAGAAGAGAGGATATGAAGTGTTGTTTATGGTTGATGCTATCGACGAATACGCTGTTGGACAATTGAAGGAATACGATGGGAAAAAGCTGGTCTCTGCTACAAAGGAAGGACTCAAACTTGATGAAGAGTCTGAAGACGAGAAGAAGAAAAAGGAGGAGAAGAAAAAGTCGTTTGAGAACCTTTGCAAGACGATCAAAGAAATTCTAGGTGACAAAGTCGAGAAGGTGGTTGTGTCCGACAGAATCGTTGACTCTCCTTGTTGTTTGGTCACTGGTGAATATGGTTGGACTGCCAACATGGAGAGGATCATGAAGGCTCAAGCTCTTAGGGACAATAGCATGAGTGCTTATATGTCTAGTAAGAAAACTATGGAAATCAACCCGGACAATGGCATAATGGAGGAGCTAAGGAAAAGAGCTGAAGTAGACAAAAATGACAAATCAGTGAAAGACTTAGTGTTGCTGCTATATGAAACTGCTCTCTTGACTTCAGGTTTCAGCTTGGATGATCCCAACACATTTGCAGGAAGGATTCATAGGATGTTGAAGCTGGGTTTAAGCATTGATGATGATGACACTGGTGGTGCTGATGATGTCGATATGCCATCTTTGGAGGAAGAGGGCAATGAAGAAAGCAAGATGGAAGAGGTCGACTGAACAGCTAATAAATACGTAAACACTATAAAAAATCTGTTCATTAGTACATATACCTACAAAGCTCGTCGCTGAGTGTCGGGTTCCGGAGGGTGTCTGGTTTTAGTTTTAGGGTTTCGTTGGTGGTTTCATGTTGAGATGTTATGTCTGGTATTAGAGCTTTAATGAGTGCATTTTCAGTTTTCTAGCAGCCTAATGTTAGCTTGAGCTATGTCGTTGGGGCAATAAAATGTTGGACCGTTTCAAACGTGGGTTCTTTTTTAATATTTAAATATTTCTTTTCAGGTTTCAGTCTATAGGAGAGTTTATAGTAAACGATGCTCGGCATTGAGAGAGCAAATTAATCTATGCCACTATGAGCTCAATTGTGGAACGAAAAACTAAGAAACCCTATTTTTCAAGGGATATTCGTTTCCAACCGTGAGAGAGAGAGAGCTTTTGCTATACACTAAAGTAGTGGGGTTTAACGTGTAATTGGCTTCTTTAGGAAATTTGTTCCTTGAGGTAATCATATAGCAGAAACAAAATTTTCTTTTTGAAAAATAAAAAAAATACATCAAATTAAATTAATCAAAAGCATCCTTAATTTTTTTTTTTGGATTTAGAACTTTTAGTCTACTATCATAGACTTTATCATAAACCTATAAGCTTGTCATCTATTTTAAATTTAATTTAGCGATTATCTTTTTAAAAACATGTCAAATTAATCATTGTCTTTCAATTCCCATGATCCGTTTGACTTCAACAATATATTATCTTATAGATGCATGGTCATTTAGCATAGCTTCATTATGACTTTTGTACCCAACTATAAAAACCTTGATCAATCTCAAGGTCACTTCAAATTACACCATGTCGGAGGCTAACGACGCGTTGACCCTTTTAAATTTTAATTACTCCATTTTAATTTTCAATAAACCACTATAAAATTGCATATTTAAAATTTATTAACTTTAACATAAATTAATCTCATACAAACTCTACTTTAAATACTTGCTATGTATTTATATATAAACACTAAACAAAAATTAATTAACTAATAAATTGCATACTTTTGCCAACAACTTAATTTTATCCAAAGATTAGTTTGTCAAAAATAATTCCGTTGACTTCTAGAGGAAAGAAAAACTTCAAACAAAAGTAAATAAAAATAAGAATTTTCTGCATTTCTAGTTTGTTTTCTATTATCATCTCCAAATTCACACAAAATAAAATGCCAAAGATACTGATTTCGTTATATATTATAATAATTAATGTTTCTTCCGAAATTGAGGTGCACAACTTCGGTATTTACTGTCTAATTGAAACAAAGAAAATCAATACAACAAAAGCATCAAAAACAAGGGGGAAAAAAGAACATAGATAAATCTCAACCATTTGAGTGCAAAAAAGCACACCCCAAAATGAACTAGGAAGTGCCATTCAACCTAAACTGACAAAACTCATGGAAGACCTGCACCACTTGCGGAACCGGCACCACCATAACCGCCGCCTCCACGACCAAAAGCAGGCCTTGAACCAGGGCCCTGTGTATCCACAAGTTGGAAATTATATCAGTTTTAAGAAGAATAACCAAATTCATTTGGTCGATGCCTATGCATAACCACCAATATTGTACAGCCACCTCTTCAAGTAAATGAAAGATCATTAAGGGTAAAAGTATCATAAAGGCCTCTTGTATTAGGAATTTGGATTGCATTTTGCCTCTTTTACTCGAAAAATGGGCAAACTAGTTACTGTCTATTATATTAAAGAGCTGATCCTTCTGTTAAAATTTCAATCCATTTTTACTATTAAAAACAGGCCCCTGAATGTTAGAACGAGGTACACATGGTACGTCATATGCAACTATTTGATTATTTTGTCAATCACATTAGTTTTTAACAGTAGAAATGAAAAAGAATCAGTTTGCTCTTTAATCTAATATAGAATTACTAATTTGCTCCTTGTTTTAGTAGATAGGATAAAATGCAATCTAACTACTAATACAAGACCTCCATGGTACTTTTACCATCATTCAAGCAATCATGTATCGAAGCTGCATCGTTCTAAGTGAAAATGAACTAGCGTCTCTTATGAAAGAGTCCCATGACACTAAATTACAAGCTTATATTAGACATACACTCATTCAACAACTCAATTCCAAGACTTGTTTTTGATCAAATTCGAAACCGAGCAGGGTTTAAAAGAACATGGTAATATCAAAAAGCAAACAAATGATTCCACAATCCAACTATTGTAAACAACAAAAACCTTATACACAATCCAAAGATTGTCATTCAAATGCAATAACCATAACAAAGACACAATCAAGGATAATTGTTCAAAGCAAAACATTACCCTGAATGAAGGCTGATAATCAGCAGGCGCACCACCCTTATCACCGAAATCACCGCCTCCTCGTGGACCTCCACGGTATCCATCCCTGTCACCGAATCGCCTCTCACCGTCGCCAAAGCGTGGCGGACCACTGATTCGTAACCAACAAAAAACATTAACAAAGCCACTGATTCATTTGCATTCAAATCGAAGAGCAAAAAAGGAACCCCAAAACTATTACCGTGGGCGGCTATCAGAAGGACCCATGGGACGACCACCACCGGGCCTAGTTTGCTTCTTCAAAGTAGCAGGAACAATCTCAGAGGGAAGATTAAGGTAAGTCCTTAAAAATTCAATGCCATCGTTGGTAAGGTACCAGTAATAATGCATCCAAGCAAAAGTTTCACGAACGTATTCCTTGGATTTGAAGCTTTGCATCAGCTTTATTACTTGAAGATTTGGAACATCGATTTCTGGGTGTTTTGCCAAGTTGTAATCTTTTTTGGCGTAGCAAACACCCTCTGATAAGAATACGTAAAACCCAGATTTGTGAATCCAAATATGTAAATGAAAAAATGGGTTAAATTGAAATTGGGGATGGGATTTTATTTGGGTTACCTTGAAAGAGGTACTTTGATATCTCCCTGCGGTTCTTTTCTGGGATGATCTAGAAAAAAGAAAACAATCGTATTAAAGACATTTTCGTGCAACATTTTTTTTGGAAAACCAAACACAATGTTAGAAACAGAAGAAAATCACCATGATTGCGATAAGATAAAGGGCGGCGGAGTGCTAAGAAGAAGGCCTTTTTTTCCTTTAGTTCTCAGCTCTCTGATCGCTAATGACGAAGAATGGAAACCCTACTTTAAAGTTCTTATAGGGTTCATTTATTTGGGCTTGGGTAGGTTTTTTTTGGGCTTGGGTTAGATTCAATGATTTGGAATTCAACTATAGTTGAATCAGTTAAATTATTGGTTTTTGGTTCGATCAGTCTCATCAATTCACCTAATCTTAATTTAATAGATTATTTAAAAATTTTAAAATTTTTGGTCGTGTTCATTTATTTAAAATTATATATTTATATTCGTTTGTTTAATGTTTACGAACAATTTTCATAAATAATAAACAAATATATATTATTTTTTAAAATATAAAATAGTCAAATATAGATATTAATAATTATATTAATATTAATATATACAAATGAAATAATAAACAAGCTTGTTCATGAATATAAACGAACTATATAAATTTTATTCATGTTTAGTTCGTTTAATAAATAAGTCTCAATGTTTATTTATTTAACTTAATAAACAAACATAAATAAATAAAAATCGAACTGTTGATCAAGGGATAAGTGTATTTACATCCCTAAGCTCAACATCTTTCAATTTACATTGGCCTAAGTTATAACCCACATTCCAATAAGCATTATATATTTGTTAATTACTATTAGGCCACACAATGGCACAAGCACACACTTTTATAAGAATTATCAAATATGGACATAGTTTAAGTATAATTTATGAATTTTGAATCTAAAATATAAACATATATGAAAGAGAAATTAAAGGTTTAAAATATCAATCCTAATAATAATGAAAAATAGGAATATACAGTGTGGAGTGTTTTTGTTTGTGTCCTCTTCATGGAAATCAATTTTTTATTTATATGATACGGTTTCATGATTTAATGTATTAGAATTAGGTAAGTCCCCTGCAGATCAACATGTATCCTACTGACATGCTGGCTAGGTTGTGGGTTGGTATGGAAAACAAGTCGATTTGAGAATCGTATAGAGATGACTTCCATAACATATATGTAGGAAATTAAAGAGGAAAATGTTTGTTTTTTGTTTTTTTTTTTAATTGTAATGCAATACAATAGGGGAGGTTCTGATCATATCTGTCCTTTTTTAGAAAATTTCTAGGATTACTCATAGTCCCTCCTCAACCCATAAATAGGGAAATAATATGTTTCAGCACACTCGAACTCAAGTTCTCTTGCATTGACAACAATGTTTATGCCAATTGAGTTAAAACTCAATCGACTAATACCTTTTGATTTTGATTATTTTATTAGTGAATTTTACATTAATATATATATATATCTTAAAATTTTATATTAGGAAGTTAAGAAAAAATGTTTAAGAACCCGACATATAAACAACAATCAATAAAAGTCATTTATTACTATTAAATCCTCGATTAATTGGGCATTAATTTGACATAATATTCTTGCCCATTGCTTCAAAACAGCGAAAGGTCCAACACAACATACACCACTGTAAAATAACAATGATGATCATAATAAAATCTCTAAACAATTAATAATTTTATTTGCTTCAACACTTGTATTATTTTATGTTTGTGTGAAGATATATCTTTATTGTATCTATTCATTATAAGTTCTGATTATATTTTTTTTTTTGACACAATACTTAGAACTATCCATAACTTCTCTCCAATCTATGAATAGGAGGATGATACGCTTCAGTGCACTTGAATTTACGTTTTCCTGTATTGATAACAATACCCATACTAATCGAGTTAAGACTCAATCGACTATAATTTTTTAAATTCAACAACTTCAGAGTTAATTTTTTTTTTTTAATTTTACTATATTAAATGAAAAATAACAAATAGGCATTGATGAATGATGAATATTGAGACAGCTTGTCTTTTCTTTTTTCTTCTTTGATTGAAGAAGCAATTTACATATTAGAAATGATCCCTTTCCATGCTTAGGTGAAGAAAAGGAACATCTTTTAGTCATATCAATATATATGTAGAAGGCCTTCAAAGTGATAATGGCCTACCATTTGTATTACAGTTTATGTTATCTATTAACCCTACTGCTCATCCACAGCTTTTTCCCTTCCACTTTTAGGCCTAAATATTATTCAAAACTTTGGGATTTTAATCTTAATTATATGTTTTTCTTTAATTATTCATTTCACGAATAGTATCATATAATTCAAATATATATATATTAAATATAAGTAGTCTACAATATTGAAAAAAAAATTTCAATGTAGACAAATAAAAACTTTAGCCTCAGCAAGAAAAAAAAAATATAATATGTTGACAATTGATTTTATAACAACTTAAGCACGATATATTTGGGTGAATATAAATACCTAATTTGATAAGGAAATTAGTCCTAGGGGTCCAAAACGACAAGCGAAGTTAGCCAGAAAACGAAACATCCACTAAAACTAAAAATGACAACGACAAGTCCATCCCTTAAAACATCAAGACAAAATCTTTCACCAGTTTCATAAGTAAAAAAGAAAGTTTATTAACTAAAGGAAAATAAAACAAAACACGTAAGGCTAAAGCAATATAATCCAAATCGAATTATGTACTTATTTATTATTTCGAAATATTCTCAAAAACAGATCAAGGTGCCAATAAAAAATCACCATTCAAGAATCTAAAGCCAACCCACTTTCCAAAAAACATAGTTGGTGGCTTATGGAAGTTTAACAAAAATAAATAACGGCGTCTATTCATCGCAATCCAAGAAAATAAAAATATTCACAAAATAAATCTAAAAGAAAAAAAAAATTAGACTTGAAGTGAGAGAAGAAAAAATATGTTGACGGAAGATTAGACAAAGCAAAATAACAGTACTACGTTGTAGTATTATTACGTATGCAGCATTTGCAGCAACAGTTTACGAAGAAACATATGTCTATTTATGAAAATTATATGCTGACTTTGAACATAGTTTTCTGAAAGAAAAAAAAAAAACCTTTTTTTTTATTATTTTGTTGTTGAAAACTATGATGGTATCATGAAATTCTAAAAATCCAAAGAAAACTTCAATATATTGTATGCATGTAGAGATCGTTATTGTTTATATACAAAATGTGGGCAGTCAATATCAGTTCCCAAAATTTTCTATTCACCCAATATTAGTCATATATATATAATGTACATTATATGATAGGTTGTGAGTGAAATTTTTAGATTTTATTAGTGGGTTGAGAGTTTTGATATGTGTGATGTTTATTTATATATATATATATATATATATTTATTATATCATATAGTAAATTTGTCAAACCTTTAATTTATTTGTGGAATTTAAAAAATTTTATTGGCGGTGTATCGAATAATAATTCATAATATATTATGAATTATTATTCGATACACGAGTAGTGGTCTTTTTTTTCTAAATATTTATTTTTTTAATATTTTACTATAATCATAGAGGATAGTTGTCAACTTCTTAAACCTACTTATAAAGTCTAAAAACTTCACTCGTGTACCAAATATTTTCCCTTTAAAAAATTATATATATAAATGAGACACATGTTATCTCTTAACTCTGCTTGTGAAGTTAAAAAACTTCACCGCCTGTGTATAAAATAATAATTCATATATTATATGATTTTTTATGTGTAATTTACCGTACAATAATTGTAAATATTAAAAAATTTTAATAAATTCAAAATACATTAACCTCGAGAAAAATTCTAAATCAACCGAGAATACCTTATATATAAAAAAAATCTGAAAGAAATGAGTAAAAATATTTATCTAATTAGCTGTTACATTGCTTTTTATTCTTTCCTTTTCCATTTTTCCAAACACCGATAAGAAAGAAAAAAAAAAAAAAAAAAAAAAAACTGATGCATACTTAAATATGCAACATTCCCTCACATTTTCCACAAGCTCATGACCAATTAATAAAGTTAACAAAAGAAGCAAAAAAGAAAGAAAGAAAAACAAATCATCACCATTAATGATAATTTATAGAGATGAAGGGAAAGAAGATAGTGTAGTTCCCATATTTGATGATGATGAAGATGAAGGTGGTAATGGTATTGTTGTCCCTTCAACACTACCACCAATTTGTCCTTCAATAATATTATCCCACAACATAAAGCTTGAACATTGTTGTGATTCAACCCATTCATTCAACTCTTGTTGTTGTCTCCTTAAGCTCTCAAGTGTTATTTCTCCACCACCTCCTTCATCCAAGCTAGTACAAGATTGGACTTCAACAGGCACCATGGTTTCCATATTATCTATCAATGGTGGCAAATAATTATTTGTGTCCATTGTGAAAGAAGTTGGAGGAGGGGGAAATGGGACTTGAAGTTGAAGCTGCTGGTTGAGATGATTATTATTATTCCAAGTGTTTAATTGAGCTTGTTCATGGAAAACCTCCCCTCTTACATTAACATCTTGAAGTAGTACCCCTTGATCAATTGGTGTCATTGTACTTTCAAACATAAATAACGGGGCTTGAGATGAAAATAGGGTTTCTTGTGTAGGGATTGGTATTGCCCTTGTTGTTGTTGTTGCCATGTCTTGGTTTACCAGCTCAGTAATGGAAGCTTTACCTTGCGTGGGCGGAACTAAAGTCTTACGTATCTTCTTCTTGATCCATGAATTCCAATAGTTTTTAATCTCATTATCTGTTCTTCCAGGCAAGTGACTTGCTATATGAGCCCACCTGCAAATTCCTTTTGACATATCAGAAATTGAATAACATGAAAAAGAAAATCAAATTGGGAGGTCAAAAAGCATGTATTTGCTTGTGGAATTTCAACATCATGATATGGTCTTTCTAACGCCCTTTGAAAATGGTGGTGAAAACTGCTTTAGCAACTACTTAAAAACTAATCATGGAGCTTGCTTTTAACTTAATTTAAAAAACAAAAATCTTGACATTTATATAGAAAACTTGATATTGAAGTTTGCTTGTTCACTTAATTGTTTTCAAGCATCAGTGTCTCTATTCTCAAATTTTGAAAGTTCTGGCTAACTTAAGCACCGTGATAATAACAGCTAGCACCATTAGGGAAAAAGCCCAGGATCTATGCAACTTTAAAGTGAAAAAAATATTGAAAAAATGTGAAGATAAAGTGAAATGGACCTGTTTCCTACAACCCCATGGAGGCTAATGATCAACTTCTCTTCCTCAGGTGTAAACCTTCCTCTTCTTATATCAGGCCTTAAATAATTAATCCATCTCAGCCTACAACTTTTCCCACATCTCTGAAGACCTAAAAACCAATGAAAATTAAAAACATATTGCATGCATCAAAGCACTCATCAAATGAATCAATACACACACACATGTATTTACCAGCTTTCTCAGGGACTTCACTCCAACATCCATAGCCATGAGTGGTGATGAACCTAATGAGCTTTTCATCTTCCTCAGGGGACCAAAGCCCTCTCTTAACCTTTTGTTGATTGCAGCAAGAATGGTGACCCATCCTGTATAATTTAATATGGACGATGATGATGATGATAAATAATATCAACTAATCTTCTGCTTACTTAATTTTAATTCACAAATTAAAAGAAAGGAAAGAAATAGCTCTTTGGGATTTGCAAGAAAAGGAGGCAGTTGCACACCCTCCATTTAAAAGTAAGGAGAAGGGGAAGTACAAAATGATGATATGCTGACATTGAAAACACCAATGGGGTCCAATTATTCAAAAGGGAGGGTCCCTGGAAATATTTTTCATCTAACCCTAAAACGACATTTCATCGGCTTCTGTTCACTGAGAGTTAATTTTTTCTACGTAGAGTTGTATTACGTAAACCCATGTAACCATGTTTTCACGTACCCTTCCTCCAATTCTTCCAAAATCTTTCGCCTCTTTTTTTTTCTGCTTTTAAAAATATATACTTTAATTTATATTAGAATAATATTAAAAAATTAGGTTGAATATAGCTTCTTTAACACTAAAATCAATTCTCTTTTAACAATATTTAATCTAATTGTCTTCATTTTTTATGTTAATTAATTAATTAATTAGATTAATAATTATTATATAGCATAATTTACGGTTTAGGATTAAGAGTTTAGCGTAACACGACATGCTCAAGTGTTTGGAAGATTACATAACATGTGTTAGAGTTAAAATTTAGGGTTTTAAAATTTATAATTTTAGAGATTTAAATTTGGGGTTTAGTGTCTATAATTTAGATATTTAATTACATTTATTTATTAGTTAAATTTTTTTTAGAAATTATTGATTAGAATTAGAAAAACTTAACAAGAGTGTGTTTATAAATGAATTACATTATTTTAAAACAAAATAAGAATTGACCTACTTAAAAGTAATTTTGGTATTTTTGAGTTTCACTGTGTGGATTTTTAGTCCAATCATAACGTATAAATTTTACTTTATTTCATAGGAGTGTAACATCACGATTTTTAATCTTTTTTTATACAATGTCTAGAAGGTTAAAACTACCTATAGTCCCTCCCCAACTCTTAAATAAGAGGAAATACGTTTCAACGCACTTGAACCTATATCCTCTTGTATTAACAACAATATCGATGTCAATTTAACCAAAACTCAAAGTATATATTTTAGCGTGACTAATAAAAGAAAAAGTAAGTCAATTATGGCCGGAAAAAAAGGTGACAGGAAAGCATTAAGATAACACTTTTGTGAATCTTGAGGAAGGTTTCGAGATGCTTATTCTTAGCAGATATGACATAATTTTACTATTAACCATGCCCCCTCTTTACGATTTGTATCATGCAATAATATTTATACCACTTTGGACTTCTTTTGGTGCTTTTCATGATAAATTTTCATACATAAAATATAATAATAAATTGTAGATTGATAAAGTCATCTCGAAGTTTAATTCTTTATAATCATTTCTTTCTGATTTTTCTTTTCATCCAACGTATGGCTGTTCATCGGACTATTTTCATACTTTTTTTAGTTTATTTTTCTTAATTATTCATTCATTAACAACACACGAGAGAACATAAAATTTTAGAATGATGACATTCTATGTACATTCTTCATGAGCTTCGATTCATAACCTATGACATAAGGGCATAACTTAAAGGAGCGAGAAGGGACCTTGGCTCCGTTGGCTAAATGAGTAAATTGCTTTTTAGCCCATTGCCAAAACTAAAAGATTCTAATTAAGCCCTTTTAAACTTTTGATTAAATTTGAAAAATATAATTTGTCATTTTAAAATTTTAATAATTTAATTTAAGCATTTTTATACAAAATTTTAGCTTTGCTCCCCAAATTTTATAATCTTATCTCAGCTCCCTAAACAAAATTTCTGGCTTCTCCCCAATTTACGTACGTGAGAGTAGGGCTTTGAAATCATTTATAGTACAAATAGATGAATTTCCATATAGAAAACGTCAAGTTATTTTTAAAAGTATATTTTTTTTACCGTAGCTATATGTTCTCTGATTTCTCTTAAATTTCTCTAACTAGTCATTACTTTGATGGCTATGTATATATTAAATTTCTCCAACTTAAGGACAATGTTCTACACACCTCTTAATTTTTTGTGCTCGACTTTCCATTTCTTTCCCCTATTCAAACTTTAACCATGATATGTAATGAGTCTTATTGATTAAGTATAATTGGAGCACCCCAACTATTTGCTCTAACGAAGAAATTACGTTGGTAATTAACTATGTTGACTTTCAAATTATTTTTATTTATATTTTTTTAATTATTTAAGGTTTCTAGCTATTCACAGGAAAAAGGATGATATCTAAATTTTCATTAAATCTCTTATGAAAACAAGTAATTTAACATTTAAAGATAAATTCTAGAATCGATCGAGTTATACATCTAAACTATACCTATACACACAAATGGGAATTTTGCAAATTTATATTATGAACTAATTGCACCAAATTATACTATTTATAAATCAAGAGTAATTTCATAAGTTGATAAAATGTTTGATCGAGTAGTCGAAATTATTAGACCGTTTATGAAGAGAGAGAGATGTGGAAATACAAAGTTTATATATGTAAAGAGATAAAAGGGAAATGGATTGTAATACAAGACTCTCATTCAGTTAGGAGACAATTTGAGAGCTTATGAAAATGAAATCACTTAATTTTGATTTTTCTTCATACTTACTTAATTATGGGGATAATACTTATGTATCATCCCACTATTCAAAGACATGACCTCTTTTCTAATTCTATCATTTTTTTTTTTCTTCTTTATTTCTTTCACTAATCTTGATGACGCTTGCATCACGTAACTCATGTAATTCCATGTCACTTATTTTTACCAAATTTAATTTAGTTTTCTTCATTAATTGCTCCATTAAAGGAGAAAATGACAAAAGGGTAATAGTAGTTTATAGTAATAGTATATTATATCTGGATATGTTTAATGATTGGTATGAGTACTGTTGTTAATACAAGAGGACGACATCTTATTTATGGATTGAGAAGGAACTATAGGTAATTCTGGGCATTGTGCTAATAAGAACAAATATAATAAAAAAAATACAATGTTTTGTTCTGATTTATGTAAAGGAAGAAATGCCCAATATGTAGGTAGTATGGTTTATGTCACGTACTAATCTCTCTATTTGATTTGATGAGACCCATCGAAATGAATTCGAATCTCGTTTTGGAACAACACAACATAAAATTTAATCATAATTTTTGTCATCAATAACAAGTAAGGCTCTTTTCGATGTTTCAATCAAAATTTGTATGTTCCTATTTATGTATTATTTTCAATTAAATCATTAATGGAAAAGGATTTGCATAATATCAAGTTTGCTTTTAAGGTTTCTTAAAAATAGAATTAAATGTGGAATGGTTTTCGTTCCTCTTTTTCTCCTTTTCATTGATTTTCTCTTTCTTTTTTCTTCGTTCATGTCATGTATCTTTTTTCTTTTCGGTTCGCAGATCTATCATGTGTATTTTTATTGTTTTCACAAGTTGTAATGGACAGATGACATTGTCTATCGTCCATGAAACTCCATCGACCACTAACAATTTCTCTTAAAAAGTGGATGGCTCTTCCTCAGTTTCTTAATTTATTTCTGTTTTAAGAGTATTTCAAAATAATATATGATTTCATGAGTCGGCTTGGACCCGTGTTGTCTTAAGTTTTATTTTTTTTGTTTGTTTACCATTGTTTAATAAAACTTCACTTTTAGAAGTTTTTGTCGGCTTTTGTAGCAATTTTTGTAGTCTTGCTTATGCATGTAGTCTTACTTTTACAAGTGATTTTAAGGATGATTTTGTCAATATCCTTATCATATTAAGTGTTTGCAATCACTTCAAATATGTTGCTTGAGCTGTGACAGACCCAATTGTCAACGTGTCATAATGTTCATTTGATACTAAAGCTGAAGCCTTTGTTGTGTTGAAATTGATTAAACTTGCCCTTCACCACCTACAACTGGTGATTATTGTTTTTTTTCCTGAATTGTATGGTCCCAATTATGGAATGAATTTCCCTATTAAAGGAATAGAAATAAACAAAAAATATCAAATAAGTTAATCAATTTGTAAAAATTATATTCAAAATCCAAAACCAATCATATAATAAGACGTGGTATTCATTTATTTATTGTTGCTAAGTTAGCGTGTAAGTTAAACGATGTTAAAGCTTTGTGGTACATTGATACATGGCAGAATAATACAAATACCGCATTACACATTAGATAAAAGTTCAAGGGCCAACTAGAACATTAATCCATTCTAAAACGATTTGATTTTAACAATATTTCACAAAAATTGCTTAATTTCCCCAACCCTTTCAATGTACCAAAATCAACACCTTTGAAGAATTAGATTTTGTAAAGAAACATTACCAATTTTATCATCCATCATTCTAGGTTACTTTGATATAGATTTTGATACGTTAAACTGTCCTTGTTCTTACTTCCTTCGATCATCCCCAAAAAAAGAAAAAAGAAAAACAACAATAAATGGCAAAGAAATAGCTCGCAGAAACTAGGGGGTTCAATAGTTAATTATCCAAATTTGTATTATACTCAATGATCGGCAGAGTGTAATGTACACTAAGAATGATTAGTTTTTAAAAAGGGTTATTTTGTTTTCGCAGTATTTTAGACTACGTTCGGATTACATATCTGCTCATTTTGACATAATACTTAAAATTATTTATAGCCCCTACTCAATCTATAAATAGGAGGATAATGCGCTTCAACGCACTCAAACCCACGTCCTTTTGCATTGACAACAATACCCATACTAATCGAATTAAGATTCAATCAACTGTTGTTTTTGTTCTTATGATACATCAAGGTTAGTTAGAACATTAAAATAAAAACTTTGAATATATTTCTGAATTTGTATGGTTAGCTAAGGTGTGAGAAACGTTTTAAATGTATACGTAGATGGAATATAGAAAAAAAATTAAAATATGATATTTTATGAAAGATATTAAGAAGGGGTTTTGTTGATTGATGTGAATCATCTCACCACATTTGATGTGAAAATAAAAATAAAAGTTTATGAAAAGAAAAGACAATTGCTTGGATGCATCGCAAGCTAAGAAGCTTTGAAAGTAATATACGAATCATTTATAAAAAAGACCTTTATGGGAAAAGGAAGAGATTGAAAAGCTTGAATATGATTATATGCTTAGCTTTAAGGAGGAGCAATGGAGTGGGGAAATGGGCCTACCATTGAGCAAATTTTAAGACCTTGTTTATTACAAAGCATGGTTTGCTTATGTTATTAAGTCATGGATGCATTGTCTTTGGTCTCTACCATCAACCATAAGCTTTTTTTTTTTTTTCTTGAATGTTGTCCTCATGGGTTTTTAGACCTCTCTTTGTCTTGAATCTTCACTATTATTTTATGATTTAATTAAAACATCCTCTTTGTGACATACAAAACTATATATATATATGGATAAAAGAATACAATAGAGTTTAATTCCATATTGTAGGTGATAAACTCAATTAAACAACGAACCGAGCGAAGAAAATAATAATAAAAAAGATCAAACACACGAATTTTACGTGGAAAAACTCCTCAAAAGAAGATAAAAAACCACGGAACCCCATAAGAAAACCCAGAACCCCACAAGAAAAACTTAAAGTAACTAAGGCCTATTTATAGGCTGAAATTCGTAGCATACATGACTACAACAACTCTAGGTTAATTAGAGCTTAAGTGAGAAACTAAAAACAGAGTTTAATTAAGAAAAGAAAAGTCAAAATAATTTTTGGTCAAAATAAGTGGCATTCTCCCACATATATATTTTAATTTGACATAATCACTATTAGTTTCTTCGTTAAAGTGATGATGTGGGTTTCTTTTATTATTATTAAGTCACACAATTAGGGTCATAAGAATTCCAATCAACCATGTTCAACTAGTAATAAATTTATATGGCAGTCGAATGCTTAATGTTATCTTTTTTAAAAATTCCACATCATCATTTTAAAGGCAATAACTAATGATGTTTTTAAATTTAGATCTACTAATATCATTATAAAAAAAAAAAAAAAGGGGTTAGTTCTTCTAAATTAAAGTAGAACAAAGGTGCATGGCAAATTCCAAATCTCATTTATTTTCGTGAAGATGAATACCATAATTGTTCATCTATATATATTTATACTAAGTAAAAGTATCAGGGAAGCATCTTTATTTAGGGGTGGATCGCATTTTGACCCTTTTACTAAAAAAAAGAGTAAATTAATCTTTATACATTTCGAAACGTGTAAATTAATCCCTTCGTTAACTTTTATCTGTTAAATGATGATGTGGAACATTAAATCCATGATGAAAATTATTTTTTTATGGGTAAACTATAAAAATGGTCACCCAACTATGCCTTTCATTCTATTTTGGTCACCAAACTATTTTTTTTTTATTTAGTCACTAACCTTTTCGAAATTAAATATTTTAGTCACTTTAAGCTGATATGAGTTTTTTTTTTATTAGTATAGTAACAAAATTAGCCCTCTAATGTATACACATTCTATCATTTTGATCCTAAATATAAAAAATTTAACAAATTTAGCCCTAAATGTTTACAAAATTTGTCATTTTAGTTCTAATTCTTAAAAAAATTCAATAAATTTAGGCCTCAACATTTACAAAATTTATCACTTTAGTCCTAACTCTAAAAATAAAAAAAATACTTTTTAAAAAAATCATTTTTAGCCCTTTATAACCCATCAGCCAACCCATGTGAAATATAAAAAAAAAGAAGAAAAAGAGTACCCTCTTCAAGCCACTTGCATCAATTTCTTTTACTATAATTTAGGCTTCACACTAGACCAAATCAATTGATTTTGTACCTATCTAGAGTAATTGGTTGCATTACTACCCGAACAAATAATGTTTTTAATGCCTTTATTTTATTTTGGATTTTAAATCTTTTGTGTGCTTTATCCCATATTTTTAGAGTTCTTTTTCAAGTGACTTGAAAGAGGGTACTTTTTTTTCTTACTTTAATATCTCACATGGGTTAGCCGATGGGTTATAAAGGGCTAAAAATGAATTTAAATTTTTAGAGTTAAGACTAAATGGATAGATTTTATAGATGTTAAGGGCCAAACTTATTGAATTTTTAGAATTAAGACTAAAATGACAAATTTTGTAAACATTGCGGGCTAAATTTGTTAAATTTTATATACTAAGGATCAAATTGATAAAATGTGTAAACATTAGAGGGCTAATTTTGTTACTAGACCAATTTAAAAAAAAAACCACATCAGCCCAAAGCAACTAAAATATTTAATTTCGAAAAGTTTAGTGACTAAATCGAAAAAATTAATAGTTAGGTGACTAAAATAGAACGAAAGGATAGTTGAGTGACTATTTTATAGTTTACCCGTAAAAAATAATTTTTAGCATGGATTTAATGTTCCACATCACCATTTTGCATATAAAATTTAATAGAATGACTGATTTGCATATTTCAAAATGTATAAGGGCTAATTTATTTATTTTTTCAATAAGGGGGCTGAAATGTTATCCAACCCCTAAGTACAAAGGCTTCCTTGGTACTTTTATCATCTATACTATTATTTGAAGCTTCGACTTAATTGGTGTCAGTCGAGTCCTAACTCAATTGTAAAATTACCCAAAGCTCAATATTTTTATAAAGCAAAAAATATAATTTTGAGGGTATTTTTATCTTTTTATATACAATTTAAAAAAAATACATACCCGTGATGAGATTTAATCTCAAAACTTTAAAATCTTCCTTATTTCTCTCAATTTTACCATTTCAGCAACATTTTATATTCATATAAACTTTCATAAATTTATTATAGGAAATTTTTAAGCCACTAATGTACTATATGATAATTATATATATTATAGTAATGGTATTTTTCACTCTTCATATGGTGCCCCCACCTTCAAGTTTATAATGGACCTTTTGCCTTATTTGGTGCACAGATTTACCCTTCCTGCCCTATCCTTGTATGGGTCCAATGTTCTTGAAATAGAATTTCAGCTTTAAAGATCTCTCTCTCTCTCTCTCTATGTGTGTGTGTGTGTGTTTGTCTTTCTCTTCAACTTGATTTGTTGATGTAAGCACTTGGTATATTATCCTATAGCTTACATAAAGCTATGATGTTGAATTGGTTCAAGCCCATGTTCAATACCAATTATGATTAAAGCAGCTTGAATTATATGCATAGATTATTTGGGTTGGCTTTTGAAAATCATAAAATTATCACTAAACAATGACACCAAGTGGGTGATTTGCGGTAGTCACGGCAAAAGTAGGGAAAAGCAAATATTGGGTGGATGCATGGCATGCCTTGAATTCAACTTGCAACCCCCCTTCCCCATTGATATCTCTTTAAAGCATGCCTGCAATGGTGAGAGGGCCTAGGAGACAGAATGAAAAGTTGGGAAATTAGAATCTTTGGGGGAATTGAAACAAAGGATGAATTTTATAGACTTAATTAGCTTTTGGGTCTAAAATAAATCTTGTTCTTTTGAATATACAATGATGATGACTCACTGACTTAATTGTTCTAAGAGGGGTATCTATGCTAATTGCTAAAGTTACTTTTACCTAATGACCTCGGTGTTAATGTCACTTTAGTTTCTCATATCACCAATTCATGTTTTGTGTTTGAACATAATAAAATTATAAAGATAGGCTTTACATAAATCATGCAAATTAAATTTCACGGCATAAAGCGAATTCGATATTGATCGAGTTAAATCGGCTAATAGCAAACTTTTTACTGAATTCGGGTAATTGTCGTATACTTGCAAACTTAAAACTTCAGGAATATAACATTTCGCCATATGATCAGTCACTTCATTATGAATTCTTAGAATATGATGGATTTTCACTTTCCACCTCTTTCTCAGGATTTGATGTAGCAAACGTAACTCAATCAAACTGTTATTTTCTCCCCTACCAACCAAAAGTAACTCCACCAGTAATGCGTTATCACTTCCAACCTCTATCTATCTAAACCCCTTATCTTAGCCCATAATTAGATATATATTGTAATTAATAATAAGTGTTGGTTGCAGTAATTAAACATATTGCATTTTTAAGAAAAAATGCATGTTCGAACTTTAGAGACGACATTATTGAATGAAGCAACTATAAACTCTGAACATAAATTATAAAACGAACATAAAGAATATAAAAAAATTATAATTATAAACTATCATAACATCAAATATAAAATATTCAATGATGCAATCCACCTTATTTAAATTGAGCTAAGTTAAAATCCAAAACCTTTTTTATTTTTAAATCCCAAGCCCAAACTCGTATTAGGGTAATAATGGGTTCTTGGTGTAAGCTCTTATGGCTCATTCTATAAGCTTAGCAATTGCAAAATCATGTTGATGAGTTTTAGTCAAAGCCCATTCAAGTACCAACTCCCAACAATAAGATAAAGTGGTGATGGTATTCAAAAACAAAACCTGTTTTATTTAGCAACTTTGTCGTGTCTACCAAAAAAGGAAACTCTATTGCCTAATATTTTGACATGTGTACAGCCCAAAAAAATTGCCTTGTGTATTGTATGTATTTTTTTTAATATTAATTTAATTTACATTTATATTCAAATTTGTATTTGCTTGATTTATTGTTATCCTAGTTTGTTGATACAAGGCACAATCACTACAGGAAAATAGGGCTTTAGCGGCGTTTTTAGTGGCGTTTGAGCAAAGAACGCTGCAAATGTTTTACATTAGTGGCGCTTGCAATAAAGCGCCGCAAAAAAGAGCAATAGTGGCGTTTTTGAACTAAACGCCGCTAAAATCGAGAATAGCGGCGTTTTGGCTGAAAAAACGCCGCTACAAATCGAATAATAGCGCGCTTTCTTAAAGACGCCGCTATAGGTCGAGGTTTTTAGCGCGCTTTAATAAAAACGCCGCTATAGGTCCAGGTTTTAGCGCGCTTTGTGAAAAACGCCACTATAGGTCAAGGTTTTAGCGCGCTTTGTGAAAAACGCCACTATAGGTCAAGGTTTTAGCGGCGCTTTGCAAAACGCCACTATAGGTCAAGGCTTTAGCGCGCTTTGATAAAAACGCCGCTATAGGTCAGGTTTTTAGCGCGCTTTGATAAAAACGCCGCTATATGTCTGTTTTAGCGCGCTATTGAAAAAAAATGCAAAAAGTGATTTAGTTTATGGGTTTATGGTTTAGTATTTAGGGCCTAGAGTTTAGGATTTGGAATTTGGGGTTTGGAATTTAGAGGTAAATATGATAAACTACTTAACTTGTGTATCATGGATTTTTTTAATTTATAATATAAATCTAAATAAGATAAATATAAATTATTATTTTAAAAATAGGTATATATATATGTTTTTAATTTAGGGGTTATGCTATTAGGGATTAGAGGTTATGATTAATGATAAAAAATTAATTTATTTTAGAGTTTTGGTAAGCATTAAGATCCTATTTGAATTACTTTTGTCCCTTGTTATATATATATATATTAAACTTCTAATATATATTAATATTAATTATAATATATATTTAGGTGTAAGTTTAGGTTAAGGGGTTTAAGAAAATGATACTATTAGCTAGCTAGCTAGAAATTAATCAAGAACATTTGGATTTTACTAAGATTCAAGCTATTTTGTATATACTCATATTATTTAATATAAGAATATAAACATATATATATGTGTGTTTTAATTTGTACTACACCAACATTGGCCACACGAATTCCAAAAATATGTCTCTACGATTATGGTTTAGGGTTAACAGCTTTTAAAGTACAATTTATAGTTTGGGCTTTATGGTCTAGGAGTTATGGTTGGTTTAGAGGTTACCAAATGGTTTTGGGGTTTAACGCTTTGGGGTTAGGGGTTTTGTGTTTGTGGTCCAAGGATTAGGTTTAGAGTCTCAAGTTTAGGGTTTAAAATTTAGAGTATAATTTTGGATTTTAATGTAGAAGATATAAATGTATATATATAAGATAAATATATATAAATTATTATTTTAAAAAATATATAAAAATATATATGAAAAGTGGTTTAGTGTGCAATTGTGTACATGAACTGTAATTTGATCGATCTAGATCTTGTAAAATATTTACACGTTATTGATATAATAAATAGCATCATGTTTTTATTTAATTAATTTATATGCATACATAATATGTATTTTAAAATGTGTATTAAATCAAAATTAAAATTTTAACTATAGTTAGGGTTTAGAGTGTAAGTTTATAGTTTGAGGTTTAAATTAGTTTAAGGTATATTATTATTGAAGACTGAACCAATATTTAGAATTTTATGATATTCTTGCGAATTTGTACTAAACCTAATATATTGAAGATTGAAATATATATTTTGTACATCACAGTAACATTATTTAGATATAATTTAAAAGAAATTCTAAATATATATAGTTTTAAATTTTGATCAATTTTTATAAAATATTCACGTATTAGCGGCGTTTATACATAAAACGCCGCAAAAGATAGGAAATAGCGGCGTTTTTTTAGAAAACGCCATAAAACTTCAACATACATTAGAGTAAAACGGTGTCGTTTACTCTGAATAGTAGCGGCTTTAGCAGCGTTTCTAATATAAACGCCAGAACTCGTATTAGAACGGCGCCGTTTTGTAGTGTAGATAAAAGGGCGTTAGTGGCGCTTTCTTGAAACGCCGCAAAGGGGCTCATTATCGGCGCGCTTCTCAAAACGCCACAAAATTTCCTTATTTGAAACGGCGTCTGCTTTCTCTCCCGTGGTTTATCCCTTTACCCAAATCGCCCTCAATTTTTGCTAAGTAATTTTCCCCTCGTCTCTTCCTTCCCTAAATCCCTAAAACAGAAAACCCCTATTTCTTTTTCCCCAAATCATCCCCTAATTCCCCAAACCCGAAATCCCTAAAATTTTTCCCAAGTCCCCTTTTTTTCCCTTAATCTGTTCCCCCATCCCCGAAATCCCTAATCATTTTCCCTTTCCTCTCTCGCCGACTGGTGATGTTATGAAAAATTAGCAAAGCACTTCTCTCTCACTCGATTTCGTCTGAACCAAAACCAGGAGAGCCAACTCTTCATACGTCAACTATTCACCGATCGATCCCAAACTTTCAGGTAACTGCTAAGCCATATCGCTTTTTTCTTTCACTTTATTCGTTGGGTCCTTGAAGCTTCAACAGTATTTCATTTGGTTTGAAATGGTTCGAAATGGGTTTGATCTCGATGGTTATACCCTTGTTTTAAGAAAACCCAATACACGGTCCGTGTTTCTAGTGTTGCTTTTTAACTTATTGATTGAAAATATGGTCTATATTTCTTTTCCCGCTTAAATGAAAATAAGGTCTCCTTGCTCTATAAATCTAAACACCGACATTAATTAGCTTCTTTGCTATAATCTGCTCATTTTAAATTGTGAGATATGGACGATGAATCGTGCAAATTCAAATACAAGTGGATATTTTATTTGTTTTTTTATGGATTCGATTTATAGAATTCAATTTCCTTTTGTAGATAACTAGATTTAGATTTAAATCGTGTACTATCGTGGGTTATGGATTCGGATTTTTCCTTTTGCAGGTAGATGTTCGATAAGTTGTTTGAATGGGATTAATATTCTTTTGTAGATGTCTAGTAATAGTCAATCAAGAGCAATCTTAGCCGAGTTTGGTTGTATGTTGAGTTGTCAAAGTTATTTGTTCAAAACCATTCCTTCTCTTGGTCGCATTTTTGCGCTTATTGCTTTGCTTAATTGAAATCATAGATTGCAAACTTACTTCTTGTCTTTATTAGGCCATCACAGACAAAGCAGAAAATTTTAGAATCCCAAAATTTGAGTAGCTCAAAGTGCACTCCCTATTGTGAGGATGAGGAGACCCATACGTCAAAAGGGCCACCTGTAATAGAAGCATATTGTTTTGATGAGGTTGACATGAAAAATTAAATGCTTTCAATTCTCTATCCAAGTATGATAGGAATCGATATATTGCCTTAGTATGTGCTTAATACATGATCAAAGATACCACCTATGACAAATAAGGACCTTAATATTGATTGAATTAATTGATAGTAGTTGTATATTTTGTGGGATATTAGCATCAATATTTAAAATAGAGGAAAGTAAATTATTTATATTTGTCCTATCAAAATGTTGGAAAAACAATTCCAATGATTAAAATTTTATATTAAATTAATTTTATTTTAAAAATTCCTAGCAGTAGTCATTGCATTCATAATAGGAAATATTTATACCAAATTGCAATGATAATATGTATACAATGTAACTTATCATGTTTTAATGGTATTGAGCTTGGTCATATTTCTCCTCACAATGGTCTTCATTAGGGTGATCACATTTATCTGTCTTTCCTCCTAGAATTTTAACTATGATTTTTAGTGGAAAATCCAAAGAACTTCAGTTATTCCAACAAAACCACCCTTTGTCCCCTTCTTTATCTCTCTTTATATTTTTCTCTCTTTTTTTACTTAATTCGGATTTTTAATTTTCGTTCTCATGATACCATTGTTGACGTAGCTTTATTTTAGTAATTCTTGTACCTTCTATTTTTTTTATCATTTTATTTGTTTATTCCCACTTGTTATTAGCAAATATAATTAATATTATACCAATCATTAAATATTGTTTATTTTTAGAACTCATTTGATTGTTTTGTCGACCAGAAACAGACTTATGTTCTTCAAATGCAATGAGTAGGGAAGTCTATCGACATTATTAGAGATCAATCCCAAGCATCTCCAAATAAACCCTCAAGAAAACATTTCCAATTCAATCAAGGTAAACATTATCTTCCCTAACATTTATGTTTCTTTCAACATGTTTTTCCTTTTATGTTTTTTATGTTTATGATGAAAGATTCAACATCTCTAGAAACTGAATCATACATTTTTTCTGCTAGGATCAGCAATCTAGTATGAATCATGTAGAAGGTTACTTATCTTTTATTTGCAAGAAACAGATTTAGGTAATGGAAGATGTATGCCTGTGTGTTTGTGTGTTTGTGTCTCTATATATGTATGTATTTGGTACTAGATGAAAGCTTTACTCCAGTTTTGAAATATAGACCAGGTTTTGCATACATTGATCATTTTCTGGCTCTTTTCCTTCGAATACATGGTTCTCTTGAAACTAAATGCTTGAGGTACTTTCTCGCATATTCTCGTGATTCTTATTAGATAAGTTATAAATCAACAGTTATGTTAGTTTTGATCAAGGCCTCTGTAAACATAAAGTTGGTATTCTGGTTAGGAGAAGTTAATGTTTATGAGTTTTGTGGAGTATGATTCTGCACATGCAAAGTTGGTTTGTTTAAAGTCAGGCATTTTCATGTTTACATACTAATGGTGATTCCATTTTTGTTTTTAGATGTTCTTTTGGTCTGCTTTTTCATGTTTCTATCCAACTTATGTGTTTATCACAATAGCTTTTGCCATATTTTGCTAAGGTGTACAGCTTCATTGGCGTTGTCTTTGATCCTGTACAAGTGGGCACTTGCAAAACCGATATAGGTAAAGTTTTTATATTTGCTTAAACCGAAATATATTTGGTGCTACTCTTATAATCTTACATCTGTTTCTAGGTACTATCGAGCACTGAATTAATATTTGGTGCAACTAAATACACCACAACCATTGACATTTGTTCTAGGTAATGCATGTGTTTCACATAAATTTTTTTCCTTATTTCTATGCATTTTCACTTTAACCTACTTAACAAATATTACTTTTCGACTCGACTCACTCTGCTTGTCAAAGTGAGAGTGGAGTAGACTGTAAGTTTTATTAAGGTACGCTTTATTTCAAAATTCTAATCAATAATAGTTTTATCATTATGATTTTTGAAAATTTAATATTTTGGGGTTGCGATTTTGTAAAGATTTAATTGCTCATTCTGTTTGAGTAGAACTATTTTATTTCCAAATTAATTTTAAATATTTGGTTCAACTTAATTATTATTTGATTCAACTTAAGTATGAATATGTATGAATTAATTTTATTACCATGTAGCTTGCTTGTCCATTAAAATTACAACAATAGCTGACCTTCTCTCCAACCTTATTTAAAATATTTTAAAGATTCAAAGTATATAGGTTTGAAACTCGACGGGTTGCCTTATATCGAGTCAAAGATATAATGGATCCTCCTAGGTGTAACAACGCCACGCATCTGATGAATCTTAAATAAATTAAAAAGACTTGAAAAAATTCTATCGAGCTCATCTACTATCGAATATTTATATAACCTTAATTTATTTTCAATTGACTTATCAAAATTAAACTACGATTTTTTTATATTATTATATTCATATTACTATTTTTTTATATTAATAATGTTTGATTTTAATATTTAATATTTTTAAATGTCTTTGAAAGTTATAACTAATTTTTATCAAAATGGCAACAATTTTAACACCTATGACAAAGTTTAAATGTTTTAAAGATTCAAAGTATATAGGCTGGAAACCTGACGGGTTGCCTTATATCGAGCTGCAAGATATAATGGATCCTCCCTAGGTGTAACAACGCCACGTACGATGAATCTTAAATAAATTAAAAAAGACTTGAAAAAAATTCTATCGCGCTCATCTACTATCGAATATTTATATAACCTTAATTTATTTCCAATTGACTTATCAAAATTAAACTACGATTTTTTTTATATTATTATATTCATATTACTATTTTTTTATATTAATAATGTTTGATTTTAATATTTAATATTTTTAAATGTCTTTGAAAGTTATAACAAATTTTTATCAAAATGGCAACAATTTTAACACCTATGACAAAGTTTAAATGTTTTAAAGATTCAAAGTATATAGGCTGGAAACCTAACGGGTTGCCTTATATCGAGCTGCAAGATATAATGGATCCTCCCTAGGTGTAACAACGCCACGCATTTGATGAATCTTAAATAAATTAAAAAGACTTGAAAAAATTCTATCGAGCTCATCTACTATCGAATATTTATATAACCTTAATTTATTTCCATTGACTTATCAAAATTAAACTACGATTTTTTTATATTATTATATTCATATTACTATTTTTTATATTAATAATGTTTGATTTTAATATTTAATATTTTTAAATGTCTTTGAAAGTTATAACTAATTTTTATCAAAATGGCAACAATTTTAACACCTATGACAAAGTTTAAATGTTTTAAAGATTCAAAGTATATAGGTCGAAACTCGACGGGTTGCCTTATATCGAGTCATAAAGATATAATGGATCCTCCTAGGTGTAACAACGCCACGCATTTATGAATCTTAAATAATGGATACTTCATACTTGATATGTATTATCCATGTGATTTTCCACATCGTGATATAAAAAACTTACATAATACATAAATATATTTGATATCATAATTTATATAACTTACAAAACGCATATAACTTATATAACTTAGATAAATATATAACTTATATCACATACATAACTTATATAACATACATAACTTACATAACTTATATAACATACATAACTTATATAACTTATATAACTTAGATAAATATATAACTTACATAACTTACATAATACTTAAATATATTTTATATCATAATTTACATAACTTACATAACTTATATAACTTAGATAAATATATAATTTACATAAATATATATCATATCATAACTTACATAACTTACATAATACTTAGATATATATCATATCATACATAACTAGTTTACTTAAATTTACTTAACTTACATAATACATAAATCTATAGTTGAAAATCTCATAACTTGCCCGAATTAGTTTATACCCATTAGAGACTTGATATTTAGTATAATGATATGATTTAAATCAATTAAGAACATTTAAGTAATCAATATGTGTTGTCAACTTTAGATTTCAAGAACTACAAAATGGATAGGAGTTGGATGAAATTGTCAAGGGTAAGCAATGCCTATCAAAATGGAGTACAAACTTTTCTAAATTTTGCATTTCAAAATGCAAGCCAAGAGAATATGATTCTTTGCCCGTGTAAGAAGTGTGGCAACATCTACGGGCATTCTCGTGAAGTTGTCTCACGAACATCTAGTTGTTGATGGCTTTATTCGGGGTATAAAAATGGATTTTCCATGGAGAGTGTACATCTAGTGGAACTTCTTCAACGATTAATCCGACTTATCCTGATACTAATTACCATCAGTATGTTAGACAAGATGACATGGAAGATATGTTGCGAGATGCATTTAATATGCGTTGTCATGGTGAGCAATCGTTTCCACCTGACTTTATTATATCCGAGGATTGTAATATTACTGAAATGTTTTTTGCGAAACGGAACAAGTGCACCTAATGAGGAGCCAAATGAAGAAGCGGCTAAGTTCTACAATTTACTTAATGAAATGAATGAAGAACTTTACGAGGGATCAAAATATTCGAAATTGTCTTTCTGCATTCGTCTATTTCACTTAAAATGTTTGGGAGGGTGGACCGGAAACTCTTTTACAATGCTGCTAGAGTTTCTAAGAGAGATGTTTCCGCTTGCAAAATTCCCAGTCTTGTCAAGATATGAAGAGACTAATAAAAGATTTGGGCCTTGGGTACGATAAAATTCATAGTTGCCCAAATGATCGCATGTTGTACTGGGGTGATCGAAAAACCAACAATCTTGTCATGTTTTGCGTAAGTCTCGTTGGATGAATAGTAATACGTAAGATGTGAATACTGATGAAGGTGGGGCACGCTTAAGAAAGAAGCCACCAAGGTCTTGCGATATTTTCCCCGATACCAAGACTTCAAAGGCTTTTCATGTCCTCAAAGACAAATTAATCTATGACGTGGCATAATGATCAACGGACCGATGATGGATTATTAAGACATCCTCATGGATTCTTTAGCTTTGAAATCATTTGACAAGAAATTTCCAAGCTTTGCAAGCGATCCTCGGAATGTGAGGCTTGGGCTAGCAAATGATGGCTTTAATCCATTTAAAATCATGAGTACTTCAGATGCGATTTTGGCCTGTAGTACTTGTTCCTTACAATTTGCCTCCATGGATTTGCATGAAGCAATCTTCATTTATTTTATCAATGATTATCCTCGAGAGAAAGGTCCTGAAATGATATTGACATCTATTTGCACCACTTATTAAAGAGTTAAAACAATTATGGTCGGGTGTTGAGACATATGATGTATTGAGAAAGGAGAACTTTAATTTACGTGCAAACTTATTGTGGACAATTAATGATTTCCGCTTATGCCAATTTATCGGGTTGGAGTACTAAAGGACGTTATGCTTGTCCTTGTTAGCCGCGCAAACTTGTTCGGTGGTTGTATAATGGGAAGAAGTTCTCTTACATGGGCCACCGCTCGGTGGTTAGATGCAAATCATAAATTTAGATTTCGAGAGGACTCTATTTGACTGCATCAAGAGTACAGAGGGAGCTCTGAAAAGCAGACCGCTGGATCTCAAATCTTGTTTATGTTAAAAGATATCAACTTTAGTTACGGAAGATGAATCAACCACCTATCACGCAAAACAAGGAGAAGATCGAGGGATGAATCTGATGATGAATCTGACGAAGAGGATGATCCTAATGAGGCGGAGTTGTGGAAGAAAAGGAGTATTTTTTTTGAGTTGCCTTATTGGGAGCACAACATTTTACGCCACAATCTTGATGTCATGCATATTGAGAAGAATGTCTGCGAGAACATAATTGGGACAATTTTAAATGTCGATGGAAAATCAAAAGACAATCTTCAGAGCCGACTTGATTTAGTTGACATGAGAATCCGGCGTGATCTTCATCCTCAAGTACTTCCGAATGGGAAATGTCTCATGTCGCTTTCTATTTTTTCAATGTCAAAGAAAGAGAAAGAAGTTTTCTGCATGGTGTTGAAGGATATAAAGGTCCTGATGATGCGTATGCGTCAAATATATCTCGATGTGTGAGTTTCAAAGATCGAAGATTATATTCATTAAAATCACATGATTACCACATCTTGATGCAAGATTTACTCCCAATTGCTTTACGGTGCTGTATGTCAAAAAATGTAACGTCTGTATAATTGAACTATCCAATATAATGAAAGCTATTTGTGGCAAAGTTTTGAATGTCGAAGAACTTGAGAGAGTACAGATCGAGCGGCTTTTGACTTTATGCAATTTAGAGAAGATCTTTCCACCTTCCTTATTCACTATTATGGTGCACTTGGTAATCCATCTCCTCACGGCAATCTTTGGTGGACCGGTTTTTATCGATGGATGTATCCTATTGAAAGGTGCTAATTTATTTCTCAAGTATTCACTCATTCACCTCTATACATTTAGTTACAGCTTTTGATAAATATTGTATATCGTGTTTAGGTTCCTAAGCAAATTGAAGTCATATTGTCGCAATAAGCGTTATCCGTATGATCAATTGTCGAAAGGCTACCTGGCGTAAGAGTGCATGACCTTCTGCTTCTAGATATTTAGAAGATGTCAAACACGATTGAATAGACCAAGTAGAAATGCTCAAGGCTCAATGATCATGACTTGGCCGAAACTTATTTATTTCAAAGTTATGGAGAACCAATCGCAAAGTTGAAATTGTAGAATTAGATGATATATCGTGGATACAGCACATCGATATGTACTTTTTCACCACGATTCAATGGAACCGCACGCAAGTAAGTTATAAAATTGTCTTACATATTCGCTGCGTTTTGATTTGTTTATCTTCTAACCAATTAAACTTGTTTTTAACATAGTGAGTACAAACAAATATTGAGATCTCGTGCACGCTCTCGAAGATTACAACATCGAGAGATTAATAAGTTATTCACGTAATCTTTTCATGAATGGTTAAGTCAAACGGTATGTAACTAAAGTTAATAAGTTACATATAATCGCTAAATTAAGTTAATCAAATAAGAATGTTTTTACATAATACATTTATAATTATTTAATTTACTTTCGATTCAATAGGTTTGGAGTGGGAAGGACGTTAATGACGAAATTAAATGGCTTTCCCAAGGTCAGAACAGAGTAATAAAAGATATAGTGCCTTCCTCATCAATGGATACAGATTTCATACAAAGTATCGCGAGAGAGAATGAGGAGAACTCAAAATTGTGGAGTTGTTGTTAATTCTTCAA
This sequence comes from Gossypium anomalum, assembly GCA_025698475.1. NCBI lineage: Eukaryota > Viridiplantae > Streptophyta > Magnoliopsida > Malvales > Malvaceae > Gossypium > Gossypium anomalum. Next base: position 69,567,015 of record CM046957.1, on the reverse strand, counting down.
TTACAAGTTATGCTAGTGCTAGGGATAGTAATCCGGTTGAGGGTAATGTGGAGTATTACGGACTTCTTACCGACATTATTGAGTTGGATTACTATGGCGGATGGAAAGTTATCTTATTTCGGTGTGATTGGGCTGATGTTAATATCGCTCGAGGAATTAAAAAGATCAATTTGGATTTACAATGGTGAATTTCTCTCGCTTGATTCACACTGGACAACAATTGATGGACGAGCCATATGTATTTTCCTCTCAAGTGAAACAAGTTTTTTATTCAAAAGATCCAACTGATGAGGGTTGGTATGTTGTACTCCGGAACACCCCTAGAGACTTGTTTGACATGGGTAATGGAAGTAGAGATGACATTGTTGAAAGATCGAAACATTACCTTTCCAGAACAAAACTTAGATGAAAATATCCCTAGTACTAGTACACAATATCAATGGGTTCGAGATGATGTGAATGAAGATATTTACGAATAATGATGTAGTAAGATTTTACGTTTTTTTAATTATATGTAATATTATAATTTTAATCTTGGTCTTGTTATATAATTTGACTATTTTATATGTACTATTATTGTTGTAATTTGTTACTAAAACTTTAACTATTTTATGTGTATTGCGGGAAAAATGCGTAGAAGAAGATTACGTGGTTTAAGTATTGTCCGTAATACTCCAAATTCGGAAGAAGGAAATAGTGAACAATGCAGACACCGTTGGATCTTCGAATGTGCCGAGACTTGACTTGACGAGCGGAAGAATTTCAAAGTAATGTTACGTTTATTTTACATGTGTTGACTTTTATTATTAATTTATTTGTAAATTTTAATATAATAATAGTATATCATTTTTCAAATTGAAAATGGTGGGACGCGCAGAGTTCGAGGACGCATAATCGCTTAGTGATTTATACGACTTAGATCCCGCCAACCGTGTCAAAGTAAGTAGAAATACTTATGGCCACTGTTGGATCTGGCTCGACTTTTTAGCAGCTATATTGGCATTTTAGCACGAAATGCCAATATGTTGCCCATCAACTACTTAATCATGGCATCACATGCCCGATAGCAACAAAAATCAGCTCTCGCTAATATTAAGGTAACAAAATGTGAATGTAATTTATAATATTTTGGTTTAAGTTTCATTCATATTTACAATCTAAACTTGTGTTTTTTTAGGATAGATTTGCTTTAGAGGTCTCCGATGATTATATCAAGAAGACATTGGGTAAAAATGGAGAGACAATAAAAGCACTTTAAAAAAACAATATTTTAAGAAAGACATAAGCCTCGAGGAAAAATTAAGAAATGTCCCACGAATGCCGAGTACCAATGGGAAGATGCGGTTAGATTCTGAATTCAAAGAAAGGAGAGGTATTACGTATTTCCAAACTCTTATATATAGTGTTTACTATATACGTAATAATAATTTCATTATGTAGGACCGTGAGCGAGTTGGAATAAGCGTGAGCAAAAACAAAAATTCACGCATTACCTGAGGTCGAGAAGTTTTGCTTCAGAATGAGGCCGAGGTATCAAAATTTTATTAATTCTTTCAAATATTAATAACTTTCTAATATTAAATAATATTTTTACTACTATATTGTAGGAAGTTAAATCTGACAAAAGTTGGGCGCCTTCACTTTTTGAGATTACGATAGGAAGAAAGATGGATCTCCTACGACATCCGGTCGAGAAATTATGGTATATTTACTTAATACTATTTGATTTATTCTAAATATTTATAATGTTTAATTATAATTGTTTAATTCAATTCATCGTTAGTAGTTTTAAATAATGCTATGTTGCATTCCTTTTTATTATATATTTTGTTTCTAACTTTTTAATTGATTTTTAGGAGAAACTAAAGGATAAGAAGGCGAATATGAAGCGATCGCTTCGATCGATAGTTCTGTTAATCTTGAGAACATTGATAATGTAATTATCATCAAGTTTTGGGTCCCGAAAGGTACGGTCGGGTTCGATTTCAAGGATCCGTATTACCCCGACTCAATATTTTGATCCGCTCCCAACAATACATGCCTTCCTAAGTCAAGCTAAAGTCAAGTTCAGAGGTTAAGAGATCGGATGGCTCGGATGCAAGCGAACACAGTTGAGCAAATTGCCGAGGTTCAACGAAAATATGAAGAACTCCAAAGAACAACTTAGAGCGGAGGCGAGAGAGAGGCAGGCGGCGGCGTGAATGAGGAGGCAAAATGCAGCAATGGAGGAGGCAGAGCATAGAAAAAAGTACGATGACCTCCAAACATGACAAATTCAGATGATGCAAATGTTTCAACAATCAAAAAGCCGCTTATCTTAGACATTAGTTTTCTCGTTGTAAGAATATTTTTAACTTTGTCACGTTTAACATTATTCTAAGAATATTTTAAATCATACTTTATTAATTACATCATATATTTTTCGTTAAATTTGAAGTATTATTTAGATTTAATATTTTTGGTTGTATTTTCTTATGCTAAATTTGCTATTTTGGCTGCATTTTATGCTATATTTGTTGTATTTGGTTGGATTTTAATGCAGGAAGGGTTGAATATAGGTGTAAAAACTGTATTGCAAATCTGCCAAAATTAGCGGCGTTTGTTCGCGGCGCTTTTATTTCAAACGCCGCTAAAGGCCTTGACTTTTAGCGGCGCTTTTATTTCAAACGCCGCTAAAGGCCTTGACTTTTAGCGGCGCTTTTATTTCAAACGCCGCTAAAGGCCTTGACTTTTAGCGGCGCATTTATTTCAAACGCCGCTAAAGGCCTTGAATTTTAGCGGCGCGTTTTTTTCAAACGCCGCTAAAGGCCTTGACTTTTAGCGGCGCTTTTTTTCAATAAACGCCACAAATTTTTGCGGCGTTTCCAAAAGCGCCGCAAAAAGTTTTAGTGGCGCTTAAAAGCGCCGCTAAAGGCTAAAAAAAGCGCCGCTAAAAGTCTGTTTTGCTGTAGTGAATAATGGAAGAGATAGTGGTGGATCAATGGAGATCGGTTCACCTAGAGAGAAGGAAAGTAAAAAAGAAACAAGATGACAAGTTAACTGAGAGTGAGAGAGGAGAGGTTTGCTCAGAGTAACTTTAAGGTTTCAAAAAACCAATCCATTTTTCATTGTTGTAAGGGCATTTATAGGTAAGGTCCTCTTGCCCACAAGTGTGACGTGGTAGGATAAATGCTCAATCCCACAAATGCATAAGAGATATTCGTGGGCATGATAGACGTGCATCGTGGAATTTATTTTATTATGCATTCAATTAGTACAAGGTTGTTACGCTTAAATGTGCCTCTTATTGTTCTGAGAGCATGTTCATACCTAGGGCTGTTCAATCGGTTAATTGACCCGAAATAACATTAACCGAATTAACCGACCCTTCAAAATTTTTAACCGTTAACCGAACCGAAATTTTTTCAAAAAAATTAACCGAACCAAAATTTTTTCGGTTAATTCGGTCGGTTAACCGAATTAACAGAAAATTATATTTTTTTAATTTTTGGTTAAAAAAAGTATAAAATTAACCGAATTAATCGAATTAACCGAATTACCCGAATTATCCAAATTAACCGAATTGTTTGTATAAAATTATATGTTTTTTATTTTTAGTTTTAGTTTTAAATTTTTATTTTTATTTTTATTTATTAAATTATTTGTAATTTTTATGATTGGGTTGGGTACTTGGGTTAATATATATTAGATTGGGTATTTGGGTTTATGTTAATTTGGGTTTGAGTGAACAGTGGGCTATTAATATATTATAATTTTATTTATTATTTTTTCGGTTAAACCGAAAAAATTCGGTTAACCGACCGGTTTCGAACCGAATTAACCGTTAACCGAAAACTCAAAAAATTATTAACCGACCTCAACCGAATTAATTCGGTTAACCGATCGATTAACCGAATTCGGTCGGTTAACCGAATTTTTTCGATTTTACCCGAATTTTGCACACCCTTATTCATACATGATGAGTATTCATTCTTAAAAGCGAGTGATCTAGGTCATAAAAAGATGCCACTCAAATTTGGATGGGTGGTCAACTAGGATATCGTCTCATATGAAATAAAAAATGAAGTATGAGAACCACATGTGATGGTTTGAAGGTAAAAGGTATTCATTGTCCCACGTATAGCCTGGGTCAAGTCGCGCTAGTCGCGTTTGTTGTTCAAACTTTATCCTATTATTATAATTCACCAAAAATAAAAATACAGTATGATAAATATTAAAGAAATAAAAATTCATGGGCCAAAATCTAAATTAATTACATTCACATTTTATAGTTGTCTATCTTAAATAACTCTTAATTAAAATCACATTTGATACAGTGTATTTAATTACCATTATCATACATGACGTTTGAATATTTTATTTTTTAATGGCTAAGTCTATTTATATGTGGCTAAAATAGGGAGACCATTTTTAAAGTTATTCCATTGTTTAAATTTACACTCTTTACAATTTTTATATATTAAATATAAAGTTAGATTTTAAATATTTTTTCACTTTATTTTAAGATTTTACTTAATTGAATTAAAATTATGATATCAGAATTACTGAATATTAAATCATTAATCTCAAAATACGGTTTTTAAAAAAATACACATAATAATAACATTTATCAAATTAAAATTATATTTTTTTCAAATATAATAAGAATTAATTATTTTCACTCATTAAAGTATAGCAAAAATAAATATAAAACTATTAAAAAAATTGAAATTTAACAATCGAAAATGTGTGCTGTTATTATACTTATTACATCACATACAACAATCTTGCTACTAGACTCAACTTTCGTATTTTGCATGTGTTACACATATCGCAAGCCTTGTCAAGACTCTACTAAGAAAGGTGTTCTGTCAACTTTCATGTCCTACGTAAAATCAAGTCCACACCAAGCTCAACCAATTTGATATGACCGTTGTCACTCACCATTAATAAACTCTACAATCTCATCATGTCAAGGGAGGACATGCGGCATATAAAATTTTCCATTATTTACTCCCCAAATTTCGTAACTCGAGGAAACTCTTTCTTTTACTTCTCTCTTTTAGTTAAACTCCACGTAATTTCTCTTCCATCAATTTAATCATTTGTGATTCTCAGTTCACGGATATTAAAAACATCAATATCAATAGATACCAATATCAAAACGAAATAATATGCTAATACGATATTAACAGTGTGACATGACCCAGAACCCCAAAACTCAAGTAATGGATGTCACGTGAGATAGGATCTATGTACTTCAAGTTCAATATCAATTGCCACATTTTTGTCCCATATCAGTTTATGGAAGTTAGAGTGTTGTGCCACAGTTCTTTTGTTGCCACCAACCAACCATGTCCTACCTATTAATACTTCTAATTAATTAATCACCACACAACAAAACAAACCCTTTATATAACAATATAGGTATCTATAACTATGTAATGTTGGACACCTATTTTACAATGTCAACGAATATATATTTTAAAAAATATGTAGAAATAAATATTATTAAAAATGCTGATCGAGGCTTAGTTCAATTAACATAGACATTGTTACCAAAGTAGAAAGATGTGAGTTCGAGTGAACTGAAGTGTATTATCCTCTCATTTATGATTAAAGAGGAACTATGTGTCGTTTTAAATATCGTATAAAAAAATAGATATTATCCGAAATTATAATAAAATTAATGTGAAAACTATATATATATATATATGAAGTAGTATCTCCCTTCTTTTTCGGGTGATCTCATGACAATGAAAGCCAAAAGTGTCGTTGAATTACAGAATTTCATAAAATTTCGAGAAAACGCGTTTGTTTCTGCTATATATAATTTAGTCGTTGGCACGTCATGATTTTCATTAATCATCAAAATAATTACCATCCATTTTGTATTTTAATTAGTTTTTTTTTTAAATTTTAGTTTATATTTCTTTTGATTTTAGCTTTACTCACTGTTACATCACTTTTACTATTAACTTTTTTGTTTTTTAAAATTGATCGAATTTCATTACTTTTATTTTTGAAATTCTATGAAGTATATGAAAACTGTCGAGTAAATTGTCATGTGAGTGCCGTTAATTTTTTTAAAAAAATTCTTAAGTATTTACACCGTCGAAGATGACATTAAGAGGCTTCAAATTAAAATTGTTTGTCCTATCCTCCTTAGTAGTTCAAGTAGTCTTTGGTTTAGGTGCCCTCACACCATTTACTTTTGCAGTCCGCGGATCCCAACCAATAAACACTTCTCTTCATACCTTCTAATCTATGAACTTAATGAATGCCCTAATCTATATTTTCTAGAAAACATAGTTGGAGCCATCAATCATAAGGTTTAAAGATTCAACTTCCTTCCTTGTCTTAGTAATTCAACAATAGGAACTTCACCAAATTTATCTAGCTCTTGCTCTAGTACCAATTTGTAGTGTTCAATTATTGGTTTAGTTGTATTGAGTTACTACTAAAGCAGCAACTAAAACTAAAAAAAAAAAAAAATGAAATAGGGAACACACAAATTAGTTACACAATTCGGAACATTTTTCTACATTTGATGAGCATTGTTAAGGAAAAAAAAAAAAGTTGCATGACAAACCTCTCATCACAAGTCTTTGACCTACTCAAGGAAGGCATTTGATACAAATTATTTAGAAGTCTTCCAAACTTCCCACGTAGACAAGTGGCCATTATCCTGGTTTTTTTTTTTTTTTTTTTTTTGCATTATAAGAAAGTGGTAAATTTTAGTTTTGGTCCATTTATTATTAAAATTAAGATTTAACATTTATATTTTAATTTCTAATATAATTTAGTCTCTGTATTTTTATAATATTATCAGTTAGTCTAAATAGTTAATATCGTTAACTTCAATTAAAATATTACTTGATCATATATAATTTGAATGTTTTAAGGGTCTTAAAGACGGACATGGTTTATCTCCTATACTAGGTCGAAACTTGAGATTTAATCTATATATTTTAAGTTTTGGCATAATTTAGTCTCTCTGCTTTTATAATGTAATCAATTAGTCTAAATAATAATAGTTAATATTGTTTAACTATTTCAATCAAAATGCTAACACCAATTTTTCTTAGAAACACAATTCAATTAAAAAAAATATTTTATCACGGCAAGTTTAAAAGGGTGTTTTTAAGAAAAAAATCTACATAACTATTTTCAATGTTATTTTTATTGTTACATGCTATTAAGTGGTTTTTTTTTTAATTTCAAAATGTCACACTAGAGAATTTAATAAAAAAAATTTAACCGCAGTAGCAATTAAATTTAAATTTTTAAATCTAAAAAGTAGAAGGACTAAATTCTTAAAAATAAAACTAGAAATTAAATTATGAAGTTGATAGAAATTTAAAATATATATTTACTTTAAATTATTATTCTATAATTTAACATAAACAAAAAAAAAAATTTAACTCAACGTCAAGCGTAAAAATCATACTAGTATGATGTAAATATTTCCTTGTCCTATGCTAGCTCTGCTATGATGCAGCACACTCGTGGCTCTAAATGAAACCCTCAAGTTTCCAAAACTTTTTATAGTTGCAAGGGAGTATATAGCTTTTGTCCTGAAATGTGCAATTAAATTTATTATGGGTTTATTTTAGAAATGGACAATTTAGCAGTTTTGGATTTTATCCGTATATAAGAAGGGTGAGATGGATTATGATAATGTTGTGCTATGGAGTATAAAAAGATTAGTTGCTTGTGATTGGAAAATTGAACTCAAGCATGTGTTTCGTGAAGGGAACCGATTAGTGTATCGAATGATGGTTATGACTTTTAACCTAGAACTAGGTGTTTGTGTTTTCTAGCAACTACCAGATACAATTCTTCGGATTCTACATGAAGATTTAGATAGTTTTGTAGATTAAAATGATGACAATTTAATTATTATTGTTTTATCTACATTTACCCCCCAAAAAGTTATATCATCCTAATCATAAACCTAATTTTCAACCAAAAAAAAAGTTATTGGGCTAAATTATGTGATACTTACGCATCAAATCTAGAGGAAATCCAGGCCGTCCGAACTGCCAGTTAAGCCCCCTTCTACTTGGACCCACCACATCATAAAAATCTCATCCTAAAATCAATCAATCAATCCTATTTATACTAAAAAAGCTTATGTAGACGGCCGGCATAGTGTTTTTCGTGAGAGAACGTTGAAAATTTGTCAAAACATCAAGCGGCTGAATGAAGTGCAAACGTGCAGGCGCGTAGTAGATAATCAAAGAGGATGACATGCAAGTGGGTCCCACCATGGAACGACCGGGTCAAAAACATCCTGGGTTTGGTTTTTCTTTATATATGTTTTTTTTTTAATTTCTCGAAGTATCAATCGGAACAGTTTAATAACTGATTTTTCGTATTTTATAAATTTATTAAAAGGATAAACATTAATTATGAGTTTTAAAATTATTTCATATGAAAAATAAGAATCAAATCTTCAACCGCTAGTTAAAATAAAAAAATTTCTCACCATTTTATCATATTCCCTTAATTTCTGTTATATTTATATAACTATTAACGTTGCCCTGCGTATCAGGGTTTTGAATTTTTCATTTTCAATAATATATATTTTAGGGAAAATGAAGACTAGGCTTAGGCTTCGGCTTCGGCTTTGGAGGGCTGGACTTCGTCTCCATATGGTAAACAACTACCCGGTCCTACGCCACGCTCTAAATATACACTTCCCTTCAATTTATGCCACCCCTTTTTTTTTATTTTTTATAAATTGTATTAATATAATTATTTTTATAAATATATGCGCGACGAGGGGATTAGTAACTGTTGTTTATGGTAGATATCTTGAAAAAAAATAGAATTTTAACCATGAGATGCAATATGATAATTGCTCACCCCATTCATTACTCATGTGATAAAGGGTTCGATCTTCGGAGAACCTTGATCTCGAAAAAAATTTAAATATTAAATATAATTATGTGATTTAATAATAATATTTTTTTTTTGTATTTGAAAAATACTTTTAACCTTATTAATATATTTTTATATTATTTTTTATAGTTTCGTATAAAAGATAAATATGATAATTAGATGTTAATTTTTGTTCCAATGCAATGAAAATTTAATTCACGTACACATTTAGTAATATTCTAATCCCAAAAGATGTCATATTTCTTAGTGTTATATACATTCTCGTTGTGAAAATGTATACATACAGTCTTGATATTTGTCTCTTTAAAGTTTAAAATAATTTTAAAATTATTAATATTTAAGTGTAAAATTATGGAAATTTTCTTTACTAAATCGAAATAAAGAAATATTCGATCAAGGTGGTAAAAATTAAGTATATTTATCCACAATTTATGCTTATATCCCCTTCAACAATTTTGACTTTGTTATAGTTAGAAGTAAATCTAGATGAAGCCCAATGCCATTCCCATAAACTTTGGGGTTTATTGTGAAATTTTATCTATTTATGCAATAGGAAAAGCTTAAGTATTAGGAATGGTACACTGTTGTTATAGATTTTTAGATTAAAGTTATCTTCTTTAAAGTCGATTGAGTCTTAAGTTTAGTTTAAGAACGTTTCTCAAAAGCGTTTTTAGGGAAAAGAAATATTTTTGAGGAGAAATTAAAATTTTCAGCTTCTCAAAAAAAAAAAAGTTTTTGAACCAATTATTGGTTTGGGAGAGGCATTTATTCTCTTAAAAAGCAGCTTGTTTAGGAATATTTTTATCCAAAATTGTTTTTTATCCCAAAAGTACTTACTAGAAGTAATACTAAACACACCATTAGCTTGATTGGGACGAACATTGTGCGCCGAAACGCATTATTCTCCTATTTATAAGTTGAGAATGAATTATGGGTAATTCTAAATATTATGTAAAAAAAAAAAACAGATATGATCAGAACTTCATATTCCCATGTGATGGTACTCTAACCTAATAATACTTAAACTTACAAATAAAAATTGAATGTGATAGGATTGGAAACCTATACATAATAATTGTGCATAATTAATCACTTTTTTCACATTTAATAAAATATTTATTAAAATTTAAAATACAATATTTGTACTTTTTTTTTCCCAAATTGTCTCCTTGGCCCTTGCATAATATAATATGAAACTATATTACACTTAATAAAATAAAAGAAATTTAAGTGTTAATATACAACTAACTACAAAAATATAACTACTTATTTAAAAGTTTACTAGAGAAAAATTATGCTATTAGTATTTATACCATGCGTAAGTTATGGATTTAATCATTATACTCTAATTTAGTAATTTTAGTTGCTATAATTTTTTAAATTTTAAAATTGCAATTCTTACTAAATAGCAGTTGTTAAATTCATTAGGGATAATATGTTTTTTGTCTTCCAAATCTGACAACTAGATTCACTTTTGTACTTATAATTTTTGGGGGGTTAGTTTGGTATTTGAACTTGACAACTAGATCTATATTGATCGTTGAACTTGGATTTCATCAAGATTTAATTATGTGACCAGTGTTCTTGAAATATGATTGGACTAGTCGGTCAGATCGAGAACCAATGGGTATACTAGTCCAAACAAAATGGTTGAACCAATCAAATTTAAAACTGCTCGAAATCGAAAAAAATTGAAAACTAGAACAATAACCAATATTTAAATGGGTTGAACTGGTTTAATATTTTTTTTCCATTTTTTATGATTTTAAATTATTTATTTAATTATTGTTGGTCTAGTAATTGAATTAAGAATCAGTGGTCTGACTCATTCAACCATTGGTCTAATTATTAGAGCACAATATATAATATTTTAAAATTATATCACGTTATCACCTGAAAATTTATATAAAGTTTTTTTTTGTAGATAAGGAAGCTAAATACATTTAGCCATAACAGGAGTTATATCTGGCACTGATATTGTTTTGTAGAATCTCCATATCGATATTTTAGGGGAAACATCATAAATTCTCAAATCAAGAGGAACATTCCTTCCTAATGCTGCCATAGAATCTACAGCCACATTCGTTTTACCATTGTTAATAGCTATCTAACAATTCGTACTTTTAATTTTTAGATGATAGTGCGACATAATCCGTAATCTCATTAAGAATAATTCATTTAGATTTGTAAATTGAGAATAAAATAAAAGAAAATCATAAGAGTGTAATTATTTTGAGATTTTCTTACCTTTTCTTTTATAGAAAAATAATTCTTTCTGACATTTTCCAAAACTATAGATAAAAAGGAATGGAGTGCAGAATCTAGAAAAAGGAATTAAAAAAAAAAAAAGAACAGTGAGAAGTGCCGAGTCAGCGTCCCATAGAAGGAAGAAGAATCGGTCTCCGTCCCCGACACTCTACTTTCCATCATTTTCTCCCCGTTGTATATAAACCCCTAACATCCCTTTTTCTTTTTTATCCTAAAACGCCTCCATTTTTCCCTTCTCTCATTGTCTTTCCTTGATTCCCCAGAAAATATTCCGACGAAAATGCCGGCGACCGATTACCAAGCCTCTTTTTTGGGGCGAATCAGTATCAGGCGAAACCAAGTTATAGCCATGGACGGTAATCATGAGCAAGAGCTTCAAGACTTGGAGCTCTTCTCGAAGCATGTCTCTGAGCGTTTCGCTGAGCTTTTATCGTCACCAGACGATGTCCCTTTCGATGCCCTTCTCTCGATTTCATGGCTACGCAAGCTACTTGATTTTTTCCTTTGTTGCGAAGCCGAGTTCAAGGGGATTTTAATGATGGGTAATGACCCCTCTCAGATCTCTAAACCCCCTCTCGATCGCTTGATCCCAGAATTTCTAGACCGGTCCGTTAAGGCTTTGGATGTCTGTAATGCGGTAACTACTGGGTTGGAATCGGTCAGGCATTACCAAAAGTTAGCGGAGATTGTTGTTTCGGCTTTGGAACAAAAACCCATCGGCGATGGACAATCGAGGAGAGCTAAAAAGGCCTTGACTTCATTGATGTCGGCGATGAACGTTGATGATAAAGAATGCTCCGCTGCTAAAGCGACGGAGAGGAGTTGGTCGTTTAGTCGCCGTGGTGTTAGTAGTAAAGATCGTGTCCCGGAACATTTCAGGTCTGTTAGTAACCAAGTGGCGAAGAATTGGTCGGCGGCGAAACAGATTCAAGCCATGACTAACAACCTCGTCCCACCGCGTGGGGCGGACGGTTCCGGTTTGGCTTCCCCTGTTTATACAATGAGTGTGATTATGGTTTTCGTTATGTGGGCATTGGTTGCTGCGATTCCTTGTCAAGAGAGAAATGGATTATTGGCGATTCATTTTCCGGCACCGAAGCAAGTAAATTGGGCTCAAAGCATCATTGGGTTACATGAGAAAATCGGTGAAGAGTGGAAGAAGAAGGAAAAGAAAGGGACGGCGGGATTATTAGATGAGATGCAGAAAATGGAGAAACTGGGAAATATTTTGATGGATTTCACTGATTCCTTTCAGTTTCACGGAGATATAACAGATCAGAAAGCCGAAGAAGCGGCAGCACACGCGGCGGAATTGGCTGAGACTTGTCAGAGAATGGAAGAAGGGTTGTTGCCTCTACAGATGCAGATTAGGGAAGTGTTTCATAGGATTGTAAAAACCAGAACTGAGCTTCTTAATGCTTTGGACCAAGTTGGGAAATCATCACCGCCACTCTTGTAAAACCATGTCGGCCGTTTTTGACTTGTCGGTCTTTGGTTCCGACAAACCCTTGAAGTTAATACACTTTAAAGGTAAATGGCTTTGATCTTCCGAGGTTCAGTTTTCTTCAGGGGTGATTCCTGTCTCTATTTTGGCCCTTGAAGACTAGAACCGATGAGCCATACCAAGGTGGTTTTTTCTGGTGTAATTATGGTTTTAGTCCCCCTGCTAAAATTTGGTATTTTACACTGCACTTTAATTTGGTTATACTTAGAGTAGAGAGACCAAATATCAAATTTTAGAATTGTAAAGGGACTAGAATTAAAATTAGACCTTTTTTTAACAGTCTTCAGCCACTGTACTCGTGGTGAAGTAAAAGCATTCCTTATGTGAAAAATATACCCCTTTGTTTAATATGTTAAGACTTGTAATTTGATTTGATTAGTACATAAAAAGCTTTTTCTTTTTTCTTTTTTCTTTTTTATCTTTCATATTTATTTAACATTTCACCCATAAAAATATTATGAATTCCTTTGCATAAAAGTTGGAAATAAATAAATTAGTTCATGTAGGTTAGATTAAAAAGTAAATCGAATTTTGTTAAAAATTCTATTTACTTATACCGTTAAAAACTTATCTCTATATACTAGTAGGAGGTACATGTAACATTGTCTAATTATTCCATAAGTCATACTAGTATTTAACAGTAATAAAAACATTAACAAAAAGGATTAATTTATTATTTAATCTTACGTGTAATGATTAATTTTTTTAGTAAAAATTATAATTTAATTTCTAGTACAATATCTCTATGGTGTTTTTTTTTTTCCTATTTGACTTGTTGAGTGTTTTCGTGAGTATTCCTTTTATGTAGGCCAATTTCTATATTTATAAAACGCGGTCTCTGAATGTGACGCATTAAATAGGTCTTATGTACGTCAACACATATCCTATTTTAAGAACAACACGTGTCCCTGAATATGACTTCGTCTGTATGATGGTGTGAACTCGTATAAGTAAATTGCATTGTTTAACTAACTATGTATCTACTAACGTAAAAAGGATTGAGTCGATCTTAACCGGATAACGGAAATGACAAAAACCAGAACATGGTACTTAATACTTATGCACCATTTTCACATGCTATTCATTGCATGACTTTCCTTTAAGCTTTCTTGGCCAGTTTTGATTGCTTTTATTTTGGCTGATTTGATTGGGAAGTGAGAAAAATTTATGGTTGCCAAGTGTCAATCAAGTGAATAACAATCTCATAGGTTTATTTGAATTGGAAAAATTATATTAATGTTTATTTGATTGGCTGCTTTAGCAGTTAGCGCGTTTAAGCAATTGGAACCTGAGGATGATAATCAGCCAAACAAGGAATGAGTTGACTGTATTGGATTTGGATACTATTATTATGATTATGTTAGAAAAATATATATTAAAAAAATGTGATATATTTATAAGATGTGGGACAGACATTTAGAACCTTATACACACAAGAAAACAAAACCTCAAACAAGGTTTGGTGATTATACAGTTAAACAGCTGTTTCTTTGACAAGTGTTTAACTCTCTAACTTGCAAAAGTATGGTGGAATCTATAAAAATCTATTTTTGGGTTATATTTTTTCACTTAATAAAAAAAATAATAGACATAATTAATTATCCTAAAATAATCTATAAATAAAAAGAAACAAATTGTCCAATAAAAATATCAAGTTACATTGCATTTTGTTCTTTCTACTAAAAAAATAGATAAATTAATCTTTGTATGTTAAATTAAGAAATAAATTAGTCATTTTCTTAAAAATTTTATCTATCTTTATTGATAAAAATTGGTCCTTGTACGTCAGCATGATATACATGTGTAACTATCTGGTTATTCTATCAATCACACTAGTTTTTAACAATAAAAATGACTAGTTTACTCTTTGATATATTATAATGACTAATTTACTCATTTTTTAAATAAAGAAATAAAATACAATCTAATTCTTAATATAAGAACTTCCGTAATACTTTTATTTCAACTTTTTTTTCTCGTTGATTGAGTTTTAGCTTGATTGGCATAGACATTATTGTCAATGCAAGAGACGTGGATTCGAGTTCACTGAAACGCATTATCCTCCTATTTATGAGTTGAGGAGGGGCTATGGATAATTCTAAATATTATATAAAAAAAAGAGTAAATATAATCAGGATTTATAATGAGATTGTTAAAAATAATAATAAAACTAAGTTTTTTTTTTAATTTAACGAAGAGAATAAAGGTGATTAAATAAAATTATTTAGAATTAAATTGGAGCATTTAATTAAGAGGGTCCAAGCCACCCCTGCCTTTGCCCCTAGGAGGGGATGACAACCGTGTAAGTTGGTGGTGTTCTTTTTCCAAATTTGATATGATTTTTTATTTATACATATTTAGTCTATTTTCTCTTGAATTTTATTTAATATTTTACCGTTCATTCTGAATTTTTAAATGTTTTATTATATTATATTATGTTGAGGTTCTCTTTTGGTCATCATCTCCTTTGAGAGTAATTCTTCCAAATTTATAAGACAAGGTTACCTGATATGACGTGCTATAGGTCAATTAAGTGTTCTGCACATGACATGTTTTCACAATTAGGTGCCATGCATATGACACGTTCCCCCCTTTATGCTTGACACTTACCCTTAGATATATCCCTTTCATAGAAATGTATTGTCATAGAGAGTGAACAGCGCTCGCACTCCACCTAGCGAGGTGGTGAGGTCCGATGGGATCAACTCGCATGATGACCGCCTTACGAGGTATTGGTGGTGTGTGTGGTGCTCACACATTATCTCCTCATACTTATTTGACAAGGTGGTCTCGCAAAGTGGTGGGGTGATCACACCTCGATATCTCTTGAAGTGGAGAGGCGGGACATTGGGTGTGTGTGGCTCACGCACCTCACGTGACATCAGTGACCTCGTGAAGTGGTGAGGCGTAGTGTGTAGACTTTGCGAGATGGGTCGAGTTTCAGGGGCATAAGAACAGGTCGAATTTCGAGTTGTGAAGTACATTATATTATATTAATGTCTATAAGATTAAATAAAATACATGTGATTAAAGAAGAACACTTGCTAAGCTGGTTATGATTTTACAATTAAGGTTCCAATTGTTTCTCGTGCTTACTGAACAAATTTGTTAAGAGAATGCAAATGGAACTAGAACCCTAAAAATTCGGTTAGCTTCAATATTTATTGAAACGGATTTTATTGTGGATGTTTAACGGTCGATGTCAGTGGCAGTGCCGATATCGGTGTCGATGTCAATAAGGAATATCAGCTCAAGATGATTGATGAATTTGAGCAGGAGTGTGAGGATTTTTTTAAAATAACTAATGTTTCAATTATTGAATCAATAGTCGAATCAATTAAATCACCAGTTTTCAATTTAATCGATTTGATTGGTTCAATCGTTGGTCCGACAATAATTAAATAAAAATAAAAATAATAAAATTGATTCAACCGCCGATGTTTGTCACATTTTCTAATTTTTATTGATTCTGAACAATTTACTTAGAAATCGATTTAATCATTATGTCCAAATTAAAATATTATTTGATTTTCGATCCAACCAAGCTATTCAGTCCAATACTTATAATCTTTGGAATAAAAAGTTATTGGCATAATGACTTATGTGACCATCCAGTTTTACAAAAAAAAAAATCATTTTAACTTTCCATTTAACTTTTTGCCTTTTTAGCCACTAAATTTGCTTATTTTGTCAAATTACCTCAAAATGAATAAAAAAATTAGCGCTTTTTAAACTTTGCTAACGTTGCATACTTGTAGATTGCCACGTGGATATGACACATCATCATTTAATTAATTTTTAAAATTTAAAAATTCAAAAATTATAAAAACTATTTTAAAAATTAAAAAACATTAAAATTATTTAAAATTTTATATAAAAATATTTTTAAATTTGAAAAAAAAATAATTAAATGCTAATAAGTCATTTACGTGGCAATCGACATGTATGTCATATCAGCAAAATTAACAAACGTTAACTTACATAAAAATACAAGTACAATAACTAAAAGAAGTGAAAAATTAAATAAAAAAATTAAAATAAAATTTTGATAAAGTTGAATGGCAAAAGAATCATTATACCAAGATTATTGGTTGAGGGTGCTATAAGTAAAGTACAAGTAACCGTGTTTATGACTTTAGAGTGAGTCAAAATAAATTAAAAATTATTTTATTCACCATCAAATCCTTCTAAATTACTTTCAATTCTCAACAAGAAAATGATAGTAGCTTTTGAAACAAGAGTATGATTTTTCCAACTATTTTTTTTTTTTAAATCCCTCATTAATTTCTTTTTGTTTACTTGTTCGAGTATCGGTAAAGTATAATTGTCAAAATTATCCTCAACGTTTATAGGTTTTTAATTATATGTCATTTACTTTTTTAGGGGGGATTTACGTCCTCAAAATGACAATTTTTCTAGAAATTAATTCAATTTTAACTGGAAACGTGAGTTAGCCGTCAGTTAAGCGTTGGTCAAAGAAATAACTTATGCAGCGTGGGAGGATGAAGACCCAAAAAAACTAATCCAAGAAAAGACAAACCAGATTGATGTTGCATTTCGTTCAATAGCTTCATTTAGTCAAGCAGAGTGGACTGTGCCCCTCCATTAACCAAAGCTCCTTGTTTGATCTTCTCTTCAATGACACAACCCATCTTCTCTTTTACTATACACACCAACCATAAGAACTCAACGCAAAGGCCCCACCTTTGCTCCACCGAGTCTGAGTCCCACCTTTGCTCCATCTTTTACAGATGGACAATTTAGCAAAGGGAAAAAGAAAAGGCCCGATTGGTCAGAAAAGGGAACCTTTTAGCCCCTCTCTCACCCTCAACAACAACAACAACAGGCAACAGCAGTGGTAACACTATTTTTTTTTTTTTAAATTTAAGTTTATTATAGTGTAATTTATTTAGTAACACTATTATCTAGTGAGTATTTTCTTCTTCTTTTTTTTAAATGTCACACCAAATAATTTTACAGTATTAACGATTAGAATATTTTAGAACAACACTAGTGATAATATAGATTATCCGATATCAAAGTTCTATTTTCGAAAAGCACTGTAGAAAGAAATTGGTTTTATCTCTTTTTTTCCTTCTTGAGTCTCATTCTGAATTTTGAATAAACAAATTGGTTTCCACTATTTTTTTTTGAATTTTTTTATCACATTAGCGTTGTAACGATCAAAGACGAAAATTATTAGTCAAAAAGTTTAATTAATATAATTTGAGAGTTTGAGAATTGAGTGCGTTTTGGAGAAGCTTAATTAATTTTTTAACTAAAGTTTCGAGGCTTATATACCCTCTTAGCCTAAAATAATTATAAATTATAAATTTAGAAAGTAAAAACACATGTTCAATAATATTAAAATAAAAAAATCCAAATACAAGGACAAAGCCCAAATCACTTTAAGGCTTAAGTCTAGCCCAAGTTTTAAGGGCCCAAAGGCCCAAAATTTTCAAGTTCCAGGTGAAGGTCTAAGGTTAGTTATTATTTGAGTAATAGGATTAATCCATACAAATCAAGGCATATACAATAGCTTTAACCACCAACTAGAAATTAGTTCAACAAATTTTGTAGCTCAGTTCAACTAGTTGGTATTGGTTTGTTGGTCAACTGGTTTTTTACCTCTTATTGGACTAACATTCTAATTGGTTCTCGATCTAACCAATCCAACTAGCTGGTTTGATTTAGATAACACTGAATTTTGGAAAAAAAATTATATTTTTAAAATCATTTTCTTTTTAAAAGGTTTTATTTTTTTTTCATAATTTATTATTTTTAAAAAATTGTAATTTTTTTTTTGGAAAAAAATATTTTTATGTACTTTTAAAGGGTAAGAATCACATTGACAAAAAAAAAATGTAAATGTTGAAGGCTAAAAAAGTTATTTTATCTTTGACATCATTAACTTAAATTGCAAAATTAAATGGAGGGACCAATATTTTTAAATAAAAAATACATAGACTCAGTGTCTCAAAATTAAAATATAGGGACTAAATTTTAAATTTTTTTAAAAAAAGTACAATGACCTTTGATAGATTTAACCTATTATTTTTTAGGAGGAGAGTTGTATTACGCAGGATTTCATCTTCAATCCCAAATAGAGAGAAAGAGAGAACCTAGAGGAAATGTAAAAATTATTGTAGAGAAACGTGTACAAACAATATCCAAGACTCGATATTTCTTCTTTTTCATGTTTGTTTTATAGTTATTGTTTTGAGTTTGTGAGCGTCGTTCTTAATAATGTTGTTATTAAGATTCAAGCCAATGTGTTTTAATAATGCATCCATTCCAACACTATACATTTAACTTTAATTTTTTTTAAAAAACAATAGAATTTTCATAACTACCACGTCGATATTACTTATTATTGCACCCATAAGTACCATGTCAATAGACGAAGTAAAAGTCTAGGTGTACCTACCAAAATAGATTTTTTCTAAGTAGAAGTACCACATTAGAAGATTTGATACAGTACAAGGGCCAAATATAAATAATTCACTATAATCCTTTTATTTTTTTAATTTAGAAATTTTAATTCAATTATTATTGTTATGGGCAGCTTTTTCTAAAATTTGTAAATTTAATATTTATTTTTTGTCAATTATATAACACGACACATGGTAACAACTTAATCAACATGCTAATTTTGTTTTTGGTAAATAAAATAAAATAAAAAAAACTTTAAGCTAAGATTACAATAGAAGTAATCGCCATCAAACAATGGATATGTAGCGTAATCGGTATCATCATCTAATAAACCCCTTATACTCTGGTGGTTCCTCATGAGTAATCAAGTGATCCATTTTGTCTCGGGCCTCTTTCGCGACACGATCTGCCATCCTATCACTCTCTCTCTTTATTTGCCGAAATTTTACTTCCCAATCCTTAAGACACCAGTCCTGAATGAGCCCAACTTCACTGCAAATATTGTTTGTTGCGGGCCCATTTTGTATAATGACTACCGAAATCGAATTATCATTCTCAATCTCCACTCTACGGTACCCCTTTGCCCAAACAAACTTTAAGCCTTCAAATAATACTCGAGCTTCAATCTAAAAGATATCCGATAATCCCACTACCATTTCGAAACCCCCCATCCAGATACCATTCAGTCCTCTCACCACTCCACCTATGGCGACTCTTGATTTAAAAGTTGACACTCAACCATCTATATTCACCTTCAACATGCTAAAATTGTAATAATATATTTACTACAATTTTTTTCATTCAATAATATAAATATAATATTATATTAAAAGTGTTAATGGAATTGATATAATAAGTTAATAATTATGTACTTTTTATTAAAAAATATTAATAAATGATTTTTTAAAAGTGAACACCCAATTAGATGGAAAAGAAAATCAACCTCCAATATGACTAAGAAATGAATGGAAGATGATGGATTAGGGCGGATGCATTGCAGTCCTTAAACTGAATTATTGACTTAATTAATAATAAATAAATGATTAATCACATATTAATTAATTAACCTTTTTTTTTATTTCTATGTTTTTTTTAATTTATAAAAAATGACTCACTAATGCCATGTATCTCTTTGGACTATTCCCTTCCTACTCCCTTAATTTCATATTATATATAATTATTTAGTATTTTCTCTTTTTTTTTTTTTCTATTTTTTAGTAGTAATGCTTTTCAGACAGATCTAGAATGAACTTCTTTTTTTTTTTTTTTCTAACATGAATATGTTGTTTATATGTTGTCTAAGTTTGACTTAAAAATTTACTTAAAATAAAGAAATAACGTCATTTTAAAGATTTTTTTATTAATTAAATAAAAGGCGAATTCTAAAAAAGAAAAAGAAAAAGGAAAGGTCCATTTGACATATGCTCAAGGATTCCAACGTCAACCACGAATGTGGTTCCTTGATGCATAAGGCTTCAATTTTTTAATATAATACAACTAGTTTTGGTATATATAATTGAATTTCAATTTTTCGCCTATTAATTATGAATTTATTTAGTTACGAAGTCATTTCACTACAGTATCGTAACTGAGCTTTCCTTAATTACATACTATTATGAAAGTTATTCAATCAGTGCTTGTCTAATGACCTTATCATAAGTGTATTATCCTCATATGATATGCTTAATCTATTTGGTATAATTCGTTCTCCCAAAACGATCTTATTTTATCTCATGGTAACCATTATATCTTCCTTTATGAAAAGTCAATTACAATCAAATAGTAATCAAGTCGTTTATCACAAAAACAAACGACCCGTGGCCATATTTATTTTTCATCTATCATGTAATGCAACAAGAAGATATCATGTACTCATTTCTTGGGCTTTGAATTCCATTATTGCGAATGATGCTACATACTGCAGAAGTTGTATACCCAATGCATTAACTTTCGATTATTTATCTATTTGAACTCAAGCTTGTACTAACATCTAAGTATATGAGTCATGCATACATAGTCTATCATCTATTCATGATTAAGGTATGCCACACTATAAATGTCATAAGTAAATAAATCCATAAACGGATTCAGAATCTATTTTACTTGGGTCTTGTCAATCCATTCAGTCACATCTATATCTCTATCTTTTGGGAGTCATACGCTCCAATGCTCAATTCAAAGCATTTCCCCAATTGGGCTTGATAGACAACATATTAGTCTTTCAATCAGTTTGCTTATTTCTGATTAGACTAAAAACATGTTTATATTCATCTATTAATATAAGTTGTATTTTCGTATTACGGTCCGCCCACGTAATACTGCTTAGTATAGTTAAACATTAGATAACTAGTAAGTCAATATTTGCTTCCATTTTGTTTTGCGTGCAAAAACCATTGAGGACAATATAGAAATTGTATTAACGTAATTTATGGATAATTTTATTAAATAAATCTGTTTGAAAAAATAAAAGTACACAAAACGAATATACTACACTTAGGGCACTAGATCCAACACAATCATCTTTCCATGTCTTGTAATTCTGCTCGCGAGGTCTAGAAGCATGTCAGTCTTCAATTAACACAGCTTGATTTGAGTCAATTTATTCTTTCTTTACTTGAGTCTAACAAGATCAATAGAGTTTGTCGAATCCTACCATTTCATGTAGTATTTGGTTTCATCATAATTTGCTTGTTTGGAAAGGTGAGGCTCATTCTCCACAACATGTTGTTAATTTTGCAAATACCTTTACTTTGCAATGGTTGGAGGCTAAACCTGTTTTTGGTTCTACACAACCAGTTACTCATTAGTCAGACTTTACGACTCCCGGGTTGAAAAGACCATCTGTCGGCATTCTCAAATGTAATGTGGATAGTGCTTTATTTTGTGATGAGCAGTGTTCGAGTTTTGCAAGATTATTTGAGACATAATTGTGCCTTTGTTAAAGGGTTGGTCGACCATGTTAATATTTCTTGGGACCCTTATTTTATCGAGATATTTGCTATTCATGAAACATTATTATAACTCCACGCTCAAAGGTTTGATAATATTATGATTGAATTTGATTGCCAAAGTATGGTCAATGCTTCTAATCTTCCAAGTTTTGATATGTCTGAATTTGGTATTCTTGTTAAAGACTATGTTCATCCTAGTTCTCTGCTTTTTGATTTGTCTTTCCAATGGACAAAAAGGGAGGCTAATAAAGCAGCTTATCATCATGCTAGAGTGGTTTTATGTTATGCTTCTTTTCATATTTTTGAGATGCCTATGAATGTTCTTTTACCTGTTTTTAATAGAGATGTTATTTCTATCGCTTATGAGGATAAGACGCATAGGTTTAGGTGTGAGAGGTAAGCTTGATGTCTTTGGTTTAGCTTGTCACCTCCTTGTGTTTTATCCTTTTATTCTATTAATTTGAAGTGCGCTTTTACCCCAAAAAATTATCATGCATTAAGTATGCTAATGTGTAATTCCACTTGTAAAAACCTTTTATTTTTGGCTTAACTTGTCATTTGGTACTCAAGTTTGACTCTCTTTTTTCTTTCTAGTATAGTACTTGTGTTATTTTTTTGGTTCAATCTGGTATATGTATTTGACTAAAGTAATATATTTTAGTACCCAAAAGTAATAGTGTTAACTTTTTGGTGTTTAATTCAGGTTTTAAAATTGATCTGATGAAAGTTAATTGCTCATGTTATTAGTTTTAAATTTTTCATGATTTTGTTAATAGAATAAATTTAGCATTGTGAATTTGTTTAATTTTGCGTTTAGTTTATCAAACACAGTCTGATGAATGTGATTTAATTCCAGGTTTTAGAGTTGATTTGATGAAAATACATAATTAGCTTATTAACTTTTATCAAATCAACCCTAAAACCTAAATTAAACACTAAAGTGTTAGCATCGTTACCTTTGGGTACCAAAATATATAACTTTTGTCAAATAAAGATATCATATTGGACAAAAAATAATACAAGTGCCACGTTAGAAAAAGTGTCAAGCTCAAATACTAAATTATGTACTAAACCTTTATTTTTTAAACATTTTTGTTGTTGTTATTACTATGTCAACATAACCGTTAGTTACTACGGTTAACTTTAGTCAAAAGATTTATTTCATCAATTTTGTTCGTTCAAAGACTTAATTGAATGGAAAAAATTCAAAAACTCAATTGATTTTTTGAATTTCATATAAGTCACAAATTCATGAATCACTGGTAAATAAAGAATTCTACTATCTTTAACTAAAGAAAATTTCATCTTTTCTCAATAAACAATAAGAATGAGACAACAATTTAGATTAAAATCATCTTAAAAATGTGATTTTTAGGTAGAATAAAATAATTAAAAATTAGTATAAATTATCATGCTTTGTGTTGGTTTAATTATTTATTCGTGTTAAATTATAAAATAAAAATTTGAAAGTTAAAATATGCTCTAAAGTCTTTATATACTTTGTATATTTACATTTTAGTCTTATACTTTTATTTTTAGGAATTTAGTTCCTCTACTTTTCGAATTTAAAAATTCAGATATAGATGTTGTCGTTATTAAAACTCTTTAATTAAAATTGCTAGAGTGCCATTTTAAAATTAAAAAGAAAAAACTATGTTCACTTAGTAGTCATGTAAACTATAAAAATAATGTTGAAAATACTAATTGGAAGTTTTGTTTTTAAAAACACTCGTTTGAACTTATTATGATAAAATAAATTTTTTCGTAGCATTCTTAAGAAAAATTGACGTCAACATTTAATTGAAATAATTAACAAAACTAACTATTTAGACTGACTAATGACATTATAAAGTAGAGGAACATAATTATATGAAAAAAATTGAAGAATATAGATTAAATCTCAAGTTTTAACATAGTATAAGAGCCAAAACTGAAATTTGACCATTATCTTATAATGTAAAAAAAATAAAATAAAAACAAGACAAACTCAAAAGAAATAGAACCCATGTGTTAGTCTTTAAGACTTTCAAAGCATTTATATTATATATAACTACATAATATTTTAATAAAAAATTAACAACACTAACTATTTCAACTAATTAATAACATTATAAAATATAAAAGACCAAATTACGTTAGAAATTAAATCATAATAAAAATACCAAAATTGAAATTTAACCACTTATTTATTATAAAGGGGGTTAGCACCATAGTTATGGGTAGACCTATTTATGGGTTGGGTTACCCGTTCAGGCCTGAAGGGTCGCTCAAAATTGGGAGGATTTGGATAAAAAAATTAGGCTAGAAAAATAGGTTTGGGTAAAAAAATTAGGCCCGTTTTAAATACTATCTGGCTCAGGCTTGAACATTCAAGATCCAAGCCCAACCCAACTTGACCCATTTTAACTTTATAATATTTATATTATGTTACTTTTATATATTATGAAATTTAGAATACATTAAAAAAAATAAACATATACTAAATATATAATACTACCCTAATGTAAATATTAAAATAATGTTAATATGACTATATAAAAAATTCAATAAATAAAAAATATATAAAATTATTAAATATTAAAATAAAATAAATATTTTTAAAAAATAATATGGGCATGCTTAAAATGAGTTTAAGTTAGTCTTTTGCAAATACGGACGGAATTGGACAAAATTTTAGACACAGATTTCGGGCTGATCTGAACTTGGACAAACATAAAGTACATTAATATCATGCTTAGACTCAATTTAACCCAACCATGAACACCTCTAAGTATGGGTACTAGAGTCAAAACAATGAACTTTTATAGATTTAACTCTTTTGAAAATGGTCCCATAATAATTAATCCTGAAAATTAATGATTCAAATTTACAACATCAGTATATGAAAATTAATAACTGGGTACTGTCCATCTTCTTTGCCTTCTTAGACAAGGAATCGGTCAGATTTCAAAGTTCTACTCATTTGACAATTGACTTTTATATATATATATATATATATATATATGTATATATATTGTCTTCTTCTCTGTCTTACAATTTGCTTGTGTTTGTAGTTTCAATTTATATTATTGTTTAGTTTCTTAGTCTGGTCTTGAAGTCTTCAATGAAGGTGAAGTTTCCTTTCCTTAAATCTTTTTCATCAATTGGCTTCTAACATAAAAAAAGATCTTTTGTTTATTGCTATTTCCTGTTTTAATATTGGATTTGTTCTTACAGAAAGTTGTCTTGAAATTGGATTTACATGATGACAAAGAGAAGAAGAAGGCCATGAAGGCAGTTTCTGGTCTATCAGGTTCTTATAATGTAAACCATCTTTTTATATTCATGTTAATCAAAAACTACATGGTTTAATTGTGATTTTTTTGTAATGAAACATGTGTTTGAAGGTATTGATTCGATTTCCATGGACATGAAAGACAAGAAAATGACAGTGATCGGGGATGTTGACCCTATTAAAGTGGCGAGCAAGCTTAGAAAACAATGGCACACACAGATTTTAACAGTAGGACCTGCTAAAGAAGAGAAGAAAGATGGTGGGAAGAAAGATGAAGGTGGGAAGAAGGATGATGATAATAAAAAGAAAGAAAGTGAGCAAATAGCTGAGCTTATCAGAGCTTACAATGCTTACAATCAGCACATGGCTATGTATTATCGGTCTGATGAATATCCCAATTCCTGTATTATTTGCTGAATTGGTAACAAAGGGTTTGTAATGTTTATATTGCTATCTGTGAATCAAACTTTGAAGATTTCAACAACAAAAATGGTTTTTTTTTCAATTGTATTATCAACTAATCCACAATAAGAACAGATTGACTATGTTTTTTTTTTTTTTTGGGGGTTTAAATTAAAGGGATGTGGGCCATTGAATTAGTGTGGTACAAAATAATTTGACTTGGGATGAGAAGGAGAAAGGAAATTGGTATGATGATTATTATTGTTTTGCGATTGGGAGAGTTGTCTCTAGGTCAAGTCGGATCGAATTTAAATTAAGTCTTGATAAAGGGTTTTTAGTTTTTTTTTTTTTTTTTGGTTCAGGACTAATTTGACCCGAAATATGAATTTGATATTTTGATCAAATTAAATTTTACATAAAATAGGATAATTCGAACCTAACTCACTCTGTCAAAAAATGATTCTATAGTTTTCCCATTATATCTATATGATCTCCTGTTTCTCTCTTGCCAAACTAGGTAAATCTTTGCATTCCAAGCAATCTCTAGTATAGCTGCTAATAAGCTTTTACCATTTCCCTCCCAAGATGCAAACATACTAGCTTGAAGTTTTACAAGACTCCATAAATAGATCCTATAATTCTCTTGAATAGGAATAACACACAAAAATGTGTTCTTTGTCTCCAAATCATCATGATAGAAAATACAAATTTTTGTTTTTATTTTTAAAAGTATGTAATGGCCTAAAATCAAGGATATCGGAACAGTGGTTTCGTAACCACAAATCCGATTTAAAGAGAAATTTATTTTAATATTTTTGCATGAATATTGATATGATAGGAAAGTCGTATGAAAATATCAATAGAAAAATTTTACTGATTTAGTGGTTAGTTAGAAAAAGAAATTATTAAAGAAATTAGGTAAAAATAAGGTATCGAGATCTCGATCTCATAAAAATGAGTCAAAAATATTTTTATAAATATTTATGAAAATGTTCGCGACATGGAATTAAATTTTTTGTTAGGAAATTTTAATGTTTGGGTAGTCAATTAAATGAAAATGACTAAATTACAAAAGGTGTAAAAGTTACTAGAAGGATTAAATAGCTCAATTGTCAAATAAGAAGGGACCTAAAGAGAAAATAAGCCCGAAGAAGATATTTTGGGCGGCATAAGCTGAGAAAAATCAGGAGAATTACTGAAATAAGGGCAAAATGGGAAAATAACAAAATTTACTAAATAAAAATAGGACTAATTTGGAATATCTAGAAATCTTTTTTTTTTTTTCATTCTCATCAGCCAAAAACGCCATAGGAGGGTTTTCTAAGCTGGTATTTCATAATTTTTGTACCAAGTGAGTTAATACTTGCCTATTTCTTGTAATTTTTGTGTTTATAAGACTTTTACAACTAGGTCCTACTATTAAATTCATTAGTTTTTGATTTCATGGATGAAATTGAAAGTCACCATGTTGAGTGTTGTACGTTTATGATGAAATAACATGAAATTAAAGCTTTAATTTGTTTATGAGATGATTTTATTAGATAATTTCAATAGAAATTGATTTTTAGGACCTAATTGTGAAAATGTTTGGAATTAAAGTCTAGTGCTGAAATTCTGATTCCTAAAGGTTATAAAGTAGTTTAAACTGATAGAATAAAGTGCTAATTGAGAAAATTCAGCTCAATTGAGAGGCTAATTGAGTAAGGATGAAATTATTATTTATTAAAAGCTTAGGGGAAAAATTGTAATAAACAACTTGCACTAAAACAGTTTTAGACAGCAGCAGTAGGCTAACTTTAAAAAATCACCATAAATTGTAGAAATCGAATTAGAAGATGAACAAAATATGGAATTAAATCTTATTGAGTCTAGTTTCTCATAGAAGAAACGGTGTAAGCAATGGATTTGTAAATCATGAGATATAATAAATTTTGTGAGAGATAAGGTCAGAATGAATTCGGGTTCCCCTGTTTTGAATTTGGAAAATCATAAAAAATTGGATAAAAATAATTAGGGGCTTAAATTTATATTTTTAGAATCTTGAATGAGTCTATTTTCAAGAGAAACAAACGGGAACGTCATTCAAATCCTGTACTAGGAGATAATTAATTTTTAGTGAAAAAGGTCCAGAACTGTCAGACAGCAGAACAGGGGTGACTTTAAAGAATAAATTGTACTTATTGGCTAAACCAAAAATTTTGAAAATTTTATGGTAAGAAGATATGTGAGTCTAGTTTCAGGGAAAATTAGCGGAACCTAATTTGGAGTTCTGTAGCTCAAGATAAAATAATTTAGTTACTATGACTCAAGTAGACAGTTTTGAATGAACTATAAATAATAGTGGAATTATAGAGAATGTTGCATATGAACATGAAATGTATTAAATTGATAATAAAATTTATTTATTTAGATCCAGAAAATTCAAATATGAAGCTAAATCGAAGAAAGAAAAAAGTTCAGGATTAGTAGATTTTTGTACACGAACAAGTATCAAGGTAAGTTCATGTAACTTGAATTATATTCTTAAATACTTGAAATGTATGTTATTGATGTGAATATGATTTGAATGTTCATTATATGAAAATTGATGAAACATTGATATATTTGATAAAAAGAGGAAGAAATCTCGATTGAATGGAAGGAAAATTCGATGGATCTCTGAAAAAGAATTGATGATAAAAAGGATCTAGCGCGGACGGGTGATCCTATCCTGATATAGCCCTCCCAAAGAATATGTGTAAAATGGATTTAGCCCAGACGGGTAAATCCGAATTAGGGTCTGAATTTAGCCTGGACTGGTAATTTAGATCCAAGCTCACTAGAGTAATTGTCGTTAGAGGGGATTTAGCCTAGACTGGTAATCCCGCTTCAAGGATGAGGTTCGCAGGAGTGTGCTCTCTGAAATGGAAATGTGCGCACATGAATATGAATTGACGGACCCGGAATTGTACACTAAAAGTGTACCTCTGAAAATCCATCGAAATTTCGAGAAATTCAACGGGATAAGTATGAAAAAATAACAAGGGAATGGAAATCATGGTATTGATGAGCTCATCAATCATGATATATATATTATTGATACATGGAAATTATTGTACTAACTTGAACGTTGAGTTTGTATATGTTAGGGTAATAATGCATTGAATGGATATATGAATGTTTATTGCGTTGTATTGAAAATATTAGATAAGTATAATTCTTGTTATATGAGCTTACTAAGCACAAAGTGCTTACCCTGTTTCCTTTTCCCCAGTTTTGTAGTGTTGAGAGCTAGGAGGTCGGATTCGGTCAGAGACATACCACATTATCAACCTCAAGATTTCGATATATAAAGAAACTTTATTTTGAAAATCAATGGCATGTATAGGCTAATAAAGTAAATGTTAATGTGAAATGAATGTATGGTCAGCCATTGGTATGGCTAACAAATCTTGGTTTTGGTATGTGATGAGGTTATCTTATAAATATGCGTGAATCTATCTTGAAAATATGTTGAATTGGATTGGTTGATATGAATTGGTCTCGGTTTAAAATTGCAGGGAAGGTTAGATATCTATAAAGAGGTTATATTGAGTTTAAAAAAAAAATTAATTCGTAAACTCCGGTAATGCTTCGTACCCTATTTCGGCAACGAATACGGGTAGGTTGTGTTACAAAGTATCTATCGGAACGAACTCAGTAATTAATCTTTCATATTCTGTAAGCTCATTAAGAGGGTAGATACTGACCATGAGTTTTAAAACTGCTCTATATCCAGTGCGAGGATTAAACATCGATCATTGATTAAGATAGAAAAGACCCTTATCATTTCATCGAACTTTAGTTGAAAAAAATTTATGCATTTTCTTTAAAAGTAAAAAAGAGAGAGTTAAAAGTAGCTATTACATCACTTGGAAACAAACTCTAGCCTATAGCACTCCCTGCATGTCATTTTGATGCATAAAAACACTTAACTTCGGAAG
This sequence comes from Gossypium anomalum, assembly GCA_025698475.1. Classification (NCBI taxonomy): domain Eukaryota; kingdom Viridiplantae; phylum Streptophyta; class Magnoliopsida; order Malvales; family Malvaceae; genus Gossypium; species Gossypium anomalum. The sequence goes on along the minus strand of CM046957.1, from coordinate 69,537,336 downwards.
TCACAAATTTGTAGGTGGATTTTCGAAAGTTATTAAAAGTAACATGAAAATTTTTATACTATATCCTAAATTGTATTTTATTTTTTTATTAGAAAATGAATAAATCAATTTTTGTACGTCAGATGATTGAGTAAAATAGTTCTTTTGTTAAAATTGTGCGATTAAATGCTTGTTTTGGTATTTTATATATAATGTATAATAACAAATTTGGTCTTTAATCTTTACACATTTATTTAATTCAACCCTCTTTTATTAAAAATAAATTAGAAAGTTTTGAAATTAATAAGACTAAAAGGTAAAAAAAAACTTTAATAATAATTAAAAATAATCAATTAAGCTAATTTAAAATTTAAAAGTTATTAAAAAATTATAAAAATTATAAACAAAATTACTAATTTTAGTATGAAAAAAAGAATCAAGCAATTTCAGGAAAAGTTGGCTGGTGAGATCGATGTTGAGAAGCGGACGTGGCTTCATATGGTGATCGCTGATATCAACGGTGAAGGATGAGTCGGCTTGATCTTGTTGGTCTTTAATTCGGATGGTTGAATAAGGGGAAAGGATTGTGGTGATGATCAGGAAGAAGCTTTGGGTGTACATGCGGTCGATAGCATGGTAGCACATTTGTCCTTGGAGTTGGTGTTGCTGGCTCACAATTAATGGACATTGATGAAGGAGTCCACCATTAATGGACACTGATGAAGACCCAAGCACAAGGAAAAGCCATGGGAGAGTTCGGCTTGATATTCCCTGAAATTATCGTCAATTTTTTTTATAAATTCTAATAATTTTTTATAAATTTAATTTAAATAAAAGAGTAATGGTAAAATTGAATTAATATATAAAGATTGAGAATTAAATTTATTATTATAGCTTATATATAAACATAAAAACTAACATTTAATGGTGTAGTTATCCTTCACTAGCAGTGGTGGCATTAGGGATAGCTTCCATCTCTTTTTATTTCTTTTGTGATAAAACCTTTTCATACGTCACGGGATCAAAAATTTAGTTTGACAAACAACACAAAGGATCTCGCAATTTATGCATATATTTCAGATTCTTTATGTTCACTTGGAGTCATTCAACTCGACATGATTGACTTATTGTTTGGAAGAGACTTAAAACTCATCTACTTGGATAGTGGTTAAAATGTAAACACTCTAGTACCTTGTATTTTTACTAGGATAATTATTGTAAATCATAAATTACAAGAATGTATAAAATTTAAATCTCTTAGAAATCTCATATTATAGATAGGCACTAATCTCAAATATTGCTGAAACACAATCTGTACCGTTTGATTTAAGGAAACTCCACTATAAATAAAGCTCTCCCCCTTCATTTGTAATCACTTCTGGAATTAAACAATATACTTGAGAGCATTTACTCAAACACCTTATGTGCATTACTTTCTTGAGGTTTTTCTGTTCTATTTGAGTTCCTTCTTAATTTCTTTTGTGAATTCCCATTTTCGAGAGCTAGATTGACTGAGGCGGATTTGAAGTAAAAAAATTGCCTAAAGCCATACGGTTTACGAGACTTAAGCTCTAGCCCCGTGACACTTGTACTAGGATTCAAATTGCATTTTGTCTCCTTTACTTAAAAAATAGGCAAACTAGTCCTCGTAAATTAGATTAAAGATCAAATTGATCCCTTTTATTAAAAATTCCATCCATTTGTATTATTGAAAACTAGGGTGGTTGACGAAATAACCAAATAGTGACAAGTGATATGCCACGTATACCTCATGTTGATGTATATAAATTTTTAACAGTAGAAATGGATGAAATTTTTAATAAAAAGGCTAATTTGCTTTTTGATCTAATATACAATGATTAATTTACTCATTTTTTGAGTAGAAGGGTAAAATGGAATTTGATTCCTAATATAAGGACATTCATATTACTTTTTCCCAACTTAAGTATCGAAGAATTGAGAGTTACAAACTCCATCCCATAGCTAACTTTTGTTGTCCATAAGAAATCAAATTAGAATATCAAATTCCAAATTTCGCACCAATGGCCTAACTCTCTCTATATAAAATACCCCCAACAACATTGTTGTCATAATCGGATTAGACCGGTTGGTTGGATATGGGAACTAGCCTGGCATTGATTCGAAATAAAGGGTTGGATTTGTTGGCCTAGAATTACGTTAAAAGAACTATTGAACCGACAATTGAACTAGTTAAGTTGTTTTTCTCTTTTATAATTTTTTAATAATTTATTTAAGTTCAATTAAATCGAATAAATCAATTGGACTGATCAAATCAATCAAATCAAGAACTAATGATTTGTGACAGCATTTTACAATTGTCGAACCAATTAAATTTGTTCATTACAACAAATCATATCAAAATTTACTATCTAATCACCTGAACATATAACTAAATCTAATACATGATTTCCTATTTCAGCAAATAAGTTCAAGTTCTCAAATCTTCCAAATTTCGTGAGTCAATGGCAAGTAAAGAATTATATTAACTTAAGTGATAAAAATAAAAGGCTTAATTGAATAAGGTTTGTTTGAGTTAGGTACCTAAACTATTTTTTGGTTGATTCGAGTAACTAAACTTTTATTATGTTACTAAATTTGGTACTTGTCGTTAGTGCCATTAAAAAAAACATGTTAGCCAATCAAAATTTGTCATTTCATCATCTCACTAAAATATAATTAAATAATAGCGAGCGAACGGTAGGGGAAGGGACAAAGCTAAGAGAAAGGGAGGCAATGGATGGGGTGGGGAGGAGATGAGAGGTAATTTAATTTAATTTAATATTAATTTAATTATTTTTAGTTATATAATTTTTTTATTTAATTATATTTTAATGAGATAATGACATGGTAAAATTTGATTAGCTGACATGTTCTTTTTTAACGGCATTAACACCAGGAACCAACTTCAATAACATAATCAAAGTTTAGGTACCAAGATCAACCAAAAAATAGTTTAGATACCTGTAACGCCCCTAACCCGAATCCGTCACCGAAATAGAGTTATGGAGCATTACTGGAGTTACCGATTTATTTATCAGATATTTCATTTTATCTAACGTTCATATTTGGAACCAATTAAAATCAAACATATTGTCCCTTAATGTACTTATTTTTCTCGATATGTTTTACTTGAATTTATTACTCGTCTCAATTTAATTAATTTCCTTGTATCAACGTATCAAAAATAATCACCTATTTACATGTCATGATAAATATCATTCTCTTGCCATTTCTTCATAAACATAAAATCGTGAATTCATTATATCGATATTTCATGCATTTAAAAATACAATTTAAGTTATACTAACTTACCTCGTTACTTGTACATGTTTATAATTTCATTAATCCGATATCTTTTCTTTTCCACGTTCAAGTCTCGTATTCGAGTTATCCGGATCTTTATAAAGAAATTTGATCGTCGTTTTCATTTATTTCATGTTGTAATACATTCAACTAATACTCTAAACAAAATTACCATTTTACCCTAAACTTTTAATTAATGACGATTTCATCCTTAGGTTAAAATAAAATAAAATTATTGCAATTTAATCCTTATTTCCAGCCGTTATTCTCAAACGAATTGATAACGATCCATGAATTCTATAAAATATCAGAATTTTCCATAATTTCAACACTTTTCAATAAAATCCTTAAAACATGTTTTTCCCTGATCTTGAGCTAAATTAATAATTTCATTCAATTTTGTAATTTTAAATAATAAAATAATTCATTTCATGCAATTTAGTCATTTCTGACATTTTTACAAAATTGCCCATAAATTTTTACTTTTATTCAATTTAGTCCATGAGCCTAAAACATGCAAATTAGCCATGCTAGCTGAATATTCATACATATTTTCCTCATTCTCCTCTCCATTCCACATCCTTTATTTATATAACATACAACAAGTAACATTATCAATAATTTCACTATTTACTTATATGTATATTCAAAACTGTCCATTTGCGTCATAGTTACTAAATTATTTATATCTTAAGGTGCAGAACTCGAAATTAAGATCCGCTAATTTTCCCTGAAACTAGACTTACATATCTTATTACCATAAAATTTTCACAATTTTTGGTTTAGCCAATAAGTACAGTTTATTCTTTAAAGTTACCCTTGTTCTGCTGTCTGACAGTTCCGACCCTTCTTCACTAAGAATTAATTATCTCATCGTACGAGATTTGGATGATGTTCCCGCTTATTTCTATTGAAAATAGACTCATTAAGGATTCTAAACATATAAATTTAAGCCCATAATTATTTTTATCCAATTTTTGATGATTTTCCAAATTCAGAACAGGGGAACCCGAAATCATTCTGACCTTGTGTCACAAAAGTTATTGTAGCTCATGATTTACAATTCCATTGCTTACATAATTTCTTTTATAAGAAACTAGACTCAATAAGCTTTAATTTCATATTTTATTCATCCTATAATTCGATTTATACAATTTTTGGTGATTTTTCAAAGTTAGGCTACTGCTGCTGCCCAAAACAGTTTTAGTGAAAAATATTGATTTCCATTTAGCCCCAAATTTCATAGTTCATACAATTCAATCCTTGTTCAATTAACTCCTCAATTGAGATAATTTTTCTCATTTAATACTTTATTCCATCATTTTAAACTACTTCATAACCCTTGAAAACCAGAACTTTAACACTAGACCTTAATTCCAAACTCTTTCACAATTAGGTCCTAAACCAATTTTCATCAATTTTACTTGATAAAATCACCATATGTCAAAATTAAAACTTCAATTCTATGTTTATTCATCATATTCTTCCAGTACTCATCCATAAAAACTTCAAAAATTAGCCATGGAATCAAAAACTAATGAAATAGTAAGTTGGACCCAATTGTAAAAGTCCAAAAACATAAAAATTTCAAGGAGAAAGCAAGAATTAAACTTACATGAAGCTAGAGTATGAAAACCAGCTTGAACCCTCATCCATGATTGTTTTTCAGCTAATGAATATGAAGAGAAATGAAGAGAATTCTAGATATTCCAATTTAGTCCCATTTTTATTTAGTTAATTTTGGCAATTTTCCAATTTTGCCCTTATTTCACCCATTTTCTGATTTTTCTCAGCTATTGCCGCCCAAAATATCTCCTTTGGGCTTATTTTCACTTTAGGTCCTTCCTCATTTGACAATTAAGCTATTTAATCATTTTAGCAACTTTTACACCTTTTTCAATTTAGTCCTTTTATTTAATTAGCTATCAAGATTTTTTTAAAATTTCTTGACGAAACTTTAATACTAACTTATTAACACTCCATAAATATTTATAAAAATATTTATGGCTCGATTTAATATTTTTGAGGTCTCGATACCTCGTTTTCGATTCTAATTATTTTAATATATATATATATATATATTTTTGTACACTATTCATTATTTCAAAATTTTTCCTAACTTAACATTTAACTTATACTCACTAAATTAATAATATTTCCTACTCATTTGTCGGATTTAGTGATCTCGAATCATTGTTCCGACACCACTGAAATTAGGCCATTACAACTCTCCCCTCTTTAGGGATTTTTCGTCCTCGAAAATCTTACTGTAAAAAGTTACTTTCAACACTCATAAACACTTTTACTAACTTCTCGTAATCACAATTTGATTTAACCTTGAATATCTTTTTCTTGTCACCTTTGAACTCTAGAACACAATGTTGGAACATACTGTCAAAATTCTAAATTACCCTCTCAGGGACACATATACTCAGCTGATCTGTCAAAGGAAAACTCAGACTTTCATCGAAATGATCATACAGATCTTTCTTTGTCAAATGAACAACCATAAACTAAATAACATTTTCCTTTCCGATGTTAATGACAATCCCAATTCAAATCTATAGTCATTCTATCTCATAACACACTAGTATTATCACCGATTGCAATAATCCTAAATGTTCTTAATGTTCGAAACACTTGCTAACAAATAGACATCTGAATATGAACTCAAAAATATTATGCAACGCTCATACAATCACTAGTACATCTAACTCACAAAAAGATAATAAAGATCTTGATAATTTCTCAAAGAAAGCCAAAAGAAAAACATTGCTTACCGACTGGACTTCCATCATAACAGAGATAATATATTCCCGCATGTATAAAACAAAATCATGATCAGTAGAAACATAAGAATAGTCTCACATAAATTTTTACCATTAACTTCATTTCCAACATATTAAAATAGAATTCCAAAAAGATGAAGAAATGACGATCATAAACCGACCAGGACCAATAGAGCTTTAAATCTAACATTATAATTAACTAGCATTCTCAAAACATCGAACTCCACCAGAGACCGAATAACCACACACATATCTCTCGAGGATAAAAGAATATATAGAATACCGAGAAAAGATGATCATATTCGTTTCAATCAGTAACTATCACGCACAATCATCTTTACTACTCAATTATCATTTTTCGACTAATTGCATCATCATGAACCCCGCATCATTCCATTCACTAACGAAAACCAATTCGGGAAAAATTTGAAGAAACACATACTTGGATATCATATCTGAATAAGTCGACTAGCCGAGGTTAACTTTTTCTTTAACCGTGTCATTACGTAATCTGAATGATCTTTAGAGTAATCTGATATCTTTTTTCAAAACTGTATTTACTTGTCAAACTATTTTCAACTCCAACTACATTATTAATTATTCCATTATTGTACTCTTTAGTTTCCCATTTGTGAACTTATTCAACATTTTTTTTTTGTAAATTTTCGTTATAAAATACTACATTGGTAAGAGGGTGAGGTCGTAAGGCCTCTAACTGAGCTCTCATAAATACACACATATAACTTAGCATTTATCATCAACATCATATCATCACAATTACATAATTCACTTCAAACAAATTAACATACATAATTATGTTACACGAACTTTTCAGTTATCCATTTCAAACTAGTGTAATTAAACATACATTTCATGAATTTTGAGTAAATTTACTCATAGCATTTATTTAACCAAACAAGTCAGACACATAATATCATATGAATGCCATACAAACATAGATAAGCTTATCACAATTTAAACTTTCATTTCATTCACGTTTCATCATTTCTCAACTTTTGATTATCTCATTTCGTACATTATCACATACATATCATGAACTTCTATTCATACCTTTCTAAGTTCCTTCTCATCATAAACACATTTCAATTATCTCAATATCACTAACTCATACTTCTCTTACCATATACATAATTTAAATTTAACATTTAATAATAAATAATTTGAATTATAGTAATACAACCATACGTTGAGTACGTTTATACTCAGTGGTATTGCCATAATTCAAATTATAAAAACTATAATAAATAATAAATATCAAACATGTAACAATATAAGTCATATGTGTTAATTATGCTTTAATTTCATATCTCGACAATAGTCTTTCATCAAATAGCATCGTATATCATCTGTACTATCTTTAATCAATTCATGAACCTTTGGTTCAAGCTTTCAATCTCATATCTCAATTTCAATTCACATTTCAATTTTTAATTCCACTTTTTTTTTTCATACTTTCAAAAGTTCAATCGATCAAATTCATTTGATTTTCTCATTTCATTTATTCAACTGATTTCAATATCAATAATTCAATATTTTAGCAAATTCATGAACCTTTCCAAATCTCACATTTCATTTCAATTAAGAATTCAACTCATAATTTCTTTCTCATATATATATATATATATATATTTTTTAATGGTACGAGCAACCAAATTTATTTAATTTTCTCATTTCAGTTATTCACCCTATTAACAATCCGGACTTTAACGGATACACGGATTCCAACCCAAACACACCAATGACGGCACATAGTGCCTCATCGGTCGGGCCAAAAAGCGAAAAGCGATAACGATGAGCGATGCGGTACACGAGTACCTTATCGGAACAAATCCGGAGCGATGCTGAATAAGATCTTGTAACAATATCCGACACACAAAGTGCCGAATCGCTAATCTGATAATGATAACTCAAACACATAAGTGCACGATCGGTAAAGCCGATAAATCCTGTACTCTTCCAATCCTATGGCATGCCAATTATATCCGACTAGCCCGACAAATTAATAGGGAATTTAATTCTTATTTCAATTTTACTTAATATTCATATTTACCCCTATTAACAAGACTCGGACTTTGGCGGATATGCGATTTCACCCAAACACACCGAATATCCAGCCCAAACACACCCGAATATTATAAATCCTTCATAACACACCAAGTATAATATAGCCTCCCAAACACACCATTATATCATATCCTCCCAAACACACCGAATGTTCAACCCAAACACACCCTAATATTATAAATCCTCCATAACACACCGAAAGGCATTTAATGCCTCTTCTGGATAAACCAGAGTTATAATAACATGTAAACATCTTCTCGGCCGAACTACAAATCTCCTCATCACATCACAAATCCAATGGCATGCCATTTGTATCCAATCTAGTCCGACATCAAGTTAATAGGGTATTTGATTCACTTTCTCAATTTAATAATTCATTTATCAATATACCAATCTAATATTCATATATATTCACACATTTTCATAATTTCATACATTTTCATTTAATTCAACAAATATATTTCAATTATTCACATAAATTCATAATTCTATACAATTCAATTCACTTTTCAATAACAAATATTCAAATATCACAAATCTCATATTTAAAATTTTCAAACAATTTATATTTCAATTCAAATAATCAAATATACTCATAATTCAATTCAATTTAAATAATCAATATATATTCAATATATATATATACACCAATTCAATCAATATAAATTCAATAAATTCATCACATACTATATCAATCCATTTCAATTGCAAAACACAATAATTTTTACTTACCATACATAACAATTAAAAATTCAGCAATCAATAATAATTAAAATTTGAATTATAGTAATACACACTTCAATTAATCATAATTCCATTCCATTCCATTCAATTCAATTCAAATTCACTTTTCCACTTTCTAATCAAGTATACAATTCAATACCAATACATATTTCGAGATATTCACATATAATCATACTTCACATGTACTACATTCGGTCCGAGAACCGACTAAACCTTAGCTCGATACCACTAAATGTAACGCCCTAACCCGAATCCGTCACCAAATAGAGTTATGGAGCATTACTGAGTTACCGATTTATTTATCGGATATTTCATTTTATCTAACGTTCATATTTGGAACCAATTAAAATCAAACATATTGTCCCTTAACGTATTTATTTTTCTCGATATGTTTTACTTGAATTTATTACTCGTCTCAATTTAATTAATTTCCTTGTATCAACGTATCAAAAATAATCACCTATTTACATGTCATGATAAATATCATTCTCTTGCCATTTCTTCATAAACATAAAATCGGGAATTCATTATATCGATATTTCATGCATTTAAAAATACAATTTAAGTTATACTAACTTACCTCGTTACTTGTACATGTTTATAATTTCATTAATCCGATATCTTTTCTTTTCCACGTTCAAGTCTCGTATTCGAGTTATCCGGATCTTTATAAAGAAATTTGATCGTCGTTTTCATTTATTTCATGTTGTAATACATTCAACTAATACTCTAAACAAAATTACCATTTTACCCCTAAACTTTTAATTAATGACGATTTCATCCTTAGGTTAAAATAAAATAAAATTATTGCAATTTAATCCTTATTTCCAGCCGTTATTCTCAAACGAATTGATAACGATCCATGAATTCTATAAAATATCGAAATTTTCCATAATTTCAACACTTTTCAATAAAATCCTTAAAACATGTTTTTCCCTGATCTTGAGCTAAATTAATAATTTCATTCAATTTTGTAATTTTAAATAATAAAATAATTCATTTCATGCAATTTAGTCATTTCTGACATTTTTACAAAATTGCCCATAAATTTTTACTTTTATTCAATTTAGTCCATGAGCCTAAAACATGCAAATTAGCCATGCTAGCTGAATATTCATACATATTTTCCTCATTCTCCTCTCCATTCCACATCCTTTATTTATATAACATACAACAAGTAACATTATCAATAATTTCACTATTTACTTATATGTATATTCAAAACTGTCCATTTGCGTCATAGTTACTAAATTATTTATATCTTAAGGTGCAGAACTCGAAATTAAGATCCGCTAATTTTCCCTGAAACTAGACTTACATATCTTATTACCATAAAATTTTCACAATTTTGGTTTAGCCAATAAGTACAGTTTATTCTTTAAAGTTACCCTTGTTCTGCTGTCTGACAGTTCCGACCCTTCTTCACTAAGAATTAATTATCTCATCGTTACGAGATTTGGATGATGTTCCCGCTTATTTCTATTGAAAATAGACTCATTAAGGATTCTAAACATATAAATTTAAGCCCATAATTATTTTTATCCAATTTTGATGATTTTCCAAATTCAGAACAGGGGAACCTGAAATCATTCTGACCTTGTGTCACAAAAGTTATTGTAGCTCATGATTTACAATTCCATTGCTTACATAATTTCTTTTATAAGAAACTAGACTCAATAAGCTTTAATTTCATATTTTATTCATCCTATAATTCGATTTATACAATTTTTGGTGATTTTTCAAAGTTAGGCTACTGCTGCTGCCCAAAACAGTTTTAGTGAAAATATTGATTTCCATTTAGCCCCAAATTTCATAGTTCATACAATTCAATCCTTGTTCAATTAACTCCTCAATTGAGATAATTTTTCTCATTTAATACTTTATTCCATCATTTTAAACTACTTCATAACCCTTGAAAACCAGAACTTTAACACTAGACCTTAATTCCAAACTCTTTCACAATTAGGTCCTAAACCAATTTTCATCAATTTTACTTGATAAAATCACTCATGTCAAAATTAAAACTTCAATTATATGTTTATTCATCATATTCTTCCAGTACTCATCCATAAAAACTTCAAAAATTAGCCATGGAATCAAAAACTAATGAAATAGTAAGTTGGACCCAATTGTAAAAGTCCAAAAACATAAAAATTTCAAGGAGAAAGCAAGAATTAAACTTACATGAAGCTAGAGTATGAAAACCAGCTTGAACCCTCATCCATGACTGTTTTTCAGCTAATGAATATGAAGAGAAATGAAGAGAATTCTAGATATTCCAATTTAGTCCCATTTTTATTTAGTTAATTTTGGCAATTTTCCAATTTTGCCCTTATTTCACCCATTTTCTGATTTTTCTCAGCTATTGCCGCCCAAAATATCTCCTTTGGGCTTATTTTCACTTTAGGTCCTTCCTCATTTGACAATTAAGCTATTTAATCATTTTAGCAACTTTTACACCTTTTTCAATTTAGTCCTTTTTATTTAATTAGCTATCGATACTTTAAAATTTCTTGACGAAACTTTAATACTAACTTATTAACACTCCATAAATATTTATAAAAATATTTATGGCTCGATTTAATATTTTTGAGGTCTCGATACCTCGTTTTCGATTCTAATTATTTTAATATATATATATATATTTTTTTGTACACTATTCATTATTTCAAAATTTTTCCTAACTTAACATTTAACTTATACTCACTAAATTAATAATATTTCCTACTCATTTGTCGGATTTAGTGATCTCGAATCATTGTTCCGACACCACTGAAATTAGGCTGTTACAATACCTAAATTAAACAGACCTAATGGTTTAGGTATTTCTTGTTGAACTAAGCCTAAATAAAATGACGTATCTTTCCTAATAACCAATAAAAATTAGAAGACATAAGATAAAAAAAGAAAAAGCCCCTATTAATCATAAGGGTTAGGTGAGATGGCAAAATCGAGAGTTGCGGTTTGGATGTTGTTCACTCCTCGAGTCTCTAAGATCTACTAATACTTGGGCATGGAATAAACAAACTGTACATTGAGCGATAAAATTAAGTGGTACTTCCATGGTTCAAGTCATATAAACGAAAACATTAACAAGATAAAAATATAATCAATGCAAGTTCAAGTTTCAATCATTTCAAATTCACCTATTCATGTCATATGTACCTATTCATACACTATCACAATTGACAAATAAATATAACATATCATGTATTACTTTCTCCTAACAACAATACATTTATTTCCATTTCAACTCATACCATTTATTTCATTATCCTATTTCCATATTGAACTTATTGATTCGTTTTGTTTCCATATCGACCTTCCATATTCGTATAAACTATTTTGCGTGATCTTTCCCTATTGTCTTTAGTCACATTTCACATATAAGTACATGTAATACCAATTCGTATAATCTTTTCAATTCAAATATCATTTATCAAGTTTGTATTTTATAATCCCTATTAATCGAACATGGACTTAGGATGGATACACGGATCATCCGACCATCACACTAGTATGACACCTAGTGCCACATCAAAACGTTCAAAGTATAATTTACACCCAATTCTCATCAGTATAATCGAAATAAAATGTGTAGCCAACACTCATCGAAACGTTCGAAGTAATTTGTGCCTAGCGCTCATCGGTTTATAACTGAAGTTTAACCCGTACATAATCTAATCTTATGATATGCCAACTATATCTAATTTTGCCCAAGACAGTTAATAGTGTAATCAACAAATCAATCCATATATATTCAATATCACATGTCCTAGTTCATACCATTTTCATCATCATTTTGCATCACGAATCATTTAGCGAGTTCATAATCTGTTCATTATGTAACGGCCTAATTTTCAGTGGTGTCGGAAATAGTGATTTGAGATCACTAAATCTGACAAGTAAGATTGAACAAGGTAGTAATTTAATATTTATGAGTCAAGTAAGAATTTAGAAGAATTTTTGAATTGGTGAATTAAAAGAATTTATAAGGTCAAACGGGTCAAAAACGAGTTATCGAGGCTTCAATTTTGAAAATCGAGCTATAAATATTTTTATAAATATTTATGGAGTGTCATTTAGTTAGTATTAAAGTTTGGTTGAGAAATTTTAACGTATGGGTAGTCAATTAAATAAAAAGGACTAAATTGTAATAAAAGTAAAATTTGCTAGAAGGATTAAATAGCTCAAGTGTTAAAAGAAAGAGGATTTAAAGAGCAATTAAGCCTAAAAGTGAATAGGCTGGACGGCAAGGGCAAGAAATCAGTAGAAAAATAAGGGAAATAAGGGAAATAATGGCAAAATTGGAAATTCTATAATTTTAACATATAAAATAAGGACAAAATTGAAAAATCTAGAGATCTCTTCATATTTTCTCAGCCAAAACGCCATAGAAGGTTTGGAGAAAGCTGATTTTTCATATTTTTACATCATGTGAGTTTAATTCTTGCTCTTTCTTGATAATTTTTATGTTTTTATGACTTTTATCCACTTATAGAATTCATTAGTTTTTGATTTTATGGGTGAACTTGGAAGTTACACTGGATGGGTAAGGGAAGTTTATGATGAATTATTATGAAATTTAAGTTCTAATTTCATATTAAGGTGGTTTTATTAAGTGATTTTGATAGAAAATGGTATTTAGGACCTAATTGTGAAAAAGTTGTGAATTGAAGGTTGGTGTTGAAATTTAGAATATCAAAGGTTTTGAAATAGTTTATAATGATAGAATAAAGTGTAAATTGAGAAAAATTAGTTCAATTGATGGGTGAATTGAGTAGAGACTAAATTGTAAAAACTACAAATTTTAGGGTAAAAGTGCAATTTTGAAATTTGAACAGCATAAATTGTGAAGTAAAATAGAAATCAAATAAGTTTAGTAATACCTCGTGCTCGACTCCGGCGATGGTCTCGGGTAAGGGGGCGTTACACTTTATGTTATGCACATCTCAATTCAATTATCGACATATTATCATCAAATACAGATCAATTCATATGAGAAGTATAACCTTACCTCAATAGCTAACTTGCAACAAACATGTATATATGTATAATGAACTCAAATCATAAAAGTAAAAGCCGAGTTTTCATCACTCGTCTTTCCCTTCTCCTGCGACGACTCAACGTCTTTAGCTACGTTCAATAATTCAATTGTAAAATAATGTCAGTTCACATCCAAATCACATTAAAATACATAGCCATATTTTTCATTCTATTCATTTTAGTCATATATCCGAGATACTCATATTTTTCCGTATCTAACATCAGATCAAAATCCGATTTCACATTCTTTCATTAGGAACCCTATACTTTTCATCTACAGCATAATCTCATGACAGTTTTCCATTTATTTAATTTAGTCTCGAATTTTATAAAGTTATCTAATAAGTTGAACTTACATTCTAATTTAGTCCTTATCATAATCTAGATTTACTAAGTATCAATTTTTCAAATGAAACTCAAAATCATCAATTTCATTTTAATGACAACTTGTTAAATATCAACTGATTCAACAAATTAATATATGAGCTAACTAAATCAAGTTCCCATAATAATGAATCTATAAAAATTTAAAAAAAAAAAAACGTGGTTAACTTAAGAATTTTAATGGTCGAATGATGCCCGAAACTTTTTCTTTTCTTTCTTTAACGGTGGACGATGGAGGAAGAAAGATGAATGAGTTCATCTTCCCATCCACTCACCATTATATATGTACTTTAATTAACGTTTTAATTAAACTAAATTTTAACTAATTAATTATACTTAATATAATTTTAAACTAAATGGAATCATCATCACCTTCCACTATTTCATGCATAAATTTGGTTAATTAATCATTTTGATCTTTTGGATAATTATTATTTAGGTTCCTAAGTATAATCTAACTTAAAATTCAATAGCGATTAGACTTTTATAATTTAGTCATTAAACTGTAATTAATGATTTTCTCGATTAAAGTACTTAATCAGTATTCAATAGATTTTCATAGTAACTCCGTAAATATTTCTATTTTACCTTTACGGACTCGATTTACAAAAATGAAGTTTCGAAATTGTATTTTCTGACATAGCCTAAAAAATCGAGTTGTTACATGTGTAAGCCCCCGTTGGGCAAGCTCAAATGTAATATTGATGGAGCTGTTTTCATAGATAATAGCGCTATTGGTTGGGATGCACTAGTACAGAATGATGTGAGTGACTGTGTTCATCGTTTCTAGTATTACGAAGAGTGTTTTAGACCCTCATAAGGTTGAGATAAATGATGCTCGTGAGGTTCTTTCTTGGCTTAGATATTGGTGGGCAGATAATATTGTACTGGAAACCGACAGTTAGTGCCTTTGGCAAGCTCTTTCTCGTGGTAATTCTAATGCTTTGGATTTGAGTTTGGGTTTGTTACTTCAAGGTTGTTTTCAGATTAGTTCTCTTTTCCAATCTTTGTCCTCTCATGCGAACTACTCTGAAGATGTTATTTGCCCCTCTCTGACGGCAAATATTTTATTTCCTGATTATACTAATGTTTCAGGTGGAAATGAGAAGAGTCACCTTCGAGTGAATTGAGTAAGCTTATTGGCTTTGGGTATAGATAGTCTCCTCTTTTCTGCTGATTTTGTTTGGTGGTTAATGAAATTTTAAGTTTTTCATTTAAAAAAAAAAATTAATGTTAAGATAATCTTAATTAAATTTCTAATCTAGATTAAGATAATTAATAATAATTAAATAATTTTATAAGTGATTGCGGTAATTAATTAATCAAAATTTTTGTTCCATGAGAAAGATCGTGAATGCGGTAATTGTGGCTGAGGCGTGGGTTGGTCATCTGCATGACAATTTGGTGGGGACAATTGGGTGCAAATGTAAACGTGGAATGAAGTTATTGGAAGACAGATAGAACCGCAGATAAAGTAACCGTAGGGAAAAGTCAAGCAGAGGGAGGTGTGGGCTGATGTCCCCAACCATTTTAGGCGGAGAAATCGATCAAGGACTGACAGTAACTCTAAGCCTCGTTTCCATCGACTTCTTCTCCATATCAATCTCTTTACTTTTCTCCATTCCCTTAAGACTCACTCTCTCTTTCACTTTACCTCAATCTCTCATTCTTCTTCACCTCATATTCTTTGGTATCTTTCTTTCTTGCTTTCCTTCTCTGTGTTCTGATGCTTAGCTATGTTGTGCGCTGACTGTGGCTTAAATGGGTTTTTGTTATTGCAGGCATTTGTCGCTATGGCATTGGATTCTTCCATGACTATGTGCAAATCCGTCACCTCACCCCCTGTAAATTTCTCTGCTCTTTGGAATCAGTTTTTTTCTGTTTTTGAACCTTCATTTTGTTCCTTCTGTTGGATGCTTAAATGGTTTCTCTAAAGAACTTGATTTCATTCTTTCTTCTGTATGGTTTTGGAAATTTGGGTCTACTTTCCTGGATTCCATTCTGCTAAAGCTCCAATCTTTTCAGATGTTGTTAAGCATAGACATGCCTTCCTTTTATTTTCAACTGTTGTTAATGTTATTGTTTTCCAATTGAAGGGCTTATTCTTGCGGAGAAATACAAGTAGTAGGAGTTTCCAATGTACCTTTAAGGTGGGAAGCAGGATCAACTTTCCTAGGCAGAAAGCTCAGGTAACCCAAGTTAGATGTAAATCCAGTAAACGTGGAGGAGCCCTCGGTGCCACATGCCGTGCTGAGAAAATCCTGGTCGCAAATAGAGGAGAAATCGCTGTTCGGGTAATCCGAACTGCTCATGAGATGGGAATACCTTGTGTTGCTGTTTACTCAACCATAGATAAGGATGCACTTCATGTAAAATTGGCTGATGAATCAGTTTGCATAGGGGAAGCACCAAGCAGTCAATCGTGCGTAGTCATGACTTAAGCCTCTATGGGTTTTTAATCAGCTTTTATAATAATTGTCTTAGCTTCTTCCAACGATGTTTACTGTGAAATTTTGCATTTTTACTTCCTACATTTATGCATTTATTTAGTTTTATCAGTGATAACAGCATAATTTTTGTGTTGAACTGTCTTTGTTCAGGTATTTATTGATACCAAATGTCCTATCTGCTGCACTTAGCCTGAATTGTACTATGCTTCATCCGGGATATGGTTTCCTTGCTGAAAATGCAGTTTTTGTGGAAATGTGCAGAGATCACAGAATCAACTTTATTGGGCCTAATGTAAGTACTCAACTATTAATTCGTTTATTATTTTTCTAATTAATTGGAATAACTAGTTCAGTGTGGCTTTTCATGTTCAGAGTTAATGAATGTGAATAATACTTTGTCTGTATGATGGATAAGATATTGATATATAGAATTGCAACCTGCTCTTTCTAATGAGGCCGATGAACCTTAGTTTGGTACTAAAATGATACCTTATAATGACATTAACTATATGCTTACTAAGGAGCTTCCAGAATATAGAAGTGTTTTCAGGTTTGAAATGGATACTAAAAGCAAATTTTGCTCTAAACGTATCACTACACATTTCAGTTAGTTATGTTTACATGCAGTTCATAAATCTTTTATGAGAGGATACATCTTTTTTCTTTTTTAATCTGTTGCTGTTGGCTTTGCTGCCAATTTTTTTACCCTACATTTTCACTTCTGGTGTTTTTGATATAGAACATTACATTGGCTTGGAGGACTGATGTTTGGCAGAATCTTGTGGCTTAGTTTTGTGTGTTTATTTTAGTCTCTTCTCTTTCTTGCTTATAGCATTTAATCAAAATTGACCAATACAAAATGAATTATCTGTTGCAAGCAGATCACTAGACATGGTATCCTTCTTTGTGGCTAGATTTTTTCCCCTTTTAATTCGTTTTGGTATTAAAATGCATAGTGAATGTCTAAGTTTATGTATGTGATGGTCTTAAAGTAGACACTGTTGTTATTCTTTTAGCTCATTCTTCTAGCTTGTATACCTTTTGGTTTTTTTCTCATCCTGGTTCCTAATTCGAAGAATGAATCTTGCTATGCTTTGGCAGCCTGACAGTATTCGTGTTATGGGTGACAAATCAACTGCCCGAGAAACAATGAAGAATGCAGGTGTTCCTACTGTTCCTGGAAGTGATGGTTTGTTACAGGTATTATATTTGGCGAGTTGTTTGTATCAGTATATGAAACTTCAAACATAGCATTTATATGATCAATTTGCAGTTCCATGGTTAACTTTCTGTTTATCATAGAGTACAGAGGAAGCAATCAAGCTAGCACATGAGATAGGCTTTCCTGTGATGATCAAGGTGATTATTCTACTCTCTAACAATAACAATCAACATATGGTCTATTATCGGTATAATTTATTGTCTGAACATGGAAATTTGGTATTTTTCTAGCTAACATAGATTTTGTTTAGAAAAATCGTTTTGTTTTCCAGTTATTTTTTTTCCTTGTTTATTCAATTAACTGTTCAAATGGAAACAGATCTACTGGACATGCATGTTGTCAGAAAAGCAACCTGAAACCCTAAAATTATTTCAGACTTGTTCATAGGAGAATTGACATCCATTTAAAGCAGAGTTCATTTTTTTCGTTAGAAAACATTTTCTTGGTTTTTGAATCCTTTCCACTCATAGAGTTGACAAACCTCACTTTTGCTCAGGTTGTAACTTCTTTAAAATCATTGCAAAATCTGACCTCTTATTGAACAGTTTTTGAACATAATTAGGATTTAATTGTTGCAAGGCATTTTAGTGGTTAAATTGTGTTTTTCTATTAAAAGATGCAGCAAGAATCCTGCATTTTTTTACTGACATTTACTGCCAAAATGAAGCTATGAAATATGATTTTTGAATGTCAAGAGGATATTGTTGTTTGTGAAGCTGCATTGAAATTTGTCTTATCCAGTAACCTTTTAATAACTTACATGTTTTGTTATTTCTTTTTATTCAAGGCCACAGCTGGTGGTGGAGGGCGTGGAATGCGTCTTGCTAAAGAGCCTGATGAGTTTGTGAAGTTACTACAGGTATTACTTGAAATATCAATTGCTCCTATTTTAGTTGACATTTCTCCCTTTAGAAGCTTTTAGTTGTGTGTCATTTATTTAATCATGTCAATTACATTTGGCTCATGAGTCGCGACTTCTCTTTCTTTTACCTTACGTGGACCCCTGTCATACAACCAAACTAAAGGACTCAGTAAAGAGTGCCTTCATTTTAGGAATGGTATTTAGCAATCTTGTCCTATAGGCCCAAATCCCCTTGTTAGGAATGGTTAAAGTCACTAGACAGTATTTTGCTACTTGTGAAGGAAGCAAACCTAAAAGCCACTGGAAGACAGCAAAGTAAAAGAAAAAAAAAAGAACTTAGCTCTCTCCCTCTCTCTATCTCTCCCCTCTCCCTCCCTTCCTCCCCCCCTCCCCCCTTCTCTCTCTCTCTATCTCTCTCACACACACACAGGGAAACCCTAGTAACATTAAATATTGTTTTCTCAAATCTTTAATGCTTCTAATCCTATCACATCTCTTCTAGATTTCATTTACTAAATAGAAAGAACCTTTGTTTTCTCTGGAAAGTTTCTTTGTTCTACTAAATAATTACTCAAGACTTATTGACATTTTGCATCAATTCTCAAAAGAATATTTTATATACTTATGACATGAAAATTTCAGCTTATTTTACATGTATATCATAAAATATTAATTAGATCTCATGAATTAATAAATTAATGTTATTCAAAAAGATTGGAGTATGCAATATCTAAATGAAATGTATGTACTCAGTTTTTATTTGTTCTCTGCATCTTACAGCAAGCCAAAAGTGAAGCTGCTGCTGCATTTGGAAATGATGGAGTTTATTTGGAGAAGTACATACAAAATCCTAGGCACATTGAGTTCCAGGTAATTACTCCTTGCTTGTATAATTTCCCATCTCTTCTTGAGCTGAAACTACCCTTAGGAATGTAATTCTGGAGAACTAGAATGATTTGTGCTCTGTTATGGCTAGGATGTTTTCTTAGTAACGTTATATAATTTGTAATATGTAACATGTTCTGGGAGAAATGCTTTTATTTCCTTATGCTATCATCGATGGCCTTGTCTGTTGGAAGACTTATGGCATTAATTGGGTACTGACCTATGGTTAAGCTGTACTGCCTTGTACTTCATATTCTCTGCTAGAGTATAGACTACGTGCAAGTTTTTTATTTTCTCTCACTATTTTTATGGTTTTGCAGGTTCTTGCAGATAAATATGGTAATGTTGTTCACTTTGGTGAGCGCGATTGCAGTATCCAGGTACCATTACCATGCTTCTCTCTATCTTAACTACATCTTGTCTCCTCAAACCAATTCATAAATAAATCAACTTTAACCATAAGTAGAAAAGAGTAGGGGTGAGAACAAAATGGGTCAACCGATTAAACTGAAGTGAATTGTACCTAGTTAACTGAAATTAGTCAGCTTAGTTGGTTTTCCGGTTTATTTAAACCAAAGGAACAATTATTTTTATCTAATAAACCCTAACATACCCAGTACCCAAATAAAATTCAACACAACTCAACTAAATATATAAATCTAATTACCTAAATAAATTCCCAAGTAACCCAACCCAAAAACTAAAATTAGAACTTTTAATCAATTTAATTAATCTAAAAGAGAAATATAATGTATAAATATGTACATTATCTCAATAAACTTTATAATTACAGTGGTAACTTCTGTTTTTTAATAAATAAAGAAACCTTAAAAAGGAAAAAAGAATAAAAAAGCTCAATACCAGAATAACCAATCAAACCAAACTGAACTTTGTCTCAGTTATTTGGGTCTTGGCAATAGAGTCGGTTGGTTTGGTTTAACTTTAATTGGTTAGTCAGTCTATTCGTTATTAATATATGGAAACCAAACCAACCAAATGCAATGGAAAAAGGTTACTCAACTTGAATGCTGAAGTTCAATGGAAGGGCAAAACTATATGTATCTAGTCGTTTGGATTTTTTAAAGTTTCTCCCTTCCTCCAATTCTTTGTGATGTAGGACATATTTGAAAAGCCTTGCCTGGGGGTTGGAATCTTAAGACTTGTGACTCTTGTAAGAATTAGGGTTAGGATTTAAGGAATCAAATTGGGTTTGAATCAATTGAGTTTTTTCTTGAAAGAATGGAAAAACTGAAGAATGGTTTGCTCTAACATTCCGGGAAGCAAAGACAATAGGAATGAGATATTAGTCGTTAGTTGAGGTGTTTGGCTGTTGGAAATTAAAAGGAACTTTGGGGCTAGAATTAGGGTTGAAAGTTTTAACATAGAGATTATACTTTTGGATGAATAAAATGACTGGTTCTGGACTTTCATTCCTAGATAAACCAACATACTGATAATTTTAATTATCAAAACCATACTGGAATCTAAAAATCTCAATTATGATGGTTCTAGTCAAGGACTAAATCTATTAGAACTTGGGTTCCTACTTCAAAGTTTAAACTAGTGAGAAAGTAATAGGAGAGCACATGAAATTCAATGACTCATTACAAAAGCTTGTTGTTGATCCTAGATTCTATTAGATTAGGATGCCTACGGGAAACTTTATCCTGTAAAAAGGGAAGGTTTTGTTTGGTTGTAACTTTTGCTACTTGGTTTTGACACAAAGCAAAAAGTACATTTGATTGTAAAGGTAAGCAAATTCTTGAAGAATTAGAAGATAAATTTTAATTTCAATTAGTAACGAAAAACATGATTTTACTGTTAATGAAATGATTTTTTTAAAATTGAGGTTTCATTTAGAACTCTACTCATTATGAGCAAATATATTCTTCTCTTTTAGTAATTTTTTTTTTATATTTTATACCAACTTTAGGAAAGTAAAATAAGTAGCCAAAGTAACACCAAAATGGAGCCTAAATAACAATTTAGACTCAAGGAAAAACTTTCCGGCTAGATTCCCCCAAGAAAATCTGAACTTGACGTGTTAGCCCTTGGATGCATAACTTGGAAACAATTTAGACTCAAGGAAAAACTTTCCGGCTAGATACCCCCAAGAAAATTTGAACTTGACATGTTAGCCCTTGGATGCATAACTTGGAAAATTGTAAATTTTCCTCCATAGAAGAAAGTAAAGTTTTAAAACTGAATCATAAACATGAAAACAAATTAGTTTAATTTTGTATGGCATTATCAACTCTGATTTTCAAACAGATCTATGACCATTTCCTGTTGGAAATTAAAGCATCTTAGTCGTGATAATTGCCTCTAAATATTGCTTCCTTCTCTTAAACGGTGCAAATATGCTTACAAGGTGACTGGTGATTATTACTCAAATATTTGCTGCAGTATGTGGATAAGCTAAATATACCAATCTTTTGGCAGCAGAACATTATTTTCCCCACTTTCCTCTTGATTGTTAATAGAAAGATAACTAGATTATTGATATTAAATGTTGTTTCATGTGACTTACTATACAGAGGCGTAATCAAAAACTTTTAGAAGAAGCGCCTTCTCCAGCATTGACTCCAGAGTTGCGGAAGGCCATGGGTGATGCAGCAGTTGCTGCGGCAGCATCTATTGGTTACATTGGTGTAGGAACTGTTGAGTTTCTTTTAGATGAAAGAGGTTCCTTCTATTTCATGGAAATGAACACTAGAATCCAGGTTAATAAGGACTGGGAACTCTGATTCATGAATTATCTATTAGTGGATTAATTAGAAGCACTACTAATCATGTATTTTCATCTAATGAACTCAGGTGGAGCATCCTGTAACAGAGATGATTTCCTCTGTTGACCTGATTGAAGAACAAATTCGTGTAGCTATGGGAGAAAAACTTCGCTACAAACAGGTATGAAATGAAATGTTTCAGCTAAAAGTTTTGGAGCATCAAACATGATTGTATTCAACTGCTCATAAATAATGATTTGCAGGCAGATATTGTGCTCAGAGGGCATTCAATTGAATGTCGTATCAATGCAGAAGATGCATTTAAAGGGTTCAGACCTGGGCCAGGTATGCATATCTATATTTAGTGTTCATGTGTGAATTACTACTGCAGTAGGTTCATTTTTGGTACTTGCTACCATCAGAGCCTTTATAGTGTTGCCTTTGAAAGTTTCCATTATGCTGTACTACAAGCTTTCATATGCTTATATTAACATTAGAGAATATATTTTGTACTTTTTGCTCTTCTTTTATGTTTTAAACTTTTGAAGTTTATACTCATAATTCTTACCTCAATTTCTATAGGACGTGATTTTCAAACAACCAAAAGAATAGGAAATTGAAGGACTTTGTCTATAGTTTGATATTTTAAACACTTACTCTGCATTCTTAATGACAGGGAGAATAACATCATACTTGCCATCTGGAGGCCCATTTGTTCGAATGGATAGCCATGTTTATCCTGATTACGTAGTTCCTCCAAGCTATGATTCATTACTTGGAAAGGTTTGTAATATCTGTCTTATACTATTAAGATTATGTATATATGAGCAATTCAATGCAAACTCATGAGGTCAAAAAAAGTTATTATGGAAGAGAAGGGAAGTCTTAAAACTTCGTTTCAGGAAAGAGTAATAAGAATACCATAGTTTGTCGTTATTTCAAGGTGTATATAGTAAACTGAATTATCTTTCAATTTTTGCTAAGGTTGTTCTTAACATATTAAAATATAAACATTCATGTTTGATCTTTGTGTTTGAAAATGACCATGCTTATGTCCACTTTTCTAGCTTTGACATTGTTCTAACTATTTACTCTGTTGTAGCTTATCGTATGGGCTCCAACAAGGGAAAAAGCAATTGAGCGCATGAAAAGGGCTCTTGATGACACTGTAATTACAGGTACTTGGTTATTGACTAAGAGTTTACTCCGATTTGTTGTTTTTTATCATTTACATCTTGGTCACATACATGAGGTTGCATGGACATGGGGGAAGAAACCTTTAACTAGAAAAAAGTGATTCTCAGCATCTCCCATTGACCATAATCAGTGTGGTTTCTGTTGGTGCTTCATGCATGTAACCGAATATGTTTGCACCAGAAGGGGTTGCTATAATTTCTTTTTTCAGTCTGGTTTTGTTATCCAGCAAAACTCTACCCCCCAAAGAATATCCTAATCCATGTTCTTTTTATTGTTTTGTTTTAGGGGTTCCCACAACTATTGAATACCATAAACTCATCCTTGATATTGAGGTTGGTGGTGCTATTTTCTGTGTGTTGGACAATATTATACATCAAGGTTCACAATTTTTAATCTAACATGCAACACTTTACAGGACTTCAGAAATGGAAAGGTTGACACTGCTTTCATTCCAAAACATGAAGAAGAGTTGGCCGCGGTACTTGCTTTGCTTTAATCTCTCCCTTATGTAGATAAGTAGTTCCAAAATGCAAAGAGCTTAAAGATTTTGTTGTGTGCCTGCAGCCACAGAAAATGGTATTAGCAACTGCTGCCAAGGAATTGACTAGTGCGAATGCGAGCGCTTAGAAGGGTTAGTATTCTTCTTGTTTAACTTCTTCAGCATACTGGTATAAGTCATGTAGCAGTCAGCTTGTTGGAAATGTTGGTAGGTGATAAGTCATTCATATTCATTGTTGATTCGTGCACATGGGGTTCATCAAGATCCTGTTGTTCAGCTGACATTCTAATACATCGTTTATTATCCTTGTGTTTTTTCGACTGTGATATGTTATTCTTGAAACGCAATTAATAATTTTCTTCATAGTGGTTGGAATTTACATCCCCAAAACCCGGAATTTGATATATTATTAATTGAAGTTTCAAGATTTTATGGATACATTTTTCAAAATGAAGAGGAATTATATTTTTACAACCTATCATTGGGATATATTAAAATGACTACAAAAACTATAATAAGATTTTCCTTTCCTATAGACGATAAGATTTAAAGCTTGGTGAAATAAGTTCTCTTTCAGAATGGAAAAGGAAATATCATACATCTATTTGTCCTTAGAGATGCTGAAACTGAAACGGAAAGCCTCCAAAATTCTGCCAAATTGCCCATCTCCTTTATTTGTTTGTTTATTCATTAAGTATGATGCAGTGGTAGCAGTTATGCAGCGGCGACCTCGGAAAATAACACGTGTGGGGCAGACTCGGAGCAATCAAGCGCACATATTTGTTTGTGATCATCACTTCTAATTTGCTTGTCCCGGCAATCCGCGCTGCAAAATCCTTCCTCCCCTCTGCGCAATCCAAGCAGATATTTTATTCATGGCAGAAAATCAACACCCCAGAAGCATTATGTCATCACCATTATTATATGTCAGAAAATATCTCAAGCAATTGGGGTCATAAATTCTCATTTAAGTGCTATGTGGGTCAAATACATGTAGGCCTCAGTCTCCAAATATTTACACTGCTCCTTGAGTCCAACTACAACTACCAAAAAGGTTTTCCATCTAGAAGACTCAACAGAGATAGACTGCACTCAATAACTGATATAAAATTGA
This sequence comes from Gossypium anomalum, assembly GCA_025698475.1. Taxonomy (NCBI): domain Eukaryota; kingdom Viridiplantae; phylum Streptophyta; class Magnoliopsida; order Malvales; family Malvaceae; genus Gossypium; species Gossypium anomalum. The sequence goes on along the minus strand of CM046957.1, from coordinate 69,512,027 downwards.
CATCCGAAGTCATTTCATATCCGAAATAGAAGCCAAAACATTCCCAAGAAAATTAAAAGTGATTGAGCATATTCATACTGAAACATGGAACCACGAAACAGTAACATCCAAATTTTATGACATTTCAATCTCATATTCCATTGGAAATAGTAACAATTCACATGATCATATGGAACGAAAGGAATGGCAAAACCAAAATCAAGCATATCCCCAATGGTGATGGTTGGTGATGGTTGATAAAGCAGAAAAAGTTAGCATACCAGTAGTGACTTCAAAGATACAGCAAGAACTATAATACATCTACAGTGATCAGGTCTAGAACAAATTTGCCATTTATATTTGTTATCATAGCACATAATCGTAACACAACTTCCAGCAACACATTTGCACAATGGCTGCTACTTACAGACAGCTTACTATACAATCCCAGATGGCGGAATCTAGGGGAGGGGAGCCACTGACTTCAAGTACCGTCCATGTAGGATGTATACTAGATATGACCAACTAGCCATCCTACCTCTTCTACGTTCTTAAAGCCCCCCATTGACAGAATTACTCTGATTTGGGGCTAGAATCAATCCCAGTTTAGGTAGATTAGTATTTCCAATAAAATCACATACACCATTGGATCTTAGATATATTTACAACAGACAAGATTGAACTGTAAAGCTCTGACCAAAAGATAATTTTCTATTCTCTACTCAGAACGGGGAATAAAAGCATTTGCACCCCAAGAAAACAAATACAGAATCACATCCAAGTAATCATCAGATCATTTTAAGCATCAATTCAATTACAAGGAAAAAAAAAACTCAACTGGAAAACATCATCAAGAATCAAAACTTAAAACTTAAATCAATTAAAAGATTAAAAAAGCGAGGCCAATACCTGTACATGAAAATATCCAAACCATGTAGTTCCTTCTTGCAAAGATGACAAGAAGTCAAAAAGCCATCACTCCAAAACTCCCTCTTGAACTGACCCATATTGTTTTTCCTAGGCGAAGGAGCAGCAGTAAACCCACTGCAATTCTTGCTGTCATCTCCAAAACAGAACTGATTCTTGATCAAATTATCGCCAAAATGAGAAATTACAAAAGTGTCGTTGTCAGATAATTCATCAAACTTCTCGGAGTTAAAGCCACCTCCGAAACTGGGAGCTGCTTTAACAGATGAGACTATAGGTATGGGGGTGGATCTTGGGGATGGAGCAAAGCAAATAGATTGGTGTGTATGGGTTGAATCAGTCATAGCTGCTACTATGCCTAGCCCAACCACACCATTTTGAAAGTTGCTTGGGGGTTTAGTGGGGTTTAGACAGAAAAAAGAGTGCGATAAAGAGGTGAAGAGGTTGAGATTGATGGCGGGTCTCTTTTTTCCACAAAAATTATGCATGTTGTAGGAGAATTACAGCCCCTAAGATTGTTGGGAGGGGATTAAATTCATGGGGTTTGTTGGACCCTAATCCCCCCAAGAGGGGAGAAACGAAAGTCGTGAATCAGAAGTTAAGAGACTGGGTTCTGAAGAGAAAGAGAGAGAAGAGAGGATGGCTTGGCGTTGTTGTTTCAATCAGCGCTCCTTCTTGTGTTTATCTCCCTTTCTCTATACTCTTCTTCTCTCCTCCTCTTTCTGGGTTCGCACACCCAATATAAACAGTTTGCTGCATTAATCCACAGGGTAAATTCACTAATACTCACCTAAGTTTCCATTCTATCACAAAATGGTCACCCAATTATCAGTAATTCTTTTTGTTATTCAACTTCAATTTTATCTTTTATTGGTTACTCAATTATCTTGAATTTTTTAGTTTTCTGACTAGTGGTAGAAAAAGATAAAAGTTTTTAATAGTTGGGTGACAAAAAAAAAATACTAATAGTTGGAGGACCATTTTATAACTTTTTATAGTTAGATGACAATTTATATATTAATAATTAAATGACTACTAATGTAATTTACTCGAAACTATAATATACCTATAACTATTTATAAAAGTGAATATACGTGATAGGTCCCTCTTTGATAAGAACTTATTAAATTAGCCATTTATTATTAAATGTAACCATTTAGTCCCTATACTATTAAAAAAATTAAATAATACTGAATTGAAATAGAGTTAACATGTACCATTTGAAAAATATAAATTATTGTTTAACAAAGTTAATATTTTAAAAGTTTTTATTTAGTAAATGAAATATTTTGTTTGGAATTTAACTGTAATTGAAAAATAAAATTTTTAGGACTTTTTTTTATATAGTAAATGTCAACTCCGATTTGGATTTATTTGATTTTTTTAATGGGACAGAGACTAAATCGATCTATTTAATAATATAGAAAGTAATTTGATTTAGTCCCTATAATACAAGGACCTTTTAAGTACTTTAACCATTATAAAAGTAAGGTCACAAGGGTTTAACTTCATGACACGTTTACTACCTCCTCTTTTATTTTCCTTTTGCCATTAAAAAGATAGTGGTAAATTTTCAGTTTTTGGTCCTTCAACTATGATCACGTTTGGAATTTAATCTTAATATTTCAATTTGACATAATTTAATCCTCTACTTTTTCAATAATAATAGTTAATCCAAATGGTTGTTTTCATTGACTATTTATATTAAAATGCTTATATAATATTAGTGTTGTCTAAATCGGATTGATTGGACTAAGAACCGGTTGAGGTATCGGTCTGGAGAGAGATAAAATTGATTGACTCACGAATTAGTATGGATTGGTTGAATCAGGCGCAAAAAACCAGGTGAACGATTTTTATATTTTTAAAAAATAGTTTATTTTCTTTGAACCAATTGGATCAAGAACTAGTGGCTTGATTGATTCAATCACCGGCCCTATTCCTAAAATCAAATTTACTCTTAAAGGGATAGGAATGCAATAAGCATGATTGTTTATACCGAATCGAATCGATCAGTAGGTATATCGGTCCGAAGAAAGATATTTAATTGGTTGACTTGTGAATCAAGGACCAATATCGATAAAACCAGTTTTTTTATTTTGGGCCAAACCAAGAAAAAGAAAAGCCCAACCCTATTCTTTAAAGTAATCCATGTTGTGGGCTTGGTTTTTAAACGTAACCCAATAGTCCCAATATAGTGATTGGGAGTGACTGAGCGTTCCTTACAGAGTTCATAGAATTTTGGATTTTGAAGATTATTGACTATTGAGATAATCCTCAAAGTATGTATTGGAACGAGAAAATTAATTTTTCGCATTATGTAGGTTTATTAAAAGAGTAAATAATGGTTACGAGTTTTAAATGTCAGGTCTGGTTTTTAAAGTTTCGGTAGTAAGGTATTTTTTATTTAACACGTGTTAAATAAACAATTTTTTTTTAAAATTATATAACAATTTTTAAATTTTAATATTGGTCTCTATACTATACTTAAATTTAAAATTAAGATCTATATTTTAATTTTTTTTATATAATTTAGTCACTCAACTTTTATAATATCATTAGTTAATCTAAATATTTTATTTTGATTAAAATGTTAAATGAATTTTTAAAAATTATTAATATCATTAAATTTTTTTTTATTAAATTTAGGTATATAGACACTTATTTTTGTCCAAGTGGGTTCAAAATTGTCAAAAGGATTGTAAATTTATGTTTTTGGGAATAACCAATTGTTTTTTGTTAAATAATTTTTATTTGATTTCTCGGTTTAATTTTGACCTTAATTAAATTAAAACCAATGTTAAATTGTCGTTTCGAAATTTTTTTAAAGTAAAAGATGGCCTTTATTAATTAAAAGGGAAAATGAAAAACAGACACGAAATTGAAACGTTCCATCAAAGCCACACTATCTCTCAGTAATTAAACACACAAATCGAGTATGCTTTAATTTGTCGATTGGCACGCTTTCATATCAAATATGCCAAAATCTCTCATTTTGGTGCCCTTTCATGCCTAAAACACAATGTAACAATTTCAAAGCATGCTTTAAACCTTCATTTTAAACAATCATAATATCAAACTAACTAATATGCCACAATAGGCATCATTTCACAATAAAAATACCGAGTATGCTAGCATGATTATAGGTCATTCAATGCCATCACAAAGCATATCAAAACATGTACTAATACATTTATGCACATTTAACTTTACAAGGTTAAGCATTAAATTAGGTTTAATTAACTTGGGCAAACCCCCTAATTACATGCCACAAAATCGAGTAAAGTGAACAGATGACTGCCAAGTCGATAGAGGGATAATGCAATCTTCAAGCTGATTCGACCAGCATGTTTTGCAATTTGACAACTACAAGGAAAGAAAGAACATCGGTAAGCATAATGAATGCTTAGTAACTTTATAAGAAATTAACTTAACTTACATTGACATTACAACTATTTAAGTAATTGAAACACAAAGATGAATAACATGGCATTCCTTTGTCGACCTTACACATTCATATACAAATTAATAACATGGCATTCCTTTGTCGACCTTACACATTCATATACAAATTCATTACAACACCAATAAGTCAGTTATCAACATAGCAAAGTCATAATAGTCAATTCATATGCATAACCAATATATTTTATATCATGTCACTTTATCTTACTCATTTTCAAGCATATCAATTCATTTCATATTCATTCTTTTTCAATTGTTTCGTTTTCGTACAGTTACCATTTTTATATTTGGGCTGCTCACACAAGCTTTAGATTAGAGTTATTGTACATGATTTACCTGATGTTGCCCATACAAGCTTCAGAGAGTTCACAACACGTGCTAAATCTCAAGCCATCGGTAAAGGATAATTCGATGCTACTCACACAAGCTTCAGAGAATCCGCAACAGATACTGGATCTCAAGCCATCGATCTTGGAATCCCTAATTAAACACCTAATTTCCTTCGAACCCTAATAACATTTACCAAGTTCCAATGGATACCATTTCCGTTTCCATAATATTTCAACTTTTCTAACTTCAGTATATACGTATCATTCAATCATACTACATTTCACATCTATTTGATTTCATATACTTACTTATATTTATCATATATATATATATATCATATTTTATGATTTAATACCTCGTATGTCAAACTAACAATCTTTCAATTATTCTAAGTTAATATACACTAATTATAATTCAAATATAATTAAAATAACTTAGTAAATTTCATATGAACTTACTTGATAAAAATGACAACGGGCAAAGTGTAAGAGACTAATATGCAATTTTTTCCTTTCCTCGATTTTCTTCTGGTTCAATTTCCGATCAACTGAAGGAAATAAAAATTTGAAGCTTGAAACCCTATTCTCCCTTTAGTTTCGTAAGAATGAGAAAGATTAAGCAAAAAAAGTTTCCTTTTCGTTTAATTTTAGTTTATATATTTTAAATAACTTTAATTAATCACTAACTGTAGCGACGTAAAAATTTTAGCTTAGCTTGGTCGCTAATTTGTGGCGATTTATTAAAAAAACTTTGAAAAACGGGAATTTAGTTTCTTGAAATGACAAGGAGTCGCCACCGATCCCTTTTTTATAGGTGCGATCGGACACCTATTAGATCTATTTGAAAACAAAAGAAGGCTAAGTTCGGGTCCACGTCAAAATTCGAGAGAAAAATTAGAGTTCGAGTCGATTCGATTCTGCGAGGAAGGTATTAGCACCCTCGCGGCGCCCAAAATTGGTATCTCATAAACACGCGTTGTATTGATTTTCAAAAATACGAGTTCAAGGTAACATTCAATCATGATCCGATTCAAAAGACGAGAATTTTCAATTTATTATTTTGAGAAGGATACACCGTTTTGACACAAGCCGACAAATTCCATCCAACATAGCGATGAAATTCACGACTTAATGTTAAATTGATATATTGCCTCGATTATTGAAATTAATTGGAAAAAACATGGATAAAATTCTTGAAGTAATGTAAAACAAAATTGAAATGAAATAAAAATAAACAAATGGAAAAATAAAAAATATGCTGAAGTAAATAACAAATAAGACAATAATGCAAAAATATTGAAAATACATAATATATATAACACATAGATGACATATGCATATACAGTAGAAATAACAACAATATAAAAATGGACTTACTAATATACTACATAGACATACACATTCATAGATATAAATAAAAAGGAAATTAGAAATACTAAGTATATTATGTTGGAATATATACATAATATGAAAATTTGTAGAATGTAGTGTTAAAATATGTGCACGATATATATATACTTATTTGAAAATAATAATAAAACTGTTGGTAATGTTTCACAAATATATATATATATACACTAAAAAAATATATATATAACAATATATGAAGTATAATATATTAAAACGTATGTAAAACATATAAAACGAAAATACATATATTAAGTAATATTAAAATATTTACATAATACATACATATAGGGAACAAGCAGCCAATAATACATGAATATGTACATAGGCGTATTAAATACATATAATCGATATAGAAATATTAGAATAAAACAATTAAAAAGTAATGCGATGCTCAAATAGATTTATACATTTATAACAAAATACATAAATAACATTATGTTTAATATATACTTAGTATGTACAGTAAAAAATAATAATATACATTATACATATATAACACATAATATATACATATATAACAAAATATATACTATGGTTAATGATAATAACAATAACGATATAAAAATGTATACATACAACAACACATTCGCTACATTAACAATCATAATAGTATTGGTATTAAAATACGAAGAATAACAATGTAACACAAAAATACTATATATAAATCCATACACGTAAATAAAAATATACACTATTGTAATAAAGATAATAATAATATATTATTAAAATATATAAAAGCAGGCATAACATTTGAGTATTAGAATAAAGTAGCTAAAATACTAAACATAAATACACATATATATATATACGCATATAATAAAATATACAATAATAATAATAATAATAATAATAATAATAATAATAATAATAATATGAAAATACAATAAAATTTAAATAAGAATTGAAGATAATCGGAAAAAAGGACCAAAATTGGATCAAAAGTGAAGTTTTGGGGCCAAATCTAAAATAAAAATAAGCCGCGGGGTCATATTGCGACATGCGCGAAACATGGGGGACCGATTCATTAATATTCCCGGTCATTAAAACGCTGTGCAGCGAAAAGGGATTAATTCATAAAATAGATAAAATTTCAAGGCCAAAGTAAAAATAACGAAAAACTCGATTATAAATGCCTGAAAAGCGGAAGGACTGTATGCATAAATATCCCATTCAAGCAAAACACGCGGATCCCTCTAGCAGGTCGGGTCGGATCGGATCGGCCCAGGGCAAAACGACGTCGTTTTGTACCCTGGGCCTTTGAGCAAAAACGACGCCGTTTTCTACTTAGTATAAATACCCTAAAACATTCAAAAAAAATTCATTTGCAACCAGATTTTAAAAAAAAAGAGGGAGGAGAAGGAGAAGAGGGAGAGGAGGAGAGAAAGGGAGAGCTCCGGCCACGGGCGATCACCACGTGCGATGATGGTGGGACTGATCGTCAGCCAGGCGCGCGCACTACACGACACTACCTGCGTGGCGGAAAAGGTAAAAATTCCTTCTTTTTTTTTTATAATTTCGCTTTATTTTTTAATGTTTTTAGTATGTATGTGTTGAAAATAGACCTAGAAAACGAAATAAAAAATAGAAAAAAATCAAAAATCACCTTCGGTCCTTTTTTTGACTGTTAACGTTTTTGGATTCTTCTGATGTTGATCAACTCTTTTTTGTTCTATTTACTGTTTTTCTTTTTGAAAATGTATGTGTATCAAAAAAAAAAATCCCCTTTTACAAAGCATTTTAATAGGCTTTTATAGCCATTTACAAGCCATTTTCTTGTTGTTTCTGTCTTTTAACTCTTTTTTGCAGTGCTGCGACGGAGGTGGCCGGTGGAGCGGCGGAGCAAGCTAGTTGTGGGCTAAAGCGGCTGAAAGTCGAGGCCGGAGGAGAGAGGTTGCGTGACGACAAGCTAGTGGCTAGGGTTTTGTTTGATTTTGGGTATTGGGCTTAGTGGGCTGTTGGGTTTTTGGGTTAAGGTAAATTTGGGTTAGTGGGTATGAGTTAATTTTGTTGGGCTTCTATGTATTGGGTAAGTGTAGTTGGGTAGTTTAGTGGGTCAATCGGGCCTGGGTTTGTAAATGGGTTAAGGACTGTTGTTTAAAAGGGTAATTGGGTTGGGTTATAAACAGGCCAAAATTGGCCTGTAACAGCTGCCCCTCTTTGCTCATTGTCGTGTAACGAGAATAGAGCAAAGACACAAAGAAAGGCCAATTTTGCCCAGTCTTGCTGAGTCTTGACTTCTCTGGTGCTCTTCTTGGTCTTCTTTCAGTCCACCGCATATCGTATCCTTGGTTCAATCCATTGCATCTTCTGATATACGCCTTGCATCTTCAATCTTCTCTAATGTAACTTTAAAGACATGAGATTTATGACTTTGATCTGCTTCCATGTAGCTTCATAAAGGTGAGATCTACAGCTTCAATATGCTCTTCTACCTCTTCAGTGAGATAAGATTTGTGGTCTTCTCTTCTGTCACTTTAGCAAGGTAAACTTTGATATCTTCGATCAGTTCCACTGCAACTTCAAGGGGACGAGACTTGCAACTTTGACCTGCTCCACTGCAACTTCAGGGGATCCAAATCTAGTGTCTTTCATCAGCTTCAATCTTTATTCGACATATGATCCTGAGCTCAACTCATTTCTCGCAATATGAATTGACTCTTTAAAAACAGAAATTGAAAATAGCTCATCACACGAGCTAGGGCTCAACTCACTTCTCGCAATATGAGTTGATTTTTTGAAACATAGAAATTGAAAGGCTCAACTCATCTTTCGCAATATGAGTTGCTTTTTGAAGACAGAAATTAAAAGACTCAACTCGCCTCTCGCAATATGAGTTGATTTTTTAAAAAAAGAAATCAAAAGCAGAAATTAAAAGGCGCAACTCACCTCTTGCAATATGAATTGATAATTTGAAAAGTAAATTTCGAAAAACAAGAATTAAAGGCTCAACTCACCTCTCGCAATATGAGTTGATCTTTGAAAAAACATAAATAGAAATTTAACATACCTCAGCTTGCCCTGAGGCTCAACTCGTCTCTAGCAATATGAGTTGATTCTTTGAAAAACATAAACTAAAATTACCTCAACGTGTCTTGAGGTTCAACTCACCTCTCGCAATATGAGTTAATTCCTAAAAGACAGAAATTGAAATTACCTCAACGTGTCTTGAGGCTCAACTCACCTCTCGCAATATGAGTTGATTTTTGAAAAACATAAATTGAAAACATGAATTGAAAAGCAGAAGTTGAAAAATACCTCAGCGTGCCCCGAGGCTCAACTCATCTCTCGCAATATGAGTTGATTTAAAACGCAAAAATTAAAAATACCTCAGCGTGCCCCGAGGCTTGGCTCACCTCTCGCAATATGAGTCAATTTTTGAAACATAAACTAAAAATACCTCAGTGTGTGACCTAAAGCTCAACTCATCTCTCGTAATATGAGTTGATTTTTTTGAAAAACATAAATTGAAATTACCTCAACGTGTCTTGAGGCTCAACTCATTTCTCGCAATATGAGTTTATTTTCATGAATTAAAAACATCAAAATACCAAAACCTGTCCTTTGGTAGAACTTAGGTGTCTTTTCACTTGATTCAATGCGACTCTCATTCCAGACTTCTTGCTCTGCTGGAGTACCTGTATATGTCATGCATGATGTTATCATGATATGCACATGTTTGTCTTAAATGCCTTTATGTCTACATGATTATGCAGTGCTCCTTAAGCATGTTTGTCGCTTGTCCTTTTCTTTTCTTTTATTATTATTTTTTTTTGTCACGAATTGTTATGAAGATCCGCGTTCATTACTTCGGCTCTTGACTTCCTCTTTAAGCCATGTATCCGTCTTCAGGCTTTACAAGTAATCAACGTTTCTCAGATATCACTCTTTAGCCCCTGGTTGAACTTTATTCTTGCTTTGAGGCTCTTGTGTTTATCAAATTTTCATCCAAGTAATGTTTAACATTTCTTTTGTTTAGAGCATGTCATTTCACCATTTATCATGCAAATAAACACATAATGAGGTGCATGAAAAAAGGTCAAGTAGGGACAAAAATGATATCTCATATTCATTTATTTCAAGTGTGGCACACAAAGGAAGTTAACCAATGAGAGTAAAAATGTCAAAAAGAAGGAAAGGATCGTATTCAACGGATAAAAATGCTCTAGATATTCAACACATGAACTCTTCCACGTTCCTCAATCAAGAATCCTTTTAAGTCTGGCTTCTTGCGTAGAAGATTTTGAGCTTTCAAAGATGCTTCAAATACTGTGGTCTCACTGTTTGTCGTACGGTTTTAAAACACCTTACCTTGTAAGCCGAATGTTTGCTTCATTAGAACGCTCTTTCGGGTTTTCATCCTAATCTTTTGTGTTTAATCAAAGCGCCCTTTTCGGGTTTTCGCTCTGATCCCTTTTTTTTTTTTAAGAGGCCCTTTTCGGGTTTTCATCTTGACTGTCTTCTTTCAAGCATAGTACTTTTTCACTGCATCTGAGTTCATTGGATTCGGTAGCTCTCTGCCGTCCATCTCAGTAAGGATCAAAGCTCCACCTGAAAATGCCTTCTTTACAACGTATGGCCCTTCCCAGTTTGGTGCCCATTTTCCTCGCAGGTCTTTTTGTATTGGGAGGATCTTTCTCTGCACGAGTTCTCCTTCATGGAATTCTCTTGGCCGTACTTTCTTGTCATGGGCGGCGATCATTCTTTTTTGGTACATCTGCCCGTGACAAATTGCTCTTAGACGTTTTTCTTCGATAAGGTTCAACTGATCATATCGAGCTCGAACCCATTCTGCTTCTTCTAACTTTGATTCCATTAAGACTCGCAGAGAGGGGATCTCAACCTCAATAGGTAGCACGACTTCCATTCCATAGACCAGAGAGAAAGGAGTTGCTCCGTAGAGATGTTCGTGCAGATGTGCGATATGCAAACAAAGCAAATGGAAGTTTCTCGTGCAATCTTTATACGTCTCGATCATTTTCCCAATGATCCTTTTAATGTTCTTGTTAGTTTGCTCAACAACCCCGCTTCATCTTCTAAGCGATAGGGCGAGGAGTTATGATGCTTTATTTGGAATTGCTCACACACTTCTTTCATCATCTTATTGTTCAGATTCGTGGCATTATCTGAAATGATTCTTTCAGGTAAGCCATACCGGCAAATGATCTCCTTTTTCAAAAACCTGCAAACTGCAGTCCTTGTCACATTGGCAAACGTAGCGGCTTCTATCCATTTTGTGAAGTAATTAATGACCACAAAGATGAATCGATGTCCATTTGATGCTTTTGGAGAAATTGGCCCTATAACATCCATGCCCCACATAGAAAAAGGCCATGGAGAAGTCATGACGTGGAGGGGCGAATGGGCTACATGAATTTTATCGCCATAGATTTGACATTTGTGGCATTTTCTGGCAAAACTGATACAGTCATTTTCCATTGTCAGCCAATAATACCCGAGTCTCATGATCTTTCTAGCCATATTGAAACCATTGGCATGTGTTCATGAGATTCCTCATGGACCTCTTGAGTATTTTTCTAGCTTCAAAGATCATCCACACATCTCAAAAGCATTTGATCTTTTCCTCTCTTGTACAAGATATCCCCATCAAGAACAAATCCCGTTGCCATTCTTCTGATCGTTCTTTTGTCGTTCTCATTCGCTTGTTCGGGATACCTTTGATTCTTGATGTATTCTAATATATCATGGAACCATGGACGTCCGTCTGCTTCTTTTTTTCTGCTACAACGATGTGTGCGGGAACCTCGTATATGCTCATTTTGAGGGCATTATTTACGCTTCTTTACTTGCTTTAAACATTGAAGCCAAAGTGGCCAGGGCATCAGCTAATTGGTTTTCTTCTCGTGGGAAGTAATGAAAAGTTATTTCTTTGAATTCCTTGATCAATTCGGCTACTAAATCACTGTACTTGATCAATTTTGGATCCCTCACTTCCCACTCTCCACGGATCTGGTAAACTACTAGAGCTGAGTCTCCGTATACCTCTAGGATTTTGATGTCTCGATCAATAGCTGCACGAAGCCCCATGATACAGGCCTCATATTCTGCGATATTATTGGTACAGAAGAAGTTCAGCCTTGCGGTAAACGGGTAGTGATTCCCCTCTGGTGATACCAGGATTGCTCCGATTCTATGCCCCAAAGCATTCGACGCACCATCAAAGCACATCTTCCATGACTTCTCTTTTGATGACTCTGGTTCCATTTCTGTGATGCACATTAAGTCTTCGTCCGGGAAATCAAATCTTAAAGGCTCATATTCCTCCGTCGTTCGAGTTGCTAGAAAGTCGGCTATTGCGCTTCCTTTTATTGACTTTTGACTTACATAGGCAATGTCATATTTCGAAAGGAGGATCTGCCGTCGTGCTATTCTTCCTGATAGTGCCGGCGATTCCATCATGTATTTTATCGGGTCCAGCTTTGAAATCAACCACGTCGTATGGTACAACATGTATTGTCTGAGTCTCCGAGCTACCCAAACTAGAGCGCAACAAAATTTTTCGATGGACGAATACTTTGCCTCATATTCAGTGAACTTTTTGCTGAGGTAGTAGATCGCCTTTTCTTTCTTTCCTGTCTCGTCGTGTTGCCCCAATACACAACCCATTGAATTTTCGAACACAGTCAAATACAAAATCAATGGTCTTCCTGGAGTTGGCGGTACTAGCACTGGAGGACTAGACAAATATTGCTTTATCTTATCAAAGGCCACCTGGCATTTCTCATTCCATTCTCCTGGGTTATGTTTTCGAAGAATTCGAAAGATAGGGTCGCATTGGTTGGTAAGTTGAGCGATAAATCGGGCGATGTAGTTTAATCTCCCTAAGAATCCTCTAACTTCCTTTTTGCGTGCGTGGGGATGGTAACTCTTGAATGGCCTTTATTTTATCTGGATCAACCTCGATACCTCTTTTCATGACAATGAAACCTAGCGAAACTTCCCGAGGTAGCTCCAAACGTACATTTGGTGGGATTGAGCTTTAATCGGAACTTTCACGGCTGTCGAACAACTTCTTGAGATTCACTACATGCTCTTCTTCCCCTCGAGATTTAGCAATCATATCGTCGACATAGACCTCTATTTCTTTATGCATCATGTCATGAAATAAAGTCACCATAGCCCTCTCGATCGTTGCCCCGTTTTTTAACCCGAATGGCATCACCTTGTAGCGAACGTTCCCACATTGTTATGAAGGTAGTTTTTTCCATATCCTCAGGGGCCATCTTGATCTGATTATACCCTGAGAATCCATCCATGAAAGAAAACAATGAATGTTTTGCTGTGTTGTCCACTAACGTATCAATATGTGGTAAGGGAAAATTATCTTTTGGGCTTGCTCGATTCAGTCACGATAGTCTCACGCACATTCGTACTTTGCCATCTTTCTTTGGTACCGGGACTATGTTGGCCACCCATTCTGGATATTTGGAGGCTTGTAGGAAACCAACATCAAATTGCTTCTTGACTTCCTCTTTTATTTTCAGTGACATTTTCGGTCTCATTCGTCTTAATTTTTGCTTTGGATGGGCTTGCATTCGCTTTAACGGGGAGCTTATGGACCACTAAATCTTCATCTAGCCACAGCATGTCCCGGTATGACCATGCGAAAACATCTTTGTACTCACGAAGTAGAGCGATCAAATTATGCCTGGCGCTCTCTGAAATAGAAGTCCCAACCTTCACTTCTTGTTTCCTTTCTTCAGTGCCCAAATTTATTGTCTCTACAGATTCTTCGTGAGGCAAAATCTGTTTATCCTCTTGTTCCACCATTCTTAACAATTCAGGAGACGAGACATAATCTTGACATTTTCTTGACTTCAAATTCTCTAAACAAACAAAATCTCTCAAAATCAATTTCAAGACTCGTAACGGGTTTGTTCATGTCATCGATATCTGAGCACCTGAAAGTTGAATGGAGAAAGAAACTATAGAGGGGCGTCCGAGTATTAGAAACAACAAACAAAAATATTATGGCATGGAATGTGGCAAATGGGTATAGGCTATGAAATGAGAAAATGATCATGAAATTAGCGATAATGCGAAAAAATCGTGACAAAATGCATCTTCATTGATATTCATTTAGATGATAAAGAGCGAATGCATGCTCTTACAAAAGAATTATATCATATCTAAGGACACAATAGAAGGTTAATGTTTGGCATTACTCTGAAGACTTATAAACTACAAGAAGCTCCTCGGAAGTCCAATTGTTCAACATGAAACCAGGAGGGCAAGGGCGTATCCTCGAGTCATCTTTACTTGTACCAGCCCCTTTGTCAATGACATTTATACTGACATTCTGAAAACCCCTTTCAATTATCCTCAGCATATTTCGTGGATCGCCTTGTCTAGGGTATATCATTCCCGCAGACGTAAATGTTTTTGACAAAGGAGGGTATTCCATGGGCTCCCATTCTGGTTCTCGGCCCAAAGTTCTTGCAATCCTCCTTTCCTGATCTTTCTTCCACTGCCTTCTTCTTTGATGCATGTCAGGCTGGAATCTCAAACCGTGTCGAGCCTTGTCTTTGCACCGCTTTAAAGCCCTAACTATTCCTTGCGGATGTCCGCCTAAACCTCTTTGCTTGCTCGAGCTCCTCTTCCTCTCACAATTTGACACCCATTCTCGTATTTCTCGCGGCGGTTTGCCGAATTCTGTTTCCCTCAGCGACGAAAGTGGCATTGACAAATTCGAGGGATCGGAAGGAACATTCCACCGCGTCTTTGCTTACTTCAAGATATGGCGCATCGCGAGAGATAGACGCGACAATATCTTCTTCACCTCAATCGTGACCGCATGACCATCCATGATAAATTTTATTTTTGGTGGAGGGGATGATGGGACCGCTCAGCCAGAATGGATCCGTGGTCTCCCAAAAGGCGATTATAAGAGGGTGTAATGTCCATGACTTGAAATTTGACATCATAAATGTACGGGCCACTTCCAGAGGATCTCAATCTTTCCCATGACTTGGCGCCTCGTCCCGTCAAATGCCCTTACTGTGGAATGACAGGGCCTTAAGTAGGACAAATCCATCGGTATTCTGGAAAGTGTGGCTAATGGCATAACATTTAATGCTGAACCATTATCGATGAGCACGTTCGGTATTTGTAGCCCTTGCAGCGAGTCGTGATATGCAGCACTTTTACCGAGCCTCTACCATTTGGTGGTATCTCATCATCACTAAAAGAGATGAAGTTATCCGCATTCAGGTTGTTTACCCACCTATCAAGCTTTTCAACAGATATATTATTGGCCACATAAGCTTGATTTAACACCTTCAATAAAGCATTCCAGTGTGGTTCTGAATTTAACAGTAGAGATAGAACTGAGATTCGCGCTGGCTGCTTGCTCAATTGTTCCACCACACTATACTCACAGTGCTTGATAAACTTCAAGAATTCTTGAGCTTCTTCCTCATTCACAGGCTTTTTAGTTTCTTGCACGGGTGGAATTTCTTGCTCGACTTCGACTTCGTGCATCACTGTTTTCCCTTTTTACTTCAAGTCGCTACTTTTCTTTACCGGTTCAACTTTTTTAAAATAGCACCGTCCACTTCGGGTGAAGTGACCCACTTCCCCGACGCTTCCTGTTGCGGCTTCGGATTTTTCTCTTTCAGGTGTTACGATGTTGACATCGTATTTCCAAGGTACCGCCTTGTCATTTTTGTAAGAAAAAGGAGATGGTATTTCAATAATCATCTTTGGTTTCACCGGCTCCTTCTTCGCGTCATAATAAATTACCAATGGTCGATCCGCGCTATAAGGGGGACCTGATGATTGATTGTCAGAGGCACATATTTCTCCACTATCGGCCTCTTTGGCTTTACAAAAAATCTCGACCTCCTTGTTATCCATCATACTTTGCAATAATCTTCTGAATTCATTACAGGACTGAATGTCGTGTCCTTCGATGCCATGGAACTCACAAAAACTGTGACTCTTTACATCCTTTCCTCCGAATGCTCCGTTAAAACGGCGAAGTAACCCTTTTTCAACTAGTACCTCCCAGATTCTCTGCAGAGGTGTTCTCACTTCAGAAACCCATCTTCTACTTTGTCGTTTATCCTCCTCTCCTATTGCGCTCATATTGCCTTCGGTGTGGTTTGGGAATGGATTCCCAGCCGTACCGCCAGTACCATCAAATCGCAAAATGCCCGCGTCGATGAGTCCTTGAACTCTCCTTTTGAAAGCAAGACAGTTCTCCATAGAATGCCCCTGATTCCCGGCATGATATGTACAACTGGCGTTTGGATCGTACCATTTTGGGTATGGAGGTTTAAGGGGTGCCATGTAGTGGGGAGAAATCAGTTGCTTCTCTAAAAGTTTTGGGTACAATTCCCCATATGACACAGGGATGGGAGTGAATTGAGGTCTCTCGGGATTAGGCCTTGCTGGTCTTAGCTCATTTCTGGGTTGGTTTTGAACGGGTGCAGTGTTTTATGAAAAAGTGGTAACGGGTCTTTGGTTGTTCATGGCGTATACGGGGTAGGAGGGAGGTGGTGTTTGGTAGTAAGGGGTTTGAGGAGGATAGTAGAAATTTGAAGGTGGAAAATTTCGGGGTCGGGGTTGATTAGGATATGAATTAGAGGCATAGCGGTTTCCCATCCCGACCATGTGGGTTTCTAGTTCCTTCTTTTTCATAGGCACTGCCCTTTTTGAACCTTCTGAACTTTCCATTCTACCGCTCTTGACAGCATTCTCTATGAGCTCGCCAGATATTACAATATCTGCAAACTCTTTCGTGGTACTTCCCACTAATTTGTCATAAAACGGCGCCTTTAAGGTGTTGATAAAGAGAACGGTTATCTCCGCTTTTGTTAGTGGGGTTCCACTTGGGCCGAAACGTCTCTCCATCTCTGCGCATACTTGCCTAAAGGTCTCGACGGCTTTTTCTCCATCATTTGTAAGGTCATCCGGTGCGGCACCATGTCCGTCGTGCGCTTGTATTGTTCGCGAATCACGGATGCCAAGTCTTTCCGAGGATCTAATATTTTCCTCACTTTGAGTTGGTTGTACCAACGTAGGGTGACCCGCTTAGAAGTATCTTGGAAGCAATGTATAAGTAACTTATCATCGTTCACGTAACCAGTCATTTTTCGACGAACATGATGAGATGTGCTTTTGGGCACCTAGTCCCATCATACTTCTCAAAATCGAGCACCTTGAACTTCGGAGGCAAAATTAGATCCGTACGGGTGAGAGTTCTTGGCACCTAGCACGGAGAAGACCTCGGTGCCTTCTATTGCTTTGAGTCATTCCTCCGGACTCCTATATTTTGCGTCATGGTTATCCAATTTCAATTTGGCTACTTACGTGGGTCGTCCGGATCCGAACGAGTGGATCGCCAGGCCGCCCCCTGGGTTTGACGCGAATATTCCTGGCCCCAAATTAGTGGGTGGAGCAGGTGGCATAGGTCGATGTTCCAAGCCTATGGGTTCTCCTTGAGCATATCCTCTCTGTGTTGTATATGCGGGTGGTGGAGTGAATCCCGGAGGATAGAGTGGATCCTGATCGTGGTGAATTCTCGATTGAGGTTCCATAACATCGGGATTCTGCATGGGTCCCTTTCCCTTGACCAAAGTTGTCATCATCTCCATCATTTTAGCCATCTGATCTCTTTGCTCAAGTGACTCTTCTCGAGATCTTACCATTAGATCTCTCGTTTCTTGTTGCGATTTGGCCAGTTGCTCTTGTAATTCCTTTTGAGCCCTTTCCATCCTTTCGATTCTCTCATTGAACTCAGCTTCCATTGCCCTAGTTTGTCGACGCGTTCTGTATAAATGTCGTGATTCCAGTCTTGAAGTCTTGTAACTGCGGATTATATGGCTCTTTTAGTTTCGGTAGATGATTATAGTGATATGTACATGCGATAAATGAATGAGTGTATGAATGGATGAGTATCCAAAGAATAAATTATGCATGAATGTAAATATGCAAGAATTTGGTGTTGATTTCAAGATAGCCCCATATGTAGGCATTTCATTTATCAGAAGAGTATGTTACAAAAAGTTTTCATTTTTCCATGATTACACAAAATTTCCTAGCCACATTGCCTTGTTTCTTCACTTGCTCTAGAAACTCTGATATACTCGATCTTTGGCTCGGAGGGAATTGGCAACTGAGAACTTCGGCTTCATCTGATAATTGAACAACTTGCATAGCCGCTTTGCGAATTTCGTTGATCAAGAAGTTGAGTTGCATTTCTTTTTCTTGGAGAGTTCCTTCATACGCGTGCATGTCCCTATCGTACTGATCATTCTTTTCTTCTAGAGCCTTCAGGAGGTTATCTAATTGTTGTTGACGAGATTGTAGCATATTTTCTAAATCTCGTACCCTCCTTTTTAATTCTTGATGTTCAGACTGACTATTCGCAAATTCTGCAGTCACCATTTCATACTCGACATTCTTCCTTCTTAACTCTATTGCAAGCTGCATGCGCTTTTTTTCCTCTTCTTTCTTTGCTTTTCCCTTCCAAAATTCCATTCCTCCTTTGATGTTGCTAATTTCTTCTTTCCACTCAGCTGTTGATTTGCCCAATCCACTATTTTTTATAGTGTTTCTTAATTTCTTGTTTTCCAAATGAAGGTCCCTTAAGTCGTTTCTCACGATCTCGGCCTCCCTTTGTACTTTTTCAGTTCTGGACCTTTCAACCTGGACTTCAATCTTCAGCTGATAGTTTTCTTCTTGAAGGGTGCTGAGGTCCCTAGACATCTTAGCTTTTTCTCGCTCGAATTCTTGTTTAGCTATTTCCAATTCGGATGGCATTTCCTCCAAAAAGGGATTCTGGGCAGTGTAATTTGTTGATAAGATTTGCTGACTACTTACCCGTTGCTTTCTCCATATGTCATAGTCTTGGGTAAGGGTATCAACATACAAGGCTAATTTCATGAAATGAATTTCCTTCCAAGACTTTGCAATATCTCGGACTCTCTTCATATATCCCTCACCCGCGAAAGCGAACTCGAATTGTGCTAATCCTCCTGTTGCGGGTATAAATTGTCGCAAAGAAAATTACCTTTGGACTAATAGCGGAGCGTATCCAACCCCTCCCCATAACCCGAGTAAAGGTACCCAATCTTGGCCTCCACATTTGTATAGCGGGGTGAAGGGCGGATCCAGGTGCTCTCCACGTTATATCCTCGTGAAGATTCGAAAGACTGATACCCAATGTTGCTCGGTGACTTCTCTCGGCCATTCTTTCTTGAGGTAAGCTTCTAGTGGGGCGAATGTTTTTGAAAACATGTGGAATGGAGTGCGCTCTACTTTCCAAAAATGACTCAAAATCCAAACATTGAGCATTGTTGCACACACCGATAAATCGTCCCTTTCCTACCCTTCGACAAGTACTCAAGGACACGAATGTCTCGGCTAAGATAGTCGGGACAGGGTTGACTCCTTGTTTTAGCCTTTCAAGAAATCAAATATCATGACCTCAATATGTCCGAGAACTCTCTGAAAATGACCAAACCGTAAATAGCCAAGGCGAATAGATTAACTCTCTTCAATATGTCCGGATGACTCGTAACCGATTCTCGTAGGGTGGACCATGGAATGTAAACGGTTTCATTCTTCTTTTTATTTGTTTTTCGCCCATGCATCAGTCATATGTCTCGCTATTCTTACTAATTTTTTCCTAAAGGTCAATGGCTTAGGCTCCTTCACGTATATCTTGCCGAATTACACATTGTCGATGTGGAGTAAAGCGAAGATACTCTTCTATGGTTGAGTCATGTCCTCTTGATTGAATGTAAAGCACTGATAAGCTGGGTCCCAGAATCGAACCATGGCTTGAATCAACTGTTTGTCTACACGAATGGTAATCAAGTGAGCTATATCTCCATACCTCTCGGTGAAAATGCCCCTAGTATCTAAATCTCATTGATTCCAAACTCGCACCAAATCCTCAAGGTTATTTTGGCGAACATTCACAGTTGTATGTTCGGGCAAATTGGCAACACACCCTTCCACTAGGCTGTCCCCCTTTTCTCTTTGAGTTTTTAGAGACCACTCTCGAACCATGGCATTCTTCTCGATTATTTGTGTGATTGTCTCCTCCATCAGAAACCCGTTCTTTGGCAACTATCCTTTAATCAACACCTTCCTAACGTGATGCCTATGATGCATGATGAAAATAAAAATAAAAACAAACAAACTCGGTTAGTAAACACAAATATAATTTGAGAAACAAATTAAACTACTCAACCCAATTTTTTTACATAAACAGTGTAAATGAAAGGCAAAAGGCATTTCCCCGTGTACTTATTTTGGTGGCTGTAAGCGGACAGAGGTTCAGCATGGCTCTAATTGGATAGCTCGTATGGTTCATTACATGTGGTTTTGGTTCTAGATAGGTACTCGAATTGTCCGTACTATCATCTGCTAAGACTAGTACGGAGCCTCGGTCATAGCCCATCACAGGCTCACGAGTTCAATTCGAGGGATTACATTTACTTATGCCTATGCGGAGGGACAAGTTAACTCACGAAAGCATAAGTCATATGTAACCCAAAAGTATTCACTAGCCTGTGCGGAGGGACGAGTTAACTCACGAAGGCGTAGCGTTTACTTTCACTTAAACGGACGGAGCCCGGGTATAGAGCTCATGTTATGCAAAATGCAAGTACACAGTGTGTGTGGAAAAACTCATAATCATTTTTATTTAAAAGCTAGACCAAAAAGAACCATAAAAATTTAAAGCTGAAAAACAAAAGGGCAAAAACGAGTTAGAAAAATATTTACAACGCGATGCAAATGCATGAATTTTTGAAAACAAGATTTCAGCTCACGACCAAATATTTACTTGAACGAGGAAATTTGAAAATTTTGACAAAACGTGTTTATTCGACTTGACTCTCAAACTGGGTCCCCAGTGGAGTCGCCAGCTGTAGCGACGTAAAAATTTTAGCTTAGCCTGGTCGCTAATTTGTGGCGATTTATTAAAAAAACTTTGAAAAACGGGAATTTAGTTTCTTGAAATGACAAGGAGTCGCCACCGATCCCTTTTTTATAGGTGCGATCGGACACCTATTAGATCTATTTGAAAACAAAAGAAGGCTAAGTTCGGGTCCACGTCAAAATTCAGAGAAAAATTAGAGTTCGGGAGTCGGTTATGCGCAAGGAAGGTATTAGCACCCTCGCGACGCCCAAAATTGGTATCTCATAAACACGCTTCGTATTGATTTTCAAAAATACGAGTTCAAGGTAACATTCAATCATGATCCGATTCAAAAGACGAGAATTTTCAATTTATTATTTTGAGAAGGATACACTGTTTTGACACAAGCGACACAAATTCCATCCAACATAGCGATGAAATTCACGACTTAATGTTAAATTGATATATTGCCTCGATTATTGAAATTAATTGAAAAAACATGGATAAAATTCTTGAAGTAATGTAAAACAAAATTGAAATGAAATAAAAATAAACAAATGGAAAAATAAAAATATGTTGAAGTAAATAACAAATAAGACAATAATGCAAAAATATTGAAAATACATAATATATATAACACATAGATGACATATGCATATACAGAGAAATAACAACAATATAAAAATGGACTTACTAATATACTACATAGACATACACATTCATAGATATAAATAAAAGGAAATTAGAAATACTAAGTATATTATGTTGGAATATATACATAATATGAAAATTTGTAGAATGTAGTGTTAAAATATGTGCACGATATATATATACTTATTTGAAAATAATAATAAAACTGTTGGTAATGTTTCACAAATATATATATACACTAAAAAAATATATATATAACAATATATGAAGTATAATATATTAAAACGTATGTAAAACATATAAAAAGCGAAAATACATATATTAAGTAATATTAAAATATTTACATAATACATACATATAGGGAACAAGCAGCCAATAATACATGAATATGTACATAGGCGTATTAAATACATATAATCGATATAGAAATATTAGAATAAAACAATTAAAAAGTAATGCGATGCTCAAATAGATTTATACATATATAACAAAATACATAAATAACATTATGTTTAATATATACTTAGTATGTACAATAAAAATAATAATATACATTATACATATATAACACATAATATATACATATATAACAAAATATATACTATGGTTAATGATAATAACAATAACGATATAAAAATGTATACATACAACAACACATTCGCTACATTAACAATCATAATAGTATTGGTATTAAAATACGAAGAATAACAATGTAACACAAAAATACTACTATATATAAATCCATACACGTAAATAAAAATATACACTATTGTAATAAAGATAATAATAATATATTATTAAAATATATAAAGCAGAGCATAACATTTGAGTATTAGAATAAAGTAGCTAAAATACTAAACATAAATACACATATATATATATACGCATATAATAAAATATACAATAATAATAATAATAATAATAATAATAATAATAATATGAAAATACAATAAAATTTAAATAAGAATTGAAGATAATCGGAAAAAAGGACCAAAATTGGATCAAAAGTGAAGTTTTGGGGCCAAATCTAAAATAAAAATAAGCCGCGGGGTCATATTGCGACATGCGCGAAACATGGGGGACCGATTCATTAATATTCCCGGTCATTAAAACGCTGTGCAGCGAAAAGGGATTAATTCATAAAATAGATAAAATTTCAAGGCCAAAGTAAAAATAACGAAAAACTCGATTATAAATGCCCGAAAAGCGGAAGGACTGTATGCATAAATATCCCATTCAAGCAAAACACGCGGATCCCTCTAGCAGGTCGGGTCGGATCGGATCGGCCCAGGGCAAAAGAACGTCGTTTTGTACCCTGGGCCTTTGAGCAAAAACGACGCCGTTTTCTACTTAGTATAAATACCCTAAAACATTCAAAAAAAATTCATTTGCAACCAGATTTTAAAAAAAGAGGAGAGGGAAGGAGAAGAGGAGAGAGGAGAGAGGGGGAGAGCTCGGCCACGGGCCGATCACACGATACGATGGCCGAGGCAAGTCGCGTCGCCGCCAAGCCACACGACGCGGTGGCCGGAAAAGTTAAAAATTCCTTTTTTTTTTTATAATTTCGCTTTATTTTTTAATGTTTTTAGTATGTATGTGTTGAAAATAGACCTAGAAAACGAAATAAAAAATAGAAAAAAATCAAAAATCACCTTCGGTCCTTTTTTTGACTGTTAACGTTTTTGGATTCTTCTGATGTTGATCAACTCTTTTTTGTTCTATTTACTGTTTTTCTTTTTGAAAATGTATGTGTATAAAAAAAAATCCCCTTTTACAAAGCATTTTAATAGGCTTTTATAGCCATTTACAAGCCATTTTTCTATTGTTTTCTGTCTTTTCGCTACTATTTGCAAGTACTGCGACGGAGGTGACCGGTGGAGCGGCGGAGCAGGCTAGTTGTGGGCTAAGGCGGCTGAAAGTCAGAGGCCAGAGGAGAGGGTTGCGGCGCTGACAAGCTAGTGGCTAGGGTTTCTGTTTGATTTTGGGTATTGGGCTTAGTGGGCTGTTGGGTTTTTGGGTTAAGGTAAATTTGGGTTAGTGGGTATGAGTTAATTTTGTTGGGCTTTTATGTATTGGGTAAGTGTAGTTGGGTAGTTTAGTGGGTCAATCGGGCCTGGGTTTGTAAATGGGTTAAGGACTGTTGTTTAAAAGGGTAATTGGGTTGGGTTATAAACAGGCCAAAATTGGCCTGTAACACTAACTATTCTAATTAAACTTAGTTAATTTAATCTTAAACCATATTAACTTAAATTAGTGGGTATCATCATCCACCACTAAATGTCCAATTAAAAATAACCAATTGTTTTATTGTTCCTTCAAGTTATTAAAAATCTATAGTGATTAATTTTTACCACTTTTATAATTTAGTCTTTGTACCTTAATTAACTATCCAAACGACAACACTAATGGATCAAACTTTAATTAAACTTTATACTAACATTGTAAATATTAAATATTAATATTTATGGACTTGATCATCGAAAATAGGGTTCCAAAATCACCGTATTCGACACCATTAACTTTCGGACCGTTACAACTCTCCCCCTTTAGGAAATTCAATCCTCAAAAATTTTACTTGAGAGTAGATTAGGGCACTGTGATTTCATTACTTCTTCCGGTTCACATGTTGCCTTCTCTAAATCGTGTCGATGCCATAATACTTTCACTAATGATACTCGTTTATTTTGCAGTTCTTTCACTTCCCGAGGTAAAATTTTCACTGATTCTTCATTGTACATCAGATTAAGTTGTAACTCTATCTCGTTGGGAATATTAATTTATGTTTAAGTCTATCTCGCAGTTCTTAATTTATATGTTAAAACTCAAAACACAATAAACATATTATATAATTAAATTAAATATTAATGTATATATATTAATTACATTTGATATTCAATAGTTTTAGTATCATTTGATTTTAATAATATTTAAATAATTGTGAATGTTGTTTATCATTTTATTGTGAAATATTATGTCTAAAGCAATGAAATTTTAAAATAATAGTCACTATAAGAACTATGACTTTTAATGACGTTTTTTTATCATTACTGTTTATGAAAACTCATGAAAGGTACGACTTTTCTTGACTTTTTTAGTAAACTTCACAGAAAGTTGTTGCAAATACGTTAGAGAAATAAACAGTAATGTAAACTATTGATTTAAATTACAAGATCAAACCAGAACAATATATATAATCTGAAAAATAAAAATTGAAAATAAAACTGGATCGAAATTGTGTACTCATAGGTAGGCAAAAATTCGATTGGTAGTTGAGGCCTATTTTCACAATTTTCTTAAGACAGATTTAATCGCTCATTTGGTATTAGAGATAAAAATAGAATAAAACTTTAACAATAACACAACTAAAGTAACTCAAACTCAAACCACACTTAAGACAGTGGACATCTAACTATTAGACCGAGACACGAGTTGATATAAATCTATATTCAATGAGTGTCTATCGAAATCTTTCAACCATTGAAATGAAGGAAACTCACATGGTATCACAAGCATACTAGAATTACTTGGAAAAATAATTTTAAAGTGATTACCGTTCTGATTAACCAGTCATTTTAGAACACGTTTTAAAATTGCTTATTTTCAGTGCATTGTTATATAAAGAGGAAATCTGGTGGTGGCACTTGATTGGCATACGAAGACTGTTGGATTAATTGGGAAACACGGTGATCAAACCATTTGCTACCAAATTTATTGTCATTTACTCACTCAGACTCTCTACTCTAACCCCTTTATAAAAATCCCACTAAACCTATCCATCCATTCATCTTCCTCATACCAAAAAAAAAAAGAAAAAAGAAAAAAAAGGAGCCTCTGCACTGCAGATCACACCTCTTTGGATATCTATTGCTTGCTCTGCTCCTTTCAAATGGTACGTTATATCTTTTACATTTTCCATCTCTCTCTCCTTTTATCTACACACACCAGTTCGTTTCGAAAAACGACGCACTTTCGTTCTTTTTTATTATGTTATATGACTCTTCCGCTTCTCATAATTTCACAAAACGGTTGTTTGACGGTTATCTGAAACCGGATTTCCGTACTCAAGGCTGTTTTCCGGTGATATTGGATCATTCTTCTTTATAGAATATATATATATATTCTCTGCTTGATTTATAGAAAATACAATATTGTTTGTTATGTTGATATCTGTGCAAATTTGAAAAGGGAAATAGACGCGTAAAGTAATGGCATCTTTCTTTTTCCTTTTCTTTTTCTTTATATATTTATAGTAGTTAAATCGATCTGAGAATAGCTTGGCTTAAAATGCAAATGATGTTAGCTCTCTTTTTGGGGGGGATAGGGGTGTGTTTGTTCAAGTTTTTCGTCAGCTAATTTGATGGGTGAATAATGTAAAAGGATGGGAATCCATTTTTGCCTAACACTCCACTTCAAACAAGTCCAGGGATTTGGTTAACCCAATGATTGCTTACGCCAATTTCTCATTTATTTTATATTCCCAAAGCTTTTCCTATATTTTAATTTGTTTCTTCTTGCATAGACTTTGTCCAAAATGCATTGATCAGTTTATTAACTTAAATGCGAGGTACAAAAGAAGACGAAATAGTAGCTTTGATTTCCTACTTCTTTATTTTTAATGGGTTAATTTAATAAGTAGCCCTCGAAGTATACCATTTTTTTAAAATTAGGTACCTAATTTTTTTAATGGGTTAATTTAAAGTAGCCCTCGAAGTATACTATTATTTCTATTTAAAAAACTACTTCAACTGATAAAAACTAAACTTGTCACATATTATTTTTAAATTTACTTGAAATTAAAGGTATATTTTAAAATTAAATTAAATTTTGTTATTTACCCCTCTTCTTCAAATTATTCATGCTTTTCTTTCGTTCTTTCTTTTTTTTTTTTTCATTTTTTCCCATTATTCTTTGTTTTTATTTTCCATTAAATCTGGGAAAACCAAAAAATGTCATTAAAAAATAAAAAAAATTGTGATGGACCTCGGATTTAATGAAAAAAAGAAGAAGAAAACAATGGAAAAAACGTGAAAGAAAAGGTAAGGAACAAAACATGAGTTGTTTGAAGAAGACAAGTAGAGAGAGAATGAAACTAAAAACAAATTTATTTTAATGTAAACATAATTATTGTAAAATTATAATTTAAATATTTAGTTGGATTAAAAATATATTTATATATTTAATTTAAAAAATATAGTTTAAAGGTTGTTAATTAAATTAATTTCTTTTATTTGTAAATAGTTGGAGAAAAAAAGTCTATATTTCTCAAATTTGGTTGATTGTTGGATATATCATTCTTTGAAATTTTTTTTATCAAATATAGCTAAAGGTTATTATTGGCTAATTAATTTATTAAATTAACACATTTAGATAATAGGGCTTAAATAATGTTAGTGATATCAACAATTGTTTGGTACAGTAATAAAGCACGTTACACTCTTAGAGAATTTGAGTTTAAACTCTTAAGATGAATTTTAATAATAAAATTACACTTTGACCCTCTTAAAAATTATAAAATTTGATTTAATCTTTTTCATAAATTATTAAAATAATGAAATTATATTTTCTTTATTATAAAAATGTATAATTTAAATCCACCTTCTTTTCTTTTTTTTTGGCTTTGCTCTTGACTTTACCCATACCTAAAAATTAATGTTAGTTATGTTCTTTTAGGTTATGCAACTTGATTAAACTGGTTTTGGATCTTTAGAATTGGTCAAAGAATCATTATTGATTTCAGATGTACGGTTGGGCCATTTATCAAAAAAATACATAAAAATGACTTCTTTAGGGTTTTATTTTTATTGGTTCGAAGACTTTTTTACGTAAGGCAACTTGATCAAACTAAGTATTTATTTCTAGAATTTGTTAAAGAATGTATTCTATGTTCATTAATTGCTTAGGGCTGGGAAGAAATGTTTTTTTAAAAATATACAATTTAAATACAACCTAAATTTTTTTTTTTTTGGCTTCCCTCTTTAACTTTACCCAAACCTTAAAAATAATGTTAGTTAATATTCTTTTAGGTCAAGCAACTTGATCAAACTTGTTTTTAATCTTTAGAATTGGTCAAAGAATAATCTGTTTATTACAGATGTAAAGTTGGGCCATTTATGAAATAAGTACATAAAAATTATTGTTTTTAGGTTTTATTTTATTGTTTTTAGGTTTATTTTTAGAATTTGTCAAAGAATATATTCAATGTTCATTAATTGTGTAGAGCTGGGAAGAAAATTTTTTATGTAAATTTTTAAAATTTTAAATTATTAAAGATAAAATTGTACTTTAATTTTTTAAAATGATTAAAATTTAAATTTATTTTTTAAAATTTATAAAGATATAAATTATTAAAATAATAAAAATTTATTATTATTATTATAAAAATTATAATTTAATTTCCTTCTATAAAAAAAAGTTAATTGTGCCATTTATTAACTACATACATAAATTTGACTTTTTTAAGGTTTTCCTTTTTTTTTTTTTGTTCGAAGACTGTTAGGTAACTTGATGAAACTAAGTTTTTATTTTTAGAATTTGTCAAAGAATAATGTATTCTAACAGGGATATAAAATTAATGAAAATTATATCATTAATCATTAAATTATAAATAAATTTTTGTTTTGATAATTTCATTAAAAAGGTTATAATTTGGTTATTGACGTATTTAAAAATTTTCATTTAAGTCACTTAACTATTAATATGGCTTTTTATTGTTAACACTATCTGCATTAATCGAAAGTTGTATTTCTCTTTTATAGTTTAATTTTTTTTTCTTTAAAATGACTTTGGACATTATGAATTTACAAACCAAAATTTATATAATTTTTTTTCGATCTTTGACACTAGTTGTTAGATCAACTTGGATTTAAAGTATGTTATTCTATTCGTCGATGGGTATTGATCTACCATCATAATTATTGAATCGTCATTTGAAGTTCGTTGACAAAACTTTTCTTTTTAAAAAACTTAATAGCCAAATGAATTAAATAAAAATATTCAAATAGTTAGTGTTTTAAATGATTTTTTTTGAATTCTTTAATAAGTAATAATATAATCTATCTTAAAATTAATTGTGATAAGCTACAAAGCCACTTGTCTATATTAGGAAAAAGCCACTTTTCACCAGTAGATAATATATTTCAATGTCACCGAGACAGTAGTGAAATTCCTGCGACCGTACTAATTTATCCTTTTGTTACAACTATATTAGAAAAAAAATGTAAAAAATATATTTAGGAAAAAAATTATTTAAAAATTAAATTACTTATTGGTTGAAATGATAAAATTGAAATCTTGAAAATTATAATACTTTAAGTCTAAGTCTAACCATCTCGAGGTCTTTTATAGATTTTATATAAATACATTTCTAAGTCCAAGTCTAACCAATTTTTTTAGCTTGGTTTAACTAGTTCATCAGCTCAACCGGTTTGGATCGATTCATTGGTTAATCAATCCAACCCCTTATTTTGTATGGATACCTTAATTAATTTTTGATCTAATCGATCGGTTTAATTCTAAAAAAAAAATTCAAAATTGATTACTAATATTTCTTTTTTATTTATTTATTAAAAGTCTACATTTACGGCAGCAAGGCTTTAGTAGTTTTGACGATATTAAAATTATAAGATCTTGAGTGCCCATGGTTGAGTTCCATTATGTGCATTTATGCATGTGTAAGTTTTCCATTTATATTTTATTTTTGTTTAAGTTTCACCATATATAAGTCTTGTCTAAATATATTCTAGTTCCTTCATTCGTAAATTTAGTGATTTGATTATTGTAAATTCTGTCACTGATTTGTATTGATGAATTATTGATAATCGTTGATTTGGACAGTTAAGAAGAAGCGAGGATGAAATAAAAATAGTTCTTACAATACCATTATCATTAAATGGTGAACTAGAAGTTGATTACAAGGCTCCCAATTTGATCCACAGGATATTAAGTCTTTTCAAGAATGTACGCCCAGGCTCTGATCTCACTCATTTTAAGGTTCGTCAAACTTCAATTTTTGTTTTTATTTTTTAAAATTTAAAAGAAAAATAAATTAGTCAACAACATATTAATTAAATTCATAAGATTGTTTATGCTGCTATTATTTTCTTATTTGCAATATTATTATTATTATTGATTTATTAAATAATCATTAGCCAATATGTGCTTTAATTTCTTACTGTTTTAAATAATCATTATATATTTAAAAATAATTATAATTTAATATAAATTGTGATAATTGCACATTTAAAAATTAAATTAATTAAAAGGTTGTGTTAATTCTAAAATAGATTTATTACTTGAATATTCTAAGTTATAATTATAATTATGATTTAAATTAAAATTATTAGTTAAAAAAGATTGATGTAAAAAAAGAAATTGTGCTCAGAAGTAATAATAATAAAAATTAATTAAATAACTAATGATGTGATTGTGCAGCTGCCGCCTCAGTTCAACTTTCCCAAGTCACATCTTCAATGTTATGGAGAAACAGTGTACTGCAGCGGCAGTGACATGTTGAGGCGATGTAACCAGGCCGATAACTCCCTCGACAGATTCATGTCGGTTGTGGCTTGGAGCATTTCCACGTTACGCCCGCCCATATTTGGGGTTGCCCCTTACAACCCCATCCTCGGTGAGACTCATCATGTCTCGAGGGCTACTCTCAACGTCCTCCTCGAACAGGTAGCTTGTTTCCATTTATTGCTCCCCTCAAGTCTTTTTTATTGCATTAATTATCTGATCTCTCATTTTGTTGAAACGACAAAATAACATTGATGATTTTTTTTTTACAGATTTCTCATCACCCCCCAGTTTCTGCTCTCCATGCAACCGATGAGGAACACAATATTGAACTCATTTGGTGTCACCAATGTGTCCCCAACTTCAATGGTTTGGTCTTCTTCCTACATACATTTTCTTATTTAGAACGATTGGTGGGTCTGGTGTTTAATTAATAAAAACAATATTGGTAGGTGCGTGGGTGGAAACTGAGGTGCGAGGGAAGAGGCAACTTAAGCTCCTGAGTCGAGGAGAAACATATGAAATGAACTCCCCCAACCTCTTGATAAAATTTCTGCCACTGCCAGGAGTGGATTGGGCTGGAAACGTTACAATCAGCTGCAAAGAAAACGGGCTTGAAGCTGAGTTACGATTTGGACCCAAGTTCTTTTTTGGTCTTAGAGGAAGTCATAGTTCAGTTAAAGGAAAGGTCTATGAAACAGCAACCAAAAGGACCCTTTTCCAACTTAATGGTCATTGGGATAGGTATTCAAAATGTACTATACATATATATTATTTTTAAACCATCTCATGCATGCAGTTGTTCTAATTCTAATGATTATTTAATTCAGAACGGTGACAGCGAAGGACAATTATAGTGGGAAGTCGAGGGTGATATACAATGCAGAAGAAGTATTTTCAGGGCTGAAAACCCCTGTCGTTAACGATCTGAAGGTAAACTCCTTGATGAATGAGAATGAACAAATTTGCATTTCTGTATTAAAAGGATGATGATGGATTGTTGTATTTTGTGTTGTTAGGGGGTGAGGTCAACAGAATCGGCAGCAGTGTGGAGTGAGCTAAGCGAGGCCATACTGAGCCAAAATTGGGAGAAAGCAAAAGAAGCGAAGAACGCAGTGGAGGAAAAGCAGAGGGAGGTCTTGAGAGAAAGGGAGTTGAAAGGAACAACATGGGTTCCCCAGCATTTCAGTGTGACTTACACCAAAGATGGTGGTTGGGAATGTTCACCTATTCAACAATGGGTTCCACCTGCTCCAATTGTTCTTCCTCTTTCATAGCCTTATTTAACAAATATTTAAAGATCAACACTATCTTAAGCATCATCTTATACTAAAATTCATACTGCAGCTGGAACCAAACCTGCTTCTGAACAACATTATATGCTTATACATGTCATATAATATGATAAATGCAAGTTATATTTACTCAACAAAATAAGTTCCTAGTATTAATTTCCATATAAAACAAAAAAAAAATCAATTTTAAAGGTTGAACTAACAATAATAAATTAATAAAAAAATTTTCAAAATTTTTAATATTGTATCTCTTGCTTGGATCTATTATATTGATTTGGATAATGAATGTTATATTTATTAGTATCAAAGCTTAGATTTAGTCAACTTTGGACTAAACTAAGAATATGGATTGAACTTAAAAATTTGTCATAAAAGGAAGAAAATGTGATATGATTGTATTATGAAATAGTAAAATAAATTATAGGTATTGAGATATAGGTATTAAAAAGGATTGAGTTACCACGGTAAGAAAGAAATGTATGAATATGGATATGTGAGATAATTTTACGATGTGATTATATATATTTGATGTGATTTGGATTTGAATTGAATATTAAAATGATATTATTATGTGGAAAATGTGAAATATAAAATAACTAAAGAAGAAGTCGATTCAAATAAAGCGATCCATCGACTGATTAAAATGATATGTGAACAAATGATCTAGCAGGACTTAGAGGAAACAAGATTGATTACGGAAAATTGAAAGAGGGATGGGAGTTCAGCTGGATATCAAAGTAGTGATATGGGAGAAACGTAGTGTTCTTGGAGTACCGTGATGATATCGGGCTGTATATTTTGAAATATCGTACATTTGGATCAAAAGTCCTTTGAGATTCACTAATGGTTGCAAAAGTGATAAAAAGTTACTTGGAAATCGTAAGATAACAAATTATTAAGTGTTAAAGGAATAAAGTCAAATAATATATATGAGAAAGTAGAGTAAGATAAAAATCTTGATGTCACTGATAGTTGTATTTTAAAAGATGAACAGTAAAATTTATGAGAAAGTAAGAATTATTAATCAAATAGTAATAGTAGAGTTAACTTAGACATTGGGAAAATAAAGTATGAATGGAGAATTTTTAGTAAGGACTAGAAATTTGGTGAAAGTTTGAGGATTAAAAGTGCAAATTTACTATAAGAAGAAAAGGTGCTGTGACAAATAAATTCTTGTTTTTTATGAATGTGGAATAGAATTATATTGATGTGTGGAATTGGAAACCAAAGTATGCACTAATTTGAATAAAGTGAAAAAGTTAGGGTTAAAGTTGATTTTACCATTTTATGCGAAAAGGATTTAAAAGCAATTTTTCCATGATTAGATTCCAACTTAATGATTAGTTTGGAAAAAATTATATATATTAAGTGATAATATGGAAGAAAAAAAAAGAAGAAGAATGGTACTAGTATGGAATTTGGATGAATTTGATTGGTTGGTAAAAATTAATGGTTGGAAGTTAAAGAAAAGGAAGAAGAAATTTGGACAAGTAATCTAAGGTGATGGACGCCAACAATGAATTGATGACATCTACTGTGACACCACACACTCTACTTGATCGCCATGTTCGAATGTGAAACACCACATTCATTGCCAAAACAACTTGGACTAGCTTTCTTTCATAAACAACACAAGCGTCAAGCATTTAGCATTTTTCATATTATACAAAACCATTCATATTAATTAAAAATAAATTCAAGTAATTTTAAACACTTTAGAAACATTTTAAATCGAGTTGTAGGTGTTTGGGGATGATTGAAACTAAGCTCGAGTCATTTTAAACACTATTTTGCCACATTTGTGTTAGTAGAAGTCCCTACCACAGTTCATTTTTTGCTATTGACTTATTTATATTGATACACCTGCCACTTGTATCGGTAAAAGTTTGTCAAGACCCAAAAATGACTCAAAAACGCACCTAGTTTGATTCAAAATAGTACCAAATCATTTCTAAACATTATGAAACATTATAAACAAGTTCTAAACACCATTTTAAGCATACTTTAACACATTTAAGCACATGATCTCAACCAAGAACATAACATCACCAACTCAAGCATCAATTGCACTTACTTGGTATGTAAGAATCATCAAAAGCATGGTACAAACATAATAATATAGGCATGCATACTATCATAATCTTAAGATTACATATCATACACAACTTCATACTTATATAACCACACTTTATTTACAAATCTCAAGTATGATAGGTACCAAAACATCAAATTGAACCCCAACCAAATTATGACACTAGGTACATGTCAACCTCAACAAAAACATATAAAATAACTATACACACTTTGTTGAGTCAAGAATTGGATTATAGATATTGTCAACCTCTCTAAAACCTCGAGATCTGATTAACACCTACACACAAATTAAACAAATAGTCTGTTGAGCAAAGGAACTCAATGGTACTAACATAATTTGAATTAAAGCACATTAACATAAAACAATGTGACATAACATTAGTATCAAAGTTTAATTATCAAACTAATTCAACATAACACATTATGATTCTTAATTTGAATATTAATGTATCATTGTGCCCTCTAAACTTTTCATCTTGATCTCATATTTTAACATAACATAAAGTATAATTACTTACCTTGTTCACTTATCATGCCTTGTGTTGTTATTTAGCTTTCATATTACTATGAGGCTATCAACAACATATGAGACAAGTCATGCTTTCGTTCATAAAAGCACGGAGTCAATAACTAAACATCAATTTAAACATTAAATAAGAACATATTAAGTTAGCACAAAACGAAAACGCTTTCGCCTTCGAGATTCCAGCGTCGTCTTTAACTACGTATGATAAATCTATTCAGGGAAATGGTATTAATACACAATCAACAAAGACATAGTCATTAATTCAATCATGAATGTATATTTTACAATTTGGTCCCTTAGAACCCTAATATCCGAAAATTCAGTATCCTTTGATTTTCTCTACCAAATTCGAATATGATTTCGCAAATATACTACAGGGACCTCATTCTATCATTATTCACTATCAACCTTGAAATTCCTATCCCTTACATTTAGGTCCCTACTAACACATAATTTACCATGTAATCTAAAACCCAACTCATGTTCACATCAACATCATCCTCTATACTTCTAACATGATCTCTACTTATCCAAACTTATACAACAAAATATATTATGATTTCAAGGTCCAAGTTCACCCAATTTCAACTATGGCTATTTGATATAAACTTAGCAATTATAAAATATATCCTTTGAATTAATTAAGTCAAGCTCAAGGGTATGATTTAATTACTCTAATTTTAGTGGAAATGGATGGTATAGATCATCTTACACCACTAAGTTTAAAACATGGTTAATTGATATTCTAGTCTTTGATTATATTGCTATTTAAGTCCTTATGTGTTTTTTAATTTAAAAACTCAATAGCGATTATACATTTGCAATATAGTCTCTGTACTATAATCAACGATTTTCTTGATTTAATTACTCGACAATCCAATAATATATTCTCGTGCTGAATGCATTTTTTTTCTTCTGCCACGTGTCTTCCTTGTCCTCTCTCTTTTCTTTTCTTTTTCCTTTTTTACATTTTATAGAAATGGTTATTTTATGTTTTGGTCCTTCTGTTATGTCCTCCTTCCACCAAGTGTCCTTCATTGTTCTCTTTTTTGTTACATTTTAGAGAAATGGTTAAATTTTATTTTTGGTCCCTCTATTATGTCTAAATTTGAGATTTGATCTTTATACTTTAATTTATAACATAGTTTGATCCTTATATTTTTAAAATGTTATTAATTAGTTCTAATAATAAAAAAAATTTAACTTCTCGTTTAAAATATTACACGGTTATATATAATTTGAATGGGATATGAGATTTACAGATGGACACGTGGCTTCCTATTTCTTTTAGGCTTGCATTGCATTTTTACATTATAAGAAAATGGTCAAATTCTAATTTTAGCCTTTGAACTGTGCTGAAATTTGAGATTTAATCTATATGCGTTACTTTTTAACATAATTTGGCCCTCTACTTTTATAATGTCATAAGTAAGTCTAAATAGTTACTATTGTTAACTATTTCAATCAAAACGATGACATTAATTTTTCCTAAGAATATTATTCCAACAAAAAATTTATTTTATCATGACGAGTTTTACTGGGTGTTTGCAAGAAAAAAAAATCTTAATCAATGTTTTCAACATTATTTTTATTGTTATATGACTACCAAGTGTGTGTGTGTGTGTTTTAATTTCAAAATGTGACACCAAAGAATTTAATAAAAGAATTTTAATAGTAGTAATAAATGGACCTAAATTTTTAAATCTAGAAACTAGAGGCACTAAATTCTTTTTTTTGAATATAAATGTAGGGGACTAAATTCCAAATGTAGAAAATATATAGGGATTTAGAGCATATTTTAACCTTCAAATTTTTACACTATAATTTGACACAAACATATAATAACATGAAGCATGAGCTAGGAACCATACTAGTACTTATATATTAAAGAAGGTTGAAGGCCTTCTCATGCTGACACGTGGCACATACCAATCATATTTTTCTTTTTCATTTTATAAAAATGATTTATTTTCAATTTTGGTTCTTCTAATATGCTTAAATTCGAGATTTAATCCTTATAGTTTAATTGTTAATCTAATTTGGTCTCTATATTTTTATAATATTATTAATTAGTTCAATATTTGATAATGTTATTAATTAGTTCAAATAGTTAATATTGTTAGCCTTTCAATTAAAATGTATGTTAAGTAGTTATATATAATATGAAAGAGGATTTTGAAATCCAAAAAGTAAAGAGATAGAACATTCTTCGAGCATACATGTGGCACACACCAACCATGTTTTTTTTTTCTTCTCTTTTTTTTTTAATTTTATATAAATGGTTAATTTCCAATTTTGGTCTTTCTAATATGTTTAAATTCGAGATTTAATCCTTATACTTTAACTTCTAACCAAATTTGGTCTTTATATTTTTATAATGTTATTAATTACTTCAATATTTGATAATATTTTTAATTAGGTCAAATAGTTATTATTGTTAGCTTTTCATCTAAAATGTTAGGTGGTTATATATAAATTGAAAGCGGATTTTTAAATCCAAAAAGTAGAGGGACCAGTTGATTCATGGTTGTTTCAACCAGACTTAGAGTTATGGTTGTTTGAACCGGATTGGTCGGGATATCTATTCGGAGAGGGGCATCAGATCAATTGATTCGTGAATTGGTATGGACCGGTTGAGCCAGGCTAAAAATCTGATTGAATTTGGTTTTTTATGATTTTTTTAATTCAACCATATGAACTAATGGCTTGACCAGTTCTACCACCAACTCAATTCTAAAAACTTTGCTTGGAGTATATTTTAATATTCCAATTTTTCCTCTATAATTTGATAAAAACAAATAATCAATTAAACGCGAAGCGTGGTTGAACCATACTAGTATATTATAAGAAGATTGTCCAAGTGATGGCTTTGTTTGACACCTATTCACTAGTTTCTAACATAATTGTTATATTTCAATTTTGGTTCCTCTATTATGCCTAAATTTGAGGTTTAATATTTATACTTTAGTTTCTAACATAATTTGATCTCTATCATTTTTATAATGTTATTAATTAGTTCAAATAGTTAATCTTGTTAACCTCTCGATTAAGATATTACGTGATTATATATAATTTGAATGCTCTAAGAGTCTTACAGTCTGACACATGGTTTTCCATTTCTTTTGGATTTTCCCTTGCTAACTTTTAACTTTATAAAAAAAATGGTCAAATTTTAGTTTTAACCCCTATTATTATGTTGAAACTTGAGATTTAATCTATATACTTTGATTTTTACATAATTTGGCCCCTCGACTTTTATAGTGTTGTTAGCTAGCCTAAATAGTTAATATTGTTAACCATTTCAATCAAAATGCCAATGTCAATTTTTCTTAAGAACATTATTCTACTTTTTTTTTTGTCATGACAAGTTCGAACAAGTGCTTTTAATAAAAAATTCACATCGATGTTTCCAACGTTATTTTTATTGTTACATAACTACCAAGTGATTTTTTTTTAATTTTAAAATATCACACCAATGAAATTAATAGAAAAATTTTAAAAATAATAACAACTAAACCTGAATTTTTAAACTTAAAATGTAGATAAACTAAATTTCAACTATATAAAATGTAAAAAAAATTGAATTAACTTTCACTCCATAATTTAATATAAATAAATAATCAGTGAGGTAACAACTACACTGATATTATTTAAAGAGTCATTTCAGAAAATTTGGGATCAACCCATGCACAGTGAGTGGAGTGAGTCACGTCTCCTGTTAGGGGTCAAAGCATAATATATTTGACCCTGGAATCTGGTTAGAAGCCAAAGCATTTGCCACATTTTTCTTATTTTCCTCGATGTATAATAATATTTAACTTCAATTTTAGACGAGAGCTACCAAACTATATATATTAAAATATAAAATAGCTTATTTCATTATCACAATCTATCAAATAATATGTTTATGTCGATTAAGTCTTCAATACAGGAGGGATTCGAGTGCACTGAAGCGCATTGTCCTCCTATTTATGAGCTAGGGAAGAATTATGGATAGTTCTAGCATTGTGTCAGAAAGAAGAAATATAATCAGAACCTATAACATGTTTATAGAGACGAGGAAGGATTATAAGATTAATAAATAAGATTGCATTATTGATTGGGAATATAACACACCGAAATCTAAACCCTACGTATAACCAACTTCATTCTTTGATCTATATTTCTTCTGCCGTCGTTGTTGACATTCAAAGTTGAGAACAGTATTTTGGGATTGAATCTCTCAGCCGTCAGTCGGCCAGATAAAAAGGCTTAAGGTAACTTGTTTGTGCAAAGGGAATAAACAAAAGAAAATGTGTTTGGTATTGTTGTGTGGTAAAGAAGAGAGGGTTTTGGGAAGAATGCAAGCTCCTGGGTCATGTCCGCACTGTGGGGGCAAAGTGGAGGCCGTCGACGTTGAGAGGCGATGGAGGTTATGTTTCTTGCCCATTTGCTTCAAGATCAAGAGAAATTATTCATGTACCATATGTGCCAGGCGTTTGGTCTTGTATTACTAGAATTTTTTGCTATTTTCTTTGGATCAGATCTCAATTCTTTCATTTTAATAAAACATTTTTTTTTCTTTTTGAGGAGAATGTAAAAAAATTCAAAGCATTTCAATGGATGCTGCTGATAACTGTATATGCTCTTCTCCCTGTAGAAATGCAACATTTTCTTTCTCTTTTCTTTGGTCTTTTATGAGCAAACATATAACACTTATATTTGAGATTCTATTTTCATTTCCAGAATATTATAAATGTAATGTCAATTCAGCTTGCTATAAGTATATATTTATATATCGATTAAGTCTTAACTCGATTGCAATCGATATTATTATCCATGTAGGAGGACATGAGTTTAAGTGCGTTGAAGTATATTATCATCTTATTTAAGGGTTGGGGAGCAGCTATGAGTAGTTTGATAAAAGTAAAATAAATTACTAATCAATAAAAAATAAACCCACATTTTGAAAAATAACTTACCATTTTAAATCATTTTTAAAAAAATAGTTCATTGCGAGTAACTTAATTTTTATATAAAAATTCACTTGAATCAAACTTAATATTATTATATTTATAATAAATTATTATTTTTAATTTTAAACATATTGATATTAATTGTAACGATCCGCATTATATGGTTATCGGAAAAGTGTATTTTCGGGTCTCCGTTTCTAAAAAATGGATTAGAAAATATTTATTAAAAATAATTACGAAGTTAATTGAGTAATTAATTAGAGTTTAATTAAGTTAATTTAGCATAATTAAAGATAATTGGGTAAAAAGATTAAATTGAATAAAGGGTAAATGTTTCATTATAGATTAATAAATAGAAAGGGGGACCAAAATGGAAAATATGCCATTTGATATAGTTAAGGCGGCAAATACATAAATATGTATATTATTATTATTATTATTATTATTATTATTATTATTATTATTTATTATGGTTTCATATTTGATATTTATTAAGGCTATTTTTATTAATTGATATTTATTATTAAATAAATTAAAAGTTGACAAATGTATGGTAATAAAATATACATGTGTAATGAATTAAATACATACATGTGTAATACAATTATATAATTACTTATAATATAAGAATTATTATTATATTATATTATTATAATATATATATATATAGTAAATGAAATAAAAAAAAAAAAGAAATAGAAACAGAATAGGCAAAACGAAAAGCAGGGAAAGAAAGAAAGAAAGGAGAAAAGAAAGAAGAAAGGGAAAATTCAAGGTTTGAAGCTTGAGGTTTAAATAGGTATGTCAATTTAGCCCTTTTCACTTAATTTAAATGTTTTAGAAGTTTTAGAACAAAGTTTTGATGAAATTAAGTTGATATTTTGAAGGTTATTAAATTTCTAGATATAGTTTATGTTAAATAAAATGATGAATTAAAGGCTAAATTGATAGAAATTCAAGTTAGAAATGATATAAGGATTAAATTGTAAAGAGAGAATTAAGTTTTAACATAGTAAGGACTAAATTGAAAGAAATTCAGAATTAAAGTTTTATGTTGAATATGAAAAGCTGGAAATTACTTTAAAGTAAGTATAAAGATGAAAATTAGGTTAATTTTAAAGAAAAAAAAAGGTTATGGTGATAGGACTAAAATGAAATTTATGAAAAGATTACGTGGAAAATTAAAGAATATGATATTAATGATTTTAAATGTTATGTTAATTTTTCCGTAGCTAATATAGCGCCGGAAATGTCATAGAGGAAAGGGAAAGGGAGAAAGTGGACGAGGATATCGAATGGACTCGAGAATTACGGTTTGTATTTCTATAATCCGAACCTAATACTTAATTGTTAAATTTATTTCTTAATATGTATATTAAGTGTTTTGAAGTAAGAATTATTCTGTTTTGCAATTGAAATGGATTGATATTGTAACACCCTCTAACCCCAAACCGTTACCGGAACGAGGTTATGAGGCATTACCGGACGTATCAGACAACTTACGAATAATTTACAATTAATATAACTTTCATAGTATAATATAATAATTAAGTCCCTATCTTGAACTCTTGAAGTTCAAACATGTATTAAAAGTAGAACGGGACTTGTTCGAGTATTCCAAATTTTTTTTTTTATAAAAATTTTGAAAGATTTCTGCTTATTTTTACCTAAACCTCCTGCAAATTTCAAACCAAACAACAACCAACACCAATATTTCACATTCATATACTAATATTTATATTATTAATAAAATTTTAATTTAATAACTATCATAGCATCATTCAAATTGATTAAAAACTTCATTCATTTAACAACTTAATGTTCATGTATCAAAATATCATGTACTTTCCTTATCATTTCATTTAACCATCTAAATTTTATCATTCATCCTTCACTACCCAAAGTAATATACATATTCAAGTGACTAAATAACACCTATGTACATGCCACCTTTACCCAAAAGAAAAATATACATCACCAAGTTTGTGTTGGAGTCGGGATTGTTCGGATCTTGTGGAGCCGACACTTGACTTCTACTAACTCGCGCACGGAAACAACTCAGACACCGAGTATGGATATACTCAAGTGGTATTACTATAAACCAAGACTATTTAACATTAATAAATTACAAACATCAACCATGATTTTATAATTATTTAAACTACTTTTATATAAAATTATTTTACTTCATAAATCTTAAATTCATAATTTATTTTTCTCATACTAACTCAATTCATAATTTAGTTCAGACATTCTTTCTCGTACTTTTCAATAGTGCTAAACAAATAATCTCATTTTCAAAATTTCATTTCAATTATTTACCCTATTAACAAAGCTCGGACTATGACAGATACACGGATTTCCACCCAAACACACCGAATATCCAACCCAAACACACCCTAATATTGTAAATCCTCCATAACACACCGGTATAATATATCCTCCCAACACACCAATAAGGCATTAAATGCCTATTCGGATAAACCAAGTATATAATAACAGAAACATCTTCTCGGCCAACTACAATCTCTTCATCATATCACAAATCCAATGGCATGCCATTTGTATCGAATCTAGTCCGACGAGTTAATAGGATATTATTTTACTTTTTCTAATTTCAATTTCACATACTTACCTCAAGTCTTATTTACCATACATAACAATTAAAATTTCAGCAATCAAGAATAATTAAAAATTCGAATTATAGTAATACACACCGTAATTCTCCGTTTTAGTCCTCGATGACTTTCTCCTTTCCTTTCGATC
Organism: Gossypium anomalum; assembly: GCA_025698475.1. Lineage (NCBI taxonomy): Eukaryota > Viridiplantae > Streptophyta > Magnoliopsida > Malvales > Malvaceae > Gossypium > Gossypium anomalum. The sequence goes on along the minus strand of CM046957.1, from coordinate 69,470,223 downwards.
TCGATGCTTCAGATTCTTTGTTGGCTTTTAAAGCTTCAAACCTTAAAACCCTAGTTTTTCTTTTCCTTTTCTTTCTTTCTTTTTCTTTCCCCTGTTTCAATGCTTCATTTCTGCTTTCTTCTTTGTTTCTTTTGTCTTTCTTTTTATTCTTTTTTATTTCATTTATTTTACTTATTTATTTTATCATTTAACTAATATATATTATTATTAATTTAATAACAATATAATTAACACATTTGTATACATGTATCTTTGTACATTTGTACACTATTATTACCATCCATTTGTCTTTCTTTTATTTATTTAACAAATAAAAATCTTATAATATTAATATTTAATTAATAAATATCTTTAACTTAAAATTTAAGTAAATACATAATTACAATACAAATGTATATATTCATATTATTACAAATGTCATTATTTAATTTGTTTCTTAAACAAAAATCTCATAATTTAATAATTTAATTATTTAATTAACAAATATCTTTTACTTAAATTATAAGTAATTTAGTATTTAAATTACAAATGTACCAATACAATTCTTACACATGTATATTTTATTACCATACAATTGTCTTCTATTTAATTTATTTATAATATATTATCAATTAAGTAATCATAATAATTTAATATAAAACTATAATAATAATCATTATAATATATATATAAAACCTAAATAAAATCTTTGATTTTATTTCAATATGTCACTCAATTTATGTAAATGGCTTAATTGCCATTTTGATCCTTTTATTTTCTATTACTTTAGAATTAAACTTTTACCCCTTTTTCAATTTAGTTCTTTTTGCTAATTATTCTAAATTAAGCTAATTTCACCTAATTAAATCCTAATTAGACACACTACTAGGCTCATAAATATTTTTAATAATTATTTTCGAACTTATTTCACTAAGACGGAGCCCCTATAACTCACTTTTTCGGTGCCCGTGAATTTCAGGTCATTACAGATATAATATGTGATGAATTTATTGAATTTATATTGATTGAATTTGTGTATATATATATATATTGATTATTTGAATTGAATTGAATTATGAGTATATTTGATTATTTGAATTGAAATATAAATTATTTGAAAATTTTAAATATGAGATTTGTGATATATGAATATTTGTTATTGAAAAGTGAAGTGAATTGTATTGAATTATGAATTTATGTGATTAATTAAAATGTGTATTGATTGGAAAAATTGAAAGTGAATTGAATACCCTATTAACAGTATCGGGCTGAGTCGGATATAGTTGGCATGCCATAGGATTGGAAGTGTTCAGGGATACTTCGACCTCGAGTCGATGAGACACTGGGTGTCACTATATTTTTTCGGATAGATTCGATGAGGTACTGGGTACCAACTTTACTTCGGCTAGGCCGATGAGACACTGGGTGTCAAATATTGCTTCGAACTATCCGATGAGGCACTGGGTGCCATATTGGTGTGTTTGGTTGGATCCGTGTATCCGCCAAGGTCCGAGTCTTGTTAATAGGGGTAAATAAGTGAAAAGATAAATCGTATGAATTTGATTGATTGAGCTATTGGAATGAAATGAGAAATTGAATTGGGAATTGAAATGTGAGATATGACATTGAAAGCATGAACCAAAGGTTCATGAAATGATTGAAATTTGAATTGATGATATATGATGCTATTTGATAAATTGAAATGTGGTCTGAGATCTATAAATCATATTTATACAGTGAAAGCTATACAGGTTGGTAAGTGAAAAGAATGGAATGAGTTATAATGAGTTTATCTATGAATTAAATAATTGATTAATTGTAATTGTTTTATGATTTTAAGTGTTAGTTCTATTTTATTAAGTGTTCGGATTATAGAAATACCACTGAGTATACCATACTCAGCGTACGGTTTGTTTCCGTGCGCAGGTTAATCAAAGTTAGAACGTTGAATCAAAGATCCCGTGCCGATCCCTAATTCAATGAGGTAAAGTGTGTTAATAGTTGGTAATGGCATGTGCCTAGGATGTCTTAAGTGTGTCATTTGGATTGTGAATGTAATGGTGAAATAAGTAAGTTTAGGTTTGATAATGGCATGTATAGGGTTTGATTGAAAGGAAGTGAATGTGTTATAAACTTAGTTATCAACATTTTTCACTAAAACAGTTTTAGACAGCAGCAGTAGTCCAATTTTGAAAAATCATTAAAAATTGTGAAAATCGACTTAGAGGTTGAATAAAACAGAGTAAGCAAAAGAAGTGTATATTAAGAAATATTTGAATTTTAGTGAGACAGGGTCAGAGTAATTTCTAAATCCCCTGTTCTGACGTTATAAATTCACTAAAAATTGTACAAAATGAATTAGGAGTTATAGTTTATATTTCTAGATTCCTTAGTGAATATACTTTCAAGAGAAACAAACGGCATGGTTATTTGAATTCTGTACAGGGAGAAAATTGATTCGTAGTGAGGAGAGATCAAAATAGTAGAACAGTGTAGCAAGAGAAAATTTAACTAATAAACTGTACTAATTGGCTAGGCCAAAAATTCTGGAAAAAAAATTAGTAAGAAGATATATGAGTCTAGTTTTAGGAAAAATTTACGGATTTGAATTTCGAGTTTCGTAACTCGAGTTATGATTTATTTAGTGACTATGACGCAGATGAACAGTTTACTTGTGAAAGATGAAATAAATTATTTCGATTTGTTTAAGTGATCGAAAATTTTTTATTGATTCCGGTTTATTCCCGAACTGTTTCTATTGCATGTTTTAGGGTCTTGAGGGTCCTTTTTAGGAACATATTGAATGAATATAAATAAATTTTTTTTAAAAGCAAATTTTATGCCTGAATTAGTAAGCTAAATCCGGTAACGCCTCGTGCTCGACTCTGGCGACAGTCTCGGGTAAGGGGTGTTACATTAATATTATAATTTTCAATGTTATTAAATTTATATTTTTTAATATTGTCAAAGATACATATTTATATTTAAGAATATAATAAATTATTAATAATAATTTTTAAATTAAAAAATATTTGTAATATATTATTGGAAAATATTTCTATTAATATTTTCATAAATATTTAATAATAAATTTTTTAAAGTATAAAATATGAATATTCTAATAATATAAATATGAGTATTTGTTTAAATCATTGCTAGATTCATTTATCCCTTTCAACTCCAGCACGTCGTTATATACTTTGATATATGAAAAATATGTAATTTCAAATTAAGTTTTAATTAGGCATTGGTAATTATTAAGTTTATTTAAGATTAATTATTATTTTATGTTTTGCGTTTATTTTATTAAAAACAACTTTAAAAAAATATTTCCAAAATAAACCAAACAATAAAAAAGATTAATTTTTTTAGGAAATCAATTACTTTTCTAGAAATCATATTTGAAAGTTATTTTCAATAAAATAAAAAATATTTTATAAGTCAATTGAGTCTTAGCTCGATTGGCGTGGGCATTATTGCTAATGTAGAAGGACATGGGTTCGAGTACGCTGAAGCGTATCATCTTCCTATTTATGGATTAGGGAAGGACTATGAATAGATCTAAATATTATTATTACAACTAAATCTTGTAAATGAGACCTTGAAGAACAACTTATATCTTGCATTTAAGATTTGGATATTTTTCATTTCAAATTTCAAGGACCGATATCAAATTTTAAGCCTATTTTTTAAGTCTAGGTTCGGCCTAAAAAATGAATCTAAAGTTTTGCTCAGGTTTGACTTAGATAAAAAATGCTAAACTCGAACCCAACCTGACTAGTCTATATTAAAATTTTTTATATAAAAATAAATATTTCCCGATAATTCGAACATATTAAAAAAGTCTTTATACTTAATAACACTAATATAGTTGAAACTTAGCAAATAAATACCTCTAAAATAGTAGCAAAATTAACCATAAAACAAGTGTTATATAATATCCAAATAATAACAACAAAATAGTTGCAATATAATAGCAAAATGGCAGCAAAACAGTGGCAGAAAAAAATTTTAGGTAGGTCAGTAGGGATAAAAAATTTCTTATCCGAGGCTCAGTCTTTTTAAAAAACGGATCTTATTTTTTATAGCCCATTTTTCGGATCTACATTTTTACCGAAACCTTTCATTTTTCAAACAAACTTTCGGATCTAAACAAATGATCTCACCATAATCAAGTCTGGTTTTAACTGCATTATTGAAATTATAAAATTTTATTAATGTTTACCCATATTACTTATTTATTGCATATTTATTTATTGAAGTTCTACTATGATTTGAATAACATGAAAGGATATGTGTATTTACAATATTTTTAATATAAACAAATAATTAAAATTGATAATTAATAAGTAAAAAGATAGATCTCCTACGATGATTTGTTCCTTAAATTAATTTTTCAATATTGAAATTCAATGATTGATTGTGTTAGGAGGAAGCCAACTTTGACACTTAAAAATGATATTTCCATGTTGAAAAATAAATAAATAAATTTAAAAAAGAATATAATAAATAAACATACAATAATTAACGTGAAAAATTATTAAAATAGAAAAAAAATTACCACCGTTATTAAAGATAAAAGAAGTCACTATGTGAAAATTGTTACAATAAACTCTTGCTTCCAAAGTAAATATTTAATTACACCACCCAAACAATCTAATATAAGAGAAATAGGTAAGTTTGAAAAAATGTCAAATCTTTGTTTCCTTATCTATGTGGGATTTCTCTTCTCGTATAGGATAACTCTTTTTCTTCATTTTCTTACTACAAACATTTTCAATTAACCTTAACAAATCTCCACCTTGATTGAAAATGAACATTGATTTAGTTTCCATTATCTTCACTAATAATCATAATTCTCTAACTCGGAAAAATGATCGTACTTTACCATAAAGTACTCTACCATAAAAGTACATTCACTAAACATTTCACTTCCACACATGTTGAAAAACTATTAAAATTTATTGTGTAACTTCCATGTTGGTTTTCCTCAGAAGTTCTTTAGCCATCGACATAATTCCACCCTATGTGTTGCATCAATGCCAATGTGCAACTTTAGATCCGCTAACAACACCACATCTTTTTCCATGGTAAGGCAAAAATATCATGAGGACCTACTTCTCAGTGTCATAGAAGATCACCATCATCCATGACAATGGAGACACAACTAGCTTCTGATACAAAGCCTTTTGCCGAAATGTTGGCTCCATTTGGACAATTCTTCTTTACCTGCCCATCCCCAAGCAAATTGAAATATTTTTCTTCTTGTTAGTCTAATTTCCCATTGTCAATACAGAGTCTAATGAAGCACGACCTCCATTCTTCAACCTTATCTCCTAAAAAAATGAGCTTGCTGGAAACTTCTGTGAAATTCAGAGTTTTCTTCCCATACATCAAGATAGGTTTCATGTACTCATAGGAAGATGGAAGAGACCATATAAGCCTTAGAGATTTATCTTCATCTTCAATTTCCACTCAAATAGCTTCTAGTTTAGAGGCGCTATCATTGAGAGCACTAAGGTGATTTGAAATTGTATGAAATTGTTCCTTCCACAACAACCTATTTGAGACGCCCTTCATCTAATATAACCCTTCAAGCTTTTCCCAAAGAACTTTGGCACTTGATATTCCTTGCACGTTTCAAGAGAAATATTTTCCAATCACAGATGTATTGCGCTTGTAGCTTTCAAATCCAACTCCTCCTAATCTTCATCTCTCATACTAGACTCGACCTTCTCAAAATCCTAAATTGATTGGCTTTCCCTTCAATGCCTTGTGTAACCCATATTGTATTAACACATTTTTTACTTGTACTTGCAACCAACCAAAATTAATCCTTCCATTAAATATCTCTATATCAAGTCTCATGATACTAGCTAAATACTAAAATATTGAACATAGTCCATGAAAATGCATCGGTAGATTCCTGGGAAAGAAAGGTGGGCTACATTGAAAACTCTCAATTACTTAAGTCTTTCCTTATCAAAACTTATTTTAGGAATGCACTTTCACAACACCACACCACTTTCTAAAAATTGAGCAACTTAGGACCATTTTCAAGCAATAATGAAAATTTATTTTCGGAACTTGAAGATCAAAAAATGCCAAACCATAGAGCATATTGATAAAATTAACACTCCTTCAACCTTGGCTCTTGACACCACTTGTCACAACAAACCCCCACTTCGACACTTGAGATATCTTTATAATACCCCGAATTTTTTCGATTTGTTGCACCATACATTCTGAACATATCGATCATAACTTCGTGTGAGAATTATGATTTATGTGAAATTATTTGAAATTGGGAATTTATAGAGTCACGAGCTAGTATATTAATTTATTTTGAGAGTTTTGGGCTCAATCAAATAATATTTTAATTTAAGGGGTAAAATGATAATTTTATCCTACAAAATTATTTTTGACATTTTGAACATGTATATGTTAGAATATTAGAATTTATAAGTGTGCGGGGTGATGGGATGAAATTTGAGCCATTGAATTTTGTTTTGATACCATAAATAAATGGCTAAATGCTCAAATTGGGGCACAACCTTTTAGGGGTTACTAATACAAGGGCCAAACCTTTCAAAATACTCATATAAGGGCTTAACCTTTATAAAAGTTCTCAAATGAAAGCCAAACATTTTTTAAAGTTCTCAAATAAGGGTTTGTTAAATATTGTATATCAGGTCTCAGATTATGTTTTTATTATTTTATTTTATTTTCAAGTAGTATTTGATTCAATATTCATGTATTTTATACTTAGAGGACCATTCCTATTGCTAAAGCTAGTTCATAAAAACAAATTTTTATTTATATATTTTAATATTATAAATTTAAAAGAATTATGTATTTTTACTGAAAAATAAATTCTTTTGGTAACTTCCTTTTTTTTTTTTAAGTTTTTTGAATATTTTTAATTGAAATTTTTGGAATTGAGATTAAATTGACAAACATGTGTAAAGTTGAAAGCTAAATTTATTAATATTTTTAAAATTAGGGCTAAATTTAATAAAATCTGTAAATATTAGAAGCTAAATAGTAATTATGTAAATAAAAAAGCCACATCAACATCTTGTTAATGATTTAATGGAGGAGTGACCAAAATATCAATTGTTGACAACTTTAATGACTAAATAACATATTTTTAGAGTTAAATGACCAAAACAGAAATACGCTAATTGTTGGATAGCCACCAGTAAAATTTACCCCAAATCATAGCTGACTTATTTGGAGGTTTCTAGCCCCAAGTGGCGATGACTAATAGGGCGGGCATTCATGGTATGGTAGGCCAATGGATAGGTGGAGTTGATTAATAATGCTGCATAGAGCCACGTAAAAGGAGGAATTCATAGAATCCAAAATATATTTGAATCCTATTGGCTTTTTTTATGGTGTATTTGAATTTTATCCACTACTATTATTTAAATATTTTATTGAGTTAACGTAACACTTAATCGAATTATCAATTTAATATAAAATTATAAGAATATATTTTTTATAAATTATAATTAATATTATTAGGTCACTTTTGTATGTTCATATTTTTATATAATTTTTAAATAAAAAAATTATAAATTCAAAAGTAAAAAGTAGTATTAATTATTTAATAATTTCATTATAAGTTTTTATCATATTTATACTCGTTTTAACCTAATGTTTAGAATTATTTATAGCTCCTATTTAATCCATAAATAAGAAGATAATGTGTTTCAGTGTACTCAAATACACATCCCCCTGTATTGACAATAATACTCATACTAATCGAACTAAGATTTAACGAGCGATAAAAAATTCAGTTAATTACGAAGGTAAGGTAGTAAATGAGTTGCTTGCAATCAACTCAATTATGTGCCACTCAAAGTAGTTAAGAGATTTAACGCCACATATTTTATCGCAAAAATTTATCATGAAATTGAAAATATTAGAAAATATCACATTCTGAAATAGGAAATGAAGACTTGATTTTGGAGTAAATATTATATTCTGAAATTTTTAACATATAAATATAATCCGGAAAATTGGTAGGCTAGCGTGGTCCATTGCGACGGTGGAGCGGATAAATTACGCAACGTATTTCCTTTTTAGAGAAAAAAGAAAATCTAATTTATGTCCTTTTATTTTTTAAATATATGTCCATATTTTTAAGGGTAAATTGTAATTTTAGTCACTATAAAATAGAGTATATCTTATTTTGATCACTTTTAAAAAAATTTAATTTAGTCACTCTAAATAAGATAATTGTGTGAATTGATCACTGTAGTTCAAATTTTAACGGATTGTTGATGTGATACATTAGTTCATCAAGTGTTTGACATATAACATTCTTTTTGTTGATTTTGACTAAAATTTAGGGAAAACAAGTTTTGGACTAATTATAAGAAGGTCCCTAAAATTTAGTCAAAAGTCAATAAAAAAAATCATGTGTTGCGTCAACAATTCGTTAAAAGATTAATCCGCACAATTATCCTATTTAGAGTGACTAAATTAATAAAAATTTAAAATGACAAAAAAACAAACCCTATTTTAAAATAGCTTACTCTATTTTTTAAACAATACCTCCAATACTTTTATAATATAATTTATATAAAAATAATTAAGCATCACTTCTTAAAAATTAAAGTTAATTTTTTTTAAAAAAAGGGCCCCTAAACGAGATTATAAGATTTTAAAAAAAGTATTATGATATTATTTTTAATAAAATTTTAAACCATTAATTTTTTTAATCACCATAATAATTCTTATGTCTTATATTTCTAAAATATTTTTATTTTACCTTTTTTATATTGTTTTATTATTTTAGACATTAAAAATTATGAGGATTTAACTCAATTGGTAAAAGGCCAAGACATTAAGTTTTAAGCATTCAGGTTTGAGTGTCATCATTTACAATTTTATGTTGGTCTCGAAATCAAAATTGTATCAATTTTTAGTCTGAACAAACTAGAGGTGATCATGGGTTGGGTCGGGTCTCAACAAAATTTTAGGCGTAAAATTTTTCTGAAGCTCGACCCAGATAAAAATGCTAAAATCCAAGTCCATCCCGCCTATATTAAATTATTTTATAATTTTATCTTTATATAAAAACAAAATTAAAAAATACCATATACAATATACACTAAAAAATTAAAATAAATGTTTCCCAATAAATTAAAAATATTTATACTTAAATAACGCTGAAATAGGTATAACTTACCAAGTAAATGCCTTTAAAATAATAATTATACAATATCCAAATAACAACAATAAAATAATAATAATATAATAGCAAGACGCAACAGTAATTTTTTTTGACAAATTCGGGTCTAGCCAAGTTGAGCCCAAGCAAAAAAACTTCCATTTATAAAATAGGTCTTATTTTTTATCTAAATTTATTTTTCGAGCGAAACTTCAAACCCAGATTATGATTAGGCGTAGGTGAAAGATATATTTGTAGTTATACTTGTCACAATTTAAAGAAAATATTGGATATTTTTAATGATATTAAAAATTTGAGCATTGTAGTTTCCCACAAATGAAGGTGATGTAATTAATAGCAGAAAAGTACAAATTTTTCCAGTGAAATAAACTAAGGCAACCTAATTGTGACCAGGAACACCCCATTCGCCATTTTTATATAAATAAAATATATGTATTAAATTATAGCCAACAATGTGGAAGCAGGGTTTGCATTTATAAAGAAGAAATAGATTGGGAAAGCCTCACATTTCGCCCCCTTATTTTCAGTCTTTTCAGTCCTAACAAAAGGCGGCCCCTCAACTCTCTTCTCTCTTTCCCCTTCACTGTTTCAACTCAAAGAAATGGCGGAGGAGAAGAAGGCTCAATCTGCTGGGGTTTGGCCTACGGTTAAACCTTTTGTCAATGGTGGTGCCTCTGGTATGCTTGCTACCTGTGTCATCCAACCCATCGATATGATCAAGGTTTTCACTATTCTTTACCTTCATTTTTTCCTTTCTTATTTCTGGTAGATCAGATCTTCAGCTCTTTTTCTTTTCCTTTCAAAGTTAAATTAGATCTGGGATTTGCTTGGGTTTCTTTCATAATTTTCTGTTCTCTAGCTTGGTTTGTATCGTTTCGGCTAATGGTCTTTTTATGTTTTGGTTTGGTGTAGGTAAGAATCCAACTGGGTCAAGGGTCGGCAGCAACTGTTACCAAGAACATGCTTAGGGAGGAGGGTGTTGGTGCCTTTTACAAGGTTATTTTCTACTTCATTCTAATTTTGATTTTTTTTCTTGATCTAACTTTTCAGATGCTGGATCTGTTATCGGCCTCTGAGACCTGTGATGGATTCTAGATCTTTAGTTTTCACATCGTTTAGCATAGTTCCTTTAAGGATATTCAACGTTTGGAAAATTTCTACATTTGTGTTCAATGATGTATGTGAAACTATTTATAGGTGTTGAGTTGACAAAAATTGGAATTTAGTGCTGTTTCATTGAATGAGATGTGTTTGTTGTTGATTTGTTATTAATTATTGGTTAGTAGTGTAAGTGAAGGATGATATTGGCATAAATACATGCTTTCTTGTTACATCGATTATCTGGAGGTTAGACTTTACACAACTTGAAACTGCAGCTCATCTGTGGTTATACATAGGTTTGGTGACTTTGTCTTGAGGAATTTATTTTGATGTTCTAATTTGAATCAGTCGTCATGTGTCTGTCGCCTCACTTGTAAATTTTTGGACAGGGTCTATCAGCAGGACTGCTCAGGCAAGCTACATACACTACCGCTCGATTGGGATCATTCAAGTGAGTGCCTAAAAATGGGATAGAATGTAAAACATTGTGCAACTTTGATTATACGTTTCAAGATACTTCCTTTTTTGTTAATGATCAATAGTTTGATTCTGAAGTGTGGACTTTATTTCTGACCTTATTTCCACTGCCTGTGTATGACGTGGTTTGCTTTTGAACTAAACTTGGATACTCTATGTGGTTCTGGTTCAGCTTTTGATTTATTTCCGTTGTTTCTACAGAATGTTGACAAACAAAGCAATTGAAGCCAATGATGGGAAGCCCTTACCTCTATATCAGAAGGCTTTGTGTGGTCTGACTGCTGGTGCTATTGGAGCCTGTTTTGGCAGCCCGGCTGATTTGGCACTTATTCGTATGCAGGCTGATGCTACTTTGCCTGTTGCTCAGCGCAGAAATTACACCAATGCATTCCATGCACTCTATCGTATTGTTGCGGATGAAGGGGTTTTGGCTCTTTGGAAAGGTGCAGGCCCCACCGTAGTCAGAGCCATGGCATTGAACATGGGAATGCTTGCCTCTTATGATCAAAGTGTTGAGTTTTGCAAGGATTCCCTTGGCTTAGGAGAAGCTGCTACGGTGCTAGGTAAGAGTCTTTTAACTATTATATTTCAAAATTTGTTATTTGAACAATACTCATTTGTTAGAAGTCATTGCTAATATAAGGAAATATTCTTAAAACATTTTATCGAGTTGGATGACCACATGTAATTGTAGTTTTTTGTTTTTCCTTTTTGAAATTAAGCATTAAGTACATCCCTTTTTTAATGTCATATGAATAAGTGATTGCTCTTGACATAATATTTTACCCTGACAACCGCATAGTTTTACTATTCCATTTCAGAAGCTTAAAGATTTTCCTTGAAGCAAATTACTTGTTTATGCTTTGTTTCTGCACCTCTTTTTCTAATAGTGAATAGAATGGAATAAATAAATAAATAACTGAAAATAAATTAATAACCAATGATATAACAGGAATATTGGCTCTGCTGAAATAAAATGAGAACCATAATTGTAAGACTACATATAAGTAAGTAATATATAGCCCATTCCGTTATTGGAGATCCAAATAGGGGTTGGGCATTAGAAATGGTATGCTTCATCAAAGAGATGTTGCTTTGGTGATCTTTGGGTTTGTGCATCTTCTTTAAAGGCTTGGTCTTGATGCCTATGTCCCTTCAGGAACTCTTAATGTTTCAATGATACATTCAGAAATTTGAACTGGAAGATTGGCTCTCGTTGCTTTTATTTGTTTCTTAATTTGAGAACTGGTTTCTACTACCTCATTGCTTTCAGCGGTTGGTTAGACTCTTGGGCTTATCCGCCCCTACCTTTTATCTTGTATATACCTAGAAAGATCAAAGATATAAAAATACAAAATATTTACTCATGAGTGGGGCAAGCTCTTCTGTTCTGGTTCATGGGTTCTCTTGGTTATATGACTCATCCAAGTGACAGCTGCTCCTGATTTCAGAAGTGGCATTATTATTAGACTAGATCTCTTTCTACCGTGGTCACTTAGTCTTTGTAAATCAAAATAATTGGTGTATATGCTTTCAGAGTTGATTGTGATACTTTTTCCAATTTATAAGACCGTTGGTTGGCATGCATTACTAATTCTAAAACTTGTGTAGTTAACTGGCTTTTACATTTCTTTTTATTTAGCAAAGGAATGGCTATGCCCTCTCTTCCCATATTGATTAATGTTCCTTTTCATCGTCTCAGGTGCAAGTACTGTTTCGGGTTTCTTTGCTGCTGCTTGCAGTTTGCCTTTTGATTATGTCAAAACACAAATTCAGAAAATGCAACCTGATGCTTCGGGAAAGTATCCATATAGCGGCTCTTTGGACTGTGCCATGAAAACCCTCAAGGCTGGAGGACCATTCAAATTTTACACCGGGTTCCCCGTATATTGTGTTAGGATTGCTCCGCACGTCATGGTATTTACTTTCCTCTGTCCTCCATATGTGGTTTCTCAAGCTCAAGTGTGAAGTGAACGAGCTTTTAGTTATATTTAATGACTGGATGTTGTCTTATGCAGATGACTTGGATATTCCTCAACCAGATTCAGAAGGTAGAGAAAAAAATGGGGTTGTAGAGCGTTGTCACTTCTCAGAGACGTGGAGTAATGCTGGACTAATTGATTGCGTCAAATAAAATCCTGGATTTTTGCTGGTTCTGGCTAATCATGCAAATTTTGAAATACATTTCAAGTCAATGTTGTCTTATTTTTCTGATTAAATATTTTAGGGTGAGATAGGAAAACCATTTGCATCCCAGAGTTATGATTTGATTGCTCATACTTCTGATTAAAAATAAATGTGTACCAAACCAAGTTCAAAGCATGAAATCTTTATATTTTTCATCTTCTTGAACAATTCTTTTGTTTATTCACAAATGCTGGTTTCTTCCTCTTTCTTTTTTTGGTTCATTACTCTCATTGCGTGATATTTTTCTTTTTTCTTATACTAAAATACATTTAGATGTTTAATTTATTTTATTTCCTTAAGACTATCCTAGATACCGGATTTTATCCGAATCTACTCATCCTCTGTTTATATTATAACATTTAGCCCCTCCATTCATTGACACCTTTTTTCAAGCTGGTATTTATGATTTTTTTTTTCTTTTTTTCGGTTCTAAGTTGATACTCAAATATTTATTCGGTCAAGGGTTTTGATACTTTTTGTAACAATGTTAAATATAGGATACATGGTACTTTTAGGTTGTGACATGTGGCACTGAGATGTCATAATCTATTCTTCCTATAAAAAAAATTAAAAATTAAAAAAAAAAAATACTTAAAATTCAAGTTAGAAAAACCGAAAACCCGAAAAATTTACATATTTTTCTAAACAAATTGCAAACAATTTAGATGACGATAGAATTCACAACTAATTTTATGTTTAGAGACGGGTGCATAGTATTACACAAATTTTCAAGTTGATAAGAATGCAAAAGATGATTTTGATGAAGGCTTATAGGAAGCTGTTTTGTTTTCCTTTTTTGTTTTTAAATTATTTGTTAGGTTTTATAGAAAAAACTGGGTTCCTCTAATGAGAATGCTATTAGCACGGTCATGAATGAAGTTTATAAAAATTACAAATTTATTAAATTTTGGGGAGGGTTTTGAGTTTTTAGGTTTATCAAAATTACAAATTTACATATAAGTTTATCAACATTTAATTATGTGTTTAAATATAATTATATTTATATTTAATTATATGTGTTTGAGGATTAAGCCAATAAAATTTGTAAATGTGAATGGTTAAAATTATTAAAGTATATAGAATTAGGATGAAATTGATAGAATGTGCTAAATATTGGAGACTAAATGTTTTATTATACCAATTAGAAAAGGTCACATCATCACTCCCGTTAACCATTTAACATTTAATAAAGGGTGACCAAAATAGAAACAATCTAAAACATGAAAGACCGAAATAGAAAAGATCTAAAACATTAGTGACTAAATTACAAACTTTTATAATTGGATGACCAAAACAGAAACACACTAATAGTTAAATGACTAATTCTATTATTTCCCAAAAAATTAACAGAAAAGAAGAGAGAATGGTAGTTACGGGCTTTTTGTTTTCTTTCAATCCTTTGTGGATTAACAGAGGGAGGGTAGAAGGAAGTTTTGAGTTGTGTAATCCAGTAAAAGGTAGAACATAATACTTTTCTTTGGAAATGGAATTAAGTAATTAAGTAATTAATTAATTAATTAATTAATTAATATTAGTACATTAAAGCAGTGTTTGATACTAAACAGAAGTAGACATTATTGAGAGGCCACACCATCAAACTCACAAATTACAACCAATTTGTCCATTATTTCCCTTCACAACTTATCTCCAATATTTCTCTGTTAATCAAACAGACAAAAATTGGATTATTTCCAAGCCTTGAATGACACCACAATTGCATCTCTACAATTAGAGGCTTTAAACCAAACTTGACAATTATTTATTTTACCATCTTCCACTGTCAGCCATTCACCTTTGTGGCGGATCCACCGTTCGAACATTTGCACCCATCATTCCTTCAATTCGATCCTTTGTTATCTCCACAAAATGACCCACTATTTCGTGGAACTGCTTTAATCCTGAAAGTGGGAGAATGATGGAAGACCGATCAGAACCTGCAACCTGCAATGTTGAACAATCCTCTTATCAACCAACACTCCATATCTTACACTTTATTAATATACGTGTATATAAAATAAGACAAAGAAATAAAGTTGAATGGAGAGAATACTTCAGATATCCTCAAGAAATGTCCTCTGTTGTTGCTCCCAAGATCAAAGAAGAATCTCTTCTGGTCAGCTCTGATCACCTTTGAAACCCCCATGTTACCAGTTTCATCCTGTGGTGGCAATTCAATTGATCTATCTACATTCAATTCAGAAGTTGAGCTAGGTTGGTTGTGTCCTGATATGAAGCCCGCCCCTACATCATCTGAAAGCCCAACAAGACGTTCTGAAGGTTCAGAACTTTGCTGCTTCGGAAAACCCATTTAGACACAAGCAGTTAGGTTGAAAATTGAATGAGACTAAATGAAAATATGGTACTGATATATAGCAGCAGAGTAACTGGACAGGAAGGAGCATAGGAATATAGCCCAAAGATACCTGATTCGGCAATAAGAAAAGCCTTGATGCCTCATTGATCTCTGCCAATATGTTCCTGAAGGCTGCCCACCCTTCATCCCTGGTACTTCCTGCTGGTACAATAATGGTACTGCGGTTTCTGCTCACAGATGCTTCAGACACCTTCACAGATAATTTCATTAGAGAAACATTTTTTTTTTCAAAAGATGAACTCTTACTTTTGACTTTTCTAATCCTCCAAACAATACAAGTTAATGCAAAGAATAAGAAACAAGATATGATACTTACTTGCAGGGAGAGATGGTGATGGGGTGCGGTGGGGCGCTTTTTTGCCCGTCCCAACTCCAACCAGATAATACCCCCAACATAACCCGACCCCGACCCAATCCGAAATTAAATATTAATATACGTACCCCAAACCCGACCTGATATACCAAAATTTTTAATTTTTATCAAAATAGAATAATATTTTTTAATGATATTACTAATTGTTCTCTAGGTATAATTATGCTAGAGCAAATATTAATATAAATTTTATTATATATTTTAAACTAATATTATACATACAAAGGTATTTTAATAATTATTCTAGGACTAAGCGGGCTTTTCCTAAACCTGACCCAACTCATTGAAGAATTAGACCCAACCTAAACCTGGCCCGATAGTCGAAACTTGTCACGTCCAAGTTTTCTTGCCATCCCTATTAGCAAGGAAAAGAGTCTATAAAGTCTTTAGTAAAATAAAATAAAATTGAGCACTAAGGGAAAAGGTGCAACCAATTGAACCTTCAATGACAAAAAAAAACAATTGAGCGCTCTGTCGACTGATTTGACAGTTAGCAAATATTGACTCAACTGATGGAAGCAACGAGAAATTAGCATGTGGCCTGCCACGCGGATAAGTATGCCACATCAGCATACATTAAAAAAATTCTGATCTCCACTTGGATAACTTTTACCTACTCAATCTAGACATCTACTTAAATATAGTCCTAATTAACTCTAGTTTTCCACCATTGGCATTCCCTACATAGCATACATGCTAACCAAATAAAAAGTTACAAGAGTAACAAGAGTTTCCCGGGACAAACTATAAGTGCATATTTGACATTTTCATCTAATTTCTCCCATTTATTTTGTGAACTCCATCTTCAAAGATAAGGCACTAAAGAGAATATACGTTTTTGCTTAAAGCCATACTCAACTTTGTCTAGTCCTCTCAAAGAAGGTTCTCACAAATAGGCATCACATAATCTAAAGAACAAAATACAAATTGCAAGGCATTAAATCAACATGTTGCAATGTTAATAGTAGATCATTCCCCACATGTAATTTGGAGAAGTAACGTCTTAAATTTTTTGGACACCAACAAACTTACATATGAAGCATCTTTTGTTATACAAGCATAACCATTGGATTGGTTACATTAAAACTTTTACCAAGTGAAAGTAGATTTCTTACTTTTAATTGTTTCTATGGCATTGTTTGTCAAGTGGGTGCCAAAAGGGATGCTAATTCTTTAGGATTTTTCTAGAATAGTTTTTAGCATATAATAAGCACATACTATTATTACATTTTGGCTTAAAGCCATACTCAACTTTGTCTAGTCCTCTCAAAGAAGGTTCTCACAAATAGGCATCACATAATCTAAAGAACAAAATACAAATTGCAAGGCATTAAATCAACATGTTGCAATGTTAATAGTAGATCATTCCCCACATGTAATTTGGAGAAGTAACGTCTTAAATTTTTTGGACACCAACAAACTTACTTATGAAGCATCTTTTGTTATACAAGCATAATCATTGGATTGGTTACATTAAAACTTTTACCATGTGAAAGTAGATTTCTTACTTTTAATTGTTTCTATGGCATTGTTTGTCAAGTGGGTGCCAAAAGGGATGCTAATTCTTTAGGATTTTTCTAGAATAGTTTTTAGCATATAATAAGCACATACTATTATTACCATTTTCATGCAATATTAATAATGTTGGTTTTTCTTATTTCCTTGAGAGCCAAAACAAGTACCTTTCTATTTTCACAAGTGTTTAGTCATACACTAGCCACTTTACTTCCATTCTGCAAAAGTTGGTATTAAAGCTTGTAGAAAGAGATACCAATTGGTTGGTTGATAATAAACTTCGTGTCCAATAGAAGAAGACTTGTAAAATGAATTGCATTCTACAAACTTGGCAACTTGGTAGAATAACTACCAAAGTATAAAGCTCAAACAAGGTACAAACGAATTCATCTTTGACAAGACTCAGAGCTCAAGGTAGCTCAAGCTACAAATATTTCCACCAAAGCATAATGTTTAGAGAAGAGAAGAGGATTATTCCTTACTGAAAAACAATTGTTGATTTTATTGTCATCTAGCTCAAGGTAGGAGAATAGAAAACCTGATTTAAGCTCTAATTAAGATGGCCAAGGAGCAAAAGGGGAAAAGAAAAGCTGCGGTTGGGAAGAAATTCAACAAACTAAAAGAAAAAACTTGTGTAATTTTCCCCAAATTCATTGCTACAAATCCGTCAGTCAAAAAGTTCTCTATTTTATGAAGACGACGTGGCAATCCCTTCGGTTCAATGGATTTCTCTTCCATGGCTACCCATCTCCATTTTGTTTGACATTTCGGTCCTTTCTAAATTAGTTAGGTCTTTTATGAATCTATATTCATTTTTTTGGAACTATTTTGAAATGTATGCTCTCGAGATTGGGATCAAGTCACCAAATGAGTAACACAAAAATCATATTCAAAGAAAGGGTCTTTGCCCTTATCTCATTTCTATTTTTGCCTACAGTTGCATACATATCTTTAAAATACTAGAACTTTCAACTTGTTTTATTCATGAATAATTACCTCTCAAATAGGTTTCTAATTTAGGAAATAAGATGCAAAACCCTAATTAAATATTCTAGCATGGAAAACAAAAATGACAGAAAAGAATCCTAGTGGTCAAATTCTGTTATTAGTCCCTTTACTCTATGTAAGTTGTGGATTTAGTTTTTTGACTTTAATTTGATAAACTTTAGTCCATGTACTTTTTGAATTGGTCAATCTTAGTCTCAGTACTTTTTGAATTTTAAAATTTTAATCCTAATCAAACGGTAATAGTTAAATTTGTTTGGTTTAATTCTTCTATTAGTCCTATATTATGCGTAAAGTTGTAGATTTAGTTTATATTCTCCAACTAGATTATTCTTGATTACTATATTTTTTTAATTTTGAAATTTCAATCTTGAAGTAAAAAAAGTCATTAAATCCATTAACTGTTTTTTTTTTTTTTTTTTTTTTTTTTTTGTGTGTGTGTGAATAATATGTGAAACTAGTAAGCTGACATGACATTACACATGCGATAATATATTTGTCGCATCAAACTTTAAAAATAACAAAACTTAAGCTATTGTTTGGTTAAGACTGAAATTTTAAAATTTGAAAAGTACAAGGATTAAAAATGATCAAATTAAAGTATATGGACTAAATCTACAACTTACACATAATATAGGGACTAATGGCAAAATTTAACCAATCCTAATTATTAGGAAGTTTTTTTTTGAAACTAATGAGGAAATTCCAGGAAATAAAATCAAAATCAAATCACCTTAACGTTACTCCAATTATGGAGAGAAAGCTTGTCCTTAAGCTTGAAGACACAGTTCCATTGTATCCTTTGTTGCCTCCATTAGTTCACTATCTTCTATTCCCAACCACAAGAGCTCTTTTACATTAATGGCTCAACTCATATTGTTCATCGCAATTATAAAGGACCTTTGCAAGTCGTTCAAACATCTCTCCTCTTGTCAGCTTCTTAGCGAAGGTAGAAGGGGCACTGCAAGATGCAGTTGTAGCCTAAGTTTGTATGTCTAAATCATCTTAGTCATTGTTTGTGTAATTTTGGAAGTCAAGACAAAAGTAGGTTTCTTCTGTGGACCCATTTCTACCTGCAATTTTTTTTCAAATGGCCTTGCTAGACTTATCTCTTGAACCAAATTGGCAGGCAGTATAATTCCACATCAAGTCTGATAGGTCAATTAGGCATGCAATGAACAAGTTCGGCTGTTAATTGATTCGCACGAATGATGAGCACACCAAGACTGCTAGAATCGCCATTGGTATTCCTCAACCAAACATGTCTACTTCAAATTGATGAGTTCTCCTAACAAGTTGCCACTCATGGGTGGCCAAAACAAAGCAAACAATATCCATTGAAGATCACCCATGTCATATTTTGTTCTTCCTGTTCCAATTGATAGAACCACATTTGCGCCTCTCCTAAGATGATGAAGGCAACCAACTGAACCTTATCCTATGAGGTAGTATTCTAGTTGGCAAAGGATTCTTCACATATATGTAGCCAAACAAGAGGGTCATTTGATCCATTGTATGTAGGAAGTCAAGTTTGGTGTATTTAGGCATTATTCCCCCACCCATCCTGCCATTTTGGATTGTCATATATCTATCACTGCTCCTACAGTTGAAAAGAATGCCCAAGTATGCAATCTAGTCGCTGGTGTAGTTTGAAATGCCTTAGTCAAAAGTTTCTACCCCCTTCCCATGTAAGAAGGTATGAAGCAAGGCCTCAATCTGTTCTAGGTTTGCATCAACTCAGGCCTTTGATGCAGCCACCTGCGCTTTGTATCAAGCTTGAGCCTTGTAGAGCAAGTTTCAAATTTCCTCATCAAAGGTTTTCACGTTCATGGTGTCTAACTTTGATGCCAAAATTATTATGTCCCAAGTGCCAATTCGAATCAACGAAAGAGTACCAAAAAAATCAAATTAAAAGAAATGGTCTTTTCCCTTATTTTGATTCCTATTTTTGCCTATGATTGTGGACCTCTAACGTAGCTGACTACTTTTAATTTTTTTGAAACTTTCAACTTGTTTTATTCATGAATAATTTACCTCCTAAAAAGAGATCTACAATTTAGAAAATAAGATGCAAAACTGTAATTTCATATTCTAATAAAGAAAACAAAAATGACAATAAAGTATCCAAATTTGTTAGGAAATTTTATTTAAACTAAGGAAATTCTTGGAAATAAAGTCATAATCAAATCAGAATCAAATCCCCTAACATGAAATCTTAGCCTATGATTGGATTGGACTTAGGGAGAGGAAAGGAAAGAAAAGTATGGGAAAATATTTTCCTTTCCTTTGTTTGGATAGAATTTTTAAGTTAGGCGAGAGAAAGTAAGGGAAGTCAAGTATCCATTTTTTTATTTACCCCAATTTGTGGGGAAAGCTAAGGGAAGGAAAGGAAAACAAAATTTTAAGATGTAAAATATCCTTTTTGTTCTTTATTTCTTTTATAAATAGTTTTATTAAAAGATTATAATTGTAAAAATTCATTATAATTAATCATTTTCTTTCCTTTCCACTGTTTATCCAAACAAAAATTGTTAAAATTACTTAACTTTCTTTCCGGTCACTAATTTTAACTATCCAAACAAGATGATAGGTAATTATTTACTTTCTTTAGCTTTCCACTTCTTTCCTTTCTTTTCCTTTACTAATTCTAATCCAAACATAGTATTAGGGTAAAACAAAGGGATTTGCACCTGGAGTGGCTTCAGGGCATTTGAATGCACCTCTTCATCCTTTAATTTTCAAGTCTGCAAATCAAGGAAGCTTTGGGTTATCCAAGTCTATGGTTTTACCAATAATATGTTGGGCCTTTTTACTACTTTCCTTTCTCAAAAAATAAATCTAGCAACTACTTTTTTTGCTTAAAAACAACTAAAGCTTGTGGTTGATTTTTTTTAGAAGTTTTGCTATGATACTAGAGCTTAAGAAACAATCTCTCTAGAAAAAGACAATCATCAAATAACAACCCATGACATGGGAATTAATATTTTCGAAAGGTTAACAAGGGAAAATTAATCCTAGTTGGATAAGTGATGCATGCCTAGGAGGGAAATTTTAATTCATTTAAATTTGTTTTATAAAGTAGAAACATGTGTCAACTTGCAACGAATTTTTGGATGGGATCCAGCATATATGGGTTGTTTTATCAACATAGAATCGTAGCCCTTCTTAGCTTTTCAACACATCTTGAAATGAATCAAACCAACTTCAAAGCTCAAGGTATTTTTGTTTTACTAAAGTATGAACGAGCAAATTTTTTTACATAAGTTCAATTATAGAATTATGAGTTTTCAAGTTTTAGAACAGCTTTAGGCTAACTTTGGAATTTAATTTATGATATTTTATGAGACCAATTATTTATTCTAATTATTATGTGCCAAATATGCAACTTTATTAATGGTACAATCGTAACTTGCTTTCTTAAATTAGGATTAGTTTAGCTTAAAAATTTTTATGACTAAGCTTAAAGGCAAAGCAAGGGTTGTTTCCTTATTTTTCATGTAACTTAAGTCTATGTATGGGATACTATGCTTTGTAATTTACTCTTTAAGAGTTTTTACAAGATTTGATTCTTGTTCTTTCTTTAAAAGTGGCAGCAGCTCAATCTTCAAGATAATGGTGTTTACCTCTTCACACTCCAACTTATTTTTCAAGTAACTTAAGTCTATACATGGGATACTATGCTTTGTAATTTACTCTGAGAGTTTTTACAAGATTCAATTCTTGTTCTTTCTTAGAAAATGGCAACAACTCAATTTCAAGATTATGGTGTTTACTTGTTCACACTCCAATTAGCAAGAGTTTTCAACCTTAGAGTGTTGGTTAGAGTCCAAAGAATGCTTTGTTAAATTCAATTGAATTCAAAATGGCATAGGAACATCAAATTTCATCATCCATCCACAAAATTGGTTCCATCAATCCATCTTACTTTAATTTTCGGTTCCCTAGGAAGTTCACATTGTGGTTCATTAGATAATCAGTTTGAAGAGATTGACAAAAAGTTGTAGTTTATCCTTTTATATAGCAATCTGGAAACAGCTTTCCTTTTGAGGTATCTTACACATAGTAAGATGAAATGTAGAGCATCAATGTTTTTCCACTCTTATTAAGTTGTTTTAAAGAGATGCCTTACTAACTCTCTTTAAGTCAAGAAGGTTAAAGGTAAATTTGACTGTAATGACCAACTCAGTTCAACTAAAAAGTCTATTTGAGCAATCCAAAGAGGTCAACAACAACAAACTAAAAGTGGCTCAAAACAAACTAACACAAATCCATAACCAATTGCATCTACGGCCTAATGTGGTAAAAGTTGAACCAGAACAAAGATATTCAGAACCCAAGAAAACCAAGAGAGAATTGACTTGAAGGAAACTTCCTGAACTTTATCAACTTAAAACCTAAAAAGAAATAGAATCAAAAATAAAAAATGCCTTAGTACAAACCTAACTGAACCCATCCAGTTACAACTTTTAATTAAGAAACTAGCCAAGTTTTGGAAGGAATAAACCCTAGAAAAGAAATCTCAAATTTAAGCAATAAGCAACAATCTACAAGTTGATTAAAGATGCAAGGTTCAAGTAAGAAACAATGGTTTTTAATTATGACATTTTTTCTTCTTTTTCTTTTTCTCACATCAAGCAGCCACAATACCCAAAGGAAGTAAAAACCAAAGCCAAAGAGACAGAAACTAGATGTTTGAAGCTTCAACACAGCATTGTCATATTCTGAAGTAAAGCTATTAATGCTAACAAGAATGGGTGGAAGAACCAAGCACCAAAGATCCCTTCATAGATGAGAATATTTAATTAGAGAAACTAATAACATTTCTATGGGAGGAAAATCCTCAGTTCCAACATACGTTTTACTTGAAGGACCGGAAAAGAAGCTGATCCAAGGTTCAAACAGCCATATTTACAATGAAGGAAATATAGACCAATATCATGGTGCTTGAAAATTGATATTAGGAGCTTCAAGGAAGCCTTTTTGTTGCTAGGAAACAAAAGCATCAATTGATGTTAGATGGCTGACAGAGTCAAACTTGACATTTCGAACAAGGAATATTGAATTGGAGGAATCCATATCATTCTAATAAAGGAACCATTTTGAGCTGCAACAAACCTTCAGATTGAGGCTATGAAAAAGAAGCTTCATTAGCAAGAAACAGGGAAACTCTCATGCAAAAAGCAATTAAGAATTTCAATGTCTGGTGGAGTATTAAAATTAATTCATCTCAGGTAAAAGGGTTTTCCACTATAGGATTTATTAATGAATCCATATGCTCTTGGGTCGAGTTCAAACACCAAAAAGAGTTTCTAGTCTTCTCCCAACTATTATCAATGTGCATTTTGAATGTTGGGTGGCAATCCTATAAAACCTGCTTTAAGCAAGTAGTTCTAATTAAGTCAAATTTCCTAATTCGGGGTTTGTCATTCTCCAGGACCAGTTATTCCAAAGTGTTCTTCTTCCTCTATCCCCTTCTCAAGCTAAAAGGAACCAGGGAATTGAATTTATGGAAGGACTCAAATGCTCTTATTGGATTAAAAGAAAAAAACCATAAACCAGCATCAACTGTCCAGGATGAAAGACAACAGATAGTATTCACCACCCTAAATTATCAGAAGGTTAGGGTTCTTGTAGCCGTAATGGTTAACGTTTACAGTTTCTGGTTGGAGACGAATACGAAAGGGTCCAGCATTCGAAGTGATATAAAGCTAAGGTATAGTCATAACAACAGCATGGTTAAGAATGTGATTCTCCAGCACAATCCAATTTAAGAAGAGATCCGATCCCCAAAATTATTTCTACTAAAAGCACGACATCATATACAGGAAACAGAAGATTGCAGCAAACATTTAGCCAATATATCATTCCATAGGAAAAATATCGACATCAAAAGAGAAAACAACAAGTGGAATTTGAGTCGAGCAAAGAAAAAGAGCAATGGAAAGTGGTTCGGTGAAGGTAAAAGCTTACCTTCAAGAAACGACCCCTCCGGTTCTCGCCAATGTCAAAGTAAAAGACTTTAGTGTCAAGCTGCAATTCCTTGCTGTAGAGGTCGTGGTCGTCGGAGTTGACGTAGTAATTGAAAAGATCGAGGAACCAGGAGATGCCGGAAGAAGGGACGATGATGGTTGACCTGGTAGCCGATGTCTTTTCCGAGATTTTAAGATAACGCCCGCGTGGGTTCTCCTTGAGATCGAAGTAGAACAGCTTGTGTTCTACCTGAAGTGTTTTGCAAACCAGCTCCACATCGTTTCCTCCTCTTTCTCCGCCACCGCCTCCTCTGTCTGCTCCGCCGCCGCCGCCGCCGCCGCCGCCAGAGTTCCCTTCCATATCCCTTTCTTTCTTTTAAATTTTTTACCAAAAGAAAAAGAAAAAATTATTAGCCTATGATGAGTAGGCTCCAACGTGGGTGGGACTTTCTTGGCGGATGCTGCTACCATAAAACTAGCAAACCAGAAAACTAAAGGCCAAAGCCTGCCATATATTTTTATTTTTATTTATTTAATTCATTCACAATTTGAATTCATCTAACGAATCAATTAATTACTAAAATTACGAAATAATTTTATATTATTTAATAATATTTTAATTTTTTACCTTAATAAAAATAAATAAAAATATATATGGTGAGATTTAAACTCACACCAGTTACATTGATAAAACTTTAAAATTTTCAAGTTTTACTTTGATATATTATATACTTTTTTATTTTAATATCTAAAATTTATTATCTTCATCTGTTATATATATTAATAATACATGGTATACACATGCATACGAGTGTGATAAAATTTTTAGTTATTATTTAAGCCGTTGACAAGTTGG
Source organism: Gossypium anomalum (assembly GCA_025698475.1). NCBI lineage: Eukaryota > Viridiplantae > Streptophyta > Magnoliopsida > Malvales > Malvaceae > Gossypium > Gossypium anomalum. Next base: position 69,445,185 of record CM046957.1, on the reverse strand, counting down.
TGTTAAAAGTTAAATAGGCACTGACCTGATTAGAGAAAATACAAAAATTTACATGTCATGTCATGAGATTTAAAACTCGTGTTATTTACTTTAATAAAGCATTAACTTTACTATTGAATAAAGTTTTGTTTTAATATAATATTTATATTTTAACTATATTATACATGTTTTATTACCTCCATCAATAATATATATTGATAATATTGTTGATTAAGTTGATGTGACAAGTCAACTCAATACTAATTCAAGACTAATAACAACACCATAATAAATAATTATAGTACATTTAATATGCTTAATATGATGTATATACTTGTTTAAATTTCATTATACTCCCAATTTAATTTTTTATTTTAATATTATACATATTATTTATGTTATTATTAATTAGTTTTAAATTATATATTTCACTAATTGTTATTATTATTGAAAACACAAAACTACTTAACTTTCAAACTAGTGCCAAAGTTTTTATTCAAAACATTTTATTTAATGAAAATGATAATTCAAATAATAAAGTAAAAAAAAATATAGAAATAATTTAAGGGTTAAATTATGAGTTAAGTTAAATAGTGATCTCGATGTTATTTTCCAAACTTATTCAAGTTAAATTACCAATACATGTTGTTATTAAATGAATGAATTATAATAAATTTTTCAAATAAATAATTAAAAACCCATTCAACGAAAAAAAAACATTAACTTAAATAATTTAATTTATATAACTATAGACAAAAAGTATAGGATAATGACTTATTTAGTATTTCAACTTTACAAAAAAGTTATTTTAACTTTCTATTTAATTTTTCGTCTTTTTTAATTCTTAAACTTGTGTTTTTTTGTCAAATCACGTTAAAATAGATGGAAAAATTAATATTTTTTTAATTTTTTTAATCATCTACTTTAGAGTGATTTGACAAAAATAAATAAATAAATTAAGGGCTAAAATGATTTTTTTTGTAAAGTTGAAATGTCAAAAAAGTTATTATGCCAAAAGAATATCATGAGGTATGATATTTTGACAACTGAACTACACAATCCTTAGGCTCCAATTATAAGACTGATTTTTGGGCAATCATTTTGAGCTTAAGGCTATGTTTAGAAGCACTTTTACAGCAAAATAATACTAAATAAGAATTTTTGGCTTTTCAAAAGTACTTTTCTCCAAATAGAGCAGTTAAAAATTTTAGTTTTTCTCTCCCAAAAGTACTTTTCAAAGCTTAATTATGTTTTCTCTCCCTTCTCTTTCATTTTCTTTGCTTCTTCCATTTTCTCCAAGGTATTTGTCGCTCTCTCCCTCTCTTTCTTTCTACTCCCCTAATCCCGTCTTCTATGACTTCTCCCCATTTAACTTTCTCGTTTTTTCCCCATTTCAGGTTAAGCCCTTTTTGGTTGTTGATGAGTTTGGTTGCTCCCCATTTCAAGTTAACTTTCTTGTTTCACCTTTGGTTTTTTTGGGTTTTCTATTTGGTTGTTGAGTTTGATTCTTTTGCTGGGTTTTTCTTTTTTCCCCATTTCGCCTTAAGTTTCTCTCCATCTCTTAAAGCTCTAATAAATTCCAATTTTTCAAGAAACTGTTTACCTTGTTTCTAAGTATCCTTATCGAAAAAAAAATCCCTTGTTCAAGCATTGGGTTTTCTTTGAAGAAAAAAATATTGGGTTTTGATGAGAAATTTAATGGGTTTGGAAGGAAATTTGGGATCTTTAGTGCTTGGAGAGAAGAAAAGCAATTGGAGGAGTTGGATGATACGCCATTGACGTTGAATTGCAGCAAATTTGCAGTGAGAGTCAGTTCGATATAGTCATTACAGAAGCTCAACAACTTAAGGAGTCTTTGATTATACTATGGTAGGTATATTTCTGGGTTGTTTTTATAATATGGTTTCTTGGGTTTGTTTTGATTTGATACAAATTTGTCTACTTTCTGTTGTTTGTTGCATCGGAGAAAATTAAATTTTCTCAGGAAAATGTCAATGCTTGAAAGTTTTTGTTGAGAATCTGATTTATTCATCAATTCTTATTCCCATTTAATGTGAGTATTTAGATAAATCTTTTCCCAACCCATAAACGTCATCCGCCATATTTAAACTTATGGTATCTCTAGTTCCAAACATGAAGGTGTCCTTTTTATTTGCTCAATCATGTTGAGTTTTTCATATATTTGTTCTTGTCTTCAGTACTTTATTTAGTCATCAAATAGAAGGGGAAAAACAAAATAATTGACACTAAAGATGTCTTTTTATTTGAAATAAAACAAAAAGTTTACATGTAATGAAATGAAAGTTGAGAGAGATGTAATAATAATTTTATATCTAAGGGATCCATTGAAAAAAAAAAGCTTCTTCACATTTCAACTTTTGTACAACTTTGTTTGTTGTGTTTGCTTTATTAAAAAACACCATGTCGATGGTTTCATTTCATTTCCTTAATACCCTATTTAGCTTATTATATTTGCGCTTTTTAATTATGTAATTTGATGTTTGTTCTGTAAAAGCATTTGATTTTGAACTCATCAATTCCTGCTCTGCAATTCTCTCTCTACAGCCTGCATTGACATTATGCAAATATTTATATAAATTCTGCACATAAAATTTTGATCTGTTGTGTCTATCTATGGTTTTCTTTTTTTTTTTTTAATAGCTAAAATGAATATGTTCATATACACAATAGAGAAGTGCTTTGAAGGTTAAAGTTAGTGGTGAAAAGGTCAAAGCAATATAAGATAAGAAATTGACAAAAATATTATGTGATATTTGTATTAAAGGGATATTAATAGGCAATAGACCTGGTACTCATTTCACAAAAGATGGATGGTTGAAAATAATGACCAACTTCGAGAAAGAAATAGGCAAGGCTTATTCACAAAGACAACTTAAAAATAGGTGGGATGCCTTGAAAAAAGAATAGAAGGCTTGGAGAAACTTAAAGGCGGAGATACTGATTTAGGGTGGAATCCTATCAAAAGAACCGTTGATGCATCAGATGATGGTGGGAGAGTAGGCTAAAGGTACATTAATAATTTTAACATTTTTGTTTTTTTCTTATTTATGATGCTATTGATAATTTCTTATTAAACTACCAATTTATATGTAGGTTGTGCTTGAAGCTCAAAAATTTAGAACATCAGGTATTGATCCTGAATTCGAAGGGAAGTTAGACTAGATGTTCATTGGGGTAGTTGCAACCAATGATAAAGCATGAGCACCTTCTTCTAGTACACTCCGTAGTGAATTTTTTAAGGATGTTGACAATGACATACTTGAAGAGAATGAGGAAGAAAATGCGAGAAATGATGTTCACATTTCAAATGATATTCACACTGTTGAAAATGGTCAAAAAAGAAAAACACTTGAGATATCTACTTCACATTTTAAAACTGGAAGGAATAAATCCTCAAAGTAAATTGGAGGAGCTACAGATTGTCCGGTAAATTTGAAAAATTATCAAATTGAAAATTTATGCAATGCAGCTGACAATATGAGTCAAGCCACATGTAGTTTGACTCCTTTTACGGATCCATATGGTATTTTACAAGTAGTCAAAGTGCTTAACAACACGTCGGAGGAAGTTCCAGAAGCTAGTCCGGTATACTTTTTCTCACTGAAATTATTATTCAACAAGGACAAATGAGTTATGTTTTCATCAATTAATCCCAAGATTAGAGCTTTGTGGCTTAAGATGGAAATGGAGGAGAGTTGAAAATTTTCTAGTCTTCTAAGGTCTAAAGATATCTACTATGTAACTAAACAACAATGCTAAACTATTTTTATCAATAGTTGTTTATGTTTGATTTTTGGATATTGAATTTATGTTCTACTTATTTATGTTTAATCTAGTTTTATCAATAGTTGTTTATGTTTGATTTTGGATATAAGATTTGTTCACAGGTGATGAGTATGATTGACAATTCGAGCGGTGATGAAAGTGATAATGAAAGGGAGAAGAAAGAGATTTTACAACAAATGGAATATTTTAACCGGTTATTTGTTGTTGCATATTCTTCTGTGCAATTATATTATGAAAAGTATATATTGAAGCAACCATGCATGGATTCAAAATAGTTTGGTGGGGCATGGATCCGAGAGATCCTTGACGGTCATGGATCACGTTGTATGATTAATTTTAGGATGCCAAAAATTGTATTCTCAAGTTTGTTGAGAGTTTTGGAGACAATATACAATTTGCAAACTTCAAGACACATCTTCTCGTGAAATGTTGGGATATTTTTGTACATCTTAGGCACCGGTGCAAAAGTTTCCCAATGTAGAGAAATATTTCAAAGGTTTGGAGCAACAATAGGTCGATACTTTGCAATTGTGCTTGAGAAAGTTTCAAGGATGATCATTGATCTAATGGCACCCGATGATTTTTTTTAGCTCAATACCCGAACAAATATGTAATGATTCTAGATATATGTCGTATTTTAAGGTTAAATTTTAATATTATATTATTATATTTTAATATTTTTTGTCGATTAAAAATATGTATGAGACTAATATGATTATTTGTTTAAGATTGCATAAGTGCAATTGATGGTACTCATATTGCCGTTATTCTTCCACCAAATGAACAAATTCCCTACATTAGAAGAAAATGTATCCCAACTCAGAATGTTATGGCAATATGTGATTTTAATATGTGTTTCACCTTTGTTATGGCTAGATAAGAAGGATCGACACATGACACTAGAATATTTCTTGATGCAATTCGAGATTCAAAATACAAATTTCCACACCCACCAAATGGTAAGATATTTCATTTATTTCTTTTTTTTTAAATAATAAAGTATAAGTTTTTTAATTGATAATTTAAAAAAATAAACAACTCTTGAACTAATTGTTTATCATATTATGATATGTAGGAAAATATTATCTTGTCAACTCTGGATATCCTAAAATGAAATGTTATCTTGGACCATATAGAGGACAACAATATCATTTACCTAACTTTCGTAGAGCTAAACCTATATCTGGTAAAGAAGAGATATTCAATCATTTACATCCATCATTATGTAGTATGATTGAATGAACTTTTGGTGTTTTGAAAAAAAAAATGGGTCAATTTAAGGGATATGCCAAGTTATACTTCTGAAAAGCAAACGATGATCGTTGTTGCTACAATGGTGATACACAATTTTATCTGAAAACATGTCGATCAAAATGATGCAGATTTTATGGAGTATGAAAATATTAATAGGGCATATATGAATATTATTGATCCTGAAGATGTGCAAGATAGAGAAAGTGATGATGATGATAACGGCAAATCTAACAATTCAAGTGGTTTTGAAATGGAATTAACAAGAGATGCTATGGCTTCTAGTTTAATAAATTCACTTTAAATTGCAAGTGCTAATGTAAAATTTGTAATATTTATATTTGGTATATAAATATTACCCCTTTTTGAGACTTTAATCCAAATACATGTAATATTTTAATTTGTTAGGTTTATGTTTTCTATTTTATGTTAATAACTAATATGGGTTATATATTCAAATTACATTTTAAAATAAAATAATACAAATGTGTTAGTATGTAATTACAAATATTTAATGGTTATATTTAAATATTCAAAATATAGTTTATAAATTCTAATTAAATTTTATAAATAATTAATATGAGTTGCTTAAAAATATTTAAAATTTACATTTCGTATATTAAAATATTAACAAGAAGTTATAATAAATTATCTTTTATATTCTTGCTAAAATATCATAATATTAACTAATTTAAATATTATTTAAATGCATATTTGTTATTTTATAATACATGTCTAAAATGAACATTTTATTTTTTAAAAGCACTTTTTGACAACAATAATGAACACTTAAATCTTAAATCAAACTTTTCAAAAGCATTTTTTCTACTGAACTTTTTAAAACCATTTTTCAAAAACAATACTAAACTAGCCCTAATTTTCTAAGCTCAATGGATTTTTGATCTTTGTATATCGTACATCGACCTTAATTAAGGCTTAGTTTATCATTGCTTCTTAAAAGTGTAATGGCCTAAATTCAAGGTTATCGGAATAGTGGTTTCGTAACCACAAATCCGATCTAAAGAAAAATTTATTTCAATATTTTTGCATGAATATTTATATGATAGAAAAATCGTATGAAAATATTGATAGAAAAATTTTATCGATTTAGTGGTGAGTTAGAAAAAGAAATTATTTAAGTAATTAGGTAAAAATAAGTTATCGAGACATCTATCTCGTAAAACCGAGTCAAAAATAATTTTATAAATATTTATAAAATGTTAGTAATGTGATATTAAAATTTCGTTAGGAAATTTTAATGTTTGGATAGTTAATTAAATGAAAAGGACTAAATTGTAAAAGGTGTAAAAGTGAGTAGGATGATTAAATAGCTTAAGTGTCTAATGAGAAAGGATTTAAAAGGAAATTAGACCCAAAATTTATTTGGGCTGGACGGCAAGGGCATGAAAACAGCAGAAAAATTGATGAATTAAGGGCAAAATTGGAATATTGCAAAATTAACTAAATAAAGCTAGGACTAAATAGGAAATATCTAGATTTCTCTTCATTTCTCTTCAATTCCAGCAGCTAAAAACGCCATAGGAGGGTTCTCTAAGCTGGTATTCCATAATTTTTGCACCAAGTGAGTTAAACCTTGCCTTTTTCTTGTAATTTTTGTGTTTCTAAGACTTTTACAACTAGGTCCTACTATTAAATTCATTAGTTTTTGATTTCATGGATGAAATTGAAAGTCACTATGGTTGAGTTATGTAAGATTATGGTGAAATAGAATGAAATTAAAGCTTTAAATTGTTTATGAGATGATTTTATTAGGTAATTTCAATGGAAATTGATTTTTAGGACCTAATTGTTAAAATGTTTGGAATTAAAGTATATTTCTAAAATTCTGATTCCTAAAGGTTGTAAACTAGTTTAAGGTGATATAATAAAGTGTTAATTGGGAAAAATAAGCTCAATTGAGAGGCTAATTGAGTAGGGATGAAATTATCATTTATTAAATGTTTAGGAAAAAATGGTAAAAAACAGCTTGCACTAAAACAGTTTGGACAGCAGCAGTAGACTAACTTTGAAAAACCACCATAAATTGTAGAAATCGAATTAGAATATGAAAAAAATATGGAATTAAAGCTTATTGAGTCTAGTTTCTCATAGAAGAAATAGTGCAAGCAATGGATTTGTAAATTTTGAGATATAATGAATTTTGTGAGACAAGGTCAGAATGAATTTGGGTTCCCCTATTCTGACTTTGAAAAATCATAAAAAAATGAATAAAAATAACTAGGGGTTTAAATTTATATGTATAGAATCCTGAATGAGTCTAGTTTTAATATAAAAAAACTAGAACATCATTTGAATTCTGTACAAGGAGATAATTAATTTTTAGTGAAGAATAGTCAGAACTGTTAGACAGCAGAACAGGGGTGACTTTAAAGAATAAACTGTACTTATTGGCTAAACCAAAAATTCTGAAAATTTTATGGTAAGAAGATATAAGAGTCTAGTTTCAGGGAAAATTAACGGATCTTAATTTGGAGTTCCGTAGCTCAAGTTATAAATAATTTAGTGACTATGACTCAAGTAGACAGCTTTGAATGAATTATAAATAATAGTTGAATTATAGAGAATGTTGCATATGAACATGAAATGTATTAAATTGATAATTAAATTTATTTATTTAGATCCGGAAGATTCAAATACGAAGCTAGATCGAGGAAAGGAAAAAGTTCGGGATTAGTTGATTTTTATTGTTTACAAACAAGTAACAAGGTAAGTTCATGTAACTTGAATTATATTCTTAAATACTTGAAATGTATGTTATTGATGTGAATATGATTTGAATGTTCATTGTATGAAAATTGATGAAACATTGATATATTTGATATAAAGGGGAAGAAATCTCGGTTGAATGAAAGAAAAATTCGATGGATCTCTAAAAAGGAATTGACGGTAAAAAGGATCTAGCCCGGACGGGTGATCCTATCCTGATATAGCCCTCCCGAAGAATATGTGTAAAATGGATTTAGTCCGGACGGGTAATTCAAATTAGGGTCTAAATTTAGCCTGGACTGGTAATTCAGATCCAAGCTCATTAGAGTAATTGTCGTTGCAGGGGATTTAGCCTGGACTGGTAATCCCGACAATACTCTATGAGTTTATATTGCAAGGGATTTAGCCTGAACTGGTAATCCCGCTGCAAGGTTGAGGTTCGCGGGAGTGTGCTCTCTGAAATGGAAATGTGCGCATATGAAATGAATTGACGGACCCGGATTTGTACACTAAAAGTGTACCTCTGAAAAATCCATCGAAATTCCGAGTAATTCAACGGGATAAATATGGAAAAAAAAAACAAGGGATTGGAAATCATAGTATTGGTGAGCTCATCAATCATGATATATATATTATTGATACATGGAAATTATTGTACTAACTTGAATGTTGAGTTTGTGCATGTTAGGGTAATAATGCATTGAATGGATATATGTAATGTCTATTGTATTATACTGAAAATATTAGGTAAGTATAATTCTTGTTACATGAGCTTACTAAGCACAAAGTGCTTACTCTGTTTCCTTTTCCCCTGTTTTGTAGTGTTAAAAGCTCGGAGGTCGGATTTGGTCAGAGACACATCACACTATCAATCTCAGGATTTCGGTATATAAAGAAACTTTATTTTGGAAATCAATGGCATGTATAAAAAGTTAGCCATTAGTATGGTTAACAAACCTGATTTTAGATATGTGATGACGTTATCTTATAAATATGCATGAATTTATCTTGAAAATATTTTGAATTGATTTGGTTGATAAGGATTGGTTTCGATTTAATATTGCAGGGAAGGTTAGATATCTGTATAAGGGATTATATTGAATTTTTAAAAAAAAAATATTCGTAAACTCCGGTAATGCCTCGTACCCTTTTCCGGCAATGAGTACGGGTAGGGGGTATTACAAAGTGCTACTAAGTTTAAGACTTGATAAATTCAAACTAATTTTTTTATAATAATAATAAAAGGAAAGTTTTTTTTTTTTTTACCATTCAAAATAGGCTTAAGAGTTTTTCTATGACATTCAACGGAACTTTCATTGAAGTCGACTACTTCTTCATTGCTTTGCTTTAGAAAGAACACAAAATAATTCATTTAAAAAAACAAGTGTGGGTGTCAATTGAGTCTTAGCTCAGTTGACGTCGGTATTATTGTTAGTGCAGGAGAACTTAAGTTCAAGTGTGCTGAAGCGCATTATTCTCTTATTTAAGGGTTGAGGAAGGGTTAATGGTAGTTCTAGGCATTATATCAAAAAACAAATATTAGGAATCGTAATGCTATACTCAAAGGAAATAAAAAAAAAAGGGGTTAAAACTATTAAGTACCGATGCCAAATGTTCTAATTAGTAGCTCATCATATCTTCAAATACAATTCAAAACAACATATAATATAAAGAAGGCACGATGACTTATTTGGCCTTTCAAATTTACAAAATAAAAAATAAAAAATAAAAAATCATTTTAGCCATTTATTTAAGTTTTCGTCATTTTTAGCTTTAAACTTGCGTTGTTTGTCAAATTACCCAAAAATAAATAGAAAAGTTAATGTATGTTAACTTTATTGATATGGCATACACATGGCTTACCACATGGATGTCATATAAGCAATTAATTATTTTTTAAAATTTTAAAAAATTCAAAAATTATAAAAATTATAAAAAACAATTTTTAAATACTTTTAAAATTTTAAAAATATTTAATTGCTAATGTCGCATACACGTGGATTGCCACGTTAGTAAAATTAATTTAAAATGAGCATATATGAATGGTATTATATACTCTTCTTATTCATCAGGTTTTTGAAGGTACGTTGAGGAATATTAAAAATAAAATCTTTTAAAGCTTTTTTATTTTTTGAAACTTTTATAATTAGAATTAAGTTGATAAATTTTGTAAATGTTGAGGGCTAAATTTATTAATTTTTTTAAATAGAACTAAAATGAAAAAAAATTTATAAACATTGAGGCCTAAATTTGTTGAATTTTTAGATTTAGGATCAAATTGATAGAATATGTAAACATTAAAGGGCTAAATTTATTATTAGACCAATAAAAAATACCCACGTTAACTTTTCGTCACTCATCTAACGACAACTAATAGGAGATTAATTAAAATATTTAATTTTAAAAAGTTGAGTGACTAAATAAATAATAATAATAGTTAGATGACCAAAATATAATTAAAAGCATTGTTAGATAGCTATTTTTGTAATTTACCTAATATATATATATATATATATATATATATATATATATATATAAACATGTTATCAACATTCTACTAAAACTGAAAAAATCGAAAACCTATTCAAAACTTAATTTTCATTTTTAATTTGATTTAATTCGATTTGATTTTCAATTATTATTTAAATGTATTCGGTTTAGTGAACCATACATGAGTTTAACTTTTATCTTCAATAACATGGAACAATAAAAATAACTCAAACACAATCTCAAAAACCAAATGTTAAAATAATGTAAGAAATCTGATAGAAACTCAACTCCATGTCGATTAAGTGTTAATTCAAATTAACATGGTTATTTTTTAAACAATTAAAAAATATAAATTCAAACACGCATATTTCTTTCCGATTTAGAGGTTCAAAAATTTATAAATAATTTTAAAAAATGTATTAAAAAACCTCAAATCCATAAATTAAAATGAATGGCATCAATAATTATGCTAAAGAATCAATCTTAAGAAAACAAAGGCAATCAAAAAAATCAACTTAATTTTTAAGTACCTACCATCTACTTTAGCAAGGATTCGATATAATAATCAATCATTGGCTGCTTTTTAGCTGCTTCTCCACCTACCTTATCCACAACAATAAGCTAATGCCTATAATCCCACACTGGAAAAAGAAGGACCATTTTTGTAGGTGGGTGATAATTGAAGTTTGACCTAGAGTTCAACAGGGAGTAAGCTGAGTTTTTATAGATGTCAACACGACATTGGAAAAAATATCTTTTTCTTGAACATATCAAAAAAATAATTTATATTAGTAAATAATTTAAATACGTCATTAGTTTAATCAGAATTGAGTAAGTCAATTGAAAGATATCAAGTTTAATTGGGGAGATATATTGCTTTGGGTATCGAAACAAATGATTCCCAGAATATAGATATATAGATGTGACTAATTGAATTGATAGTACATTGGACATGACACAAATAGAATAGGTTGTAGATTCGTTTATAGATTTATTCATTTATGACATTTATAGTGTGATATAACTTAATCTTAAGTGGATGATGGACTACGTATGCGTAATTTGTATACTTTGTTATAAATGAAAACCTGAGTTCAAATAGATGAAAAACAGAAAACTAGTGCCTTAGGTATGTGACTTCTGTCGAAACCATTTTTTTGAAAAGCGGGAATCGACTTAGATTTTAAAAAATGAAAACGAATAGAGCAGTCGCCACCAATCCTTTTTGATGAGGTGTGATCGGGTCACCTTGAATTAATCATTTTAATAAAAGTTAAGATTTACTAAAACGATAATTTTTGGTCTACGAAAATCAAAAAATGAGTTCGGAAGTCGGTTACGCACGAGGAAGGATTAGCACCCTCGATACGCCCAAAAATTGGTACCTAGTTGATTAATTAGTGTCTTAGTTTCGAAAATTAAAAACTTAAAATACTTTTAAATACGATCCCTTTCTTAAAAAAACTCGAAAGTTAAAGGCTTTCTCATCTCTAAGCAATAAAACGTCATGCCCAGTAAGTTAGGACACGACATCTTCGAACTTTGAGACTGAGCTTGCCTTTTATTTAAAATTAATATATTTTAATCTTTTTTAAAAGGATATTTGGTTAGTTAGGGTGAACAAGGAAAATTGAAACCCAGTAAGTTAGGGCACGTTTCCTCGAATCTCCGAATACCGAATATTGCATTTATTTGCAAAAAGAATCTTATTTCAAGGTAACAAAATGTCGTACCCGGTAAGTTAGGGCACCACACTTCGTATCTCCGAAAATAAGCATTTTTAAAACTCGTATGGTGATTTAAAAGAATATTCCGTTATTTAGGTTAAATGAGAAAAATTGAAACCCAGTAAGTTAGGGCACGATTGTCTCGAATTACCAAATACGGAATATTAATTTTATGAAAGAATTATTTTAATGTATTGAGAAAAAAATATAATGTGATTTATAGTGAAATATAAAAGCAAATTATGGTATTAATGCGTATAATAAAATAATAATAGGTGCGATAGTGTCAAAAACAATAATATGAGCAATTATAAAAGATGAAATAATAGCAATGCTAGTAATGTGTAAATATAAACAAATGCATGAGGAAAATGAAATGATCGAATACATAAGTAAATAAATAAAACAAATAAAACATGGCAAAATAAAAAGACAATGATAAAGAAAACGATGATAATAATAATAATAATATAAATAATAATAGTATAAAACAATAATAATACATATGGTATTAAACATGATAATAATAGTAACAATGTAAATATGAAATAGTAGGGAACATATATATATAAAACATATGATACTAGATTAAAAATATATACAATGTTTATTGAAAACAGTAATAATATAAAAAACTAATAATAACGATATATAAATATATACATATATGTATTAACATATATACGTAATAATAGAAATAAAAAACATATATGTAGTATTAAAAATATATACATACTAGAAATAATAATAATATTGAAAAACAAATATTACATAAATATATTATATACACACATATATATCAAAAATTTATATATGATAATGATATTAAAAGTATGTACAAAAATAAAAATAGTATAATATAAAGTGGAAAATAATGATAATAATATATGAATAAAGAAAAAAATATATATATACATACACATTAGAAATAATAATAAAGTTATAAAACAATTATTAATAATACTTCATAAATATATACATATATATGTTAAAAAAATACATATTAATATTAAGATGATGATAATATTAAAATAACCATTGATAACTTTACATATAAATATATATACATATAAGTGTAATAATAGTAATTATAATACTAATACTAATAATAAATATAATAATAGTAGTAAAAATAAATACAATAATAATCATAGAAATAATATAGATAATGTGTACATGAAAAATAATAATGATAATAATAAAAAAAAACAAAAAAAGACAATATAATAATAACGTAAGGAAAATAAAGTAATAATATTTATAATAAAAGAAAATGAAAGAGTGTATTTAAAAGCATATACATAATATTATTGGAACTAATATTAAAGAGTAAAATAGCAAAGATAACATAAAAATCAACTTAAATTAAAAAAAGGACTAAATTCGAATAAAAAATGAAGTTTTGGGGCAAATTTGAAATAAAAAAGGAAGAAAAGGGCTAATTTGAACGCGCGTGAAACAACGGAGGGCCTAAACTGCAATAAACCCCCTTCCTAAAACGCACAGCATCAGCTAGGATTAAATTGAAAATCACGACAGATTTCGGGGCCAAATTAAAAATAAAAAATGACTTAATTGCAAATTAATAAAAAAGCGGAGGCACTTATTGGGAAAATATCCCATTAGGACAAAAACGCGCGGATCCCCTAGCGGGTCGGGTTGCCTGCGCGGGTTGAGGGCCAAACGGCGCCGTTTTGAGGTCTCCAAAATCCCCCTAAAACTATGTCGTTTTATACTCCTATACAAACTAAATTTTTTCAACAAAAATTCATTCTTCCCTCTTGTTTTAACAAAAACCCTTCTTTTTTCTCTGTGCAGGTGCTCCGGGTTCGGTCTAGGCTCCGTGAATCGCCACTGTGTCGTCATGTGTGCACTGGCCACCACTGTCTGATGGCCTAAATCGCCCTAGGTAAAATTTTTTCCTCTTTTTTTTTTATTTTATAGATCAATATTTAAGGTGTGTTTCTTGCTTATATTATATATTTATATATATAAAGAGACTCAAAAAAAATAAAAAATAAAGGAAAAATCACCTTAGATTCGGGTTTTGATTTCTGAGGGCTTTGGGTTTATTTTGATGTCGATTCTCTTATTATTTTATGACTAGTAGTGCGGTTTTTCTTTGCTTAAAAGGATTGAATGCCTTCTTTGTATATATCAAGAGTTGCCGAGAGAGTTACATGGTTTTTTTTATTCGGCTTTATATAGCCTGTTTTTTACAAAAAATTTTAACCTTCTGTACACTGTCTATTCCCTTTTAATGCTGCAGGTGCTAGTGGCGGCGGACTTGACTGTCGCTGGGAGTAGAGGCGGTGGCCAAAGCTATGGGCGGTGATTTGTGGTGGATGGGACAGGGTCGAGGTGAACGGCTAGGGTTTTAGGTTTTTCTTTTTTGATTTTGTGTTTGGGCCATGTGGGTATGTTTAATTTTTGGGCTTGGGGTGTTCTTGTAATGGGTCTTGGTAGGTCTGTTTAGTATTTGGGTTTAGTGGGTTATTTGGGCCTGTTTCGGGTTGGCATTTAGTTGGGTTAGCTGGGCCTGCAAATTGGGCTTGTATAGCTTCTACATTATGTAGATGTAGCATTATTCGACAACAACGAAATTCATAGATCGAGAAAGGGTAAATGATATCCTCTCATCGATATTATATAATAGATGAAAAGTAATATGGTCATGGGTTATTTATCTTAGTGATAAATGATTTAATTATTATGTATTAGTAATTGACTTTTCATGAAATAAAATAAAATGATCATATTAAGAGAACAAATTTATCTCAAAGAGATTAATGATATGTAACACACTTTTGACAAGGGTGATTTGTCTTAGAGACAAATTTATGTCTTAGGATATTCTCTCCTTAGTTGGTGCAACATGTTTTGACATGTGTGACTGAAATTGATCGAAACGAGCCAGTACGAGTAGTATAGATTAAAATTTTCATTACTATAAAAAAGGTTGTCGTTTATTCTGCTTTAGTACTAAAACAGTGTGCACCGACTTATACGACCGAAACCGGTGCAGAATCGACCATATGATTCATACCTTTTTATCTTCCATCCCTTTTCCTAATATCGATAAATTAAAATAAAAAAAATATTTTAAAGAATGAAATATGTATTTTTATGGAATTGATTATGAAGATGATTGGATTGGACTTGGGGCAGTTTGGACTTTATGCATTGGGCAGTTGGACCTAGTTGACAGAGTCCTAACCAATGGTCAACCGAAATCAGAGCATAGTGGCATACCATACATTACAAAAAATAATAAAGAAAAAGAAGGAAAAAAGAGAGAGTAGGAAGAGAAAGAGGAAGAGGAAGGGGGAAAAGTTTGTTTGAGAAAAGAGCAAATAAAAAGGAGAGAAGACAAGAGGTTGGTGTTCGTGGCCCTTTATTTATTTGTTTATTTATTTATTTATTTTAGAAAAGGATTAATTTAATGTTGAACATTACAAGGATCATTTGATTGATGATTTTGAGAATATTTGGTACTTTGGTTGTTGCATTTCTTGAATGAAGTCCGGCCTAAGCCAAATACACAAAAAGGAAAGAAACAGAAGAGTCGGAGTTCGAGTTGGAGTTGGTTATGATTAGATTGCTTTGAAGAAGCAATCAAAATTGGATGAACCGCAGCAGATGATGGTTTGTTTTTGCTCTCAGAATGTGAGAGATGGGATTCACGCTTGTCTTCGGGATTATGATAGGCTCCAGAATCTGGCCGTCGTCCTTATTTACATCCAAGTAAATCACCTTCTTCCTTTTTGAGATTAAAAGCAAAACAAATCTAGGGTTTCTTTGTGCTTTTGTAAAAGCTGTTATTTGATGCATCAGATCGGGTGCTGCTTGGTCGGATCCCTCGGCGCATTATACAACGGTGTGTCGCTCATCAATTTGGGGATCGCATTGTTCGCTTTGGTTGCCATCGAGAGCAGCAGTCAGAGCTTAGGTCGAACCTACGCCGTTTTGCTCTTCTGCGCCATTCTGCTTGACATTTCGTGGTTCATCCTCTTTTCCCACGATATTTGGAACATGTCCAGCGAGCGTAATGGAATGTTGTTCACCTTCTCCCTCAGATTAACGCTTGCCATGGAGATCGTGGGGTTTTGCGTAAGATTCTGCTCGTCCCTCTTATGGATTCAAATATATAGACTGGGAATTTCATATGTAAACAGTGGTGCCAATCCTCGAGACCCTGATTTCGATTTGAGAACTAGTTTTCTGAGCCCTGCAACCCTACCCAATTCCAGACAGTGCTCTCACAATGACTCTGATGATGCTTTAGGAGCTTCCATCTACGATCCTGCTTATTACTCTTCCCTTTTTGAAGACCGTCAGCAACCCAGTAGACATTCATTTCTGGTATAACCCCTTACTCTTCTTTTTATGTTTCTTGTTATCACAAGTCCAAACTGGTTCACCAACCGCTGTTGACCTAGTGGTAAGGAGTTTGGTGCTCCTAAGCAAGGTCTTATTTTCGAGTCTTGTGAACCAGAAAAATAACTGCCCTGAGAATTTCCCTAGTTTGGGATCCAACTTGGCTTGACTCTAGAATAGTCGAGGCCCAATGTACTATTGGATATCTGAGTTCTTAGAAAAGAAAACAAAGAGTCAAAACTACTTGATGGTTCTCTATCTCTTTAAAATTTTCTTTCTCCATTTTATAGGGTCAAAATAATGCTGTTAGCAGAACTGGATCCACTGCTGGTGCTGAAGTTTCTTAGCTAAAGCCATCGCCTGTTAGGACTCTTTCTGCCTAAGCATCTTATTTCCCCTTAGAGTTTCAGTTGACATTGTAACTCATTAGAGCTGTGCTTTACTCTCTTTCTTTTAGCAGCCTATTCATCCTTCTGCATAGATTCATACACTCTTACAGATAGCTCAAATTAGAAATAAGTCTATCTCTAACTTCAATGTAGATTTAAATTTTGATGGTAATACTATCTAGGAGTGATTTCATTGTTTGAAATTGTCATACAATCTTTTTCAGTAAGACTAGTTATGTAGTTTCTTGTCGACCAAGTGTCGTAAGTATGAAGATTGACATCTTATTTCTTGAAAGCTTTCTGCTTATTTGGTTTGATTGTTGAAAGTTATTGACATTACCCCTCTTAATTGTCAGCTTGAAAACAGAATTACATTTTATTTAGCACAACAATGTAAAGGAAATATTAAAGGTTCTGGCAAATTTCTGATAAGAATCCACTGGTTGCTGCCATGTTATAGAACTTTTGACTTTGAATGTTAATATTAATCTGATAAGATTTTCTTCTGAGTACCATCAGCATCAAGTTACTCTGGTGATTGGGTGGAGTGTGCTTTTCCATTCATCTAAGTTTCATCCTCTTTGTCTAGTTTATTCATGCAGTTCCTAATCCTTGTACAGTCACTCTTTGGATCTTGCCGTGGCTTGTTTAATAAATTATCTTTCCAGGCCTTGTGTGCTATCACAAATTACATTATAGAATAGCGGAAAGAGTTAAAATTGTTGCTATTGTACTTCTTGCTGTGATAGCTAGGTCAGTAGCTTTTTGGATTTTTTAGGACTTAGTAATTGGATTTGGGTGTAATTGCTTGTAATCACACTATATTTGGTAACCAATGTAATTAGTAGGTCTCATTGAATTTAGCGTAATTGGAGCACTCCAATTCTTAGAGGGAGGGTGAGTACTGGAGTAATTACATGGGTTGTTATATATAATATACTCAAATGCAATTACTTTATGGCTTTCCAAACATGTCCATACATGATTTAAGTTTAAAAAATTATTTTTTATACCATAATAATAGTATTTTAATTGTAGGATATATATTTTATTTTTTAAATATAATCATGTTATTTTACTAATCTTATTTAGAAAAATCTAAAATATATATATATATTAACAGGAGATAATTTTCTATACAAACACGTCTAGGGAACTAGAATTTTTGTAATTACAAGAGGGTGTAATTACTATATTAGTAATTACACTTTCATCTAATTACTTTGTAATATCCAAACGCACCCGTTTTTGGAAAAGAATGTTGGATGAGTAAGAATGGAGAAGTTAGCTTCAGACCTTGGGCTTGTTAAAAGTCACACGAAAGGCTGTTTGATATTGGATAATAATAGCAGTCATGATGGAAAACTTCTGATGATAATTTTATGTTAAACTAAAGCCTAACATTTGAAAGCTCAGCAAAATACAACTGGTAAAAAATACCCTAAATAGTCTAAAAAGGTATATGGAAATTGCAAATGGTGAAGAACTGCTAGGTGATGAGGGCTTATGAAAATTCTGTTATTTGAGTACTTGAGATAATAGAGAAATCTGAATTTAAATAAAGAGCAGAAAAGAAAATATCTCTAAGCTTCACGTCTAAAACTTTGCAGTTTGCATCATGCAATCATAAGAGCAACAATGATGGAAAGTTTTCGATGATACTTTTATGTTAAGCCTAAGCTATTTAATCTAAAACTACATGGTAGTTATAAGTTAAGCCCTAGATTCAAATACAGTAGAACTGATGGAAGATAAAATATAGGATCATAAAGCCTTTATGCTTGGTAGATAAGTGTACTGTTTTTTACACATGTTTTAGGATATGAGTACTAATTCAATTGGTAATATTTAGCCACTCTCATGGCTTATTTTTCGTAAAGAAAAGGAAAAATTTTCACTTATTTTGAAGAGGTCTTATTTTTTACGAGAGCTTTTACTCATCTTTCTGATTTCAAGTTTAAATTTATACTAACTATTGTAATACATATGTAATGAATAAGCTATTTCCTAATATTATTATACTGTAACCAAACGAGGCATAGTTATTTTAAAAGTTAGATGAAACAATCTTAAATTTCTAAATTATATACAATAACATTCATAGTAAATTGACAACACAAAACCTTATATTAGTTTAATCCCTCAATTAGCATATTTCTATCATGCATTAAGAAAAACCAAAGAATTAGAAATCAAATGGTTAGAACCAGTCTGGAATATTTCTTCATTCCTATTTGAAGATTGAAAAAATCATTTGGAAAGATATATTGAAATAAGTGATACAAGTTTGTTAACTGTTAAAAAAGTAGCGGTCTTATAAGTTTGTAATGCAGTATTTTTGCTGCTTTTCTTGTCTTTTTCTTACTGGATTTGGCAACATTCTATGTGGTGTCTTGTCCCATGTTTGGTTAAATTTGTTGTTTACTGTTTGTGTACCTTTTCCCATGGATTTGGCAACACTGTCTTTTTTGCATTAGTGTGGTTCTTTTTTATGTCAAGTGGTCTATACAACAGTATATAATGCGAGCTTGTGCTGCTAATTTATTGGTTACAATATTTTCAAGTTTTGCCAGTCCATCACTTTGTTTGGCGCCTTTACCAAACTCAATAGTTGCAGGTGGAGAATGATCCAAAAGTGCTTCAGATTGTCCGAATTCAAGCACATATTTGAAAAACACAGCTTAGTATTACCTCTTATATATGTCTTGAGGCTTCTTAAATTTATTCGGCAGCCCAAGATATGGGTGGGAGTGGGATTTGTCCAACTTCCTGCTTAGTGATTCTTTTCCCAGGATGTAGCTGCAGCTCTGAGCTAGACAAGACAATCATCAGTTTATCTTGTAAGTAATAGAATAAAGTAAAAGAGGGATTTTGCAAATTAAGAAGCAGTTCCAAATTTGTATATTTATAGTGAGCCATAGTTACTTTCTTAGCTCTAACGTCTAGATTAGAAACCAAGCCTAGCACATGGGCATGGTAGGTGGTAACATCTACCATTGTGCTGTTTTGAACTTGCTTTTGCATTGACTTGTTGCCGGGGCTTCACATTGAGATTTGAGATGCCGTATGATGGATGCCCTTGAGATGTCTCTAGGTTTAGTTGGAATGAAGAGTCCGGTTTAGTGTGTTAAAGAGTAGGTTTTGGAAAATCCTTTAGAAATGCAGAACAATACTGACGCCATTCTGTCTTTCTTTTTTAAATTCCCATTTTGACAGATTTGTGAGAGGTTTTTTACCGGTGATTAAATGGAATGATTTTTTTTCTCATTTTCTTTTCCTTATTATGAAAGAAAAAGAAATTATTTTTCTACCAAGGAATTTACAAAAACCAAACTTCTGAGTTGTTTTCTGATAAGATTTGAGTCGATCCATTGTGGAATTTTCTCATCCAAAATATTTTATTTTAAGTAAATTCACTATGGATGGACTCAAATCTTCATGACTAATGGAGGGTATAGCGTCCCAGTCAATGCGTTTAGCAACAAAATTAGAATCCATTTCATTTTGCTAATCTCATTTATGAATATATGTAACACAAAAATAGTAAATTAATCTCTGCATATTATATAAAAGAGTAAATTGATCTTTTCTATTAAAAAATTTATTCGTTTCTATTGTTAAAAATTGACGTAGAGAATAAGCAAATAGTTAGAAGTGATGTGTCACGTACCTCCTCATTTTGACGTACAAATATTATTTTTAATAGTATAAATAAATGATATTTTTAATAGTACTAGTTTGGCCTTGAATTTAATGTATAGAAATTAATTTGTTCATTGTTTGAGTAGAGAGGATAAAATATAATCTAACTCCTAGTACAATGGCTTTCATAGTACTTTTACCATCGATATGTATCTATATAACTTAAATTAATAAAGGTTTAAGGGTAGAAAAAATTCTTAGTAAAAAAAAAAAAATCAATTATGCTCTGCAAAAAATGTTTCATCTTATTGAACCCTCGATGATTAAAAAATCAATTAACCAGTTTGATTGTTAAGTGTGTTGATATGACAAACAACCACGTCAGCAAAAAGAAGAAAAAAAAATTAAAATGAATAAATTACATAGATTTAGAATAAACCTATTTGTCCATAGTCATTCAAGATGAGTGTAAATTTTTAAATTTATAAAAAATAAAAAATATTAATAATTTATAAAAATTTAATAAAAATATACATCTAGAATAAATCTAGATTCAGATGATTCAAAGCAAACAAATGTCAAAATTCATTTTAATTATTGCAAAACTATAAAAAGAATATATAAGTTATAAAAATATTAATAGTTATTAGAAAATTAAACTCCCATTTAGATTTTGGAGTTTCAGAATTATTAAAAAAAAGAAGAAGATAAAACCATGGATTTAGAATAAATTTTACTTAAGTGTTTTTTTTTTTAATTGTATTATCAATTTAGATAATCGGGTAAACCGTTCTAATTCCCAAGATAATGTATTTCCCCAATTAGAATTAATAGACAACATAATAATCTCATGAATTAATTTCTCATTTTGATTCCTTGAACTACGAAATTATTTAAATTACCTACTAATATAATTTATCTTTTCTCTACATAATCCTTCATATGATGTAACTTAATATTAGTTAAATCTTAAGTAATCAATAAAACAATATTTGTTTATTCATTTTTTATTTTAATGCAAAAATCATTCAAGATAAACATGTAAAAATGTAATAATTTAATTATGAAATTTTATTTAATCAACCTATTCACATAATTACATACGTAATGATGAAATCACTGCACTAAGAGAACAGAATCTAACATTTACACCCTCTTCTACTAGATTGTTGGAAAAATTCGATTTAGAAATAAATTTTGTTGCACAGTGAAAAAATTAAAATTTTTCTAAAATCAAGCGGTTGTGTTTTTTTTTATAGCAATAAATCCTAATCAAATTAGTACATATGGTTTGAATTAGACAGCCTATTTGTTTCGCATCTTTTGACCAAAATAATTTTTTTCGCTAATATTGAACTCTGATATGCTTAAAGTGTAGGCTCTAATTTAATAAACCAATCGCACAAAATGAAAAAAATATATTAATATTTAGTGGAATATTAATTTCTCAAAAGCTAGAAATTGAAAAACGAACTCTCTCAAAATATAGTATTTATTTTGGAAAATAAATCACACTAGATTTTGACATAGTATTCACGCTTAAGTGGTGTGTGTTTGACTTACCCAATGATCTCTATATAGAGAGAAAAATACAAGTCTCAATTAAACCAGGGATAAATAACTAATATTATTTTAATATAAAAATACATGTAAACCCTAATTTAGATATATGGGGCGACGACAACTCCTTATGAACACTAGGATTGTCGTCCATTACTATGTAGATGGGCCTTTGGACCTATTTTTTGTACTAGTATTAATTATATATGTTTTCTAATTTTTAAACGAACTCATATAATTTTACCGACCCAATAATTAATTTTTTATTCTCAAGAAAATATTATTTGTTTAATTAATTAAAATAAATTTAATTAATTTCCTAATTAAATTATTTTATCAACCCAATTCTAATTTAATTAAAGTCATGACGACTTTATTGTATTAGAATCTATGAATAAATGAATTTAACCAACTTGTTCGCTAAGACCGCAATGACTACTTGATTTAATTTCCATTCCGAGCTACAATTATTTGATTGCAATCAATTAAATAATATTTATAAGAAATTAATTTAATCTCTAAAACATCTTTTACATACATTGGAAAAACATATCCACTGTGGATAGTGATACATGCGATATGTTTTTCTAATTCCTTGCATTCATTTATTCATATTGATTTTATTGCAAACCATTTAGACTTGTACCGAGCAAGCGGAGGGACCAATTAGACATATATATAATTAGGGCTCAAATAATTTTTAATTAAGTTCCGACTCTTCGTCTACTAATTGCAACATTATTTAGTCATTGAGTCATTCCACTAAAGTATCATATTGAACTCTCCCTTATTATATATCATTACGAAAACTATTTATCAAATGCTCGTCTAATGATCTTGTCATATATTTGTTAACTTAAGAGTAATATTTGTTAATCTCTTTGAGTTAAAATCGTTCACCTAATATGATGTTATTTTATCTCATTATAACCGTTACAAATTCCTTCATGAAAAAGTCAATTATCAACAAATAGTAAATAAATCATTCATGTAATGCCGATGAAAGAATATAACTTATCTTTTATTGGGCTATGAATTCCACTATTGCAAGTGAAGTTGTATCATGCAGAAATTGTACACCCAACGTACTAGTTTCAGTCCAAATAGTCACGTCTATGCCTCTGTCTTCTAGGAGTTATTCGCTCCGATACCCAAAACAATATCTCCCATTGGACTTGATAGACGACGTAGTAGCTTTTAATCGACTTGATCAATTTCGATTAAACTATGAACCGTTTAGATTATCTACTAATATAAGTTGTCTTCTTGCATTATGATCTAACTACATAACACAACTTAATATTAATTAAACATTAGATAATCAATAAGTTAATATTTGCTTACAGTTTGCTTTGCGTGCAAAAACTGTTCAGGACATTATACGAAAGATATTAATGTGAATGATGAAATTTTATTAATCTAATGTGTTTGAGAAATTACAAATACATTTGATGATATCACTACACTAAGAGTATTAGTTCTTAACATGACCTCAAAAAATCTATACTTCATATTGAATATACAGTTAATACTTCTAGCCTTGATTCTCCTAAGGATCCTCTTTTTCATGTTTTCCAATGAAGGATTACTCTTAAAGGTCATGGTAAATATTGTATCCGATTGTAATATGATTACATCATTAATCGAAATCATATTTCCATTCAAATGAATTTGTGCTATGAATTGATCAGCCATCTTGAGACTATCAAATATTAGATTTCGATTATTGCAAACAATTCTAATAATTGTAATAATAGTTACAAATAAATAATCCAACAAAATTAACATTAACTTGCCATAATCACAACCATAAACAATAATACAATTTACAAATATACTTTCAACATTTGATAAATATAATAACATATTTTAAGGACAATTTTCATATCACTAATTCATGAATTATGGAGAAAAAAAATTAGCTAATTGACTAAGTTGTGGGAATAGTTTGAATGACTTTTGAGGATTAGGAATAGGAATAAGATGATTTTGAGAGAGTTGTTTAGGAATATTTATCTTTCCTTTTTCTTTCTTACAAGAAACTACAAAATTTATATAAAGTCAATACTCATTTTTTTTTTTCATCATGTTAAAATTTCTATCCATGATATAAAAAATACAAGAAATCGAAGGAAATCTTAAAAAATGATCATTGGAATCTTGGTATATGTAGGTGTCGAGTTTATAGTTATATTTTTTTATTATCACTAAATAATTAGATAGTAAATTTTATATATATATATATATATATATATATATATATATATATATTATTCAACACACTTGTAAATAGACTAGTTCATAGGTTGAGTTACTTGCTTAGGTTCGAAGGTTTGCTCGAAATTTAAGAAGGCTTGGGCAAAAAAAATTAGACTTGTTTAAAATATAAGTCCGACTCGGGTTTAAACATTTAAGGCCTGAGCCTGAGCTGACCCATTTTTAAGTTATAATATTTTATATTATGAAATTTAGAACACATTAAAATAATAAACCTATACTAACTATATAAGATTACTCAAATGTAAATATTAAAATAATATTAAGATGATTATATAAAAAATTTCAATAAATAAAAGAAGTATAAAATTATTATATATTAAAATAATATAATGTAAATAAATTTTTTAAAAAAAATTAAAAATAATATGAGTGGGTTTGGGCAAAATTTTAAACCTGTATTTCGGACCAATTCGAACTTAAACAAATATAAAATATACTAATATCATACTTAAACCCGACCTAACAAAACCCTCTACTTGTAAATATCAAAGTACTGTTTAAAAAAATGCATTGTAGGAAATGAGAAAAAGATAATAATAATATTTAAAATTTTAATGTAAATATAAGTTGTTTGATTTGACATGTGAAAGCAAATTTAACAACAGTTTAAAATGACTAGGTAAAATAAGTCAAGTCAAGGTTTTCTCTCATATATACAAGTAGGTAAGTAAAGGGTAATTGGGTAAAATGAGAATTAATTAATTAGTAATAATATTTGGGTAAAATAAAATAAAAATAATAGAGGAGAGAGAGAACGCGTTTGGATGATGTTATTACAATAATAAAAGGAAAGAGTGCAACTGTAGCCATTTCATCTCATTTCTTGTTTGGAGTTTGGACACAATACATTCTTCTTCTTTCTTCTTGTTTTTCTTCAAGTGTTGCTGTCGTAATTAAAGGTAAGAGAAATCGGAACATCTCTGCGGTATGTTTCGGTGTCTGAAATCTTTTGTTTTGTTGATTATAATTATTGCACTGATTTGGGTTTTCATCTTCACTGGGGATATTCATGTTTGGTTTGAGAATCACAGATCCTTGTACGTTGCCCCTTTCTCATGTAAACAATTTTTTATCCACCCCCCCCAAAAAAACAGGGAGTATACTCTTTAAGAGATCCTTTACTGTTTTAATTGTCAAGACTTGGAATTCTGTATGTTGTTTAGTTTGGGGTTCTTCTGAATCTGTAATTTTATTGATTTATTTTGTATGGATGGTCTCTTTGATGATAAAAAGAAAAGAAAACGGTAAAGAAGTGAATTTTTGAAGGGTTTAGGAGTTGGATCTAATTACATAAGCGTGTAGCTTAAGGGTTTTTTATTTCCTCAAATCATATGCTGGAACTTTTTATCTGGAAAATTATTTATGTAGATCTGCAAAATCGTTCCAAATAAAATGATCTTTTTGGGCAGATTGCTTTCCATTTTAATTGACTGTAATTGGTTTTGATGATGCTATTTGCTGTTTTTTGTGACAGAACCTTAATGAAATAGGAGTATAGGAAAGGGAAAGGCCTAGCAGGTATTGGAGGAAGCAATGGCAGCAAGGTACTGGTGTTATCAGTGTTCTCAAGTGGTTACTCCCATCATGGAAGCTGAGATTAAATGCCCATTTTGTCGGGGTGGGTTTATTGAAGAAATGAGCAATGGTACAAGAGACAGTGCTCCAGACATGGATTCCCATATCCAATCTGATCGAGCACTCTCACTATGGGCACCCATCTTGTTAGGTATGCTGGGTAATCCTCGTCGCCGCAGAAGACTTAGACGTATTGAGTTTGAAGAAGAGGATGCTGAGAATTCTGATGGCGAAGCTCGCCATGGAGGCGATACTGACTTGGACCGAGAACTTGAATCCATCATTAGGAATAGAAGAAGGAACTCTGCATCGATCGTGCAGCTGCTTCAAGGTGTTAGAGAGAGAATGGCATCTGAAGGCGAGAATTCTGAGAATGATAGGGATAGGGATAGGGATGGAGTAATTTTCATCAATCCTTTGAATCAGACTATCATTGTCCAGGGCTCTTATGATTCCAATCAGGGTGGTCAAAACCGAAACTCCGACCGCATAGGTTCTATAGGTGATTATTTCGTCGGTCCTGGTTTAGATATATTGTTGCAGCATTTGGCAGTGGCACAAAACGACCCCGAAAGATATGGAACACCACCAGCACAAGTAGAGGCAATCATGGCCCTGCCAACCGTGAAAATTGAGGAGAATTTGAAATGTTGTGTGTGTATGGATGATTTCGAGGCTGGTAGTGAAGCAAGGGAAATGCCATGTAAGCATAAGTTTCATTGTGGGTGTATATTGCCATGGTTGGAGATCCATAGTTCTTGTCCAGTTTGCAGATATCAAATACCTGCTGTTGGACAAAAACTCAATTCAGAGAGGCCTGGGAATAATAGCAACAGAAGAGAAAGTGAAAGTAATGTTCATGGACGGGGTAGCGGGGAAGGAGAGGGTGAAGGGGATGGGAGAAGTGGGAGAAGGTTCTCATTTCCATGGCCATTCAATGGCTTGTTCACATCAGGATCACAGTCTGGCAGAGGGAATTCATCATCCTCGACGGCTTCAAGCTCTCAATCCGGAAATGCTTCTCAAACAAATGAGAACTGAGTTTGTTTGGTATTAGCACCCTGTTTATTGTTCAATATGATTGATGCTTCAGTATTCCATTCTGCCTTCCCTATAATGTACAATAGTTAGTTTAAGTTGAATTTCCATCTTGCAAAAGTGTTCTGGTTTTTTTTCCCCTGTATTCTTGTAGATCCTTGCCCCTTGAACAATTCTTTTACGAAATCCTGAATTATGCCATATGATGTAATTTTGTTTCTATAAATTTGAGTGATCCTATTTGTTTTATTTATTTATTATTTGCTTGCTTGGGCTGGTTGAAAGGTTCATCTGTGTTGTAAATGATGCTTGTGGGAATGGGAAGGGGGAAGGGAAAGAATAACTTTAGATTCTAGTATCGACTAAATTCGTCGGCACCTGTATGAGACATTTTGGCTAAGAGAATGGTCAAGTTTTGTTTTAGTTTCTGTACTCTTTGCGCATTTAGTCCTACATTCTTAATTTTAAAAAAATTAGTCTCACTTATTTATTTATTTAAAAATTTAAGCTTTGTTGAGATTTGTTTTCTCTAGCTCCTCTAGGGATTGATTCTTCTTTATTTATAAGGCATGGATCACTTGATCTGACATATTAGAGGGTAGTTAGGTGTCATGCATATAACTCAGGACAACATGTACTCCGCTTTAGGTTTGAAATGTATGCTAAACGTATCTTTCCGACAGGATTCGTATCCAAATATCATCGTACATGTTCGCGTGTCCCGCCTTGCATGGATGCGAGGAGTATTGGCATATCTCTCTCACAAGGAGCTGGCCTTGCAAGGCATTCCATCGTGTTCACCATGCGAGATTGCGTTACGGGTCACAAGGCCGGGCTGGATTTCGGGTTGAGGTTCTCTATAACAAGCTTGATAAAGTTTCAGGTCCTTGAATAATAGGGAAAAGAAAAAACTTCAAAACACCAAAGGTAAAAAAATTGTTTCAACTATCCTCTTCTCTGCAAACCTTACAACGAGGCTGACTGATCAGAATGTGATGAAAGTTAAAAGTGAAGTTGTGGGAGAATGAGGTGATAAGGCTGTAGGAATAGGATGATTCTTTTAAGTTGGATAAAATTGATGCGAGAATGAGCTCCCAAGGATGTAGTATTGACTACAATTCTACCGACAAGAATTTACGTTGAATGAAATCCAAAATTTCTCCTTTTTTCTTTGCAAGATAAACTGAGAAAACTGATGGTTGGCATTACAATCATATATGGAGATGGAGATGGAGATGATGAAGATGAAGATTGCCAATGATTCTATACCTCAGGGGTGGGAAGAACAAAAGAAAAACATGGATGCCAAGTTCGTGGAGAACCAGGAATGGATTTCTAGAAAGGAGAGACCCAAAACCAAGCTAAAAAGGGGAATGCAAGTGATAGTCAACCTCGTCTTCACAATAAGAAGTTGAAGGTAAAAACCTCCCATAGAAATAACTGATATCTAGAGGAGGGTAAACCAACTGTTCGAGTAGCCTTTGGATCAGGTTTTTCTCGGACTGAATGTCTGAAGTTTGGATTTTTTTCGGTTCATATCAGTTTGGATTTGAATTTTACGCGGATTTTTCAGGTTTAGGTTTTCTTAATTCAGATTCTTTTAGATTAAGATTTTTTGGATTGAGTGGACATAATTAAATATTTTTGAATTTTCTAAGTTATAAATAATTTTGAATTCAATGTAATAATTCATTTTACTTTTATATTTAATAACACAATTCAAATTCGTCTTCCAAAAAGCATAAGTTATATATATATTTAATAGAGATCATAGTAGTTGGTACTCTATCGGTCGGTACGTATCAATCAGCTCCTCAGTTGATACAAAGTAATTTAGGTTCCGTTATGATCAAGATTTGGGTGTTTCGACTGTTTCGATGTATTTTGACTAATTTCAGCTGATATCAGTTTATACCGAAGCTAACTGACTTGTACCGGCTGATATTTAAAATTTTAATAGTATTTAATATATTACTAATTATATACATTTATTAAAATATAATAAGTTATACATAGCTATTGATACTGTAATGTATATTATTATATTACATAATATTATTTAATGGTAAATATTAATTGCACAAAGAGTTATATATATACATATATTAATACTTTTAGTAATAATTCTATACTATATTATTATATTTTGTAATAGTATATCATCTATTATAGTTAATGACTAGAAATTAATTTTAATTGATCAAATCAAGCCAATTCAATCAGATCAAATTGGTTCAGTTGATTTCGATTTTGGACCGATTAATATTATGTGCATTAATAGTTATAAATTTATGTAATATTCTATCATATGTTATGCTAGTAAGACATAATATATTAACTATTATATATGTATTGTTTATTATATTATGTAATACCATATCATATCATATAATCTATACTATATTAATAGTTATATATATATACGCATTAATAGTTTTAGAAATAGATACATAATCTATTATAATTAACGATTAAAACTAACTTAATTGACTAAATCGAGCTAATTTCACAATTTAATCAAACCATTTCAATTAAGTAAAATTTGATTTTGGTCCAATTATAATATTTATACTTAGATCTAAACCCAAATAAAAATAACACATCATTTAAAACGTAAACTCAATATAATTTTACTCAACCCCTTTCTTTTGGGTAGAAAAAGGATTATAAAACATCAAAAGAGTCGAGCTTGATATATAATGTAACACAAACATGTTTATCAGCCAATACTGACGGTTCTAAACAACTAGGAAGATTACTGCATACATTAAATAACATCGAAAATGAAACACCATCGGAAAGCGAAGCAAGAACAAAACAAATGAAAGACGTTTCCAAGTTTTTTCCAAACCTTTTCCGACAGGTTGGACAGGCACCTGATCCAATCCGACTCAACCCAACCTATGGACAATTCTAGTTCGCACAATTCAAGTCCTACCATTCCATTTCTTTCTTTTATTTTTGTTTTAATAGCGAAGTTATTATTACCTAACATTTAACTAGACTCTAGACCTAATCTCGCTACTAAATTTAAAAAAAAAGAAAAGGTAAATAGTATAGAAAAGCATCCACAGCATCAACTAGAAAACCCAGCAAAAACAGCAAACTCCCCCGGTTGCATCAAACATTGCGTACCAACAGAGGTACAGTATATGGAGATATGCAAAGCAAAAACAGTTGTAAGTTCAAAAGGAATCAAAATGTCCATAAAAACATAGTTACGTAAAACATTCAAGATGTGAACCAAAAATCACACTTCTTTTTTTCTTTTTACCAGGGAACACCAAAAACAGTCATGACATTATACTTTGTGATCTTAATGAGTTTTGTTTCTCATCCAAAAAGAGAACATCAAAAAGCTGATGCATAAGAATAGCAGTGTCTTACCCCTTGTACCAGGGAACCTCCCAAAAAATGACATTGAAAATGCGAACCAAAAATCACTTTGCAGTCAAGATCTTGATCACGGATGCAGTCCCAATCCGATGCAGAGCAACAATCGAATCCCCATTTTGGCATAATCCCTTTCCCTTGGCATGCTGAATAGCAAACTCCAATGCTTCCTCTGTTGTCTCTTCATGAGAAGCTCTGGCAGATCCAGCATATAAAACTGGGATCAAACCCCGATACACTAAGCTGTGCCTTGCTGGAGCTTCATCGCTGCACGACCAATCGAACGAATCAGTCTGGATCTCAGGGACAACCATGGATAAAATGGGCATTCCAGGCCTATACTTAGCCACCAGCTTTGCAGTACTTCCTCCCCTGGTTAAGACCAATATAAGAGATGCTTTTGCTGAATTTGCTGTTCTAACAGCTGAAGAAGCCAGGCTTTCTAACGGACTCATTGGCACTGGCGAGTGTTCCATAATCCTTTTGAAGACATCTCCATAATCAAGAGTGCTTTCTGCTTCTACACATATTTTGGCCATGGTCTGAACAGCAAGTTCTGGGTAAGCTCCAGCTGCGGTTTCACCACTTAACATCACACAGTCTGTGCCATCAAGAACTGCATTGGCAACATCAGTGGCCTCAGCCCTGGTTGGCCGGGGAGACTTTATCATGGATTCCAACATCTGTGTTGCAGTGACAACAGGTTTTCCTTGGATGTTACACTTGTAAATCATCACCTTCTGTGCTAGAAATATCTTTTCAATGGGAATCTCCATTCCAAGGTCACCTCGTGCCACCATAAATGCATCTGAATTTGTAAGGATGTCATCAAAATTTGCTACCCCTTCTTGATTTTCAACCTGCCATAGAGTTTTAAAGGGAAGAAAACAACCATTGGATCCCACTATTATATGATTTGCTTCTTCAAAAATCTCTGCTAGCAAAATGTAAACAGAATAAAAATCATATCTAAAATTCTTCAGACATACCTTCGACATTAGAAGAATATTCTTAGCATGCTTTCCAAGCAGTTTCCGAACCTCCACAAGGTCTGATCCTTTTCGAACAAAAGAAAGAGCAATCATGTCAATTTGGTTTGGAACTCCCCATTCCAAGATATCTTCCTTGTCCTTTTCAGTCAAGGTTGGGAGGTCAACAACGACCCCTGGAAGATTAACGTTCTTCCTCTCACCAAGAACTGCAGAATTCTCACAGCGACAGTAAACCAAACCCTTTTGTTTGTCACAAGATAAGACTGTAAAAGATATTGTCCCATCTGCACAAAGTATGACCATCCCTGGTTTGACATCCTCGGCCAACTTTTTGTAACTCATACTTATCAGTTTCTCATCACCCTTTATGCTATAGTCAGTTGTTATGGTGATTTCTTGACCCTGTTTGAGCTGAATTTTTCCATCCTTGAGAAAACCAGTTCGGATCTCAGGACCCTGGAAGTTTACATACGAAGAAACAGTTACATTTAATCAGCTTTACCATGTTGTAATCAAGACAAAAATCAATAAAATTTCCATACTTTATAAAAGATTACGGACATTGGTTGTGCAAATACACAGAGCTCTTCAGATATCCTATGTTTAAAGAAAAAAAAGGATAAAGCAGTTTCTGATAGATTTCTATTTTAGTAACAGGGGTATGTTAAGATTCTTTTATGTTTTTCATATATTTGGAGGATCTTTGGAGGCGTTGAACCCAAGCGTTGGCTTTTATGAAGAATAATAACGGTGGCTTATAAGCAAACAGCATCAGTCATCAAATCAAAAGTATGCAATCACAAAATCATCATCATTACCATCTATTCTTCTCTAGTTGGCTACCGGGTCAATCACAAAAGAAAACAATCGCAAACATTACCTTTTCGGGGCCGATTATGTTTAAACTTCATAATCGTATGCTAACAAGAGTATGCAATCCCTGAAATATACTAACAAAGGCAGTTGATTCTTGCATAATTGAACTTATGGTCTATTAAAAGGCTAACGTCCTTCGATTTGGCTTAATCTCAAAAGTAGCAAATAAAAGAGTTGGAACTTATCCTTGAGCACTTTTGACTGTTTTCCAAGAAAACTATTGAAGCATACAGATTGAAATTTAGATCTGTGATCCTACTGATGTTGGGAACAGAAGAAAAAAGCAATCGGATCCAAGCAAAAACAAGGAGAGAAGAGAGGTTAAACTAAAGTAACAAGTGAAATTAAAGGATTAAAAGAAAGAACAGAAAAAAAGGAATACGAGCCTTAGTATCGAGCATGACGGCGCAGAGAATACCGGTGTTGAGCATAGCTGCCCTGAGATTGTCAAGGGTTTCCTGATGGTAGGCATGAGATCCATGAGAGAAGTTGAAACGAGCGACGTTCATGCCGGCCCTCAACAGCTTCTCGATCATAGGGACGGACCTGGATGCAGGACCCAGAGTGCATACGATCTTCGTCTTGGGCTTCTTCTCCATTTCGAAACTTCCTTCATGGTGGTTATTGATTTCCATTGTTAGTTTCAAAGCAGATGCAGATAGAGATTTGTGGAAAGGTTTTTCCTTTTTCTCCTCACACAGAAGAGTAAAGGTTGAAAATTAGATGAGAGCAGAGAGTCGCGTTTGACGACTTTTGTTTTAGTATTTATTTATTTAAAAAAAAAAAAAAAAGCTTTGCTTTGCTGGTTTGGTTTTGGACCTTTGGTATTGCTTGAGGAACAAGGTTGGAATCCCGGCAAAGGCAGAACCTGTTCCTTCAATTTCCATTTTTTTAATTGTGATGCATTTTTGAACAACAATAGATTTGGTTGATTTTTGACTTGACATTGGTCATGCCTCATTGGACAGTTTTAGCCTTTCCGGGTTTCCGAGGTAATTGTTATTTGACCCAACAACCATGAAAAGGCGGAGCGACAACTGGAATTTCCCAAGTGGAAACGCCAAGGCCACTGCAGTCATTCATACATTCGATGTTTATTTGAGCCACTAAAAATCTTCCTCGTCTCGCCCTTCTCCTGCCTTGTCTTTTAACAGCAGGAATGTCAAATCAGTTGGACAAGCTTTAACAAATACCATGGGTCTGAACCAACGCAAACTATGCACCCCTGCCCCTAGATTTTTCCTTTTTACCCAATATTTCGTTTCCCTTATCCTAAGAACATAAAAAAAAAAAATCCCAAATAATACTCTTTCTAAATTAATTATCAAAATAGCACATATTTTTTTTGCGAAAGAAAGAGTTTTCTAAAAGCAAAATTTCATATTTTATTAAGCAACTAAAATTATTTTTATCAATTATGAAAATTATAAAATTATTATCGGTTATTTAATTTTATCTATTTTATCACTATTAAACTAATAGTGGTAGCTTTTTAAATTTGATATAATAACAATTTTAACCTCGAACATTTATATGTTATATCAATTTACTCTTGATTTAAAAAAAAGAATTAATTTTTAATATTTATACATTGTGTAATTTAATTTTTTTATAATTTTTTTTTTGTGACTCTTTCTCCTAAACACTAAAAAAACAAATTCGTTAGCTATATTTAATTAAAAAGATACAAAAAATAAGAATACCTAAAAAACCAAAACAAGAAAAGCAAACGAAATTACATAATATGTAAATGTTGAGAGTTAAATTTTTTTTAGAATCAGAACTAAATTGACATAATTTATAAATATTAAGGATTGTTATTATGACAATTTTAAAAGATGTCACTGTTGGCTAGTTAGTGACAAAAAAATAAAATTGAATGGTTAAGTAATCATTTTGTATCATTTTCTTAATTGGGTGATGGATAAATTACTAATCAATACTTGAAAAATTAATAAAAATAAAATAAAATAAAATTTATTTTTTAAGGCAAAATTAGTGGTAAATGTTACTTTTAAAAAAAAATTAATGAAGTAGATGATTATTTATATTATTTAAGGAAATAAATTGATTTTAAGAATTTGCATGGTAAAAAGACACCCTCGTAAAAAGGGTTTTTCATTAAGCACTTTATACTAAATGCGCTTTCCTTTGAGGACTCAACTTCTTTGTTCAAATGGATAAATGTTTATGTTTTCCACTCAAATGTTTCCTTGTTTATGTTTTTCATCTCTAAGAATCTCCATACTAAGTATCTTCTTTGTCAGGTCCCAAATCTTTCATCTCAAATTCTTCACTTAGTTGGGCTTGACTCCTTTCTTATCTCTCCTTGTCTTTTGTCACTACAAACATGTCATCAACGTGAAGAAGTAGATACACAAAAGCAACCATCATTGTTTTTCTTAAAGTAAATACAATCACAAAACTACTTCTTTTGAAATCGAGAAGTCATAAAGGAATCAAACACTTCTTTGTACTAACCTTTGGTGGATCGTTCTTCAAACCGTAAAGGGACTTTTTCAAAGCAAGCAAACATAACTTTTTCCCTGGAGATCAGAAACCCTTCCGTTGTTGTAAAGGTGTAAATATCTTCCTCAAGTTCTCCATGCAAAAATGCGCTTTTACATCTAATCGCTTCAAGCTCTAAAAATCATGCATGGCCACAATACTCAAGCAAAGCATGGAATTTAACTATGCTTCACAACTGGGAGAACATATCGTGAAGTCCAAAATGCGCTTTCCTTTGAGGACTCAACTTCTTTGTTCAAATGGATAAATGTTTATGTTTTCCACTCAAATGTTTCCTTGTTTATTTGGTTTTTTTTTTTTAATGAACGTTGTTTCAAGCTTTTTTCTTTTTTAATAAATAAGCATGTTATTTTCATGTTTTTAATTAATAAATATGTTTTTTAAGTTATTTATTTATTTTTATTTTTATTTTTTAACTAATAATTGCTTTATTTATATAGACAAAATAATAAATATGTAATTATATAATGAAAACATGTTTTTTATATATAATATTATGTTAAATATATTTTATTTTAAAAATATCAACTAATTTTCTTATTTATTTTTCTTTATATATAATTTTTATATGTTAAATATTTATTTTTTCATGTATATTGTAAGTATGAAAATTTTTAATATTATAAAAATAATTATTTCAAATATTATTATTTTTCACCTACTTTTGTGTTTATGGTAAATTTGAATATATAAAAATAATTATATTTGAGATATTTTATATATAAAATTGAAATAGATATTTAAAATATAAATAATATTACAATAATTTAGAAGTGGTCACAATATTTAGATTTAATTAACAATCTACATTCACTAATTAATAAATAAAATCAAGTTAGAAATTACATATAAAAATAGAATTCCACACAATCTATTATTATAATATTTAATTTTTAAAAATAATTTTAAAATATTATTTATTTAAATTTATTCTAATATCAATTATCATGTTTTTAGAATTAAAATTATATATTATTATGTTTTAATTTCGCAACCATATTATTAATCAAACTTTATCATGAAAAATTTTAAGAAACTATTAAATGTAATTTAGTTAATACGATGCATGGGTAAGGAAAACTAGTATTTGTAAATTGTAATGTTTATTAATAATATTCAAATATTTTTTATTATTTTAAAATTTAAATTTAAATTTAAATTTATTTAGGTAAGTTTAATATTTCAAATTTAAAATAAAATTTATATATATAAGATTATTAAAGCAATTTATAATTCTTAATATTATTTTTTAAGTAATCTTAAAAAGGATTCTATGAAAAATAGGTAACCAAATTATATAACTTTTTCTATTTAGGTATTTAAAATTTTTTTCTATTATCACTTTAGGTACCAACAACTAACCCTCGTTAAAAAAAATCTTTGAACCAATCAAATTATGACACGTAGTCTTTTTAATTAAATAAAATATTTAAAACTAAGATTCGATAAAATTAAATTAAAAATAAAAATATCATTTCTCAATCTCACTCCTTCCCTCTTCATCTTTTCTACAAATTTTTAAAATAAATTCTACTTCAAATTTCTCTTATTAAAACAAGCCCCCATTAACAATATTAAAATAAAGACTTAATATATTATTTGGTATCCGAGTTTGACACTTTCTTTTTTGATGTGGTATATGTGTTATTTTTCTATCCAATGTGATACTTGTATTTGACAAAAAATATAAATTTTGTTACCCAAAGGTAACAATGTTAACTTTTTAGTGTTTAATTCGATTTATAAGATTGATTTGATAAAAAATAATTGCTAATATTATTATGTTTTATTTTTTCATGATTTTTTAATAGAATAAATTTAATATTAATTGTGAATTTGTTTAATTTTACATTTAAATTGTCAAATACAATATCACAAATGTGATTTGATTAAAGTTAATTGCTACTATTATTAGCTAGTTAACATTATTAACTCTAAACCCCGAATTAAACACTAAAAAGTTAACATTGTTACCTTTAAGTACCAAAACATATAATGTAACATCCCTAACTCGTCTTCAATCAAATGACATCATAAAACCATTTAAATATTAATTCAAATACCATTATTCAATCCACACATTAAACATAGCATATATATTCACTTACATGCCTTAAATCGACCTTATAGTACCTTAAAAATAGTTTGGAAACAATTAGAGACTAATTTGAAACAAAACAGAAAAATATGAAAAAATTTGAAAACTTTGAAAATAAGGGCAACAAAAAAATTAGAACTTGCATAATTCTTTTTCTATATTGTATATGGGGCAAACAAAAATTGAATGATATTGTCACATCCCAAAAATCGGGGTTAGTAGAATCGAGTTTGTGAACCGAGAGAGAATGATCATGCCCTAATTTTTGAGATTATTTGTGCATTTTTAGGAGATAAATGAGGTATTAGTTTGTTGATTAAGTGTTAGTGAAATGTTTCTTGAAACCCAAGTTCAAATCCCAACCATTTTTATTATTTTGCAAAATTTGCATCAAACCCTAGTATGTGACACACCTTATTTTTAAAATAAATATTGCAAAATTATTTCGAAAATGAGGAAATAACCCAATGGTTAAAAAAAGGAAGCATGGAAGGGCTCAAAGTATCATATATAATGGTAAGTCTAGACATATTCGTCACGTATATAACATTATTAAACACTTACTCTCA
Organism: Gossypium anomalum; assembly: GCA_025698475.1. Lineage (NCBI taxonomy): Eukaryota > Viridiplantae > Streptophyta > Magnoliopsida > Malvales > Malvaceae > Gossypium > Gossypium anomalum. Next base: position 69,407,886 of record CM046957.1, on the reverse strand, counting down.
AATGGAGTAATTTCGATTGATTATGTAAAATCAAGGGAAAATATTGCGAATCTGTTAACGAAAAGTTTAACAAGAGCCTTTAAAAGAAAAGAAAAAGTGTTATAATGGTAACCTTACCTATAATTAATTGGAGATCTCAAAATTTAAATTTAAATTGGAGATCGCAAAATCTAAATTTAAAGGGAAAACTAAGTCATATTGCACTTTTGGTAGCACTTGGAAGTTATTATTATTTCTTGTCTACTCGTATGGTGAAAAATAAAAGTGCTAACTACAAAGTGATAAGGATGAGTCGCACTCTTAATGATTCTTATGGCTTGGTTTCCAAGTGGGGTATAAGAAGAATACTCTTAATGAAAAATCACTTATATGAATGAGAAGTGTGACTGTTTCTTTGAGAATTCCTAAAAGACTAAATTCTCTAAAGCATTCATGAAACTAAGAGGTGTTCAGGGCCAAAATGAGCACAATCACGAGAACAATAGAATTTCAAAGCAGAAGCTATGTGAGTATTATTGTCTTGCTTTACACTAAAAGTTTAGATAATTCAAGACATCAAATTCACTAATTAGCCGAATAAATCAAATGATACTTCACTAAGAAAGTTCAAAGTCCAAAAGTTACTTCTCCTATTGTAGTATTCTTCCAATACAATTTTCTCCCTACAAATCTTTGAGTCTTATTACTGGTAAGAAGATTTTCATTCATGTGAGGCTTGATGAAAATAGAAAACCTATGTGTATGAGACAATACTGTGTTTTCCTAAAGTAGCCTTAGTTCAAGATTTAGTTTACTATTGGCTTTGAACACAGAAGGTAGGTTTAAACCATTGTCACCTAAATTATGTATATATTTGAAAAGTACTTAAATATTTTTATTAAAATATGTGGGGGGTTGTTGGATTATTTTAATAAAAAAAATATTAAATGAAACTACTTCTTTTAATATCAAAGGAAATTAAGGAAAAAAATATTTAATGTAAGTTTAATTAGTGTTAACTTGCAATTTTTCTTTTAAATATAAATTGTTTCAATTTATTTTTATTAAATGCTTTTAAATTCAATGTTGGTTTAAGAAAAAAAATTGTTCCCACCCAGTACATCTTCTCTATTTATTTATCCATTTTTAAAAGCTAAGTTAAAAAAAAAAAAAAATCTTTATTTGTTTTAGCTGAGGATTATTATTGTGGAAAGGAAAATTAAGTTTTATTATTTCATAGATCTTCAGGAGGCATGTAACTCTTTGAGGTGGTGTTGTTGAAGCCCTCCAAGGTAATTGTATAAAAATCGTGTGCATTAAGTGACGGATAATTTCGTTGTAAGGGCAAAATGTTTAATTCTTGACGATAAATTTAAGCTTTCTTTTTATCAAATCTATTCCTGATTAGTAAGTGTGCAATTTACAAATAAATTTATTAGTATAATTATAATTATTTAATTTTAATGAAATTTATGAATAAAAAAATATTTATTATTAATTTTCTCCTAACAAAATATATATTAAAAGATACCAAAAGAAAAATATTTCTCTAAGATTTTTCTTCATGCAAGAATGGTAATATAAATGTCCAACGAATTTGTTCGAGTTATAATTTGAAAAGCTAAAATACAACACGTAGACTTAGAAATCTTAAATGATGTCATTATGAGGTAGAGTATACATGTATTGTACTCTTTTTTCCTTCATTGAAGTTTTGTCTAATTAGATTTTTTTGGTAAAATTTTTAATGAGGTAATATATCATATATATTAAAGACTTTTATCTTAAGTTTTAACGAGACAAATTATTTATCAATAGGATATTCATTTGGATAAAAACTTTGTTGTCCATTAATGTTAGAATCCTATGCCATGCATAATTGGGTTAATTATACCGTTAGTTACTTTAAATATGGGTTATTTCTATTTTGGTCATCTCAATTTTTTTTTTGGTTAATTTGATCATTAAAAAAGGAAATTGATAAAATTAGTCACTCCACCGTTAAATGGTAACGAAAGACTAACGATGTATTTATGCGAAAAATTTTGAGATGACCAAAATAGGAACAACTCTTATTTAAAATGATTGATGGGTAGTTTACCCTAAGTTTAGATTAACTAATATGAAAATGCACTGTTAGTCTTTTGTTACCATTTAATGATGGAATGACCAATTTGATTACTTAGTATTTTAGGTGACCAAATTAACATAAAAACAAATTAGACTGATTAAAATAGGACCAACCATATTTAAAAGGGGCATAATTTTGTTTTATGTATTTCTATAACGTGTGAATTAAGTGACACCCAAATTTTATAACGGTGTAAATTGATATACATGTTTCATTAATTTATAAAAACATATTTATTTATTGAGCTTATAGTGCACATATTTTGAAGGGAAAAAGGGAAACAAACAAGGCAGGAGGATTAAAGAAGAAAAACGTTTATTAATCGGCCTAGTTATTGTCAATCACCGTATTAAGCCAAATATATGGAAAGTTGGAAAGGGCTCAAACTTGCAATGCTGAAAGTGACTTCTTATTACATGGTGAAATCATCGGAATTATTGACAAGGACGACCAGTGGACTTCTAACATGGTGGAAACCATCCGACCAAACTATTTCTCCAAAATCGTATCTTCCTTCTGACTTTTTCAATGGCTTCAGAGTGATGTAATACGAGATTTCTTGCTTGGAGGGAGAAAAAATCAGCACCCTGGGCCAGATCACCACCTCCACCCCATCAGGCTCCTTGGCAACACCGAAATAAACTGTAGTTTTCTTCCCACATCCCACGTTTCTCACGGTCCTTTTGATGGTGATGGGGGATCGGAGATTCGGGACGCTGATGGATGGGTAATTTATGTTTGCGTTTGGTCCATGCATGTTCTTGCAGTTGGTATCGACCCCGGGAGAGGGCAGAACTATCCTCTCTATTCGTTCTTGGGTGTATCCCATGTTGCAGAGGAAGAGAATGTAATCACTGGTTTTCATGTCGTAAATAAGCCCTGGGTCCATTGCTTTTAAAGGGTTTATGTGGCCGGCACCCATATCGAAAGGGGTTGAACCTGCCATTGATCCACCAGCTAGAATGCTATCATGGCTTGCGTCTCTTGTATAAGCTGGGAAGGGCAAAATCATTGTCAGGGTACCCCAAATTTCTCTGTTTTTCACTTACATCATAAGAAAAAATAATAATGATAAAAAGTTCGTTAATCATATTCATCCCCTTATCTGCCATTGCCGTTAACTTGTGAGCATTTTAGGCATTAATGAAGATGTACAGTGGTGAAGCATGACCACTTACAGGAAATGGAAAGATGTTAATTGCATCACATTCGGATCAGTAAGATAAAATGGTGATAAAGGGCTCAAACCATGGCAGTGATGGTGGATACGAAGAACATGTTCTCTTGCTAAAAAGTAAAAACTTGTGCCGTATTTGTTTGGTACCTGTGGTCATGATGGCAGATCTAGTGGCAGCAGGCGACCACCCTGGATGGACAGATTTGAGAAGAGCGCCCACTCCTGAAACGTGAGGACAAGACATCGATGTTCCCGACTGAAAATTCCATCGCACAAGGCGGTCATCGCTCGGCTGTAAAGTCGGAGGAGTTTGTGGTGGCCATGCTGCTAATATGTTGATTCCTGGAGCAGTGATGTCTGGCTGCAGTTACATAAAAACCAAAAAGAAGAAAACCAACAGTTATTATTCTAATCATCATCTGGCCTGTTTCTTCATTACCACTGAAAGTAATCATTCATGTCAAACGTAAAATTAATTAAAAACAATCAAACAGTTAGCAACAACATTGAAACCTTTTATTCCTTTTGCTTTCAAATGCGAAAGTTGTGCATACCTTGAGAATGTCAGGTGATATTGAGCTTGGCCCTCTGGAAGAAAAGTACACTACGGTTGGCGCAGGTGACTTTCCAATGATTGTTTTACTCGGTGATATCTGAACTACAGGTAGCCTGAATTCAACAAAGATTTCATGATAGAAACCCTTTCAGCATGATCATGACAGAAATAATTGTAAGACATGTTTACTGTATATATATGTCAAGGAAGGAGAATAGAAGATGTGCATAGTTTCTGTTCTTTTGTTGAGATAAATTTGCATACTTGAGGGATCCTGCCAGATAGTTCCCTATTATAGTCCCCTGGTTAATGTCAACATGCAGTGTAGGGATATCATCGTCGACATCCGCAATTGGCTTGGTAAAGGGTTCGGCAAAGATCAAACCCAATCCTTTTGCTGTTTTAACGGCTACTTGTGCTATTTCATACACTAGTCCTGGAGTGTAAAAGCATAGGACTACTCTCCCAGTAGCTAGTTTTCGGTTCCAGTTCCCCAAGCTGCACACTCTGCACATAGAACACATATAGAAATTTCATGCAAGGGAAGTCTGAATTGATTATTTTCTTCAAATGATTAACCCTTTGTACTTTTGCATACAACATATATATATATATATATATCACTGACAGATTCAGGTAAGAGAGAGAGATCACCCATCAACGAAATAAGTGATTGCATTCGCCAGTCTGCCTTTGATTTCTTTGCTGATTATGCTTTGTCCCTAAGGAATTAAGATTAAATCAGTACAAGTAATACCATATGCACATAGTAGATAAAGGGAATGGCTTGGCACAAGTTGGTGATTTAATGTTCATGACATGCCTCAAACGGTAATGGAACCTAATCTTGATTCTTTTTTGTCTAAAATAATTCCTTTGTTCCTTGAGAATTTATTTGATCTGATCTTACGAGCTTACTATCTTTTTTAGAGTGTTTTGGTGTGCCCCTGTGCGGTTTTGCTCTCAAAGGCATTATTGCAGGATTATGGATCATCTTTGGGAACTTTGTCTCTAAGTTTGACTTTAGTGTTTTCATAGTTTATATTTTGTTAAGCATTGAACTTTTTTCTTGGCTTGTTTAGCTTTGGCTAGTGCTACAATCTCTGTGTTTTAATAAAACTCATTTTTATTTGTAGGAATTGTAGGTTTTGGCGAAAGATCATATCAGTTACCATTATGGTGAAGTTACTGTCAAGGACAATTTCAGTTGGAAAACTTCTATCAATAGTTGAAGCAGCTACGCAAAGGGACCATGGTGCAACATTTTGGACTAGAGATGGCTCTGGACCATCATTCCCTGCAGAGAACACTACAGTAATACCAAGTTGCATTGCGTGGAATGAGCCAATATCTGCACTTGATGCGAAGAATGGGGACAAAGGAGGCGTTGCACCAAATGAGGCTGAGATTACATGAACTCCGTCATGCAAAGCATCATCAAAAGCTGCTAAGATATCAGCTTCTGTACAACTCCCTACACCATTTATGCCCCAGCATATTTTGTACACTGCAACCCTTGCCCAAGGTGCGCCACCTCTAGCAGTACCTTGGCCAATTCCAAAGAAGCTAGCATTTTTTACTATAGACCCTGCTGCTGTAGAAGCGGTATGCGTTCCATGACCAAGAAAGTCTCTTGCTGATCTATATTCAGGGTTACCGCTCATGTTAAGAGGCCCATACTCTTGTTCAAACCCTTTGAGATAGTAACGTGCACCAATTAATTTGCGGTTACATGCTTTTGCAGGCTCAAACTTTTCTCCTTCAACACATACTCCTTTCCAAGATGATGGAATTGGTCTCATGCCAGCCTTTTCCTGGAAACTTCCAGATTCTGGCCATACTCCTTAAAGATTGAAAAACATTACAGACATATAAGGCAGGATGCCATTGAATATTACAGTATCTTTTTCTCTTTCTTTCCTTTTATACAACAATAATCTGTTTACATTTGTATAAAGAAGGAAGCTACTAACTAGTGCAGGGAAAGAGTTTATTTGAACTTGATATATAAATGAGGGAATATGTATATGCTGGTTGAATACCTGTATCAAAGATCCCAACAACTACGTCTTGACTGTTGGTGAATTCGATCGGAGTAACTCGAGTTTCATCCAGAGTAAGGCCAAGAAAATCCCAGCTTCTTGTTGTGTGCAACTTTAGTGTCTTGCTCCTGAAGACTGATACTACTTTGTCCATCCCTGCACGCAATATTTTCTTCTCTTCATTGCAACAATTCTTACTTATCAGAAATTTACTTCAGGAACTAGCAAGCTTTATATATTATATATAAAATGGAAAAGTTAGCTAATTACTAGCCAATATGGTTGCTTGAGATGAATTGAGCTTTGCTGAAAACCCCGAGAAACTATTGCTGTAGCTATAGAGGATGGACCGCTTGGCATCTTCTTCACTGAAAGAAATTAAGTTAGAGAAGGAATTTTGTAGATTAAAGACATGTTTACTATAAAATATACGAGTATTAGAAGCAAAAACCTGGCAAACACATCAGAGAGGACTTGAATATGAAGCTTGGAAGTCAGTACGGGGTCATGGAATTGGTTGATGCCTAAATAAACTATGTAAACCTGCATGGATAAAATAACATGAGATTAGTCAGATATTGAGATGATCATTTAAGTGGAAGAAGCACTTTATTGGGTATAAAATTACATGAGATGTGGATGTCGTGTGAGCAAAATAAAGTGAAACTGCAAGGAATAGGACCCAGAAGGATTGAAGATGATAAGTAGCCATTGTCTCCTATTGAATAACCATAATGTTAGTTTGGGGTTAAATAGTGTAGTAGAGGCTGACATTACTTTGAAAAATTGGTGGCCGGCCAAAGGATCGATGGTTATAGTGCGTGTTCTTGAAGGCTTTCAAAGCTGCAACAACACTGACATACCTCTTTTAATCCATCATTATATTTTCCCCTCAAAGTTAGTTGACAAAGATGAAATTAACAATCCCAATGGTCCTCTCACCACTTTGATATTCCTACTTGTCTAGTGTTGCACCTATATACATCAATGATATTAGGTTAGAATTAAAAGTAAAGACTACCTTCATAAAGCTCCACCAAATACCATGAATACCATAGAGGGCAATGCATGTGCCCTTCATCATTCTCTAGAATAATACCTTTGCACCAGCTTCACCTTTTTTATCTTTATAGTTGATTAAGCGACTGAGATAACTGCAATTTATCTCGTACCATTTGAAGGCATGTGTTTCATTTATAAATTAGCTTAGAAAAACTTTCTGCTTTCCTACTAATTCTACAAGTACCCGGAAACTATGCCCAAACCTAGTTGCTATTATGCATCATTGAAATCAATGTAATTATGAGACTAGCATAAATGTTGCAGAACTGTCATTATTTCAATTTCTTTCTCTTTTTCTCGAAGTGTAATAGTCCTGTTTTTGGTCTTTTCTACATCATTTGAGCCACTTTTTTAACCGTGAATAGTGCCTTAACCTGGTGATGCTTGGAAACGGGAATTTCCTTAGGTTATAGACTGCTTTAGTAAGGTTAATGAACATCTACAGAAAGGGTATGTTCAGGCTTGTACCAAATGCTTCCCTTTGAGTAGAATAATTAAGGCTCCTTTTAAGTTCATTCTTTCCTTGTAATCCAACTAAACTATAATCATCTATATGTTGTATGTGCTTCAATTATACCCCTATACATGAAGAGGGCAAAGCTTCAAAAATGGAGTCAACCTCATTACCTAGCTATTTCTAGAACGAGAATGTCATCTTGTGTGGTTGTCGAGACTTACAAAAATAAAATCGTACTATAAAAAAATACAAATTTAACATATTGTACTGAGCAAATCATGTCTATAGAAATCAATAATAACTTTTATCTTTTCAATTAAAAACAAGTAAAGTAAATAGAAAGAGGGAAACTCGTTTAAATTATTTCCCTAATCAGTAAACAACCTTAATATTTACGCTTAGGGTTTAGCTTACTGATAACATTAAAAACGAGAGAGACCTAATTCTAACTAACAAATACACACAAGCAAAGTTTATTTAAATTAGACTACGTACAACAAAAAATGCATATTTATCTTATATCCAACTAGGTTGTTTGCTACTAGTATTAGAATCAATAAAACAACTATAAATTTAACAATTCTAATTAATAAATGAATGCCACCCAGTTACAAAAGTGAGTGCCTTGGTCACTTATTAAAGCTCTCGAAATACAAAACTTGAAAAAAGAAAAAAGAATTGACAAAATCTACAACAACTTTAACATTGTTAGTTCTAGTCGCCTTAGTTTCAACGCACTTTGAAACACAATCAACCACTAGAATAATGTATAAATTACCTTGAGAGGGAGGAAAAGGTCTCGTAAATTCAATGCCCCATACATAAAAAAACTTCACAAGATAGATGCAGTGGCGCGGAGTCAGGGGTTGGCAGGGGCCCCGACTCCCTAAGATGAAAAATTTTCTATTTAGATCTTTTATAATTTATAAATTTTAAATTAGTGATGATAAAATTACACTTTGGCCCCCAAAATGATAAAATATTAATTTAATCATTTAAAAATTAAAAGGATATAAACTATTAAAATGGTGAAATTGTATTTTTACAATCATGAAAATATAAGAGTCACGAAATAAAGTTAGTCTGCAATCTAGTATCTTACAAGCAGTTCTCTAAGTACCAAAGTGTCCCCCACAAGCATATGTGTAATTGAATTATAACATAGAAGGGCCTAAAATATGTATGAAAATCAAACACTAAACATGCAAACTTAACTAAAAACATTATATTTCACTTAAAGGTTAATAACAAATAAAGCAATAAGAGTGTAAAATATATGAATTATAAGTACTTATCACATCTAGTGGATAAAATTGTTATCGTTGACAAAACTACTAATTTACAACAAAAGGGAAAAAAAAGAACATTATGCACTCGTTGAATCATTTCTTTGGTAGATTTTTTGCTAACGTATCGCTTAAATTGTGTTCCAATCGTGCTGAGTAATCAGAAGTTTATATGATCAAAAGCCTAAACTTACGAAGCACGTCTAATCTTCTGTACATACTTCACATCATTTAGGTTTTCACTTTATGAACACTCAGAGCTCCCTTTTTTACTGCTATAACTTCGGTTTTTTTCATGGCAGCCCATAATTGCATCTTAATGCAACATTATAGTTGATTCAAGTAAAACAGCCATTGTTTTCACTAGCAACAACAATAGGTTTACAATTCCTTAGGGAATTTAATTTAGTAGCATAGCTTGTGTTGTTAAACTTTTCACTTTTTTATCTTCTTTTCTTTTGTCTAAATCCATGTGCACTTTAAGCTCAAAGTTTCTATACAACTCCCCGGACAAAAGATCTTTTTTCCAATGTACATATTTTTTGCTGAATTGTTATCAACCCAAACATTTGCACTCATTTACTCCTGAAACTATGAAAGATTAGCAGTCTGCTAGTAATTCTATTCTTTTTAGCCTAAGATATGACCACCTTATTTCCCATCTTGGTTAAAATGAATACATGGATTCAATGGTGTTGGCTACAGAATGGCAGCCAATATAGTCACAATTTCCACCATCTTGATTCATGTTCATGTACATATAGTTTAACCTCTTAACTAAATACAACCCTTCAAACTCAAATGGATGTTTCTTATTTACTGAATGTATACTTTTTTTGGCTTGACAGGTGACTTATTCAATCATCCTGGTTGAAACGCATACCTAGGATCTGATGGAATTGGTCATGGAAGCAGTGACATCTAACTGTTCGGCTTGTCAGGATTTCACAAACAAAGGAGAGCCAAAATGATGAAAACAGAAAGGTAAGAATTATCATGCATATTTATCTGAAATTATACGTCTCTTTGTTGATTACTGATGAAGTGGTTCTCATAGGAAAAGTGGCATCATTTTCTGCTAAAAGAAGTTTAAAATTGGTTTATAACAAGAGTTTACATTCTTGCTAAAGTCCCACATGCCCAATCAATCTCTTATATATATATATATATACATTTGTTATGTGTAAGATCAATTGAATTTGGATTTTTAAGGGTATAAATGAGAATTTTCGTTGCAGATAAGTATACGAAGTGATTGCAATGTGTTAATGGAAGTGTCTATTTTCATTACTATTGCCTCAGAGAAATCAACTTATAATATTTGAAAGATTGACAATTTATTGAAATAAAATTTTGCGCTATATTGATATTGTAGAATAATTCAAGGCCATCTATAAAGATTAATTCACCTTGAAAAACATATCTTGGAGATTGTATTAGATCGATTGTACCAAATTCATTGGATCAATGATGTTGGATTAAGACAAAACTTGACAACTTATCTTTTAATAGTCCGCCTTACTTTGGTCATTATTATATTATATTTAGCTATTTTAGTTGTTTAAAACTAATTGTGATTAATCTTTATATGTTAACAAGTCTAAATTTTATTTATTTATTTGAGGAACTTTATTTGAGTGAGTGCATTTGAGTTAGTAAAACTTTTTGTTGTTAATTTTACAAGTTAAGTTCTTTGGAGAAGAACTTAGTGGTGAGAGGTTTAGTCTTTGAAGTACAAGAGTGATGATTCTTCATTAGGGTGTGTTAGAATTAAGATCATCAGTTGTATTAAATTCAAAAACAATAAATTCATCTCACTAAGCTAAACTTAGTAGATATAGGGAAACTAAACTGTATAAGCAATTTTGTTGTTTCTTGTTTTTATTGTTGTAGTTATAGTAGAAATACCCACTTCCACTGTCATTGATGCTTAAACTTTGTTTCTTGTTCAAAAATGTGTTTATTAAATTAGTGCAAACATCTTTTGTATTTACAATGAACTATTATTATAATTGCTATATGTTGATTTACCTAATTTTGTTATGGGTAAACTACATCATTAGTCACTAAACTATGGGTAAGTTTTCATTTTGGTCATATATGTGACAGCCCTAATTTGACCCTAGTCGGAAAGTGGTTTCGGGACCACAAAATCGAGTCGTAAAAATAATTAACCGTCATATTTGATGCTTATTATATGTAAATATGCATGTGTGTAAATTTCATGCTTGAATTTTTTTTTATTGTATGTGAATTTTATTAAATAGGACTTATATGAGAAAATTTAGAAATGTGCTACGTAAATGTTAAAGTGGCCTATTAATGCATGTTATAAAATGTTTGTAGTTGCATGTCAAATAACCGTTTTTGTTTATAGTGGCCGGCCATGATGAGGAATTTATATTAAAATAGATGTAAATAATTACTTAATGGTTGTATAATTGTATTTTGTTAAAGAATAATAAAAAAAAGGGATAAAAACAAAGCTTCATCTTTTTGGTTTTTCTTGGCCGAATTGAAGAAAGAAAGAGGAGAAGATTTTCGGTCACTTTAAGCTTGAGGAAGGTTAGTTAATTGTATTAGTTTTTGAAATTTCAAGCTTGTTTCAAGTTAATTAGCTAATTTCTTACATAGCCCATGTCAAAATTTTGAAATTTTGGTGATGATTTGAGCATTCGGTTTTGGTTATTAAAGGATGAGATTGGTTTATGGTCTTTATGTTTTATGAAGAATTGTTGAAGAGAAGGGTTTAAGTTAGTCAAGTTATAAATTTTAATACTCATGAGTACAATAGCCAAACGTAGATTTATTTAATGATTTGAACAAATGCCGTGTGGGTGTTTGAAATGAACGAAGTTGAGGTTTGATCATATTAAGGTTCGGCTTTGTGCATGATTATTAAGAGTTTGATTTTTTTTATATGATTATTGGAAGGTAAATAAGGTTATGCATAAGATAAATTTTTATATTCGACTTTTGTAGTTTATAAGTATGATTAATCCATTTTTTTTCCTTTATTTCGCAAATAATATATATATATAAAGTGATAAATATCAAGATTATTGTTGACTTGTGTTTAGTGAAATTCGGCCAAGGACTTTATGTGCATGCTTATTTGGTTTAAGTAAAGTAAATGTGATGGGTAGATATGATTAGGTTGTAGTTTATTATTGATTCGTTTTAACTGTATGAATTAGCTTGTAAATTGGTTTGGATATAGTAAATAATAAGCATGCTTGGTAGCGGTAAGGTTATTTGATAATATGTCGTGACATGAACTTAACTAGTCGAATGGATAAGAAATGAATTGGATATATATAGGTAATATTGACGAACTGCTTAGCATATGGGTTTGTATATTGGTTCGGCTACTAAGCTAGAAAATAATTGTTGGTAACATGGTATCTATGCAATTATGTAGATTCTAGGACTACCGTAATACGTTTGGGTTTAGCTATACATGCCATTATGTGTTTATTTGATAGTGTGGTGATTTCTGACAGTTAAAAATGTGTTTACTTATAGTAATGGATCCCGATCCCAACCGAGCGGTAGCTAATGATGTTGAGAGTGTAGCGCCTGCTCTCGCGCATGGGACAGCGCCGGTGGACTCTCAACCTATTGCTAGTAATCAGAATGATGAAGCTAGACAGACTTTTAATAGCGTGATGAATGATTGGTTCAATCAGTATATTCGAACTAATACGGCTGTTCCACAACCCCCACTCCCGACTAATACACCCCCTGCACCCGCGATACCTCTGGTAACTAATCAAATGAGGTTAAATAAGCCCCGATTGAGTAACTCAAAAAGCACGGGACTCACCAATTTAAAGCTACTGATACGATGATGCCGAGCAGCAAGTGAATTTTGGTTGACAACACTATCCGGTACTTGATGAACTATCTTGCACACCCGATGAATGCCTGAAGTGTACTATCTCTTTGCTACGTGATTCTGCCTACTATTGGTGGAGTACGTTGATTTCTGTGGTGCCCAGAGAGCAAGTAACTTGGGAGTTTTTCCAAACCGAGTTTCAGAAAAATTATATCAGCCAGAGATTCATTGATCAAAAACGGAAAGAATTTCTTGAACTTAAACAAGGTTCCATGACGGTTACTGATTATGAACGAAAGTTTGTGAGGCTTAGCTGGTACGCTCGAGAATGCGTTTCCTCAGAAGCTGTAATGTGTAAACGTTTCGAAGATGGACTGAACGAAGATATAAAACTGTATGTTGGCATTCTAGAAATCAGAGAATTTGTAGTACTTGTCGAACGAGCTTGCAAAGCCGAAGAGCTCAGTAAGGAGAAAAGAAAAGCTGATTTGGGAGCAAAAGAGTTTCGTAAGAGATCTTCGGGAAAGCCCTTTCAACAGTCCTCGAAGAAATTTAGAGATGATTTAGGCAGGTCTAAAGACACTTCGGGCTTTTCGAGACGAGATCGTGATCGACCCCTTGTGAGTACGCGAGTCACTTCGGTTGCCAGTGTTGGTAATGATCGTCGGGACAGGACAGAGTGCCAATATTGCGGTAAATAGCATTCGGGGAGTTGTAGATTCCATGACCGCTCCTGTTATAAGTGTGGATCAGCTAACCACTTTATCAAGGATTGTCCGAGACTGTCTGAACAGAATGTAAATCAGAGTGGGAAACCGGGTGTTACTACAGCTCGAGGTAGACCATCAAAAAATGCGGGGAATGCTAGTGGCAGTCAGAGAGGATCTAGAGATGTTACAGTGAGATCTGAGGCTCGTGCTCCTGCTAGAGCTTATGCTATACGTGCACGCGAGGACACTTCTTCGCCTGATGTTATTACCGGTACTTTCACTCTCTTTTATACTGATGTGATTGCTTTGATTGACCCTGGTTCTACTCATTCGTATGTATGTGAGACTTTAGCATCCAGTAAGACTTTACCTGTTGAGTCTACTGAGTTCGTAATTCGAGTGTCGAATCCCTTGGGTCGTTATGTACTTGTGGACAAAGTGTGTAAGAAATGTCCCCTAGTAATCCGAGGTTCTTGTTTTCCGACCGATTTGATGCTTTTACCGTTTGATGAATTTGATGTTATCCTCGGTATGGATTGGTTGACCGTACATGATGCAGTTGTGAATTGCAAAAGAAAAACTATTGATTTGAGGTGTGTAAATAATGAGATAATTCAAGTTGAGTCTACTGACTTGAACGCATTGCCAGCAATAATATCCTCGATGTTGGCTCAAAAACATGTGAGAAAGGGGTGTGAAGCATATCTTGCGTACGTACTTGATGACAAAGAGTTAGAAAAGAAGCTTGAATCCGTACCAGTGGTTTGTGAATATCCGGATGTTTTTCCCGAAGAATTACCGGGTTTACCACCTATTCGGGAGGTAGAGTTTGGCATCGAACTTGTACCTGAGACTACACCGATTTCGATAGCTCCGTATCGTATGGCACCAACCGAGTTAAAGGAATTGAAAGCTCAGTTGCAAGAGTTGACGGATAGAGGTTTCACTCGACCGAGTTTCTCACCTTGGGGCACACCAGTTTTGTTTGTGAAAAAGAAGGACGGAACCATGAGATTGTGCATCGACTATCGTCAGTTGAATAAAGTAACAATAAAGAATAAATATCCGTTACCGCGTATTGATGATTTGTTCGATCAACTAAAAGGAGCCTCAGTATTTTCAAAGATAGATTTGAGATCGGGTTATTATCAGTTGCGAGTTCGAGACGTAGATATTCCTAAAACTGCTTTTAGAATGAGATACGGTCACTATGAATTCTTAGTGATGCCGTTTGGGCTCACTAATGCCCCTGCGGTATTTATGGATTTGATGAATCAGATCTTCAGACCGTATTTGGATCGGTTTGTAGTTGTGTTTATCGATGACATTTTGGTCTATTCGAGAGATGAAACCGAACATGCTGAGCACCTGAGATTAGTGTTGCAGATTTTATGGGATAAGCAGTTATATGCTGAGTTCAGTAGATGTGAGTTCTGGTTGAGAGAAGTTAGCTTTTTGGGTCATGTGGTATCTGCATCGGGTATTCGAGTTGATCCGAGTAAAATTTCACCATACTTAATCGGAAGCCTCAGAAATATTACCGAGGTTCGGAGCTTTTGGGACTTGCTTGCTATTACGCACGATTTGTAAAGGGTTTCTCGATAATAGCCACACCAATGACAAAACTACTACGAAAGATGTTAAATTTGAATGGTCGAGAAATGTCGAAAAAGTTTCGATCAATTGAAAACTTATTTGATGAAGCTCGATATTAGTAGTGCGAAATTTATCCGGTAAAGAGTTTGTCATCTACGATGATGCCTCTTTTCTTGGATCAAGTTGTATGTTGATGCAAGAAGGCCGAGTTGTAGCTTATGCATCGAGGCAATTGAAGCCGCATGAGAAAAACTATCCGACTCATGATCTCGAATTAGCTGCCATTATCTTTACTTTAAAAATTTGGCGTCACTACTTGTTTGGTGAAAGGTGCCATGTATATTCGGATCACAAAAGTCTTAAATATTTGATGACTCAAAGAGATTTGAATCTGCGACAAAGACGTTGGCTTGAGTTGTCAAAAGATTATGAGCTTGTCATTGACTATCACCCGGGAAAGGCTAATGTGGTTGCGGATACTTTAAGTCGTAAATCACTGTTTGCTTTACGAGCGATAAATGTACACTTGTCTGTTTTATCCGATAATGTGTTAGTAACAGAATTAAAGGCCAAACTATTGTGGATTCATCAAATTCGTGAATATCAGAAAGTCGACAACGAATTGGTTGCTAAACAAGCTAAATGTGCTTCTAATGTGGAATCAGAGTTTCAAATAGACGACAATAATTGTTTAAGGTTCAGAAGTCGATTGTACGTTCCAAGAAATTCAGAACTTATTTCGATGATCTTGAGCGAGGCTCATAGTAGCCGAATGTCTATCCACCCGGGTAGTACGAAAATGTACAACGATTTGAAACGTCAGTTTTGGTGGCCTGGTATGAAACGAGATATTTCTGACTTCGTTTCGAAGTGTTTGATATGTCAACAAGTGAAAGCGGAACATTAAATGTCTTCAGGAATACTTCAACCGATCATGATACCAGAATGGAAGTGGGATCAAGTCACGATGGATTTTGTATCTGGGTTGCCATTGTCATCAAGCAAGAAAGATGCGATCTGGGTTGTCGTTGATAGACTGACAAAGTCGGCTCATTTTATTCCTGTACGTATGGATTATTCCCTTGACAAGCTAGCGGAAATGTATGTATCTCAGATTGTAATGTTACATGGAGTACCTACTTCTATTGTGTCTGATAGAGATCCGAGATTCACATCACGATTTTGGAAGAAATTGCAAGAAGCTTTGGGTACCAAGTGCATTTTAGCACCGCTTTTCACCCCTAGACTGATGGTCAATCTGAGCGGATAATTCAGATACTCGAGGATATGTTGAGATGTTGCATCCTTGAGTTTAGTGGTTCTTGGGAACGGTATTTACCTTTGATTGAATTCACTTACAACAATAGTTTTCAATCAAGTATTAAGATGGCACCTTACGAGGCTTTGTATGGTCATAAATGCCGTACACCGTTGTTTTGGACCGAGCTTAGTGAAAGTAAAATCTTCGGGGTTGATTTGATTAAAGATGCTGAGCAGAAAGTAAAAGTAATCAGTGAAAGCTTGAAAGCAGCTTCAGATCGTCAGAAGTCGTACGCGGATTTGAAACGAAAAGACATTGAATATCAGGTCGGAGACAAAGTGTTTCTTAAAGTTTCACCTTGGAAAAAAGTGCTCAGATTTGGCCGTAAAGGCAAATTGAGTCCGAGGTTTATCGGGCCGTATGAGATATCCGAACGAATTGGGCCAGTCGCTTACAGATTGATTTTACCCCCTGAACTTGAAAAGATTCACAATGTTTTTCATGTCTCGATGCTTCGACGTTATAGATCTGATCCTTCGCACATAATCAGTCCATCAGAAGTTGAAATTCAATCTGACTTGAGTTATGAAGAAGAACCGATTCGTATCCTAGCTCGTGAGGTGAAAGAGTTGCGAAACAAAAAGGTTCCTTTAGTAAATGTGTTATGGCTCAAACACGGGATCGAAGAAGCTACTTGGGAAACCGAGAACTCTATGAAAGATCGATACCCAAATTTATTCACTGGTAAGATTTTCGGGGACGAAAATTCTTTAAGTGGGGGAGAGTTGTGACAGCCCTAATTTGACCCTAGTCAGAAAGTGGTTTCGGGACCACAAAATCGAGTTGTAAAAATAATTAACCGTCATATTTGATGCTTATTATATGTAAATATGCATGTGTGAAAATTTCATGCTTGAATTTTTTTTTATTGTATGTGAATTTTATTAAATAGGACTTATATGAGAAAATTTAGAAATGTGCTAGGTAAATGTTAAAGTGGCCTATTAATGCATGTTATAAAATGTTTGTAGTTGCATGTCAAATAACCCTTTTTGTTTATAGTGGCCGGCCATGATGAGGAATTTATATTAAAATAGATGTAAATAATTACTTAATGGTTGTATAATTGTATTTTGTTAAAGAATAATAAAAAAAAGGGATAAAAACAAAGCTTCATCTTTTGGTTCTTCTTGGCGAATTGAAGAAAGAAAGAGGGGAAGATTTTCAGTCACTTTTAAGCTTGAGGAAGGTTAGTTAATTGTATTAGTTTTTGAAATTTCAAGCTTGTTTCAAGTTAATTAGCTAATTTCTTACATAGCCCATGTCAAAATTTTGAAATTTTGGTGATGATTTGAGCATTCAGTTTTGGTTATTAAAGGATGAGATTGGTTTATGGTCTTTATGTTTTATGAAGAATTGTTGAAGAGAAGGGTTTAAGTTAGTCAAGTTATAAATTTTAATACTCATGAGTACAATAGCCAAACATAGATTTATTTAATGATTTGAACAAATGCCGTGTGGGTGTTTGAAATGAATGAAGTTGAGGTTTGATCATATTAAGGTTCGGCTTTGTGCATGATTATTAAGAGTTTGATTTTTTTATATGATTATTGGAAGGTAAATAAGGTTATGCATAAGATAAATTTTTATATTCGACTTTTGTAGTTTATAAGTATGATTAATCCATTTTTTTTCCTTTATTTCGCAAATAATATATATATATATATATAAAGTGATAAATATCAAGATTATTGTTGACTTGTGTTTAGTGAAGTTCGGCCAAGGACTTTATGTGCATGCTTATTTGGTTTAAGTAAAGTAAATGTGACGGGTAGATATGATTAGGTTGTAGTTTATTATTGATTCGTTTTGACTGTATGAATTAGCTTGTAAATTGGTTTGGATATAGTAAATAATAAGCATGCTTGGTAGTGGTAAGGTTATTTGATAATATGTCGTGACATTAACTTAACTAGTCGAATGGATAAGAAATGAATTGGATATATATAGGTAATATTGACGAACTGCTTAGCATATGGGTTTGTATATTGGTTCGGCTACTAAACTAGAAAATAATTGTTGGTAACATGGTATCTATGCAATTATGTAGATATATATATATATATATATATATATATATATGGTATTTTAAGTATATTTGTCCATTTGATAAGGTTGACTAATAGTTCAAGTAAGGATTACTCTATTCGATATGTACATGAATTGAGGTAATAGGTTTGGTAATTAGCTTAAGACATACGGGTAATATTACATGTCCGATTATAAGTTAAACATTCGATAGTTGTGGTTCATTGGCTATAATGTTTGAATATCACTTTGGGGAAAAATATATGATCGGTTGCCTATTATTTAGTTTGAAATGAATCTTAATAAATTGATATTCGTATATAGTAAAGTTGGATAAGTAATTAAATAAATCTATTTGTTTTAACTAAGCTCAAGAGCAAAGAGGGTCTAAATCGATAGAGAGAAAGAGAAAGCGGTTGAGTAGCCTATCCATGAATGCTCAAAATATCCGAGTAAGTCTTTGAGTAATGGAACTTAGCTTATGATTTGATAAAGTAATTATATATACATATGAGCATAATAGATAATTTGTGACCTAATGGTTCTACTTGAATTACATGATGAAATAAATAAGTAGAGTATTTACTTGTAGCCGAATGGTTATAGAAATCTTGTGGATTAACAAAACGGGATCATGTTATTTGTTTAGGACTATTGAACCGAATGATGTATGGTTGATAAACATGCTGTAATTGTATTCGAGTATCAGGAATGATATCCAAATGTGACATGATATATGTGTGAATGTTAATCGGAGTTTAAATCCGAGCTTGATCTTGAAGGGCTTTTGAGCCAGTGTCATAACCGGACTTAGTTCCGAAGGGCCTTCGAGCCAGTGACATAATCCGAGCTTGGTCTCGAAGGGCCTTTGAGCAAGCATTAAGAACCGGGCTTGGATTCCGAAGGGCGACTGTGCCGGCATAATATTTGGGTTGAAATCCCGTAAGTATTCATACGAGAAATCATATAATATATGTTGAAACAATTTTAAACAAATGTGCTACTTACCGTAAGAGTACTAGGTATGTAATTTACTCTCGTTGAGAATATGATTATCTTTAGATTATTACTATGAAATTTGGTAGGGATGCTTAGACCATTGTTTAAAATCATTTGAACGTTCATGGTCTGAATATGATGTATGAGTTCCGAATTAGAGAGTTCAACTTCACAAATATGAGATGTATGTGTATATGCATGCAATTGATATGAAAATTTGAAATAAACGTATTCGGCTATAGGTTGAATTTAGTTGGATATATTGAATTCACCTTTGTGATATGAATGATAAAAGTAGTACCTTAGTTATATTTCTACTTAACCAAAGGATGAAACAAACACACTTAGATATTACTATGCCACTCTGTTAAATGATTTCATTACTTAAAACTTACTAAGCATCGAAATGCTTATTCTTCTACTTTAATTCTCTGTTTTATAGATTTTGTTCGTGAGCTCGGACTCGGGAGTTCCAAAGTTTAAGTCGTCCACACTATCTAAACCTATTGGTACTCATATAAATGAACCTTGATAATGGCATGTATAGGATTGACTTTGGTGTTAGTTACATATCTTTTGGTGATGTATATATCTATAGCCATGCGAAAATGGCTTGTTAAGTTACTATATGCGTTACACATTAATGTGTATGTGTGGATGATAATCGATCAATATTTTAAATGTTTTGATGTGAAGAAAATTTAGAAATGAATTAAGGTACCTATTAGCTTGTGATGACTCCTTTGCATATTGAATAAATGAAAATTGGTTTCATAAGTATGTCATCGGGAATTACCTAATTATGGTTAAATGAAATTGGTGCTTGTTTGGTAATATTCCTTACCCCTCCGGTGACGGATACGGGTTAGGGGTGTTACAATATAATTTTAAAAAGTTGCAATTTGGTCATTGAATTATTTGAAAATTTTCATTTAATTCACTGAACTACTCAAAAGTTTTTATTTGAGTCACTAGCTTAACTTTTTTTTTTTTAAAGTTTTGCCAACGAGCTCCAAACGATGATTCAATGATCAGTATGGTGGATCAATATCCATCAACAAGTAGAAGAATATACCTTAGATCCAAGTCGATTTGACGGTCAGTGTCAGAGATCAAAGAAAAAAGTTGTTTGAATTTTGATTTGTAGATTCATGACATTTAAAGCTGTTTCATGATAGAAAACTGAACTATAGAAGAGAAGGGAAAAGAGAATTTTTTATTGATGTAAACAGTGTGAACAGAGAAATCTATATAGCATCAATTTTAACAACCCGCTAACTTAAATGAAAATTTTTTTGTAGTTCAGTAACCAAATTATAACTTTTTTTAGTTAAGTAACCAAAACAAAAACTTATCCATAGTTTAGTGACTAATGATGTAGTTTACCCTTTTATTATTTTTCAAATTAACATTATAGCTTAATTTCTTATATAGTTTCAAATTTGTATATTATTTTAAAATTAAGAGAAATTATCATTAATAAGTAAAAATAATTAAAAATAAGTTATTTAAAAACTAATTAAGGTTTAAATGTATATAATCACATTCAACACATGTGATGGAAAAGCTTTTGAATTGACCAAAATGCATTTATTTTCCGTCATATTGTTAATTTTACATTTTAAAATAATTATAATACTTAATCTATACTTATTAGTTAAAAAATGAAATAAAATAGAGGGAGTGATAATTATGCATTTAAAAATAATTATAATTTAAATAGAGTTATTATTTGAATAGAATTCTAAGTATATTAATTATTAATTAATTTTGTAACATCTCATGTTAAACCTAAAGAAATTATTTTCAAGTAATTTTCAAAATTATTTATACACTTAGAAAAATTTTATGAAGAAAAAAAGCTCCTAAAAAGCCTTTTAAAACCCATTTTGGTTTAACTTGGGTTGTAGTTCATGTTGGAAAAAAAATCCGATTTGAAAACAGTTTTTTTGCACAACGAAAAATTAAAATTTTGAAAACTGATTCAGTTTATGATATTTATAACAATAAGCCTTAGACTGAATTCATACATGTGTTTTCAGATAGGTGGATCTTTGTTGTTCCTGACTTTCAACCAAATGATCTTCTCCGCTTTTCTTGTACCACGAACTGCTTCAAGTATAAACTCGAACAAATCGAATCAAACACAGAACTAGAAATATTTTATTTATTTTCAGTGGGACAGTAAACTATCTAGATAGAAACTGGTAGAATTGCAATTCCCATAAAATGAAATTTATTCTTAAAATAAATTTTCACTATTTTATGCGAGAATAGCAATATTGAAAACTTCAGAGAAACTAATACTTTCCTCTTTTTGTTGTAATTTGAAACCTACTAGTGCCATCTATTTATAGGGAAGGTTGGTAGAATACAAATAATATTATTTTAATAGAAAAAATCTCCAACTCCTTATTATTTAAGGATAGAGGCAACAACCCTAGATAGGAATACTAAGGTTTCACGTCCCATGTATTCCATAAAAGGGGAGTTGAGTCTCTCCTGTACTAAATCCAATTATATTTGCTTCTTGGACTTTAACCCAACACTTTATAATTTAATTTAACTCAGTGCATGTTTTTCTATTTCTCAAATTAAATATTATTTACTCAATTAATTTAAAAAATTAATTTCTCAATTAAATAATTATCTCAACCCAATTCTATACTTACCCTTAACCTATTAGCACGAACTTCTTTTTAATACAGGACAGAATATCAAAAAATTCAAATTCTTACTTACTCTTGTGGCGGTTACTATACACCCACACGTATACGCCAAAACAATCTTTTGGGCGGATAACATCACGCTAGACAAACAATTTACTGTTATACACCGAAACTTTGGACTCGCTAGATCTGTGGTGTTACAATTTGTCAATTTTGCTGCGAAGTGTCAGGGTTATCAAACTATGCTAAATGTGAACCCCAGTGATTGGCAAACTGCTTTCTGCGAACTCTTAATGAATTTTGATAGACTGTCCAAGTAGAACCCTACGAACCGTGTTCGTAATATCTAAGTATCTAAGGGGAGGTTCGTGAAACTTACCCTATTTAAAGAAGCATTACTCTGCGAAAACTAAGATGTGCGACCTAAGCAAGGATGCGAACCCCAATGCCAAATAGTTGAACAATTGTATATTGTTATACGAACTTAGAGTTTACCTGTTCTTAATTCCCTTCTTCAAATATTTATGACTTTAGGAAAAAAGTAAGTTAAGTCCTTGCAAGCGAAGTAGGTTCGCATGTTATTGCTGCTGCATATCATGAACCAAGTGAAGTGAGTTCGTGAGCTTGTGCTTTCTTAGACCTATACATGTTACTTTATTTCAACTTGTGGTGTGTTGGAGGTTAGGTTGGGTGATAATGGAGAGTTACTTAGGTGGCTAATGCGGTGTTCCATAGCTCGAGTTCGGCGACCGAAACGGGTATGAGGTGTTACAAGGTTAACTTAATTTCAAACTTAGTCCTTGGCATAGTCTAAGTTCACTATCTAATAATCTCTTTAATTTCAAGTCTAATTCATCAATTTCTCACTAATGACAACTTGCTAAATATCTAAAAATTGAAGAAATTGATACATGGGCTAGCTAAATCAAGTTCCTATGATCAAGAATTTACAAAAATTTGAAGAAAATAGCTTGATTACCTATGAAAATTGGATGGTCAAATGTGTTTAGAAGTTAAAGTTTTTCTTCTCATTTTTATTTCTTTAATGGCTTACTTCTTGGGAAAGAAGTTGAAAATGTCATCTTCCCACCCACTAATTTGGCTATTTGATGTGAGCATCAAGGCCCAATCAAGGGAGCATGGATATGATGGGCTAACTCTACCTTAAGGCCTTATTACAAGATTGAAAGCTAAGCAGCTTAAGTCCAGATTGAATGTAGTGGTTAAAGAGTTTGTGACGAAGGCCCTACAAGCTTATTTGAAGGAAAAATGATATAAAGATTCAATTTCTTGGCCCAATTCTATCATATATAAAGGTTCAAGAATTCAAAGAAAACAAGATTTTGAATCTTAGTCTTAGAAACCACATTTTGGAGTTGGAATGACATGGATCACACTGACAAGCTTAAATGAGCCCAATCTTGCAACAAATGGATCTAGCTTGCAAAATCAACCCATGGGGACGCCCATAAGCTCATCTTGAAGTTTCAGCTATATTTGAGTCTATTTGGATCACTTTAGGACTTAGTTTATATTTTTCAGTTTTAATTTGGCCCAATTTGTTAATGACCTAACTAATAAGCTTATTATTAGTCAAGTCAATTTAATTCCAAGTAAATTTGGTCCATGCACAAAGCCATAAAGCTAGATAAATTCATTTGGTTTATCTAAGCTTTATCTATAAATGCATTTTAAGCTAAATTTTAGGCGTCTGTCTTCCACAATTTTAGGGATTTGTTTAGCTAAATTTTAGGCATTTGTCTTCCACAATTTTAAGGGTTTGTTTCTCTTTTATCTAGTCTCCTTGTAGTATAAAAGGAGTGCTATCAACCATCTTTGAACACTTTATGAGTTTTTATTAATAAAAATACTCTTTGAGTTTCTTTTTTGCAAGATTTGTTCTTGTTTGTTTTAGAAGTTGTTCAACACAATCTATTTAGATTATTGGGGATCATCTTCAAACTTCGACTTGCCAAGAATTCTTTCTTGGAGGGGAGATTAGAACTGATTGAAGGGAGTTGTTGGATCTTTTGTTCTAAAGGTTTCTTAGGGCACCTATTCAACCATCCATTCTCCATCTTCCATCTTCAATTTCGTCCACCCAACATCTTTTCATTTCTTCTTTAGTTTTACTTGTTGTTTACTTTATTTATTGGCTTTCTTAAATCTAATCACTTCAATTTCAATTTTTCCATGTTCAAGAATCCAAAAATTCACTTGGTATTAAGGCTACAATTTCCATTCAAGTCAATCTAGCGCCTTAAGTCAAATTTGAAACTTGAAAGCTTTAGATCCTATTCCGCTGTCCTATATCACTATTTATAGTTTGATTAACATTTAATTAACTTAATTAATCACAATTAGTTAATTTGTAATGGCCTAAATTCAAGGTTATCGGAACAGTGGTTTCGTAACCACAAATCCGATTTAAAGAGAAATTTATTTTAATATTTTTGCATGAAAATTTATATGATAGGAAAGTCGTATAAAAATATTGATAGAAAAATTTTATCGATTTAGTGGCTAGTTAAAAAAAAAATTATTGAAGAAATTAGGTAAAAATAAGTTATCGAGACCTCTATCTCGTAAAAACCGAGTCGAAAATAATTTTATAAATATTTATGAAATGTTATTAATGTGGTATTAAAATTTCGTTAGGAAATTTTAATGTTTGGGTAATCAATTAAATGAAAAGGACTAAATTGTAATAGGTGTAAAAGTTGCTAGAGTGATTAAATAGCTTAAGAGTCTAATGAGAAAGGATTTAAAGGAAATTAGACCCAAAAGTTATTTGGGCTGGACAGCAAGGGTATGAAATCAGCAGAAAAATTGAAAAATTAAGGGTAAAATTGGAATATTGCAAAATTAACTAAATAAAACTAGGACTAAATAGGAAATATCTAGATTTCTCTTCATTTCTCTTCAATTCCAGCAGCTAAAAACGCCATAGGAGGGTTCTCTAAGCTGGTATTTCATAATTTTTGCACCAAGTGAGTTAATCCTTGCCTTTTTCTTGTAATTTTTGTGTTTCTAAGACTTTTACAACTAGGTCCTACTATTAAATTGATTAGTTTTGATTTCATGGATGAAATTGAAAATCACCATGGTTGAGTGCTGTAAGTTTATGATGAAATAGAATGAAATTAAAGCTTTAAATTGTTTATGAGATGATTTTATTAGGTAATTTCAATGGAAATTGATTTTTAGGACCTAATTGTGAAAATTTTTGGAATTAAAGTATATTTCTGAAATTCTGATTCCTAAAAGTTCTAAACTAGTTTAAGGTGATATAATAGAATGTTAATTGAGAAAAATCAGCTCAATTGAGAGGCTAATTGAGTAGGGACGAAAATTATCATTTATTAAAAAAGCTTAGGGAAAAATGGTAATAAACAGCTTGCACTAAAACAGTTTGGACAGCAGCAGTAGACTAACTTTGAAAAATCACTAAAAATTGTAGGAATCGAATTAGAAGATGAACAAAATATGAAATTAAATCTTATTGAGTCTAGTTTCTCATAGAAGAAATATTGTAAGCAATGGATTTGTAAAGTTTGAGATATAATGAATTTTGTGAGACAATGTCAGAATGAATTCGGGTTCCCCTGTTCTGACTTTGAAAAATCATAAAAAAAATGAAGAAAAATAATTAGGGGTTTAAATTTATATTTATAGAATCCTGAGTGAGTCTAGTTTTAATAGAAAAAAACTAGAATATCATTTGAATTCTGTACAAGGAGATAATTAATTTTTAGTGAAGAAGAGTCAGAACTGTCAGACAGCAAAACAGGGGTGACTTTAAAGAATAAACTGTACTTATTGGCTAAACCAAAAATCCTGAAAATTTTATGGTAAGAAGATATATGAGTCTAGTTTCAGGGAAAATTAACGGATCTTAATTTGGAGTTCCGTAGCTCAAGTTATAAATAAATTTAGTGACTATGACTCAAGTAGACAGCTTTGAATGAACTATAAATAATAGTTGATTTATAGAGAATGTTGCATATGAACATGAAATGTATTAAATTGATAATTAAATTTATTTATTTAGATCCAGAAGATTCAAATACGAAGCTAGATCGAGGAAAGGAAAAAGTTCGGGATTAGTAGATTTTTATTGTTTACAAACAAGTATCAAGGTAAGTTCATGTAACTTGAATTATATTCTTAAATACTTGAAATGTATGTTATTGGTGTGAATATTATTTGAATGTTCATTATATGGAAATTGATGAAACATTGACATATTTGATAAAAGGAAGAAATCCGGTTGAATGAAAGGAAAATTCGATGGATCTCTGAAAAGGAATTGACGGTAAAAGGATCTAGCCCGACGGGTGATCCTATCTGATATAGCCCTCCCAGAAGAATATGTGGAAAATGGATTTAGCCCGGACGGGTAATCCGAATTAGGTCTGAATTTAGCTTTGGTGTAATTCGGATCCAAGCTCATTAGAGTAATTGTCGTTGCAGATTTAGCTTTGGGTGGTAATCCCGACAATACTCTATGAGTTTATATTGCGAGATTTAGCTGGGACCGTAATCCCATTGCAAGGTTGAGGTTCATGCGAGTGTGCTCTGAAATGGAAATGTGCGCACATGAATATGAATTGACGGACAGAAAATGTACACTAAAAGTGTACCTCTGAAAAATCCATCAAATTCCGAGTAATTCAACGGGATAAATGTGGAAAAACAACAAGGGAATAGAAATCATAGTATTGATGAGCTCATCAATCATGATATATATTATTGATACATAGAAATTATTGTACTAACTTGAATGTTGAGTTTGTGCATGTTAGGGTAATAATGCATTGAATGGATATATGTAATGTTTATTGTATTGTACTGAAAATATTAGGTAAGTGTAATTCTTGTTACATGAGCTTACTAAGCACAAAGTGCTTACCACTGCTTCCTTTTCTCTGTTTTGTAGTGTTAAGAGCTCGGAGGTCGGATTTGGTGGAGACACATCACACTATCAACCTCGGGATTTCGGTAAATAAAGGAACTTTATTTTGGGAATCAATGGCATGTATAAGCTAACAAAGTAAATGTTAACGTGAAATGAATGTAAAGTTAGCCATTAGTATGGCTAACAAACCTAGTTATAGATATGTGATGACGTTATCTTATATAAATGCATGAATCTATCATGAAAATATGTTAAATTGATTTGATTGATGTGGATTGGTCTCGATTTAATATTACAGGGAAGTTTAGATATTTATAAAAGGGCTATATTGAATAAAAAGAAAAAAAAGAAAAAAAAATTTAATTCGTAAACTCCAGTAATGCCTCGCACCCTATTCCGGCAATGAATACGGGTAGGGGTATTACATAATTAATTAAGGTTTATTTATTTATAAGATTAAGATTAGGTGGAAATCATTATCTTCCACTATCACATGTTTATAAATGGCTAAATAACCATTTTGGACCTTTGGGTAATTTCTATTTAGATCCTAAAGCATTTTCTTAATTAAAACTCAATAGTGATTAAACTTTTATAATTTAGTCCCTGAGCTTAATTAACGATTTTATTGGTTAAATTGCTTAATCAATCTTTAATATATTTTCATATTATTTTTTTTAAATCTTCCTATTTTACATTTATGGACTCGATTTATAGAAATGGGGTTTTGAAACCATTTAAAATCGGGTCGTTACACATCGTACTATGAATTGTGTTGAGTATAGGCTCGAGCCACACAAAAAAAATCACAAAAAGAAACTATTTACTTACTTTCAGTAGGAAAGTAAGTCATCTTTATAAAAACCAAAAAAGATCGTAATTACCAAAAAAATAGAATTTATTTAATAAAATCTCTACTTTCTGGCAGAAAAACGATAACTCTAATAATTTTGAAGTCTATTTTTAGGTCAGTTGGTGCTCTCTATCTATAGAGGGAAGTACAAGAACTATGGTTGAATAAAGCCTTTGTAAATAATATTAATTTAACACTCCTATTCTAACTAAAGTAAGAGAGGGCGACACACCCTAGTAAATTACTAGGGTTTCCACCCCACATGTTACATGAAGGGAATTTTAGATCTCTCATGTATTAGCTCTAATTATATGTGCTTATTGGACTTTAATTCTGTAACAGCTTAATTTTTAGTAGTGCCGGAATAGTGACTCGAGATGACTAAATCCGACAAATGAGTAGGAAATATTATTAATTTATTGAGTATAAGTTAAACGTGAAGTTAAGAAAATTTTTGAAATAGTGAATAGTGTACTAAAAATGTATATATTAAAATAATAGAATTGAAAATAAGGTATTGAGACCTCAGAAATTTTAAATCGAGCCATAAATATTTTTATAAATATTTATGGAGTGTTAATAAGTTAGTATTAAAGTTTCGTCAAGAAATTTTAAAGTACTGATAGCTAAATGAACAAAAAGGACTAAATTGTATCAAATGTAAAATTATGGGAAATGATTAAATAGCTTAAATGATAAAAGAAAGAGGGTTTAAAAGTCAAATAGACCCAAGGTCTATTTGGGCTGGACGGCAAGGGCGTGAAATCAGCAAAAAAATAAGGAGAATTAAGGGCAAAATTGGAAAATTACAAATTTTACTTAATAAAGCTAGGACTAAAGTGGAATTATCTAGATTTCTCTTTATTTTTCTGCATTATCATCAGCAAAAACACCATGGAAGAGTTCCCTTAAGCTGATTTTTCATATTTTTATTGCAAGTAAGTTCAATTCTTGATTATCTCTTGAATTTTTTGTGTTTTTGTGACTTTTACAACTAGGTCCACTTGTTGAATTCATTAGTTTTTTATTCCATGAAAGAAATTGAAAGTTGCTATGAATATGTTCTGGAAGCATATGATGATTTTCCATGG
The DNA here is from genome assembly GCA_025698475.1 of Gossypium anomalum. Taxonomy (NCBI): domain Eukaryota; kingdom Viridiplantae; phylum Streptophyta; class Magnoliopsida; order Malvales; family Malvaceae; genus Gossypium; species Gossypium anomalum. Next base: position 69,379,173 of record CM046957.1, on the reverse strand, counting down.
AATTAGAGCTTTAAATTGTTTATATGCTGATTTTATTGAAAGAATTGAATAGAAAGTGAATGGGACCTAAATTGTAAAAGGGTTTGAAGTTGGAGTTTTATGTGGAAATTCTAAATTTCAATAGTTATGAAATAACTTATAATGTCTAGGAAAAGTATTAATTGAGAGAATTGGCTTAATTGAGAGGTTAATTGAGCAAGGACTGAATTGTATGAACTGTGAAATTTGGGGCAAAATAAAAATTAACATTTTACACTAAAACAGTTTTGGACAGCAGCAATAGTCTAACTTTTAAAAATCACCAAAAATTGTATAAATCGAATTAGAGGATAAATAAAATATGAAATTAAATTTTATTGAGTCTAATTTCTTATAGAAGAAACGGTGTAAGCAATGGAATTGTAAATCATGAGATATAATAAGTTTTGTGAGATGATGTCAGAATGATTTCGGGTTCCCCTATTCTAACTTTAGAAAATAATCAAAAATTGGAGAAAAATAATTATAGGCTTAAATTTATATTTTTAGAATCTTGAATGAGTCTGTTTTCAAAAGAAACAAACGAGAATATCATTCGAATCCTGTACGAGGAGATAATTAATTTTTAGTAAAGAAGGGTCAGAACTGTCAGACAGCAAAACATGGGTGACTTTAAAGAATAAACTGTACTTATTGGTTAAACCAAAAATTCTAAAAATTTTATGGTAAGAATATATGTGAGTCTAACTTCAGGGAAAATTAGCGGATCTTAATTTGGATTTCTATAGCTCAAGATTAAAATAATTTAGTGACTATGACACAGATGGATAGCTTGAATATTCACATAAGTAGATAGTGAAAATTATGGATAATGTTACCTACAAGTGTGTTATTTATACTAAGGATGTGGATGGAGAGGAGGAGGAGGAAAATATACATATATGTATGAGTGACTTGTGTGTAAATTGATCACGTGCCCGATTATAATCGATAAATGTTGAATTATAAATGATATAATATTTTATTTGGAATATTTATTATGAAATTATGATTATCGCTATAATACAAAAATCGAGCTTGTGGGTTTATATAACTAAATTTTAGTGACCATTTGTTAATATTATTAAATTTCAATATTATTTTATGAATGGTGATTAATATTTATGTATGTTAATTGTTGAAAATAAGTAAATTATGTACAAGAGTTATGAAATTGAACTGAGTATTTCAGAGGAATGGAACCCAGGAAATGAGTACGATCTTTCAGTGAAAAAGATGAATTGACGGTAAATTATCCAAGTAAACCGATATTCAGCGTTTGTTGCGAATTCTCGTGTTTGCTTTCTGTTTAGCTCCTACGAGCTTTCGTTAACTCATATGAGTTTTAGTTAACCCTTTTGGGGTTTCAGTTCAGCTCTGATGAGCTTCAGTTAGCCTTCGGGCTTCCGTTTAGCACTTATGTGCTTCAGCTAGACTTCGGGCTTCAGATCACGATGTATTTAAATCCGTAAGCCGTCCTTGAATGGACAAGTTGGTAAGTCGTAAATGTAACGTGTGGAAAAAGAAATGTAAGTAATGTTATCATTATCATTATTGAGCTCAATTATGTGATTTCGTCATTTAGAGATTGTGTTTGACAGGATATGTTAGTAAATTATGAGTATGTGAATCAAAGTGATAGAATTTAAACACCTAATGAGGTTGAGCTCATTCACATGAATTTGTCATTTGAAATTGTGATTGATAGGAAGAAACAGTGAATTGCATGCTTATGAATGGTTACACATAATTATCTGAAAAACAAGAAAAATGACGGTTATTGATATATGGAGACATGAGACATTGATATATGAATGTGGATTATGTTTGATAAATGTGTTCATTCATAATTATGGAATTATGTACCTCATGTGTGCTATTTACATAAAGATGATATTTCAAATACTTTGGTGAATAAAGCTTAAATATGAAATAGTATGAAATCGAGACAAGTTGTTATGAAAATATATTTAAATTATCTGTAAGTGTTTCGTACTCCTCGGTAATGCCTCGTACTCTATTTCGGCGACAGATACGGGTAGGGGGTGTTACAAATTCAATACTTTATAATTTAATCAAATCTAATACTTATTTTCTATTTCTCAAATTTAATATTATTTATCCAATTAATTAAATTAATTGAATTAAATATATTAATTTCTTAATTAAATAATTTTCACAGCTCAATTCTAATTCCATTAAAGTCATAACAACTTTACTTAAGAAAAAAATCTATGAGGAAATATACTTAATTTACTTATTTAAGAGGTTTATAGTGGCTAATTAATTAAATTCCATTTTCAAACTTTAATTAATTAAATAATAATTTAAAAAACCTTAAATTAATTCTCAATTCATTTTCATTCTTAGCGAGAAAACGCATTCATTTGTAAGTGCGATCCCTTTCTCTCACTTCATTGTTTCCATTCATTATCCCTTTCTCTCACTTCATTGTTTCCATTCATTCTTGTTCATTTCTATCAACTTGGTTTTACATGCAATTCATTTTTAGTTTAAATGAGTTAGCGGAGGGATCGATTGAATAAATATAATTACGGCTAAAATAATTTAAAATTATAATTCAGCTTTTCATCTATTAATTTTCTATTAATTATAAACTTATTTAGTCACGAAGTAATTCTACTAAAGTATCATGACTGAACTTTTCTTAATTATATAGCATTACAAAAGTTATTTAATAAGTGATTATCGAATGGCCCTGTCATAAGTATGTTACGCTCATAGGATATTCTTAATCTCTTCGGGATAAGTTCGTTCTCCAATATGATCATATTTTATCTCATGATAACAATTACATCTCTTTCATGAAAAGTCAATTACTACCAAATAGTAATCAAGTCATTTATCACAAAGACAAACAACCCGTGTTTACGTTTACTTTTCATCTATCATGTAATGTTGATGAGAGAATATTATTTACTCTTTAGCTGGGCTATGAATTCCACTATTGTGGAATGATGCTACATACTGCTAAAGTCATATACCCAACACAACAACTTTCAGTTCCTCATTTATTTAAACTCGGACTTTTACTTTAATCACAGTATACGAGCCATGCATACATAGTCTATTATTCACTCAAGAGAAATGTATGCTATACTATTAATGTCATAAGTGAATAAATTCATAAACGACTTAAAAGTAGCACTGTTAACTTTTTAGTGTTTAATTTCGGTTTAGAGTTGATTTGATTAAAATTCATAATTAACTAATAATATTAGCAATTAACTTTCCTCAAATATACTCTAAAATTTGAATTAAATCGCATTCATTGGATTGAATTTGACAAATTAAATGCAAAGTCAAACAAATTTACAATTAATGCTAAATTTATTTTATTAATAAGATCATGAAAAAATTAAACATAATAATATTAACAATTAACTTTCATCAAATCAATAATAAAACTCGAATTAAACACTAATACTACGTTTGGTAAGAGTATTATATTTTCATCATATTTTAGTATACGAATTAGCGATGAACTAATTTCAAATGATAATTTTTAATTACTCACATGACTTGTTTAAAAAAAAAAAAAAAAGAGGGATTCCGATTTGAAGCTGTGGGTGTTTTTTTTTTTTTTTCAATTTAAGTAGGAAAATTTGTAATGATAAAACTAGCGAGGCTTTCCCTTTCTTGTCTTTTCACCCTCCATGCCTCTCTCGCTATATTTAAACTGAGGAGAATATTAATTTTGTTTTATAATTTTTTTATGATTAGTAATAAGCTTTAGGTAATTTTTCATTTAATTAATTATAAAATTTTATAGAAGTTTAAACTAAGTTTTCCCACAATTAAATATTTATTATTTTCACAAACCAACAAATATATAGTAAAATTAAGATATATATATATAGAGAGAGAGAGAGTTGATTATTAAGAAAAAAAATAAATAAAAAGATAAAAAAAATATTAATGTGAAACAAAGATATATTGGTCTCTCTACCTAAGTGATGTACCACCTCGGCCATTAGAATATAAAGTAACAAAATAGATGAAAAAGGAATGGTTGGTAAGGTGGTTGCAAAGTTGATTTGGATGGAGTAGAGTCGGTTGGTGTATAGTATTTTTCAAGGGAATGTCTCAAATTATTCATAAATAAAAAGATATTGTGCTTCAATACACTCAAACGAGTACGGAGAAAGCTTGAACCAAGAGATATAGATTAATCGTGAAAATGAATGGTGGGATGATAAAAAAAAAAAAGTGCGCACTAAATAAAAATCCCAATACTCATTTATTGAATATATTTTGGATAATGAAAGGTGGGATGATAATATAAAAAAGCGCACTAAATGAGAAAAGCAGCGAAAAATTCACACTACCCTTTTTGAATTATGTTTGGAGAATGGAATGGTGGGATCATAATAGCAAAATGCGCACTATATGGGAAAAGCACCTAAAAACCAAAATCAACCAAACAACACTCCGCTTGTGGGCCATCTCCGCCATAGCTATTGCACAATTTCTCTTTCATCAATATTTTTGGAACATTGCTCTGTTTCCATGATAATACAGTCTTCTGGGTTTTATTTTTTTACTTGTGGTTTAAATAAATTTGGTTTGCTTTGGCTGTCTTTCTGGTTTTTGGCTCTGTGATGGGGAATTGTTGGTGTAAGTGGGAGCCTACCATATGCAAAAATCCCAAATCAGGTTTGTTTATTTCTCGTTTTCTACTTAAAATCGAATTAAGTGTCATATACACTTTTTGTTTTCATGCCATCGGATTTTTCATCTTAAAATTTGGAAAAAGAATGAAGCTCTTATTGTACACACACATTTATATTGCTTTGTCAGAGTCTCCCAAGGAGCAAGAGAGAGAAAGGAGGGAAGGTAGTAAGTTGCCCTCAAACCCGGAAGAAGTAGAAGACCTACGTGGCGGTGATTCTGCAGCAAATCCATTAATAGCATTCACATTCGAAGAGTTGAAGATTATCACTACAAATTTCAGGCAAGACCGTGTGTTGGGTGGAGGAGGTTTCGGAAACGTTTACAAAGGCTTCATCCCGGAGGACTTGAGGGAGGGTCTTCAGATTCAGCCCCTTCCTCTTCCCGTTGCTGTAAAAGTTCATGACGGTGATAACAGTTATCAAGGTCACCGAGAATGGCTGGTGGGTGCTTTTTTCCTTTTTCCTAGAAAAAAAATTTCATCTGATGAGAAAACATAATTTTATTTGTGGAATGCTTTAGGCGGAGGTCATATTCCTGGGGCAGCTTTCGCATCCGAATTTGGTGAAACTGATTGGATACTGCTGCCAAGATGACCATCGGGTACTTATATACGAGTATATGCCTCGTGGTAGTGTGGAAAACAATCTTTTTTCAAGTAAGTATGTTTTGTTTTCATCACTAAAACCTACAAGCTCCATGCAATGCCATTATAGGAACCTGGCTAAGCGACCAGTAACCAAATATCACTTTGATTAGCCTACCCAACTCCTCTTTTATCATAATTATATACAACAGAGAAATTAGGTTTTAGGACAGCAATTCAGCTTCAGTATCTTAATCAGGAACTAAAACCAACACATATTTCATTATCTGCTACTATGCTGCCTTCTTATAATGTGGTGATAAAACAAAGATTTCTTTTTTTGATAGAAAAAACTAGGCAGAATGATGAGTAGTTTCTGAATTGTCTTTGTATGTATGTCACTAAAAATCAGTTTAGACCCAAAAATCCATTTTGAGAATCCAAATTTAGCTAAAAAGTAAAACAAACAAACCAAAAAAAATTTCCTTGAATCCGAGAAAACTTAAACTTAAAACAATTCAAAAGGCAAAATAATTATGATTCGTGAAATGATTTCTAACTCTAAAAATAATTTTGAACACGGATTTAATATTAAACTTACTTTATTTGTCAAGTAGCTCAAAATAGATGAAAAAATTAATATTTTTTAATTTTGTAAACATAGAGTACACATGAGTTGTCATGTCAATAATGAATTCATTTTTAAAAATTTTAAAATTCAAAAAATAAAAATTATTATAAGTAAGAAGATCATAAAATTATTTTTTAAAATTTTAAAATATTAATTACTTGCTAACGTGGCATATATATGAAATGTCACGTCACTAAAGTTAACAAATATGAATTTTTTCATCCATTTTGAGATAATTTAACAAAAGATGCAAGTTCAATAATTAAAAAAAAACGAAAAATTAAAGGAAAGTCTAAAATAACTTTTTTTTTAAATTAAAAAATCAAATAAGTCATTATATTAAAATTTTATTATATAATTTTTTACCAAAACAAAAACCTTAATTCTTTAACTTCATCCTTTCTTTCATAATCAAAAGTTAAAATTTCAATCATTTCAAAATTTTTAAAAAGTTAAATTTTATACCAATACACTCTCGATATTTTCTACATAATAAAATTAAATTTCATAAATATTTAATTTCTTGTAATTTAAGTTAATTCTTCCGAAGCACAGCTTATGCTTTAACAAAATCACTATAGATATTGCTAAATAGACAATTGATACGCTAAATTTCACCACCTATCCCGCTTCCCTATAGATATTTAATTTAAATGTTGGATGCATTCATTTCCACCCCATTATGTTTCTCTTCAATTTAATTTTTTTAATATTTTTAAAGATAATTAAATATTTAAACATAATTCTTTTAAAAAATATTTAAATATAAAATAATTTTTATAGTACATATTACATTTTTACTTCATTAATAGTTTATATATACAAAGATAAAATGATAATTTTATATTGTGGAGTAGGTCGTGGTGGGATAGGCAATTACAATAACTAATCTATACTCACCATCCAAAAGAAAAAATCCACCCACCCCACCTCGCATTCATATTTCAAACAAAAAATCCACTTTATTTGGAGCAGATTGGTTTGGAATCCATTTAACTGTTTAGGTTTTGCCATCCCTATTTGTGGGCGAGAAAACAAATTTTTAAGTAAGAGAGAATGTTCGGTACATTGCTAGTGAAGTTTAAAAACTTCACTAGTAAGGTTAAAGGATTAACAAGTGTTTTATAGGAATATAGTAAAATATTAAAATAATAATAATTTTTAAAAAAATGAGACATATGACAATTTTTTAAGGTTACTTGTGAAAATATATATATATATATTGCCAGTGTACTAAATACTAACCTTTAAATAATAGTATTCACTAAAAATAATTGTATTTCTTTTTCAAAAGAAAAATAAATAAAAATTAAAACAAACAATTAATTTAAGTGAATGGTAAATTTTGATGGTAGTTATTTATTATTATAGATAAAAAGAAATATATATATATATATATATATTAGTGGAGCATTTGTGTAATAAATACATAAAAAATATATATATAAAAATAGAATGTGGTTCGGTTGAAATGATAAAGTTATGATAGTAAAAAAGTATAATTGTTTTGAGCTCAAATATCATGATTGTCTTTATGAGCATATATTTTCTAGATTTATCAATATATATATAAAATAAATAAATACCCTCAAAATAATATTTTTTTGTTTATAAAATAAATGAGCTTTTGATGATTTCTTAACTGAGTAGACTCGATTGTGGGATGACACCAACTTAGTCAGTCATTTAATATATAGTACTAAAAATCCTATTACACGCGTATGTGCGTGAAAATTACAAATTTAGAACACAAATATGTGTTTAAAATAATATAAAATAAATAATGAAATATACCACTTGAAACTAACTAATAACAACATATGAAATATGTACAATAAAATGAAGAAAATTAGAATATTATCATACGCGTATGCATGTGGAAAGAACTTATTTATAACACAGAGGTGTGTTAAAAAATAACATGTAATAAATAATAAAAAGTATGGTTTGAAACTAATTAATAGTAACACATCAAATATGTACTATGTTAACATGAAAAAAAAGAGATCAAATTATGAGTAAAATGAAATTTAAACACAAAAACACAACAGATTAAGAATACTAAACAACTACAATTGTTTATCATTGTTTTGTCATCAACCTTGAGTTGGTATCGAGTTAATTTGTGACACGAACTCAATCAACAATATTATTAATACACACAAATATATTTAGTAAAGTTTCATATAATAGCAAAATATTATTATAGTTCAAATGGTAATTAAAAATATTTTATATAGATAAATTAATGATCTTGGTTCAAATTTTATTATGAATAATTTAAGCTCAATGAATGATTTAAGCTCAATCAATCAACTGTTATAGCCCTCACAATTGCAATTCTACCTCCCTCAAACAATTTATCCCATTAAGAAGTGTTAAAACACTCACCCATATTATAAGTAAATCAAATATTTTACATTAAAACAATATTCCCAAACATGAATAATATTGTGCTCATTCAGCTCGATAATCATACTCGAAGATAGAATTGTTTCAACTTCATTTAGTCGATCAATTTGGTTTCCTTGTTTCCTTGAAAATAGAGATGAAATTCTTGCCTTATCTTTAATAAGAGCGATCCATGAGTTTTGAGCATTTAAAATAGTATTGGTGTTGTTCTTTGTAAAATCTTCACCACAGATGTTTATTTCTTCTATTATATTCTTTTTCTCCATTTATTCATTCTCCTTTTTTTTGCAAGCATTAGATAGAAAGCGAATCTTTTTTAGCTCTGTCTTATAATTGATCTCAAAATTAACAACCCTAGTGATGCAAAAGCATCTAAATTAGCCTAACAATTTATTGTTTATATTAGAGTCTATTTGTGTTTACAATTCTTTTATCGAATAGTTCGTTTGTAAGTGATTAGGATAAGACTCTTAGTAAGAATTCTAGTTTAAAAGGTACACTAAAAGGTTAATAGGATTGTTAGATTTTAGTGTAAATAGGTTGTAATATATATATTTACAACCATATTATTATTTCTTATTATCTTCTTTGAATTAATAGAAAAAATTAGAGGTTTTCTATAACCTTGAGTTTGCTAGAGTTCCATCTTCTTTCCTATTCATCTGTTCAGCACTAATTTGTTTATTTACAATTGTTTTCTCCCCTAAATCACATCAAATTTTGGTATCAGAGTCTAATTAGATCCTAGGAATTAGATTAGGATCTGTTTTTAACCCATGGTTAGACGTGTTAGTGGTCGAGGAAGATGAAATCAGTGTCAAGAAACAGAATTAGTTGCGCTACATCATGCGGTTAAAGAATTGTCATGTGTAGTTTACACTTGGCTACAACAAGAACATGCGGGAACCTAGATGGAGATTTTGGAAGGTGCTCACAACCAGTTTGACATATTGGAAAATAGTCTTACTAAAGAATCTGATTTTAGTGAGGAAAAAAACTCCTTCATGATGCTCGACTCGTAAACCTTGCGGTACGAGGTGGATTGGAGGAGCAATTCTGTTTATGCCTTTGAAATAAACAAGGGTGGAATTAACATTGAAGTTAAGGATTTCCATGGAAAGCCATGTATGGACGAGAAAGATTGTGATAGGTTAGAACCAATCCATGATGATTATCCTGAGAAAAGTGAATAAATTTGTGTATTTGGTTCAAGGAGAGTCTTTGGTTGTCCATAGAGTGATGACAACCAATGGCTCAAAAGAATGGGAGGATTGGAGGCGAGTTGGAATCTTCTTGATATCTCAAAGGACACAACGTTGAAAAAAGCAACTTTCTGATATCTTCTTGATATCTTTTGAAGAACTACTTGCATACAATGTGAAAGCTAACTTTCTGAAAGCTGCAACTAGAAATCAGGTTAAGATAGTTTCAAGCAAATATAGACAGCGCTAGAATATCTTTAGAAAAAAGAGAGTCTCGACGAAAAAAGCATTAATGAGGACTGTCAATTAATAATTTTGCATGATCGTCTTCCTTAGCGTCCAAACTTGCATCTTATTTTGATGAGCTCAACTATCAATGTTGATTTGTTCCCTAAACTTTTGCCTAGAGTTTATGTTGGGAAGAGAATGCAAGAAAGTCAGTTTGCACTTATAAGGTATACTTTTGTTGGTACATTGCTTTTGTGTGCTAAGTTTGCATTTGACTATTTTATCGAAGTTCTTGATGTCAAAGAGGGGCAATGCCTACACTATCCATAACTCCTTCCCAACCCATAAATAGGAGGATAATGCACTTCAACAAACTCAAACCCATGTCCTCCTGCATGGACAGTATAAATCATAATATATGAGTTTATTGAATAAATTTTGAAATATAAATGTCTTGGTATATAATTTATTTTCGGTTAAATATTGAATAGCATCGTATCTGATCATGTTATGAAAAATATCGTGCCAAAAGTTGTAGCTTTCTCCTCCCCTTCTTCTGGTATAAGTCATCTGTTATTTCTATTCACATATTCAGACATGGTGGTAGGCATAGTGACAGCGTCCATACCAACTTGTAGTTCGTATGACGATCGATATGGGACATGTAGTTTGTCTGTAAGACCATCACACATAGCATGCCTGCAGTTTTACTTATTTTAAACGTTAGGCAATGAAAAATCCTTTGTTACAGGAGTACTGCTTCCCCTTCCGTGGTCAACTAGAATGAAAATCGCATTGGGTGCTGCAAAAGGACTCGCCTTTCTCCATGAAGCAGACAAACCCGTCATCTACCGCGATTTTAAGACCTCTAATATTCTACTTGACCTGGTTACTAGTCTTCTTTTTTTCTTCCTGATCTTTTTGAATCGCTTGTCTGGTTATTTCTGCTAGAGCATTTTGCTTGCAATATTCATGATTCGGTTTGGTTTGAATAAACAGGATTACAACGCCAAGCTCTCTGATTTTGGCCTAGCGAAAGATGGACCCGAGGGAGACAAATCTCACGTCTCGACTCGCATAATGGGTACATATGGATATGCAGCACCTGAGTACATCATGACTGGTAACTTCTTCTTACTGCTTATTATGCATTAATAATGGATATTTATTTATTTATGAAGCTTTAATTTTGTGCAGGACATTTGAGTCCTCGCAGCGATGTGTACAGCTTCGGTGTTGTCCTTCTGGAACTGCTTACAGGAAGGAAATCTCTGGACAAATCACGGCCAGCCCGCGAACAAAACCTTACAGATTGGGCTCTTCCTCTACTTAAAGAGAAGAAGAAGTTACTGAACATAGTAGATCCTAGGTTACAAGGAGATTTCCCCATCAAAGCCTTTCATAAAGCTGCCATGCTAGCTTATCACTGCCTCAACCGGAACCCCAAAGCAAGGCCTCTCATGCGAGATATAGTTGATTCCTTGGACCCTCTTCAGCTTTCTCACCCACTTCCCATAGAAAAAACTATCGTCACCGTCTCTACTGAGGTACCAAACCAACATCAGTTCAATGTTAAGACTGTTACAGAATTTGGTGCTCCTCTATAATAACCTTTTCTTCTAATACACATACATATATTTGTCTATATATGCATATGCAGGCAGCTTCTTATTCATTTGTTGCTTACATGGATGAATCTAGTGAGCATATTGTTTGTGGGAAGCCATATAATGGAGTACAATAACATACAATTCTTTTTGTTGGTTCTCATTTCTAATTTATTTAGTAAACTGAATCAATGGCTGAGGTTTCATTTTAGCATCACAACTTGTGGCAGAGGTGCAACTATATCAAGGGTTTTTGTTACTTTTGTAGTCCCATGAGATTATTTAGTAGACCAATATAATTATTATTTTATTTACCAATTAATTTTTTTCCAACTGTAATAAAAAAAATCAAGATAAATTTGAGTAACATTTAAGTAAACTGGTTGCATTACTAAGTTTTACAGAATTTTAATATTAATATATCTATGAACTAAAGTAACAATAAAAATTCTTTTATTAAAAAAACAATACAAGACACATAGAGAATGAAAATTGAATATAAAAACATATTTAAATTATGACATGCTGAATTAACTTGGAATATATATATATTTAAAAAAATAGACTATATACACATATGACAGTGACAAATAGTTTTAATAAAAATAAAGAAAAATTGACAAAAAAATTAAAAAAAAATGTATATGATATATGGTGAAACAATAAAAATGGCGTGATGGTTATTAAATAAATAATTGACAAACTATAATATATGCAAAATTAAAATTAACAAACTTTTTATACGAAATCAATCCTAATTTATTGATCAGAAATAAAAATTATTCACTTTTCACCATTTAAATCCTCCTATAAATTATTTCAAGTATGAGATTCGTGAATAATTTTATTAATGAAAACTTATTTTCTTTCTATAAAATTTTAATTCTATCACAATTGTATTAATCATTTTTCTCTCTCTTTATGATCAAGTGTCATGGATGTCTGATAATGACAAATTGTCACTTAATTTGGTAATGGTTGAATGCTCATCTAATGGTACATTGGTTAAATTGTAACATTTTTACTTTAATTATGTGACCCAATTTATGTAAAATTTTCTTAACCATTTAATTTGGTAATAAGTAAAATTTTAAACTTCCATTATAACTAAATAACTATTTTCTTAATCAAATTTTCTTAAAAATATGTTTCATTAGATTGAATCATTTATGATCATTGATAACATTATAATTAAACTTCAAGACACAATCAAAAGTCATAAAGTCATAAGGGTATTGAACAAAGGTCTTATTTGATCTCATGGGTCTCACACATCTTTGAAGCACAAATCAATTATTTAGCTACTCATATTGGTCAAATAACATACAAGTGGTATGAAATAATTTTATGGTATTACTCTTCCCTTTTACTTAGTGCGCATTTCTTTATCGAAATTTCAGTACCTTATAGGAGATAGTTCAGATGCATTTAGTATCTAACTTGAATCCACAACTCTTTCTATTTTGGATCTAATGCCCTTAGTGTAGTTTTCTGTTGTAATATACTTGTAATTTTTTGAACATATGGTTTAATAAATTTTCATCATTCACATTATTATCATTTATATCTATCCTCAATGGTTTTTGCACGCAAAGTAAAATGAACTAGCAAATATTGGCTATCTAATTATCTAATGTTTAACTAATATTAAGCTGCATTATGTGGTCGAATTGTAATGTGAGAAAATAACTTATATTAGTAGGTAATCTAAATGGTCCATAATCAAATCAGAATTGAGAAAATCGATTAAAAGACTATTATGCAATCTATCAAGTCTAATAGGGAGATACATTGTCTTGGGTATCAGAGTGAATGACTCACAGAAAATAAAAACATAGCATGATTGTTTGAACTGACAACACATCGGATGAGACCCAAGTAGAATGAATCCTAGATCCGTTTATGGATTCATTCAGTTGTGACACTCATACTGTTGCTTACCTCAATCTTGAGCAAGTGATGGATTATAAGTGTGTTACTCATGTACTTTGATGGACTGAAAGCTTGAGTTCATTTGGTACTAGAACGGAGTTGATACATTGGGTATAAGACTTGTACATGATATAGTTTTACCTACAATAGTGGAATTCATAACCCAAGTAAATGGTAAATGATATCCTCACATTGGCATTACATGATTTATGAAAATGTAACGTGGCTACAGGTCATTCGTCTAGGACAAATGATTAATTACTATGTTTGAGTAATTGACTTTTTTCATGAAGGAATATGTAATGGTTACCATGAGATAAAATAGGATCAGATTGATTGAACAGATTTAACTTATAGACATTAAGGATATCCTATGAGAGTAACATACATATGACAAGGTCATTGGATGAGCACTTGATAAGTAGTTTTCGTAGTGATATATAATAAGAAAAGCTCAGCCATGATACTTTAGTGGAATGACTCGATGGCTAAATAATGTTGTAATCAGTAGACGAAGAGTCGGAACTTAATTACAAATTATTTGATCTCCAATTATATATGTCTAATCATTCTCCCCACTAATTCAATACAACATTGATGGTTTGCATTTGAATAGATAAGATGAATAAATACAAATGACGAGTTAAAGAATTAGATCGCATGTATCACCATTCATAGTAAATGTGTTTTCTCGCTATGAATAAGAGATTACTTAGAGATTAAATTAATTTTTTCAAATTATTATTTAATTGATTGTAATTGAAGTTCGAAGTGGAAATTAAATTAATTAGTTATCATAGACTTGTTCAACAAGATACTCAAATTTATTTACTTATAGATTGTAGTACGGTAAAGTCATCATAACTTTAACAAAATTAGAATTAGGTTGAGAAAGTAATTTAATTAAAAATTTATTTTATTTTATTTCATTTTATTTTATATAAACAATATTTTGGGAATAAAAAATTGGTTATTGTGTTGGTTAATTTATATGAGTTGGTTAAAGGTCCAGTTAATACATATAATTGTACACAATATACAAATGAGCCCATTTGATATGGGATGGGCAACAACATTAAGGTTCGAGAGGGGGTGTCTCCTACCCTAGTCAATTCTAAAAGGATTGTTTATTTTCTATTAAAATATTATTATTTTATTTTTACTTATTCAACTAAGACTCTTGTGATTCTCTCTATAAATAAAGACCATTGGCTGGTCAATCACTCACCAGATTAAGTGGATAGTCTATCAAAATTCAATGAGATTTATTCTTCTAAATAAATTCTAATTTTGAGAGAGTTTGCTTTTTAGTTTCTAGTCTTTAAGAGATATTGATATTTCTACTGAATATTAATAGAAAGTTTTCATAGTGTTCATAGGTTCTTAAATTAGAGTACACACTCTAAGTAAGTCGAGATTTGAGAATAGTGGAGAAGATCTTATTGGTTGAAAACTAAAAAAAATCTTACAGCGCCTATTTGAAAACACATGTATGGATTTAGTAAAGGGTTTAATGCTATAAATAACACAACTGCTCGGTTTTAGAAAAACTTTAATTTTTCGTTGTGCAACAAAATTGTTTTCTAAACTGAAATTTTCTAAAAATTAGTATTAGAGATAGGTTGTGCTATATTTATAGTGTAAATCGATTTAATGAATTCTTCTTCTCTCTCTCTCTCTCACTCATGGCAAACCCATAACCCAAATGAAACGGAAAACGAATGAACGGCAAACCACCATGGGTGGCTAACTGAAGCATATACAAAATCTTTATAAAGCTTTTTATATCCTATGCCATATCAACTATACTCGAAAACCTTTCCAAATCATCTAATAGGGCTATTAAGATTAATACATAATATTTCCTCCGCAATAAACAATTTAATCATATCATTAACATTAAATTCACCAACTTATTCCCATCAAATAACTCATTTAATCATCATATCAATATTCAAAACATCGCACTTCCACATAATCAAG
The DNA here is from genome assembly GCA_025698475.1 of Gossypium anomalum. Taxonomy (NCBI): domain Eukaryota; kingdom Viridiplantae; phylum Streptophyta; class Magnoliopsida; order Malvales; family Malvaceae; genus Gossypium; species Gossypium anomalum. The sequence continues at coordinate 69,363,882 of CM046957.1, read as the reverse complement.
CATACGTACATACCATAACTTCAACAACCAAATAATTCAACAAATAGCAAATTAATTAACACAATTAGCAAAAATAAACCTTTGCACAATTAATTTAGGCAAAAGCATAGACATAAACCAAAACCGTCTATTCTTTTGACACCTTCATTTTCTCTTTCACCTTTGAAATTTTGACTAGTTCTTTTGTTTCACAAACACAATTAAATCCACGAATCAAATTAGATTAACAAGAATTAACAAACAAAAATTCTAAAACAATGATTAATGATGCATTTGATAAAACAAGACTAACTTCTCTTTTCTAAAACTTAACTAAAATCCAAATTAAAACGTTGTTGATTGATGAAGATATCATTTAAAATCAAACTTACCAACCTTAGATTGATGGAATTCAACCGAAGATTGAGAGAATTTTGAGAGAGAAATGGAGAGAATTTCTCTAGGTTGATTTCAACTAAGGTGCATAAAATGGAGAGTAAAAAAATAAGTTATAATGTCTTATTTGGTCCTCTAACTTTATAAAAAAAATAATTTAGCCATTTATTTAATTTTTTTTTCTCTTTTAACCTTTGAATTTATATTTTTTTGTCAAATTAACCTTAAATGGACGAAAAAAGTTAATAGTCGTTAACTTTGTTTTTGAGGCATCCACGTGTATGCCACATCAAACAATTAATTTTTTTTTAAATTCAAAAAAATATTTTAAAAATTCCAAAAAGAAAATTATTAAAACTATTTTAAAATTTTTGTAAAAAAAATAATATTATAATTTTTAAAAATAAATATATTATAATTATATGTTTAATTATTTTCATCTTTTTCAAAGATTTGTTTTCTTCTAAATATTAAATAAAAATAAAGTATTAAAAAATACTTATTTTTTTAAAAAAAATAAGTTATAATTAAATAATTTATTTTTAAATTCTTTCTTTTCCTTTCCGTTACCTTTCTTCCCTTCTTTATTTTTTTTCTTGTGCTTTCTCTTTCATCCATCTTTCTTTCTTCTCCTAACCCTAGCCACTGCCCTTCCAAGGCGCTGCAGACGCCATTCGGCCTCCACCAATTGGAAGCCCCCAAAGTGATGCTCCTTGTCTTCCATTCACGTTTCTCAATCTAGATTTCCTCAAACCCAAGCTAAAACCTTCAAAAAAGCCAATTGGTTATTATGTACCAAAAATATCAGATTGGTTATTCATTTCTATTTTTTTCTTGGGATTTAATATTTTAGTTGCAATAATCAATGGAAAAGAGAAAACTTATAGTTTGTATAATGTTAAGAAAATAATAAGCAGAAAAGAAAAAAATTAATCATGGAAGAAAATTATAAATTTTAATATAACTTTTTGAATTTTAAAAAATTAATCTGGGAAGAAATTTATAATTTGTAATATTTTTTTATGATTTTTTAATAATTTTTGAATTTTTAAATAATTGTAATAATTTTTGAAATTTTTAATTTTTTTGGATTTTTACAAAATTTTCAAAATAATTTTAATTGTTTTTTTAGTTATTTTAGAAAAATTAATTAACTGTTAATTTTTCTATCCGTTTTGGGTTAATTTGACAAAAACTATAAGTTTAAGGGTTGAAAGAGATAAAAAATTAAATTGAGGGCTAAAATGATTTTTTTTTATAAAGTTGGAGATTGAAAAAATAATTGTTCCCTCCTCTAAATGTGAGTGATGGGGATTTTGCTATTTTGCTTGTGGTCTAATGACCCTATAAGGCCCTTTCATCATTTTAATCCTAAAATCTAAAGTTAAGACATTTAACCCACTAATTTGATTTTTCTTATGAAATAGTCCATACCTCAAATCAGTAATAGAAAATGGCAGACATAATAGGTTTGAAGCGAATTGTGAATATTTAGAAGGCAGGCAAGCAGTTTTGTTAAAGATTGAAACTTGATTTTTTTTATTTTTATTTTTTTGAAGCATTACAGCAGTTTCGTTTATAAATAAAAAAACCATTCTCTTCTTCTTGGAAGTTGTAATGGAATACTCACAAACTTTTGGTCTTTGGAGGAGAATGGCATAAGCCATCACTTCCAATTCAGGATATATTGCCCCTTAATTTCTTAAATTTCTCAACTGCTACTGCTTTTCACGTTGCACAAGCGCTTTCACTTTGCTTCTCTTCTTGTTTGGCTTCATTTTTTTATATTTTTATAAAAATATATTTTAATTTTTAATTTTTAATTTTTTAATAAAAAAAGACTGTTTTTTAAATTATAATTGAATTAATTGAATATGTAAATTATAAAAGTACTAAAAAAATTGGGTGAAAAATGAAAAGGATTAGTGAGTAAATGGAAGTGATTTAGGGTTGGGTCGGGTATATGCAATGTAGTGTAGGCAAAACAAAAACTTAAAAAGCATATTATTATAAGAAGGCGAAAGGGAAAATAGGGCGTAAGAAGAAGATAGAAGAGAGAAGTGAGCAGGTGGGTGGGTGGGTGTTTTGGGGAAGAAAACATAAAAAAAAAAGCGCCGTATTTGATTAGATATAGTTTTGGAGTTGAGAGAGAGAGGCAGTCCAGGATGAGAAATCATAAATGCTTTTGCTGAAGCGAGACATTGGTTGGCAGATCTTGGGGAGAAGAAAGTGAATGGCAATGCAAGGTGGGAAAATGGAGAAAGATTTCGTGTTGCAATGGGGAAACAGAAAGAGGCTAAGATGTTTCAACAAACTTAAAAAACAGCACCAGCACCAGTTTGGGAACAGCGGCGGCGGCGGCGGCACCTCTACCACGCCGCACTCCTTACCTCTGCCCAACAAGAAGATGGGCTCCTCGCCTGTTGCCAATCGTCTCAAAATGTAAGGAAAGGATTTTGTTTGTTTGCTTGATTACCCAGAACTAGTTTATTTTTAGTTTAGAAGTGTAATCATAGATCTGGGATTTGGTTTAACAGGAATTCGGATTTGGGAACAAATAAGTCAAGATCGGCATTGACATCTCCGGAGAAGGAGGATAGGTACTATGCAACAAGGGGATCGGGTTCCTTAGTGTTGGAAGACAACAATACCAAGGTTTTGATGGATCACCACCATGTTAAGGAAGATAAAGGGACTGTGTGGCCCAGATTGTTCACCACATTATCTAATAAAGAAAAAGAACAAGATTTCATGGCTATGAAGGGATGTAAGCTTCCTCAAAGGCCAAAGAAAAGGGCAAAGTTGATCCAGAGAAGCATTCTCGTCAGTCAAGTCTTCCCTTCTTTTTCTTTTTTAAATTGCTAAGATTGCTTCTCATTTGTTGGGTTGGGTGGTGTAGTTGGTGAGCCCAGGGACATTGCTATCAGACCTGTGCCAGGAGAGGTATCAAGTCAGGGAGAAGAAAACTTCAAAGAAGGTAACCACTTCTGGCTTTGACACCCCATCTTTCTTTTGCTCTTTAATCAGTATTATAGACGGTGCCCATTTGTTTGCTTTCTGTAATTCAGAAACCAAGAGGATTGAAGGCCATGGGAAGTATGGAAAGTGATTCTGAAAGAGATTGATTGATTGATACAAATGAATCCACTCAGGTGGTCTGCCTTAGCCTGGGGAGACGATTACTGATATAGCTTTTCCTTTTTTTCATTTCTTCATATGGTGCCATTGTTGAAAAGAAACAGCCAAAAAAGATGGGGTTTTCCCTTATGTTTTGCTTTTGTAGCTGGTAAATTGTGATCAAATTTGGAATCAATTACTCCCTTCCAGTTTTATCTAATCCAAATTCTGAAAAACCTTGTTAGCAGTCCCAACTCACGATTGCACTTGCACCAAGGTTAAAGGCAAAGCTTGTCGGAACATATCCATACGACATTTGACAACGGATAAGCATAAAACCATCCTAAAAATAACAAAGTCAAGCCGATTTGAATTGAAAATAAATCCCAAAGTATCACGTTCTTACAAACATAATTTCATTTCGACTCAAGGGGATACAAATGGTATTAGCTTCGCTTCCATTTTCCCATTCCAACAATTGCTAATTAAAAGCATGAGATCCGTAAAACCCAACAAATAATTAGATTAGAATCAAAGGAAGGATGGCACATTAAAGTAAATATTATATAAAAATAAAAGAGGACTTCAAAACTGCAGCTGAAACTGGAACCTCTATACAGCTGCTATGCTTTTCTACTTTCCCTAATTACTTGGTAATTATTTTTTTCTATTCTTTTCAACTTCATTTATTTACAAGAATGGACCTATACTCTTTCTCTCACCCACTCACAAATACCTACAAATGTACAGTTAGTTAATAATCAATCGGAATGAGAACCCACCCAATCTCATCCATTCTCCACCAGGAAAATACAAAACTCTATCAAGTCATATCCAAGCTCCACTCCTTGTGTCTAAATCAAAGGAGTTCAGGTTCGTACAGGAATCACATCTTCCAGATTGAGAATGAACATTAAGCTTTCGGTGGTTGATACTCAACTCGAATCAACTGCTAACTCCTTGGCCATCCTTGCAGCTGAGAGCCCCGTGGCACTTTTAACTGCTACACAAGACACTTCAGTATAAGTTTTGCTTCTTTTGAGACCGACTTCCATCCACACAAACACAAAAAAGCGCTGTTCCCCAAAAATCCAAAAACAAGTGTTGAATTACCTACTATCTTCCGCCTGATTTGGTCCAATGAGACCTGCCCCACAGGTGCACACAGGTTCCGGACAACCCAAGCACCCAAAAGTTTTACCAGCACGCCCTCAGCCAGAAAGACAAGCAGACTGGAGAATCCACCACTGCTAACTACAAAGGTTCCAAGACTACAGATGCTTTTGTGAATACAGAAAGGACAAATGGTGCTTCTTCCCCGGGATGTATGGTTGTAGGCACTATTGTGTAACCCTTTGGTTCAGGCTCTAAAACCATTTCACAAGATATTTCTCGAGAATTAACATAATCTGTACCACCAACTGATTCATGTAGGTAAATGTTGTAAGCAGCACGACGACCACGGGTTTTGAGGATCCTCATTCCAATGTAGAACATCTGTGAATCATGACTAGATTGATAATTTCTAAAACCAGCTGCCGTTCTTGAGAAGCTAACACCCTGAACAGTTAATGCCACTAAAAATCAGAAATTTCTTGTAAGTAGAGAAGAGGTAATAAACTCAATGAAGATTCATGCATTGCATACCTGAGTTAAGGTGATGAATACATGAATTGGATATGAAGCATCTGGACCACTTGCCCTCAATCTGAATTGGGGATTTTGATGCCATGAATTATAATCTTGACAACCACCAGCACTGTAACCACGCCATTGTCCATGAACAGAATATCGCATCTCAGGAGGGTAGACTCGACATACATAAATCGATCTGAAGTGAATTTGAAAATCTTGCCATGACATCCAGAATATACCGTCTTTTGACTGTTCAAAAGGAAACAAATAAGTCATAAAATGAAACCGATTTGAAAAAAAAAAAAAAAAAAAAAACTAGGTTTAGATAAATGCATTTATCCAATAATTCATGCCAAAGTAAGCAAAAGGTGCCTACCTGAGGAACATGCTTCAGCTTGTGCCTCATCCTATCTGTCCATTCTGAAGATGAATCAGACCAGGGACCATTCCATTCAACTTCATTAGCCCAAGGGTTTCGAATTTGAACAAGTTTGTGCCCATCCACCTCTCTTACCTGGATAAGAAATTAATAAGATTGATAACCTGTTCCAACATTTCTTTAACAGTTACTATCATATGCAGAGCAAATTGAGAGGCTGCATTCCAGTATACCTGCAGTAATGAGTATGCATGTCCTTGCACAATGCCACTGGAAGAAACGTGCACATCAGAGCCTGATGGACTTCCAGCACCAAGAAGAAATCCTTCTTGTTTAAACCGCAACAATTGAGACCATAGCCTACCACTGGCAAGGTCTATCTGGGCCTGGGGACTTCTCATGTCAATCTCCTCCCCAGCACCTCCAGTAAGATCAACAAGTGCATCCTGAACGAGACCACCTTCTAGTGCCTCATAAGAACCATGCAGTTTTGCATATGCCTTCTCCAATATAGAAACCCATAGTTCATTACCCTTCCTGCTGGTAGCAAATGCTGGCTTGCCGGGAGATTCACATGGAATCCAATCATCAACAACAACAGGGACCCACTCACCCTGTAGAGTGTTCATAACCAGTGTATGCCAAGGATCAACATGCTAATTATATGTTGACAAGAAATACCAATACCATAAAACAAAAACCCGTAGCAACTAAATAAAAAAACCACAGGCAGCACTAAGAATCCAATAGTGTATAAGATCTGGTCAAATGTCAGGTAATTATACCAGAAAGAGATTGAAATTTCTTTCTACATGCAGAATGAAATAAGCTGATTGGTAAGCTTATTCAAGAATTTATTTTGCTAGACCTGTATTTACTGGACATTACAGTAATACTTCTTAGATCTAGGGTTGTATTTGGTGTTTTTCACAATTACATTAGGGTTTGTTATTGTTCTTTTTCCTAAACAATAGTTCTTTTTGGCTGAAGCAATCACCCTTCCTGAGACTCCTAAGGAACCCTAGGTGTGACAGTATTCTTTCTTCTTGGTTGTTTGATACATGGAAGGAACCCTAGGTGTGACCCTTGGTATTCTTTCTTCTTGGTTCATTGATACATGGAAGAAACCTTTAAGTGTCAAGCTTAGGTTTCTTTTCTTTCTGCTTCCTTTTTATTTTATTCAGTTTCCTTCTCAGATCAGATTATTGCTTTAAAATCGTAGGCCCTTAAGCTGTCCTGCTTCAAGGACATTTGAAAATGGAATTAAAACCAATTGTGCCGAAGTGACATCCCAGTTCCTTTACCATTAGTCTGACAGGGTTGCCAATAAAGCCGGAGTACTTTAATGATTTGAAAGACGGAATCCCAATAGTTTTCCTTCAATTTCCAGCTACTCATGCATTGCAAGCTGTGCACAAATTCAATAACGAAATATGACCAACTAGAACATTACCTGAATACAGAAGCGAACGGTGTAGATTCCCTCCTCATTATACTCTGGAGTAATTATCACTTCAGATATTTGCGAAACCTCCGTCAAAACAGCGACAGCACTCAAAAACCAACAATCGCCCAATCGACCCTATTAAATTGGCAGGCAAAGACAAATTACAAAGAGCTGAACCACTAAGTTAACTCTACAACAGAAAATGATGGGACAAAAGACAACATTATGGAAATGTAAGGTCATAAAAGTGTAAACCTGACAAACATCAGAAGGATTTGCAGCCCCAGAAAATAAGCATGGACGAGAATCCAGATGACCTTTAACAATTTCAGCAGGTCTCATCCACTCCGAAACAACCTAGGTTAGAAAGCAAAGACAAGGTGATAATAATAATAATAATAATGAAAACAACAATAAGAAACACCAATGGATTAGTGAGGAAAATACCTGCAACTTTGAAGGAGGATTTCTTGGATCTATAAAAAGTGACTGATCATTTGGAGGGAACTCATTGTCAGTAAAATGCATTTCACCTCGAGCAGAGAGGGCTTCTTTGACAGCCAACTCAACAGAGAGCATCCGCTGATTAATTTCTTCTTGTGTTTCAATCCTAGGCTTCCTATACCTTCTCGCAAAAGAATCCACATGAACAACAAAACCTTCGCGTTCTGACCTCCTTTTCCTACCACTTGAATACTGACCATCCCAATCTACATCATCTCTATCATATAGGTCAACATCAGCAGGGTCACTATCCCACTCATCAACCTGAAGAAATAACAAACAGGTTTAAGTTACATATATTTTGCTCAGATACAGAATTTTAACACACTAGAACCATACCCTTGGGGGTGAATCAGCCCAATGCCAGTTGTCCTCTGGGAAATCAATCAAGTTAAACTCAGTTGAGCAAATAGAAGTATGAAGAGAAGCAACCTCATCTTCATTTAAGCACCTTCCCCAGAGGAAAACATCCATTATATGCATCTTAGACTCTGCTCCTTCACTGTCAGATCTCCCAAATGCATCCATATCAATAGGAGGCCTAACACCAACCCAAACCTCAGTCCCTTGTTCCCAAATGCTAGTACCCACAAACAAAGGTAAGCTAGTTTGATAGCCATCAAAACCACCATCTAAATAACAAGTTGCCTCCCCTATATCAGCATCAATGGTCATTGTCACAGTATGCCACCTGTAAAGCAATCACAATCCAGGTAAACTTGAATGCCAAAGGGGAAATACTTGGGCAGTAGATGAAAGCACAGGTAAAGATCAAAATATTTTCCCAACTCCACACCCTTTTTAAAGACAAATGTGATAGCATAAATGAAAAATAAATTCATATATATAAGGATCATAATGTATTGAACAAGAAAGTTCGGAGCAAAAAAACAGATCAGAAATTGTTTCTACTAAAAGAAAATTCTCAAACCTTCCATCAGCAATACTTGTCGCGCTGATGCTCCACTCCTTTGCAACAGTTGTCTGTCTGTCACCCTTAGTAATCAATCTAAGTCCAACTTGTCCAGCCTCAATACCTTGTTCAGAACCCGCCACCAAAATTTCCCAGCAGACCTTTTTCTGGAATTCAGTCCCCAATAGACAAACAGGACCAGATTCCGGTTGGATCATTACTGCAACCGAAAAGCTGACCTTTTGACTTTGACACATGCTTGGATCAATTTGACCACAGTGTCTGCCACTTGTTGTAGGCTCATCATCAAGAATGCAAACAGCACCAGATAGTCCCGTCTGTCAATAACATTTATGTTTTTACAAAAATAAGAAATAATTATATCCAAAAGCAAGGATCTCAACGGTACTATTACTAGTGATACATTACAAAACCAGTATACAAAGTAAGGAAAAGTACAGTAGGCAGCTTCTTAATAATTTTGTAATTATGTCTTTCACATGAATGAAAATCACAAATTACAGTAGGCACATACACACATGAACTACAGACCTAAAGGTAGAAATATGGCACCTTACACTATAGTATCATAAAATCTTTAATATCCGGTAATATTAACCATAAACATTTACCTCAAAAAGTGTATGCTTTAGTACATTTTGAACTGTTCTTTTTCTTGAAAAGGAAAACAAAAAAATAAAGTCCAGGAGGAAACAAACATGAGATGTCAGGCAATTAGACTTAGTATAGCAAGGTTAAAAAGAAGTAAAATTTATAACAGATTATTGATTTTTTATTTGATTTTATGAGTACAAAATTGCCTTAGAATAGTATGCATGGCATACAGGACCATGCAAATAAATTTGAACACTAAAACAACAATGTAGAAACACAAACCAACAAGCTCAAACTTTACCCGCTTACCTTCACTATCATGTAATACATCAGTTGAACATCAGGAACTAATTCTAAGTAGAAGCAAAAGGATTTAATACTTCAACTTATTGTTTTTCCTTTATGGGTAGTAGAAAATTACCAGAGCATAACAAACATGGCAAAATACAATCACATTGCTAAACTATTATATTTTGAAATGAACTAACCTAAATATATTTTTGAACTAGGAATTAACAGTTATTAAGTACAAGCATTTCTCAACTAATATTTACTAATGGGAAAGTATTTGTTGCAAACTATCAAGGACCAAATGCTATTTTTAAACATTTCAAAGAGCAAATAACAAGAAAACTCAACCTGAACTGCTCTACGTGCTAATTGAGCTGTACGAATCCTACGCGCAATGCTTGAAACTCTCTCACGTGCAAAAGAATCCTCAAGAACAGAATCACCTCCTACTGCACGCACTGCAGCAGCCATAGCTGCTGCCTCCCGGCTGCCAGCATTAGGAATAGAAGAAATGAGGGAAGCTTCAATCTCCTTCCATTTACGTTCTTCCTTCTCCAGAAGGGCTTTTCTTCTCTCTTTACCTCTCCCCTCCTCTTCACGCCTCTGCATCAAGATTTCCTCTTCCATCTCCTTCTCTCTTATATAACTATAAATCCAAAATGAGAGGATTTTAAAACACAGTAGAAATGTTGGAAAATGGCATCTCGAGTGAAAACAAAATATGAGAAGTGTCACACGGTTGCTACCTTTCCTGGATGATCTCAAACTGTCTACGGTCTTCTGGCATCCATTTCTTGATTTTCTTGGCACTTAGATCCGAGAACCCTATACTGTCAAGGAAAAGGTTCAAGCGCACCTCATCCTGCCACATAGTTATAAAACTATCATTAAATTTTTAAATCATATACCATCACACATGAAAAGCACATAACGGAATGACAAACCTGTACTCGTTCTGCCTTAGCAGTTAAACCAAGCAAGAGCAGTAAATAACCACCAAATTTATCCCACATGTAGACCCATTCAGTATCAATAGCCTCTTCCAAAGCTAAAATTCGTGCATGAGCGCACATTTCTCTTCTATAATCCACATCATTGGTTGGTTCACGCCTAAACCCCCTATGATATCTCATTCTATGGAAGAACAATCCAGCAACTAGTTCCTCATTTCTCAGGCGATCTCTCAATTTCATGACATCGTCTCTAGGAAGCACAAAGTTCCCTCCCTTATCAAGTGTAGCAGCAGGGTCTCCTACCAAAAGAGCTGCTGAACTGGCAGACCGCTGCGGAGCGGAATATGTTCCAGATAAAGCATTTCTTGTCTGCTTGCATACATAAAAATAACTTAATCATGAGAAAAGAAATTTTTTTAAAAAAAATCATGAAGAAGATTTTCCCGATCAGACTATTCTGATGTTAAATGGAAATAACAAAAAAAGGATAAGAACAAATGGAATGGAATGGAATCAGTGTTAAAGAGCATTAAAAATAATTAATCCCTTAAGCCAAAAAATTCAAGAAAATAAACATTAAGGAAGTTTTATGCATCTACCACCAACAAGGGAGTGGAACAAATACTTTTGGAAAAACAAGAAAATGAAATTACAAAATCAAACATTAACAACCATTTAGAAAATGGCTACAACTTCATGGAAAAATATATTTAACTTCCCAGAACAGCAAAACTGAAAATTTCAACAAGAAATAAAAGAAAAAAAATCACTTTGAGATTTGAAACCTATTTGTAGAAACATCCCCACATACCTTAGTAGCAGATCTAGAAATTGCTTGGACAACAGTATCTTTGCTGAGAAAATGAACTGCATCTTCCATCATCTGGTAGAAATAACAAATGACATAAAGTTAACAAGCACGTCAATTTAAAGAGAAAAATCGAAACTTCTTTCCAGCAACATGCCCAAAAAGTGTAGCTCCAAGTTGCAATGACAAGCACATTGACAGATTAGACAGGACTCACACCTTCAGAGTTAAGCATGGACGAGAAACAGCAAAGCCGAAGGCTACAACAAGGGTTACGGCAGATACAGCAGCACCAGCATATGGTGGATAGATTGTCAAGCTAGCTACAACACCCCATCCTTCAGTTGCAAGTGCAATTCCATACAGGACAAGAAATGCAGCACTATAGGCAACAGATTGCCAAAATTTCATGTCAATGCATGACTAAACATTTAGATTCATCATAGAAGCTAACAATACCAAAACCATCTAATAAATAAACAAGTGTGATTGAAGATAAATTGGAAATCTATCAGACAGAATATTCTATCTTAACAAACCTGACATTCTTTCCACAATCTGCATGAGCATCATAAACATATACAGGAAGCACTCGTGGAGAATAAACAACAATTGGAGGTGAAAGAAGAACCTACAGAGAAGAAGCATTTTTGTTGAACAAATGAAGTAGAAAGAGAATAATACAAACATTTTATCAAGATAATAGAATATAGCTCACCGTCAGAGCTCTCCCAGCAAGCAGAAACAGAAATGAAAAATAACCAACAGATGCTCCAATAAAAGGTTTATCTGAAATAAAGATAAGATGTAATGATACCAATAGCATGAGTTATATAAAGTTATGCATCAAAACGACATAAGATTTTCACTAATAAAACACCAAAAAGTAAAATAGGCAGAAGGGTGGTTATGTTCACCTTGAAACCAACCAACAAAAAAGGCTGCCAAACCCAAAAGAAAAGCAAGGAAGCAAACCAAGAACATTTGAGTCCTGGTTAAATAGAAATTGTTTGATGCCCAGTGGTGGATAACCCCAATAGCTAGAACAATCAAGAGAAGTAATAACAGAAATGCTGCCCCAATCTGTTTGTGACTCAAGAAAGACAACAGATTAGACAGGGAAATAGCCATAAAAGAGTAAGCTAAATCAAGGACACTCAAATAAGCCTCACTTACTGTCCATGGCTTAATTACAACAATAACAGCTGTAATTGCAGCAAGCAGAAGGAGAAGACCAATAGTAACAAATACATATACACCACGAGAAAGTTTCCAACCATCATCTTTCCTGCATAACAACATGAATTGCATAATGAAAAATAATGGTCGACAATAAGTAAAAAAACAGATCATGTAAGCAATACATCATATTGGGATTTAAGCATTCATTCTTTGCTAAATTCAGGAAGACTACAAACCATTTAAGTAATCCAGAGCAAAGAGATAGCAGTGCTGGAATGCACACCAGTGGAAGAAAGGCAGCAAGAAAATCACCAGCTGTAGGAACCTGGTCATCCCTAGACTTCACAATTTTCAAATAGGAGGCACCACAAAATGCGACGAGTACAACTAACAAAACAGCAGCAGAAAAAAGTAAGATCGAATGACATAGCCTCTAGAAATGGATGAAATACTTCTTTACCGGACACAAACAAAAACAGCTTCAATTGATGAGCCAAAAGTAGAGAGTATAAAATAAAGAAAATGTACCTGAGAAAATACTGACACATATAGCAGAGGAGAGAGAGAACCGGTACGTTGCAAACCATGAAACGATGGGAAGCACACCAGTAACAGCTAAAGCAACTGCAGATGCCATTGCCCAACCAAGGTAAGCAGATGATGCATAAGGAGAGGTAAAGTTATTCTGTTCACCAGTCAATCCCTTGTATCTTAAATCATCTAGAGGCTTCACAGACACTATTGCACCCAGTGCCAGTACAGAACCAGCGAATACTGTTATGCAAAGAGTAAGAACAACAACCTGACAAGGACAACAATGAATGTTACAACAGAACAAAAAATAAAATACTGGGAATTACTGCCAGAGAGCAAAAAGATGTGTAACTAGAATACTGAAGGAGTAAGCAATCACATCTCTTTCAACAGAAGACTTCTTAAAAGAAAAAAGAGATAAAAATTAGCAACACATAGAAACTACATAATGTTTCTTCACATGAGCACAGCCCAAACGAAACTAACAACAAAAACTTAAAAAGGGTACCTTCTTGGCCATACTTTAGCATGAAAATACAATACTTTAGCATGAAAATACAAATAGAGATTGATTAATTTAGTAAGAAAGCTTCAAAAACGGTCAAGAAAAAAGCAGAACAAAATCTAAGGAACTATGGCACAAAAAGTAAATGATGTACTCTTGTCTTGCCAAGTAAGTTCTGAACACTGAACTTCAAAAGGGAGCGAAAGACAAAAAGGCAGAAGTTTCTATTTTTATCTCTTTAAATCTTGGGTAACAAAGGAAAAATCTACAATATGTGTAAATGACAATGCTTAGAAAAATCTGGGAATGTAATTTTTATATAAAAAAGCTCCTTTTTATACTCTTTTCTTTTTATTATTTATTATCTTGGATATTACAGGAAGCACTTTAAATTTTTCTTTTAATAAAATTTGTTTAGATAACAATTTTTAAGCAAAATTATATAACAAATTATTACCTAATAAATCTCCCAACAATGAGCATAAATCCAAAATGCACGCAGGTACACATCATGAACTCAAGTCAATGAAGTTTCAACCATGCAAAGTGCTAAAAAATCAGCTCTAATGCCAGTCTGATAAAGCAGTCTTCTAAATTGCACGTCAGTCCTATATTTAATGCATGATCTATTTTCCTTTTAGGGAACTATTAATGATCATGTTCATCAATTTCCACAGGAAGTTACTGAAGGCCGCACTAGATGTTAAGTAAAGGCTATAGAGAGAGGCAATTTTTGGAGATTGGGCCAACCCGCTTGTGACCATAATAGATTGAAGAAGATGAATTGAGAAGGCTGGCTTCAGAAATCTAAGTTAAAGCTGCTAACATTTAAGTAATGAGAGACTTTTGTCAACCTGAGGAAATTGATGTTACATATCTAATTATATGCTATTTCATGTTAGATATTTAATTATAAGTATTTCTATTTTTTTTAGGTGCCATATAACTGGTGGATTTATTTGTGTCCAAGGGCTAAAGATTAATAGCTCTTGTAGTCCAGTATGAATAATCTTTTCAACACATTAGGCTGCCATATTATATTCAGTTATCATTCAGTAGTCTAGAACCCTAAAACATAAAATACTGTTCTTGTTCCAACCCTAAACTATATTAAGTTAATTATTATCCATTCTTTTCTGTTAGTTATTTAGTTATATGTTCAACAACTATATTTATATTAAGTGATTATATAACTAGCATGTGAACACTTAATGACTTTGAAATGCAAGCAGGCTTTTTTGCATCCAAGAGCTAGGATTAAAAGCTTCTGTAACCCTAGTATAAGCAGCATTTTCAAGACATTAAGCAGCATTACTATTCTTATATTAGTTGTTCGAATTTAAAAATTCAGTCTAGTTGTTAACACCATTAAAATCCATCTCTTAAATTTGCTGATGTGACATTTTAAAATTACAAAAGAAAATACTCAATAACCATGTGACAGAAAAATGACATTGTAATAACAGAGAACTTTAACGGTGTTAACAATTATTATAGTTCATGTTAGAATCTTAATTAGAATAAAGTATTTAGACCAACTAATATGTTATAAAAGTTGAGGTACCAAATTATATAAAAAATTAACGTATATGGATTAACTCTCAAATTTAACTGCAGTATAGGGACCAAAACTGAAACTTGACTATTGTTATTATAATCTAGAAAAAGTAGTGGGATCAAAATTGAAATTTAACCATTATCTTATAATTGCAAAAGAACAGGGGACACGCACTATACATGGTGTTCCTATCCCAACTTCAATTGTACATCAATTTTTTCCTTTTACTCTGGTTTTCAGCAACCATTTTGATTTTCTTTCATTGTTTCTGTTTGCACTACTTGAGGTCCTATCCCATTAAAGTTTAAAACTTTTCTTAATATATATTTCCCCTAACAATTGCACCAAAATAATTACAAGCAGAAAACCAATAGATTGATCGTATGCCAAAAGCTAAAAATCTAGTCATATAAACTGTGAAAGAATAACAGAGCCAATCCATAAAATGAAAGATCCTGAGGGCAAGTTGAAAGATGCTTGATGACTCTGAATTAAGGAGGAGCACTAAAACAATGTTGCTGGCAGGAAATAAAGAAAAGAGGCAGAACAAACCTCCTTTGTCCCAGAATGTCGATGATTTCCGGCAAAACCTGCACACTGAACTTGTGGAACCCAAAATTGGTAGCCATTGCGGATCCATATAGGAATTGCAACAGAGAGACAGGCTACAATGAGAGGCACTGTCAAGGACAATCCAAGAAGCACTGATGACTTGCTGCAGAAAGAACACAGATATTAGTGCATGACAGACAATTAACCTGGCACCAGTCATAATAGAAGCAATAGCGTAAAAGAAATTGTTAGTAACCGATGGTGAAAAAGGGATGATAACAACGAAGGGAACATTCTTAACAAGTATGTTGATTATATAATAGAGGTGTTAAACAATGAGCTAGGATATCCAGTTAATCAATTTTGTATTAACCTCAAAAATTAACTACGGAACCATAAGAGATATTTCCATCAACAGGAAGGGGATCAAAACCATTAATTTATATTTATATTACCCATCACTTAAATCAGTGCAGGGAAAAAACAAAACTCTGTAAGGTACATGAAAGACATATCTCTGGCAAAGCTAAAGATCCATTCATTTGTTACTTTGGGTACTTGCCTCTTTCCCTTCCAAAAGTAAAAAGTAATATTTGCAGCCAAATAAAAAAAAAACAAACAATAATTTGAAGGATTACAGATAAAACATGCTTTAGATAAAAAAAACATGACTCTTCTTTTATCTAGACGAACCCATGAACTGTTGCTTTCAGTACTTTCTTCAAGGCACAAAAAAAATATTTGCATGAAGAAAGTAAGGCTCAATAAGTATACGTGTCTGTTATTTGTACATGCCTCTGAGTGTATGTGTGTGTGCAATAAGCTTAAGATACATAATTCCGATAACTTCAAAGAGTGGTCTAGTTTATCTTACAAAACATGTAAAATTGCCTTGTTTTTCCTTGACCAATATGCATGGTTTCCTTATGGTCCAGTACTTGTCAAATACTCAAAAATTGAGAAGTAGAGTTTGATATAAAGGTATAGCTCATTACAAAATTAAACAACTCATAGAGAACTTCAATCACGCAAACTTCTTTGTGCCTGCCACCTTATAAACAAACATGCCTAAGCACACAATGAATGCACCTTATCAAAAGTGCTTCACCTGAAAGGGTTTAAGGTGTTTTTGCTATATAGTGCAAAAGTGTAGCCCTAGGCACACCTAGAAACAAACCTTGACAACAATAAAACTAATAACTATTTTTCTTAAAATTGCTGTTACATTCTAACTATTTGTCCACTTTAATTAAAACTTTGATTTTAGCCATATGCTTGCACTTTATAATAAAAAATCAAGAAGCAAATATGAAAAAGCAAGTAGAAAAAGGTATCAACTGAATGGAGCTTTCATAACACAATGAACTAAAAATACAAAACTAGGGGTTGACTAACCTACCAATGA
Source organism: Gossypium anomalum (assembly GCA_025698475.1). Lineage (NCBI taxonomy): Eukaryota > Viridiplantae > Streptophyta > Magnoliopsida > Malvales > Malvaceae > Gossypium > Gossypium anomalum. Next base: position 69,347,109 of record CM046957.1, on the reverse strand, counting down.
CAGAATGAACCAAGGCAAAGCTGTTCAAATACATGACAGGTAATGGTTCTCAGCAAAATACAGACTTGTGACAGCTTAGTATTTCATTTCAACACGGCAGCAAACACAAAAGAATTAAAAATAGAATAGATAAAAGAAGGAACCTCACACTTGGATGATCCTAAAGAAATTGAAAGATAAACAACCCAGAAGTTTTAAATTACTCATTGACACTATAGAAACCTTTATGTAGAGAAATTAATTGGAGAAGGAAGAAGATATTGAAGCAGAGAAAATTAAAATAAATAAACTTTATATTATTGATAAAAAAGAATCATACATTATATAACAATTCTAGCACATTGCAACTGAATTTGGAACCATAATATAGTCATTCAACTGAATCTAAAAATCTTGAATAGGAAATCAAAGTATTACCATTTCACATTTTTATGATGCAGAAATCACTATTAACTGAAAATTTTGAAACATATTTCATTCGTGGATAAAATAGACATACCTTAGGAAAGAAAGCAGCAGTCCAACAGAAGTGCTGAGCAGCCAAGCAACAAAGCCATACTGGATAAAAAAAAGAAAAAGTGGAGAGGTGGGAGCACAGCAGACAAGAAAACCATAATAATTAAAAGAAGAGAAAGGATTTATGTAAACAAATGGAAGTTACTACTAGAAATGGTAATCCAATATTGGATGTCATTACAAAAATAATGGCCACAGAAACAATGCTAAACACTTAAACCAAAGGAAAAAAGTGTAAAAAAAATCTAATATAAATCTGCTACAGAAGAGACTTATTAAAAGCTACCGGGAGAATATTAAATTGAAGGCAGCTGCACCATAAAATTTATTTTTGGTGGCACATGAAAAGTTCCACAATCTTTTGTTTCAAGATTTCATTGATGCCCACTCAAGAAAAGGAATGAAGGATGCACAACAAAAATAGAAAAATGCAGCGAGTAACATAACACTCCAGATATATGGCTACCCACCAGTAATGAAGATTTGGGCAGCCATCTAAGTAAGATGTGTAATTACGAACACGTTTAGTTATCCTAGAAAAATATAAATAGACTACCAACTATGAGTAATAGGAGACTTCGGGGATAAGGAGCTGACCCGTATGCTTAGCCTCAATGAGAAAGCATGGTCAAATGAAATCATTGTATATGAAAAGTAGAAGGCCTACTGGACCGATATTTCCATATAAGCCTTTTCTAGAAATTTCCATCAATGATATTGGCAACTCAGGACAAGAGAAGTACTAAATATCCACCTAGGCATTGTCATCTTCTAGAACCACTAAAATGTTCCTTCAAGAGCAAATAGGAGGAAACAGACACTACTCATATTTTAGGAAAACACTAGCAGTATATTTGACACACAAGCAGATTCCAAAAATTCCAACATACAGAACCATTAAAGAAGAGAATGCCTTAATACTAAACAAATAGGCAAAATTATGAAAATAACTACAATCTTAACCTGCATTTTGGAGCCAATAAGTTGCAAAAGGCCACATTAAAAAGTGAGAAAAATCACAAAAAATTTCTCAAAGGAAACCTCCTTATAATAGAGAATAATAGAGACAAACAAAATTAAGGAAATACTCATATTAGCAATCAAATTCAATCTGAAACCAAACTGTAATTTCATGTAGGAACATCCAGTACAAACTTGAGAAAAGCAGTATACCCTGCGAGGTTTCGGTGTCAAGGGTGTTTCCTCTCCTTGAAGTGAACGAATAAAAGCCATGATTGAACAGACAACAGGAGATAAAAGCAGCACAGCAAAGCCAAATTCAAACTGCAAGAGATACACAGAATCTCCACATCAGCTATGGCAATGATAACTCTAGAGTAACGGTCTATTTACAATTAACGAATTGCTATTAAACATATACATCAATCAGGGCACTATCAAGTGGCGTCAAATAAAGTAAGAAACATCCCAAGGGAAGAAAGGCCCACTTACTTGCTGATGTGTAGCATTTATAATTTTGATCGTCTTTGGACGAAAAACTGCCACAATGATTGTTTCTATAATAAAGACAAAACTAAACAGTACCCATGCTCGCTCTGGAGTACTTGCTATATGATGCAAAACAAGTCTGGACAACTTCAGCCACTTTTCAAGCCCTTGGAGTCTCAATTCTTCCGACAGAGAGATTTGATTCGGCATAGCATTATCAACACTATTGGAATCGACAATTGTAACATCAGTATTGTCTCGATGATCCCGATCTGCATCCAAGCTACTTCTCTGAAGTAATGCAAGTATAGTTGGATCCAAGCTCTTCTCCTTCAACATCATGGCAAAATTAGGATCCAATCCTTTATCTTGCAATAAACTAGTCAGTTCTCTATCACCATGTCTTGCCCTCCTTTTCAACATTGATGTAATCCTAGGATCACTCAACCTTTCTTGCAATGCAAGAGCTAAATTCAAATCCAACATCTGTTGATTTGCAGAAGTTGATGTACTAGACTCACAACCTTGGCTATCATGACCACTACTGGAGCAAACCATAAGAGAGCTATTGGGATCAATATTTTTCTCTAACATTCCCACTTCATTCTCTTGGACAACTGAGTGATGAGAACTGTTATGCATTGCTAAACTTGGTCTTCCACTGTCTACACTCTTATCACTATTTATCCCCTCTTGAATGTATCCAAGGCTATTCCAATTATTAGCATCTGAGCATTGAACCATACTCTGACTACTACCTTCGATGATATTAGTGGAATGACCTCCTTCAACACTACTACTACGTTTGACGCTTGAGCCACAACCATCAGATGAACTAGAAGAACTATTTTGCTCCTTCCTACGAAAACCTTCCCTCAGACGGATCACAGTGCTTTGCAAGGCATCTCTTCGGGCAGCTAACGGGTTTGTAGCTGAAAAATGGCGAGAAACCGCCGCACCTAATAAGACAGATGCTACAACTGCATAGCTAATACAATGCCCCAAGTACCTGAATAAATAAAAAAATTTAAAGAGAGAGAGAGAGATCAACTATCTTTAAGCAACAGTAACAAAACCATCGCTACAAGAATCATGTGGGAGTTTAGAACAAACCAATAATGCACTCCAAAGCAAATGAGAAAAACCCGTGTAGTTCCAGCAACAAAAAGTGCAACAACACGACTTTTAAGAAGCTGAAACCCATACAAGCATGCTCCCATGTTCCAATCTACAAGACAAAAAAATAAAAGAAACTGAATATGCACGATAGAGATATGATTGTTGTACCAGGAATGTAAACAGCTAAAACAATATTAATACAATAATTTACAACCATACCAAGAATTATAACCGCGGCAGATGTAATAGCCCCAAGCCAATGTGCATCCTTTGCAGTCAGACCATATAGGATGGAGTAGACAAGAAGAACAACAAGGGAGCCAAGGTAAAGAAGTCCAAGATGTGTAGCCCTAAAAAGAAAAAAAGAAAAAAATCCAAGAAACACAGTATGGCATGAAAGCAAGTTCTTGCAGAACATGAAGCTTTCCAGTAAATATATTGAGAAGAAGGCATAAAAAGATACTAAGATTTGAAACTGAATATAAAATAGGCTCTTGAAGCATTCACTTAGTGTACCCAGAAAAATAGTGAAGTCTTGAACAATTACACCATCTATTCCTTAAAATAGAAGTGGAGAAAAACCTTAACAAATTGAAAAGATAAAAGCATACTAGGAGGCATAAGCTGCTATGTAAAACATACTTCACTACAGCAAAGTATCTACAAACATTATTTTGAATCATGGACATTCAAGACTATCACTGAGCATGATATATAACAAGAGATGTTAATCACTCAGTACTCGTACATAAAAACCAGAAACTGCTACCATTGGGCAATATTTCATACAATGCCAAATACGAAGATACAACATATTAGAGGGTGACCCTATTTCCATGCATGTCATTATGTGAGTAAGCAGGTGCCATAAGCATGCAAGTAAAAATGACCAATAAGTATTGAAGGAGCAAAAGGATGGAGAGAAATAGAGACACCCAAGCATCAAAATGAACACAATAAATGAACAAGGTTTACCCACTGAATTTCACACCAGAGTAACAAAAGCAAACACAATAAAATGGTTATACCTACTAAACTCCCGAGGATATAACTCGTTTGGGTCGGGTGGTTCTGGTAAACAAGACACAGGACCCATTTCTATACTATCAGAGTATGCAAATTTATAAGCCCTCCGGACATACTCGTCCACATCCAAGCCATTTCCTACATAAGATGATGAAAGGGAAAGTCAACGTACAATCATTTATAAGTTTGGTCCTGATAATAGGGAAAAAACCATCAATGTGTAACGAAGAAATGAAATGACTCATTAGGAATCAGGATAGCACTACAGCAAAAATTACCATTGAAGACCATGCGGCATATAAAGAGCATATTGATTGCTAAGGCAATTGCTGATACACCAAAGAAAAATCCAGAAGGAGAATATCGCTCAGACGCACTGGAACCAGCTGTGATATAAACAGCACAAAGTTCATATGCACAAAGCAGAGCAACAGCCAGCAGAAGCAGAAAAGCAACAGCCCCTATGACAGCAGAAACAAGAACAGTATGAGATAAAGGGAAAAAATTCACTAATAGAAAGATATCACAGAAGATAATTAAAATAAAATCAAGAACACCTATAAACAAAACATAGTATCCTTGAACATCAAAACATCAACAAAGAATTCCAGCACCTCTTTCCTCAAAAATGTTGCTTTCGGTAGATACTCTCTTCCAACATTTCTCCTCCTAATAAACTACAATAATTTTGTTTTTCCCAGGCCTATTGCAAGCTTTTTTTATTTTACCTTCTACCAAAAATAGATACTTATAACATCATTGCTCAGTTAGTGTCCTTTTGGTCCAATCAGAACTAAGTCAACAAGAATGAGGAAAAAATGTTCTCTGAAAATCACTGTTGGAATACACCTATTTTGAAAAGGAAGAAATGCATTTTATCTATTAGAAAAACTTACCCAAGTGGGCATCAGCTTATCATTGCAGTTCTTTTCTAATTTCAAGCTTCAGCTAAACGACAGAAGTTCGATTTCAGCTTTACAAAAATTAAAAGTTGATGTTGAAAAGACTAAAGCCTCATCATTCTGGAGCATATAAGTAGCTGCTCCCGAACTTGGGCGAAAAGGCACCAAAACATTTTTAGTAGTTTTCTAGTTTAAAATGAAGAACAAGTCCAATGTTGTTTAGATAGCAAACCTCCCAGTCGGTGTCAAGTGGAGAATGTATATTTCAAGACAAATCTCCACCTGCTAACAAGATCTTGCATTAAACATTAATGAAAAAACTTTGCTGCAACTTCTGTTGTTCAATACACCCGTAAATGCATACAGTAAAGCTACTCCGTCCTAATTAAAACGAAGCTAAGGTTACAGTCCATGGTTTTAGTCAGATCAGTCCTTCAATACCATTAATGCACTCTTTTTCATTCAATAAATAAGCGTTTGGCTGAAATAGTTGAACTGTATACTTATCAGCCTCAAAGAAGCCAACTCAAACAGGATTGCAGAAGAGGGATCAAGACAATAAGATAAAAAGGTTAAGAGACAATGCCACAAGGAAAATGGACAACCAAGTAGACCAAACACCCTGTAAGGCTCACAACCACGGGCCAAGAGAAAAGGAAACATTGTGAAACACTTTCTCAGACACTTAGAAATTTGCAGTATAATCTACTTGACCAGTCATTGCCACATTCCTTCTTTAGAGATATAACATTCTAGAAATATACTTCATCAAAGCCAATATCTTTTCTCAATACTGATTTTGTTCCTAAGGGATTCTATCTCCACTATTTATAGTATATTCTTAAAAATCTAGACAGATGGACAGTTTTTTTTTTCCTTCAGCAGAGACAGATGAGCACTTAGACTAAATGTGACAAATTACAAAGTTTATCACTAGTGCCAAATAAAGAACCACGACCAGGCTTCAAATAAATTTGAGTTGACTGGAAATAAAATGACTAAAAAAACTCTGTTCTTCTAAAAGGATATACGTACATCACAAAGTTGAAGGGCAAAAAAAACAAAAAGAAAGAGGTCATTAAGATGCATACTTGAGCTTTGCCATCGAGTCCTCCACCAAAGCATAATTGAATAGAATGCCAATAATAGAGCAATGCCGGCCATTATTACTGCCAGACCAACAATATCTCTGCCTAATATTATGATTAGCCAGCATCCCCACATGATAAGCACCACAACTGGAGATAAAACAACCGCCCACGCCACTAGAGATAAAAGAGCACATAGCATACCCAGTTGAGGTCCTTGTAAAATACTCGGCCATTTTCGGGCGAAAATCCAACTGAAAAAGAACGAAAACAGTCATCGTAAGAAAACATAGCATAAGAGGGGCTTTACTCGCATATACCAACCAACTTGTGAAGGAGAAAAGTTATAAAAATGACTAATTTTTTTTGTAACAGGCAACAAATTTCCAGAAACAATAAAAAAAGTCAGATCATAAACCACATGGTGGCATTCAACCAGCCATACAAGTAAACCACATTAGTAGTAAAGCCAACAAAACAAATGGTTAATAATAAGCCTCATAGTCAAATTGTCAATTAGAATTAAATGCAATTACAGAAAACATCTCAGTTATGTAGAATTAAAGTCGCAATGCATTCTTAACAATTCACTTGCAAAACCAGAAAACAAACGCAGCTGCATTGAAGCGCTGTTATGATGTTAGCAACTATAAATATTAGATGCAATACCTATAAATCCGCCATGGGCGCCAATTGACAGCCCAGAGAATGGAAAATGAAGCTAAACCCAAAATTGCAAAAAGGATCCCAGAAATCAAACACGCCAGAGCAACCCCATCCCCTTCCATGGCTTCCTTCTCTCACCTTCAAACAACAAGCAAAAGCCTTCGTTTACATTTCAAACTTAAAATTAAAAGAAAAACAGCAGTAAAAAGTTAACTTCTACGTTGTACGAAAAAAAGACCTTAACCCATATAGAGAACAGTGAAGAAGAAATGAGCTTTACCTACTTAAGTGAAGCGAGCGTAATGGGCAATCGCATGACGGCGAATTTAGGTGAAAGGAGCGAGTTTCGGGCATGAAATTTTGGCTGTTGAGCTAGGGCAATTTAGTCATTTTTGAAGTGAGCTAGGATTGAAACGAAGATGAAGAACCACGACGATGAAGAAGAAAAGAGATAAGGTCTATTAGGGTTTTCTTTTTAGTCTTGTTTGCGAAATTGCGGAAAGATTAAAAAGTTGCAGATGAAGACACAAAAAGAAGGGAAAGAAAAAAAAAGAGTAAAGTTTAAAACCCTACAGCTCTCTCCTCTACTCTCCTGTATGTCAACTGTGAACTCTCTCAAGTCAAAAATAAAATTTATTTATTTATTTATTTATTTATTTAATAGAAAACCAAAAGTAAATAATGGGAAAATAAAAACAATCAAAAATGATAGGCCAAACGAATATATTTCTCTCTTTTTTTCTTTTGACGGAAAAATATATATTAATCTTATTTTTATTTCAAAATGAATTTCACATCATTTTAATAACTTCCTAATATTCGTTCAAAAAACATCTTTTTAATATTATTAGATAATCATATCATCATTATTTTTCATATTTATGAAATTATTTTAATGTACCAAAAAATATTAATAATTTAAGTTTAATATAAATAAAACTAATATGATATTAATTCAAAAAATTCAACTATAATATTATATACAAAATGCTGAGAGCGGAAAAGTTCTCACACTATAACACCTATAGAATCGGTTCTAAAAAGAGGAGGGATGCCAACAAGCAAAGGTGAAACTTCTTCAAAGATGATCTCTAGTGATGGCATCGTTTGAGGTGATCTCGAATAAGATGTTTGGGTTTGCAAATAAACATCCGAAGTCTCAAAGATAATCTTAAGACAGAACATTCTCAAAGATAAACTTTAATGATGGTAGTGTTTGAGATGATCTCGACGTGATATGTAATATAACACCCCTAAATCTTTGATGTCATAAATAATACTATTTCGGGAAAATATTTAGTGAAAATTTCCTTAGTAATGAATTGCATTTAATCGATAAAAATTAAAGGATGTAGTTGGACATCAAAGAAAGTCATTAGAAATGATATATTTTAATTTATTAAATTTATGTATAGACTAAACTGTAAAGAAATAGAGGTGCAAGGGTTAAAAGTGTAATTATATCAGAAAGTGACCATAGGTTCAAGGATGAATATAAAAAATTATAAAGGGCAAAATAGACAATTAACAAAAAGATATATTAAAAGTAAAAAAGAAAAAGTTAAGTGTACTCTTGAATGATTTTGGACCATTAAATTAAGCAAAAAATAAATTTCAATTTAGGTCCATCAAATCTAAGTAAATGTTTTTATCTGTGTTAGATTTTCTTTTTTTAAATATGGAATTATGTACACATCTTCTCTAACCCATGGCAACAAAGGAAAAAAACACTTGCTCTTTTTCATCTTGTTTCATCTCTTTCATCTAATCAATAAAAAATGTACCCAAAACCTTTTGTTTCTCTTGAAATTCTAAATGAAATTTAGCTTTCAACACTTTTAGTTACATGTTAGAATTTAAATAGGGGTAAATCCAAAAAAAAAAATTAGCAAGGGTCGATATTTAACTATAATTTTTTCATGGATTAAAATATAAGTTTATTATGTATTAATTTATAATTTCACTATTTTTGAAGGGACTAAACAAAAGTTTTTATTTTATTTTTAGGGGTTAAAGTGTAATTCGATTATATATCAATTTATAATTTCTTTATTTAGAAGAGAATTGAATTGAAAATCTTTCATTTTGAAAGAACTAAAATGTAATTTAATTATATACTAATTTATAATTTCTTTATTTCTCCAAAGCTTCTACCTATCCCGCTCAGATTTACCTCTTAATTCAATAACCCATGGTTGGAAGTCAAGAGAAAGTTTAGTGAATGAGAGGTAGTTGAGAAGACAAGGTGAAAAACTCATATTTTCATCATGTATTCATGTTTATTTTAAGTAGAAACATATGAAATTGATATTGGATATGTATTTTGATTTTCTTTCTTAATGAAGAGGAAGAGAAGGGGAATGGAAAAAGTGGTGTACAGAAAGGAAAAGAATGAAAGAAGGAAGAAGAAGGCTTAACTTACTTATTCAAGCTAAAGTAAAGTACGTACTTTTTTGAACTCTTATTTACCATGCTTGGATTTAGCTAGAAATTTTATAAACTATAATTTAGAATAATATTTAAATTAAAGAATTAATAAATTAGATGGTGAAGGAAGTATGAATATTGAAAGCTAATTTTCAATTCACACTTATAATTATGACTCTTTTTTAGTTAAATATGACTCATAATTAAAGGGTTAAAGTTCATATTCAAGTCTCAACAAAAAATTAACTTTAAAAATTCATCAAAAATTTTTAAGTGATGAAATGTCTTAGTTGTCTGGCAGCCAGTGTTGTTTGAACCAAATCAACCGATCGAATAGGTTGAATTGAGAACTAGCTGGAGGATCGATTCGAAAAGTGACTTTGAACTAATTAGACTGTGAATTGGTGGTTGAACCAATTAAACCGATGATTGAACCAGGGTTTTTAAATTTTTTTATTTTTTTATTTAACTAAAAAAGAGTCATAATTATTAGTGTGAATTGAAAATTAGCTTTGATGGTTGAAAGTAACATTTCTTACTGGGATCAAATATTAGGCTCGGGTAAGGAGTGTTACAAGTAAGCCTTAACATGATTCTGTAGGATGATCTCGGCATGACCAAGTCTTCCTGATGTGACATATCAACTAAGAATGTGGTCTTAGAAGGTGTTCCAAACATGAACAAGGTCTTTACGATGCATTGAATAAACTAGATGGTCTCTAAAGGAACATCTAATTTATCTCAAACTATTGGAACTTCAGAACGTCTATAAAGAGAGAAACACGATTAGTGGTCACTAGAGGACTTCTCTCTAAGGCACATTTTGATGATTAAGTTAGTAGTCGAATGAAACATAACGTAGATGCAACACCCTGAGTCTAGTTTCTAACTCCAGCAAGAGATGCTACATTCAATTACCTATAAGACTTTTCAATTTTCATACATGTTTTAAGCTTTATTCTTTCTCATATGACACTTAAAACCATTCCAAAGGATCCTACTATGAAGCGGGAGCATTCTAAAGTTATTTAAAAGCTTTTCAAGGCTTAAAAATAACATTTTCTTAGAGCAAGGCACCCTATGTATTAAGGCTTATGCTTGTTACTATAGATTTTTAGGTTCAAAGTTTATAAGTATAAATACTTAGACCTTAAGTATTGGGACTTGGATACAAGGGAACCAAAATCAAGCTTAAGGACACTTTAAAACATACCAATTCACACTTAAAATCATTTACAATCATCCTCAATCATTCTTAGACCTCAAAATACTCTTAAAAATAATTCAAATCATTATACAACTCATTTATGTTTAATTTCCAACTAATATGCCATAAAGGCTCAAAACATTTCATCTTAAACACAACTTATCTTTATGCCTTTGCACTATCTATTTGAACACTTTCATTTCAGTTTGAATACCTAAGTACATGCCACTCTAGTACCATAATTTAAAGTCCATACATCACAAACCTTGCAATGTTTATGAGATGTGACCAAATTGCCACACGTGAACTCTTTCCTCTCAATCTCTTTCTCCAATTTAATTGTTTGAAAATAATGCCTTAAGCTTCATAGAAGCTTAGTAAGTACTCATATGAACTTTATACTTATCTTACTATTAAATATAACTTCATTTTAAACACATTCATTCAATTATTTCATATCGTAATCTCTTCATTATTACTTTGTCAAATACTTATTTAAAGTAATATAACTTAAAGTTAAAAATCTTCACTTACCACTTATTTCACTTATCCCTTAGTAAATGATTGAGAACAGAGAAGGTTGTGCGGAATCACATTGGAATGCTAAAGTGCTAATCACACTTGCGTATCATAGTGCAGGTGTAATGCCCCGTACCCGAGACCGTCGCCGGAGTCGAACACGAGGTGTTAACAGACTTAATTCATTACCTTAAACAGCTCAAACAATTTATTTTTAAAATTTTTAGTCAAGCTAGTAATCTGCATCACAGTCGCTTAAAAATTCATATCTCGAGTTTCGAAACTCGAAATCCAATTCCGTAAATTTTCCTTGAAACTAGACTCATATATCTATTTACTAATTTTTTTATAGAATTTTTGGTCAAGCAAATTAGTACAGTTTATTAGTTAAAGTCTCCCCTGTTTTAGGGTTCGACTATTCTGACCTCTGTGTATTACGAATCAGATATCTCCCTGTACAGAGTTTCAATGACTATGCCGTTTATTTCTAATAAAACTAGACTCAATAAGGAATCTGTACATATAAATCATGACTTATAATTATCTTTGAAAAATTTATGGTGAATTTCCAAATTCAGAACAGGGGATCCAAAAATTGCTCTGGCCCTATTTCACAAAAATTTAAACATCTCATAAAATATAACTTATATACCTGTTTTGTTCCATCCATATGAAAATAGACTCATCAAGCTTCAATTCTATAACTTATTCATTATTTAATTCCATTTCTACTATTTTTAGTGATTTTTCAAATTCACGTCACTACTGCTGTCTGGATCTATTTTATGGTAAATTTTACCCATTTCATGGTTCCCATGGATTAGCTAGCAATTTAGCATACATAACACCAAATATGATCATGATTAGCCATTCCAATGGCTAATCATTACCAAGCATTTCCATACCACTCAATAACCATATCATAAGACCATATATACAAAATGATTATAATGCTATACATTCCATACTCAAAATATACAAGCCATTATGCCAAGATGGTATACGGATAGTGTGAGCGTGCCTCCGACCGTTTCCGATTTCTGAGCTGGCTTGTCAACACTACAAGGAATGAAAAGGAGGGAGTAAGCACAAATGCTTAGTAAGTTCACATGCAAATAGCAAGTAACACAACTATATAAGCAAACATAAACATCATTTGCATGATCATCACCGAGACATTCATATCACATTTTCATTTATCATCTTACCATATTGTTGTTATATCGAGTTTTCAACCCGAGGGTTAAGTACATACTTGTTCAAAGTATCCATTTCATAACACTTACCAATACGTCCCTTTCATCTCGAGTATTCCTCCATTTGAGTAGAATTTTACCCATTGAACACATCGGAATATAATCTGGATACACGAAAAGTTTGCACATAAGTGCCACATATGTAGCCAAGCTACCATGTAACCCGCCCATAAGTGAACTCAGACTCAACTCAACGAGCTCGGGCGTTCGCATCCATAAGTGAACTCAGAATCAACTCAACGAGCTCGGATGCCTAGTTACATCTCTCGAACTCGGACTCAACTCAACGAATTCGGACATTCTCATCCATAAGTGAACTCGGACTCAACTCAACGAGTTCGGATGCCCAAATATCTCAGTGACATGTCACTTGTATCCTAATCCATTCCTAAGGTTCAACGGGACCTTTTTCCCAATCATGTGTCTCAACCATCTTCTACTAATGCTAAACCGATACTCGATAGTATTTCACATTTTCCAAGTATATCACATAATTTGACATATTATCAAACAATTATGACAAGTATAATATTTTATAATAATTATCATATCATTTAAATAACATTAAAAACATTTAAAATAATAACTATGTTACCAACATTTACATATGAACTTACCTCGTATGTGAAAATGGCTACTTTTACTATTTCGTCCACAACTTGGTTTTTTCCCTATTTTAGCCCGAATTTTAGTTTTCCTTGCTCTATCATTTAAAATATAGTCTAATTAGGGCTCACATTATTCAAATTAACCCAAAATCATATTTTGACAAAATTACAGTTTTGCCCCTAAACTTTCACATATTTACACTTTTCCCCAAAGCTCGTAAATTAAACTTCAGCATATTTTCTTATGTTTTATGACATGCTGAACATTTTTCCCTTCTATGACAACATCAAATTCTCACTCTAACACATAGTTATGAACAATAACAATTTTTACCGATTAAGCCGTTTTACTCATTTTTGCTTAAAATCGCTTAGCAAAAGTTGTTTAACATAATTTCAGCCTTCATATTCTACCATAAAACATCAAAATAAACACATTTCACCTATGGGTATTTTTCCAAATATGAACCCTAGCTTAGATTATTGCTAGAATAAGCTTAATCAAGTTGCCGGGATTCTAAAAACGTAAAGAACTTGAAAAACGGGGCTAGAACGGACTTACAATCGAGCTTGGAAGCTTGAAAAACCCTAGCCATGGTTTCTCCTTGCTATATTCGGCCATGGGGTTGAAGATGAGCAAAATTGGCTTTTAATTTTGTATTTTAATTCATTTTACCCCTAAATGACCAAAATGCCCTTACTATTAAACTTTCCAAAAATTCCATCCATGTCCAATTTTTGTCCATAGACTTAGAAATTGGTAAAATTTCTATTTTAGACCTCTTAATTAATATTTCAAAACAATTTCATACTAGAAACTTCTAGAATGTAAGTTTTGCAAATTATTCGATTTAGTCCCTAATTTCAATTTAAGCACTTTATGCATAAGATTTCTTCACAAAATTTTCACACAATCATGCAATCATATCATAGACCTCAAAATAATCATAAAATATTTATTTCTATCTTGGATTTTGTGGTCACGAAACCACTATTTTGACTAGGCCCAAAATCAGGATATTACAGCAGGTTACACTTTGAAGTGCTAATCACACTTAAGTGCGTTGAGGGTATTCTTATGGCATGCCATTTATTCCCACTAGTTCTACCTTGTTTATTAGGGACTTTACATTATCTTATTCACTTGTGAACACTTTTTTATTCTCTCATCACATTTGGTCTCCATATTCAAATATACACTTTTACATGTCACTTTTTTCTATATCACATATTTTCATAACCAATTCACGTCGTTCATCAATTTATTCACTTATAAAACATTCTTTCACTAACTTTACATATCACTTTTCGTTTTCACTTTTACATTTGCTTAATCACTAATTTTCACTTCTTATATACTATACAATTAATTTATTGAATTTCACTGATATTCACTTATGATAGACTTTTATTCTTTTAATTACTTCACTTCTTTACTTTTCTAAATTGTTTATGAATCATTTCACTACAATTCATATTATTTATAATTCACTTCACATATCACTTTTTCAATAAAATTTCATCTTTCTTTTAGAAAGCTTATACTTAATTCTTCCATTTTTCACACATTCTCACTAACTAATATGTCCCATTCATGCGCTTACTTAGAATTTATGCTCACATTACTTTTGTTATTAACTATATTCCATTTCAATAATTTCTTTACTTATTATTTGATTCATTTTTCATACGGTAATTTCTTTCTTAAATTCACTTGTTTATAAATTTCATTACACTTTTTAATATTTTCCAAATTAGTCCCTATAACATCCCTAAAACCTCTCGATCGTAGGTAGAGTTATCTCAAGAATACATGAGTAGATTTTTTAGAGTAAATAAAATTCGATTTAGTAGTGGAAAAAGAGAAGATAGTTGGATATCAGAGGAAGTTGAAAAAACTAATTTATTGAGAGATATTAATCCAAGGTATAGAATAAATAGTAAGGTTGTGAAAAGTGTAGGGGTCAAAATGTGAATTTAAAATATAAAACGATAAAATTGAATTAATGGGAAAAAGTATAAGGATTTGAAGTGTAACTGCACCAAAAGTGAATAGTAACTTAAAGGATGAATTATAAAGATTCTAAGAGGCAAAAGGGTTATTTTTCAAAGTGGATAATTATAGAACTATTAAATAAGAAAACTAGGTAAATGTTCACATTATTTGGAGCCATTGGATTTGACAGCATTTGAGTTTTAATCTTAGATAGATTTTTTATTAAATTAAATTAAATTATTTATTAAATTAATAGGATATTTTTATGGAAAGATGAAGAAACTCTCCATCCTTATTCTTCACTTCAACCAAAGAAAAGAGAAGAAAAAAGTTCATTATCTTACAATTTCATCCATCTCATTCATTAAAGACAAATCCTAGCAAAAATCCTTTGAATTTTCATTAAAATCTTTAGTAGAATTAAGTTTCAAACTATTGGGATATAGTGCCCTTAGTGTAGTGATTTCTTTTATATGTACTTGTATTTTTTAAAACAAATTGGTTTAATAGAATATCTATCAGTTTCATTGATATCTTCATTTATTGTCCTCAATGGTTTTTGAACGCAAAGCAAAATGAAAGTAATTATTGGCTCACTAATTATATAATGTTTAATTAAGAATAAGTGGTATTACGTGGTCAGATCGTAAAACAAAAAGACAACATATATTAGTAGATAATCTAAACACATCCTTGGTGTAATTAGAAATGAACAAATCAATTGAAAAATTAATATGTTGCTTATCGAGTCTAAGTGGGGAGATATCTTGCCATGGGTAACGGAGCGGATGACTTCTAGAAGACTGTCATACATTAATCCTGGGTGGATGATGGATTATGTATGCATGACTTGTATACTTTGATGTAAGGACGAGCACTTATTGAGTAGTTTTCGTAATGGTATATAATAAGGACATATGGATCACACAACTGTGTCACCAGGTTGTGTGACTTCACTCAGACCGTGTGTGTCACAGAACCGTAAGTGTATGACATCATCAGTAGCGCCATTGATATTAAATGTGTCACAGATCTCCAAAAGGTTAGCTAAATGAACATTCGAATTTTCATCTTACAACCTATAAAACTGAACATATTGCTGCACTATCTGAATTGTGTTCAGCTTAAGCTTAAAATTATTTGCAGCAATAGTCGGTCTGACAATACTCGATTCAGCCCCAATCAGAGTTTGCTTAGGATAGTCATACATAGTCTGAGGAGCAAGACGTGTAAGAAGTTGTGGATTAACAAGATTATTATCTATCTCCACAGTAATATCCTTTTGCTCTTGATCATTTATGAAAATCTGTTAGCATTGCCTCGCTTGTCAAACTTTTTTTCGATTTCTACGAGCAATTTTTTCGATCTCACTATAAAAAACTAATGGTTCCAATGGGTCATAAACCAAAGGAACCTGTAAGAATCAAATAAAATAAAAATAAGAATTTAAAAATTAAATTTAAAAAGTATTAAAATAAAAATGAAAATGACTAAATTAATAGAAATAAAGTTTTCCTAATATCATAGTCCTGGTAATGGTGCCAAAAACTTGATGTTCATGAAACTAACTAAAAATTTGACTAAGGTAAGTGTACCTATCAATTAATAGTATAGCTGTGATGAACAAATATATCATTTTCACGAGGACTACAAGTACTAGTAATTATCGTCTTTCTGTTATTTAACCGAATAGTTCTAATGATTGATTAAAACTAAAATGAACTAATTTAATTACTAACGAACACTGCAAAAAACAAATCATAAAAACAATCGAATAAAAACCAAGAAAGGAAACAATACTTAGGAAAGAAGCTACTTAGATTTCATTTATTACTATTAATCTAAATTACACAATTTTTTTACTTAACACCTTGATCCGTAAAAATCTCTAAATTATGCTAATATCTCTTTCGAGTATAGAAACAATTGACTCTAGGTTCATTAATTGAAATTTCTTTATTATTAAAACCCTTATTATCACATTAACTCGTGCTATGGATTCCCCTATTAGATTTGACTCTAATCTAGTAAATTTATGTTGTCCTATTTCTAGGATTGCATTCAACTCCATTCAGTTACGTAAGATCTACTCTTAAACGAGGTCTTTTCAACCACCGATTTAAGCATATTGAACATGGATTAATAATCTAGAAATATTAAACCAAAAATTAAACACACATAATTGAGAATACCAAACTAAAAATTTATTGCGTAAAAATAAAAATCAAACGACATAATCCATCATAGGGTTCTTCTCTCTAGTTAATTAGAAAATTAGTTCATGCTTGAAAATATAAATATCTAAGATACAATATAACCAAAAGAAATAAAAAAAATCATGATAACTTCGTAAGAAACCAATTGGGAATCTTCAATCTTGACGGAATTATGCTTTAAAGTCAGCTTCAATGGTGTTTTTCGAGTTGTTCTCTTTTCTCTCTTAACTTCTTATTTTTGTCATATATACGTCATAAAATACCCAAAAAATCTAAAAATTACGATTTTGTATTGTTCAGTGTGCAATCCCGTGAAATCAACACGACCTATTACACGCCTGTGTAGGTCATACGACTGTGTGGTCTGGCCATGTGAAATGGTTTAGCCCGTGTGGCATTTGTAGCTTGCTCCGACGCTCCGGTTTTCACTCGTTTTTCACTCCTTTTACTCCCAAGTGCTCTATAAAGTATTAAAACATGAATTTAAAGGATTAGTAGTATAAAATTCACAATTGACATCGGATAATCACCCAAAAGCATGTTAAGATTGAAACTAAAACATGTTACTTTTAACACTTATCAATTGTTTATCATTATCACGATTCCCTAAAACCATAATTTTCAAAGTACATTTATGAAAAAATCTCAAGAATTTTTAACACAATATTTCATTGTCAAATAACGTCATCATCCACAAAAAGGTAGTTAAATAAATAAAGGACAACATAATGAGGCGTCTCGAGAAGGGTCACTTTATAACACCCCTCTCGACTTCAACTGGAGGGGGATATTGTTATACCCTCATCTGCACAAGGACATGTGGTAAGTTGGAAGTGCACTTGGGCAGTAAGCAAGCAGGCAATAAATTGGAAATTATTCATATGTCTTGCCTTTCTTCACAACCAACCAGAAAAATGCAGGCCATCCGGTACTCAAGTATTCATGCATTCGCTGAGAATGTGATGCCGGTGGTGACTAAACACTATATGAGTTCAACTCCTTTATATCAACAAGTCAAAAAGAATGAATTGACGTTTACAAAAACCAGCACTCTCTCCTTCATATTTCCTCAATCGCTGTATATCTTAAACTTTGTAATAGAAATCGAATTCAAAATTCCTACTTAATTTAAATACTCAAAATGAAATCCATTTTCACTATTTCAATTATTTTGACGCGACCATGCCAATGTCTTGGACTTTGTAGCACAAGCAGCTCAGTGGAAACCATTGGCTTCTAATGCTCGCAATTTCCCACCCTTTTCACTGCTTGCCAAACGTACGGCCGGAGGGTGGTGAAAAATAAAATGGTAAAAGAAAATTGCGGGGAAGTTGGTGATAAAACCGAAGCTAAAGAGCATTAAAAATACCTTCAGTCTTTGAACAAATCGTCTTTTCAGTAACAACTTGCTTTCCCTTCAACAAACTATACATCAGCTTACAGGCATCAAAGCCAACTCCTTTTTGTCTTTTATTCCTTCCGTTCCCATGTCCATTACCTCAACATAAACTACTCTACTCATCATTTATACACAATCAGTCCTTTTATAGCTTACCCAATTTTCTTTCAACCTCTAAATCCAGCCTCCGAGATGTCTGCCGGAATCTTTGCATCACCAGTCGCTGGTTCTGGTTTTGTTGGCCTGAAAACCAATGTTTCAAAGCTGGTTCCAACTAATGATTCTATTTCATGGAGCCGGAAAACTGTGTCCAATGGTTCAAGAACCCACTGCATGAAGGTACTGTCATTGGTTTCAGTTCTAATATTATTATGTGGTTCATCTGACTTTGCCTTGTGATTTTAACAGACATGGAATCCAATCAACAACAAGAAGTTTGAGACGCTTTCTTACCTTCCACCTCTCTCAGATGACTCGATTGCAAAGGAAATTGATTACATGATGAAAAAAGGGTGGATTCCTTGTCTTGAATTTGATGAGGTAATAATAATTTTATTTTCTGTAACTTCCTCTAAGAATCAGCTAACCTAGGTCTAATTAAATGACAAAAGGTAGAGATCAATTCCTGGAATCAATATTTTTCAACGTTGTAACAGTTTAAAAACTGGTTTTCCTTTTAAAAATGTTAGGTGGGGGCTGTCCACCGGGAGAATAGCAGCATTCCAGGGTACTATGATGGGAGGTATTGGACTCTATGGAAGCTGCCGATGTTTGGGTGCAACGACTCTTCTCAAGTCCTGAAAGAAATTCACGAGTGCAAAAAGGCGTACCCCAATGCTTATATCCGTTGCCTGGCATTTGACAACAAGCACCAAGCTCAGTGCATGTCCTTTGTCATTCACAAACCTAATTGAAACCACCACCACCGACTGATCAGCAGCTAGCTGCCTACTGGGTTTTCCCCAATCTATTCCTATTCCTTTTTATTAGTAGAATAATGCTATATGATCTCTCTTTCTTCTGTCTTTTCGATGGATGACAATACGACAGCCGGTGGATGATTATAAGTGTGGTGGGTTGTTTTGTTTCGGGCACTTGTTTGCTTTTATTAAAACAACTATGATTATTATAATGGCTTAGGCACGCACTTACTTTTATTAAAATATAATGATAATTATAATGGCTTAAAAAAGCTAACACACAAGTGGATGTGACATTTTATTAGCCCATGGTTTTGGGTTTCTTCTCAACGGCGAAGGAGGAGAATCATTGTAGAGGTCGATCAGTTTTAGTGATTTTTCATCAATTGGTTTTTGAATCAAAAGATTTCTTTTTGTTTAAAAAAAGGAAGATATATCCGAGGAGACAACGGAGTCGGTAGTTTTCGTAAACAATTTGATCCGCACTGTCCAAAACCCCAAATCCTACTTTTTAAAATAATTAATTTTTTTCGGTACAATAAAGAAAAGCTAAAGAAGCCTAGCTGCCAGCAGACTGAAAATTCTTCAAAGCATCCTTTGCCACTTGCATATCTTCATCCAGCAGCTACTGAATGTAGCTTGGGGGGTCATTAAAATCCGCAGCCGATTGTATTCTCCCATTGCAGCTTTAGCCAAGCAATCTCCCACTTTGTTACCCTCCCTTGTTATATATAGCAAAATTTAGCATGCCAATTCCTACTGCAAATATCATGGATCAAGCGCATCTCTAATAAATTATTTTCAGCATCATAGCCTTTTCCAACAAACTCAGTCTGTAAAGCATTATCACATTCAACTTTTCAACTTCTATGTGTCGAAAGCCACTAGCCCACGCAAGCAAAAGGCCCTCATCCACTGCTCTTGCTTCTATTTGAAAAATATTAGAAGTTCCAACTGTCATCGAAAAACCAGCTAACCGTTCGCCACATGAACCTCGGATCACCCCCTATAGCTGCGCGAGATAAGTGGCTTATAAGAAACCCATCAGAGTTCAGCTTAACCCACCCTTCAGGCGGTACTTGCCAATGTTTCCAAGTGACATGGTTGCTCTCAAGCCTAGTTTTCCTCTTTGCATTTGCAAGACTCGTAGCCCATGCAAAACTAGTTGAGAGTAAGTATTCACTATTACTGCTAGTATGTTTAAAAATGAAGTCATTTCAACTCTTCCATAAAAACCAGCAAAAAATAGAGAACAAAGTGGCCAACTTCCCTGGACAACAGTAATGTTCCCTTCATCTTGAAAATTCCAACTAAGCCACTCCTCTTTCGTTGATGAAAAGAAAGAGCTCCAAAAATCCCTTGGCAAGATGGACCACCAAACTCCACTAAGGAAACAACAATCTCTCACATCGTGCAATGCAGTTTCCATTGGAGCACCGCATTGTGCACATGAATCATCATCACCATACGCCTACGGCATCTTCACCATTAGTGAGTAAGCGAGATCGTCTAGAAAGCCAAAGGAAAGCTCGTACATGTTGTGGAGCAACAATCTTCCAGACTTTTACGCAAGAACTTTGAGGATTCAAAATATTAACACCAAGCAAGTTGTTGAAGGTATCAGGCCCACCAGTGTCGTAAAGGGGCATCAATCTAGTTAATTGATTAAGGATAGACTGAGGCAAAAGAGATTTGCGACCTTGCCAATCCCAACTGCCATGGTCAGTAACTAGATCGCATAGACGAAGAGTCTCATCAATCCTATCCCGGCTTATGTAATATAGTTTAAGAGGGCCAAGCTCTTTGATCCAACTATAATTCCAAAAATTAATTAAACGACCATTACCCACAAACCAAACAACACCCTCTATAACTTCACACCAAACATTTGAAATGGGGCGCCACACATACGAACAATTGGTATGCTCAATGGACTTCAGAATCAACCCGTCCATGTTGTACTTGTTGTGAAGGATGCAAACCCTAAAAGCCTCGATATTAGCCAATATATGGAACCCTAACTTAAGGAGGAAAATGTTATTTTGGTAAGGCTCCGAACTCTCAAGCCTCTTTCACCAAGCGGCATGCAACAATCCATCCAACTAACAAGAGTTGGCTTCGTATTTATAGAAGTAAACTCCAAATAAAATTATATGCAAGCTTCTCAATCTCTTTACACATAGAGACCGGGATACGAGCAGTCCTTATAAAATAATTTGGGATAGCGAGCAATACTAATTTAGCAAAAGTAATTCTACCAGCCATAGAGAGGCGACAAGCATCTGATCCATTAAGTTTACCTCACACTTTATCCATAACAAATTGAAAAGTGTTTGAGGCACACGTTTGTGAAAAAGTAGCATCCTAGGATACTTTGCCAAATCTGTCACCATGGAAAAACCAAGTTGCTAGCTAATGGCCAAAGCGGTCACCTTTGGAGTAGTATTAGAGAAAAAGATTTGGGTCTTATGTTTGATAATCTTATGTCTAGAGAATTGACAAAATATTGACAAGATATCATTAACCCCATTAGCTTGTTGAAAGTCAGCTCAGCAAAATAGAAACAAATCATCTGCAAAGAAAAGATAAGAAAACGCAAGACCTTTTCTTGAAAGCATAAAGGGCTCTCATTTCCTCTCCTCAATAGCCTGATCTATCATATGACCCAATTGTTCCATTCCTAAGACAAAAAGATACGGGGACAAAGGATCCCCTTACAGCATCTTTCAGGTAGGAAAGAAAGCACCAGTTACAGAACCATTCCAAAGTAGCTTCATGGATACTAAGGTGACACAATACATTACGACGCTAAAGAACTAGGAAAGCCAGCATCCACTAAAGTGTCTTTAAGGAAATCCCACCGAACTTTATCATATGTTTTTTCAAGATTAGCTTTTATCTTCATCCAACACTTTTTACTTTTCATGGTCTTAATCGTATGGATTACTTCTTGAGTGACAACGATATTGTTTGACATATTCCTCCTAACAATAAAACTTGCTTGATTCTATTTGATAAGCCTTTGCATGACAATACGCAACCGATCCACTAGATTCTTGGTAATAATTTTATAAAGGACCTTGCACAAACTGATTAGACAAAATTGAGTTAGAGAATCCGCCCTCAGAACCTTTGGAATCAAGACCAACAATGTCGTATTAAGCTAGGGATCCAAATGGTGACAGTTTAAAGTCTACCAAGTTTGGACATGGTTCATGAGAGCATAACGAGGCCGATTATTATAGTTAATAATTTCAAGATCAAACCGGTAATGATTTAGATGATCCAGAATAATCTAGAATTTAAAGGCACAATGACAGAGGATTTGAATAAACACTTAAAATGGTTTTTCCAACTTTGTGATACTTTCAAGTACAATCGGGTCATTGATGACGCTATTCATCTTCGGTTGTACTTCTTTTCTTTGATTGATAATGCCTTTTCTTGGTTAGATTCACAAGCACTAGGTTTTATCACGACATGGGGTGAGCTTGCTGGAAAATTTTTACAAAAGTTTTTCCCTATTAGCAAAATGGTTCAACTAAGAAGAGAAATTTTTGTTTTTAAATAAATGGAAGGGGAGAGTTTTCATGAGGCTTGGGAACGTTTTAAAATATTGATCCAAAAATACTCACACCACGGATTCCCTGAGTGGATGCAATTGCAGGTGTTTTACAATGGATTGGATGCAAATGCAAGATTCGGATTAGATGAAGCAATAGGAGGAGCCCTTATGAATAAAACGTACGAGGATGCGTACAAATTGATATAAAACATGACGTTGAACTCCTGTCAGTGGCCTATTGAACAATTTACATATGGCTAGAAACCTACTACGATAAAAGCAATTCGAGAAGATAACAAATACCAACAATTAATGGATAGACTCAACCGTATAGAATCTGTAAATAATGCACTGTTTATGTATAGGGGAGACAAACTATTCTTCCATTATATCAACAATACTATGGAGGATGTAAACTGCATTGGAAATAGGGGTGAAAATCCCTATTAAGATACGTACAATCTTGGATGGAGAGATCACCCGAACTTGAGATAGGGAGGAAACCAATGAGAAGGTAGTAATTTGAATCAAGTTAAAAGCACTAACTATCAATCTCCTTAGTTGAAAAAACCTCAGGATAGAATTGAGAGAGAGATGTAGCAATGAGAACAGACGTAAAACAGGTGCAATCTGAGTGCGCCAACTCAACAAGAACATTGACTAAACTTAAAGATCAAATAAGCCAACTAATGAGCATGATGGGTGACACCAAAATACAAATTGACACAGGTATTCCCATGAATATAGAAAATAATCCTCGTAGGGAAGATAATAAGCATTTGAAAGCAATAGTGCTCCGATCGGGCAAAGTGCTAAGTAGCTTAGAAAACCATACTCAGGAGGTAAACATGGAGAATACTGATGTTCTTCAATAAAGACCTTTAGAGGCTAAATAAGAACCAGAGCCAGAGGAGGTAATTACATCGGTAGCTAAACCAGAGAAAGAAATGACAAAAGATTCTGTTGTTGCAAAGATCTGTTCCCTTCAAGACTAGAAGAAAAACAAAAGTGGGTTGAAGATGAGTTCATAAGTTTTCTAAACTTGTTCAAAACATTAAATGTTAACTTGCCTTTAATTGAGCTAATTGAGAAAGCTCTTAAGTACTCTAAGTTTTTAAAGGAAATTATGTCTAGACGTAAGAAAATTAAGGTAGATAAACAAGTTAATATAAGTGCTTCCTGTAGTGTTATTATTCTAAACAGGTCCCCAAAAATTAAAAGACCCGAGAAGTTTTATTATTCCTATAGAGATAGGGAGCAATCATTTTGATAGAGCTCTATGTGACCTGAGAGCTAGTATTAATTTAATGCCTCTGTTAAAAAAACTTAGATAACACTGCAGTTGGCTAACATATTTTCAATACATCTGAAAGGTGTATTGGAAGATGTGTTAGTCAAAGTGTGCAACTTTATCATCCCAATAGACTTTGTGGTTTTAGATTTTGAAAAAGATCGAGAGACACCGATCTTATTAGGTAGACATTTTCTGGCCAATTTTAGGTCCACCATTGATTTAAAAAAAATAAATTAACCATGAAAATCAATGGTGAGACTAAAATTTTTAAATGTGGCCATCAGACAAGCAAGGAAAGGAGGAGGGTTAGGAGAACAATGCAATAAATTATTTGTTTCTAACAGTCCCAAGTCAAAGGACATACTTCCTTTAATTCATATAAGTCAAAAAAATAGGTTTAATGAAAGGGATAAGCGGGAAAATGTGGAATGGCACGACAACTGATGAATTAATACTGATAGAACTGAAAGGTCGTCCATCTGTGAATTAATAATACTGTCAGACGAATCTGATAGTAAGACTTAAATTATTTGAATTGTTATTTCACTTTTGTAAATTATTGTATATTTAGCTAACTGTTTAGTATTGATTTTAATTTTTTTTATCAATTTGATCTTTTATAAAAACCATAATGCTCTAGAAATTGGAATTTTGGGTGAAAACAAAACCGATGTCTCAACATGGTAGTCCGGTGTCGCAACACCAAGGGCAAAACTAACGAGATTGGGAAAATCACTTCGATGTTACAACACGGACTTTGTGTGTCGCGACATCAAAGCCAGTACACCCAGGAATTCAAAAATTCAGAGTGTGCTGCAACATCGCTGGTGTTGTGATAATGGTAAACTGTTAGGGATGTTGAGACACGAAACCCCTGTGTCGCGACATCGCTGCAATTTTCTGCAGAGTTGACCTGACCCATTCACACAACCTGGAGAATTAAAACTCATTTTACCCGATTTTTAACCGTTAAAACACCTATTTTAACCTAAATACATACTATACCTTTAGTTAAAACATTTTTCAACTCCCTTTGATTTACTCTCATATTTGACACTTTTTGCTTGCTAATTCTTTTGTCTTATGAATTTTTCACTACTTAATTGGTTGTATTTGATTTATTTCTTGTGTAGTGAATCTAATACTGGAAATGGCAATAAAAAAACGTAATCTACAGTTTTGTTTCTTTTTATTCTGTCACGGCTGGAGTCGTGGGCACGATGCTAGGCACGAAATGGATCTGACGTGGCAAAACAGAAGTCAACACGGGGAATATTCTGGAAACAACTTATCTTGATCTATTGACGTGATTTGGGGGATACTTATCTTGATCTATTGACGTGATTTGGGGGATTTTAGATTTCATTTTCATAATTTTAAAGATATTATCTTATGTTTTTTTGATTAGTTTGTTGATTTGGGAATTTGTAGCCTATAAATACCCACCTTTGGCTAAGGCTAAGGCATCTCTTGTCTTTTGTTCTTGTTGCTACTTTATTTTTATTTTTAATAAAATTTTCTTCTTTTGTTTTATTTCTACTTATTTCTATTTTATTTTATGTTTTTACATTACCAAAACATGTTAAGCATGATAATCGATATCATGCTTGGCTAATTTTTCCCAAGCCAAGAGCTAGTACGAATCAATTCCTCATGTGAGATTTGAATATTGCTTAAATCCCTTCGGGATACATTTTCATCTTTCTGCTTAGATAGTTTGGCAATCGGCCTTACTAAAATTTTTAAACGTTTTTAAATAAAAAATGATCCATTTGTTTGGAATCGTTTAATTTTACAGTTGGGAGGAAGGATAGGCCTGTGGCATTTCGACTTCCTATGAACACTCTTAGCGGCAGTCCGCTAAGGAAAGACGAGATCGGAAATGATTCTTGATAAGACAACTTCTGAGTTGGACTTTTCCTATTTTAAAACTAAGTATTTTAACGGTGATAGTCGTGGTTGATTTACTTAAGAATTGTCTTTCGAAGATAGACTTGGGAAGATCGGTTACATGAGAGAAAAGCAAGTTACGATGGGTTGGGCCTCGTAGACTGTAACCGACATGAATCCCAGAGCAAAAATCTATTTTTGATGATCGTGGGAATTGACGCAACTAGCTCGAGGCGATTCTTATACCCGTGTTTATTCAACTTAATCTTTCATCTTCTTTATTTTATTGCTTCTATTTTAATATATCTTTCTTTGCAATTTTACTTGTTTATTTTCTTTTCTTGCTACTTCTCAAATCACCTTTTTTTTTTAATTTTCTATTTCAGCTCCTAGGTCGAGAACAAAAAATTTAATCAAGAATTCCATTAAACTCCCTATGGATCGACCCTCTTCCACTATTCTACCTTTTTATTTATTTATTTATTTATTTTGAAGAGGTTTATTTTATTTTGATAGGCAAAATGACGCTTGTCAAAATTGGCGCCGTTGTCGGGGAGTTTTATTTTCGGTAATTACTGATTATTTTGTTTGATTTTTATGACCAGGAGAAATCCGGGGACTCTAGTTCAATATAACCCGGAAATTGAAGCAAGCGCTAGTAGAAACCACGGTCAAACGCTTCGATGAAAGAAGCAGCAAGAGCAAAGAGAACGACAATCCAATCTGGAATCTACTTCTGCGACACCACCATGTGAACCAAAACAAACTCCCAACGAAGAACCATCTCCCAACACCACTACTCAAATAAAAAATCCCACGTTTGAACCGGAGCCAATGGCGAACCAAACCATTAGAGAGCTTGCCGCCACCCCCGCTGTACAACAACCGCTCTGCATTACCTTTCCTCAAGGCACTACCCCTTTTCAACTCAAAACAGGGTTAATTCATCTCCTCCCTACATTCAACGGTCTTCCTAGCGAAAGTCCACATAAACATCTCGCCGAATTCCACATGGTGTGCAGTAGCATGAAGCCGCAAGGAGTCTCGGAAGACCAAATCAAACTAAGGGCATTTTCTTTTTCTTTAGCCGGAATGGCTAAGGAAAGGTTATTTTACCTTCCGCCTAACTCAATAACCACATGGGCTGAACTATCTCGTGTTTTCCTTGATAGGTATTTTCCAATGCAAAAGCGAGCGAGCTTAGGCTAAGCATTTTGAGAATCCAGCAAAGGAGCGATGAATCTCTCTACGACTACTAGGAGAGGTTCAAAAAGTTCTGCGCAAGTTGCCCGCAGCATGGCCTATCCGAGCAGACCCTCCTTCAGTATCCCTATGAAGGAATGCTTCCGATGGATAAAAAGATGGTAGATGCTGCAAGTGGTGGCGCACTCGTCAATATGACGCCAGAAAATGCGAGAACTCTAATCTCTACTATGGCTACAAACTCGCAACAGTTCGGCTCTTCAAGCCAACGGGTTCACGAAGTAAGTACCGTTTCTTTAGAAAATAAAATAGACAAATTGACTGATATTGTCAACTCTCTTGTCACAGGTAAGATAGGAGCCGCGAAGGTTTGTGGAATTCGCATGATGCCGAACCACCCAACCGATTCATGTCCAATGCTATAATATGAGATGGGCGCCCAAGTCAATGCCATAAATAACTTCCCAAGACCTCCTCAAAGGCCATACAATCCCTACGGTAACACTTTCAATCCCGGTTAGAGAGATCATCCAAATATGAGCTATGGAAACAAAAACCAAAATTACCAACCGAGACCACCTCCCTTTCCAAATCAATCACCACAAAAAACCTCTCTTGAGACCATTGTTGAAAAGTTAGCCATTTCACAAGAGAAATTCCAAACCCAAACACAATCTCATTTCCAAGAAATTAACAAACAAATAAGCCAACTAGCCCAAACCGTTGGTCGCCTAGAGTCTCAAGGACAATTGCCCTCTCAAACCGAAACAAATTCGAGGGAAAATATGAGCGCGATTACTTTATGAAGTGGTACCGTAATTTCACCAGTGCCGACAAAGGAGCCCGAGAAAATCGAGAAAGATAAAGAAGACACTTCTTTGAAGAGTCAAAAAGAAAAATCCTCGCCTACCTCAGGTAAAGTTATTCTTAGTCCTTCTTTTTCTACTTACGAGACTCTTCCTCCCTTTCCAGGAAGGCTTGCAAGGCGTGACAAAAAGGAAGAGGAGAAGGAAATTTTGGATATATTCAAAAAAGTGGAAATCAATATTCCACTCCTTGATGTCATTCGGAAGGTGCCAAAATATGCGAAGTCTTTAAAAGACTTATGCACAAATTGGAGGCGGTTATCCGACAATGAAAGAGTTAACCTCAACGAGAATATTTCAGCCATTTTTTAAAGACGCCTACCACCAAAATACAAGGACCAAGGGATGTTTGCAATTCTGTGCAAAATAGGAAAAGTCGGAATAAAAAGGGCGATGTGCGATTTAAGCGCATCTATTAATGTCATGCCACTAAGCGTCTACAACAAAATTTCAACAGAACCACTAAAAGAGATGCGAGTGATGGTTCAATTAGCTGATCGGTCAGTTATCTACCCCGAAGGGGTACTAGAAAACGCGTTAGTAAAGGTAAACGATATCATTTTCCCTGCTATTTTTTACATTATTGACATGGAAAATGACCGCAGCAACAACGGATCAGAAATCTTGCTTGGACGCCCTTTCTTGTCAACAGCGCATACAAAAATCGATGTCCGTAACGGCATCTTAACCAAGGAATTTAACGGGGAAGTGGTTAAATTCGATATGTACAAGGCTATGAAGTATCCTGATTCTATCGCAAGTTTAAATTTTGTTGATATTATAGATCCGTTAGCCGATGATTTTATCGAAACTGATTTGTTTTATGATTTTTGTAGGGAATTAGAGGATCTCGATGATGAAAGTGAAATCATTTCAACTCTTTCCTCCATTTCTGATTCTTGATTAATTCCATCTAAACCCCTTCCCTCAATTTTGCAGGCGCCACAACTAGAATTGAAGCAACTTCCATCGCATCTCAAATACGAATTTTTGAGCGATAACCGAACCTTGCCAATTATCATTTCAAGTGAATTATCACGACAGGAAGAGGAAGAATTGATTGCTGTTTTGAGCACCTATAAAAAGGTAATTAGATGGACATTAGCTGATATCCAAGGCTTAAGTCCATCCACTTGCATGCATAAAATTAAAACAGAGGAGAACGCAAAACCAACGAGAGAAGGCCAGCGACGTTTAAACCCGCCAATGATGGAGGTTGTGAAGGAGGAGATTCAAAAGTTGCTAGATGCTGACATTATCTACCCCATTTCTGATAGCAAGTGGGTAAGTCCGGTCCATATTGTGCCAAAGAAGACTGGAATTACAGTGGTCGAAAATGCCGAGGGAGAAATGATTCCGGAGAGAGTACAAAATGGTTGGAGAATGTGTATCGACTATAGGGAACTCAACTCATAAACCCGAAAGGACCATTTTTCTTTACCATTTATCGATCAAATGATTGAAAGACTTGCTGGAAAAGCACATTATTGTTGTATTGATGGATTTTCTGGATTTTTTCAGGTTCCGATGGCACCTGAAGACCAAGAAAAAACAACATTCACTTGCTCTTTCGGAACTTTCGCCTATAGGAGAATGCCTTTAGGTCTCTGCAACGCTCCGGCCACATTTCAACGATGCATGTTAAGCATTTTCTCAAATCACATCGAGCAAGGAATAAAGGTATTTATGACGCAACCTCTTTGCCGATTACTACAAAAGGACGTGAATTTTGTTTTTGATCAATCTTGCCAAGATTCGTTCGATGAGCTTAAGGGAAGGCTTATATCCGCACCAATTGTACAACCACCAAATTGGACTTTACCATTTGAGATTATGTGTGACGCATCTGACCTTAGCGTGGGAGCCATTCTTGGTCAAATGAGTAAAGAATGACCATACGTGATAGCCTATGCCTCTAGGACTCTCGATTCGGCTCAACGCAACTACTCGACAATAGAAAAAGAGCTTTTTGCTGTCATTTTTGCATTAGAAAAATTTCATTCTTATTTATTAGGAACTAAAATTTTTATTTTTTTCGATCATGCAGCGCTGAAATATTTGATGAACAAAAAAGAAGCAAAGCCGAGGTTGATACGATGGATTCTCTTACTGCAGGAGTTCGATATTGAAATCAAGGATAAAAAGGGAAGTGAAAACTTAGCAGTTGACCACCTAAGCCGTTTGCCTACTTCACCAGTCGGACCTCCTCTACGAGAATAATTTTCAAACGAAACATTGATGGAAGCACACGCATCGTTCCCATGGTTCACCGATTTGGCGAATTTTTTAGCTACAGGTAAATTTCCGAACAATCTATCTCAATCTGATATCAAACGCATAAAAAGAGAGTCTCGATACTACATTTGGGATGATCCATATTTATAGAAAAATTACTCGGATCAAGTTATACGACGATGCGTAAGTAACAGCGAGGTAAAATCCAT
The DNA here is from genome assembly GCA_025698475.1 of Gossypium anomalum. NCBI lineage: Eukaryota > Viridiplantae > Streptophyta > Magnoliopsida > Malvales > Malvaceae > Gossypium > Gossypium anomalum. The sequence continues at coordinate 69,316,533 of CM046957.1, read as the reverse complement.
ACTTGAGTTTTGTCATTCCTATGCTTGCGGTGGACATTTCAGCCCTAAACAAACCGCACACAAAATTCTTGAGTGTGGATTTTATTGGCCAACCTTGTTTAAAGACACTTACAACTTTTGCAAAGCATGTGACAGGTGCCAAAGAGTCAGAAATCTAAGTCGAAGGAGTGAGATGCCATTATATCCTATACAAATCTGTGAAATTTTCGATGCGTGGGGGCTTGATTATATGGGGCCATTTACCTCATCATTTGGAAATTCATACATTATTTTGGCCGTTGATTACGTTTCGAAATGGGTAGAGGCAAAAGCTACCCGAGAAAATGATGTAAAAACCACAACTAATTTTTTACGTAATTTTATTTTCTCAAGATTTGGAACTCCGAGAGCGATCATTTGCGACGGAGAAACACATTTCGTTAACCGAGTCGTCGAAGCTTTGATGAAGAAATATGGCGTGACTCAGCAGATAGTGACAGCTTATCATCCGCAAACCAACGGACATGTAGATGTTTCAAATCGAGAAATCAAGTCAATCCTAGAGAAGACTGTTAAACCAAACCCGAAAGATTAGAGCTTGAAATTAGTTGATGCGTTGTGGACATATTACACGGCCTTCAAAGGACCTATCGGGATGTCACCTTACCGACTTATTTTCGGCAAACCTTGCCACTTGCCTGTCGAACTCGAGCATAGGGCATTTTGAGCGGTGAAGGAATGTAATATGGAGATGAACGCTGTTGGCGAAGCACGAAAACTTCATATCCAAGAGCTTGAGGAGATTCACCGCAACACTTACGATAGCGCACAAAATTATAAAGAGTGAACAAAAGCATTTCATGACAAGCGCATTTCATTTAAATCATTTTCCGTTGGGCAGAAAGTTCTCCTATTTAACTCAAAATTAAAAATTTTTGCAGGAAAACTTAAGTCCAAGTGGAGCGGACCATTTACCGTGATCAATGTTTTTCCTTATGGAGCCGTGGAAATTGAGGATAGCTCAGGTGCACGGTTTAAAGTTAAAGGACAACGGCTAAAACTTTTCTTTGAGAGCACACCAATCGGACTAATTAAAGAAATCGGGTTGGAAGAGCCAAAAATCTGACAGGAAAATGTCGAGCTTAACGACGTTAAACAAAGCGCTAAATGGGAGGCAACCCATTTGTTTACTTTTCATCAATTTTAATTTTTTTTTATTGTTTGTCGTTTGTTCAGACCCCTCCAGTCCCTAGAAGAGAACATCACGAAAAAACTCTCCTTCCTTTACCTCAGCCGTGGCCGCCGTCGTCATCAATCACGGGGAGTATCCTTTACCTTTCTTTGTTCTTAAATGTACTTTACATTTTTTTTCGGTATTGGGACAATACGATTAAGTGAGGGGGAGGGTAAAGGATGACATTAATTTCGCCATGCTTGTCATATTTGTTTGATGATATGTTTGTTTGAATTGATTAGAAGAACAACTCCTTTGCCGTTGCTTGCCGCTAAGCATGTTATGATTATTTTAGTTCATAAAGATACTTGAATTCTAGCATGCTTGATAATCTAATAATATGAGTAAGTCCAATTTGACAACCCTTACAATTTGTCTTGATGTTGTTAGTTGAATTTCTCACCTAGCTTAATTAATTAGCCCTTTTTGTGAGAACTTGAGCCTTTAGCATATATGATTATATTTTTACGCTCTTTTTCTTACCTGAGAGTGTCAATTTGGACATTGGAATCTAGAACTTGTGGCTTGTATGCATTTTGAGATTACATTAGAATTTGATGCATTAATATGATTTAGGCATTAGGATTCACCCTTTATTTTCCCTTAATGAACCAAGTTGAAGCCTAATTCTGTTTTCTTTGTTTTCATCAAGATTTTAAACCCGAGCCTTTTCATTTATTCCTCTCTTCCACCCTTGACAAGACAAAGAGCATAAGTTTAAGGTTGTGAGATCATGTTTTAAAAAAAAAACAAAACAAAAAACAAAAAAAAAAGGTTTGATGATTTGTTCATTATAGTTACCTTTGTTTAGATTGCTTATTCTTGTTGCCTATGTTTTCTAAGGTTGTGGACATGATATAGTTACTTGTTGGGAAACTCTTGTCTTGATTTTCTTTAGCCTCATTTTAGCCTTATTCCCCACCTTTACCTAAGCCCCATTACACCCTTTATTAAAAGTTCTAATGATTTTTGCATCTCATTTCTTCAAAGTAGTGGAGAATTGATCTTGCGACAAGCTTATAGAGACCCTTATTCAAATTTTGACTTTGAGTTAATTTCTACACCCAAAACACTTTGAGTGATTTGAGTGCATCTTGGTAAGAATTAAGCTCAGGTTAGAATTTGATTGATAATTGATAGACAATAGTAAGGTTGAATGATTGTTCTTGCTTGCACCTATTCGTTTTGATTCATGTTTTATTCATGTCATTTTTTGTGCACTTGAACTCTCATAACTTTGTTTAAGACTTGCAACGGTTTAGGAGAAAGATGATTAAGCTTTTGATTAATTTATTTCTTTGATTAATTTATTTCAAACATACTTGAGGGCAAGTATGAGACAAGTGAGGGGGAATTTGATGTACTCTTATATTTGACACTTTTTCCTTGTTAATTCCTTTGTCTTATGAATTTTTCACTACTTAATTGGTTGTATTTGATTTATTTCTTGTGTAGTGAATCCAATACTGAAAATGGCAACAAAAAGACGTAATTTGCAGTTTTGTTTCTTTTTATTCATCACTACCGGAGTCGTGGGCACGACAATTGAGCACGAAACGAATCGACGTGGCAAAACAGAAGTCAACACGGGGAATATTCTGGAAACAACCTATCTTGATCTATTAACATGATTTGGGGGATACTTATCTTGATCTATTGACGTGATTTTGGGGATTTTGGATTTCATTTTCATAATTTTAAAGATATTATCTTATCTTTTTTTGATTAGTTTGTTGATTTGGGAATTTGTAGCCTATAAATACCCACCTTTGGGTAAGGCTAAGGCATATCTTGTCTTTTGTTCTTGTTGCTAGTTTATTTTCATTTTTAATAAAATTTTCTTCTTTTGTTTTATTTCTACTTAATTCTATTTTATTTTATGTTTTTACATTATCAAAACATGTTAAGCATGATAATCGATATCATGCTTGGCTAATTTTTCCCAAGCCAAGAGCTAGTATGAATCAATTCCTCACGTGAGAATTGAATATTGCTTAAATCCCTTCGGGATACATTTTCGTCTTTCTGCTTAGATGGTTTGGCAATCGGCCTTACTAAAATTTTTAAACTTTTTTCAAATAAAAAAGGATCCGTTTGTTTGGAATCGTTTAATTTTACAGTTGGGAGGAAGGATCGGCCTGTGGCATTTCGACTTCCTATGAACACTCTTAGCGGCGGTCTACTAAGAAAAGACGAGATCGAAAATGATTCTTGATAAGACAACTTCCGAGTTGGGCTTTTCCTGTTTTAAAACTAAGTATTTTAACGGTGATAGTCGTGGTTGATTTACTTAAAAATTGTCTTTCGAAGATAGTCTTGGGAAGATCGGTTACATGAGAGAAAAGCAAGTTACGATGGGTTGGGCCTCGTAGACTATAACCGACATGAATCCTGGAGCAAAAATCTATTTTCGATGATTGTGGGAATTGACGCAACTAACTCGAGGCGATTCTTATACCCGTGTTTATTCAACTTAATCTTTCATCTTCTTTATTTTATTGTTTCTATTTTAATACATCTTTCTTTGCAATTTTACTTGTTTATTTTATTTTCTTACTACTTCTCAAATCACCTTTTTTTTTAATTTTCTATTTCAGCTCCTAGGTCGAGAACAAGAAATTTAATCAAGAATTCCATTAAACTCCCTGTGGATCGACCCTCTTCCACTATTCTACCTTTTTATTTTATTTTTTTTGAAGAGGTTTATTTTATTTTGATAGGCAAAACGACGCTTGTCACCCTTAATTTTTTAAAACCTCTCAAACCCCTTAAACCCTAAACTTTACTCTTTTATTTTTCTTTTTCGTTTGCTTGGAAAGTTTTCTTCTTTCAATAATACTTGGTGCCATAAAGGACGAGAACACTCAAAGGAACAATAGACATTATTCGAAACGAGGAATACAACAATTTCTACAAGGTTAAGGGTTCTTAAGTTGGACTTCTAATGTTCCATTGAATTTCTTTGCTTGATAATTTGCTTTAGTCTTTAGTTTAATGATAATGCCTCCTATAAAAGTTAGACAAACTAATAAACTAGAGCCATCAACGGTTAAAAATCCCTCTATTTTTGAGAACTCGATTGTTGAAAAATATTTTAACGAAATTTAAGAGAAGACATTCATTCAAGAAAGGGGATTCGATTCGTCGATGATCAGTTGTAAAGAGATATGGCCTCTAGTTTGGTATAATAGATGGGAACATTTTTGGACAATCTTGAAAGATATTGCCATAGTTCCGATAGTTCAAGAATTTTATGCATCTTTGTGGGACATGAGTTTAGAAATACTGACGACCATATATGGGATATTGTATCTGTGCAAGGGATAGAAGTTAAAGTAACCCTTTGAATTATTTGCAATTTTTATAATGGTCCATTCTATGACCAAGATTTTATCGGTGAAACTGATTTGGAATACTTTAGGGACATAGATATAGATAATATTATAAATTAATTAACAAAAGGAAATGGGTGAATAGAAATACTGCCTAGGTATTAGTATCTCAAACTCCTTTAATCAAGCTATCATGTTCTCAGAGGCCAAAATGATGATTCAATTTGTGTACATGAATAATCATTGCTTCAAATGTATCTAACATTAATACATTTCGAGCAATTTTACTATATGTTATTTTGTAGAAAAAGTAGGTGTGTATTGGAAAATGGATCCATCAAAACTTGAAGAAATGTATTAGTGGCCAGAAAGTGGGAGTGTTCTTTCCCTACTTAGTGACGACATTATGCAAAAGAGCAGGTGTTCCTATCATATTCATCAAGTAGTTGCAGAAACCATCTCGGAGCATTATTGGCGGTGCTTTATTCCAGCAGTACGTAGAACTATGAGCCAAACAAATAAAAGATTGGAACAAACGACAGCAAGAAGTTATGATTACACTAGCACCGTCACAAGGGTTAACTCAAGCTTAACAAGAAGTTGGTAAGAGTAGTCATCCTAAACTGGACTGGATGATATAATAGATGAAGGAATCGGGGCCAATATTTCAAGAATTTGCAAGACAAAACAATATTAGGGTCCCTAACTACACGCCAGACATGTTTGAGCCATTTCTATTCATTTAATGTTCATTTGATTCAGTATGAAATTTATTTATAGTTTTTACGAGCTAGTGAAAGGACCGATTGGACATATTTAATTGGGGCTCAAATGATTTATAACTAAGTTTTAACTTTTCGCCTATTAATTATGACACTATAAAGAAAATTCTCAACCTTTTTTAATAAGTAATAGGGTAAGAAGTTAACCACTCAAAATCTTCAATTTTCTTCTCCCCTAATATGTACATGAGTCTAAAGCACCATATTCAACATTCTTTGGGAGTTGTTTTCATAAATTGCCAAGGTAATTATCTCTCTCTTCCTACTATTTAGGGTTGAAATAAATCAGAAGCATTCAACTTCGTCCTTATACAAGTGCAATAAAAAGTTTAAAAATGGAAAGTAAGACTTCTATCTCAAAAGGGAAAGGAAATTCTTATTAAAATGGTTGTTTCATCTAGTTTTATCTTTATCATACATTATTTCAAGCTTCTTGCTTCAATGTGCAATGAACTTAGCACCCTTATAAATGGGTTTTGGTGAGGTAGAACTTATAAAAACCATTGTAAAACTCTTTGGATAAGGTGGCTTAAATTGAAAAGGAAAAAAGTGATAAAGACATGGATTTCAAAAACTTTCAAGATGTTAACACAACTGTTCTAGTGAATCAATAATGGCAACTGCTTACAGATCTAAATACTTATTGGGAACAATTTGTGAAGGAGATTTACTTTCATTCATTTTCTCCAACTAGCACGCCACCATCTCGAGCCCCATTGAGGGCTTGAATAGTCTCAATAAGGGAATTATGCTTATTAAGAATGACTTTCGATAGAATATGAGGAATGGTAATCTTATTTCTATTTGGGTGGATAAATGGATCCCATTACTTCCTAACTTCCAAGTCTCTTTTCCCCCCACCTTCGAATCATGGTTTTCAATTGGTTAAACATCTCTCCTCGAATAATGAAAGGGAAATGTGAATTGAAACATTCAACTATTTCTTCAACACTCATAAGGTGGAGGTAATCAAACAGATATCAATTGGGCCTCTTTCTTTTGTAGATTTACTTATTTGGCATCATTAAAAAAATAGTCAATTTATCATCAAATTGGGTTATCATCTTCTTAGAAAATCTTATGACGATTTCTCTTATGATGCTAGTTGTTCAAATTGAACCTGAAAGAAACAAAAACTTGCTTCAATTTGGAATTTTAAATTGCTACCCAAAGACCAAGCACTTTATATGGTGCACTTTTCTCAATGCGGTCGCTTCTAATGAAAATCTAGTTAGAAGGTATTGAAGTCTATCATCCTCTTACCCTCAATGCAATGAATAATCTAAATCTCTCGAGTACATTTTATTCTTTTACCCTTTTGCCTATGCCACATGGTAAGCTTCGCTTTTTCATTATGACTCGAATCTTGTAAGTTTTCCCTTCTTTGCACAATGTTGGATCTCTATTCAAGACAAGTGTGCATCATCAAATTATATTCTTAACCCTAATCTTGTTACATTTGTTTTCCAAGTGATTTGGAAGGCTCGTGACATTAGAATCTTCAAAAAAAAAAAATCAAAAAACTCAATTGAAGTTTGGAATAGAGCCTTCCAAGGTTATTATTTTTTTAATTCGAAAAATCCCCCAAAAACATGGATCAACATCCCTCAATCTCAAGTTTGGAAGATAGCTCAAAGATTAATTATGATGGAACTTTCTCCTCCACTTTTTGAAAAGTCGGAATAGCTTCCCTAGCTTGTAACCATAATGGATGTATACTTGTTGGAGCCAACACTCTAATATCTTTTTCCTCAGTATTAGCAGCTAAAGCCTATACTTTAAGGCTTTAAAACTTCTACATGATCTCTAATGGCAACAAGTCATCATGGAATCTGAAAACAAGCTTTGCACTGGCACCTTGAGTCGAGATTTGGAACATATTTGAGAATCTTCGACAATATTAACGAACATTCTTTACTTTGTTCCCAATGATTATAATAGTTCTTTTTTATTTTCACCCAATAATAAGAAAGTGGGTTGTGGTTGGGTTGCTAAATGATCTTTATATGAGACTTGCCTGTTCGATTGGATCCATAACCCTAAAGTTACAAGATCTCCTATAGTTTGCTCTTTTATAATAAATGTTAGTGTGTTTAAAAAATGTAAATTCATTTTTATTTTCATGGAAAGTCTTAACAATAATATAAATTAATCATTTTATCTTTTATTCAAACTTAAATGATTTTTTTTAAAATTTTATCATAAATTAATTTTAAATCTTTTACATAAAAATTAGATGTTTATTAATAAGAAAAATTAAGTGCTAAAAGACTAAATATAGAATTTCTAGTACAAAATTGTATAAGTATTGAATTTACATTATAAAACTACTTGTTATTTAATAAAAAATTAAGTATTGAATATAATTTTGTTGTTTGATAATAATAATTTTTAATTTTTTGAAATGACTTATTTCATAATTTTAATCTTACTAATATCATATTTTATAATATTTGAGTAGTTTTGGATAAAAAATAAATATAATAAATTTAAAGTTTGATTTTTTTTAAAAGCAAAAGTAAATAGATAATTTATTTTGAATATATATTTTAAAATCAACTTAGGTGTTGTTTGATCAACTAAAAAATTAAGTACGGATTGAAGTTATAAAATCTATTTGGTATATTTCTTAAAATTAAGTAAGAAATATAATTAGATTTTTGGATAACTATCAACATATTTAGGTTATTCAACACTTCTTTAAGGTGAGAGATGGGGTCACTTAGGATTGAACCCAAGCTTTCTCTCATGCCTCATAACGTAATACGTTATTGTTAACATTTTTTAGTTTGAAATTTTTTAATTAAGTAAATATTTATTATGGTTATCAAACAAATGTAAAAAAATTATGTTGAAAGTTTTCAACATGCCTCATAACGTAATACGTTATTGTCAACATTTTTTAGTTTGAAAATTTTTAATTAAGTAAATATTTATTATGGTTATCAAACAAATGTAAAAAAATTATGTTGAAAGTTTTCAACGTTTAATTATTTAATTGTGTTTGATAACTATATTAACATTTTACTTAATATAAAATTTTCAACAAAAAATTGTTGAATATGATAAGTAAGTAGATAGCTACATATCACTTATTGTTGAAAATATTAAGTTGATTTTATTTTAAAAAAATATTTTTGAAATAAACCATTTCCCCATTTTATTAAAAATTAAAATATTCAAATTATTATCTTTAACTTTTATCCAAAACATTCTGTTAGGCCTGTAAATAATAAGAAAGGGAGGGTGAATTGATATATTTTTTTTAATTCTACAAACTTTTCTAAATGATAAGAAAATGGAATAAAAGCTTGTATAATTCGATTTATAGTAGTTTGATCCTAATTTACTATATTTGAATTATTACCTTTCAAATAAAATGTATAACCTTTACAATCCCTATTTTTTCACAAGACTAAGATATAACCTTTCCCTTAGTTTTTGTAGCTAAACTAGAACCATCTAGCTTTTACAAAGCTCAACTATAACTCTTAACAAATCACTTAAGGTTTTATACCTCAAAAACCTTAAATATCTTTTAGCAAGTACAAAGGAAAAATGAAAGCAATGAAGACCTCTCAAAAGGTGTGTGTATTTAGAAGTGATAAGCTTTCTCAAAGAATTGAAATGAGAATAATAAATAGATTTAATAATAAGCATCTAAAGAGATATCTACAAGAGAAAAAGAAGAAATAAAGAATTTGAGGTTTTTTACTTAATTACAAAACTTGAATGTTCTTCTTTTGTGTCTTCAAGTGTTATTGACTTGAATATATACCCTCTAACTTTTTTTTGGACGTTTGGAGTCGTTGTAGGGAGTTTCAGTTACAGGGAGCATTTATTTCATGCATTTAATGTAACCTGCAATAGTGTGTCTTGAAATACAAGCCCTTTGTCTTAGGATAGGAAGAACAAAATATGACCGTTAGAGCTAGAAGTCTCAAGACACAAATGGCTTGTCTCAAGAAACAAATGGGTTGTCTCAAGACAATTTGCTTTGTGTCTCAAAACAATCTATCGTATGTCTCAAAGCAAGGCTCCCTTGAAACTTACCTTTGCTTCGATGTTGGTTTTGTCTCGAGACAAGGTTCCTTTGAAGGGTTTTTAGCTTCGATGTTGGTTTATCTCTAGACAAGATTGGAAACCTTTAAAAATCTGGTTTAGAAACATTTTAAAGGACTTGGGAGTTCTCAAAAACTTTTATAGAAAGTTTAAATAATTTAGAAACTTTATTTTTAAGTTTATAACACTTGAAAATATATTTAGATAAGATTGAGATAATTTATGCAAATTTGATCAAGAGATTTTATAATAAAATTTATTATATCAAAACAACTGAAAATCAAAACAAACACATTCAAAATAAAATAAATAATACCATATTAATAAGATTAAAATTATAAAATAATAGATTTTTAAAAAAATCAAAATTTACTATTATCAGACAAAATCAATCAAATAATTTTATAATATAAATTCAATCTTTAGATGCATCTAAATAAACATTTATGTGCAAATAAATCTTTTTAACTTTTTTATATGATTGCAATAACTTTTAAAATTTTAATTTATACTTATACAAGGCATATTAGAAAAAAAGAGTATAAAAACCTAATTAAAAAAAGGAAAAAGGTTTTTTTTTTTTTTTTTTTTTAATGTCATAGTCTCCATTTATGCCGAACATTGCATTTAAGTCTCCTATTTAGCACTGGCTCACATTTATTAATCAGCCATTATCACCCACAAAAGTAATTTCCAATGCCCCTTTCCCCGACCTCCATTGTCCTCTAACCACTCAAACATCCCATCTTTGACTCCTCCCTCTTCTTTAACTCCGTCATCTAAAAAAGGAAAAGGTGGATAGTTCAACTGCTTTTGAGATTTTCTTTTTCTCCCCAACCCTTCTTATCTTGGTTGCTACCTGCCTCCTGCATGAAACAGAAACAGAGTTCCTTTTCTTGTTTCTCACTGTTGCGATGAAGTATATCCGGACCAACAGCTTGAAACGGTTATTCTCATTAAAAAGACGCAGTTTCGAAGAAGGTGGTGCCAACCAACATGGGGTTTTCGAAGAAGACAACAACAATGATAGTTTTAAGATTGCTTCTGTTGCAGAGCGTTCTCAGCGACCTTCATGGAGAAGCTTCTCCTTTGAAGAAATTTTTGTTGCCACCAATGCTTTTAGCTCAGGTTTGTTCAAGCATTTTTTTTTCTTGGGTTCAAATTTTTGTATTTTCTTGTGGATGGCTTAACATCTTCCATTTGATTATATGTGAATAAACAGAGAATTTGGTAGGGAAAGGAGGGTATGCAGAGGTATACAAAGGAGTACTAAAGGATGGGGAAGAGATTGCAGTGAAGAGACTAACAAAAACTTGTAATGATGAAAGGAAAGAGAAGGATTTCTTGACAGAAATTGGAACTATTGGTCATGTTTGCCATCCAAATGTATTGTCACTTTTAGGGTGTTGTATCGACAATGGCCTTTATCTCATCTTTGAGTTCTCCTCCAGAGGATCCGTTGCTTCTCTTCTTCATGGTACAAAATGCCAAATTTTGGTTTTCTCGATTCTCCCCCATAGATTGAGATGTTTCACATATCTGGGTTTCATTTAGTATCAGTTGTATGTTCGCCATTGAGATTTTGTTGATGCAGATGCGAATTTGCCACCAATGGATTGGAAAACAAGATATAAGATAGCAATTGGTACTGCCAGAGGACTCTATTACTTGCATAAAGTGTGCAAAAGAAGGATAATTCACCGTGACATTAAGTCTTCAAATATTCTATTGACTGCAGATTTTGAACCTCAGGTACCTATATCAAAATAAACTCTGGTTGTTCGCTGTAGTGTATTTGAGGTTGACCTTTCTTTTTGGAATTCATGTTTTAATTTAGATATCAGATTTTGGGCTAGCAAAATGGCTTCCTTCTCAATGGACACATCATTCTATTGCTCCAATTGAAGGGACATTTGGGTACCCTAGTCAACAACCCTTTTTCTCTGTTATTTTCTTTTCTTTAGGTCAGAATTAAAATAAGATGTAAAGGTGATGCAGGCATTTAGCACCCGAGTACTTCATGCATGGAACAGTGGATGAGAAAACAGATGTGTTTGCCTTTGGAGTTTTCTTGTTAGAGATGATTTCAGGGAGGAAACCAGTTGACGCCTCTCACCAAAGCTTGCACTGCTGGGTAATGCTAATGCATGCCAATTTTAAAAAAAAAAAAAAAAAAAAAGTAATGGATGAGATTCCTTGTTTAACTTTCGAAACTCAACAGGCAAAACCACTGTTGAAACGTGAAGAGATTGAAAAATTGGTAGATCCAAGGCTTGGAGGATCCTACGATATTTCACAGCTAAAGAGTCTTGCCTTCACGGCATCCCTCTGCATTCGAGCCTCTTCAGCCTGGCGTCCCACCATGAATGAGGTATTTTATCTGCTATTCCTGCTCTCACCAATCATCCTAGATAACCAACAAATTCAATTACTTCCACATATATTTATTATATATAGGATGATGTAATTTTCAAACCAGCTATTGCTTCAATCAATACCCACCTGTCTAGTTGTGTTTTGAGACCCAAGGTTTTTTACGCATGCAATATTTTTCTGCCAACTTGTCAAATATCTTTTTTAAATTTCGTGTCACTCTCTTAATCGGCTGAAATTATAAAAAAAGAAAAAATTCAATATTTTTATAAAGTAATCAAAGCAACATTTGATTTTTTATTAAATTATTAGGTAAATTTTTTCACACTAATAACGATCATTAAATTATAATAGGGGCGTATTTAAAAACACCAATTATGTGAATATAATACAATCGTGACAGCTGTCGTCTTCTCAACCTTTTGGATGTTTGCCTGTAAATGAATTTGGACATCCTTTTCACCAGCGTGGAATGCAACTTGAACACTTTGATTTGACGATATTGGGTGGTGTAGATGAGGAAGTCCAGCCTTTTACCATTTTGTCCCTTTTTTTCTCCATAGTTTAGATTATTTGGTTAGAAATTTTAGGATTTCTTCTTCATCAGTACATTTGTTTATGTCTTAATGTCAAATTTACCAACCAAAATCTTCTTCTTCTTTTTTAATGGTAATTCATAGGTATTGGAAGTTCTTATGGAAGGGGAAACTGATAAAGAGAGGTGGAGAATGCCAGAAGAAGAGGAACAAGAAGAATTCTGGGGCTTTGAGGATCTTGAATATGAATGTCACACTTCTTTCTCGCTTTCACCTGATGATTCTCTCTCGACTGCAAGTTCCTTGAGGGAAAAAAATTAAAATAATCCAAAATCATAAACAAAATTTTAACCACTGCTATAAATTGTCTTCATGTAAATATAAATATCTATTTTGCAGTTATGAATATAATATTTAGCGTGAATTGTGGCAAGAAACCTTCCATTTCAATATTATATACCTATTGGACCTACTAACTTTGTTGGTGTGAGTAACTTAGGTTTAAAGTTTTGAGTTGTATGAAAAAAAAATATGGGTAAATTATATCATTAATTATTAAATTATGATAATTAAACTATTCAAAAATTTTCATTTAAGTCACTGGAATGTTTAAATTCATGTCATAGGCTTTCTATGTTCTCATAGTCTACACCAATCAAAAGTTCTCTTTCTTATTCTCTTATACAATTTAATTTTTTTTTTCATGAAACAACTTTGGATATCACAGATTTATAAATCTGAATTTAAACAGTTTTTTTTTCCCGATCTTTGGCATTAACCGTCATAATGACTTTGATCTAAGGTATGCTTTTCTATTCACCGATGAGTATTGATCTACCATACTAATCATCGAATCGTCACTTAAAGCTCATTAACAGACTTTTTTAAAAATACAACTCAACAGTTGAATGACTAAAATAAAAACTCCTGAATAGTTTAGTGAGTTAAATAAAAACTTTCGAATAATTCAGTAACTAAATTATGACTTTTTTAGTTAAGTAACCAAAACAAAAACTTATAAATAATTTAGTGATTAATTAATAGTTTACCAAAAATATGATTATGAAAATTAAGGAAAAGAAAAACATTGCACCTTTTATATTTGCTTCCATTAAAATAATATTCAAGGAAAACTCCAAGGAAAAAATGGCAGATAGAGGGGAAGAAAATAACAAAAAGTCAACTTAAGTGTTAACGAGTGATATCGATGCTATTTTGTCCAGCATTTGAACTCTTACTAACCATAAATTACTTTATTCGGATTTTTAGTTTTTAAAACTTTTATTTGACACTGGTATACCATCGGACGTTAAAATGTAAGCACCATTCTCTTAATATTCTTAGAATAAGAAGTTACAAGTATTGAATATATATACTCATATTTATTTACTTTCTTTTAATATAACTAAAAAATTTGACAAAAAATCTGAAAAAATGACAGATCATAAATGAGTAACTAAAAAATTAGGAAATTGATTACTTCTTTAGAATTTTGGTTCAAGTGCTAATTTTAGATTCAATATTTACCTAAATATCAACCCAGTTCAAACAAGATTATACTTGATGGTGGGTGTTGGATTCATCAAAAATAAATTTTTAAGCCTAAAACATAAATTAAATTTGCAATACATATATGAAGTAAGGTTGATTTGATAGAGACCGGACTGATCAATTTTACAATTTCTTACGACCAAAATTGATACAAATATGTGAAATAATAGAAAAAGGATTAAACTTGAATATAAAATAAATAACAAAAATAAAATAAAAACAAAAACAAAAACAAAATTGCAATAGAAATAAGAAAACAAAATTAAATTTGAATAAACCAATAAAATCAAAGCTCCAATTTCAAGTACAATTTTGACTTGGACTTTAAATTGATCCAGGACAATAAATTTTCTCATCCAATCAATAAGTTAGTCATAGTGATTGAGGAACATGCTCAAACTATCGGCCATTCCATATGTAAATTAATTGTAGGAACAATTTGACAACTAGCCTTTACCAAGTGAATAACCTTGCAATTAGCTTCCATGATTTAATTCCTCGGCAGCCTTGCGAACTTAAAGGACTTGGCTCAAATCAAGGGCCTCAATTGTATGGTCTAACTTAAATAAATGTTGTTGAGGTGAATTTGTTTGTTAGAATTAGGTCTTCTTAATGCTACTTGTAAGTTAAATCTTGGACGTTAAATTATAAGGTTATTTATTGTAAGAGAAGTAATTTCAAATAAGTTGGCTCTTGTTTACCGAATAGGTAAGGAGGGATTGGTTGCCCAATGTTAAGTAAACAACTAGAACTAATTTATTAAAGGCATTGAAGATATCATTGCACCGATGATTGGATTTATGAATCAAGTAGAAAATTTACCTTTAACTAAAGCTTTTCCTCATTGATTCTTCCTAAAGTTTTAATTACTGCTTTCTTCACTAAGTTTTTAGGTTAAATTTAGTTTTGATCTTCCAAAAACCCCTTCATATTTACTTTGCTTGTTATATTTAAGAAATAAAGTTATTACTAATCCCTATGAATACGATCTTACTTGTTGTTATCTACTAATTTTATATTTTCAAGTAAGTTTTTGTTTTTTGTAGGTTTTGACAACCTAACAGAAATTAATAAAATTTGATCAAGAAATGGAACCTAAGCATCAAACAAACCTCAAAAACTTCTACTCTCTCGATTCCATCAATAAATCTCATGATTAATCCCTTTATGCTAAAATCATAGCCTTTTAACTTTTACAAGAACTTGATGTCCTAGTAAGATTTGAAACCCTAACCCTAACTATTAAGGCATTTTCCCCTATAAATTAAAAAATTTTTAAAACATTTTAGCACATATTCAAGTTAATTAAGGGTGACCTTTTAGGGGTTTGTGGTGTCTTAGATCTTGACATAATTATAAAACATTTGTTAGAGTTTGTGTGACCCAAATTCTGTCACTTGCTCAAGAAATAAATACAGTGGCAAAATAAGGGGATGTATGAGGGTGATCGAGGATGCGGGGGCTCTGCCACCTCGGTACGGACTATATCGTACATGTAGCACCTCTAACCCATCTCCATTGCCAGATTGAGGTTATGAAGCATTATTGTTCAATTTAGAACATTTAATCTCAAACATAAACAAATATTCAATTTAAATTCAAACATTCACTACACATTTAATTTATAGGATAATATACACTTACGGGCTTTAAATCGAGCCTACGAGGCCCTAAAAATAGTTTGGGAACATTCAAGGACCATTTTGAAACAAAATAGAAAATTTAGGAAAAATTGGGAAATTTTGAAAATAGAAGTCATACGGCTGTGTGACATAGCTCATACCGTGTGGCTTGAAAACATGGCCGTGTGGCCAACCGTGTACAATTCGAAGTATGGGACACAAGATCATGCCCTAGCCTGTGTGGATATTTGAAGTAGAGTCACACGGTCGTGTCATAGACTGTGTGCCAGACCGTGTGTGTATTAGATGTTGGGTCACACGGCCGTGTCGCCAGGCCGTGTAACTCTCGAGGACCGTGTGGACTATCCTGCACCTAAAATTCAATAAGATATACGGCCGTGTGACAGCCTATGTCTCAGGCCATGTGACAGTCTGTGTTCCAGGCCGTGTGTACCTAAAATTTGCTTTCAAAATAAGGCATTTCAACGCTAATACCTTAAATGTCAAGCCAAACCAAAACCAGCTATAAGCAGGCTTCCATACAATTCTAATTGAGACTAAAACATATCTATTTCATACAATTTATGTGCCTAACTAATGTGCCTTCATTAATACCACAAATTTTGTACATAAATATGAAGCAATTCACTTAAGATATCATTACCAAATCTATGTTATTCAATCAACAATAATGCATCCAAATATCAAATACCAAATCACATGACAAAGGCAAATCAATTATGTCCATTATTATAGGTTAACTACCCTATGATCATTCCACATATCCTATCACCATAAGAATTACCAAAACCAAAACAATGCCTATCAAACAAAAGCACAAGCACTGCCATATCAAATAGTATTAATATGAAACATAGCTTACCAATACATAACCTTATAAACTTAATTACAAATTCAACTATAAGTTTAAGTTCATTAACAACAAAGCCCTATATACATACCACAAAGCAAAATAATCAAATAAAAAACTATCGAAACAAATGCTGGATGGTATGAGCTCTGAAGTTGATCCGTTCGACCAGTTTCGCAAAACATTAACTACAGAAAAACAAGAACAAATCAAGTAAGCTTAAGAAACTTAGTAAGTTCATAACTAAAATTCAAATAAACTTACCTCAAATAACATTTGAATTCAAAAAGAACTTAAATTATTTATCCTTGACCACCATTTACAAATCATATAACATTAGTACTAAACATTTCATCATATAATCGATATCTCACAATAGTTCAAACTAAATCCGTTCACATATATTTATATATAAACATTACTATTTTAAATAATTGTATTTACGACTGTTTGTATTCTGTTAGGATAATCAAATCACCTGTATGATTTGTTGACGGATGCATATATTGAAAACCTTAATGTCTGTGTACTTTGTAATATACTGAACTTAGGTGTTTGATATTAAAAATGTTAAGTCATGTATATATCATGTCCGGATTATGTGAAACACCCCAAATCTGGCTTAGACGTTATAACCAGATTTTGAATGTTACACTGGTCACCGAAATGGCAAAGTGAAACATTCAGATTCTTTTTAAACTCCTATTCTAACAAATTTTAGAAAAACTTAGGCATTTTCCTTAGTTTAAATAAAACATCAGATTATCAAGTCAACTAAGAATTATTGGCAACGTAATATTTTTTAAAACTCAATTGATTTTTTTTCTATTTTGTTGAATTGTTTTTTCAATAACTCTTTCTTTATTACAAGTTGAAAATAATCATGAAATCCGTAATTTATATTTCAAATCCATATTTCTTATGAATTAAAATCAGTTTGCGTGTTTGATCGATTTTCAGCATAAATAGCATACATGCAAATAAAATCCCAAATAACGTAACCCAAAATCCAAAACCAAACTCATGCCACAGTTAAAAAAAAAAAGAGAAGACATTATAGTCCCAAAAATAATATGATAATAATATTTTAAAAGAAATACTTTATTTATAAAAGTTCGAGACAAGCCCTCCGAATGTCGCATTCGATCTTAACTTTAAGGATTAATTAAAAGGGGAAAAAATAGGGGGTGAGCTTTAAGAAGCTCAGTGTGAGTTTAAGAGTAACAATTCAGACACAAAAACATTCTCAGAAAAACAATAAGGCATCCATACAAATGGTACATAGCAAATCATCAATTAATGCCATTAAAACAAAATTTATAATAAGTATGGCTATTATCAATCAGTGCATAAGCATGTGTATGATCAAATGATGCAATGCAAAGTGTCAACTAAACATATCCTACCCCATCCGCTACTCACCAGTTTTATCTATCCCATCACACCAAATAGGGCTACTAGAACCCATCCATCTGTCACACCAAATTGTGGTCTTTAGCCACCAAAAGTTATGCAGACAAGCTGCTAGATTTATTGCGGAAATACTACCAGAAACAGATAATGCAATTTAACTGCCAAATCAGAATTTGTGGGTAAACCACTAGAATCACGTATCATAGTCTGCTAGAACTTCCTCCAAACCATACACAACCCAACCCCAATGCACATGCAAATTGTATAACATAAATGAGCTTACTCAAATCAGACGTGCCCATATGCAGATAAAACATATCAGAACATACTAGTTGCACATATAATTAACAGATCAAAACATGTTATTGGCATATTACCCATATGCAGATAAAACAGATCAGAACATACTAATTGCACATATAGTTAATAGACCAAAACATGCTATTGGTATATTCGACCATCACAAAAAAAGGCAAGTATCGTATTCAACAACATAATAAGGACACATACGCATTCAGATAACTCAAATTAGGGCATACTCACCTTCGATCATGTCACCCAACTTACTTACCCGTATTCGGCCATAACTGAAATACACCCATAATCAATCGGCTTACACCAAATTTACAGTTAGGGAAAATGCTTACATTTAGTCTCCGCCAGAAGAAAACACAGGTTAGAACCCAATGATATCAATTAAAACACAATATCATTTACTTGTTATCATACACTCACAGATCACATAGGGTTAGAATTAACATATATATGACTCAACACGATTTATTTACACATCCATTTGATTATAACTAAGTCACACTATTTATTTATGAATAAGACACACACAAAAATTAAAAAAAGGTTAGGACCCACATCTGATCTATGTATAGGATGGCCAGGGGTGGCAAATAAGGGTTGTCGAATGTTGATAGAATCAGTCGTGGGTCGTTAAAGGCTACTATTGCCATTGGCTGGTGGCGCACAAGGTGCGATAGAAGTCGATAACTACTGATTACTATTGATTGCGTGTGACATAAGTTGATAATTGTCGATTGCGTACAACAGAATGCGATGGTTGTTGCTGTTGGCGGTGTTAAGACGTACGGGTGGTGTGGTGGTGGTTAATGTTAAAAGTGGTGATACAGAAGATGAAAAATAGTGACTCAAACAAAAGAAATCAAAAAGAGGAGGGGACGACAGAGAGTTTTGGCAACAAAATAAAAACCAACGTGTAAAAAAAAAAAAAAAACAAGAAAACAAAATGGAGAATGCGAGGGGGATGTCACAAGGATATTTTTGAGGAGATGATCTCTCTAATTTTTTATTTAAATATAAATCAGATTATAACAAAAATAATTCTCACTTTGAGCACCACAAGATTCAAACTTAAGACCAAAGGGAATGTTCAATCTTAACCATAGAACCAACATGCTCATTCTTGTTAGTAAGTATACAAAAATTAAATATAATCTATACGTATCAAGCCAAATGTGAGATAAAATATAATAAAAAAACTTTTAAGGGAAGGGAATTGAACATAGGGTGTACAACTAGACACTAACCACTAAATCAAATCAACTTACAAGTTTTATCCTACAACATTTATCTAAAAATAGGGCATGTCCACTATTGGTTCACTAACCCAATTTCTACTAACCTGATTTTTGGGATGTGATATTATATGTAAACATGAAAATACCTACTTATGTACTCCAAAACCAATCTTTGTACTATACTTGTTCAAGGTTCATCTTTTATGTTTTTGTTTTTTGTGTTGCTTTGCTTGAGGACAAGCAATGACTTAAATATGGGGGAGTTTGATCTGCTGTAATTTGGTGTAATAGATTAAATTAGTTTTCGTACTTGAGGAGCTTGAATATGAGCAATATTAGTATGTTTTATTTATTTTTTCTTAGTTTAGTTAAATTCAATAAAAAGTGTATTTTGAGTCTTTTATTAACCTTAGTGGCCAGCTGAGGCTTAAAGGCGAGCTAACGTATTTAGTAAGTGTGCATGAGACCATTCAAAGCCACAGTAACTCAAGTTGTGTTGCAATACAGGGAGTTCGATGTCGCAACATAGGGAACAGAATACTAGGATTCCTATATTGCATTGGGTGTCGCGACATAGCCAAGGGATGTCACTAGAGCTGATCATGGGCTGGGCGGCCCGGCCCGGCCCGACCCGAAGGTCCACCCGAAAAATGAGAGGGTTTGAGTAAAAATATAGGTCCGAAAAATAGGCTTGGGCAAAAAAACGAGGCCCGTTTAGAAAACGGGCCGGGCCTTGGGTAAGAATTTTTTGGCCCGAGCCTGGCCCGGCCTGAATTATATATTAATATATTTTTATTTTATTTTTAATCATTTTAAATTTTTAATATAACCATTTTTTATTATATTGTAAATTTGTGTATTGTTTTAAGAATTGTTTTAGTATCATTTTTATTTGTTTTAATATTTATTTTTATGTTTTTAAATATATTTGATTTATTATATTTTTAAATTTTTTATTTAATGAAATAAGCAAAAAAAAATAATATGGATCGGGTCGGGCCGGGATCGGGCTTAGCAATTTTATTTCGGGCCGGGCTTGGACAAATTTTTAGGCCCAAACCCGGCCCGGCCCGGCCCATGATCACCTCTAGATGTCACGAAACTCCTTTGAAGCTACCCCTGAGCCATGCATACTGCCTTTGATGTTGCGACACAGGGACTAGGGTGTCACAACACTGGTCCTGTATAGGAAGCACTTACGAGCTAACGGCGTTTTGGTCCACATAATGAAAATTAAACACGAGAACGTCAACTGACCTAGGGTTAAGGACAACGACAACCCTAACTCTATAAATAGGCTTTTAAAACACTTGTTTAAGGATGACTATTCATACTTTAACTTTTCTTTATAATTTTAGTTTTTGGTTTTCCTTTCTTTTAGGCTTTAAGTTTAGTTTTAGTTCTTTTCTATTTCGTGTTCTTCAGGGAACGTGAGTTGTAATCGTGATCAAACTATTGTGGATTCTAAGCTTCAATCAATACAATTTAGGATTATCTTAAACCTTTCTCTTGATTCATTATTTATGTTTATCTTTATTATCAAGATTATTGTGTTCATGATATCTACGAGGTACTAATCATTTTATGGGGGATTAGTGAGGGGAGGTGTGATTAATTGCTATGTAGGGTTTTCTTAGCGGATCAATTGTTTGGGAGAGGAAAGAACTTAAACTCTAGGCTTGACGACCCTAGGAAGTCATTTAGGTAGAAATTAATCGAAAATTGGTATGACCTATCCATGAACACCTTAGCCCTGAACCAGTCTGGGCTGTGAGGTCGAGAGATAATTAGTTCTTGTCGACTCGTTAGTTTAGTGAATGATCGATAGATCCTACTAGGGTAGCTAATCACCCATACTTAGATTTGACTAAGCTAGAATTCATATACCCGAAGTTCACTTTCTCTTTGTTATTTTTATTTCATTATTTATAAAAACCCCAAATATTTCCTTTTATATTTTATCGTACTATAATTTATTTAAACTACTAATTACTTCTATTTGTGTTTAGGTTAACATTAATTTAGTACTTCCCTCTTTTGGGTACGATCCTTGGAGTACTTACCTACTTTGTTGTAACTATATTACAACCTAACCCGTATACTTGCGGACACCGCCTCAATTCCATATCTTTTAATTGCAATATTCACATTCTGGATGTTGGTACGTCGGGAAGCGCTTAGAAATCAATCACGATTATTTGACATAATGACTAAATAACTTTGAAATTAACAGACATAGAATTGAAAGTTAGTTACAAATTATTTAAGCCCCAATTATATATTTTTTATAAGTCTTTCCACTAGCTCATCATAACTCTGTATGAATTGCATAATAAGAACTAATTGAATGTATGGATTAGATCGACATATGAGAAATAGATTGTATGTATTACTATCTACAATAAATACATTTTCTCGAGAAGTCAATAGATGACTTAGAAATTAATTTAATTTATTTGGTTGTATTATTTATTTAGATAAATTAAATAGTTGATTCCAAAGTGAGGCTCAAATTAATTAGTTGATGTAGCTCCATTTTATTTAGACAATTAAATAAATTTATGCATAGATTCTATTATAGTAAAATTATGATTATTTTAACTAAATTAGAATTAGGGTGTAAAATTATTTAATTGAATAATTCATTTAATTAATATTCAAAATAATTATTTATGAATAAAAATTTAAGTAATTAGGTTGAATAATTATATGTGTTTGTCTTTGAAGTGGATGGATAACCCATATAATTAAAATCAATTTTAACCGATTAAAGGCCATATTAAAGCCGAGCATTTGTACAAGCGTGCGAGTTAATAAGAAAAGATTGATTTAAGCTTCTTTTTTGTATTGTTGGCCATGAAGTGACGGATCGGATAAGTAATTATTGCTCGTTGATGAAACGCCAATTATTATTAGTACTGTATCATGTCGGCCTCCCATGTTGTTCATCGAATTTTTGTTGGTTTAAAATATTTCATAACTACTTAATCTCTTTATTTTTATTTTTATTTTTTAAAATTTAGATTTAATTATTATAATTATTTTATTAAATTCAGATTTATTATAATATTATTTTTTAATTATATTATTATTAAATGTATGTTTTTATTTTAAATTTTTTTAATATATATATTAATAATTAGACTTAATTTTAAAATTTTAAAAATACTAAACATTAAAAGAAATTTTCTTAAGAAAAATAACAACCAAATATAATTGCTACGAAGAAAATAACTGTAACCATAATAATATTTAACAAATAAAGAAATTAGTCAATAAGTCACATTTCATGCCAGGTATGTTGTATTAGACTTGTCCCAAAAGGCTTGGTTTAGCCTGCCCTTGGTGGAACCCATGCCAGAACTAGTCTTTAAATTATGAATATCACATTTTTTTTTTTTGGGGGGGGGGGACATAATTGAGACTCCTCCATAAATAACCCAATCATATGGCTCAACAAAAATATTGCTCTCTAATTCCCTCTTTTCTAATACAATAGTCAGATAATTCTCAAGATAAAAGCACCTAAAATATATGTCATATCAGCTTGGGTTAATGGTTTCATCCCAATTTACATCATACATGAACTTAATCTGATTCCATCAAAGACACTGATTCGAAATTTATCATAACCCATCTAATTGAAGGGATAATTGACTGTATAAAAAAATAATTGTAGTTCAAAATTTGTTGAGACAAGGATTGTATACTAGGTATATTAATGGAAAAGAAGTGTTTATTTAAGTAGATAGTGATGAATAAAGTGGATGCAATTATTTAGTATAACAAAAATGGAAGCAAGAACACATGGGTGTTGATGAACAGTTGTACTTGCCCTCTTCGATTAAATGGGTCCGGCAGGAACAAAGAGATGCTAATTCCCAAAACCAAAAACACAGAAAATGTACTAGTTGAAGGCCTCAAGTGCTTGTAGTTTAGGAGTTAGGGGCATCTTTAACCTTATTTTAATCTCACTTTAACAACAGTATTTATTTATTCATTCCATTGTTCATGTTTAGAAGTTGTTTATCTTATGAAGAATAGTGCAACCACAAATATGTGACGTGGCGTTTAGAGATAACATACAGTTGTTGAAGTTAAGATATTACATTAATTGGTTAATAAAGCTATAATTATTTGTTCTACTGAGTTTATTATTATTATTATTATTATCATTATTTGTTTGGGAAGGACACAAAGCAATGGAATGTAGGTATAGTTCTTAACCAACTTATTTTCTGTGTAATATTGTAATATTAGAAACTAAGCTGGTTTAATATATATTCTAGTTTCTTTTTAAAGGAAAATATCTCAATAGAATAATCCAATGAGCACAAAGAAAAAGGCCAACTAGAAGTGAGAACAAAACTAAAAACAAAACAAAATTTACCCCATACATCTGATTCTAGATTTTCGTCTTCCAATGGTTGTCACTATAGGGACATCCAAATTTAGAAGGAGGATAAGGAACTCTAAAAGTAATTCCCAAGTGGAAAAAACTAGTATATTGGAGAGCAGCCCGAGAGTTTTAATCTCCATACAATCTTCAATTATCAAAATGAAGTAGACATTTGAACAATCACGAATCAGAGCATTAAATACTTGAAGCAAATCCAATTTAATGATGATGAACTCCCTACAGTCTTGCTGAACTTGAAAGAGAACTTCTCTATCATTAATTATTTACTTTTATGTTATATCATATACTCTTAATTTATAATTATTTAGTATTAAAATTATTATATTTATTAATATACTATTAATCAATTACTATCAAACATTTTTTTGGAACCGTTTTATTTAATAAATTTTTCAAACATTTACAAGTAAATAAGTTGAAATTTAAATAGGAATTAATAATTAATAAAATTTTAATCTAGAAACATGGTACTTGATTAGTTAACTATATTAGAAGGCTTAAAAGTATACTTATATTTAGGTATTATAAAAGTTATGGTGTGTAATTGTTGTGCGAATAGAGTAAAAGAGAGTAAATTATTGTACTAAAAAACTAAGTTAAGTTTGATTTCAGGAAAATTAGAGGGGTCACAAATGGTCTTGCTTAAAACATAACATTCTAGATAGAATCTCCCTAAAATTTAATTTAATAGCACAATATATCAATATAATTATACCTTATGAAGAATTACAAATAGGAAAAGGGAAAAATTACCTTATGAAGAAAATGACAAAATTTGAGATGATTCAAAGGTGGAGAAAAAACCCCAATTTATAATAGTACAAACTCTCCACGACCTTGTATTTTTTAGATGTGGGATTGTGCTATTTTAACAAATCTCCACCTTACCAAATTTTCACATCTTTAATCTCCTTACAAAACAACATTTGATAGTGTCTTCAAATTCTAACCTTTAAGTTTTAACATTGATCAAGTCCAAATATAATTGGAACTTAACCGCAACCACAACCTTAGTTATTATATCGATAGGATTCTTAGTGGTTGAAATTTTCTGGATCTTTACTCCACCTTATTTTAGAATCTCTTGTAAAAAATGATACCAGACAGTAATTTGCTTCGTCCTTGCATGATAAACTTGATTATTTTCTAACTGAATAGCACTCTGATTATTGCATTGTACTTTGACATACTTTTGCTTAATTTCCAGTTCGCCAAACAACCCTTAAAGCCAAATTGCCTCTTTTACAACCTTTGTGATTGGCATATAGTCAAGTTTTATAAAAGATAAAGTAATTGTTGACTGTAAAGTATACTTGCAACTAACTGGTGCCTTTGCAAAGGTAAACACATAACCAATAGTTGATCGTCGTTTGTCCAACTCACCAGCATAGTCTGAATCACAATATCCAACCACACCATGATTATCTTCTTACTAAAAAAAATCCAATATCCATTGTATTCTAGATATATCACAAAATTCATTTCACAGCTTGCCCATGCTCCATTCCTGGATCATGCATATACTTACTCACGACCCCAACTACTTGTGAAATGTTAGGTCTTGTACATACCATAGCATACATTAAGCTACCAACAACATTAGCATATGGTATATTTGACATATATTCTCGTCCTGCATCATTCTTTGGTGACATTGAAGAATTAAGCTTGAAATGAGGAGCAATGGAGTACTAATAGGTTTTGACATTTCATTCATGCCAAAATGCTTTTGCAATTTCTCAAGTATTGTTTCTAAATCAAACAAAACCTCTTTAAGCTTCTATCTCGAGTTATCTCCATGCCATGTTTCTCCTAGATCATTCATCCCAAACTCCTTTTTCCACTGTGTGTCTTTAGCTTCTCAATCTCTATTTGACTTTTGGAAGCTATCAACATATCATCAATATAAAGAAGAAGATATATGAGTGAACTATATTGAAGTTTGCAAAAATACACACAATTATCATATTTACTTCTTGTGTACTTCTGTTCTGTTGTAAACTTGTCAAATCGCTTGTACCATTGCCTTGGATATTGCTTTAAATTGTAAAATGATTATTCAAGTTTACACACTAAATTTTGTTTTTGAACAACCTTGAATCCTTCTAGCTGAGTCATATAGATTTTCTTTTCCAAGTCTCCATGTAAAAAAAAAAACAATTTTGATATCCAACTGAACTAGTTCCAAATCCAACAGTGCCACCAAAGCCAATAAAATTGTAATGGAGGAATGCTTTACAATTGAAGAAACTACCTCATTATAATCAATTCCCTCCTTCTGAGCATACATTTTGCCACCAATATTGCTTTGTAGCAAACATTATCTTGGCCAAGAAATCCTTCTTTCTTTGCAAACACCCACTTTCACCCAATTTTTTCCCCTTCAGCAGACTAGCTAGCTTCCAAGTCTGATTCTTACGAAGGGATTGCATTTCTTGATTCATTGTAGTCCTCCACTTTTCTTCTTTTAAACTCTGAATTGCTTCATTAAAAGTGGTATAAATGCCATCAGCTATAACTAAGAATGCATAAGCCACCATATTAGCAAAGCGAGCAAGCTTTCTAATTATTCTCCTTGGCTTATTAGTTGCAATTGATTAAAGTTGTTGTGGAAGTTCTAGTGTAACGACCCGAATTTTAAAGTTATCAGAAAAGTGTATTTTCGGCTCTCCGTTTCTGAAAAATGGATTAGTAAATAATTATTAAAAATATTTATGAAGTTAGTTGAGTGGTTAATTAGAGTTTAATTGAGTGAATTTAGCTTAATTAAGAGTAATTAAGAAAAAGGAGTAAATTAAATAAGGGGTAAAAGTTGAATTATAGATTAAAAGAAAATAAAAAGGACTAAAAAGGCAATTATACAAAAAGCATAAATTGAGGCGGTTTATCGTGAAGAAAATCTAAGATTTTTTTTATGTTTAGTATATTATTATATTATTATATAATAAAGATATTTTATGTTTTAATTATATTATATTATATTATATATATATATAAAAACTAAAGAAACAAAAGAAAGGAAATAGAAACAGAATAGGGGACGAAGCAGAAAGAAAAAGAAAATAAGAAATTTAAGGATTTCAAGGTTCAATTTCAAATTGGTAAGTTAAATTAAGTCCTTTTCTTGTAATTTTTTGAGTTTATATGAAACTAGAACAAAATACTATTAAGTATGTGCTGAAATTTTGGAAGATATTAGATTTTTAGACATTAAATTTTAGTGAGTAAATGTGTGAATTGGGGATTGAATTAATAGAATTTCTAACTAGAAGTGGGAAATAGAATAAATTGTAGAATAAGTTATAAATTTTGTATAATAGGGACTAAATTGAAAGAAATTTGAAATTATGATTTTTATGCTGAAAATTTGTTGTTAAATTTTAAGTTTAGTTAGAATTTGAATAGAAATAAGGTATAAATTGAGATAGAAAATGGATGAATTTAGTTAGGACTAAATTGGAATTAAGGCAAAAGTTGGATAGAAATTGAAATATTTAATGTGAAAATTGAATGTTAGTGTATTGATATTTAATTGTTTTAATTTCCGTAGCTAACGTTGTCTCCGGAAATCTTGGCTAAGCCAGGAAATGACAAAGACAACGGGAGTTAGCTCAGAAATTACGGTTTGTATTTCTATAATCCGAACTTAGTTATTAATTGTTATATTTTAATTAAAATATATGGAAAATGTTAAGGTAAAAATTATTGTGTTTTATGATTGAAATGGATTAATTGGTATATGTTGAATTTATTGAAGTTATATGAATATATGTGATTGATGTGGTATTGAATATGAATGTATGCTATATTAAAAAATATATTGATTTGGGAAATAATGAAATTGATAGAAAAATGTGATTATTGTGAAATTAAATATTTATTAGTAAAAAGTGAATGGAATTATATTGAATTGAAAATATATAGTTAATTAATTAAAATATGAATTAATTGAAAACTGAAAAGTGAATTAAATACCCTATTAACTAGTCGGGCTAGTCGGATATAGTTGGCATGCCATAGGATATGGAAGAGTACGGGTTTTGCCGGCTTACTGATCAAGCACTTATGTGCCGACTCATCATATCATTATTCAAGTTCGATTCAAAGACTTTGTGTGTCGGATATTGTTACTCGTTACCATTATCGCATTCGCTTTGATTCGCTCGACGATGAGGTACCTTGTGTACCGCATCATATCATATCGCTTTTGATTTGTTCCGATGAGGTACTCGTGTGCCGTCATCGCTCATCGTTATCGCATTATTATCGCTCCGCCACGCCGGCGATGAGGCACTATGTGCCGCATCGTGTGTTGGTTGGATCCATGTATCCGCCTAGGTCCGAGTCATGTTTATAGGGTAAATAAAAGAACCGGAAAGATCGATCATTCTTGAATAATTTAATTGTTACCGATATCCGATTTTTACCGAATAATTGGTCATTCTTCGATAACCGATCAGTTGATTGATATTGAATAACTTATTATTATTGAATAATTGATTTGATTGTTACTGAATAACTGACTGTTATTGAATAAATAATCATTCTGATTGATTGATTGTTAATGAATATTACTGATTGATTAATTGCTATTGAAAAATAATAAATGATTTTGAATTTAAAGTAGACCAAAACATTGGTTGGAAAGTGAATGTTTGAATACTCATTGAGTTTGAATAGTTCAATATATATAAATTAATATGTTTTATAATTGTTTAAGTGTTCGGATTATAGAAATACCACTGAGTGTATACTCAGCGTACGGTTTGTTTCCGTGCGCAGGTTAAGGTTAGATCGTTGAATCAGCATCCCAGGTCGATCCCGAATTCAATGAGGTAAACTATGTTGAGCATTGGTAATGGCATGTACCTAGGATATCTTATGAGAGTCATTTAGGTTGTGAAAGTATTGATAAAATAAGTAAATTATGGTTGGTAATGGTATATAGTATGAATTTGAAATTTGAAAGAAAAATTCGTAGTAATTCTAAATTAGTTCCGAATTGATTTTACTGTTCATATTGGACCACGAGGGCCCATTAAAGGGACGACATCTTAAAATTATGATGAGTCTGAACGTTTATATTTAATTAATGTCTATATTGTACTGTACTGACTGGTAATGTCTCGTAACCCTGTTCCAGCAACGGTATGGGGTTAGGAGACGTTACAAGGTCTAAACCTCCTCTTAACTGGAGTCTCATTCTTCCACTGGATCCTCTCTACTAGAATCTCCTTCTACCATAAGAGAATCATTAACTTCTTCATTCGTTAGAATCACCACTTTTTCAAACTCCACATGCTTATGAGTATCATCTGACTGCTCCTTTTGTACCTTTGAAAACAAGGTAGGTTCATCAAAGGTAACATCTAACCGCATGCGTGCGTGCACATAAAATAAAGAATTTTATAAAACAATTTTAATGTGCGATTTTAACTATAAGCGTACAGTGTCAATTGTAATATTTATAGTGTAAATAGAACACTAGAGCATTTCAAGGATCGAACCCAAGGGATTACCGGTAAATGTATTTATCCAGTTAATTACAAGTTAAACAATTACTAATCTAACCGAGTAAAAAATTATTAGTGCAAATTCCAAAAAAAATTGTTTATAAACTAAATTTAAATTATCAATTAAACCAACTAATCTAAATTTCTTCCCTATTGCATTAGACAATGTAGATGATAAAACAATAGTCGGTTGATTCGTTAATCACTAACTAAGCTAATAGACCTATACCAATTATATTGATTGCTACTCTTAGCTAGGAATCTCCTCTTAATCTCATCATTGACTAAAAGATACCACCTAAGCTCTCCTCTCGGTCTCACCTAGGCATATAAATCTTCTCTCGATTTCACTATTTGGTACAATCATATCGAACTATCTAAGATAAACTCTCCTCTTATTCTCGTTTATCTAGATTTTCCATTAGGGGCATCAATTCTAGCATATTAAGCATTTCGATATAATCGAACAACCAATTAATCAAGCATAAACATTAACTTAAACTAACAAATAACCAATCAACCAACCATCAACAAATTTAGCACATGATAAAGCTTAACACCTAAATAGACATTTCATCGAACAGTTAACATGCACAATATAAAGATAAGGGTAAGAAATGCTCATTTAGATGAAGAACCAAAGGCACCCTAAGGCTTGATCCATTTTCATTTACAAGAGTCTTTAACAAGAAAAAAGAAAGCAAACAACAAAAAGAATATCTATTCTAAAAAGAAAAGAGAAAACCTAATCTAAAAATGAAAAAGAAAAGAAAAACCCTAACCTAAATTATGAAAACCTAAGGAAAGTGTTTAGCCACCAAAATCTGAAAACAAAGGTTCGAAAAATTGTATTTATAGCCTACTAGCATTTAACCTAACATTGACCATTATACCCTTAAATGAAAAATAGACTTAAACTTGTTGGACATAAATTAACCTTGCAGTTTTTTCACTTGTTAGGCAGTAGTATCGCAATACCCACAACAGTCTTGAGATTAATAGTCTTGGGGGTTTAGGTATCGCGATGCCTATAGCCTAGTATCATAATACTACTGTAGATGACCTCAATTTTCCTTACTTTAACATTGTCAGGGGTATCACAACTTTCATGTTTCGACATCGTGATACCCCATTCTTGATGATGTTTTCTTCACATTCGGGCCTCCATTGATTCCTTACACCACTCAACCATATTGTTAGGTTTCATATGACACGATTGGCCAATTTGAGTCTCAAAAATGACTTAAAAATAATAAAAAAATTTATTAAAAAAACTAAAAATCGACAAAAAACATATAAAAGACACCTTAATTGTTTAAGAACAAGCTCTTTAAGTGTAATTGAGAGCCTAATTTGACATATCAAATCACGAAAGATCAACATCCTTGTTAAAGATAATTTTTTTATTTCTGGACACCATAAATGAAAACCCTTTATAATAGAAGTGATTCTTAAGAACATTACTTTCTTTACTTTTGGATCCAACTTTGATTCCTTAACATGAGAGTATGCAGCGAAACCAAATATATGTAAAGAATCATAATCTATATCAGGCTTCCCACTCTATTTCTTTAATGATGTTTTTCCTTCAACTGGAATAGATGGTAAGAGATTAATAAGATGGCATACATATGTTGTAGACTCAGCCTAAAACTTTCTACCTAATCTAGCATTGGATAACATACATTGAAATTTCTCTAGCAATGTTAGATTCATGCATTCTGACATCCCATTCTATTGTGGTGTAGATTTTACAGTGAAGTGTCTGATGATGCCTTCATCTTCATAAATCTTTGCAAATGGATCACATCTATACTCTACACCATTGTCTTGCAAAGGTGTTTGATCCTTTTAATCGTTTGAGTTTCCATCATCTTTTTCCACTTAAGGAAAACTTTTAACACTTCATCCTTTATTTTCATTGTATACATCCATATTCTTCGTGAATATGTTAAATAAAATCTAGTTCGAAAATAATTTTCTTGCGTAGTAGAAAATTAAAATTTTGAAAACTGAGCCGTTTTGTGATATTTATAGCAATAAACCCTTTATCAAAATCGCACTTTTGTTTTTGGCTTAACGGATCCTTGTCGTTCCTGGCTTTCAACTGAACAAACTTCTTCGCTATTCTCGTACCACAAGCTACTTCGAGTATGGGTTCAAACGAATTCGAATCAAACACAGAACCTTAAATTATTTACTTTACTTTCAGTTGGAAAGCAAATTCTCTCTCAATAAAAACTGATAGAATTGTCATTCCGAAAAATATAATTAATACTTAGAGAATAAACTCTCACCATTTTCAGGCAAATAATAATATCTCAATGTTGTGTAAAACTTTTTCTTTTTTAGCCCTACCAGTGTTATTTATTTATTGGGAGAAGAGATAGAATCCTTGTTGAATTGTAGAAGTCTATTTCAATAGAAAAACGAACTCCTATTTTTAACTAGTATTTGGTCAAAGTGCAAGTTAAAATCCTTTTCAAGTTTGTGGTTCACAATACATTTTCTTACCAAATCATCCAATGGCTCACATTCATCCAAAATATCAAATATTGCTTCAAAATGATATTTCTAATATATAATACTTGGAAATAATCAAAATGCCTTTTCATGAAAAAATTATCATTTTGTCCCTTTTGCGTCTTTGTAGAATTTCATTACATCGAAAAGATATTTATCAACCGATCCTCATAAATCATATTTAATTCTTATTAATAATCCTTGGATGGTATAAATTACATTTTTACCCTTTTTAAAGGTAAATATAGAAAATTTATATTTTAGTCCCTATACTTTCAAATATTTCTATCTTTGTCCAAAAGTGATTTTTCATCACCAATACATACTCCACTTATTCTCATACAAAATAAATAATAATAGCCTACAACTCTCATTTTAGTTAAATTTTTGATTTAATCCTCATACTTTTAGAATTTACAATTTAATCTTTTTGCCTCAAGCTCACTTCTATAATTCTTTTCATTGATTTCTATCTCCAAAATCAATTTTACTTTCATGAAAATTCTCTGTTCGAATCATTTTCAAAATTTTCTTGAAATTTTACTATTTTTTACCCCAAAATAGTGCCAGACATCAAATTGAAAATTTTGAGATGTTATGAAACCAGAACCCTCTAGTTTTTTGTGGCTCAACTTGTAACCTTCCAGATTACAATTGGTACAAAGATGAAGTAAACAAAAATCCTCTAGGAAGGCATGTGTATACAAATTTTGGCTTATTAAAGAAATGAAATAAGAATGATAAAAGATTTTACAACATGAACTTTGTGACTATGTACAAGAGAAAATTAATAAATTAAGAATTTGAAGTTTTTATCTTAACATTGATTCTTGGATATGTGCCTCTTGAATTTTGAAGTGTTCTTGAAAGGGAGTTTTACTAATGAACAAGTCTGTGAACGTTTAGGGTTGTTAAGGGTGAATTTTAGTCATTGCAAGATGTTCTTATAACATATGTCTCAAGACTTGTCAAGATGTATTGAGTCTTCACTAAAAAATAGTTATTATATAAACTTTTGTAGGCTATGTCTCAAGACATACAGATCATGTCTCAAGACTTTGCACCTCTAGAGCAAAGTTTGGTTTCGAACTTGCTTGTCTCAAGACTTGACTACCAAAGTGCTTTAAAAATATCTTAAACATCTTAGAACATATTGTTATCGACTAAAAAACATTTGGATAAATTAAAAAAATTAAAATATGTTTTTTAGTATATTGCAAGTATTTGAAAATGCTTTAAAAATGCTTGATAACGTTTCAACCATATTTTCAAAAATAAATTAGGAGATAATTAAATAAAATTTATCTTAAAACTAGTTATATCAAAAGTTTAGGGCATCAAAGCTAACAATCAAGTATGCAATCTATTTTCTCATATTGGTTCAACATCAAAAGTTGATGTTGTGTATACATTATGGTTACTGCAGCATTCACTGAGCTTGTTTAAGCTCACCTACTCTTTCTAACCATTGCAGATATTTAGCGTTTGCGTGTTAGCGGTGCGGGAATACCAAGGAAGTGATCCAAGTTAGGCTTTAGTTTTTCTATAGATGATATTAATATTATTTTTGAACTGTGTGGATAAGGAAATATGGTTAGACTTTGATTGATTATTATTGTGGTTTTTATGATATTTTATAGGCTTAGTTTCCTAGCACTTTTGATGGATGTTATAATTATTTCATTGGTATTGTTTTGGTTTAAATATTTGCTATGTTGAAGTGTTATGAATTGTATGTATGGTCAATAGACATTAAATAATATGGTAAAATTGTTGCATGAACTTTTCCATAATGTTTGAATTACTTTGATAGTTTATTTGTTCTTAGGATTAATGGATATTGTTCTTGTTATATTGTTTGCTTACTCGGACATGTTTTTGATGATTGAACCATTATTGTGGTTGTTTTGGTAATTACTTGATAAGGTAAAAATTGTATATTGAGTAGTATTATTTTGAATGAATTATATGCCTTAAACTGCCTAATTGTTTTGGTCTGGAGCAGATGTATCGGTATTCAGGTTATAAAAACGATACCTTTGTGATATTTCGATGTGCAAGAAGTCAATATGGTAAATTGGTATCGATACCTTACCACGAGTATTAATACTCGGGGTAAAATAATCGATACTTTATGAAAGATACTGATAATTTTTGGGGTTTTAACTTTAAACGAGAAACAAGATGTTGTTTTGGTACCTTCGATACAGTATCGATACCTACGTGATTTGTTTCGAAATTTTGCTATGTGGTTCTAATGCATGTTTAATGCGTGTTCTAAGTCTGTCTTGATGAATGTTTAGCATGTGTTAATGATGACTGGGATTTGTATGACTTGTAAATATTATGAAAGCTAAAATGAAAGATGTTTACTTAATAACGAGACCATTTGGATTGCATGTGATGTGTGACGGTGGTGTGGCATCCTGATACTCGGGCTTGGTGGCTGAGCCGGGTATAGGGTGTTACAGATTCAACACCTATTAGTTATTCTGACAAAAAAAAAATCATTGGTATATATAACGTTGATATAGACTTTTATCGATGGAAAACATAACCGTCGAAATAAGTGCAATGACCTAAACCAATGATCCTAACATCACTTATGTAGCAATTGACATTATAGATGCATTTGCATTATTTGATTCACTAATATCTGTACCGACGGATTGCTCTGTCAGTATAAAATTATATTAGTGTAAATCCTATTACATCCCTAAACTTATAGCATCAATTTAAACCATTGATAAATGTTGTTATAAGTGAGATTCCAATAGTTTCTCTAGGAACAATCTAGACCATTAGTAAAAGGTCTTATTAATACAAATACACCAATAGCTAAAATAAAATGTCGAAATAGAATCCAATTGCTAATATTTTAACTTATTTATAATATTAATTTATTTATAAATAAATTTAATAAACTTTACTTAAAGTGAAAAAGACACAGATCAAATATAATCTAAACTATTGAAAAAAATATAAAACTAGCAATTCAATGTCATCCCTTGCCCACAAAATCCGTATAAAGATAGTTTCCATATTTAAGGTATTGGAAATTTATTGAACTATGTATTTAGGCTATGATGATTATTTGATTGATATCTAGCCCATTATAAAATATTATATTACTTTGGGAATTTATATTGGAGATTGGATCATGTTGAAATTTCTCAAAGTAATCACTTAGATATGGGCTTTGGATTGGATCGTGATTCTATTAGATGAGCCACCAAGAGTCCATATCTACATTATGTGTTATTATTATAATGTATTATCCGTATAGTATTATTGTTTTATTGAGATTGAATTAAATCTTCATTTGTAAGCAAGTCTCAAAATTGAAGTCTATATATTTGAGAGACTTGCCTAGGTGAATATATAGAAATTTAGACACTTAATTTGTTCTTGTGAGAATAAATTTGTAGGAATGTTATTTTGATAGTAGAACCTTGTATTGCAGTTTCACTTGTATTCACAATGGGTGATTACATTGGTGAGAGTATTGTATCTTCAAAGTATAAGGGTGAGAAAAAGAATCATAGGGTATCTTCAAAGTATAACTGTTGAAGAGAGTCCATATTTCTCACCGAGCTAAGCTTCGTAGGCGTAGAGGAACTGTGTAAACAACCTTCTTGTGTTATGTTTCTTTATTTTTATTTTTATTTTTTTGTGGTTGAAGGAGTGCCTACTACCTTAGGCACCACTTCACTTCAGCGGATTAGTTTTTAGAAATGTTTTAGTTGTTTTAGTTAGTATAAAAGCCTACCACTTAAAGTAGCTAGTGAAGATCCAAAGTGTTCCCAAAATCAAGCTATGGAAGGTTCATCCACATCTAGACCCCCGATGCTTGAAGTTGGGAATTTTACATACTAGAAAGCACACATGAATGCCTATATAAAAATGGTTGATGAAAAAGCTTGGCGTACGATTTTGACTGGTTGGGAATCTCCTAAAATGGGTACTAACGATGACAGAGTAGTCAAGCCAAAGGCTCAATGGATTATTGAGGAGGAGAAACATGCTAATGCAAATTCAAAGTGATAGTTAGTGAAGTGGTATAAGTTGTAATCAAGTGGAAAGTTTTGAAGATGTTAAGATTAATTTCTAGTAATTGAACTTGGATGAACATATGATGTTTTGAGTGATATCTTGA
This sequence comes from Gossypium anomalum, assembly GCA_025698475.1. NCBI lineage: Eukaryota > Viridiplantae > Streptophyta > Magnoliopsida > Malvales > Malvaceae > Gossypium > Gossypium anomalum. The sequence goes on along the minus strand of CM046957.1, from coordinate 69,280,616 downwards.
AGCATTTAAAGGCCTAAAAATAGTTGAGGATGATTGGGAATGCCTAAAAAGTGTTTCGGCATGTTTTAAGGTAGTTTCAAGCTTGATTTTAGTTTCTTGCACCTAGGTTTTGATACATAGACTTAGGTATCGATACATGACTACCTAAAATGAAAAAAATCTGTAACAACTCGTTTTTGAGTCAAATTGGAATAGTGATTTCTGAACCACAAATCCAAAGTCAAAACATTTATTTTAGAACCATAAATTCGAAGTCAAAATATTTATTTTATCATTTTATTAAAGTTTACAGCATGATAGAATTATTGTGTGGAAGTTTCGTAAAGAAATTTTACCGCTTGAATGCTCAATTTATGAAAAAAGACTAAATCGCGTAAAATGTAAAATGCATGTTCTATTAGTTAAAAGTGTCAAATAGCTTTGGCTATTAATTATGGTGGCCTTAAATGGTAATTAAGCCATTTGAAATATTTATGAATGCATTCGATGATAGAAACGAAAAGTGTGAAAGCCTGGGTGAACCTTAAGAATAGTTTTGGATACTATTGACATGTCAATAAGTGATACATTGAGTTGGCTTCGGGCCATGATATTAGCACTTCGAGTGTGAATTTTGCCGATTTGGCTTTAAGCCAAGCATATTGGATGATTTGGCTTTAGGCCATGATAATAATTCTTCGAATAAGTTACCTTGATTTGGCTACGGGCCATGGTATAGGTACTTATCGTATTAGACTCCTGAGTATCTGATTTCTATTCCTAATGGTTCAACGGATAACGAATGATGTGGTTGAGAAAGAGGTTAGTACGAGGCGATACAGGTATGTGCAGAACCTATTTGAGTATTAAATAGTGAAAGTTCTATGAGTTCATATTTGATCATGTTTTGAGACATGAGAAAGGTTTGTAGTTAATGTGTACATGGTTTTGTCATGTGTAATTGGTTGATTTGCTTTTGCTCGATGAATTAAGTTATTCACATACGAGCTTACAAGCTATGAAGCTTACTTCGTGTTATTTTCTATGTTTTATAGTGAATCAAGGCTAGCTCGGATCTAAGAGTCGTCGGGAACATCATCGCACTATCAAACTTCTAAGTTGGTACTTTTGAATTATTCAATTATGGTATATGACATGTATAAGCTAGATGTGGTATTTTGGTTGTGATTATAGCCATGAGATTTGGCTTGTAAATGATGTTAATATTGATGTGTGTTTGGCTATTAGAAATGGCTAGTAAATGTATATATTTTGGTTTGTATATATATAGCCATGAGTGATGGCTTATTTTGGTTTGTTTTGGCATGGTTGTAACCAAGACATTATAGAAGTTAAAAGGGTTATGTGAATTATGATAAATGAACATATTGTTTGATATTGTTTTGGCATGTATTTGGCTAAATAAATGGTAGTGATTTGAAAATTAGAATAGATGAAATTATAATGGTATGAATTGTGCATTTGGTTGATGATTTTGGCTGCCTAATTGTATAATGAAATGGTACCATTTTGCCTTGTGTAGGTATATTGAAGTTGGGGTGGTAAATTGGCCTTGCGAATGGCCTATTTTTGTCCACACGGGCAAAGACATGGGCGTGTGTCTCAGCCGTGTATGACACACAGTCATGTTTCACGGCCGTGTGTCCTCTGGTGTTGAAATTGAATTGAAGTCAGTATACTCTACACGGTCTCACACACGGGTGTGTGGCTGGCCATGTGGTACAAGTCAGTATACCCCCTAGTTGGCACATGGCCTATCACACGGGCATGTGACTTGGCCGTGTTGCATAAGTCAGTATACCCTCCAGGTTTGGCACGGCCTAGTACACGGGCGTGTGTGGCCACTTCGAAGGGCACACGGGCTAGACACACGGGCATGTGGTTAGCCGTGTGACCCAAGTCAGTATGTATGCCCTGTTTCCACACGGCCTGAGACACGGGCGTGTGACCCCTGTATGGTTGAAATTTTTCTAAGTTTCCAAAAATTTTCATATGTTATCGATTTAGTCCCAAACCACTTCTAAAGCATGTTTAAGGCCTCGTAGGCCCTTATAAGGAACAATGTATTTGTAATTAAATGGTATTTGAGTATGAATGCATAAATGTATGAATTATGTATGTTAAATTATGTGAATTGATCGGTAATACCTCGTAACCTTACTCCGGTTACAGATCCAGGTTAGGGGTGTTACAAAATATACAGTAAACACACAAAGTTACTGATACCTTTGCTTCTAAATGCCTTGTTTTGACTTCGAAAAGGCCACGACACAACTGAATAATAGAGCAAGCTAAGTAATGATTCTACAAGTGATAAAAGACCATAAATAAGTTTGAAAGATGAGTGGAAAAAAATAATATGCTTGGTACTTGAGTGCACTGTTTAACTTGAAAGGTAGCATTCCTTGCTCGGGTATAGGTTTGAGCTCAGGTAAGGGGCGTTACAGTCACACAACTTCAAAAAGTTGCAATTGGGGTCATCCAATTATTCATGATTGTGTTTTTTGGTTATCCATCCGTTAAATGGCTAACATAAGGATGACATGATCCTTTCTAATTAACATAATAACAAATTTAATCCTTAATGTTTATACAGTTTATCAATGTGACCCTAATTAAAAAAAAAACCTCAACATTAACACAATATGTCAATTTGGTTTTGATTCTAAAAAATGAAAAATATATAAAAAGTTACGTAAAAAGTTTCAAGAAAATTACATAGAAATTAAAAAAACACATTTGAAAATTTCTATGTATCTTTTTTTTAAATTATGTATTTTTCATTTTTATAGTTTTTTTTAACTTTTCAGAATCAAGACCAATTTAAGACAATGTGTAAACGTTAAGGACTAATTTTTTTATGGGGCCAAATTGACAAAATCTATAACTTTTTAGGGCTAAATTTGTTATTATGTCAATTAAAAATGGTCACCTTATCCTTTTATTAGTTACTTAATGGTTGGGTGATAAAAAAAAAACACAATCTTGAATAATTGGGAGACCTATCTATAATTTTTTAAAAGTTAAATGACCAAAACAAAAACTTACACATAATTAAGTAACCAACAATGTACTTTATCTAAAAATATAATTTTTAAGGAGTAAAATTAAAATGAAAGGGTTTTAATTTGTAAAATTTCTGAGTAGATTTGTAAGGGTTCTAAATTTAGTTGAAAAGATTTAGGGTTATAACCGAACCTATAGTATGGGAGGAAATAAGGTATACAAAATCTAAAATTAATCTCCCCATCCATTAGTGATGAGACCAATGTAATATTTATACTTATATTAAGTCTTTCACTAAATTGGTGTTATAGGTAAATAAGGCATCAACTTTGTTGTAGGCCAATTTCGCCCGGGGCAACAGAAGCCCAAAATTGACCAACCCATTACCAATAATTAAAACTAAAATAAAATATAACGGTTTTTGTTACAAGACCCATTAAAAATCCAAATACAAAAATTAACCCTAGCCCAAAATAATGAAGCCTGACAAGCCCAAAACTTAAAAAAATGTTGGGAAGCCAAAAACCCTAGGGTTTCTAGCGCTGCATGTTGCCCATGTGCACCGTGATACCGCTTCCTTCTAACCCCTGCTCCCATCGCCACGCTGCAAAGACGCCACCGTCCCATCGCCTGCACCTCCAAAGATCTGCAAACACGCAATAGAAACAACAATAGCACATAGAATAGCAAGCTAGTAATAAACAATGCATATTATTCGGCTATATAGCCACAAGAACTTTGATGTAACCTTTTTACGAACACGGAAATAAAAAAAAAAAGAAACAATCGGAAGCAAATATCTTAAATGTGTCTCTTTTATTCATTATTTTTTCTTTTTTCTTTCTTTTTTATTTGAATCTATTACAAAATACGTAAAAAAAGAAGGTTTTACCCGTATTTGGCGTTGGTATCCTCGGCATCTGCTTCTCTGGTTCAAAAGCCGACAGATCCCTAGAGATCCAGTTAAAGCTTCGATGGAGGAAGCCAAGAGTCGAGAAGTTTTTGCTGTTTTAAGGGGTTTTAGGGTTTAGTTTATGGTTTTTTAAGTCCTAAATCTTTTTTTACGGGAAAACGGGGTTCGAATGAGGGAATTTTGAGCTCTTCGGCCACCGCGTATGGCGCGCCGTCGTCGGTAGCCGACGGGCACGACTGGTGTTCGTCGAGGCCATTGATCGGAGCTAGGCCGGATCCAAAAGGGGTTGAGAGGATTTTTGGCTTTGTTTCTTAAGAGAAAGGGTTAAAAATGAGAAGTTATAATTTTTTTTTTACTTTTATATAGCTTGCAAATGGTGTCGCTTTGGAGCATAAGCTCAAGGGCCAAAACGACGCCGTATATGGCCCTCAACCCGCATTCTGACCCGACCCAAAAAGTGTAACACCCCCAAGCAGTATCTGTTGCCGAAACAGGGTTACAAGGCATTACCAAGAAGTACAAAACACTTACAGATCATTTAAATCATTTATTGTTCAAATATTGAGATTGATTATAAACATTCTTTTAACGAACCTTCAAGGTTCAAATAGTGCAATAAGATCAGGTCTGGACTAAACTGGATTCTCAGGAAAATTTTTCGCAACTTTTAAAATTTTTCTCACGTATAAGGGTCACACGCCCGTGTGGGTAGGCCGTGTGGTCACACACGCCCATGACCCAAACTCGTGGAGCTATCTGACTTGCATTCAAGAAGAAACTTAAGTCACCAGGCCTGAGCACACTCCCGTGTTGCTAGGCCGTGTGCCTAAATCTGAACATTCTGTTTCTCATTTTTATGTACACAATTTCATGTTATGTAATCATAACATATATCAGCCATATCTTTGTAATTTAAATATATTTTCATATCAACTTGTCTAGATTTCATACTTTTTCATATTTGAGTTTTACTCACCATAGTGTTTGAAATATCATCTTTATGCAAATAGTACACATGAGGCACATAATTCCATAATTATGAATGAACACATTTATCAAACATATTCCATATTCATAATTCATATGTCATAATCTCATGCTTTCATATATCAATAACCATTATTTTCTTGTATTTCAAGTAAATACTTATAACAATTCATAAGCATATAATTCGCTATCTCTTCTTGTGAATCACAATCTCGATTAACAAATGTATATAAGTGAGCACAATATTATTAACTACTTAAATACTATCACTTTACTTCACATGTCATTTATCACCTTTTTATCAAATTAGCGTACGTCTTACGAAATTGATTATGTCATTTCTTTGTTGCCATAGTGTAACTATGGTCTTACACATCATCACATGTCACTTACCGAACTTCAATTATCAATTTAATAAACAGGTAATTCGCTAACACATCCTGCCATACACAATATCTAATTGATGAAATCATTTAACTGAGCTCAATTTCATGTTCACTACAAATTTATCTTTTAAATCCATAACCTCTTTCACTTGCCACACTTTGTCAAATTAGTGAACGTCTTACGGAATTGAGTACTTCGTTTTCTCGATGCCATAGTTCAACTATGGTCTTACACATCTTCACATAATGATGCCATAGCCCAGCTATGGTCTTACACCTAATCACATATCACACTGATGCCATATCCCAGATATGGTCTTATACGGAAGCACATAATCACATCTCTCCGATGCCATAGCCCAGCTATGGTCTTATACGGAAATCACATATCACATGTTGCCATGGTCCAACCATGGTCTTTTCCGTCAATTCGTTTTAGCCACTGAACGAAAGTACTCAACCCTACGTTCCACTCAATTTGAACATTTAGTTCAATTTTCATACTTTTTCAATATTTACAATTTAATAATGAACATATGAAATAAAACATTATATCATTACTAATTCAACGTTTATTGTTTATAATCAGGCATGTAATCAATTTATACACAAGTCATTCATATATTTTTCCTCCTCCTCCTCTCCATCCACATTCTTGGTATAAATAACACATTTGTAAGTAACCTTATCTATAATTTTCACTAATTACTTATGTGAATATTCAAGCTATCCACCCGTGTCATAGTCACTAAATTATTTATATTTGGAGCTACGGAACTCCAAATTAAGATCCGCTAATTTTTCCTGAAACTAGACTCACATATCTTCTTACCATAAAATTTTCAGAATTTTTGGTTTAGCCAATAAGTACAGTTTATTCTTTAAAGTTACACATGTTCTGCTGTCTGACAGTTCTGACCCTTCTTCACTAAAAATTAATTATCTCTTCATACAGGATTTGAATGATGTTCCTATTTGTTTCTATTGAAATTAGACTCATTCAGGATTCTAGACATATAAATTTAAGCCCTTAATTATTTTTATTCAATTTTTTATGATTTTTCAAATTCAGAACAAAGGAACTCGAATTCATTCTGACCTTGTCTCACAAAATTCATTATATCTCATGATTTACAAATCCATTGCTTAAATCATTTCTTCTATGAGAAACTAGACTCAATAAGCTTTAATTTCATGCTTTGTTCATCTTCTAATTCAATTTCTACAATTTATGGTTATTTTTCAAAGTTAGCCTACTGATGCTGTCCAAAATTATTTTAGTGCCAGATGTTTATTACCATTTTTCCCCTAAGCTTTTAATAAATAGCAATTTCGTCCCTATTCAATTAGCCTCTCAATTGAGCTAATTTTTGTCAATTAACACTTCATTTATTCATTCTAAGCTACTACAAAACCTTTGAAAATCAGAATTTCAGCACCAAACCTTAATTCACAACTTTTTCAGAATTAGGTCCTAAAATCAATTTCTATCAAAATTACTTAATAAAATCATCATATAATAAAATAAAAACTTCAATTCCATAATAATTCACCACAATCATACAATAATTATTCATGGTAACTTTTAAAGTCACCCGTAAAATCAAAAACTAATGAATTAGATAGTTGAACCTAATTGTAAAAGTTACAAAAACAAAAAAATTACTAAGAAAAAGTAAAAATTGAACTCACATATGTCAAAATATGAAAAACCAGCAACTTCCAGACCTCCCATGGCGTTTTTGCTGAAGAAAAATGATGATATCTCTTGATTTTTCAATTTTGTCTTTATTTTAAATGTTTAATTTGCAAAATTTCCAATTTTGCCCTTGTTTCTCCTTGTCTTTTTTGCTGATTTTCCTGCCCAAACCGTCCAGCCCATATGCTTTGGGTCTATTTCCCTTTTAAATCCCTCCTTATTAGTCACTTGAACTATTTAATCACTTTACCAAATTTTACACTATTTTCAATTTAGTCCTTTTTAATTAATTTACTAACCAAACGTTAAAATTTTCTAACGAAACTTTAATAATAACTTAATAACACTCCGTAAATATTTATAAAAATATTTATGGCTCGGTTTATGAATCCGAGGTCTTGATACCTCGTTTTCAACCCGATTTACCTAATTAATTCTTTTAAATCACAAAATTCACTAATTAAAAAAAATACTTCTATAATCACACTTGACTCATAAGTATTAATTTATTAAATTTTCAATTCACTCGTCGGATTTAGTGATCTCGAATCACTATTTCCGACACTACTGAAAATTAGGCTGTTACAAAAAGGGATCTGCACTTTTTTTTTGGCTTTTGGGTTATTTATACTTCAAGCCCTTTTGCTTTTCTGTTTTATTTTAATTCAATCCTATTTTTTTTATTTTCCTTAAATTCGTCTATTTAATTTTATTTCACTTTTGATTTAGTCCCTCTTTTATATACTTGCGTTTATCTTTTTCGAATTTGGATCTTAAAATTTCATTTTATTTTCAATCAAGCCCTTATTCGTGTGAATTTGAACTTTTTCTATTTATTTAAAACCATGTTATTTATTTTAAACTTTGTATTGAACTGTTGTATGTCACTTATTTTGAATAATTTTATATATATCATTTATTTTAAATATTATATGTATATATATTTTAATATTATTTGTTGTAAGTTTTTTGTATATTATTATTTTAAACTTTTACGTGTATATATTTATATTATCTATTTTAAATGTTTTTATATATATAATATTTATATGTAGACACTTTTTTATATATACATTGTTTTACTTCAGATTTCCTTTTATATATTATATATTTTAAACTATTTATTTTAAATTGTTTTATATATATATATATATTTTAAACTCTATTTATTTATTTTAAAATATTTTATTTATTATCCATTTTAAGATTTTTCTTTCATATTATTTATCTTATACTTACGTATGTAAACATTATTTATTTCAAATTTCTCTTTTACATGTTTTTTTATCTTAAACCCCTTTTATATATTATTTATTTTAAACTATTTGATTTATTTATTTTTTTATACTACCATGAAACTGTTTTATGTTGTTTATTTTTAAAGTGTTTTAAATATCAATTATTCTAAATGGCTTCATATATTATTTATTTACCTTTTACCGTTATGTACATTATTTTATTTTAAGTTGTTTCACATACATTATTTACTTTAGATTTTTATATCTCGTTTTTTTTGTATATACTATTTTAAATAGATCTAAGTTATTTATTTTTATATACATTTGCGCATTTTGAATCCTTTTTGTATTATCTATTTTAAAATTTGCTTTTTCTCTCAGGCATTATATAATTTAACTCTATACATGTTATCTATTTCGAATTGTTGTATATATTACTTTGTTTTGTTTTCTTTGATTGTTAATGTCGATTTTAAAATAGTGTATTATGTGAATATTTTCATTACGTGCCTTATAAATCATTTGTTATTATATTCATGTTGTTGATATTCATTAACATAACATATTGTTCACATAGTATTGTTATATGTTATATATTACATGTATATTTTATTTCGTTCAAATCACATCGTGAATTATGTTTCAACATACTCATACATAATTAGCGGCTTTATTATACTCCAAATCAAATATGCATCGTTTAAATATCGTATTTGCTATTATTCAAAAACCTTTCTAAAAAAGGGCAATATTTCCTTTTTTAGAAATTCGAGAAATCGTACCGTAACTTATTGGGTCTCGATTTTCTCGTTTAACCTAAACAACCAAATATCCCTTAAAATTTCAAAATATATGAAATTTAAGTAAAATAAAGGCAATATTCCGTGTTTGGAGAATCTAGAGATCGTGCCCTAATGTGTTGGGTTTCGATTTTCTTGTTTAATCCAAATGACCGAATAACCTTTTAAAATTAAAACGCGTGAGTTTTGAAAATAAAAAGACCAACTTATTCTCGAGGGTCTGAAATGTTGTGTCCTAACGTACTGGATGTGACATTTTATTACTTCGGGACAAGAAGGTCTTTATAATCCATTTCGATTTATTCAAGCAAATTCTTCGTATAGATCAACATAAAAAAGGGATTGTATTCTAAATTCTTTTCGAGTTTTTAAATTTCGACACTAAAACATTAATTAATCAATTAGGTACCAATTTTGGGCGTTACGAGGGTGCTAATCCTTCCTCGTACGTAACCGACTCCCGAACCCGTTTTCTCAAATTTTGTAGACCAAAATCGTTGTTTTAGTAAATCAAAATGTTTTATTAAAATGACCAAATTTCTAGGTGATCCGATCACACCTAAACAAAAAAAGATGAGTGGCGACTCCCAATTTTCGTTTTCTTTTCAAAATATAAAGTCGATCCCCGTTTTCAAAAAAATAGTTTCGACAAACTTAATTTTGGAATTACTAAATTACTCTCGCATATACAAATTAACTTATACTTTTACAATGATGTTTTTTGTCTTTTTCATATTGTTGGAACCTATAGTTTTGGGATTTGCAAGAAAATTGAGCAATGTCAACTACTTCAGACACTAGTGAAGAACAAAGAAGAACACACAATATGTTTACACAATTCGGTTTCTCTACGTCTGCAGGGCATTGCCCAAAAAAAAAATTGTTACCTTAACACCTTATACAACAAGTGATTACAAGCTTTAACACTTAACATATTAGCAACTTCACTTTTGCATCTAAGATCTAAATAACTCTCCTCCAAGTTGTCCCCTAAGCACAAATTCTCCACACCTTTGAAAATTAATTCTAAATAACATAGTAAATGCTAAGATCTCTACACCCTTTTACCTATACAAACCTTTTAATATATAAGGGCTTATAAAGATAAAAATCAATTAACATCAATCCCATCAAAATAGCAAGATAATCATAATGGATAATATCTTCAATATGGCCAGGATAAATCTTCATATCTTCAAGATTTGTTACCAAGTTACTCGATCCAATCCAATTCCTTAAAAAAGAGAAGTCAATTTCAAAAAATGGAAGTCAATTTCCTTAATCCAAATCAATCCAAACCATATTAAAGACGTGTTCTCAAAATAGTGTTTGGATATCATAGATGAACTTGCATAGGTCCAAATATCAATAAAAATCATAACAATTTTTTTTTTACATAAACTTGTCAATACAAAATATGGTAAGTTTATGAGTTAAGTAGTGCCAAACACTACTTGGCACTCCTTATAAACCGCCTCAAAACAAATATAATAAATTAATAAAAAATTAATCATAATAAAATTTAAACCTGTATAATAAACAATTAACTTTTTCATAGTAACAATGCATCTTTCATAGTATGAATGCATCAATTAATTTTTACGTGTCTTTCTATTAAATTTATTTGTTACATAATTTTTTTACTCACATATCATAAATCTAGTTATATAAAATTCTTTATAGAATTTTTGAAGGGCGGAGATGTAATATTAGAAAAAAAACATATTTAAAAAATTAATTTGAAAAAAAGAAAGACGAATAAATGGAAAATTTTCTATTATTTACTTGGGATATGAGACATATGAGAATGGATAACATTTACATAGTAAAAAAAAGGGTTTTTTAAATAAAAAAAAAAGATTATCACTGATTTCGTGGGACTTTGTACACGTTGCAAGATAACAAGATAAGGTTGTCTTGCAAGATGGCTACTAATTGGTAAAGCCAAATCCAAAATCAGAAAATCTTCTTCTGCCCTCCGCAAAGTAAAAACCCCTTTGTTTTAAAAATCTGATCGCTGCTGCTGCTCTGGTCCGGATCAAGTAAAGGAAATGTTAGGTGCGCTTAGTGCTGCAAGTTTAACACTTGGTCTGGCTGGTGCTCCAGCAGCATTCACCGCCCAATGCGGCAATGGTGGCGCTGCCAAAGCCTTAGCGTTTCCTAGTAGCAGCAACAGCAACAACCGCGCCCAATTGTTGGTTAAGAGCTCTTTCACTTCCACTTCCAGGACTCCACCATCCTTTAGGACAGCTGTTGCTGCAGTCGACTCCGACCAGCTCAGTCCCGACATGGTACTCCTTTTGTATCTATTATTTCTTTACCATCATCTATCGAATACCAAATAGTGGCATTAATAGGTATTTGAATCATGATACACTGCAATCTTTCTGTGCATTACTCACTGTGTAGCTATATTTAACCGCTTTTAATCAGGTAGGACTGCTATCACTCGTTTGCCTTTTTTGTTAGTTATACCATTTGATTTCATGCCAAACCAATTTCTAGTCTAATTTATGCACCCATGTATTCCTTCTCATTGCCTTCTTCCTTATTGTGCTAAATAGCTAGCTTTCATTGATATACGATCTAGTAGGAAAAAGGGTGCTATTACATGTACTTATATCAAAACTGATATTGATTGAGTTTCTATCATGAGTTCGGTGACCCCAACATGGTCATTGAATTGACAAAGAGCCTCATCTATCTATACTATATACTAAGCCCCAATTGAGTTGGTGACAAAAGGATTAAATTACCATTGTTACAAACTATATTATTTTGAGGATGTTTTGGCTTTTTATATATTTTATATAAAAAATAGAAAAATATAGTCATAGTGGGCTTTGAAATTAAAAGACTATGATTTTTAACATCTTCACTTTAATATTTCAACTACAGCTTTATTTATTAATTGAATAATTTTTTTATAAATATATTTGTTACATAATATTGTGATTGTATTATAATTTAGTATTTTATAAAATAAATGGTTATTTATACACTAATATAAAGTGTTTGATTGAGTTTCGTGTCACGAATTAAGTGATACCAACTGTCATTGAGTTGACAAAAAAGTCTCGTATTAGAACAAATAGTTATGTACATAAAGATAATTATGTCATTGAAATATTAAATATGTTTTATTTTTATAAAAAAAATTCCACACCCTTAAAACCTTCTCTTTCTTTATAAACTACCATGTGAGTGTGTTAATATGTACATAATTCAACAAGAAAGACCTGTTTGACTGTTACATTGATACTTTGATTGAACAAAGCCGTTGCATTTTATTGTTGAGATTTGAGAAGCAACAAAGTGGTAAACAATTCAAATATTTCGCCTTCTAATTGCCTTAGGGTATCATTTAACTCCATCAGTTTCCTAAAGCATGTAATCCTTCATAAATAAAATCAATAGCAGGAAAGAAGGTTGAAATGTGTCGACTTCTGAGATGCTTTTTCTTTCATTTTGATGATGAAGATCTTCTTGAGAATCATCCTCTATTTAAAGGTTTCATGGTGCTGTAAAATTAAAATAATAATAATAGAAACAGTGCCAAGAGGCCATGCTGATTTTCTGTTCAGAGTGATATTATTAAATAGGCTTTTCTGGTGGTATGAATTACTTTGTGGTTCTGAAATTGTTCTTATTTTCCAGCAACAATCCAAAAAATACTATTTTGTTGTTGCGAATGCAAAGTTCATGCTTGATGAAGAGGAGCACTTCAAAGAACTTTTGTTCGAGAGGCTTCGTTACTACGGAGAACGCAATAAAGAGCAGGACTTCTGGCTTGTAATCGAACCCAAGTTCTTGGAAAATTTCCCTGACATCACAAAGAGGTTGCGCAGGCCTGCTGTTGCTCTGGTTTCAACTAACGGCCCTTGGATCACGTAAGGCTTGAAACCAAAAAGTTTCTTTTAGTTTTAGCATCCTTTTCATCTCTTCTTCCTACTTCCTATGTGCCTACTGATAAAATCTGAATATTAAAAGACTAGTATTTAAGCTAGTATCATTTGCTGGTCTCAATTACCTGCCACCTTGGTTAGGACTTCATCTAGGAGATGTTAAACCTCAAATGGAGCAAGTACAAATTACCCTAAATTCACGTGCAATTGAATCCTTTGTATATTTGTCTGGTGATACATGAATTATACTCTTGCGTGACAGATCATATTTAAAATGCAAAAGGCAAGAGAAAGAACCATTTCTGACTGTGGTGGTGATAATGCAGGAAAAAGTGCATCTTAGTTTAAGAATGGCTTGAAAACACCCATCCTCATGGTTGTAAGCAACACAAATGGAATTACATCCCAAACTATTTCTGAACCTTTTATTAGTGGGAATTAGCCGTAGTTTTAAGATATTAGTATAGCAGGGAAGCAAAGATTCCTACTCGCATTTTGTTATATATGTCATTTTTAACTTGCATCTTTTTGCTCCTAATTCAATTTGCTTATCAGGTTTATGAAATTGAGGTTGGACAGAGTTTTATCTGATAGCTATGAAGCTGACAATCTTGAAGAAGCTTTAGCTTCAAATCCTACCACTCTGGAGTTTGAGAAGCCAGAAAACTGGGTGGCACCCTATCCAAAATATGAATTTGGATGGTGGGAGCCCTTCTTGCCAAGTGGAGTTAAAGTTTGAAGTACAGCATTTTTGGCTATCGTTTTTTTGTTTAGTTGGAACCATTTCTATAACAGATGAGAGATTAATGAATGTGGTTGTCCATTTTGCATGAGTTGGTGCTTCCTAGAGACAAGTTGAAAATTTTAATCTCGGATGTTACAACTGCTAAGCTAATATCTTAACTCAAGCGTGTAGACCTCTATGTGTAGAACTCTCTTGATTTGATTCTCCCTTTTTCTTGAGAGATAAAGGTAAATAGTTCAAGACTCAAGAATTGCCTATGCTGAAGATCTTGAAATCTCATATAAGCATCATAATAACTCTTGTTGAGTGGAAAACAACCCCTAATATGTATATGCGTGCCTTCGGATAACATCACAACATGCATTCATTTGTATCCCTACTAATATTAAACTCTTTACTTAATTGGGTACTAATATTAAACTCTTTATATTATTTTAAGGTATTTTTGTCATTTCATATAAATAATAGAAATATAAATACAATTTGAACTTAAACATTTATTAATCATTTTAATTTTTTATAAATATATTTAATACATCACCCACATTGTAAATATAATATAACCTCTGACATTCGTTAATGTCTGCTTCCCGGAAGATTCTCATTATCAACATCTTCATCTCTAGGTAAACATTATCCAAGTTGAACAATGGACAAAGTAATCGAACAGAAAAAGATATCCAGCTGTACGCCATACCTTTAAGCGGTTAACCCATGATCCATATTTGTCAATCCAGGATGCCAGACTATGTTGGCCCATCCAACAATAGGCCTTCCATTTTTTATGTAAAAAGGTTAATAAGCCCATTTGCCTTGGTAGTTGCGTTCTTGACTTGACTTGACTTGGAAACAGGAGTTGGGGGATTTGGGATTGGTTGGGAGATGCAGTTTGATTTTTATGGCGATCCATTCATTTCTATTTTCTCTCTCTGCTAGCTCTGCCTTGAAGAAGAAGTAGAGCATACAGTTTGTGGGTTGGTGAAAATTGGGGAATGGAAGCTGTGGCTGAAGGGCTGTGGGGTCTGGCGGATGAGTTTGAGAAGAAGGGAGAGATAGGAAAGGCGGTGAAGTGCTTGGAGGCAATCTGCCAGTCTCACGCTTCCTTCCTTCCCATCGTTGAGGTGAAGACTCGACTCCGCATAGCCACTCTTCTGCTGCGCCACTCGCACAACGTGAACCATGCTAAGTCCCACCTCGAACGCTCACAATTGCTCCTTAATTCCATACCTTCATGCTTCGACTTGAAGTGCCGAACCTACTCACTGCTCAGCCAGTGCTACCATCTCGTTGGGGCTATCCCTCCTCAGAAGCAGATCTTGTACAAGGCTCTTCACCTTACTTCTGCGGCGGCTCCCGAGTATGCTTGCACTTAAGCTTTTCCTATTTAAAGATATTCTACTTCTGGCTATATAAATTTTTTTCTTTTACCCTAATTACTGTACTAGTACTGAATCTGATAGAGTAAATTACTAGTGTTAAACACTCCTTGAATTTGCAGTGTTTCGGCCAAGTTATGGTGTTGCAACTTCAATTCTCAGCTGGCAAACGCTCTGATTATTGAAGGAGACTACCAGAACTCAATCTCCACTTTAGAATCAGGTTATGTATCCGCTACTCAAATTTGCTATCCGGAGCTTCAGATGTTCTTTGTGGCTTCCATCCTGCATGTCCGCCTCCTTATGCAATGGGATGATCAAACTGCGAATGAGGTTGAGCGAGCTCTTCAGAGATGCAATCAGGTCTGGGAGACTATGCCCTCTGATAGGGTCAGTTGAGCTCTACCATCTCTTCTCTTTCCTTTTTTGTCTACTTGTTAATCTGTGATTTATATACAATATGGTACTAATTCCTTTTTCCTATCAAAGAGAGCCCACTGCATGGGTTTACTCTTTTACAATGAGCTTCTCCACATCTTCTATCGACTTCGTGTCTCTGATTACAAGAATGCTGTCAAACACGTGGACAAATTGGATGCTGCTATGAAGCAAGATTCCAAGTCTCGGGGACAGCTTACCCGTTTTACTACTACCACCACCACTTCAGCTGGAAATGATTCTCTTGAACCCACATATTTTGGAAATGCCAAACGGGCATTGCAAGATAAGCTTTTCCTCGCACCACCTCCCATTAATGGGGAATGGCTGCCAAAAAGTGCTGTCTATGCCCTTGTTGATCTTATGGTCATCATTTTTGGCCGTCCAAAAGGAAATTTCAAAGAGTGTGATAAACGAATTCAGTCTGGAATACATATCATCAAAGGTTTGGTCTTTAAACTAAGACAGGATTGCTTTATTTTTGGGATTTCATTTCTTTTACCACCTTTCTATGATTGAGGATAAGAGAAAAGTGGAGTAGAAGGGTTTATAAGTTCTATGTAGCCCCTTAGACTATATGATTAATGGATGCTTAGGATCTAAGAATTGATGTTTCTTGCAGAGGAACTCATCAGGCTTGGTATAACTGATGATGTGAGAGGTTAGTTTGCTTTTGTTATTTTTACATCTTGCATTTTTCGTCCTGAAGTAATTTTACGTTTCTTACTGTTGAGCTTAATTTTTCTTGAGTAGAAGTGGACTTGCAGCACTCGGCGATCTGGATGGCTGGTGTATATTTAATGCTATTGATGCAGTTCCTTGAGAATAAAGTGGCTGTGGAGCTTACACGATCTGAATTTCTTGAAGCTCAAGAGGTAGGTTTTATGGTTCCAATTATTGCCAATGAACTGTCTTCTCTCTTAAAACTTGAGCTTTAAAACCTTTGGATTTATTTGTTCAAGTAAGCTTGTGGTGTTTTTATTTCCCTACCCTTTTTATGCAGCACCTTAACGAACAAATTGATAAGTCATCAAAAAGTCTATGCATGCATGTATATGTGGTTTATTTTATATTTTTAGTATTTATAAAGGTTTGAAGGATCCTTGATTTTGATTATCATGAAAAATAAAAATGAGAGAGAGAAGCAAAGAAGGATTCTTGACTTTTTAGTTTTGGTTCTCTCTTTTCTAAGCTGTGTTACATTGACTAACGTTAGTTAGCATTAGGGTTGTTGAATACTATGGTTGTATATTGTATGAGTACAAATGTAGAATGACTTAATCTGCTTGTCTTTAGCAACCATGATAGTGACTTCCTTCCAATGATTTTGAATATCCCTTGCATGCTTATTTTGCCCCCTCCCACCTATTTGTATTTTATGCACAGAGACATGTAGGGTGACTTTCTCTGACTTTTTCCTTAGCAAGATTATTATTTTGCATCTTATTTTTCATCAGACACGTAAATGCTTCATGCTGTACAATTATAAACTTCTAGATTGGCAGAATGCTCCTTAATTTTCTCCAGCCAAAAACCTGTATCGGTAATTCTTGAATTTGAATTACTAAGATAGCGTCTCAATCCGACAGGCATTGATGCAAATGAAGAACTGGTTCATTCGCTTTCCAACAATTTTACAAGCTTGTGAGAGCATCATCGAAATGCTTAGGGGGCAATATTCCCATTCTGTTGGCTGTTATAATGAAGCAGCTTTTCACTATGTAGAAGCTGCAAAGGTATGTTGTTTAACTTGGCAATATTTTGTTTAGCTATCCCATTATGGCTTTTGAAATATAGGTGGATAGTTAAAAGCTAATACCAATTAATATAAGCAAGTTCATTCTGTTTAGCTGATGTCATCTAATGTACTATGCTTCTGTCCTGTTCTCTAGAAGAATATCTGTGAAATTTAAAGTGTGTATTTTGTTTCACATGTTCAGATAACTGAGAGCAAATCAATGCAAATCATGTGCCAAGCTTATGCAGCCATTTCATACTTTTGCATTGGTGATGCTGAATCGTCTTCACAGGTCAAGTAGTTGCTGGTTACAAAATTCTTTGTTGCTAAAAATTATAATTTAGTTTATGTTGTGTTTTTTCTTTCTAGTGTCTACGTTGTGTTATTGATATTTATGTTGCATGTAGGCGCTTGATTTAATTGGACCAGTTTACAGAATGAAGGATTCCTTTGTTGGAGTTCGTGAGGAAGCAAGCATCCTTTTTGCTTATGGCCTTCTATTGATGAAGCAGCAAGATCTACAAGAAGCACGGTGAGCTTCTAATTTGATTAGTCTCATTTAAACTGAAAGATCATTGACTGTTTGGTTTAGGTAATTTGGTCTATCATATCTTAAGTGGCATTTGAAACAACCCAATTTCCTTTTTCAAAGCATTTCTAGAATCCATGTTAAGTAATAGCTATAACATCTATGTTAGTATGTGACGCAAGAGCTTAAGTTTATAATATTTTATTTTGTTATTTCAGTTTATTTTATAATATTTAGTTTAAAGTATTAAATATCTTATTTTGGACAGCTAGGATTATTAGTTTCTTGATGGTTAAGTTGAGGGTTAATAATTAAATTTTATTTGCAAAAGTCCATTTTATATAAGTTGTAACATATTTACAACTTTTCTGATTATTATCTTTGAATTAATAAAAAGGCCTGGAGACTTCCTATAACTCTTTAAGTTTTCTAGAGTTTCAATTTCTTTTCATATTCGTTTTACAGCCTTAATTCTTTCAATTATGGTTGTTTTCTTCCCTAAACCATATCAATTATGGCATTAGAACTTAATTAGATCCTACGGTTGCTATAAAGCCATGGTTGGACATAGTGGATATTAAGGAAGCGGAAATCAAGGTCAAGAGAGAATATTGACTGCAATACAAAGTGATATTAAACAATTGTCGCATGCAATTTATGCTACATTGTGACAAGAACCAGTGGGAGTCCAGATGGAGATTCTGGAAGGTGCCCACAATTGTGTAAGCCTTTGAATTAAATAGGGTGGAATTAAGATCAAAGTTGCTGATTTTCATGATAACATGCACGTGGAAGATTATTTGGATTGGGAAGTGTAAAATTAGAAAAATGAAGAGAAGAAATATAGAGTGAAGTCTTAATTTTCAGCTTTGATTATTCCCTCAAGTTAGATGGGTATTTATGCTATAGGAAATGTACAAAACAAGACAAAGAAACATTGAAATTTCAATTTTTGTAATTGAGTCTATAATCCATACAATTTATAGCTTATAATCTCTATCATAATACTCCACAAACTGGAGCATATATATGATATGTTCCTAGCTTGTTATGTATATACTCGATTTGAGGTTTCTTGAGGACTTTAGTGAGAATAACTGCTAACTGATCATTGGAATTAACAAAACTAGTGGCAATGCATCTGGACTCTATTTTTTGTCTAACAAAGTGATAATCTATCTTTATGTGTTTGGTCATTCCATGAAACACTAAATTTGAAACAATATGCAATGCTGCTTGATTATCACACGTCAACTTCATTGGACTAATTGTTTCACCTCAATTCTTGAAGTAGTTATTTTAACCAAGTATACAAGTGACTAAGGCCATGGCTTGATAATCTGCTTTTGCACTTGATCTTACTACAACATCTTGTTTTTTACTTTTCCATGATAATAGATTCCCTCCTATGAAGACATAATATCCTGAAGTGGACTGTCTATTTGAGGGATTTACCTGATCAACATGAGTATCTGAAAACCTGTGTATTTCCCTTATCTTCATACAAAAAGCCTTGCTCAGGGGCACCTTTGATGTATTTAAGGATGTGTATTACTGTATTCCAGTGGCTATCACGTGGAGTTTGGAGAATTTAACTAACCACATTAATTGCAAAGAAAAGAAAATATTTAGACTTGTGATAGTGAGATAATTAAGTTTCCCAATCAATCTTCGAGATTGACTAGGATCCTTTAGTGGCTCCCTTTTGTCCTGGAATAAGCTTAGCATTAAGATCCATAGGTGTCTCCAGAGGTTTACAATTCAACATTCCTCTAAGTGGTAGCTCAATGCCTTCATGAACATCACCTGTTATGGCAATATCATTCACATACACCACTAGATAGATGCACCGGCCATGATTGGTCTCACAGTAAAAGACTAAGTGATCTGCTTCACTCCTTTTCATCTCAAATGCTTGGATAACAATGCTAGGTTCAAACCAGACCCTCAGAGATTGTTTTAGGCTATAAAGAGATTTCTACGGTAGACATACTTAGACTCCCCTTGGGCAACAAAACCTGACAGTTACTCCATATAAACTTTTTTAGTCAATTAAAAAGTCAATTCTCCATGAAGAAATGCATTTTCTAGAATAGGAATAATTGGGCTGAGAAGAATATGATCTCAAACTGAGGCTAGATTTGCTCACACTGTCAAGGCAAGTACAATAAAATGTCTCTTGCTCTTGATCAATGACATTTTCAAAAAGAGGCATAATAACATTGGATTCATCCTTTAAAGTTTAAACTTAACCTAAATAGTTAGTCATGTCATGTTGATTTTGCTAGAGATGAACAAGATCTAAGACAACTTCATAAATTCTTGGTGTATAAAGTCTTCGCCTTAGACCAAACTTTGTAACAGGTTTTGCAAGACTAAAACAAAGTAACTTTGCTTTAAGCAAGTGCCATAATAAACAACATAGTTGTGCATCACTTTTGGCCCAAGCATCTCTATTTTTTCATCAACTTTACTAGCATCGTTTTCTAAATGGTCCTTGTATCCATAAATCACAATTCAATAGAAGCAGGCCAAGAAACATAATTATTACTAATTCATAATTTGGCGGTAGTAATTGCACGATTTGCCACATACATCCTCCATAAACCATCTTGCTTTATTGTGGTGGATCACTTTTTGATTATGGCGCATTTCATTCCTTGTTTTAAAACTTCTTATGCTACATATTGTTGAGTTCTTTTTTTTTTTTTCAGGGTAGTAAGATTACATGGTGTTCCTATATCTATAGTTTTTTATAGGGATGTCAAATTAGGACATTTTTGGAGGACTTTGTGGTATAAAATAGGAACCCAGTTGAATTTTTTCAGTAGTTGTTATCCACAAACGGATGGACAAACAGAGGATGTTAATTGAAGTTTAGGAAATATGCTTAGGTATCTTGTTAGGAATCATGTGAAGAGATGGAATTTGGTTATTCCTCAAGTTGGGTTCGCATACAACTTTGTTAATAGAACAATTAATGAGACTCCTTTTGAAACTGCTTATGGGCTTGATCCCCAACATGCACTTGATTTAAGTTCCTTGACCACTTGGAAATAGGGTGAGTGCTGATGAGAAAGCTTTTGCTAATCATATATGGCAAGTTCTCTAGAGGTGATGGTTGCCTTAAAAGCAAGCAATGAGCGTTATGTTACTAAAGCTAATCTACATTGTCGAATTAAGGAGTTTGAAGATGGAGACTTAGATCTCGTACACTTGAGGCAAAAAAGGTTTTCAAAGGATACTGATTACATGTTGAATTCAAAGAAGTTTGGGGCATGTAAGGTGTTGAGGAAAATAAGCTCTGATGCTTATGTGATTGAGTTGCCTACAGATTTGCATGTCATTTTAGTGTTTCTTACTTGTATTCTTTTGAGGGTTTCAATGGGGATTTTGCTGAAATTTATGAGCAGGTGCTGCAACTTTTTAAGGCTAAAAATTGAGGTTATCGAAGATGTCTTGGATTTGAAAGAAGCGAGGTCTAGAAGCGATAATAAATATAGGAGATTTTTGGTGAAATGATTGGGCAAAACAGTTAGTGAAAGTACTTGGATTGCAGAAGAAGAGCTGCAAAGAGTTGATCCAAAAATTTATGCTGAAGTGGTGAAAGTTTTCTCACCGGAGTCAAGTTTTCCAAGCTGAGGAATAATGTAGATATTTTCTTTTATTATTTCGGTTTATTTTATATTTAGTTAATTTTATTTAAGTCTACGACAAATTATAAAACTTTATTTGCAAGAAAGTCTATGCTGTAACAGATTTACAACAGCAACTTTTCTGATTATTATGTTTGAATTAATAAATTAACCTAGAGGTTTTCTATAACCTTAAGTTTTCCATAGTTTTCATTTTCATTTTTAACTTGTTTTACAGCCTTATTCTTTCAATTACCACTGTTTCTTCGCTAAACCACATCAGTGAGTCAAAAACTGATGCTATAAATTTTGTATATTTGAAAAGACCTATTCCTTCTTCCAATGCTACTTCTTCAGTTCAGTCCTCCCTTGTCCTATCTCGGAGCACTGACGTATGATTTAAATCTGATGCAAATGAACAGTTTCCTCTAGAATAGGGAAAATTCATTTTAACTATGCTTCAGAGTGTTGGATTGAAGGTACCATTAGTGGTAAATGATGGCCATTAGAAGTGGTGAAAAGATAAGCAACATGCTCAAAAGGGCAGTGTATTTCCTATTTTATCAGTAGTTTGGGTAAAAAGAGAACATGTTTGGATGTGCAAGATTTTTATATACTAATGCAAAAAAAAAAAAAAAAAAAGAAAAAAGAAAAAAAAGGATTTTTGTACTTCTACTACCGATATCATTAATATATTTTTGAAGGTAGAAAATATAATCACCTAAGAAAAGAAGACTTACTCTTTTGTTTATTATAGAATGCTAGAATTAATTTTATGGTTCAGGGTTTGGTAGGACTGCTATCTCTCTTAATCCGTTTGTGTAAAATTACAACTTTGATGCAGAAACCGGCTGGCCAAGGGTTTGCAAATTGCTCATGTTCAAATGGGGAACCTTCAACTTGTTTCTCAGTATTTGACCATTCTTGGGAATTTGGCACTTGCTCTGCATGACACTGGACAAGCCAGAGAGATCCTAAGATCCTCACTAACTTTAGCAAAGAAGCTTGGTGATATCCCAACTCAGATATGGGTTCTGTCTGTTTTGACAGGTATTATACCTTGCTTCGCAGGTTTCACTTATGGTTTGACTGTATTCTCAAAGTACTTCAATTATGAATATTCTTCATGCAGGTCTTTTTCAACAATTAGGTGAGAGGGGAAATCAAATGGAGAATGATGAGTACAGAAGAAAAAAGTTCGATGAATTGCAATCAAGACTTGCTGATGCTCGTTCATCCATCTATCATATTGAACTTGTAATTACTGCCATTTTACTCGATATATCTGGTTTTGTAGTGGAACGCAGTTTGTGTAATTGGCAAAAGGTTAATTTGCTGCCACTTACCATTTTATTTCGTGTGTATTTTTCTAAGCAGATTGACAAAGTAAAACTTCAAGTTCAGCAATTTCATGAGATTGATATGAAGCGTACAATGGCAGACGAATCTATGAGAGTCAATCTTGACATCCCAGAATCAGTTGGCTTATCAACACCAATGCCAGTCCCATCATCATCAAGGCTGGTTGATTTAGATACTGGAAGACGTGGTAAGAGAAAACTTTAACTTTTTTTAACATATTTTCTTGTTTATTTGATTTAGGGAAATGGTGTTAGCACTTGTATGTATAGATTTCCTAGTAAGGTTATTTTCAGAAAGACAGCATTACCCTTCTCATTGTTATTGCTGTTTAATGTCTTTTTCTTTAATAAAAAGAATCTTCTCTAAAAAATTGATGCAAGCTATGTTCTTGTTTTTATAAAGTAAATTCAGTGCATGGTGAAAGAACATGAAATTGCTGGACAATGGCGTAAGTCTCTATGAAGTCCTCATGCATAACACAAGGCCACATGGGGTGGGGTTTGTATACCTTTCAAGACCACATTGTTGTGCACGTTCCATATATGCCACATATTAAGACTAGTAAACTTGCGAATGGCCTCTGTATCAAGCATCCTCATCGCATTCAAGCTAGTCGATGCAACTTACTACATCAATAAACAATAAATTATCATTAATCCCAACTTGAGTAATGACATCAAGAGATACCTGGCAAATTTGCAAGGCGTGAAGGATGTTATCCACAGTTGCACTATACCTCCCACATATAGCATCATTTAACATGGGAGTAATGGCTATGTAAAACCCCCCTCTTGATCTGATCTCAAGATCCAGGACATGAGATGCCACACTTGTTGTTTGTCAAAGCAATTACGATATCATTTTAATATTCCATGAGAAATTGTATAAACAATTAAATATTATATCTTCTAAAAACACTATCTAATCAAATTTGCATCATGAGTAAGCTTACAAAAGCTCTCATACTAATTTGATAGTGAATGAGAGATTAAAATGTAAAAATTATAAAATTAAGGAGTAATGTCATGACATTGAAGGATCCATATCACAACATTAAGGGTAGAAGTAGGGTATTGAGACTTCAATCGAGGTGCGTTGTGACCTTTAAGACAGGAAATTGATGTCGTGACTTCAATAGGGGAATGTTGCGACCTTGAGGGTAGGGTGATTCAATTTCGCGACCTCAGCAGGGGAGAATCACGACTATGGAAACAGAAGCTCGATGTCACGACACCAATAAGGGAGTGTCGTGACCTTGAAGGCAGTTTTCCCTAAATTTTACTTCATCCATCTTAAATCTATTAAATACAAATACCAAATGGTCAAAATGACCCCAAAATGCAACACAATACATTTTGGGCGTTAATTCAAAAGCCAAAATACCTTACTTGACCCAACAAGTACCTTTCAGTATGTGATCATAAGTATATAATGCAGTCATTTACTTGGCAAGCATGAAACAACTCCATCACAAGTACAAGAAGTCAAATTGGTAAGTAAGCATTAACTTACTAGAGATATACATATGCTTAACATGAACCACATGTGGGCATGCTCAGAATATAAACCTTTCCATCATATATACCAATATGAAAACTTGAACCTAAGGACCAACTCAAAGGTTAAGTACATACCACTTACAATTAACAAAACATAATGTACGGACCTACTGGTCATTTTGTGACTTCGAGATTTATGAAACTTAGCACAGAAATATGCAGATTGTATGCTAAACAATTGGGCTCAATGGTACTTTCATGATTTAAATCAATAATCAATAAAAATAAGATATCAATACAATAAATATATTATTCATCTATCGGCTAAATCAATTTCCATTTTCATGTCTCAAGTGCATAGTCTAATACCAAATTTCATTTGACATTTCATTCATGAACACATAATTTCTTTATCATCGTATCTCAATTTCATATATGACATAGCATACTAAAAGTCCATTTTAACACCCCTAATCCGTATCCGTCATTAAAATAGGGTTACGAGGCATTACCGGACTTATACACTAGCATTTGTACAAAATCGAGTCATAAATTTGTATTTCAAATCAAAACTTTTCAAATTTCATCATAAAGTCCCTAATATGGGCCTACGGGGCCTAATACATGCTTTAGAAGTGATTTGTAACTAAACCGGTAACCTTGGAAAACTTTGAAAAAAATTCTTGAAGTTAGGGGCACATGCCCGTGTGGCTCCCATGGCCGTGTGGCCAGCCCGTGGGCAATTCTGACTTACAATTTCTTAAGCATCAAAGGGGCACACACCCATGTGGTTAGGCCGTGTGGTAAACTGATTTTTCACCATTTTTAGGCTGTTTTCACACGATTTTGACACACGACCATGCTTGAAACTCGTGTCCTTCACACAACCAAGACATACGGCCGTGTCTTTTGCCGGTGTACTACCCTAACTTTACATTTAAGGATGCAGGGGACACACGGTCATTTCACATGCCCGTGGGCTTACCATGTGTCACACACGGCCTAGACATACGACCGTGTGTCTAACCATGTGGATGAAAATAGGCCGTTTTAGGCCACTTTTCTCACCCTTTCATCCATTACCTACACTTAAACACAAGTATATACAAATTACAACCAACCACACAACCAATTTATGCCCATAATATGCATTTTATATTAACACACTACTACTTAACCATTAAACTAAGTTTCATACACATATGCCATCCCTTTTACATACTTTAACCATCTATAACTTTATCCAACCAAATACTTATACATGCCATATAAATCAAAAGATAATAACCCAAAAACTACCGAAGAACGTCTGGATAGTGTGATTCTTGGTGATGATCCGATCCTCCGACTTCACGTTAATCTACAAAACATGTCAATCATATTCAAGTAAGCTTGTGAAAGCTTAGTAGGTTCATAGGCTTAGAACGTAAACTTACCAAATATGGTAAATCATTCGTATATTATACAATTCACTAATTTCTCCTGTCATTCACAAACCAAGTCAATTTCACTTAATATTATTCACACTTAAACTTCATTCTTTTAAGCCCATTTATTGCTTACCATCTCATTTCAAATTTAGAAACTATACGGAATTGAGTACTTCGTCTTCACTTTGCCATAGTAAAACTATGGACTTGCACATGATCACATTTCACTTTCCGAAGCCATGGCCTAGCCATGGTGTTACACGAGTCATATATCATACCGATGCCATATCCTGGATATCGTCTTACACAGGAGCACTTATCACTTTTCTTCGATGCCATAGCCCAGCTATGTTCTTATACAAGAATCACTTATCACTTGTTTTCCGATGCCATAGCCCAGCTATGGTCTTATACGGATATCGCTTATCACTTGATGCCATGGTCCAACCATGGTCTTTTTCCGTCAATTCATCATTTGTCACTGAACAGAAGTACTCAATCCGATGTTTCATTCAATTTGATCATTTCTTCAATTTCATATTTTTACATTGTTCGTGGTTTTATCATAATCATATAGTATAACTCATTATAAAATTCATAATAATAACAATGATCACTAAAATTTAGCCCATGAACCTTACCTGGGCTAATTCGCAATAGTTGTAGAAGTTTGAGAAAATTATTCGACTATTTTTTCCTTTCCACGATTCACTTCAATTTCTTGATCTATAATTGCAAAATCATTCATTAATCAGCATTCATTTTAATTTTATTTTATCTCACAATTTATACCCTTTAATTCCTAAAATTACACTTTTACCCCAAATTTCACAATTTTTATAATTTAGTCCCTTACCAATTAACTCATCAATAGAACCTTTTCTTCTCAATTAACACTTTCCTTAGACATTTTAAGTTACTTTACAACCATTGAAATTTGGAATTTCCACATAAAACCCTAATTTCAATCTCTTTTACAATTAGGTCCCTAAATATTCACTTTCTATATAATTCTTTCAATAAAATCAACATATAAACAAATTAAAGCTTTAATTCCACACTAAATCATCATAAACTTCCAGCACTTATTCATGGAAACTTTCAAAATCAACCATGAAATCAAAAACTAATGAATTAGATGATAGGACCTAGTTGTAAAAGTCCCAAAAACACAAAAAAAATTCAAGAAATAATCAAGATTTGAACTTACTTGCAGTAAAAATATGAAAAATCAGCTCTAAGGTTTCTTCAATGGCTGTTTTTAGCTGAAGAGGATGAAGAAAATTGAAGAAATCTCTAGATTTCCAATTACATCCCATTTTTAACTATTCAATTTTTACTTCTTTTCCAATTTTACCCCTTGTTCACACCTAATTTCAATATTCCCTGCAGACACATGCCGTCCAGCCCAATAATAGGTGTTTAATTTCCTATTTAGTCCTCCTTTAATTATTACTAGAGCTATTTAATCACATTTCACAATTTTACACTTAATTCAATTTAGTTCTTTTTACCCAATTGACTACCGAAACCTTAAAATTTCTTGACGAAATTTTACTACTAACTTACTAACACTCCATAAATATTTATAAAAATATTTATAGCTCGGTTTAATATTCTGAGGTCTCGATACCTCGTTTTCACTTCCAAATTATTTAGTATTTATTATAAAATACGATTCACTATTTCAATCATTTTCCTAACTTCACATCTAACTTATTTTCATTAAATTAATAATATTTTCTACTCATTTGTTGGATTTAGTGATCTTGAATTACTGTTCCGTCACCACTGGAATTTGGGTCGTTACATCCATTCATTTCACATTTCTATATCAAATCAATAGATTCATTTTATATCCTTGCTGGCCTTCAAAGCTCGTTTTATCCGGTTCACATGATCTTTCACATGCCATATTTTGTTACTTTAATATTAACATAAAAGGTAAACCATTCAATATTGGTATTTCATATCAAATATCATATAGCACGATATATGTTTTATAATCCCTATTAACCGAAAATGGGCTCAAGATGGATACATGGATCACCCAACCATTACACCAATATACCTGGCACCTAGTGCCTTATCGGTATGTCCAAATTATAATTTACGCTTCACATATCATCGGTATAAATAAAAGTAAAGTGTACTCTGCACCTCATGGGGAAGTCTGAAATATAGTATGCACTCCGTGCCTCATCGGTATAAACCGAAGTATAATCTCATATATTAATCCTATGGCATGAAACTATACCCGACTCTGCCCGAGACAGTTAATAGGGTAATCAATGTTCCAAACACATATAATAGTTTCATATAATACTCATTTATACCATAACCATATCAATTTAATTCACAACATTCCATATCATCATATACAAAAATGAATAACGATACACGAATGATTCATACATCAAGTAAGCTAGTTTGTACCAAAACACACACACACACACACACACACACACACACACACATACACACACACACACACATATTGAATTCAAATAATGAAAGTATAAACCATATTAGCCACTCATCTACAACTCTCGTCTTTCCTTTCTCTCAGGATGGTCTAATGTCGTTTTTAGCTATGTATGATAATTCACATATAGAAACGATATTAGTTTTCACCTATTCACACGAAAATCACATAATCAAACATAGTTTGCATTTCACTAATTTTAGCCTGTATATCTAAAATAATCATATTTTTTGGTATCTAACATCGGATCAAATTTTAATTTCATATCTTTCGTTAAGTACCTTGTACT
Organism: Gossypium anomalum; assembly: GCA_025698475.1. Lineage (NCBI taxonomy): Eukaryota > Viridiplantae > Streptophyta > Magnoliopsida > Malvales > Malvaceae > Gossypium > Gossypium anomalum. The sequence goes on along the minus strand of CM046957.1, from coordinate 69,252,156 downwards.
TTTAATCTTAATCCCATAATAAATTTTTTATTCAATTTAGTCCCTAATGTTATAAAATTATCTAGAGAGCTTAACTTAATTTCTAACTTAATCTTTAACATAATCCAAGCTTACTAACTAGTAGTCTCTTCAATTTCAAGATTAAATTCATCAATTATAATTTAACGGTAACTTTCAAAATATTTAACATTTGAAGAATTTAATACATGTGTTAGCTACATCAAGCTCCTATAATTCAAATTCATAAAAATCTTAAGGAAAGAACTTAATTACCTTGATTAATTTTGGATCAAAATGGAAAAAAAGCAAATAAAAAAGGCTTTTCCTTCTTCTTAGCTTTGGACAACCAAACACAATGAGAAAGAACTTCATCTTTCTCTCCACTCACTCAATATATACACTATGATTAAGGCCTTAATTAGCTTAATTAATCTAAATTTTAACCTTTAATTATACTTAACTAATTAACTTAATTAATTAAAATCAAGTGGATGTCATCAAAACCCACTAAATCATTTCACAATAATGGTTGAATAACCATTTGGTCCTTTGGTTAATTATTGATTGGACCCTCAAGCTATTTTCAATTTAAAATTTAATAACGATTGAACTTTTACAATTTAGTCCATGAACTTTAAGTAATAATTTTCTGGATTTAATTACTTAATCGTTCTTTAATATATTTTCATACTAACTTTGAAAATCCTCCTAATATAATCCTACAGACTCGATTCATTGAATTGGGTTCCAAAACTGTATTTTTTGACACTGGCTAAAGTCGGGTCATTACAATTCTCTCTTCATTTAAGAAATTTCATCCCTGAAATTTACCTGAAAAGAGGTAGAGATATTGCAATCTCATCATTGCTTCTAGCTCTCAAGTAGCCTCTTTAATGCTAAGACTTCACCGTGAGACTTTATGTTAAACTAAGTTTTATTTGATAAAATGTTTTGATATAAGAAAAGATAAAATGTTTTGAATAAAAATTGTTTTTGAACAAAGACTTAACGAAGTTCAAAGTAAAAATTTATTTCAAATATTTTTAAACTCTAATCCATCTTCAAACACTTTGAAAAATTACTTTGAACACTTGGAAAATATTTTGGACAAGTTCAGAAACCTTTCAAACCACTTAAAACAAGTGAAAAATTGTTTAAAATAAAAAGTATCAATACTTATTATTAAATATCGATACCTAGACATTTTTAGCGATAGCTATGCATGGTATCGATACAAAATTAACATTCTAAAATTTTGAGCAAAAGTAAAAAGTATTGATACTTATATTGTCGTATTTTTATTGATACAGTTTCTTGGTATCGATACGAAATTAGCATTTTGACTTTGAGGGAAAATTGAGCAAAAATGTTAAGTATTGATACTTGCAATTAAGTATCGATACCTATGAACAATTTATCGATACCCTCCTCTGGTATCAATATCATTTTAAGGTTTGACGTTTTAAAAATTAAACAAGAAATTGCTCGAATATCGATATCTATAAAAAAATATCGATACCTTTAATCAAGCATCAATAAAATTCTTCAGGTATTGAAATGAAAAAGGGTCAACGATCATTAAATGCTTTAAGTATCGATACCCATCAAAAGGTATTGATACCTATTGTTGCATGTGACATTAATGCACTAATTTTTACACCCCAACGACTCTATACAATTCTTCAAGAACCACAACGGTTGGAAATCAATTTGGGAATGTAAATACCAACTTTCAAATGTTCAACAACAACAAGAGAGTGCTAAAAGATTAAAAAGCTATCCTATCAACCTTTGTATTTCAAATTTTCATATTTTACTTGTATACACTTGTGAGCATTTATTGTTTTCTATTAGCTCAAGTATTTTCTTTGTATTAGTGTTTAATTGACAAACATCTTAATCTTGTAAGGATTGTTTCTTTGTTTGCTTATGTAACAACCCGTTTTTCAGTGGTGTCAGAAATGATAGTTTCAAGACCACAATTTCGACTAGTGAGTTAGTAAATATTATTTATTTAATATTTACGAGTCTACTGTAGTGTCATATTAAATTTTGGTTTTGATGTTTGGTTAGTTAATTAGGTAAAAAAGAACTAAATGATAAAGGCTGAAAAAGTCGATCGTTATTAATTTAAATGTGTTGAATGGAAAAAGAAGCATGATTGAATGACCTTATTAGTGAATTATACCACTAGTCATTATAATGGATGGTTAAAGTTATGATTTGGTTAAAAATTTAAGGTCAATTTTAAGGGTAAATTAGTAAATAGGTAAATATGTTAACATAAACAAAAGAAAAAGATTGTCAACTTCTTCTTTATTCTTTTCCACCACCGTTTACACAATTTTTAAGCATGTTTAAGGTTTGGCCAAGCTTCTAGGTGTGCATATCAAGAAACGGATCAATTGATTGACTAACGAGAAAAAGGAAAAATTACTGAGTAGTCATCGGTGTTGTGTTTGTTGCAGATTCAATTTAGGTAAGTTCGTATAGTGAATAAAATTGATTTAATTTATATTTTTGTGAATTAATAAATATTTATGTATGTTTGTGATTGGATTTATTTGCATAGTAATTATTAAGTTGTGGAACAGATCAAATTGTAATCATATTATAATCGAGGGTTATGATTGAAAATGGAAAATTATATAATTGAATTCATGTGATGAAGTAATGCATAAGTAGTTAAATGTTACGGAAATGAATCAAGGCCCGTATGAACCTTGTGAATACCTAGGATACAAATGACATGTCATTAGGGTTTTTACCGTTTCGGGTGCTGGTCTTGGATGTCCTACCGCTGGCTAAGATCCTGCATTCATTGCAAATTCTTTACAGCTCGTGTAAGTAGCATCGTGTAACATAACATCTCGACCCATAGCTCGTGTGAGTAGGCATATTTCACAGCTCATGTGAGCATTTACCGTTACAGCTCGTGTGAGCATTGTTCTCGCGTATCCAAAGTTATTTCACCGTGGTTCATATTGTGGGAAATGATATATGAAATGGATATACAAAACGAGTGTATGAATTGATCATATGAAATATAAATATGAAATGCTAAATGGACATGTGAAGGTTGATGTATATTATCAAGTGTGATTATTTATATATGTTTTATGAGCATGATTAAGTGATATGTTTCATATGTGAATTATCTAACTTTATGATATTTGCGATGTGTATAGGCAATTAATGAAATCGTGTTTTTAATTGTGTAATTAATTGTACCATGTTTAAGTTACATTATAATCAATAATTTGAGCTAACTTTTATACAAGCTTACTAAACAATGAATTTCTTACATTTGTTTCTTGTAGATTATTGGAAGTTTTGGTCGATTGGAAGTCAAGTCGGAGCTAATACTATTATTTTGGTCATTTTGATATTGGTTATAATTGACATGTAGTAGGTGTTTTAATTTCATATGTAAATATTCAAGTTGTGATGTGTTTTGGCTATGTAAATATTGTTGTGTATTTTGCTTAGTTGCTACTTTTGGTAAACAAGTATGTACATATATATGAATGGTTTTGGTCATGTTTTGTAAGCTTAGTTTTGGTACGTGATAAGATGCAAGGGTTAAAATTATAGGCTTATGCTTTATGGATTAGTGTTTGATGAATGTGAAATTGTTTATGCTTGATTTGCGGTGTCAATTGTGGCATACTGGTTAAGCAGTTAGGATGTATGAATATGTGTTGGTTTTGGTATGTTTTGATGAGTTTTGAACTGGTTTGTGTTGGTATAATGTTGCTTGTGGCCGAAGTGAAATTGGTTTAGGTAACCTGTTGGAAAAAGGGACAATTAGGTATACACGGCCTGACACACGGCCATGTGCCATACATAGGTTTATGGCACGACTGTGTGGTCTATGTGATTTAAGTTTTAATTGGCACACACAACATCAGTTAGTTACATGGTCTAGAGAGACAACCGTGTACCTCCTCCCACACGGCTTTAGTCCCTACACACGGTTAGTCAACATAGCCATGTCTTATGGCTTCACACGACATCAGGATGTCACACGACCATGTAACCCCTATTTAATATTTTTATTCCACTTTTCTCAAATGTTTCAAATGAGTCCTTAAATTGTTTTTAAATTGTTTTATAGGTTCGATATGCTCGATTTAACACTATAAGGATATGATTAACACTATTTTGATTTTGTGTTTAATAATTTAACCAATGTATGAATATGTTTTAATCTAATATAGCATGATTCTGTTTTGTATTGTATAATAGCATCCCGTAACCCTAATTTGGTGATGGGGATAGGTGAGGGGTGTTACAACTTATTTTTTTTCTTTTTTGAGAGGGTTTGTATTTTAGATTTGGGTAGAAATTAGTGAATTTGAGAAAATCTTTAGTTGTGGAAAGCTATGGTAGTGGATTAGGCAATTGGGGTTGAACCACTCTAAATTCTTGTGTTCATGTTCTATACCTTTTCTTTTGCTTCTACAAATTTTTTAAAAGGCCAATTCAGCCCGCTTTTGACTATTTTGATTGATTGATCGAGTTAACAATTAGTATCAGAGCTAATTTCTAAAGACGGTCTAACAATCAAAAGAAGATCTAAGAAGAAGCTCAAACGATCATCAGCATTCTCTACAACAATGACGTCCACTTTCGGGCCAGTTTTCTTTGGAGAATCTCACTCTATCTCCAAGCCTCCATACTTCAATAGAGCCAACTACTCATATTAGAAGACTAGGATGATGTTATTCATTCAAGAAAACGACTAAGCAGACGACCTTGTAGCTTGAGATATCATTATGAATGGTTTCTCCATCCCTCTAAAGCAAGAAGGAGAGCTCTTAGTGCCCAAAAGTAATGTTGGCAAGCAATGTTGGAGGATTCTCTCTAATCCGGACTCTCCCCCTAATCGTATTCGCAAAGCAAGATACTTTTTGCAGAGGAGTTGTTATATGTCAAGGAGGCTACTAATCCCTCATTTGTATGGCGTAGCATTTGTGTGGCCAAGGACTTATTGGTGCGAGGTATTCATTGGAGGTTTGGGATGGTCGCTCTATCAGTGTCTACACAGATCCATTGCTTGACGATGATTGTACTTTTTTCATTGAGTCCACTCCTCTACCAAACATAGAGTTCCTACATGCTTGTGGTATACTTTATATGAATGGTACGACTTTGGACAAGGATTTCATCAAGGGCTTGCTTGTTCCAATAGATGCTACGTGTATTTTATGCTTGTTGGTTAACCCATTTCCAGATAAGTTACTTTGGCACTTTGAGAAATCGGGGCTATGCACTGTTCTCGGGTTGCTTTTTAGTTTGCTACAATTTTCAAGTTAGTTTAGTCTTGTAGGACAATGGCTGTTAATTTGGACTCCTTCCCTATCGCCTAAAGTTAAGGATTTTTTTTTTTTTTTGAGTAACTTTGTTTTGACTCGCTGTAGTTTAGTCGAGAAAGGATGCCATGTGACCTTGTTACTATTCCCTCTAGTTTATGCATGCTATTATTCCCTTATTTTTGTAACCCTTTTACGGTTGACGCTCATAATGTAACCATTGTGGAAGGGCTTTAAGACTCGGGTGTATGTGGCTTAAAGTGTTGGCTAAGGGTTAATTTAGCCTACTTCCAATTTGCTTCAAATTCAGAAAGGGGACATCTTTTATAGTAGGTTTAGATAGATTTTAGATTCCAAGGCGCAGAAGCTTAACTTTCACCACCAATATCCAATAGTGGTGGTGAGATATTGAATATCGCACATTTGAGTAGTATCGATTGATCGAGTAGTTGAATGATGAGGAGCTGGAAAGTGTTGAGTGCATCGAGGTGCTTGAAAGCACGAGGGCAACTAACGTTGCGGCAAGATGCACTTGACCATAATCCCCTCTTTTTTTCCGGCGATTTGCATTTTAACCGTGTTCCAACCCCAACAGGCGGCGGTAGCAGCTCTTTTTTTGGGAAAAGTCCCACTCTCATCACCTGCAACCCTAGAAATGCATGCTCATGGAATCTCGTCAAGAGATATACTAATGTTAACGCCTGCGTTAACAATTCTTCCTTCTCCCCCCTGTCCACGCCCTACCAGCAGCCGGTTTGTCAAATTTGAGCACGATCTAAGCTTCTTTTCCCCCTTAAATTTCTTTTTTTAAAAACTTTAGTAACACTTTTGGTCTTCAAATTTCGGGTGACAGGATTCGATACTAAATGGGCGCTTATCATTCTCATCTTCAGCCTCAAGTAACAATGACGACAAATTCCAAAATAAAGCATCATCTGGTACCGAGAAAAGACAAGCTGCAGACGTGCAAATTCTGCGCACTCTAGCGGGCTATTTGTGGATGAAGGGTAATTTGGAGTTCCGTTTAAGGGTGATGACTGCCCTGGGATTCCTTGTTGGGGCTAAGCTTTTGAATGTTCAGGTTCCCTTCCTCTTCAAGCTTGCTGTTGACTGGTTGACCGCCCCCAATGCCATTGCTCTTGCCGACTCTACGCTTGCGGCTATTTTTGTTACCCCTATTGCAGTATTAATTGGTTATGGCATTGCCCGTATCGGAGCTTCTGCTTTCAACGGTATCTGCTTTTCTCTTCTTATATAATTTATTAATATTTAACTTGTAGAGTAGTTTAATGTGTAGTTTAATGTTGGTGGTTAACTAAATCCTACTTTGTCTAGGAAAGTTATAGGGTAAAGATACAATTTTGTATTTTAAAACTTCGTCTGTAAAGAGACAATTATACATAATAAAAGTTGTCTATAAATTTGGAGGATTGTACTTTCTATAATCATATCATAATATATGTTAGAGAGGGGTAGAATGAGTTAGCAACCTCTAACTTTGAAGGTTCAATGAATACAAATAAGTTAATATTATGCGTTTACATTGTTCTGGTAAAACTCATTCCAAAGGAAATTGTTTGCAGACTAGTGTGGTCTATTGCATACTGAGGATGGGTTTATAGTCTCAATGGTGTTTATTGTTGTTAAATGTCAAAAAGTACTGTGGGCATAATAGAAACTCTACCATGTAAATATAAGAAATGGTGTCATTTCAACAAGAAAATTTTGGGGGTCATCTTGCAAATGTTTATAATGAACAAGATAAGTAATACTAACCATGAGATGTGGTGTGGTGGTTGCTCACCTCATCCCTTAACCATGGGGTTGGGGGTTCGATCCCCGTCCATGGGAATGGAGCACATTTCATGGCTAGCCCGTTTACCTTTTTGGAGAGCACTCACGGCAAGGGGATTAGTCACTGCTACTGGCGGTGGACACCCTGGTTTCGATAAAAAAAATATAAGATACTCATAATAGTGCTAAAAGTGAACATCAAACAGTAGTATATTCAATTCTAATGCTAGGAGTTGGTGTTCAAATTGATGGTTCAAATCAAGAGAATACCTTATTGTAATAATTTTAGTTGCTTAGATGAAAGGCTACTTAATAAATTATTAACGTATAGTACAAACTACTAGAGGATTATTAGTTCATAATAATGGTGGAAATCTCACACTGTCTAGAAAATTCAAAGGTTGAAGACACAACTCTTGCATTGTAAAAGCTGTCCTTTGAAGACACAATTCTTTCATTGTAAAAGCAACTCTTAAGAAAAGGTATCTTGTTCAGTGATAAATTTGTTCATTATTTATGTAAAGGATTTTCCTATTAAGTTATTTTCATTGTTTTTTCTTGGAGTGTTGAGGGTTTTATTTCATTGTTTTCTTTTTATAGTTTCAATCTCCAACTATGCTTCCTCTCTTTTGGGCAGAACTGCGTACTGCTGTATTTTCAAAAGTAGCATTACGAACAATCCGCTCTGTTTCCAGGAAGGTATGTGGAATTTCTAGTAATTACACTGCTCATCTTATAAAAGATTGAATCTTTTGCATGTTTCAGTCAATTACAGTTTGCGAATGTTCTTTTTCTTTTTGCAGGTCTTTTCACATTTGCATGATCTTGATCTTCAGTACCATCTTAGGTATTGCCTTCAATCTCAGATGCACTACAATGACTTTTAACCTTTACTTCATTGTTTCTTTCGCCCTTCTAAATAGCTTGTTTATCTATGCTCACTTCCATTATAACAGTCTCTCCTACAATGTAGTTTACCTTATGTGATTAATTTTGTACTCCTGCTTCTGATGCTTTTTGTTCACCTTATTTTCAGTCGAGAAACCGGTGCTCTAAATAGAATAATTGATCGTGGTAGCCGCGCAATCAATTTTATTCTTTCATCTATGGTGTTCAATGTTGTTCCCACCATTTTAGAGGTTTGATTTTGGTTCAACTTCTGATAAGCTATCTAATATTTAAAGATGTTAATTTCTGCTTTCACATGCTCCTACCCACCATGAGTACCTGAACTTTTGCTGCCATTCACTATATTAAACATTTTTCAATATCTTTGTCAGAGTGTTAGGATTAAACGTTAGTACATTAGATCTTATGCAGTTTCTTTACAAATACAACTGAGTTGACATATATCCTTCCAGATATCTATGGTATCAGGTATACTGGCATACAAATTTGGAGCACCTTTTGCATGGATAACTTCTCTCTCTGTTGCTGCATATATTGCATTTACTTTGAGTGTGACTCAGGTACTGTGGTTCTTGCCAATACCTTTTTCAGGATCCTTAATGTAGTTTGAGGACTGAAACTTTTTACTTGCATAAGCTTCTCTTGCAATTTTCAGTGGAGAACCAAATTTAGGAAAGCTATGAATAAAGCTGATAATGATGCAAGTACAAGGGCCATTGATTCACTTATCAATTATGAGGTGAGGCTTTATTCTCGCCTATGAAGATTTTAATTTTATTGTCAATTTATAGTGGTCATTTTATTTTTCCGTATTTGATAATGATTTTTTACCTTTATATGGCCCCGCCTTAATACCTGATTTCTTGTTTGTCTTTGGACTTATCTTTCAGACAGTTAAATATTTCAACAATGAAGCTTTTGAAGCTGAAAAGTATGATGAGTTCTTAAAGAGTAAGTATTTTAGGCTGACTGTAATACTTTTAAGTGCAAGTTCCTCTCAAACTGGAAATAGTAGAACCATTAACCTGTAAAACCTGATATTAAGAATGGAAAATCTGGAGCTACTCAATCCTATTTGTGTCAGGCCTTTACCTGTAAAGGCTAGACTCATAATCTTAGGTGTTATAGTGAATTTAACAATTTGCATTTAGTAAGACTTCATTAAAATGAATGGATATTATTGCATAACAGATCTATTGAGCATCTACAATACTAGTAACCTTGGAAGGCCCAAAGTTTGTTCACAGTTGAATTCTAGTTATTAGAAAAGAACTTTATTAACTAGAGATGATGTGGATATTGGAAAGTCAACACTTTCATTTGCTTAATATATTTGTTCAGTAGAGGCTCATATATGCATTGCAAATGTGCTCCATGCTTCTACATTCCAAATGTGAGACCTTCTAAGGAAAGGACTCCCCTGAAATTTGCATACATTACCTACCGTTTTCTTGCTTCTTACAGTTAGTTAGTACAAGGAGATTGTAATCCTGAGAGGATGGCTGCTTTTGGCATTATCTAAACTATTATGCGAAATAAGTTTTCTTGCTTCTTACAGTTAGTTAGTACAAGGAGATTGTAATCCTGAGAGGATGGCTGCTTTTGGCATTACCTAAACTATTATGCGAAATAAAATTTTGTAATGTGGTTCTTCAAGCTCTGCAGGACTCTTTTATTCATTTACTAGAGAACCTTTAAGTGACTTTACAAATAGGGTTGGACAAAATGGAAGTGAAGTTGGTCTATTTATGTTTTCATTCTTCACACTGTCTGATGTTGCTTCTATTACTCTTGTTTCTTTTTTTTTTTTTTTTTTAGGGTATGAAGATGCTGCCTTGAAAACACAACGGAGTCTTGCTTTTCTGAATTTTGGCCAAAATGTGATATTTAGCTCAGCTTTATCTACAGCTATGGTGTTGTGCTCACATGGAATTATGAATGGCCAAATGACTGTTGGTGATTTGGTAAAACCTTTTACTGTCTTGTTGGCCCGTGCTTGTCCCATAAGTTTCTTTTCTGAAAATTTCAAAAGAAATTGAATTTAGTCAAGTTGTCGAATAATGTGATGTGCACTGTTTTTAAATATGAATATACAGGTTATGGTGAATGGGCTACTTTTCCAGCTCTCTCTCCCACTCAATTTCCTTGGAAGCGTTTATCGTGAGACCATACAGAGTCTTGTTGACATGAAATCCATGTTTCAATTACTTGAGGTATTTCTTGAGGATGTTCCTCCAGATTAAGAGTACCTTGATATATTGCCTTTGATGCTTGTCACTTCATTTGGTTTTCGAGTGCTATTCCTGAGTTGAGCAACATCACAAATCTTAGTTTATGAAACCATTTTAAAAAAATAATTAAAAATCAGACAATCTGGAAAAAAAATTGTTTGCTTTGTTTTCTGTTTTAGATATCTTGCCTAGAGATGGCAACAAGGCGGGCCAAAGCAACCTGACCCTATTTTTACGTATATATTTGAACCTGCTCTGAGCCTAGTTTTATTTAATATTTTAACCCCACCTTAACCCTGAGGAGGAAAGTTTCCTCCCACTCTGATTGCCCCGTTTCAAAATTTTACTAATGCTTTATATTATATTAATTTTTACAAAACTAAGCCAAATACATGTTATAAAATCTTATACTTGAGAAATTCTAATTAGTATATAGAAAAATTAAAAGAGGCATTTTAGCAACTACCTTGAGGAGGGGTGGATTTTTATCTAAAATGTCTCGACCTGACCCCAAAAGTTTTAATAAAAGAACAGCCTTGCCCTTCAACCCAATTTTCAAAAAAAGGACCCCTATAGGATTGGGTAAGTTCAGAATCCGAGGGTTTGGGTTATTTACAAACCGTAATCGTGCCTATGATCACGATCCATATCAAGAGCAAATATTATTTCAGTTTAGTAATTCAGAATTTATTCAACATGATATAGGGCTCATATCATGTTGCTCTCCTAACCTAAATTATTCAACTTAATAACTTTTGCAGGAGAAGGCTGAGATTAGTGACAAGCAAGATGCAAAACCTCTGAAGCTGAATGGGGGAAGCATTCTGTTTGACAGTGTGCATTTCAGGTGATTAACAGTTATCTTTACAGTTAGTCATGTTCTAAAGGTAACCATTTGCGTGTCATGTTCTAAAGGTAACCATTTGCATTTAGTCGATAGGCATTATGTTGGGCAAGTTGCCTGTAGTTGTACTTGTACTAGAGCTAGGATCTAGTGGTTTAGATGTTACCCTATGTATGAATGAGAGAGGGGCTAGGAAAGGAAAATAAGGGAAATGGAGAGATGTTAGCTTTCATTTGTCTATATATTTCTAACATAAAAGGAGAAAAGGAAAAGATTAGTCATTATGTTGTTTTACTATTTTGCCTATATTGATAAAATTATTATTAACATTTTGTGGGCTAGAATTGAAAAATGAACTCAGTACTGTATCGGGAATTGTTCATAAATATAATCAGAGATAAAAGGTCACATTGATAAGGTATACAATTATACGAGGCTAATTGCATATATGAAAGAATGCAACAGGTTGCTTTGTTCGTGAAACACCAAGCTAGGTTGTAGTGAACGATCAGCTGTTGAAGTATCCAGCTTCTAGTGATCATGTCCGTACCAACAAAAAAGAACCTTCAATGATGATGAGAGGAAGCTTGTCAAAACACTATGCTAGTAGTGTTACGCAAATTGCTCTTTAGAGAATTCTCAAACATTACAGCTTTGTTTGGTATGAAGGATGGAAAGGAGTAAGAATGGAAAATTTGTTAATCAAATGGTTAAGATTCATAATTTCTTTCTTACTTTATAGTTTAACCATTAGATTAACAAATTTTCCATCTCACTCCTTTCCATCCTGCACACCATGTAGAGCTTAAATAAAAAGATGAGTCAATTTATTAAAGAGGGGTGCCAGAGCCTTCCTTTTATTGGATATGACCTAGCTTTATTCTTAATATGACTCGTGCTTTTGACTATTTGTCTTAAACTTTTTATTAAGATACTGTTTGATAAACTAAATTCTTAATATGACTCGTGCTTTTGACTATTTGTCTTAAAAAGTCTAAGCATTGAACTTTTAATACTGGAATTGATAAGTACTGAATATAAATTATAAAAACTATTTGATACTTTTACTGAAAATTAAGTGTTGAATTTAAAAATATTGTTTGATAAGAATAAATGTTGGATATTGAAAACTTCATATTTTTACCTTTATAACATTTTTTGAGCCCGTCATCTTCAACATTGAAAAATAACTTTTTTAGGAAAATGTATTCAAAAAATAAAATAAAAATTTATTAATTTTTTTCTGCATTAAGTGATAAGCAGGTCATTATCTATTCAACTTTTTCAGCCGTTTTTTGTTGAAAAAATTCAAATAAGTCGTTTTTAAAATCCATAATCAAACATTTTAAATGCACTGAAATTTTTCAATGCCTTATCAAACAAGGCCTAAGTCTAATTTAATTATGCTCAGTTTAATCTTGCACAAGTTATGTTCTATTATGTGTGACCCTATTAGATTTCTTAACATGTTGGCAAGTAATATAGTATCATAATTAGGATTGAGTTCATCATTACTTGTTAAATTAATCAATCTCATATTTATACATTATCGTTGTAATCTAAACAAAAATCATGAACTTCAACTGTTAAGAAAGGTCATTGAAGTTTGACTAACCTATACGCGCTTGGTTTATCTGCATAATTTTTAGTTTTTTCCATCATTTAGTAGTTCAGTTTAACATTCAGCATGAGTTAGTTTTTACTAAATGTGTTTAATTGCCCTCCCCCCTTTTTTTCTAATTGTAACAGTTACCTGGCAGAAAGAAAGATTCTGGATGGGATATCTTTTATTGTACCAGCCGGGAAAAGTGTAGCTATTGTTGGAACTAGTGGAAGTGGTAAGGCTTCAAATGGAAACACACACTTGGTATTTGCTTTGGTGTGTCAAGTATTTGGGTTAAGGGTATATTAAGTCCTTTGTACTTGATGTTTCAGTATACACACAGACACATATATACATTTTGTGCAAGACACTTCGGTTCTATATAAATACATGGGAGACTACCATATTGCCAGACTTTACTTTTTCTTCAATTCTCTACCTTTAGCATGGTATTAGGTCAGGTGTTACCCTTTTCCTTTAAGTCATGCCAATCTGAGTGGAGATAAAAGAAATCTCACCTATATTAGATTGGCTTACCTGGGCACATAACCTATTGTTGATTGATTCTAAGTTGGATACCAATCTAAAATTAACAATATGGAACATAACAATCATCTGTTCAATGCTCAAACTCCCAAGACTCAATACATGCATAACTTGAGGAAACTATTTCTACTTTGGGTGTATGAAAAGTGTATGGAGCTTCAATTATTTGGTCGGTTATGTGGTTCATGAAATTTCAATACAAAGCATTTGTCTTTTTCCTACTTGCCTTTAATTTTGATTATCAGTCGCTAATTACAGCAACCATATCTAAGGGACTTCTAGCTAATTATGCTTTTGTTATTGAAGCTCTTGTATCATATTATAGTTTAACCATTGATTTAATCAATTTTAAATTTACTTTCAGGCAAGTCAACCATTCTGCGATTGCTCTTCAGGTTCTTTGATGCTCATTCAGGAAGTGTAATAACAAGTACTTTTTTTCAGTTGTATTATAAGTTACTAATGCATCTTTCCGGTTTTGGGAATTATTAGTTAATGACCTTAACAGTCTTCACAATGAGTATACAAATTTGAATCATATATAAACTCCAAATTGTTACTCATTGGGAAAGCTCTTCTTTTTGCATGCTGGTGACAGCTTGCATGCCATTTCATTTAAGACCTGAAATTATTTATTTGGTCTAAGATATTTAGCATTTTCCTTTTCCAGTTTGACTCACTGGTTAGCTCTCTGTACAGATCAGGATTGATGGTCAAGACATTCGAGATGTAACACTAGATAGTCTTCGACAGTCTATTGGTGTTGTGCCACAAGATACTGTTAGTTCAACTGGCAATTTTTGTGTTTTTTTTTTCTTCGATAATTTATGCACAAATCAATGAGGAACACCATTGTGCTCTATGGGCAGGTACTCTTCAATGATACAATATTTCACAATATACATTATGGTCGTCTTTCAGCAAAAAAAGAAGAGGTTAATCTCATATTTCACTGCATTGTTCTTTTCTTCTGTTTACAGTCTAAAAAGTCATTTTCTATATAGGTTTACGAGGCTGCTAAACGGGCTGCAATTCATGAGACTATCATGAACTTCCCTGAAAAATATTCAACTGTTGTTGGGGAACGAGGGCTTAAGGTAAGAGGCTCTCTTAATGATTGTTTTGACACATAATAGTGGTATTATGCCTAATTAGGGCTTCTTGGGTGTAATGCTTGGAGTTTTACTTGACTAGAGATGGCAATGGGGTGGGGCAGTTTTTTGCCCGCCTCTGCCCCGACCTGATGTAGTCCTCACATGCCCTGAACCTGACCCGACCCTAACATAAAAAATAAAATTAACCACCTATACCCAATCCGAAAAATTAACATACACAATTTTTAATTTTTTTATACAATTAATTTTTGATAATTTTCGAAATTTTTATACAATTTTGGTGCTGTATGCTATTGTAAATACAAGTTTATATCAAATATATTAAAATTTATAACAATAACCAAACTAATATGACAAGTCAGTTGTACACTGAAGGCAAATTTTGGAATTGTTCTCATTTGAAGAACTCACAAGATCAATATGCAATATTAGGGAAAATATGAAAGTCCGAAATAAGAACTAAAATTTCTGTTGGGGGAGACTGGGAAATCAAATAAAACACTTTTGAAAGAATTCTTAGCTTCAAAATCCTCAAGCACCACATGCACATAATCTCTGAGTTAATTAAGAAGTTAGGAAAATAAATTAAAAAGGAATAAGTAAAGAAACTTATGGTTGGGGAGAGAAGGAGACAGAGGCTGCATAAGAAAGGAAAAGAGGAAGACTTATGTTAAAACCTTATTGAATATTTATATATTATATCTAACGGTAATTTTGTAATTATCCTGGGGCAGGACGAGTTTTCCCTAAATCTGCTCCAGACCACTACTAAAAATAAGCCTGTTTCAAAAAAGAAACCTGAATATTGGATTGAGTAGGAACTTGTTGGGTACAGGTGTTTTGCCATCTTTATATCAAATGCACTATTCAATAAATCAATATTGACGATAAATTCCTCTCCAAAGAACTCTAATGGGAGAGAGTCATTTCCATAGATTGCCTTTTGGTGCTCTCTAGAAATTCTATCTAATTAGATGATTTTTGTTTCCAGTTAAGTGGTGGTGAGAAACAACGTGTGGCTCTTGCTCGTGCATTCCTGAAAGCTCCAGCCATTTTGTAAGCATTCCTTCTTGATATAACATATTATGCATGCATATCTTGACTACTCTACTTCTGTAAATAATAATATATATTTAAAATGACAATCAGTAATAAAACAAAATAACAAAGGTTATATTGGTCAGTTAAAAAGTTTTTTCAAACTCGTGCTTTTATATATATTATAGATAAATAATTGGTTTACAATGTTTGATTCCCATATTTTGAGTTTGTTACATAAACGGATAGATTTGACCCAACAAAGAGAATTAAGGTTGCACTGGATAGAAAGATCTTGTCCTGTCATTCTCAGTTAGTTGAAAGATATAATTATTTTTAATCCTTTCCCCAAGAACTTACTTGTGATGTGGGATATAGGCCAACAAAAAAAGAAAAAATTTGGAAAGCCTATTTTTGGAAAGCCTATTTCTTTTTTCTGTAATATACAGAACATTATTTTCTGTTCATTTCTTTTCACAGGTTGTGTGATGAAGCTACTAGTGCCCTTGACAGTACAACTGAAGCAGAGATATTGAATGCATTGAAGTCACTAGCAAATAATAGAACTTCAATCTTCATTGCTCACAGGCTTACAACAGCAATGCAGTGCGATGAGGTATGGATGTGTTTACTATTTGCATGAATGATGTGTTTTTACCATTTGCTGACATCCTTTGGGCTAAAACAGTTAAAATTTCTCAGAATTTAGCCCGTCAAACCAGTTTTTCTATTGTTTCCTCATGCCTTCTGTATCCGTGCCCAATAGACAAAGATTCTGTGGCAACTATGTTGATGAGTAGTTCAGAAACATATATATATTTATATAAAATTATAGGTAAACTGTAGCGAGCCATTGAAATAGTTTCAGCAATTTCCAGGGTAGTTACCAAATTAGTAATTTGGCAGCATCTGTGAAAACTGTCTTTATTTATATTTTAATACCTATTGAGCCCTAAATTCATCTAGTTCTTGGTGCTTTGGTATTAACTTATTTCAAAACAATAAAGTTGCTTTCGTCAGCAGAGAAACAAACACAAATTGGTTTTTCACTGAATTATGAAGCTTTGTGTTAATTGGTCACAATCTGTGAGATATTTGGGTTGAACTGAACATTGTAATTACTCAATCTGACTTGGTTCCTCAAATATTATCACTTTCAACCAACCTAATCCTCATTTAAACAAATCCCTGAACTAAGCCAGTTATATATTTTCTAGGTTTATATGGTGCTCAAGTTTTTCTGGGTTTCTATTTTATTTTATTTTCAGATAATAGTTCTGGAGAATGGCAAGGTTGTTGAACAGGGACCACATGACATTCTCTTGGGGAAGGCAGGAAGATATGCACAGCTGTGGTCACAGCAAAATAGTTCCATGGATGCCATAGACACAGCGGTGAAAGTTGAGGCCTGAAATTTAAAATATAGTCCTGTATAAGGAAACCGGATCATGACAAAGCTTAAATAGCCATACAAAATATGTAGTTCAAATGTAGCACCATCGCAATTCTTCCGTGCCCTTCTTGGCAAGATGGAGGTGAAGTTATGTATGTTATCTTCTCTTTCAATACTGGGGCAAAGCTGTTGTGTCTGATTTATTGTACAGTTATGATGCGTCAAACTGAAGCATCTGAACTAGATACCAATAGTTAAATACCATGATATGGTGTTATTGATCGTATTATCAGTGGTGCCCATTATTGGGTAAAATAAAATCAATGCAGTGTGTGACGGCGTTATTCCTTTCGCATACTTGGATGGCCTTGGTGTGCTTTTGTAGTTAGTTTTAGTTCCAGATCAGATCCATTTTTATTTGCGTGGTGTGCTGAAATTGCCGTTACCATTTGGAACTGGCAAGGCTGCCACCATCCTAAAGCCTGTGGTCAGTAACCAGCAGGTAGCTGGCTGAAGAGGTGATGGTGAAGGAGAAAATAGATGAGAGAGAAGCCCACCGGCGTTGGAGAATATGAGATCTGGCGGTAAAGGCTGGCTGATGACGGCATGGGTAGCAAACTGGGAGGAAGAGAAGAAACTTTGAACCTTGAAGTCTCAGAGTAAGTTTCCATCGGTTGCTTTTTTGAGTTGTTGGCTTATACATTATTGGCTTAATTTAATAATGTTTATCAATCGTGAAAATACTTAAATCTTAAGTCAATTATATTTTAAAGTTACTAACTTTTCATTATTTTGTAATAAAAAATAAAAAAATTAGCTGATTGAGTCTTAATTCGATTAATAGATGTATTGTTGTTAATATAGGTAGATATGAGTTTGAGTGAGAAGTGTATTATTTTTTTATTTATTGGTTAAGATATATGATAAATAATATCAATGTTTTCATTTTATTTTTATTTAATAAAAGGATTTTTTAATTTTAATTTAAATAATTATTATGTAAACAAGATAAGAGGTGTTTTTAACGCAAGTCTCGAAATCCCAGGCCCATCTTTGTATTTATTTTTATAATATTAAATTTAAAAATTAGTAATAAAGTGAAGTGAAACCATGTGTAACAATCATATATGTAACTGACATTTATAGACGTGGATGTTTTTAATATCCATGCAAATGCAGAGGAAATGAATAAAGCAATCTACTCATCAAATAATTTTCTTATATTTATATTACTTTATATTATAATAGTGCTGCAATATATAAAAGTTAACACGTTAATAATTTATATTATATGAATTTTTACACATTTAACATCATGTGAGACTCATTGATTGGGTTGCCTTTATATCTTACCATCCATGAGGCTGTTTGCCAACTATCAAAACAAGTAAAATAGTTCCAACTGGAGTTGACCAAGCGTATGGCGTATGCATTCAATACACTTTCTTTCTCTTCTCATTCGGAGATTAACTTAAGCATTAAAACGAGTTCCAAAAGTCAAATTTTTAATAGATTCTAATATTTCATTTACTTCAACATTAAAACGACTTCCAAAGGTCAAATTTCAATAGATTCTAATGTTTCATTTACTTAAGCATTAAAGCATTCTGAAGTCAACTTCCAACAATTCCTAATCCTTCTCTTCTAGATATAGCCTCAAGCCATTGAAGATATCTATTTCATCACTTAAAAATATTAATGATCGTAATTCTCTTCGAGACATCTTTAACACGCTTAGGCTCAATTTGAGAGGTATAGCAAGCACATCTTACCATATCTCAATAATTTTGCCTTAGTCATCTTTTAGTTCGAAACCCACAATTAATATCCCTAATGATGTCATCAACTAAATGATTCTTTCAACCCTAGAAGAAGGTTGAGGTAGCTCAACATCTTCATTGCTATCATCTACAAGATTCACAATTTCAACTTCATGTGTTTTAGCGACATGCTTATCAAGAACATTCTCAATGCTAGATGCAACGACCACTTCAACGGGCCAGGCAGGTGACAATTCAACAACTTTATCTTTTCTGTCTTCTCCTATTCCATCATAATTCACCACTGCATTGAATGATTCCACAACATTCTGAGTATTTTTATTATACACTCGAAAGGCCCTACTAATACTTGAATATCCCAGAAAGATTTCTTCATCAATCTTTTAATCAAACTTGCCCTGATATTCTCGATCCTTCAAAATGTAGTAGGTACTTCCAAACACATGGAAATACTTAACATTTGGGTTCCTCTCCTTCCACATCTCGTATGGTGTCATACGGGCCTTTGGTCTAATAAGAACCTTGTTGGTCATTTAGGTTGCATGTTCACTGCCTTAGCTCAAAACTTTTGAGCAACTTTTTTGTTGTTGAACATCACTTGCGTCATCTCTTGTATGGTGCGATTTTTGTGTTCTACAACTCCAATCTGTTGTGGTGTCTTGACAACAAAGAACTCCAATCTGTTGTGCGATTTTTGCCTTCATTCTTGAACTCGTATCTATGATCACTTGTGATTCTTCTAATCATCCCAATGATTTAGTGCTTTTCATTCATACATCTCTTACATAGTTTTTTGAATTCTTCAAATGTATCTGACTCTTCTCCGAGAAACCTTAACCATGTGTACCTTGAAAAGTCATTTGCACATACACACACACACACACACACACACACACACACCAAGACATAACATTTTCCACCAATGCTCTCAACTTGCATAGGTCCAATAAGATCCATATGGAATAGCTCGAGTGGTGCAATGGTTTGGATATTTGAAAATTGTTGATGACTCTCCCTGTGTTACTTCTCTTTTAAGCATCCACTACAAACTTTGTAATGAATGTGGTTGAGCTTTTCATGCCACAACTCCTATTCTGAAACTTGTTAAAAGTGATGGATTGAACTACTCTATAACAGTTATCAACATTTTGAGCCCCTTTCCGTGATCTTCTCATTTGATTTTAATGAAACTAAGCACTTTCCTTTGTTAAAATTAATAAACATATTTGGTCACATAGGTCGCTAATACTTACCAAATTAGCTTTCAGGCCATCAACAAGAAAAAAAAAAATTAGGAACATTAAGAGTTCCTTTTCCAAGAATATGATCCTTATTCTCATTATTGAAAGTGACTTGGCTAGGATATTGTTCTTCAACATCAAGTATAATTAGTTTTCTATCATGTGATGAGAGCAGCCACTATCAAAATACCAGACATCATCCATTGTAGATTTTAAGAATTGATGTGCTACCAGTAAGAACATTGCATTATTCTTTTCTAAGTAAACTACGCTTCTTCACATGCAATGTGCTAGATAAAGTGGTCACTGCACTTTTCCATCTTAGATCATGCAACAATCTGAAACATCATAGTTTAATATGACCAAGCACACCACAATAATGGAAAATGAATTTAAGTCTAAATTTTATCATCTTCTAATGTTAGATTAATGTAGATAAAAGTAAAGCAAAGTAATTTTTTTCTTGAAGGTCTTTATATTGGATTTGGTGCCTGAGTGTAGTATATTCGTTTGTAAACTTGTAATTTTTTCAAACAAATTGGTTAATAAAACAATTCATGGATTACATTAACATACCTTGTATAATTGTCCTCACGTGGTTTTTGCATGCAAAGCAAAATAGAAGCAAATATTGGCTCACTGGTTGTATAATGTTTAAACTAATACTAAGCAATATTACGTGGTCGGATCGTAATACTGAAAGACAACTTATATTAGTAGATGAACCTAAACATGTCATTGGTCTAATTGGAAATGAACAAACCGATTGAAAGACTAATATGTAGTCTATTAAGTCCAATTGGGGAGATGTCTTGTCTTAGGCATCGGAGCGGATAACTCTCAAAAGATAAAAGACATAAATGTGACTGACTAGACTGATAGTATATCGGGCTGGACCTAAAATGAATATATCCCGAATTCTTTTATGGATTTATTCACTTATGATGTTTATAGTATGGTATACCTAAATCTTGAGTGTATGACGGACTATGTATGCATGACTCATATCATTTGATGTAAGTAAAAACCTGAGTTCAAATACATAATGAACCAAAAATTGGTGTGTTGGGTATACAACTTTTGAAGTATGTAGCGCCATTCACAACAGTGGAATTCATAGCCCCCCCAAAAAAAGGGTTAATGATATCCTCTCATTGGCATTGCATGGTTGATGAAAAGTAAATGTGGCCACGGTCATTTTTCTTTGTGATGGATGACTTGATTATTACTTTATAGTAATTGACTTTTCATGAAAGAAGATGTAATGGTTACCATGAGATAAAATAGGATCATATTGAGAGAACAGATTTATCCCAAAGAGATTAATGATATCTTATGAGGGTAACACACTTACGACAAAGTCAGTGGATGAAAATTGATTAAGTTACTTGTCAATGGTATGTCGTTAAGGAGAGCTCAGTCACGATACTACAGTGGAATGATTTCGTAACTAAATGCGTTTATAATTAATAGGCAAAAACCTGGAAGTTAATTATAAATCATTTGAGCCCTGATCGCATATGTCCAATCTGTCCCTTCGCTAACTCGTTGAAACAAAAAATGAATTGTATGTTGAATCGAATGAACATAAATGGATAGAAATATTAAAAATGGATAAATGATAAACATTTGGAAATGAATGTGGCTTTCTCCAAAATGAAATTAATTGGAAATGAATTTATGGTTTTCAAATTAAATGAAGTTCGAAAATGAAAATAAATCATTTGGTCATAGTGAATCCGTTGAATGTAGAAATATTAAATATATTTTCTCTGGATTCTTTTATGGTAAAGTCATCATGATTTTAATGGAGTTAGAATTGGGTTGAGGAAATTATTTAAGTAGAAAATTAATTTGAGATGTTTATTTTGGGAAATAGAAAAACTAATATTGGGTTGGATAGAATTATAAAGTACTGGTAGGGCTAAATACAGAAGTTTTGAGATATTGTTATTTTGCCCAAAAATAGTGAGAGTTTTATTCTTTAAAAATAAATCTAGAATAACAATTTTACTGGTTTCTATTAAAGAGAGAAATTTTGCTTTCACGTTAAAAGTAAAGAAAAGTATTTTTGATTCTATGCTTGATTCGAATCCTTCGAGCCCATCTTGAAGTAGTTTGTGATATGAGGATAGTAAAGAAGGTCGTTCAGTTGAAAGCCAGGAATGACAAGGATCCATCCAGTCGAAAACACAGGTGCGATTTTAGTAAAGGGTTTATTGCTATAAATATCACAAACCAACTCGGTTTTCAAAATTTTTATTTTCTGCTATGTAAGAAAATCGTTTTTGAATCGAATTTTTTCCAACACTTTAATTGTAGTGCAGTCAACAATAGGCACTACATCTGTTACTTGAAAGCAATACTCCTTTTTTTCCTTTGGCTTTGCTTCATTTGGCTTCATCTTGGTTCATTTCAAAGGCTTGCAATGATCCAATTAATTCATCAATCCTTAGATTGTCTAGATATTTTGCCTCCTCGATGATAATGACTTTGATAGCAAAACTCTCAGGGAATAATCTCAGCATCTTCCTGACCAACTTGGAGTTGGAATACTCTTCTCTAAAAAAAATACCTAATTCAACAGATCACAAAGCTTTGCATAGAATTCACCAATAGTTTTTGAATCCTACTTTCTCAGGGTCTCAAATTTAGTGGTTAACATTTGTATCCTAGATTGATTTGCTATGTTGGTTTCTTCATGAGCATTTTCAAGGATGTCTCATGCCTCCTTAGCAATTATACACTTTAAAGTCCTCTTACACTCTTGTGCACCTACTCCACAAAAGATAGCATACCAAGCTAATTTAGACTTTGGAGTTTTCCCTATTTCTATCTCAACCATAGATGGTTGCCATCCAGTAAAAACAATGTGTCATGCTTTCTTATCAGTGGGAGTTGATAAAAGCTTTCATTCTCTCTTTCTAATAAGCTTAGTTGGAACATTCCAACATAGGGGATAATCAACTGAAAATCCTTTCGTGTCAAGTGAGAGGCTTTGATACCAATTATCAAAATATACAATTGTTAATTACTAAGAAAAATAGACTTCTTAAATGAAAGTGATAGCTACAGATGCCAATAAAGATGGAACTGCGATAAACACAACAAAAATAAGGCATACAAAATTGTTTATATAGTTCAGTTTTTCTACGTCTGCGGAGCCTAACTCGAAGTGATTAAATTTATTATCTTTCGACTCAATACAACAAGTGATTCAAGTTTTATCACACCCCATTATAGTAGCCTCTTTTTTGTACTTAAATATCTAGATCATTCACCTGTAAGTTCTTCCTCTAAAAGCTTAAGCAGTAAACAAATTGAGTTTACTTTCTCAATTGCACTCTCAAAAATACGTTCCATAATTAATAGATAATTTCTCTCAATATTCTATACAAAACCTATACAAATCTCTCAAATATATAAGAGTTTCGAGACTTACTAGCATACTAGAGATTAATTACAATAAATTCCCTTATTAAACAATAACTAAAATAACAAGATACAATATAATAATAAATACTAATTTAAAGTGGATTATTAAAGGGTTAAAAAAAATAAATTTATCTTAAAAATATTAAGCTAGTCTTAGAATGGAAAATTCTCTTATTTTGAGGCGAATACTTCTCTGCCAAAAGGTGATGCTGGTTGCGATTCTCCGGCAAATGTTGATCGTATTACCAAGAAAGTCTGATTTAAAGAGGGGAATGTTGAGGAGAGCACTGATATGATGGTGGAATCAGGTTCCAATCCTAAGATTTTTTAGAAGGATAAACTTCTGGGGAATGATATTAGAATATCGAATAGAACAGGGTTGCTTTCTCCTGATGCTGGAGTAGATGAAGACATGGAATTTCTTGAAGGAGATATTAATAGATCTTTTGTCAATGGCATTCCCGTTATTGATTTCTCTGAGAGAATTTAACAAATCTTGTTTAAAGAGATGGAGCTTACGGTAGTGTTGAAACTACTCGGAAGAAATATTGGCTATGGGGCTCTAACCAACCGGATCCATAGTTTATGGAATCCTTCTAAACCCTTCCATCTCATGGATATTGAGAATGGATATTATTTGGCTAAGTTCCAGTCCAATGAAGATTATGCCAAAGTTCTGTCACAAGGGCCATGGTTGATTTATGGTCAATATCTAACTGTACAACCCTGGACCAAAGACTTCAACCCCAGTCAACCTTATTCAAGCATAGTGATGGCCTGGATTAGATTATCAGGTCTTCCAGGGTATCTCTACAAAAGGAAGATACTAGAAGAAATTGGTGAGATCATTGGCAAAGTGGTTCGACTGGATTTAAACACAGACAATAGAATAAAAGGGAGATTTGCAAGATTGGCTGTTTATGTTAATCTTGATAAACATCTTATTGCGCAAGTTTTAGTGAATGGAGTTCAGCAAAAAGTTGAATATGAAGCTTTACCTACAATCTATTTTTCTTGTAGGAAATACGGCCATACCAAGGAATTATACACAGCGATGTCACCGGAGGTCACATCGAAAAAGATCCAAGACACTGCCGCACCAAAAAAGTAAACCAGCGACGGTGGTGGCGCCATGTATGAACCTTGGATGGTGGTCGAGAAAAGATCCAGGCGCAATCCCAGGAATACTGATATCAGCAAAGCAGATTCAAAGGGGAAATCAAAATCAGGGTCCCGATTTGATACTTTGAATAATATAGAAACCATTGATTTGGAAGCTGAAACAAATAAATGAAGAGAAGAACAGACGGTTGAACTTAAGGAAACTTTGAAAGCTAGTGAATTTGTGGAAAATTGGTGGCTCAAAAATCAAGGATTCTCTAAAGCTAAGGAAAGTAAACAGATGGAGGGAGTTTCAGGAGGTGTTGGGCCTTTGAAACCGCAAGAGGATAGTCCAAATGTTGGTGGGTCAGTGGGTGGTTTTAATGGATCTGCTGCTATTTCTGGAGCGGCTAACTTATTTCTTTCTAAGATTGTTATTGACCCATCAAGTAGTGCCTTGAACCATCCCATGAGAGTGTTGGATACGCCTTACAAAAAGCCTGGACAGCAAAATAAAGAAATAGGGGACCTTCGACTCTCTCAGGAAATATTGATAATATTGTTTTGCTTAGTGCAGATAGTTCTAAAATAATTTCTAATTCATCTAGCTTAACATCTATGACCTTATCTTGTTTTAATTCGGTCTTTGTTGGGTAAGAGGAGAATGAAGGAAATGATGAGACTACGCAACCCAAATCGGTCTCTATGGTGCCAGAACCGATTGAAGTTCAGGTTCTTGACTCATCTGATGGGTTAAATCCTAATAGGCACTCTGTTGTATCATTTAAGGAAACAAGACCGGCAGATGGTGATAATTCGAGGAAGACAAATGTGTCAATTTTTGACAACAATAAGAGTCAAAACATGGGGAAAATGTTAGGAGCTAAAGAGGGAGGTTTTAAAGCTTCTAAAAAGATTAATAAAGTCACACATGGGAAAGGGAAAATTTTAAAAATAAAAATGCTTCTAAAATTCCTTTAAGTGCTTCCATGACTAGGTTGGCTCAGACTATTTCCACATTAAGAAGTGTGGATTCGACAGACATTGTACCGGACTCTGGTAATAAAGTTCTTGAATGATTTTTATGTTTAGGCTAGTAAAATTTTTACTTCTGAGGTTATTTTATTATCACTATTATATTATTTTTTTATGGATTTAAATTTATCCATATTTTCATGGAATTGTCAAGACTGTGCGAGCAGTAAATTTCTCCGAGCTTTTCGTGAATATAATTTTGAGCATAAACCGGATATTGTATGTCTTTTGGAACCGAGAGTTAGTGGTAAAAAAGCTAAAGTCATTATAGATAAATTGGGTTTAGATTTTTCTCACCGTATTGAATCTATTGGATTTTCAGGTGGTATCTGAGTTGGATGGAAGGATAATATTTGTATTAATGTTATTCACAATCATCCTCAATTCATGCTTTTTCATGTTCAGGGAAATAACGTTTTTAATTCCTTTTTTATCTTCATTGTTTATGGTAGCCCTGACAGAGTCAAGAGAAAATCACTTTGGACTGGCTTAATGGAAGTGTTACCTTATGATCCTGCACCGTGGATGATTTTGGGGGATTTCAACGCTGTCCTCTCTCCTAAGGATAAAAAAAGTGATTGCTTTACGGGTAAGAGGTGTAATTTATTTGGAAATTTTGTTGATTATTGTAATTTGCAGGATCTTGGATTCATCGGACCTTCTTTCACCTGGCAAAGAGGGAACATGCATGAACGGATTGATCGAGCTTTAGCAAACGATCCTTAGATTTCAACATTCCCGCATACTCTAGTTTATCATCTTCCACGCATCAAGTCAGATCATAGACCAATTCTTATTAAAACAAATCCTGCACTCAGTTTTCTGAAAGGGAGACCGTTTCGTTTTCTCGCAGGTTGGACTAAGCATGTGAATTTTAAAGATTTGGTTTCTGAAAAGTGGCGGTATTCAGGTAACATGGCTATTTCTTTATCTGAATTTACCTCACACGTCAAGGATTGGAACAGGTCCGTATATAGATATATAGGATCGCGAAAGAAACAGCTTATGCAATCGCTTGGGTGCACTCAAAAGGCCATGGACTGGTCTTCCTCTAGTAGGCTTGCTGAAAAGGAGATGGAGATTCACGGTGAATTGGAAACTGTACTGAACCATGAGGAAATGCTATGGAGACAAAAGGCTAGATGTGATTGGTTGCAATTTGGGGATCGTAATACCCAGTATTTTCATAGTCGTACGATGCAACGGAGGAAATCTAATCGTATTTTGGCTTTACGCATAAGTAGTGGAGAGTGGTGCTCGGATCAAAGTATCCTCAGTACTGAGGCTGTCAGATTTTTTGAGAAGCTGTATAGTAAAATCCCTACTCTCATGAGTGCACCTCTCTTGAATATCTTTCCTCGTATCTCAGATCAGAATTTTGATTTCCTTAATAAGCCAATTTTGAATGATGAGATCAAGAAGGCCCTTTTTGACATGGCTCCATTGAAGGCTCCCGAAAATGACGGGTATCATGCGCTTTTCTTCCAAAGTCAGTGGGATTTAGTAGGAGGGGCGGTTTATGAGTGGGTCTAAGAAGTCTTTGCTGGCAATAAAATGGAAGATGATCTTAACAACACGTTAATTGTTCTTATTCCTAAAAAGGATCGTCCGGAGGATTTCAGCGAATTTTGACCAATTAGTCTCTGCTCAGTTTTGTATAGTTGTAATGAAGGTGATTGCCAACAGATTCAAAGTGGTCTTTCCTAATTACATAACACCCAAACAAGCAGGGTTTATTTCTGGTCGTAACATTTTTGACAATATCATTATTGCGCAAGAAGTCATACATTCGATGCGCAGTAGGAAAGCGGGCAACAAATGGATGGCAATCAAGTTGGACCTGGAGAAAGCCTACGATAGAATTAGCTAGGAGCTTATTGATGTGTCCCTTGTTGCTGCTGGGATCCCCGAGGCTCTTAGGAAGGTTATTATGGGCGCTATTTCCTCATCAAATATGCAAATTCTTTGGAATGGAGTTTCATCTCAGTCTTTCAAGCCAGTGAGAGGGATTAGACAGGGATGTCCTCTATCGCCTTATCTTTTTGTTCTTTGCATGGAATGGTTAGGGCACTTAATTCGTTCGGAAATCACAGCTAGGAGGTGGAAACCGATTCGGTTATCTAGGTCAGGATCGCCTTTATCTCATCTCTTTTTTGCTGATGATCTTGTCATTTTTGGTAAAGCGGAGATGGATCAAGCCCTATTATTAAAAGAAATCCTTAAGCAATTCTGTAACTTTTCTGGATACAAGGTCAGTGCCAGGAAGAGCAATATATATTTCTCCAAAGGTGTTGATAATAGTTCATGTGATCAGATTAGTCAGCTCTTCGGATTTCGAGAGGTTCTTAATTTAGGGCTCTATTTGGGGGTGCCTATCCTCTATGATCGAGTTACTAAAAGTACCCTGAATTTTGTTGTTGAAAAAGTAAGGGGCAAGCTGCATAATTGGGAAGCCAGGAAGTTATCCTTTGCGGGACAAGCTACACTTGCTCAATCTGTCCTTCTAGCTATTCTTAGTTTTTTTATGCAGTCTTTGTTAGTTCCAAAAGGGGTTTGTGAAGAGATTGAAAAGATTGTAAGACAGTTTATCTAGGGGGCTCTAATGAACAACATAAGATTACTATGGTAGGATGGGAATCCATTTTTCAGCCTAGATCTCATGGAGGACTTGGGTTTCGGCATCTTCAAGATCAGAATATTTCTTTTCTTATGAAAATAGGGTTTAATCTTATTTCCAAAAAGTATGCCTTATGGGTTCGTGTTCTTCGGTCGAAATATGGTTGGAAGAGCGAGCTTCTTAATTCTATTCAGAGAAGCAACTGCTCTCACCTATGGCGTTCCCTTTCTAAGGTGTGGCCCCTCTTTTGTGAGAATCTCTTATGGTCTGTAGGGTACGGCTCCATTATTCGAGGATGGAAAGATTCTTGGATTCCTGATGTTGGTCCTTTTTCTTCTTATGTTGAGAATCATTCTAGACTTAATCTGGAAAGCCCTTTGAGGGATTGGGTACTCCCTAATAGTTCTTGGAATGTGGACTTGCTTAGTGTTTGGTTGCCTGAAGCCATCATTAAGCGAATAGTAAGTATTCCCCCTCCTCATCCAGCTGGGGGAGTGGATAGGATTATTTAGGCTCGTTCTGGTTCAGGGTCCTTTTCTATTCGTAGTGCTTACTGGACTCTAAAAAGAAATTCGTGGAGTCCTATCGATGATATTTGGAAGTCCTTCTGGAAATATAAAGGCCCACAGAGAGTTCGTCTTTTTCTTTGGCTTGCTGCAAAACAAAGGCTTCTCACTAATTCTGAACGGGTTAGGAGAGGGTTTGGCCAAAGCAGTGTATGTTCTTTATGTGGTCATGATTCTGAGGATCTTTTACATGTTCTCCGTGATTGTTTGATAGCTAAGGAAACTTGGATGCTCGTTGTTCCCACGGAGAAGATTTCCAGGTTTTTTTCTGAACCTTTTCAAATTTGGTTATCCGCTAATATTTCTTGTCATGATAGAGTGCAGGATAAGGGAATTACTTGGTCATGTTTATTTGGGATAATTGCTTGGAGGATTTGGAAAAATAGGAATTTGATTATTTTCCAAAATATCAACTGGACGGCCTATGAAATCATTAAAGCTTCGACTACTTAGGATCAACATTTTGAAACTTTTCTATTTGGAGGCAATTCCACTACATCCAATCCTGCAACAAGTCAACATTGTGCAGAAAATTGGGTTTACTTATTTTCTGACAGAGCAGTCGCTAGAGAGTCTGGTAATGTTTCTGCGGAAGGAGTGGTCCGAGATTGGGAAGGTAATTAGATTTTGGGATACACCCATTATTTGGGCAGATGTTCACCCTTGGAGGCTGAACTTTGGGGAATCCTTGATGGAATTCTCATTTCTTTAATTAAGGGTTATAAGAAAGTTAAGCTTCAGACAGATAATATTGAAGTAGTAAGGATTTTGTCCATGGAAGAAACAGAGGATTTCGGCACTACCTTGATTCCAAGAATTAAACGTCTTTTGTGTTCGGAAGGCCAATGGGAAATTAAGCATATTCCTAGGGAGTGTAATTTAATTGTGGATCAATTGGCAAAGATCAGTCTCTCTTGGCAGGTACCCCTCCAGGTTTTTGAAGCACCTCCTGATTTGGTAGCTACAGTTATCCAAAAAGACCAAGCTTTTAGAGCTTCTTAGGATTTTTTAAGTTGTAATCTTATTTTTTTTCACAAAAAAAAAAAAAGTGGATTGTTAGAGATGTGTCTTCAATGTCGTCTTGATCCAGTATCCACAATCCATGAGATCTGATTGCTTGACCCAATCCAATATTCAAGATAAGTTTCTTTAAATGGATCGAACTTCATAGCCGGCTTTGCATACTTTCACAATATCAACATTAATCAAACTCCAAAGATTTTATTTCAAAAATTTCCATCTTTAAAACATGGCAAATAATAAAGTCCGATGAACTATTAGTTGTAGTGACCACTACCGTTAGCACTTTGACAATCAAATCAAAATGTTTGTCGCAACACTAATAATTTTAAAGATAAGTAATTATAAATTAATAGAATGTGATGTTTAACATAGCAGTAAATTACAAAAATTTTCAATCAATTAATGATAAAGTGTTTGGGCAATCACTTCATAATAATAGTAATAAGTAATTTATAATACACGAGTAAAAAGTATTATAGACAAACTATAGTAAATGGTATATAATATAAACCTGAATAATCAATAACAAAAGATAATAAAAAATTATAATTGTAATTGTAGCAATTTCTATAACTTATTAATTAAGTAGAATATATATTATAAATATCAATCAGTTTTTAATATGAAAACGAATTCTGTTAATACCAAATTGAAAATACATAAAAATTTAATTAATAATATAATATTCACGTTTTAAATAATTTATGTATAATTAAAGATAAAAACATTAAAATATAAAAAAAAATATAATTTTGTATTGATATTAAGATTTAAATCTTATGTTATGTTTTATTTATATTTTGGATTTAAATTTAAATTTAAAATTTTATTTTAATATATTGTAATAAAAAATATTTTAATTATATTTTAATAAAAAATATTGAATTAAATTACCATATTATAATTTGATAATATCACGTGGGTAACATATGACTTTAAAACTAGTATATCATATTATTATTTAAACCCTTATTTTAGTGTTACCCTCAACTGGTTTCTAACTCATTTAAGGAAATTATGAAAATACCCTTCATGTATAAATAAATTATATTATTGTAAATGTACTTTTATTTTTTTATGTTTTTAATAAAGTCGGTAAAAAAATTACATATGATGAGGTTTGAACCTATGCCATCAACATTATAAATCCTTTCTTTATCACTTCAACAAAAGAATTATGCTAATTTTTTTTTTATGCATTGTTATTACACATTGTTTGTATATCTATACTATTATTCAAATGTGTGAATGAGTTGGTGTAACGAGTTAACTCAACACCAACTCAATTAACGAAATTACTCAGATGACCTTAAATATTTTAAATAAGTTGTATTATTATAAGTTTGTTTTTTTCTTTTTCTTTAAAAAACAATAAAAAATTGCAAATGTTGAGATTTAAATCCATGCCTCCGTTATTTATAAAATCTTTTCTTTACCACTTCAACTAAGCTTTATTTGACATTTTTTTTACATTGCAATTTCACTTACATTGTTTGTATGTCTATACTATTATATAAAATCCTTGATAAAGTTGGTGTCTAAAGTCAACTTAACACTAACTTGATTGAGAAAATTACTAAACTACTCTTACATATTTGAAATGACTTATATTCTTTTAAGGGTAATTTTATCTTTTTACATATTAAATAAAGCCATTGAAAAATTGTAAATAATAATATTTGAATCTCTACCATCAACATAACATATAACCTCAACCTTACCATTGTAGCGAATGCTTCATTTTGATTTTTTTTTTTTTTTGCATTTTAATTTTATTAAACATTTATTTATTTTTATCCGTTTTCTTTTTTTTTAATCACTTTAACTCTTAACATTTAAATTTTAATTAAATTGTCATTTTTTTACATAAGACGGACTAAATTATTAAAATTTTAATGGTTTTGATGTAGCAATTTACAAATTCACATGTACTTTATTGTTAAGGTAGATTTTTTTAAAAAACACTTCTGAATTTTTTTTTTATTTTTTTACATTATTATATAATTTTCTAACTTTTATTGTAAGTTACAAGTAGTTAGTGTCATTAAAATTTTAAGAGTCAAATTAATTTGGCATAATAAATTATTTGGCCTTCCAATTTTACAAAAAAAAAAATCATTTTAGCCATCGATTTAATTATTTTACCTATTTTAGCTTTTAAATTTACGTTATTTATCAAATCACCCCAGAATAGATCAAAAAGTTTAAATTTGTTGATGTGGATTGCCACGTGGACAAGTAATTACTTTTTAAAATTTTAAAAAAAAATTCAAAAAAATTTAAAAAATATTTAAAAATGAAAATTATTTTAAATATATAAAATATAAAATTTTAAAATATTTTAATTTGTAAAAATTAATTAATTATCAATGTGACATACATATGGATTGACACGTCAGCAAAGTTAACATAAGTTGATTTTTTTCATTCAATTTTGGGTGATTTAAAACAGACAATACAAGTTTAAAGACTAAAAAAGGTGATAATTTTAATAAAAGACTAAAATAACTTTTTTTTATAAAATTAAAGGGCTAAATAACTTATCATGTCAATAAATTTTTTCGTAAAAAAATCAATTTAACTAAAGGATAAAAAAATTAAAGCTAAAATATGCTGAATTAAATTTAGGGTAAACTATAAAAATAGTCACTTTTGTTTGCCTCTAATTACGTTTTAGTCACTTATGTTATCCTTTTGTTACGAAGTAGTCACTTTACCGTTAAACTCTATTACCTCCCTAATTGCAGTCCTACGTGGCAGTCCAAATGAGTTTTAAATGCCAACTTGGATGACTAGTTACTGGAATGAAAGTAGGTTTTTAATTAAATAAATTTAATTTGGATTGACACATAGGACGTCCAAATTGACATTTAAAACCCATTTGGACTGCCACGTAGGACCGCCATTAGGGAGGTAACAGGGTTTAACGGTAGAGTGATCACTTCGTAACAAAACGATAACGCAAGTGACTAAAACGTGACATTTCAAACATAAGTGACTAAAATGTAATATGAGGTAAACAAAAATAACTATATTTATAATTTACTCTTAAATTTATTGATAAACAAAAGTAGGTGGCATTTTTATTTCTCTCTCGCCCAACGTAGCTGGCTATTTAATGCGATCTACTTTTATGGTGGCAAAGTTAGTTTATTCATTAATGTCCAAAACAAAAAACAAAAAAGTTTGCTTTCTCAACCATTTAGATATGTACATCAAATATGAAATAGCAGCTGCTATGGAACTTTGTTGTCATTTATTCTCATCAAAAATATCTTCTCTACTTGTCTTTTAATGCAAGATTCGATACTTACATTTATTTAAAAGAATTATACCAACATTTAAGAAAAATAATTTATTCCCTTCAATAACTCTGGGTTTTTTTGGTTTTGTCCTTATGGAAGGAGGATCTTATAATCTCAAATTAAGCCATCAAATTAACTCTATACGTACAGATTTGTCCACTTTGCATAGCTGAACCGAAGAAAGAAATTAATTAGGAGGAGTAGTTGAGGGGGGGAATATAAGAGAGGTTGAAGGAGGCTATTCCCTAAAACAAAACTAGTATAATGATGCTTGTTTTCTTTTTGTTCCATATACATCTTAAAGTTTCCATAATAGTAAGACCATAAAGTTCAAAATACTCATCACCCCACATGCATCCATATGATCTATTACCCTTCTAGTCTACGAAGAATGAACAGCATTCACCAGAGCACAGCTATTAACATCTTGCTTTCCTAATTTAATAATCCTTATACATACAATACCACCATATGCATACATGCAGTCGATGAAAGCAGTTAAGTGCTTAATATCTTATTATATAAATGGGTTAGTATTTGATACATTATCAATGAAATATTTCACTTCATAAGTATGGTTTATAAGTATGGTAGTAAACCGGAACAACTAACTTTAAGTTTCGTTCCGATCAAAATTTTGATCGTTACCTGCCATATTAGTTAATTATGCCCGTACCAATCAGAATATGGTGTATTGGCTGGTAAAAAAAATAATTTAAAAATATATTTAAATATTTATAATTTATTCTAGTTAGTAAAAAGTGACCTTTAACTAAGAAATAGATTCTAGAAGTTAAATTAAAATAGGGTATTATGAGCAATTGCAATAATCGGGTTCATTGGATTTATTGAATTATGGATTGTTATATACATAATATGGAATGATCTTATTATTAGAAGCTGACGGTATGCCGAAATATACCAGTACTTGTACGTACAATGCCAATAGAAAGATAGTATGTCCATCGATACGATATTGACTACTTTGATTCAAATACAGTTACATATTCATTTTTTTATACTTATTTTTTATTACACCCTAAATGGGAGTATGTGTCATCTATTAAATATTATCGGTAGATCTAAAAGATTCTACTGATAGTGTATCGATCAAATAATTTTTCATACATACAATTGCCTGTAATGTTGGTTGAATTTATTTCTAGTTGGTAACTAGCATTGTGATCTTTAAATTTTATTTTAAAAATAACACTATAATTTTTTAACAAATAAATTAAATTTCTTTTGCATATTTTAAAAGTTATTATTCCACTAGATAGTGAGTGTGGTGGAGGTGCTACATTAAGAAGTCTTTTCAAAGATAGGTCTTTCAGAATGAGACTTGAAGAGGGCAAATTTCATTTTCAGCTTTGCCAACTAGCTCATTGAGGTGAATTTCTCGATTACTCTCCCAGATACTATGGGTAATGAGAGACACACTACCACTATCATGGTAGAATTTTTGGCTGTAGACCAGCCACCCAAATACGATACCCTTTTTGGATGGCCACTGATGAAATGGCCAAGCTCACTTTGACAACTTTCTGTATAGGCAAAGCTCCCTACCTCGATGGGAATAGGCTATATGCAATCCAAATGTGAGAAAATGTCACATCATTGTTTAATAAACCCAACAAATTCAGAATTCTAGAGCATTAAAGTCTTTCAATGAAAGTAACAGAGAACGAAAGGCCAAGTAAACCTCATTAACAAGAGCATGATAAAATCTAGAAAGCCTAAACGTCGGAAAGGAAATAAATCAGTTTAAATTTTAGCTTGTAGAACAAATAGAGGATTTACAGTTATATCATGACAACGTAGAAAGGATAATGCAAACACCTTTCGCTTTGGCTAGACAGGAGAAATACGGTGATGAGTTTGCTCAGGGAGAATCTAAATACTTTTACCTGATGAGCTACTGATATGTTGGGCATTGAACCGACGTCATTGTACATTCTCTCAACGTTAAGGCGATTACTAAGACCATCAAGCAAAAATAAAATAAAAAAGAGAAGATTCGCACCCAAGTAGTAAGAGAAGAAGTAAAAAAATTATTGGATGCACATTTCATCACAAAGGTTGCATATCTTGACCCGCTTTATAATGTTGTGATGGTAATAGAAAGTGGTGTATGTGCATCGATTTCATGAACTTTCCTACCCTACTAGCCGTTGAAAAAATTATTGTTGGAATAGAATCATTAAAAGAAAAAGCGTCTTACAAGGTGTGTTTTCACTAATATGACAGTAAAAATGTGCCATGTAGGATGCGTTTTTGTTTTCTCTCCTAAAAACGCGTCCTATGTGACATGTTTTCACAAATTTGGCTATTTTTATCTATTGTTATTTAATTTTAGTTATTTACTTTATACTTATATTTAATCCCCCTTCTTTATTTTCATAGGTTCACATAAATTCTTGGTCGTATGAAATAATAAAATTGACCATTGTAGTCACTGAGAGATTGGCCCTACTCATTATACTACAAATTTAATTTAATTTCAGTTTAGCCGTAGGAATTTATTTTTGGTGCATTCGGCACCCATAAAATTTTGATGTCATTGTCGAGGACTAGTTCTATTAATTTTATTTCTTTTTCTTTTTGAACAGGTTAAATATGAAAGACCCACTCGTGTTTGACCCGAAGATCGAAAAAACCATTCACATTAGACGAAAATAGGTGATTAAACGGGGTGAACGACCATAGGAGCCAGGCTCCCTACATTCTGAAGAAGACAATAAGATTGATGAGGAAAACATATTAACAACAGAAAACGACAAGGAGTTACTGTTTGAGACAAGAAATGTGGATAAAAACCAAGCTATTAGATAATTTGCTGAGCCACCGGATGAACAACAACTGTTATGCACCTACCCGACTGTAAAGGCACCATTCAAGCTGAAATTAGGCCTTATGCATTTATTACCTACCTTCCATGACCTATAGAATGAGAATCCGCACAAACATCTCAAGATATTCCATATGGTTTGCTTGAGCATGAAACCATAAGGAGTTATTGAGGATGAAGTATAACTTTATGCTTTTTATTTTTCTTTAGTCAATTTAGCTAGAGAATGACTATTTTATTTACCCCCTAAATTGGTTAATACTTAGGTTGAAATGTCTCACTTATTTTTTGGTCAATTGTTTCTGACATCTGGAGCAACTGAGTTAAGATGAGAGATTTGTGGAATGCGACAAAAGGACTCAAAATCACTATATAAATATTGGGAGTACTTCAAAAATATGTGCACAAGTTGCCTACAACATGGCATAACTGAACGATCCCTTTTGCAATACTTCTACAAAAGATTACTTCCAATGGAGAGTAACATCATTAGTGTCACAAATGGAGGAGCATTAATCAACATGACTATCCAAGCTTCAAGAAATTTAATTTGCACCATGGCGGCCAACTCCCAACAATTTAGAACTAATGTGGAACCCATGACAATGGATCACGAGATAAGTACTCCTTCCTCGGAAGACAAGATTAATAAACTCTTTAGCATTGTTAAAATTTTGGTTCCCCCACTTTAGTTTGTGGCACCTATGTAGTCCTAGATCATATGACTAATGCATGTCCTATCCTACATGAATACTTCACAGTACAAGTGAGTGTTGTTGTGAACTTTCCAAGACCACCATAGAAGCGATATAACCGTTACTCTAACACATACAATGCTGGATGGAGAGACCACCCTAACTTTAGCTACGAAGCGAAGCCCCCATACAATCAACTGTACCACCCCAAGCCTTTTCATCCTCGATAGTCTCAAACCTTAAGTATGTCTCTAGAGAACATTGTGAATTCTCTTGTTGCTAGGTCCCTCAAGTTTCAACAGGCCAATGAAGTGTTTCAATAGGACACAAAAGGTGAAATTCCAAAATCTAGAAAGCTAAGTGAGCAAACTTACCATTTTGATTAATAGAATGGAGTCTCAAGGAATTTGTCTTAAATAGAACCAAACTTGAGGTAAAATGCTAGAGCAATGACTTTAAGTGGAACGATCATAGAACCCTTTCCTAACTTGAATGGAGGACACGATTCCAGTCAAGAAAAATGAAATAATGTGCCAAAAACCAAAAAAAAAAAAAAGAATCATCGCAGCTTATTGCAATACCACCTCCCTTTTTAAGAAGATTGATGAAAAACAAGAAAGGGAAGGAGGAGAAAGAAATTTTTGAAACATTTCACAAACTTGAGGTAAATATACCCTTATTAGATGCTATTAAGCGAGTGTCACACTACGCAAAATTCCTCAAGGAGTCATACACTAACAAGAGGAAGTTACTCGGTAATGAAATGATATATGTGAGTGAGAACGCTTCCGTAGTTCTCCAAAAGAAAATTCCACCAAAATACAAGGATCAAGGTATGTTTGTAATTCCATGCAAAATAGGTAATGTAGGCATAAAGAAAGCTATGTGCGACATAAGTATTCTATTAATATTATGTCAATATCTATTTATAATTCACTTAACGTAAGTCCTTTGAAAGAAACATGTGTCATGATTCAAATGGCGAATAGGTCGATAGTTTATTCAAAATGAGTCTTAAAAGATGTTTTAGTTAAAGTTAATGAATTGATCTTTCTTGCAAACTTCTATATCATAGACATAGAGGAGGATAACTCGACTGGCTCTTTCGACCTCTTACTCAAGAGATCGTTTCTTAATACTACCCGTACAAAAATCAACGTTCGAAGTGGCATGCTCACCATGGAGTTCGATGGTGATATTTGGTGTGTCGTTGAGAGCAACAAATATATCCTATCCTTAAATAACAAAAAGAAATAGTAATAGGGGAAGTAGGGTCAAATCCTCAAGGACTGAATCGCCACAACGCATTATTTCTCGAAATACCCGGCACAGTCGTGCCCAAGAAAAACAACTGACCTGGAAAAAATAAAATAAAACAAAATTAAAAATATAATTGAGTTAAAATTAAATAGATTGAAATCGTAATTGTAATAAGAAGCAGAATTGAGAAAAAAAAAGGTTTTCTAATTGAGGGATTCTAGCCTCCGATTCTAGATCCTCCTTTGGTTGAATCATAGGCTTTTATGTGATTCTTCTCATGACCAAATAAGCCAATTATAGTTGAAGAGGACGCCTACGACCACCAGCTCCACTTAGGTTATAGCCTTACGATCTAGAGGAACCTGACTCTAGCCAACCGTCACTTTTGTGGGACTTTCTTACACTAGATCATCGTTTCTCAATGGCGACATTTCGTCTCTTGGGCTCGACAATCTCTGATGTAGTAAGTTAGTGAACTGATTGTGCAATCTTCCCAAAACATAAAAAGCAGTCGTCTTTGCACAAGATGAAAAGATTACCTTTTTGAAGGACATGGACGGAAGCATCAATCCCGTAATATAGAGAAATGATGAATAATCATTGAGAAGGGCTAAGCCTTATGAACTTTTTTGGAGGAGTCTTGATAACCTTTGGCTATATGAGTTTAGTTACTCATGCTTTTTGGGGAAAAAAACACAAGTTATAATGAAATGGAAGGAGTTTTTTTACAGAAGTGATGAGTAATAATCCTAACAGTATAGTGTTTAAGAGATATAATTTAAAATTAAATCTAAACATTATAATAATCCTAACAGTAATCTTAGAAATAAAATTCAAATTTAAACAAAGTCCTATGTTCATAAATTTCTTCTTTGAAATTTTGCCCCAAGTCTTTTACACTTTGTATTTTCGGTACCATTTCTTCCCAATTTCGCATGCTGACCCGTTTTGCCTTTAAATTCATGCTTTTTTCCCTCAAATTTTCTTTTACCTTCAATTTAGTCCCTATAAGATTAAAAAAACCATAAATAACCCAAATTAGTAGGATCGTACTCAAAATATATATGTAATTAACACATAAAAATATGTCATTTTAGAGTATTATCAATATTGTTAAATTAAATGTTTATGAGGTTGTGTGTCATCCTCGTGAAGTGTCGAATGTCTTTAGTGTCAATGTTATTGATCCTTTAGCTTAAGAAATTAGTGATTTACATGTCACTAATGAGTTAAAACGGTATTTTGCAGAAGTATCAATAGAGATCGACTTGAGGAGCTTTTGACAATTGAGGAACCATTTGGAAAAGTCGTCTGTGAGATGGAGGCACCGAAGCCTCTCCCAAACAAAGGTAAAAATCTTGAGTTGTCACCTACCCAAACTAAACTTTTAAAATAAGAAAATTT
Source organism: Gossypium anomalum (assembly GCA_025698475.1). Taxonomy (NCBI): domain Eukaryota; kingdom Viridiplantae; phylum Streptophyta; class Magnoliopsida; order Malvales; family Malvaceae; genus Gossypium; species Gossypium anomalum. Next base: position 69,213,057 of record CM046957.1, on the reverse strand, counting down.
TAAAATTTTTCTTCAAAGTTCTAAAAGCTACAAAATATAGTACTTCCCTCGTCAAAATCATTGCTATGCCTTTTCAGACACACCAATAACACTATAATATGATTTCGCCAGAAAAGACACCTCACCAAGAAGCATTATCTCGGGAAATGTCATTTTATAGTCCATCCCTCGATTGGGGTGCAGTATGTTCAATTGTTGATTATTTTGTTCCAATTTTTGATAAATTTCAAGTAGTTTCGGTATCAATTGGTCCAATCCGTTTATTCATACTGCTATATCAATCAATTCTAGGTCCATCCAATCCGATCATATTCCAATAACACTGATCACATCATCAAATCTTGACAGAATCTAAGTTTAGAGGCTAAAATAGATCTAATTACCAAATTTAAGATCTATTTGTCAAATTTAAAAACAAAAAAAATTATATTAACCCTTACTAAATTAACTCTAAGCTATTACTCCATTCTGCCAAAATCTCACAACTCTCCAAGTACTCTTAAACAGCTACTAGTGTCTCTTGATACACCTTGTGAATCGCTCAAATCTCTAACACCTCATCTTTTATCAGCACTAATTTAATTTCATACGCAATTTCACATGGAAACTTCTCCAAAAGTCGAAAGTAGTTAAATTCAGTAATTAGAATTGAGTGAAAATGTGAAATTGAGAAAACAATACTAAAGGAGGCTTAAGTGAATTATTTATTTATGGTCAAAGTGTGGGTTGGAAAGAGTGAGTGGTTGAGGAACTAGAGCTGTAATAGTTGAGCAAAACAAGGAGTGGATTATTTGGGAAGACGCTTAATTCTGTTTTGCATTCCTATGACTAATCAAGCAAAATCATTCGTCCCTCACCTGCTGCTTCTATCTCTCTTGCAGACCAAACAAAAATAATTAAAATTAAGGAATAGGTTTGGTTTAGTTTGGTGTGGTTTGGTTTGGTTGTTTTCACTTTTTTCACTTCAGTCTATTTTTCCTCCCCATCCCATCCCATCCCAAACAAAACCACTTCTAATTTTTTCAGCTCTTAAATGCAGTCTCCTGTTTCAATGAGTTCCGACATTTTTATTTTTGTAACAGATGCAGCTGCTTGAGTTTCAGTCAATTTCACTTTTGAGCTGGAGTTTGCGGTTTGTTGCTCATTTCAGTTTCACCAAATTCCGGATCTGAAATTGAAATCCTATTTTGTTCCTTTGTAAATGCAAATGCGGCTGAATTCTGGGGCTATCTCCTTTCAACCCTGACTGACTTTCACTTCCACCCAACTCCTGCCTCTCCCCTCATTTGGATTTTTGGAGGCTGTTTTCCCAGGTTTCATTCTTCTTTCTTCTTAAATTCACATGCACTTTCTTTTAATTTTGAATTAAGTAAAATAAAGAAGTTAAGTCATTCAGTATTTATTTTACCTCTCATAATCAAGCTTGTAGATCTGTGCCATCCGAGGAATGTTCTAGTTTCTTACATCAGCTCAAAGTATGGCCATCATATTTCTTTAGTGAATGGTGATTCAACAATTTGTGAGTTTCTCTATGCTCTCTAAGTTTTTGTTTTTCGTTAAAGAACACCCCTTTTTTTCCCTGGTTGTTTCTGCGCTAATGTGGCTTTCATTTTCATGTTTTCCACCTCTTTTCTTGCACAATGCAGCTTAGGTGGTTTAACTACTCTATCTATCTTCCTCAACCAGTCTAAAATTTTGAATATTCCCTTTTCTTAAAAGAAAAAAAAACCCTCTTATGAAGTTGCTGTCTTAGTTGTCACTATATACATGTATCTGTGAAAATTCTCCTATATTTCTAGTGCTGAAAAGGTCTAGCTTTTCTTTTTCCCAAGTGTATTCTTCTCTTGCTGCTGTTTGATGGAAAAGAGCTTATGTTGCCCTCTTGTTGTTTATAGAATCCCTTTTCACTTTAACTTTGGATTATATTTAAAAAGAAAATTTTACTTCCCTTTCAGGCCCTTGGGTAAGCTTAAGCTGGTAGGATAACAGAGATTTTTATTCCAAATATCTTCCTTTTCCTTTTAGCTGAATAGGTGAAGTCATATTTCTCAGGTTTATGCCTTCTAAGACATCCTTCTTACTTGAAAAATGAAAAAAAGAAGAAAAAATCATTCACAAAAGGAAGAAAAATAAAGATCCGACTTATATTATTAGAAGACATCAAGAGAATACCTTTTTCTAATTAGTAACAACTAAAAGAGAATTTTCTTATGGAATAAGTTGGTTGTTTTTAATTCTTTTCTTTGTTTGATAGGGAGATGTTAATAATTTGGACCCCACATTTTAAGTCACTGCTCACCATCAAGACTGGATGTCAAAACCAGTGCCTTCTTGAAGGTGCATTGTGCCGAAGAATGTCAATGTACTTTCTTCTTGGATGCGTTTTCCCTTGCTTGTCAGATACTATATTATATGTTTGCTAGTTAGATTTTAGCAACCAATGGCCCTCAAAGAGCAGAGCGTGTAATTACATTCTCATCGGGGACTTTTCCCTATTTCCAAAATGGATATAATAGAAATCAGTTAGGGTTCCCAACTGCCTAATAGAAGAGAATGTTGGTGTACATTTTTATTGGATGTGTTTCCCCTTCCTTTGAAAAGTATAAAAGCATAGCTAATTTGAAATTCAGCAACTGCTTCTGAGCATAAATTTCAATGACCTTCTGGATGTTGGTTTGTGCCACATAATTAATAGGTCATTTGATATGGTCTTGAATCTTTATTTTACTTTGCTTCAGATACCTCAGATTGTTTGTGTTTGTGTTGTGTCATCCCCTTGTGTTTTGTACTTTTCATTCTTGCAACAGCATGTTGAGTATCGCATTCTTATCTTTGAGTTCTTCATTATACAGTCCCCTGATGTATTTGCCGGTCTTTTCTTTGGAACAGGAATTCAGTTGGGACTACAGATGTTGCATTTTCATAACCATAATCATTGTCATAGTCCCCTCTGCAGACAACAACCAATGAAGTTCTGCATGAGTTCAGTGTTTTATTTCCTTGTCATCATAACTATTTTTCTTCCCCTAATAGTAGCTGATCTAAACTCTGATAAGCAAGCCCTTCTTGAGTTTCATGCTGCTGTCCCCCATCGTCGAAATCTGAACTGGAACTCAACCAACCCAATATGTACATCCTGGGTTGGCATCACTTGCACACAAGATAATTCTAGTGTGCTTGCCCTCAGGCTCCCTGGGGTTGGATTTATAGGCCGAATCCCATCCAACACTCTAGGTAAATTAGGTGCCCTCAAGATTCTCAGCCTTAGATCCAATCGCTTCAATGGTGATCTTCCTTCAGATATCACCACTCTTCCATCACTCCAATACCTCTACCTTCAACATAACAACTTCACTGGTGATCTTCCTGCTTCATTTTCCCTCCAGCTCAATGTATTGGATCTTTCATTCAATTCTTTTACAGGCAACATTTCAGAAACAATACAAAACCTAACATCTCTCACTCGATTGAACCTTCAGAACAACAATCTCTCTGGAGCAATACCTAATCTTAACCTCACTAGGCTCAAGCAGTTGAATTTAAGCTATAACCAGCTTAGTGGTCCGATCCCATCATCCCTTCAAAGATTTCCCAGTTCATCCTTTATAGGGAACTCACTCTTGTGTGGTCCACCTCTACAAGCCTGCTCTCCCTCTCCCTCTCCCTCTCCATCACCATCTCCTACATTTTCTCCTCCCCCACCAGAGTTTCCTAAAAAACAAGGATCCAAAAAGAAACTGAGTTTGGGAGTTATCATTGCCATCGCAGTTGGAGGGTCTGTAGTGCTACTTCTTTTAGCTTTAATCGTCTTATGCTGCTGTCTGAAGAAAAAAGATAATGGTGGAAGTAGTGTATTAAAGGGGAAGGCTTCTGGGGGTGGCAGGAGTGAGAAACCAAAAGAGGAGTTCGGGAGTGGGGTGCAAGAACCTGAGAAAAACAAGTTAGTTTTCTTTGAAGGATGTTCTTATAATTTTGACCTTGAGGATTTATTAAGGGCTTCAGCTGAAGTTCTGGGAAAGGGTAGTTATGGCACAGCATACAAGGCTGTTCTGGAGGAATCAACAACAGTGGTAGTGAAAAGGTTGAAGGAAGTGGTTGTGGGGAAGAAGGATTTTGAGCAGCAGATGGAGATTATAGGAAGGGTCGGGCAGCACCCAAATGTTGTCCCACTCCGTGCTTATTATTACTCCAAGGATGAGAAGCTCTTAGTTTATGACTATATACCAGGGGGCAGCTTATCTACTCTTTTGCATGGTACATATTTTATTTTCCTTTTCTTTCTTTCCTTGTGACTCCATCTCCCTTCTTCCTAATTCCAATTTCAAACAAATTCTAAAATAATTAAGTTTGTGGAAAAGAAGCATGTAAGAATTCAAGCATTTTGACTACAGGAGACAGAGGAGGTGGAAGAAGCCCATTAGACTGGGAATCCAGAGTAAAAATCTCTCTCGGAATTGCCAGAGGAATTTCCCACGTCCATTCTATGGGCGGTCCAAAGTTCACTCATGGAAACATCAAGTCCTCAAATGTTCTCATCAATCAAGAACATGATGGGTGTATCTCTGATTTGGGTTTGACCCCTCTTATGAATGTCCCTGCAACTCCATCCCGGACAGTGGGGTATCGTGCTCCCGAGGTGATTGAAACCCGTAAGCATACGCATAAATCAGATGTATACAGCTTTGGTGTTTTGCTCCTAGAGATGCTGACTGGGAAAGCACCACTACAATCACCTAGAAGGGATGACATGGTTGATCTTCCCAGGTGGGTACAATCTGTGGTGAGGGAGGAATGGACAGCTGAGGTGTTTGATGTTGAGTTGATGAGGTTCCAAAACATTGAAGAGGAGATGGTCCAGATGTTACAAATAGCGATGGCATGTGTGGCAAAGGTAGCAGACATGCGACCAAACATGGATGAAGTTGTAAGAATGATTGAAGAAGTCCGTCAATCCGACTCAGAGAACCGGCCATCTTCCGAAGAGAACAAGTCAAAAGATTCAAATGTGCAGACCCCTTGAACATCAAACGCTGCTGCATTGCAGTTTTAAGAATGGGCAAAGCAAGGTTTTCCCATCCATGCATGCATGCCTTCTCGACATTATCAGTGGTGTTGGTGTTGTGCAATATTTCAGAGAGATGAATGTAGTTTTATGATTTTTTTTTTTCTCGTTAATTTAACTAGAGGTGGTTTTCCTTTTGTTTTTACATTTATCTGTATTTAGATCTTCCTGATTTGTTGTAATGTTAAATTTGGGCAACTGATTTGGATTTTAATGAAATGGAATTAAGAACTTTGTGTTGTGCGCATCCTTTCTCTTCTTCCTTGCTTGCTTTTTGTACATGGTGGGAGTGGGCGGGTAGACGAGGAGTCCGAGAATGGAATAGAATAAAAAATGAAAATTGCTATACAGAACTAGAGTAGCTTTCATATTTTTCTTTTTAATAATCTCATTATTAAATAGGGAGATAATATACTCTAACGCACCTGAACTTATGTACAACCGTATTAAATTGAATTGAAATAACTTATTTTAATTTTTATGATATAACATAAATATTTTATATTTAAAATGGTAAAAATAATTTTAAAGTTCTTAAAATTTTATTTATTTTTTAAATATTTATAAAAATGATTTTAAATTTTTGTCAAATTATATTCTAAATTCATAAAATAAAAATTCACCTTGTCAAAATAATTCTAAAAATTCAAAATAAAAAATTAATATAAATAATTTGAAAATCGCATCGAATTAAAAAAATTTAAAAACCTGATCAAACTGAACCGATATCACTCCGTAAATATGGAATGTGACAATGAAGGTACCAATAGGTGTTGAAATTTCTTTTAAAAGACCAACTTTTAAATTTTTTTAAATTCTTTTGGGAATAGTAGGGATTCCGATGAATCTATAGATGATGGTGATGATTTTGAACTATTAGACGACAATGTTGTCACTGGATTAGTGGGTGAAATCCATTCATAATATCTTGGAATAAATTATGTTCTAAGTGTTATGGGGTTACAATTTTAGTTAAATAAAATTTACTGTTTTTGGCGATTTCTTGGGTTTAAATTTGTCCAAGTCAGCTTAATTTTCGAAAAATAAGAATTCTCGTAGAAGTTTTTAAGACACGGAAACAAACTCGAAATGAAAGAAGCTACGAACGAACAAAAAGTCACAGAAAAATAGTGCACGCCAAGTGTTCCCAAAAGTAGATGAGTTTCTCCATATATTCTACGAGTCAGGCCAGTTCAAGTGGGTTCAATGAGTCTAATTTAATTGGTTGACCTCCATGGGACGTTTTGTACGCAATGGTCATGAGTTTTGATCTATGGCCCGTGACATTCTCCCTCACCCATTCTCGCGATGCCCTTGTTGCGTCCTCGGAATGACACCGGCTTGTCTCGGAACGATCTCAACGCCTCGAATGATTCCCAACCATTCTCTTTGTTGGTTAGTTTCGCTCCTCGAGACATTTGTGTTGGTTTATGTCTTCGTCATCGCCTGACTCGAACTGTATTTCTCTCTTCTACATATAGATTATAAGAGATCATTGTTTTTATTTGCTCTCATTGTGACTTGCCTCGATCAGAATCACCTTGATCTGTACAAACAGACTTCGACACACCTACATTGAACACCGAATTAATCTTGAGTCTTGTCGTTAACTCTAATTTACTCTTATTTCTTTTCATTTTAGATTTTTATTAATGGTTATAATTATTGTTATTATAATATATAATTATGAGGAATAGTAGAGGAGGTCACACTTACAACCACTTTTTTTTTTTAGGTTTAGGGTTAATACATTTATTTTATTATTATATAGACAATTGAGAATAATAGGAGGGGCCGGAATAGCGCACACAGCCACTTTGTTTTCTTTTCTTTGTTTTAATAAAATTCCATTAATATTTCTACTTTTATTATTCTTTGTTTTATGAATTAGTTTGAATTTAGTTTTAGGTTGATTATTTATCCGATTTTTAAAATTGTGAGATTTGAAACTACACGTAAATTTTTCTATATTGGTATTTATTATTTTTTCGTTTAGGAGATAAACTCAGTCGTTTCATAAAGTCATAATAGCATCAAGTCAAAAAAGATTTGGTGTTGTGCGGCATATAGTTGGAAGAACTGATACAATTAGTAATCGTCATAATCGGTCTATTGAAGAGCAAATTGATGTGACTAATTGAGTGGTTAGATTCGTCAAGAGAAGTAACAATTCGAATTTAAACAACCCGTGTGGTTGAGACCATTGATTCAAGTTAGGTCCTTCTAGTTCGCAAGGCTACTAAGGAGCTAAATCGTGGATGCATGGTTCAGAGTTTTTCATTCTGTACGGGTTAGTTGTCGAGCGTTCTCTTAGTTAATTTACATAATGAAAGGTTGATGGTTTGAGACATCCTTGATCACTATAACCAACTTATCAATTGGAGAATAAAATTCATTGTACGGGATCAGCTTAAAGTAGGAGCCTAGATCATGTATAAAACTAGAGTGTCCATTCATTTTATTTAATCTTATTTCGTTCTATTTATTTTATTGTAACTTTGATTTTCATTTTTTTTTTTTTTATTCTTCGTTAGATTAAACCCTCCCTTTTATTTTTTTCGTACAAATCGACCCCCATTGTGAACACGACAACTACCTACCACATTTTATAATAATTTATTTTTGGTGAATTTGACACCAATAAATTTAATTGGATGATTCAGCCCCATATTTATATTATGCATAATTTAACGGTGGTCATATTATTTATGATGTAAATTAAGCAAAAAGATGAAGCAATTCTGTTCCATTATAAATTATTTTTTTCTCCTAGTGATGGGAAGCCTATGTATGCTGATGAAGTGAATTCTCCTGCATCATGTGCTACTGCTACATATATAATAATAAAGACCTTCATCATCTGAGACTTAGGTGTGTTTGTTTGCCAGGAAAACATTTTCTGGAAAATGTTTTCCTGATTTTCTGGTGTTTGTTTGACTGGAAACATTGTCTTACAGATTTTGTTTCCGTAAGACATTTTCCAACTCTCACCAGTCTTTCCCCCTTTCGCCGTTCTTCATCTTCTTTCTTCTCCATCCAGGTACTTTCCTCCTACTTCTTCTATTTTAGGCTTTTCGCTGACAAGTACCATACTTAATTTCAAAAGGAAAATATACAGATGATTTTATCATTGGTTTGGTCTGTGATATATTTCATCGTGTCAAGCTGTGTATATATGAATTTGGGTTTTGGGTGTTTGTTTTAATCTGCAGAATGTACAAAAGGCTTTGCTCCAATCAGATGTTCAATCCAAAACTGATGAAACTCCTGTAACAGTAGTTGATTATGGTTTGTTTCTAAACTGCTGCTTCCTCTTTGGTTCTTTCACCCAATATTACCAGTCTTTTAATCCCCTTTAAGAAATATGCATCTTGGATTTGAAATGGGTTCCCATTTTTTTACCCTGATGATTTACTTGTTTCTTCCTTCTTGCTAGCATGTTACTAGGAATTTAGTTTTTCCTTCTTTTCACAATTTGTTATACTAGGGAATTTACAACGTTGAATGATGTTTTCCTTCCTGCATTGAGCAAAAGTTTCTATTGGATGCAATGCTCTTTTGTCTTTTATTTTTACATTGTTTATCCCTAAAAGTTTCTGGTTTAAGTAATATATGTTGTTCTTGGTCTCGTCATCTTTCAACTAAAGGGTGGCAGAAAAGAATTTTAAACTGATTACTAACATGTTGCCTTGACATTTTTATATTCTAAAATTTTCATCAGGCTCACAGGCACTGGTTAGTTTTGTGCTGCAGCAGGAACTTCATGCTGAATTCTCATTAGTTGCCGAGGAGGTGAATCTCTGTACTTGTGAATAATAGTTTCAGCAGCATCCACAGCCATCTTTCTTTTTAACATCATAGAATCCTTCTTTCCTTCTAAATAATGTTTGGTTTCTCTTTAGGATTCTAAAGATCTTCGTAAAGATGGTGCCCAGGAAATAGTAGAGCGCATTACAAAACTTGTGAACGATTCTTTAACTAGTGATGCATCATACAATGTTACTTTATCCATAGAAGACGTTCTCAAGACCATTGACAGTGGCATATCTGAAGGTGGTTGCCAACGTCGACATTGGGTTTTAGATCCTATAGATGGTACTAAAGGGTGAGCTCTGAAACACTATATTTAACATAAGTGATTTTACTTTAGTCATAAAGAAGTTGGTGTCTGCTATAATAATGATTCATGTCCACAGAGTGCTTGTTGTTTACGATATGCCTTATCCAACATGAGGTAGTAACTTTTATTTTCGGTCTTTAACTCAGCCATGACTGCTGCAGGGAGATGTTTAGATTTGCTTCCAATCTTCTGTTATTTAGTATAGAAGGATTGATTGGAGAGCAAGAAAAAGGGGCTACCTAAACAGTACTTCATGCAAGATAAACCACAAGTCTGTCTTGGTTTTGATATATGTTATGTATGGATTTCTTTACAATTTGCTGTAAAAGAAGTAACTAATATTTTTATTTTATTTTTGCTTATTTCATCTCTGATATCTAAATAATGATCTCTACCTTTTTCCAATTACAAGAAATGGTAATTTATTCTCATTTTTTGTGCTTGTAGACCAACTTGATGACTTTAGCCTATGGTTTTTGATGTTTTACATTGTAGTTTTTTGAGAGGAGATCAGTATGCAATAGCATTGGCTTTGCTGGATGGAGGAAAAGTTGTTCTGGGTGTGCTGGCTTGTCCAAATCTTCCCTAACTTCCCTCAAGGATGCTGGCCAGTATTCTCCAAATAACGAAGTTGGCTGCCTTTTCTTTGCTGAAGTTGGTGGTGGAACGTATATGTAGCCACTTGATGGTTCTTCGGCAGTGAAGGTTATAATGATTTTATAATTTATTATAATTTATTGCTATTAATCTGAGTACGTATTTGCAACTTGTACAATTTTATGGGTTCCAGGTGCAAGTAAGTGCTGTTGAAAATCCTGAAGAAGCATCATTCTTTGAGTCATATGAAGCAGCACACTCCATGCATGATTTATCTAGTTTGATTGCCCAAGTACTCCCCCTCTCTCTTTCTCTACACACAGACACATATAGACCAGCACTTGGATAATGCACTGAAAATGTAGAGATGTAAACAGAAACTTGGTGTCAAAGCACCGCCGGTTAGAATTGACAGTCAGGCAAAATATGGTGCCCTTTCCACAGGAGATGGAGCCATATATCTGCGTTTTCCTCACAAAGGGTATCGAGAGAAAATATGGGATCATGCTGCTGGGTGTATTGTTGTAACTGGTATTGACCAATTTCACTCCATCATTGGCTTTCTTTCAAAGTGCTAAGGATTAGTTGGCCGACATTGGTTTATTTGTCTGCCCTTTCACCTGTTTGCAACTCATGATTTGTAGAAGCTGGGGGTGTGGTCACAGATGCTGCAGGGCAGCCCTTGGATTTTTCCAAGGGAAAGCATCTTGATGTGGACACAAGCATCATTGTCACTAACCAGAAGTTAATGCCATTATCCCTGGAAGAGAAAGCTCCATCCTCATGATCTGTTTTAGAGGCAGGCTTCATCCTTTCCTCTTAATTATACACTTGGACAATATTGTTGTTATTATATAGTGTACTACTAATTATGCATTTAGATAATATTATTAATTTCTAGTATTAATTGTAGTTTGGAAGCTAATTTATAATTATTCAATCCTTGTTTTTTTTTTATAACACAATTACAAATAATTTATTTGACTTTGGTTGTTTTCAATTAATGACGTTTAATATTCTAGCTTAATAATTGAGTATTATTATATATTTAATAAATAAATAAATCATTGCAATATATGTAAAAACAATTTAAAGTATAAATTTATTAAAAAATAATTTAAAATATAAATTTACTAATATATGTAAAAACAGTTTTTCCGGAAAATATTTTCAGGAAATCTGTCAAACAACATAAAATATTTTACACAGATTCATCCAAACACAAAAAAAGTAAATTATTTTCCAGAAATTATTTTTGAGAAAATATTTTACTGGCAAACAAACGGAGCTTTATTTGAAAAGAAGAGTGTTTTTAAAATAAGGGATAGGATGATGAGTATAGATTAAGTTGCAGCTTTGATGGAAGCCACCGCTTTGAGTAGAAAGGCAAAGAGAAGAGTAGGCATGGAGAAAAATGGGCTGTGATCACTTTCCAAAGCAAACACTAGGGCAGGGGGCCACCTTTTCAGCATCGCTTCCTGTTGCTCTTGCTTTAACACTCGGTCCTGCAATGTCTTTATAAACACTCGTGGCACGCTGTCTGCGTCACCTCCCTCTCTAAACTGAACACCTTCTAATGCTCTCAATGGTCCTGCTCGCACCAGCATCGCCGCCAATGTGGAGTCCTGATCATCGTCATCATCATGTCCCAAGTCTCACTCTATTATTATACAGCAGCTACTTGCGAGCTTGGCATTAAATCTTAATTTGTGCTCACCTCTATGGGGCTTAAATGATATAGAATTTTGCGTTGAAACTCCTCCTTGATTATCATGCTGGTTGGGGGCTGGTCAGCTCCTAAACCGTATGTCATCTTATATACATCACCATAGATGGATAAATCTGGATCTCCCTGCATGCTCCAATTTGCTCAACATACCTTAAATTTCCTCATTAGCTTTTCACTATTCATTTTTCTAAACAAAAGAAATATATACGTAGCTATAGTAAAAGTATGAATTAAAGGAAACTTAAATTCTACACAAATTGAACAGCACTCTAATGAAATTTATTATATTGTCCATTTATTTAATCTATGCATGCAGCTCACACTCAAAGGATAGGCACATGGCAGTACTGCAGTTAATTTTCAATTTTGTTATTAACTAGACAATAATATATTTTAACCAGCAGGGAATCATGTGCTAGCAACTGCAACGGAGAGAAGATATTAATAACTAATTGCACCATACTATATATGTAAGTAACAAAATTAGAAGCCAAAAGTGAACTGAAAAACAAAAATAAAAACTCAAATGCATGCAAGTAGAACATATATTTATAGGAGTCATCAATTAGAAAAGCTAACCCTACTGCTTGCGGCAATTTCTTAGTTTCATCGGAAGACGTACAAGGTTTGACATATATTACTATTCACCTTCTAAGTATTATCGTAAAAATCCAATACATAAATTACATTCACTTGAATCTATCCACACATGTTATGACTTAAGTATTGGTAATCACTTTCTCCTTGATCACCAGGATGCTCAAATTAATTAGTGAAAGAGATCAAGTGATCAAGATATATACACATATGGATAAAAAGAAGCTGTGAATATCATGTATTTGTATATAAAAAAAGAAAAGAAAAGAAAAAAGGGATGTAATTACATTTTCATTATCTTGAGGGGTGACGAACCCATGCTTGAGCATAGTAGCGGCGACATAAATGGCCATACGAATTTTCTGAGAAAACCTGTGTATGGCAAAGGTTAAGCTCATACCTCCAGCACTGTGTCCGACCAGTATCACCTGCCATAGCCAAACTAGTTAATATATATTAGCAAATCCTTTAAGAGTAGTAATGGTAAAGTTTGTATGCTTATTACTACCAAGCTAATTGGATGATGACCTTTTCGTTGTGAGGTAAGTTGGAGAGGAGGTCAATCAGGGGTTTGTTATAGTCTTGGAAACTGAAGATGGTGTTGGGATCGGATGGATCCATGCCCGAACCTTTAAGGTCAATACAACTGACCTTGTAGTCTGATGCTTCCAGTAGACTCCTGATTTTATACCAGCACCAGGCTCCATGACCGAACCCATGCACCATAACGAAGTGAAGCTTTTCAGTTGTCTCGCTCATCTCTTGCTCTGCTCACTTTCCTGTGAAACAATGTCGACTTTCTATAGCTTGCTGACGCTTAATCACCGTTCTATTTATTTTCTTTAGCAAGAGTAGTCTTTGTTTGGATTGTGTAACACCCTTATATCCAGTCCGATCATACGGAACCGGTATAAAACTATTACATTTTGTGTCAAAATAGCTTTAGCTAGATACTAATTAATTTAAGCATTTATACATATTATTTTAACTTATTTAACTCAAAAATTATTAATATAAACGTGTGGGGTCATTATTAGATGTTAGATTATATTTGGAAATGATTTTAACATTGTTTCTACTCAAAACAGGGGAGAAATATCGATACCAATGACAAAAACGATACCAAAATCACATTTTGTTTTGAAAATTTTGTATTTCAAAACTTAGCCCATACGCTTGAGTAAATTTTGACAAAAATTAATTTCAAAGTTCACTAAAACCTCCTCCAATATATATATATATATATATATATATATATATATATATATATATATATATATATATATATTCTTTTCAACACACTTAAGACCAATTCAAAATATATTAAAATTACTTACAACCACTCCAAATCAATCATAATCATCATGTTAGCAAACCACATTTGCAAATATATTTATAGTTTCTACAATTCATTTCATATAGAATTAAAATATTTTACGTAAAACCAAAATAGATAGAGTTTCAAGAGTTTGTATTTTAGTCCTTAACACATGAGAACACATTTTGTCTACCTATGTACATGTTATTTTAATTCAAAATATAATACCTACTCTTAAAGCTCTTGAAAATGTGATGAGATGAGAGATCTCCTAACCCGACTCTACCTCTTCGAGTCTAACTGTTCCTACGCGTTAAAAATAAATGTGTTAAGCCGGTGAAGGCTTAGTAAGCACTACAAGAATAAATAGGTAATGATAACAAAATATTTTAAACTTATTCAATTAATACATATTTACACACATACAAGTTTCTTCAACTATACCTTACTTTAATAAAATTTAACTTACTTTTTGTAAGTTATCAAACTTACCTTAACGCATTGGTGTTTCACTTTTATTCACAAATCATATTCTTAGCTCAACGTAGACTTTATAGAACACACTAAATATACGGAATAAATACAGAGGTGCATTATTATGCACTATTGAACAGGGAGCACTAAAATGCTATATAGAGAGCATGAATGTGCTAAACGGAGAGCACTAATGTGCTAATAATCGGAAAGTGCGCTAAGGTCCCTTAATTGCATGCCACTAATATCCTAGTAATTCTAAATTTTGTCTACTTGGGCATTAAAGCTGAATTTCATACATTTAAATACTTTACATAAATATTTCGAAAAAGATTTCTCATTTCTCCATCATCTACAATTTAGCCCCCATTTCACAAATCACAAATATCACACCTTTTTCACACATATACTTTTACCACAACATCATTACTTAGTGTTCAAACAATATACCATTTCATATTCTCCACCTATAATTTTCTCTACAAATTTCATAATCTAATTTTTTTTTTATCTATTTACAAATTTAAATAAATGTAATTCCATACAACAATATAAGCATTTGAATAAAAATAATTTAAAAATCTTGTAGTACTTACAACAAAAAGGTTGAAATGATGTATTTTCTTCTTCCTTCACTCCTTAGCCTTCTCTTTCCCTTTTTCTCCAATTAGGTCCTCTCTTTTCTTTTCTTTCTCTTCAATTTCATATAAAACATATAACATTTATATGTTAAAAAACCACAATCAAGTGACTTTCCTATACTATTTAATAAAAATAAACATGTATGGTATGATAATTTCATCATCTCTTACCTTAGCTCTTTGAACACCCAAAACTCTAACTCATGATTTTCTCTATTTTAACCCATCTATGGAAATTTTCTCATGAAATAAAGTTGTTCACCAGCCTTCTCTTTGGTTTTACTAAAGAAATTTCAAAGAAAAAACAAGATTTGAAGCTTGAATGGTTCAACAATGGAGGAAGGATATGAAGGGAATTAAAAGAAAAGTTAGATGAAACTTGGGGGAAAGAAGTGACGGTTTGGCTTGTGAAAAGATGATATATTTTTATCTTTTCTCTCACTTTCTACACTATTCCACTAAAATATCTCACATTTTTAATTAAAATAGTCAAATTACTAATAAATCCTTAAGTCATCCATCTTTATATTTTTACCCATCATCATTACACCTAATAATATCTACTTGGCTAATTACCACCTTGTCTTTTCTCATCTTTCATATGTTCTAGTACGACTTGTACAACACTTTGGTTAAATTCCTTTTTAATCTTTCCTTCTTTTCCTCTACTATTATATATTTCCTAACTTAATATTTTTCCTACTTTGGCCACAACAATTTCTTTATTCTTTCAACTAAATCAATGTATCTATTTTAAAATTTCCTATCTAAAGAGTATTTTTTATTATATTTTTTTCCTAATTTCTTATTGAATCTATATACTTCCTAATTTAATACTCAAAGTTCCTATTTATTATATTTTAAAAATTTTATACTAATTATTAACCCGATCCATCACTGTACCTAACTTCGAGTTAAAACGCGTCATCTCATGTCTCAGTCTCACACGAACTCAATATCGGTATGGGCTGAAGTTCAAATACGTTGTCACTTGCCAGCCCACTGTCATTTGCTTAAGGACTCCTACAACTTTTATACTGCCAACACTTGATATGTTATGAATTATGCATGACTTTTTAATGTTAAATTTCTTGCTTACGATGCTTGATGATTTGTTAATGCAGTATGTTGATTGAGTGTGTTATTTGTTGCAAGGTTTTGTCAAAAATGTTAAAAAGAGAAAATTGGTAGAATATTTACTAGCTAAACTATTTGTCGCAATATTAGTTTTGACGATGCTTATGGCAAACACTTTTGACTTGTAAAATTAAATCATAAATATATGATTTTTTTTTTTTTTTGTAAAAGTGAAATTAAATATATTCTAGAAGAGTATGTGTTTTGTGGGAAACTTTCGACTTGTATTGTCGAAACTATTTTTTAAAAATTTGAAAAAAACGGGGATCGACTTTTTAAAAACAAAAGTTTGGAGTTGCTACCGATCTTTTTCGGGGTGTGATCGGATCACCTTGAGACTGATTATTTTAATAAAATATTTTTGTTTATTAAAACAACGTTTTTGGTCTACGAAAAACTAGAGAATGGACTCAGAAGTAGGTTACGCACGAGGAAGGGTTAGCACCCTCGCGACGCCCAAAATTGGTACTGTATTTGATCGATTATTGTCCCTATGTCGAAAATTTGAAAAAGATTTTGAAACTCAATTCCTTTAAAAACACTTAGGTAACTTGAATTTGATGTCGAAACTCTCCCGCTTGGAAGGAATAAAATATTGCGTCCAGCACGATTGGATACAATATTTCAAACCCTCAATATAAGATCGTTTCGTAATTTTTAAAATTCATGCATTTGAAATTCAAAAGGATATTGGGTTATTTGGCCAAACGGTAAATCACGACCCAACACGATTGGGCACGATTTATCGAATTTCTAAATACGAAATATTACCTTATTTTGATTTAAGAAAACATGGATGAAATGTCAAAGGATACTCCATGTTTTGGTCGAATGAAGAATTGAAACCCAGCACGATTGGGCACGATCCCTCAAACTTCCAAACACGAAATATTGCCCCGTTTTAGTTTAAGAAACATGGATGAAATTTCCAAGGGATATTCCATGTCTTAGTCGAACGAGAGATTGCAACCCAGCACGATTGAGCACGATCCCTCAAACTTCCAAACATGAAACATTGCCTTGTTCTAGCTTGAGAAGACACGGATGAAATTTCAAAAGGATATTTCGTATCTTAGTCGAATGAAAGAAAACCGAAACCCAGCACTATTGGGCACGATCTCTCAAACTTCCAGACACGAAATATTATCTCATCTCAGCTTAAGAAAACATAGATGAAATTTTAAGGAGGATATTCCGCATTTTAGTCGAATGAAAAAAAAATCGAAACCCAGCACGATTGAGCACGATCTCTCAAACTCCCCCAAACACGAAATATTACCTCGTTTTAGTTTTGAAAAGCATGGATAATATTCCCAAGGGATATTCCGTATTTTAGTCGAACGAAAGATCGAAACCCAGCACGATTGGGCACGATCCCTCAAACTTCTAAACACGAAATATTGCCTCGTTTAAATTTTAAAAGCATGGACAAAATTTTGAAAGGATATCTCGTATTTTAGTTGAACGAAAAAAGTCGAAACCCAGCATGATTGGGCACGATTTCTCGAACCTCCAAACACAAAATAACTCCTTAAGTTGAGAGGGTTCGAGTTAACAATGATAAAAGCCGAGTCAAAATATACTTGTTTGGTTTGTTTGGAGATAAAAGATAATCGACATTTAGAGAATATGGGAATCATAATCAAGATGCAATTCCAAGAAATAAAACATGATTACATGCACCAAACCAGATTGCTGATAGCGACACATGATGTGCGAAACAGTATGAAAACTAGGAGTCAATGCGATATAATTGATCTAAAGACTATCAAAATGTACAGAAGGATACACATACTAGGATTCGAGATAACTTATATGCATATAAAAACTAATAGTATACGAATGATTATTTAAAATATATAATATGCAAGGAGGGGAAAAAAATATATAACATAATTTCAAATAAAACAAATTGATTTGACTAACAATATATACATGAAAATGAAAAAAATAAGGTAACTAATATATATACTGAGATACTAATATGTGAAAGTATTTAAAAATACCCAAAATAATAATTTAAAATAGGATCCTTAAAAAAACAAATTATGCATAATAAATTTAAAAGAAAATATATATATATACAACAAATATAAAAGAAAATATTTACATAAAATATTATGAAAACAATAATGTATATAGAATAGAGCTAATTTTATCATAAATTATATGTGTATAATAACAAATAAGAGTTATTTATATGTAGTATCATACAAAATTTTAAAACAATATTATATAAAAGAAATTTTAAAAAAATAATTTTATAGTCTAAACAAAAATAAAATAACAACGTAATTCGTCAAAGTAATTTAAAATGTATGTATAAAAAAAATAAAAAGATGAATGCCCAAATGAATTTAGAGAAATAATGAATTGTACAAATTAAAATGAGAAAACAACTTAATTGAAATAAAAGCAAACTAAGAGAGACAATTAATAAATAAAACCATTGAAATTGAAATAGGGACTAAAGCGCTATGCGCGCGAATGTATAAGGGCTAGAAATGAAAATGTTCCCAACCCCAAAAAACAACACTCATGCTCGGACTAAATTGGAATGGTGCGCAAGCTTTAGGGCAAAAATGCAAGACACAAAACAGGGTCATATCAAGGGTGGTGCAAATAATGAGGGACTGGCTGCGCAAATTATCCATTTAAAGGAGCATGCGCGGGTCCCACCTATATTCAACGTACAGACTACTTTTTCCCCTTCCCCAGATACTGCTTTAAAAATAAAAAACAAATGAAACCCTTACTTTGATTTCTTTTTTTTTAAAACATTAAAGAACCTTTTTTTTAAAACGTTTTTAACCCTCTCTGTTAGGATTCCAACCCAAAAATGTGCGGCCACCAAATCACCACCATATGGTGGTCGACAGCGCGCAAACGATGGCCGACTTTACCAATGGAGGAGGACTCCGACCATGAATGGGAAAGGCCAGGTAAACGTTCCTTTCTTTCCCTTCTTTATTTCGTATATCAAAATAAAAAAAAAACGAAAGAAAAACGAAGGAAGGAAAACCAAGTGAAAATCACCTTTAACAAAACTGTTGCTCTCGATCTCTGTTTTGTGTTTGTTCTTATGTTTCTTTTTGTATTCAAAATCGTCCAAAAAAAAAAGTCCCCTTAAAATGAATTTTCGAAGGCTTTTTATAGCCATTTTTTACAACTTATTTTTGCACGTTTGTAGGTACGTGTTCAAGCACGTCTCTGACGGATCGTACGATGCGGAGGAGGCGCGCGACATGCTGTAATGCCCCTTTACCCGAGACCGTTGCCGGAGTCGAGCACGAGGCATTACTAAGCTTATTTGAGCACTTAAACAAATTCAGACAATTTATATCATACTTTCCAAACAAGCTGTCCAACTGCATCACAGTCGCTAAAAAAATCATATCTCGAGTTAAAAAATTTGAAATCCAAATCCGTAAATTTTCCCCGAATATAGATTAATATATCTACTTACTATTTTTTTTCTAGAATTTTTGGTTAGGCCAATTAGTACAGTTTATTAGTTAAAGTCTCCCCTGATTCAGGGTTTGGCTACTCTGACCCCTATGCACTACGAACCACATTTCTCCCTGTACAGAATTCAAATAACCATGATGTTTGTTTCTCTTAAAAATAGACTCAATAAGGAATTGATACATATACAGTATGACTCCTAACTATTTTTTTACAATTTTTAATGATTTTTACAAATCAGAATAGGGGAGCTCGAAACCACTCTGACATTATCTCACAAAAGTTATTGTATCTCATGATTTACAATTCCATTACTTACATAATTTCTTTTATAAGAAACTAGACTAAATAAGATTTAATTTCATATTTTATTCAACCTCTAATTAGCTTTTCATAATTTATGATGAATTTTCAAATTCAAATTACTGCTACTAACCAAAAACTGTTTTAGTATAAAATATTGTTAACTAGTTTATAACGTCTTTATTTCAATTCATTTAAATTCTATACATGCCATATAAATCTTTAAACATAAAACAAAAGCTACCGGAATTGATCTAGATAGTGTGCCTGATGCGGTCGTTGAAAGCACCAAAAATATCCTATTCCCTGTAAAATAACGAAAAAGAAATAGTAAAGGGGAAGTAGGGTCGAATCCTCAGGGATCGGATTATACGAATGCTTGTTTCTGGAAATCCTGAGCAGAATCGTGCCAAGAAAACCTGCGTTCTTGGAAAAAAATAAAAAAACAGAATTTAAGAATTGATTTTGGAAGCGAAAATAAAATAAAAACAGAATTTAAAGTTTACTGAAATTATGATTACGAAAATAATAAAAATAATAAAGAGAGTTTTAAGAGAAAAGAAATTCTTATGGGAAAGTTTCAGCCTCCGGTTGTCTCATTCCGCCTTGGGCTCAATCCTTAGCTTTTGGATGATTCTTCTCAACTCAAGTAAGCCAGTTATAGTGGAAGAGGGCGCCTCGACCACGGCTCAAAGATTAGACTTACGATTTTTAGGGAACTCGACTTCTAGCTTGATAATCTATGCTAGATCAACGTTTCTCAATGGCGAATCCTACGCCATTTTGTCTCTTTAGCTCGCCAACCTCGACGCAGATAAGTTAACGAACATTATGCAATCCTTCCAAAACATACAAAGCGGCCGCCTTTGCATATGCTGAAAAGTTCACTTCTTGAGGGCCATGGACGGGCGTCGGCCCAGTGAGTCTTGAGAAACGATGAATACTTGGCGAGAAGGCTAAGTACGGATTCTAAGCCTCAAGAACCCTTTTTGGGAAATATTGACAAGTGGCTCATGATAATGGTGGGAAAGTAAATAAAATTATGAAAAAAGAAATTTTATTGAAAGGAAAAAATATGGAAAGAACAAAAGACTTTGTGGGGAGAGTGTTTACAGAAAAGATACTCCCAAATAGAGTCACTTCACCCCCTATTTATAGTGCTAGGGAGATAGTCTAATTTAACTTAAATTCTAAAAAGATAAATACATTTAATTAAAGATAATTAAAGATAATTAAAATTAAATCCTAAAATTAAATAATCCTAATATTTATCTTAATATTAATTATCCTAATATAAATAAAATAAAATAGAGTCTTCCAAAATAAAATCTCTTCTATTTGCTTTTAATTCCTTGTGCCTTCCATGTTCACACTTTTGGCACCATATTTGTCCCACGTTGCATATTGGCCCATTTAATCTCCAAATTGACGCTTTTTCCCTTGAATTTACTTTTCGCCTCCAATTTAGTCCCTAAAAGATAAAAAAACATAAATAGCTCAAATTAGTAGGCTCAAGCTCAAAATAAACACATGATTAATATATAAAAACACGTCATTTTAGAGTATTATCAAATTCCCCCTACTTAGCCCATACTTGCCCTCAAGTATGGTTCCTATCGACTGTGAAAGCTAGATTCTGCCATAAAAGAAATATCACTCCAAAGTTTTATAAGAATTAGTTAAAAATGCATACGAAAAATAAAGAGAACCCTAAGCTTGCTTTAGGTAAAATAGAAAAAGTTTTCCAATTAATACACACAGAAATTAAAATCGATTTGAATTATTTCATGGAAATTAGGTGAATTACTAAACCTACCAAGACACCCTCTTTGTTTCTTCCTTAGTCCCAAACTTTATTTATTTACAAATATTTTCTTCTTTTTTTTTCTTTTTTTTCTTTTTTCTTTTTTCTTTTATTTTATTGTGTGTATGTATGTATGTATGTTGAACCTTTTGACGCGAAGAGTGATGACAGCCAAGCACCAAACCCCGGTTACTCAGTCCAACATACTTTTTATTTTTTATTTTTCCTAAGAACATGTCGAACCTTTTGACGCGAAGAGTGATGACAACCGAAGCACCAAACCCCGGTTACTCAACCCAACGCATTCTTAAGAATTAATTCCGATTAGCGGAGCTTTAACTATCACGTCACACAACCTTTTGACGCGAAGTAGAATGACAACCCAAACACCCTACCCCGGTTACTCAGTCAGTCACGTTTCTAAGCTGTACTCATAACCACGGAAAAATTTATTAACAATGAAATTAAAATTTTGAGAACTTCGGGAAAAACAATTTAAGTGTCAAGAACAAGTTTCAATAATCACCTAATAGCCATGAACATTAATTAAGCATGCAATCATTTTAAGTGTTCATTTTATATTAAACTTGATCAATTTTACGAAAAGCAAGATAGAGTTAACTCCATTAATCACAATTATTTTTAGCTTAATAAAAATAAAACAGTGGAGATGGCATCAATTATAGGAAAAATCATAACTTCCCTAGAAGGCAAGAATCATGCATGAAAGTCAAATAGTAGCAAAGTCATGGTTAAATTCTTGGGCATGAGAAGAGGCAGGATATTCCAAAAAAAATAGTGAGCCAGCAACAATAGCAACAACCAAAATTCGCAACAACCAAACCAGTAGCAACAACCAAAATTCAGCAGCTAAAACGACAGGAACAACTACCTCCCCCTACTTAAACCACATAGTCCTCGATGTGGAATAAATAAATAAATAGGTAAAAGAAAAGTTTAGAAGAACTCCCTGTGTAATCACCGTCGTTCGCGCATTATGGTAATGAGTTCTCCCTATTGTTGCTTCGGTTTACCTAGATAAAAGAAGAGAATTTTATCAACATCCAAAAAAAAATAATAATAAATAAAATAATAAATAGTAAAATAAATAAAATAAAATAAAAATTAAAAAAAGATTGGGTTGCCTCCTAATAAGCGCTTGTTTAACGTCGCTAGCTTGACGCCTCAACTAGTATTGGGGCTGTTCCAGCTGAATTCTTTCATTCGTATGGGTTTGGAAATTCTCCTTTTTTATCACATCCACCATATTTGGGTTTAATCGTCCTTGCGCCTCTTTCCTTGGTTTCATTTTTTCCTCCAATGGGTTGATCCCTTTTAAGTCGGCAATGATCTCATCATTCTCCAAAAATGTGAATTTGAAACACTCGAGAAGTGGTTTTAATTTCGGATCTGGTGCCTGCACAACAGAAGGTAGAAGTTTAGTATCCATAGGAGCCAATAATTTATTAACAGATTCAAAATCATCAAACATCATTTTAGATTTATCTCCATAAGATGACTCAAAAGTTTTTTCTACTGATGAGTCAATTATGTCGAACACACACAAGTAAGCTTATTGAAGCTTAGTAAGTTCATAGGTTTAAAAGTAATGCTTACCAAACATAATATTTCCAAACAATACCAAAACATTTACTAAATTTTCTTGCCATTCACAACCACTGTTATAATACTTCACATAGTTGAGCTCAACATTAACAACTACTCAATCTCTTTCATTTGGTTCACTTCTCTTGTATTACTTATTATCAAATTAGGAAACGGCTTACGAAATTGAGTACGTCGTTGTTCAGTGCCACGATTCATAACTCAGTATGGTTTTCCTCATTGAAATATCATACCTACATTTTACAACTCGGTATGGCAAATGCCATACCTACGTTTCTTAACTCAGTATAGATTTGATAATACCATACCTACATTTCACAACTAAGTATGGATGATACCATACCTACATTTCACACTTTGCCATGGAAAAACCATGGTCTTATCCGTGAATTCATCACATGTCATGATACGAACGTACTCAATTCTGCGTTTTTCCTAATTTGCATTTCCACATTTATTCTTTCATTAACAAAATTTTCACAATCCCACAACAAATTCATATATATAATAACACATTATATCATTAAATCATTCACAAATTGTAATGGCCTAAATTCAAGGTTATCGGAATAGTGGTTTCGTAACCACAAATCCGATTTAAAGAGAAATTTATTTTAATATTTTTGCATGAAAATTTATATGATAGGAAAGTCGTATGAAAATATTGATAGAAAAATTTTATCGATTTAGTGGTTAGTTAGAAAAAGAAATTATTGAAGAAATTAGGTAAAAATAAGTTATCGAGACATCTATCTCGTAAAACCGAGTCAAAAATAATTTTATAAATATTTATGAAATGTTAGTAATGTCGTATTAAAATTTCGTTAGGAAATTTTAATGTTTGGGTAGTCAATTAAATGAAAAGGACTAAATTGTAATAGGTGTAAAAGTTGCTAGAGTGATTAAATAGCTTAAGAGTCTAATGAGAAAGGATTTAAAAGGCAATTAGACTCAAAAGTTATTTGGGCTGGACGGAAAGGGTATGAAATCAGCAGAAAAATTAATAAATTAAGGGTAAAATTGGAATATTGCAAAATTAACTAAATAAAACTAGGACTAAATAGGAAATATCTAGATTTCTCTTCATTTCTCTTCAATTCCAGCAGCTAAAAACGCCATAGGAGGGTTCTCTAAGCTGTTATTTCATAATTTTTGCACCAAGTGAGTTAATCCTTGCCTTTTTCTTGTAATTTTTGTGTTTCTAAGACTTTTACAACTAGGTCCTACTATTAAATTCATTAGTTTTTGATTTCATAAATGAAATTGAAAATCACCATGGTTGAGTGCTGTAAGTTTATGATGAAATAGAATGAAATTAAAGCTTTAATTTGTTTATGAGATGATTTTATTAGGCAATTTCAATAGAAAATGATTTTTAGGACCTAATTGTGAAAATGTTTGGAATTAAAGTCTATTGCTGAAATTCTGATTCCTAAAGGTTGTAAACTAGTTTAAGGTGATAGAATAAAATGTTAATTGAGAAAAATCAGCTCAATTGAGAGGCTAATTAAGTAGGGACGAAATTATCATTTATTAAAAGCTTAGGGGAAAAATGGTAATAAACAGCTTGCACTAAAACAGTTTGGACAGCAGCAGTAGACTAACTTTGAAAAATCACTAAAAATTTTAGGAATCGAATTATAAGATGAACAAAATATGGAATTAAAGCTGATTGAGTCTAGTTTCTCATAGAAGAAATATTGTAAGCAATGGATTTGTAAATTTTGAGATATAATGAATTTTGTGAGACAAGGTCAGAATGAATTCGGGTTCCCCTGTTCTGACTTTGAAAAATCATAAAAAAATGAATAAAAATAATTAGGGGTTTAAATTTATATATATAGAATCCTGAGTGAGTCTAATTTTAATAGAAAAAAACTAGAATATCATTTGAATTCTGTACAAGGAGATAATTAATTTTTAGTGAAGAAGAGTCAGAACTGTCAGACAGCAAAACAAGGGTGATTTTAAAGAATAAACTGTACTTATTTGCTAGACCAAAAATTCTGAAAATTTTATGGTAAGAAGATATACGAGTCTAGTTTCAGGGAAAATTAACGGATCTTAATTTGGAGTTCCGTAGCTCAAGTTATAAATAATTTAGTGACTATAACTCAAGTAGACAGCTTTGAATGAACTATAAATAATAGTTGAATTATAGAGAATGTTGCATATGAACATGAAATGTATTAAATTGATAATTAAATTTATTTATTTAGATCCAGAAGATTCAAATACGAAGCTAGATCGAGGAAAGGAAAAAGTTCGGGATTAGTAGATTTTTGCTGTTTACAAACAAGTATCAAGGTAAGTTCATGTAACTTGAATTATATTCTTAAATACTTGAAATGTATGTTATTGATGTGAATATGATTTGAATGTTCATTGTATGAAAATTTATGAAACATTGATATATTTGATATAAAGGGGAAGAAATCTCGGTTGAATGAAAGGAAAATTCAATGGATCTCTGAAAAGGAATTGACGGTAAAAAGGATCTAGCCCGGACGAGTGATCCTATCTTGATATAGCCCTCCCGAAGAATATGTGGAAAATGGATTTAGCCCGGACGGGTAATCCGAATTAGGTCTGAATTTAGCTGGGTGTAATTCGGATCCAAGCTCATTAGAGTAATTGTCGTTGCGAGGATTTAGCTTTGACTGTAATAATCCACAATACTCTATGAGTTTATATTGCGAGGATTTAACTCGACCGTAAATCCATTTTGCAAGGTTGAGGTCATGCGAGAGTGTGCTATCCAAAATGGAAATGTGCGCATGAATATGAATTGACGGACACGGATTTGTACATTAAATGTGTACCTCTGAAAAATCCATCAAATTCCGAGTAATTCAACGGGATAAATATGGAAAAATAACAAGGGAATGGAAATCATAGTAATGATGAGCTCATCAATCATGATATATATTATTAATATATAGAAATTATTGTACTAACTTGAATGTTGAGTTTGTGCATGTTAGGGTAATAATGCATTGAATGGATATATATAATGTTTATTGTATTGTCTTGAAAATATTAGGTAAGTGTAATTCTTGTTACATGAGCTTACTAAGCACAAAGTGCTTACCACATTTCCTTTTCTCTGTTTTGTAGTGTTAAGAGCTCGGAGGTCGGATTTGGTGGAGACACATCACACTATCAACCTCGGGATTTCGGTATATAAAGGAACTTTATTTTGGGAACCAATGGCAAGTATAAGCTAACAAAGTAAATGTTAACGTGAAATGAATGTAAAGTTAGCCATTAGTATGGTTAACAAACCTGGTTATAGATATGTGATGACGTTATCTTATATAAATGCATGAATCTATCATGAAAATATGTTAAATTGATTTGATTGATGTGGATTGGTCTCGATTTAATATTATAGGGAAGTTTAGATATTTATAAAAGGGCTATATTGAATAAAAAAAAAATTTAATTCGTAAACTCCGGTAATGCCTCGCACCCTATTCCGGTAATGAATACGGGTAGGGGTATTACACAAATAAACATTTAAATTCAACCATATGAACTTCCCCGGCTAATTTGTAGAAGATATTGAAATTTAGGGACTATTCCGTAACTTTTTCTTTTCCTCGTTCTTCTTTGGATTCTTGATCTATAATATAAAATATTTCCACTCTTTAGCATTTATTTGATTTCTATTTCACTTCACAATTTATGCTCTTCAACTTTTGAAATTACACTTTTACCCCAAAATTTTTAATTTTTAGAATTTAGTCCCTGCTCAATTTACACATCAATTGAACTAATTTTTCTCAATTAACACTTTATTTTATCATTATAAACTATTTCAAAACCTTTTTATATTCTGAATTTCAACACCAACCTTCAATTCATAACTTTTTCACAATTAGGTCCTAAATACCATTTTCTATCAAAATCACTTAATAAAACCACCTTAATATGAAATTAGAACTTAAATTTCATAATAATTAATCATAAAATTCCCTTACCCATCCAGGGTAACTTCCAATTTCACCCATAAAATCAAAAACTAATGAATTCTATAAGTGGACCTATTTGTAAAAGTCATAAAAACATAAAAATTATCAAGAAAGAGCAAGAATTCAACTCACATGATGTAAAAATATGAAAAACCAGCTTTCTCCAGACTTTCTATGGCATTTTGGCTGAGAAAATATGAAGAAATCTTTAGATTTTTCAAATTTGTCCTTATTTTATATGTTAAAATTGTAAAATTTCTAATTTTGCCCTTATTTCCCTTATTTTTCTGCTGATTTCTTGCCCTTGCCGTCCAGCCTATTCAATTTTAGGCTTAATTTCTCTTTAAATCCTCTTTCTTTTAACACTTGAGCTATTTAATCCTTCTAACAAATTTTATTTTTATTACGATTTAGTTCTTTTTATTTAATTGACTACCCAAACGTTAAAATTTCTCAACCAAAATTTAATACTAACTAAATGACACTCCATAAATATTTATAAAAATATTTATAGCTCAATTTTCAAATTTGAGGCCTCGATAACTCGTTTTTGACCCGTTTGACCTTATAAATTCTTTTAATTCACCAAATTCACCAATTCAAAAATTCTTCTAAATTCTTACTTGACTCATAAATATTAAATACACCACTGAAAATTAGGCCGTTACACGTGCGGTGCCCGGTGGCTGCAGCGGCTGAAGATGTTGGCTGCTAGGGTTTTTTACTTTTGTTTTTTATTATTTTTGGGCTGAACATTTGGGCTAGTGTTTAGTTTTGTTTATCCTTGGGCATGTTTGACTATTTTGGACCTTGGTTTTTATTTAATTTTGTATGTGTTTTGGTTTTGTTCTGGGCCCGGTGTAGCTGGACTTTCAATTTTATCTTTGTTTTTTGTACATATATGGGCCCGGGCTAAAAATTGGGTCTACGTGTATTATTAGATAATGCTGATCATTTGATCGATCGGATAATGTGATGTCTAACTATATTTGATTTTTAAAATAAGTACTGTATTTCAAATTCAAATATAGGAGGATAATCAAGATGGTCATGAAAGATTGAATTTATTATTACTTGCCTTGCCTACAAGACTTGACATCATCCTTGATGCAGAAGGGAATTGAGACCATATCTTGTTCAATTAGGAACATTTTTTTTTTTGGGCATTTGCTTTGTAATTTCACTTGATCGGTTAAGTGATTATTTTCTTCTTGAAGGAAAGTGTTGGGGAGGAGAATAATCGGTGGGTAGTTTGGACTTAAATTACTTGTGAGATTTTATTGTAGATTCATTCTTTAAGTATGGCCTTGCAAACATAAGATTATTTTTTAACTATATAAATAATCTTAGTCTTATTATTTGTTATTTTATTTTTGTTGTTTTAGATGAAGGAGACCATCAGACTCTACCTTCATTGCTTCCCATTGCGGGAAGGCCTTCGCCTTTGCGCACCTAAAAGGTTAATTTTATTTATAATTATCTTTTTCTCTTATCAAACCGCTTTTCAAGACGTTATTAGACATTATAGTTCTAGTAAGTAATCCAAGATCCAATACAGTGTACATCTCCTCCTTATGCCTTGCCTTCTTCATATGTCTATTTTGGTGGTATTCTACTTAGCATCTGCAGAGTGTTATCTCTTGGCCTTAAGAGTAAGGCACATCGAGCTACTCCCGGTTTTTTTTTCTACAAAGCTCGTGTACCTACTATCTTGAAAAGCCTTCACTTCCACCTTGGTTGTCAACATCTTTCACCCATTTATAAACAAGCATTATTTCAATTCAAGTTAGATGATGAATGGAGTTTTTTCTCTAAACACGAGCTTTCGAAGGAGCCTAGTCGCCTTTCCCCCTCTGGTCTTCGTTCTTTCAAGTGGTTGGTCGTCGTAGATCAGCATCCTAAGAGCGCTCCTCCTTTTGCACCAATATTTTAAGGCTCCTAAGACTTGTTTCTCCTTTCCTTGCTACTGGGAGTAAGGTTTTGTTCTATAAACCTTCCCAACTATCTTTCCCTTATCCCAGCTTCAATTGCATCCTTTAAGTTGAGGCAGTTGTTAGAGATGTGATCTATATGATATAATCACTTAGTTGTAAACTTCCTCCTCCAAATATTGGATCATAGGGGTAGTGCAATTGTTACCCATCCCAATCGTCGGGTTTGAAATACAGGATGCCATATTTATTACTAGAGCAACTACAATAATTTATATTCAATTTAATATCATTAAATATTCAAATACAAGTAACATATGTGTATAATACGATATGTAATCATTTTTGAGTCTTATACGATCTTATAAAAGCTCTTTTACTAACCCGAGATCGAATAGGACCAAATTGTAAAAAGTTCAAAAGTTCTGGGTTGATGTCATGACTTCAGGGGTTTCTCGTCTCAACGCAACTCACTGAATTAATCTTATCACGATGTCAAAGGTTTGACGTCGCGACATGATCATCTATTTCTAAATGGTCCAACATAGCACCAACTTGCAACACCTAGAAGACAAATTCATCACAATCAATCACCATTCCAGTCAAATGTCATTCTCAAATGTTCATTCTTATCATATCTCATCATATATACCTTTATATTACCTAAACATACATATTAAATTAAACACTTATGACAATTACCATTCATTTACCAAATTGACATATACATTCACATATAAATCTCAATATTGCAACCTTTCATACAAACCATATAAGAACCAAATTCACATATGCAAATCAACCATTTGACCACTTCCAAGTTACTGTTTCAAGCTTCAATTATGAACGTATTCACACTTTATGCAAAAATCGACTTAACCTAGGTACATGCCATATATTTAACAAAATGAAACTATATAAACATTGTTGAGTCGGGATCACCTCTTGGATGCTGAAATCACTTCTTAGAACTTCAAGATGTACCTATACCTACGCATGGTAAAACAAATCATATGCTTAGTGATAATACTCAATGGTACTTTCATGACTCAAGTCAATGCAATATAAGTTTATATCAATAACATACATCTAATTCAAATTCTATTATCATCTAATTTATATGCCATTCATACCAATTCTTATTCAACAATCAACCAATATATGCCATTAAGAGTACCATTTATATCTTATAAATCAACCATATGACACACTCCAAAACATATAAACAAATCTTTCTATTTCTCCCGACTCTTTTATATTCCTAGATTATTCTATAAAGAATTAAGAATTAGAAATTGATATCCTTACTATGCTTCGCTCAATGCTTAGTGGATTGTTTCCGTCGATGCAAAACGTAACCAGCCATTAGGCTTCATTGTATCCTCGAGGTTCATTTGTCAATAACTCTTTTACACACTATAATATACGTGGGGCGAATAAAACCTTAAAAAAAATAACATTGATACACTATTTGAAACTTTCGTTAATTTCTCATAAGTGTATTTTTTCACCATGCACCAACAATCCTTCCCTTGAAAAAGCCTAAGGTTGGATCCAGCAACCAAACCCATTTCGCTTTCCCTTTCCCTTTTGACCATTCTGAGTGAACAGTCTTTTTCATTTCCCCAAACGCAACGCAACGTTTTCAAGCAGCCAAGTCAACAACAATTAACCAAGCATCTCATTTCTCCAGTTGTCTTTACTGCCCACCACTCCATCCATCTATCATCTATGCATGATGCATGCAGGCATAGTATTCATCGGATTTGACGCACGACACGTGACATTACAATTATATGGTTTAATCTCTTGTTGGTGAGATCATTAGTGCCAACTGCAAATGCATTATTATAGTAGCAATAATAATACCAATAGCAATTAAGAGTGGTTTAAAGAAAGAGAAAAAAGATGATTGGTCGTGTGTGAATGAAAGTCTTATCGGATGAAAAAAGAAGCAAGGCAATAAGAAATTAAGTCAAATCTTTTATATACCCTAGTAGAACCAAAATCAAACACAATAAACAAGGATCGAGGGAGGTGGATGCTTTGCTGCATTAATAATTGTTTGCTTTAAAAGGTTGTGACGTGAGTGATGATTAGGCATTGATTAATTAAGTAAATTAGTATATAACAGCCTATTTTTGACATGTAATGAGGAAACTGAATCGAATTCTTCCATTTTTATATTTTAAAAACTTTATAGTGTAGAGTTCCTATGCTACTCAAACATGCAAGTAATATCCTAATGAATGACTAATTTTTAAATATGGCCATGTCATGTGCTGTACAACCATGCATAACAACAACACATGCACGTACTATCCAACTAAGGGGAGTCAAGCATGAGTTAAAATTGTCGTAAGTAACATAAATAAGTTGACGAGGTTAGTAAGTGACAGAAAAAGGGCGTAGCCATTGGTAAAAGAAACACAGCCCACAGGCCCAATCCATGTAAGATGAGACAGAAGGGGTCACAGAATCCAAGGAAACGGCTGGGTGAGTGTATGAGTGCCCGAGGAGGAGAAAGGGCAGGGAGTGAGAAAGAGAGTTAGTTCGGGTTTGGGTTGAACTGAAAGGGGTTTTAACTTTAAGGCTTAAGCGGTGTGGTGTGTCTTCAAGTGTCATGCTCTGACGCTGCTCGTGCATGCACTCACTCTTTTCTCTCTCACAAAACATAAACATAGGCACGTTTTCTTTGGGTTCCTTTTTTTTTAATTCTAAATTTATGTGTAGTTGTAGTAGTAACTATAGCAATAACAAAGCATAATTACATCTACCACCGCCGTTACGCTTCTCTTCTCTTCTCTTTGTTTTGTTCACTCGTCCACTTCTTGCTGGTTGACTCCCTCCTCCTCCTCCTTCTTCTTGTTCATTCCAAGTGAAGTGGGTTGCTTCTCTGAATGACTGATTTGTTGTGAGTTGAACGAGGTCAGCTTCCTTTTAATGTTATCATCATGCTTTTTTTTTTCTTTTTGGAAATATTCGATATATGTTGTGCATGGGGGTGTTCCATTGATGAAATTATAATTGGACTCATGAATGACTTTGAAAGGGGATTTGATTTTGATTTTTGATTTTTGATTTTGATTTTGATTTGAGCAGCTTGTGCTGGATGGGGTCCAAGATTTGCATGAATTCCTCCTGTGGAGCTGCCACCAGCAATGAATGGAAGAAGGGTTGGCCTTTGCGATCTGGTGGTTTTGCTCATCTCTGCTACCCCTGCGGGTACTCCAATCTTCATAGTTCTATCAGTTCCACATTTTGGGTTTTGGGTTTCAAATTTAACGCTTTCCTTGCTACTAGTACTACAATTTTGGATTTATTTTATCACCCTTATTGCTTTACGTTTTTCAAAATCTCACAGGTACTTTCACCCTTTTTTCAGAAATTTATCAAAACAAGTATTAATTTTATAGATCGTATAAGTACCTGTGAGATTTTGCGCTTAATCTGGTGTTCAAAAACATATATGTCATTTAACCATTCAAAACTGCACTTCATTAGTGGTCTTCTAAATTTCGAGTCATTATTGCGAAAAGCTGTAGAATACGCATCATCAATGTACCTAAATTAAGTGCTGATACTGCTAAAATAGATCAGGAGCTGCATGGAATTCCCCTCCTCTCAGACGGTGTGCATTGGTGCATGATATTCTACTTCCAATAGAGACTCTTAGATTTTTTTTTCCTGAACTATTAAGGCGATAGTGTTGTTTTATTCATGTATTAACTGTTTAATTCTATTGATTTTCAATGCTTTCTCTTTTCTTTTCTTTTTTTTTTTTGTCTTCTGACTTCTGTGCTTAAGCTCTGCCTACGAGGATGGCGTCTATTGTGATACATTCCACTTGGAGGAATCTGGCTGGAGGGAGTGCCGAATATGCGGCAATGTAAGCTGATAATCGTGCTGATCTTATTATAGTTCAATCAATAATCAATTGTCTATCATTTTTAAGTAATTAAACTTGATATGGCAGCATCTTCACTGTGGGTGCATAGCCTCCAATTATCTGCTTGAACTCCTAGATTATGGTGGTGTTGGGTGTATCAGCTGCGCAAAGAGCTCCCGACTTCATTCAGTTAAAAGAATTCAGGTACTTTTTTCTGTCACTCCTCACCTGATTTCTTCTTTTGATGTTTAACATGAATTTTCGTTTCAGTCAAACGTATATGGTAACCCTGGTTTGAGATCATAGGAAAAAGTTTATGCTTCTTTACACCAACGTAGCTCTTCTGCTAGCCTTTTATTTTTTAATCTTTTGCTTCATTTGTAGTGATGCTCTCAGTTGTAGCACCGAAGTCCATGGAAAATAGGATCTAGGAACCAATATTTTAACAATTGAAATGGCACATTAAGTAATTTGGTCTTTGGACTATTTATTGGTTGTGTTCTTGTTGCTTCCTACTGTTATTTTACCTTTTGTGATGCAGACACATGGTGATGAAATCCCTGAAGGAGTTGGAGCAGTGCCAATGAATAATGCTGGACCCAGTGCTGTTGAAGGTAAAGCAGTTAGTGATCATGTTGATGAGAGAACACTTGCACCATTGTGCAAATCCATGGAGGCTAATGAATGCAACCTCTTGCCTCAATCTCAGAGAGGTGATGCAAATGCATCTCTTGGGCAACACAGAGGAGAGGAAGTCATATGCCCCACTGAGAAAGTAGGTGCTGGGTTTTCAAATGCTACACAACCATATGTCCGACCAGCTAACTTTGCAAAATTAGACAATGCTAGACCAGCTTTGGACTTTAGAGATATTCAGGATTCACTTCCACAACCTTATTTGAGCATGTCTTTGGGAGGATCTTCTGCCAATCCCAATTTTTTACTGCCTTTTTCCAGTGGGCTAGCTGATGGAAAAGAACCGAGCAAAACATGGTCCTCTTTTCAACAAGGGCAGCAATCTCGTCGCATATTGCCCAAACCCTCTAAAAATGGTCTAACAACAAGTTCAGAACTGAATAAAGGCATCATTCCTCAGGCACGTATCACAAGGCCACCAGTTGAGGGACGTGGGAAAAATCATTTACTTCCTCGGTATTGGCCCAGGATTACTGACCAAGAGCTACAGAAACTATCGGGAGAGTATCCACGATTGTTAGCTTAAGTTTCTAAATTCTGGTTTTTCTAGAATGATTTATATATGTAGTTTTTGTTAACTCTGTTGGTTCAAATTTGTTGTTCACCTTAAGTTGCAAATTTGAAGTTTAAAATCTACCATTGTGCCACTGTTTGAGAAGGTTCTCAGTGCCAGTGATGCTGGTCGAATTGGTCGATTAGTGCTCCCAAAAGCATGTGCTGAAGTAAGTTTTTCAATATACTCACTTTCATGCCTTTTCCTTGCACCCCACCCTCTGCAACAAAGTCTCCCTATCTACCCTTCATTCTTGTCCTGGCATTGCATTTGTATGAACTAGAAATCAATGCAGGCATATTTTCCTCCAATTTCACAATCAGAAGGCCTTCCTCTAAGGATTCAAGATGTAAATGGGAAAGAATGGACATTTCAGTTCAGATTTTGGCCAAATAACAATAGTAGGATGTATGTTTTGGAGGGTGTTACTCCTTGTATCCAGTCCATGCAACTACGAGCAGGCGATACTGGTATAATCTGTTACTTTACTGCTAAGAGCATGATGTATAATCTTGCTTGATATCTATGCTATTGTTCCTTATTTGATTTTGTATTGATAATTTTATTGTGATAGAAAAGGAATCCTTTTAATGGTGCTCTGTACAGAATAGCTCAGTGGTTTTGTAGTGGGAATAATTCTATGTCTAATGAAACAACTACCCCAAGAATTAGAACTTGAATGCAATTTGCTTGGTGAAATGTACCTCTAGGTTAGAGGTCTGAGAACAAAAAGAGAATGGTTCAAGCCTTAAGAGTGATCACTTTATGCACTTCTATTATGTGTCTTTATCTGAAAATGTTAAAAGAATTTTTTCTTTAAAGGATCTCAGCTGTGGAGGCTATAACTAGGAACTGTCCCTTTATGATTCTTAAAGGGATAAAACCCCTCCGTCACTTCGGTTTCTCTATATGGACCGTAATCTCTTGTAGGTGTCTGAATCTGTTGTTTTTATGCTGTGTCTAGAGTTAGTTTCCTTGACTCCAATTAATAGCTTGGATGTCCCTTCTATGTCTTTAGGTATTACATCCTATTTGAGGAACTTTATTTTTTCCTCATGGTACATGCATAGCTATGAAAGTTATAACATTACTCTCCATCTATATTCATTTTGTAATAGTTATTTATGATGTGAAACAGGAAAAGAAAACACTAGATTTCTCCAGTAAGGTTGTGTGAAATTCTTTTCGATTAGAACTGAAGAGCAAAACTAGTACTTGCTTATTCTTTTCCTCCTGCTTTGCATTTTTTTGTGTGCTCCATGGTTTTGGATTGTTTGTTTCACTTTATATGTCAGCTTCCTTGTGTGAAATTTTAGTAATTTTTGAGATCTTTAGTGCATTTATGTATCCTCTTTCCTTGATAATCTGATAGCTTTATAATGCTAGTGGGAAGTCAACTTGCATTGCAGACCTAAAGTTTTCTTTCTCTTATTTACTAGTAATAATTTTTTTTCTCCCGTTGCAGTTACATTTAGTCGAATAGATCCTGGGGGTAAACTTGTTATGGGGTTCCGGAAGGCGGCAAACTCTGAGACACAGGTCAAGCTCCATGCAAACCTTTTTGGAATCATTATGAAGATTTTCAAACTTAATTGAGTATTTGTCTACAGTGAGTGCTTACTCTGGTCTTTTTCAGACCCCAAAAGGAGGAAAGGATCTTCTTGGAAATGCTTTGTCTGAACATTTTGGTTTACCTGATGGAAATATTAGTCGCAGTAGAGATGAGAACCATGGAGTCAGGGCAAATGAGAATTCCGTGCATCAACTAGCAATGAATGCAGAGAAGAAGAAGACTAGAAATATTGGATCCAAAAGTAAGAGGTTGCTGATGCATAGTGTAGATGCATTGGAGTTAAGGCTTACATGGGAAGAAGCACAGGACTTGCTTCGTCCACCCCCAAGTGTCAGGCCTAGCATCGTGACTATTGAGGACCATGAATTTGAAGAATATGATGTATGTAGCAATCACTTTTTTCCTTTTGTTATAACAATGCCGTGATGATTTGTTGATGCAAATTCATATATACCATGTTTATTTGAAGTTTGTGATCAATGCTGTTTGTTTGTTTAGGAACCCCCTGTTTTTGGAAAGAGGACTATATTTGGTGCGTGGCCATCTGGGTAAGCCTACATGACACATTTCTCTGTATTTTCTCATTTGTCATTGGAAAAATTGGCAGTTGATGATGTTATAATGTGGTTCTAGTATTTGTCTTTGTTTTGCCATTGTTCATAGATCATGCAAGATTATGGTTAGGGCATCTGCAAAAGGGTCTGAACTGTAAAAGATTATTTGAACATGTTCTATAGCAGTCTTGCTTCTGCTAGCAGAAGTCTTAAGTTCTGGAGCTAGCTCCTGTTTGTGAATGCTGACAATGTTTCAAAGCATTAAAATCCTTCTGTAGGTTGGTCAAACTTTCAGTTTGGAAAACTTTGGTTTTATACCCATGCTCTGATCTGTTGTCTCTCTAAACCGTTTGTTATGCAGTCTCTTTTGAACATAACTGCGACTTTCCAGTTTCCTTCTTTTACTTCAATTATTGAAACTTTTTCTTGCTTTTGGAATGATACCAGTTTACCATGAATTCTAGTTCCATAGATGCTGGAACAACTTTTAAGATTTCACATTGCTGCATATTTGGTAAAGAACATATTTGTATAGCTTCTTTTCTTCTATATTTGTTTAACCGGAATATATGAGGATTGTCTGTAGGGAACAGGAGCAATGGGCCCAGTGCGATGATTGCTCCAAATGGCGAAGGTTACCCGTCGATGTTCTCCTCCCTTCAAAGTGGACATGTTCTGATAATGTTTGGGATTCTAGCAGGTGCGACATTTTGTTTTATTTTTTTTAACGAGATTGCTACTATTGAGGGACCATTTTGTGGGATGAAACGTTAGTCTAGATGTTTATGCTTTGCTGATTGAGTAATGTGTTCCTAGGTGTGCATGTTCTGCACCAGAGGAGATCGGCCCAAAGGAACTGGAGAATATTCTCAAAGTGGGTACAGGTAGGGCAATATTCCAGAAGAGGTTCTGTGGCACATTATTTAGGATAATTTTAGGAAAACAAAGTAGGTTTTCTTTCTACAGGAAGATGGTTTCAGAACGTTTCGTATACTGTAAATGATCCTTTATTCATGTGTTAATGCCACATTAGTTTTGCACACATTTGAGCAAGTAGACATATGCATTCTTTGTATCCCGTTATACTTGACTAGCTACAGACTGTATTTTTTTTTTTTTTTTGGTGTATGTGTGACAGTGCTGCATTATTTTCATCATTTGGCATGAATAAATGTGCCATGCGCTACATAGACACTCATACATGCACACACATATATGCATATATATATGCGTGTATATATATTTCAGCCCTTATAGCTGGTGTCCTATTTGACTTTCATTATACTTCTTGACTACTATCACCACTTGAAACCTTTTCCCAGATTTGAAGAAGACAAAAGTTCAAGAAAGCCCTAAGGTAGCCCCAGAAACTGAACCTACAGGCTTGGATGCTCTGGCAAGCGCTGCAGTTCTAGGTGACAAAATGGGTGATGTGGGGGAGTCTTCAGTTGGAGCTACAACAAAACATCCTAGACACCGTCCTGGTTGTACCTGCATTGTGTGCATTCAGCCTCCAAGTGGGAAGGGAAAGCACAAAGCGAATTGCACCTGTAATGTGTGCTTGACAGTAAAGCGCCGGTTTAAAACACTCATGCTACGGAAGAAGAAACGCCAATCAGAACGTGAAGCAGAAATTTCCGAAAGGGATAATAAGAAGCAAATGGATGAAACAGAGCTGAAGGACACAAGAAACGATCATTCAGAAAATGAAGGAAGTCGAAGCAGAATTGAAGGTGAGGTAGCAGAGGCCAGCACTGGAGAAATAGACCTGAATTGTCACCCCATTCGTGAAGATGTGCAACTTGAAGGAGGATTGAATATGATGAGTTTTGTTGAAGCTACCAGCTTGCCAGTAGAAAACTACATTAAGCAAAATGGAATTGAAAGCTTAAAGACTGAGCAACAGCAACAGGGTAGCCTTGGGTCCCATTTTCAGTCAAAAGCTAATAGAGAGAATGAGAGACCCCTCTCTGATGAAGAGTTTCTTGCATCTGTAGGATGGGAGCGTGTAGGGCATAAGGAGCCCAGCTTGGAGAGAAATAGTCTTCAATGAAAATGTCCTTGGCAGATTTGCTGCTCTTTTTCTTTTTTTTTTTTCCCTTTCCTTTTACAGGTATATTAGTTCTGTAGGTGTTATCCTCACATCTTCAAACACACACACACTGCGATAACCTTTGTTAAGCTGGTTACCTTTATACCAAGTAAATGGGGCGCCTCTTTGTCTTTGTCTCTGTCTGTTTCTTTCCACATTTATTATGGCAGGCTAAGGCTCGGGCTGTCTTGTTATCCATACATTCTGCTGGTGCTAGGTGGTGGCCGTGATTTGGTTTATCAATCATCTATATTTATAAGTAACGATAGAAACAAGTTGAATTCACTAAAACAGAACATAACATATTAAATTTATTCAAATGTAATCGGTTGGTTTAATTCCTTCTTTTTCCAGGTTGTTGCAGATCGAATAATTTAATCAGTGAATTGTATTCTTCTCCTTTTCCTGTTCTTTTGGTGGGGAAGGTCTTTTATCGATGGGTGGTGGGTGGTGGGTGACATAGGGCTGTAAATGAATTGAGTTTGAATGCATGGACTTCTATTCACGTTTGGATTTGTGTTTGTTTATTTAAAATTATGTGTTTATGTTCATTTGTTTAATATTAACATGTTCTTAAATATGTTCATGAATAATAAGTAAACAATAAATAAATAAATAAATATTATTTTTTTGATATAAAATAATTAGATATAAATATTAATAATTATATTATAAATAAAATACATACTGAACAAAATAATTTTATTAACATATGTTAATGGAACAAGAAATAAGTTTTAAATGATTTGTTAAATGAGTTTTAAACAAATATAAACAAACTTAATCATGAACATAAATGAATTGAATTGTTCTTATTTGTAAACAAGCCTCAAAATTTTATTTTTATTTATTTAATAAACGAAATGTTGATCAAAAGCTTTTTATTTACAATTCTATAAGTGCATTCAACTCTGAAGGAAAATAATAAAATAAAATACAAGGGGAATAAGTAATTCCTTCCCGATTCCTAAAACGAAAGGGTTTTGTTTTAATTGCTATGGTATTTGGTTTTAGACAATATCACAATATTTAACAACCAAACATCTTAATATAATAATACTAGGTTGAGTGTATTTAACATTATACTTAGCTTTTGCATTCAACATACCAAAATATGGAATGTGACATGCATGAGTGGTAATTAAGAGGGGAAGTTTCCGTTTACTTATCAACAAGTGCATGCATTTGCTTATAGTATATGTCTCACACCCTACTTTTAACTTTACTTCAATCCTTCACTAATTCTAACCATTGTTTGTGACAAATATATAATTTCATCTTTATTTGTTTATCTCTATATGAATATGTAGTCCGGCCTTCACCTGCTTCATTTTTATCTTCTCACATACATTATAGGTTAGGTTATTAAGTTTTTCATAAGTAGCTTTGTGAATGAATCATAGAGAAATGGGTGGTTAAGGTCACTAATGGTCTCCTCTCCAGTTCCATCATTATCAAACAAATTCATTAATCAAATCTCTCGATTTAGATCATGTCACGAACCTCTCAAATTAAATTCATTTACTCAAATTGAGTCAAGAAATCAACCTCAAAGTAAATATAAACATCAAAATCATGAAAAAAGATTAAATCTCTCAAACTAAACCCATGAATCATAAACCAAATAATATATGGCTTTCCTTGGTTCCAACACCACATTAAAATAATTGCAATCAAATGATAGATCAGTTTGGTGAGAATTGTGGTTTGATAATGAGGCTGAAGAACCTCACGCCAAAGTATAACATCGTCAAGTCCGGCCATGCATTTTATTAAATTAAATATACATACACGTCTCCATCTTCAATGAAACATTACAATAAACGCGCTTTCACCCCTTAATAACTTGGAACACTTCATTCCCCCACAAATCTCTCTCCCTTGTGCATCGAAGCAATTAAGAATCATCAACATCAGAATGGGAGATTTGGCCAAGGCCCGAGTGGAGCTTGAACAACTATATCTGGGGATCCCCGATGATTCTGTTAATCTCACTTTCCAGGACCTAGCTGACATGAAGCAAAAGGCAAGCGCATCTGATAACAAGAGAAGCACCAGCGCGATGGATCCCCTTCAGCAAGACAATACTCCAACTCCAAAACAATTAGGATCATCTTTGACCAAACTTCCCAGCCTTGATTTCAGCAGAGGCCTGCAAGGGACCAACCATCACCATAAACATTATGTTCAAGACACTGACAACTTTGATTCCCACATGGGAATGGATCACCATCGTGCCTGGAAGGATCAAACTCAACGAACTAGTCCCAGGGGTCATACGGAGTTTAGGCATGGGGTGTCCTACGATGACGTAAGCGTCATAAGCATGGCATCTAACTATCCGGAAAGAGGGCAAAGACGCCGCCCTGGGATTCCTCACTCCAACATATGCACCATCTGCAGTACTTACATATACATCTTCCGCCATCGATGCCTGGTAACCAAGATATTTAATTTCATATAGTTTGTGCAAAAGAAAAGCAACGGCTGCATGGCCGAGACACTATATGACTGGAAGCTGATGTTTAATGAATTTATGCAGTTAGGATATGGTCAATAAGTAGTCAGAAACTTTAATTTCTAGTTTAG
Organism: Gossypium anomalum; assembly: GCA_025698475.1. NCBI lineage: Eukaryota > Viridiplantae > Streptophyta > Magnoliopsida > Malvales > Malvaceae > Gossypium > Gossypium anomalum. The sequence goes on along the minus strand of CM046957.1, from coordinate 69,172,333 downwards.
AAACCAATTTCAAAAATATATATGCTACATATCTCTGTTTTTGAACAATTCAAGATTACCACTAGCTAGCATATATATGCAGGTTTGTGGAAGGGTGTACTGTAGGCAATGCGTATGTATTGGGATGGGAGAAATGGCAGAAGGCAGAAAGTGCGTTCTGTGTTTGGGAAGAAGATTCAGCCCAAGGTAACATAACATTTCCCCATGAAGAGTTAAGTTTTGGAGTGAATTATATAGATATATAGATGTGCAAACAATAAGAGAGAACGTTTTATGAGTGGTTGGATAGGTACATAAAAAGAGCAGGAAAGATGGGTTGCTGTTGGAGGTACCCGAGTATGGTGAAGCAAGCAGAGCTGAAGTGGGCAGAGAAAGGGCCTCGGAGAAGCGGGGAGAGAGCAGATGGGCGCAGTACCGTGACCCTGAGCATGATGTCAAGGTCAAGAAGCCCTCAAAGGACTCCAACCGGGACCAGGACCACGATGGCTACTACTACTAGCAGCACCCCATCTTTTGTCGCTACCTCACCTGCCTATTCCCCTTATTCTCATCACCACCTTCCCATCTAGTTTGCTATATTATTCTATTATTCTCCATTGAATATTTACTTGGTCAAAGCTGAACTAATTATTTTTGGTCTTTAAGCCTTCGTTTTATTGTTGCTTTGTTTCGTAATTCTTTCCATCCTATCGGAAATAGGATATTATGCATTAACTACTTTGTATTTTACCGTCCAAAGGAACTTGCAGGAAGCTGCTACGAAACAAAACTGTACCTACTACAGTGAAATCAATATAGCTATTTACAGGTGAAGCCAAACCCTCCTGATTTATACCCTAAGCTATACAAAAAGCTATAATTACAGAATCATTTATCTTTATATATGTGCTGGTTGCCATCTGCAATTGCATTGGGGGCCTTACCTGATTCAAGATAGCATAAATGTGTTGTAAAATGCTAGCTTCATTCCAACTCCAGCACCACCTTTTACCTTTGGTTTGCAGGCTGTGACCCAACTCTCATTTTTTCCTTTCATAATTGATTCATCTTTTTCGAATAACTACAGCATGCCTGCATAACCATTAATCCTTGCTCTACTTTTCCCAATCAAGGGGTCAGAAGGGCCACCTCTAAGTACCTCACAGGCAATTTTCCTAATACATATTCATTTATTTGCAATATTTTCAACACCCATCAGAGAACAATAAAATTTCCAATTCAACCAAACGAGGATATAAATGGTGTTTGCGGTCATGTCATGTTCAGTCGCATCGCTTTTATCGCTATAGCCATTATAATAGATGAATTTGTACGCTTTTAATAAAATATAATTCTAATTCTAAGCATAAAATTTTATTTTTAATAAAACGTTCTATAATATTTTTAATTTATGAAAAAGACAAACTTTCATCATTAACAATTTCTGAGTCTGCCTTAAATTTTATTTATCACAAGTTTGTTTTAATTATTATAGGATAGATTACACTTTTCTCGTAAACTATAGGTCACACTTTTAATTTTCTTTTAATTAAAATTAATAATGAAAAAAAGGAAAATCAGAAAGTCAATTTAATTCACCTCCATTTGAATCATTATTGTTAATTAAAAAAAAGATTATGTCTGTATTAATGTTTCTGTACTTGATTATGTTGGCCATTAAAATCAATTGATGAATTAATCATATAACAACATTTATTAACCCCATATTTAGTCCTCTATTTTTTTAATAAAAGTCATAAAAATTGTACGTATATATATATATAAAGATCATAAAAATTATGAAAAAATTATTAAAATTATATTTTAAAAAAATTATAAAAATCATAAGAGATTGTAAAAGATATAAACAATCATAAATATTATTAAAATATTTTATACAAACATATAAAAAGTTATAAAAACTATTGAATTTTAAATTAATTTTTTTTTTTTTTGTTGATTGTGTCTAGAGTAGTGTCCCGTTGCTGATCTCGAGCATCTCGAATCTCTTGATCCATTTGCAATTTTTCGATTATAGTATCGAATGCATCATTCGTCACACAACCAACATGGTTTTTCATGATAACCGGTGGCTTTTCACTACTATTATCACTTCCTTTGTTACTACGAGTATCACGAGTCATTGTGAAATCCTTAATAAAACACAATACTAAAGAAGGAAAAATTAAGCAAACATCACCGTTATGCACTTAGAAAAAAAAATTGCATTCTCAATAAGATAAGAATTAATCTTTTAAGTCTTTTAAAAGTGTTAATAAACAATTAATCAAAATGTATTAGAACCAAACTAACAAAGTAAACCAGTGGCACTAGGAGTCCAAAATCGACTAGACACTAAAAAATTGTGTTACATGGAGGAAGAAATGTGCAATATGCTTAAATCTACTAACATAGGAAACAATAAAATGTTAGAATGCATAAAGGAACAATAAAAAGCAAAAAACAAATGAAAACCTAAATCGGTGAAACCAAAAAATTGCTAAGCAACTTGACAAAATTCGTTCAAGATGTTCTCGATTTCTAAATTCACAAAATTTAAATTACAACATCCTCAAATAGTATAGATCTGATTTGGAAAGTTTTGGCATGAAATTTAATCTACAATTTTTTTAAAAAAAAAATTCTTTATTTTTCGAGGGATTTTTTTTTTCACTTTTTCGATATTTTTTTTGTGGGATTTTTTTTATATTCCAATAGGGTGCTAAAAATTAGTGAGTAAATTTTCAGGTAATTTGGAAAATGTTTTCCCACTAAAAAAATATTATTTTCTAAAAATATATATGGGTAAAAAATTACTTTGAGGCTATTTTGCTAGAAATTAGTTTATAAAAACTCAAAGAAAACCCAAAATGTCCAAGAAATTGATACCAAATAGTATGGATATGCGCGGAATAAGATCGCAAGTTTATCTAAGTTGCAGATTTGATTTAGGGATCTAGACGAATGAAAGGAAACTTGGAGTTCGCCTCAACCTAAAACGCAAACAATCCAAGTCAAAATTGAAAGGGTAACAACAAAAATCAAGTAATAACAGTACAAATAGACCGAATTAAGAACTAGGGTTCTTGAAGGAATCCAAGTCGATCAAGAAAATACTTGTTTTTGATGAATTCCAAACGAAATAAGGCTGTCAATTAAGTGAAAGCAAACAATTAAAACAAATTTGAAGACTTGAGGCTAAAATCCGAATGAAATCACAAGAAAAACTAAAAAGAAGGTTCGATCAATCAAAAACAATGAGTAACAAAAACAAATTAGAAATTGAATGAAAACAAATTAAAAGAAAACCTAACAACAAATAAAGGGAGGGACGACCAAAATGAGTCCAAGAATGAGCAGAATAAGGTTTCTTAGAAGAGAAGAAATCGTTCTTGGACTCTAAAGAAACCTTCAATCAAATCTGAAACAAAATAACAAAAATAGCTTAGTAGAATGAAAAATTAAGTCAAGCAAATTGTTTTGTAACAAAAGAATTCAAATAGCAAGAAAAACAAAGAACTCCTATTTTTGGATGTTTCCTGATGAGAAAAGATAGGAGAATGCCCTTCTTGATTGAAATAAGACTTGGAATTAAGGAAAATCAAAGATTAGATTCAAAGTAACAAGAACAAAATAGAAAAAAAAAAGAAGAGAGATGAAAAAGATGAACATGGGGTGTGGAAAGTCCTAAGAGCCTTGGAAACAAGATGAATTCACATCCTTCAGATTATAATTTTACTAACTCTGAAAACTTAAAAGAAAAATTCTTTAAAAGAAAAATTAAAGAGAGTTTTATTAACTCAAAAAGTGAATAAAGAATACAATGAAGTCACACCCTATTTAAATTTATAGCCTATCAACGCTTAACTAATCTCCTAAATGTAAGGAATGTGATAAATATGTCAAGTATAACAACTCCTCAACTAACTAACCAGCTAACTAACTAACTAATTAACATGTTGGTCCACTAATTAAGTAAAATTAAACAGAAAAATTAAAATGTTTTCAAATTGGGCCACTTTAACAGTTAGTCCTGATGTTCAACTAAGTCATTTTCCAAACTTTATGATGGGCTTGTGGATATCCCAATGAACCAATTTTCAAGAATTTGGACTTGTGACTCATTCGCTCTTAAAATTGGCTTATTTAAGCTTGTACATGTAATCCATCGCGCACCAACTTCAAGGTTCAATTTTTTAGATAAAAAAATTCTAAAATTTGAAACATTGATTTTCTTAATTCTTGAAATCACCCGAAATAGCAAAATTGGACTAAGATTCCATTTCTTGATTTTCTTGAAAACAAGAAAGTGAATCTTGATTTACTTTTATCCTTGTATGTGCTTCTAAGACCTTTGTAACAAAGTCTTCAAAAGTCTAGTTCAATCTTTCCTTAATTTGCTTTGTTTTTCCCTTTATTATTGAGCTTTGAGGTAAAGAAAGCCTATCACATCAATGGGTCTAAGGTTGGGCCCTGTGACTCACATCACCTTCTATTCATGATCTCATTGACTTGGTTTACGGAATTGGGTTCTAAAAGCGCATTTTTCAACACCGTAAAAAATCAGGTCATGACTATGTTTCTTTTTCATTAATCATGTAATACCAATGAGATGATATCATTTACGTTTAATTGGGATATGAATTCCACTATTGCGGAATGTTGCTACATCATGCAAAAGACGTATACCGAACGTACCAACTTTCGGTTCCTTATTTATTTGAAATCAAGCTTTCATTTATATCGAAGTATATGAGTCATGCATATATAGTCCATCATCCACTTGGGATTAAGATATATCACACTATGAATATCATAAGTGAATGAATTCATAAAGGGGTTTAGGATAAATTCAACTTGAATCCTGTTTAATGTATTGTTAGTCCAGACAATGACATCTATATCTCTATCTTTTGGAAGTCGTCCACTCTAATGCCCAAGACAAGACATCTCCCAAATTGGACTTGATAAACGATATAATAATCTTTCAATCAGTCTGTTCAATTTCAATTAGACTACAGGCTATTTAGAATATCTACTAATATAATTTATTTTCTTACATTATTATCTAATCACATAATGCAACTTAATATTAGTTAAACATTAGATCATCAATGAGTCAATATTTGCTTATATTTTTCTTTACATCCAAAACCATTAAAGACATATATAAATGATATTATTGTATAATGAAATTTTATTTAAATCAATTTATTCGAAAAATTACAAATATAAATTGACCAATATACTACACTAAGGGTATTAGATTCTAACACCATCATGATGGATCAAAATAAGAAAATAGGATTTATGAGTTTCAGAGATTAGTTAGAAAAGAGAATTTATAATTGGAGTTCCTATTTGTTATCTCAATGTGGTAAAGAAGTGTTCATTAAATTAGTTTTACAGGTGATATCGATTTGCCCGCACATGTTTTCTTTTTGCAAGGAGCTTGAAGCGATTACTAGTTAGTATTGGTTGCAAAATTCTGAGGAGAAACATGGATTGGTGTTTATAGTTTACCTTTTGCCTTGTAAAGGAAAATGAGCGCATGGGATTTTGTGATTTAAGCAAATTTACTCGGAAAACAAGGCTAGCAATGGATTGTGAATCCTAGTTCTCTTGTTGAACATGTTCTAAAAGCCAAATAATATGCAAATAGTAATTTTATGAGAGCAAGGTTAGGATCACAACCTTCGATGATATGGAAATGCATATGGAGTGGGGGTTTGCTGAATTTCGGTTTGAGGTGGAAAGCTGGAACAGGTAGCTGCATTTATATTTGGGAAGATAAAAGGCTCCTTAGAAGTGGGTGCAGCATGATTTAATCACCAAGGATTAGGAATTTGAACTGGGTGAGAGATTTGATTAATGAAGAAATCAAGATTTGCACCCTTTTTTTCACCTGGTAAGGTAAACCGTGTTCTTTGCATCCCTATTCCAATTAAATATCAAGGAGAGAAGCTTATCTTGAGGGGCAAGCATACTGGGCATTATAGGGTGCATAGTGAACACAATATATTGCTTCATGGGACTTTACAAACTACTCTCCCTAGTGCTTATAAAAACTTGTACAAAAGATTATGGAAAATTACATCCCCAACAAATATTAAAATCATCTTATGAAAAATTCGTACAAATTTTCTTGCCCCAAAATAAAATTTTGCATTAAGAGAGTGCTATCTCATCCTATATGCCGAAGACGTTCACTGAAAGTGGAAAACTCAAAGCACGTTTTTAGGGGTTATAAAAACTGCAAAAGGATTGTGGGTGAAACTTGGCATTGATCGTCGACATGACAACATGTAAAACAACAATGCAGAATGGTTAGTCAAATTGTTTGACAAATATCATCTTCTGAAACAAACTAAGATAGCAATCACAATTTGGGCTTTGCTGTGTTCTAGAAATAAACTCATACATGAAGGTAGTCCAAATAGCAGAGGAATCTTTAACTTTATTGTTGGCTACTTTAAATATATTGAACCATTGACAAATGTTTAGGATACTCTAATGGTCAGAGAAAAGGTGCACTGGTCCCTCCTGCTTTGGTGTTAGTGAAGGTGAACTTTGACATCTACTATATTCTGGAAAACAAAACATCAAGTACATGAGTTATAATAAGAGTTCAAGAGGGATTGTGCTAAGGGCTTGCTCTTACTTAAGCAGGAATATACCTACCCCTTTTGCTGTTAAAGCTTTGGCCACTCTACAAGCTGCACTTATTTGCCAAGGCCGTGGACTTTAGAAACATGGTGTTTGAAGGCCCTTTCAGATCCATCATTAGAAAGCTCGAGATTAGGGAGAATGATGATTCAAAGGGCAGTGCTTATGTATAGGTGCAAAACACATAAGTAATAATAATAACTTATTCCATCCTCCAACTATAAAAAAATCATTTTAGTTCTCCATTTAATTTTTCATCTCTTTTAGCTCTTAAACTTACGCTATTTATCAAATCACGGGAAAAATGAATATATATTCACTTTGTTGAGTATCTATTTTCTTTTTTTTATAATTGAGGTAGGGCTGGGGTTACTTAGGATTGAAACCAAACTCTCGTACCTACAACTTAATATTTTTACTACTAGGCAAAGACGTTGGCTTTAAGAGCATTCATTATTTTTACTATTTTTCAAACACCATGTAATGCTTCTCTACCCTTTTAATCGATGGTTTTTATTCAAATTTTTTTTCCATATGTGGATAGAAACATCCGATAATATTAATAGGTTGAAAGTTAAGGTGAGGCAAAGCTTGAATTGGTATTCATTCTAAAATTTTTAATCCTAATCATAAACACACTCTCATCCGGTCTCTTAGATGTATGTAATGGTAATGGATAGTGTAAATTTGAATATTTACGGATATTTAACTTATTTTTTCTGAATTTAGATTATGAATTTAAATATTCTGATTATTATCTGCATCGGATTTAAAGCGGATGCAGATATAACCTTTAGATACCCATTATCCAAATCTATTTTAATTTTACGAGTACAAGATTCAAATTCAAATAATGGATATTTGAATTTGTCTTACTTTTATGAATAACGTATTTGGATTTGATTATTGTACTCCATTATTCACTTATTTAAAAAAATAAAATACCTAATAAATTAAAAAATTTAGAGAATTCAATCTGAAGGATAATTTAATTAATTTTTATTTAATTCAAATAATAATACTTGAATTTCATAGAAATAATAAAGAAATTTGAATTTTAAAGAAATTTGTGAATATTTAGTTACTAGTAACTGCTGGATGGATTTGGATATTTGGGCTCACATCAAATGAAAACCCAAGTCGTAAAAAAAAAAAAAAAAAGATTCGGGATGTGTGCTTTGGGCTTATAAACCGTCCACGAAGGAAGACCTAATTAAAGGGCGAGAGTGATAGTTTATAGTTAAGCTGATGAAGTGCTGAATTAGAGTTTACTGTTGGAAGATTGAAATATTTACTCATAAATCGAAGTTTTAGTCTCTTAATAAATTGTCACACTTCGTATCAAAGTGGAAAAAATGATGATGGTTTCCGGCGGAAGCGTATTGAAGTACTCATCGGACAGTGTGGTAATTAAGTCTGCAAACGACCGCCGACTCTACAGGGTAATCCAGCTCTCCAACGGTCTCGTCGCTTTGTTGGTTCACGATCCCCAGATTTACCCCGACGGACTTCCTCAACCTTCTCATTTGCCAGATACGACTGAGCCTGAAGCTGAAGATGAAGATGAAGATGAAAGTGAAGATGAGGATGGAGATGGGAATGAAGATGAGGATGATGAAGAAGAAGACGAAGACGAAGATGAAGCCGACGCCGACAATGAGAAAGAGAAGACTGCTCAGACTAAAAAGGTTCGTCTTTTCTCCTCCTTTTATTGATTGAAGTCCAGACATTAGTTGATTCATCGATCGCGAATTTGGTCGCAGGCAGCGGCAGCAATGTGTGTAGGATTTGGCAGCTTCTCTGACCCTCCTGAGGCGCCGGGTCTTGCTCATTTTCTAGGTTTCGTTACTTACAGTTTTATTCACTTCCCATTCTGCTTAACTGCATTTCTGCTGTGCCTATATTCATGAAGTTTCTTTATTTCTTTGTAGAACACATGCTATTCATGGGTAGTACTGAATTTCCCGATGAAAACGAGGTCTGTTCATCCATAATCTTTCCTATTGCTATTCTAGATGCCTAACTTGTCATTCTTTTGCTAGCCTGTCAGAATTTAGAAATGATATTCACAATAAAAAATTTTTTGCTTGCTTCTTTTATTGTCAATTTAAACTGTTTTTTTTTCTTTTCTTATCCTACTTCTAAACGGTGTGTTTATTTTTAGTTGGTGATGTAATAATTGTTTGGCCTACCTCCATTGACACTTTTCTTTGCTAGTATGATAGTTACTTATCCAAACACGGAGGCTCATCAAATGCATATACTGAAGCTGAGCATACATGCTACCATTTTGAAGTTGAAAGAGAATTTCTCAAGGGTGCTTTGAGAAGGTAAATGGTTAAACTGTAAAGGGCAGAGCTTAGTTATTGAATTTTCTTTTTCCTTTTACTTTCCATTGCTTGATTCGAGCTTCACTATAGGGATTTTTAATGGAGTAATCGTTTGGTCTTTCATTGTTTATACTGATTCCTAAGTCATCAGAATTTTGGACTTATGTTGGTCTCTTGTCTTTACCAGATTTTCCCAATTTTTTATTTCACCCCTTGTGAAACTTGAAGCGATGGAGCGAGAGGTGCTTGCTGTGGATTCTGGTGTGCACGATTAATTTGAGTCTATATGTCTTCTTGCGCCCCCGCTTCTCTGCCTTTTCCCCCCTAAAATAGGAAAATAGTTTTTTTCTCGTCCTCTATTTACACTTGTTATTACATGTACTGATGGTATATTCATGATTTCTCAATGGAACTCTAATTTAAACAAAAATGGGATTGTAGAATTTAACCAGGTTTTGCAGAATGATAGTTGCCGCCTTCAGCAACTTCAGTGCCATACATCTGGAGATGGTCACCCTTTTAATAGATTCTCTTGGGGTGAGATTCTTGTCATTGTTCTCTCTTTGAATGATTTGTTTATGTCTACTGGCATGAAAAATGAGAAGTTTCCTTGTCTTAAATGGAAGGAAACAAGAAGAGCCTGGTTGATGCTGTTGACAAAGGGATTGATCTACGCAAACAAATACTAGAACTGTATAATGATTATTACCATGGCGGACTGATGAAGTTAGTGGTAATTGGTGGTGGTAAGTTACCTTCTTGTGATTCTCTAGATTTGTGGCCATTGTTTACTCTCTCTTTCTAGTCTCTGAGGGAAACAGTGCTTTTGACTTGGATGGAATTTATTTTCACTGCCTCTGTTTTCCCCCATTTCTGTCCAAAATTTTGTTTTATTTTTCATATCCATTTTACCTTGTTTAGACAGCTGATTTTTTAACTAATTTTTTTAAGTTTATAACTTTTCCATGAAAAGTTTAAACATACTTAAGCATTTTATTCTAATTTTTTGAAGGAATTTCAGTGCTTATTGTGCATATGTCAGTTGGAAGAAAATTATGATGTAATTGTTATCTAAATTATTTGTTTACATTCTTTAATAGCATAATCATGATAATACTTCTTGATGGTGCAGAGCCTTTGGATGTACTTCAGCAATGGGTTGTTGAATTATTTTCTGACGTCAGACAAGGTTCTCAAGGAAAGCCAGAGTTTAAGGTGAAAGGTCCTGTCTGGAGAGCTGGTAAACTTTACAGGTTAGAGGCAGTTAAGGATGTCCATATCCTTGAATTAAGGTGGGCACTGCCTTGTCTTTTGCAAGCATATCTGAAGAAACCAGAAGATTATCTGGCTCATCTTCTTGGCCATGGTATGTAATTCTGTGTTATCCTAATGCTTAAGTAGTAGGTTGCTCATGGAAATAATAATAACAAAGAAAAGGATGCATGTGCAAATATGAAGAAAATGTGAACTGTTCAGTGCCTTATAAGTAATAAGTTATTCTTGATTTGCCTGTGAATGTGGATGGTATTTTTCATTTGCTTCAATTTCTATGCTTATTCCCCATTATTGCTTCAATTTCCATGATTATACCTCCTTATTGCTTCAATTTCCGTGCCTTACAATAACTAATATGGTTGCTACTATTCCCTTCATGTTTAGAGCCATAGAAAAGATAAACAATGCTTCGATCTTAGTTTCATGTTTATTCCTTGAAGTTCTTTTCCTTGTTTTCTCTGTTCTCTTTTTATTGTTGGCTAATTCATTGAGACATATTTGTGCTTCTTAAACTTTGATGAAATTTTATATGGTTGGCATTGTGTACTAAAGTGCAAATGTAATATCTTTTTTCCCCTCCTTTTTCCAGAGGGCAAAGGAAGCCTGCATTACTTTCTCAAAGCTAAAGGATGGGTAACCTCTCTATCTGCTGGTGTTTCAGACGATGGAATGGAGCGATCCTCTGTTGCTTATATCTTTAGCATGTCCATCTATCTTACAGATTGTGGTTTGGGAAAGGTAGCATATATTGTTACATCTTCAAAGCAAATAACATTCTGTATAAAACTTCTCTTTCTTGTTTTTCATTTTATGCAGTATTACATATACTTCCATGTGGAATGTGCATGAAAAAACCATCTCAAATTCCGAGGATATTGGTTGGCTTTATCTTCCCCTTGTGTTGCCGTTAACGCTAGCTCAATCTTATAATAAATTGTACATAGTCAGTTACTGCTACTATGATTATTGCTGCATTTCTGTTTCTATATTGTACGTGCTTACATTAGTTAAGGCTGCTTCTTGAATTTTGTGTTTCTGCCCACAATTGTTAATGGTGCTTCATTTTTTCTTCGCAGATATTTGACATCATTGGTTATGTTTATCAATATCTTAAATTATTGCGTGAACTTTCCCCCCAAGAATGGATATTTAAGGAGCTGCAGGATATTGGAAACATGGACTTTCGTTTTGCTGAGGAAAAACCTCAGGATGATTATGCTGCAGGGCTTGCAGGTTCTTTCCTCTTGTTTTTCAAAATTTTAACTTGCATCTGTTGAAAAATTATGATTCATCTAAATTGCTTACATTAATGTCATTGCCATACTTGAATTTTCTTTTGGCTTGAAACTGGAAAAATAGTTTATATGGTGCTTATATGCATTGAAATTTGTTGATGTGCCTCGTGTAAATTAAACAAACTTACACTTACTGGTACATCCATATCATTTGTGAAGCAACAAATGTTAGCAGCTGGGAACACATTATATCGTTTGATCATTGTCTGGGTTAAGGGATAATTTTTATCGTCAATTTGATAAATATAGTAAGAAAGCTATATTTATTTCTAAATCTGGTATTTTGATGCTGCTCCTAGAGTATCTTTACAATGATTCTTCTTTTCACCATTAACCATTCCCTGTGTTTCTTTGTTGCAGAAAATTTGCTTGTTTATCCACCAGAACATGTTATCTATGGAGACTATGTCTTTGAGTTCTGGGATGAGGAAATGATAAGAAAGATTCTTGGTTTCTTCACTCCCAAAAACATGAGAGTTGATGTAGTATCAAAATTCTTCAAGTCACAAGGTACCGTGTTCTGTTCTGTTCTGTTTAGCCATCATATTATTATTGTTGTTGTTGTTGTTATTAGACTATCTATGTTTCTTGTTATAAGAGTCAGAAAAATTATTTAATTTGAAGCTATAAAACTTTCTTCAATTTGCAGCTACATGGTTAGATTATTATGGTTGGATTGCATCTTTTACATTGTGAATTTCCACCATTAGCATGTTTCTTATGTTATGGTGATTCTGCTCAGCTAAAATGTGTATAATTGCTTCTAATCGATATAATATACTGATAATTGTAGGAAAGCAACTAAGCTTTGTATACTCTCTTTTTTTGCAGATGTCCAGTTGGAGCCCTGGTTTGAATCACATTATTCTGAGGAAGAAATTTCTTCATCTTTGATGGAATTATGGGAAGATCCCCCAGAAATTGATGTTTCATTGCATCTGCCTTTGAAAAATGAGTTCATTCCATGTGATTTCTCCATTCGAGCTGACACTGCAGAAATCAATTCTGCAAATGAAACGTTGCCTATATGCATTTTTGATGAACCATTGATGAAGTTCTGGTACAAGCTTGATCGTACTTTCAAACTTCCTCGGGCAAATACATATTTTCGGATTAATCTAAAAGGGGCATACTGTACTTTGAAGAGTTGTTTGTTGACTGAACTTTATATTCACCTCCTTAAGGATGAGCTCAATGAGATTATATATCAGGTTGATTACTTATCATTTATCATTTTGAACTTTTCTGTTAGTAATTGATCATGTTTTTATTGAAATTTGTTGCATGGAATCTTGAAATGTTAACTTGTTCTTAAACTACTTAAGCATGTTTTTTTAGGTGAGTATTTTGCTGGCCTTAGGACATTTATTACTGGATCGGTGGATCTACTTGTAGTATCTTGTTTTTCAATTTGATTTCTTAAACAGAAATATTAATAATATTTGCATGGCTCAAAAGTATTTGTGAAATACGTGTTTTAGAATCTTTGAATTTGAGGGTATATTATAATCACTATTAGTAGTCAATAGTACAGCTGAACCATCTACATTTCTGTATTAAGCTGTCTTTGCGGCACCAATTTAATAAGTAATGTACACTGATGAATCTCCTACCGACATTTTTGTTGAGTTGTTGACTAATAATCTCTCCTTAAAAATTTCCTTCTCCCGCTGTATTATTTTGCATGGTTTCTAAACATAGTCATAATTTGTTTTCATTTTCTTTCTAACTCTATGTTAGGTTTGTTCTTGCATTTGTTGTTGAAATTTGAATGTGATTAGATTTTTATTTCCAGGCCAGTATTGCCAAGCTTGAAACTTCAGTGGCAATGTACAGTGACAAGTTAGAGCTGAAGCTTTTTGGATTCAATGATAAGCTTCCTGTTCTCTTGGGAAAAATTTTGGCAATCGCAAACTCTTTTTTGCCTACAGATGACCGTTTTAAGGTACACACATCTCCTCAAATTGTGATGTGTTTGATGTACATTTAATATGGCTGTCAATCTTTGGGAAAAGAGCAAAGTGCCGTTTGATTAAGATTGGCACCTTAAAGATTGACTCTGAACTAATCTATTTTCTTACTATCTAGAGGAAAAGGTTATCAATTAATTCTAGTATTCGCTTACCTATTGATAATTTAATTGGTTCTTATAGATCTCTTGAGGTCTTTTGCTGTGTTTTATAATTTGACTCTTTATTGGACAGGTTATTAAGGAGAACATGGAGAGAACTTTAAGAAACTCCAACATGAAGCCTCTAAATCACTCATCCTACTTGAGACTGCAGATTTTATGCAAGAGTTTTTATGATGTTGACGAGAAGCTTTCTTCTCTAAATGACATTTCTCTATCCGATTTGAGGGCCTTTATTCCTGAGCTCCGTTCCCAGGTAACACCGACACATGGTGTTTGGGTTTTGGCAAGTTCATAAGATTGTTTTCTTCCATCAGCTTAAATTTTCTTTTGATTGGGTGAACTTTCTTGTATTTTCTTTTTTGCCCAAAATATTCTTGTAGTTAATGATCTCTAGATTGGATAAAGTATCATTAACTTTCTTATTTGGAATGCATTGTATGCTTACACTTAAATCACCTCTGAAAGTGGGAAGTGGTTGTTCTAAGAAGAGTTATTTTCCCATTTGAATCTTAAATGTAATTTATGTATTATTCTTTTTACAATATGCACACATGAATGGAGCCAAAACATTTTAAAGAAAACGTAAAAATACAATTAGTCTTCCCACCTTTGATGCATTTACTATGAAATTAGAACGACAGATTCCAAAAGTTGATTGTTTTGCTACTTCTTGATGTTTCATGATACTGTTGATAGGAACATGAATCGATTAATTCAATCTTTGGGTTTATTTTTTGATAGTTACTCCTGTTTACTTCTTAAAGGACATTTGTTTGAGTTTGTTTAAATTCTAACTGCATATGTTGGACAGATTTATATTGAGGGCCTTTTCCATGGTAATTTGTTAGAAAAAGAAGTAGTTGACATATCAAATATCTTCAAAAGCAACTTTTCTGTACAAACGATGCCAGTCACAATGAGACATAAGGAGCAAGTGATATGTTTTCCCTCTGGTGCCAACTTTGTGAGAGATGTCAGTGTAAAGAATAAGTCTGAAACGAACTCAGTGCTTGAGGTAAATGATGATGGTCAGTTTCTCTATGAAATATCAGTTAGATATCTTCTTTGCTTATTAATGCTTTATGCTATTATTGTTTACATCATTTGGCCTTGCGTTGCAGCTTTATTTCCAAATTGAGCCAGAAGCAGGGGTGGAAGCAGTAAAAATGAAGGCTTTGATAGATCTCTTTGATGAAATTGTGGAAGAACCGCTTTTTAATCAGCTAAGGTATTTTTCTGAGGCTGAAAGTCTGAAAATGTGCTAATCAATCTTTGATACTGCTAGCCTGTCTTAGGTGTTCGAGCACATAAGCATACCAAAATTGGCAAATTAAGTGAAAAATTTTCCTTGTCTTTTGGGGAAAGCTGGTTGATTGAAATTCATTTGATCTTTTTCCAGTTTGTAAAAAAGGGTTGTCCTGATTCTGTGGAGGCTGCAGTCATGCCTTGTTTGAGATCTTTATTGTCTAGGTTGCGCTAGTTACGTACTAAAATCTGTTTGTATGCGTGTGTAAATTGAATGTGATAGCATGCCATTTCATATATATTTCCCTTTATTTTTTGGTCAATGCTAAGTTGAAAAATTAAAATGAGTTATCTAATTGTTTATTCAATTTGGAATATAGGACAAAGGAGCAACTTGGTTATGTTGTTGAATGTAGCCCACGAGTTACCTATCGGGTTTATGGCTTTTGTTTCTGTATTCAGTCTTCCAAGTATAGCCCGGTTTACTTGCAGGAGAGAACAGACAACTTCATAAACAGCTTGGCAGATTTGTTGGTCAGTGTTGAGTCAGCTATCTTTTCATTGCACGCTCTGCTGTATTCGTTATGTTATCTTTTAATAAAAACGTTGTTTGTCTGTTTTTACTTGTTAATGCATTGCAGGCAGGCCTTGATGATGAATCGTTTGAGAGTTATAGGAGTGGACTAACAGCTAAGCTGCTGGAAAAAGATCCATCCCTCTTATATGAAACCAATCGCCTTTGGAATCAGATTGTTGATAATAGGTACTATCCGTATGGTACTTTGGTTGGTGAAACATGATTTTCCGTTTCTAAGCGCTAAAATTTTATATTTAGGTCAATAAGTAGAAGTCGAAGAGGAAAGAATTATTCGGTTTGTGGCATTACAACTATTATATGACAACCTTGTGCAGGGTAGGTGGTAGTCATGTTAGTCCATTTTGGCTGTTAAGTTGGCTATTCTCCTCACCAAGCCTATTGCTTTTGTTTCTCTTTTGCGTTGGTTCAGTAGATGAATCAGTTGAGTGGAGAATATTATTGAGGGTTTTACTGGTGTGAGATGTGTATATATTATATGTAAAATAGCATTGTGCCTTCCTCTTCTCCTCCATGCTGTATGTTAACTGTTTGTTTATGGGGTCAACTGTCAGGTACATGTTTGACTTATCAAAGGCGGAAGCAGAGGAACTCAGAAGCATCCAAAAGGCAGACATTCTGTACTGGTATAAGACGTATTTGCAAGAACCATCTCCTAAATGTCGAAAACTTGCAGTTCGTGTATGGGGATGCAACACCGACATAAACGAGGGTGAAAGTGGAACAGATTGTTTGCAGCAGCAGCACATTAAAGACCTTGCAGCCTTCAAGATTGCATCCAAGTACTATCCGAGCCTTTGTTAAATGTAAAGCTAATTGCTGTTTGGGCGGAACCAAAAGAAAAGACAAATTACGCTGAAAAAGTATACAATTAATGATCGTATGGTCCACTGGCCGCTTGGACGATGAAAAGATGGCTGTGGGAACGACAACAACAACGATATTCAAAGGGATGTTGGTGTCAGACCAAATTGGTGGATTCATATAGTAGTATAGCATTTAAACCTATTTTAACATTAATTGGGTTATGTATTCTCATTAAATTTGGATTAATTGCAAAGATATGATACTTTGTGGTGATATTTTCAGTCCTGACATGGAAAATGAACGGAAGCGTGAGTGAAACACTCGCTGCATTTTACTTCCCAAGAAAAAAAAAAGAGATGACTTCATTTTTTTTCTCTCTTTGGTTAATTCACCTATATTATAGCAGTCATAAGCTCAAAAATTCAAAAACATTCTCTTTTATGTAGTCATTATTTATGAGCTCATTAAGTTACATCCCCCAAGATTTAGAGTGAACAAAGCATGGCTCCATCAAAGCCCTGTAGCCATGAACTCAAAAGGACTATCTAGGGGTCCGAAAATGGCCCATCATGGATAGGCTCGTAGTTCTCAAAAATCGACCTAAGGGAGCCACACTCAAAGAGTTGATTTCTCCACCTACGAGTTGTGGATTCAAATCCCCAGTCTCCCCCCAGATGGCAACAGTGGAAAATGACAAAATGAAAGCTTCAAATGGGGAGGTCACTTGAGGCTCAAAGTGGAAGTCTGTATTGACAAGCCTCTCAAAGTTGGGTTGGGTTCAAACCCAAAGGAAATTAGATTTAGGTATGACTAATATATGCTACTGTTGGGGTTGTCTCAGAAACTCATTTTACTGCCTTGGGTAAACAGTTTCAGTTCTCAGCAAATAACAAAGGAAAGAAGGGACGTTGTACCCCACGCAAGTCAAGAAAAATGTTGGTGAGATTGTCATAAAGCTGCCAACATCATTAAATGATTTTATTGTTGATATGGATAGGCGTCAGTCCTCTATCACTCTGCAGGGACCTTTAATACGAGCCTCAATAATCAAGCAAAAGATGATTGATTCGACCCAAGATTCTTTACTGAAACAACCCATCAAGACTCCAGGTTTTCCCCAAGCACTTGAAACAGGGGGAAATCCCATATTAAGGCCCAGGACATACCCAACTCTCAAGGATTCACCCAGTGACCTGCAAATGTTGGAGGCCACTAACTTAATAATTCTCACTACTCAACCAAAGCCAGATGACCCACTTTTTCTTTTTTGAATATAAAGACCCCTTAGGGTGTTTTATTAAAATTAGCTCTCAATGGCATCATTCAGTACGAATTTCTAAACCGAAAGAAATATCATTTGAGCTAGTGAGGCCCAAATGACTCAAGAAATTGGCAACGCTATTGCTTGACAGGCTAACTGGAAAAAGAAGAAGAATGAGCAAGAAAATAAACTATAGAGCTCATTAAGAATATGGCCGATTAGAGTCCAGTCCTCACTAAAATTATATAAACTACACATTACATGGTAACTGTCTAACTCAATAATAACTTAAAAAAAAAAATGATGATCCCTAGCAAAATGAATCCCATCGAGAATGGCATAGGCCTCGGCCATGGCCATGTCCGTCAGTCCAACCTCCAAGCATAAGCCCATCACAATCTTGCACCATAATGCCCACACCTGTTACTACCTCCCTGTCGTCCACAATAGTGTTCTGTCTTCACCTTCAGCGCATCTGTCTCGATTGTTATGCCTCCCAAAACCTTTATGCGAGCCTCTAGCATAGTCAAATGCAACAGGTGGAGGAGTGAGCTTTCCATGAATTACCTCATTATTGTTGATGTTCCAAATGTGCCAAAGAAGAACCAACAGACTCGTGAATGCAGTACAATCCAAAACTCTTATAGAATGCCCCAACCAATCAATACACCCGGAAGTATTAATTATCAATAAATTATGGTCCAAGTCTATCATAAAAAACTAGACAATCTCTTGGAGCATGGATAATGTCTTCTCTTTGTGTGCCACAACCATGCAACCAACTGAATTTTAGGAAATGTGGGGTTCTTCTAAACGAGTTTCCAATACCATCTATAAGAGCCAAAATCGAGTGATTTCAATTTAGTAAAATATATCCTCATTTTTAGTGTCTCCTGTTGGTAATGCAAAATAAGAAATATTTTTTTTAAAATATTGTTTGTTATAGAATATGTTTCAATTGATGAAAATCTTCTGATTATTGCGGAGAATCTTCTATTGTTTTTGAAAACTGACATTATTATTTTACCATTTTACCCCTTCTGAAAACAATATAAATATTAGGCTGTTTTACTCATTTTTCACAACATAGAAAAACAATAAAACTCAGTCATCTCTTTTCTCTCCTGTTCTTGCTCTCTAAAATTCTAGTGTTTTACTAAATTATATTAGTGCGATATTCTGTCTAGAACATTGAGTTTTAAGTGGGACCATTTGTAACCCCTTCAATCTTTCCTGGGAATTGAACATAATGTGGTTTACTCGAGTTTCTTCTAGTTTATTTCTCGACTTTTACGAGAAGGGCAATCCATTTGAGTTCCATCTTCCTCATTCAGGTGTACGGATTTGGAAGTACTTTGTCAACCTTGGGAGGGACGTCTATTTTTGATCACATTGATCAGGGCGAAATTGTTTCTAAGATAGTGGTTCTTCAATGACACAGTGATTGCTTTATTTATTACACTTAGTTTGGTTTCCTGTCAGTGTTAAAGATTTTGTTTGTAGTAGTATATTTCCAACAATTTAAAAGCGATTTATTTGCTACTGTTTGAACATGAGAATCGTTTTTGTTTCTCATTGCTAGAACCAATGAAGACTCCTACAAGCTATTTAGAAACCGAGTTTGGTAACGCGAGCTTGTAAGCTGAGTAGGGGGCTTTAAGGTGCTGGAATGCAGGTTTGGCTTTGTTGATTCAGATCTCGGGTGGTTTCACTCTGGCTTACTCATCCTAAGTTGAGAGTTGAGCCTATGAGACTTGATTGTAAACTCTTGGTATCTTGAATTCCTAAAGGGTCTTAGGGTTCGATCTAAGAAGAAAGGAAAAAAAAATAGACAACGAAGGAAAAATTGGATTTAAATATGTTGGTGTGATATTGAGGCAATCAATTTGAAGGCACCTGAGTAATGCAAGAGTGTGCCTAAATAACATTGGAATGGTTGCAAGCTCTATCTGTGTTGGCCAGTGGGCTATTAAGGTCAAGATTGGCTTGGAAGGCATAGCGAGCTTGAGTTTTAGTGGGTCAAAGGACCCTTGAGTTTGAGTTGGTTGGAGGACTATGAACGGATCACTGGATCCTTGTGTTTAGGATAGGGCTTACAATGCCTTTGTCCATAATGAGTTACCAATACATGAAATTTGTGGAGCAAGTCCAAACATCACAGGATTTTTAACCAAAGTAGACTACATGATTATCAAGTCCAAGAGCTTGAATAAGAGAACTAGTAGGAGGATATCTTGTTCAGGCAACCTATGAGATTGTGTGGGGAAAGAAGCCGGGTGATAGAGTTTACGTGAATGAGCATTAAAGTTTAAAATTGATATTGAGATCAACCTAGTTCGGTGATACCGCATGTGTTGTGATTGGCCAAGATGGCCACATCTAATGGGGTGACCATGGAGGGACCGAGAGGGCTTAAGTTGGGGATGACCAATGTGTCCAAATTTTCCATGTTGAGAACTTTAGTGTTAGGGTCGCAAGAGTGCGGCTGGTGCCACATCCAGAGGGATGCATTTTTAAGTATCAAAGGCATGGTAATATTCAGTCGACAAAGAGTCATACCATTAAGGGTTCCTTAAGGTTGTAACCTGATGATTATATGTTGTAGCATTGAATCCAAGTATTCGGTGGAAGAACGGGTATAGACAAGATTACACAAACGATTAAGATGATACTAAGTCCGATGCACATTGAATGGATCATAACCTTAAGCCATGAAGGCCTAAGATAGACTTGAGACTGAAATGTTAACTCACCGCAACAAGGTTACTAAAAGTGTGGCTTCATGTCAATGAGGGCATCACGTAGTAAGTTGGGGAAAGTGACATGGTTCGCCAGTTATTATGCTGCCAAGGTTAAACTTTCCCCAAATTGTTTTGAGTGAAATTAAAGTGCAATAACTTGAAAGTTGGAATTTTTTGGATACTGCAGTCCTAGAAAGATATTGTGATGTAAACTGGGTAACTTATAAATTTAACTTGCAAGTGGGTATGTCTTTATTTTAGATGGATCAACTATTTCTTGAAAGTATACTAAATAGACATGTATTGCTCACTCCACAATAGAATCATAGTTTAAAACTCTTGACTGGGCCAGACAAAGGCCGAGTGGCTCAAGAATCTAATTGCAAAAATTTCTTGATAAAGGAAAACTACACCTCATGTGTCCTTTTTATATGATTCAAGCCGCCATTTGTGCTGCTCAAACTCAGGCTTACAATGGCAAGAAAAAGCATATATGCATAAGACATGAATATGTGAGACACTTAATAAAAAATGAAGTACTTGCCATGAAGTATGTCATAGCTAACACCCAGCCCGGTAAGATATTGTCCTCTTTAGGTGCCCATGGCCCTCACGCTTTTGTTCTTGTGAGCACTCATACACCCCTAAAAGGCCTCTTTCCACTTAAGTGTTGCTACCCCTTTATATAGCCCAGGTCTCTCCCGTGTTTTGTCGATATGGGATTTGCCTAGGGTGTTACATTGATAAATTTCCCATCCCGGTAAAATATTGTTCGCTTTGGGCGCACATAGCCCTAATAACTTTGTTCTTGGGAGGGCTCATATACCTTCAAAAGACCTCTTTCCACTTAAGTGTTGCTACCCTTTTATATAACGCAGGTCTCTTCCATGCTTTGCCGACGTGAGATTTGCCTAGGGTGTTACAAAGTACATAAAATCTGAGAAGAACCTAATTGATCCACTAACCAAAGGGTTATGTAGGAAAATGGTTCTTGACTCGTCGAGGGGGATGGGTCTTCAACCCATTGGTTGAGGAATTCATGGTGGATACCCAACTTAGTCTTCTAAGTTCAATGTGGTCAAACGAAACCATGGAAAAACTCATAGTGTACATCTTTACCTATCCCTATGGCGCATAATGTACATGCATAAAGATAAGCTCAATGCTCTTAATGAGTTCATAGCCTAGAGTTTGGGTGATCCTAGTGAGACGGACTTGATGAATTCACCGACGTGTGAGGTTGAGTTTCTTGCACTTAATGAATTCATATCCCAAAGTTTGGGTGGTTCTATTGAGATGGACATGATGAATTCAATGAATTATAAAATTGAGAGGTTGAGCTTATTGAATGCTCTTAATGATTTCATAACCTTGATCCGGGTGGTCTATATTGATAGACTTGATGAAATCACTTGTGTAAGTGTGAAGGATTAGCCACCTTCTATAAAAGACGTTGGGTCATTTTTCTAGAGTACTTACCAACATCCCAAGGTATATTGGCTAAATTGTTAGTCTATCGCGAAACTCAATTGGAGCTGAAATTAGTCGTGTGTCATGAGTTACCTCTATCTTAACAAGTTCAATATTCATTCACTTTTTAAAAAGAAGAATCACTCATTTCATTACGTACTAGTTCAAATCCATAAAGTACTACTGCTTAAGCAGTTAATTTCTCTATTGCTCTTCTCATGTTTTACCTTTTCCCATGTTTACAAAATTTTTCAATTCTTTTACATTAGTAGGGAGAATGTTGGTAATGCAAAATTAGAAATATTTTTTCAAAATATTTTCAGTTTTAGAATATTTTTCAGTTGAAGAAAATCCTTTACTATTTTTGGAAATTGACACTGCTATTTTACCCTTTTTCCTTTTCTAAAAATAATATAAATAGCAGGCTATTCTACTCATTTACTCATTTTTCACACCACAAAAAAACAAGAAAACTCAATTCTCTCTTTTCTCTCATGTTCTTGCTCTCTAAAAATTATGGTGTTTTACTAAATTACACTAATGCGATATTCTATCTAGGAGATTGGGTTCTAAGCGGGATTATCTATGGCCCCTTCAATCCTTACTGGGAATTTTACACTTAGTTTGGTTTTCTGTCAGTGCTAATGGTTTTGTTTGCAGTAGTATATTTTCAACATCCCCAAACCCTTATTTCACTTGTCCTCATATTAACTGTTGGGATTAAAAGAACTACCATTAAACAAAAGCAACATTCTATCCAGTTTAACCAGGAGCCAACACTATACTCATCTTCACACCGCATAGTAGTGTACCAATGAGACAAGGTCATTCCATCTATGTCTGAACACTCTCACCTACAAGTAATGTAATAGCCCAAATTTTAGTAATGTCGAAAATAGTGGTTCGAGACCACCAAATCCAAAAAATGAACTCGTAGATTATATTATTTAATATTTATGAGCCAAATGTAGCTTTTAAAAGAATTTTGAAATAGTAAATTATATTTTATAAAGATTTATTTAGTCAAGAAATTGAGAAAAAAAATTATCGAGATCTCGGTGTTATAAAACAAGCCATAAATATTTTTATAAATATTTACGGAGTGTCAATAAGGTAGTATTAAAATTTCATTAAAAGATTTTAACGTTTGGGTGATTAATTAAATAAAAAGGACTAAATTGAAAAAGGTGTAAAAGTTGCTAGAAGGATTAAATAGCTCAATTGTCAAATGAGGAAGGACCTAAAGTGTAAATAATCCTAAAGGAGATATTTTGGGTGGCAATAGCTGAGAAAAATCAGGAAATGGGTGAAATAAGGGCAAATTTGAAAAAATTGCCAAAATTAGCTAAATAAAAATGAGACCAAATTGGAATATCTAGAATTCTCTTCATTTTTCTCTTCATTTTCATCAGATGAAAAACAGTCATGGAAGAGGGTTCAAGCTGGTTTTCATACTCTAGCTTCATGTAAGTTTAATTCTTGCTTTCTCCTTCAAAATTTCTAAGATTTTGGACTTTTACAATTGGGTCCAACTTACTATGTCATTAGTTTTTGATTCCATGGCTAATTTTTAAAGTTTCTATGGATGATTTCTGGAAGCATATGATGAATAAATATGGAATTGAAGCTTTAATTTTCATATATTATGATTTTATCAAGTAAAATTGATGGAAATTGATTTTAGGACCTAATTATGAAATAGTTTGGAATTAAGGTCTAGTGCTAAAGTTCTGATTTTCAGGGGTTATGAAGAAGTTTAAAAGGATAGACTAAAGTATTAATTGAGAAAAAATTAGCTCAATTGAGGGGTTAATTGAGCAAGGATTGAATTGTATAAACTGTGAAATTTGGGGTAAAATGGAAATTAACATTTTACATTAAAACTGTTTTGGACAGCAGCAGTAGTCTAAATTTGAAAAATCACCAAAAATTGTATAAATCGAATGAGAGGATGAATAAAATATTAAATTAAAGCTTATTGAGTCTAGTTTTTTTATAGAAGAAATGACGTAAGCAATGGAATTGTAAATCATGGGATATAATAAATTTTGTAAGACAAGGTCAGAATGATTTTGGGTTCCCCTGTTCTGAATTTGGAAAATCATAAAAAATTAGAAAAAAAAATAATTAGGGGCTTAAATTTATATGTTTAGAATCCTAAATTAGTCTATTTTCAATAGAAACAAATAGGAACATTATTCGAATCACGTACGAGAAGATAATTAATTTTTAGTGAAGAAGGGTCGGAACTGTCAAACAGCAGAACAAGGGTGATTTTAAAAAATAAACTGTACTTATTGGCTAAACAAAAAATTATAGAAATTTTATGGTAAGAATATATGTAAGTCTAGTTTCAGGAAAAATTAGTGGATCTTAATTTGGAGCTCCATAGATCAAGTTAAAAATAATTTAGTGACTATGACACAGATGGATAACTTTGGAATATAAATATAAGTAAACAGTGAAATTATAGATAATGTTACTTATAAGCGTGTTATATACATTAAGGATGTGGAATGGAGAGGAGGAGGAGGAGAAAAATATGTAAGTGACATATTCATAAATTAATCACATGCTCAATTATATTTGGTAAATGTTAAACTTTGTTAAAATGAAAAATGTTATAAATTCATGTTTGAATTAAATGTTATATATGTTAAAGAATAATTTGAATATTTGATATTACCTAATAAATGAATATCTGATATTGCTTAGTAAATGTCAAGCCAAATATAAAAAAAAAAATGTTATAAGTGGAACACGTGTGAAAGAATGTGGTAAGTATTTACATGGTTATTATTGAGCTTATTCACATGAATCTGTCATTTAAAATTGTGATAGACAGGAAGAAATAGTGAATGGCATGCTTATGTATGGTTATATGTATTTATCTGAAACACAAGAAAATGACGATTATATATATTTGATATATGGAGACTAGAGCTGATCATGGGGTCAAGCGTTCCGGCCCGCCGAAAGCCCACTTGAAAAATGGGAGAGTTTGGGTAAAAATATAGGCCCGAAAAATGGGCTTGGGCAAAAAAAGAGGCCCGTTTAGAAAATGGGACGGGCTCGGGTAAGATTTTTTTGGCCCGGGCCCGGCCCGAATTATATATTAATATATATTTTTTATTTTATTTTTAATTATTTTAAATTTTTAATGCAATTATTTTTTATTATATTGTTAATTTGTGTATTGTTTTAAGAATTGTTTTAGTATTATTTTTATTTGTTTTAATATTTATTTTTATGTTTTTAAATATATTTGATTTATTATATTTTTAAATTTTTTATTTAATGAAATAAGAAAAAAATTTAATATGGGTCAGGCCGAGCCTGGCTCTGGGCTTAGTAATTTTATTTCGGGCGGGCTTGGCAAAATTTTAGGCCCATATTTGGGCCGGGCGGGCCCGCCTAGTAGAAACGGGCCTAAAATTTTGTTTGAGCCCGCCCCAACCCGGCCCGCCCATGATCACCTCTAATGGAGACATGAGACTATAATATATGAACATGGAATATATTTTATAAATGTGTTTGTTCATAATTATTGAATTGTGCAACTCAAGTGTGCTATTTGTATAAAGATAGTATTTCAAATGATTTGATGAGTAAAGCTCCAATGTGAGATAGTCTGAAATCAATGCAAATTGTTATGAAAGCGTATTTAAAATACATAGATATGATTGTTATAATTTATGTGAATAAATGATGTGTAAAAGTATATTCATATGAGAAATTTAATGAAAGTTGAGCCCATACATGTTTCTTGATATTTATATGAATTATATGACTAACAATGTGATAAGAATAGGTATTAGGGCTCATGATCAATTCGAATTACTATGCTTTGCATAATTAT
The DNA here is from genome assembly GCA_025698475.1 of Gossypium anomalum. NCBI lineage: Eukaryota > Viridiplantae > Streptophyta > Magnoliopsida > Malvales > Malvaceae > Gossypium > Gossypium anomalum. The sequence goes on along the minus strand of CM046957.1, from coordinate 69,146,676 downwards.
GTTGAATGTAGAGAAGTGGTAAGTTAATTACCATGTTATACGAATTTATTAAATATTACATGTTTACTTTGTTTTACTTTTTTCCCCTAATTAATAATGATTCGATAAGCTCTGGTAATGCCTCGTACCCTATTTCGATGACGGATACGGGTAGGAGGTGTTACAAGTAAATTGGTCCTAACAAAAGATGATTAATCAACTTACTTCATACTCATGACATCTCCATTGAGGAAATATTTTGCACTAAGTACTTGAAAGCAGAGAGTATATGAGCTATTCATCAACCTCCATGATCAAGGCTAAGTTAAACAATTAAACGTCTCTGAAACCAAGCCCCCTATTACCTTAGGCATCATCATAGTATCCCAAGCCAATGTAGACCAACCATGGTCCTTGCTTTTCCTTGCCTATTTGAACCTACAAATGGCACTCACAATGGCATAAGTAGGCAAAGCTTGTAAAATTGATTTTATAAATATCTCTTTGACACCATAAAACAATAACCTTTTCCACCAGCTCTGGATCCTTTGGTGTATGCCAATGAATCTCTTAATTGCATTTATTTTATTTTTTCCCACAACTAATAGCAATTCCAAATGCAAATCTGGATCATTCACCATAATTACCTCCAAAATTGCATTAATTCCATTTTTTTATCACAGTGTTTTGACCAAAATATAGAAGAGACTTCTCAAGATTTACTTTCTCCAAAGCTATTCTCATAATTCGCTAGCTACTCCTCTACCTTTCTTGCTTTATCCTCTCTCTTATTATTATTATTATTATTATAAAGAGTTGGTTATCACTCGCAAAGAAACTATTATTCACTTTGACACTTGAACCCTTTTGATATTCTCATCATTTTGAGTAGGGATGAGCATTCGGTCGAATTGAGTGAAAAATTTTTGAATTTGTTGAGTTGACGAGTACTATTTTATTATTCTAACTTGATTTAATTTATTTTTTAGAATGGAGTCAATTAAAATGAAATTTGAGTCGAGTAAAATTAATTATATGAGCTAAATTAAAAAAATTAAACTAATCATATTGAAATCTTGTTGACAATATGATAAATTCCAAGTTAAAGAACATAAATATCATATATATTTAAGAACTTTCTTAAAAAAACAAAATAAAAAGAAAACGAGATAATTAGAATGATAAACTTGATTTAATAATTTACTTGTTTAAGGCTTCAAATTTATCATTTTAGATTTTCAAAAAGAAATCATAATTTAGCATTATATAATTTTAAGATTTTTAATTTTTTTAATTTATATATATTTATAAAGTTTTAAAAAAAACACTTTATAAATATTTTTATTATAAATATTTTATTGTCAAGTGGATGTCCATAAAAATCAAGATAAGTTTGACGTATTATAGGACTCTAATATTAATTAGAAGTAGATATTTATTTCATCTATACTTCTTATGTCTATAAATATAAACATTGGAGAAGTATTGTAAGCATCTTATTGATCGATAAAAAATACGTACTTCTCTTTTGCTCTCTCATTTCTTGTTTTTACTTTCGCTATTCTTTTATTTCATAACACGTTATTAGCACCATACTTGATTTTATTTTTCACTATTCTAAACACACCCATCCCTATTTTCTTTATTTTATTTAATAACTCAGATTTTTTTTTTTTTTTTTTTGAAAATCCACACCCCAAATCATTTCTATCTTTTTCTAACCACTTGCCAGTTGCCTTCATTAACTTTTTCTAACCTGGCAATAAAGCAATAGGATTCAATGCCACAACCTAAGCAATGTTTCAATTAACTTCCATCACTCGGCAACCCTAGAATTTTTATTGATACGCACCAAGATTTATAAATTCAAACAGTTTCTTGCCGTATAGAATTAAAGAAAGCCAAAATTAACGACAAAAAGTCTTGAAGTTGTGCAGAGATTTGCAAAAATGTTTTATATTACGATTATTGTTTTTTATTCTATGATTAACTTGCTTTATTTATACATTGTTAAAGATGTTGAAAGATTTAATATTAGAGTGGATCTTGATTCTTATTCTTTGATTTATCATTGTACAATTATTAGTAAAATTTTAGATCAGTAAGGAGCTTCGACATATTTTTTAATTGAGGTATGGTTGTGATTTTTTTTATTTAAACCTTATTGAATTATCTAGTTAGATTATTAAATATTGGTGGGTTCATAAGGTTTACTAATGAACCTTCATAACATATAATTTTCAAATGATTGTTTATAAAAAAAAAATTGTATAGTACCATGTTGCTTTATATTTGGGTACATATTCTTTTTTTCTTTTATCAAATGTTCTTTGGTTAAATATATATTGGTTGTCCTCAAACATAAGTTTTTTTTATATTGATTCTTTTTTAATAAAGAATATGTTGGGGCATTTAAAAGTTCATCCTACTAGATTTTATTGCATTCTCCGAAGCGAATGAAAGCATAAAAAAACTAAACGATATAATATATGTGACATAACAATAATCATAAAAAGTGTAAACATAGTAATAAATAAATAAATAACAATGAGAGTTCTCAAAATAATCCTTCAAAAGATAGAGATAACTTATGTTATCAATGGGATATGAAAGATTATTTGTCACATGTCTGTCGCATTGAAAGATCATTGATCCTTACAAGTAGAAAGTATTTATCTTAATTGGCATTGAAACAAACAAATATTAATGCAATATTAGGTAGTACAAAATTACAAGATTAAGTGGATACTACATTATCAATTTTTTTTTTTTTTTGTTTCAACCCTTCAGATACAATATTAATCAATTTCAACTTATCTTGTACCAACATATCCTAATTGGCATTAAAATATTGTTTCTTAATTGGCATTGTACCAATATATCTTTTGTGTATTCAACTTATCTTGTACCAACATATCTTAATTGGCATTAAAATATTGTTTCTTAATTGGCATTGTACCAATATATCTTTTGTGTAAGAATAAATTCAAAACTGTTCTAGAGTTCGATAAAGTTATTGTTTCTAGGAAATTTGTATTTGTTGGAAAGGGTTACTCATGTGATGGTATGTTCAAATTAAGAATCAATAATATGAATATTACTTTTGTCTATACTGTTGAACAAACTTCTTTTTTATGGCATGCTAGGCTAGGATATTTGAATTATCAATCTTTGAAATATATGTCCAAGCATGTTTATATATCTTATAAGAAAGGTCGTGCTGATAAATGTAAAATTTGTGTGACATCTAAAATGAATAAGAAACCTTTTCCAAAAGTAGAAAGAAATTCTAATTTATTAGATCTTGTTCATTTTGATATTAGTGAGTTGAATAGTGTGCTAACTAGAGGAGGAAAAAGATACTTTATAATGTTCATTGATGATTATTCTCAATTCACCTATGTTTTCTTGATTAAAACAAAGGAGGAAACCTTTAAGGAATTTAAAGAATTTAATACTCTGGTGGAAAATCAAAAGGAGAAGAAAAATTAAAATTCTTCAAAGTGATAGAGGTGTTGAATATTTTCCAGACTCATTATCTATATTCTGTGAAGAGAATGGAATAATTCATTAAAGAATGACACCATATGCACTCCAACAAAATGGTGTAGTCGAAAAAAAAGAAAAAGAATAGAACATTAGTGAATATGGTTAACAGTATGTTGTTAAATGTTAAGTTACTTAATAATATTTGGGGGTGAAACATTATTAACAAGATGCCATATTACTAATAGAATTTCATTAAAAAAGTTACAAGAATCACCATATGGATTATGAAATAATGGCAGAAAACCAAGTTTAAATTATTTGAAAGTGTGAAAGTGTATAGCTTATTATAAAGCACTTGATTCTCATCAAAAAAAATTAGGCCTTAGAAGTATAAAAAGTGTTTTTGTTGGTTATGTAAAAAAACTTTAAGGCTTATAGATTAATTGATTTAAAATGTAATGTTATTGTTGAATCCATACATATAGAATTCGTCGAAAATAAGTTTATTTCTAATAACATTGCTTATGGTGATTTTTTTTTTTTTTTTGATAATGTTGCTTGTGGTGAAAGAAATTATGATAATGTTGCTTGTGATAAAAGAAATGAGAAACAAATTGAATTGGCATCCTCAATTGGTAATAAAAGAAAAGAACCAATTGAACTAATGAGAAAATAACAACATCTACATTCTGACTGTATTTAGACTTTGTTTCTCCATATTCAATCATCTTCTTAGTTGAAGGAGATAAAACCAAATTGTTATACAAAACACCAATTCTTTTAAATTTAAGAGAAGATCTTAAGAATTTTAGTGAAACAATGGCTTCAAGAGATACATCTTTTTAGAAAGAGGTTGTAAATGATGAAATGAACTCAATGTTGTCCAATAATACATGAATCTTAGTTGATTTACCTAGAGGTTCTAAACCTATTGATTGTAAATGGGTGTGCAAAAGGAAATACAACACTAATGGTTTTATACAAACCTTTAAAGTAAGATTAGTTGTTGAATGTTTTAAAAAAAAGGAAGGCGTAGACTACTTTGATACTTATGCACTGATAGCGAGGATAACATCCATTAGAGTTCTTATGGCACTAGCTTATATTTATAAGTTGCATGTGCATAAAATGGATGTTAACAAAACTTTTCTAAATGGTGACTTAAATGAAGAAGTATATATGAAACAATCAAAAGGTTTTATACTTCCTGGAAATAAAAATAAAGTTTGCAAATTGGTTAAGTCATTGTATAGTTTGAAGCAAGCACCTAAATTGTAACACCCCTTGCTCGGTCCGATTGTCAGACCCGAATCACAAGGGATTACTATGTGAACTCACAAAACAATTACATACTTTAAACTATCGTGGCGGAACATACCGCGGACCAATAGGTGGCGGATCGTCTCGACGGATTATTTTTGTCATGCGCACAAATTCAGATGATTAAATTGTAGATTATTTTACGGATATCCCTAAGTCAAAAAGTAAGGTAGATATTCAATTTGAAGCATTTCTTGTGGATATTTTAAAATGGCGGACTGTTCTTATGGCGTGAACTTATCTGGCGAAATGATAATTCGCCACAATAGTTTACTCCATTACTTTTCCTTTTCTACGATCTTCTTTTGGCGAATTCAATTTTTTATTAACTAACATCATTGATCAGCTTATGAAACACATAAATCAGATCATTTCCATCACTCTAGCATTCCCTTAAACCTAACACTTAAACAATTAAGCTCTTTACTGCCATATCTATAGAAATTCTAAGATGGTTTATGTTTTCATTTTAGTTGTTGTTTGTCTAACACATTTTCATTTTACCAATTAAACCTCTTTTCCATATCTTTTTATCGAATCTAAACATTTAATGCCAAATTTTTCAAGCATTCAACCATGGTAATATCAAAAAAATCTTTAACAGTTTTGAAAACAATCACCACTATTAGGCAGATTGAAGCACGACAATTCCAAAAACATTAAATTCAAGCAAAATAAACTTGAATTAGCTTATCATGCAAAATTAGAAGCTGAAGAAATTCTTAGAGCTTTTCTTTCCTCCTAGAACGGTGAGATTTTGGTGGAGAAGATATCATTCTCTTTCTTTCCACTTAAATGCCCACTAGCACAATTCTTAAAATATTACAAAATTAACATTTTAACCGGTGTTCATCTAAACTTACATGTGTTTATTCTGAACTTGTATTCATTTTTATTGAACTTGTATTAAAAAATTCCTATTTTTGATATTAAACTTATATTCATTTTTATTAGTCGAGTCGTCAAATAAACTTTTTTTTAAAAATAAACGAAAAGAATTTATCAAAAATAATATTTCATTAAAATTTTAATAATTAATAATTTATATGGAACTGTTAAAAAAAACATTCGATATACCAAGGTCTAAAGTCGTAGTTGATGCTATTGAGGATCCGATGTGGTTTTTGGTCAATGCCCACATCGACTTAAGCAATCATGGACACATTGTTGTCGATTCATTATTGAAGAACTCCAAAGGCATTTAATCACATTACATCTCATAACGCAACTGAACTTTGCAGCTTGCGTATGGGTTGCTAACGCCGTCATCATCACCATGGCTGTTAATGCAAGCACTAAAATGGCTTTGCTTCCACGGTTTGTACTAATGGTTTCCATTTCTTATTCTCCCTTTTTACAGCACAATCTCTTCCTCTTTCTTCTTTTATCTAATTTGAAATTTCTATACGAATCTATAACCCAAAAAAACGAAAATTGTTATCAACCAATGATATAAAATTAATTTAGAAGTCCTGAAGATAAGCTAAATGAAAGGCTCATGTTTGATCGAAAAAAAAACCTCTAGCTAGCCATACGTTCCAAGGGAGACAATAGTGGTATACTACTTCGTATAATATTGTTATGCCTTATGTAACGGATCTTGCAAACCTTACAGTATACCTCGTGAACCTTACGATGCATTTATAGAGACCTTGAAACCATTTGCGAATCTCAGGTTGGCAAACCTTAGGTTGGATATTTGCGTTGAGATTATGTGAGGATCACGTGGAAGTTCAAGGTAATTGGTTGTCAATTGTCCTAAAACGTTTTATTTTAGGATGTTGTATCACTGTCATTGCCAAAAGTATCAAATTAGACTTTAGTGTCAATAACCGCAGGGCATGTAACAAAGCTTGTCCCCTATACAAACATCCATACGCACCACGTACTCAGATCTCCTTCTCCAACTATTAAACTCTTTCTCAAATAAACCTCTTCCCTAACCTTCATCTTTCCTCCATTCATTCAGTCACTGTCTTTTTCTCTTATTTACCTCATTGGTTAACAAATATGTATGAGCTTGTATACATAAATATGTGTAATTTTGGTGAAAAGGTAAAAATATTTGATAATGTGTCACGAGTTTTTACTTAGTAACAAAAATAATGAATGTGCACTCGAGAAACTCCAAGCAACGAAATAAATGGAAATGCGACTTGGAGTACTGCTCAAGAAGGTATACTAGCCTAGACTAAACAAGTAGATGGCCAAAAACAAAAATATAGTTAAACAAGTATCATCATCATCATCATTATCATCATCTTTTTATTGGAAAGAAATGTATCCTATCGGCATACTACCATCTACATGCCAAACAAAATCAAATGCATAAACCCTAAACCGTAACTGGAACACTAATTCATGCATGTTTTTAGAGACTTTTGTTTATTCCCTGTCCAATTTAGGCGTGTACAAACAGTTGATGGAGAAAGAGAGAAGAGAATCGAGATGAAGCTTGCATGGGTTGGGTTGAGTCCTCACCGGGCTTGCAATCAGAGTCCTATCCAAAACAATTCTGAAAGCCCATGTATGTCATGAGACCCATGTGTCGCTATCAGAAAAATGGGATGCCAGCTTTATAAGTTAAATAATTGAAAACAAGTTTGACTGACAGGGTGGAAGGTTGCCTCCACACGTCACCTTCACATTTCCTATCACTGTCAATGCTTTGGTGGGGTTGCAAAGGTGAATTTTGAGTCTGCATCATATGTGTTTACTGGGTGAAAAAAAAGAAAGTAAACCATGAGAAACAGGTCTCAAGTGTTGGCTTCCCAATTGCAAGACTTTATTAGATACGAACAAAAGCATAATAATAATATATATTCATTCATTAGTTTTTTGTACAAACTTTTCCCTTTCTCCACATCCACATCTATATATCTACGCAAGATTTCTTCGTCCCCACCAACTCTTTTAACTCTTTCAGTGACTATTTCTTCAAATCCCATGTATATCTCAGTTTCAGGACTCAGGCCAAGATCCTATAAAGTATGGACCATCATATTTCACTTTATGCCTACTTTCTTATCACAACAATCCCATTTCCAATCCTTTTCAAGTTCCAACAGCAATTAGACTGAAATCGTAGACTTTAGTGGAGGAAATTCGTGTGCTGTTTCACTTCATTGACTCCACTGAACTTTTACCCCCAGTGTTTTTCAGCAATTGCTAGGTAAAGCCCAAACGTATAGGACCCTCATCTACATTTTTAACCCACAATATATGTAACACGAGTCAGATACGTTGTACCTACACCACATATCTTTATATGTGTCTCTCAATTATACTATACGCGTTTGGTGAGCTTAACTTAATCAACGAATTATGCACCCAACGGACTTTCCATGCATTTATCACAGGTGAATCTGAACCCAATGAACCTTATATCACATTGTATCCTAAACATATATAGAATGCACATGGTTCAAACTTATTGATTTGATTACTTATCCTATGACATCACTGTCACTGCAAGCGAATAAAATGTTACTTCACTATCAGTAATCTTTAAACACATAAACGTCCCTATCTCTCAATATAAAAAACCCATAACAACAGCCAAAGAAAGCCATTTTTTTTATTTTTCCAAAAAAAAAAAAAAAGTTTTTTTTTCTTAAATTGCTTTCGTATGGTACACTACACTATAATGTTTGCATTATTTGTCCATACTTCCTTGCCTTTGGAATCTACAAATTCATTGATAAATGAAGAGCACACACACAGCCATATCCTATTCTCTTTTGTACCCATAGGCTCTCTTTCTTTAGAAATATATAAGTATAATGTAGACAGTGGTTGAATTTTTTTTCTTTTATCAAAAGGTCAGTGTTTGAATTTAATTAATCAGCAATTAGATAATAATGGAAAGGCTAATATACTAAAAAGTCCTTGAACTTTACCACTTCATTTGAATATATATCCTTATACTTTCATTACATTCAAATAAATCCTTATAAGTTATTCGGTATCCAACTAGGTACTTAATCTTTGATTTATAGGAGACTAAGCAATTATTGAGCATTGTCTTGTTAAAATATTTAAAATTTAATATTATTTAAAGAGAAGGGATTATATGAAATTGCAATTCTACGCCATCTTTATCTCTTCCTACTAATAGTAGAACGACAAATCAGATTTTCCTCCTAATTTTTAGCATTTTTAGTTAGATCTGAATTTTTCAGGAGGAAAAAACTGAAAATCAGGAGAAAAAAGATTTGTCATTCTTTTATTGAAAAGGGATAAGGATGACGTGGAATCACATTGCTAATTAATTATATAATTTTATAGAGCAACATTTATTTTGATTTAGAATTAATATATAATTTTGAATGTATATACAAACAAATAATTGTCTATGTTAAAATTTAACATATAGGCTTGGTTGCATATTCAATAAAGATATAAGGGCTTATTTAAACAAAATAATAAAGTTTGAGGGCCTATTGAATATATTAGCCTAAAGGGAAATGTTTAATCAGCAGGAGGAATGAAGCATGCGTTTGGCAAATGGTAGTGATTTCAGTGAAATATTTGCGTGCCAAGGACCAAACTATTGTAAAGCAGGTGATGGAGACCCTAGAGGCTAGAGGTGGTTGGAACAAGAGTAGCTCAGACATTCATGTGGACAGATACAAATATATTAATTAATTTCATACTTAGTTAGATATAGTATGATTGATTAAATGAATTGGTTACTCTCTTTTTCCGTCCTTAGAATCTAATCACTAGCTAGCTCCTAAGTCTTAAACTAGATATGAGAGGGTATAAAGTTCCAGGGTTTTATGACAATGACATTAACAATGTTTGGTGGTATTGTGAAAATTAAAGGCAAAACTCGAAAGCAACGGAAGAGATAAAGAGAGAGAGTGTGCGAGGGGGGGGTGGGGTGGGGTGGGGTTTGGATGGATGGAGCAGAGGTGGATGTTGGTGTGAATGTATTTCTGAGTTTGGGAATCACAGAAAGACAGTGAAGAAAGCCTGCAACAGAATCCAACATCCAAACATGGTAAAGCTTAGGAAGCCACCATCCGCATAGATTCACAATCTTTTTTCTCTCTTCTGCTGCTGCATCCATGTAAAATAACCCCTCTTAGCTACGTGCCGCCCACTTGTTTCCAACTCCTCTTTACAGATATATATAGAAAGAGAGTTTAAAATTAACAACCCTCTTCTCTTTCTCCAACATGAAATTTATTAACTAGTGGTTTGGCCTCACACTTGCATGGAATATGGAAGAACCCTTTCATTTTCTCTCTGCTTAGCTTCATAATTCGCTTCCTCTCAATCTTCCAAGTCTCAAAAGAAAGAATCATGGAGAGTAAGGGATACAGAAAACTAAACCTCACCCACAAATCTCACTTGCTTTTCTGTTTCTCAGTTTGGGTATTGGTTAGCATCATCACCACTGCAACCACATGCCAACGAGGTATGCTCTTTCCCCTCATCTAACAAGAAAAAGGAAAACCTTGTATGGTATGTAGGGAGATCTTGACCTCTAAATTATTTCCCATGGGCGTCCAGATTCAAGGTCTCAAATCGATGGGTCCTGTACTCAAACAACTGTTTCTACTTCTACTATCTCAACTCAGCTTGCTATTATGCATGATAATCTGAATTTAGCCCTCTGTTTTTTTTCTTGGACAGCAGATTTCAGTTTTCTACTGTTTGCTCAAGCAGCGGATAGTATTTGTTCTCAGGTGACTCAGTTTACACTGCATATGTTTCTCAAATCCTTGCTCTAATAAACCAATGCTATGATCTTATACTAGTATAGTCTTTTAAGGGCAATCGATCTAGACACCATTGTTAGCGGGTTAAAATTTTGTATAAGAAACGGGGGGTTGAATCAATCAAAAAGTCCATTGAAATAAGTGGTGTAGAGTAGAGTAGAGTAGTGCAGCCCTTGGGCAGGGAAGGACCGACACGAGTCTTGAGATGCATCGAATGGAATCATAGTATCATAGTGTATGATTAGGGCTTCACGCCACCTCCATCTCCATCCGGAAAACAACAAAAAAAGAAATCAACACTCGTGAACCCCGCGGCCGCATTCGCCAATCGCCATTGTAGAATTTAGAATTATCTTCTTAATTTTAACGAGTCTGTCTCGGTAACTTGCGGTAGCAGAGCTCAGCGCTTTAACCCAAAACACGTACTATCTAGGACTAGGTTATATATTTGTATTCTTCCTTCCCTTCCCTTCCTTCCCTACCCTTCCCGTGAACATAACTGTTCTCAGGTATTTGTAGGGGGCAGATTGGTGGAATAATAGAGCCATAGATTTGGGTTTTCATCTACTAAATTATCATGTAGGTGATGACTAGGATTCGGTTGTCACAGGAAATTGCCCAGGAGAACCAAGTATCTATACCTGTTGACATCCAAGGACACCCTTCAAGCTTGCCCAGGAGAGTTTTGAGCGGCCCCGGATCATCCCCGCCACGGTGTGCCTCAAAGTGCGGCAAGTGCACGCCGTGCAAGCCTGTTCACGTGCCGGTACCTCCTGGAACACCGGTCACTGCCGAGTACTATCCAGAAGCATGGAGGTGTAAATGTGGCAATAAGTTGTACATGCCATAATGCTCGTAATTTTGTTTGTTCATATAAATATATGTGTAGTGCTAGTACATGTGACAATGGAGAACAATGAATAGACCATTGCTGGTTTTACTGTGATGAAAATAGGGTTTCTTTTCCATCAAATATATATGTAAAAAAACAGTAACATATATATATATATATATAGTATGTGATCATTAACAACAGATGAGACGAGCTGCTCACTTTGAAAAAACCCCTTATAGCCTAGCCTTCCTTTTATACAAGCTATGAAGTAATTATTATATACTCTAACTCCATCTTTATGAAAAAAAAAATATTTTAGTCCTCCATTAAATTTTTTTATCTCTTTTACTCTTTTTGAACTTCAAAATGGATGGATTTAGGAGATCAAGTAGACCATCTAATTACCCGAATCAATTGTCAAGTGCTGGCTCGTCACTTTTCCTTCCAATACTAGTAGCTAGCGACTAACATCGTAATTTACAGAAACTAGTAAATAATGTGATGATTCTGATAGGGACATTTTAAAAAAAAAAAAATTGTTTTTCGAAAACTACATAATGAAAAAAATTAAGAAATATGTCTGTCATGTGCCTTTAAAAATTAAAAAGCTTGGAAAAGAACGCTGTGGGCTGGGTGGAATGGTGCTAAAGTTTGTTTCCTGCAATCACGTGCATCTTTCAAAACACGTACGGCATCAACAATGTCAATGAACAATCAAGAACGCCATATATTTTTAGATAAATCACAAGGATAGGCTGAGCTGAGATTTGATTTCATCATTCAAGGCCAGGAACAGGACCCCAAATGAAGCAATGATAACTGCCCCTGTGCGATGTTTATGCTAAATTTGTTTATTGTTCATGGGATCAACTGTCTTTTTGCTGCGTGATTTGAAATGGTTAGATGGGGTAAGCAAGACGTACCACCATCAACGCATCTAGCAGTTTTAGATGGTTTAGCCCAAGATAGGTATGACCTTAAGGTAAGTTCTATACTTATCAACCATAAAAAACTCATATAACCATTATCTATCTTGTGAAGGTTGGCTGCTTATTTTTAGCCTATGCCAGATTTTTTTTTTTTTTTTGGTTAATATTGCTCCTTTTATCTTGTTTTTCATGTTGATCTTCTGTTTCTGGCCTTCTGGTGGCTTTTTTTTAGTAAAGACCTGATTCTGGAACGTTTTTGTATTCCAGTTCCTTTGAAGACATAGTCCTAGGAAATGAATCTTCTAACTGCCAAAGGAAAAATAAAAAGAATTCAAGGGTGGTTACTTGCTCGAATATTTTCATAATATTTATAATGTTTGGATAATTACGAGTGAAAATTTATCTATGTTCTTGAGAGTTATAAATGAGATAGTATAAGTGCTAAGTGCTCTTGGTTATTAAAAATTGCATCTCTTAATTATTAACTAAGAGTAATATGATTATTTAAATAGGTACTTATTAAAAATTTATCTATTGGTAGAATATGACATAAAAATAATTTTAAAGCCTTCAATAGGTTTAAAAATTGATTTAATGATATTATAAAAAAATGTTTATACTTTAACTATTAAATAATTTCAAAGATTATTACCTACACATGTTTCGGTGTAGAGGTGATCATGGGCCGGGCCGGGCCGGGATCAAACAAAATTTTAGGCCCGTCTACTAGGTCCGGGCCCGGCCCGGCCCGAAATATGGGCCTAAAATTTTGCCCAAGCCCAGCCCAAAATAAAATTACTAAGCCCGAGCCCGGCCCGGCCCATTTTAATTTTTTTTTCTTATTTCATTAAATAAAAAAATTTAAAAATATAATAAATCAAATATATTTAAAAACATAAAAATAATACTAAAACAATTCTTAAAACAATACACAAATTAACAATATAATAAAAATAATTAAATTTAAAATTTAAAATAATTTAAAATAAAATAAAAATATATATTAATATATAATTCGGGCCGGGCCGGACCCGGGCCAAAAAATCTTACCCGAGCCCGGCCCATTTTCTAAACGGGCCTCGTTTTTTTGCCCAAACCCATTTTTCGGGCCTATATTTTTACCAAACCCTCCCATTTTTCGGCGGGCCTTGGTAGTGGTGCCATGAACCCATGATCAGCTCTATTTCGGTAGCATCTCCCATTTGCACCAATCGCTGGGACGGGTAAAAGTGTTATAATAACTAAAAGTTTGTTCCAAACAAATGCTTTAACATGGTATGATGTACTCATGCAATGCATTAAATTATATTATGTGTAAATATTATATATATATATATATATATATATATATAAATATTAATTTATTAAATATATCTTTTAATTTAAATACAATAAGCACGTACATTTATATATAAAATTATTACTTTACACAATTATTAATTCAAGGTACATATATTCAAATTTTGACAAATCTTCATTGTTTTTAAGGCTATAACTAATTTATACACCAAGTAAGTTCAGACGTCGCATAGATAAGAAAACTAATTTGTTTATATTAAGTTCCATTACTAATACCAAATTATCAATTTTGTTTTATAGAGTTACTATGTTTATTAATGTAACACCTCTAACCCGTATCTATCGCCAGAGTAGGGTTACGAGGTATTATCGATCAATTCACTATGTATGGCATACATTTATCAACCATAAAGCATTCATTCTCATAAATCATTCAACATAATCACATTGTCCCTTATAAGGGCCTACGAAGCCTTAAACATGCTTTAGAAGTGGTTCGGGACTAAACCGATATCATACGAAAATTTTGGAAACTTAGAAAATTTTCAACCTTACAGGGGTCACACGCCCGTGTGAACAGACCGTGTGCCTCACACGGCTCCAGACACGCCTTTGTCTCAGGCCGTGTGAAAATAGGGCATACATACTGACTTGTATCACATGGCCGAGGACACGCCCGTGTGCCAGAGCATGTGAAAACTGTAGGGTATATTGACTTCTACCACACGGCTAGTCACACGCCCGTGTGAGGCATACTGACTTCATTTTAATAACAACACTAGGGGACACACGGTCGTATAACATAACCATGTGTCGCACACGGCCGAGACAGACGCCCGTGTCTCTGTCCGTGTGGACAAAAATAGGTCATTTGCAAGGCCAATTTGCCACCCCAACTCATGCTCACCTAAACAACCAAAATGGTACCATTTAATCATTCAATTAAGCGGCCAAAATCTTCAACCAAAAGCACAATTCATACAATATCCATTTCAACCAAATTCAATACTCAATTCAATGCCCTTTACCTAATCAAATACTTATCAACTCAACTTTTAAAATCATATTTCATCAAAGCATTTCTCAAGCATTTAAACTCCACAATTCAATTAACCATACACATACCAAACATGCAAAAATAAGCCATCACTCATGGCTATATATATAAAAACCAAAACATATATATTTACAAGCCATTTCTATTAGCCAAACACACATCAACATTAACATCATTTACAAGCCAACTCTAATGGCTATAATCACAACCAAAATACCTTATCTAGCCTATACATGCCATATACCATATATACACAACTCAAAAGTACCAAATACATGACCGATAGTGCGATGATGTTCTCGACGACTTCTGGATCCGAGCTAGCCTTGATTCATTATAAAACATAGAAAAATAACACGAAGTAAGCTTCATAGCTTAGTAAGCTCGTATGTGAATAACTTAATTCATCCAATAAATATAAATCAACCAATTTCACATTAAGTACAAACCTTTCTCATGTCTGAAAACATATGATCAAATACCACCTCCTTGAACTTTCTCTATTTAATACTCAAATAGGTTTTGTACATACAGGTATCGCCTCGTACAAACCTCTTTCTCAACCACATCATTCGTTTACCTATTGAACCATTTAGAATAGAAATTAGATACTTAATAGTCTCATACGATAAGTACCTATACCATGGCTTGTAGCCAAATCAAGGTAACTTATCCGAAGAACGATTATCATGGCCTGGAGCCAAATCATCCGATATGCATGGCCCGAAGCCAAATCAGTATAACTTGCACCCAATGTGCTAATATTGTAGCCCGAAGCCAACTCAATTTATCATCTAATAACATGACACTAGTATCCAAATCTGCTCCTAAAGTTCAACCGAGATTTCACACTTTCCGTTTCTATTATTGAATACATTCGTAGAGTCGTTTTCACAATTCGAACATGTAACACCCTATGACCCTCATCCGTCGCCGGAATAGATTCACAAGGTATTACCTATCAGAAGACAGATCAGACTAGCCATTCGTAATCAATCATGCATAAAATATAGTTTCTTTAATCTTTCAATCATGAACAAATTTTAACCAAAATTAAAATAACTGATAAATTTCAAAATAATCGACACATAAGTCCATTGAACCATATACTTATGTTTAGGAATTAAGTAAGCCATTTTCGCAAGGCTAGAATATTTACAATTTCAAAATATAACTTGTTTCAAAAGAGAGTAAGCCTATACATGCCATTTTTCAAAATATAAACTATCAAAAAGTACCAAAATAGTGACGATAGTGTAGATGACTTTGGACTTGAAATCCCCGAGCTCGTAGCTTTCAAACAAGATCTATAAAATAGGACAACACAAAACATTCACAGTAAACCATTAAGCTTAGTAAGTCTTAAGTATCTTAAACAACAAAACTTATTTATACACATTATAACATATTCGAAATGCAACACTAATTAGCCGAATATACATATCCACGTTAAATCCATTTCATTAACTTATCATTTCTTCAAAGTTCAAATTACATAATCACACCCTCTAAATGACTCGAAGTAATTCATTCATTCGACTTTATAAAGTTAATTCAAATCACTGCATTCACATATAATTTCAATGATCATAATTATATATATAATATATACTTTCATGTACTAAATTCAAGATGGCCGAATATAAATATACACAACCACATTTCATATACTTCTCGTTTCAATTCATAATTTAATTCACATCATCCTTATATGCATAACAATTTATACGTACCTGGACAATTTAATCTATCGAATGAATCTAGATGCCGTATAGCATCATCTCATATTCATAGACTTTTATTATTTCACCGGTAATTAGCCTCCTAGGTATAAACCTGAACTTATCACCGGCACGAGGCCTGCTAGGTATAAACCTGAATTTATCACCGGCACGAGGCCTGCTAGACATTAAGTCCGAGACTCATTCACCCATTATGCACCGCTAGGCTCATGGCGAAAACAATTTCACCAAAAAAAGCTTGCTGAGCCATAGGCCCGAATAATAATCCGAATAGAAATTTCACAATATCATAACATATACACTTCTTGTATTTATGCATTTCACACAAGTTAATCACATTAGTCCACTTTGACTTCATTCACGTATAATCACTTAATAACTATCACACTATTGCTTCTTAATTTACCATTACAAATCTTCAATCTCATGAATATAACTTACGGCAATATGATCATAACAAATTTCCTTATTTCACTTTCATGCATATTATTCGGATTTTTGTATATATATATATATATGCGCTAAAGGTATGGCTAAATTCTCGTGACATATCATGATTTATTCACAAATAACTTATGTTTAAATACTTAAAACTTACCTCGAGTATTTCCGAACAACTACGGGTTGGCTATTCAACTACTTTAGCTTTTTCCTTATCCAAATTTGCCCCTCTATGCTCTTGAGCTTAAATTCAAAAATTTTAAACTAGTCATTATTCGACTATTCAAGCATTACTTCAAAATTTTAATATATATACATATTCGACTTTTACATATAGATCATAGTAAACAAAAGTAATATACATTATAGGTCATCTTTGACCTTTCTATTTTCATCAATTTGAACCATTCCTTGACCCAATATTACATTCGGCATTAATATACAAACAAGTTAACATTTCCTTTATACACACCCTTAAGACTAAATGCATAATTCATTTACTTTAACTTATTTATACCTCATAACCATACTTAATTCTCACCTATCAATCATCATCCGAACATGTATATGTAAGATACATATAAATCCTTAGTCAACTACCATACATCACTTAACATGATAAATTTCCATTTTCAATATCATAGAAACCTAGGTTGGCCGAATATATAATTTCACCTATGCATAAACATAACTCACATTCCATTACTTACATTATTCCAAAACCATATCATTAATGCATAAAGCCGAACCTTTAGACATTCAAACATCTATTTTTTTTTTTTTCAAATCACTCAAATGGCAATTACTCTTATTCTAACATTTTAATACACAACATTTGCACAAATCATTATTCAAGTTCAAATTCAGCTAATACACATATAAATACTAACAACTAAGTATTAACTAGCTCAAACTTCACTCTTCAACAATTATTCATTAAAACATAAAGACAACAATCTATCCCCTTCAATTTCTTCCATGGCCGAATACTCAAATCACCACACAACTCAAAATTTTGACATGGGCTAAGTAAGGACCTTAGTAACTAACTTAAAATATGCTAAAATTTCAAGAACTAACATGAATTACTTACCTTATTTCAAGCTTAAGATGACCAAATGGTTTTGCTCCATTTTCTTTCTTTAAATTCGGCTAAGAAGAAACAAAGATTAACACTTTGTTTTCTTTACCCTTTTTCTATTTTAATTATCATTATTTTATAATATAAAGCCATTTAGTTGCAATAATACTAATAGAAAATACATATATTTTGTATTAAATAACAACATGGCCGGCCACTATCTCAAAAGTGGAGAATTTGACATGCAAGTCCACTTTTTTTTTACCATGCATTAATAGACCACTACAATTTAACCTATCACATTTTCAAATTTTCTCACATAAGTCCTATTTAATAAATTTCACATACAAATGACAAAATCAAAACATGAAATTTTCACACATGCACTTCCACATATAATAAGCTTAGAATATAACATTTAATTATTTTTGTGACTCGGTTTTATGGTCCTGAAACCACTTTCCGACTAGGTCAAATTAGGGCTGTCACAACTCTTCCCCCTTAGAAATTTTCGTCCCCAAAAATCTTACCAGCAAATAAATTAGGGTATCGTTCTTTCATGGGGTCTTCAAGCTCCCACGTAGCTTCTTCAACCCCGTGTTTGACCCACAACACTTTTACTAATGAAATTTTCTTATTCCGCAATTCTTTCACTTCTTGAGCCAAAATACGAACCGGTTCCTCTTCATAGCTCAAATCAGACCGAATTTCTATCTCTGATGGAGTAATCGCATGGGAAGGATCGGATCTGTACCGACGGAGCATCGAAACATGAAAAATGTCGTGAATGTTTTCAAGTTCAGGTGACAAAAGTAGTCTATAAGCAACCGGCCCAATCCGTTCTGTAATTTCGTATGGTCCGATAAATCTTGGGCTTAATTTGCCTTTACGGCCAAATCTGAGTACCTTTTTCCACGGTGAAACTTTAAGAAACATTTTGTCTCCGACTTGATACTCAATATCTTTCCGTTTCAAGTCCGCATATGATTTTTGACGACCTGATGCTGCTTTCAGAATTTTACGGATCACTTTAACTTTTTGTTCGACCTCTTTAATCAAATCAACTCCGTAAATCTTATTCTCACTGAGTTCGGTCCAAAACAAAGGTGTATGACATTTACGACCGTACAAAGCTTCGTAAGGTGCCATCTTGATACTCGATTGAAAACTATTGTTATATGCGAATTCAACCAAAGGTAAGTATCGTTCCCACGAGGCATTAAACTCAAGGATGCAACATCTCAACATATCCTCGAGTATCTGAATAATCCGCTCGGATTGACCATCAGTCTAGGGATGAAAAGCAGTGCTAAAATGCAACTTGGTACCCAATGATTCTTACAATTTCTTCTAAAATCGTGATGTGAATCTCGGATCTCTATCCGACACAATAAAAGTAGGTACCCCGTGTAACATTACAATCTGAGAAACATACAGTTCGGCTAACTTATCAAGTGGATAATCCATACGTACGGGAATAAAATGAACTGACTTTGTCAATCTATCAACAACAACCCAGTTCGCATCTTTCTTGCTTGGTGACAATGGCAACCCAGATACGAAATTTATCGTGACTCGATCTCATTTCCATTCGGGTATCATGATCGGCTGAAGTAATCCCGAAGGCACTTGATGTTCCGCTTTCACTTGATGACATATCAAACACTTCGAAACAAGGTCAGAAATGTCTCGTTTCATACCGTGCCACCAGTATTGTTGTTTCAGATCGTTGTACATTTTTGTACTACCCGGGTGAACTGACATTCGACTGCTATGAGCCTCGCTCAGAATCATCGGAATAAGCTCTGAATTTCTCAGAACACATAATCGATTTCTGAACCTCAAACAATCATTGCTATCAATCAAAAATTCTGAATCCTGTTTCGAAACACATAGTGCTCATTTTGCAACTAATTCATCATCAACTTTTTGAGCTTCACGGATTTGTTGCATCAATAACGGTTTTGCTTTTAACTCTGCTACTAACACATCATCAGCGGACATAGAAAAGTGTACATTCATTGCTCGCAAAACAAACAGTGACTTACGACTTAAAGCATCAACAACCACGTTAGCTTTTCCCGGATGGTAATCAATGACAAGCTCATAATCTTTCAATAATTCTAGCCACCGTCTTTGTCTCAAATTCAAATCTCTCTGAGTCATCAAGTACTTGAGACTTTTGTGATCGAAATACACATGGCATTTTTCCCCGAACAAGTAGTGGCGCCAAATTTTTAAAGCAAAAATGATAGCAGCTAACTCGAGATCATAAGTCGGATAGTTTTTCTCGTGAGGCTTCAATTGTCTCGAAGCATACGCTACTACTCTACCCTCTTACATCAATACACAGCCTAAACCATTTAGAGACGCATCACTGTAAATCACAAATTCTTTACCGGATTCTGGCTGAACTAACATCGGAGCTTCGGTCAAAAGAGTTTTCAATTGATCAAAACTTTTTTGGCACTTTTCTGACCATTCGAATTTGATATCTTTCTGAAGCAACTTTGTCATCGGTGTTGCTATCATCGAGAAACCTTTCACAAACCGACTGTAGTATCCGGCAAGTCCCAGAAAACTTCAAACTTCTAAAATATTTCTCGGAGGCTTCCAGTCGAGTATAGCTGAAATTTTACTAGAATCAACTCAGATACCCGATACGGATACAACATGTCCCAAAAAGCTTACTTCCCTCAACCAGAAATCACATTTACTGAACTTCGCATATAATTGCTTGTCTCGCAAAATCTGCAATACTAACTTCAAGTGTTTAGCATGCTCGGTTTCGTCGCGTGAATAGATCAAAATGTCATCTGTAAATACGACTACAAACCGATCCAAATACTGTTTGAAAATCTGATTCATTAGATCCATAAAAACAGCAGGGGTATTAGTGAGCCCAAACGGCATCACTAGGAACTCATAGTGTCCATACCTCATTCTGAAAGCAGTTTTAGGCACATCAGAGTCTCTAACTCGCAACTGATAATAACACGATCTCAAGTCTATCTTTGAAAATACTGAGGCTCCTTTCAGTTGATCAAACAAATCGTCGATTCGCGACAACGGATATTTGTTCTTTATCGTTACCTTATTAAGCTGACGATAATCAATACACATTCTCATGGTTCTATATTTCTTTTTCACAAACAGCACTGGTGCACTCCAGGGAGAAAAACTCGGTCGAGCAAAACCTCTATCTGTCAACTCTTGCAACTGAGATTTCAATTCTTTTAGTTCGGTTGGTGCCATACGATACGGAGCTATCGAAATAGGTATAGTCCATGGCACTAGTTTAATCCCAAACTCTACCTCCCAAACAGGTGGTAATTTAGGTAATTCTTCGGGAAATACATCTGGAAACTCACAAACTACTGGCACTGTCTCAAGTTTCTTTTCTGACTCTTTACTATCCAGTACATACGCAGTACATACGCAAGACAAGCTTCACACCCATTTTTCACATATTTCTAAGCTAACATCGAAGATATTACTGCCGGTAATCCATTTAAATCAGTAGACTCAACTCGGATTATCTCATCATTTGAACATCTCAAGTCAATTGTATTTCGCTTACAATTCCCTACCGCATCATGCATAGTTAACCAATCCATGCCGAGTATGATATCAAACTCGTCAAACGGTAATAGCATTAGATCAGCGTGAAACAAAAAATCTCGGATCATCAGAGGACATTTCTTACACTTTATCAACTAGCACATAACGGCCCAAAGAATTCGACACTCGTATTACAAACTCAATAGACTCAACATGTAAAGTCTTACTGGATGCCAAAGTTTCACACACATACGAATGAGTAGAACCAGGGTCAATCAAAGTAATAATATCAGTATCAAAAAGAGTGAAAATACCGGTAATAACATCTGGCAAAGAAACGTCCTAGCGCGCTCGTATAGCATAGGCTCTGGCAGGAGCACGAGCCTCAGAACGTACAGCAGTATCTTTAGTCCCTCTCTGATTTCCAGTAGTATTACCCGCATGTTTAGGTGGTCTACCTCGTGTTGTAGTGTTACTAAGTCTCCCACTCGGATCAGTATTCTGTTCAGCTAATTTCGAACAGTCTTAGATAAAATGATCAGCTGATCCACACTTGAAACAGGAGCAGTCACGAAATCTACAGCTTCCTGAATGCCATTTGCTACAATGCTTACACTCAGATCTGTCCTGACGATTATTGCCAACACTGGCAACAGAGGTGGCTCGTGTACTCACAAGGGGTCGATCACGGTCCCGTCTGAAAAAACCCGAAG
The DNA here is from genome assembly GCA_025698475.1 of Gossypium anomalum. Classification (NCBI taxonomy): domain Eukaryota; kingdom Viridiplantae; phylum Streptophyta; class Magnoliopsida; order Malvales; family Malvaceae; genus Gossypium; species Gossypium anomalum. The sequence goes on along the minus strand of CM046957.1, from coordinate 69,124,501 downwards.
TATTCTTAGATCGGCCTGAGTCATCTCTAAATTTCTTTGATGACTGATGAAAGGATTTTCCTAAATATCTTTTACGGAACTCTCTAGCTCCATCATCAGCTTTTTTTTTTCTCTTTACCGAGCTCTTCGGCTTTACAAGCTCGCTCGACAAGCACTACAAACTCTTTGATTTCCAGAATACCCACCAACAGTTTGATGTCTTCATTCAACCCGTCCTCGAAGCGTTTACATATGATAACCTCATATGAAACACATTCCCGAGCATATCTACTAAGTCTGACAAGCTTTTGCTCGTAATCGGTAACTATCATAGAGCCCTGTTTGAGCTCGAGAAATTCCTTCCGTTTCTGATCGATGAATCTTTGACTGATATATTTCTTGCGGAACTCGGTTTGAAAGAATTTCCAAGTAACCCGTTCTCTCGGCACAACTGAAATCAAGGTATTCCACCAATAGTAGGCAGAATCACGCAACAGAGATATAGCACATTTTAAGCACTCATCGAGTGTGCACGATAATTCATCAAACACGCAAATGGTATTATCGAGCCAAAACTTAGCCTACTCGGTATCATCACTGTCAGTAGCCTTGAACTCAGTAGCCCCGTGCTTTCGAATTCTATCAACCAGGGACTTGCTCAATCTTAACGGGTCGACTATCAGAGGTACCACAGGTGCAGGGTTTGTATTAGTCGAGGGTGGGGGTTGTGCAACAGCCGGATTATTTCAAACATATTGGATAAACCAATCGTTCATTATAGCATAGAAGGCTTGTTTAGCCTCATCATTTTGATTACTTGCATTTAGTTGAGAGTCAATCGGCGTTGTCCCATACGCGGGAGCAGGCGCTACACTCTCGACATTGTCAGCTACTGCTCGATCGGGATCAGAATTTATTACTATACGAAAAACACCTTTCAACTGTTAGAAATCATCACACTATCGTATTAACACTTTATGGCATGTATAGCTAGACTCACACACGCTACATTAGTCCTAGAATCGATTAAACCATAGCTCTGATACCAATAAAATGTAACACCCTATGACCCTCATCCGTCGCCAGAATAGATTCATAAGGTATTACCTATCAGAAGGCAGATCAGACTAGCCATTCGTAATCAATCATGCATAAAATACAGTTTCTTTAATCTTTCAATCATGAACAAATTTTAACCAAAATTAAAATAACTAATAAATTTCAAAATAATCGACACATAAGTCCATTGAACCATATACTCATGTTTAGGAATTAAGTAAGCCATTTTCGCAAGGCTAGAATATTTACAATTTCAAAATATAACTTGTTTCAAAAGAGAGTAAGCCTATACATGCCATTTTTCAAAATATAAACTATCAAAAGTACCAAAACAATGGACGATAGTGTAGATGACTTTGGACTTGAAATCCCGAGCTCGTAGCTTTCAAACAAGATCTATAAAATAGGACAACACAAAACATTCACGATGAAACATTAAAGTCGAGTAAGTCTTAAGTATCTTAAACAACAAAACTTATTTATACACATTATAACATATTCGAAATGCAACACTAATTAGCCGAATATACATATCCACGTTAAATCCATTTCATTAACTTATCATTTCTTCAAAGTTCAAATTACATAATCACACCCTCTAAATGACTCGAAGTAATTCATTGATTCGACTTTATAAAGTTAATTCAAATCACTGCATTCACATATAATTTCAATGATCATAATTATATATATATAATATATACTTTTATGTACTAAATTCAAGATGGCCGAATATAAATATACACAACCACATTTCATATACTTCTCGTTTCAATTCATAATTTAATTCACATCATCCTCATATGCATAACAATTTATACGTACCTGGACAATTTAATCTATCGAATGAATCTAGATGCCGTATAGCATCATCTCATATTCATAGACTTTTATTATTTCACCGGTAATTAGCCTTCTAGGTATAAACCTGAACTTATCACCGGCACGAGGCTTGCTAGGTATAAACCTGAATTTATCACCGGCACGAGGCCTGCTAGACATTAAGTCCGAGACTCATTCACCCATTATGCTGCTAGGCTCATGGCGAAACAATTTCACCAAATTAAAAGCTTGTTGAGAGCCATAGGCCCGAATAATAATCCGAATAGAAATTTCACAATATCATAACATATACACTTCTTGTATTTATGCATTTCACACAAGTTAATCACATTAGTCCACTTTGACTTCATTCACGTATAATCACTTAATAACTATCACACTATTGCTTCTTAATTTACCATTACATATCTTCAATCTCATGAATATAACTTACGGCAATATGATCATAACAAATTTCCTTATTTCACTTTCATGCATATTATTCGGCTTTATGTATGTAAATATATATATGCTAAAGGTATGGCTAAATTCTCGTGGCATATCATGATTTATTCACAAATAACTTATGTTTAAATACTTAAAACTTACCTCTAGTATTTCCGAACAACTACGGGTTGGCTATTCAACTACTTTAGCTTTTCCCTTATCCAAATTTGCCCCTCTATGCTCTTGAGCTTAAATTCAAAAATTTTAAACTAGTCATTATTCGACTATTCAAGCATTACTTCAAAATTTTAATATATATACATATTCGACTTTTACATATAGATCATAGTAAACAAAAGTAATATACATTATAGGTCATCTTTGACCTTTCTATTTTCATCAATTTGAACCATTCCTTGACCCAATATTACATTCGGCATTAATATACAAACAAGTTAACATTTCTTTTATACACACCCTTAAGACCAAATACATAATTCATTTACTTTAACTTATTTATACCTCATAACCATACTTAATTCTCACCTATCAATCATCATCCGAACATGTATATGTAAGATACATATAAATCCTTAGTCAACTACCATACATCACTTAGCATGATAAATTTCCATTTTCAATATCATAGAAACCTAGGTTGGCCGAATATATAATTTCACCTATGCATAAACATAACTCACATTCCATTACTTACATTATTACAAAACCATATCATTAATGCATAAAGCCGAACCTTTAGACATTCAAACATCTATTTTTTTTTTATTTTTTTTTTTCAAATCACTCAAACGGCAATTACTCTTATCCTAACATTTTAATACACAACATTTGCTCAAATCATTATTCAAGTTCAAATTCGGCTAATACACATATAAATACTAACAACTAAGTATTAACTAGCTCAAACTTCATTCTTCAACAATTATTCATTAAAACGTAAAGACAACAATCTATCCCCTTCAATTTCTTCCATGGCCGAATGCTCAAATCACCACACAGCTCAAAATTTTGACATGGGCTAAGTAAGGAACTTAGTAGCTAACTTAAAATATGCTAAAATTTCAAGAACTAACATGAATTACTTACCTTATTTCAAGCTTAAGATGACCGAATGGTTTTGCTCCATTTTCTTTCTTTAAATTCGGCTAAGAAGAAACAAAGATGAACACTTTGTTTTCTTCACCCTTTTTCTATTTTAATTATCATTATTTTATAATATAAAGCCATTTAGTTGCAATAATACTAATAGAAAATACATATATTTTGTATTAAATAACAACATGGCCGGCCACTATCTCAAAAGTGGAGAATTTGGCATGCAAGTCCACTTTTTTTTTTTTTTACCATGCATTAATAGACTACTACAATTTAACCTATCACATTTTCTAAATTTCTCACATAAGTCCTATTTAATAAATTTCACATACAAATGACAAAATCAAAATATAAAATTTTCACACATGCACTTCCACATATAATAAGCTTAGAATATAACATTTAATTATTTTTGTGGCTCGATTTTGTGGTCCCGAAACCACTTTCCGACTAGGGTCAAATTATGGCTGTCATAGAACATTATCCATAATCTCATAATCATAGTTTATGCAATATCAAAGCTTTTAACATACTTTTATAATGAAATTACCACGTACGAACTTACCTCGTATTCGAAATTGACAGATCGGATCAACTACTCGATAACCTTGCTTTTCCTCCAATCTAATTCCGAATTCCTCTTTTCTTAATCTAAATGTATTCAAAATTAACTTATTTAATCATTCGTTCATTCAATTTAGTCCAAGAAATACATTTAGGCCTATTTTCACATTAGCCCCTAAAATTTCACATTTAATCAATTTAGTCCCTAATTCACAAATACACAAAATTCACATAATTTCAATAAACCCAAGCTTGGCCGAATTATTCATAGGTCCCTAGCAGCCCAAAAATTTCATTTATTTCATATTTTAACCACTCAATTTGCACATTTCACAATTGAATCCCTATTATGCATTTTCATCAAAAATCACTTTACAAAACATAAAAATCTATCATCAAAAATTCATATTTCAACATTAAACATCAAAGAATACATAGGTTCAATAATGGAAACTCTCAAAATCTTTAACAGTTTCAAAATCTAAGGTACAGGCTAGCTAGATTGAGCTGCAACGATTACAGAAATCATCAAAAATCGACCAAAAATTACTCACCAATTAGACCATGCAATACCCAAACCTTAGAAAGCTTCAATGGCTTCTCCAAACATGAATTTTCAGTGGTGAAAGATGATAATATGAACATAATTTCATTTGGTTTTATTAACTTAACTTTTAATTATCAAATACCAAAATTAACCTTAATTATAAACATATAAAAACATATAATGGATGGCCATAATTGTCCACTTACACTAATCATGGCCTAATAACATTATAAGGACCTTTGATTTATTAAATCATAGCAATTAAACACCTTTAACAAGTAGAATGCCACTTTTGCATTTTACACGATTTAATCCTTTCCATCAAATTGACAATTCAAACGATAAAATTAACTCACAAAATTTTCACACATATCAAATAACATGTTGTAAATACCGAAAATAATATTAAAATAAATTTCCAACATCAAATTTGTGGTTTCGAAACCACTGTTCCAATTTAAAACCGGGTTGTTACAATTAATAAGTTTTATGATAATTTTTAGTTATTTATTTTATAATTTTATAGCAAGTAAAACCAAAGCCTCCCATTCAAGCCAACAAATTATATTTTTATTTTTTTAATTTTAAAATATATTTAATTTTTTTATTCTTTAAAATTTTGTTGGTTGCTTTAACCATTGTCATAATTTTTCAATAGATTTTGGAATACAACAAATTAAATAATTGAGTACATGATTGCGTTTAACTTTCTTTTTGTCTCGTGCTATAATATTCATACAATATCTAATATTATCACAATTATTACTTTTACACTAACTGTAAATAAAAGCAATAATCATCCAAAAGACACCTTTTTGCTTAGTTGAAAAGAAATTTTACATTAACATAATCTAGAAGCTTGTAAATAACTGGATTTCTTAAATCTATAGATAAGTCCAAAAAAATATCTATACAATTAATCAACATGTGCACTTTAAAAAGAAAAAGAACTCCCTAACATTACGACAAATTTCTTTTAAATTCTATTTAAAATTCTAAAAAATTATTCAATTGGCACATGTATTTGTAAAATACTAGCTAATAATTACTATTTTTGGTGTAGTAAAAATGGTTTACAAATGATTTTTTTATTGTTAAAATATTAAAAATAAGTTATATATATTTTTATTATGTTGAACAATTTGAATTTGTATTAATCGGAATTAAATGCATATAAAAATTAAGAGTGAGTTCAAAATGAAAACGATACAACGCATATGGGAATCTCTGCCTTTTGAGACAACCGTTGTTGGTGCCCAATTTTCTAAACTAAAATTCAACATTGCCAGCTTCACATTTATTGTCAACTCATCGCCCAATAATCAGCTGCCACTTTTAGTGATTTTTTATTTACTCCAAAAATTAAAATATGTTTTAAAATTGAATTTCTTTAGTTTTTACATTTTAAAATAAATAAATATTTTTTTATGATTAAATTCTTAAAAATAAAAAAATAAGAAAGTTAAATTTAGGGGTTAATGGCAAATTTTAGGAGAGTTAATGTTTTGTTGCGTAGCGCCGTCCGCGTATTTGAAGTAAATTAGGCAAACGGAAAGGAAACTTCCACCGTCCAACACGCTCTCGGTTTTAAGTTTTGTTGAAACCCACCAAAATAAAAAAAATTATTAATATATGAAACACGTCTTCCTCCCAATATCAAAGTCCAACTAAAAGACCTCCACTTTCATCTGGTTTTTTTTTCCATCAAATTAAGTTTTGCGTTTCGTATTTCAGGTTGAAGAAATCCTCCTTTTGGGTTCGATCTCTGGCTTCACCACCAATGCTAGAGATCGGACATGCCCCAGGTAATGCCCTTTTCGGCAAATACGAGATCGGCCGGCTCCTCGGTTGCGGTGCTTTCGCCAAGGTTTATCATGCCAGAAACCTCCGCACCGGCCTCAGCGTCGCTGTTAAGGTCATCAACAAAAAGAAGCTACCCAACCTCACCATGATGTCCAACGTCAAGCGCGAGATCTCCATCATGAGTCGCTTGAACCACCCTTATATCGTCAAACTTTACGAGGTTCTGGCCACCAAAACCAAGATCTATGTCGTTATGGAATTCGTCAAAGGTGGAGAATTGTTCGCTAAGGTTGCTAAAGGAAGGTTCAACGAAGATCTCAGCCGTAAGTATTTCCAACAGCTCATCTCCGCCGTCGGGTACTGCCACTCTCGTGGGATATTCCACCGTGATTTGAAACCGGAAAATCTCCTCCTTGACGACAACGGGAACTTGAAGGTTTCGGATTTCGGTCTCAGCGCCGTAACCGATCAGATCCGAGCCGACGGCATGCTGCACACCTTGTGTGGGACCCCATCTTACGTCGCACCGGAGATCTTGTCAAAGAAGGGATACGATGGAGCTAAGGTGGACGTGTGGTCATGCGGCGTCATCCTCTTCGTGATGAACGCCGGTTACTTGCCTTTTAATGATCCCAATCTCATGGCTATGTACAGGAAGATCTACAACGGTGAGTTTCGTTGTCCTAAATGGACGTCCAGCGATATGAAACGGTTCATTTCTCGACTCCTGGATACGAATCCCGTTACAAGGATCTCCCTTGATGAGATCCTTAAGGATCCATGGTTCAGGAAGGGTTACAAAGAGCCCAAGTTCCACGAGGAGCAACCCAAGGATGACGCTCATGCCTCAAGCTCGAAGTTGAATGCATTCGATTTGATATCCTTCTCCTCGGGTTTGAACCTGTCGGGGTTGTTGGATGAGTCTCACGATTACGGTGAACGGTTCATATTGAGAGAGTCCCCAGAGAAATTGGTGGAGAAAGTGGAGCAATTAGGCAAGGGTGAGAGATTGAAGGTCAAGAAGAAGAAACAATGGGGCGTTGAATTAGAAGGAAAAGAAGGGATTTCTGGGGTAGCTATTGAGGTATACCAGTTAACCGATGAGCTGGTTGTGGTGGAAACCAAAAGAACAGGCAGTGATGCTCAATGGTACAAGGAACTCTGGAACAACAAGCTGAGACCTGCCCTAGTGGGAAATTAGCCGTACGTAGTGGTTTGGCTTTTGTGGAAACGCAGAGATGAAGTCTTGTTGATTTCAATATGGGTGCATTTGCTATTGTTGTTGTTATTATTGTTATGAATTGATTGATGAATGATGTGAATAAAAGGGAAGAATACAGACAATATATGCATCAGCAATGGAGGAATTTTCCTTCCAAGGCAGAGCAGAAGGAGAAGGATGAGTGAAACTTACTACTTCATACAGAAGTTAGTATAAGAACCATAGTATTTATTATAATTATGTAAGTTGCTGTATATTAGCAGCATTTTGGTGGAGTAATACTAAAGATAACCGGGAACTTTGTTTATTTGGGGATTAACAAAATCCCCATCACCAACATAAAGTTTACCATTGGATTTCTCTTGCTTGTATTGTATTGTATTTTGTTGTGTTGTATATACCTTTCCTTTTGGTGTATATAAGAGAAGTGCAGCCAAAGAGAATACTGGATTATATAAATAATAAAGGGATGGATTTTTATTGTTTTTCTTTAATTTCTCTTAATTCAGAATCCTCTGTCTTTGTGTTTATTGTTGATTTTGTGTTCACTAGTTATTTCAAAAAAAAAAAAATTTGGGGGGGGGGGGGGTGGAATAGATAGTTGCCTTCTATTATCCAAGAAAGCAACCAAGCTGCTATAGTATTGCATTAATGTTTCTATGTACATATAATGTTGCTAAGGGCTATACAATCTTTGGGGCTGGAAAAATTGCTTAAGCTCAGAAATCTGGGCACAAGTTTGAAAAGGTGTTTTGGCATAAATTGGTATGGTGCTCAGCCCAGGTCGCCATTCTGAAACACTCTTTTATCTCATGGCTTGCTGTTGCTGTTTGGGATCAGTTACTGACAAAGAGTTGGCTGATATCAAGGGGCTGCAAGGTTCTCCCAGATTGTTTATCGTGTGCAATAAATATTGAAACCAGAGATCATATCTTCCATGACTGTTCTTCAAACAGATATGCTGGGGTAGCAAGAGAAAATTGTTTGGATTTCTCGGGTTTCAAAAGGCGAGTCACTTCTTCCTGTAATTTTAAGGCTTGCCTGGGCCCTGGAATGTGTTCATCTACATGCTCTGTCAAAATAGGAACAACAGGCTACATGAAAGCACAGGAAAGCAGACCCAAAGGCTCTTTCAACTAATCCAGAGAGCAGTTCCTGACAGATTATTTGGTACAAGTATACTCTGAACAACCAAGAACACCAAAGTGACATTATTAGGAGACTAGCCATCAATCCCAAAAGAATTAGTTTTCATGAACTAATTTTTAGACATGGAGAATACTTGGGTTCTATAAAAAATAAAATGATGGTTGATTGGAGTTTGTTTATGTAGCTGAATAGTGTCAGCGCCGCATACAATGCTTCTTTGGATCATAAAATCTGTAATTATCCGAAAAAGAAACAGGGGTTATACAATAGTAAGCCTACTATTTCTCTAATTTTCTCTGGTCGGCAGCCAACAGTCTCCTCCCTCTTTTTATACATATACTTAGGAACTTTCTGGAATTAAGGTTTGGACTTAAATTTTTTTAGGTCAAATATTTTTAGATTCGAACTCGGGTCAAGTTAGACGGGTTTTGACACATTCAAATAATTTTAAATTTTTTAATTTCAAACATAAATATTCATTTTATATTTATACAATAGTAACGCAATTCATATTTTATATTTCAATCGTCACATTTTATATAGATTATACATGTCAAATTTGATATAAATTAAAAATTTTTAATTATTTGTTTTATGTAAAAACTTTTAATCATTCAATAAATACTAATAGATATAATGTTTGAGATTAATATGATAGAGATATCAGATCAGTTTAAAAATTTACATGCATGACAAGTATAATTGTATTGATAAATATAATGGTTAAATTGTTAAAATATTAATCATACAGAGAGATATGAAAGGGAGTAAAACTACTTTAGTTACCTTTACATTGATGTAAGTGGATCCCTCCCCGCATACTATGTTATTATATTATGTAATAGTTTATCATCTATTATAGTTAGCGATTAAAACCAACTAAATTGACCAAATCGAGCCACTTCAAGCAAACCGTTTGGTAATTTTGATTTTGATTTTGGACCAGTTATTACATTATGTAATACTACATCACATACTGTAATAGTAATACATAATATATTAATTATCATTATTTATTATTATTTATTATTATACTGGTTGAAATATGCTCCAAGTCCCTATAGTCTTTGTACATTTGAAAGTTAGCCCCTCGATTATATGATATTATACAATATATATGCATTAGGGTCGAGTTAGATAATCAGTTGATTTGATATTGTATGTTCAATTTCGATTTTAAAATTCAAAACTGTTTAAAATTAATCAACTTTACACTTATTAATATAATATATATTTAAGCTCAAACACAAATCTAAATCCAATTTAAAATTTATATAAAACTCAACCTAAATAAAAAGTAAACCTATTCCAAAATAAAAATTAACATAAAAATAATAATGTTAATAAGATTTTAATATTAATAAAAAATTAAACAATAATTAATAGAAAAGATAAAAGTAAAACCTAAATTCCCAAATTATAAAAAAAACTACAACTAAAACCTAAATTTCCAAATCATTAAAATTAAATTTATTAATAATGTTATTAATATTGCACAATAAATCATGTTTAATCATTTATGTCAAGAATAACACTAGCTATTGTATTATTATATTAATATATTGCGTCATTATATATTTTATGTTATCATTAAATTTAAATTTTTATATTTTAATAATTATTAATTTTTAGAATTATTATATACATATAGAATTATAGAAATTAAAATATTTTATACTTAATTAATATTTTTAAACATTTATTTCATTTTATAGTTTAACGTAAAAAAATATTATTAATTACTTACGCTATTAATGAAAATTTAATGTAAATATATATGCTTATGAACACATATTTATAAAATAAATTTTTATTTTTATTTTAATATAAATTTATATTAATTATTACGATAAATTATAGAATTAGTCACCTAACTATTAGCGTATTTCTATTTTGGTAACGTAAATGATGATGTGCCATTTCTCTACCTAGTATAATGACATATTTAGTCCTTAATACTTATATATTCTATCAATTCAATCCTAATTCTAAATAATTCAATAAATTCAACCTTCCACATTTACAAATTCTATCAATTTGATCTTCAACCTCATAACATCAAATATAAATTATATATTATGAAAAGTACAAAATATAATATTATTTATGTGTTTATATTTAATTATAATTATGAGGCTCAAATATGCATTTAGCCTCCCAAACTTGACACATTCTCCCAAGTTGATACCCGAATTTTCATTCCGTTAAGGGTTTTGGTACTTTTTCTATAACAATGTTAAATATAGGACACATAATACTCTTAAGTTGTGACACGTGACATGGCTTTGATGATGCCTTGGTCTATTTTTCATAAAATTTATTTAAAAATTTAAAGGAAAAATGTATAAAAATTATATACTTTTTTAAAAGTATGAAAGGAATTATAAATTATAGAAATATTGTATCTAAAAAATTAAAAATATTACAAAAAATTCTAAATCGGAAATTTTCATAATTGGAATATCAAAACAGAAATACGCTAATAGTTAGGTGATTAATTATATACTTTATATTAGTTATTAACGTTTATTATGGTTGTTCAATTATAAATTCAGACATTTTAGGACTTTAAATTAAATTTATTTCAAGCTCGAATTAAATCAATATTGGATTTAGATTCTTATGGACTCGGATCTTTTTGGGCTTAAATTTTCTCGCACTTAAACTTTTCCACTCGCACTTAAACTTTACCAAGCTTGAACTTTCTCGAACTTAGATTGTTACGAGTTTTCGATACAGACCTGCTTGGGCCTGTTTCGTAAGCTCTATCTCTACTTGCATACCAGATATATCATAGCAATCCAAGCACCACGAATAATGGTTTTCTAGAGTCTTCCCTTTGGAGTTGTTTTGTGATCCGTTGCAGCTCCCTAGCTCAACTCCCTGCATGTCTTTGTATGTGTGCCATATCAGTTTTTTGAAACTACAATCTGCAGATAAATGGTCTTCAGTCTCCCATGTGGCATGAGTGTTTAGGGATAAAAACCTTGGACCATGCCACTGGCGAGGTCGTAAGTATATTCCAAACTGCTGCAGCCTGATACTTATTGCTAGCAAAAGGCCATATAAACCCCGGAATCCCTTGAGTTACTATTTGCAAAGCACCAGGCCTTAGTTGCGTAAGCTTCCTCCACTTCCAGTTTCATCTTATTCTTTAGAGTTGAGAAATCTATTTCCTTTCCCGCGGAGACTGGAGAAGCCCAGAAGATAAAAGAGAGTTTATATGTCTGGCCCAAAAGAAAAGCTCACTGGTAAAATTTATTTATGGGTCAATCAATCCATTCATTCAGCAACAATGTCTGGCCCAAGTACTTTCAACCCATCCAACTTCAAATTAGGGTGAACCACCAGCATTAACCAAAAACAAAACCAATAAAAACACACATAAAGCGGCAAAGGTTAGCCTAGCCGTTCGTTCATGGAGGCTTAAGAAATTTCGTTCATAAGGTACGATATCGTTTTCCGTGTCTTCCAGCTTTTCCAGTTTTGTTCCTAAATTTGTGTTCCACTAAAGTGGGAAGTTGAGAATGTCTAAAGAGGCAGGCGTAAATCTTAAGCTCAACAAAAAAATAAAGGTTTCTTTGGGGAAACCTAAGAATTACATTAACAGGGATGCAACTAAACCTAGTGTTGAAAAGGACGGTGTTATTGGTGGGAAGACCAACTCTGAAGGTAGAAGACTTAAGGATGATGGGAGAAGAATGAGAGTTGATTCTCATAAGAATTTAGAGGCAATCCATAAGAAGGTTTCATCTGGAAAACACTCAAAGACGGTCAAGGGTGACTTAAACAAAGAGAGAAAAAGCAATGTCAAAGCTTCTCCTCCCTTAGAGAGAGCTACTTCTCGTAACCCTAAGAATGGCGGCACTAGAGCAAAAGAAATAGAAATAGATAGTACTCCAAATGATTCATCAAAGAAACATGCCAATGCCAGAGCCAACTCAACTAAAAAAGTAGTTCGGGTTAGAAAAAGCTTAAAAACTGATTCAGAAGCTGTAGATGATAAGCGGAAGAAAAAAAAGCGGGTAATCCGTTTAGATCCTTATGATATCTCAAACAAGCGGCTTGATGATGGCATTGCAACCGATGGTCAGAATTTTTTCCAATTTGTCTGCTGTTCTTATATTTGCACCTTGTTTGGAGTGGATTTTTTCTTAAAACTTTTTTTTCTTGTTGCTGTTTGTTTGTTCCTGTCTAGAAAGTAAAAAGGATAAGAAAAAGGATTTGGAGGAAAATGCTGCCATGTCAAAGAATGCGCAATTCCGTGGAATACAGCCCAGTCCCTCCATCCTTTCCTTTGTGGAAGATAATGTAATTTGTATGCGCAGTGCCTTGAGATGTTTGAACTGTACATTCGCATCATTTCTTGCTACCATTTTTCTGCATTATGACCTTTGGTAATACCATTTACAGTTGTTAGGGCGTAGACGCTCTATTGAGATCCAGAGAGCAGGCTATAACACTGAGCTTTCTGCCCCATTAGATGATATCCCTTTTTCTACCAATCCGGAAAGGGAACGCATTGAGGAAAATGTATGTTCTTTATTAATGCGATAATTAGCTAAAAGTTCTTCATTTTGCTGCTGTGTTCATTTATAGGCCATGTCTTTGCAGATATTTAGGAACAAGTTGCAGTTTTTCGCTGCTGCAAAGGTTTCATCTTCATTTCCTGCTCCTGATATTCCTGAGATCGCATTTGCAGGTAGACACGTGATATTTTTCATTTTTTCCTTCCAGATTTGTTCGTTTTATTTTATGTTTTGCTGTTTTCTGGTTGCCATACGCCCTTTATCTTGATGGCTTCAAAAGTTTTCTCTTCCTTGGTATTACATGTTAAGGTCTCATTTACCAATTGCAAGAGTCTATAATTTTCACAGTGTCTATTATACGTCTCAAATGGGAAAGGTGTGCACAGGAGCTATGACAACCATGCTCTCTGTATCTGTACTCTTTTCAAGATTGCCTGTAGGGCCTTATGATAAAGCTGCTGGAATGACTCTTTTTTTCAGTGTGTGCTTTCTTTCATAATCCAATGTAATGAGTTTTCTGAGAGATGGGATTATAATGTTAAGCTGGTTTCACACTCTGCTGATTATTAGGGTGTTTTTTTTATGACCCACATGACTACTTCTAGTCTCCGAAAGCTAATACATATTTATTCATGTTAAGAATGATACATCTTTTTTGCCCTTGTCAGGGAGGTCAAATGTTGGGAAGTCATCTCTACTTAACGCACTTACCAGACAATGGGGTGTTGTACGGACATCAGACAAACCAGGCCTCACTCAAGTGCTCTCAATTTTCTTAAACTGTGTTTTAGTTTCCTGGGAATTTATCTTTTTTGTTGAAGTTACAAAAGCTGTTTTGTTGCAGAGTATTAATTTCTTCCAGTTGGGATCGAAGCTCTGCCTGGTTGATTTGCCTGGCTATGGCTTTGCTTATGCAAAGGAAGAAGTTAAGGAGGCGTGGGAAGAGCTTGTGAGTACATGATATCTGGATCCAGCCTTTTCCTGCAACTGCTTCATATATATACACATTAGTCTTTGCATTTTTAACACCTTATTGGTGGTGAACACCATAATTAAATCTGTGAGACTTCTTAGTTATTAGGTTGCTAGTGAATAGTGAGCACGATTCATTCTTTGACGAGGAAGACATTTGTTTTTGCTGAACCAATCAAGTGTTAGGCAAGTTTTGTGTGTACTGATAGTCGACTGTGGAAGGCTGAAATTATTGGCTTCGAATGTTTCCTGAGATGAAAATTTGAGAACTGACTTAGTTAAAGAAATCTTAGTCTAGGCTTTAAACTTTTTCCATCTTGCTAATTTCTTGTCAAAACCAATTAGGTAGGAATTAACCTCTTGCAATTAAGATACTTTGTTAACTGTTAAAACTTGCAGGTGAAGGAGTATGTTTCAACAAGAGTTGGTCTAAAACGAGTGTGCCTGCTCATTGATACAAAGTGGGGTATGAAGCCTAGAGATAATGAACTCATTGATCTCATGGAAAGGTAATATTTTTTCCATATCAAATTGGTAACTTTTAAGCCTGCAATTCTACTTTCTTTGTTTAAAAAGTAAAAGGTATGGAATGTAGTGGAAACTTAATTTGGTATAATAGTTTCATCTCATTTGGTATAATAGTTTCGTCAGGATTTTGTGTGATAAGATTTAAGAGTCAAGATCCATTATTTGGTAAAGAAGAAAGGACCTGCCTGGCAGTGATGTCAAGGCAAGCACTAAGGCGCAGCACAATGGCCGTAACTGACTTAGCCACCTCAAAGCGAGGTGACTTCCATCAGGCGAGCATCTGGTGTGCTTTTTGGGCGCCTTTGTTGCAAAGCCAGGTGCAAAAAAAGTGCGCCTCACTAAAGAGCTGTTCCATTCCCCTGTTTATCTTGTTTTTTTTTTTTTCATTCTGACTTTTAAAAGAAAAATATAATAAATGACTTTTTTAATTAATTGTTGACCTAATTTTATTATATAAAAACCTAGTTAACTCTTAAAAGTTAAAAAACTTTTGAAGAGAAGATGAAGTAAATTTCGAGCTAGTTTGTGATAATATATTTAATTTCGTTCTTATGGTGTTCTATTTTACAATACATTAAGTAAATTATTAAACTTAAACTATTGAACAATGTTTTGAATCTATAAATTGAACTATATTAAAATTTATCTTTCTTTTACTAATTATTAATACTTATTAATTATATTATTAGTTACACATGTTTATATACATTTTACATATATATTTATATTTATATGTATATGCTTGCGCCTCAGGCTATATAGGGGTCTTAGCGCCTTGAGGTGCGCCTGGCACCCTTGACAACAATTGCTACCTGGGGACCCGGGGGTTAGATCATTATTTGCCAGTCTGGTGGCAGTATGGTATGACCATGCAGCGGTCTTGCATGTTTGTTCATGTTTATGCATAGAAGGAACATTAACCACACTAGGAGTATTACATGTATTTGTTTGTTTTGTTGATTTTTCGATTATTAATATACAGATCTCAAACAAAATACCAGATTGTCTTAACCAAGACAGATACAGTGTTCCCAATTGATGTGGCACGTCGTGCGATGCAAATTGAAGAGGTGCTTTGATGCATTGATGTTTACGTTTTGATTGAAATTAGCATCTTGCATTTGAGACTGACCAGTTTCTAAAATCCTTTTGTTTTTGCAGGGCCTCAAGGCAAATAGATCTGTAGTTCAACCTGTGGTATGAAGAAACAAATTTGTTTACATATTTGATGTACGGTGAATTATTGAGTAGGAGGCCTATGTACATGAATTTTGGTTTTTTTTCAGATGATGGTGAGCTCAAAATCCGGAGCTGGTATCCGAAGTTTAAGAACCGTCCTCTCTAAGATCGCTAGGTTTGCCAAGATCTAATTGTGGCCAGGTGGTTATTTTGCATCTTTTCCATTAATTGTCTCCTGTAGTTCTTGAACTGTTTACTTGAAGAAATTAAAAGCATTTTGGATTCTTTAGATGAGAACTGATGAAATTTCCCCCAAACCTGTAAACTGTGATTGCCAGGTATCATCTACTAATCAATGGCATCAGGAATGACTTCCAACTTGATAGATTTACCTTTTGACTAATTTTAAGTATGTCTTAAAATTTAACCTCAAACTCATTGTTTCTGGTAGTACTTTGGTGCGGCTTTAATTGTAATGAAGTTTCCTTGCAGGATGTGTCCTAGTGCAGATGCAACGACTTCAGTGTTGGCAGGTGACCTGCTCTTGTCGTTGTTGTCAGCTTGAAGTTATTTAATCAAACAGGAAATGATATTATTATGTAGAGGTATTGGTGGGTTGTCTCACTCTTTCTGTAGCATCAGATGAAACTGTATGAGGGATTTTTATGATTGTTTTTCTTTTTTTGTAAGATTTCCCAAAAGAAAAGCAAAATGAAGTGGTGATGAACACTTGTTACGTGATAAACGAGAACTGATATTTGACAAGTGAAAGGTGATAGGACTAGGATGGGGCCATTTTTGTGGGGGTGAATAATTTGTGTGCAGGCACCATGACCAAAAATGTCATAGAGAAAAAGGAAATGGGTGCGTTTGTAAAGTATATTTTGCCAGCAAACTTATCCAAATTTTTAACTAGTATTTTGGGCCTTTTTCTTATAATATAGAAAAAAATATTTACATAGATGAGAAATTCACCAAAATAGTTC
Source organism: Gossypium anomalum (assembly GCA_025698475.1). Taxonomy (NCBI): domain Eukaryota; kingdom Viridiplantae; phylum Streptophyta; class Magnoliopsida; order Malvales; family Malvaceae; genus Gossypium; species Gossypium anomalum. The sequence continues at coordinate 69,107,599 of CM046957.1, read as the reverse complement.
TAGTCAGAACTTGGAGATCCGACTTTCATGTATTTTTTTTCCCAGTCAAAGTCGTTTCTGGTTAGACTTTAATTGCTCCAATAAAAAATGGAATAATATTACAAATGGCACTCGGTAGTTTATCGAAGTTTCAAGATCATTTCTTAAAAAAGAAATTAATAAAATCAATACAATAATTATTTGTAGTTCTCATCATGTGTTTTTTTAAAACAAATATTTACCGTATGGAATCTGAAAATATTGCTAATAGTGCACCAAATATTTGATATCTGAGTTTGACATTTTTTATTAATGTAGTCCTTGTGTTTTCTTTTGTCTATATTTGACAAAAGTTATACATTTTGGTACTTGAAGTTATTAGTGTTAATTTTTTAGTATTTAATTCGAATTTTAGAGTTGATTTGGTGAAAATTTATTATTAGCTAATAATTTTAGCAATTAACTTTTATCAAATTAACCCTAAAACTTGAATTAAATTACATCATTTTGGTTGTATTCGAAAAAATAAACAATTTTGCAATTAATGCTACACTTATTCTATTAACAAAATTATAAAATATCTAAACCTAATAATATTAACAATTAACTTTCATCAAATCAATCCTAAAATTAAATTAAGCACTAAAAAGTTAACATCATTATCTTTGGGTATCAAAACATAAATTTTGTCAAATACAATTACTAAATTAGACCAAAAAATAACACAGGCATCACATTAGAAAATAGGTGTTAAACTAAGGTACCAAATTATATACTAGGCCATCTTTGTATGATTACCCTAAATAATTTTTTTTACATGAAAAGTAAAATAAAGGCTTAATTATACACTTGGCCCTTGAATTTTTTTGTTCCAGATTCACCTCTAAACTTGTATTATGTTAGACATATTAGCCTCTTTTTGTTTTTTTTTTTTGTAATGCTATTAAATTTTTATGACGCGACAGGGTTAGCCTATCAAGGATCATAATATGTCATTTAGAGTTTATTTGGAGTTGATCGGAACCCAAAATGGGCTTTGGAATGTCAAAATGACTTAAAATAATACAATGCTGAAATAAGCGTGACGTTACGATGATGAACATTTTGACATCGCGACATGACTCATTGAGTTAATGAGGTTGCGACAACATGAAGTGCAAAGTCGAGCTGTTAGAACTTCATGATTGCGACATGACTCATTGAGTTCACCCAAAAACATTTCGAATGTTTTTGCAAAGCCCTTTTATTCATGGTATTCATATAACCTATTTAAAAAACTCTTAATTTTATATAAAAACGACTACAAAGCACTTTAAAATCACAACCAAATGATCTCAAAAGTAGAGTATTCATTCATATCATCGATTAACCAAAAGAAGAATAGTATAATGAAATACCAAGTAGGGCTTTTAAGTCCATATTTAAATAAAATTCAACACAAAAACAAGTAATATGAAATTAACATATTTAAACGTAGACACCTTAGTACATGTCACAACTAATATGCCATTTTCATACTCTTGAATATCTCAATAATAATGTGATGTCTCACCTATGTTTCTATCTTTTGACAGTCATCCCTCTGATGCTCAAGACATAGCATCTCCTCAATCGGACTTGATAGATGATATATTAGTATTTCAATCGATTTTTTTGCATTTCTAATTAGACTAAGGATATGTTTAGGTTCATCTACTAATACAAGTTGTCTTTTCGTATTACAATCCAATCATGTATTACCTCTTAGTATTAATTAAACATTAGATAACTAATGAGTCAATATTTGCTTCCATTTTGCTTTGTGTGCAAAAACATTCAGGGTAATATACAAAAGGTATTAATGTAATTAATGAATATTATTATTAAACCAATTTTTTTCAAAAAATACAAGTGAATATAGATAAAAACACTACACTTAGGGCATTAGATCCAACAGTGCAACCTAGTGGTTATATAGTTAAAGGATAAAAACATAAAGTTTTCAAGTTGTTAAGATCCATTTATGGACTTAAGTAAATATCCCACTCATGGAATTAAAAGTTTGATCAAGTGATAAAGACTAGCGAATTTGAGTAAAACGTTGATGAGCCTTGTGTCTCTAAACGTATAAAGGATGGGAAGGTGATATTTCTCATTCTGTATGTCGATGATATTCTCCTAATAAGAAATGGTGTAGGGGCATTATCATTGATAAAACTATGTTTAACTCGACAATTTAGCATGAAAGACTTGGACAAGGCTAATTATGTTTTAGGAATTCGAATCCATACGAATTGAAAGAACAAAATGATGGGTTCACAACCTTTTCCATCAGGTTTTCATATTTCTTTAGACGATTGTCCTAAGACGGGGAAGAAGGAGATCATATGAGAAAGGTTCCATATCCATTAGTTATGTATGTCATGTGTTGCACATACCTAGATACCTGTTTTGCAATAGGAATAATAAGTCGATATCAAACGAATCTTGAACCTAGACATTGACAAAAAGTTAAGCATATGCTCAAATATTTACGAAGAATAAAGGATTTTATGTTTGTATATCTTGGAGGGGGCCTAACACCCTTTGGATATATGGGTTTTGACTTCTAAACATGTAGGCATTCAAGGAAATCGACATCAAACTGTGTTTTTGTCCTAGCAGGCAAAGCCATAGTATGGAAGTGTCAAGGAGACTTGTACTGTGACTTTACTAAGAATGCCAAATACCACTACTTTAGAAGCTACAAAAGAAGCAACCTAGTTTCAAAATTTCTTAGTAGATCTTAAGGTCATTTCTAATATGGAAAAAATTATCACACTATATTGCGATAAAAGGGTGGCAATAACTAATACTAAGGAAATAAGAAATCATAAAAAGATGAAACAAAAATTTTACAAATATCATATTATTAAAGAGGCAATAGTTGCTGGAATAATAAATATAGTTAAATTGCATCTAAAGATAGCATTGTGGATCTATTTATCAAGACTCTGGTGGCTAGGGGTTTTTAGAAACATGTAAGAGGTATGTGTATGCGAAATATGTCTAATTTACTTCACTAAGACAAGTGAAAGATTGTTAGGATATTTTACCCTTAGTGTAGTGATTTCATCATTCTACTTGTAATTTTTGAATTGATTGAATAAATAAAATTCCATAGTTAGTTTATTATATCTTTGTATAATTTTCGTCAATGGTGTTTTTGCATAAAAAACAAAATGAATAAAAAAATACTAGGTCATTGATTACCTAAGGGTTTAATTAATATTAAGTGTCATCATATGGAAGAATTATGATGCGAGAAGACACTGTATATTAGTAGTTAATTTAAGTTGTCATTACTCCATAGAATCAAAATGAGCAACTGATTCATGAGGACTATTATGTTGTCTATAAGTTTAATTGGAGAGACATATTGTCATAGGTATCAGAGCATATAACTTTTAGAAATAAAGACATAGGTACAATTGTTTGGATTGACAATATATCGAACTGGAGCTACGTAAAATTTATCCTGACCCATTTATATATTTATTCACTTGTGATTTTCATGGTGTAACTTACTTCAGTCATGAGTAAGTAGCTGACCATGCGTGCCTAACTTGTGTACTTTGATATATTGAAAGCATTTACTCCTTTGGTATCAAAGCTGAAAATTAGTATATTGGTTGCATGACTTATATATGACGTGACTTCACTATTATCGAAGGCTTATACAAAGGGGTAGGTAAGGGTAATAGCCTCCCTAAAATTGGAAAACTACAATTATAGCCCCTTATAGATGATCAAATCATAAATTAATATAAGGAAAATTATGCTTTAGCCCCTAAAAAAGAAAAAAAAAACTATTTAGTTCTTTCAAAAATAATTGGGTTGAACAAATAATTTAATTATATTACTTATTTTTATTTAATTAATATTTTAGGAACAGTAAACTGATCATTGGGTTGGATAGTCTCCCTAAAATTGAAAAACTACAATTATAGCCCCTTATAGATGATCAAATCATAAATTAATATAGGAAAAATTATGCTTTAGCCCCTAGAAAAGAAAAAAAAAACTATTTAGTTCTTTAAAAAATAACCGGGTTGAACAAATAATTTAATTAGATTAATTATTTTTTATTTAATTAATATCTTAGGAACAGTAAACTGATAATTGGGTTAGATAACTATATGGGTTTGTTTTAATTTAATTTTGAAACTAGACTGTGCGTATGCTTGTACCTAATACATGAAAGGCCTAGAGAACTCAACAACTGAGCAAGTGGGCGACACACACTGGAAAGATCTAGTAGGGGTACTTATGGGTAGGGTCGGGTCTATACAAAGTATCATATTTATATAAAGTATTTAGATTAAATTTTCAAATTCAGATCTGGTCTGGTCCAGTTTAAAAACTGAGTTTGTTTTTTTATCTAAGTTTCATTTAAGAAAGATAAACTCGAGCTCGACTCTGCTCACCTATATTTGATTTTTTAAGATTAATGATAAAATAAAAAATTTCTAATTCATTAAAAAAATATTTATATTAAAAAACATTACTATAAATATAATAAATGTTTTATTGTATTAATTATAATTTTAAAATTTTATATTTTGAGTTGAATTATTTAGTTTGGTAAATTATTTTAAAATTTGAGCAATGAGTTTAATTGTTATTGAGTTAGTGATTTAATATAAATATATATAATTATTATTTAACTTATATAATTAATTTTTATAAAATAATATATTTGGGCCAAGCCGAGTTTGGGCAAAAAAACCTTACTCAAGGCCCGACCCATATAAAAAACGAACCTTAAATATTACCCATACCCATTTTTTAGACATCGTATTTTTTTTAAACCCACTCAAATTTCAAAATGGGCAGATCTGGGTGGGTGATGTAGCTCATAAGCAGATCTAGTGATCAATCTATTGAATAATAAAAGAAATAAAAATCTCTCTTACCATAACTAATAATTGAGGGTTTTATTTTCAATTATGTATAATAACTTTAAAGCTCGTTATCAACGTTACATCTTTTTTTCAACCTAAATAACACGGAGATTAATCATTAAGTTGCTCCACTTAGCAAACAAAATAAATATTAGAAATTAAAGCTAGAGAGAGAAAGGAGGAGGGAGATTTGGAAAAAGAAATGTGTCCGCTGAGGCTGATCCTCATATTCCTGTCGGCAACACTCGCCGGATTTTTCCTCCTTAGAAACATCAAATCCCACCCCCAAACCAACGATGACGATCATACCCTCCCCAACAACAATAACTCCCACTCTGCTTTCTCCAAGGTTTCTTCTTCTTCTTTTTCTTCTTCTTCTTCTCCCGCTTGTAATTAACAGTCAATGCTTCAATTTGTTGGACTAGGTTTGGGGAGCTATAGAATCAGGATTCTGGGCATCTCTTGACATGGCAAGTGGTCGTTACTTGTGGAGGCATCTGGTTTCCTCTAGCTCCAAGCCTTCCTCTTGATTCTGCAAAAAACCATTCTTTGGTGTGTCCCTGCTGTTTCCCATTCTTCTACTACTGTTGTACATATCTCCTGGATCTTTTGGATGCATTGTGGGAATTGAACTTCTTCTCAACTTATACTGTCTGTTAAGAGATTTCTTTGTCTGCTTTGCTTTGGAGCTTGTCCTTTTTCTTCTCGTTATACTCTACTCTGTCAGTTGTAAGTTGTCAAATTTCTTCATTTCCTTGAATACTTGCTCCTCCTACACAGATTTCGTGTCAGCCTATAGGTATCTTATGTCTAAATAAATTATGAACAAAGACCTTATTATGACTTTGTTCTTGGACTCAGTTTCTCAGAACACCATCCAATGGTTCATAAATGAGTCAATCTTAATGCTTTTATCAAAGGGGTCGGAACTCAGAACTTCCTAGGTTTAACTTCTCTTTTCAAACTTATAATCTGTATATTGGTTAACAGTAAATTACTGGGGTTGTAGGATTGACGAGTTTTATATATAATTGAAAGCTATTGGAAACATGTATTTCACTTTTCTATGCATCTTGTTGTTTGTGGAAATAAAGTCAAAGCCCAAGAAATCTTGAATTGTTACTCTGAATAAGCACCCTGTTGTTTCTGAACTATATATGTGCATATATCAGGTTTAGGTGGTTGCCGACTTGCAGTTTGTTACTGACACATACATTGCGGTATATTGTAACTTCCCCTTTACAATGTTCCTATATGGTTGGTGTTGATGTTACAAAGTAGTTTTCCTCTTGATCAAGGATCTCGCTCAGGAGATTGCATTACTGTCTGTCTGTACCTTTTTTCTTTGAATGGTTGCCATTTTTTCTTCATAATCTCCATGGCCATTTCTATACATTTTATAGAACTGCCCCTCTCGCCGTTTCTTTTCTTTCTTCAACCTTGGTTTCACTAAATTAGATTGGTTTAACTAATAATGATCTTCAATAATTTCAATGACTTGTATTTATTCACTTCTACATACTAATAAGAGAAACTTTCTATGAATTCTGTGCGGCAATGCATGAAAATGATGGATGCCAAGAATAAATAATATGTTGTCTTTGTTATGAGCATACTAACTTGTGGAGCATATATGAAAGTAATGGCAGATGATGCAGTGAAATAAGGCATGATAAGAACTGCGGGTTTCAATTATCTTGTGCCATACTTATGGTTGTGGATATTGGATGCTACCTTTGAAAAATACATAAACAAAGTAGATAGTTGTAGCTGTGAAAATTCTACTTTGCTTCTGTGGATTCATGCTTATGCATGTTCAACTCATTGGTTGCTGTGAGAACGAGGATTGAAGAAGTAGAGACGTTTGGAAGTGGCATTGTGAATTGTGATTCAACTTATATGTATTAGCTATGGGCATTGTGATAATGATGATCTGACTTTGGGCAGGACTCTTGACACATCTAAGCATTGTCCCTCATGTGAGTTGCCTTCCGGTTCTGCTAAGAGCCCAAGCAGGTTCATAGAGTGACTCTACTAAGAACCTGAGTGCTTGAAGAGGTCGACTGAAGAGGCGACAAGTTCACAAAGCGGGAGAAACTCAACAGGCGAATCATGTGCATTGTGTGGTTGGACTCGAACACGTGCCTTATAGCATATAGGGCACTTATGGGTGAGAATCCTAGGCACTCGTGCTCTAAGAATTCATCCTCTTTTCAGACCACCTCTTCAAGCACGTAGGCTTTCGATAGAGTTATTCTGTACTTGCTTGGACTCTTGATTGAGTCGAGAAACAAAATCCCCATGGAGAGCAATACCTGATGTATTTGAGGGGTTGACCCAGGGTTCAGTCCTTGACAAAAGGGGACTGTAGAGTGATCTAAAAGGAGGCAAGAACATCCGTAACTTTAAATCCTTACAAATCTTAGTTTATTCAGGAAATAAATTAGTTGTTAACATCTTCTTAGTGCTTCTATTACTAGTATTGACAATGAAGGTGACATTTTAAAATTAAAAAATTAACTTAAATCCACATTTATATATGGTTGTGAATGTCCTAGCACAGCAAAGCAAAGCAAAAGGCAAAAGAAATGTGAGAGGTGATTGGATTAGCCACAACGCTATCAATCACTTACCATATTTGCCTTTTTGAACTTGAAAACGTGAAGCCGAACACATCCTAATGAACAGATTTCATCAAGCCCGCTTACCATCTTTGAATTCAAAAGCAATTACATTTGTGGTATGCTTGGCCACCTATTGGTACTACTTGAACCACACACCTACCTAAATATCTCAAGTCATCCCATTTATGATCATCATCATCATCCATGAATAAAGCAGTATTATGATCTACCTTCAACAACGTTAGCTCAGACAGTTTCTTTATAACAAATGGAACTAAAACAGGCGCCGCATGTGATTCAATGGTTGTTGATCTGCTGGATACACGTGTTCCAGATAAGTACTCTTTTTTGGCTTGACTACGATTCTCAGTTTCAAACAAGAAATGAACGAGACACTCAAAATCTCAAGTGCTGGCAGCATTAATGCCAATCATTCATCTAATAACGCAATTTTTGAATATGCTAAGCAGATATTAAGGGAGGTGGGAATTGTACAAGTAGGGTGATGGGGAATGGTTTGCCAGACGACAGTAATTTTTACTGAAACAAGATTAATACAATCATAGAAGAAAAAAACAAATGTTCGAATACACGGTATGGCAATGTACAAACATAAGGTATCTTAAGAAATGATCAGTTTGAATACTTGTCAAAGCTGCTGCTGGAAGTAGAGCTAGACTCATTCTGTTGCTGATGCAGCTGCTGCTGTTCCTCATATTGCAGCTGCTGCTGTTCCTCATATTGCAGCTCCTGCTGTTGTTGATCACCTTGCCAAACCCAAACAATATCTTGGAGAGCAGGTCTCATTTCCTCTTTTAGTATCTGCTGATATTCCAAAGTGTCTCCATTAGATTTCTTAATCTCCACCAGATGAAAAGTCTTAGTCACTTCAAAAATCTCCGCATCAATCGATAGGATCCCCTTTCTACCCTCCTTTAGCCTTTCCATTTTCAGCACACCTGCATCCTTCTTTTTCACCTTTAGTCTCAAATGTCTAGCAGCTTCTTCCAGCTTAGAGATGATGACTGAGGCAGGTTGTCTGGACGAAAATCTTGTTTCTCTCTTTTCAGAAACTCCGTCAAACAATCCTGACAGATCAAATCCACAGATTAGATCAAAAGCATTTAGAATTGGAAGTTGAACTGATTCTTGTTTAGTCTCAGCACTGTCATTGCTATTCCCACAAGGAGCGGAGGGACCCATGTCCGGAGAAGCTTGCTCATTTTCCTTTTCCAATTTTTTCTGTTCGACATTCAATCCTTTTTTAAACCAAGCACTTCCCCTGATCTTACACATTGAAATCCTAGAAGTGGGGTTTGGATCCAACATCTTACACACTAGCCTGCGTGCTTCTAAAGGGAACCAGCTAGGAAATCTGAACTCCGCTTTGCCAATTTTCCTATACAACTCCATCAAGTTTGAATCATGAAATGGGAGATAACCTGCCAATAACACGTATAACACCACTCCACAAGACCAAACATCAGCTGCTACTCCATCGTAACCTTTTCTGTTGATCACTTCAGGAGCAACATATGCAGGAGTACCGCAAGTAGTATGAAGCAGGCCATCTTGGCGCTTTGATTCTGCTAGCGCACTTAACCCAAAGTCAGAGACCTTTAGATTCTCATTCTCATCCAACAGAATGTTCTCGGGCTTTATATCACGGTGAAAAACACCCCTACTATGGCAAAAATCCACTGCATTGATCAGCTGAATAAAATACTTTCTTGCAACATCAACCTTTAGTCTTCCATTAGCAACTTTGTTAAAGAGCTCTCCACCTTTGCAGTATTCCATAATAAAGAAAATCTTACTTTTGGTGGCCATTACCTCATAAAGCTGCACGATATTAGGATGCCTAGCAATTCTCATCACTGAAATCTCTCGCTTGATCTGATTAATCATACCAACCCTCATGACCTTGTCTTTGTCTATCACTTTAATGGCCACACTCATGTTGTTTTGTATACACCTTGCATAATATACTTTTGCAAAGGTACCTTGGCCAAGTAACCGACCAATTTCATACCTTTGTGTTAACACACTTGGTTTATTTTCCATTCCGAACTAAACTAATATATAGAAATATCAACTAACCCTGGCAAGCACAACTTATGTAATTTACACAGCAGGTAGTTCTGGTATTATAATGAGCTCAACCGTCTCCGCAAAGTTCACGCAATACCAGAAAAGGTGCTCTCGTAACACTTATATGCCAATTCTGCTTCTGTGCATGGAGAGTTAGTGATGGTTCGCCAATAACTCCAAATCCAGAATCATCAAAGATGAAAAAGGATCTAAAAGCCGTAAGCTCATCAACTTCAAAAATGGAATTTTGAACGATGAGGCACATCTTCCAGCATTCCCAGGCTTGTTACCCTCTCTTTGGAAACCAACTTGAGAACGCTGAAAGGATTTACCAGAGGAAATCCGATGGACCCTCAATCAAAATTTTAACAATTACTTGTCAGAATTTGAAGTTGATTCGAAACCTGCAAAAAAAATAATTATACACCTTCAATATCTTTAACTTCGAATACATAAACCAAAAAAAAAAAAAAAAAAAAAAACACACAGATGGCCGCAGAGAAGTTCATCATCTCCAGCTATTGCCCACAAATGAAATTCAGTTCAATTAGAATACAAGATTGCAAGATATTCAATATTCATTGTGCAAAAAAAAAAAAAAAGGGGACAAAATTTAACCCAAAAGGTGAAAATTTTCATTCAAGATGGACGAAATAACAAGTCAATCAATATCCAACCATCAAAACATAAATCAAATGGCAATAAGGAGAATCAAAGAAGGCAGATGCAATAAAAAATCCCTCATAATAAAGAAATACCTTCTTTTTTCTGGGTTTTGGAGGACGAACACTGATCCCAATCCTCGAGATTATTATGTTGATGCTGTTTTTTGACAGGAATAAAAATAATCAGAGCTTTGTTTAATTATAAGGGTTTTGTCTTCTTTTAAAGTTAAAATATGCCTATAGTCCCTGTGCTTTTGAAAATTAGGAATATAGTCTCTATACTTGTATTTCTAGTAATTTAGTCTCACTATTTTTTTGATTTCAAAATTCAGGCCCAATGGTTAATTACAACATTCTTTTAATTACATGGCTACTATTAGAGGTAAACAAAACTTGATTCGATTCGAAAAATTAAAAATAAAATAGAATTTGAAGTTAATCGAATCGAGTTATTCGAGTCAATTTGAATAAATAATTCAAGTTTTGAGTTCAAATCGAGTTGAATTTTACAATTTGAATAACTCAAATAATTCAAATAACAGATTGGTGTAAATAACCTTTTGGTCCTTGTCAAGTTTGAAAAATAAACAAATTGGTCGCTCTCAACAAAAATTACAATATAATTCAAAATAATTTTTAAAATTCAAAATATTTATAAAAATTTCAAAAAATATATATATAAAGAAAGTTAAAAATTAAATTTTTTCTAGAACAATAATTTTTGAGACTTAAATAAGTTAATTAATGATTCAAATTTATCATACTCAAATATTTTATTATTATTTTACTTTGATTTTTTTTTCAAATATTTATGGTTTCAAAGTTATGTGCTCTAATATGGAATTAGTTATTTTGTAACAAGATTTTAATTTGGCATGTTTAATTTTTTTAATTTAACTCGAACAATTTCACTCGATTCAAAAAAAATTTCCAAATCGAGTTAGGGTGATAAAATAAGACTCGTCAACTCAATTAACTCGAAATTTTTTCACTTGTTTCGATTCAATCGAACGCTCACCCCTAGTTATTTTAGTAACAGCAAAACATTTAACAAACAAAATAGTCTTAACAGTTGGACTTGAATTTTAAAATTTAAAAATTGAAAAGGAGAGGAGTAAATTTTTAGAAATACAAGTACATGAACTAAATTTCTAATTTACGAAAAGTACAGAGACTATAGGCAAAATTTAATAGATTGGGAAAAATACTAGGAGGAGATCAGATATGGTGTGAGCAGGAACATATTAAAAAAATGGTGGAGATCCCAGTGTGTCGAAATCAGATCCAGAAAAAATAAACTCATTATTATTATTATTAATTTGGAATAAAAATTAAAAAGTGATTCAGAAATTTCTGATTATCCGAAAAGGAAATGATAACCGGACAGGCTTTATCTCTAATACGAGGGACCACTGATTTTTTGGAATTGCCTCACCATTCATTTTACTTTATTTACTAATTTTGATTTTTATAACTTTAAAGCATTCAAGGGAGGTATTTTTGTATTTTAATTACTATTTTAATCTTTTTTATTTTATTTTTAGGGTAAAAATAGAAAATATAAAAAAATAAATAAAAAAGAGTAGAGAAAAAAGATAAAAATATTATTTTATCAATTTTTTCTTTTTTATTTTCAGTGAATTTATTCATAAGAATTTACTGAACTTATAAATTTATTAACAAATACTTGTGTTAGTATATGAACCAAATTTGTACATAATTTCCAATGCTTTCGCCTTTCTTTGATAATTCTTATTTATTTAATTTTTAAAAAAATAATGATTTAGAGAGTTATAATTAAGGAAATTAAGTTTTAATCTAATTAGTATTAACATTATTATTAAATGCAGTAGGATATGATTTTAAACATGCTGAAACGTGTTTATCCTAATATTTAAGGTTGAAGAGAAGTTATGAATTATCTAAATTATATAAAAAAGATAGTTATACTTAGTGGCGGAAACAGGAAAATATTTTTGGGGCGGAATTCAATTGTATATTTTTACGATAGTGAAAATGTAATTTCATCATTTTAATAGCTTATATATTTATAATTTTTAAAAGGTTAAATCAAATTTCTATCATTTTTGAGATGACCAAAGGACAATTTTACCATTATTAATTTAAAATTTTATAAATTATAAAAGACCTAAATTAAAAATTTACCATTTAGTGGGATTATAACCCCTATGTCTCTACTACCCTCTGTCACTAATTATAATTAGAACTTCAATTGAATCGAGTCTAAATTAAATATTAATAAGCTCAAAGTTAAGTTTAAACTCTTATTTTTACTCAATACAACATTTAAAAAAAAAGATTGATTTTATTTGAATATAATTGAATTATTCAAAATTTTGCTTAATTTCCACTCCCTCGACTATTTCTAAAGCACTAAAAAGGACAAGTTGAATATTTAGATTTAGGGCAGTAGGAGTTGCAAAATTTTAGATTTGAAAATTATGATTTTTACATTTATGATTTTTTATTTTTTTAAGAATTAAAATATTCGAAGTTCAAGTTGAGTATTTTAAAGTATTTTGGTGCATTTTGATTGTCCAAGTGTATTTCAGCTAATACTGACTTGTAATTATGCATATCGGCCCGTATTTGTTGATAACATGTTATTATTTTAAACTTAACTTTTAAATTTTTTTATAGTTACATTTAAAATTACACTATAATTCTGAAATTATGTTATTGAATCTAATTGATAATTTTAAAACTTATATTTACATATAAATATATTTATATAAATGTAATTAAGAAATATTTGTATGTATATATAACATAGAATTTATCAGTAAATTACAAATTATATAATAAATATATATGTGAAAAACTTAAAATGGTACACCAAAACCGGTCTGCAATGCTGATATGTATCAATATCAAGGCAAAACCAGTACTTCCATCGACATGGTTAATACCTCATTTTGGACGTAGAGTGAATAAAGAGAGACAGAATTTTTTTTTTATAAATATTATATTTTGAAAATTTGAAGTTTCAAAATGAATTTTAAAATTCAAGAATGATCTTTTATGAAATTGAGCTTGGATTTGCTCAAATCCAAATTAATTTTTTTTATTGAACATACAAACAAAGAATTTGGGTTTGAAAACTTAAATCCAAATTTTTTAACCCACATGTTGTTTTCCAAACAAGCCAAATTAAATTCAAATGTTTTCATAGTTCAATTCGGACGAGAATCAGATATGATTAATACCAATGTATTTAAATTCTTTTACGATGTTTCATTGGGTAACTTACTAGATACGAAATGTGGAAATTGAACACCATGTAATATGCTAAATGATCAAAGGTAGCAAAGTGGAGGGTTTAGTGACAAATTGAGTATACACAGTTGTTTGAGTTGAGATTAAATCGTATTTAGATGATATGAAATATTATGCTTTTACTTGATATGTTACATGGTTGAATTTGAATTAGACTTACCTTGATGTGATTATGTTTTGATGTGTTAGGTAAATTTGATTATATACATTAGTTTAACCTATGTACTTGTTATTAGAGGTAAGTTAATAGTTTATATACATATGAGCTTACTAAGCATTTCGTAATGCTTACCCTAATGCTTTCCTTTTCTCTGTAGATTTTCACTTGTGGAATGTGTTAATCTGATCCTCAAGGAGCTCACACTATCCATCTCTTGTTTCGGTAGACTTTTGATCGCCTATACCCGATTATATGTGGCATGTACTTAGGAGTGTCTAGTTGTTGAAATATTAAACATGTTTTGAGACAGTTGATTTTGAACACTTACGGTAATATTAATTTGCTCATGTTCACTGTTTTGGTATATTGCTATGCATATATGGATGGGCAATTATAATGAATTAGGTATGCTTGAATTAACTTGTTGTATGAAATGGATAAGTGATATGAAATTGTATAAATAGGTGGAATGACTTGTATTGATTCATGTATCCTTGTTGTGAATTGGTGCCAAATGTGACCTATTGGTTTTGTGGTTGATTAGATGATTATATGTTATGTTTTGGCATGGAATTGGTATGTTTTGAACAAGTTTAAATGATGTCAAATGTATTCTTTGACCTATTTGGATGGTTGGTTTGAAGCAAGTACCAAATGGCCAAAATTTACCAAAAACAGGTCCGAGCTACATGATGTTACAACAGTAAAAAAAAACTTTCCTATACAAATTACTTAATAATATTCTACAATTCAATATTAATAAGTTAAGTCTACATTAAACATGCATTATAAACAAAACCGAGTCTCATTCTGGCTTATGCAAGCCCTTAAACAAGCTTAGAACTAAACCGGGACTAATTTGAAACATTTATAAAATATTGGGTAAAAAAGAAAAATAGGGGTCACACAGCAATGTGACAGGGTTGAGGCCGTGTGGTGCAGTATAACACAATCGTGTCCCCAATCGTGTAACAAACTGATGCTGTAACACCAGTTTTGGCAGGTTCTGAGTTTGGCGAGTTAATCAAAAGTAATTTGAGGGGTGTAGTACTATCTGCCCAATTGATACTTTTGGCCTATAGATCGGGCGCATAGTAGACGTTAGAATATTGTAAAGATTGTTCCTATCATGTGTTGAGTCGTTAAGAAGAGGAGATGGGTAAGAGTATTAAGGATTTTTGGGTATCTTGGGTTGTCGCCAAAGGTATTGTGTGTCAAGTTTGTTTAGTTACGGTGCTAGTTACGTTCTAATGAGGTGGTTAGGAATGAAATAAATGGATGAACTAAATATATAAAAATGTTAGATTCTTATATACGTTTCTTCACAATTGTAAACCATTTAGAAGGTAGCTTGGAAAGATTGTAACATGTGTCAAATTCCACTATGAGAATATGATTTTAAATATACATTTATTGATTTGGGTTTGAAGAGAAGAGGGTTTTTCTTTTTTCTTCCATTCAAAATGCTATGGTTGATTTGCCTTGGAGCTGAGAATAGATCTCTCTTTTTAAAATGAAACTAAAGATCTGGTTCATGAAGAAGGTTGTTTCATATCTTAGGTAAGTATCATAGTCTTGCATGTTGACTTCTGAAAGACTAAATCTATTTTATGAGTGAAAAGTAAGATGAAGAAGTAAGGTTTTGTATAAAGGTTATTTGGGATTTAGATGGAGGTAAAAGTTAAATGAATAAGTTTTAATGGTGTTCCTATGTCTTCTAAACAATGGTTGCTAAAGTCTTGACGGATGTTTGAATTTGGAGATCAAGTTGTTGTTTGTGGTTGTTAGGTGAGTCTCTATGTTGACTCTTGCATATGCACTGCTTATACAAAGAGATCTGTAAGATACTAACTGAAATATGAAATTGGAATCATGAAAGGTATGGTATGTTATGTATATGGCTATATGAGTAATTACCAAAGGATATCTGTGAATGCATGATTGTTTGCCGAGAATAGTATGTATATCTGATATAGAAATTGATAGGTTCGAGTATATGTTGAATGGTGTATAAATAATGTGATGTTGAAGTATGCTTATGCATGTATGTTTGGAATGTATATAATAAGTGCATGAAGGGTCTACAAAGTAAGTCTAAGACGTCAGTGCATGAATAGTTTATAAAATGAGTCTGTGTCTGTTTTCCACGGAGTTGTCAAAAGGTGTCTGTCGGGACTTTAAACATGAACTCTGAAATGGAAAGTCCACGGCCATGGCTCTCTTTGAAAGGAACTAAGGGATGGTTATTACCCAATGGGGTTCTCTGCATGTCCTAGGACGATAATGGGCAAACCTCACGTAACGTGAGTTTAGGCAAATCTATATCGTAAACATGCCATGAAAGAAAAGCCTTTGTGGCGAATCATGAAAGGACCGACTTACCGGAGTGCTCTATCTTATAACCGGTATGATGTATTCTGCTAAGTCTATGTGGCGTAAATTGTCAAGAATATCTGGTAAGCCATGAATTTAAATGTCAGTCTCGATGGTAAAATATGAATAAGTTCCAGTAGTTCTGTAACAAGTATAACTAATATAAGGTATTGATATACTCTAGAATAAGATTTGAGTAAAGTCTTATATGTTATCCATGAAAATGAGATGTTTACCTATATGACAAGAAAGGTGTCTGTTATGATGATCTGTCAGTATGAAAAGTAAGGGGTATCATATCTTCTTCAAAATCTATTTTGAATCTGAGTCAATGCTAAAATGAGTTATGAGATTCTGATATAGCATAATATGGAGTCCATCTAGATGTTATTTGTAGTGAATTATCAATATGGATATGTGAACAGAAATAAGTCTGAGTGAGAACCAATAGAATGAAAAACTGTGCAGGTATCTGGCATATATATGTATCCGCCCAAGATAATGTTAGTAAGAAATTATTTGAAAGAAGAGCATGAGTTAAGTTATGGATTGTTGGAGGTGGATTCTAAGGGTATATTCTGTTATGAAAGTATTAAGGAGCAAGAGAATCATGTAATAATGAGAAGGGTCCTCTAGTTAATTAAGTATGAAAAGCTAAGTATAACAAGGATATCATAATTAGCGTATACAAGAATGATAAGATCATATGTCATCAGCTATAGTAAATGATGCAAAGTAGAAGTTGACTAATGGAAAGTCCTAGAATATTACGAGGGATGAAAGGTGTATGCTTCTCGTTGATCCAATCGACACATTCCGAATGTCTAAAATCTATAGAAAATAGTAACATGAGTAAATATATAAAATACTCAGTAAGGTCATACAATATAAACAAATAACTTACCTTAATCATTTAACAGTTACATGAATCAATATGAAACAAGTTCACCTATCATGACATTCAAAACAATATCAACCAAATGAGATTTAGGCCAAACCACATATATAATTTCAAATGGTAAAATACCAACTTCAACTCAAAATACATCATGAATCCATTTTCCAATTTATCACTTTGCTCACTTCTATCATTCAAATTGCATTATATATCTTTATCATAATCATTCATATCATATTAATCCTTTTTGCCAGCACCAATTTCAAAATTTTATATTTCCATCTTTTATTCCGACCTGATGAATCTTCGTAAAAGAACTCCATATACAGGTTAGAGTAATAGTGTCTGGTTACCCATTAGGGTTGAACCTACATGATAAATAGTCTAGCCAGGGCTTAATATTCCTGTATTCTCAAGTCCACAACATATGCAGGAGCTCGAAACCTAAACCTGTATTCCCAAGTCCGCAACATATGTAGGAGTTCAGAACCTATTCTTGCATTCTCAAGTTGCAACATATGCAGAAGCTCGGAAGCTAGGAAAAACTCATAACCTCATATATGAGACTTTTACTATTTTCATTGGGATTTAACATCACATTATACCATTTCGCAACAATTCATTTCAATTTGATTCAATTTTCAATTTAGGTACTAATTTGTAGCCAATTCAAATGGCTAATAAACATTAATGTAAATACATATAAAATCAACAGCAATTTAAACATGTTTATATTGTTTGAACTTACCTGATAAAACGGTAACGTTTTGGATACCAGGGACTATTCGACAATTTTTCTCTTTTTCGCCTAAGTCAACAACTTGATCTTTATATTAGTTAAGATTCGAAATATCAATACAAATCTCATAATAACACTAAAATTCATGCTTATAATCTTTTAATTTCATTTTACATAATTTCTCTAAACTTTTACATTTTATTCAATTTAGTCCCTAAAATCGAAACAAGTATAACTTTCACAATTGAGGTTCATTTTTCATTCAAATTTCAATTATGTCCTTCTACAGCCCTCAAAAATATAAATTTATAGAAATTTAAGTCACTTTTGACATATCTACAATTTAGTCCCTAAATGCAGAATTAATAACATTTACTTTATCAAATAGTCCTTAAACATTTCATAGCTTCCAAATCTACAATTTTCTATCAAAACATCTAATATTTATCAATGAAAAATTTTAAAACCTTTAACAATTTTGAAAATGGAGATACGAGTTCGCTGGACCTAATTGCAATGATATCAAAAATATAAAAATTATAAAAAAATGGACCTCAAAAGTACTTACATGCATCATTGAAAGCTTGGCTGAAGCTCTCTAATCTCAAAAATGGTGTTTTTAGGTTGGAAGAGAAGAAAATGAAAGAAGTTGATTTTTTTAATTAACTTTAACCTTTTATTATTTTATTATAAGTCAATTTAACATAATATAATTAAGAAAAACGTAAGCACTAACCATAAAAACATTTAAAAGATGTGAAATTGCTACCTTAGGCCTTAATTAATTATTAATTAAGTCATTTAACCATTATAAATCATTAGCGATAAGGTTTTATGATTTTTATGATGAGTTATTTTTCCTTAATTAACTACCAAATCTCCAAAATTACCAAATCAAACTTCAATCCACTTATACCACAATTCCGTAAATATTTAATAAAAATATTATTAAATATTTATAAGCTCAATTTATAAAAACTAAGTCCTGATATCTCATTTTTCAAAACCATTAACTTTCATTACACACCACTTGTACTTTACTAACTAATCAATTAATAAAATCCATCCAATCAAAATTCACCATAATACTATATTTAACTCATAAATATTAA
Source organism: Gossypium anomalum (assembly GCA_025698475.1). Lineage (NCBI taxonomy): Eukaryota > Viridiplantae > Streptophyta > Magnoliopsida > Malvales > Malvaceae > Gossypium > Gossypium anomalum. Next base: position 69,088,739 of record CM046957.1, on the reverse strand, counting down.
TTACTAATGTTTACAAACTCACTCATCGGAATCGTGATCCCAAAATCACTGTTTTCGACACCATTGAAAAACGGGCTGTTACAACAGGTTTCTCATCCCAACATCGATCTTCCTTCGTCGCAATGTTGGCCAACAGTTTGTGACATCCCGGCGTCAAGTGTTTCGACATTGTGATGTAACATATTGTTTGACGATGTCACAACTTGGAGAAAATATTGTCACGATGTTGACCCTGTACTTTTTAAACTTTACAATTTGGTCTTTATTCAATCTCGGGTTAACTTTAGAGCTTACGTAAGTTCATATTAAGTTCGAGAAATGTTTTAAATTTGTTCTGGATGATTTATATAGTTGTAGATAATGATTTTCGACTTGAGATCTCCGTTAAAGGTCTATAATTGTTTTGTTTTGTACTGTAGCATTCAGTAGCTCAATCCTAGCGATTGGGATGGGCTAAGGGTGTTACAGTCCAATCGTGGTACTTTAGTGGAATGACTATATCGCTAAATAATATTGTAATTAATAAAAAAAGAGTTAAATCTTAATTATAAATTATTTAAGCCTTAATTATATATGTTCAATTAATCCCTTTGCCAGCTCAATACAATTTTTAACGGTTTGCAAATGAACTGGTATGATGAATGAATGAAAATAATGAATTAGAGAAATAGATTGCATGTATCACTAGCAATAATGAATGCGTTTTCTCATTGTACACAAGAGATGACTTAAGAATTAAATTAATTTTTTTAATTATTATTTAATTGATTGGAATTAAATAATTGAAGTTTGAAATGAACATTAAATTAATTAGTCGTGTGCAGTTTTGGTGGACAAGTTAATTAAATTTATTTACTAATAGATTCTCATGCGTTAAATTATCATGAATTTAACGGAGTTAGAATTGAGTAGAAAAAATAATTTCAGTAGAAAATTAATTAAATTCATTTAAATAAATAACATTTTTGGGAATAAAAAATAGTTATTGGGTTGGAAAAATTATATAAGTTGATTTAAAGACTAGAAAACAAGTACAATTGTACCAAATAAAAAAAGACATGCGTAGGGGTCCATCTAGATTGTAGTGGGCAGCAACCTTGATCTTTGTAACACCCCAAACTCGGCTTAGACATTATGGCCGGATCTAGCGATGTCACATGATAGGGTGTTTGAAAACCGTGCCATCGCGATAAACCATTTTCATTGAATTACTTATCTTAATATCTTATTAGTTCCAAAATCATGTTACTCATTTCGTCGATAGTTTCAAAACGTTATTCATGCGGAAGCTTTTAAAACAGTTTAAACAATTGGGCATTTTCAAAAATCATTTGTTTCTTTTGAAAACCGAGGTTTCCTACTACTAGCGGTTGTAATCCATAAGGTAAAGATAATTAAAACCCAAAACCAAACCAAAGTCCGAAAGTCCGATTACAACCTAAAAATTTAACCAGTAAAAATAGACTAAAAATAAAACCAATAATCATAAATTAAAACCTTGACAGTCCAGAATTGTGGTCACCATCGAGTCCTCCACCGCACCATTCCATCTAGGTCTAGGGATTACCTGTGCACATTAATCAGAGAGGGGTGAGTTTTTGTAAACTTAGTGTGTAATCCTACAGAAAACAACAAATAATCAGTAATCACAATGCACAATCAATGCGATCTTGCCCTAAGCCCTTTCAATGATCGATAACGATTTGGGCCTTAGCCCATCTCAATGACGATGATCGACCATGCGCTTTTGAAGAACAAAGTCCTACCCAACCAGCCTCTACACACCATCTCCGTCCAACCCTACACTCCATGTGGGGATTAAGTCAACCCACCCATCCTTACACTTTAGATAGGACTGAATGCGGCACAAAACAGTAATTTGCAGCTGAGCTGCTAGTATATTTGGCTTAAAAGACTTTCAGTATACTTCTTCCAAATAATATCAACCCAACCTAATGCAATGCAACATATAATGAAATGTCATGCTATCACAAGTTTGTCAGATACACATTCAGTTCAGTATATATGCTTACATATAACATGCTCAATACATAATTCACACAATCAATATTACACACTTAAGGGTCTAAGTAGTGCGTACCGACCCTACGGAAGGTTTACAGTCGAGTTGGGCGACCCGTGCAACCTTAACAGTCATTTCAGTAAAAATGGGCTTACACGCTCATGTGGCCTGCCCGTGTGGGCCCACACGGCCCAAATTGGCCTTGGCCGTGACGGCCTGGCCTCGTCAATCACACGGTCGTGTTAGGGCACACGGCCTACCACATGGACAATCACAGGCCCGGGTAGCGTCGACAGTGAAGTTTTTAGCTTTTGTTGAAACCTCGTTTTCTACACAATCGAGTACACACCTGTACCTAAAATCGACAAATCAAAGCCCCAATTTTAGTAAAATAATCGAGACTTAAATGGTATTGTAACTAGAAGTTCATCCATAACTATCGAAACCCTTACCTTCGATCGAAATGAGGAATCCACGCACTCAACTCGCCTATTGAGAACGATTTTCAGTCCCTTGATTAACTCCTAAACACCAAAAAGGAACCCCTCTTAGAAAGCAACCAGAAACGTTAAGACTAGCAAGAACCAAAACTTACCGATATAGTGCAAAAGCCAAATTAACGAGCTACAGAAAATTTAGAAGTGGAAGGAGAATCAAACAAGGAAATCAGCAGCAAAGAATGAAAGGGGCGATGACAAAAAGAAGAGTAAAGAGAGAACGTGTGCCTTTAATCGCTGATCAGATGGAGACTAAAGGAAAAATCAAATAGAGAGGGAGGACAAAAAACCAAAAGTTTGGCAGGGAACAGAGAAAAAGAGAAAGAAAAAAACAAAAAAGAAGAAGTGGAGGAGAAGATGATCAATTTTTTTTTTTTACAGAGAGAATTCTTGGGAACTGTTTTACTCAAATCCTACTACTTACCCTATCTCAATCCCTTAATTTTCTCCCTCAACTCCTATTACACATCCACCACTCAGAATCCCAGTTCAGCACAATTCTAGTCGAACTTTAAGCAAAAATACTACTCTTTGTCGTCGCAGAAAATCGAACACAAGACCTCCAACACACCAACGCTCCACTTAACCACTAGACCAGTTGACCCATTCTAATACGGTTTTACAAACAATTAAATAAAAGCCTACTGAACAAGAGTGAGGCTTAAGTTAGAAAAGAAATTTCAAAATTTACCAAAGGCATGGCTTGAACTTGGGACCTCACACACACACACCCAAAACACTTAACTACTGAAGTAGATACAGATTTGTGTCAAAATTTACAAGAACAAAAATAAGAAATTTGGGGCGTTACAATCTTAGAGACTAGGTGTAGTTGACCCTAGGTATTCCCAAAAGGGAACATTTTTTATTTTTTATTTTTTATTAAAATAATATTATTTATTTTACCATTGTTCAATCCTAACTCTTGTATTTTGCTCTATAATAAAGGACATAGCACAAGCATAAACACAGAATAATGAGTCTCAATACTGTGTCAGAAAATGGTTGAAATTTATTCTAAGTTAATTAATTTTCCCACTAAAAAATTAATAAAATTTTTATTCTGTGCAATCAATTCGTGAAATTACTTCATTGGAAGCCATTACTTTCTTGGTATTCTTGATCAACACAAGTTTCAGTCATTCACCATATTCTCTAGAATTTGAAGCTTTCATAAAAGAAATAGGACTTTTGATAACAACCTTTCCCTTGTCTACATAACCAATCCCTCTTTTGTCTAGATTTCTCTTCTCTATATTAATGATTTAATCAAGTTTGCTATTGTTGGAATTGAACTTGTCAAGCATAAGCTTGGTTGCAACAAGTTCCTTCTGGATCTTTACAAGATTGCCCACCTTTTTAGTAAAAAGTAGTTTTTTAGCTTCGTTCTGCTTAACTAGTATAGTATTCTTCTTTTTCAAATGACCATTTTCCTTCAAAAGTTAACACTTAATCACATACCTACTCTAATTTTTGTAGCATGATCATGTAAGTCTTTAAAAATTCGTCATTAGAACCACCATCAGAATCTTCATCTGAATCAACCTCTGGTTCTTTCACAATACTAGCTATAAAGGCCACAAAATTGTTGAGATGGTCTTCATTTGAATTTGAGTTGTTAGATGTCTCTTTCTAACACCCTAATTTAATTAACCTTGTTTATATGAATTTTGTCATAAACAAGTATTTGCTTTAGTGGTTAAGTGGTTTGAAGGTGTGTTTGAGGTTTTGGGTTCAAGTCCCATTTATGGAAATTTCTGTTATTTTTTATCCTAGCCTTATCCTTGTTGGGTGGGCTTATGTCATATTTTTGGTGAACTCATATTAAAATAAGCTTGTTGGTTTAAGTGGTAAGATGTTAACTTGTCACAGGGTCTTGTATTCAAACCCCTATGTGAGTGAAGGATGATATTTTTGCTTCTTAGAGTGTGTGCCGATTCTGTAGTAGTAGTAGGTCTTGTTGGGATTCTGGTTAGTGGGAGGTGGTTAGTAGTGGGATGCTAAATTGTGAAATCTTACTTTTTGTTTCGTTAATTCCTTTAGTGGTGGGTTCTCGGTGTAATGTAGGTTAAGCTTTGTTCTTCTTGTGGTTTTTGTGTGTTTTATTCAATATGGCGTGAAGGGGGAGTGGGAATTTGATTCTCTATATATGTCTTGGCTAGGTGTGGATCGAAAATCATTGGATTTTCCTCTGGTGACTTAATTTTATTGGTAGGCTACTGCTTGGTTTGAAGGTAAGGGGCTAAATTGTGATGTTGGGTTGATTGTATCGATTGGGTGTTGATTTTGGTAATGGTTTAAATGACTAATTGGTGAATTAATGATCAATTTTAGGTTCTGGTTATCTCATGGGAGCATTCGCTACAAAAACAAACCAGGTGTGCAACTAAAACACGAGAAAACAAAGTTTGACAGAAGCCAAAAAAGTGGCCTGTTGACGCCACATGGGCGTGTGCCCGACCGTGTGACAAATGAGCGTATGGCCGTGTGGGTCACATGGTCTAGGCCGATTTGAGTATGTGTGGGCCCAAAATTCAGTATTTTCTCTATGGTCACACAAGACGTTTCGATCGACTGTGGGCTTTCTGTAGGGTCGGTAAGGGTAAAACAAACCCTAATGCATGAGATCTGCTATTCTCATAAATTGATTTGAATATTAAGTAAACTGATATGTATGATTTGACTATTTTGTATAAATATGTATGATATTTGTATATGAGCATGCAGGACATGTGAATTCTGTTATATCTGTTTATCTGTTATCTGTATTTGTATATGGGGTGGAATTTGTATATGTGGAAGAAGTGTTCTATGAGGCCACATTTTGTCGATATACTGGCAGTATGGTTGCAATATATTTTGATAGGTGTCGTATAGACACTAGGTGGTGTGTAATGATTGGTGGGTGTTTTATACCCCACGTGGTGTGATGGGATGGTCGGAATTGGTGTGTAGAGGATGGGGATAGGGCTTTGCATATCTGCATGATTCTGATATAATCTGGTTCTGTTAAGGACTTATGTCCGCTTCTGATCTGTTATGTTGAAAATCTGAATTATATGCATGTATGTTTCGTTGAGTTACACACTGAGTTTTTGAAAACTCACTTCTGTTGTCTGTTCTATTCAAGTAATCCTCAGGCATAGGCGAGTCGGTGCGACGGAGGCTCAGTAGTAACCACTAGTTTGTGAACTATTTTTAATTAACGGTTTTATTTAAATTTCTGGTTTTTCTTGAGAATTTTGTAATTTTGGGACTTTCTGAACTTTTGGATTTCTTTGGTTTTGTTGATGGTTTTGGTTATGGTTATATTTTTTGCGACGCACATCAAATAATTTTTTTTGGAAATAATGGTTCACTCAAATAAACGTTTTGGAAAATACGATCTTGGTTTTCAAAATATAACGACTTTTAAGATTTCCGCTGCAAATTTATAAAAGAACAAACTATCGATGGTTTCAATAATGAATATGATAATAAATATGTTTTATAAAATATGGACTCTTTTTAGCAATGAACTATACGAGGTTTTTAACGTGATAAGATTAGATTCGAAACCCTTCTTAGTAACATTCCCAGATTCGACCATAACGTCTAGGCCGAGTTCGGGGTGTTACACTTTTCATCACTCTAAGTCATGCATAACAATTTCTTCTTCTTTAGAGTGTTAACACACTAAGACTAAATGTGATCATATCCATGAAACTCATAGGACTGAGCACTTCCCTTCTTATCTTTTACAAATTCTTCCTTGATGAATACCCATTGGATTTATTTTTGGGTACATTTGTGATAGACTCAAAATTTTTTATCCTCCTTGATTGCTTCTTGAAAGCCTTGTTGAAGTTTTGTGTGAGTAACACGATTTGCTTCCAAATTTCTTCAATCGTAGTATTGTGGGAAGTTGGCACTTCCTCTCCCAATTGGAGAGCAAAATTTCTCTTATCTTTTGTCTTGTTGTGTTTGGCCTCATCAAAATCATTTCAAAAGTTTGTTGAGAACCAAGGAGTTCATCGATTGCCAACCTTTCAAGGTCTTTAGTCTTTTCTATAACAGTGACCTTAATAAAGAATCTCTCAGGAAGAGATCTTAGTAGTTTTTTGATAAGCTTGGCATTGAAATATTTTCACCCAAAGCAAATGTCTGATTTGACAGATCATAGAGTTTTGCATAGAATTCTTCTATTGTCTTTGTTCTCGTATCCCCAAGGTTTTAAATCTGGAGCCCAACCTCTACATTTTAGATTGCTTGACAGTGTTAGTTCCTTTATGGCCAACATGTGGAACATCCCAAGCTATTTTGAAAATGACACACTTTGCAATTCTCTTGAACTCTTGTAGATCTACACCACAGAAGATGGCAAACAATGCTTTGGAGTTGTCATTGGCAAGTCCTTCTTCTTTAGTTGTCCATTTTACTTTAGGCTTAGCTACTCATCCATCTTTAATGTTAATAATAGGAGACTCCTATCCTGTAAGAATTGAGTGCCAAGCCTCATCATCAATGGATTTGATGTAAGTTTTCATGTATGTGTTCCAGTAGGCATAATGACCAATCTTCAACATTAGAGGATGAGTGGTTGATCTTTCCATAACTTGTAGTTAGCAACACCAGGAATCTCCACTAACTATGTTATGTGGGAGGCTCTTATATCAATTATTGACCTGAAACAAGCTATTATCTTGTCATAGTGGTGAATGAAATGGTCACTTTCATTAGCACATTTTAGCGACTTCAAATATTTCAACAGCAATCCATTATGTGGTTATACCCCTTTAGATTGTAATTAGTTGTTTAGGCTGCACTTTGCCTTGATTTATTTCCGGTATATGGTGGCCTACTGGCCTTTGATGAATGAAATGATTATCAATGCTTATCAAAAATAATAATAAAATGAAAATAACTATTTCTCTTTTTACACTGTTGGGGTATAATATATTTTTCATTCAAGTAATCTGTTTTTGTAATGAGGATTAATTAGCTAAAAGATGAAGTAAATTAAGGCAGTTAACTCTGTTCATTGAAGAGCATGGAAATCCCTGCTCATACCGCTACGCATAAACACACCATCGTTTTCATAACAATTTCCAACTAACTACTGAATACAATAAAAAGTTGAACCTCATGATGGATTGCCATAGTTAAAGATTATTGTTCAAGCTGAGTCCATTAACTGCAGCAATTGATGATATCTATCTCCTTTGATTACGATTTCCAGGCTAGATGAGTACTACTCCCAGTCCCAATTCAGTTTGCCAGCTAGTCTTGAAATTTAAGGACAGTGATCGCCCTCACTGTGCTACACCACATTGTTCATTTACAAATGAATAAGGAGCTAGTAAAAGCTTCAGATGGATCTTTATGTTGATTAGGTGTGTGGTAATCATAACATATTGTTCTTTTGTAGTAATTAATTACCCCTAGAACCCTTGCCTTTCCTAGCTTAGCTTAGCTTAGCTTACATTTTCGATGCCATTCTTAATTTGCTCTTCTTATTGACTTTCCTCCGTTGGTATGGCACATGCTTATTACTGAATACACCGTTAATGGGAGAAGTGCTACTTCATTTTTACTTTTTGTTTAAGGACTATCCTAAGTATCCTATGCAATGCCTACTTGGAATATTATGATGGATAATGATATTCTGCCCAATGGAATTTAAGGAAATGAAGAACTCTAAAATGTCATTATATATAATAATGGAATATAAATAAACAGATCATGCTTCGTTTCTTGTCTCAACATATATAACATACATGGCCAAAAATACCAATGAAAGGGGGGAAAGCATATGCAAAATTCATACCTCTGATCTATTCTATTCAAGAGAACATGATGCAATGATAATTAATGTAGAATGTGCATCCCGCACATGAGATGATTAGTGATCCATAATTCCATATTATTTATTTTTGGTTTTAGTCAACAATAATGAATAATGGCAAGGGTAGGCAGTTTTAATGTCATCTTTTTATCATCTTAATATGCATTCACTAATCTGTGGCCTCACATCACCTTTTTTCCAATCTGTTGTTTTATTTTTTTTGGTTGGGTTGAGATGTAATGATCTAAGTCATTTCCTTAATATAAAATTGAAATGTAGAACTTGTCAACTTCACAATTATTAAAATAATAATCCCACGATATTCATCATAAACCATGTAGAATACTAGTTCCTACTCAGCCATATATAGCTCTACTTCACTCGGTTCTCCTTCATTCATTTACACAAATCAAAAGTGGCCAAAAATGCAAACAGGCAGCTCTTATTTCTTCACCAGACGTTCAAGCAGAGGGGTGGTGTCTTGTGAAGAATACCATGAGGGAGCAACGGTGGCAATTCCATTCAATTGGGAGTCAGAACCTGGCACGCCTAAAGTCAAGTCTTGTGAAATCCGCCGCCTCCCTCCTCTAACGCCCCCACCTTCCTACTTTTATGCCAGTCCCAAAAGAACATCTGTTAAACAGCACTCAAAGCCTAAACTTCTTAATACCATCTTCCCTAAGCGTCTCAGGAGAAAACCTCGTGTGCAACTTTCTCCTGCTGCTTCTTCTTCATCATCATCCTCGTCGGCTTCTTCATCACGTTCATCGTCACCGTGGCCAAGAGCGTATTCCGTGCCATCATCTCCAATAAGTTTATCTAACTTATATGCAGGTAATGAGTTACCAAGGGGAGAACTATTCTCCGGTTCAAGGGCGGCTGACAAGGAAGACCATGAATACGAATACTCCGTTTCAACTCCATGTTTTGGTTGTGGTGGTGGAACAGGTCCTATGTCTCGCGGCTTTTGTTCAACAATGCTCAAGGCATTGCTTAGGGACCGATAAGTTATTATGTTCCATGGTACTATCCCATCTATATATATTGCTATGGAGTTTTGGGTTATGTATGGTTAAAAAGTGTAGCCCGCTGTGTTACAGAATCGAAGTCGTTTTCGTTAGTAATTCAAATAGATCCTAATGATGAATTAGTGGTTGGAAAAAAAGCGAAATGTTATCTAAATCTTCTTCTTCTTTCGCCTACTTGCGCTTTGCAATTGCCTTTTCTCCTTGTGTTGTTGTACATAGGATTCAATTAGCACACCGGTTCCTTGGTTTTATTTGGATAAAATATAGTATAATCAATGAATCTATTGACACTGATTGGAAATAACACAAAGGAAATGTAAATTTAAAAACACAGAAAGGGTTTATTCTTTAGTTTAAGGACATAAAAAACCCTAGCCCTTTCTTTCATGTCTAGGTTAGTCCAAGTGAGATCTTGGTGATTGTCAAGCAGCTCTGGATCTCCAAATTTAGAAATTCGTTCAGAGCCATTGATATAGAGAAAATGGCAGCATTGTTTATTCTACATTATAAACGGTGGAACATGTATTGTATCTCACAAACAAATATTGTCACATTATACTTTCGGAAAATCTAAAAAAAAAAATAGTCCTTATAAATTATAAAATATATACTGAAAAGAGAAAATAGATGGTTCAAGACAGATTAGTTTTTTCCACGAATAACCAACACATTGGGTAGGTCTGAGTGTGCAATATCCATGGTATACACTATAAACTAAAGTGGTGGCTTTATTGAGCATTAATTGGAATTTCAAATATCTACCATGTGAACGCACATGGCAGGCATCAGATGCCTCCGCCATCTTTGGGCCGTCTTTGAGCTTCACTGATTGTTACTATTTCATATATTATATGGGGCTCATGCTCTTGTTGTAATTTAATTATGGTAGCTCCAATTTCTTTATTAGCTAGAAGGTTATGACCTTGGAGAATTTATAAACGCATATGGCATTTTCAGCTGGAGAAGAGATTCTTTTTCTAACCCCAAACCCAATTGTAAGTATTTTTTAATCACACGACTTTGTCGGCAGCTTCAAATTTGGAATACGAGGGGAACAACTTTTGACTTTATTTTTTTAGTAACCATAATATGACAATAACATTGTACATAACATCTAATGCATGTAATAAGGCAATAACTTATTGGTTATTACTAGTGATAATTAATATATATATCACGTCCTTTTTGCATCCCAAATCCATTAGCCTTTCAATATCATAAATAGGCAGTCGAAGTGGACTTAGGGGTTAAAACGAGTAATTGAAAGAAGATGCATCACCCAATTACTTGTTCATCGTATGCAAAGATTTGCTAGGGCCGGGGCAACAAAGCTATAGTGTAATATATGTTAATATATAGGGTCGGGGATTCAAATATTGATGATGATGAAATACTGGGAGTAATTGCTTTTAGCGGATTGGCTCGGGGGCTTATTTATTAATTGTTATGAAATAAGGTAGACATTGAGACGTTACCTACATCTGTATTTGCAGTATTATTGAATGTTGGCATGCACAATTATAATTCTATACGAATTGACATCATAGATTTAATTTCCTAATAAGCTCTTTGGATATCCGCCGATGATGCTGTCCCACCGTGAAGGGTGTAATTACATTAAGCATTGTTTGGTGGCTCTCATGGCTGGTTCGTCGAGGGTGTGACTTAGCCTTTGCTCTTTTACTACTTAAAGATCATATCGGTGTTGTAATTATTCCAATGTTTTCTGTGGCCTCCGATCATTGGCCTCATTTGGAGGAGCCTTTCTTCGGCCAATTACAACGGCCATTTTACTAGACCTTGGTCCTCTCTCCCCTCTTCATCCGTGGTGGCGGCGGCAGCAGCAGTGTTTAACTCACTAAGGTTTTTGACCATGCGGGTCAAAGCCTCGGGCTTTGATATATAAATATGTTTGGGCTTTGCCTTACCTTGTGGTACTGGTTTCCTTTTAATGAATTTGACTTTCATTTGATAAAAAAAAAGACATCAAAGATTTAATTATTTAAAGTAGTTAGTTATAAAGTATTTTATACTATTTGATTCTAGTAGGGTAGATCCGAGCATAGGTAGAGGCTCTGATCACCCCTTGATTCATATGATAAAACTGTATTTTTTTTTTTTAAGAAAAGGACTAGGCTTTTATTACTCAAATTAAAACCAAACATCTATACAAACTAGAAGTCCAAAACCGGGCCCAGGCAAAAGAAAACTAAGCCAGCCTATCCTCTCGAGAAGTGTGTACCCGTCCCATCCCCTCATCTTTCAATTCAAAACCAACGGTTTCATTTCTCACTGAAACTATCCTTTTTCCATCCCTGTTACAGACCATCATTTCTCTCAAAAACACATTTCTAAGCTTTCTTTTATCTCAGGGACCGAAAAGCTTTTAACATCTTCCTCCTCAATCGGGCTCGAATCCATTCTTCTTCCATTGTCCTCACAACGAATCTCAGGACCTTCTCTTCGAGGTAAAACTCTTCACCATTTCTCAAACTTTCAGTAGCTATTACCCCTCATCTTGGGCATATCGCATTCGCCACTAGTCGCTTGTATACATATTAGATAAAGTAGGGATAAAATTTTTCGATATTCGCCATATTGTATTTTTAATTTTAGAAGGAAGATTTAGGCTCCATAGCTTCCAATAGAATCTTTTACGGCATGTTTGGTTCACTAAAATGGAATAAAACTATAATGGAATAGAGTTGTAATGGAGTAAAACTATAATAAAATAGAATTATAGTTGAATGTGATGGAATACAACTGTAATAGTACTCTTGTGTTTGATTGAATGCAATAGACTTCTAATAACATAAGAAAAAAAATTAAAATGATCAGAATACCCGTAGATGATTATTCTTTTTAAATTTTAATAAGATCATTATTAAATATAATTTAATAAAAATAATATATAATTTAATGACATTTTTAATATAGTTATTTTTATATTAAATTATTTAAAATATTTTATTTATTACATTTTAAAATAATACACTATTATTTGAATTAAGTGCTTCTCAAGTTATCTCCATTATAGTTGGCACACAACAAACACATGATTAGAGTAGTGCATTTGCATGGATTATTATGATATTTAAACCTTCAAATCACAATCACTTGCACTACACGAGGTCAAGTTTATGACATAAAATGTTGTTTCATTAGAAAAGAAAATTCAAATTTAACATTACATAGATTGCAGTTTATCAACAAACGATATAAATAACTTTAATTTTACTTTTCTTCCTCATTAGTGTCTGAATTAAGGAGATAACAAAAAATACAGAAAACAAATTCTATATTACTTACTCTGATTCGTGTAAAAAAGATCTTGGTTACAGGGAAATGTAAACGAAAAAGTTTAAAAGAAATCTATAAGGAAAAATTATTTTGTGCATCATACGTCTTTTTACAAACCAGACTAAATCTATCAAAATCGCACCTCTTCCATCAGTATGTGGTTGAGTAATGCGATAAGCATCACCTAGAAGTCATAATTAGTGTTCAGAAAATAAATATTATTGAACATTACTACCAAAGTTAATGTAGAAAATTTTCAGACCTTTGACAACAACCAGACATCCCATATCCATGGACCTCTGCATAAATTTTGGATTACATTAGAAGCTAATCCAAATATTGATTAAAAATAAGTTCACATTCTGGATTACATTAGAAGCTAATCCAAATATTGATTAAAAATAATCATAGGAAATTTAGAAGCCCGAATGTCATTGAAACCACCAACAGTGTCCTAACTAGAGCAACCAACATCAAGAGCTGATTTAGTTATGTCACCCATGGCAACTAGAAGGAACTCATGCATAGCATGAGACAAATCATCCCTAACTAGCATAGGGTTCATGTGTTCTTCAGAACCAGAATTAGAAGGCAAAAACCGGCCAACAGCAGCATGAACAGCTCTATCAACCAATATTTTTTGAAATAATAAAACTAATTAGTATAAACTTTTACCCAAAATTTTAAGATAAATAATGGTAAGAGTATGCAATCTCGTTCCCTAAATAACACAGAATGCAACTTATTGTATCCAAATTAAACTACATGCAGATTAAAAACATCGTGAAAATTAGTAACATGAAGGATAAAGATGTCAGTAATATATAGATTATCCAGAGGGGAAAAAGAACATTAATGAAAAAGAGATACAAGACAAAAGTACATACACACAAGAAACAAAAATACCAGATCATACGCATCATATCCATCACAAAAATACCAGTTCTATCATCTGAATTTAACCAGTTGGTTAATGAAAAAAGTCCCTGTCGTAACCATTTTTTTTTTAAAAACGGGAATCGATTTTATTTGGAATTAAAACGGGAGTCGCCACCAATCTTTTTTTTTATAAGGTGTGATCGGATCACCTTAAATTAATTATTTTAATAAAAATTAAGATTTACTAAAACGATAATTTTTGGTCTACGAAAATCAGAAAATGAGTTCGGAGTCGCCTTGCATTTGAGGAAGGATTAGCACCCTCGATACGCCCACAAATTGGTACCTAGTTGATTAATTAATGTCTTAGTGTCGAAAATTTGAAAACTTGAAAGAATTTAAAATACGATCCCTTTTTGTATTAATGCTAATTAAAAAATGATTGGATAAATTAAAATTGATGTTAAGGACTCTCTCATATCGAGTAATAAAATATCATGCCCATAAGTTAGGACGTGACATTTCAAACTTTAAGATCGAGCTCGCCTCCTATTTAAATTTAATATATTTTAACTTCTTTTTTAAAAAGGACATTTGGTTAGTTAGGGTGAATGAGGAAAATCGAAACCCAGTAAGTTAGGGCACGTTTCCTCGAATTTCCGAACACCGAATATTGCCTTTATTTGCAAAAGAATCTTATTTCGAGGTAACAAAATGTCATACCCAGAAGTCGGGGCACCACATCTCGTATCTCCGAGAATAAGCATTTCTTATTCAAAAACGATATTGCGATTTTTTTAAAAGAATATTCCGTTATTTAGGTTAAATGAGAAAAATCGAAACCCAGTAAGTTAGGGCACGATTTTCTCGAATTTTCAAATACGAAGTATTGCCTTTATGGAAGAATTAATATTGGGTTGGATAAAATCTAAATTCGAATGAAGCGAGATGATAAAGAATGCATAACAAAAACAAATAAAAGTTGATAGTCAGAATAAAAATAAACGTAAACACAAATGTGAATGATAACGATAAAAAGTAAATAAAATAAGCAAATAAAATGGATAAGCTAAGAGAAATGATAAATAAGCTAAAAATAAAAATAAAAACTAGTTGTAAATAAATATTACGTAAAATAAAAATGATAGTAATAGTAATAATAATAAAAGCGATGGTAATAATAGACGTAATAAATATTTTAAAATTCGGAATGACATAATAATAATAATAATAATAATAATAATAATAATAATAATAATAATAATAGTGACGATAGTGGTAACGATACATTGATAATACATAATAGAAGGAATAATAATAAAAAATATAGTAATAATAGGAGCATTAATAATTGTAATAACCGTACATTAATGCTGGTAATATATATGCTAATATCAATAACAAAACAAATAGTGATAATAATAATAATAAAGGCACAGAAAATACACAATATATAATGAGGGCTATTTTTGAAATTTAAGAACATAAATAAATAAATAAATAATTTTAAAAAAGGATTAAAGAGATAATGAGCAAATATAAGCTGAGTTTTGTTTAAAAAAAAATTGACTTTATTTGAATAGACCAAACAAAATATGCAAGGCAGTTTTAAAATAGATATATAATAAATAATATGAACAACTTAATGTAAATAATGATGAAACATTTTAAAATAATTAAATGGAGTTTAAAATAAGGTATATAAAAAAATGACTTAAAATGAAGCAATATATAAAATTTAAAATAGGTAATATGTACAAAAATTTAAAATAAATGAAGAAAATATTAAATGAATAATATGTGTAACAGACTAAAATAAACAACAAATAAAAAGTATGAAAAAGGTTTAAAATGAATAATGTAACAAATATAAAAAATAAATGATCTAAGGAAACAATATATAAAAATTTATAATAGTCGACAATTCAAAAATGTGTGTAATAATAATAATAATAATAATAATAATAATAATAAACTAAGAACTAATTTGAAACCAACACAAAATTTAAGGTAAAAGAAAATAAATAATGAAAAGAGACTGCTGAGGACCAAAATGAAGCGCCCCAAAATAACGAGGACCAAATGAGACAAAACCCCTAGCCCTAAGCCACACAGATCAAAGGACCGATTTAAAAATCAAGCAATATCTGATGGCCAAATTAAGAGAAAAATAGAAGATAGAATAGGGCTTGATCGAAGGACGC
This sequence comes from Gossypium anomalum, assembly GCA_025698475.1. Taxonomy (NCBI): domain Eukaryota; kingdom Viridiplantae; phylum Streptophyta; class Magnoliopsida; order Malvales; family Malvaceae; genus Gossypium; species Gossypium anomalum. The sequence continues at coordinate 69,072,984 of CM046957.1, read as the reverse complement.
TAAAAGATAGAGGGCGTCATATGCAATTACCCCAATAATCGGGGGTGCACAGATCCACCCCACCAAATTGCGTAACCCTTTTTACTTTACTTCACCACATTTTTAAAATAAAATCAAAAGCCCCTTTTTTAAAAACTTTCAAAACCCTTTTCCTCTCAACTCTCTCTCAAGCTCCTTCATCGAACACTGATTCCGGACGAGGAGATGTCCTCCTGATGAAACCTCTCGCGGGTTCAAGTGAGTCTCCTCCCTCTCTCTTTCGCGCTATTTCCGTATATATAAAAAAAATAGAAAAACGAAATCGAGAGCTTAAAGCGAAAATGAAAGTAGGTTCAACCTTTTTGATTTCTTGCTATTTGTTTTTGCTTGTATTTGTGTTACAATCAGTAAAAAGAACTCTCATCCCATCCTTTTTTTTTTTTTCGGTTGAAAATCCCCCTTTTTGTACTCTGTTTGGCTATGTATATAGCCGAATACACATTCCCTTTTCTTGCTCTTGTCTTTTCCATTTAATGAATTGCGGTGTAGCTTGGACTGGTAGACTTGACTGTCGGTGGAAGCAGGGCGGCGGCCAGCAAGTGGCCCTAGGGCGTGCCTAGGGTGAAAAGTTTAGGGTTTTTCTTTTTCTTCTTGTATTTGGGCTGTTGATTTTTGGCTTAGGGTATTTGGGTCAAAAATGGGTCTTAGTTTTGGCCTTGGGTTTGTTTGTTTATTAGGTTGGGGTCTGGTATTTAGTTTGGGCCCAAAATTGGGCTTGTACAGTCCCAATACCAAAATCTACAATTTTTAACCTTATCCCAAAACTGCAATCTTTGCAACTAAAAAAATTCCATTTTTCTTCAATATTCAAGAAAATTATGGAAAATAATTACTTAATGTGAACTAAATTTCTCAATATTCTTCTGGGTCATTTTTATAACAATGGTAATTAAAAAAAATTTCGAAAGAAAAGAGGAAAAACAAAACCAATAATACAAACATAGTCGAAATTATAAAACAAGAAGAGGAAGAAAAAAGGGAAACTTACAGAGGTTTTCACAAGGAAAAGGAGGCAGCTTTGCGGAGGCGGGGAACGGGTTGGAGATGAATCAACAGTTCTCAATGACAGAATCGGCAGAGACACCACTTTTACAACAACAACGAAATTGACGAACGATAGGTGAACAAATACAGGGTAAAATTGTCTGGGTGGAAATTTTGCTATTATGTTCATTGTTGAATAGGCTATACTTAGCCCCCTTCACCAAATGATGATTCGGTAAATTAGATGAATAGAAGAGGAATAACCATTCGCCGAATGAAGAAAATAGTGAAGCAAACTATAGCTTAATTGTTCCATTCCCTCCAACCAAACGTGGCCTTAGATGTGGTTTGTAATTCATTGAAAGTAGGAGTAGGAATACCATATTGTAATAGTTTGTAGGTGCTCCGAACAGAGAACTCTCATGAGGGTTTGTATCTCCACACCATCACATCCTCGTATGGTTCTTTCACCAAAGGGATTTGAGGTATCTTGGCCGCATCAACATCAAAGAAAGTATCGGTAATAACCTCTCGCCACCATTCTCTATTAGCATTATCAATTAAATCAACAATTGTCAATACGTTATTATCACGAACCATGCTTGCTCAGTTTATAATCAACAGAATTAGGAATCCATGCATGATTAAAAAATAGAAAATTTTTCTCCTCTTCCCACTCTCCAACACAACCCATCTTGAAGATACTTCTATGTCGACCAAATACTCTTCCAAGTATATGATGCCCCATGCTTTAAACTTGCATTTAAAAATTCGATTTGAGGATAATACTTTGCTTTTAAAACCTAGGCTAATAAAGAATCAGGATGATTAATAAGTTTCCACCATTGTTTTGTTAAAAGAGCCGCATTAAGTTTGTCAAAACTCCTAAAGTCCAAGCCCCTATTCTCCTTGAGCTCACAAAGTTTTCCCCATTCATACCAATGCAATTCTCACCTCCCATGAGCTTTTTGCCACTAAAATCTAGCCACTATGCTCTCCAATTCCCCACACAAAAATTTTGGCAAAAGAAAGCAAACCATTGTATAAGTTGGTATAGCTTGAAGCATTGATTTTATGAACACCTCCTTACCCCCTTTTGAAAGAAATCTAGAGCTCCAACTATCTGTCTTCTTCTTCATTCGATCCTTTAAACTAAGAGAATTATAGTAAAAATAAGATAGCAGATCAAACAAAAATGAAAGGATAATTTAGTTTTTTTCTTAGAATACAATATGTTTATACATGCACTCTATTATGGTCTCAATCACCATATGTTACAAAAACATAAATAAGATAATTAAGGCATCCTATAATTTTTTTAGGGGTTACAAGAGAAAAATTTCTCGGTTCTTGGGGATTGGGAGTTGTATGAACATTTTTTAGCTGACGCATTCCAATCTTGTATACTAGTATTCCAATATTGTATATTAGTAAAAAAATTGTCAAATTATCACTTGAATGAGTTTGTTAAACTTTTATATCACATTTCATCTCAAAACCATGAGTGAAGAATAATTTTGGCGAAATATGTTTCGTTCTGTCATCTTTCATGTAACCACCCTTCAATTGAGTTATACATGTTGCATTATCACCATAAAAGAAAGTTGACATATGTTTTTGTAGAGACAAATCACAAATCTTCTGGATATGTTGGGTCAACGACCTTAGTCAAACACACTCTCAACTTGCCTAGTGGATTGTAAATATTTTTGCATGATTTGAAGAGGTAACAACTAATGTCTATTTTATTGAACACCATGATAAAACAATACCTGTTGGAAAAAAGTCGATTTAGAAAATAGTGTTTTTAGGACAATGGAAGTTTAAATTTTTCTTAAAAACTAATCTCTTCTAATATTTATAGTAATAAACTTTAACTGAAATTATACATGTGTTTGTACAAAGATTGTCTTTGTTATTTCCCGATTTTCAACTGATCAATTTTCACTGCAATTCCCAAACCCCAAATTACTTTGAGTGTGGGCTTAAATAATCAAATTAGTGCACATAATGAAAATTTTACTTAACTTTCAGTAGGTAAGTTGATTCTGTCTATAAACTGAAAACTATGAGTATTCTTGCAAAAAATATAATTTATTCTTAAAATAAATTGCCATTATTTTTTGACAGAATATTGGTGCTCAAAAGATATATGTTAGTAGGTTAACTCATAGTTATTATTTATAGAGAATCGGTACTCGAGTTCTGTTTGAATAAAGTCTTGATTAAATAATCATATTTTAATAGAAAATACAATGTTCCAATAGAACTAGGGCACAAGGAGCGACGACATCCCTAATAAATACTAGGGTTTGTCACCCCTATAAAGTAATCAAACCATATTAAGTGTTTCATGTATTTAGTACAATTATATGTGTTATCTGAACTTTTATCTAACACTTATAATTTATCCAATCCCATAAATATTTTCTATTACCCAAAATATTAATTAATTAATTAATTTAATGACCAAAATTAATTAAATCAAATTAACTAAATTATTTTCTCAATTCAATTCTAATTTCGTTAAAATTATGACAACTTTACCACATTAGAATCTATGCAGAAATTAATGTAATTGTCTTATTCAACAAATCCATGATGACTAATTAATTTAATTCTTACTTCGAACTTCAATTATTTAATTATAATAAATTAAATTATAATTTAAAGAAATTAAACTAGTTTCTAAGTTATCTTTTGTAATTAGTGAAAAAACGTATTCACTACGAATAGTGATACATACAATCTATTTCTTTTACTTATCATTTTCATTCATTCCATAATCTGTTAATTCTACATGCAATTCGTTTTAGGTAATCTCGATATAGTGGAGGGATTGAGTGCATATATATAATTAAAGTTCAAATAATTTGTAATTAAGTTTCGACTCTTTGTCTATTAATTACAATTTGTTTAATCGTGAATTCATTCCACTATAATATCATGATTGGACTCTCTTTTATTATATATCATTACGAAAGTTACTTTATTAAGTGTTCATCCGATGATATTGTGATAAGTGTGTGACCTTTATAAGATATTCTTAATCTCTTTGGGATAAAACTTGTTCTCCTAATATAATTCTATTTTATCTCATGATTTTCATTACATATTTTGATATGTAAAAAGTTAATTACTAACACATAGTAATTAAATTATTTACCTTATGACAATTGATTCATAGACGCATTCTTTTTTTATTAATCGTGTAATGCTAATGAGAGAATATTTACCCTTTATTGGACTATGAGTTTCACTAGGGATGATGCTACATCATTAAGAAATTATATACCCAACACACCACTTTTGTCTCGTTATCTATTTGAACTTAATCTTTCATTTACAATAAAATATACGAATCATGCCAACATAATTCACTTATGATTAAGGTGAATACTAAACATAAAAATACGGAGACATATGCCTTATCTTACCCTTTTTACTAACATTATATATTATGAGTATCAAATTCTATAATGTTTATGTAGCAAAGAGCCTGAATCTGTCCAACATTTGGTTTTTTGGATGCGACTTCTCCTGGCAGGTATGGCAACACATGCAAATTGTGAAATGTATCATGCGTCTTTCCGGTGGAGCCCTTTTGTTACATGGCAGCAGGCCTCCCCTCTTCTCTCTTGTGATGGCTTATGGAAGATGTCATTCTTCGTCGAGTCTCGGTGGTTATGGCTCCACAGAAACGATATCATTTTCAACGGAAAAGTTGCTAATGTTAGACCACTCATCGGTACTGCAAAATTACGAATGTTGAAAAATGGCCTGAAACCAAGTTCTCCTTCGAGGACATTTATCGTGACCCAAGGTTATGTAGTGTGATTAAAAGGAAGAAATTGAAGCTGATAATTAGCTGGAAGCCTCCTCTATCAGGCCAACTAAAGTTCAGTGTTGATGGTTCTGCGTGTTGGAACCCTGAACCTGTAGGCATTGAGGGCATACTGTGACAACGGCTCTATATCCTAATGTCTTTCTCAAAAGGCATGCGAGTCCCATACTTCCGGAAATTTTAGCTGTGAAGTAAGCTTGTCTTACGTTTCCTTCTTCCTTTTTGGTATCGAGAGGGAAGGGTTTTTATGATTTAATCATTGAAAGCGACTGCAACGAAGTCGTTAATTGGTCCAGAAATTCAAGCAAGAGTCCTCAAAATATGAAAAGTACTGCATCTACTGTGCAAGCTATGTTTAAAGCAGGGGTTTTTAGGCTTAATCCACTGGTTTTTATATGCTGCTAGCAGTTCGAGTTTGGTGCTTGTGCTTTGGCATCTGTATGTTTGTTTTCCTGTCGTGCTTATTAGCATTGTTAAGTTGTTGTTTGCTGTTCACTTCTTTGTAGTAGGGGCTTACCTTTGGCCATTTAGATTTTTGAATCATTTGTGTTGTCAAGCTGAAGTTCATATTAAATAAATTTCACTTTTTATTAAAAAAAATCCATAAAGTAAAAATATTAAGGTAAAAGACACTTATTTGTAGTTTCAAAAATGCTCACTTAGCTTCTCCAGTTTGAAGTAAATTTTATAAATTTCTTGACATCTATTTACTCTGCAAATTTAAAAAAAAAAATAAAAATTATACATCTTATTATTTATTTATGTACTTTCTATTCTGTTTATTTGTTGTTGTAGTTTTAATTATATAATAATGAAATTTAATTACATAATGAAATGTTATAAAATTATAAATTTGACTTTAACTAAAATTAAGTATTTAAATTTCTATTTAATTAAGTTATATATTAACTTTATGATGATTTCATTAAATTGTTTTCATGTAAAATTAACTAATTATCATTATTTAGAAGGTTCTAATGAAAAAGAAATTATTTAAAATATAAAACTTAAAAATAAAAAGAATCATCTCAAAATTAATATATACAATTACAATAAAATAAAATTGTTAACATGTATCCTCATAAAAATAATTTAAAAAATAAAAAAGCAAAACAGAAATCAAATATAATGATCACGGATAATAGTTGTGGTCAATGTAGGAGGACGTGAATTCGACTGGGCTATGGGTAGTTTTAAGCATTGTGTAAAAAAGAGCAGGTATGACTAGAACATATAATGAGATTGTTCAAAAACAATAACCTTATAACAATGATGTCTTTAAATTAATGGCAAAGTTAAGGCCCTAAAAACTTTAAGATCCCATGTTCAAGTCTCAGTCTATATAAATCATGTGTGGATTCTTTGTCTATATTCTCGTCTAGCTTTGATTATATTATGGTTATCAGTCGTGCTTTATAATGATTGGTTTTTATTATAATTATTTAGATATATTTTTTTTAATTGTAATGTGATTGTACTTGTAATTTAAAAAAAATTAAAAAATAAATCATGTTTAACATATAATTATATTAGAATATAATTATAATTATTTATAATTAAATTTTTATTATTCTAATTAAAAATCATTGAAGATAAAAGATTGATGATAACAAAAAAGAAAAGAAAAATATGTAATTAATAAAAGATAATTATGATGAATTTTGAAAAAGGAAATTCAGCCACTAAATCTCCTCTATAAATTACTCAAAAATTTTGTAATTCATCAATATATTTAAATAAATAAGTCAATTCATTCTTAGAATTTTAGAAGTCTAATATAAATAAAATCTTTTCTACAAATCCCTCACCCAAACACACTCTAATAGATTAGAAACTTTAACTACTAAAATAAATATAAAAACTAGGTAGCCTAATGTAACATCCCTTACCTGGTCCGATCGTCAGACTGAGCTACGAGATCTTACTACTGTAATCAGAACTAAAAACATTAAAATAATCATGCAATAATCATTTGAATCTCAATCGTGATCATATGATGTCATTCAAATAGAAATCGAGACTAAATCGAGCTTACGGAAGCTCTATCGATGACCCGGGCATGAATTAGAATCAAATTGTAAAGTTTGGAAAATTTGGACTCCACGTCGTGACGAGCCAAATAATGAGTCATGTCACGACATTGGCCCACTTGACGTTGGGACGTCACAGGCTGTTGGCCGACATTGCAATGAGGACTCTGATTTTGATAAAATAAGACCATTTGGTACCTATTTCGTGTCAAGCCAAACCATATGCTCAAATAATGCATATATGGCCATTCAAACTTGCACAAAACCAACTAAAATGCATGCCAACATATCCATTTAACCAACCACAAGACCAATCAAGCTATCCCATATAAAATGAACACTTTGCTAGCTTAACAACTTATGTATTCATTAAATACTCAAACATAGCTTACCATTCACTTATCACATTCCAATTTTAACCAAAAATCAATCAAATATACCATTTATGCTTCAACCACTGCTTAACAAAATGTTAAAGTTCACATCTTATTACACAACACGTTTACCATTAAAGTTAAGTACCATTCAAGGACCAAAACTAACACCATTCAAGATAACATCTAAGCATAATAAGGCGTATACACAAGAATCACGTATTCAAGCATTCTCATATCACTTTGTTAAATAAATACTACTTTCATAGCTATAGACATAACCAACCATTACATATATATATGACGTAAATTCATTCCAAACCTAAGTCACATATTTGATTCAAAATAACATATCTCAAGGTTCACACATATACATGACATTTCCTATACACATGTCACATAATCAGGTCCAAAACGAAAAGACTATCGAATCGAGTACTGGATAGTGTGAGCTTTGGGGATGATTTGATAGACGTATACCACAAAATATCAACTACAGAAGACAGAAAACGAAATAGACTAAGCATTTCATATGCTTAACAAGTTCATAGATAAAATATACAATAACTTACCTTAGAACACAAGAAATACACAAATACAGTTAATTTACAAGACATTTTAAAACTTGGCATTTTAATTCACAAGAGATAGGTGAGTCCATAATATTACTATATAGCAAAATGTTTCAATTTAGCATTTCATTCAATTTAGTCCATTCACTCAAGTCCAATACATGCATTCAAATCATTGATCACTTCTACTTAATCAAATTAGCTTGGTGAACATTAGCAAAAAGGTTCGGATACTAGGATATCTACACCACACCAGAGAGTATCGTAATGCTATATAGAGGCACCGAAGTGCAATCCCATACAAGTGCGCAACTAACCTTATCGGCATGCCAATCATATCTTTATCATTTACTAAGTTCAAATATGCATTTATACAGAATTCAAAATGTTTACATTGTCGTAGCATTTCTATGAATCAAATCATATGACAAAACTATATCATATCCATTCAGCATTCCACATGAATTATAATTATCACATACGCGAAACTTTACAATTAAGCCCATTTCTCACCTTTTATGCTAACTTGTAAACATTGTAATATACATTCAAACATTATAAATTCACAATTCAACCACAATCAATACATATAAGTACATAATACCCTATGAACTTACTAGGTAATAATAGAAATGATTGACTTTTCAGAGACTAATATGTAATTTTTTCCTTGTTCTCGATTATCTACTAGTTGGTTCAAATATTGATCTATACGATAATTCATTTCAATTTATCAGTTCCAATTACCTTAAGATCTCTGATTCTATGCATATGACTGTCATAATTGCATTTTTCATAATTTCTCTAAAATTTTACATTTTATTCAATTTAATCCTTAAAACTGAAACAACTATAACTTTCACATTTAAGTTTCGTTTTTCAATTTGTTTGAATAAAAAATTACAAAAATTTCATGTCACTTTTGGCATTATTACATTTTAATCATTAAACTCAAAACTAACAAATTTCGTTTTACAATTTAGTCCATAATCAAATCTAAGCTAACAACCAAACTATTTAACATAAAAAATCATCAATGGAAACATTTCAAAACTCTAACAGTTTTACAATTTAATACCCGGATCAGCTAATTAAGCTACAACGATCTTAAAAACATAAAATTTACGAAAAACGAAACTCAAAACCACTCACATGAAATGGAGAAGAGCTTGGCCAAATCCCTAGCTCCTTGACAATGGTGGAAACGGGTAAAAGAAAGAAAAATGATGAAGATGATATGTTTTCTTATGTTTTAACATATTTTTATTTTCTTTTTAATTAAATCTTAACACATATTTTAACATAAAAACAATTACCAACCGTCCCACTAACTTAAAAGTGGCTAAATTGCCATTTAAAACCTTGAAAAAAAATCTTAATTAAGCCTTTTACCTAATAAAAATCAATAACAATTAACTTTAATGTTTTTTACGATTTAATCCTTATACCTTAATTACTAACCGTTCAATAAAATTACCGGACCGAAATTTACTGACTCGATCATCGAAAAATGATATTCCAAAACTACCATTTTTTATACCACAAAAAATCAAATTGTTACACTACACACCTAAGCCTCGAAAATCATAAGTGATTGTAACTTGTGTTGTGTGAAATAACCTCGCCATTCAATTAGTTGGGTGAAAATAACCATTCTTAGATCAAACTCTCTTCCTATTATAGTTATATTTAAATTATATTCATGTTGATTTTTTTTAAGAATAATCCGAATTTAAGTTATGTTAATAAAAATATATTTTTTTATTATTGCCATGGAATTAAGTCTTAACCTAATCTTTCAACCATAGTATAATATACTCAAGTTGAAAAATATAAAACCCAAAATCTTCTCCCGTTTCTTTTTTCTCTCTCCGCGGAATTTTTATTTGTTTGTTTCTCTTCTCTTAAGAAAAAAAAAAGCATTGACCTTGGCTAATTAATTATATCCCTCCTCCCTGGATTACCTTGCCTTTAAAGCACTCTTTTCCCTCATTTTCATGCTTCTTTTACTCTCCTTTACAATCCAGCCACTCACCTCCTTTCATCCAGACAACCCCACTAGCATGCTTGAATGTCCAGAGACAGGTAAACTTCTTTCCAAATTAATTCAATCATGAATGAAAACCCAAATCATCACATCTTTTAGCTTATTACTCATAGATACTTATGTGTGTGATATTAGTGGTTCCAGAGGCTTGTAACTAATTAGAATACATGTATGGAGTATTCAAAAGTTGTTGTATTTGTTGTTAATCTGTCAGGGAGAGATTGGATGAAATAGGGAAGAAGATCAAGACAGATGCAGGTGGTGAAATGGGGAGGAGACATCTGTTGGGTCCGCCTGGAACCTTGAATACCATCACACCTTGTGCCGCATGTAAGCTCTTGAGAAGAAGGTGTGCTGAAGAGTGTCCTTTCTCTCCTTATTTCTCCCCACATGAACCCCACAAATTTGCTGCTGTTCACAAAGTTTTTGGTGCAAGCAACGTCTCCAAGATGTTAATGGTAACACCCCAACTCTCTCCTTTTCTTTTTTTTGCTTTCCCCAAGTTCCCTTTCTTATATACATAGAATATTTGCAGGAGGTGCCAGAGAACCAAAGAGCCGATGCGGCAAACAGTCTGGTTTATGAGGCAAACTTGAGGCTAAGAGATCCGGTATACGGGTGCATGGGTGCCATCGTAACTTTGCAGCAACAAATGCAGAATTTGCAAGCGGAATTGAACGCAATAAGAGCTGAGATACTGAAATACAAGATTAGAGAAGTTACTAATAGTAACATCCTCCCTTCTACTCATCCTCACACTCACAGTCACGCTACTTTAGTTTCTGGTGGGGCGGTATCAGTTGCTGCTTCATCTTCCCCTCTTCCACCTCCACCTTCTATTGTTGTCTCAACATCTTCCTCATCTTCCGCATCTTCTCTCTACACATCAGCAACTAGTGCAACCGGCTATAGCTCCATTTCTAGTGATAATGTTCCATTCTTCAATTAATTCTACAACCCCATTGATGATAATAATAATGTTATTATTAGTTATAGAGTAGAAAGCTAAGGACATACTGTTTTAGTTTGATTTCCCATTTTTCATATATATGGAGAAATACCCCGCAGAAAAAGAAATGAAAACTTGGGATCTTACGGCCTTGATTGATCCCATCCGAATTACACTATTGCTATCAGAATCAGAATCAGAATCAGATTTCAAGTTTTCATTTCTTTTTATGTACTTTGAAGTTTGAACCAGTTGAGTAGTAATTTTGTTCTATCTTCCCTAGTAATTTCCATGGCTATGAGCAATACCTTTGGCTGAGAGACAAATTTCTAGTAATTAATACAGATTAGCAGCTTCGTCTTCCAAGCAGCCATGTGTTGTTTATTTCCTCTCCCGAGATTAAATTGCACTGAAAATGTCAACCCATTAATTGTTGAAACAAGAAGCATGCTTGCCAGCAAATGGCAACAAAAAAAGTCAACACAATCCAACTAGACCTAGCTTGCTAGGGAAGATCGGTGAGTATAGCTAAGAGGTGCATTTTCCACCAGGAGACGGTGGACGAGATCTATTATTAACCATCACACGTGCAGGTAATTAATATGCTAATTGGAGTTTGACTAAGCTTCTCTTCATGATTGTTAGTGCAAGCGCCATGGAAGAAGGAATGACCTTAAAAGCTTGTATTGCATTGTACTGTATTTGTATAAGAATAGGAAGGTGTGCAAGGGAGACAAATAGCATATGCTGTCTCATGCTGGTCCTGATCCTCCCCATGTGAAGTTGAACACTTGCAATCAATTTGGAATATATATTGTCATTAAATTCCCCCTTTTTTTTATATTTTGTATAACACTTCTTGAGATTTGAGTTTATGAAGACTTGTTAAATTTGCATGCATCGTTTAGATGAATCTCATAATAAATTTCTTCCGAGTCAGAAAATGATAACCTTTTTAACCCTAAAAAACTTGGGGTAGGTCTCCTGGATTTGTGAAAACAGGTTGGAGAAGATATCGACCTACTTCCACACGATATGCTGTCTTTGTCTATGCATATATGATTTATATTCATTGTGGGCCAAAATACAGGCATATTTCTCCAGCTGGTATAGAGTATAAAAAAAAGAGATGGAGCAACCATAATCCCTTTGTATTTCTCAAAATGTGACTACTTCTTGTTAATTAGTAAATGTACATGGCAGTACTGTTTTAACTACCAAATTACAGTATAAAATAATTACTTATCAATTTAATAATAGGGATATTAAAAATGCAAATTAAACCTACATATACAGAAAGGGGGGGAATGGGTAATGTTGTGTAGTCATGGTAATTGGTACTATTCCGGTACTGCTCGTACCGGTCGAAACATTCCATTCCGTTAGTAAACAGGAACAATAAACTTTAAGTTTCGTTCCGGTGCAAATTCTAGTCAGTACCGATCGATTGTACTGATGTGTACCTGTTGATTTCTCCTGTACCATTCGAAATATAGTGTATTGGCCAATACAAAAAATAATTATTTTAAAAATATATATTAAATTTAGATTTAAAATTTTTAGTATTTGTTTTGAATTTGATGAATTATGAATTGTTATATACATATTTGTTTAATTTATTGAATAATTTTTTTGCTTGTCTATTTTGAGTTTGTTTAATGATGAATTGCATTTACGAAATTTATTAAAAAATATTTTATTATCTTAAAATTTATATATGACGAGATTTGGACCCATACTACTAACATTTTTAAAATCTTTTCTTTATTACTTCAACAAAATTTTATTTTTGATGAGTGTTTTATGTTTGAGACTTATTTAACCTCATTATTTCGTATTTGTAAATACTTTTTATATACAAACAATAGCGATAAACTCGAAGCTATACACCAAAACAGACCCTTACCATAGCGACATCGGTATGTATGATCAATAGGGAAGGAAGGAACAGTAGTTTTTGTTATGAGGATGAAAATGACGATCAAAACAGGATGGGGTTACTTTTGGCTGTATATATATCATCAAAGGTCAAAACGTCGGCTATGGTTTCCTTGGCGTGTGGAGCTCAACCTGATGGGTGAACCCAACCAAAATATGAATAGCCGCCAACAGAGTTTTACTTCTGTTGATTTCGTTGTGTTGTAATAATAAAATTTTGACAGAATTTATATATAGATAGTTTAAAATTTTATAAAAATACCAATAGTCATCATTTATAACATAATATAAAAAGAAAATAGGTAATTATAAAATAAAATAAAAAGTTAGTAAAATACCAAATAAAAATGCGTCTTGAAAGTGTTATGGTAATTGGTTTCACGTATGGTTGCTTCAAATGTTGGCATCTCAGTTTGTTTAATCCTAATTTACCGACAAGGGGCTAAGGAGGTTATTAATATATGATAATAATAATTGTAAAGGATTCTATGAAATAAAAACGTCCCATTCTTTTTTAATTATTTAATAATATTTTAATAATTTTTTTATATCATTGATATATAGATTTGGTACTTTTTTTAAATCTAAATTTAGAATTCTAAATCCTAAATTTAAAATCGTGAATCTCGAACTCCAAACTTTAAATCAAAAGGCTTTGTTCAAGGTTCAGAGTTTAGGATTCATGGTTCATAATTTAAGGTTTGAGGTACATGGTTCATGGTTTAAGTTTTAAAATTATGTATTAATGACATAGAAAAAATTATTAAAATATCATTAAATAATTGAGAAGGGATACAGGATGAGGTGACGTCCCTATTTCATATAATCCTTTCTCACAACAATAATAATAATATAGAGAAAGAATTGTATGAAACTGTGATTCCACATCATCGCTATCCCTTTTCAATAGGAGCATGACAAATCAGATTTTTTTCTTCTGATTTTTAGCTTTTTCCTTCAGAAAAATTCAAATCCAACTAAAAATGCTAATAATTAGGAGAAAAAAATCTAATTTGTCATACTCCTAATGGAAAGGGATAAGGATGACGTGGAATCACAGTTTCATATAATCCTTTCTCAATAATGTAAGCACAGGTTAGGAAACAAAATTTAATTGAATAATATAGCCTTTGTTATTTATTATATAATTGATTCAATCAATTTAAATTTTTAATATTTATAAAATTTATCACATTTTATAATAATTTTATTTTTAATAAAATTAAATAAATTATAAATAAAATTTTTATTTTATTAAAAGAACTTTCTTAAAATGAGATTATATATAATTTATAGTTAAATTATTCCTTAAAAAAGTTATAGTTAAATTATCTCTTCATTAATTGAAAAGTAATATATAATACATTTGATTGATTTTTATATTATTGTATTCACATTAGAATAATATTATATATTAGTAAAATTTTAAAATAATTTATTAAAGATGAAATTATATTTTGTATTTACATTAAATCATACTTTTATTACATTTTAAAATTATTCAATTTTAAGTTATATTTAAATTAAAATTTTAATATTATAAAACTAAAGCTTACCAATATATTAGCATTCAAGATTTAGAAATTTTCATTAAATTAGTAGTTAAAAATTTTTAAAATGGCAGAATTTCACATTTTCCTTAATTTTTTATGATTTCAACTTCTTTTATAATTGTAATATTTTAATTATGTTCAATAATTAGAATAATATTATTTTGCAATAAATAAATACGTAAAATTACATGCAATACATGTGATATTAAGAACTAATAATAAGAAATAGGCAAGAAGTCTTTCTATATGAGTTTAGTTTAATACGTTTTCTTATACAATGTTTATAATTGTCCATATCCTCTCGTTAATCCTTAAATAGAATTCACGTTTTACATTAACAATAAAATTAATGTCAACCGAGTTAAGAATCAATCAGCTAATTTAATAAAATTTTATTTTTTACATCGATTCATTTATTTATTGTATATAATATCTCATGAAAAGATGATTATAACTTTTATTGCAAACATTAGTATCATTAATTTCTAGTGTGGCAAAAGTTACACGTACGTAATTTTATATATCTAGATATTGTAATTTATTTACATTACGCATTTAAATCTAGTGGCAACTTTTGAGAATCTTGCCGGCAATGCTAAACTGATATTGCACTTATGAGGCGTTGACCATTTATATTAAGATTTAGATTCGGACATTTACAAGCAAACCTACTTTCAATTCCTTAGATATCAATATAACTTATTAAGGTAGGTTATTTGATTGGGTTTGAAGGTCCGTTCGAAAAATAAGAAGGTTTGAACAAAAAATAAGGTCTCTTTTTAAATGAGTCAAGCCTCGAATAAGATTTTTTTAGCTTGATTTCGGCCTGAATAAACTATTTTAGAGATATTTGATTGCTAAGTTACAATTATTTTAGTGTTATGTAAGTATATTAATTTTTTTAAATATATTTCAATTTGTTGGGAAACATTTATTTTAACGTTTTAGTGTTTTTAATATATTATATTTTTTTAAAAAAATTCCAAAAGAAATTAATATAGATAGATCGGGGCGAATTCAAATTTAGCATTTTTAATTTAGATCAGATTTAGACAGAATTTTAAACCCATTTTTTGAATCAATTCGAATCTAAAATTTTACATCGATTAACCCGAATTCGGTATCACCCATTATCATGAATATGAGCATTTCTACATGTACCTAATACTTCTTCTTTTTTTCTCTTTCATTAGATGTAGCTCTTATTAATTTATTGATTTGTTTGTTAAATTGCCGTCTTGACTAAACAGGGGAGATTAGGGTATGTATCACATCACATGGGCTTTTCTGGTTGAAGGAAATATAATATAATCCGTACATATTAGTCTTGTTCTCATATCAATATTTAATATGAAAATTAAGAAATTGGGATGTTTGTATATATTATATTATTTCCTTAATTAATTGTAATATATTTTAGATATATACTAGTTTAATTAATAATTAAAATATATTATATTAATTTTTAATTAACTAACAGTTTCTATTTAATAATTTAAAATTCTGTTTCTAAATTTTGAATTAAACAGACTTTTTTTAAAGAAAAATTATGTGTTCAATAAATACAATATGATTTTTATTTTTTCGTTTTTAAACATAATATTAATTATATTTTTAGATATATTTTAAATATGTTTATTTAATATAACTTTTTTAATATGTTATAAACAATTTTTAAACATATACATACAATTAATAAAAATTAAAATACATATGTAATAAAATTTCTAAGGAAATTTAAATTTAATTATGATTTATAAAATATTTATTTTTATGTAAACTATTTAAAAAAATCATTTAAACACCTTTTTAACTTAATTTAATTGAAAATTTGTAGACAAATTTTTTTATGACCTTTGTATATTTGTAATACCATTTATATTAATTTCTCTCTCAAATTTTTACTACTTTTTAATTGACAGTATTTTACAAAATATATACTTATGGTATCATATCAATAAATCTATAATATAAATGAAAATAAAACATAATATAATAAACAAAAAATTGAGAATATAATGAGACTTTTTTGTTATATAACGGGGTTTTTATTGTATAAAAACAAAAAAAAAAAATTGTATGAGTGATAATTTTTAACACTCACTCTTTTTATATACATCATACAAATTTTTTTAGCCTAAAACTACCCATAGCCCCTCCCCAACATATAAACAGAAGGATAATATGTTTTAGTGTGCTCAAATCCATGTCCTCCCGCATTAGCAACAATACCCATGCTAATCGAGTTAAAACTCAATTATCGGTTCAAAAGTAATTTGAAAAGTAAATAAAAGTAAAATCTATATTAGAAGGATGGAAAATGAAAATAAGAATTGAAAATTGAAAAAATTAAATGAATATCATAAAACACAATAAAATCATTAATAATTTTTCAAAAAAATTGAAAGAAAACTAATATATTCATTGAAAAAAATGCATAATTGGAAAAATAAAATGTACAAAGTAAAACAGTAGTACATAAAAAAAATTGAATACTAATTTTGTGTGAAAAAATCCTATTTATAGGTTAAAATATACTAAATACATAGACATACAATTAATTATTTTGCCAAAAAAATTACCCTATTTTCCCTAAATTGTTTCTTTTCTAAGTAATGAGTAGAGGACCAAAACATGTCACTAAAAGACTCTACAGAAATAAAGATGGGCTGTCAAGAACATAGAAGAGGTACAATAGGCGGTTGGTCAGATCTAGCATGGATCATACATGAACGGTAGTTGGACGACGACTCCCCTAGGTTCTCCCATATAGGATCCTTTGGGAAGAGGATCAAGTTGGCCCTTGCGAACAGCTTGATGCACCATCTCCCTTCAATCTTTTGAGAGAAATGCCGCAAAAGGAAGGAAAATCTATGGGCTGCTGAAACAGTTATGGAATTGGAAGTTTGAAACTTCTTAATCTTTTCATTCAATTTTATCTGAAGGCACAAAAGAGTGAAATTCCGAAAGCTCTTTTTTGTAATTGTAATTATAATGCCAAAAAATCAAATTGGCATAGTCGTCTTTATGTTGATCATTATAGGCCTCTTGAATTTTCTATTAGCCTACTTATTTCTTTTTCTTTGCTTTGATTTGTTCTTTTTATGAAATGTGGTTTTATTCTTGTTTTCTTTCTTTTTTTATAGGAATTCTCTTATTAAGACCCTAAGAGTCAATTGAAACTTCAAATTCAAGGGTTTGAGTACGTTAAAGTGCATCGTCCTCCTATTTATGAGTTGAAAAGGGGTTATGGGTAGTTCTAGACATTGTCTCAAAAAAAGTAGATATAATCAAAATTTATAATGAGAAAGTTTTTTAAAAATTACTATTTCATTTCTTTATCGAGTGCAATTTAGGTTATAATTTTTGATTTAATAAAATTTCAATGTAAATTATTCGTAACAAAATAAAATAAAATAAAGTCAAGATTATAGTCACCATGAATGAATTAAATTAGTGAAAATGATAAAATTTTAATTATTGATAATATTTATTACGAAATATGAATCATGCCTTAATTCCAAATTTGCATGAATCATAAAATGTTAATGTTTATACCCATAAGGATGAAGGAACTAAGGGTCTGTTTGTTTACCAGGAAAACATTTTCCGAAAAATGTTTTCTTGGAAAATGAGAAGGGATTTTGGGGAAAATGTCTTATCGATTTTATTTCTGTAAGACATTTTCCATCTTTCCTTCTCATTCCGTCCTTCTCCTTCTTCATCCAATTGGACCAGTCCCCTTCCTGAAACAAAGCTCAAAGTAACTTTTTTGTGCTTTACTCTGTATTTCATTCAATTTGTCACCTCTCTCACTCGAATCTTCTTCTTCTTTTTTTTTCTTTTATTGAAGAATCTATTTGGATTTTGTATCTGTTTGGATTTTGTATAGTTTGTTAAAGAATCTTCTTCTTCTTCTTCTTTTATGCTTTATTTAAAATCTATTTGTTTCTGGGTTTTGCATCATTCAATTTATGCTTGCTCTTCTATTACCCTAGATTTGTTTTTTTTTCTTTGATTTTCTGCTCTTATATAGTATGCCTCTATCTCTATGAAACATAGAGCCTTTCTTTCTTGGTCATATTCTTTCCTGACTTAAGCCAAAGCAACTCTTTCACCTATCCACAGACACTATCACTAAACCATAGCTACTTTCATCATTGATCTAGTGGCATTCTATCTTTCATCCCGTAGGCTAGATGCTTGCTGCAACATTTAGCATTCTTCCTTTACGGCATTAACAAAAACAAAGCATCGAGAGAGAGAGAGCAGGCCATTCCCTTATCTGTTCATTTTTTATTCAATCGAGTCCATAGATATTTAACAAAACACTATCTTCCTTTTCTACTTTCTCTCTTCCAATTTCTTCCATAGATATTTGATGATGCAGTATAATTTTTAGGTGCGGAATATTTGTGTTGTATTATCAAGTTTCAGTTTGCAGTAAAGGTTAATTTTGGTATCACCTCTTTTGTGCATGACTTTGGTATTCCCTTTTTGATGCATCAAACATTTTTTCCTTTGCAAATTTCAAGAGGTTGATCTGAGCAGAATTAAATATATATGCTTCCTAGGGGCTCTGCATGTTCACAAATTTGAAACCTTCCTGAAATATTTTCTTTACATCTCAATCACTTTTTCCAACTTCATAATCTTGTGTGATTTGCTCTGCTCATGATGCCCTTTCATTAACCTAGTTAAAAATGGAAGTTGGAGAGTTTTGCTTGCAGATACACAAACAATAGCTCAGACACTTTGAGTTGACGTGTTGCATAGTTTTATATTCTCACGGTATATTATGACATGTGGTTCATTTCTGCAAAGCAATGTGAGAGGGATAAGGCTCGAGTCCTTGTTCACTGCATGTCAAGAAAAAATAGGTTGATTTTTATTTTACTGCTCTATTCTTTTGTTATCCAAGTAATGCACACTAAAACAAACATGGGCATGTTGAAGCAGTGTTTTCCTCTTTCTCTTTTATCTTATATTATACAAGAAAGAAAATTTAAATTTGAATGCTGAAAATAGGATTTTGCATATAAACTACAGTGGAAGAACCTAGTTGGACCTCACCCCTGAATATTTCTTTATAAGATGCCTTACACCCAAGTGTGTTTTTGCAAATAGGAGATTACCTGTTTTGTATGTGTGTAATACCTCCTTTTTCTCTTAATTGGGGAGGTGGGATCAACTAGCATTGAGGCAAAAATGCTTAGGTGTGTTTACACTTTTTTAAATGGGACAAATTGCTAGTGAGGATGATTATATTCTTTCTAACAGGTCACCAGCTATTGTAGTAGCTTTCTTGATGAAATCTAAAGGATGAAGGCTTCCACAAAGCTACTAGTAGGTGAAAGAACGGAGACCATCTGTTGATATAAGTCAAGGTATTTACTAGCTTTGACTTAGATTACCTAATATTTATGGAAGCCATTTTATGTTGTTACCTTAGCTGATTGAATTCATTCGCTTAATTTAAAACTTAAGATTGCCACTTGGTATTATTTGGAAGAGGAGTCAGGTCTAGTGTTGCTGCCATCACTATAAGGTCAGTATGATTGAAATTTAGTTTAGATATAATACACTATTGATGCCACTATCCAGAGATATAGGGAATTCGCACTTTGGTTGTTTTCAATTTATGAAAGTTAATATTTTAGCTTAATAATTGAGTATTATTATATATTTAATTTGATTTATTTATAAATAAATCATTATAATATATGTAAAAATAATTTAAAATATAAATTTATTAATATATGTAAAAATAGCTTTTTCGGAAAATATTTTCAGGTAATCTGCCAAACAACAGAAAATATTTTACACAGATTCATCCAAATACCAGAAAAGTAAATTATTTTTCAGAAATTATTTTTCGGAAAATATTTTACTGGCAAACAAACGGAGCCTAAGTATATAATTAAATAGCAAATTAATAGGAAATAAAGAATTTCTATTTTTCACATAACATGTTCATATTTAAAAACAAAATGATCTTTTACAAATGTCATGCTACGATTGTTCCAAGTGTCTATTGGAGAACTGTGCCAACAAGCTTAACTTTCCTTCTTTCCTTTTATTTTTTTCAAAATCCAGAATGCAGAACATAGTTTGAGGGTGTATTGTGAAATTAACCCTTAGTTATGCAAATATACAAATGCACATCATGAATGGGTATGGAGAACAAAAACCAAGCCCAACGGGTTTTGGTCATCCCAACTTGATAAGACTGAGTTTTTTCATTAAATTTTATAGACTCTTATTTAGGGAAAATCCATCCAGCTCAATATTTACAAAAACACCTTCTTTTAATTTTATACTTGTTTTTCCTTTCAAAAAATTATTTTAATTTTATAATATTATTATATATTTATATAATTTCCTTAATTTTATAAGATTATAAATATTTGATTTAAAATTTTTTTTTGTGATAAACAAAAATCAAATTAGTCAAAAGCAGCACTAACTTTGTCTTGTTGTAAAAACTCCAAAACTTCATTGAGGGCATCATAAAAAACTTGTAAGCTTGCCTTCCACGCTAAACTCAGCTTAGCTAATCAGTCAGCAACTAGATTGCCTTCTCTAGGGATATACCTAATCTACCGTTGTCCTTCAGCTCTCATAATCCGTTAAACCCTTCTAAACACTATAATTCTTGAATCTGTCATCGCATTATCTTGTAAGGCTGTGATCACCTCCAAATTCTGTTTGAATTGTGGCCCTTTTAAAACTTCTACTAAGCAGCCTGAGAATATAATCTAAAATATCCCATAGTTCAATCTCAAAAACTATGCATCTCCCTAAATAATAATTAAACCCCAAAATCTAATTTCTATGCTGATCACGCAACATACCTATTTGACTTAATTTTTGAAAATTAATATATTATAAAACAATTTTTAAAATTTCAGGGCGAGATCAAAAAACCTATTTCGGGATTGAGTTGAGATCAAAATCAAAAACAAAAATTTTAAATAAAGCCAGATTTTAAACAAAATCGAAACAAGAAATATAAAAATCGAATCAAAATCAGGGCAAGCAAAAACTATACTGTCATTAAACGATTTACTCAAAAACTATTTTCTTTTTCATATTTTAGTTACTAACATTTTAAAGACTCTTGACATCTTTTAAATTTTTGTTTATATACAACACTTACAGAAAATTCATAATGTTTAGGCTTAGTTTTAGCAAGCAATTGTACTGATACAGCCAGGTTGGGGGCAGTGAGCCCATCTTCATCTTCAACACTAGGACATTATGTAGGGCTTAAAAAAGGAGTCTGGGTTAATTGTAGCATTTTAAACGACCATGTCCTTGCTAGCTTAGCTGCAGAGTGAGAAACACCCTTTCAACTCCATTGGCAGCAGTGATTCTTCCCTCCTCTAACTCATATAATTGGATATATTAAGCCAACGGAATCAAAATTTTCAATGATTAGGTAACATATACACAGTTTAGTCAATAACAACACTGTCGCCAGCTGCTATTACCACCGCATACGGTAGCTAGCAGGCCTAACTTTCCCAACCCTGGACTTAATTAATGCGGTCATCAACAACTTGGCTTCCTTTCACTGATGAATTTCTATTATTGACCCATGCATCAAATAGTAACCACAATATCAACATTAATTTCTTCTTCATCCCTTCATAATTAATTACCCTATATTTATAGACTTTTGGTCAAACAAGGCTAAAGCTCTTTCAATGGATTTGGCTTCTTTCCATTGTGCCGTAAGAGAATTTGTTTAGCCTTTCGTTTGTTTCACTGAAAATGACTTTCGGAAAATAATTTATTTTTTTGGAAAAATTAATATTTTTTAGGTGTTTGGATAAATCTGTGTAAAACATATTCTGTTGTCTAGTAAATTTTCTGAAAATATTTCATAAAAATTGTTTTTAATTAAGCAAACATACATTTGAGATTTATGATAAAGAGTTTAAATGAAGTAGTGAATTGATTACAAAGTGATGTTAAGGTGAAATTATAGTAAATAATGAATCTTCATGATGTTAAGGATTAAATTGTAAATTTTGTGAAATTTATAATTGCAACAAGAGAAGTGATATGCATGAACTTTTTTATGTGAAATAAGATATTATAATGAACTATTTGATTAAAGTGCTTATATGGTGAAAAACGAATTTCATGGCAATAGGGATTAAATTAAAAATTGGACAAAAATTTAAGTGTGAAACAATTTAATATGTGAATAAAGAAATTATAATAAAAGTTTAATGAATGTGTTATGAGATGATAAAATATGCATAAAGTATTGTAAAAGTGAAATTGTGGAAAAATATGGAATTTTCATGATGATAAGGACTAAATTGTTAAACTTGAGAAAATATGTGATGGAATAATAGAAGTGAAATACATAGAAATTTGATATGTGAAACAAGGTATTGAGATAAATTATGTGATTAAAGTGTAACATAAAATAAATTTGATTTAATATAATTAAGTAGTGAATATTGAACTTTTATGACAAAAAAGGACTAAATTAAAAAATTATGAAACTTTATAAGAAAATATTTGATAAGTGAAGAATGTAGTACATCCTGGTAGTTTGACCCGATGTTCGGGTTTGGTACAGGGGTTTTACAGTGAACAAAGTCCCATCAATTTAGAAAATATCTTACGGAAAAAAATTTGGTAAGACATTTTACAGGAATAAAGCAGTAATTTTACGTTGACTAGAAAACCTTTTACATTGACTATCTTATTTTACATGAAACAAAGATAAAAAAAGGCTGAAAATATTTTCGTAAAAACTGTTACGTTGAAATAAATGGAGCCTTAGATAATTATATTGTTCATTAGTTTAAATTATTCAAATATCCTTTGCAATATCAAACATTCAATACACCGTTGGAGTCCAATTCAAAAAACAATAAATACTATGACAGAGAGATCTAACAAGTTTTCTTTCTTTTTTTTCTTTTCCTTTTCTTCTCTGTCTAATATTTGGGTTAATTCTACTTAGACTTGACAAACAGGTTTGGATTAGGCTTATTTCATATTCGAATTTTTTCAGTCTCAAATTTGTTTTGAGCTTGGATTTTTTTATATTCAAGTCCTTTCGGACTTAGGTTTTTCTTGGATTTGGACTTGGATCGAGCCAAGTGAGTTTTAACGGATTCAAATAAATTTGAATTTTATAAGTTATAAATATTCTAATTTCTAATGTAATAATTAATTCTACCTTTATACGATGACAACACAATTCAAATTTATATTATATATATTTAATAAATTTATATTTAATAAATTAAAGTACTTATTGTATGTAGAATTTTTTATTCTATGATATTATATGAATTAACAAAAATATCTTTTATTATTCATTATTATATTATATTGACAATTGAATAACTTTTTATCTTTCTTATTAAATTTATAAACTTGGTACTTGTATTCTAAAGTATTTATTCCAAAACTCAAATATATTATATTAAGCATAGCCTAAGAAATATACACATTATTACCCAAACTCAAAATAAGTATAAGCAATGCTTATGAATACATTTTTAAAAAATAAAGAATCATCATTTATATATATATATACTTTAAGTAATATAATAAATTATATTAATTATTAATGTATATTATGATTGTTCACTTACAAATTCAGGCTTTTTCGAGCTTCGAACCGGATTTATCTTGGGCTCATATCTTTTACAAATTTAGACTTTCTCAAGCTTGAACCATTATGAGCTTAGATTGACATAGGTGGGCTTTTAGGCTCTGGCCTATTTTGCCAACTCTAATTGTACCAAAGGTCTCCAAACTATCATCCAGTTTTTACATCAGTCTTTAAACTTTAAAATACTTTAAGTGAGCGCTCAAAGTATCGATATTGTTTTAATCATATCTTTCCATATTTAAAATGCTTAGATCAGTTTGTAAATACATACATTCCTATTGCATAGACTTGAATATGATATGTTGAAAAATAGACATCCAATAAAGTTGAGGTTTTTTTTTTTTTTGTAACATGTTAGATTCAATTTTTCCACTCCACAAGTATATGTGTTTTACAGTTTGACCCATGTGCTTTAAATGTGTTTTTTGTCTGCGTTTAATATCCGGGCTAACGAATGAATTAATGGGAGGACTTGATTAATACGATACCGAGGACTCAACTAGAATATTTTAAAATTTGAGGATCAATTTAAATTCCAAACCATAATTTCAGGACATCTAGTGAAATTAACCTTGTTTATATATAAATTTATATGTATCAGTATAGGGTTAGTTACCTAGGACATTCTCTAACAACGAATCAAATTTTAAATTGGTCTAAAATTTGATTACTTTCTAATTGAGTCCTCAATGTATCATTATTTTATTAATTAGATCCTTCTATTAATCGAATTGTCAATTTAGATATTAATTCAGTTATAAAGTAGAACACGTTTAAAAAATGGATTAAATTATAAATACATATATGTATATCTTATAGACATCTTTGATTCAAACTTTTAATATATTATTTATAAACTGTTCAAATAATAGATATTTACGTATTTAAAATTTAATACACGTATTTTAAATATACTTTACATTAAATTCGAATTAACATTTAACTAAAAAACTTCATTCATACTTTTGAAATTTGAAAAACAATTCAAAATTTAATCGTGTGGTGAAATTAATATTATTTATAAAACGTAATTATGCATATATCAAACCTAGGCAGCCTTGGATCAAAGGAATGAATGAAGACAGATTGATCGATCAAAGTAAAAGACTAGATACCTATCAAACAACATTAATTTAGATTGGTGATGGAGGTGGAAATTTCAAAGCTAAGGGGCCCATGGCATGCATGATTAGACACCTAAACAACCGAGAGCACCCCTACATTGATGATTAAACAAGGAGGGAATGTATTAACCCAGCAGCAAGCTAATTAATGGCGGCTTTGCTCACATCTTCGTTTAGCTTCTCCACTCTTCCTCTTTGGTTGCATGTATAAAAGAGGAAGATACCGTATTCTCCCTCCCACAGTATTACTTTTGGTGTAAGTAAAGGACAAAATGTGAAACACATATTAAATGCTTTTACTGTATGCACTGGAAAAGTGATGTTTGAATCTTCAGCTCAAATTTTAAGTCAGTGCCACTTTATCTATATAGTTAAAGCTAATACGTTACCTTGGGAGAGAGATAAATTAGGTAGTGTATCCTTTCTTTCCGGTCCACACAGTCATCTTTGAAACTTCTTTGATGCAGACCAGAAGTGAATTATTTTTGTTTTGGATATAATTCATAACATTAATTACTAATAACAAGAATGGGTTGAATGAAAATATTGAAGGCAACTTTGTGGGTTGACATAATAGTTAAGGTGTTCATCGTCGAGGTGCGATCTAGGTTTAAGTTGCGAATTTTAGTTTTTTAACATGTGCTTTTAGCTTCAACATTGATTAATTGGATACAAATCATTGATTCTATGATTAACAATTTATTATAAATTTTCTCATCAACCTTAATTATTACTTATATAATTAAAGCTTAAGGGTGTAAAAAGCTCTCAAACTTTAAAAAAAAAAAAATTAAGCCCTTGCTTTTCTTTTTTCTTTTTTGCACTCAATTGTCAAAATGCATAAAAAATGCCCATTGATTGTAAACTTTAACGAGTTAAAGTTAACTACCCTTAATTTTTTTCAGTTAAACCATCCTGTGCACAACCACTGCGTCAAATGTGACAAAAAAATTATAAGAAATAAAAATTAAAAAATATAAAAAATATTTAAAATTTACTAAAAAATTAGAAAAAAATATATAAAAATCTTAAAAAATTATAAAAAAATTGTAAAATTTTATAAAAATCATCAAAAATTATAAAATGCAACAAAAAGACCATTAAACAATTAACTTTAATTGTTGACCGTTAAAGTTAACGATGCCCCTTTTTTTGTCATTTAAAGCTATCATGTGTCGCAACATAACGTGACATGTGGCGAAAAATGATAAAAAAATAAAAAATCAATAAAATTTTTAAAAAAAATTATAAAATGCTTCTTTTGGTATGATAAATTTTATAATTCTTTTACAAATTTTACATTTCTTTACATTTTTTTATCATTTTCTTATGGCTTTATAAAATGGTATATATTTTTCTATATTTCTAATATTTTATATTTTTTTACTATTTTTATAATCTTTTCTAATTTTTAATAAAAAATAAATATTTCTTATATATTTTTAGAACTTAATAATTTTTATAACATTTATTTATTTTTATTTTTTTATCATTTTTTGCAACATTTCACGCCATGGTGACTTTAACTGAAAAAAATAGGGGCGATTAGCTTTAATAGTCAATCGTTAAAGTTAACGGTCAAATGACCTTTTTGATACATTTTGGCAGTTCAAGTACCCAACTGAGTGCAAAAAAAAGTAGGGGCTTAATTGCTTTTTTTAAAAATGTTTGAGGGCCTTTTTGATGCATTTTGAAAATTTAAGCATCCAATTGGGTGCAAAAAAAAAAAAAGTAAGAGCGCTTTTTTTTTTTTTAAAGTTTAAGGGCTTTTTACACCCTTAAACCTATAATTAATAGGATATTCACGTATGGTGGTCATCTAATTTAAAGTAATCTTCTCACCAATGTATCAAAATATCTTTATTTATATTAATTATTTAAAACTTAGTTGTTCTAAAAAAATAAATTTTTAAAAAGTATATATTTAAAATTTTAGATTAATTTATATTTTTACATATCATTATATTAGCTTTAATTTATTTTTCTCTTTGTAGTGAAGTATTAACCGATCTTACCATCTTACCAATTGGCAAGATGAAGACATCGATCTTCCGGAGTTGTGATAAGGCAAGGGCAAATGGAATGGATCATAGGTCTAGTCAAGCGACAGACAATCATCAAAAGCTTTTCACAGCTTTTGTTGGCTCCTTCAACAAAGGGATTTCTATACTCATTGTGGAAAAGTTCTTTGAGAAATATGGTGATGATGGAGACATTTACATGGTGTTTCATAGCCTAGGAGAAGAGACAAGGAGACTACTTTTGCTTTTGTTCATTTCAAATACTAAGGTAGGTTTAGAAAAAGCAGTGAATGAAGGAAACCACATTGTTCAGAGTGTTCAAGGCTTTTGATTAGCAAGGTGGTTATAAAAAGCGACTGTTGAAGAGGGTTTTGGGAAGCTCCAAGTGGTTTGTTGAACAATGATCCTAGGGTGAGATTATCTCCACAACTTGATTTGAATAAAAGAATGGTTGATTCTAGATCTTGTCGTAACCATTTTTTTGAAAAACGTATAATCGACTTAGATTTGAAAAATGAAAACGAAAAAACGGGAGTCGCCACCAATCTTTTTTTTATGAGGTGTGATCGGATCACCTTAAATTAATCATTTTAATAAAAGTTAGTATTTACTAAAACGATAATTTTTGGTCTACGAAAATCAGAAAACGAGTTTGGGAGTCCGTTACGCACGAGGAAGGATTAACACTCTCGATACACCCAAAATTGGTACCTAGTTGATTAATTAATGTCTTAGTGTCGAAAATTTGAAAACTTTGAAAGAATTTAAAATGCGATCCCTCTTTGTATTAATGCTAATTTAAAAGATGATTGGATAAATTAAAACGGATGTTAAGGACTCTCTCATCTCGAAGTAATAAAATATCATGCCAAGTAAGTTAGGACGCGACATCTCGAACTTTGAAAACTAAGCTCGCCTCTTATTTAAAATTAATGTATTTTAACTTCTTTTTAAAAGGATATTCGGTTAGTTAGGGTGAACGAGGAAAATCGAAATCCAGTAAGTTAGGGCACATTTCCCCGAATTTTCGAACACCGAACATTGTCTTTATTTGCAAAAAATCTTATTTCGAAGTAACAAAATGTCGTACCCGGTAAGTTAGGGCACCACATCTCGTATCTCCGAAAATAAGCGTTTTAAAACTCGTATGGTGATTTAAAAGAATACTCCGTTATTTAGGTAAAATGAGAAGAA
Source organism: Gossypium anomalum (assembly GCA_025698475.1). Taxonomy (NCBI): domain Eukaryota; kingdom Viridiplantae; phylum Streptophyta; class Magnoliopsida; order Malvales; family Malvaceae; genus Gossypium; species Gossypium anomalum. The sequence continues at coordinate 69,044,666 of CM046957.1, read as the reverse complement.
TCGAAACTCAGTAAGTTAGGGCACGATTGTCTCGAATTACCAAATACGGAATATTTACTTTTATGAAAGGATTATTTTGGGTCGGGTAAAAGTTAGTATAACATAAGTCGTAATAAAATGGAATAATAAAGAATGCATAACAGATAAAAATAGATAGCCATAACAAAATAAGCATAAACACAAATGTGAATGATAATAATGATAAGAATAAAGATAAATGAATAAAACGAATAAAAAGAAAATAATGAATAAGCTAGGGAATATTCGAAATTAAAAAGAACTAGTAATAAACAATCATTATGCAAGACTAAAGAATGATAGTATAGTGATGGTAATAATAATATTAATAGTAATAATACAGGTAATAATTTAGAAATGATGTATGAAAGTGTATATATGTAAGTGTATATATAAATAATATATGATGTGGGTGAGGGAAAAATAAAATAAGTGTATTTAAAAAATAATAGGTGAAAATGTAGGAATAATAATGATATAAATAATAATATTAAAATAAAGTAATAAGCAACGATAGTGAAAATATTAAGTATAACGATAAATATAATGATATATATAAAAAACTATATAAAGAGTATATATATACATGTATAAAATATAATAGGGGTGAAAATAGATATAACAATAATATGATATTAATATATATATATATATATATATATAATATGATATTAAAAGATGTACACATAATATATATATATTAGGAATAATAATAATAGTAAAAATAACGCTACATAGATATAGTAATACATAATATAGTTATTAAAAATATATACGTAACATATAGAGAAACACAATATTAAAAGGATGTATTTACGATACACATATATTATAAAAAATGTTAGTAATAAAACTATTAAAGGTATTACATAAATATATATACATGTATATATGAAAAACAAATACATGATAATATTAAAATTATGTACATAATATGTCTATATATATTAGGAGATATAATATATAAAAGTGTATATGCATATATAGTATTTAGTAAAGAGGAAATATACATGATATAATATACATGTGTAATATGGAAAATAATGTATATATATTGAAAGAATACATACGTGATATACAAAAGCGTTAATTAATAAAAAAAACAATAATATTAAGCTATTAATAATATAACATGTATTAAGTATAAAAAAAATGAGATGTTAATAAATAAAAATATAACAATAATAAAATATAATATTATGAATAATGTTAAAATTAAATTAGAATAATGAGAAAAAGTAAAAAAAAAAAAAGGGACGAAATTGGGTTGAAAACGAAATTTTAGAGGCGAATTTTAAAATAAATGAAGGAGAAGGGGACTAACATGAACACGCGAGCAATCAGGAGGGACCAAAAGGGAAAATATCCCCTTTCCCCCAATACGCAACGTTTTATACGGGGCTAAAATGAAATAGAAGTAAAATCATAGGGGTAAAATTAAAGAAAAAAGAAATAGGACGAGACCCGATTGAACTAAGCCTCAAAAGCGGAAGGACTGAGGGCGCAAATAACCCCTCAGTCCAAAAACACGCGGATCTTGGGCATAGGCGGGTCGGGTCCTCAGGTTGAAGCTTGAAATGGCATCGTTTTGAGGCCACTGAGAAAGCCCTAAACGACGTCGTTTAGTTCGCTTATAAAAGTAATTTTTTTTTTTACAAAAATTCATTTCATTCAGATTTTAAAAAAAAAAATGAGAGAAGCCTTGAATTCTCTCTGGGGGTTCGATTTCAGGCCACAAAATCGGCCAGCATCCACCGTTGGCGCCGTCGCCAGCCGCCACGCCGGCTACCATGCACGGTGGCCGAAAATCTCCTCAGGTATAATTTTTTATATATTTTTTTGCTGTATTTTTAGTGCTTATGAATATGTATATGTATGCTATTTTTTAATATAAAACAAAAAAAATACTTATAAATAGATCCGAAAAAAAGAGAATAGCTAAACCTTGTCTTGAAATCTTTGAACTCCCTTCGATGTTTTTTTCTTTGCTGCGATTTTATGCTCGTATTTGGATTTATTACTTGTTGATAAAATGACTACTAATATTTATATCTGTCAAAGAAAAAACTCTCCTTTTTACATTGTGTGTTCGGGCTTATATAGCCGTTTACACTGCTCTTTTCTTGCTTTCTGTCTATTCTTTGTTTAATGCTTGCAGGGGTGCAACTTGGGGCGGTGGATGTGACGAGGCCGGTGGAGCAGACGTCGGTGGTGGATGGGGCAGGGGTCCGGGGCAGTAGCAGCTGATTTAGGGTTTCTTAGTTTCTTCTTCTTTTTTGTTTTGTGTTTGGGTTGGGCTACTATTGGGCTTGGGTAAGTAGTTGGGTTTAGTGGGTATTTAGTTCGTCTATTGGGTTTGGGTATTGGGCTTCTGTTTGTTTGTTCATTGGGCCCGGTAATTTGGGCATTTACAGATCCTGTAAGAAGGTTCTAGTGATTGGTCTGGTGGGTATGGATGAACTGTCCAATCCTGGATTTTGGTATGGTGATTGGTAGTTTTTTTATCATTTTGAGTCTAGAGTTGTGGCATGTATATAAGTTTCTTGTATATATATTGTAATGTATAAAAGTCTTGATGAGTTTGGTAACTTTTGATGGCTTTGGTATATGATGAATCTCGTATTCTTCATAGTAAATGAATTAGCAATGCTTGATGAATGTAGGAAGTTGAACATGAATTTACTTAAGCTTGTCATGTAAGTTGGTAGAATAAGGTAAGTAGAATGGCCCAAAAGATGCCCATTTGAAATGGTAAGTTTTGTTTATATATTTGAGATATGTATTGGTTGATTTGGTTCAAGTTTAATGCCTTTAAATCATTAAGGTATATAATGTTCACATGTGTATAAAATGGTAGGTTTCAATGCATTATAGAATAGGTAAGATTGGTAGTTGAAGAGTTAAATTAATTTGTTTGAATGGCATTTGATTGATTGTATAGAAATGATTAGCTTGGTAATAGGTTGAACTTATATTGAATTGATTTGTTTTGAAATGAATAAATGACTTGTTTTTATATGTTTTGATTCAAATGAAATTGGTATTTGATGCACAAATTGATAGGTTTGATTGGAGAATATGAAATAGGTACTAAATGGTTCATTTTTACCACAAACAGGGGCTACGTACGTCACAATGTTGCCATTACAATGGGTGATGTTGTGACGTTGTGACGATCTAAGGCTTGTTGTCTCGACGTGACATATTGAGATGGCCACGTTGTGACGAGCACTACATGAAGTCACTACGTCGATCCATACACTTTTAAAACTTTGCAATTTGGTCCTATTTTGTGCTCGGGTTTTTAAAAGAATTTTGGTAAGCTCGATTAAGACTCAGAATTGGTTGATTAACATTATTTGAATGTGATGACGATTACATGTATAAATGATTGTATAATGTCTAATTGACTGTAGTTGCTCCGACCACGTATGTAGCATTTTAACGTTTGGACCCGGTGATCGGGTCAGGAGAGGGGTGTTACACTGGGAACGTTTTAGGTTCATCTTGCACAAAATACATGTACTTTTCGGTAGAATATTTATTGCTATAAATATCACAAATCAGGTCGGTTTTGAAAATTTTTAAACTTTCGTTGTAAAAGTAAATTGTTTTCATAACAAGTTTTTTCCAACAATTACACAGTATAAATTATAACATCTTAACATTGTTCCGTAATGTGGATTATAGGATGGCCAAAATGTTAACAATCCAAACACCGTAATATCATTCCAGAATGTAACATTACGGGCTACAAATGTAATATTCGCAGAACCAAATGCCCCCTAGGTGTTATTTGGTAAACTGAAAAATTAAGTGCTAAAAAATTAAGTGTTGAATAATTAAACATGGACAATTTAAGTACTGAATTTAAGTTATACTTTTTTTATATATTACTTAATATTAATTATAGAATATAATTAGATTGTTTGATAAATGTAAATTTTAATTATAAAAATATATATTCCACATTCTATCTTTAATTTTTAAACATTTCCTTTATTCTAAAGAATAACTAAATTTTAAATGTAAAATTTTTATAGAATTAAATAAAATTGAATTAATTGAAAATATTCTATCATATTGTATTAATTTTAGATTATCAAATATGTTCAAATTATTAATTATTGAAAATAATAATTTTTAATTAATTTAATTTTTTTCAACAATTTATCAAACATAATTTCTTCAAATTTAATGTATAGTTTGCAAATACTTATACAATTAAATCGAGAGGCTATGAAAATATCAAAGTTTAAACCCTAAATTTTTAGGCACTAAGAAGGTCTTAGTCGTACTTTATACTATTGGCATGGAAAACATGAAATTGATGTGTCAGACATTAAAAGTACTAATGAAGGAAAAGGAAAAAAAATTGGTTAGGTAAGCTAGTTTTTTCAGAAATAACCCACAATTTTGCATTATTTACAAAAACATTTCATTTTGAAAATTATGTACCTAAATGACCTATTTTGAACAATAAATGTCAATGACACCATTGCTGTTGGCGGCATCGGACTGAAATATGATTATATAAAACATTCAAAGACCTGACGAAGTAATTACCCTTTATATTTGATTAAAAAAGTGACTCCTTTTGAGATTAAATTTAAATAACCTTAAAAATGATAAAAGTGTAGCGACGTAAAATTTTTTGCTTTTGGTCGCTAGTTGAGTCGATTTATTGAAAATTTGAAAATCGACTTTCGATTTTAAAAAAAGGGAGTCGCCACCAATCCTTTTTCCTAGGTGTGATCGGACACCTAATAAATCCTCTTCTTTTAAAAGAAAATTCATTTTTTAAACAAAAAAAAGGCCGAGTTTAGGTCTACGTCAAAAATCCAGAGGAAAATTGTAACACCCCCTACCCGTATCCATTGCCAGAATAGGGTACGAGGCATTACCGGAGTTTACTAAACATTTTCAGATAATTCTAAGTCATTTATTATCCAGATTTTGAAAATAATCATAATGTCTCTCTATTAGGCCCTCGAAGCCCCAACATACACTAGAAACCAAATGGAATTAAATCGAGATTAAAAAAAATTTGCAAAATCTTAAATTTTATTTTCATCTCAGTACTTACCATTTCAAAGTTTCTTGTAATTAAACATATTACCATTCAGTCAATAGCTTGTCCTTTGTCTAAGTATCAAGCCACATCATTGTTAGTATACTTGCATTTATTTCATATAAATTCAACATTGATATACTTATTTTCTCGACATGTCACACTTGAGTTTAATAATTGTCTTTACTTCATAATTTCCTTGTATCAACATATCAAAGATAATCATATATATACATGCCATGAAACATATCATTCTTTTACCGCTTCTTCATAAGCATATATCATTCATTTCATTATATCAATATTTCATACTCCATCATTTCCATATATTTTATGTATATTTATTCCGGTAATAGCTTATATCAAACTTAACATAAATTATATTCCATGTACTTATACTTATTTCGCTTATCTATCTTCATAATTATTTCATATAACCATTCATCATCCGATACATATTACCCGAATATCAATTGTTCAACAGATGTCATAGCGTCTCTCATCCATGGTCTTATTTATCTTTGACATGATGCCATAGTGTCTTTCAACTATGGTCTTACTCATTTTCTCATCATGTTGCCATGGTATCTTTCAACCATGGTCTAAACATTTAATATCAAAGTTGCCATGGTGTCTTTCAACCATGGTCTTACACATTTCATATCAAAGTTGCCATGGTGTCTTTCAACCATGGTCTTACACATTTAATATCAGTTTGCCATGGTGTCTTTCAACCATGGTCTTACACATTTCATATCGAGAGCACACTCCCGCTGAACCTCATCCTTACAAAGTGGGATTACCACCCAGGCTAAATCCCTCAGTAATATAAACTCATAGAGTATTGTCGGGATTACCACCCAAAGCTAAATCCCTCGCAACGACAATTACTCTAATGAGCTTGGATCCGAATTACAGTCAAAGCTAAATTCGCACTTAATTCGGATTACCCGTCCAAGCTAAATCCATTTTCCACATATTCTTCGGAGGGCTATGTCGTTAGGATCACCCGTCCGGGCTAGATCCTTTTACCGCCAATTCCTTTTCGTAGATCCATCGAATTTTCCTTTCATTCAACCGGATTTCTTTCCTTTTATCAAATATGTTAATGTTTCATCAATTTTCATATAATGAATATTCAAATCATATTCACATCAATAACATACATTTCAAGTATTTAAGAATATAATTCAAGCTACATGAACTTACCTCATTGATTGTTCGTGTTTATGATTATATTATTCGATATATTTTCTTTTCATGATCAAGTCTCGTATTTGTGTCGTCCGGATCTTTATAAATAAATTTGATCATCATTTTCATTCATTTCATATTCTAATGCATTTAATTAATGCTCTAAGCAAAATTACCAATTTTGCCCCTAAACTTTTAATTAATGACGATTTCATCCTTAGGGTCAGGAAAATAAAATTATAGCAATTTAATCCTTATTTCCAGCTATTATTATCATAAATATCGATAACAATCCATGAATTCTATAAATATCAAAATTTTTCACAATTTCAACACTTTTCAATTTAATCCCTAAAACATGTTTTCCCCCGATCTTGAACTAAATTAATAATTTCGTTAAATTTTGTAATTTAAATAATAAAATAATCTATTTCATTCAATTTAGTCATTTCTGACATTTTTACAAAATTGCCCATAAAGTTTTACCTTTATTCAATTTAGTCCTTAAGCTTAAAACATGCAAATTAGTCATGCTTGCTGAATATTCATATATTTTTCCTCCTCCTCCTCTCCATTCCACATCCTTAAATTTATATAATATGCTTATAAGTAACATTATCAATAATTTCACTATTTACTTATATGTATATTCAAAGCTGTCCATTTGAGTCATAGTCACTAAATTATTTATTTCTTGAGTTACAGAACTCCAAATTAAGATCTGTAAATTTTATATGAAACTAGACTCACATATATTCTTACCATAAAATTTTCAGGATTTTTGGTTTATCCAATTAGTACAGTTTATTCATTAAAGTCACCCCTGTTTTGCTGTCTGACAGTTCCGACCCTTCTTCACTAAAAATTAATTATATCCTTGTACAGAATTCAAATGATGTTATAATTTGTTTCTAATAAAACTAGACTCATTCAGGATTCTATACATATAAATTTAAGCCCCTAATTATTTTTCTTAATTTTTTTATGATTTTTCAAAGTCTGAACAGGGGAACCCGAATTCATTCTGACCTTGTCTCACAAAATTCATTATATCTCAAAATTTACAAATCCATTGCTTACACTATTTCTATTATGAGAAACTAGACTCAATAATATTTAATTCCATATTTTTTTAATCTTTTAATTCAATTTCTACAATTTATGGTGATTTTTCAAAGTTAGACTACTGCTGCTGTCCATAACTGTTTTAGTGCAAGATATTAATTACTATGTTATAACACCCTTATTTTCTTTTTCTACACCATTTCTCATCACTTTCTCTTATTTTCTCTTCACTAACATATAAAGAACATAGGACCTTATGTAATAAAACTCTACTATAACATTATTTCCATGCTTTATCAACAATAACAAACTTAAAAACATATTGAAATCTTGATGTACTTACCTTGTTCCCTTGATACCAATCTTTAACTTGATTTTCTCTCTCCTCCAGCTTCTATTTCTTGAATCCAACTTGATATTCTAACTCCCCATGCTCTCCTTAACATTTTTCTCTCTTGGTAGCTATGGAAATTCATTTGATTTTTGGGTGAAAATGGTGAATTTTTGGTATAAGGACCAAATTGTAAAGAAAAGAAAGTTTTTTTTTTCCTATTCTCTTCATACGTTATGCATGGGAAAGATGAAGATTCTTCATCTTTCTTTCTATATATATACTAAATAAAATAATAATAAAATAATAAAATATCATTTAAAAAAAATTAAATTAAAATATTAATAAACTATTATTTATTTATTTAATCTAAAATATCTCCAACATCATCATTGCTTTCTAGATTTCTCTCTCTTCCAATTGACCATTTTGCCCTTTATTATCTTTTAAAATTCCATCCTTGAGTCATAATTTAATTTGGTAAAATTGCAATTTAGTCCCTCATAGTTCTTCACCTATTCAATTTGGTCCTAATCCATCCATTTTTCTTAGTTTCTAGATCATTCCACTCTTAAAATATTTACACTATTGGTCCTTCAAATTTTTCATATTTACACTTTAACCCCTCAAATTTTGAGTATTTACTCTTGTGCAACAAAACTTATCTCACTTTTACAATTTAGTCCTTTCTTGAATTAATATATCATAATATACTTCTCAATTTTGACATAACTCAAAATTTCCGTTTTTGTCACTTTATTTCCTTATTTTACTATATCAAGGATAATATCTTACTGTAAAAGTTTTCGGGGTATTACAAAAATAGGGTTCGAGAGTCGGTTACGCACGAGAAAGGTATTAGCACCCTCGCGACACCCAAAATTGGTATCTCGTTAAACATGTGTTGTCTTAATTTTCAAAAAGGTGAGGTCAATGTAACATTTAATCATGATCCGATCAAAACACGAGAATTTTTAAAATTTCGATTTCTTTTGAGAAGGACGTTCCGTTTTTAACACAAGCCGATTGATATTCACCCAACATAGCGATGAAATCGACGACTTAATGTTAAATCGGTGCGTTGCCTTATTTATTGAAATTTTAAAAAATGAATGAAAATACTTTAAATGAAAAGAAAACTAATATCGATGTTGAAATAAGGTGTGAACTAATATGCTAAATTCGGAACAAACAAATAATAAAAAGTTAAGAATATATGAAGCAAATAATATATAAAACATTAACAATGTATATGCTATAATAATAGTTATAAAAACAATAATAATGCATATGGTATTAAACCTGATAATAATAGTAATAATGCGAATATGGAATAGTAGGGAACATATATATATAAAACATATAATACTAGATTAAAAATATATACGATATATATATTGAAAACAGTAATAATATATAAAAAAAACTAATAATAACGATATATATATGTATTAAAATATATACATAATAATAGGAATAACAGGTATATACATAGTATTAAAAATATGTACATAACATAATGTCAAAAATACATACATAATATAGTTATTAAAAAATATATATATACATGAGATGATATATTAAAAAATATAATATAGTATTTGAAATATATACATGATATATATAAAAATACAATATTAAAAGGGTATATATATATATGTAATATATAAAAATGCATGTATAATATAATGTTAAAATATTTACATAATATATACATACATAATAATAATGTTGAAAACACCTATTAATAATATTACATAAATATATACCAATATTTATATTAAAGATATATACATATATAATAAAACATATATTAATATTAATAACAATAATAAAGATAATATAAAAAATATATACATGAAATAGTATATAAAATATATATATATAACTAATAATATAAAAAATATATATACATGAGATAACATAAAAATATATGAATAGTACGATATTTAAAATATATATACATAAGATAAAGTTACAAATAATAAAAATGTATACATAATATCTATTAAAAGAATATACACATAATATATATGCATGTATTAAAAAAATAATAATAATGTTTAAAAAATAATTATTAATAATGTTACATAAAAGCATATATATGCATGTTAAAAATATTAATTGAAGCTAAAACTAATACTAAAAAAAACTAATGATATAATATAATATAAAATAAAAATAAAGAAATAATAGTAATAATATGAAGATTAATAATAGTAATAGTAACCATAATGATAATATATATGTACATGAATAGTACTACTAATAATAATAATACTAAAATAATTAATTTGAATAATAAAGTAATTAAAAAAGGATCGAATCGAATTAAAAATAAAAGGCTTGGGGCGAAATTGAAATGAAAAGAAGGGAAGGGGACCTATTTCAACGAGCACAAATAGTGGAGGGACTAAAAACAAAATAAATCCCTCCACCCAAAACGCGCAGCAGCATTGAGGACCAAATTGGAAAGCGCAACAGATTATAGGGCCAAATTAAAATACATAAAAAAACCTGATTGAAAATCATAGAAAAAGCTGAAGTACCGCGCGCGCAATTAGCCCCTAAGAGAAAAACCACGCGGATCTTGAGTGGGTTGGGTCGGGTCGACCCGATCCAGGGCAAAACGACGTCATTTTGGGGTTAAAAGGCAGCCCCCAAAACGACGTCTTTTTGGGAGGCTATAAAAGGCCCAAATTTTTTCAAAAATTCATTTGCAACAGGGGAAAAGGAAAAAAAAGAGGGAGAGAGGGCTGGGGGCGATTTCTGGCCACAGGGCCGGTCCCCGTCCGGTCACCGGATTGCCGTGCGCCGTCGCCACCAGCCACCGTCCACGGTGGCCGGAACTTCAAAAAAAGGTAATTTTTTTCTTTTTTATTGTCTATATATATGTGTATATTAGTATAAGAAAAAGAGAGAAAAAAAAATAAATCTAAAACTTAAAAGACGGAGCGTCACCTCCTATTTCTCCGATTCCGATTCTTATATTCTGATATTCACTGGTTTTGGTGTTTTTGATACCTAAAATCTATTGCTTGGTATGGCCAAATATCTTGTTTTGTATTCATAAAAAAAATCGGTCCCTGTTACAAAGTTCGAACCGGCTTTTATAACCTTTTACAAATGCTTTCCTTTTATTATTCTATGCTTGATGTCCTTTCCTTTTAATTCTTACAGATACAACTTGTAGACGGTGGCAACAGTGACGTGACAGAGGCGGTGGTGGCAGAGAGTAGACCTAGGTGCGGCGCACCTAGGGTTTCTTTTGTTATTTTTCTGGTTTGTTAGTTGGGCTAAATGGGCTAGGGTTAGACATTGGGTTTGCGGGTTGTTGGGTAGGTTTAGTTTTGAGTTGATTTGGTCTGGGCCAAAATTGGCCTGTAACAAAAAGAATAACCAAAAAACCCTTTTCAATTTTTATTATTTTTCTAAAAACAGTGAACTTGAAAAACTATATAAAATTCTTATTTAAATTACCCAAATATATCCCTCAAGAATTTTTTATTTGATAAAAAATTCTTATTTAAAACTTGAGAAAAAATTTTTGATGGATACATTTGGGTAATTTAATTAAGAATTTTGCATAACTTTTTAAGTTTATTATTTTTAAAAAATAATAAAAATTGAAAAGGGTTTACTTTTGTTATTCTTATATTTTTAAGGGCTATTTAAATTTAATTTCAAAAGGAAAGAGATCTAATATGGAAATAGACTAAAAGTTTAAAAGCATTTAAAATGACCCTTTTTTTTTCATTCAATCTAAAAGGGTAATTACTTCATCAAGTCCCTTAATGTTTTATATAATCACAGTTTAGTTCAATGCCACCAATGGCAATGGCAATGGTAGCACCCAAAAAAATATATTTTTTAAAAACCAAGGGTGGTGATGTTAATGGCAATGGCGTCACCGACGTTCACTGTTCAAAACAAGCCATATACATAATTTTCAAAGTGGATTATTTTTGTAAATAATGCAAAATTTTGGGTCATTTTTATAAAAAAAAGCCATATTTAGAGGTAGATTGTATTTTGGCATTTTTATTAAAAAAATGTAAATGAGTTCTTATACATTTTGAAATATGCAAATTAATCATTTTGTTAATTTTTTTCTATTAAATGATAATGTAGAACATTGATTTAAATGGTTATTACTAATTTGGTCCCTCACTTATAGCTACGATATCATTTTAAGTTTTTTTAAAAAAATCTTAATAATAATTTAAAAAATAAAAAATCTTAAAAATAATATAAATGATTAAAAATTATGTTAAAATATTTGAAAAAATAATTTGATAATTTCTCTGCAAAATTCTTTATTATTAATAAAAGGAACAAGGTGACAGAAAACAAAATAAGGTGCAAGTGCATCAAAATTTATGGTTCACTGCTAACACGTAAAAAAGGTTAAGCGATAACAGTGAAATTGATGTGTCAGACATTAAAAGTAATAAAGAAGCAAAAGGAAAAGAAAAAAGTGGTCTTGTAATAATTAACCTCCACTTTATCACATGCATATTTAAATTTTCATTCCAATTTGTTTCGTTGACTTAATTATTAATTAGTTTTTTATTATAATATCGAGAGTAGAGGTGAGAAAATAAACTCGTGTATTTGATAAGAATTTTAACTATTGTTTCATATAAATTAAAATATTAAGTAATTGTTTTAGAATGTAAAAGTACAGTCTAATTATAATACATTTATAAATATATGTCTAAATAATTACAAAATAGAATTAAATTAAAGTTAATACAAATCGATAAAAAATCAAAATAATCTAGACTAAAAACGAAAACTTACATATAACAACACGTGATAGAACTAGAGAATTATATACGAGAATTGTACATGATAAATGTTGAACTTAAGTATTCAATTACCCAATACCTTCATTTTTACCAACTATGTCAAAGCTTATTAGCAATTTTTTTTTTGGTGTTTTAAAAATGTAATATGTCAAATACAAATACAAATACAAGATTTATAATAATCACACTAACAATGATAATTTGTAAACAAAAATGGTAAATTTCTAATCAACATTTAATAAACTCAAGATTATAAAGACAATCAGTTCTAATTTTTTCAAGAATTTGTATTAATTAAAATTTAAAGGGAGGGATTCATTAACACAATGTAAAAATTAAAGTAATTTTGCATACTTCCGTAATTATTTATATTAGTAATATTTTAACGACTCAATCATTATATTTTATAGTCTATTCATATAGATCATGCATATTAAATTTTATGTAAATTTAAAACTTTTAACTATTTATTTTTTGTAAAAAATTTTAACCGTTGAATATTTATTAATATATAGACTATTTTAAAACAATATGATTGATATATCAAATCCATTAAAAAATTTACATGCATGATAAATATAATTATATTAATAAATTTAACAATTAAATCGTTAAAATATAGAAAAATTAATCCGACATAAAGCCTTCAATTATTACAAAAGAAAGCAAAATTCCAATTCTTTTTCCCTTTATAAATTTTTTCTTTTAAATTATGGTCCAATTGACTCTGCTGGTAGTTAGTGTCGTGTCACATCTTCAGCACCCTCGAGAAGAAAATACTAAAAAAGCAAAATTTCTTTTTTATTTTTCAAAGGTTAACTCAGGAATATAATTTAGCATACGTTTGTGACAACTGAAAAGAATAATAATAATAATAATAGAAAGCGGACAGACAAGTTTGACTCCGTTGGTACTGCGTGATACTGATATACATAGTTTAGGGTAAAAATGTTTAACAGTTCCTTTTATTATAGAGATCTTATCAATTTAGTCCTTTACTATTAAATGTATTAATCTAGTCTTTCTACTAAGAATTAGTCCCTTTATATCGTCTTTCCTCATCTTTGAAATCACTGCATACGCATCACTTTCCAAAATGATATCCATGAAACCACGTTCTTGGCCAAACTTTTGTGCAAGAGTGATTGCATGTGCTCTAACTATACTAGCATTCTCACCATTGGCTATACAAAGATGACAAACCCTTTATTATCCCATGCCACCAAGCTGACTCCCTTTTCTTGTGGCCTAAATTGAAAGCCCCATCTACATTGATTTCACACAATTACGCATTGGTAAAATAGGAGTCTGTACAATATTGTAGATTTTAGTGCCATTTGCATATACCAGTGGCAATTTGGACGCGTGTGCAACCTATCATTTGTGTTGGCATATTTGACATAAATTGTGTGAGTATATCTTCTTAAAGATTTTAACTCTACCCATGTTGAATTAAGGTCAAGCAAAGACTTTATTTGGAGGGTTTGTATGTAATCAAGTTACCATATTTAAGGAGATACAATCTCTATATATGGAAGTTCAAATCAAGATCTCTACTTATTTTTATGCCATAAAGTTTAATTGAAGAATAATTCCAATGCATACCTCGATAACATTAGTAGGAGATTTACAAGCCTACAATTGCCTAGAAGGCTTGTATTTTTTATTAGGTACAAATTAGAGAGAATTTAAATTGTTTCTTAAAGGAACTTATTTGAGTGCAAATACATTATAAACAATCTATTTCATGATTAGTTTGTAGCTAAGCTTTCAAGGGGAAAGTCTTAGTGGGAAGGTTGATCTTAGTTAATGTACGAGCATGGGATTGCAACTTGGTGAGTGAGTTGAACTTAAATAACATCTTGTATGATTAATTGATAGTATATTACTCTTTAGGCAAGGCCTTGAAGAATTGTTAAAGGGTTCCAAACTACATAACCAATCTATTTGCCTATATCTTATTTTTACTTTTTCTTTATATTTTTCGTTAGTTGTAACTTAATGTACAATTAACAAGCAACTCAACACTTACAGTGGAGAAAAATAATAATTTTGTATCCCTTGAGCACACTTAACAATAATAATAGTGCTATACCCCTCCAACCTAAGACACGCGATAGCACAACAAGCCACCAGAAAGAAGCCCCTTCACTTGTCACCAGAAGACCAATAGCCCAAAAGGCTTAAAACCATCTAACCTTCTGTCTCCTTTGGAAGGACCTTGACCAACCATTCTTAAGAACTAGTTGCCAGCTTTCTATGAAAAGTCTTCACTCAACACCCGCTCTTTTGTTCATAACGTGATTCTTTAGGCCACCGAACTCCATGTGGACTTAACCACTCTACACCATGGTTCAAAAGGAATGAAAGAATCTATCCCATCACAGACATCTTCCCCATGTGTCCTACAGTGATAACTTGGTAGCAAGTTCACCAAGTCAGCGCCACCAAGCACGAAACCTCCCCTATAAATAACCCTTGATGCGATGAAGAAGAGATGGATCCAAAAGCATTCAAGCCTCCTTAGTGTTTCTAGCATACTTTTTAGCAGCCTTAGGCTCTTTGCTCACTTACCATCTCTGGCTCTCTACCTAGAAAAGGTGAACTGGCCATCACCAACATCACCACTCTCTCCTCCGTGTCTCCCCTCTTATTAATACCCAACATCAATAATTGATTCGACTCTTCACCCAAACTGGGTGAACCGGCCTTCACTAGCACCATCACATAACTCTCACATTTGCATCTCCCCCCTTTTTTGATATCCAACATCAACAATTGGTGTGACTCTTCCCCCAAATTGGGTGAATCGACCTTCACCACCACCACCATTCCCTCCACTGTGTCTCCCCCTTATTGATACCCAACATCAACAATTGGTGAAGTGAGTGTGGGCATCATGGCATCTCAATCTCAAACTGTGAAAATTGAACATTGATAATGACAATGAATCGCAAAAAAAGAAATAAAATAGAACACACGAAATTTTACATGAAAACTCATTCGGAAAAAAACCACGGGCAGAGAAGAAGAAAATTTACTATGTCGAATTCGAATGATACAAGAGGAGAAACGATTACGTCTATTTAAAGGTTTAAAAACCTTATTCTAATTAAAGTTAAATAGAGGTAATGTAGTAAGATTAAAACACCTTATACTAATCATCATCAAATAGAGGAAGTAAACTTCTATACGGATTTTACTTGTGCAGCCTATACCGTATCACGACCCTCAGCCTTCGCTCTCATAAATCCCCCTATGTTGCCACTTGTATTTTATTTTAACAAGAATTTGGGTCACACAACTCTAGCACAAACTAAAGCTCTCATTGACCTTGCGAACCTTACCAACCTAGCTAATTTTTTTACTCTAACAAACTCTACCAATCTAACCAACCTTAGATCATCTTCTAGGCTAAATACCACTTAGAATCCTCTATCAACTCAGTCATTAAACTAGTCTTTACAGTTAACATCCATCCTTCTACCATCCCTCACACAATTTATGAAAGCACTCAACATCCCATTCGCCCGCAATCCATCTACTTCCATCCCATCTGCTTTAAAATCCATTGAAATCGTGGCTTAAAAAAAGGATGATGCTTTAAAATCCATCAAGAAGGATCTGGTTGATTAAAAGGTTGTCTTGAAGAAGTCTAGAGGCCAATGTGAGAAGCTTGATAAAATTTTGGCTTCAAGAATATTTGAACTTGGGCATAAAGGACTTGGTTACATCAATTCTAGTAAAGAGCCTATTACTCCTACAATTTCTATTAAAGCTAAAGAAGTGGATTCTTCTTCTCTTGAGACTGAAAAAAGGAAGAATCAAAAGCATGTTTTTTATTGTTGGTATTTTAGCAACAATGTAAAACACAAAAAAAAAATATGAAAGAAAGATATATTGCAAACACACTATAATCTGTTGTATTGTTCATATTATATAGTAAAAAAAAAAAAACTTGCAAAACTTACTCCTAAAAACATGCCATGAACACTTAACTTACTCCTAAAATCAAGTAACAAAAATTTAAATCCCTAAAGACTTGGTTTACAGACCTATTATTCAGCAAGTCTAAGGTACATCCTCAATACTCCTCCTTACCTTAGTAATTGCAAAAGCCTAATTTATTTCTTAAAACTTTAAATTTAACTTTTGAAAGAGCCTTGGTTAACATATCTGTAATTTTATCTTTAGTCTTGCAAAAAACAGACTTGATTTCACCAATCTTCTGTTATTCTTCAGATGATATCCATCAATCTTGTTGTACCAGGCCCTAAAAGTTTGTTTAAGACCACATGAGGCATTATTTAACATGTAGACTTTCTCCTCTTGTCCCTTGACTTGAATGCCTTGGGTTACTTTTCTCTCATTGCTTCAATCCGCTTGTCATCCTTCTCAACTTCTTTAAACTTAGCAAAATCAAATACAATAACATTGCACCTTTCATAAATTTTAGATAAAGATCTTGTGTCACGAACTGGAACATAATTAATATTGTCATCAATGTACTAAGAAGTCCTTAGCAATTGATTCATTGTTGACTTCTCTTCCATTAGATTTAGAGAAAAAAATTTCGCTTTCATTTTTACTTTGAATACATCTCTACCTTTTGAGTCTTTGATCAAGCACCATTGTCTTCAAATATGATCTTGAATCCTTTTTCAATCAACTGCCTAGCACTTAGAAGATTTTGGTCAATGTTAGGCACATATAGAACATCAGTTATATGTTTCAAACCTATTAAACTTTCAATAACTACTGTCATTTTCCCTCAATGTTAGACTCTTCTAATGAAGAAATTTTAGACTTATATTTTTCAGGCAAAGTGACAAGAATTTTTTGCACTATTCGATCATCAGAAAAATCCTTACCCAATAATCTTACCTTGTTTACTATGCCCCCCAACTTGTCAAAATAGTCTTTATTGGTTTCTGTCTCATTCATTTTCATCATTTCAAACTCTCTGGTCAGATTGAGCACTTGCATATTTTTTGTTCTTTCATTGCCCTGATATTCTTTCTTGAGGTAGTTCCAAATTTTTTTTGCTGACCCTAAATTCATGATTCTTGTAAACATTTTGCTTGAAACAGTAGAGAAAAGACATGCTTTAGCTTTGGACTTCCTTGTCTTCTTCTCTTTGTGAGTCTTCAGTTGATTCATCATTGGATTTGCTGGCAAAGACGGAACATCCTTGTCTTCTTCCCAAAGATTCATTGCATCAAGATAAACTGTCATTCTAACCATTAGAGCCATCGTTAACCATTGGTCGTTAAGGTGTATTCTCAAAATACCTATATCTACAGCTGTGGCAATAGGCGAGTGATTTGGTAATACGCCAATTTGTCCGCAAGCTTGATAATTACCACCATCAAAAATTGGTGGAACAATATGGGAAAACATTGTGTCAACTTCTATGTCTAAAACTTATGTATTTCTCTCAACTCACTGATCTCTTAAGATAAAAGCTTAGATACCAGTTGTTGGTATTTTAGCAACAATATAAAACACAGAAAATATGAAAGAAAGATATATTGGAAGCACACTATAATCTGCTGTATTATTCATATTATATAGCAAAAAAATAACAAAAACCTGCAAAACTTTCTCCTAAAAAACATGCCACAAACACTTAACTTACTCTTAAAATCATGTAACAAAAATTTAAATCACTAAAGACTTGGTCTATAGACCTATTATTAAACAAGTCTAAGGCACATCCTCAACAATTATCATTGTGGAAAGGTTATGCATATTAGATCTTTTTGTTGCAAGTTGATGAATGATCAAAGGAGAAATGCAAAGCTTGTTGCAATGTTTAATATAACAATACCTAGACACAACACAAAGTTAACGAGATGAAAGGAAGACCCATATACTTTTATTGTGGGAACAAAGGACATATCAAACCTTTATTATTTTAAAATGATACAAGATTAGAAGAAGTTCAGATCTAGTGCACAACTTGTTAGAACATCGAATGGAATAAGGAGACTACAACAAAGTAGATTTGGGTGAGAAAGGATTGAGCACATTTGAGTTATAAAGATCAATTTTTGGTTGATGCTCATGTGAAACATGAGGTTGCAACTCAAGTTGATCATATTGAACATATATCGAAAATTACACGTAATCCATCTAGATTTCGTGGAAATTTTCTCTATTGTTCCATGAGCTACGATCCCTATTATTGTTGATGTGGCATTTAATCTCATCCCATCTAAACAACATAAAGCAATTTGATTAGGAACGAATAGAGTAAGGGGAGAGCAATACTACTAATTTTACTTATGGTTGATTTTAATACTTCTCTAGTCTAAATTGATGCATCTAAACTAATATTGTTGGTTGTTGTTATTGCATATTATTGTTGATTTTAGGATGTGTTTTTCTAAAGATACAATCTGGTTTGATCATCAAATTGAAGAGATTGGTGGCTAAGAAAGAAAAATGTTGTTAAGCTGGTATGTAATTTGTCACTGTTTCATCTTTTGTTCAAACTAAAAATATAATAGACTCTTTTTTTGGCTACCTAAAAAAGCTCAAGTGTTGCGGTTATTGAGGACTAATATGAATTCATTTAATACTCATATGCAAAGGTTGCAGGCTAAAAGTCCAGGTTTGCTAAAAAGACCTTTTAGCGAGGGGGAGCACTTTTGGCATCTTTGCCAAAAACGGGAAGAAAATGGTAGCAACAAATGGAATATTCATATTGATTTGTTGAATATGTTGATGGTTTTGATATGATGGTTGATTTATGGTTTTGATTTGGTTGGTTTATGATTTTAATTTGATGGTTTATGGTCTATTTTGATGGTTATTGCATTCCGCTTTGTCAAAAGGGGAAATGATGAAGAATTTTTAAAGACTTTGTTGATTCGATAATGGTTTGTTACTTCTAATTTTTATAGATTGATATAAATTCATTTTATATCCTATGTTATATATCCCTTGATTTTATCTTTGAGTTTTTGATGCATGCTTGGTTGATCTTGTGATGAACAAGCTTGGTTGTTGATATAGAGAGTAGTTGTTTGAGGATCGTTCTACTTCTTAGGGGGAGAAATATTCTAGTTCCTTTCATATTTAATTTGTTTGAATTGTGTGTTAATTATTTGCTGCAGGGTTTTGTAAAAAATGTTAAAAAGAGAGAAATTGTTGGGAACTTTGCCTACCTTGTCCCATTTCATGTTTGAATAAATGTTAGAATAAATTATTTGGAGCAATCAAAGTTTTTGGTGTTACTATAAAACCCTAAACAACAAATAAGGAGAGAATTTCACAATAAATTAAAATATAATCATCATTAATCAGTCTAGGAGAGGAAGGAAGAAGATTAAAATGTTAAAGATATCTATCCTTATCCTTCTTATCTCTTTTTAAGTGATATGAGGTTGCTGTAAAACTTGATAATGATGGGATTAATGATATTATTTATTGGAGAATTTGTGCAGATAATTTTAACAGTCTTATCTTGTGGTGGGAGGTTGTGCTATTCATGGCCTATATATTGGTGGACAGTTTTTTAGTGTCTTTGACTCTTTTTTTTCTATTTTATTAAAATATTTTATCCAATGTAAGGTGGGATATTTGAATAGAGTGATTTGTAACAATTTGAGTTCAAATATTTTAGCCAATAGTTGAGTCGTACGAATTGTGAAATAAAATCATTTCTTAAGACGAGACTTCACAAAATAAGATCGGTGAATTCAAACTGTATTAACAAGTATTGTGTTGTATTTTTCTCCTTGTTTCACTTTTTTCAAATACTCTAAAACTTGCAAACCAATCCTAAATAGCCTGAAAAGGAAACAGAAATCAGTAGCAAGATAAGAAAACTCCACCAAACGTTGAGAGAAACCCCAAATGCGTAAGGAGAGAATTAGTTTGTTGTTAGTTTTCTTGGTGATTGATGGTGGCAATAAAATTGAATTGTTAGGCTTTGCAAGTATCAAATTGAATGACTAAAAATGGGCAAAAACAGCTGAAGTGGAAGATTAGATAAGTATGATTATCAACTGATGAAAAAATTATTTGAGATTACGAGTCTTTGCTGTTTCAAAATGAAATTATTGAAAATTTCTGGTTTTTGTTATCATCATTAATTTGTAACTATTACGAGTCTTTTGCTAGTTGCTTCCTATTAATTTCTGAGTACGATTGTTTCCTTGACTCTACTTAATTATTGAGAAAGTGAGAAGAGTAAGCTTAATTTGTCAACTCATTTGATTAGGTTTTGGTTTGGTGAGCAGAATAGGATTGAGGAACAGTTCAATTAATCATTAGAAATATACATGAGGGGAGTTGAATATTGGTGCTAAAGTGAATTGCCACCAAACTGAGACGGAAAATTACCGTTTAAGGTTTCAATATTGTTAGTAAAAACCGTTGGTTAACGAATCCAATTTCTATAAATTATCAACCGTGTTGGTACAAGAGCAAGACATAAAAACAAAATTTGAACCAATCGGTTCAGTTTGCTGTATACTCGTTACTATTTAATATTCAAGTCCCATCAAATGTTGTGTCGCAATTAGAAAGTGCGAGTTCGACATGTTCCAAGGGATCACAACAGAGTTGCTGATCACATGGCGAAAATTGCAGACTTTCACAGTAATAACTTACAGATTTTTAATCGTCTTAATCATTGTTTTTTAACTGTTTAATTCCACCGAAAAAATATTCAATCTTTTATAACGAGGGTAATTTGCCCTAAATGCTAGATTGAAGTATGCAACTTGAGTTAAACTTTTAACTTTATATGACCAAGAAAAACAGATAGAAACAAAATCAATAAACAAGTGATTAGCTGTAGTGTGCCTAGCAGAGAACTTTTCAAATAGTGAGTGAATTTGTCAAATTCACTGCCCTCTAGCCTCTAGGTAGTTTTGTTCTATAGTCTTGCATTGCGTGTCGTCTTCAACGAAAGGGAATATTTAAATGCGTTTAGGAATCATGGACCCCAATGAGTTTGATAATTGGATGCTCACCCCACCAACTCGTTGATGAATTCCTGTCATCAATCAATTACTAATATGCTTTTTATAGATATATTATCTTCATCTTAATTACTAGACATCGAAAATGCAAAGTCATTCATGCCTTGGTCTTAAAGATTAGGTGACCTGCCGGTTTCATGGTGCCAAACGCCTCTATATATTACCTCTAATGGCTAATGCTAACACCATCCCTTCATCTAAACACCTCTGCACTTTTATCTTCTTCTATAATTTGTCAAGTATAATATTATACATACCGAGACTAGAGAGAATGGCTTTTTCTTCTTCGTTTAGTGTCATGTTTGTTCTGGTGGTTTGGATGATGGCGGGGAGCAGTAGCTATGCTCAGCTCTCCACTAATTTCTACTCTAAATCATGTCCAAAGGTGTTGTCTACAGTTGAGTCAGTAGTTAAATCCGCAGTGTCAAAAGAGAAGCGCATGGGTGCTTCTCTCGTCCGCTTGTTCTTCCATGACTGCTTTGTCAATGTAATTTCCTCCCTTTCTCTTTCCTTCTTCTTGCTAAGCCCTTCTCTTCTATACACACATACGCATACACCTGCTGCAGCCTCCCTTCTTTTCTCGATACACTGTTATTTTTGTTGCATTGCATGCCCACATACATATTCATTATTCTTGGTCAACTGAACTAAAGGTTTTTTCCCCTTTCAATTTAAAAATGGAGTTTCACGTTGAATGGTATTCACACACACGCATATATATATATATATAACCCACGAAACATTCGCAAGCTATATAATTCATATTTTAAAGTACTGTCCAAGTTCAGAGTGTTTTAAATGAATCCTCAACCTATGAATATCATATTAGTTAGGTTCTTTCATTAGCTAGAGCGTTAAATACTAACTCGAATGTTTAATTTGAATACAATGTGAAGCATATTTAAACGTGTAAATCTGTTATATAAATAATTTGGATTTGACATATTAAAACAATACATAATTATTTTAATAATATATTATTTATTTTTCAATGCGCCATATACAAATTATCCATACTGTAAGTATACATGTTTAACATTTAGTCCATATGTTTTAAATATACTCTATATTATACTCGAGCTGGTATTTAACGTTTGAATTAACAACCAGATTGACGAAAAATCTCAAACGCAATAACATGATTTAAATTCATTTCACTTCCTGGTAAGCATTGGCTGCCGGTCCAAATGTCTTTCCAATCATGCATGCATGCTTTTTTCCTGCGGGCCTAGACGAAATTCATTCGTGGACCCAAGTAACAAAAAGTATTGATGTATGATTATGAAATACCATTGGCTTATTAGCTATTAAGCTAAACCCCTCAAAAAGAGAAAGGATTGCAGATTGAGCAAGTAAATGACTACGGAAACACCAACCATCTTAATTAGTTAGAATTTACATAGCTGTGTTCATATATATGGTTGGTAAGTATGTATATATTTATCATGTCTAATTATGACAGGGTTGTGATGGGTCAATACTCCTAGACGACACTTCTTCTTTCACGGGGGAGAAAACTGCGGCTCCCAATAACAATTCCGTGAGAGGTTTCAATGTTGTTGATGACATTAAGGACAAGGTGGAGAAAGCTTGCCCTGGTGTAGTCTCTTGTGCTGATATCTTAGCCCTTGCAGCTCGGGACTCTGTTGTTATTGTAAGTAAATGAAATGAAAAGTACATATATACATGTATGTGCTCCTTTTTCTATTATTATTGCGTATTAGTCATCAACTAATCACAGAAAATCTGCTGTACTCTGAAAAGATAACGATATTCACAAGAAAAAAGTTGAATTTGATTGGTACAGCTTGGAGGGCCCGGCTGGGATGTTAAGCTTGGAAGAAGGGATTCAAAGACCGCCAGCTTTTCTGCTGCGAATAGTGGTGTCATTCCACCTCCGACCGCCACCCTTAGTCAACTCATCAATAGATTCCAAGCGCGAGGTCTTTCTGCCAAGGACATGGTTGCTTTATCTGGTATAATAGACCATTCTTTCCTCCCCTGCACTGCACTACTTTATTATATCTATACATCTCTTCTAAGCTAAATTGCTTTATGGTGCCGAGCCAGGGGCTCACACAATTGGGAAGGCAAGGTGCGTGCTTTTCAGAGATCGCATATACAACGAGTCAAACATCGATACTTCATTTGCGAAGGCAAGGCAAAGTAGCTGCCCAAGAACCAGCGGATCAGGGGACAACAATCTAGCACCCCTAGACGTGGCAACCCCAAATTCTTTTGACTTAAAATACTTCAATAACCTCTTAAACAAAAAGGGTTTGCTCCACTCGGACCAAATACTCTTCAATGGCGGATCCACCGATTCATTGGTTAAAACATACAGCAGCAACACCAAGAAGTTCTATTCAGACTTCGTTACTGCAATGATAAAGATGGGAGATATTACCCCACTCACCGGATCAAATGGTGAAATCAGGAAGAATTGCAGGAAGCCTAATTAATGGCTCTTCCTCCATTGCTTTGCCCCAATAACTGAGGACTTGTCTAGTCTACACATTTTGCTTCTTTATTTATATGGTCGTAGGAGGTCGGACAGTTACGAAGAAAAAACTGTACTTGCCGTTCGTTATGAATCCAACAGCAAAAGAAAGATTATTGATTCCAACAAAATAAAATTAAGGGGAAAAGAGAAAGCATGCTAATGTTTGATGACTTCCAGAAGGAACAATGATGTGTCTGTTTTGATGCAAATTAATGAACTTTGTGTTTTCTCTTAGCCTAGCCAGCTATGAAGCACAATGATACATTTTTTTAGATATTCAAACAATCCCACACACACGGATCAACTGATACAAGCAACAACAATGATGATCAAGATTTGCATGTTTCGAACTTGTTATGATATGGCAAATATGTTGGTAATGGCTTTGTGTCTAATATATTAGAATGCATTTTGGAGCATGTCAGGTTGCATTTGAGTCTTATTTTTCTGCAATTCTAAGTAGGCATGAGTCTTGAGACAAGAAAAACATGTCTCAATATAGGATGATGTCTTAAGATATGATAAGCAAGTCGAGACATTTGAAGTCATCAACTAAATTAGTTTCAGGGGAGATTAGTGTTGAGACATGGTCTTTGTGTCTCATGATATAAGACCATGTATTGACACATTTGCCCAAGTATAAAGAATTGGTTCTAGTTTTTAAAATTTGAGTTTCTAATGTTAGAATAGTAAAACAAGATCTGATTTACAACTTTAATAAATCAAAATCTGTCATATCAGATCATCAAGAATAAATCAAGAATAAAACTAAATGCGAAAAAGTACTTGAATCCATTGTTGGAGATTACCTGGAAGGTTTTGATTTTCTAAGAAAATAATTTATCTCATTGTTTAACCCTCTAAAGGAGATGAAAACAAATACGAGATATATATTTATTTCTTGGGTACCACTACCTCTTTTTAAATAACTGATTATTAAATCAATTTTGATATTTATAATTTGGCCCCTCATCGAATTATAAATACAACTTATGGTATCTACACATTACTTCCATGACACTTTAATACAAGTGACACTTTTAACATAATTGGCCACTTAATTTTGTATTACACTTTATAATAGCATTATACATTATACATATGTGTTCATAACTGAAGATTTTAATCCAACATCCAATTTAACGTTTTAAGGTCTTTTTGAGCTCATTTTTCGTTCGTAATGTTTTATAGATGTTGGATAGATTATTTGCATGATTAAAACTTCCGTTTAAATACGTTTTAGATATTTAAATGATTAATCATTGTTGCTTCGACAACTAATGTGACACTTTTTATTCGATTTAACTTTTTATATCCGAAGTAAGATGTTACAAAATCCTACTTGAAACTATAACAATAGTAATAAGAGATGGCACGGACCATCCTATAAAATGGAGAATGAAAAAATATAAATTAAATAAAAGAATATCGAAAAACACTTCAATCTTACAGAAAAATTTAACTTTGGCTAGATAAATGGAAATTAATTACTCATAATATTAACCAAAGAAGTATATTACAAAGCCTCCTCCCACCTTGGGAGATGCCGAGTTCTTTATTTATAAGGACTAAAAAGGAATTCTACCCCAACTTTCTCCACAAAATAATAAAAATAAGGGTAAACTACAAAAGTCAATTTTGTTTGTTTTAGATTATATTTTAGTCACTTATGGTTGAAATGTTATGTTTTCGTTATCACTTTGTTACAAAGTGATCACTCTACCGTTAAACACCGTTACTTTCCTAACGGCAGTCCTACATGGCAGCCCAAGTAGGTTTTAAATGCTAACTTGGATGTCCTACGTGACCGTCTAAATTAAATTTATTTAATTAAAAACCTATTTTCATCCCAACAACTGGACATCCAAATTGGCATTTAAAACTCATTTGGATTGCAAAATAGGATTGCCGTTAGAGAGGTAATGGAGTTTAACGGTAGGGTGGCCACTTCGTAACTAACTAAAACGTAACATGTCAAACATAAGTAATTAAAATGTAATCTGAAACAAACAAAAATAACTATTTTTATAATTTACTTTAAAAATAATATAAAAAATAAAATAAAATCTCGAAATGACAAAATCATTAAATATGATATCTAACATTCAAAGAAAGTCTTAAATCATTAAATACAAAACAATTGCTTTATCTCCAAATAATTCTATGATTATTAAGGTGATCCACATTTTGTCCAAAATCTTCAAGCAGCACACCTACCGTATTGTTCCCACGCCTTTGTCAATCATCGTTCATGCATCAACTACAGAAATTGGATCCAAATCTTAATATTTTTGTGACATGTATTACACTTTTTAAAAATCAATATAATTTACTAAAATTAATAATAATTATATCTCGATTTTACTAAAATTAGTAATAATAAAAAAACATGTTAATATTGTACATATCAAATCCAAGTAGCCTTCAACTAAGGGCACGGTTCAGCAATGAACAAAGATAAGGATTGATTGCTCAACAAAAATAAACAGATTTATATATTGTTTAATTAGTCTAAAGTATCAAACAATATTAATATAGAGTAGTGATGGACGTGGAAATTTCGAAGCTAAGGGGTCCATAAGTATGTACCATATGAATAGGCAAGCGGTGCAAGATTAGACACCTAAACAACCGACCGCTAGCTAATCAGCCCTACCTACATGTGATAAGCTTGTCGATTGAATTTTAACTCGATTCGTATTGATATTATTATCAATGCAGGAGGAGGTAGGTTCGAGTACGTTGAAACACATAATCCTCCTATTTATAAGTTGGGAGGAGTTATGAGTAGTTTTAAGTATTGTGTCAAAAATAGCAGATATGATTAGAATCTATAATATAGATCTGAAATTTAGTCCATGTACATTTATTTTTAGAAATTTATTCATTTTACTTTTTAAATTTCAAAATTTAGATCCAATGATTAACATTGGTAAAATTATTTTGTTAAATTCAAGTTCATTACGTCATTTTTTTAATTATATGACTACCAAGTAAGTATTTCTTTTAACTCCACTCCAACCTTAAATAAAAAAATAAATACGCTTCAACGCGCTCGAACCCATAAATTATCCCTTAAATCGTATTTCTAGATCCGTCAATGATCGAAGGGTTTATTAAAATATAAGGGGTTATCTTTTAGGATCAATTTGTTTGAAAGATTTCTTAATTTTTATGAATAAATATTTGATAGTACAATAATCTAATATTAAATTTTGAAATATAATTACTTACATTTTAATTTTACTTAAATTATCCAAATTTGATAATTAATTTTTTAAAATTGTTTAAATTAAAATTTAAAATAGATAATATATAAAAATAAATATTTAAGTTAAATCAAATGGTTAATTATCTACTTAATTTTGTTATTTAATTAAATATTTATCTAAAATTTAAAGATTCTGATTATCTAATTAAAATTTTAATAAAATTTAATTATTAAATTTCTTATTTAATTAAATAAATATTTTATAATCAAATGGATAATATACAAAAAAATTATATGTAAATTGTACTTATATTTTAATTTTACTTAAATTATTTAAAATTTTTAAGTAGATAAAAATAAAAAAATATATAGAAATTAAATATAAAAAAAAGATACAACACCTGTCCAATATCATGCTTTCGGACCACATGTTATATCATATATATATATATATATATATATATATGATATGATATGTAAGTTTGGTTTTAATGCTTATTTTGGCATTTGAGTCTTCTTCTTCTTCTTTTTTAAATTTGGTACATGAATTTCACTTTAATGTTCAATTTGATACTTAAGCAAAAAAACGCAATGAATGATTAAAAAAAACTGTTCTAGTAAAAAAACTTAAGTACTTAATTGGGACCAAAAAAGCTCAGGTTCAGGTATTTAACTGAAATTAAAAAAAAACTTTAAGTACAAAAATGAATATTGGAATTAAATTCAAGTATCAAATTGAAAAAAAAAAACCTTTTGAATAACTCAATTTAAACTTAACTAGTTAAGGTGAGGAAAAAAATAACTAATTAGTTAATAAAAATAAATAAATAAATAAATTTATAGGTGATTTATATATGATGAAAATAGAAATTAAACATTTTTATTGTTGGTTATTTGGGTAGAAACATTTTATTGCATAATTGAAGATCATAGAAACACAAGAAAAGTAAAATTTCCTTTGTCTTTTTCCTTTTGAAAAGTGAAACTTAATAGTAAAAAGGTAACAATAAAGAGAAAGCAAACACAAAAGTCCAAATTGATAATGTTGGAGATTGGATTAGATAAGTTTGATAATCAATTGATAAAAAATTATTTAAGGGTGTGTTTGGAAAGTTATTTTATTGATAATCGTTTTCAGAAAATTATTTTTAAAACATGTATTGATTTCTGTTATGTTTGGATGATTATATGTGCGTTGTTTGAAAATTTTTACTGGAATATTCATTTTTAAAAGTTGTTCTTAGTGAAACAAACATAATATAACATTATATTTGTTATGAAATATTATATAAGTATTTTCTTTTGGTAACCGAAATTCATTTTATAATAATTATATTTTATATAAACTTAATAATAAATAATACTTAATTAAAACTTAATTTGAAATTACGTGTATGAAATATATGCGAGTGGATAGTAGTACATTGAAGTTTGAAAGGATAAATAAAGCTAAGCATGATTTAAACAAATAGTGGTATTTGTATTATTAAAATATTCAACTTTTACACTATTAAATATTATAAATTGTAATATATAAATATTTTTTGATAAAATATTAAGAATATTATTTAAATTTTAAAATTATTACTAATGTTAAAATATATTACTAAAATGAAACTGCAATATTAAATAATTTATTAAAATAAGAAATAATATTAATAAGTTATTATATTATTAAATATAAATAATAAAATATGCATGTTTAATAATATAAAAAATATATAATATTTAATATTGATATTTTTAAAAATTAAAATTTATTAATAATATTTACTTATTCAAATTAATTTTTATATAAAAATCAAGTTATTCATAAATGAGCTTTTTTTTTTTTTTTTTTTTGAAAAATGAGGTTACACGATTTATTTTCTGTTGACTTCTAAGTCATTTTTTATTAGCCGAGTTATTTTTCATAAAACAAACATGAGAAAATGTAAAATATCATTTTCAATAAATTATTTTCCGTGGAAGAAATAAACCTAAATTAGTAATTTATAAGTACCTCACTTGATAATTTGATATGAGTATAATTACGAATGTGATATTTGGATAACTATTATAATTAATAAATTTGACAGAATTTAGTATAATTGAAGTTCAACTCACCATTCTTATATGATTGAGAATACGAGTAAATTAGGAGGTGATTAAGCATGATTACTTTCTCTTTTCCTTTTTAGACTTTTTTTATTCCACTTTTAAAGATGGAAAGTTTAATTCATGATATAGCCCTTAAACTAGATTAGCTTTTTTAATTTTGTATATAATGTTTTTTGTCTATATATGCACAATCATTTTTATTTTATTTTATCTAAAAGTAAAGTTTTTAATAAAAACATAGCATATGAAACATATTGTTATTGGATCACAATAATTTTTTGCAGCACTTTGAACTAAACCTGATTATGGGTCGGGTCACTCGGCCCGCCCGAAATGTGAGAGGGTTTGGACAAAAATATAGGCCCGAAAAATGGGCTTAGACAATTTAAACGGGTCAACCTCGGGTAAGGTATTTTTAGCCAAGGCTAGCCCGGCCCAAACCAAATTCACTAAAAGACAAAAAAAATTTACTCTTTTTTTTTAATGTTATTTTCTTGTTGTTTTCTCCCTATTTTGCTACCATTTTACTATTATGTTGCTACTATTTTATTGTTATTGTTTGGATATTGTATAAAATTTATTTTATTGTTAATTTTGTTATTATTTTAAAGGCATTTGTTAATTTTGTTATTATTTTAGAGGTATTTGCTTGTTAAGTTGTAAAATTTATTTTCAATTTGTTGAGAAATATTTATTTTGATGTTTTTAGTATTTTTGATGTATTATATATATTTAAAAATTATATAAAAATAATATAAAAAATTAATACGGGTAGGCCAAGTCGGGCCCGAATGTTAACATTTTTATCCTGGTCGGGCTTGGACAAAATTTTAAGCCATATTTTTGGGCCGAGCCCGAGCCTAATAAATAAGCCTAAATTTTTAATTGAGTTCAGCCCGACTCATGAACACCCTTACTTCGAACATCATCAACCCTGTTGGTGCAATAGATAATAACAAAATCAACAAACAAGTGATTTAGCAGAGGTGACAACTTTTTAAAAGGCGACGGACTGAATCAAAATTCAGTCCCCCTAGCCTCTAGCTATGGCAACGTAAGAGAATACTCAAAAGGCATTAAGGAATCATGGACCCCAATGAGTTTGAAAATTCAATCGGTTGATGAATTGCTGTCATGGATTAATTACTAATTTGATTTTTTTTAGATAAACATTTATTAATAATCTTGTTCTCTACACATGCCTTAGTGACTTGCCGGTGTCACGGTGCCACATGCCTATATATATTATCCCTAATGGCTAATGGTACCACCATCCATTCATCTAACCACCTCTGCACTTTTTTATCTTCTTCTAGTATAATTTGTCAAGTATAATAATATATAAGCATATTCAGAGTTGAGAGTATGGCTTCTTCATTTGGTGTCTTGTATGTTGTAGTGGTTTGGATGATGATGGGGAGCAGTAGTTATGCACAGCTCTCCACTAATTTCTACTCTAAATCATGTCCAAAGGTGTTGTCTACGGTTGAGTTAGTACTTGAAACAGCTGTGTCAAAAGAGCAGCGCTTAGGTGCTTCTCTCCTCCGCCTGTTCTTCCATGACTGTTTTGTCAACGTAATTTCCACTCTTTCTCTTTCCATCTTCTTACTATATATACACATAGTCACATAAGCATACCCAGTGTTCTTGGTCAACGGAAAATGAGTAACTTTTTTTTCATTCCTTTCAATTTAATAATATATTGGAGTTTCATGTTGAAAAGCGCCGTCAAATGTTTAATCTCATGTATATATATTTGGTGTAATCAATATAAAACTCAATCCAGAATACATTTCCAACCATGCATGCATGCATGCATGTGTTTTGTTCCCTGCGGACTTAAAGAAATTCCATTGTGGAGCCAATATAAGTACTGATGTTGATGATGAAATGCCTTTGCACCTTGGCTCATATTAATCTTAACCACTCAAAAGGGGAAAGGATTGCATATGGAGCAAGTGAATGACTGATGAAATACTTAGTCAGTTAGTATATATGTGTGTATATATAAGGTTATTAATTAAGTACGTCCTGTATTTATCATATCTAATTATGACAGGGTTGTGATGGGTCAGTACTCCTAGACGATACTTCTTCTTTCACCGGGGAGCAAACTGCTACTCCCAATAATGGGTCCTTGAGAGGTTTCGAAGTTGTTGATGAGATTAAGGCCAAGGTGGAGAAAGTGTGTCCTGGTGTAGTCTCATGTGCTGATATCTTAGCCATTGCAGCTCGGGACTCCGTTGTTATTGTGAGCACTTGAAATGAACAGTCCAACGTATATACTGCATATTAGTATGTCACCAAATGAATATAGAAAATTGAGTTTGATTGGTGCAGCTTGGAGGGCCCGACTGGGATGTTAAGCTTGGAAGAAGGGATTCAAAGACCGCCAGCTTTTCTGATGCAAATAGTGCCCTACCACTGGGTAGTGCCAATCTTAGCCAACTCATCAGCTTATTCCAAGCGCAAGGTCTTTCTACCAAGGACATGGTTGCATTATCTGGTATAATACAAGTATATAACATTCTTTCCTCTCCTGCACTTCAGTCGGTACTACTTTATTATATCTATAGATCTCTTCTAAGCCAAATTGCTTTATGTTGCTGAGCCAGGGGCTCACACAATTGGGAAGGCAAGGTGCTTGGTTTTCAGAAATCGCATGTACAACGAGACAAACATCGATACTTCATTTGCAAAGACAAGGCGAAGTAGCTGCCCAAGAACCAGCGGATCTGGAGACAACAACCTTGCACCCCTAGACCTGGCAACCCCAAATTCTTTTGACTCCAAATACTTCGAAAACCTCTTAAACAAAAAGGGTCTACTCCACTCAGACCAAGAACTCTTCAATGGCGGATCCACCGATTCATTGGTCAAAACATACAGCAGCAACGTGAAGAAATTCTATTCAGACTTTGTTGCTGCAATGATAAAGATGGGAGATATTAAGCCACTCACCGGATCAAATGGTGAAATCAGGAAGAACTGCGGGAAGCCTAATTAATATAGCTCCTCCGTTGCTTTGGCCTTATAATTAATGAGGACTACCCAGGATTTACTTCTATGTTTATATCGTCGTATGACGTAAAACAGTTTACGAATAAAAATTATTACTTATCGTTTGTTATGAATCCAACAAAAGAAAGAAAAGTGATTCCACCAAAATAGAATTAAGAAGAAAAATAAAGCATGCTTAAACGATAAGCAGCTTGCATGTTAATGTTTGATCGAGTTCCAAGAAGAACAATGTTGTTTGTGTATTTTGAAGCATATTAATGAATCATTTTTCTTTCTTTTTAAGCATAGTGATTCACAGGTTGCCTGTAAATTATTGCTCTTTTTGTTACTATATTATATATTTCTTTAAATAGATGCCATTAGCTTTTTAAGTTTGAGATGGTCACTGGTCAGAGGCTGAGAGTCACTGGTTTGATCATTTCTTATCCATTAAATGCTTTGATTTTTTTCTATATTTGTACATTATAATATATTATCCCATGGTATATGCATACTAGATAATTCGTTTAGTTAAAATAAACCAGTCAGTCAGTATATCAATGGTATAGCTTAGCTATTGATTGAGATGTTTGCTTACTCTAGATAAAACCTTTCATTAGTAGGGCCTACCCATCTAATTATAACATCACACATTTATATTTGTATTTGGATAAGTCCACGGAAATTTGCCCTAAATGCTAGATTGAAGTATGCAACTTGAGTTAAACTTTTAACTTTATATGACCAAGAAAAACAGATAGAAACAAAATCAATAAACAAGTGATTAGCTGTAGTGTGCCTAGCAGAGAACTTTTCAAATAGTGAGTGAATTTGTCAAATTCACTGCCCTCTAGCCTCTAGGTAGTTTTGTTCTATAGTCTTGCATTGCGTGTCGTCTTCAACGAAAGGGAATATTTAAATGCGTTTAGGAATCATGGACCCCAATGAGTTTGATAATTGGATGCTCACCCCACCAACTGGTTGATGAATTCCTGTCATCAATCAATTACTAATATGCTTTTTATAGATTTATTATCTTCATCTTAATTACTAGACATCGAAAATGCAAAGTCATTCATGCCTGGTCTTAAAGATTAGGTGACCTGCCGGTTTCATGGTGCCAAACGCCTCTATATATTACCTCTAATGGCTAATGCTAACACCATCCCTTCATCTAAACACCTCTGCACTTTTATCTTCTTCTATAATTTCTCAAGTATAATATTATACATACCGAGACTAGAGAGAATGGCTTTTTCT
Source organism: Gossypium anomalum (assembly GCA_025698475.1). NCBI lineage: Eukaryota > Viridiplantae > Streptophyta > Magnoliopsida > Malvales > Malvaceae > Gossypium > Gossypium anomalum. The sequence goes on along the minus strand of CM046957.1, from coordinate 69,011,106 downwards.
TCTTCATTTAGTGTCATGTTTGTTCTGGTGGTTTGGATGATGGCGGGGAGCAGTAGCTATGCTCAGCTCTCCACTAATTTCTACTCTAAATCATGTCCAAAGGTGTTGTCTACAGTTGAGTCAGTAGTTAAATCCGCAGTGTCAAAAGAGAAGCGCATGGGTGCTTCTCTCGTCCGCTTGTTCTTCCATGACTGCTTTGTCAATGTAATTTCCTCCCTTTCTCTTTCCTTCTTCTTGCTAAGCCCTTCTCTTCTATACACACATACGCATACACCTGCTGCAGCCTCCCTTCTTTTCTCGATACACTATTATTTTTGTTGCATTGCATGCCCACATACATATTCATTATTCTTGGTCAACTGAACTAAAGGTTTTTTCCCCTTTCAATTTAAAAATGGAGTTTCACGTTGAATGGTATTCACACACACGCATATATATATATATATATATATAACCCACGAAACGTTCGCAAGCTATATAATTCATATTTTAAAGTAGTGTCCAAATTCAAAGTGTTTTAAATGAATCCTCAACCTATGAATATCATATTAGTTAAGTTCTTTCATTAGCTAGAGCGTTAAATACTAACTCGAATGTTTAATTTGAATACAATGTGAAGCATATTTAAAATTGATAAATCAAATTTTAAATACGTGTAAATCTGTTATATGAATAATTTAGATTTGACATATTAAAACAATACATAATTATTTTAACAATATATTATTTATTTTTCAATGCGCCATATACAAATTATCCATACTGTAAGTATACATGTTTAACATTTAGTCCATATGTTTTAAATATGCTCTATATTATACTCGAGCTGGTATTTAACATTTGAATTAACAACCAGATTGACGAAAAATCTCAAACGCAATAACATGATTTAAATTCATTTCACTTCCTGGTAAGCATTGGCTGCCGGTCCAAATGTCTTTCCGATCATGCATGCATGCTTTTTTCCTGCGGGCCTAGACGAAATTCATTCGTGGACCCAAGTAACAAAAAGTATTGATGTATGATTATGAAATACCATTGGCTTATTAGCTATTAAGCTAAACCCCTCAAAAAGAGAAAGGATTGCAGATTGAGCAAGTAAATGACTACGGAAACACCAACCATCTTAATTAGTTAGAATTTACATAGCTGTGTTCATATATATGGTTGGTAAGTATGTATATATTTATCATGTCTAATTATGACAGGGTTGTGATGGGTCAATACTCCTAGACGACACTTCTTCTTTCACGGGGAAGAAAACTGCTTGAAAACAAACAGGAGGAGATACGAGACTTTGTTTGTTGACTATCTTCTAGATAGGATGCATTGGAGATGCCTGCGACAATTGCACAAATACCATGGGAAGTAGTGGATACTTTCATTCCTCATAAGAGAAGTCGTCGTAGTAGGAGATATGGGTTTCTGTGTCCTTAGCCCGTTTAAAGGAAGAACCTCATATTGGAGGAAGTTGAAGCCTCAGGTGCGTCGTGTTGGAGATGTGGTCTGAACGAGGTTGAGGAATAACGCAATAAGGTGATGGCTTCTGTTCGGCAGTGGAATCTACTCGGAATGAAATGTCATCCTCGAAGGAGCGGTGGGATTCTGAAAGGATTGGGAAGGAGATTAATAGTATGAAGATGATCACAGGGGAGGTGAATGAAGAAATGGTCAAGTTGTTGAAGAGGTATGTGGTGGGTACTGCTCGATGCTTTTATGAGAACATGCCTCTCGAAGAAAACTTCAAGACGGGTGGAGTATTTGATGTGAATATCAACAGAATGGGGGTAACCAATTCCTAATTGTTTTTGAAGGATGAGACAAGAAAGAGAATGGAAAGCCTATGGTTGTAACACCCCGGTAATTAGCAACCTTTACACTTAAATGTGTAAAAACAAGTTACCGTTACGTGTGTCTATAATGCACTAGTAAAATTCATTTTAAAAACAAGTTTAATGGAAATTAGCGTGGTCCATTGCATATAGAGAACGAGTTTAAATACTCTTAATGAATTTCACTGTTTATTGCTTAAATGTCTAAAGCAATAGAGTTATTATAGGAATTCTACCTATATAAATATAAGAAGTGGTGTCGCTTCAACAAATAGAGGTGGAGTCTCTCTTGTAAATGTTTATTATGAACAAGATAAGCATATGGTCATATTAGTGCTAAAAGTGAACAACCTATGACGAAAATATAAATGAATATTATGTGCAGTGTATTTTAACTTCTAATACTAGGAGTTGTGGTTTAATCTTCGAACACTAACTTCATTAGAATTATGAAAATACATCTGCTAATTGATAGTCCAAATCAAGAGATACTATTTTGTATGCATAATATGTGTTTTTTGAAAGGCTATAAAGTAAGTTACCAACATTTTAAATTAGGGGGATTGTTAATAATTTATAACGTTAGTATAATAATATTTCAGTATATAAAAATGTCTAATAAATTATAATTATTGATTAAGTAGTTGTATTATAAAGACGTAATTTTTGTTCGTAAAATTATCTTATAAAGATATTACTTTATGTAAAATTACCTTATTAAACAACATAATATTATGAAAAGATATTTCATGAAAAGATGCACTTATCATATGTCTATATAAAGTTTTTTTTTTTTTTTCTTAGGTGGGCTTAGGTGCTTTTATGCGAGGCCTGGGCCCAAAGAAGTAGAGACAAAGATTTGGCGAATGTGTTACTGTAAAAGCAGTTGACTTAACTAACAACACAAACACAAACAAACAGAAAGGAAAGCGAACTCGAAACCCGGTGGCATAGCTAACTGAGACAGATATGAACTCACCGCAGCTTCCACAAACGCGTGGGTGCGTGTTATCCTCATCCGAGATAAACAAATCCCCAGCCGGGTCAGGAGGAGATCTTGAATCTTCTTTAATCCAAATCTACCACCATCACCACCACAACTCCCTCAAGCTCCGGGATCAGGCCGGTCAGTTCTGTTTTTTTTTTTTTTTTTGTGTGTGTGTGTGTGTGTTAATTAAGTAATTAATTAATTAGTTTAAAGGAATTGATCGGAACAGAGAAAGCGAAGAAAGATGCGATTAAGAAAGCGGGGAGAGTGTCGGATTTGTTGGTGGAGGCGGTGAACGGAGGTGTGCAAGAGTCGTTTATAAACGAGAAGCGAATCGAGGTGGAGATTCGTGCTTTGGCTTCTACAATTGCTCGTTTCATGAAGCAGACCGATCAATGGCTCGCCGCTTCTCACGCCATTAACACCGCTGTCAAGGTTTTTCCTACTTTCTATCTCATCCTTAACTCTCTTTTTTAAATTAATTACAACTGGGTTTTTGATGAATTGTTGGTTTTAGGAAATTGGAGACTTTGAGAACTGGATGAAGAGCATGGATTTTGATTGTAAGAGTATCAACGCTGCAATCCGCAACATCTACCAACAATGACATACGAATTCAGGTAGTTTTATTAGCTTCCTCCATTTATTTTAAAATTACTGCTAATCATATCCAATTGTACTCTTTCTCACTACTGTTACTGCAAGTTCCTTGGAATCCAATGAGATTGCTGGCTTCATTATTTTAATTTATTAACCTGCTAAAGTAATAGTTGTATTTGCTAAGAGTAGAACTCAATGGCATACCAAACTTTAGACTACATTTACCATAACACTTGAGCTTGGAAGTTGGAATCATAGGGTTTAATGTTTTGATGCTGGTTCTCTTGGAGTATCCTATGCTCTGAGCGGATGAACATCGCTTAATATGTCTATGTGATAGCATAGCAAAAAACCAAAATGTTAATTCTATTTTATTCTAGATGCCAATATCCTGTTTGGGAATGTTTTTGAACCTCAGGCATTGAAGAAACTTTTCCCACTATTGAAACAGGAAGAGGTTCCCTTTTCTTTCCTTTCTTTGGAACATGTTAATTTCTTCATGATTTTCTTTTAAATAAATACTGGTAAAGTAGCAGACTCTCATGGTAACCTCAACCATATATACATATAAAGTTACATAGTTTATGGCTTATGTGGATTATCTAGGGAAGTGCTTCATCTTCTACTTGCTCTTTATCCAGTGCTTACGTGGATTATCTAGGGAAGTGCTTCATCTTCTACTTGCTTCTCTGTTTACTCTGTGTCATTCATTTGCATGCAGGCAGGCACCAATTGAAGTCCCTGCTTCTTCTGACAAGTCTCTGCAATTTCATTTCCTTGTTCTTTTGATAACAAGAAGCTATTATTAGGCTGTTGATCTCTTTCTTTGAGAAGCTAGCAAAGTTGTGCCTCTGCAATTTCATTTCCTTGTTCATTTGTTCTATACTATTAGGCAGTCGATCTCTTTCTTTTTAGAAGCTAGCAAAGTTATGAAGGCATATATGTACAAAACACAATAGCAGAAAATAATTAATAGATGTAATAATTTATTTATCTCATATTTGATTTGCATTAACGGATGGTTTTTGCTAATAATTTCCCTGCTTTTAGTGGTGGTGGACGAGCGTGCTTGTGTGATCAATATGGTCAATGGTCGTAGAATGAGTTATAGAAAAAATGCATGATTGATGCCCATACTTGAGGGTCTTCCCCAGCTTTGACCCAAGCTCAGATCCCGGCAAACTCAAGCTTGATACTCAACTTGAACTCGATTAAACATTTATTTTTTAAGTTGAAGCTCAACTCGAGATACAATTAAACTACTCTAGCTTGATTAAGCTTATATATATTTAAACTTGAGCTTAACTCAATACTTAAAGTTAATAATATATATATCAAGAGCAATAACATAATAATATAAAAATGTTAAAAAGTGAATTTCAATAAAGGTCATTCAAATTAAGTATTACAAAACTCAAAACTCGAATTCAACTGAAAGAAAAAGATAAAGAAAGATACAAGTCAGAATTTTCGTTGTTATTATATATAAAGAGAGAATATCATGTTTTGGAAAATACCATTGAGTAAAAATAATAAGTGTAAGGAAAACACGGATAGAGCAAGAAGAAAGCAGCAATTAAGATCAAACACCTTTATCACTATCGCCATCCTACCTCGATCCTACTACTCTTCTTCTCCTTTTCAACTTAGTAACATATAAAAAAAGAAAAGCCTTCAAAACTGAGCTTCCTAAACAAAAGGCTCTCTACACCACAATTTCAAGCAAACATTCAAAACACAAACTTTTCTTCCTCTGCTCCGACTGATACTGCTCCATGTCCCATCTCTTTAGCAGCTGCCGCCACTGAATCACTTATGTTAAGCAGATACTGCAAGCGGGACAACTTCTCAGGAGCAGGATTACTTTGTGCGTATACACCAAACAGATCAGCTAGCTCCTCCGGCACCTCCCATGATAGTGGCTCCGACGGCACAGCTTTGTCACAAGCTAGCAAGTCATTAAGCGAGGAAACCTACAAAACCAGCAACGAATCTTAGGCATTAATTGACCTTGTTACAAATACAAGTATGCTAACACCAAACACTATTGAACTATATGAAACCAAGCTAGAATGTTCCTTACCGCTCCCTGTCGGTTTCTCTGCCGTAGCAGTGCCACAGCTTGAATAAGTGAATTGGACAATCTAGTCCGTGCGAGGTCATAAACAACACCTTTTGCCTTCTGAGGATTAACCTTGAGATCTGTTGGGATTTTGTCATAGACTTCTTCTTCATCAAACTCGCCAGTGCCTGATGAGAAAATCTCATCTACAGTTTTCTTGAAGAGGTTTTCCCGTAAGCTCTCTGAGATCATGTTGTCTAAATCAACACCTGATTCCTTGAGTTCCCTTATCTGCTTAATGTTGAGTCTCCCTTGACCAATAGCTGTTTCAATAGCAGCTGCCATTTTGGTAGTTGTTATGCTCTTTATTATTTTCTGTGCATATGGTCCAGGTAAGCCAACATTCTTCTGCAGCTCATTGAGCTGCTCCATCCTAGCCTTGGTCAACTGTCCATCAGCTAAAATCACCTCAGCTTGTTGCCTAAAAGCCTGCTCTGCCAAACTCCGATGGACTTCTACTGTCTCCTCACTCGTCAAACCAAGGATCCCACCAAGCTGGTTCAGTAGAACATACTCTGAATCATCCTTCTTCGTTGTTATTTGAGCACCAAAAGGAATCCTGGTGACTTCACCTGTCAGACAATATAACAAGTATGTTTTGTAGAGGTCCATACGGTCTCTTTCGGAGAGGTCATCTTTGAGTGTTATCTCTGTTTGGCCTGGCTTGCCCAACTTTGCATTAAATTCCTTGTTAGGTTTTATTTTCCTAAGTGTCTGAAGGGACTCCCATTCATCATCCTCGTCAACTTCTTTTACTTCCTCTTTAGCAGGTTCTTCTGATGGAGTATCAGAAGATTCCCCTTTGATGTCTGCCACCAATTCTGTGACAACCAAGTTGTTAAAGGCAATCAACTTTTTAAGTTCTCTTGCCGATTCTGTCCGATTATCCGCTGATCGAGACCGTTTCACATAATTCAAGAAAACCTTACGGACCTGAGCACATGCACAATGATTTCAAGCAGAGAGAAAGACGTTAAACCTAGAGCTAAAATTTAACAAAATGAATAACCATTGGCACAAAATAACTGTAGTGTGCACTCACAGCCTTGCTCGCAATTGACATAGCTGCTTCTCTAGTTAATCGCAAACCATGTGCAGCTTTCCTCACAGCATTCTTTACATCGGCATCATAGCCATCAACACCAGCAGAAATAGCATCCTTCACGGCCTGAAGTGATCATTTATAATTAAAAGAAGAATTAAGACACAACAAACCACATCTTTTGGTTCCAATAATCCATGTGAGATTTTTCATTTTTCCCAGCTTTTCCATATCAACATGACAGTATCATAAAGACATCAAACATTTTACTGGTGCATAATGATTGCAGATGTGCTGATGCCACAAATAGTTCCAGATTTCATCCAACCTCCAGGACTATATATCCCTTTTAAAGTACAGTACAGCTGATGAGGTGCTAGTGCAATACTAAATCGAGGAATCTACTTATTCTATTCTCAAGTGTAGAACATAAAGCAAAGAAATAACCGTTCAGACTGAATTTTGAGTAGATATAGTATTAGAATAATGAATCTCCAGGCCAAGGGGACACAACTTTACCTTCTCAAACAAACTGCCACAGATATCTGAGTGAGCCGCATCAACAGTTTGCTGAGGAATGCAGAGCATGACTCGCACCTTCAGCAATGCAGCAACATCACTTTCATCCAGCTCACCGTCAGATACACATTGTTGAAGCTTTTTCCGGTATATTTCTTGAAACAAAATAGACATATCAGACACTTCAAATAATATTTTAACATTGAAAACAGAAAAAACAATATCCTAATAGGGAAGACAAAAAGTCTCAGCCTTTTCCTTTTCCCAACCCTGCTTCTAATACCTTCGTGAATCTGACTAGCCTTTTGTGGATCAAAGTGCAATTCTTCACAAAGATTCTGGAGGAAGGCAGCCTTGCTATCTGCCATCTCAAGGTCACCACCCTGAAAAGCCTCTGAAAGCCGTTTCTGATATACTTTCGAAGTAACATCAAGTATGATAGCTTCTGCTTCTTTATTGCCCAAGCCAAGTATGTTCCTCAGTTGGTTCAATGCAGTAAGCTGAACTTCAGCCACAGACAACAAAAGAAACAAGCATTAGACAACAAAAAGACAATGTGCTGCAAAATACAAAGATAATGCATCAAAACCTACTAGCAAACCAAGACAGAACAGAGAAAAAAGGAATGCAGTAAGCAGTTGTTTTGACTGTTGAAAACACTCCCTGATACTGTTGAGCAAACAATGGGACTCTTGTCAAATAGTTTATCCACTAATAAGTCTAAAGTTTTCATGCAGTCACAATTTAAAAAATGAATCAACAAAAAAGGAGACACCAGGCTGAGTAGCCATGAAATTAATAGTTATATAAAGGGCAATAAGACAAGTCTCCTAAGTTTGATGCTGTTAGGTTTTATCATGAGGTGGGAAGTGAAGAATAAAGGGAGGCAACCAGATTAATAGCAGGACGACAAAAAAAAAATTCTATAGGTGAATCCTAATGGTGCTTTGCTTGCATATGCTATAAAAATGTGTAGCAAATATTTCCGACTAACACCCTGCATATTTTCAACTTTATTAGGATCTTCATCTTTTCCAAACTAGTAATAATCAGGAAGTTCAGGAGTTACAGAAAACAACAATAACCTTCCCAGCTCAACAACTTAGTAAAAAGAAAAGCTTCTAGCGTTTACACTTAAACATACATATAAAGAACAATACCAGCCAGAAGCACCAGCTACTTATAACATAACTTTGCAGGTTTACTTCCAGCCTCTTTTACACCATTATCCAAGAAAAACCAGCTAGATATTCTTTTAATATTTCCCATAACATAACATGGATGATTTCATTTAGTCAAGGTTATGAGCACTCAATTTTCTTCCATTAAGAATTTTTCTCCAGGAGTGATAATCAAAATTACACTAGTAGCATCCGATAAGAATTGTTCTCCAGGAGTGATAATGTTTCTGCCGATAGGAATAGTTTAAAACAAAAATTAGACATAATGCTTCAGAAAAGGTAACAACTGCTATAATAAAGGAATTTGTTGATGTTCTCCAGACCTCTAAGCTATTAAGACCAACCATGAAGCAACTGAACAAGAATATAGAAAGAAGGAATTCAATTACCTTATCCTTTTCCATGCGGCCACCAGATAAAGAATCAGATACATAAGCCCTATAAAGAAGCTTCAAGTCATCCATCTTTCTGTCACTATCATACTCACCACCTGTGCCAGTCATAAATAATGCTAGTTTAATGGTTTTGGATGAGGGATGGTCAATCCTCGGTTATCATAAAAAATAAGCATAAATACAACTTGGTAAGAAACAGGTTTGCTCACCCGTTGTAAACAAAGCCAGACAAAATTTCACCCAGTTCATCCAATTTCATCATATGCTTAAATATAAAAACGTGCAGTACAATTGAAAAGGTCTAATAGCCATGTATCTGATTAAAGGACTAGGAAGCATACCAACTAGAGAGACAGGACCAAGCCCACGGGCAAAACGATCAGCATCTGGGTGTTTACTCAAAGAGATAAGCAAATCATTGAACGACAATATCTTGTCAAGCTCTTCGACGGCTTGCTTGACTCCCCCACTGAGAAAACCTTACTTGATTAGTTGAGCAAATTGTATCAAAGAACAAAAAAATTAATATTTTATGGTAAGGACAGTACATTCATAATCAGAAGCAAATGTAAAAATATACAAACACATTTAAGCATCATCACTAAGGAAAATTTTCTGACTGAAAAGAAATAAACTGCATTAGAGTCTAGGCATTCATAATCATACACAGTTCTCGCCCTAGACTTCAGTATGTTGAGTGCCACAGAAATATTTTCCTCAACTAGCTTTCTTTTGTGCTCCATCAACAGATCCTTGGCAAGCTACAAATCGGAAAACTACTATATTAAGAACAATCATATACCAATAACACCAATGCCAAAAATTGTGAAGAAATTACCTCATCAGAAAGTTTGTATTTCAGTTGTGCTTTTCTAAGGGAGACAAGCAGTTCCTCACCAACATCTGAAAGTAAATACTTAAAATTGAATTAACATTAAAGGCATTATTTGGCAGGTTTTAGTTATTGCACAAGAACATTAATCATACAACCACCTTAAATTCTAAAATGGTCAATCTAAAATACACTGCAGAAGGAACATCCACGCATTACCTCTTCCAACTGAAGTTAACTTGGAAGCATACAATTGTTTGGCATTATCACGGATAGCAATCTCAACCTGGAGGCATAAATAGTATATATTGACTTATTATCAGGTTGAAAAAAGTATGAAATTATCATCAGATTTTCAAAAGTTGAACTGACAGGGCTGCATTCATGATGCCAAAAGTAAAGCGATTGAAATAATTGATTGGAAGAGTATAAGAAAATAGGAGCAAAGAAGTTCATAAAAATAATGGTCATAAGTACCTGTGCATCAGTAACCTTAAAAACACGCTTCCATGGCAAAAGAAAAGTTGATGCATCCCCAAAAACTAGAGTTGAAACATAAATCAGCCTCTGAAATGCCTGCACTGGAAAGAAACTAAAAATGGTCAAGATCCACATGCGGATTGCATCCTCCTAAGTTCCTAATTCATTATAACAGGTGTACATAATCACAGGTGACTGACCCGCCGCTGCTCTAAATCACCATCACGATCTCCAGTCTCAAGCCTTTGCCTAAAGATTCGCCTACCAATCTAGCAAGCAGAATCCAATAAACAATTTTGAAATTTCCATTAAAGACAAAACGTCTACATAGAGTGAACATCACGAGATTACCTCCATATGCATGGAAGCTGCATCAGGGTCATCAATGCCTAATGCATTTTTGAAGCTAATTATGGTTTCAACTTCATCGCCTCTAAGATCTTCACTTCCAGAGGAAAGGACAGAAGATACAAACCTGTAACATCGAAGATTCAGAGCCAAACCTTGCACCTAAATCCTTTTTTCCAAATAAGAAGAGAACTGATTTAACTAGTATCAAACATACCGACAGTACAAATCACAAAGCTCCATGTTAAATGCCTCATCCTGCTTGCTCACTCCGTATCTGAATTATTTTAAACATTGCAAAAGACTTTAGCTCCCAATGAAATTAGTGAAAACAAAAGCCACAGTCTTTTCAACTTAATCACAATAATAATTGGGTAAGATTTAAAACACGTACTTTTGGGCAATATTTTCAATATCTTCTCTCTTGATAGCATCGGGGCTATCACAGGCAGCTACATAATTATGCAAAGTAACAGCCGCAACTTCCGGAACAGCGGCGTTCACCGCATAGACGGCCGCTCCGCCAGCAGCCCCGAGGACGGCCGCTCCACCAAAGGCGGCATTCCGATTGCCACCGAAACGAAGGCCGAGGCCGTACCCAGCAGCTAAAGCTCCAGCAAGGATGACAGCAGAAGTGGCTAGTCTAACGGGCGGCGATAAATTCTGAACCAAGGGTTGGATGCCAGTCAGCTCCTTGGGGCCTCCGAAAATGTTGGGGGCTTCCGTTTCCGATGAGGAAGCGGGTTGGTCATGGGTAGAGAGGGAGCTGCGGGGGAAAGAGACCCTGAAACGACGTCGAGAGGGCCTGGGGAGGGAATTAGGGGTGAAAGGGAATAAGAGAAGAGGGCGAGGGTGAGAGGAAGGGGGAGAAAGGAGAAGAGAGGGATTCATGGGGTGGGGCTACTCGGCGGCTTTAGGGTATAGGGTTTAACGAAAAAATGGAGGAGAAGAACGATGAAGCAGGCCGAGTGAGTGAGGATGGGATAGGGAGACGAGAAAGATAAGAGTTTTTAAGATATAAAACACGACAAAATTTCAAGCCCCGTTCTGTAGCGTCTATTAACAGTCTTTGTATATTTACCATGATATAATGAGTGGGATAATTTTCAATAAGGGAATTCGATAGCATCAAAACAAAATTAAGGTACTGTTTGATATAAAATACATCCCTGGATATCACACACTAACAGAGTTTATATAGCTAGGTGGAGTCTTACATAAACAAAACAAATATCATCATTTGGTGATGAAGAAAGTTGAAAGTTACTTCTAAGTCGGGCTAACGCATCAGTGTACTTTTTTTTATCAAAAAACATGCTTGAATGATTTAAAAGTCATACAATAGATGAGCATTTTACACTCATCAATCAAAGGAGATAATATAATGTTAGAGACTTTATCGGCAAAAATAAACTGAATAATGATAATAGCATCCATTTCTATTTCAAGATTGGTGATTTTCAAATCTCTAGCCATTGAAAAGCTATCTCTCAAGGCTTAGAGCTCTGCCTCAAAGCTAGTAGCTTTTGATATATGTTGATAAGCTCTAATTGCTCAACTACCGATGTGATCCCTAATGAGAGTCCAGCCCTCACTATTCTTGGCTTACCTATAGCAGATCCATCGATGTTAAGCTTATACCATTCTAGTAGAGGTGGTTTCCAAGTAACTAAAACAAAGGATGGTAGATCTCTCCTACTTATTATAGGAGAGAGGGCAAAGAACTCTCCAGCCGCAAAGATCTCCCTATCAAGGAAATGCTCTTTAGGGTAGGCATGACCAAATATTAAAGCATTGTGAGTAAGCCATACCTCTCATAAGGTGAAAGCAAATAGGATACTCTAAGGGATTTTAAGATTGCCTATATTTTCGATGAAAGGTTTGCAGTGAGCTAATTCTCCCACTCGATTCCTGAAATGGGGGGATCTAGGAAGCAATATGAATGGAACACCAAAAGCTCCTTGTAAAATTATGACAATTTTACCCTTAGTAAAATTTCGAGAAAATATGTATAATATTTCACCACTCAACATGTTTACTATGCCCGAATGGTTTATTTTCCTTTTTGGGCTTTAAAATAGCTCAAAAATATAAACTCATTCTTTTGATCATTTCTGAGTAATCTATGTACATTTGCAAATGAATAATTTCTCATTTTCATTTACATTTCCATTTTGAGAAAACCACATTTATTTCTAAATGATTCCATTTCTCCATTTCAAAGAAAACCATAATCATTTCTGAATGTTTTCCATTTCTCTATTTCTATTCATTTTGATTCAAACACGCAATTCATTTTTTTGTTTCAACGAGCTAGTAGAGGGACCGATTGGATATATGTAATTAGAACCCAAATGATTTATAATTAAGTTTCAATTTTTTCGCCTATTAATTATAAACTCATGTAGTCACGAAGTCATTCCACTATAGTATCATGACTGAGCTCTCACTAACGACATACCATTACGAAAATGTCTACTTAGTGCTTGTCCAATGACCTTGTCATAAGTGTGTTACCCTCATAAGATATCATTGATCTCTTTGGGATAATATTCGCTCTCCCAATATGATCCTACTTTTTCTCATAGTAACCATTACATCTTTCTTCATGAAAAGTCATTCACTAACAAATAGTGATCAAGTCATTCATCATAAATATGAACAACTCGTGGCTACGTTTACTTTTCATTAACCATGTAATGCCAATGAGAGGATATCATTTACCCATGTCTCGGGCTATGAATTCCACTATTGTGAATGACGCTACGTACTGCAGAAGTCGTACACCCAACGTACTACCTTTCGGTTCCCTATATATTCGAACTCAAATTTTACTTACATCAAAGTGTATGAGTTACGCATACATAGTATACCATCCACTCAGGATTTAGGTACGTAAAATAAATCCATAAACGGATTCAAAATCTATTTTGCTTGGGTCCTGTCCAATGTATTATCAATCCAAACAATCATATCTATGTCTCTATCTTATGGGAGTCATCCACTCTAAGGCCTAAGACAACACATCTCATGAATTGGACTTGATAGAAAACATATTAGTCTTTCAATTGGTTTGTTCATTTCTAATTAGACTAAGGACATGTTTAGGTTCGTCTACTAATACAAGCTATCTTTTTGTATTACGATCTGACCATATAATATGGCTTAGTATTAGTTGAACATTAGACAACCAGTGAGCAATATTTGCTTTCATTTTTCTTGGCATACAAAAACCATGTGAGGATAATATACAAATTATTAATGTAATTCATGAATAATTTTAGTAACCAATCTATTCGAAAAATTACAAGTGTACTTAGACGAAAATACTACACTTAGGGCATCAGATCCAACAACTTAGTATGCTCAACTCTGAACAAGATAAGTATAGTGAATTCTATTTGAACTTACTAAGCACTACATGCTTACATGTTATTTTTGTGCATAGATTACACTTTCAGATCCGTGAAGCCAACATCTCCTTTTAGAGCATCACACTATCATCAAGATAACAAGAGTATGAAATTCATGTATTTGTTTATTTCGGCATGTACCTAGGCGTTTGCATGTGTAAATATGCTTATTTCATATGTCATTTGGTACTTGAAGCATTGGTTGTGATGTAGTTGTTAAAGGCTTAATTATTTTGTTATACTTCATGAATGCATGAAAACCTCATTTGCATGCATGCAAATAGCCTAATTGTTCTAAGCTCTGAGTAGTTGGCCAATTAACTTACTTTGAATGATTTTATGATAGCCTTATTTTGCTATTATTTTTCATAATTATTTGTTGGATAATGGTTTGAATTGAGTAAATTTTATGTAAATTCTACTTGTACATGGTTTTTTTTTAAGCATGTATCATGGGTGCTCTTGGTGTGAAGTGCTTTGGATTGATTTTTAAGTGTTTATAACTCAAAATTTTGGTCCCCTACACCTTAGGTTCAGTACCCATGGTATAGGTATTGGTTCTTAGCCCAAAAGGGGGCCAAAATTTCATCATTGGTGCTTAAGGTTTGGTACCCTTATTAAGGGTACCGTACGCCCAATTAATAGAATGTTAAATAAGATAGGATAAGGACTTGGGTTTAGTACCTAAGGCCTAGGTATCCTTGTAGGTGCTACAACACTATTTTTTCGAAAACAATCCCTCCAAAATCAAATTTGGTTTGAACACTTATAAATTGATTCAAAATCATTTTAATAAGATTCTAAAACTCTAAAACTGATTTGATCTATTTTCTATGATTTTATAAAAATGTTTTCTTATTCAATTTTTAAATAAATTTGAGATTTTGGCATGAATGTGGTCTAATGGCATATCTCATTCATACCAGTAATTGGGACAGGTAAGGGGTGTTACAATTACTCGTTGGTCCTTGGCACACAATATCACCCTTAAAGAATGAGTCAAGTACAAGAGTACTCAGAAAAATGTCAACTAACTCCTTTAGGATAAAAGGAAATACACTGAGGCCTAGATACATCCCATTTATTTCTGACTTGATTGAACATCCAATTTCTTTCTCTAGATGAAGTGGACCTTGGATTAATTCCCTCACTGATCCCAATCCTAGCCAATTATCATACCAAAAATTAATTGTTCTTCCATCCTTAACTACACATTTGATCTTTGAAGCAAGGATCGGGTTGATCTTTCAAAGTGAACTCCATAACACAAAGTGTTAACTTCTTGTGGGTTCCTTGGGTCTTGTAAATATTTAGATATAGGAGTTTTATCCTAGAGGCTTTCTTTTTCTTGGAGCATTCTCCACCTCAATTTTACTAGGAAGGCTTAATTTTTCTGCTTAGCACGTCAGATACCCAATCTATCTTTGTCTTTTGGGTGAGTTACAGTTTCCCAATTAACCAAGTGGAGTTTCATAGCCAATTCACTTCTACCCCAAAGGAAATTTCTATTAATGAGATCAATTTAATTGAAAACACTAAACAAAAGTAATTAACATTGCATAAAATAACTTAAGATGACAACCATCGTAAACTGAATGAGGACAAGCCAACATGTAGGAGAGAGAACTTTAGCTTTCTATACTTTCAATTTTCTTCTAACTTTATCAATATAAATCCATAATCCTCGCAGATTACTCTTTTAGAATGAATGGGGAAGCCCAAATATTTCCCTAAATCTAGAGTTTCCTTTATTCTAAGAGGGTTACATATACGATCTCTAATATCAGAGGCACAATTAGAGGAGAAGACAATTCTCGACTTAGCTAAATTAATCCATTGTCTAGGTTCTTCCATAAATAAAAGAAGGGTTTTGTTAATGGCCTTAATAGTACACCTATTTGTTTTAGCAAACAGAATTACATCATCTTGTGGGGATCTTATGACCTTAGTGTAGTTGTTTCATCATTAATGCCTATAACCTTTTGGTCAGATTAATAAAGTTCCATTCTTTGGATTGTTATCTTTTGTATATTTGTCCTCAAAAATTTTTCCTTGAAAAGGAAAATGTATAAGCAAATATTGGTTCACTGATTACTTAACGTTTAATTAATATAAAGTCGCATCATGTGCTCAAATAATGATATAAGAAGGTAACTTTATATTAGTAGATAATTTAAATAGTTCATAGTTTGAATAATAAAAATTGAGCGAATTGATTTAATGAACTATTATGTTGTCTATCAAATCCAAATGGAGAGATACATTGTCTTAAGTATCAGAGCGAGTGACTTTCAGAAAGATAGAGACATAAGTATAATTGTCTAGACTAACAATACATTAGACAAGACCCAATATGAATTTATCCTAAACCATTTTATGGACTTATTCACTTGTGACGTTCATGGTGTAACTTACCTCAACCCTGAGTAAGTGTCTGTATATGTGTAACTTGTATACTTTGATATATTAAAAACCTGAATTCAATTGGTAATAGAGTCGAAAGCTGGTATGTTGGGTATATGACTTTTGTATGACATAACTTTACTTATAAAAGTAGGATTTATAGCCCAATTAAGGGTAAAATATATTGCCTCACTGGCATTACATGGTTGATGAAAAAATCATGGCCACAGTCATTTGTTTAGGACAAATGATTTTATTACTATGTGTTAGTAATAGACTTCTTCATAAAGGAAGATATGATGGTTACCATGAGATAAAATATGATCATATTAGGTAAATAAATTTAACCTAAACTGATAAATGATATCCTATAAGAGTAACACACTAATGATAATGTCATTAGATAATAAAAATTATATGTTGTTTTCATAATGACATATAATAAGAGAGGATTGGTACTTTTAGTGGATTGACTCCATGAGTCAATAATGTTGTAATTAATAAATGAATAGTTAGAACTTAATTACAAATTTCTTGAGCCTTGAATAAATATGTCCAATTAGTCTCTCTGCTAACTCAACATAACCATTTATGAACTACATTTAGTACTGATATATTGAATAAATGAAAACAAAGAATAGAGAAATAGATTGCATGTATTACTATTAAGAGGGAATGCATTTTCTCACAAGGAACAAGAGATGACTTGGAAATTAATTTAATTTATTTGGATTATTATTTGATTTTTTGTAACTAAATAATTGAAGTTCAAAATGAAAATGAAATTAATTAGTCATCGCAATTTTATAGAATGAGAAAATTGAATTTATCTACTCATAGATTCTAGTACCATACCGTTATCATAATTTTAAAGGAAATAGAATCAGATTGGGAAAATAATTTAATTGAGAAAAATAATTAAATTAAATTAATAAACAATATGTTAAGAATAAAAATTGGCTATTTTAGATAATTTATATGAGTTAGTTTTGAAGATTGAAAAACATTTATAATTGTATACAATACATGAATGAGCCCAGTAAACCTATTTAAAAAGGATGGGTAGCACCCAGGGTTATCCAGAGAGGTGTGCGCTGCCCACCCTAATAGTCCTAATGGGGCTTTATGTTTTCTATTAATTTATTATTATTTTACCTCCTTTTGTTCAAGTAGAATTCTTGTAAATTTCCCCTTTAAATAGGAACCATAAGCTAAGTAAAAAAAAGACACATCATTGAGTGTAGTTACTTTGTCAGAAAATAGTGATATTTGTTTTCTCAAATAAATTTGATTTTCATGAGAGCTCGAGTTAGATTTATTTCTCATAGAGAGTATTAATTTTTCCTATTGGAAA
Source organism: Gossypium anomalum (assembly GCA_025698475.1). Lineage (NCBI taxonomy): Eukaryota > Viridiplantae > Streptophyta > Magnoliopsida > Malvales > Malvaceae > Gossypium > Gossypium anomalum. The sequence continues at coordinate 68,993,597 of CM046957.1, read as the reverse complement.
ATTAAAAAGTTTCCATTGTGCGATTGGTTCGTTAATTAGAGCCCACTCTTTAAGAAAACTAAGGGCTTGAGAATAGCAGAGAAGATTGTGGTGGTTGAAAGTCAAGAATCGTTCAAAACCGCTAACCCGAAAACATATATAATAATTTGGTAAATTTTTTTATTATAAATAACACAAGAGATCGGTTTTTAGAAAAAAATTTTAAATTTCTGCTATGCAACCAAATAGGTTTTTAGATCGATTTTTCCAAAAAATCTGCAAACAAGAAATATGGAAATCAAAGGCCGCAAAGGCACGAATCAATAGCCACATTTTTTAGTCCATATTCTACATGGTTTTAAGGTTAAGGAATTCCATGCATAGAATAAAAATATATGGGGATAAGGGATCTCTTTGTCTGATGCCTCGAGAGGGATGGAAACTTTATAGTTTAGAGCCATAAAGGAGGATGGTTATAGTAGTAGAAATATAACTCAAGATAAGGTTAACCCAATTAATAGAAAAACCGAAAAAGAGAAGTATTTTCCTCACAAAACTCTATTCTAATTTGTCATAAGCCTTCTTAAGATCCAACTTAATAACCATGACTCATTTCTTCCCTTTCATCTTCTTTAAGGGAGTGCATAAGTTGCTGAACTATAATGGCATTATTTGAAGTTTTTTTGCTTGAGACAAAACTACCTTAAAATGGGGAAATTAATTTGTGAAGAAGGGGTACAAGTCTCATTATCATAATCTTAGTAATAAACTTGTAGACTATATTACACAAGGTAATAGGTAGAAATCGAGAGATGGAAGAGGCTTGGACTTTGGTATGAAGGTCGCCAAGGTCTTATTTAAAGCTTCTGATATAGAGGAGGTCTTAAAAACTGCAAAAATCAAGTCAATAACCTTATGTTTAACCTGAGGCTAATAACACCAGTAAAAGAAAATATACAGTCCATTTGGGCTCGTGGGTTTGTTTGGTTTAAAGAACCACATTGCTTTAGCTATTTCAACCTAAGAAATTCCCATTCCAAGCATTTGTATATTTGGCTACGATAGGTGTGGCCAGTGGAAACTAGAACCCCTTGAAAACCCGTTAAGAAAACCTCAGAAGCCAGAAGTAGAGAAAAGCTTAATAAAATGATCCTGGACTAATTTCACAATATCTCTTCTAGACATAACCTAATTCCCGAAAACATCAAACCAACCCATAATTCTATTTGAGTTTTTACGAATCATAGTGGTAAAATGGAAAATTCTTATGTTGTGATCGCCATTTATAATCCATTGGAATCTAGATCTAAAGGACTTGAAAAGTTCTTTTTGCCTCAGTATATCATTATACCCCCTACTAGATTTATGTAGAGCTAAATAAAACTCAAAAGAGGATTTGGTCAAAGCTTTTTTCAGTTCTAAAAATCCTAGCTACTAGTGTTTCTTTCTACTAAATAAATATTAGTTTAAATTTGAAATGGAATATATTTAAAATTTATTGATCAAATTATAAATATATTTGTACAATTATATTTATTTACTGCATGATCAGTTGGGATCTAATTTATTAAAAATAAAAAGAAATAGCTCTCTTATATTTTATTGACATTGTTTATCATTTTTAACACATTGAATTAAATTATCTATACAATATATATATAAGTGTATTTACAATTTAATCCACATATTTTAAATATGTTTCATTAGAGATTGTTGGGGATAAATACAGTTAAACAACGATGAAATAAAATAACGAAGAAATTGAAAAGATTGAACACAAATATTTCACGTGAAAAAATCCCTCCAAAGAGGATAAAAATCATAGGTAAAGACAATTTCACTTAAACGGCAAGAACGAAGAGTATAAAAGATGGAGATAAAACTAAACCCCAAAACTCAAAATAAGAACCCTTAAAACATAAACACAAAATTCTCTAAAAGGTTGTAAAAGCTAATACCTAAATGTGTAATGAGTTATTTTTCTAGGGTGGAAAAATGGTTTATTTATAGGCTAAATTTCTAGGTCAAATAATATTAAAATAATCTACACTAATCACAGTTTAAGTAGGAAACTAAAAATAGGGTTTAATTGGGAAAAGAAAAGCTGAAAAATATTAGGCATAACTCCACAAATCTCCATCTTAACTTGTATTTTCACAACACCTTCTATGTCAAAACCCACCACGGGCTTATCTCGAATTATGCAAGACATTAATTGAGTTGAAGTTTGTGTTTAAAAGCTAGAAATCTTCTAGTTTTTGACTTGTGCACTACCAAATCAAAACTGATCCGGGTCTGATTTCCACGAATACAATGCCCTATCTTTTCAAAACTTGCATTCAAAAGAGAACTTCTCATCAAAACGAGGGATGTCCTGTTTCACCGGTCACCGTTGATCCTTCCAAAACATAAAAATTGCTAATATTTTTACCTTTCATCAAAACGAGAGCCCCACGGGATATATTAATGTTGTTTGACTCGATGTTAATTCTACAACCCTTCAAGTCTAAAATTCCCCAAGAGATTAGATTTTTCTTTGAGTCAAGCACATGCCTGACATCTAACAATGTCTTAATTGTCCCGTCATGCATCCTGATTTGAATAGTACCAATACCAGTTACCTTACTAGATGAACCATTCCCCATGCGTACAACCCCACCTTTAACTGAACTATACGTGGAAAACGAGTCCCTATTGGGATACATGTGGAAAGAACACCCCGAATCCAGGATCCACTTGGACATAAGCTTGAAGTTTTCACTTGTTGACACAAATAAGAAATCATCACCCTTGTCATTAGCCAAATTAGCACCAACTAAATCTTCCTTATTGCTCTTAGCAGCCCTTTTATTTCGCAGTTTATAGCAATCTGCCTTGATATGACTTAACTCTTACAATAGCAACATCCCTTATCTCGCTTCCTTGATGCTACCAAAACTAAAACTTGCCTATCTAACTTGCTATCCGAACCAAACTCATTGTTGAGTTTTTCTTTGCTCAACAGATGACCCTTTACATTCTCGAATGAGAGATTATCTCTGTTATAAATCAAGGTTTCCTTGAAAGACTTGTATGAAGGGGGTAAAGAGCACAGTAATAGCATAGTCTGAAATTCATCGTTAATATGAACCTCAACATTCTTTAAATTATTTAAAAGAATAATAAATTAATTGATGTGATCTCTAAGGTGCTCACCTTCGTTCATGCAGAATGTGTACAACCGCTATTTCAACACTATTTAGTTAGCTAGAGACTTTGTCAGATAAAGGGTTTCTAACATTTTCCATAAGGTGAATGTCGTTTTGTCCATAAAAACCTCCTAAAACACATTATTTGTTAGGAATAATTGAATTGTAGATAAAGCCTTTTTATCTAACATATCCCATTCTGATTTATCCATGTTTGCAAAATTCTTCTTTGTAAGGACTTTCTCAAGATCGCCCTGAATCAAAATTGTCGCCATTCAAACTTGCCACAAATTGAAATTTGTGATGACATTGAACTTATCAATATTAAACCTTATTGCAACCATATTTGAACGAGTTGAATGTGTAAATCGAACTAGCTCTGATACCAATTTATTGGGGATAAACACAGTTAAGCAATGAACAAGTAAAATAACGAAAAAATTGAAAAGATTAAACACAAATATTTTACGTGGAAAAACCCATTCGAAAAGGATAAAAAATTACGGGCAAAGATAATTTCACTAAAACGGAAAAAAACGAAGAGTACAAAGATGGAGATAAAACTAAACCCCGAAACTCGAAATAAGAATCCTCAAAACTTAAACACAAAATTCTTTGAAAGCTTGTAAAAGCTATACCTAAATGTGTATTGGGTTATTTTTCTAGGGCGGAAAAAGGGCCTATTTATAGGCTAAATTTATAGGTCAAATAATATTAAAATAACCTACACTAATCAGAATTTAAGTGGGGAACTAAAAACAGAGTTTAACTGGAAGAAGAAAAGCTAAAAAATACGAAGCATAACTCAATAGAGATGTCCAACAAGTGAGCTAGGCTACAATCTATTTTTTTAGGAAAAAAAATCCAAACTCAACTTGAGTCAAGTGGTCCAAACAAATAATTTTATATTGATATTCATATATTTTTTATAATTAAATTTAAATTTGTGCTATCTTAAGGGGAAAAAACAGCCGCCTAGGTCAAGACAATCTAAAGACAATGAGTCTTTGTTTGAACTCAATTTGAACCGAGCTTGACAGGGCACCCGATATGTGAATAGGGTTATGTTCCATGCCAGAATTTGAATATACATTAAAGACCTAAAATGATATTCAAGTTGAATGAAAAGCTAATTGATATCTTGATTCTTAAATAATTTAAATGAAATATTTCAAAACTTAATAACCAATTTAAAATTGAGTGATAATCTAAATATGTTTAGCGAAATTAACCCTAATAAGATTTACTGAATTGGTACTTAAAAGTAAACTACACTGATTTTTTACCATTACTACGACAAAAACAAAAAAGAAAGGTACAAAAGCTCTCCGATCCTTTTTAATTTTAGTGCCGAGTAAATTGGTCTTGTTCAAAAGAATTGGAATAAATCGATCTTTTTGAATTTCGAAAATAAGCATCTAAAGATATTTCATCACAACATTAATGTTTTTTATCAAGTTTGTATAATGATTGATATAATAATAAATTTAGTGCTCAAATTTCACACATTTTATCTATATATATTTGAAGCTAAAGTTTCTTCTATATTCTTTTTGTTTTTTTTAGATTTTTTAAAATTTAAAATTATTTTTAGAATTAGAATCAAATTAATAAAATATATAAATATTAAAAATTTAATTTATTATATTAATTAAGATTATGTACCTAAAATATTAATTCTCTTTATTTGTTTATTTTTAAAATTGGCATGATTTCATTCAAAAACATTGACAGTAATTAAATTGTTGCAATTTTTTATAAGACCAATTTACTTAATATTAAAATTAAGAGGGATTGGAAATGCGATTTTACCAATAAGTAACTATATCCGCTGTTTTTGTTCTTTGTTAGTGTCTTTGGGTGTTTCTGGAGCCTTAGACCCGAAACGTAGCCGAACTGAAAAACCCCAAAGCCATAGCCACAGCCACAGCCAAAGGCGATGGCCATTTCTTGTCTGAGACTATCCTTGGCTCCATGGCTGGTGAAAACTCCAAGGCCAAGGCCTCCTTTGAAAGTAACACCTTTTCGAATCATTTGCACTGCTCAGTCCTCTGTAATAGATGAAAAGGAGCTGCCTCTCCCTCTCTCCGCCTGCAAATGGGAACCTTTTCGCAAAAAAAAAGTGGTCATGCGGGTCGGCTACGTTGGCACCGACTACAGAGGTAGCTCCTTCTTCAACCTCCCCTTCTTTTTCATTATTATATAAACAAAACCCAATGTTTTTTTCCCTTATTTATAGGTCTTCAACTGCAGCGAGATGTGCACGAGCTATCTAGTAAGTTGCAGCTTCCACTATTGTAATTAAATATATCTGTTTATTTTAAAGTTATTGTCAATTTTCTCCTCTCTTTTTTCTTTTTTTATATAGCCTATAAGTGGGCATTATTTTCTTTTCATGATTTCATCACAATTTTTGGCTGTTGTTTTTGTTGCTGTTAATTGTGTTATAGGTGCTCACTAGGCCATTACATTTCAGTTTTTTTCCTTCATAGCTAGTATGGGATCTGAACATACTAATGATTGCAATGTTGCAATGTAGCTATTGAAAATGAACTGGAAACTGCCATTTTCAAGGCTGGGGGAATCCGTGACAGTAATTATGGTGATCTGCACAAAATTGCCTGGGCCAGAAGCAGCCGAACAGATAAAGGAGTAAGTTTCTTGTTATTATTTTGTATGTGCTCGATGTGAGGTTGGTGCTGCTAAAACTTTTATTGTCAATGGATATTTTAGGTTCACTCTTTGGCAACAATGATCTCCTTGAAAATGGAGATACCTGAAGATGCTTGGAAGGAAGACCCCAATGGCATTGCCCTGGCTAATTGTGTTAACTCTTATCTTCCCGACAATATCCGAGTCTTCAGTATATTACCTTCACAAAAGTGAGAGCCTGAGTTTGTTTATTTGGATTTTTGCTTCAGTATATTACATAAATATTTCATTTCTGAGCGCCCTTTCTTTTCTGTATCATCGCCTTTTTTAGGAGTTTCGATCCTAGAAGGGAATGTAATCTCCGGAAATATTCCTACCTTCTACCAGCTGAAATCATTGGAATAAAAAGTCACTTCACTGAAGCTGAGACTAATTATCATATATCAGACTTCAACGGTATATTAAACTGTTTTGAGGTATCAGTTATATTATGTCATTTATCTTTGTCCTTTTATGAAGCCATATATTATTATTTTCTTTCTTTCAATGGAGAGCAATTCAAAATTCACTTGGAGTTTTGCCTTCTCAATTAAGATTTTGCTTCATATTAAACATATTTACTTTAGTTCATTGTTCTATGATTCCATTTTCTGGTGTGTTTTTCTTATAATTTCGGGGGTTAATTTAATACTCATTCAGGTCTACTGGTTCAGTTATGCTAGAATTTGCTTGCTTATTGTTTATCGTGGATACTTTTTAGGGTGAACACCCTTTCCATAATTACACTCAAAGAGCCAAGTACAGAAGTCGACTTCCTCCTAGGCAAACTGCCAGAAATGGTCGTCCACCAAGAGCTAAATCTCATAATGGCTCATCAACTTCCGAGATGGAGGAAAGTGATGTAGAGGAAGATACAAGGATTGATGAAACAAGTACAGTAAATAATGAGGAAATGTATTGTGGTTTTGGTGAACCTTTGGTTGACTCTTGTAACAGTCAGGGCAATGGCTTGAAGGATCAAAGTCCCAAGGTAGTTATAGCAAGATGGTTACATGAACCTGACGAGACAGATAGAATAACATCTTCCCACTTTCGAAAAATTTTTCGCTGTTCTTGCGGAAAGCTGCAGAATTCAATGGGATTTGATTATGTTGAAATTTCCATATGGGGAGAGTCTTTCATGTTACATCAGGTAACCTTTTTAAATCATTGAAGTAGAAAGCATCCGTTTGTTGCCATGTTATATTTCCTGTTATTGTTACTGCAGTATGTTTCTGAAAAAAAAAGAATTAGAATTAAGCTTATTTTCCTCAAGTGTTAAAAGCAGTAATTGCAATTTAAGGTTGCCTCTTTGTGTTGAAGAAATTTAAAGAACCAAAGCTTAGGGTGGCCTGCACTTTTTGCAAACTGTTTGACAAAGTTTATAACATTAAATACTGTATATTGTGCTAGATCCGCAAAATGGTTGGTACTGCCATAGCTGTGAAGCGCAAATTGCTCCCAAGAGATATTCTAACATTATCGCTAGCCAAATTCTCACGGGTTGTCCTTCCCCTTGCTCCATCTGAAGTTCTAATTTTGAGGGGGAACACATTCATATTGAGAAAGGCGCCTGGTAATGTAACAAGACCTGAAATGCTGACGATGGTTGAATCAGAAGAAATCCTCAAGGCAGTTGATGAGTTCTACAAATCTGTAATGTTGCCGCAAGTTTCAAAATTTTTGGACCCTTCCAAATCACCCTGGAAAGAATGGGTTGAAAATTTAGATTTTAACACAGGCATTCCCGATTCAGAGTTGGATGAAGTCAGGAATGCTTGGAAGCTGTGGAAGGAGAAGTTGCCGATTAGGCGAACTTCTTCTGCACCTGCAGTGAGCCTATAAAACACACTGATATTTTCAGCATTATTTGATATTTGTCTGTCATTTATGCTAGAATCAATGGAAAGGAGGAATAGCCTAAACAATTTTGATTGATACTTGCTAGCTTGTATTCAAGATGATGAGAACAGCCTTTGCGAATTTGATTCTGTGCAGGGTCAGATGAATCAAGACTCTGGCTTAGTCGGAAAACTTTTTGAACAAAGTGATGCGAAGAAGGTCACAGAAGTAGAGGTAAATAGCACAAGATTCACCACCGGTCGGCTAAGATAGGAGAATGCATTTTTTTTTCTATATTTTGACTTAAAAGGCTTAGAATACATGTTATAGAGTGCTAAATTGTGGTCAAGAACTTGCTTGCCAATCTTTCCATTTTCACCTTAATAATATTTTGTTCAATACGAAAAAACCAAGTTATGCCTAGCACCCATATTTGCCTAATTTCTTACTGGTATAGTTGAGAAGGTAGATGTAGAGTGGTGCAAATATATAGAGTAGGTTTGGTAGGTTCCTCTTAGCCTCTTCTAAATAGCAGAAGAAACACAAAGTTAAACTGATTCCCATTTCCTTGGTGGTTTATGGGCTCAAGCAAGCTCTCGAGGCTATCAGCAGTTATAATTTTGTTTAAACTTCTCCATTTTAGGATGATTAATTCAATACTTTTTAAATCCACCCATATTACTTCTATTTCTTTTAATATATTAATTTTGCTTTATTTTTTAATAATGGCTTAATTCACAGGTTGGTACTTAAACTATACAATTTTTTTTTCTCATTTTGGTATCTAAATTACTTTCTGGTCACAAATGGTATTTAAACTACATTAGTATAGCCGATAGTCAAACCGTTAAATTTTTTTTTTTTTTTAAAACTTAACCTACAAATTGATATCTAAACTATGCATTTTTTTTCTCATTTTAGTAGACTGAAGTTACCTTCTTCTTTTTTCTCAAGTTGTTACCTTACTTCAATAGCTAGTCAAACCATTAAATCTATTTAAAAAAATATAATCAACTAAAAATTGTTGACAGAAAAAAACATTATTTTCTGTTTATATATATTATATTAATTTTTACTTTATATTTATTTTTTCTTCTTTCTCTCATCTTATGTTTCTTCTACAAGTATGAGCTTTAATATGGGCTTCATAGTTTTTATTAAGGTTTTTAGAATTAGCATGATAAACGGATTGGTCGAGCCACCAATTCATTGTTTGATCAGTTCATTAATTCGATTAATAAATTATTAAAAATGTATAAAAGTAAATATATATTTGAAAATATAGAAAATTGGTCTAATCAATTTTTTTAGCTTGATTCAACTGGTTTGTATCGATTCATTGATTAATTAGTTTAATCCCTATCTCGGGATTGGTACCTTTGCCAATTTTTGGTCCAACTTGCATCTCGGCCTTAAAAGGGTGAATTTCGAGTATTGTGTGCATTGTAAAACATTATAAAGGAAGAAGAAAGAAAAGAAAAAAAAAAGGGAAAAGATATAGTGAAATAATGTAAAAGAAAAAAAATCAAACAATAAAAAAATGTTTTTTTAAAGTTTGGGTAAATCACTTTTCGGGACATGAACTTGGCAACTAGTCTCACATTGAGGTTTGAACTTTTTTTTTTGGTTCAAGTTAGTCCATGAACTTGATAATTGCTCCCACATTGGGGCTTGAACTTTTTTTGTCCAAGTTAGCAATTGATATTTCATTGAAAACTCTAAAGTTTAAGCCTCAATGTTGGAACAATTGACAAGTTCAAGCCCCAATACAAGAATGATTGCCAAGTTCAATGACTAATTAAGAAAAAAAAAGTTTAAGCCCCAATGCGGGAACATTTACCTATTTTAGGCCCTAATATGAGAAAAATTACCAAGTTTAGGGACTAACTTGAACCAAAAACTAGTTCAAGCCATAATGTGAGAATTGTTGTCAAGTTCAGGTCCCAAATAATAATTTAACCTTTTAAATCTTATATGACGTGGCGGTTTATTATTGGTTGGATCTTGTGTAGCATTTTGGTGTAAAATGTGTAACGAAATAATTGTTTAGGTAACACTTGTGACAAAAAAAAAATTACAACTTTAAGAAATATATATTTTGGCACTAATTTTTAAGTTAAGCTTAGGTATGTCAAAAATTGAACTCCCTTTATGAATTCCAAACTCGATTCACTCCAAATGAGGTGGTTTTTTTTTTTTTTTTGTTATACCCTTACTCCAATAATGACACGCGGCGAAACATGGGATAACTTGGTAATGACCCCTCACTATATGCGACTCATGAGCAAACTTGGTAATTACCCCTCACTATATGCGACTCATGAGCAAACTTCCGCTAGATACCCTTTGTGATATCCTTCCGTTAGAACCATTTGTGAATTCCCCTCGAGCCATCTTGAAGCCATTTTAGAGACCATCCACTGTGGACCCTCCATGGAAACTACTAAGGCATAACAATTTCGTGCAACCTCAACAAAAAGAAGATAAGAGCAAGACCACATCACATAGTACTGCACATGACGATAACTGACCTATAACAATCCTGCCAGCTAACTGATCACATGGGCAAGGTTGGCCTACCATTCGTATTGTTGGCTACGTGACACTACCAAACAAAGGGTGCCCTTCTATATATAACCTAAAGCACGAGAGACAAATAAACCTCTTCTTCCTCCCCAAGAAAAACCTAAGTGTTTCCTTAGCTATTTTCATCTTCCTCTACCTCTTTCAACCTCCTAATTCAATTTTGATTTTTCGTTTGTCATAGGTGAATCAACTCTCTAGTCATGATCACTTTCTCCTTTTTATTGAATGCTCGTATCAATATTTCTAAAAAATGAATATATAAGGAAATAAGTAAATTTTTTTAGACAAATAATATGGAATGATTGATATTTACTTTCTCAAATCGAACCCGATAAAAAAGATAATAAATTTAGCAACATTGACCTCAGCTCTACTTTGTTGCTATCTCTAGATAGTTCAACGATTGTATACACATTTCTATTGAAAAAATATATAATTTTCAAATATCCATCACAGGTAAAAGCTTTGCCCTCAGAATTTACACGAAAGTTAAAAAGAGGACTAATTAAAGCCTTAACCCCCTCCCCATTCTTCCTCAACGAAGCTTAAACCCTAACCTCTTTGCAACCAACCAAAACCCATGGCAAGTAACGGCGAAAGCTCTTCAACTCCGCCTCAATCGACGACCGATAAGCCTGTGATTGTTAGGGTTAAGCGCAAAGCCTCTCAGTTTCGTCTTGATGCTTTCTGTATGTCATTTCTTTTCATTCTTTCATTTCTTTACCCTTTTTTATGTTTCCTTTTGCTTCCATTATAAATTAAAATGCAATTTGGAAACTTTAAGGAATACTCGTGTTGTCTGTTGCAGGGCTGGAAATCAACGAGAGACCTTTGAAACGCCCTTTTTCTGATTTTGAGAAACTATCGATATCTGAATCGTCCCAAAGAGGTTTTTCTTTTCCCGATTAAATTCAAGGGTCATTCTTAATTTTCATGCTCCATAATTTAGAAATTTCTAAAATTGACGCAATGATGTTGTTTTGCATTAGAGGAATTGAAAAGTAAGAAAGTATTTGTGCGGCATGTGGATACATTGACAAGCTCTCAGGCTACAGTTGATATTGTGCAATCTTTTATAGTAAGTGGTGCTGAAATGCTGTTAATGTAACTATTTTCTCTTTTATCCTTTGCTTTTGTTAGAGTCTGCTTTTTGAAGGTATTTTTCATTAATTTCTTGTCATGTACTTCTGCATAGAATATGCAAACAAAGCTCTAACGGTGGTTTCTTTGACAGCCGAATTCTGCTGATGTTACCGACGGTAATACAAAGAGTCAGGAAGGAAGGCGCCCTCAGAAAACCAATTATGTAATCTCTCATTCTATTTCGATTCAAGCAACACAATGATGGTTGCTCCTTGAATCTGCTAGTGATTCTTGTCTCTTCTTTATTTATCCTAATGTTTCCCCTTTTTGATTTTAATGTCTGCAGCGACAAGAGCAGCTATCTAAATCCATCCAAAAGCAAGAGGTAGTTTAATGTCTCTAAAAATGCCTTTATTCATTTTGAAAAGATAGATATCCTCGTTATTGTTTACCATGGATCTTTGAGAATTTTTTCTTTAGTGTTCATCTTATGGCTTTCATCCTTTGTTCTGATTTTGTTGATCTGATAGCATTTTTTTTTTTGCTTTGTCTACATTTCAATTTAATGTTTAAACCTAGATTTATGAAATGTGTCAAAAGTATGGGCTAATGCCTATTTGTAAACTCCACTTGTTTATTCCTGCACTGTCATCGTATATTAGTTGAAATTACTACCATCTTAAATAATTAGTTATACAGATAATAGAATATCCATTAAGCACATTTACTGGTGTATAGGGAATGCTTTAGACCATATATCAAGCTAATGTGGAACAAGCTGCTGGTTTGGCTATGTCTTGTTTTCATATTTTCTAATAAGAATGTTGCAAAGGCTTACCCTTTTTAAAAGAAAAGGGGTTAGGATGATTTGATATTATGAGTAGTTTTAAGTCTCGGCCTTCTTAAACTATGAGATTGATGCCATAACCTTGAGTGATTAAATACATGCTTTTTTTGAGACTAAAGTAAAAACTTGATGACTAGTGTTGCTAAGAAAAACCAAACTGCTCAAGTTTGCTTACACTTTTCCTGGTAGAAACCTGTTCGTACTATTGTTTTAATCCAAATTCTAGAGAATCTGAAGTGGTTTGTCAACATCAAGTGCAATTTTACACTGGAGCTAAGCAGCTTACTGCTTTATTTGGCTCCTAAGTTTGTAATTAACACAGCCAGCTATATTGTGATACAGGAAAAAGGGAAATTTTTTTTTTTGCCTCTTACTTTCATGTTTCTGTAGTTTCATGAAGTCTATTGTTTTAGGAAATTGCAAAAAATGCTCGTTTTGAACAAATATGGAGGAGCAGAAGAGGTAAAAAAGAGGCAGTTGATGAAATGTACCATTTCTATGATGTTGTTCGTGTTGAGGTTGAGGAAAAGTCTAATAACATGCAAATTGAGTAAGTTTGTTTTAAAATTCATTAACTTATATGTTAAAGAATTATTGTGAAACAGATTTAAGTTGCCTTGATTTTACTGCAGAGAGGAATCCTTGGAAGATCGCGAGCTTTTATCTAGTTATTTGCCTCTATTAAGAGAGTTTATTCCTGCAGCTGCTGCCGAAATTGAAGCTGATGTTCGAGCTTACATGTTTGAAAAAGGTTGTGGATCGTAAATACGTTTTATGAATAACTACTATTGACTGCAAAATATTTGGCCTTTCAGCTGCTATTGTTTTTGGCGTTCTTTTTGATCTTTCATAACAGGAAATTTTCATGTATGGTTTTTTTGGAGCCAATTTTACTGGTTTTCCACTGCAATGCTGTTTCATTAGAGAATTAGTATTATTTGTTTCCGCTTTAGTACTTTAGTGTGGCTGATATTTTGTTTATGTTCTTAAGACCATCTGATGTATTATTTCCTTTTCTATTTAACATGCAGATGCAGATGGATATGTGTATGACTACTACACTGTGAAGAATGACATGGATGTAGGTGAGGAGGATATGGCTTCAAATCCATTCCCACTGTAAGTATTGTATAATCTGCTCTTGCATTCTCTCTCTCTCTCTCTCTCTTAGAAACTGATGGATGATCTTGTTTCAGGGTGAAGGTGGATGATGAGGATTTCTATGATGTGCCATATGAGTCAGAATATGATAGTGAAGATTCAAATGGTAATCTTGGAGTCTACTCTTTGTCACCAAATTCTAGGATGCTTGTATGACTTGTATATTCTTTTTTGGTGTTTGCAGCTGAAGATAATCCAAGAAATGATTATCCTGATGAAACATCTGAAGAGGAGGAAGAGGAAGAGGAAGAGGATGAGGAGCCTAAAGCGTCTGATCAATCAGGAGAAGGAAGTAGCAAATCTTCAGAAGTTGGGAGCGTGAGTGGCTATGATGAAGACCTTTTATATGAAGTTGATCCCTATGATGATATCAATGGCGATTCTAATCATCTTGGTCATGGTAATAGCGATTATGATACTGACGGTGAAGATTGGAGATGGTCTTACAGATGAAATTTGGCTTTTTTTGGCAACTAGAGTGGTCTGTTTGGACATCATTTTGCTTTCTATTATCTCTGTTCATAATTAGATCCAAATGGATTCAGTGTTGGAAAGACCTCACCTTGGAGGACCTGTATAGTTGCTAATATCATAGTTCTGGTGGTTTTTCCATGTTAAGTCTATGGTTTCAAAATACATTGCATCAATAGTTTAACACTCAACCTTACAAGTCTTGCAATGAATTTTTAGAGTGGGACACCAACCTGGTACACAACTTTCTTGCGATACTTTTACCCAATGTTCATTCATAGAAAAAGAAAACATGCTCCATTATTAATATTATGCAACCTCAACCCTGGGGTGGCTTATTTTAGAAGCCTTACCTGTAACATTGATCCAGCACTTAAAATTTCAGGTTTTTTTCTTTGTCGTTTTTGCATGACAATTCATAGTACAGTTGAAAACCTAACTTGTGGTTTTCATCAATAATGGTCATATTACAGTACTGTTTGTATAAATGTAATTCTCAACTCTTCACATCATTGTTTAGCTAAAGCTAAACATGATACGCAAACAATTTTGTTTAGTGCTGCTTAGCTTGCAGTTGCAGGCAAGCTGCTCTATCTTCATTCATCATTTATATGAAGAAATAATCCTCTCTCTCTCTCTCTCTCTCTCTCACATGCGAGTCTAGGTGTAGAGTATATAGTATAAAAAAAGGGGTATGATACCAAGGAGAGGTCATGATTACATCGTTTCATCGTCTTCTTTTTTCTTCTTAGCAGTAGTTTTTTTTTTCTCGAGCATAATTCCTAGCAGTAGTTATTTTGCAATAAAATCCCATTTTACCAAGAACGTGAATATTTATCAATACCAAGGAGAGGTCATGATTACATCGTTTCATCGTCTTCTTTTTCTTCTTAGCAGTAGTTTTTTTTTTCTCGAGCATAATTCCTAGCAGTAGTTATTTTGCAATAAAATCCCATTTTACCAAGAACGTGAATATTTATCAATAAAATAAAGTGCCGGTCGAGCATTATACAAGCTACCCTACTTTTTCACTTTTTGAGGCACCGACTGATTGAAGGAATGTATTGGACAAACCTAAAACGTTTCGGGTTTTTAGTTTTGTCTAGATTCGTTTTGTTCGAGTGTATCATAATGATATGTGTTTTATTATTATTATTATTAATATACTGAAGGTAAGGGGTCAATTAATTAGGTGATCAAAAGTTTTCTCTAAGAAACTTACCTCCTTTTATAGTGGGATATCCAATCTTTGCGATCAAAGCTCATGCTCCACTAATAATGGTCTGCCGCTATTGGCTACTAATCTCAGTCTGAACCAAAACACAAGACTATTGCAGGCAGGACCAGCAGAATCCATCTCTGGGTTCAAATGATCAAGATTTTCATATAACTCCTTCAAACTTTAAATGATGAAATATTTTACCATTTTCATGAGGTCGATGATATTTTTTCCAGCAGCTTTTGATTTTGTAGTTATCATGTATAAAAAAAACAACAAATTTCTTATCACTCAACATCTATTGACGCGGTTTTTCTGCTTTGCAAAGTCCACTTGGTATACTTTATACAAAAAATCATTGAGATCCCATCATTACCAACGTCGTAATCTCTAACATCTTACGAGTCATCTAGTAATAATGGTACTGGATATGGATAAGCCCATGATATGGAAACTCTCTATATAATGGAGTACTTCCATTTTCCATTACCTATCTAAACCTCACCTTTAGACCTTTGAATTTTTCTCCCAAATCTCCAATGGCAACCCACAGTAGCATCATGTTCTCAGTTGATAGAAAAGACATAGTGTTCGTTAAACCCTCCAAACCAACACCCTCACACCTTCTATCTCTCTCCACCATTGACAATGATCTTAACCTTGAGATCATGTGCCACACTGTTTTCGTATACCAATCAAATGCCGATTTTTGTACTAAGGGAGAAGAGATAAAAGATCCAGCTTCCATAATCAAGGAAGCTCTCTCCAACCTCTTGGTTTTTTACTATCCACTAGCAGGGAAGATGAAGAGGGAGAGTGATGGGAAACTTCGAATCACTTGCAATACTGATGATGGGGTGCCTTTCTTAGTAGCAACTGCAAATTGCAAGCTCTCTTCGTTGAATTACTTGGACGGCATAGACGTTAAAACTGGTAAAGAATTTGCCTTGGATTTCCCATCAGAATCTGACGATGGTTATCACCCTTTAGTCATGCAGGTGACCAAGTTCGTATGTGGAGGGTTCACCATTGCTTTGAGCTTATCACACTCGGTTTGCGATGGCTTTGGTGCAGCTCAGGTCTTTCAAGCCTTGGCTGAGCTTGCAAGTGGTAACAAAGAGCCCTCGGTTAAACCAGTATGGGATAGGCACTTACTGGTAGCCAAACCTATCGAAGCAATCCCTCCATATATACTCGATAAGGCCGCGTCTGCAACTTCACCATATCTGCCATCTACTGACATAGTCCATGATTGCTTTTATGTAACCGAAGACAGCATAAAAGCCTTGAAAATGAATTTGATCAAAGAAAGCAAAGATGAAACAGTGACCAGCCTTGAGGTCCTATCTGCCTATATATGGAGAGCAAGGTTCAGAGCATTAAAATTGAACCCAGATGGAAAAACAATGTTCTCCATGGCTGTAGGTATGAGACGCACAGTGGAACCACCATTGCCTGAAGGATACTACGGCAATGCTTTCACCTCAGCAAATGCATCCATGACAGGGAAGGAACTCAATGAAGGGTCGCTCACAAAAGCTGTGAAACAAATCAAGGAGGGCAAAAAGCTTGCTACCAACAATGACTATATATGGAACTTGATGAGAATTAACGAGAAACTGAGGGAACTAAACATGAAGTTTGAAGCAGCCAGTGGTGCAATCATGGTGATAACAGACTGGAGACGGTTGGGTCTAGTGGAAGCCATAGATTTTGGATGGAAAGGATGTGTGAACATGATACCATTGCCATGGAACATGTTTGGGTACGTGGATTTGGTGTTTTTATTGCCTCCTTGCAAACTGGACCAATCAATGAAAGGCGGAGCTAGGGTGTTGGTTTCCCTACCTAGGGCTGCTATTGCCAAATTCAGGGAAGAAATGGATGCTCTCAAGCATGGTGACGATGCTGCTGGCCATTAGTTGAACTTGTCTACCTATGTATGCACGTTGTTTTAACATTTTAAGTTGATAATGTTGTGTTTTATCGTATTACATATATGTGTTATTAAATTATTGTACAATGAGTTAGAAGAATACGAGGGTTGTTCTTATCCACTTACAACGTATATGCATTTCACTTGGGCAATTACATTGTTTCCGACATAAATCCTTTCTACCTAAGAGGATTGTACAAAACTGACGAAATTAAATCGGATTCCATATTTTATGCAAAAAGTTAAGAACATGAAGTACTATTTTACCTAACTAAAACATCTCTAAACTGTTTTCATGCATTAGTCAATGAAATAAGTGGTTGGTGAGGATGAGATGGGACATCATTCTTCATCCATAAACATTGAATTTTCAAAGTAGAGGGTAAATGAATGAATATCTACTGTTGCGTCCTGGTTTTACTTTGCATGTTTTGCATGTCTTCATTACACCAAATACGTGGGGCTATCATGTATGGCATCAATAGTTTTGGTTAAAATATGTAAAAGTCCCTCCACTCTTTGGAAATTTTACTATTATTTCTATGAATTTATTTCATCTATTTTTTAAATTTTAAAATTCGGGTAAAACTAGTGTTAAAATTATTTTATTAAGTCGAGGTTAATTAAAACGCTACCTTTTTAGTTGCATGGATACCGTGAGCTTTTTTTTAGGCTTATAAGTACAAAAAGGCTCTTTAAGAGAAAATGGAAAAAAATCAATTGAGCCTCGCACTAAATTCGCACTCAATTAAACCCCTTTCATTAATTAAAAAATTAATTAAGCCTCTCCGTTAACGATTTTAGTCTTTGACCACGTTGACCATTAAAATAAGTTGATAAACCAAATAAATGGCGACATGGGATAGCTTTTAATTTAATCGTATATTATGAAACAGATTTCAGAGAGGAATCCTTGGAAGATCGCGAGCTTTTATCTAGTTATTTGCCTCTATTAAGAGAGTTTATCCCTGCAGCTGCTGCCGAAATTGAAGCTGATGTTCGAGCTTACATGTTTGAAAAAGGTTGTGGATCGTAAATACGTTTTATGAATAACTACTATTGACTGCAATATATTTGGCCTTTCAGCTGCTATTGTTTTTGGCGTTCTTTTTGATCTTTCATAACAGGAAATTTTCATGTATGCTTTTTTTGGAGCCAATTTTACTGGTTTTACGCTGCAATGCTGTTTCATTAGAGAATTAGTATT
This sequence comes from Gossypium anomalum, assembly GCA_025698475.1. Taxonomy (NCBI): domain Eukaryota; kingdom Viridiplantae; phylum Streptophyta; class Magnoliopsida; order Malvales; family Malvaceae; genus Gossypium; species Gossypium anomalum. Next base: position 68,975,387 of record CM046957.1, on the reverse strand, counting down.
ATTTGTTTCCTCTTTAGTACTTCAGTGTGGCTGATATTTTGTTTATGTTCTTAAGACCATCTGATGTATTATTTCCTTTTCTATTTAACATGCAGATGCAGATGGATATGTGTATGACTACTACACTGTGAAGAATGACATGGATGTAGGTGAGGAGGATATGGCTTCAAATCCATTCCCACTGTAAGTATTGTATGATCTGCTCTTGCATTCTCTCTCTCTCTCTCTCTCTCTCTCTCTTAGAAACTGATGGATGATCTTGTTTCAGGGTGAAGGTGGATGATGAGGATTTCTATGATGTGCCATATGAGTCAGAATATGATAGTGAAGATTTAAATGGTAACCTTAGAGTCTACTCTCTGTCACCAAATTCTAGGATGCTTATGTGACTTGTATATTCTTTTTTGGTGTTTGCAGCTGAAGGTAATCCAAGAAATGATTATCCTGATTAAACATCTTAAAGAGGAGGAAGAGGATGAGGATGAGGAGTGTAACAGCCTATTTCAGTGGTGCCAGGAAAGGAACAGTGATTTGAGAACTAATAACTATGAGTCAAGTGTGAATATAGAAGTATTTTTGAATTAGTGAATTTGGTGATTTAAAAGAATTAATTAGGTAAATTAGTTCGAGAATGAGGTATCGAGACCTTAACTTCATAAACCGAGCCATAAATATTTTTAAAAATATTTATGGAGTGTTAGTGAGGTAGTATTAAAATTTCGTCAGAAAATTTTGACGTTTGAGTGGTTAATTAAATAAAAAGGACTAAATTGAAAAAGATGTAAAGGTTGTTAAAAAGATTAAATAGCTCAATTTTCAAATGAGGAAAGACTTAAAGTGAAAATAAGCCCAAAAAATATTTTGGACGGCAATAGCTGAGAAAATCAGGAAAAGGGTGAAATAAGAACAAAATTGAAAAATTGCCAAAATTAGCTAAATAAAAATGAGACCAAATTGGAATATCTAGAATTCTCTTCATTTTTCTTTATTTTCATCAGCTGAAAAACAGCCATGGAAGAGGGTTCAAGCTGGCTTTCATTCTCTAGCTTCATGTAAGTTTAATTCTTGCTTTCTCCTTAAAATTTCTAAGATTTTGGACTTTTACAATTGGGTCCAATTTACTATGTCATTAGTTTTTGATTTCATGGCTAATTTTTAAAGTTGTTACGGGTGAGTGACGAAAGAATATGATGAATAAACATAGAATTGAAGCTTTAATTTTGATATATGATGATTTTATTAAGTAAAATTGATGGAAATTGGTTTTAGGACCTAATTGTGAAAGAGTTTGGAATTAAGGTCTAGTGCTAAAATTCTGATTTTCAAGGGTTATGAAGTAGTTTAAAATGATATAATAAAGTATTAAATGAGAAAAATTAGCCTGGTTAATTGAGCAAGGATTGAATTGTATGAATTGTAAACTTTGGGGCAAAATGGAAATCAACATTTTGCATTAAAACTGTTTTGGACTGCAGCAGTAGTCTGACTTTAAAAAATTACCAAAAATTGTAGAAATCGAATTAGAGGATGAATAAAATATGAAATTAAAGCTTATTGAGTCTAGTTTTTTATAGAAGAAATTATGTAAGCAATGGAATTGTAAATCATGAGATATAATAAATTTTGTTAGACAAGATCAGTATAATTTCGGGTTCCCCTATTCTGACTTTGAAAAATCATCAAAAATTGGAGAAAAATAATTAGGTACTTAAATTGATATGTTTAAAATAATTAATGAGTCTATTTTTAATAGAAATAAACATGAACATCATCCGAATCCCATATACAGAGATAATTAATTTTTAGTGAAGAAGGGTCGGAACTGTCAGACAACAGAACATAGGTGACTTTAAAGAATAAACTGTACTTATTAGTTAAATAAAAAATTCTGAAAATTTTATGGTAAGAAGATACGTGAGTCTAGTTTCAAGAAAAATTAGTGGATCTTAATTTGGAGTTCTGTAGCTCAAGATAAAAATAATTTAGTGACTATGACACAGATGGATAGCTTGAATATTCACATAAGTAAATAGAGAAAATTATGGATAATGTTATTTACAAGTGTGTTATTTATACTAAGGATGAGTATGGAAAGGAGGAAGAAGAAAAATAAATATATATATGAATAAATTGTGTATAAATTGATCACTTGCCCTATTATAATCGATAAATGTTGAATTAGAAATGATATAATGTTTTATTTAGAATATTTATTATAAAATTATGATTATCGTTATAATAAAAAAATCGAACTTGTGAGTTTATATAACTAAATTTTAGTAACCATTTGTTAATTTTATGAATTTCATGATGTGTTATTTTATATGTATTGATGATAAAATCGTAAATAATGTAAAAGCATGAAAATTGAATAAATGATCAAATTGAGCACTTCAGTTCAGTGACAAGATAAATTGACGGAAAAGACAATGGTTGGTCCATGGCAAAGTGTGAAACGTAGGTATGGTATCATCCATACTGAGTTGTGAAACGTAAGTATGGTATTAACCATACCGAGTTGTGAAACGTAGGTATGGTATCATTCATACCGAGTTGTGAAACGTAGGTATGGTATTATCCATACTGAGTTAAGAAACGTAGGTATGACATTTCCCATACCGAGTTGTGAAATGTAGGTATGGTATTTCAATAAGGAAAACCATACAGAGTTGTGAATCGTGGCACAGGGCAATGACATATGTAATACCCCGAAAACTTTTACAGTAAGATATTATCCTTAATATAGTAAAATAAGGAAATAAAGTGACAAAAACGAAAATTTTGAGTTATGTCAAAATTGAGAAGTATATTATGATATATTAATTCAAGAAAGGACTAAATTGTAAAAGTGAGATAAGTTTTGTTGCACAAGAGTAAATACTCAAAATTTGAGGGGTTAAAGTGTAAATATGAAAAATTTGAAGGACCAATAGTGTAAATATTTTAAGAGTGGAATGATCTAGAAACTAAGAAAAATGGATGGATTAGGACCAAATTGAATAGGTGAAGAACTATGAGGGACTAAATTGCAATTTTACCAAATTAAATTATGACTCAAGGATGGAATTTTAAAAGATAATAAAGGGCAAAATGGTCAATTGGAAGAGAGAGAAATCTAGAAAGCAATGATGATGTTGGAGATATTTTAGATTAAATAAATAAATAATAGTTTATTAATATTTTAATTTAATTTTTTTAAATGATATTTTATTATTTTATTATTATTTTATTTAGTATATATATAGAAAGAAAGATGAAGAATCTTCATCTTTCCCATGCACCCAACGTATGAAGAGAATAGGAAGAAAAAAACTTTCTTTTCTTTACAATTTGGTCCTTCTACCAAAAATTTACCATTTTCACCCAAAAATCAAATGAATTTCCATAGCTACCAAGAGAGAAAAATGTTAAGGAGAGCATGGGGAGTTAGAATATCAAGTTGGATTCAAGAAATAGAAGCTGGAGGAGAGAGAAAATCAAGTTAAAGATTGGTATCAAGAGAACAAGGTAAGTACATCAAGATTTCAATATGTTTTTAAGTTTGTTATTGTTGATAAAGCATGGAAATAATGTTATACTAGAGTTTTATTACATAAGGTCCTATGTTCTTGATATGTTAGTGAAGAGAAAATAAGAGAAAGTGATGAGAAATGGTGTAGAAAAAGAAAATAAGGGTGTTATAACATGGTAATTAATATCTTGCACTAAAACAGTTATGGACAGCAGCAGTAGTCTAACTTTGAAAAATCACCATAAATTGTAGAAATAGAATTAAAAGATTAAAAAAATATGGAATTAAATATTATTGAGTCTAGTTTCTCATAGAAGAAACAGTGTAAGCAATGGATTTGTAAATTTTGAGATATAATGAATTTTGTGAGACAAGGTCAGAATGAATTCGGGTTCCCCTGTTCAGATTTTGAAAAATCATAAAAAAATGAATAAAAATAATTAGGGGATTAAATTTATATGTATAGAATCCTGAATGAGTCTAGTTTTATTAGAAACAAATTAGAACATCATTTGAATTCTGTACAAGGAGATAATTAATTTTTAGTGAAGAAGGGTCGGAACTGTCAGACAGCAAAATAGGGGTGACTTTAATGAATAAACTGTACTAATTGGCTAAACCAAAAGTCCTGAAAATTTTATGGTAAGAATATATGTGAGTCTAGTTTCAGATAAAATTTACAGATCTTAATTTGGAGTTCTGTAACTCAAGAAATAAATAATTTAGTGACTATGACTCAAATGGACAGCTTTGAATATACATATAAGTAAATAGTGAAATTATTGATAATGTTACTTATAAGCATATTATATAAATTTAAGGATGTGGAATGGAGAGGAGGAGGAGGAAAAATATATGAATATTCAGCAAGCATGACTAATTTACATGTTTTAAGCTTAAGGACTAAATTGAATAAAGGTAAAACTTTATGGGCAATTTTGTAAAAATGTCAGAAATGACTAAATTGCATGAAATAGATTATTTTATTATTTAAATTACAAAATTTAACGAAATTATCAATTTAGTTCAGATCGGGGGAAAACATGTTTTAGGGATTAAATTGAAAAGTGTTGAAATTGTGAAAAATTTTGATATTTATAGAATTCATGGATTGTTATCGATATTTATGATAATAATAGCTGGAAATAAGGATTAAATTGCAATAATTTTATTTTCCTGACCCTAAGGATGAAATCGTCATTAATTAAAAGTTTAGGGGCAAAATTGGTAATTTTGCTTAGAGCATTAATTAAATGCATTAGAATATGAAATGAATGAAAATGATGATCAAATTTATTTATAAAGATCCGGACGACACAAATACGAGACTTGATCATGGAAAAGAAAATATATCAGAATAATATAATCATAAACACGAACAATCAATGAGGTAAGTTCATGTAACTTGAATTATATTCTTAAATACTTGAAATGTATGTTATTGATGTGAATATGATTTGAATATTCATTATATGAAAATTGATGAAACATTAACATATTTGATAAAAGGGGAAGAAATCCCGGTTGAATGGAAGGAAAATTCGATGGATCTCTGAAAAGGAATTGACGGTAAAAAGGATCTAGCCCGGACGGGTGATCCTAACTTGACATAGCCCTCCCGAAGAATATGTGGAAAATGGATTTAGCCGGGGCGGGTAATCCGAATTAGGGTCTCAATTTAGCCTGGACTGTAATTGGATCCAAGCTCATTAGAGTAATTGTCGTTGCAGGATTTAGCTGGGTCGTAATCCCGACAATACTCTATGAGTTTATATTACAGGGATTTAGCTTTGGACTGGTAATCCCATTGTAAGGATGAGGTTCGCGGGAGTGTGCTCTCTGATATGAAATGTGTAAGACCATGGTTGAAAGACACCATGGCAACCTGATATGAAATGTGTAAGACCATGGTTGAAAGATACCATGGTTGAAAGACACCATGGCAACCTGATATTAAATGTTTAAGACCATGGTTGAAAGATACCATGGCAACATGACAGAAAATGAGTAAGACCATAGTTGAAAGACACTATGGCATCATGTCAAAGATAAATAAGACCGTGGATGAGAGACGCTATGACATCTGTTGAACAATTGATATTCAGGTAATATGTATCAGATGACGAATGGTTATATGAAATAATTATGAAGATAGATAAACGAAATAAGTATAAGTACATGGAATATAATTTATGTTAAGTTTGATATAAGCTATTACCGGAATAAATATACATAAAATATATGGAAATGATGGAGTATGAAATATTGATATAATGAAATGAATGATATATGCTTATGAAGAAACGGTAAAAGAATGATATGTTTCATGGCATGTATATATATTATTATCTTTGATATGTTGATACAAGGAAATTATGAAGTAAAGACAATTATTAAACTCAAGTGTGACATGTCGAGAAAATAAGTATATCAATGTTGAATTTATATGAAATAAATGCAAGTATACTAACAATGATGTGGCTTGATACTTAGACAAAGGACAAGCTAATGATTGAATGGTAATATGTTTAATTACAAGAAACTTTGAAATGGTAAGTACTGAGATGAAAATAAAATTTAAGATTTTGCAAATTTTTTTTTTTTATAATCTCGATTTAATTCCATTTGGTTTCTAGTGTATGTTGGGGCTTCGAGGGCCTAATAGAGAGACATTATGATTATTTTCAAAATCTGAATAATAAATGACTTAGAATTATCTGAAAATGTTCAGTAAACTCCGGTAATGCCCCGTACCCTATTCTGGCAATGGATACGGGTAGGGGGTGTTACAACGTACTTAATTTCGTAAAACGTTTAATTTGATAATAAGTAATCTGATCAGTTGGAAGTGGTAGGCTCGGCTACCTGATCAGTGAATAGTGGTAGCTTCGGCTACAAATGACAAGTGATTTCCGTGTAAGACCATATCTTAGATATAACATCAGTGTGATATGTATTTAAGATGTAAAACCATAGCTGGGCTATGACATTTTAGTAAAAAGTGATGAATTGACGGATAAGTTCATAGTTTCACCATGGCATAATGATAGTGAAGATGTAAGACCATAGCTGAGTTATGACATTTTAGTGAAAAGACTATAATTATGCTACGGCATCAATGATTATCAGTGAAATTCAGTGCATACCGGTGCAGATCAATGACCGTAAGACGTTATCTAATTTGACAAAGTTTTGGTAATTATTATTTGAATTTATATGGCAGATTTTAGTGAATATTGAAATTGAGCTCAATTATATGATTTCATTATTCAGAGATTGTGTTTGACAGGTTATGTTAGTAAATTATGAGTATATGAATCAAAGTGACAGAATTTAAACAGCTAATAAGGTTGAGCTCATTCACATGAATTTATCATTTGAAATTGTGATTGACAGGAAGAAACAGTGAATTGTATGCTTATGAATGGTTACACATATTTATCTGAAAAATAAGAAAAATGATAGTTATTGATAAATGGAGATATGAGACATTGATAGATGAGTATGGAATATGTTTGATAAATGTGTTCATTCATAATTATGGAATTATTTATCTCACGTGTGCTATTTGCATAAAGATGATATTTCAAATACTTTGGTGAGTAAAGCTTAAATATTAAATAATATGAAATTGAGACAAGTTGTTATGAAAATATATTTAAATTATCTGTAAATGTTTCGTACTCCTCGATAATGCCTCGTCCTCTATTTCGATGCTGGATACGGGTAGAGGGTGTTAAAAGGAGACTAAAGCATCTGATCAATCAGGAGAAAGAAGTAGCAAATCTTCAGAAGTTGAGAGCCTGAGTGGCTATGATGAAGACCTTTTATATGAAGTTGATCCCTATGATGATATCAATGGCGATTCTAATCATCTTGGTCATGGTAATAGCGATTATGATATTGACGGTGAAGATTGGAGATGAAATCTGGCTTTTTTTGGCAACTAGAGTGGTCTGTTTGGACATCATTTTGCTTTCTATTATCTCTGTTCATAATTAGATCCAAATGGATTCACTGTTGGAAAGACCTCACCTTGGAGGACCTGTATAGTTGCTAATAGTTTTTTCCATGTTAAGTGCATGGTTTCAAAATACATTGCATCAATAGTTTAACACTCAACCTTACAAGTCTTGCAATGAATTTTTAGAGTGGGACACCAACCTGGTACACAACTTTCTTGCGATACTTTTACCCAATGTTCATTCATAGAAAAAGAAAACATGCTCCATTATTAATATTATACAACCTCAACCCTGGGGTGGCTTATTTTAGAAGCCTTACCTGTAACATTGATCCAGCACTTAAAATTTCAGGGTTTTTTCTTTGTCGTTTTTGCATGACAATTCATAGTCAGTTGAAAACCTAACTTGTGGTTTTCATCAATAATGGGCATATTACAGTACTGTTTGTATAAATGTAATTCTCGACTCTTCACATCATTGTTTAGCTAAAGCTAAACATGATACGCAAACAATTTTGTTTAGTCCTGCTTAGCTTGCAGTTGCAGGCAAGCTGCTCTATCTTCATTCATTTTATATGAAGAAATAATCCTCTCTCTCTCTCTCTCTCACATACGAGTCTAGGTGTAGAGTATATAGTATAAAAAAAGGGGTATGATACCAAGGAGAGGTCATGATTACATCATTTCATCGTCTTCTTTTTTCTTCTTAGCTGTAGTTATTTTGCAATAAAATCCCATTTTACCAAGAACGTGAATATTTATCAATAAAATAACGTGCTGGTCGAGCTTTATACAAGCTACCCTACTTTTTCACTTTTTGCGGCACCGACTGATTGAAGGAATGTATTGAACAAACCTAAAACGTTTCGGGTTTTTAGTTTTGTCTAGATTCGTTTTGTTCGAGTGTATCATAATGATATGTGTTTTATTATTATTATTATTAATATACTGAAGGTAAGGGGTCAATTAATTAGGTGATCAAAAGTTTTCTCTAAGAAACTTACCTCCTTTTATAGTGGGATATCCAATCTTTGCGATCAAAGCTCATGCTCCACTAATAATGGTCTGCCGCTATTGGCTACTAATCTCAGTCTGAACCAAAACACAAGACTATTGCAGGCAGGACCAGCAGAATCCATCTCTGGGTTCAAATGATCAAGATTTTCATATAACTCCTTCAAACTTCAAATGATGAAATATTTTACCATTTTCATGAGGTCGATGATATTTTTTCCAGCAGCTTTTGATTTTGTAGTTTTCATGTATAAAAAAAACAACAAATTTCTTATCACTCAACATCTATTGACGCGGTTTTTCTGCTTTGCAAAGTCCACTTGGTATACTTTATACAAAAAATCATTGAGATCCCATCATTACCAACGTCGTAATCTCTAACATCTTACGAGTCATCTAGTAATAATGGTACTGGATATGGATAAGCCCATGATATGGAAACTCTCTGTATAATGGAGCACTTCCATTTTCCATTACCTATCTAAACCTCACCTTTAGACCTTTGAATTTTCCTCCCAAATCTCCAATGGCAACCCACAGTAGCATCATGTTCTCAGTTGATAGAAAAGACATAGTGTTCGTTAAACCCTCCAAACCAACACCCTCGCACCTTCTATCTCTCTCCACCATTGACAATGATCTTAACCTTGAGATCATGTGCCACACTGTTTTCGTATACCAATCAAATGCCGATTTTTGTACTAAGGGAGAAGAGATAAAAGATCCAGCTTCCATAATCAAGGAAGCTCTCTCCAACCTCTTGGTTTTTTACTATCCACTAGCAGGGAAGATGAAGAGGGAGAGTGATGGGAAACTTCGAATCACTTGCAATACTGATGATGGGGTGCCTTTCTTAGTAGCAACTGCAAATTGCAATCTCTCTTCGTTGAATTACTTGGACGGCATAGACGATAAAACTGGTAAAGAATTTGCCTTGGATTTCCCATCAGAATCTGACCATGGTTATCACCCTTTAGTCATGCAGGTGACCAAGTTCGTATGTGGAGGGTTCACCATTGCTTTGAGCTTATCACACTCGGTTTGCGATGGCTTTGGTGCAGCTCAGGTCTTTCAAGCCTTGGCTGAGCTTGCAAGTGGTAACAACGAGCCCTCGGTTAAACCAGTATGGGATAGGCACTTACTGGTAGCCAAACCTATCGAAGCAATCCCTCCATATATGCTCGATAAGGCCTCGTCTGCAACTTCACCATATCTGCCATCTACTGACATAGTCCATGATTGCTTTTATGTAACCGAAGACAGCATAAAAGCCTTGAAAATGAATTTGATCAAAGAAAGCAAAGATGAAACAGTGACCAGCCTTGAGGTCCTATCAGCCTATATATGGAGAGCAAGGTTCAGAGCATTAAAATTGAACCCAGATGGAAAAACAATGTTCTCCATGGCTGTAGGTATGAGACGCACTGTGAAACCACCATTGCCTGAAGGATACTACGGCAATGCTTTCACCTCAGCAAATGCATCCATGACAGGGAAGGAACTCAATGAAGGGTCGCTCACAAAAGCTGTGAAACAAATCAAGGAGGGCAAAAAGCTTGCTACCAACAATGACTATATATGGAACTTGATGAGCATTAACGAAAAACTGAGGGAACTAAACATGAAGTTTGAAGCAGCCAGTGGTGCAATCATGGCGATAACAGACTGGAGACGGTTGGGTCTAGTGGAAGACATAGATTTTGGATGGAAAGGATGTGTGAACATGATACCATTGCCATGGAACATGTTTGGGTACATGGATTTGGTGTTTTTATTGCCTCCTTGCAAACTGGACCAATCAATGAAAGGCGGAGCTAGGGTATTGGTTTCCCTACCTAGGGCAGCTATTGCCAAATTCAGGGAAGAAATGGATGCTCTCAAGCATGGTGACGATGCTGCTGGCCATTAGTTGAACTTGTCTACCTATGTATGCACGTTGTTTTAACATTTTAAGTTGATAATATTGTGTTTTATCGTATTACATATATGTTAGGGATAAGTAGTCAGTAGTTAGTTAGTTAGCTAAGGTTGTTGTCAACTGTCAAGTTAGTTAGTGTTAACATCTCTCTCTCATCTATTAAATACATGTACTCTCACATTAATGAAGCAAGAAAGAATTATGAGTTTAATTCATTTACTAGTATTGTTAGAATTAAATGACACGAATCCTTATTTAAAGAAAATACAATGGTAAAATAAAATAAAAGAAGAATCCATATAGAATTATACTTTTTTTATTTTATTTTAGAATAAGATTTTTTAAACCTTATTAAATTCTATCTATTTGATATTGATTAGAATAATGTGTTTCAGTCTTACTAGAATATGGCTTTATAAGCCTATAAATAGATATAATCTATTCCTCTTGTAATTATTCGAACTCGACATAGTGAATCTGTGTGTTTTTTATTTTTATTTTGTTTTATTTTTCACAAGTATGATCTTGACATGGTATCAAGAGCCAGTGAGTTCTTGGCATAACCTTTTTTTTTCTCTCATAACTGTGTTTTCTTGCTTCGTCCATGGACACTGAAGCTCTACATTCCAGTGATACACCACATCACTCATCCAGCACTGCTTCGCAAGGTCAGAATTCTACTCAGTTTTTGAACATTCAATATTTCTTGAAACATGATACGGTCAAGCTTAGTGAACAAAACTACTTGCTGTGGAAACATCAAATTTTACTAATTCTTCAGGGGTATGAGCTTGAAGGATATGTTCTTGGCACCATTTCTGTTCCCTCTCCTCTTATTCCTAGACCTGATGGACAGTCTATTATTAATCCTTCGTTTCTTCTCTATAAGAAGCAAGACAAATTCCTAGCCTCTTGGTTGCTTTCTACGGTAACTGATGAAATCTTGGTACATCTCACGATGGCCAAGACTAGTTTTGAAGTTTGGACAGTCATTGAACGGCGATTTGGTGTGAAGTTTACTGTTAAAATTTTCAGCATGCGTCATGCCTTGTATTCTGTCAAGAAGGCAAATCTTACAGTGAAAGAATACTTGGCCAAGGTGAAAACGTTGTGTGATAGCTTAATTACTGCTGGCAGTCCAATATCTAAACAAGAACAGGTCAGTATAATTTTAGCTGGCCTCTCGATGGAATATGAATCTATTCAAATTTTTGCATCAGCGACTCCAATGTCTCTTGAATAACTGAAATGTTAATTGACTGCAAAACAAGGCAACTAGCTCTTCTGACAGAAATATCGTTCTAAGCAAATCTAGCTTCTCATCCCAAACAAGCTACTGATGAAAATTTAACACATTCTGGGATTCTACATAACTACTAGCAGGAGTATAAGCCTAGTCATCGGGGTCATGGTCGTGGTTGGTCTCTTGGCAGGGGCCGTGTGAGTGGTCGTGGCTGGTCTCGCTCTAAGCCTCAGTGCCAACTTTGTGGCAAGATTGGTCACTTGGTTCAGACCTGTTATCATCGCTTTGATGAGACTTTTTCAGGGGTCAACTCCAACCAACAAGTATCAGTTAATTGTCATCAGTTTCAAGATCAGGATGGCTCTTCTACACGCTTTTGTTCTCATAAATGCAACTCATGTTGGCAGCCTTCTTCTCGACCTTAATTCCTTACAGATTCTGATCAAGGCTGGTATCCTGATTCTGGTGCCACAAACCATATCACGCCAGATATAATATCCCTTACGATTGTTGCTCCCTATGCAGGTACGAGCCATGTGTCAATGGGAAATGGTGATCCCGTCTCTATTGCTAATGTAGGTTCTGTTAGTCTGTTGGCTGGTTCTAGGTTGCTGGGCCTTCAAAATGTTCTCCATGTTCCTAATGTTTGTAAAAACTTACTATCTGTTGGTCAGTTTGCCAGAGATAATGCGGTTTATTTTGAATTTCACCCGTTCTTGTGTTATGTGAAGGATATAAAGACAAAGAAAACACTCCTAATGGGCCACATGCATGATGTCTTTACAGGTTCAACGTGTCCAGCTCATCTCCTTCATCATCTGCTGCGACTTCACAATCCACCTCGACGTTCTTGGGTGCAGCTTGATTTTCCTCTTCGACTGATCTGTGGCACAAAAGACTTGGGCACCCTTGTTCCAATGTGCTTGGGGTTGTTATGCAAGATTGTAATATTCCATTTGTTAGAAAAAAATATGTTGAATGTTTGTTCAGCTTGTCAGCTAGGCAAAGCACATAAGCTGCCGTTTAAAGCTTCTAGCATAGTGTACTCAACAGCTTCTGAATTAGTAGAATCTGATGTTTGGGGTCTTTCTCATGTCCAATCAAATGGTTTTCTCTATTATGTTTCATTTGTAGATATGTACAGTAGATACACCTGGATTTACTTTCTAATATCAAAGGCAGAAGTGTTTCAGTGTTTTCTACAGTTCAATTAAATGGTCCGTGTTTAGTTTGGTGGTTCTATTAAAATGCTTCAATCTGACTGGGGAGGAGAATACCGTTTATTTTCTAGGGAACTTGTACGTTTTGGCATTCAACATAAGGTCACCTGCCCTCACACTTCTGAGCAAAATAGGGCTGTTGAAAGAAAGCATTGTCAGATTGTTGACATGGGACTGACTCTTCTCGCTCAAGCAGGTCTACTTTTGGAATTCTGGTCATATGCTTTTGCGCATGCTGTTCACCTGATAAATAGATTACCAACACCTGTTCTAAAGCAGCAAAGTCCCTATGAAATGCTATACAAAGTCAAACCGTCCTACTCACATTTTAAAGTTTTTGGATGTGCCTGTTATCCCTGTTTGAGGCATTATCATCCTAACAAACTACAATTTCAGTCCAGTCTCTGTGTTTTTCTTGGCATTGGACTCAACCACAAAGGGTATCAGTGTCTTGACAAGCACGGTCGGGTGTTTATCTCCAGGCATGTTACATTTGATGAGGCTCATTTTCCCTATCAAACTGCATTCTCTTCTGAGTAGCCAGCTCGAGTAGTTCATCATCAGTCTCCCCTTCCCGTAGTGATCAAAGGTTCTTCTTTAGCTCTACTAGTTCATCTTCTCTGGAACATGATCTCTAGACATATAAGGAACTTGGTCTTTTGGCCCATAAGGAACGTAGTCTCTCAGCACATGAGGACGGTGTTGGTCAATCACAGTCTCGAGTGGATTCTCTAGTTCAACAATCTGCTTCTAGATTCTCTTGTTCACTTACATCTGGAACTTGCCTTTCATCTCCTTTCAGGCAGGTTCATCCTAGTGCTAATACACATTCGATGCAAACTAGGTCCAAAAGTGGGATCTTCAAGCCAAAATTGTTTACTTCTGCCTTTACTGATCAAGAGCCTACTTCCATTGTTGAAACATTTCAAAGCCCTGTCTGGACAGCAGCTGCTCACGTTGAATACACTGCCCTGCTTGCAAACCACACTTGGGACATTGTGCCTCTACCTGCTGGAAGAAAAACAGTGGGTTGTAAGTGGATCTTTAAAGTCAAACAAAATGCTGATGGGTCTGTCGTTCGGTACAAAGGCCGATTAGTAGTCAAGGGATATCTCCAAGAGGCTAGTGTTAACTTTTGGGACACTTTTAGCCCTATTGTCAAGCCAACAACTATTCGCGTGGTGCTAGCTCTTGCTGTCTCGATAGGGTGGTCTCTTCGTCAGGTCGACATCAACAATGCCTTTCTGAATAGTGATTTACAAGAGGAAATTTACATGGTCAACCACCAGGGTTTGAGCAACTAGAGAACAATGGTCAGCAGCTGGTGTGTAGGTTAAGGAAAGCACTATATGTCCTCAAACAAGCCCCTCGGGCTTGGTTTAATAAGCTTAAGGAGTTCCTAGTCGATACTAGTTTTGTTGCCTCTAAAGCTAACACTTCTCTCTTTGTTTCTCAATTGGGCTCATAGCTCATGTATGTTTTAGTCTATGTCGACGATATTATGCTATAGATCAGTTTGTACAGAAGCTTGATGATCAATTTTCCTTGAAAGACTTCGGCCGCCTTAGCTACTTTCTTGGTATTGAAGTCCAGTACACCACCACTGGTCTTTTTCTTAGCCAACGAAAGTATATACTAGATCTGTTGCGAAGGGCTTCTATGGAAGGGTCTAAAGCTACACCTACACCTATGATCACGACGTGTTAATTGTTAGCCAATGAAGGACAACCTGTTGAAAATACTTCCTTATACAGGAGCATTGTTGGGGCGTTGCAGTATGTGGTTATTACCAGACCCGATATCGCTTTTGCGGTCAACAAAGTGTGCCAATTTATGCACAATCCTTTAGACGTACACTTCAAAGCTGTCAAGAGAGTCCTGGGTTATTTGCATGGGACCTTGGATCATGGACTACATTTTACAAAGAGCTCGAAGCTCTTGCTTGAAGGGTTTTCTGACGTCAGCTGGGGATCTGACATTAATGATCGAAGGTCCACATCTGGTTACTGCGTCTTTCTTGGAGGCAGTCCAATCTCGTGGAGCTCCAGAAAGCAGCAGGTCGTCTCTCGGTTGACTGCTGAGGCTGAATACAGAAGCCTCGCCCATGTTACTGCTGAGATGGTATGGATCCAGTCGTTGTTAATTGAGTTAAGTGTTTCTCTTGGCGACAAAGCTCTTGTGTGGTGTGACAGTTCAGCAGCTGTGGCAGTAGCAGGAAACCCAGTGTTGCACTCGAAGTTTAAGCACGTTGAATTGGATCTCTTCTTTGTGAGGGAGAAAGTTGCTCAAGGTTTATTTCAGGTGGGTCATGTACCAAGTCAGGAGCAGGTTGCAGACATACTGACTAAACCATTAGCAGCAAGTTTCAAATCAACTTCGAGTGTCAACCAATGGAGCTTTAGTAATGGAGGAGGAAGGAACAAGCTCGGGGCATGTTAGGGATAATTGTGGGACCTCTCCTATTTATTGATAAATTATTATTGTTATTATTATTTTTAAAAATTTTATCTCCAACTTTTAAGTATGATACAATAGTTCGGACCTTGAAATGTTGAAAATTGTTTGCTAAATATTGTATGATAAAGTTTTTTTAGTGCAATTAGATACTATAAAATCAATTTTTCATTATCCAACTGTTACAAACATTAGCATATGTCAACATGGAATATTTTGATGACTATTCTCATTATCTAACAGTTGGTCTAATGTCACGTGTTCGTTTTAATTTTAGGGGTTTAATTTTCAAAATGAGAAACTGATAAATGAATTTTTATATATTTTTAATATTTCAACATTATAATTTTTTAGCACTTGTTTTGAAATTTTATAAGTTTTTATAATTATTGACAATTTTTTATATGTTTTTTATGAATTTCTTAGAATAATTTTTAGAGGAAGCTATACAATTATTCACCCAACTATTAGCATATTTCTATTTTGATTACTAACCTACAAAAAAATTTTATTTTCGTCACTAACATTATCATTGGTTTCTATTTTGGTCACCCTCTGTTAAATCATTAATAAAAATGATTATACCGTATTTTTTAATTGAAATAATTACACATTTAATTCTCAATACTTACATATTTTATTAATTTAATTGTAATTCTAAATAATTCATCAAATTTAATATTATAGAGAGTTAAATTTATGTTTAAATTTAATTATTGAATTATCCATTCATAACATAACATAACATAACAAATACTTGTCTTCATTTTCATACTCAACACAATGTTTAAAGGGTCATTGTCGCTCAAAACCAAATCACTTAAAAATGATATTTTTTTTATATAAATATAAATTACAAAATATGTTCAAAAATTAAATATCAATTATTATTGTGATATATGTCTTATTTATTAAATATTTCATGTTTATTTATTGTGTTTGAAATTATTATACATTTAATCTTTTTATTTTTTACATTTCATCCAACATTAGTTTCCATTGTTTTATTATTATGGCTCAAAATTAATTGTAAGGGGCTCTTTTACAAAAAAATAAAATGAAATAATTACGGAAATGGGTCAAATTATTAGGCAATCATGAGTTTTTTTTAACAGTATTTGTCGTGTCGCCTAACACACCAGCAACATCACCCTATTTTCCCCCCAAATTATTAGGCAATTATGAGTTTTTTTTTAAAAAATTTTTTTTGGTTTCGTCACTATGTCAAGTGGTACCCGTATGTATTTTTTGAAAAATACCCAAGAAAATATATAACACCCCATATCCGGCCTAGACGTTAAGACCAAATCTAGAGGCTATATCAAAATGTTTAAGGGAATAACCAACCTTTAAGTATTTTGAATTTCATTATACATAAAACATTTAAACAGTTAAACCAACATGGAAATTCGAGCTTACAAATCGTAGTTTGATATAAGACATACGTTAGTTCAAATTTAAAGAAACAGTAAAATATCTAGAAAAGAAAGATGACCAAGCTCCTGACACACCAAACCTCCTAAGTCTGTGGGTTACCTGCAATTCAATCAACCAATAGAATGAGTTTATAACTCAATGTGTGTAACAGATATAAAAGCAAAACAACAATATAAATATGACAGTAATTTCCCAATTTCAGACATAAAATCAGAAACAAATGATACTTAGTATTATCATGATAGTTCAGATAAAATGCAAAACAAATCAGATACATATGCAGAAAAAATCAAAATCAAATGTAGTTTCCTACCCCTATCCGTTACACAAAGATATCAAGTACCCATCCAGCCCTCCACACCAATTAGTCTCGGTATGACACATTTCAGAGTGATTACAAACTAACTGTCAGATCAGTTTACCATAAACCGTCAGAATCAGATACAGATTTGTGGCTTAACCACTCATTCAGCAGATTATTAAACTGCTGACATTTCCTTCTTTATACCATTCTCACCCAATATAGATGCAGATTACAGATTACAGATATCAATGATGTACATACAATTATCCTAATACAAGTCATAATCAGATAATACAGATCATTATCAATTAACTGTTATCGCATTAATTATATGTACAAATAATCGATTATTCAGCCTCAGAATATTGGATATCAAGTTATATAGTTTAATTCAGATCATATGGACCCTACAAAAGGCCTACGTTTAATTCAAATAACGCTTACGATTCTAGGGGAAATTTTAGTATTTTGGCCCACACACCTGTATGGATTCGCACGGCCTAGTTTTTGGCCTATGTGGTCCATATGGCCTGTCACATGACATGACACACAGCCGTGTGGCTCAAAACAGCGAGTTAACGGTCTAACATACGACCAAGTGCACGTTCGTGTGACTCAAATATCATAATATCTCTCACACGACTTGGACACACGACTATGCCTCTGGTCCGTATGACACTAATGCAAAAATAGTGAGTTACACGGCCCGAACACACACCCATGCATCTGATTCATGTGACTAATTCACAAACTGTGAGTTACACAGCCTGGACACACGTCTGTGTCCTTGGTTCGTGTGACCCTAATTCGCAAACAGTGAGTTAAACAACCGTGTGACGTCGAGAGCCATATTTTTTGACATTCAAAATTTGCAGAAAATCGGGTTTTCGTTACACACCTGATGTTGAATCGACTTAGAAGCAACAAAAATGACTCCGAGACTTAACAACGAACAACCAAAAGCCAATTCAACAATTAATTCCCAAAGGAACGCTTTAGAAGTTGAACAACAAAGTTATGCCGAAAAGTTCGACGAAGAACACCAATCTCAAAAATTTTACGTACTCACCTCATACAAAATAGTGATATACCGAACTAACACATTGAGGGAACACTACTTTCTAGATCTTCGCCTAAAATTGACAATCGATCGACACATAAACAAATGAATCGAGCAAGAAAAAATAGGAAACCAATTCTTGGCAAAAACGAACAAAAAACAGCAATTAACCGAATTCCAACCCAGAACTTACAAGATTAACCTTACCGTTGAAAGAAGTAACAAGACGTGCCAACAAAATGCCCAAACAAGGAGTAAAAGAGGGGAGATGAAATGGTAGGAAACAAAAAAGAAAGAAAGGAAAAAATGAAGAAGAAGGAAGAAGAGGGAAAAAAATGTAGAAGGAGAGGGAATTTTAGGATATTTAATTTAATAATAAAATTAGATGAATTTTCTAGAATAGCAAAAATATATCCCCACTTTTCTTATGCAAAGACTCGAGAAAACGACCAAAGACGCACAGAAACTAATCCATTGAACCGGAGGCTCAATCTTGATAGAAATTAATGCATAAATAAACTTAAGTCGTCAATTCATTGATAGAGGTTATGCCAAAATAAACTGTAAAATTTCAAGAGGAAGACTCAAATCCCCGATCTCAACCACATAAACAGAACACTTAACCACAAATACAGAGACTCAGTCATTGACAAAATTTATCAAACAAATGATCAAATTTTGAAGCATTACAAAATATGGGTATATAGGAAAAAGAATTTAATGGTGCTGCCAGTGTATCAGGAGACATTGACGAAAGTGAAAAAAATTATCGTGTCAGTAAAAAAAGTTTGAAAAAGAAAAACAAAGATTGAAAAAGTAGAAAAAAGGGGAGCCCATAACCACCCGATCACGTCGGCGATAGCCTGTCAAACCGATGCCACCTGGCTGTCCAAACATCTGAGAGCAGAGCACCACAGGTTCGAACACTTTACTTGAACCCGTGACCGCATCACCGTCAACTGGGAGCTTGAGTTGCAATGCGACACCTTCCTGGGTGATGGTGCACTCCCCACATGACAAATGAAATGTGTAGGTCTCTAGGCATCATGCTCAAGCAATGCAGATATTAAGTCCGCCCTAAACTCAAACATCCGGATCAATGCCGCTGATTCAAATTCGATGGCATCCAAGTATGGCATAATACGTTCTTCCCACTGGTAGCTCGAATCATGGCCACGTGATACTCACCCTGACTATATTAAATCAACACATTAGTTTAATTCTTCCAATTAAATAAAAAATGACGCGTAGCTTTATAAATATACCAGTGAATAACAAATAATTTTTTTACCGGCATAGTAATCGTCATTGTTGTGTGATTGGTTGTTCTAATTAAAGAACCCATTTCAATATCACGATCTACACAAACAATAAAAATTTTAATCACCGTCTAAACAAAAAATATATACAACTAACAGAAATAATTCTCCCCCGACACTTTTTCATAAATAATTTTTTATATTTTTTTTTGTAAAAATATCCATTAAATCTAAATATTATAATGTACAAATTATTATTGCAAAAGAAAAAGAAAAAACATACACTAAAATTATCTTAATTTATCCCTACACTTTAAACACAAATTTAATATTTAAAATAAAAATATAATATTATAATTTATATCTAAAAATAAACAATAATCTAAAATATAAACATAGATCTTTTTTAAAAATTTTATTATAACAAAAAAAATAACTAAATAATTATAACTCTTTCTCTCTAAAACTTCAACACAAACTAATCTTCTCGAAAAATTTAATGCTAAACACAAAAAAATCAAAACTCAACACTTTTTCTTTTCCAACCGGTAGGAGGGACCAAACCCTCGTTTCTATACTAAGCTAAGTAAAACAAAAATTCTGGAAAAAAGGCAACATTAGTCTGAAGGCCTATCGGTAACGTGATTGGATGGTCACGGGCTCCCTTTTTTTCCTGCTTTTTCATTTTTTTTCATTTTTGATCTTTTTTTACTGACACAGTCATTTTTTTTCACTTTCGCCGGTGTCGCTTGACACACCAGCGGCATCATTACTCTTTTTTTTTGTATACTCGTATTTTCTCAGTTGTTTTTGAAAAAATACATATTGGTATCGCCTGACACAGTGGCAACACCAAAAAAATTCTTTTAAAAAAAACTCATGATTGATGATTAGGGGGAAAAGTAGGGTGGTGCCGCTGAGGTGTCAAGCGGCATCGACGGGGACTGTTCAAAACAACTCATTTTCGTAAATAATTTTTTCTCTGACCCATTTTCGTAATTAATTATTTTTTATATTATTTTTTTATAAAAAAGCCACAATAAGGCAAATAAGGTGGTGAGATTTGATATACCATGGGGCATGCTCTTTGTCACTACTTTATGGGGCTTGCAGAAAACTCGAAACGCAAAACTTTTTCAATGGGTAGATATTGCCAGAACCGCAGACATTGGGGTATGCAAAAAAGTTTGCTAAATATATAGAGCAAGTCATGCACTCGACGGTTCCAATAATCATTAGGGGACCTAGATGGGTTCAATGGCATAAACCATTGAAGGGGGTGTGCTTTCTCAACACTAATGGAGCAGTGAAAACTCAAACACAAGTAGCATTTGTAGGAGTGTTACTATGCTACGAGTTTGGTAATTGGATCTAGGGGTTCATGTTGAACATCAATCTACCGGACAGTTTGCAAGCATAACTCTAAGAGTGTTCGTGAGGGCTTGTATTTAGTTAAATGGCTCGAAATCTCGAGGCTGATAGTCAAGCTTGATGCAATGTTAATGGTATATTTTCTACCCAAACCATCTAATGAGCGTTATCCTTTTAGCACCCTGATTGATGACTGCTTGACTTTATTTGATGAAGGTTGGGTGATTGAGATTAAACATATTATTTGCAATGGCAATAAACGTACAAATCACTAGGATTCTCTAACACTTTTAGCACCCTGATTGACGACTGGTTGACTTTGTTTGATGAAGGTTGGGTGATTGAGATTAGACATTTTCTTCCCAAGGGCAATGAATGTACAAATCACTTAAATTCTTTAACGTCAAGATCCGATAAAAATTTAACCTAACTTATTACTTTTTCAAAAAATCTTTTATGATACTAGTGAAAAAATGCTAGTTAGAATCTAGTTATTTTCTATCAATCCTTTGTACCAAAATAAATTATTATTGGTCCCATTGGAACAAATGAACCGACAATTTTGCTTTTACTAGAAGAATTTGGTTTGAAGGTTTGTTGCTTTTAACACCAAAACTAGTTCATTTAACTTTTTTTTTAAAGCTTAAGTAATATTTTTTGAAAAATAAATATAATTTATTTTTATTGGAATCGGTTTTTTTATAAAAATATTTTTTGGTAGAAAAATTTTTTTGGACTAATTGGTAAGAGGTCTTTCTATTTTTTATGTTAAAGGGGAATAAAAGAAAATAATAAACAAAGAAATTTACCCTAAAGTTTGATGATAGTAAGTGGACACCCTTAAATCATTTTTTCTGCTACCAATCAAAACGGAAAATTTATAGATCAGGCCCCAAATATTTTAAGTTATTACATTTTAGTTTGGTGCCGTTAATATGTCAAGTGGCACCGTCAGAACACTGTAACAAATGCATATTTTTATAATTAATTTGTTTCCATACATTTTTCATAATTAATTAATTTTTATATACTAATTGGGCAAAAAAGCCACAAAATTTCTATTTTCTTCTTGAATATAATTTTTATTTTCTTGTTGTATATTACAAATATTCCATTTAGATTTCTAAGATTCGAGCTGCTATGTGTACCTCTATTCCATGGGATGAATTTTGTTATAGCAGCAAGTATAGTGGCTTTTGCAAATAGGAGTGGAGGGAATGGAAAACCATACATGCTCGTGTTCTTCGCGTACTATTGATCCTGGATAGCAATGGCCTAAACCGACAGCTCACTATTTTATATTTCATTCATGCTAGTGCTCCAACTTATCTTTTATATATTTTTTAGATAAATGATATTCCTTTTTGCATCACCCATAAAGTCGAGGGACTTAAAAATTAGTATATGGGATAATCGTGTTGACTTAGGGGATTTACTGTATTTATGATAGGATAAAATCATAATTATAGTAAATAATTCGTCCATCCAAAGACACACTCTATTTCTTCTTTGGTCTGTGTCTAATGAATTGAGTTCACCTTATAAATTTTAGTGTTGTCCGTCAAGTGTTAAAACTTTTTGTTGTAGCCAATTTTGGCCCACACCAGCAAACCCAAATAAAACCCAAAATACAATAAGTAAAACAAGGTCCAAGAGCCATTGCACTTAGCCCAAATTACAAATTACCCAATACCCAATTAAAAGAAAACCCTAAAGCCCAACCAGCCCAACTATCCTAAACATTTTGCGGCCAAAGGAGAGGAGGGAAACCCTAAGCGCCGTTCAGCCTCCTCCACGCGCGCCGCCTCGCCTTCTCACCAGCCAACCACCGGCCTTTCACCTCTGACACCTGCAACCAAATCAGATGCAACAACAGAGAGCATGGCAGAGAAATAATGAACAAAAGAACAAAAACATGGAATGAAACAGTTTTGGAGATTGGCTTTAAAAGTCAAAATCTATCATTTGTAAATTTTTTACGGACATTTTACAAAGAAAATTAATCAAAAAAGCATAGACGATTTTGAAAGGTGATTATTGTTTGCGTTTCGGGTTTCATCTTCCTTATTTTTAGTTTTGCTTCTCTTTGTTTCTTTTCATTTTTTTACATACAAAAAAAAAAAAGAGTAATAAAAGAGTACCTTCGATTTACTGTTCAGGGTGCTCCGGTATGCTCTCGCCGGTCCGTAGGTCGCCAAACCCCCGGGGGTTTGGCCATTGGCCACGACGGAGAGAAAGGAGCCAAGGGACCCCTCCGTCCTTTGTGGTTTCGCCGGTCATGAAGGCTTCGACTCCGTATCCATTCGGAGGAGGACCAAAAAGGGGCCCGTTTCACCCAACGCCGGCCACCGTTCGTGGGCGTGGAGGCACCCTCCGAGGAACCCATGGTTGGCCATGGAAGAGACTAAAGAAGGAGAGAAAGCAAACAGCTTTCTGTTGTAAAAAGGGGGGCTGAAAAAATGAATAAAAAATGGGGGTTTAGGTTTAAAGGATGATGATGAAGTGACACCGTTTGGTGTAGTGGGGGGAGTGTGCTTTCTCCCTAAAGGGGAGATTATGCAATTGGTCCTTCCCCTTTTCAACCCCCATTCAATCAGGCCCCGTTTTCTAGCTTTTTTGTTCTTTTAATTTAGCCCTCAGATCCTGTTTGGTTTTCGTTTTGATCCCTAATTAACTTTCCAGTATTTATACTTTTATACCCTAAATTTTATTTTTAGTCCTATCCTAAATCTATTTAATTCATTTGTTAACCTTTGTAAATGTTTCATTTACATGTTGTTGCAAATATTTTATATGTTACTTATTTACATCCATTCTAACTTATTTTAATGTACTGATTATTCAAATTCTTGCTATTTATTTTAACTTGCTTTATATGTATATATACATATATATATATGTTACCCTAATCCATTTTATATGTATTTTTTTCCTTACCTATTATATATACGTATACATATAGTTATTTCAAGCTCTTTTAGATATTTATACTTCTTTAAAATTATTATATATTTATTTCAAATTATTTTATATTTTAAATTATTTTATATTATGTATTTTAGATAACTCTCTTTTCATTATCTTTGAACTGCTACTATTACAAAGTATATTTATATTGTCTATTTTTAATTCTGTTACATATTATGTATTTTAAACTTCTTTTTTTTACATTAACTTATATATTATTTATTTTAAAGTTATTTTATATACCCTATTTTAAACCCATTCTACTTATTCCATATTATTTATTTTACAGTTTTATTTATATATATATTATCTATTTTAAAATTATTCATATGTATCTTTTTATTTACTTTGTGTAATATAGATTTTAAAATTCTTTTACATTATTTATTTTAAACTCGCTTCATGCATTTTTTTTCATTTTAAATTGTTTTATTATTTACTTTAAAGTTATATATATATTATCAATTTCAAACCGTTATACCCTTTTATACGTATACTAGTTAATTCTTAGAGGTCTTGTATATTACTTATTTTAAGTTTTTTTTTACATAACATTTATTTTAAACTCATTCATATATATATATTATCTTAAATTATTTTACGTTTTATTCATTTTAAAACTTTTCCGGTATATTATTTATTCCAAACTTTCGCCTATATTACCTATTCTAAAATTGTTTATATATATATATTCTATTTTTAAATTGTTTTGTACATTGTTGATTAAATTTCTTTTCTCGTTATTTATTTTAAATTCATTTCTTACCATCTTAAAATTTGTTTTACGTTCTATTCGTTTTAATTTGCGTTATAATTTTTTTTAAAAAAAATTTAATTCATTTGTCTTTTATTATTAATGATTAGTATTTAAATAATGTATGTCGTGTGATTATTGCCATTGTGTATTTTAATTCGTTTACTTCATATTTTTGCATTATTGTTATTCATTCGTATAAAATTGTATCCATGCATTATTATTCTATGCACATTTACTATATTCCTATTTCATATCATCGCCTCATGAATCAAGCTTCGTTATATTTATCCAATAAATTATTTCGTTTTAACTCAAACAAATATTGCGCATTGTTAAATATCGTACTCACTATATTTCAAAACGAAATTTCAAGACAAGGCAATGTTTCGCCGTTTGGAACATCGAGGAACCGTGCCCTAACTTACGGGGTTTCGATTCTCTCGTTGGTCCTAAATTGCCAAATATCCTTTTGAGTTTTAAAATACACGGAATTCCAATCAAAATTAAAGACAACTTGCGCTCGGGAGTTTGTGGTATCGTGTCCTAACTTACGGGATGTGACACTTCGATATCTCGAGACGAGGGAATCTTAGCAATCACTTCGATTTAATTTGAACTTTTTAAAAAAAATAATATTAATAAAAAAGATCGTATTTTAAATCTATTCCCAATTTTCAAAATTTGACATTAAGACACTAACTAATCAATTCGGTACCAATTTCGGGCTTGACGAGGGTGCTAATCCTTCCTCGCACGAAACTGACTCCCGAACCCGTCCTCTCGAGTTTCGTAGACCAAAAAAAAATACCGTTTTAGTAAACTAAAATGTTTTATTAAAACACAGGTGATCCGATCACACCTAATAAAGATCAGTGGCGACTCCCGTTTTAAATTTTGTTTTCAAAATTAAGTCGATCCTGTCTTTCAAAAAAATGGTTTCGACAGCTTGGCGACTCCACTGGGGATTTCGAGAGTCGAGCCTTAAATTGGTTAATTTTTGTCTTTTGTCAAAAATTGAAAATCGGTTTTAAATATTGCATGTTGTTTGTTATTTTCGTGGCTTTCTTCATAATATGCTTGCTTTAAGTAGTTTAATTCTTTGATGCATTTTTGCATATCGCATCGCATTACCGGTCAATTCACCCTGTTAAGTGAAAGTGAGAAACTACTCCTTCGTGAGGTCTTCACCTCCGTATAGGATAGTGGATCGCTTTCGGGATACACCCGTACCTACGTCTTCGTGAGGTTTTCACCTCCGTATAGCCGTAGGGAAGTGTATTCCCTTGAATCGAACTCGGTCCGTATGAACCAATAATGGGTGAGGATCAAGGAATTTGCTGGTTCAGGTACCTTTACTTTAGAACCGAACCACATGTAATGAGCCCTAAGAGCCTACCCTAGGTAGAACTACACCGAACCCTAGTGGTTACCCGATTAGGTGCTTATTTACTCCTTATTTGTTTTGAATTCTATTCTTTGTATATAATACTGACTTTGTTATGTTCTGATTGTTTTCGCATGCCATCTCATCATAAAAGGGTGTTGATTTACGTTCGGTTACTAAATAGAAGAGTTTAGCATGAAAAAAGGATTTCTTGATAGAGTGGAGGATAATGCGGCTGTCCGAGTGTGGTCCGAGAGAATGCAACAAGAGAAGGTAGATAGTTTGACCGAGGGATATGAATCAGAGTTATGGGATTTCACCCGCATCAGTGTGACTCAGAACGACCTGCAAGAGTTAAGGGATATATGGAATAGTTGGAATGGAAAAATCAAGCAGCTTTTCTACTGTAACTACAGCGACCTACCCTATTTTCTCGATGTAAAGGTGGATAAGCATTTGTTTCGAGCCCTCGCGCAGTTTTAGAACCTCGCCTACAGTTGCTTCGCCTTCAGAGGAGTCGATTTAGTGCCTACTGTGGAGGAATACATGGCATTACTAAACTGCCCGAAGATTCAGGTTGACAGGGCCTATTCAAGACCTATTAACTTCCCTCCCTTTCTAAAGAAATTGATGAATATCACGGGGATGAGCGAGCAATGGGTTGCAGCCCGCATCAAGTAAAAAGGGGATAGTAAGTGTATTCCTTGGAGGAATTTGAGGGACTTGATCTTCGCACACCCGGATTCGAAGAAAAGGGTTGATGTTTTTGCCTTAAGCCTCTACGGTTTGATCATCTTTCCTAAGGCACTCGGACACATAGATGAAGCCGTCTCGGATTTATTCGATCAACTTGATAAGGGTACCACACCCATCCCGGTAATCTTAGCAGAAACTTTTCGATCCTTGAATGCGTGCCGGAGAGCGAGCGAGGGAAGATTTATTGGTTGTGCTCAGCTTCTTTTGGCTTGGTTCCACATCCATTTCTAGAAAGTGGAGAAGGTCTCCTATAGAGTTTTCTCTAAAGATTATTCCCCATTAAGAGAATTAGTAGCCACATCGAGGCGGGACGATATCTCAGAGGAGAAATGGATAATTATTCTCCAGAATTTGCGGGCCGAAGACGTTGAATGGAGGGCTCCATGGTTAATCCCTGACGCGATCTTATATAGGTGCGGTGATTTTGACTGGGTCCCTTTGGCTGGAATATGAGGAGCCGTTGAATACGCTCCACGATGGTGCTAAGGCAGTACCGATCAAGGCAGTTTATACCCGTGAAACAGGGGTTGGCACAATATGAGTTCTCCTATAAAGACGACAATTATAAGAGGAGGGTTCGTGAGATATCGGATGCTTGGAACCAAACTCGAAGAATGAAAGGATACATCACGGGCCCGATGACGACCCCCGAGTATGAATGGTGGTGGGGTAGGAGAGTCAACGACAACATCCCTAGTCCGAATCAAGGGACCACTCAACTAATAGAGGAACATTTACGAATCATCCCATCCGAGTTAGAGATCATCAAGCAAGACTTCGAGAAAAGGAACTCTGAGTTGGGAAAGAAGATAGAGCAGCTAGAAGAAGAGAAAATGAAGTTGGGGTTAGATGTCGATATCCACAAGCTAGAGGCCGAAAAGTTAAGGAAAGGAAAAAACAAGGCCGAGGAAGATTGGATAGTCTAAATACTGATTACAAGAAGCTGCGCATGTCGATAAGAACTGTCGGTTTGGGTAAAACGTCGGAACAGTAGCGTCAAGAGATTAGAAAAGAAAGGACTAGAGCCGATCAATAGGAGAATAAGTTCCATGATGCCCGAGTACGAGAGGACACTTTGAAGAAGAGTTTGTTAGAAACCCAAAACGAAAGGGAGAAGTTACGAGCTCAAGTGGCTGAATTGGAAAGATCACTACATCAGTATCATAGCCATAATTCCGTAATTGAGCTAAAAGCTAGCCTGAGCAGGATTGAGGAGTTAAAAGGGAAAGTAGAGGAACTCGAGACTGCGCTGCGAGATAGCAAAATTCGAGTGGAACTGCTTGAGGCAAACAACGACCATTGCAGGGAACAACTTCACCACACTCGGAACCAGATTAGAGATAGAGACTATGTCATGGGCGAAGCTGTGGCTCAGGTTCGGGAGGTAGCCGATCACTTGCAAACCTTGGCAGTTCAAGCCGATATATTGAGCTTAAAGTATGAGTCGGAATCATATTGAGGCCGAAACTTAGCTTGGCTTCTTAGAAAAATTAAGGCTTTGAGCATTAGGGCAAAGTCGTATATGTAATCGTCCGTTCTATGTAAAGAAATTTTTCTTCTAGTGAAGCTTTTCTAATGAAATTGGATTGGAACCAACGCCTCTTTTTGCATTCATTCACTTGCGCATTCATTTATTTGCATTACATTTCATCATATGCATTAAATCTCACGAAAAGACCCTGATTAAACCAAATTATTTCAGTTAACCTGGAAACCAACGAGAATCAACCAACCGAACACAACTACTATACCCGCCGTAAAACCAAAGAAATGGATCAAAGACTAGAAAGATTAGAACAACTGCAAAGGGATATGCAAGAGCAATTACAAGCGCGGATGCAAGAGCAGCTAGCGAAGACCCAACAAGATATGAGGAAACAAATGCAAGAATCCCAGAATAATATGTTAGGACAGTTAGCATAGTTGCTGGCCAAAGAACGTGAAAAAGGGAAGAACACTATGGGAAGCGACAATGAAGACCCTATCTATCCTCCGGGTTTTACCCTAGTAAACACTCAATCACAACCAGAGATGCACCCACGAACAGTGCCTGTCATTATTAGACCCCAGCAATACCAGGCCGGTGCCTCGGCACCGATGAATGCTCCTATAGGTTCGGGCTCCACTCCCGGGGATAATCCAGCTAATCCATTTGTCCCAGATCTTGATGATGTGGCAGAAACAGAAAAAGAAAAGGTTGACTTGGCAAAGCAACTCGATGACCGATGCAAATGGCTTGAAGAGAAATTCAAAGCAATGGAGACCGTTGATTACCGTGGCGAGATTGACGCTAAGGACTTGAGCTTGGTCCCAAACCTGGTGCTCCCGCCAAAATTTAAAACCTCAGAGTTTGAAAAGTATAATGGGACGAGCTGCCTTGAAGCTCATATTACGATGTTCTGTCAAAGGATGACAGGGTATGTCAACAACGACCAGCTGTTGATCCACTGTTTCCAAGACAGTCTGATCGGATCCGCGGCCAAATGGTACAACCAGTTCAGCCGTGCCCAAATTGGTTCATGGAAGGACTTGGCTCAAGCTTTTATGAAACAATACGGTCATGTGATGGACATAGCACCCGACAGAATTACTCTACAAAATATGGAAAAGAAGCTGAGTGAGAGCTTTAGGCAGTATGCACAACGGTGGAGGGAAATAGCGATGCAAGTCAACCACCTCTCTTGGAAAAGGAAACAACAATGCTTTTTATCAATACCCTGAAGGCCCCATTCATTAACCATATGTTGGGAAGCGCTACTAAGAGCTTCTCAGACATAGTGATGTCCGGGGAGATGATAGAAAACGCGGTGATATGTGGGAAAATTGAAGCAGGAGAAAGTGCCAAGAGATCGGCTACTAGAAGGAAAGAAAACGAAGTGAATAATGCAAGCATATACAATAAAAGTTATTCCAAGCCAGTCACAGTGAGCCAACCAAGGGCAGTGACTACTAGCATCAGGGCCCTACAAGGCAAGACTCCAACCCAAGGCCTAACACAGAAAGGGTTCAATTCACGCCAATCCCAATGACGTATAAGGAGCTTTACAAGAACCTGTTCGATGTACATGTAGTGTCCCCATTTTACTTGAGACCCATGCAACCTCCATTTCCTAAGTGATATGACACAAATGCGCAATGCGAATACCATGCAGGGATCTCGGGACACACAATTGAGAACTGCACGGCCTTCAAGAAATTGGTCGAAAGGTTCATAAAGATGGGCATTGTGAAGTTCGATGATCCCACAGGACCTAATGTGGCTGGAAATCCGTTACCCAGTCATTCAGATGAAGGGGTAAACGCGATAGTCAAAAATGGAGGGAGGAGAACCAAGATGGATGTATCAGAGGTAAAAACCCCGTTGAGATGGGTTTAGAAGAAAATGGTAGAAGAAGGTTTACTTGAACAAGATTTCGGGGAGAAGCCCGAGGGAGCAAGATACTACTGCAACTATCACAATGAAGAGCGTCATGAGATCCAGAAATGCAATGAATTTAGGGCACTGGTGCAGAGATTGATGGAAAATAAATAGATTGAATTCTTTGAATATACTGAAGGCCTGGAAGGAGAAGATTTATGCGCTTTAGAAGGAGGGTCAACCAACAAAGTCCCTGGGGTCAATCACCCAGTGGTAATCATATCGTGACCAAAGACCAGTGAAATGGGGGTACTAATGGCGCCAAAGGTCATAATTCAAAAGCCCGTTGCTTTCCCCTATAAAAATAGCAAAAGGGTTCCTTGGAATTACGACTGCAACGTAATGATCCCGGGAGGGGAGAATCCAACTGGTACTTCGGAGAAAGGTCAAGATGAGGGTTTCTATACACGCAGTGGAAGGCGTTATACTCCGAACACAAAGGCAGAATCAGCTAAAGGAATATCCGTGGTTGTTGGGCAAGAAAAGGAAAAGGCAACCGGACTTGAATCACCTATCAATGAGCCTGTGACTGAAAAAGAGGCTAAGGAATTCTTAAAATTCCTGAAACACAGCGAGTACAGTTTTGTGGAGCAGTTACACAAACAGCCAGCCCGCATATCGGTGCTAGCTTTGCTCTTGAGCTCAGAGACTCACCGCAGTGCATTGATGAAGGTTTTAAATGAAACATATGTTGCGGATGATATCTCTGTCAACAAACTCGATCGTCTGGTCAATAACATCAGCGCGGATAATTTTATTTTCTTTAATGATGATGAAATACCACCGGGAGGCATGGGATCTACAAAGGCCCTGCATATTACCACTCGTTGCAAGGGATACACATTACCGGAGGTATTGATTGATAATGGATCGGCATTGAATGTCCTACCCTTGTCCACGCTAAATAGATTGCCAGTAGATAGCTCCCACATGAAGACATGCCAGAACGTCGTGAGAGCATTCGACGGCACTGAAAGGAAGGTGATGGGAAGAATCGAGATACCTCTCTTGATCGGCCCAAATACATATGAGGTGGATTTCTTGGTAATGGATATCAAACAATCATACAATTGCCTGTTGGGAAGACCGTGGGTTCACTCGGCAAGGGCGGTACCGTCGTCCCTACACCAAAAGTTAAAGTTGGTAACTGAGGGTAGGTTGGTGACGATAAACGCGGAGGAAGACATCATTGCATCTGTCACCAGTGACACACCGTACGTGGGTACAGATGATGAGGCGATAGAGTGTTCTTTTCGATCACTAGAATTTGTCAATGCTACATTCATCGTCGAAGGAAATAAGATCCCAGCGCCTAGAATATCCAAAACCACAAGGATGGGCCTACGATTAACTGTTGGCAAATGAGCCTTGCTAGGGAGAGGACTTGGAATATGCCTCCAAGGAAGGATCGAGGTACCAGTGTTGAAGGAAAAACGAGATCGCTTTGGCTTAGGATTTAAGCCAGATGCGAAGCAAAAGAAGAAAGGACTGGAGAAAAGGCAAGAGATGAGGAGAGCGTGTTTGTGCAGTGAGGAGGTCAAGTGGGAGCCGATGACCTTCCCTCATTTATCCAAAACATTTGTGTCAGGAGGGACTATTCACTCTAAAAGAAGATCGACGAAGAAAGAGTCCGCCGAAGAAATGTTCAACAGTTTGAGTATCAATGCCATATCTGAAGGAAAAACTGAAGAGAATTTAGCGGGAATTCGCCCTTACATCACTAGAAGCGTTTTGAGCAATTGGACCGTGGAGGAGATCCCTGTAACATTTAGGATTAACTCAGAGTAATATTCAAAACAAACTTATTGCTCTAAGCCTAGGGGTAATAAGAATCCTTTTATGAAATAGGCATATGTCCAAATATCGTTATTTTAATAAAAAAATACATTTTTGCGTATCATTTTGAATGAATATTCTTTTATTCTTTCCAATTCATTCATAATCATACCATACAAATAAAATATTCTTAGATTCATTGTTCTTTGGATTTCTTTCTTCATCCATAACAAGTCTCCAGATATCAATGATATGAGCGATATTGCCAATGACTCAGAGATTCCTTTCGAGCAAGACTTGCGTATAGAGGACACAGAGGATTTTGAAGATGACCAAAATTGTGGCCTATCTCCTTATTTGTTAAGAATGGTAGAACAAGGGGAGAAACAAATTTTACCTCACAAAGAGTCGGTGGAAATTGTCAACTTAGGAGAAGGAAAAGAGGTAAAAATTGGAGCTAGTATCGCTGCAGAAACAAAGCAAGACCTCATCGAGTTACTCCGGGAATTCAAGGATGTCTTCGCTTGGTCATATCAAGACATGCCCGGATTGAATACTGATATCGTGGTGCATCGACTCCCTATAAAGGACGAATGCAAGCCAGTTCAACAGAAACTCCGAAGGATGAGACTCGATGTTTTGTTGAAAATAAAAGAAGAGGTCAAGAAGTAATTCAACGCCGGTTTCTTACAAGTGGTCAAGTACTCAGAATGGGTGGCCAACATAGTCCCAGTTCCTAAGAAAGATGGGAAGGTACGGATGTGCGTAGATTATCGTGATCTAAACAAAGCCAGCCCAAAAGATAATTTTCCGTTGCCTCACATTGATACATTAGTGGATAACACGGCGGGTTACTCCCTCTTCTCATTCATGGACGGCTTCTCGGGGTACAACCAGATAAAAATGTATCCAGAAGACATGGAAAAAACCACATTCGTAACCATGTGGGGAACATTTTGTTATAAAGTGATGCCATTTGGGCTGAAAAACGCGGGAGCAACATATCAGAGAGCCATGGTAACTTTATTTCATGATATGATGCACAAGGAGATCGAAGTTTACGTCGATGACATGATTGCAAAATCCAAAACAGAAAATGAGCATGTGCAAGTCCTGAGGAAACTATTCTTAAGGTTAAGAAAGTTCCAACTAAAGCTCAATCCCGTAAAGTGTACTTTGAAGCCCTGGTCGGAAAAAACTGCTGGGATTCGTAGTCGATGAAAAAGAATCGAGATTGACCTGCATAAAAGTCGTGGCTATACAAGAATTGCCTCCACCACGTACTCAAAAAGAAGTTCGAGGTTTCCTAGGAAGACTGAATTACATTGCTTGATTCATTTCACAACTGACAGAGAAATGTGATCCGATATTCCGTCTCCTTAGGAAGCATAATCCAGGTGTTTGGGATGAGGAGTACCAGAAAACTTTTGACAAGGTCAAGCATTACCTATCTAATGCCCCAGTACTGATGCCACCTTGCCCGGATAAACCACTAATATTGTACTTGGCAGTGTTCGAGAATTCCATAGGATGCGTACTAGGCCAACATGACGAGACTGGAAGAAAAGAAAAAGCAATATACTATCTCAGCAAGAAATTCACTGAATGTGAAACGAGATATTCGCCGATCGAGAAGTTGTGTTGTGCTTTGATTTGGACAATCCGAAGACTGAGGCAATACATGTTGTACCACACAACTTGGCTCATCTCAAAACTGGACCCTTTGCAGTACATGATGGAATCAAACGCTTTGAACGGAAGAATGGCTCGTTGGCAGGTTTTACTTTCTGAGTTTGACATAGTCTGCGTAAATCAAAAGACTATAAAAGGGAGTGCAATAGCAGACTTTCTGGCCAGAAGAGCTCTAGAAGATTATGAGCCATTGAGCTTTGATTTCCCGAATGAAGATCTAATGTATGTTGCAACCACAGAAGAAGACTCCCAAGAAGGCCACCCTTGGAAGCTGAATTTCGACGGAGCTTCAAATGTCAGAGGTAATGGAATCGGGCGCTTTGGTATCCCCAAACGGAGATCATTATCCTTTCACCAGTAAATTGGATTTTGAC
Source organism: Gossypium anomalum (assembly GCA_025698475.1). Classification (NCBI taxonomy): domain Eukaryota; kingdom Viridiplantae; phylum Streptophyta; class Magnoliopsida; order Malvales; family Malvaceae; genus Gossypium; species Gossypium anomalum. The sequence goes on along the minus strand of CM046957.1, from coordinate 68,941,508 downwards.
TGCACGAACAACATGGCGGAATACGAGGCATGCATCATGAGTATTCGTGCAGCCATAGAACACAAAATAAAAGTATTAGAGGTATACGGAGATTCTGCGCTAGTGATCTATCAGCTTAAAGGTGAATGGGAGACAAGAGATCCCAAGCTGATCAGTTATCGAAGACTGGTTCTTAAGTTAATCGAGGAGTTTGACGATATCACTTTCTGCTATCTCCCACGAGACGAAAACCAGATGGCTGATGCCTTGGCAACTTTAGCTTCTATGATCAAAGTGAACAAGCAAGAGGATATGAAGCCTATCCAAATGAGTATTTATGAGGCTCCAGCTCATTGCTGCAACATTGAAGAAGAAGAAGAGAAAGATGATCATCCTTGGTATCGTGATATTTTACGATATGTAAAGAGTCGTGAATACCTGCAAGCCGATCGAGAATGACAAGGGGACATTAAGAAGGTTGGCGGTGACTATGTCTTGGATGGAGAAATCTCAGATAAAAGAAGAAAAGACCAAGTGCTCTTAAGATGTGTGGATCTGCCGAGGCTAAGCAAATCCTAGAAGAGGTTCATGAGGGTGTCTCATGAACACATGCTAATGGTTTCACCATGGCCGATGTGATCATGAGATTCGGATATTATTGGTCTACTATGGAAGGAGATTGCGTCAACTATGCCAAGAAGTGCCATAAATGCCAAATCTATGGAGATAAAATTCATGTACCTCCTTCACCCCTTCATGTCATGACTTCTCCATGGCCTTTCTCCATGTGGGGCATGGATGTCATAGGGCCAATCTCACCGAAGGCATCTAATGGACATCAATTCATCTTTGTGGTCATAGATTACTTCACCAAATGGGTAGAAGCCACCTCTTACGCCAACGTCACAAAGTCAGCAGTCAGCAAGTTCCTAAAGAAAGAAATCATATGTCGATATGGGATGCCTGAAAGGATCATATCAGACAATGCGCTGAACTTGAACAATAGCACGATAGCAGAAGTTTGTAGCCAATTTAAGATCAAACATCATAACTCGTCACCATATCTCCCAAAGATGAACTGTGCAGTAGAAGCAGCCAATAAGAATATAAAGAAAATCGTGAGGAAGATGACTGAAACATACAGAGATTGGCACGAGAAATTACCATTTGCCCTGTATGCCTACCGGACATCAGTCAGAACATCCACCGGGGCAATACCATTTTCTTTAGTCTATGGAATGGAGGCAGTTCTGCCTATTGAGGTCGAGATTCCCTCTCTACGCGTGCTTTCAGAACTAAAATTAGATGAAGCGGAGTGGGTTCAGTCTCGATACGACCAATTGAACTTGATTGAAGAAAAGAGGCTAAAGGCTATCCGTCATGGTCAGATGTATCAAAAGAGAATGATGCGGGCTTACAATAAGAAGGTTCGCCCTAGAGAATTCCGTAAAGTAGACCTCGTATTGAAAAAGATCCTCCCCATACAAAAGGACTTCAGAGGGAAATGGATGCCGAATTGGGAGGGACCTTATGTGGTAAAGAAGGCTTTCTCTGGAGGGGCTCTGATTTTGACCGAGATGGATGGTAAAAGCCTGCCTAATCCCGTGAATTCAGATTCGGTCAAGAGGTATTTCAGAGAGGTATTTTACCAGAAATGGGCGATTCAAATTTTGATCGAAGTTGGGGGCATACAGTGGTCCTGTTTTCTCTGAAATGACAAGAAGAGGGGATGCTGCATCTTGGGGCATCAACAAAATACTCTCAGTCTTCTAAACGCGTGCCGAGTTCAAAGGGTCCCCGAGAAGTTTGTGTGACGAAGCTCATACTGCGATATCTGGGGCACCTATTCTTATCTCATTCACTTTGCATTTTTGGCAGAATGTGCTATCTTGATTAATTCATTAGTTCTCATTTTGTGTCTTAGTAAATTTACTATCGTGATTACCCTATCCATTTTGAGCTTTGCTCTCAAATAAAATTCCATCTTGTCTACCGCAATGATCTTTTCAAGTATTTTTTTTGTTGAAATGATGATTAATAGACTAATAATATTCAAAAAGGAGTTCTGCATATTACTCTGAAATGCTTCTAAATGATACAAGGACTTGAAACGGGGCTAATTAGTTTGAATCACCCTACATTCAAAGGTTGGAAACATTGGGGAAAGAGTAGCCCAAATTGTGATTATTCTTCGGGTTTTCTGCCAGAGATACCAGTCGGAGAAAAAGGCAAAGTAACACGTCGATGATGAAATCTCGAGGAAAAACGAGTAATATCAAATTAGGCATTAAAAAATGACATTTTCATTCATATATCATTCGTAACACATCTAATTAGGAGTATTCGATTCATTGCAATCATAGCATCCTAGTTATTTGACACATTCATAACACATCTAGTTAGGAGCATTTGATTCATTTCGATCATAGCATCTTAATTATTTGACATAAGCATAGACATATAGAACTGATTCTACAGGTCATATCTCTAAAATCAGTGAATTCACAAGCTTTTAACCCCCTAAGCAGTAGGGTAACAAGCTAAATTTACATATTTTAAACCCCTAAGTTGTAGGGAAATAGATCGAAGATGATGGGCCTTAACCCCCTAAGCAGTAAGGTAATAGGCTGAAAATTATAGATCTTACCTCCCTAAAGTTGCAGTGGAACAGACTGAAGATGGCGAATCTTGTCTTCCTGAAGTTGCAATGAAGTAGATTTAAGCCACCATCCTATCTCTCTAAAATTGTAGTGGAGTAGGCTGAAGTTCGCAGATCTTGTCTCATTGAAGTTACAGTGAAGCAGATCAAATACAACGAATCTTGTCTTCCTGAAGTTGCGGTGAAGCAAATCGAAGCTATTAACCTTATCTCCCTGAAGTTGCAGAGGAGCAGGTTGAAGTTACAAATCTTATCTCCCTGAAGTTGTAGTGGAGCAGATTCATGATTGCAATCTTATCTCTCTGAGGTTGCAGTAGAGCAGATTGAAACTATAAGTCCTATACCTCTGAAGTTGCAGTGGGTCGGATCAAATCTACCATGGCAACTCTTATCTCTCTGAAGTTGCAGTAGAGTAGATTAAAGCCATTAACATTGTTGCAGTAGAGTAGATCGAAGCTACAAATCTCTTCTCCCTTGCACTGGAACAAATCGTAGCACTATGTCCTATACCTTTGAAAGTTGCGGTGGGTTGAGTGGGACTACTCGAAGAAAAAAGTGCCAAAGAAGTCAAGATTCAGTAAGACTAGGCAAAATTGGCTCTTTAAGGTCTTTACTCTATTCTCGTTACACGACAATGAGCAAAGAGGGGCAGCTGTTGTAGCCAATTTTGGCCCACACCAACAAACCCAAATAAAACCCAAAATACAATAAGTAAAATAAGGTCCAAGAGCCATTGCACCTAGCCCAAATTACAAATTACCCAATACCCAATTAAAAGAAAACCCTAAAGCCCAACCAGCCCAACTATCCTAAACATTTTGCAGCCAAAGGAGAGGAGGGAAACCCTAAGCGTCGTTCAGCCTCCTCCACACGCGCCGCCTCGCCTTCTCACCAGCCAACCACCGGCCTGTAGCGACGTAAAAATTTTATGGATTCGGGTCGCTAAATTGTGGCGATTCATTGAAAACTTGAAAACTTGAAGTTTGATTTTAAAATAAAGAGGAGTCGCCACCGATCCTTTTTCTAGGTGTGATCGGACACCTACTAGATTTCTTTTAAAAGCAAGAAAAAGGCCGAGTTTAGGTCTACGCAAAATCCGGAGAAAAAAAGTAGGGTTCGGGAGTCGCTTCGCGCGAGGAAGGTATTAGCACCCTCGCGACGCCCAAAATTGGTATATTATAAACACGTGTCGTCTTGATTTTTAAAATGCAAGTTCAATGTAACATTTAGTCGTGATCCTATTGAAAGAAGACGAAAGTTTTTTTTTAATTTTTGATTTTTAGAAGGATATACTGTTTTAACACGAGCCATCAAATTCCATCCAACATAGCGATGAAATTCGAGGGCTTGATGATGAATCGATACATGGCCTCGATTATTGAAAAAACATGGATAAAATTTTTGAAGTAATGTAAAACAAAATTGAGATGAAATAAAAATAAGTAAATGGAAAAACTAAAAATATGCTGAAGTAAATAACGGATAGGGCAATAATGCAAAAATATTGAAAACATATATAACACATAGATGATATATGCATATACATTAGAAATAACAACAATATAAAAATGGACTTACTAATATACTACATAGACATATACATTCATAGATATAAATAATAAGGATATTAGAAATACTAAATATATAATGTTGGAATATATACATAATATAAAAATTTGTAGAATGTAGTATTAAAATATGCGCACGATATATGTACTTATTTAAAAATAATAATAAAACTGTTGATAATATTTCACAAATATATATATATATATACTAAAAAATATACATAACAATATATAAAGTTTAATATATTAAAACTATGTAAAACATATAAAACGAAAATACATATGTTAAATAATATTAAAATATTTACATAATACATATATGTAGGGAACAAACAAACCAATAATAATACATGAATATGTACATAGGCATATTAAATACATATAATCGATATAGAAATATTAGAATAAAGCAATTAAAAAAATAATGCTATGCACAAATAGATACACACCTATATAACAAAATACATAAATAATACCTAAGTATGTATAGTAAAAATAATAATATATATTATACGTATATAACCCATAATATATACATATATAACAAAACATATACTATGGTTAATGATAATAACAATGACAATAATATAAAAATATATACATACAACAACAACACATTCACTACATTAACAATCATAATAGTAATGGTATTAAAATACGAGGAACAACAACGTAACACAAAAATGCTATATATATATAAATCTATACACATAAATAAAATATACACTATTGTAATGAAGATAATAATAATATATTATTAAAATATATAAAAGCGGGCATAACATTTAAATATTAGAAAAAAGTAGTTAAAATACTAAACATAAATACATATATATATATACGCATATAATAATAAAAATATACAATAATATATAATAATAATAATAATAATAATAATAATAATATGAAGATACAAGAAAATCTAAATAAGAATTAAAGATAAACGAAAAAAGGACCGAAATTGGATTAAAATCAAGTTTTGGGGCCAAATCAAAATAAAAATAAGCCACGGTCATGTATTATTGCAACACGCGCGGAACATGGGGGTAAACAGCAATTTCCCCACCTTTTTAAAACACACTGCAGTGAGAGAGGACTAAACCGAGAAGTACGACAAGGTTCGGGCTAATTTATAAATACATATAGATCTGATTTAAAACAGGAAAAATGCGGAAGGACTTAATGCGCAAATAACCCCTGAGAACAAAAACGCGCGGATCCTGAGGCGGGTCAGGGTCTAATCGGGTCGGGTCAAGTGAAACGGCGTCGTTTTGGGGTTAAATGGTAGCCCCCAAAACGACGTCGTTTTGGAGGGCTATTTAAAGGCCAAATTTTTTGAAAACCTCATTTGCAGCAGCAGAAGAAAAAAAAAGGAGAGGTGAGGGGAGTCAGGCGATTTCCGGCTGGGAAGAAGGGATCAGTCCGATCGTCGCCGGTCATCGGACCATTCGCCCATCGTGCTGGCCATTACTGCCATCGACGCGCGGGCTTTAAAAGGTAAAAATTTCCTTTTTTCTTTTTTTTTTATATTTTTATTTATTTATGATTTTATTTATTTTTAGTTTATATTATGCATAAAAATGGAAAAATAAATTTTAAAAAAACGAAATAAAAATCACCTTGAATGCTTGGTATATGTATATTTTGGCTGTTGGATTGATGAAGTTTAGTTCTTCACTCTTCTTTATGTTTTCTTGGATCTGTGTTTTTTTGAGTATATTGAGATCTCCTTTTTCTATTTCCAAAATCCGAAAAAAAAAAACAATCTGTGCTTTTGGCCCTTTATAGCCATTTGTTTACATTTTTTATTTTTCTGTTGCCTGTTTGCTGTTGTGTGCCTTCTTGTCTTTGCAGGGGATGGCATGTGCGGTGGAGGTGATGTTGGCGGTGTGACCGGTGCCGTGGGGATGGGACATGGGGTGGTTGGTAGAAGTTAGAGGTTGCGCGCAAGTGGGGTAGTTAGGTGGCTAGGGTTTCAGATTTTCAAACCCTAGTTTGACTAGTGGACTTGGGCCTATTTTGTTTATTAGGCTTGTTGGGCTAGAGGTTTTGGGTCAATATAAAAGGGTAGCTGGGTTGATGATTTGTAAATGGACTTGGGCCAAAATTAGCCTGTAACACGGCCTTTCACCTCTGACACCTGCAACCAAATCAGATGCAACAACAGAGAGCATGGCAGAGAAATAATGAACAAAAGAACAAAAACATGGAATGAAACAGTTTTGGAGATTGGCTTTAACAGCCAAAATCTAGCCCAAATTACAAATTACCCAATACCCAATTAAAAGAAAACCCTAAAGCCCAACCAGCCCAACTATCCTAAACATTTTGCAGCCAAAGGAGAGGAGGGAAACCCTAAGCGCCGTTCAGCCTCCTCCACGCGCGCCGCTTTCTCACCACCAACCACCACCGCCTTTCACCTCGACACACTGCAACCAAATCAGATGCAACAACAGAGAGCATGGCAGAGAAATAATGAACAAAAGAACAAAAACATGGAATGAAACAGTTTTGGAGATTGGCTTTAAAAGTCAAAATCTATCATTTGTAAATTTTTTACGGACATTTTACAAAGAAAATTAATCAAAAAAGCATAGACGATTTTGAAAGGTTATTATTGTTTGCGTTTCGGGTTTCATCTTCCTTATTTTTAGTTTTGCTTCTCTTTGTTTCTTTTCATTTTTTTACATACAAAAAAAAAAAAAGAGTAATAAAAGAGTACCTTCGATTTACTGTTCAGGGTGCTCCGGTATGCTCTCGCCGGTCCGTAGGTCGCCAAACCCCCGGGGGTTTGGCCATTGGCCGCGACGGAGAGAAAGGAGCCAAGGGACCCCTCCGTCCTTTGTGGTTTCGCCGGTCATGAAGGCTTCGACTCCGTATCCATTCGGAGGAGGACCAAAAAGGGGCCCGTTTCACCCAACGCCGGCCACCGTTCGTGGGCGTGGAGGCACCCTCCGAGGAACCCATGGTTGGCCATGGAAGAGACTAAAGAAGGAGAGAAAGCAAACAAATTTTCATGTGTAAAAAGGGGGCTGAAAAAATGATTAAAAATGGGGTTTAGGTTTAAAGGATGATGATGAAGTGACACCGTTTGGTGTAGTGGGGGGAGTGTGCTTTCTCCCTAAAGGGGAGATTTATGCAATTGGTCCTTCCCCTTTTCAACCCCCATTCAATCAGGCCCCGTTTTCTAGCTTTTTTGTTCTTTTAATTTAGCCCTCAGATCCTGTTTGGTTTTCGCTTTGATCCCTAATTAACTTTCCAAAGATTTATACTTTTATACCCTAAATTTTATTTTTAGTCCTATCCTAAATCTATTTAATTCATTTGTTAACCTTTGTAAATGTTTCATTTACATGTTGTTGCAAATATTTTATATGTTACTTATTTACATCCATTCTAACTTATTTTAATGTACTGATTATTCAAATTCTTGTTATTTATTTTAACTTGCTTTATATGTATATATACATATATATATATATATATATATATATATATATATATATATGTTACCCTAATCCATTTTATATGTATTTTTTTATATACATATATATATATATATATATGTTACCCTAATCCATTTTATATGTATTTTTTTTTCCTTACCTATTATATATACGTATACATATAGTTATTTCAAGCTCTTTTAGATATTTATAATTCTTTAAAATTATTATATATTTATTTCAAATTATTTTATATTTTAAATTATTTTATATTATGTGTTTTAGATAACTCTCTTTTCATTATCTTTGAACTGCTACTATTACAAAATATATTTATATTGTCTATTTTTAATTCTGTTAGGTATTATGTATTTTAAACTTCTTTTTTTTAAATTAACTTATATATTATTTATTTTAAAGTTATTTTATATACCCTATTTTAAACCCATTCTACTTATTCCATATTATTTATTTTACACTTTTATTTATATATATATTATCTATTTTAAAATTATTCATATGTATCTTTTTATTTACTTTGTGTAATATAGATTTTAATATTCTTTTACATTATTTATTTTAAACTCGCTTCATGCATTTTTTTTCATTTTAAATTGTTTTATTATTTACTTTAAAGTTATATATATATTATCAATTTCAAACTGTTATACCCTTTTATACGTATACTAGTTAATTCTTAGAGGTCTTGTATATTACTTATTTTAAGTTTTTTTTTACATAACATTTATTTTAAACTCATTCATATATATATATTATCTTAAATTATTTTACGTTTTATTCATTTTAAAACTTTTCCGGTATATTATTTATTCCAAACTTTCGCCTATATTACCTATTCTAAAATTGTTTATATATATATTCTATTTTTAAATTGTTTTGTACATTATTGATTAAATTTCTTTTCTCGTTATTTATTTTAAATTCATTTCTTACCATCTTAAAATTTGTTTTACGTTCTATTCGTTTTAATTTGCGTTATAATTTTTTTTAAAAAAAATTTAATTCATTTGTCTTTTATTATTAATGATTAGTATTTAAATAATGTATGTCGTGTGATTATTGCCATTGTGTATTTTAATTCGTTTACTTCATATTTTTGCATTATTGTTATTCATTCGTATAAAATTGTATCCATGCATTATTATTCTATGCACATTTACTATATTCCTATTTCATATCATCGCCTCATGAATCAAGCTTCGTTATATTTATCTAATAAATTATTTCGTTTTAACTCAAACAAATATTGCGCATTGTTAAATATCGTACTCACTATATTTCAAAACGAAATTTCAAGACAAGGCAATGTTTCGCATTTTGGAACATCGAGGAACCGTGCCCTAACTTACGGGGTTTCGATTCTCTCGTTGGTCCTAAATTGCCAAATATCCTTTTGAGTTTTAAAATACACGGAATTCCAATTAAAATTAAAGACAACTTGCGCTCGGGAGTTCGTGGTATCGTGTCCTAACTTACGGGATGTGACACTTCGATATCTCGAGACGAGGGAATCTTAGCAATCACTTCGATTTAATTTGAACTTTTTAAAAAAAATAACATTAATAAAAAAGATCGTATTTTAAATCTATTCCCAATTTTCAAAATTTGACATTAAGACACTAACTAACCAATTCGGTACCAATTTTGGGCGTGACGAGGGTGCTAATCCTTCATCGCACGTAACCGACTCCCGAACCCGTCCTCTCGAGTTTCGTAGACCAAAAAAAAAAATACCGTTTTAATAAACTAAAATGTTTTATTAAAACAGAGGTGATCCGATCACACCTAATAAAGATCGGTGGCGACTCCCGTTTTAAATTTCGTTTTCAAAATTAAGTCGATCCTGTCTTTCAAAAAAATGGTTTCGACACTTTTTATATACATTACATGTGTATAATATGTCGAGACCATTTTTAAAATCGAGTTTTGGGAAAATGGGAATCAACTTAAAAAACGAAAACGGTGCCACCAATCTTTTTAGGTGTGATTGGATCACCTTTAAAACATTTTATCTTAAAATCGTTGGTTTTGGTCTACGAAATCAAAAGAATGGGTTCGGGAGTCGCATGACGATTTAGGAAGGGTTAGCACCCTCGTAACGCCCAAAAATTGGTACCTAATTAATTATCAAATGTCTTTAAAGTCAGAAATAAGAAATTTTAAGATGCAATCCTCTTTTAATATTTTTGACTTGGAAAAGTGGAGCTCATTTGTATCAAAATGTTGACATTGGGTTAGTCTTTTGGAAATCCTTATCTTGAAACAACATAACACCATATCTAATAAGTTAGGACATGTTGTTTTGCAATCCCAAGATAATTTGCTTATATTTTAAAAACTTTTAAAAACGTAGAAGGGTACTTGATTATTTGAACTCAACGAGAAGAATCGCAACCCAATAAGTTAGGGCACTACTTTTTAGAAATTTCTAAATATCAAGTATTGCCTTTATTTTAAAAAACTTTGGAGCCCCTTTTACATAAGGAATTGTATTGCATTATAAATCATGCCTAGTAACATAATATTGTAACAAGTAAATAACACGTGCATTTAATCAAAATGATGGCAATGATATAAAGAATAATACATATAAAGCAAATATTACAATATGCATACAAAGATATATAACACGTGTTAAGAATGAACAAATATACAAACATACAAAGTAATAATTAAGTAATGCATGATATGCAATAAGGAGAAATGTTATATCAATGTACATGTTCGTGAGATGCAATATCAAATAATAGGTGAAATAACATTTAACATATAGTATATACAAAATAAAATTCAATGAAATGAGTTATTATTAACAAAGTATACATATAACACAAATAAAGACACGATATTTAATAGTAATTCTTGAAATAGTATTTGCTATACAATATAAAACATTATAATATTTATAAAAGAATAACAATTATATATAAAATACATTGAGTTTTTCTTTAAAAAAAAGAATAAAATATGTGAAAGATTTTATAAAATAACACATAATGTAACAACATTATTTTTAAATAAAATAATACATAATAAATAAATAGTTAATAGTTATATATATATAGTATGAGTTAAAAAAGAGTTTAATTTACAAATCTTAAAATTTGAAATAGTATAATGAATAATATAAACATAAATAATATAGTCTATAATGTATGATACACGTAACATATGTAGGAAAAAAATAAGTAATAGAAATAGAATAAACGCTAAAAATAACTTAGAAATATAATAGACATAATATAAAATAATGAGAATTTATATGTAAAAAATAATATGTATAAATAATATAATAATATAAGTAAAAATAAAATAATGATATAAAATAATAATCTGTTAAAAATAATAGATAACATAAATAATTATATGGTAAAATGATCTTAATATATATATAGTATGAAAAATATAAAATAGTATATGGAATATATATATATAATAATAATAAATATATAAGGGCTAGATTTAAAGTTTAGTAAAGTTATTGGGCGAATTTAAGAGAAATAAACTGAATTAAGGTTTCAATTGAAACGTGCGTAAAGCAAAAGGACTCATTGGGCAAATTGCCCCATTCCCAAAATGGCTGCGTTTTAATCTTGGACTTATAGCAGTTGCTGTAGGGACTTTGAAACCGTTTATATTCGTTCTACTGTATTTGTATCTGTTTTTTATTTTTTCTCTCCGTAATCGTTACAAGGGTTACAAAGGCTCTTTATAGCCTGCTGATTTGTTACATTTTTGGAAATAAGTCTGTTTCTTTCCATATTTTGCTGCTGCTTGTTCTTTCTTTCCTTGCAGGTGTCCCAAAGATCCTGGTGACGGAGGGGTTGCTGGCGTTGATGGAGGGCTGAAGTCTGGTGCCGAGGCGCTGATTACGGAAGTTGGATAGACGCGTCTGGAATCTTCTGCTGCGCGAGAAGAAAGAGGGCAGAAACCCTAGGGTTTCCTGCCCGGGGCTGCAACTGTTTGGGCCAATCGGGCCTCAGGGAATTTTGGGTTTGTAACGGGTAGAGGCATTTTGGGCTAAGTAGTTTAATTGGGTCTCGGGTGTTTGTGGGTCTGCTGGGTAGCTTAGGCCTGATTGGGTTATAAGTGTAACGGGCTTAGCTGAATTATTTTGGTTTTGGGCTCATGATTTGGGCTTTTGTAACCTGGACTGTCAAATAAATAAACATTTATTTATTTTTAATTTTGGGTTTTGGGTTTCAAGGCCCGGACGAATTTGGGCTCTTACATAATACATATAGGTCCATAAATTTACAAAGTCATCGACAAACTAGTAGAAATTTGTGCAAACACGTGACTACGACTTACAAGTAATGGACACGCTAGACTATGATTGTCTCAATCACTTGTTCCAAATAATTGATAACATGTTGCATATTACAAATATTCTATTTTAGACTTGTAAATTACCTCTATTCCTTGGGATGATTAATTTAGTTGACTATTACAATATGCCCGCTCGCTACGCTTCCTAAAATCGAATTGGATTTTAAAATATAATGTCAATGTTGTTATACTTTCATAATTTATACACGTGTCAGTACAGTAAACCATTACAATCAATTTATTTACTTCTTGTCATCAAGTCTTTTTACTTAGATATCTTTTTAGGCTAAATCACTCGATCTTCCTCAAAGGTGGCCTTGACCACCCGCTCAACAAGTTGCCTCATCAGACACTAAGTTTTTAGGTGCAAACATATTTCTAAGTGTGAACACGTTTTTAACGACAAGTGAAGACCACGACGTCCGCTCCTCATGTACATTGTGCCAATACATCCATTGTGTAACATTCTTAACTCGGAGTTAGGTACAGTGATGGATCGGATTAGTAATTAGTGTAGAATTCTTGAAATAGAACAAATAGGAATTTTGAGTATTAAATTAAAAAGTAATAAGAGCTGATAGGAAATTAGAAAACATTCTTTAGATAAGAAATATTTAAATAGAAGCATTGGCTAAATTGTAGGAGTATAAATATCATTGTGGCAAGAGTAGGACATTAAGAAGTTATGTGAATATATAGAAAAGATGGCAAATCAAGGAAGGATTAATAGGAAATTTACTTAGTAAAAATATGAGCCATCTATGAGATTATTAAAGATGACGAGCGATAAAATGATAATTAACCAAGTAGATATTTTTTTTAGACATAATGATTAGAGCTAAAGTGAAATGATGGCTGGCTAGAGGACTTATTAGCAATTTAACCATTTTTAATTTAAAATTATGTGATATTTTTGAAGAATAGTTTAGAAAAGATGAGAAAAAGATTATGGCATCATCTTTCTTATTCAAGAAGCCACTGTCACTCTCATCTCATCTCTTCCAAACTTTTGTTTTTATCCCAAACATGCCCTTCCACCATTGTTGAGCAAAATCAAGCTCAATACCTTCCATTTCTTTGATGTTTCTTATGTAAAAACTCTAGATAAATCTAGTAGATACCTTAATTTTTTTAGAAGAGCTTTCATAGAGGAGTTGAAGGAGAGAGAAAGCTAGGGTTTAGTGGTAATCTCAAGTATTTAAGGTAAGAGATGGTGAAATCTTCATGTTATACATGTTTATTTTCATTAACTAGCATAGAAAAGTTATATGATTTTAGTTTTAACTTACTAGTAATATATGTTTTATATGAAATTGAAAAAAAAAAAGAAAAGAAGGGAGAATATAAAATTGAAGGAAAATGAAAGGAGGAGGCCAAGGAGTGAAAGACGAAGAAAATAAATCATCTGAACCATTTTGTTGTAAGTACTACAAGGAATTTCAATCTATTTTTTAAAATATTCTTATCATAATATGTTAGTTACCTAGGGTAGTTAAGTAAATATTATTATGTTAAATAAAAGGACTAAGTTATGAAATTATGAAATATGTTAAGAACATAAAATGATATACTTGGTTGAATGATGAAAATATATGTTGAGAAAAATAAAAGTGTGTGGTAAGAGCATTATACTTGTGATTTATGAAATGGGAACTCAATTGTGGATGGTGGAAAATGTGAAATATTTTTTGAAATACTTATATAAAGTATATAAACGTATGAAATTTAGCTTTTATGCACAAGTAGACATAATTAGAACTATTATAATATTAGTGGCATACCATTAAGGATCTCTATATAAAGTATATAAACGTATGAAATTTAGCTCTATGTTTCTAAGCATATTAGTGCTCTCTGTATTAGCACATCAGTGCTCTCTGTTTACTTGTGCATATAGTTGCACCTTTGTACTTGATCTATATATCCTGAATTGTTTTAAATAGCCTACTATGGGCAAAATGTGTAGAATGTTGTAATATGAATATTTAAGGTATCAAGGTAAGTATAAAGACCACCCAAAGTAAATAAATATGATGAAATGAATGTTTAGTTATATTGAAGTTCATGTGTGAGTATATGATGTATTTTAGTAACATTTTAAACATATGTTGCATTCATTTATTTTTGTAGTGCTTACTAAGCTTTCACAGACTTAATACATTTATTTCAACGCATAGGTACAAATAAACTTGAAGAGCTAGAGTTGAGCTAGGAGATCTCTCATCTCATCACATCTCCAAGAGCTACAAGAGTAGGTATATATTTTGGGTTAAAATGGCATATACATAGGTAGACCAAATGTCTTTCCAAATGTTAGGGACTAAAATGCAAACTCTTAAAATTTTATCTATTTTGGTTCTATATGAAATGAATTATTGATAGCCATATGTATGCCTGCAATTGTGGTTTGATAATGTGGTAATTTGGTTGAATTGGAGTTGTTTTAAATTGCTTTAAGGCACTCTGAAATGGTTTTAAGTGTTGAAAAGGATCCAAAACTTTCTAGGGGACTTTTAGCAAAATTTTCAACTGATTTTTACCAAAATTTACCCAAAGTATCGATACCAAGGGTATAGGTATCTGTATTTGGGCCTTGAACTCAAAATTTTCAAAACAGAATGTGATTATGGTATCGATATCACCTTTGGTATCGATTCCAAAGGCAAGGTATCGATATTTTCATCAAAATTTAAAATTTTTGGAGTTCCAGAATACTATTTTGGTATCAATACTATTTAAAGGTATAGATATCTTTCATAAGGTATTGATACCTTGTGTTTAAATATCGATACTTGACCCCTGTTTTGAGTAAAAATAATTTTAAAATCATTTCTAAATGTAATAGAACATCCATTAATGACGCCATATGTTTATAGTAATAAATATTGGGTTAAATAAGTTAAAATAGTATGGGTAAATGTTTAAATTACATAGTGTCTAGTCAAAATCTTTTTGGCACCAAATGTAATAATCTTATACCAGGTTCCTACGTCAGATTGGATATAGGGGTGCTACATTGTAACACCCTAAACTCGTATCTGTCGCCAAACTAGGGTTACAAAATATTATCAACCAATCAAACCATTTAACAAACAATTCATAAGTAATCATAAGCATATTCTAATTCAATCATTAAAATGCGAATTGTCCCTAAATATAGCTTTAAAGTTCCTCTAAAAACATTTTGGGACTAATAGAAATCATTTGAAAAGTTAAAGAAGAATTTGCAATTTTTTTTATTACAGGGTTTACACGGCCACGTGGGCATTCGAAGTAGGGACACACGGTCGTGTCCTAACCCGTGTTCGTGCCCATGTAACTCACTGGCTTGGGTCACACGGCCAAGCCACGCGCCCGTGTGCCAGGTTGTGTACCCTTCGAAATGACCTTGCACACCCATGTGCTAGCCCGTGTGTCTAGCCATGTGGATCTAAAATGTGTCAAAATCACTCAATTTAGCCTAACATAAAGCTACTTAAGACATCAAGCTTTAAGTTTCATACACATATCAAGCCTTTGGTCAAAACGCATACTAACATTTAGCTTCAAACATCAACATATACTTATAACTCAATTTACATCACATTCACAAAACAACTAACAACCAAATACATCCTAGGTACATGTCATTACAAAATTAAACATCACCACACTTGAGATCGGGATTGTTGTTGTTGGATACTGAGTCGGCAATCAAAATAGAGTACCTATGTAATGGCCTCAATTTAAGGTTATCGGAACAGTGGTTTCGTAACCACAAATTTGATTTAAAGAGAAATTTATTTTAATATTTTTTCATGAATATTGATATGATAGGAAAATCGTATGAAAATATCGATAGAAAAATTTTACCGATTTAGTAGTTAATTAAAAAAAGAAATTATTGAAGAAATTGGGTAAAAACAAGGTATCGAGACCTCGATCTCGTAAAACTAAGTCGAAATTATTTTTATAAATATTTATGAAATGTTAGTAATATGGTATTAAAATTTCGTTAGGAAATTTTAATGTTTGGGTAGTCAATTAAATGAAAAGGACTAAATTGGAAAATGTGTAAAAGTGGCTGGGATGATTAAATAGCTTAAGTATCTAATGAGAAAGGATTTAAAAGGAATTAGACCCAAATTTTATTTGGGTTGGACAGCAAGGACATGAAATCAGCAAGAAAATGGATGATTTAAGGGCAAAACTGGAATATTGCATAATTAACTAAATAAAATTAGGACTAATATGGAAATATCTAGTTTTCTTGTGATTTCTCTTCATTCTCTTCAGCCAAAATGCCATAGGAGGGGTTCCTTAAGCTGGTATTTCATAATTTTTGCACCAAGTGAGTTAATTCTTGCTTTTTCTTGTAATTTTTGTGTTTTTAAGACTTTTACAATTAGATCCCACTATTAAATTCATTAGTTTTTTATTTCATGGATGAAATTGAAAGTCACCATGGTTGATTTCTGTAGTTTTATGATGAAATAGGATGAAATTTAAGCTTTAATTTGTTTATGAGATGATTTTATTAGGTAATTTCAATAGAAATTGATTTTTAGGACCTAATTGTGAAAAAGTTTAGAATTAAAGTCTAGTGCTGAAATTTTGATTCCCAAATGTTATAAAGTAGTTTAAAGTGATAAAATAAAGTGTTAATTGAGAAAAATCAGCTCAATTGAGAGGTTAATTGAGCAGGGACGAAATTATCATTTATTAAAAGCTTAGGGGAAAATAGTAATAAACATCTTTCACTAAAACAGTTTTGGACAGCAGCAGTAGGCTAACTTTAAAAAATCACAATAAATTTTGGAAATCGAATTAGAGGATTAAAAAAATATAGAATTAAAGCTTATTGAGTCTAGTTTATCATAGAAGAAACGGTGTAAGAAATGGAATTATAAATCATGAGATATAATAAATTTTGTGAGGCAAGGTTAAAATGAATTTGGGTTCCCCTGTTTTGATTTTGGAAAATCATTAAAAATTAAATAAAAATAATTAGGGGTTAAAATTTACAAATTTAAATTATTAATGAGTCTATTTTCAATAAAAATAAACGGAAACATCATCCAAATTTTGTACTAAGAGATAATTAATTTTTAGCAAAGAAAGGTCGAAGCTGTCAGACAGCATAACAAGGGTAAGTTTGAAGATTTTACTGTACTTATTGGCTGAACCAAAAATTCTTAACCATTTATGGTAGAAAGGTATTTGAGTCTAGTTTCAGAAACATCAAGCGGTTTTTAATTTGGAATTCTGTATCTTAAGATATAAATAATTTAGTGACTACGACTCAAGTAGACAACTTTGAATGAACTATAAATAATAGTGGAATTATAGAGAATGTTACATATGAACATGAAATGTATTAAATTGATGATTAAATTTATTTATTTAGATCCAGAAAATTCAAATACGAAGCTAGATCAAGGAAAGGAAAAAGTTTGGGATTAGTAGATTTTTGTATACGAACAAGTATCGAGGTAAGTTCGTATAACTTGAATTATATTTTTAAATGCTTGAAATGTATGTTATTGATGTGAATATGATTTGAAGGTTCATTGTATGAAAATTGATGAAACATTGATATATTTGATAAAAAAGGGAAGAAATCTCGGTTGAATGAAAGGAAAATTCGATGGATCTCTGAAAAGGAAAATTCGATGGATCTCTGAAAAAGAATTGACGGTAAAAAGGATCTAGCCGAGACAGGTGATCCTATCCTGATATAGCCCTCCCAAAGAATATGTGTAAAATGGATTTAGCCCGGACGGGTAATCCGAATTAGGGTCTGAATTTAGTCTGAACTGGTAATTCAGATCCAAGCTCATTAGAGTAATTGTCGTTGTGAGATTTTTAGCTTTGAATCGTAATCCCGACAATACTCTATGAGTTTATATTACAGGGGATTTAGCTTGGACTGGTAATCCCGCTATAAGGATGAGGTTCACGGGAGTGTGCTCTCTGAAATGGAAATGTGCGCACATGAATATGAATTGACGGACCCGGAATTGTACACTAAAAGTGTACCTCTGAAAATCCATGGAAATTCTTAAAAATTCAACAGGATAAATATGGGAAATAATAAGGGTAATAGAAAACATGGAATTGATGAGCTTATCAATCATTAATCTTTGTATTGAACTCATATGATGCTATTTGATTAATGTTTTAGTTGAGTTTGTGTGTGATAGGTAAATGGTAAATTGAATGGATGTATGAATATTTATTGTATTGTACTGAAAATATTAGGTAAGTATAATTCTTGTTACATGGGTTTACTAAGCACAACGTGCTTACCCTATTTTTTCCCCCTGTTTTGTAGTACTAAGAGCTCGGAGGTCAGATTGGGTCAGAGACGCATCACCCTATCAACCTCAACATTTTGGTATATCAAGAAACTTTATTTTGGAAATCAATGGCATTTATAAGTTAATAAAGTAAATGCTAATGTGAAATGAATGTAAAGTTAGCCATTGGTATGGCTAACAAATCCTGGTTTTGGTATGTGATGAGGTTCTTTTATGGATATGCATGAATCTATCTTGAAAATATGTGGAACTGGATTGGTCTCGGTTTAAAATTGCAGGGAAGGTTAGATATCTATAAAGGGGTTATATTGAGTTCATAAAAAAAATTTGGGTTTTGCGAAAAATTTGCTATGATTTTGATTTAATTTCTATTTGGTCCCGATGTATGTTTTGGGCTCCGAAGGCCCATCTAAGGGACATCATAACATATTTCGGTAAACGAATAATATTTAACTTGTAATAACGGAAAAAATTAATACGATAAACTCTGGTAATGCCTCGTATCCTATTCCGGCGACGAATACGGGTAGGGGTTGTTACATTTGTTAGTATCAGAGCCACAATTTAGTCGGTTCTCAGACTAACGTAGCAAATACGGGATTAGCTATACATGCCATTTAAATTATTATTGATAGTGTGATATCTCTTAACCATTTAAATGTATTTTTTATAGTAAATGCCTACCGACCGGCTCAATTCGAGGAAGCTGGGAGTCATGATCTGACCCCAGAAAGGGAACAAAGAGAAGTTGAAGCTACAAGTAGTAGAAGGTCCGAGACAGGGGACCAAAGTGAAGAGGCTAAAATGGCTTTCTTTCAAATGATGAATGAATGATTTAATCAATATGTGAGAACTAACCCTGTAATGCAGCAAGCTCAAGCTCCCCCTCCTCCTCCTCCTCCACTGGTTCTTGAGATTTCATAGGGTACAAGTATCGAATCTATCAGAAAAGAGAAAGCTCCGGTTAATAAAATCAAAAAATATGGGGCAGAAGAAATCAGAACTGCAGTTGATGATTCCGAACAGGCTTAGTTTTGGTTAAAAAATACTACTCGGGTTTTGGAGAAATTATCATGCACACCAGAAGAATGTTTCAAATGTGTCGTCTCACTGCTAAAAGACACAGCTTATCATTGATGGAACACTAAAGCTTCAGTAGTTCCGAAAGAAAAGATTACCTGGGAGTTCTTTCAGAACAAATTTAAAAAGAAATATATCAGCCAGAGGTTTCTTGATCAGCAAAGAAAAGAATTTCTTGAGCTCAAATAGGGCAACAGATTGGTATCTGAGTATGAAAGAGAATTTGTTCGGTTGAGTAAATATGCTCGGGAATGGGTACAATCAGAAGCCGAGATGTGCAAACAGTTTGAAGAGGGACTGAATGAATATATCAAGTTACTGATTGGAATACTTGAAATCCGGGAGTTTGCTACACTGGCTGAGCGAGCTTATAAAGTAGAGGAATTGAGTAAAAAGAAGAAACAAGCTAAAAAGGAAGCTCGGGTTTTTAGCAAAAGACTGATGGGAAAATTTAAGTCATATTCTGTTACAAAGAAATTAAAGAAGTACTCTGATCAATCTACTTTTATGACGGGCTATTTTGGAAAGGAACAGGGCTTTCAACTCACTAAACTAATATCTCTTATTCCGTCTGTGACTAGTATGGTAGTGTCGGTAGTCCTAAGCCGAGGTGTCAGTACTGTAGTAAAGCTCATTTTAGAGAATGCCGGTTGAAAAGTGGGGCTTGTTACCAATGCAGTTCATTTGATCATTTCCTCAGAGATTGTCCAAAAATGGGTAAAAAGAAGCTGAACAGACATCGAAGCCGAGTAATCCAGTTTCGAGGGGTAGACCACCTCGACCATCCTGTAATGTCAGTGGTAGCCGATGAGCTACGAAAGATACTGCAGGCAGGCCTAAGGCACGAGTACCTGTTTGGACATATGCCATTCGTGCCAAAGAAGATTCCTCAGCACCCAATGTTATTATTGGTACATTTTTTTTACTTGACACTGATGTTACTGCATTAATTGATCTCGGTTCTATGCATTCATATATATGTATAAAGCTTGCCTGTGTTAAAGATTTATCTATTGAACCTATAAAATTTGTGGTTAAAGTCTCGAACCCTCTGGGCCAATCTGTTTTGGTGGGTACAATTTGTAAAAATTGTCTACTAATGGTAAGAGGTTATTGTTTCCCGGCTGATTTGATGTTACTGCCATTTGATGAATTTGACATGATATTAGGCATGGATTGGCTAACCCAGCATGATGCAGTAGTAAATTGTAGACAGAAATATATTGTGCTAAAATGTCAGAATAGCGAGTTGCTCCGGGTTAAATCTGATCAGACAGAGGGATTATCTGATGTGATTTCAGTTATGGCAATACAGAGGTATGTCAAAAAAGGGTATGATGCTTACTTGGCTTATGAACTCGGCACCAAGGTATTTGTGTTAAAGATACAGGCAGTGCTAGTGGTATGTGAATTTTCCGATGTGTTTCCACAAGAATTACCAGAGTTGCCACGAGAAAGAGAAGTGGAATTTTCTATAGATTTGATTCCGGGAACTACTCCGATTCCCATAGCTCCGTAACGAATGGCTCCTACAGAATTAAAGGAGTTAAGGACATAGTTACAAGAACTTGTTGATAAGGGTTTTGTTCGACCGAGTCATTCACCTTGAGGTGCTCTGATTTTGTTTGTGAAAAAGAAAGACGGGTCTTTGAGACTGTGTATCGACTACTGGCAGCTTGATAAAGTAACCATAAAAATAAGCACCTGTTACCCCTGATTGATGATTTATTTGATCAGTTGAAAGGTGCTACAGTATTTTCAAAGATTAATCTTCGATCGGGTTATTATCACCACGGTAAAGGAGTCGATGAAAGCAAAGATAGCCTTCGAGAACTGTGCACGGCGTTATGAGTTTCTGGTTATGCTGTTTGGGCTAACTAATGTACCTACAGTATTCATGGATTTGATAAACTGGATATTCAGGCCGTACTTAGACAGATTTGTGGTAGTATTCATTGATGATATGAAAAAGAACATGCAGAACATTTGAGAATTGTGTTGCAAATTCTACGAGAGAAGCAGCTATATGCTAAATTCAGTAAATGTGAATTTTGGCTTTGAGAAGTAGGTTTTCTTGGACATATTGTATCCGCCGAAGGCATCAAGGTAGATCCGAGAAAAATCTCAGCTATTGTCAATTGGAGTCCACCGAAGAATGTATCCGAAGTTAGAAGTTTCTTGGGCTTAGTTGGTTATTATCAGAGATTTGTACAGGGGTTCTTTATGATAACTTATCCGATGACTCGATTATTACAGAAAGATGTAAAATTCGAATGGACTGATAAATGTCACCAGAGTTTTGACCGATTGAAAGATCTACTAACGAAAGCACCTGTACTAGTGCACCCTAAACCGGGTAAGGAATTTGTTATTTACAGTAATACTTCATTAAATGGTTTAGGTTGTGTCTTGATGCAAGACGGTAAAGTTATAGCCTATGTTTCAAGGCAACTTAAACCACATGAAAGAAATTACATAGTACATGATCTTGAATTAGCTGCTATTGTATATGCGTTGAAGATATGACGGCATTACTTGACGGTAAAAAGGGCTATATCAGGATAGGATCACCCGTCCGGACTAGATTCTTTTTACCGTCAATTCATTTTCAGAGATTTATCGAATTTTCCTTTCATTCAACCATATCTTAAGCCATTTGACATTTCTCACCATATATTTTCTGTTTCAGATAATAACCCAATCGGAGATCAATCTTTGAAAACACTATAACACCATTTAGCTGATCAAATAAATCATCAATCCGGGGTAAAGGGTACTTATTTTTTATGGTTGCTTTATTAACCTGCCGGTAGTTGATACACAGTCTCAAAGACCCGTCTTTCTTTTTCACAAACAAAACTGGAGCACTCCAAGATGAATGACTCGATCGAACAAAACCCTTATCAACAAGTTCCTGTAACTGTGTCTTTAACTCATTTAATTCTGTAGGAGTCATCCAGTACGGAGCTATGGAAATCGGAGTAGTTCCCGGAATCAAATCTATAGAAAATTTCACTTCTCTTTTTGGTGGCAACCCTAGTAATTCCTCCGGAAACACATCAGAAAATTCATATAACACTAGCACTGCCTGTATCTTTAACTCAGATACCTTGGTGTCGAGTACATAAGCCAAGTAAGCATCATACCCTTTTTTGACATACCTCTGTGCTGCCATCAAAGAAATCACATCAGATAACCCCTTTGTCTGATCGGATTTAACCCGGAGCAACTCGCCATTCTGACATTTTAGCACAATATATTTATGTCTACAATTTATTACTGCATCATGTTGGGTTAGCCAATCCATGCCCAATATCAAGTCAAATTCATCAAATGACAGTAACATCAAATCAGCCAGGAAATAATAACTTCTTACCATCAGTAGACAATTTTTACAAAATTTATCGACCAAAACAGATTGGCCGAGGGGGTTCGAGACTTTAGCCACAAATTTAATAGGTTCAATAGATAAATCTTTAACACATGCAAGCTTTACGCATATATATAAATGCGTAGAACAGGGATCAATTAATGCAGTAATATCAGTGTCAAGTAAAGAAAATGTACCAGTAATAACATCGGGTGCTGAGGTATCTTCTCTAGCATGAATGGCATATGTCCTAGCAGGTGCCCGTGCCTCAGGCCTGCCTACAGTATCTTTCGTAGCTCCTCGGCTACCACTGACATTATCGGATGGTCGAGGTGGTCTACTCCTTGAAACTAGATTACTTTGCTTCGATGTCTGTTCAGCTTCTTTTTCACCCCTTTTTGGACAATCTCTGAGGAAATGATCAAATGAACCGCATCGGTAACAACCCTCACTTTTTAGCTGGCATTCTCCAAAATAAGCTTTATTACAGTACTGGCATCTCGACTTAAGACTACCGACACTATCCATACTAGTCACAGACGGAATGGGAGATCTCGGGTTAGTGCGTTGGAAGCCCCGTTCCTTTCTAAAATATCCCGTCATAAAAGCAGATCGATCAGAGTACTCCTTTAATTTCTTTGTAACAGAAAATAACTGAAATTTTCCCATCGATCTTTTGCTGAAAACCCGAGCTTCCCTTTCAGCTTGTTTCTTCTCTTTACTCAATTCCCCTGCTTTATAAGATCGCTCAGCCAATGTAGCAAACTCTCAGATTTCAAGTATTCCAATCAGTAACTTGATATCTTTATTCAGTCCCTTTTCAAACTGCTTGCACATCTCGGCTTCTGATTGTACCCATTCCCGAGCATATTTACTCAACCAAACAAATTCTCTTTCATACTTAGATACCGACCTGTTGCCCTGTTTCAGCTCAAGAAATTCTTTTCTTTTTTGATCAAGAAACCTCTGGCTGATATATTTCTTTTTAAATTTATTCTGAAAGAACTCCCAAGTAATCTCTTCTTTCGGAATTATCGAAGCTTTAGTGTTCAACCAATAATAAGCTATGTCTTTTAGCAGTGAGACGGCACATTTCAGACATTTTTCTGGTATGCATGACAATTCCTCCAAAACCCGAGTAATATTTTCTAACCAAAACTCAGCCCGTTCGGGATCATCATCAACTGCACCTCTAAATTCTTCTGCCCTATATTTTCTGATTTTTTCAACCGGAGCTTTCCCTTTTCTGATAGATTCGATACCTGTACCCTGTGGAATCTCAGGAACTGGTAGAGGAGGAGGAGGGGGGAGCTTGAGCTTGCTGCATTACAGGGTTAGTTCTCACATATTGATTAAACTATTCATTCATCATTTGAAAGAAAGCCATTTTAGCCTCTTCACTTTAGTCCCTTGTCTCGGACCTTCTACTACTAATAGCTTCAACTTCTCTTTGTTCCCTTTCCGGGGATGGAGCATGACTCCCGGCTTTCTCGAATTGAGCTCGACCGACAGACATTTACTATAAAAAAACACACATTTAAATGGTTAGGAGATATTACATTATCAATAATAATTTAAATGGCATTTATAGCTAATCCTGTATTTGCCACGTTGGTCCGAGAACCAGCTAAATCGTGGCTCTGATACCAATAAATGTAACAACCCCTACCCGTATTCGTCGCCAGAATAGGGTACGAGGCATTACCGAAGTTTACCTTATTATTTTTTTTGTTATTACGAGTTAAATACTATTTATTTACTGAAATATGTTATAACACCCCTTAGATGCACCTCCAAAGCCCAAAACATAGGGAATTTTTTGCAAAACCCTAATTTTTTTTTATGAACTCAATATAACCCCTTTATAGGTATCTAACCTTCCCAGTAATTTTAAACCGAGACCAATCCAATTCAACATATTTTCAAGATAGATTCATGCATATCCATAAGATAACTTCATCACATACCAAAATTAGGATTTGTTAGCTATACCAATGGCTAACTTTACATTCATTTCACATTAACATTTATTTTATTAACTTATACATGCCATTGATTTCCAAAATAAAGTTTCTTGATATACCAAAATGTTGAGGTTGATAGTGTGATGTATCTCCGACCCAATCCGACCTCCGAGCTCTTAGTACTACAAAACAGAGAAAAAGGAAATAGGGTAAGCACGTTGTGCTTAGTAAGCCCATGTAACAAGAATTATACTTACCTAATATTTTCAATACGATACAATAAATATTCATACATCCATTCAATTTATCATTTACCTATCACACACAAACTCAACAAAAACATTAATCAAATAGCATTATATGAGTTCAATATAAATATTAATGATTGATGAGCTCATCAATTCCATGTTTTCTATTACCTTTATTATTTCCCATATTTATCCCATTGAATTTCTCGGAATTTTCATGGATTTTCAGAGGTACACTTTTAGTGTACAATTCCGGGTCCGTTAATTCATATTCATGTGCGCACATTTCCATTTCAGAGAGCACACTCTCGCGAGCCTCATCCTTACAGCAGGATTACCAGTCCAAGCTAAATCCCCTGTAATATAAACTCATAGAGTATTGTCAGGATTACCAGTGTAGGTTAAATCCCCTGCAACGACAATTACTCTAATGAGCTTGGATTTGAATTACCAGTCCAATCTAAATTCAAACTATAATTCGGATTACCCGTCCGGGCTAAATCTATTTTACACATATTCTTCGGGAGGGCTATATCAGGATAGGATCACCCGTCCGGGTAAATCATTTTTACCGTCAATTCCTTTTTAGAGATACATCGAATTTTCCTTTCATTCAACCGAGATTTCTTCCCCTTTTTATCAAATATATCAATGTTTCATCAATTTTCATATAATGAACCTTCAAATCATATTTACATTAATAACATACATTTTAAGCATTTAAGAATATAATTCAAGCTATACGAACTTACCTCGATACTTGTTCGTAAACAAAAATCTATTAATCCCGAACTTTTTCCTTTCCTCGATCTAGCTTCTTATTTGAATTTTCTGGCTCTAAATAAATAAATTTAATCATCAATTTAATACATTTTATGTTCATATGTAACATTCTCTATAATTGCACTATTATTTATAGTTCATTCAAAATTGTCTACTTGAGTCGTAGTCACTAAATTATTTATATCTCAAGCTACGGAATTCCAAATTAAAAACCGCTTGATGTTTCTGAAACTAGACTCAAATACCTTTCTACCATAAAAGGTTAAGAATTTTTGGTTCAGCCAATAAGTACAGTAAAATCTTCAAACTTACCCCTATTCTGTTGTCTGACAGCTTCGACCTTTCTTTGCTAAAAATTAATTATCTCTTAATAAAAAATTTGGATGATGTTTTCGTTTGTTTCTATTGAAAATAGGCTCATTAATAATTTAAAAATGTAAATTTTAACCCCTAATTATTTTTAACCAATTTTTGATGATTTTTCAAATTCAGAACAAGGGAATCCGAATTCATTCTGACCTTGTCTCACAAAATTTATTATATCTCATGATTTACAATTCCATTTCTTACACCATTTCTTCAATGAGAAACTAGACTCAATAAGCTTTAATTCCATATTTTTTTCGTCCTCTAATTCGATTTCTAAAATTTATGGTGATTTTTTAAAATTAGCCTACTGCTACTGTCTAAAACTGTTTTAGAGCAAGATGTTTATTATCATTTTTTCCCTAAACTTTTAATAAATGATAATTTCGTCTCAATTAACCTCTCAATTGAGATGATTTTTCTCAATTAACACTTTATTCTATCACTTTAAACTACTTTATAACTTTTGGGTTTATAACTTTTGGGAATCATAATTTCAGCATTAGACTTTAATTCTAAACTTTTTCACAATTAGGTCCTAAAAATCAATTTCTATTGAAATTACCTAATAAAATCATCTCATAAACAAATGAAAGCTTAAATTTCATGCTATTTCATCATAAACTTACAGCACTCAACCATGGTGACTTTCAATTTCATCCATGAAATCAAAAACTAATGAATCTAATAGTAGGACCTAGTTGTAAAAGTCTTAAAAATATAAAAATTACAAGAAAAATGCAAGAATTAACTCACTTGGTGAAAAAATTATGAAATACCAGCTTAAAGAACCCCTCCTATGGCGTTTTGGCTGATGAGAATGAAGAGAAATCACAAGAAATCTAAATATTTCCATATTAGTACTAATTTTATTTAGTTAATTATGCAATATTCCAATTGTGCCCTTAAATCATCCATTTTCTTGCTGATTTCATGGCCTTACCGTCCAACCCAAATAAACTTTGGGTCTAATTCCTTTTAAATCCTTTCTCATTAGACACTTAAGCTATTTAATCATCCTAGCCACTTTTACACCTTTTTCAATTTAGTCCTTTTTATTTAATTGACTACTCAAACATTAAAATTTTCTAACGAAATTTTAATAACACATTATTAACATTTCATAAATATTTATAAAAATATTTCTGACTTGGTTTTATGAGATCAAGGTTTCGATACCTTGTTTTTACCCAATTTCTTCAATAATTTCTTTTTCTAACTAACCAATAAATCGGTAAAATTTTTCTCTTTAAATCAAATTTGTGGTTTCGAAACCACTGTTCCGATAACGTTGAATTTAGGCCATTACATTCACAAGTATTCACCTTTAGTTAGTTTGAACATATGTTTCAATTCACATCACTTGCTATATTAATAGTTTTGCATAGATCAATCAACAATTTGTTAGAATTTTAAATAGTATCTAACATAAAATTAGAACCGTAAACCAGGATCTATCATGTCAAATCATCAAGAATAAGTTAACAACAAAACTAGATGCGGAAGCGTACCTGAATCCATGGATTCCTTGAAACTTTCTGGAACTTGAGGATTTGATCTTCCAAATTAGCACACAAGAAATTCAGAGAATATATGCTCTCTCTTTCCTAATGATGGGATATTAGAAAAGATATCTTGTATATAATTTGGGGACCATAACCCTAATATTTATAACCTTAGCATATTAGTTCTAATCAAATTCTAATTAGCCCATCATTAATTAGAATTTGATTAGAATAGTATCTATACATATTTGACCCATACTTTATTTATTTAATAATTAAAAGCCCAATAAAATTCTAACCAAATTAGATCACTTTTAATTTAGGCTAACCTATCATGATAGTAAATAATAACATGTAATTATCCTTATTATATATGTGATGTCCAAATTTTCAAACAATCTCCCACTTGGACCACATATATATACTAATTACTTTATAATTACACGTCATTATATAACCTTATGAACTCAAAATTTTTACTATCATATCCAAAAGGCATTCCGTACAATCTCATCCATTAATTATGTTAACATAGAACCAATGCGACTTTCGTTACAAATATCGTAACTAAATCCATCCATGATCACGTGTATTAACACAACCAAATGACATAGATCAAGTATGGATGTGTAGCATGGAAATTACATGCAATATGATCTAAACATATCTATTTCCAACTGGTCCTCCTTAGTGAGATCAAATCTTACCAAAACCAGAGTGTGAATAAACCAAATAAACTTTATTTCTACAGAAAATAAACTTATTATCTTTAAACCAAAATAACTGAAAATGTGTCTATAACATAAAAGCATTTAAAAATACAAACTCCCACTAAAACCAAATATCCTTTAAATGACATTACACCCATATGAGCAATGTGCTCTTATAAAACCTTAGGTGTAGTTCCTTAGTAAGCGGATCCGCAATCATGGAGTTTGTCCTAATATGCTTTATAAGCACTTAAACTACTCTGAACTTTTACTTTAACAACCAGAAACTTAAAGTCTATGTGTTTTGACTTTAATGTGTTCCTGTTGCTATTGGAATAAAAAATTGCAATTTGTTTTCACAACTTGCACCTTAGTGACAAAATCTTGTATCCATATTCCATCAAAATCGGAGTCTATATACCTGATGATCTCTAACTGATTAGACCTCCAATATGTGAGCATGTAATCTTTTGTTCTCTGAAAATACCTTATAACCCTCTTGGATGCCATCTAATGGTCCAAACTAGGGTTGCTTAAAATATCTGCCTAAAATATCTGCCTAACATCCCAATGTGTATACAAGATTCCAATGTATACAAACTTGAACATACATTAGACTTTCCACTGCTAAAATGTAAAAAATCTAATGCATTTTTGTAATCTCAATATCATTCTTAGGGCATTGATTAAGGCTATACTTATTATTGACAAGCAGTATGTCATTAACATATAAAACCAAATATAAAACTTTAACATATAAAACCAAATATAAAACTTTACTTCCACTAAACTTATGGTATAAATGATTATCAAAGAAAAATTCATCTCTAAACCGAATGAGATAATCATTTGGTAAATTTTAATAATATTATTGACGAGAAGTCTACTTAAGCCCATAGATGAAGTTCTTTAATTTGCAAATCATTACTTTTGTATCATCGGACACAAAAAGTTTTCTAATTGCACCATATAAATGTATGATCAATGTTACCATTGAGAAACCATTAACTTAATATTCATCTAATGTAGCTTAAGGTCAAAATATTTCACTAAAGCCATTATAACCCTTTCTCTAGTGGACCTTTTTAATGATATTCATTCTTGAGGTTGTTGAGTTTGTTCTTCTGGAACAATTACCTCATCTTGAATAGGGAGTTTTTTAACATTGTCTTATTAAGGTTCTAGATTCACTTCTTAATCAATGATAGGTATGAGAACCTAAACATCATCAAAAGTGATAGTAGGAACTGAGTTAAAATTCAATTCCTCCTTAAAAACAATGTATCTAACATTATTTCTTCCTCCAAACTCAACATCCTAAAAGAATGTTGCAATTCTCATCTCAAAAAAATATTCCTAATTGTGGGATCGTAAAATTCATAGCCCTTAGATCGCTCAGTATTTCCTTGACTCTTATACTTTATAGACATCAGAGAAGTTAGAAATGATGTCATTTCAACCTTATCGTTTTTAGCAAAACGTTTCTCAATTTCGTCAAGGAAAACCTTGGCCTGAGTAATCTTTTCAGATTCTATGCCCTTAAAGGCTTCTAAAATGTTGTGCTTCATGATCATTAGACTCATGCAATTTGAACGATTTCACCTCTCAAAATCCCTTTTAACATAGGGGGTGCTTTCCGTAGTAAGAGGTGCAAATTGTTCTTCCCTTAGTGCAAGGTTTATGTCCATACAACCAAGCACTATAAGTAAGTGTCTTTTCCATTCCTTAAAATTAGTCTCATTAAGCATGGGTATAAAATTTATATTAGCAAATATTGTGGCAGTAGAATATGAATTAGTTGAATATAGAACAAAAAATAAATAAAAAACTCACATCAATATTCATAAGTAAACAATAAATTCAGGATAATGGCTAATCCCATCTCAAGATACCAAACACAACATTAATATCAAGTCTTTGGACATAATATTAACAAAAGAAGCTTGTACTCTTGTTGTAGTAATCAAACATTGACAATAAACTATGTCAAACAATAAATTAATCTTTGGACTAACTTATTGCTCACATAAAATACCTTATAATTGTCACTCATTTATCACCACAGATGTCGTTGTAATTCTGTCAAATATTAACTTACCTTTGGGTCAATTAATAAACGCATGAATCACAAAAACATATAATCATCTTAATATTTTAAATAAACTAATCTACACAAAAGAGGTCATTTTGGCGGCATTTTGTTTCAACTAATTTATTTAAAATATTAGACATCCTTAATTAAAAGCCAAAATCTGAATTTATTTGTTTCAAAATATTTACTTTAATTTCGTCTTTCAATCAAATTAAAAGATAATAATAAATATTTATATATATATATTTATCCCAAAACAACATACAATGATGTTGGTAAATATAATAATAGTTGAATAAATCATAAACTATAAACAACTTCACATAAGACTTCGAATTTAAACCAAAATAATTTGAATAAAGGTAAACCTCATCTTAAGATATCAGACACTCCATTAATATTTCATCTTTGGACAAAATATTAACTTGTAAGTGATATCTTGGTGTAGTAATCAAACATTGACAATAAGAACATGTCGAATAATAAATCTTTCTTTGGGCCAATTTATTACTCACATGTAAAACTGAATAACCGTCACATGTTTATCACCATAGTTGCACATGTAATATTATTAACATTCATTTGGGTCATTCAATATTAACATAACTTAAGTTACATGCACACAAACTTTTATATTTTAAAACAAAATAATTTATACAAAAGAATCACTTTGGTGACTTTTTGCTTCAATTAAGTTATTTTAAAATATATATAAACATACCAATATTCAAATTTAAATTTCCCCAATAGTTAAATGTCAAAACTATTTTTTTTTATTACTTTATAAACTCTGAAATAATCCAAAATAAGGTTGTCTTAATAATGCAATAAAAAACCGAAAACCTTAATTTTTGACTTTTTTTTTTGTTCCAAAACCGTATATATCAAAACCAAACAGAAATAATGTAGTGGTTCAAAGCCAAATAATTAACAAGTACATGTATTCATAATTTTGGCATGGATAAAAATACCAAAGCAATTCACGCATATACATGTATTCATAATCAAATAGAAAAACTTACCCTAAATTTACCATGTAAATTCAAAGTTGTATTTATAATAAACAAATATTCATATAAATACTTGAAAAATATTTTCAAGCCAATAAATCTCAAAAAACAAAATCATAATAGTTGGCATATTCTACAATTCATACAATAAACCATATCATTATAATTTAACCCAATATTTGGAACCATAAGATGCCAAAACCTAAGATTATATAACCAAATTTAAAACCAAAATATTTAAACACATATTATGATTAACATCAATTTGCATTAAAATCTAATTTCATCATAATAAAACCATAAAAATATAACACTGATTGACTTGCCTTACATATCCCAAGTAAATCTAAATCCAAAATATATGCTTAAACTGAATAGTATGAAAAGAATAAGCATATAAACTCAATAATAAATAATATATTCTATCAACTATATATTGAATTCAATAATTAATAATTATAAAAATTGAATTCAATTGTACAATTGTTGAACCGGATTTGAATTAAAATCGATTATAATGAAACCCTAAAATTGAATGAAAAAAAATTAAAACTAACAAATATTACCATCAACCTAAAGGATTTAATATATATAATGAATTCATTGATAAACAATATGTATATAAGAGACACTTTACTTGAAGCAATTTCTTTTACCAACTATATATCATCATGTAAACTATACATTGAATTTATTCAACTATATAAAAAAGGGAAATCTAAAATCCAAATATTACTTTGCTTTATCTCAAACTCGATTAAACATGAATAAAATCCTTAACATAATTACTAAAGTGTCTCCAAAACAATATATATATATATATATATATATATATATATATATATATATATATATATATATATATATATAAAAGTAAAATCAGAAACAAGCGATTAGCGATTAACAATCCATCTATTGATATAATCAAATATATATCATAAATAGTTTCTAATGAAACCCAAACCTACACAACTTTTAAAATATTTATTAAAACTGTATAAACAACATAAAATCCTCATTTTTTTTTTTTAACTCTCAACTAAAACTGTAGATCTTTCTAGTTATACGAAAATTAAAACCTTAAACCTTAAAACTTTATTTAAAGAATCAAAACCCAAAAATTTATCAAGAATCTCAAAGATTCAATATAATATATAATTAAAATATCAAATCCATAAAATTAAAACAAAAAACGAATCAATCCAAAAATAATAAAGAAATCAATTCATTCTCAATAATTCAACATGACAAAGCTCGGATGCCACTTGTTAGAATTTTAAATAGTATCTAATATAAATTTAGAACCGTAAACCAGGATCTGTCATGTCAAATCATCAAGAATAAATTAAGAACAAAACTAGATGCGGAAGCGTACCTGAATCCATGGATTCCTTGAAACTTTATGGAACTTGGGGATTTGATCTTCCAAATTAGCATACAAGAAATTCAGAGAATATATGCTCTCTCTTTCCTAATGATGGGATATTAGAAAAGATATCTTGTGTATAATTTGGGGACCATAACCCTAATATTTATAACCTTAGCATATTAGTTCTAATCAAATTCTAATTAGCCCATCATTAATTAGAATTTGATTAGAAGAGTATCTACACATATTTGACCCATGCTTTATTTATTTAATAATTAAAAGCCCAATAAAATTCTAACCAAAGTAGATCACTTTTAATTTGGGCTAACCTATCATGATAGTAAATAATAATATGTAATTATCCTTATTATATATGTGATGTCCAAATTTTCCAACACAATTTACTTATATTATGGCACAAGCAATCCACATTAAGCAACTTCACTTATTTGAATAAACACAAGTATATCTAAAGCATTTAAATTTATTTCCCAACTTTAGTAATCTAACTCAAGAACATATCATATCTTCAAAAGAATAAATGTATATACATAAGTAAATATAATCATCTTTAGTAATACCTATAACCATCCTCCTTAGATCGTTCATAAAACCTTGCTGTATAGTCCAGTTGATACACGACACCCGGTGCCTAGCAGATAATTCGCAAAATAGTTTGCGCCTAGCACTAGTAGGATAAACCGACAAATGTGAGTCAAGCACTAGTCAAATAAACTGCGGAAGTTGCGCCCAGCGCTAGTCGGATAAACCGACGAATAATTAATGAGTCCAGCTCTAGTTGGATAAACCAAAGATATTTGTGCCTAGCGCTAGTTGGATAAATTGACGAATGTGTGTCCAGCACTAGTCAGATAAACTGACGAAAGTTGCGCCCAGTTCTAGTCGACTAAATCAACGAATAATTTGGTGAGCCTAGCTCTAGTTGGATAAACCAACGATATTTGCACCCAGCGCTAGTCGAACGAATCGACGATGTCAATTATTCATTTGCAAGTCCATAATTTTTAATTTTCATAACTCAATATCAAATTTCATAATTTAATAACACTTCCACTCTAATTATCTACTAATCATACATTAGTTTATTCCATAATGTCACATTCCATAAACCTCCATTCAATTGAATTAACTTATACCTCCATAAACTTCCATTCAATTTAATTAACAATTACATTAGGGATATATATATATATATATATATATATATATATATATATATTAAGGCACCATGTAGTAACTAGATTAATTAAAACAATTTATAAAGTCTAGTTTGGGGACTACGAACTTACCAAAATATGACGGATGTCTACTCAATGATCTTTCCATTCCCACGGCTGATACTCGATCTATTCTTCACTTGATCTATTTTTAACAATTTAGCTCAATTAATGCCATTCTTGTTTCTACAAAAATTAATTAAATCTTATATCTTAGTGCATACTTTCATTTAATAACAATTGCCATTTACTCAACTCAACTATTAACAATCAAAAACTTAATTGATCACATTTCCTTCTTATTTCAATAATTCACTAAATATACATTTAACTTATTAACAATCCCCAATAATCTTAAATTTAATAAAGTCATACTTTGCTAAATTTATTTATAGCATTTAACTCATTGCTAGTTAATGCTAACCAATTTCATATCACAAAATACTTTATAAACTTAATGGACTTAGTAAATAAATTCCAAAATTTCCAGCATAAGAACAGTCCACTAAAACAGTCCCTACATTTCACAAAATTAACAGTTTAAACTATGTTATTTTGAATTTACAACATTTTAGTCCCTAGAAACTATTATCAATAAAACCACCACACAATATGACCTATTTAGTCTACAAAATTTATACTCAAATCATCACCTCAAAGGCATTTAGTATTCAACAAAATAACCCCAAACCTTTGAATTTCTCATCCATCATATCTTTCATAATTTCCATTTATTCTCAAAATTTCAATATGGGTAAACTAACCCATAACATTATATCATCAAAAATATAAATTTCATGCAAAAATAATCAAATCTAACTTACAAATTTACACCTGCATTAAACCCCCATGGCCGAACAGCCCCTTCCCCCCTTCTTCTTCTAGTTTTCGGCAGCAAAGAGAAAAAACAAAAGAATTTCACCCCCTTATCTCCATTTCACCTACTACACCTTTTATCTCTTATTATTATTATTATATTCTTTTAACTTTATTTCTTTACTAATATATTATATTTATATAATACTAATAAAATAGATTAAAACCCTCCACTATCCAGTATCCATAACTCATCAAATTAATGGACTAATTTTTTGAATAGTCCCTTATTCTAATCCCACTTTGAAATTTAATACTTATTACTAATTTATCACCCACTTAAGTTAATCATTGTACTTAATTAAACATTAATAATTAAAATTATCAAACTACTCGTTTCTAAAATGACTCTGTAAATATTAATCTCAATTTCATATACCATTCAATTCAATACATTTAGCTACTTATTTATACTTTTACACATTTGCCCCAAAACTTTTACATCCTATACAAATCCATTGTATCAACCAAGTTAATTCCGCAATTAACACATAACCCACTATTGCCGAATACTTAACCCTTAATATACAGCCTATATATATATATATATATATCTCTTTAATTTATAAAAAAATCCTTCTCATTTTTAATTTACTCAATTAAATCCCTAATTTTTAAATGTAGTAAAATTTTACTCTATAAAATAACACAAATTCAACATCAAGCACCCAAACAAAACTCTTTCAAATAAAAGACTTCAAAATATCTCAATGACATATATATATATTTTTTATACATTGATAATTTCACATAAATAAACAATTTAACCCCCATATTTTCAAAATTTTCCATAATAATCCTCAATGTACAATTTCATGAATTGACTTTACAAATCATCTCACTTCACTTCTAACTTTAAAAATCTACCAAAATAATATTAAGAACTTAGATTTTCTACCATAGTAATTTCTATTAACTACAATCATTCCACAAATTCCAACATGGGTATGCTAGTTCATGATCCTAAGATTCCAAAAATATAAATTATAAGCAAAAAGGATCAAAACATACCAACTAATTTGAGCTTCAAACTAAAACAACAATGGCCGAATATGCTTTCTCCCTTCCCCAGCTCGACATGCAAAGAAAATGAAGCTTAAAACTCATTTCCTCTCTCCACTAAGCTATTTGTTTCTTTCTTTTTCTTTTTCTTTTTCCTTTTTATTTTATTCTAACATGTTTTACTAATATAATAATAAATATAATAGAACTATCATCTTATAAATGATGATACACATACTTTTCCACTATCACCAATTTATCAAATTGGTCTATTTATTTAATGAGTCCTTCAATATAGATTCACCTTATAATTTAGTATTGATTCTTACTTTTATCACTTATTTGATTTAGCCCCTTTATTTTAATTAAACACTCTTTCTTTAAAATTCTATAACCATTAATTCACTTCTAATATAAATATGCAAATATTTTTATTAAATATTTATGAGTCCGGTTTAGGGAAACGAGGTCCCGATACCTTAATTTCGAAAACCATCGACTTTAGAATTGATAAACTTATATCTTGTCTAACATTCCAATAATTAAAATTATTAGACCAACTTCAATATAATACTATAATATCCTCGCAAATATTAATAAATAATATTCATTGATCCTATTATAGGAATCAGTATTCCTAAACCACCATTTCCGATTTCATTGACTTTCAGGTCGTTACATACACATCATTTATTATAATGGTCTGCCACATCACATTATAGGACAAAAGGACCTCTCTTATAAATACCCTCTGAACGATGAAAAAAAGATAAACCTTTTGAGCTCTGAACTTACTTAGAGCAATCTCTCTCTTCTTCAACAATCAAGTTATCCTTTTGTCCATTTTCAGCTCTCCACCTCTTTAGGTGAACTAACCTTCTTAACACCACCACATACTCCTCCTTACCTCTTCATTGCCTCGTCTTCATGTCTTTCCTTATTGTACATTGTATCAATAATTGATGTGATGAGCATGGGCTGAAATGGCTTCCTTCTAGAACGATGCTACTCTCAACCCCAAAACTTGACAACTTCACTATCATGCTAACAACAACAACGGCAATATGAGCATCCTCGAGGCCTCCGATGTTGTCACTATGACTTTCTCCAACACAACCCAACAGCGGTACCTGTCATTACTTCTCGAATCTATCTACACTTTTAAATAATTGGTCAAATTATTCATTAGCATATTTTTGGCCAACAAAGCACCTCAGCAGTCCCCAAGAATTCTTTTAGAAAATTTATAGTTGATTATTTATACAATTTTTAAAATTTTTATAATGCCCAGTATATAGTTTTGTCGGTATTAAAAAATAGTATACAATATATAATATTTTATAAAATATTTAAAACACACTATTTTATATTATTTGTGAAAAATGAAATTTTTTAAAAATTATAATATATTTAATAATTTAGTTAATATATTTGTGCATGAATTTAAAAAATAAATTAATAAATAAATAAAGTAAAGAGGTTAATTTTTTGAAAATATTTTTTTATAAGATTTTTGAAAATAAAATTTAATGGAATAAATTCTGCGAAAATACATGATAGCTATCTTAACCAAATGAATTTGTTGGCATGCTTTGGAAGATCAGCCGCCCCCTTTTTTTTGTTCAATATTATCATAAGCTGAATTCGAGAGAACTTTTCTTTTCCCCGTCGATAGCGTCAGATAAAATTTTCCAATGGCAACTACTTCAGCTCCGGTATATCCGGCGAACGCGCCGATCCCGTTCGATCTATTCGTATCCAAGAAGCACCGTGCTCTCCCTCGTGGCGTCCTTGGATTCGCTGATTCTTCCGGGAACATCGTTTTCAAGGTCAACCGTCAAGATTCCAAATCATCCTTCTCACATGCCAAGGCTATTCTCCTCGATTCCGCGGGAAATCCTCTCATCTCTCTCTACCCTCATAATGTTTGTCTCTCAATCTATGCAGTTTCATCAAAATGAATCACTTTTAACTTCAAAAAGTAAATTTTTTTGGTTTTCTTTTTTGGGTTAAATGCTCTGCAGCTCAAATTAGGAAGTAGAAACCGCTTAGATGATTAAATGTTGTCATAGTTATTGAACTTTTTCGTATTTTTCCTGGTTCAAGGATGGGTCTTGGCAAGGTTTCAAGGGTGATGATGGTGACAAGGATCTGATATTCAAAGTCCAGAGGGTATTGACAAAGTTCACGAGAACTGAGCTGGAGGTATACCTTGTTTCTGAAAATCAGGGTCAGGGAGAGTTAACTTGTGATTTCAAGGTCATAGGCTGCCATTTCCAAAGATCTTGCACCATCTACAAAGGTGATTCCATTGTGGCTCAGGTATTATAATCTGTAAATCACTCTGATTCCCATTTTCAAAGTTAGGCCTCAATGACCCAAATTAGTTGCTGCTTCTGGCTTTTTTTCTGCAAACATGCCATGTCCATTTTATGATTGTGCCCTTAGCATTCCAAATGTCTTCTCTTCACAACCATGTTTACAACCGCTAAAACAGCTGAAGACGAGCTGAAATCAATGCGGAGAAACTCAGAGATGAACTGTGAAGAAGAAATTCTTCATTGCATTAACTTACTACCAAAGTTTCCATTTATACTAACCTGCTGCCTACTAACAAACTAGCTGATATTAACAGCTTGTGAACTAACTTTCTAACAACTTGACAGCAAACTTCTCTACAACAACCATGGATGTTTGTCCCGTGTCCAAGTTGGAAATAGCTATACTATTCATTTGACACTGTATAGGAACTGGAAGCTAAACTTTGAGATGTTTGATTAATTGTACAACATGGGACATGAGTTGTAATTCCGTACCGTATCAGCTCAGATAATAAAATTCAACTACTTATCCCAAAAAGAAGTTGGAAATAGCTATTCCACATAGGAGATCATTGAGATATACTGAAGTAGTTTGATTTTGGCATCAGGTTCCTTTTCCATTGTCTTATTTGGATTGGAAACTTGTCTCACATGTGGGATATAGGATACCGGTCGATGGTCTTTTGAAGAGGAATGAGAGTTGACATCTTGGGATGCAGTCCAATGCTTAAGTTAACAAATATAGGAAAATGTATAGGGTTCAGTACCTTTATTTTATCTCTATCTTTTTATACCTTAATGCCTTGTTTGGTTATTTAGTATATTAACACAAGGAAAAGCTTAATTATTACATAAGTATTAAAATAGTTTGTTATAACATAAAGAATAACTAGTACAAATTTAAACTTGAAATTAGAAGGGTGAGTAAAACTCTAGCAAAAAATAAAACCTCTTCAAAATAAGTAAAAATGTTTCCTTCCCTTTGCTGAAAACAAGTCATGTTGGTAGCTAAAAATTACCAAGTGAAATTAGTTTGTTGCTAACTCATGTACTAAGACATGTTGGAAAAATAATATTCCTACTAAACATAGCATAAATTCTCCATCCTTGATTCCCTGGTAATAACCAGGACATGTTCTCTTTCAATATGCGTGCACTGCCTATCTGGCAGCAGCAGGGCTTATCTTGCACTTCTGCTCCGTCCAGTTAATGGTATAACAATGTTATTGTTGGTTCCTTGATCTTTGTTATAGGCCTCTACTTGAATCAGGTTACTGGTTTGTACACTATAGTTTCTTATGTCATACTTTCTTTGGGGTACTAGTGCTTTGTATTTTTACATTCTAATTCTATGCTTTCACTGATGCAGACCAGTCTTATGCACAAACTTCGGAAGATCTGTGTTAGTAGGAGTAAATTTCGGCTGACCATGTTTCCTAGCTTAGAAGATCCTTCTTTGGTTGTTGCACTTGTGGTAATATTCTTGTTTAGTGGCCCCAAGAAATTCCAAGTTCTGGATAAAATACCCATATCTATATGAAGTTAGAAAAATATCTCAAGCAGAGGGAACCTTTGAAAAACCCAAAACTGGAGGGTGAGGTGGTTAGTTCTCTTTTAGGTATTTTATGTGATGGTGTTGACTGTTTAGTCTCTGGGGATCATGCTGATGAATTTAAGGATTATTTCTCAAAAATCAGGATGGAGAGGGAGATGGCAGCCACGATGAAAGTGTTTGATGGTGGGTGGTCGGCCATAATTGTGGGAGGATGAGGTGAAAGAACAAAGACAGAAACTTTATTGAGGAAGGTGATATAAAAGCTGTTTCTGCGGACGGAAGTTGTTTCAATTTTTAAATGGATCATATAGGCCCTTTAATTTATTTCTTTTGGTCTAAATAAGTCTTTTATTCATTGCAAACCATAGTTATTGAAGTTTGAGTCTGTAAGAAGAGTGTAGTCAACTACGGAGGCAATATCCCATGTTTTGCTTCCATTTCCATTGATGGCTTTGATTAATGTTTTCACAGTCTGATTCTAAGATTACATTCTGCCATCTTTTCGCAGCTATAAGATTGGAGGAACCTAGCCTTAAAAGCAAGAGCTTCAGCCACTAGTGCTGACGAAGCGAACACTGGTGCATTGATTCCATCAACAATTTCTTTGTTGCTGCTCTTAGTGATAGCAGCAATACCACTCATTTCAGATTGGTTTAAGAATGCAGCATCGCAGTTTGACTTTGATAACCTGTGGAGGAGGATTATACCATTCTGGAGAGTCAGAGGCCTTTGGATGAAGCCTGCTCCTTGAGTGAAGTCCTGATACCCAAAGAACACCACATTCCAGACCACGGCTCAACTTCCTTCCTTTCGAATGCCCACCTATTGCATGCCTTCTAAATTCCCCAACTTTCTGTAGCATTCGATTTGTCTAAACTGTCAAGCTGGTAGTTAGAATTGGCCAATTTCTTGGTTGATGAGAAATACCACGAAAATGGAGTTCTCCTTTATAGGCAATTTGTTTGTGTTTTTTCTCAGAGGAATATGAAAGTAGAAAAAGGGTGTGAGTTTGCATTTTTAGTTATAAAAAAATACTGTTATTTAGTGGCTTAAGGGAATATGTGGGGGAGGTTCCAATTCAATATAAAAAATAAGCAATCCTGACTGCTCCCATTGTTTCACCAATTGTTTAAAATGTTCCTTGAATTTAGAATATGATATGATTACTTATAATTTTTTTATGAGATAAATATATTTTTCTGGTATTGTAGTTGAGTTTTATATTTAAAATGGTACTTGTGTTTTATTTTATTTTATTTTATTTAGATTGATATTTAAATTTGGATTTCCTCGTATATTTT
This sequence comes from Gossypium anomalum, assembly GCA_025698475.1. Classification (NCBI taxonomy): domain Eukaryota; kingdom Viridiplantae; phylum Streptophyta; class Magnoliopsida; order Malvales; family Malvaceae; genus Gossypium; species Gossypium anomalum. Next base: position 68,900,417 of record CM046957.1, on the reverse strand, counting down.
AGTTCATTTTTGTAATCTGTTAAAATTAGATGGATCAAACAGGTTTAGACATGTGGTACAGAAGCTATGCCATTAGTTGACGGTATTCGTCGTGTGTAACAATTTGATTGGTCTACATATTCTAATTTTGCCCAAAAATATAGATATTAATTTAACTATGGGTAATATATATAGTTAAGTTTGGAAATCGTAAATTAATTTAGTTTTTTTTAAGTTCCCAATTATAGAAATGATAACGGATCGGATATCTACAATTTTTAGATTATCTGAATTTGAATATGTAAATTTGCTTAAAAATCTGAATTTACGTATTATCCGAGTATTATTATCCAAATCTGAACATGAATTAAATATCATTATCTCTTAGATATCCTAATATGCAAAAAAACAAAAATGAATTTAATATTTCCAATCTTATGTTGGATATCCGAATCCAAATCCGCGAAATATATAAAATCAAACAAAAAATTAATTTTAAATGAAATTCATTTATAATTAATAATAAATAAATGTAAATTTATAAAAATAGTTAAATAACAATTCAAACAAATTAAACATAATAATTTCACAACAATTTAAATATACATAATAATTCTGAATAAGTTAAAAGTTTCATAACAATTTGCAAAAAAAAAAAAAAAAGAATTTAACATCTTCAATCATATGTCGAATATTCCGCAAAATAATATGAAAATAAAATAATCATTTTAAATAAATTTTATGCATAATTAATAACAAATAAATGCAAATTAAGAAAAGTTGTTAAATAATAATCCAAACAAATTAAACACAACAATTTAACTCCAATTTAAATATACTTAACAACTTAAACATAAGAATTCCAAACAAATTAAAAGTTCCATAACAATCCGAAATAACTTTATTACTCAACTCATGCTAATTGTATATATTATAATCGATCATAAAGTTAGTTACATGTTTTAGGTTTAAGCTTACAGTATAAAAATGTACATTTTAATAACATAGTTGTATATAAGGATACATATCATCAATTATCTACTTTAATTATATAATGTTAATTGTATATATATTATAATCTAACATAAAATTAGTTTCACGTTTAAGGTTTAGGTTGCATATCATTAATAAAAGAAATACACATTATAATATTATAATTGTATAATAATTATTATACATTCATAATTTACTTATATATGACAATTGATATATTATATGTAGTTAAACGTGTATGTATATATGTATTAAATATAATTATATCCCACGTTATAAAATAAATTCATATTATAATATTTATTTTAGTTATATAAATATAAAATGTTTTTTTTTAAGTATTTTAATAAATTGAGTTGATTAAATAATAAAGAGGATAAGCATAAATTTAGAAATTTTGATGATCCCATCTCATCATTCGGATAGGTTTATGGATACAAAATAATATGATTTAAGAGAATGTAAAAGAGATTTAAGCGAATAAGACATTATAGAAATATTTTTTAATAAAAATATTATATTTATTTTTATTATTAATTATTATATTTAATTTTAAAAATATTTTATTATGTTTTTATACATAGTTATTAATTTGTGTAAATTATAATAAATGTTGCAAGTATTGGTGGTTAAAGAATGGCTTTATTATAGGAAGTCTTGGGTTCAAATCCGAGAGGGTCTATCCACGTCCGCTCTAAATCTGCAGCGAGTTGTAATTTTAACTTCTGAATTTGTAATATTCAAATCCGCAAAATTCAAGTCGGATCGAATTTTTAATCCGAATCGCCATCTCTACCTAACTAACATTATGAAGATATGCTGATGTGGTACTGATGACTGATATCACAGCGGCACGTGGTAACTTCACACTTTGACACATGTCAAAAAAAATACAAAAATTATTTGTCGTCAATGCCACGTCAACATATTTTAATGATATTAGTTAGGTACCTAAAAAAGAGTATCCAGTTGGCTTATGGTTTCCAAGTTGAGTTACCACTTAAATAAAAAAAAAAGTTTTAAATATCAAGTAAATATAAGTTGCCAAGTTTAGTACCTCCATATATATTAACCATTTAATATTTAAGCTAAATTCATATACCAAATAATATATTTACTTTTTTATATTATACATCAAACTTTTCTAATGTTATTTATAATATTAAATTTTATAATTAGATTAGAATTAAAGATCTTTTTTTTATATTACCTATAGAATCGAACTTTATAATTAGATTAAGAGTGTCGATATAAGTGTACAACAATGAATGAGATAAAGAGGAGAATGTGATGGTACCAAAGAAGCTAATTTATCTAGATAAACGAAGAGCTAGAGAAAAGAAAGGAGTAAGGAGGTTACGAAAGCAAAGGAGAGTGAGTGAAATGATAAGTGCTCAATATTACTGAGGGTCCAAGATCATTTTCTCATCGTTCTTCTAGGCATTAATAAGGGAATGTCAGGTGCTTGGTGGTGCCACATCATTGACAGTACAGGTGGTGGTCTGCTCATGTGGTTTATTAAGTGACAAGTCGGTTGTCCTCAAGTGAAATACTACTCTATCATTTCTTTGGTTGAGGTAGTACAAGGTTGTTATGCCTACTCTATCATTTCTTTGGTTGAGGTACTACAAGGTTGTTATGCCTCAATAGTCTTTAATGGTCCTTTCTTGGTGATAAGTGCATTCCCACTAAAAACAGGTAATTTGATGGATGAGACATGCGGGGTGGTTAGTGATAAGTGACCAACTGATTGGAGGCAAGATATTATTCGAGAGATCTTCAAATGAGAAACTAGCCGAATGATGCGAATTAAAGGGCAATCCATATATATCTTTCAAATAGCTTTTTGTTGTGCTAGTATTTCCTAATTTTACTTTTATAGAACTTTTATAGAGCTTTACTTTATTTACTAAACTCTAACATGTCAACAAGAAAAACGAAATGAAAGTTTGTCTTTATTTTTTTCTAAATTTGATTAAGAAGTTTGTTTAAAGTTCATAATGATTAGATCAAGAATATTAGATAGTCATTTCAAATCCACATCTAACAAAACACAATTTTTTTAAGAAATTGATGTTTTTTTCATGTTTAGTTTATGGTGTATGAAAATTAATTATTTCAGAAATTTGATATCATTTTAAAGGTTTGAACCCTTATTCTCATTTTAGGAGTACAATATGTCTCATAATTATACTTAACATTTGTTAATAAAATGTAAAATATACTTAAAATAAATGATTAAATTATAAATACGCATCTATTTATAGTATGAATGATTTGGACTGAACTAGCATTTTATGTATAAATTAATGGTTAAATAGAAAACCTATTGATATTTTAAGGACTCAATTAGAATAAATTAAATTTAACGGATAGTTTGGAGTACACTTGTTTATGGGCCGGGCCATTTGGCTCGCCTGAAAAGTGAGAGGGTTTGAGTAAAAATATAGGCCCGAAAAATGGGATTGGGCAAAAAAATAAGGTCGTTTAGAAAACGAGCCAGGCCTTAGGTAAGGCTTTTTCGGCCTAGGCCGAATATGTAAAAAAAAACAGTATTTTTTTTGCTTTGCATTTGCTTGTTAAGTTATAATATTTTCAATTTATTGGGAAACATTTATTTTAGTATCTTTGATGTATTATTATTTTTTTAAAATTATATAAAAAAATTAATATGGGCTGGGCTCAAATTTTAACATTTTTATCTAAGCCGAATTTGGGTAAAAATTTAGGCCCATTTTTTAAGTTAGACCTGAGCCAAACAATGGGCTTAAAATTTTGGTTGGGCCTAACCAAACCCAGCCCGGTGCATGGGATATTTGATAAATTAATACAAAATATTAATATAACCTTCCCGTGACCGCCTCAGTGAAGGCAAGGGCAGGTAAAATTGCCTCAAAATTAAAATTTAGATTTTACAAATAGCCAAAGGCAATATAGCAACGTAGCTCCTCGTTCTTCTCCTTCTTCCCTTGTTTTTCCAGCAAGCAAAGGCACATTCACTTCTCCGCGCCGCCTTTGGATCTTTTGTTCTAATATCCCTCCTTCCTTTTTCACTCTCTCTGTGTAAACCCCTTCTCACGTCCACCCAACGGTGTCGTTTTTCCAATCTTAGTACGCCTGGATGGGGAGACAGAAGGGTGATGGAGCCAGGAGCAAGGCACGCCCTTCAAGCAGCAGGTTTCCTCTTTTCCTCTATTTTTCTAATTCAATTCATTAATTCTCTATTTATTGAAACATTAAATCTCTTTCTTTAACCTATATGCTGCAATTTTTTGTTTACCTGTCGGCTGCAGCCTTGCGGCTTCTCTATTGCCATCAAGTTCGGCTGCCGCTGCCGCTTCCGTTGGATTCGGAGGCTACGTTGGTAGCTCCCGCCTTGATTCCTCTCTCTCCACCGAAGATTCCAATCCTCTTTTGGTAAACACTAAAAGTTTTGTATCTTAATTAATGAAGTTACCAATTTATTCTTCCAGTTTGATGATTTGTTTGCAATTGCAGGATATAGATAGTGAAGTCGCACAACACTTAAAAAGGTTGGCACGGAAAGATCCTACTACCAAGGTAGGTTTTTTTATTTTTTGCGTCAATATATGCGGCGAACTCTATAAACTTTTTTGCATTTGACATGTCTTAGTTTTTCGGTTATTGGATTTAGTTGTTAGCTTTAGTTTCCAACCTTGAGTACTGTGATCACCTTTTCCATTTGATAATCAATCGAGTAGATCTTCATGATCAAGGAAAGTCCTTCTTCGCTTAGTTATAACTTATAACCAGCTCAATTTACATGTAGTGACCAGCTTCTTGTTCATTGACAGCTTAAAGCTCTGGCATCTCTGTCTACTCTGCTCAAGCAAAAGTCTGGAAAGGAAATAGTACCAATCATTCCACAATGGGTATGATTTAATTCTTTGCTCTTTACTGGTCTTTGCAGATGCATCAACTGAGTCAGTTTTATATGAATTAAACACTGAAGTAGACTTTAAAAAGGTAGGTGGGGAAAAGCAGTGCCTAGAGAAAGATATTGACATGGAAAGAGAAATCATTTAAAAAGCTAGGGTTTATAATTTTCTAGTGTTGACACGATGAGAACTTTGATCGACTTTGCCTTCATTGTGGGGAAAAACAAAGAAAGAAGAGGAATGCATGAAAGTGTTTCTGAAATTGGTCAGCAGATGCTAAAGTCTAAAAATATTGGAACTGAAAACAAATTACTCCAAAATGTGGTCTCACTAATCACACTGTGGAACTTGATACTTTGGTATTGTTGAACTTAGACTCGATTCTTTGTTTGGCTTCTTTTGGATGTTAAAGGAAAAACATTTAAACCAAAATAATACTCACTGATTGCAATGGGTTTCATGTAAACTTCAAATTTTCAACCCTTAAACTTGGTTTAATATGTTTCAGTATTGCTGTTCTCTCCTTCATACAGGCATTTGAATACAAGAAGCTCTTGCTGGACTATAATCGAGAAGTTCGGCGAGCTACTCATGAAACAATGACTAATCTCGTCACTGCTGTCGGGTTCGAACTTCTGCCCTCCTCCCCCTTTTTTTGTATGGCCAGTGAATGTTATTTTCTTACCTTCTTGTGTATGACAACTTCAATGGATACATTGTAGTGAAGGAGTAGTGAAGGATATCATCATAACATCAATCATTAAGGCTTGACTCCATGAATGCTGAAAGACAAATTTTGGTTTTCTTGTTGCTTAATTGTATGAATGTCTTCTGTTTGATAATTTAGAAACAAATACAAAGCTCAAGCAATAATGTTTTGAAAATGATTTTCATTGAAGATTAGAACCCGATACAGTGATACACATGTTATTTATTTTGAAAAATTATGCTTTTTGAGTTAGAAGAGGTGTGAAGTAAGGAAGATGACTTCCTTATGAAGAGAAGCAAAGAAAAAGGAAGTGTTATTTTCTTTCACATCTCTTTAGTACAATCATTTGCCTGTTTTTTGTCATGCAATAAAAACTAGATTCTTGGCATGTTTTTCTCAGGAGAGATTTGGCACCGCATTTGAAGTCCTTGATGGGACCATGGTGGTTCTCTCAATTTGATCCCAGTTCTGAAGTTTCACAAGCTGCTAAGCGTTCATTACAGGTTTGAATCAAAGTCATGTTTTCTGGAGGTTCAATCTCCTTGGCATCCTATGAATTGTTAAACAGAAATTTAATGTAGCCTACGCATCATGCATGTGGTGTAGTTGTAACTTTTTGAACATTTTAATATGGTAGGATGTGGTGGGTTTGGACAGTTATTTTTGTTTATTTATTTAATCATTGATTCATTTGGTTGTAAACAACAGGCTGCCTTCCCTGCTCAGGAAAAGAGATTAGACGCTTTAATCTTATGCACAACTGAGATTTTTATGTATTTGGAAGAAAATTTGAAGCTTACTCCACAAAATTTGTCTGATAAAGCTGTTGCTTTGGATGAGTTGCAAGAGATGCACCAGCAGGTATGCATAGATCTGTTTGGATATGCTTTTGTTAGGGACAAGTTTTCTACTCCATATTACTTAACCTTTTGAGTTGCAAGAGTTATGTCACCCTAACCTGTTCATTTTTCCTGTTAATTTTCTGCCTTGGCATTGCACAGGTAAGTAAAATATCACCTGCTTTTTTCTTTTTTGGTTTTCTTTTTCTTGGTTGAGGGACATCACTTATTTCTGAAGAAGCATAACCATATATGTTTTTGAGGCTACCGAGTGGAAACATAAGGTGCTTAATTTTTCTTAACCACTTCCAACACTCGCCAATCCTTGAAGATATCAGACAAAACATGCACATTATATGTTTATTTTTACATAAATGCTTGTATGAGTTTATCAAAATTATACATACAGTTCATGCTCATGCATCTGTGTTTCTCAAACATAAATATGTACATGTTTGACATGCTGAAATCACTATTGAAGAGCATAGGCATTAACATCCTCTTATATTGCTGCTTGGGTTTCTTTGTACGTGTTCATGAAATATTTTGTAATTTTCCTCTTATCTCTTTAATATTAGGTGATATCTTCTTCATTGCTGGCTTTGGCAACACTTCTTGATGTTTTGGTCTCCGTGCAAATAGAAAGACCTGGTTTTGAAAATTTATCTGCTGAGCAAAAACGTGCTTCTAAGGCTAAGGCTACTGCAATTTCTTTTGCAGAAAAGCTCTTCTCTGCTCATAAATATTTTCTAGAGTTTTTGAAGTCTCAGAGCCCTGCTGTGCGGTCAGCTACATACACAGTGTTAAAAAGTTTCATTAACCACATTCCTCAGGCTTTTGATGGGGGAAATATGAAAACTCTTGCTACAGCAATTCTCGGTGCTTTCCAGGAAAGAGATCCTGCTTGTCATTCTTCAATGTGGGATGCAATATTGTTATTTTCAAAGAGATTTCCTGACAGTTGGACTACCTTAAATGTTCAGAAATCTGTATTTAACCGGTTTTGGTCTTTTATAAGGAATGGATGCTTTGGATCTCAGCAAGTTTCTTATCCAGCACTGGTTCTATTCTTAGATTCTATTCCTTCTAAGGCCTTCTCAGGAGACAAATTTTTTCTTGATTTTTTCCATAACCTATGGGCTGGAAGGAATCCAGTTCATTCTCCAAATGTGGATCGACTAGCATTTTTCGGGGCATTTAAAGAGTGTTTTTTTTGGGGATTATGTAATGCTTCTAGGTACGAGTTACTTAAGTTTTTCCTTTGCAGTCCTTGTTATTTAGCGGATAGGATGTTCTCAATTCTTGCCGCTTGTATCATTTATTTTACTTAGAATGCTAACTCATGCTTTCTCAACTTACCAGATTTTGTGACAGTGTTGATTCTGTCTCTCATTTCCGGACCATTCTTATTAACGATATCCTTGTAAAGCTTCTATGGCAAGACTACCTATCATCTGTGAGCTCAAAAGACCAGGATAGTGATCAGCCTCTCAGTGGGAAGGCAACGGAAATGCAGAATATCAAGTATCCGATAAGTTATCTTCAGGAGCTGGGAAAATGCATTGTTGAAATTCTTTCTGGCATTTATCCAGTGGAAGAGGACCTTCTCTCTTTGTTTTGTGTGGTGTTTCAAGAAGCTTGTGAGGGATTGTTTCAGCAAAAAGCAACGGCAGAACAGCCAACACTGAATATAGAACCAATTATAAAATTTCTGTTCTTAGTGGATCAACATGCAAAGCAAAAGGGTGAATCTTGGCCTTTGTTGCATTTAGTAGGGCCAATGTTGGCCAAGTGTTTCCCATTGATCAGATCACTTGTAAGTTACCATGGCATGAACACTATTTGTCAGATATACATTGCTCAATTATGCTTACATGTGCTGCACTGCTATTTATGTAACTATGTGAATACATGTGGGATGGGATGGATGGTTATAAATTATAACTACTTCCATGCTGTACATACATCTTAACTAGTTGTTTATGAAAAAACTACCAACTTATTGCTGCTGCTGGTAATTGTGTATGGGAAATCGTTTATATCTCGTGTTCTTTGTTAATGGAAACTAAATGACTTTTTGTTTATTTCCTTGTATCTTCGGTCCCTGAAGTATCTTTAGTTGTTTTAAAGAAATGTCATTGTGAGCTGGATAAGAAATTAGTTTCTGGTTCTCTGGTAGCCTGGGCTTCCTAAAATAGTGCCTTTATTATGATTTTCATTTCACTTGTTTTTCTGTTATCTCTACTTTTCACTTCTGAATATAAATGTCAAAATTGGAAATGATAAGTGAGGTTTCATCAGGAAGTTGAAATGACCAGATAAATTTTAATTTAGCTGGGATACCAGTCTAGAGTCTCCTTTTTCCTGCTCTGCAGCAGTCCTTCACCTCTTTCTTGATAATTCTAAGTCATCTAAACATGCTTTTATTTGAACATTCACATCTGGATTTTCCTCCGCAACAGGATTCAGCAGATGGTGCAAGGCTACTATCCATTTCAGTTTCAATATTTGGAGCCCGAAAGGTACTCCAAGCAATTTTTTCCAACAACAATGCACCTTTTTGTGGTCCTCCCTGTGAAAAGGATAGTGAAATGAAGCTGGAGTATTTTCTTCAAGTTTACAAGGAAACATTTGTTCCTTGGTGTTTGCGTGGACATAATTGTACTACCAGTGCTCGACTAGATCTGTTGCTTGCATTGCTTGATGATGAGTGTTTCTCCGAGCAGTGGCATGCTATTATTACATATGCCATTGACTTGGTAAATTCTAAGATTGACTCGGGCTCCATGGACTCAAATCACTTAGCAGTGTTGGGAATGCTTTTTGACAAAGCAAGAAATGAGATTAGGATAAGGAAAGTGGGAGAAGATTCTTTTCATCCGCCGGGTTCTCTCCCAGATCATTGGCATCATGAGCTTCTTGAAGCAACTGCTGTTTCTGTTGCCTTTTCCCTTCCTCCTTTTGGAACTTCCGATGCACAATTTGTGTGGTATGTGAAAGCAAAAGCATGATCTGTTTTACCCTCTGCAATTTAAATTACAGGAAGTGAGCAAGTATCAATATTACCCAGAAGACTATTAACGTTTTAACCCAAACACCCACCCCCCAAAAAAAAAAAAAAAAAAAAAAAACACCCTAGCAGAATACTACAAGTAAAATTGTGCCTTAACAACTAGCCATGTGCTTTATTGTTCATAATACAATAGTACAGCATTACATATCATGACATTTGTCAATGATTGACATGACCAGTTATATTTCTTGGAAAATCATAGCAGTTTGTCATTTGCTTTCTTGAATATCCTTGAAACAAAATAATGATTTTGGGGATGTAGGGGACCTAAATTCTAGCTCATACAATGACAAAGAATAGGCTAATTATTTGTTAAATGTGAAGAATTGTCTCTCATATTGAATCCATTTATGTTTTTGCTGACCTATTCATTTATATTTCTGTGCTTTGACCCTTGTTGTTTGTACCGTCTGTAGTTCTGTTCTTGGGGGTGCAACCGAAGGCAATCTGGATTCATTTGTCTCTAGGAAGTCAATGACCCTGATATTCCGGGAAGTTTTGAGAAAGCTAGTTTCTTTTATTCTGGATTCATCTTTCCGTTCTGTTAAGCAGGCAAGTGCTTTGTTTGATTCTGAAGAGAATTGCCTTGGATTAGACAGCAAGAATACTGCAAATGTGGTCGATATGGCTTGTTTTGCTCTTCAAATAGTTGAGGGTAGTTTCTTTTGCTTAAGGGCACTTGATGAAGAAAGCGGCTTGGTTTCAAGTATTTCAGCAGCTGTGTTTATTATTGACTGGGAGTATAGGATGAGTGTAGCAGTAGAGGATGCTCTAGATGATGAGTCAAGGAAAAAGATTAAGGCACGGATGGATATTTGTGAATCAGCACATGGTTATCTATCCAATATCAGCAATTTGTGGAAAAGCTTCAGCGGAGATGTGAGAAAAGGAATAAGGAGTATCTTGATTTGCACTATTAGACTTGCTATCTTCAGGGAAGATAAACTAGACAACAAAAAGTTTGCGTCTTTGTGCTGCATGATGATGACAGATGTGCTTGAGCGTCTTTGTCAGGATCAGTATGAGGAACAAAACCTGTTGGATCATCTTCTAAGCAAGGGCGATATGTGGCCTTGGTGGATCACACCTGACTTGAATTCCATGGAAGGACTGTCTAAATCTGATACTGAAAGAATCTATGTGAGTGTGAGTGGTGTTATATCCCTAACTGTTCTTGCTGACATAATTCCTCTCTCTCTCTCTCTCTCTCTCTCTATATATATATATATATATATATGTTAAAATGTCATTAATTGCCCTTTTATGATGCAAGCATCTCTTTTAAATTTGTAGCAACAATTTAACTGTAGTAGGATGGTTTGAAAGTGCCTTGTGTTTGTTATTTGATGTCTTTATTGGTTGGTCCACTGTCTTAAGTGGTCTGTAGAAAACTAGTACACTGCTTTTAGTGAAACTATACTGACACGTAAGAATCTCATATTCATATAATTGATGTTTTTAGTGTGTGCTTCAGTTTGTATGAGTGGTTATTGAATTTATACAATTTGCAATTTCTCAAGTATATGGTAACTAAAAAATTGCAAATGTTTGTTGGATGCAGGCATATGGTAACTACAAGTTTGTTTCTTTAATTGATAAACTTATTTATAAACTTGGGTTGCATAAAGTCATTGCTTGTGATGACCTGGACATTTTACCATTATCAACCAAGGATTCAGCAAATACCAAGGTTACTTCTCGAGCTTGGGTTGCTGCTGAAGTACTGTGCACATGGAAGTGGCCAGAAGGAAGTGCTGCAACCTCTTTCTTACCTCTACTAGTCTCGTTTGCCAAGAGCAGAAATTATTCTTCCTATGGAAGCATCTTGGATTCCATTTTCAGCATTTTACTTGATGGTGCTCTCATTTATGGTGAAAACTGTTCACAGAGTTTGCTTCATGCATGGCCCACTTTAGGTGAAGATATGGAGGATATTGAAGAGCCCTTTTTGAGAGGTCTTGTATCTTTCCTTTTCACATTGTTAAAAGAAAATATTTGGGGTCCAGAAAAGGCTATGGCTCTGTTTCAGCTTCTAGTAGATAAACTCTTTATAGGTGAAGCAGTAAACTCAAATTGTTTGAGGATACTTCCTTCAATTTTATGTGTTCTTGTACCAACTTTATGTCAAAGAAGTATCAGGTCCAGTGAATGTACTAATAAGGATGGTAAACCTGATCCACTCAATGAAAATCAGATGCAGGATGCTGTCAAAAGCTGGATCCATAGGATTTTACTATTTCCACCTTTGGTCACATGGCAAAATGGAGGAGGTATGCATGCCTTTTTTATAATTTATATCCAGTTAATTTTACGGCATAAGACCAATTGCTCTTAGGTCATAACGATACCTGATTCAGCATCTTGTTTCACTTTTGGTGCATGTGCATTGCAACTAACACAAAGACAAGCTTCTTGTAAGAATTTGTTTCCATTAAATAGGTCTTGATCATTTTTATTTGGTTGCTTATGCTTGTTGGTGGACCTTATTCCCTTCACTTTTTATATCTGCATGATTTGGTTGAAATGGGTTTTTTCTACTTTAAGTTGTGTCCTCTCTCACTTTTTCTTTTCTTTTCTCTCTCTTCGATTTTTTTTATTCATTGGTTTTCTTTTTGGGTGTTGCAATAGATATGGAAGAATGGTTCCACTTGGTCTTTTCATGTTACCCTTTAAAGGCTACAGGAGGTAATGAAATAATGAAACTGGATAGAGATATTGATCATGAGGAGAGAACTCTCTTACTGAATTTATTTCGGAAGCAGAGGAATGAAAGTGGTAGATCAATTGCTGCTAATCAGTTGCCAATGGTACAAATCTTGCTGTCAAAGCTAATGGTTATTTGTCTGGGCTATTGCTGGAGAGAATTTGATGAAGAAGATTGGGAGTTTCTATTTTTCCACCTAAGATGCTGGATTGAATCAGCAGTGTTGGTGATGGAGGAAGTTGCTGAAAATGTGAACGAAATAGTCACTGAACACTCTTCTTCTGATAACGCTGATCTGATTCATAAAAAACTTGAAGAGAGTGTGTTGATTTCTGACAATTCTCTTATAAATATCAGTAAAAATTCCGTCTTCTCATTTTCTTTCCTTTGTGGGCTTTTGGAACTCCAACCAACAGAAGACACGGATAATTTGAACCCCTTAAGAACAGAAAGATGGGATCCAATTAAAAACCAGATTCTAGAAAGCATTCTCCGCTTGTTCTTTTCCACTGGCATTGCTGAGGCAATAGCTGGTTCTTATTCTTTTGAGGCTGCATCTATTATATCAGCTTCTCGATTTTATCATAGGTCTTTCTGGGAATCGGTTGCATCAAGTGTCCTCAAATCTCCTCCACATACTAGAGATGAAGCAGCCAAATCAATCAAACTCTGGGGACTAAGCAAAGGGCCTATTTCCTCTTTGTATGCCATCCTATTTTCTTCGAGGCCAATGCCATCTTTGCAGCTTGCTGCCTTTGCTGTTTTGTCAACAGAACCTGTTTCTAAGTTGGCTGTCTTTGGTGAAGGAATTGCACCTTGCTCGGAAGTTGATTCAAATACCTACCAGGAGTCTATTAATCTTGATCTTTCACCAGAAGAGAATATCCATTTGACAAAAGAATTATCTTACATAATTGAGAAATTACCTTATGATGTTCTTGATATGGATTTAGTGGCAGAGCAGCGGGTATATTTGCTTTATGTACAAAAATTTGCTGACACCATTGTTCATTTTCCTTTTGATATAATGATATATACTCTTTTTTTTTTATATATATTTTGCAGGTACATCTATTCCTTGCTTGGTCTTTATTGTTATCCCATTTGTCATCATTACCTTCATTATCAAATCCAAGGGAGAGACTGGTACAATATATTCAAAATTCTGCTAATCCACTGATACTAGATTGCCTGTTCCAGCATCTGCTTTCCGACCTATCATTAATGCACGTTCTAAAGAAGAAAGATGGGGAGCTTCCTAATGTTATATCAGAAGCTGCAACTGCAGCCAAATGCTCCATCACGTCAGGGTCAGTATTGTTTTCTGTGGAATCACTTTGGCCTATTGATCCTGTGAAAATGGCTGCATTTGCTGGAGCGATATATGGCCTTATGCTTCGTTTGCTTCCTGCTTATGTGTGGGGATGGTTTAGTGATTTACGTGATCGTTCTACTTCATCAATGATTGAATCTTTTACTAGAACATGGTGCAGTCCTCCTTTGGTTGCGAACGAGCTCTCCCTGGTGTGTATCTTTATCTAAAATGTCTCTATTTCTAATGAGCAAAGTAATTGTTAAAAAATTTAGCAACCCTCTTACACCACTCATTGAATTTTACATATTTTTGGTGACTTGTTTGGAAAATGAGTGATGTTGGAATTACTGGATCAATTGCCCTCAAATGACAAATGCATGCTTTACCATCCTTCTACTTTAAACTAGATGGAAACTGACTTGTAGGCAACCACTTATCCGTAACAAATGAAGTTTATTGTTTCCTGACCAACTTGCCCTCTGAAGCACCTTTGTTTGAATTTTTTCAAATACTTGACTTGAACCTGAAGAGGAAGAGCTAGAAAAGAAAATTGATCAGGTTCAGAATTACGTAGTTTTGACTAGTTTCTTCTGCTATGCAGATAAAAACAGCGAATTTTGCTGATGAGAACTTTTCAGTAAGTGTGAGCAAATCAGCAAATGAGGTTGTTGCTACCTATACAAAAGATGAGACAGGAATGGATCTCATTATTCGTCTTCCTGCGTCTTACCCATTACGGCCTGTAGATGTTGACTGTATGAGGAGCCTAGGGATAAGTGAAGTGAAGCAGAGGAAGTGGTTAATGTCTATGATGATGTTTGTTCGTAATCAGGTAACTTAGCTACTATCTAATATTTTAATTGCATTCTTTTTTTTTTCTTTTTTTTCCCTGAGATGCACTTCATTTGTGATGCAGAATGGAGCTTTAGCTGAAGCCATACGAGTATGGAAGCGTAATTTTGACAAGGAATTTGAAGGTGTTGAGGAGTGCCCTATATGTTACAGTGTTATCCACACTGTGAACCACAGCCTTCCTCGTCTTGCTTGCAAGACTTGCAAGCACAAATTTCATGCAGCGTGCCTCTACAAGTGGTTCTCCACTTCTCACAAATCTTCATGCCCCTTATGCCAGTCTCCGTTCTAACCTTGAAGTCAATTTTGAGTTAATGGTTTTTTGTGGCATTTTTGCTCCCTGGATATGTGATGTGCACTTCATTTGCAAAAAAGGGGTGAATTATGCTCACGGCATAGGGCCTTAGATCATGTGATCTGGTGTGCAAAGATGAACATGGTCGATGTTAGTTCAGACTGGAGCTCAGGGGGGTGTACATGGAACAACAGGCAAGCTCTCTCTCACACTCCCCCTCTCTCAGATACACATGGCACACACGTGTGCACGCAGGTGATCTCCTGCCCAAGATGAGCACAATTGGAGTGATGATCCTTTTTCTTTTCACTTTGTATGTTTTCATTTGTACATTACTTGGTTGCATTTCACTTGCAGGTTTCGTAGGTTTGCTGAATCAGGCTGGCTTCTGTTGTCGAGTATTTTTGGTGATTTTCACCTGATATATAACATATGCATGTTACATATATGAGGATTTAGTCTCCGTATATCAACTGCTATTAAATCATAAATAGGAAAGTAGGAAATCACAAGATTTTGATATTGGATATGATCATTTATTTTCTTGTCAAGGGAAAAGAAAATCAGGTGATGTCATGTCGTACATCAGTTGATGATAATGTAACTTTATAGGTCCATGATGTAGCCGAGAGGAAGCAAAAATATGAAGGGATCCTACAAGTTTTGAATGGGTGATACTATTACTAGGAAACTTCAGCCGGAAGCAGTAATGGCAAACACAAAAGTTGGCGCCTGCCTCATCTAAACTGTATATGTAACCAAGGGGGGCAAATTAAAACGGGAATAAATGTACAGGGACAATTTGCACTTGGCAGTCTTGACGAAGCTGTTTTTCCTACAGCGGTTGAGCTAGAGCTTGTCATCATGCATCATGGACTTAAAGCCCCTCACCTGCAAAACAATAATATATATTTGAGAATAATACTATTTAGGAACCATAATAAAGTAGTATTACATAAACATGGCACGATAAATGAAATAAATGCAATAGAGGAAAAAGATGAATTGACAAATAACTACAGCAAAGGTTTAGAAAAGATCTTAATTTTGTCATATTATCAAATCAACTCAATAATATACTTTAGTCAATCAATAAATTATGGGACCAAATCTAAGAGACTCATCATCACTGTCAAGAACTCGAGATTCCTTACAACAATGATGCATGAAAAGTAAAGGTCCAAATGTCTCATCTTCCTCATTATTTTAGAATCCAATTTTGATAATCCTATTACGGGTGAAAACTGGAACACGACTGAAAGAACAGAGAGTTGCCAAGTCTAATTTTCAGAGCTCTGATGACCTGACATATTTCTCAGTATAATGTGGCCAAGATAATTGATTCTCAACTAAGCCGCTTGACTTTTTTTAGGTCAATTAGTTGTAAGAGCAAAATTAAATGCATCTTTCGAGATTTATCTGATATTAGAAGCCTTTCGATCAACCTCAAGATAAAAGCTCGAGTAAGTTGCTGTCTCTTCACTTCACAAGAAGGTTCATCGAGATGTGAGAAATGATTTTCTAGCCATTTTATTTATATCCAACCACCACTAAACTTATCTGACACCTTACCCAATAGTTATTGCCAAATTGGCCTCCAATTCTTAATGTGCGACACACTCATAATGATTGCTTCATCAATTAGTTAAGTTGTGATATTACACCCTCAAGTGTAATGGTACACTCGCTCCTTAGAAGATGGAATAAGTGTGTTTCGGGTCTCCATCTCTTTATAAAAGCATTGATGAGTGCATATTCCACTTTAGTCCCACTGAGCATAAAAGACGCGTGTAAGAACTTTGCCTCATTTAAGTATCCCTGTATAATGCATGGTGCTCTCACACTTAAATTGTGTACATATGTTTCAATAATGTGATCTATGTCCTAATTATGTAAATATAACTAAATAAATTTCAACAAATTAATAATGATATTAACAAAATAAAAATATAATAATATTTTCTTACCAACAATAATAGATGTGGGAAATGTGTTTATGATTTAGACTACCTAACGAAGTTTGGTATTTTTAAAAACTGTAACATTTGTTTAATTAATTTATTCAATATACAAATAACTTATTTAACAAAGAAATAAGTTTATATTTTATAATATTATTAAAAAAACCACTTTAGTTAACATAAATTCACAATTTATTTAATATGAAAATATCGTTAAATATAATATAGTAACTAAACCCTATAATAATTTATGCTAACCATAAAACCTATTATCAGAAAATTTAAACACATTAAAAAATAAATTACCTTATGTTACTTTAGCAAATTGAGATGATGAAAATTGAATAAAAATACAGAATTAATTACTAATATTTGGTAATTAAAAGGAAAATATTTAGAAATTTATTTAAAGATTGAGATTGAAGTTTCTTTATTTTTTAAAATTTAAAATTAATTTATAGTTGGTTCAACGGTTAGAAAATATATCGATGTAAATTTTTAACCATTGTGATCCTACTGTTCCTCTTTTTCTTTTTTACCGTTGGATTCAATGGTTACAAAATTGAACAACTTAGATTTTGTAATCGTTGTGATCTTACGGTTGCGAGAGGGAGGCTGATTTTGTTGTGGTGTCACGCAAGCAAAAACAACTTATTTCCATAAATTTACCTAAAACCAGCTTTGAATTACATTATATTCGTTAAAACGGGAAGGGAAAACTACTTACAACATAACTAGGTTATGCTGACTAAATCTACAGCACATTCTAGGGTTAATACAATGCATTTTTAGCTTATTGCCTACTATTAGCATAAACCCTAAAAGCTACAAAAATTTAATCTTTTATATGCTGATTAAGTATTAGCTCGATAAGCATGGGTATTGTTGTCAATGCAAGAGGATGTAAGTTTGAGTGTGCTGAAGTACATTATTCTTTTATTTTATGGGTTGGGGAGTAGGGATGAAGCCAAAAAAAATATTTAGGGTAGTGAAATTAAATTGTAATTTTTACAATAGTAAAAATACAATTTCACTATTTTATTAGTCTATATCTTTATAATTTTTAAAAGATTAAACCAAATTATTATCATTTTTAGGGGGGACCAAAGTACAATTTTACCTTTACTAATTTAAAATTTTAAAAATTTCAAAGGGCCTAAATGAAAATTTTTCTATTTTAAGGGACCAGGCCCCTGCCAGCCCCATTGATTTTGCCCCTGTTAAGGAGAGGCTATGAGTAGTTCTAGGCATTGTTTACAAAAGAGAAGATATTATTAGAACCTTAAACTATAATGAGATAGTTAAAAAAAATATTTTTATTAAAATAAATTCTCAAAAAAAAAAATATGTGAATTAAACAGCAAAAAAAAATTGCTGCTTTGATTATTATTATTATTAAGCATTTGTAGGTCCATGAAACAGATCCAAATTCCAAAGCCCAAGAAAATTGGATAAATGTAGGCCGCCATTAAGTTTAAGAATCTATGTAGGGGCTTCCTAACCCTTAAGCAGCCCAATCAATGGCTTATCACTCCAAGTCTCTGAACTCGAACTCCTTTTCTCCTTCTTCGCCCCAACCAAATTGAAAACTTCAGTTTGAGATTTGGCAAATCAAGCGAAAATGCTAACAGCGGATATACCTCCCAATCAAACTATTTACATCAAGAACCTCAACGAGAAGATAAAAAAAGAAGGTAGTCCACCCTCTGCCTTTCTTATTTCTCTCAACTTCTTTGTTTGGTTGCTGAGAATTAAAAGAAAAAAAAGAGAGAAAATCACACCAACAGCCACCCATTTTAGCTCTCAACTTTATCTTGCTTCAATTAGCTGTAGTTTTTAGATGGAAAGCATAAGTTTTGTTATTTTAGGGTATAACAGCATTCCCCCTTTTGTAGGGTTTAAGTTTAACCCTAACGGTGCCCGTTTTACTAGAACATTGAACAAGGATTGATTTTCCCATTTCTTCCTTTTTTTTTTTCAGAATTAAAGAGATCCCTTTATGCTTTATTTTCTCAATATGGAAGGATTTTGGATGTCGTTGCCTTGAAGACGCCTAAGCTTCGTGGACAAGCATGGGTTGTGTTTGATGAATTGACTTCCGCTAGTAACGCCTTCCGTCAGATGCAAAATTTCCCATTTTATGATAAACCTATGGTGAGTACCTTAATATGTTGTGACTTTGATTGCTTTAAATATCAAAATCGAAGCCAACAATGTCTCTTTTATTTCGATTTTTAATGATGTTTGTGTTGCATTTGTTTTGTGATTTCACTGTTACTGTATACCCACTGTTTGAAATCTGTTTTGTACTAATGTTGTTGAGTTATTTTATTATTTACTGAGAACCCATTTTGCTGAAATTTTAGGAGCCATTTTATTTTTTCCTATATAAATTAGGACTATTGTTCCTTTTGCAACCATGGAAGACTTTTGCTACTCATTAATAACACTATTTGCAGCTTGAACCAAACTTGCTTTATTCTGCGGGTGGCTGCTTGAACCAAACTTACTTTATTCTAGGCATCACTTTTGATTGCAATCAATTTCTTTTTCCGGGCTTAATTTATATGCAGTTTTAGTTATAATGATTCTTTAGGTTTGATTGACTGTATGATTAATTTGGTGCAGCGGATACAATATGCAAAGACAAAGTCAGATTGTATCGCCAAAAATGATGGAAGCTTTGTTCCCAGAGAAAAGAAGAAGAAGCAAGAAGAAAAAGGTGACAACCTTGCATTTTAGTTCTTTGAATTGCTATATGCATAATGCATAGTCCTTATTGACTTAAAGAAAATGGTTTCTCCTGTATTTCATTGTGTTATCGTGTGAATGTAATTATTGCAATTAACGTGTTTATATTTTTCATCATTAGTCTGCTGTCCTTTTGATCATAAGAAAAACAGGGGGTGTAATAGAAGATAGTTTTTAAATGCATGGTGCCTGTTTGGTTAGAAGTTAGAACGTGGATGTTTTAGTTTTCTCTTCTTTTTTTTTTTTAGTTACACATTTCTGTATGACTTCCAATTTGTTAATTTCTGTGGGGGATAAATGCCTTCACTGAAACATTGGGTTCTTGTTTAATCGTGCTATTATGGGGCCAGATGTTTTAACTTTTGGATTTACTGTTTGTAAAGAAATTTGCTAAAACTTTAAAGGAAGACAAAGGACAGTCTATATAGAGTTAACTTTTTTTTTTGGGGGTGGGGGCAGGGAACTTAAATTTTGCATCTTCCTCTGGTTTTCTAACTAATGTTCATCCAATATGTAAACTACTTATCTTTTGGTTTAGTTTAACTGCTTTAATATTTGGTGACATCCTCTGATACGCAATTAAATTTTCAGCTGAAAGGAAGCGACGTGCAGAGGAAGCACAGCAATCTGCAATGCCGAATGGCACAGGTTCTCAAAATAATGGTGGTCCAAAGGTACTTGGTGGAACTTTTTCCTATTTGATTGTTGCCTATGGGATTTGCAGCTCTTGTATTTCGATTGCTGTGCGTAGATAGTATATTATTCATGCCTTTACTTCTTTTTGGGGTGCTCTTTTACACCAAAAGGTATTGAGTTTGCTGACATGCTATTTGTCTATGCCTCATCATAAAACCTCTTATCCTATTATGTGTAGGCTCCTCTCCATCATGGAAACCTGAATGCTGAGCAGGCCGCACCAAACAATATTCTGTTCATACAGAATTTGCCTCACGAGACAACAAGCATGATGCTGCAGCTGCTTTTTGAACAGTACCCTGGGTTCAGGGAAGTTAGAATGGTTGAAGCAAAGCCAGGTATTGCATTTGTAGAGTACGAAGATGAGGAGCAGTCTTCTACAGCAATGCAGAACCTTCAGGGTTTCAAAATTGCTCCTCAATATCCCATGGCCATCACTTTTGCTAAGAAGTAACCTACCCTTGTGTTAGTGATGCTTTATTTTTCGCCTTGGTATAACTTTGTTTGGGTACGTTTTATCATATGTAGTGAGTGCAAAGATTAATGCATACCATATTACCATGGTCATGTAGATCTGAAAGAAACTAATGCCGGCAGCCTTCTCGCTTGTGATGTTTCAAAATAGTTAACCAAGTTAAATGATTATATGATCAGAGACTGCATTTTCTGATAACTTTTAGAATTCCTGCAAGTATGTCAGTCTAAGAGTTAATATAATCTGCAGTTTTATTATACATAATCATGACTTCATTCATGGTTAATAACTCAACAGTGGGATGAAAGCTAGATTTGTGGTGCCAGTTCCCACTTACATGCATGCATGTATGCATAATCATGGCTTCATTCACAGTTGGATGGAAGCTGGATTAGTGGTTTAAATTCTTAGTCATACATACATAGATACATGCATGCAGTCATGTGCATTCAAGCATACCTCGGGACATACAAACAGAACAGTGGGATGAAAGGTGGCTTTGTGGGGGGTGAGTTTCTAGTCTCACCACCACCCAGGGAAGGCATCAACTTGGAACGAATTGTTTTCCCCATTAGGAATGTGGGGACGCTATAAGAAGAGTGATGGGCATCATGTGATTGGGTTAGGGAGGGTCTTGATAAAGATATTCTATAATTCTACAATATGAAAAGAAAAAGGGTTTGAAAAAGAAAGATGATGATGATATGGGCTGCGCTAAGAAAGGCATGGTTTGGGTTGGGGTTAGAGTACAATTTTTGTACACAGACTGAAACGTGGCATAATCATCAACCAAAAATGAAAACGTACATGGTTGTGGTACGTTTATTATTATTTTTAGGGTCTGGTTGATGGAGGCGGACTTTTCAAACAAAGCCGTACTAAAACATGTGCACTCACCAGCTCTTTGAATTCAATCTGTCCTTCCTCATATGTTTACTTCCCAGGATGATGACTCCTCCCTATTTTCTATCATTATTATTAGCAACGTCACCCCCTTTCCTTTTTCCCAAAATGCCCCTCCACCCTCTTTTTCATTAAACCCAATTTCTTTTTTACTAATATAATTTAATATTTTAAACTGAAATCGAAGCAAATTCTGATTTTGGTCCCTTTTGTATTCAATTTGTAATTTAGTTTATTATATTCCAACATGAGTTTTTAAGAAGAAATGAATTTAGTATTTTACTGAAATAATTAATGGTGATAGTTATTTAGATTATTATAAAAGTATAAGATGAATTATGTTAAATTATAGAAACTACTATTTATTCTTTTGTAATTTTAAAATATAAATGAATAGATGTAGCATAACACTAAATAAGAAGGTAATTGTTGGCCTTATATAAAAAAAATCATATTCATTGAATAAAAAGAGCAAGTGTGATTTGGTCACTCAATATGTATTTGACAAAGTCTGGAAGCCTAATGTAGTAATTTCAGCATCTATATGCCAACCTAAGTTCCCTCCGCCCCCAGCTGACACTACTGTTCTCTGTTAACAGTTACCTCAGAATCTCAGGAAATCCACCATCCCCTTTTCCACTTTTCTATCCCATAAAATCATCATATTTATACCAGTTCTCCATACCCACCCTTCTCATGGTCTTCTCCTTTCCTTTCCCAAGTCTTTGACGAGCTGTTCTTATACTCTCATGAAAACCCAGAGCAAAAGACGACCCCAACCACTTTCACCTGATTCTTCACCCAATCCCTTTGATATATTAACAGAAGAGATTGTATGCAAAATCCTTGACCACCTCCACAACGACCCTTTTGCCACAAAAGCCTTCTCCCTCACATGCAAGGCCTTTTACTTCATAGAGTCTCGACACCGGAGGATTCTCAAGCCTCTACGCCCCGAGCTTCTCCCCAGGATTTTTCATCGATACCCTTTTGTTTCCCATCTCGATCTCTCCATGTGTCCGCGAGTTGACGACAACACGCTGAACGTCATATCCTCTACCTGGAAAGCTACTTTGCAATCTATTAACCTATCAAGATCAAGGTTTTTCACGAATGCCGGGTTGTCGAGCTTGTTCGTTAATTGTTTGGGTCTGGTTGAGGTTGATTTGTGCAACGCCACGCAGTTGACTGACTTGGCCGCATCAGCAATTGCAGAGGCGAAGAATTTGGAGAGGTTGAGCTTGGCGAGGTGCAAGTCGATAACTGATATGGGGATCGGCTGTATAGCTGTTGGGTGTAGAAAGTTGAGGTCCCTTTGCTTGAAATGGTGCTTGCGTGTTGGTGATTTGGGTGTGGAATTGATTGCTCTCAAGTGTAAACAGATTAGGAGCTTGGATCTCTCCTATTTACCAGTAAGTTCAACGAAACCATCATAATCAACACCGTCAATATGTGTGTATTTTATGAATATGGAAATAGCCTGTTTTGACCTGCTGGGCCTGCTATGTGCTTTATTCAATTTAATGGGGCATGTTTTGCTTCTCTTTCTAGGGTATATGTCTTGTCACAGTTATACCTTTTTCTTTCTTCCACTAAGAGGTGAATGCTTGGTTGAATAGTGATTAATGTGTTAATTTGCAGTTTTTGTTGTTATTATTTTGTTGATTGGCCCCATTATGTTATCCAGTCTTGGTCAATTTTTCAGCTTCTGTTAATTTCTATGGACCAGTTATGGCATCTGTTTTTTGATGTGTAGTTATGCATCAGTTTTAAGTTGCTTAAACTAATTCATCGTTTCTTCAATGATCATTCATTGGTTGAGCAAATGATGTTTGAGATTGTTGACCAATCACCTGTCATAAATATTAGACCTTTTTGGATAAGCCAACACCTTTACTGGGATGACAATGGTCCTACAAGTTTTCTTAGTTCTCTGTTTCAATATAAATTGTGTCTATCATTTAAAGGAGAAAAAAGAAAGAGAAGACATTGATTTTTGACACTGATAGTGACAAAAGTTTCTGTAGCAAGCCTAGATGTAATTTTGCTTGATGTAATTTCTTTAGCACGTCATTCATCATTTCTCATGTATGTTATGGCTATTAGAGTCTATCCTTCTGTTTGATTTTAACGCATGATAGCTGTTTTCTTTCTTTTCCTGGTTCTTGGTTAGAGAATGCACAATTAGATGAGAAGTTTTCATGAAAACTCGTATGTTTTTGTACCACAGATCACAGAGAAGAGCCTCAACTCTGTTCTTCAACTCCAACATCTTGAAGATCTGGTTTTAGAGGGATGCCATGGCATTGATGATGATGGCCTTTCAACACTTGATCAAAGTTGCAAGTCACTAAAGGCATGTTTTCCTTTTTGTTACTTTAGAAATGGTAGGCTGTTGAAGCTGCCTAGGATTATTACCTGCAGATATAACTATCGTAAGAACATCTAGGAGACTTGCCAGCATTTGAAATAAATCTTCTTTTACTAGAATATAGTTTCTTTTATTGTGTTGTATTCTTATTCCAAGATTGAATTTCCGTTGAGCAATAATCATATGCATACCTAGCATGTTGAAATGTAGGAATCCAATTAATACTAGGATTTTTGAAGTTATATTCATTTTGTCAGATCATTGAATCAGTTCCACAAAGAATAAATTAAGTGTTGGTTTCTCCAAATTGGATATTTTACAGATGCTTAATTTGTCAAACTGTCAAAATGTTACTCACACGGGCTTGTCATCTCTGATAAATGGTACTGAACAACTACAGCAGATCATATTGGCATATGGCTCTTCAGTAAGTCCAAAACTCCCTAAGGTAATTCCCTGTTAATTCTATATTAATCCTTTGGCTCATTGCTTATGTATGTCTGATGATGTTTCAGGTTACTTCTGATCTAGTCAAATGCTTGAATGCTTATTCAAAGCTGCAATCAATTAAATTAGATGGTTGTACTGTTACTTGGTCTGGGATCAAAGCCATGGCAAGTTTGCATGCCCCAGTCAAGGAACTGAGCCTCAGTAAATGCTTAGGACTGACAGATGATGGACTCTCTTTCCTTGTCCAGTCACACAAAAATATGAGGAAACTGGACATCACCTGCTGTCGTAAAATAACTTATACCTCCATAGATATTATAACAAATTCATGCACCTCCCTTACTTCTCTCAGGATGGAATCTTGTAGCTTGGTTCCAAAGGAAGCCTTTGTTTTGATTGGAGCACGTTGCTCGTTTTTGGAAGAGCTGGATGCCACAGATAATGAAATCGATGACGAAGGTTTTAACTTGACCATAATCTGTTTTATGTTCTCTCATGCAGGTTTGAAGTCCATCTCGAGATGTTCAAAACTTGACCATAATCTGTTTTATGTTCTCTCATGTAGGTTTGAAGTCCATCTCGAGATGTTCAAAACTATCTATTTTGAAGTTAGGGATATGCTCTAACATATCGGATGAAGGCCTTGCAAAAGTTGGAAGTTCTTGCTCAATGCTCAAGGAGGTTGATTTGTACAGGTTTGCAACTTTCCTATAACATTTACACTTTTCATACTAGCCAGAAATGACAACTGTATGAATGTGCGTCTAATTGAGCACCTTAATCTCTATGGCCATTCAAGACTCCCTTAGCATCAACTTTAATAATGACAGAGATCCTGTTAGTTCAAACCACAAAATGTTCCTATTGTCAAGCTTAGGGTTCTGAGGGTCTAAAAGACATTAGGTGCGCCCTTATGCAAAGAACATGGTATCTCTTTTTCTTCGTTGATCTTGCTGTCTTTCTATTATTCAGGTCCATGGCAATAAGTGATGCGGGCATTGCTGCCATTGGTGATGGTTGTCCTGCACTTGAGATGATCAATATAGCTTATAATGATAAAATTACTGATAATTCATTAATATCATTGTCAAAATGTCGGATGTTAAAAGCACTTGAGATTCGTGGATGCCTTGGTGTCTCATCAATTGGTCTATCAGCCATTGCTGTGGGATGTAAGCAACTTACAGTGCTTGACATAAAGAAGTGCTTCAATATTAATGATAACGGAATGCTTCCACTTGCTCAATTTTCCCAAAATCTGAAGCAGGTAATCTACATTCTTAAATTAATGTTCTTGTAGATTGGTACATTATAGTGAAATATCGGAACTAATAGTGTTGTTCACTTCCTTTCATTGTAGATAAACTTGTCATATTGTTCGGTTACAGATGTTGGGCTTGTAGCACTAGCTAGCATCAGTCGCCTACAGAACATGACAATCTTGCATTTGGCTGGTTTGACTCCAAATGGCCTGGCAGCAGCTCTGTTGGCATGTCGAGCATTAACAAAAGTGAAACTCCATGCATCCTTTAGACCATTACTTCCTCAATCCATCCTTGGATACATGGAAGCCCATGGGTGTGTCTTTCACTGGAGGGACAAAGCATTTCAGGTATGTTATTATTCACATCTAAAAGGAAACCATGATTTTTCAGGGATTTGAACTTCTTTAAGAGGAAATGTAGTTTGCTATGTGAATTTGTATATAGATAAGCATGCTTCCCATGTTCTTTCATTAGATTCTTGGCAAATATTCAGCATGCTAGGGGGAGTCATGCTGTGCTTTCCAAGTATTCTGATTTTAACACATGCAGTTCTGCTATATAATTATGTTTCCATGTTCCATAATGCCTATTTTCAAAACTTGGGATTATCAAATTTTGACCTGTAAAACTATTAGTTGCCCTGCATGTTTTGGACAAATGCCAAGGAAGAACCCTCGAAAGTTACACCTTGAAATTTGTAGTCTATCTTAAACAACATTACTGCAAACATGAGAATTGAAGTAAAATTTATGAGGTATGATTGACAGAAGGAAATGGATCCCAAGGGATGGAAGCTGCACTTTGGAAGGAGCAGCAGTGAAGTTCCATAGTTGCAGAGTTTGTTTCTTGTGTTGATCAACATCTTGTATTGTCTATGAAATCTTCCCTTCCTGAAGGAAAATAGGGTGATTTGATGTAATTATTTTCAACTGAATGTAGTTGGCATCTTTGTTTGCATTATAACTTTGGAGTGCCAGAAATTGGTTGAACTTGAAGAGGTTTCTGCTTGAGTTGTTTGACTGTCAGGGGTCACTCTCACACTATCTCCTAATAACATATCTTATCATTGTGTTTATTACAAATATTTTTTATTGGTATTGGATCAGAACCTGACCCTCACAGCCTGGGATGTATCAGACTGTTAAAAAGGAAGTTAGTTAGTGTTGGTGTTGGCTCAGTCAAATCGCCTCTCCCCGGTCTTCATCTAATTAAAGAAAGCTTTTCTATAATATCTAAAAGGGATCATGCCCTTGAATTTTTTTTCAGTTTGGTTTTGGAAATTTTGTCCCTGGAAACTTGACAGCTTTTTTTTTTTTTTAATTTAGTTTCTAAATTTGGATTTTACCATGTATTTTAAAGTTATGTCACAAAATCTCTTAATTTAAATTTTTTATAAATTTTAGTTTTTTAGATTTTATATAATTCTTAGAAAAAAATAAGTGATAATATAACACAATCTAAAATTACTACCTTATCATAAGGACCAAATTAGAAAAGACTTGTGAAATTTTAAATATTAAACTGGAAAAAGTTATGGAGTTGAAACTTGAAATGTTGATTTATTTCCACCCAAAGAAATTAATTAAGCTGAATTGAGTTGGTGTTAATAGGGAAATGAGGAGACATATAAATGATAAAATAGAATGAAAAGTATCCAAGGCAACGGAAGGGTTAGGAAAACATCAACACCTGTGGCTTAACTTGTAGAGTGTTCAAAGTTTTACCAGTATTATTGAGTTCTGCAAGTATAACAAAAAAGCATCGAAAAAATTTCTCTTGAAGTTTAACATAATTATTTAGCGCTGGAAAGTCATTAAAAGAAAAAGGGAAATGCAAAGTTGATTGAGTTTTTAATTTGATTGCTATGGTAAGACGTGAGTTTATGTGCGTAGAAGTGCATTATCCTCCTATTTATGAGTTGGAGAGAGACTATGGGTAATTTTAAATATTTTGTTAAAAAGAGCAAATATGATCAGAATTTATAATGAGATTATTTAGAAAAAAAGAAAATACGAGAAATGTATTTTACCTAATTAGGTTTCAAGAGGTCAGGGTTAGACATTGGTACACCACATGATTTTAATGTTATAAATACATGCATGTTTAGTTGGAAACTTTCGTGAGCATCAACATGTAGGTTCCAGATTCAAGTGGTAGTCTCGAGTCCTTCAATTATTGTTATTGAGAAATGACCCAACCTAATCCATTCCTCAAAAGAAATTTTTACCTGATCCCTATCTTCCAAAATTTTTACTTCCGGATAAATATTTGTTTGCATTTATTCTAGAATAGGAAGTAGGGACAAAAACAGCCTCACCTAATAAAATTGATTCCAACAGCTGTTTGGATAGGAATGTGGACTTTCTTAATCTTTTCCTCCCCTTTTTTCTTTCTTCATTTTTTTGGGGGTTCAAAAGGCACATAGAGCTGCCCTTTCTACACGTTAATGATGCTTCTTCTAGAATCTAGATTATATGTTTTAAAAAAAAGAAAGGTCAATTTCTGGTTTTAGTCCCTTTGGTATGCTTAAACCTAAGGTTTAGGTCCTATACTTTAATACGATATAATTTAATTTTTTTTATAATATCTTAATTAGTTCAAATAATTAGCACTTTTAAATATTCTTGCCAAAATGATGGTGTGAATTTAAAAAAAATAAATAAAAACTCCTTCCTGCCTTTGATGCTGACATGAAATTTTTGCATGTGATAGAAATGATGTTTTTAAGAAAATATATTATTTTAACTAAAACCATTGACAAATGCTAACTATTTGGGTTAGTTAGTGACATTATAAAAATATAAACATCAAATTATATTAATTAAATTCTAAAATTGTGTCTTAATAAAAGGATCAAAACCATAATTTAACGTAAAAAAATTCATTATTTTAAAATATTATATAAATGTATAATTTTCAATAAGGTTATGTAAATATTAAATTTTGATACAACATTGTTAAAATAATATTAACATTTATTATTTATTTTAATTAGGTTTATTAAACCTTATGCATTACAAAACTACTTAATTTATTTATTTAAAATTAAAAAAATATTATAGTTTTTAATATGTATTAGTTAAAGTTTAATTTAATTTACACGTGATATCTTAAAATAAATGTAAATTTTTAATATAGTTTAGTTAAAATTATAAAATATAGTTTTTTAATATTAATTAGTTATACATTTAAATATAATAATATTTGTCAATTAATTAATTGAAGTATATGCTAAGTACTAAGATTATAGAGATTAAAATGTTTATGTTAATTTCATAATAGTAAGATTTTATAGAGAAAAAGGAAAAAAATAATATATTTTTCATAAATAATAGAAAATGTGTAGGGACTATTGTAGATAATATTAATAAGTTATTTCTTATTCAAGAATAACTAGAAAACTGTAGATAATATCGAGTATCAACGTCAATTAAGTATCAATTCAGTTAGAAAATTACTAAAAATCTATTTTCTATAACGTAAATTATATTATCTTTTATATTTTTTATATAAAATCAATAAAAGACACATGCGTAATGAAATTTAAACTTAAAACACGATAAATTATAATCTTTAATCTTATCATTTCAATCAAAATTTTATTTAATTTTTGTATAAATTTTTAATAAATATATTTTTTACATAATTTTATTTTCATTTGCATTGTGAGTGTACCTTGATTGCCTGATTTCGTGTCAGGCAGCTGAACGAGTAGATTAGACAAAGGGACCAACCATGACGAAGCCCATGACGAAAGTGTCAAAAGATTAAGTGGAAGAGAATATTATTTCGAGCACTCTAAATAAAAATGACAAAACACACTATTTCTAGATTAAAAAAGAAAGAAAAAATCATTGAATATATAAACGAGTGCACTACCTATCTTATCGGACATGTTTTTTTTTAAAAAATGTTGTACTTTGCACCACCTTTTTTATGTGCTACATAGGAGAGAACATGAATTATATGGCGAAGGCAAAAGTTGGTGTTGCACGTCAGCCCTATCTTCCATGCGTTAGATTATTTGTAATGAAGAAACATGTTTAGTTATTGTGGTAATAAAATGTCATAAATTATTTGTTATTTATAGTCTTTTCTTAACTCGTAAATAGAAAGATGATACATTTCAATATGCTCGAACCCACGTTCTTCTATATTAACAACAATACCTATATTAAACGAATTAAGACTCATCCGACGAACGCCATAATTATTTAATATACTGCTTTTTGTGCAGCTAATTATTTCTTTTATTTAACAAAACCATCTCCTCCACGTAAGTTTAACATATCTAAATCTTACATAATTGAAAATGATATATATAATAAGAAACAACCAAAATAATAAGAATAATAATAATGTGGTTATAGTAATAATGTCACATTCACACCATTATTCCAGGAAAAGTAAAACTCTATTATTTCTTCAACGAGTCTCCCTCACATTATCTTATCATGACCTCGTTTTCACGGTCTAAGCTCTTTTCACTTCATTAACTAATTTTAATTTTTGTTTTGTTTATTAAGTTTTCTATTGGTTATAATTTCATATTTGTTACATCTAAAATCATAATAAAAATTATTATTTGGGGTTTGTTCGGTGTTTGAAGCTGAGCTCTGGGAAATTTTGGATAGTTTGGCTCTCCTACAAAAGCGAAGTCGAGATAGAGTGTTGATCCAAACTGATTTTTTTGAAGTGGTCAAAGCCGTTCAAGATAGCCAGTCAGTAAGTTCGAATTCAGCTTTGGTTGAGAGGATTTTTCAATTGTTACGGTCTATTAGGTATTGAAGAATTAGGCATGTTCCAAGGGAGGAGAATAGAGTTGCGGATTCACTAGCTAAAATGGAAACTGACAAGGAAAATGACGTTCAGGTTTTTGAGGAGGTTCCTAAGGAGCTCATACATCTTTTGGAATATGATACAGATTAATGCTTTAATCGTTAGTTTTGTTCTTAATGACTAAAGTGAATAAATTACGAAACTGATGTGAAATTTTAGTAATAATAGATAGCAGTAGGTCCCTAAGGGATGTAATTGAAATCGATTTTAAAAACGAAGCTTTTGGGTTTAAGGACTAAATTGAATAAAATATAAAATTTTAGGGTATTGAAAAATGAAGTTTCATAAGTTATGGTAAATTTTTATTTTTTAATATTTTACTATACTTGCATAGAACACTTGTCAACTCTATAATCCTGCTTGTGGAGTCTAAAAATTCCATTGACAGTGTACCAAATAATTTCTCATAATTTAAATATATATTTTTTACTTTACAATATCATATCTAAAATAAACATTTTATTTTCTAAAATACATTTTTAACAACAATAATAAAATACATAAATATTAAATGAAACTTTTCAAAAGTAATATTAAACTACCCTTCAAAATACTATCTCCAACGCATAGAAGGGCTCATGCAACTAGCAATCTTATCATAACAAAAAGCGTGTAATATTTTATGGTGTAATAAATTTTTTGGCCCTTCAATTTTATAAAAAAGTCATTTTAGCTTTTCATTTAATTTTTCACATCTTTTAGTCATTTAACTTGTATTGTTTATCAAATCACCTAAAAATTGATAAAAAAAAAGTTAACGTTTGCATACACGTGGATTGCCATGCGTATGTCACATTAGTAATTAATTAATTAATAAATTTTTTTGAAATTAAAAAAATTAAAAATGTATTTTTATAATTTTTAAATAATTTTAATACATTTTAACTTTTTAAAATATTTTTTTTGATTTTTTTAAATTTTAAAAAAATAATTAATCACTAGCCTAACATCCATGTGCATCAACAAAGTTAACAAAAGTTAAATTTTTCATAAATTTTGGGGCGGTTTGACAAACAACACAAGTTTAAAGATTAAAAAGATGAAAAATTAAATAAAGAGCTAAAATGATTTTTTTTATAAAGTTGGAGGGTCAAATAAAATATTATGCCTATTTTAATTAAAATGGGTTTGAACGAGCTTACACATGTAATATTTACGCTTTAGAAATTAAGTTATTTAATGGGTAAACTGCACATGTAGTCATCTAACTATAAAAAATAAATTATTTTAGGCACCTAAAGTAAAATGTTTGTAATTTAAACACACACGTTATATAGTTTAGTCATTTTGATCACTTCCGTTAAAATTACAAACGGCAAGTTGACATGGTAGTTAAAAAATTAGTATAATAATAAATTTAGCCATCAACTTTTACAATTATATTGATTTAGTCATAATTTAAAAAATTAACCCTCAAAATTTATAAATTTTCTCAATTTGATCCTAATTAAAAAATATATAAATATAGTTAAATATTTAAAAAAAACGTAATAATAAATTTAAAATTTATATTAATATTAATATTAATATTAATATTAAAAAAAAAAAAAAACCCTCTCTATCCCCCTACCACCATCTCTCCGCCTCTCCCCACACCCGTCCCCTCCCTCTCTGCTGCTGCATTCTAGGCCTGTCAATTCATCTTATCTAATCTAATCCTAGTTTTGGGTTAAAATTGGAGCCGATCCAACTATAGAAATATTTTCAATTGACCTTGATTCTGTTTCTATTATGCCCCCAAACCTGGTTAGATGTCAAATTGGATAATCTAATAACACATATTTCATGTTATTTTTGAAAGAGCTAATTTTATGTTGCTTAATTTGCAGCAGTAGCAGAGAGGGTGAGGGAAAGGGAAGGGATGATGGTGGGGGTGGGGGAGGTCCGGTGAGGGAGAGGGGTTTATTTTATTTAATATTTAATATTATATATTTTAAAATTTTATATATTATTATTTCTTGTCAACGAACTTTTTAAATATATTTTTTGAAAATATTTATATTTATATTTTTATATATTTTGAAATTCAATAAATTATATAACATGGATGATTAAATTACAATTTTTTTATTTTAAAGGCCTAAAATAAAAATTCGGGAGATAAATTTAGCCTAATTTAAACTTCTCATCCTATAAATAATCAAATTTAAAGATGATTAGCTATTATAAGGCAAAATGAACAACAAAAATATAAAGACTGAACCATAGTTATTGGCCTTTGATTAAAAAAATGATAAGGATTATGGGTAATTAAAGCAGTAATTAGTTACCAACTCAAAGGAAAAACAGAGCTTTTTAGCTACAACAGATTAGGTACTGATTTTTAATCACATATGTCTTAGAGTCAGCCGCCATCCACGAGCTTTGACCAAAATAAAATAAAAACATGTAATTACTATTACAAAAGGCCTCCAATGGCGAATCCCACTATGTCTTTTTGTTCAACGGTCAAACTTCCCCTTCACTTTCCCAGAAACTCCCTAAGCCTTGCCTGATACGTGAGCCGTGACCATCTTCTCTTCTTCCTCGCCATATATTAGTCTTTGCCTCTCTTTTCTCATAAAATTTTCTTCCCTCTTTTAATGGCTTCTTCTTACGATACATCCGCCAATTCCCTCCCTCAAAACGCTTTTGGTTTCTCCGCCCATCCCTTCATGACCACATCTTTCTCCGATCTTCTCGCTTCCGGCACCACCGACGACGATAACCCTTCTTCTGCCGTTAACCATGGTAAACGCGGTGGTGGGTTGTCGTTGTCCGATCGAATTGCGGAGAGGACTGGTTCTGGTGTCCCTAAGTTTAAGTCGCTTCCTCCGCCTTCACTGCCTATATCTCCTCCTCCGGTCTCTCCTTCTTCGTACTTTGCTATCCCCCCCGGTCTCAGCCCCGCCGAGCTCTTGGACTCTCCTGTTCTGTTGAACGCTTCTAACGTAAGTATCTGTTTTTATGGCGGCTTTTTTAATTCATTTTGAAGCTTTTTTTGATTGATGGATGTTTTTTTTTTACGTACAGATTCTGCCATCTCCTACAACTGGAACATTTCCAGCTCAAGCTTTCAATTGGAAACCCAGTTCTGGTAATAACCAGCAAAACGTCAAACGAGAAGACAAAAGCTACACTGATTTCTCTTTCCAAACCTTTCAATCATCAACTAACACAAATCAAACTGTGTGTACTTCAACTCAAACGATTATACTTGATCTTTGAAAATATAAAGGAAAGGATTTTCATCGAGTTTTTTTCCAATTTGCAGGCGCAACAACAAGCATGGAGCTTCAAAGAGTCTGTAAAGGAAAACGATTTTTCCTCAGGGAAGAACATGGTGAAATCGGAATACAACCAGATGCAGAGCTTTTCCCCTGAGATAGCCAACATCCAAAACTGCCAATCGGATTACACCAATTACCAGCATCAACAATCTCAGTCTTTAAGAGTGAACCGAAAATCCGACGATGGATACAATTGGAGGAAATATGGACAAAAGCAAGTGAAAGGCAGTGAAAACCCCAGAAGTTACTACAAGTGCACGTACCCAAACTGCCCAACAAAGAAGAAAGTTGAGAGATCCTTAGACGGGCAGATAACTGAGATAGTTTACAAGGGCAGCCATAACCATCCTAAGCCTCAATCCACTAGGAGATCATCTTCTTCTTCCTCTTCCATTGCTATTCAGGCTTCCAGTGCTGCCACCTCTGAGATCCCCGATCATTCGTTTATAAGCCATGGTAGTGGCCACATGGACTCTGCTGCAACACCGGAAAACTCCTCTATATCAGTTGGGGATGATGATTTCGATCGTGGTTCCCAGAAGAGTAAATCAGGGGGAGATGAGTTTGATGAAGACGAGCCCGACGCCAAAAGATGGTATGTTTTATTTAACTAAATTATTGTCTAATACCTAACTACCTACCATTAATATTGTTTTTCTGTTCCTGCTGAACTAACATTAGTATTGCCTTGTTTCCAGGAGGGGAGAAAGTGAAACAGAAGGAATTTCAGCACCTGGGAGTAGAACCGTGAGGGAACCAAGAGTTGTTGTTCAAACAACCAGTGACATTGATATTTTGGATGATGGGTATAGATGGAGAAAATATGGGCAAAAAGTGGTCAAAGGGAACCCAAACCCAAGGTAAATTTTCACCTTCATTAACCTGTTTATGTTGGATGTGTTGATGTTTTTATGCCACCTTAAAAAGTGGATTCTGTTTCTCTGTCTGTCTTTTAATGGGAGAATGCTTCAAATGCTGAAGTTTTAGCTTTAAAGTGTCTTTAATGGTGAATGCTTTTTGGAGTCCTTTTGTTTCTTTCTTTATTGGTTTTGGTGTTTAAGTTGTAATTTGGCAATGGTTACAGGAGCTACTACAAGTGTACACATCCGGGATGTCCGGTGAGAAAGCACGTCGAAAGAGCATCCCACGATCTTAAGGCGGTGATCACAACCTACGAAGGGAAGCACAACCATGACGTCCCAGCAGCTCGCGGCAGTGGCAGCCATTCCGTCAACAGACCTTTGCTCGACAACAACAATAACAATGGGGCAATGACAATAAGACCATCTCCACTTAACAATCCCATGAGCAACAACCAAGCTCTTCGGGGTTTGAGGCAATCGACAACCGACGGCGAATCCCCTTTCATGCTAGAAATGTTTCAAGGCAACGGAAACTTGGGATTCTCGGGTTTCGGGAACTCGGGAGGGTCAATTATGAGTCAACATGATGTAAACAACATGTTTTCAAGAACCAAGGAAGAACCAAGAGATGAAGCCTTCATTGAGTCCTTGCTATATTGAAATTAAAATCTACAAAAGGGAAGAAGAAATAGAACAGAAGAGAGTCAAAAACAAAAACCATAACCATAAGAATAATAAGGAGTTTGAGGTTCATTTCATTAATTGCATTCAGTTTGTTTGTTTGTTGTATATTCCACTCCAAAATATTATTTGGTTTTGTATATGTAATTTAGAATGGGGGTAAGGTAATCTTATGTTATAGGAGCCTGTAAAAGTAAACTATTTTTTCATTGTTTTGAGGCCACTCTCTCCTTGCCTTGGGGTAGTAGACATCAACAACAATGCCTCAAAATCATTTCCCTTTTTTTTTTTTTTTTTTTTATCACACATGCTAGTGATCCATTTTCCTTTTTATTGAAGAAAAATTTGTTGAGTTTTTGAGTTCCTTTCCTTCCTTAGTAAGCTCTTCAACAAGACCTAAAAACAAGTCCGTTTTCATGCATTAATTTCCCTTTTTACTTCTGACAAATGTAATCCAGACAATACTTGGCCATCGCCATGATATCCAGGGTTTTGATGTAATAAAAAAATAAGCGGGGGTACGTCAGGATATGATAGATAATTAGAAATGCAATCGTCATTGGTTGCATGATCAAAATCTGAATAGAGAGGTTTGAAATGTCAAAATTGTGTAGCTGGAGGAGTTAGTCAAAGGTCAACTCGCATTACAAATTCAATATTTTCATTCATTCATACAGACAGACAGACGGGCAGCCATATATGGATGGTTCCATCCACAATGAATCTGAAAATTTCGTTATTTTTAAAGAAAAACGGTTGTCTCTTTTGTATGCAATGTATGAACAGCCCAAAGGGGGTGGTGGGACATTTCCGTGGCTCACACGCTGCATTTAAAGACAAAGTTAAGTGATTGGCCCCTCCCTCACTCGCACCACGGCCCCGCCCTAATACCAACATCCACGCGGCTATCTTATTCACTCCTTCCTCAATCTCTTTCTTAAGATATTTTTTTCCCATAAATTACTTACTTCATCTCGGATATTCTATTTTTATTCATGAAAATATAACATATTTTATTATTAATAATTTATTTCTTCAAATAACACTTGCGACAAATAAATTAATTACTGTTATTCACAGTAAATATCTTGATTTCGACCCAATTTTTTTCTCATTCTTTATTATATTTAATAATTACTTCTCACTTTGCTTAAATTTAAATTCAAGTTACATTGAATTTTTAAACAAATATTCTTTATTAAATTCGACTTTAAATTTTTGTTTAAAAAAATAATTTTTTTTTATCATTTCACTTGTTGAGTATTTTTGTGTATGTGTCGTCTCTCATAAGAGTCAAATTCCTATATTATGGCACATTTTCATGATTTGATGTATTAAGATTAGGTAAACTCTATGTAAGTCAACACATATTCTATTATAAGGTGAACACGTGTTTGTTGAGTAGGAGTTTGCCTGCACAGTGATGCGAATCTATACAGGCAAATTGTATACCAACAAGCTAGATATGTTGATCGGGTTGTGGGTCAATATGAGAATTGGATAGAGGTAAATACCATAACACCACTTAGGTTTGGTTCTTTAAATAAAATATTAAACATGTTTTCATGAAAATATATATAATAATTATTGAGAAATAGGTAAATGCAGAGTGAGATCCTAACCATTTCCAAACTTTTTAGGTCAAGTCTTTGCTTAGCTTTAAGAAAACAGAAGAAGACTATGAAAAAGTAATGACCAATGCCCATTTGCTCACTCCCCATTGGCTTACATGCTTTTGGAATGTTCATGTTTGAGGGAAAAACAAAAGTGTCCCAAATAAATTATTACTATTATTAATTAAATAGCATCCTAAGATCTTTCTTAAATTTACTATAATTCTGAATAAAAATACTATATTAAATCAAATTAAACCAAAACAATTTTATTTAATTTAATTTATAATTAATTTTGTTTTTTATACTGTAAAATTAAATATTTTATATTTTAAAAAATAAAATAATTATATAAAATGAATTTCAAAATAATATATGTAAGAGCTATTGATTATTATTTTTATTTACTTGAAAATCTAATTTTTTTAGAAATATTTATAAA
Source organism: Gossypium anomalum (assembly GCA_025698475.1). NCBI lineage: Eukaryota > Viridiplantae > Streptophyta > Magnoliopsida > Malvales > Malvaceae > Gossypium > Gossypium anomalum. The sequence goes on along the minus strand of CM046957.1, from coordinate 68,863,180 downwards.
AATGATTTTGAAACTGTATTAAATAATATCCAATAACCATAAGCAAAATCAATTATATCAAAAATTAAAAATTTTATCACACATATATATATGTGTAACTTGTGTTTAAAAATAACTTATAATAAATAATAAAACGTATGGCCTAAAATTAATTAATAATAACACATAAAATTTTTATGATATTAAAAAATTTTAAATAATAGATTAAATTGTTTATCATTGTGTTGTTGTCATCTACCTTGAGTCAATATCGAGTTAGTGACAGCAACTCAATCAAATATATTATTAATACATTTTAACATATACAATTGATTGAAGTAATAAGGTGTACATAATAAAATTAAAATGTATAAAAATATTAAAATAAAACTTTAGTTTAGTGGTAAATTAAAGGATTTACTAGTGAAATTTGTTTGGGTTCAAATCACATCATATGTATATTTTTATTGTTTTTTAAATAAAAATACTAAAATGCTCTCTAATAATATAACTTATGTTAAATACAAAATGACACTTTCGTAATTTACCTAATCAAGTTGGTGATCTAATTGAGAGTGACACTAACTCAAAACATTGGTATAAAAAACCAAAAATTAGTATAAAAAACTCAAAACATAAAATTGGTATAAAAAACCAAAAATTGAACTAGACCAAACCAAATTATAATGAACTATTCAATAAATTCAAAAAATTTGGTTGAATCGAACTAAACTCAGCCCTAAATGTATGTTTCTTCTCGTTCTTAATTTTACATTTGCAAATAAAATAAATTAAAAAAACCAGTCTCCGATTCAATTAGTTCAAACGATTCAATTAGTTCAAACGATTCAACTGTAGGATTAATAATAATTAAATAAATTTTTAAAATTTCATAAAAATAATAAAAATTTAAAATATATTAAAAATTTATAAAACCTGTTAAATTGATTCAATTGTTGAATTTTTTTTGTTTTGGTTTCTGATTTTTTTTATTGGTTCTGAGTGATTTGCTCTGAGGTTGATTCTACCTTTTATGTTCGGATTAATATATCGACCTATTCTCAGTCCAACCAATTTGATTGGTTGGATTCAAATAACATAGTGATCCAAATTAAACTTGATCATGGGTTTGACTAGGCTAATGCAAAATTTTATGTTGGTTTTTTTGCCTGGGCCTAGTCTAACCCAAAAATGGGCTTGAAATTCTATCCAAGCTCGAATTAGGCCACCCGCATTAAAATTTTTTTAGATTATTTTTATAAAAAAAATAGTTTTAAAAAATACAATACATCCAATACAATAAAAATTTTAAAATAAATGTTTCCTAATAAACTAAAAATACATTAAAAAAAAGTTGTTATACTTAAATAACACTGAAATAGTTACAATTTAATAAGCAAATGCTTTTAAAATAATAGCGAAATTAACAATACAATATACAAGCAATAACAATATAATATTAACATTATAATAGTGAAATGGTAGGAAAGAAAAGTTTAGGTTGATTCGGGCCAGGCTGAGTAAAAAAAACTTACTCGAGACCCGACCTATTTAAAAAAATGAATCTTATTTTTTTATCTAAATTTATTTTTTAAGTCTATATTTTTACTCAAATTCTCTCATTTTTCGAATAAAGTTTTAAGTATAGACAAGTGACTTCACCATGAAGAGTTGTAATCCGAATATATATATACACAAACTACTCTCCCATATGAGCATAATAAAGAGATGAAATTTGCAGGGAGAAAAAAAGGGGAAGGGGGAAGTGAAGAAAGATAAGAGTGACAAATCATAATGATCCACGCATAGGCAACGTGGACAGCCTAGTGCCTGAAAGCTTTCCTACAGAAAAGTACACGTCAGATTCCCGCTTTTCCCCCCTGCTATCCATTGTTTTCAACATCTCACCGTCAATGGAAAACTTGACTTCACTGGTGGACATTAGTTTTAAACAAATGTATCTTAATGATTGGTACAATTAAATAAACACTTATCATTAATCAATTGGGTAGGATTTTAGGGTTTTTGCAAAAAAAATTTATTACGAAAATAGATGAAAACTAAATTATTCACAAGAACAATTCATTTTGAGTCATAAAAAAAATATCGTTGTGATATCATCAATAAAAATAACATTGTAATAATAAAAAAATTTAATTTCAAATGGGGTGTTGCCAAATAAGGGGTCAACAACCCTTTTTCACATGCATTTTATTTTATTTTATAGTTTTTATAATTTATTTTATTTAATAAAAAAAGCTAAGTAGCTTTAATTTCATAATTTTATAATATTTTATAATTATAATTTTTTAATATTGAAAATAATGACCAAATTGATAAATTTTAGTAAAATTGACATAAAAATATTAGGGTAAATCACCTAAATAGTCACTTAAATTTTTTAGCGAGTTCCTATTTTAGTCATCGAAATTTCTTTTGTTAATTCGTCACACTCCTGTTAGGTGAATTTCCAAACACATTACCAATGTAATCCTCTTTTAAGTGGTATAATAACAAATTTAGCCCCTAATATTTTACAAACTCTATCAAGTTGATTCCATTTTAAAAAATTCAATACATTTTGCCTTCAGCATTTACACATTATCAACTCGATCATTATTCTAAATATTCAAAAATTTATAATTATAAAATATTAAAAAACTAAATATAATATTAAAAAATAAAACAACTCAACCATTTTTTTTATAAATATTAAAAATTCTGGTGATCAAAACAGGAACTCGATAAAAAACTTAAGTGATTATTTAGATAGTTTATCCTAATATTTTTATATCAATTTAGTCATTATTTTAAATATTTAAAAAATTATACATATTAAATATTAAAAATTATGGAATTAAAATAGCTTAGCCTTTTTTATTAAATAAAATAAAATTATAAAAACTGAAAAATAAAAAAGTAAAAATGCATGGAGACACCTCTTTTGAACTTAAAATGTTATTTTATTTACTTAATTTATTAAAATATTATTTTCTATAAATGATATCGTCTAACACATTAATAACATCACTTTTTAATTCATTTTCGTAAATAATTTATTTTAATTTTCATTTTCGTATTATTAATGTAAAAAAGCCGATGGGTTCCAGTTTTGATTGAGAACTCATTTTCCAAATTGAAAGTGCAAAAATATCGAGATTGATGAATGCAGACTGCCTACTCTGTCATATAAACCTAATCCTGTAATCAGACAAAAAGCCCAATATGTGTCAGTTAGGATCACGATTAGCCTATATGGCAACACTACCCCGACATCCTAAATCCAAAATTCCATACAAATTTTAAACCTTAATTTATAAATTCAAATTCTCAAAAAAAAACTAATTATAATTAAATTTATTAATATTTTTTATAAAAATAACATGAAAATATTTTTTCAGTTGTAATTTAATTAAAATATCAAATTTATAATATTTTTTAAATCATAAATATTAACTCTAATAATAATACGATTAATACGACACTTAAAACAGTGAATATCCCAATTATCAAACCAACGTATCGGATAAAAAGGGAAAATGTATGAAGTGCGAAACTAAAACAAAGGGCTGTCTCCGGTTTCCATGTGATGATTTGCCAGCTTATATTCTTAGTATTATATAAAATGTAGCGTATAGAAATGGAGATGCTCTTATTTAATTATTCAATCCTCTTTTTGGATTTTTCGATAACTTTGTTTTTCCATACAAAACCAAAATTATTAGTAAATTAAGGTTTACAAGTTGATGAGTTTTTAAAGTGTAAAATTATATATTTTTTAAATTTTAATTTAAATGTTTATGAAATATAATTTTTTAATTTCGAGTTTATTTAATGACTGATTATATTTGTAAAGCTTATTAAAGAATATTTTATATAATTGATAAGTATTTTTTAGTATTTTAAAATTTACATATGACGATATTTGAATTCTGTCACAAACAGTTAAAAAAAAAAAATTCTTTGTCATTTTAACCAAAGCTTTATTTTTTATGAGTATTTTATTTTTTGAGATTTATTTAGTTTTATTATTCTATATTTGTAAATACTTTTTATATGCATATATCAAATATTTTTAAAAATAGTGATAAATCCAAAACGATACAATAAAATAGACTGACATTGATATTTTACCTCTCATTTTAAAATTTGATTCAACTCGGCTCAAGAAATTTTTTTTTTTTTTGGTAAAACAAAAGGGTTACAAAGAAGTTCCATATTCATTATGCCTCTAGCTCTATCCTCTTTTAAAATTACTTGAATCTCTACAGGAGGATCGTTAAATATATGCAAGTCTACATCATTCGTCAAGGCCATTTTTATTAAGGCATTCGTTATCTGATTATTTTCTTTAGGTGTATACCTCACAAACCACTTGTTTTTACGTATCAAAATATGTTGAATTCTCCTAATCAATGGTGATCTTGATCTGATTATCCTAAAAAGCTTCAACAACCTCGAGATTATTAGATTGAATGATAACCTTATCAACCTTAAAGTTTAAAAATATTTGTTTATTTTTTTTAAAAAAACTTGTAATATATTGCTTTTTTGGCTAACAGAACGCGTTTTGATTAAGCATTTTGGACAAATATCCAATAGATTTTAAATATAATTTTCTTAATGTGCTATTTTTTTTAAAAAATACTTAATATTCTATAATTAACATATTGGACTATTCAACATTAATCACAGCTAATTACCTTTATTATTTTTAATTGTTAGTGGTTCGTCACTTTGCGATTATAACATAATCATAATAAGATAATCTTAAAATTGGGATCAATCAATGAGTGAGTCAACTACTTAATCTAAGTTAGATATAAAATTGTCAATGGAGGATGTAAGTTCGATTGCACTGAAGCGCATTATCTTTTTATATCTAATTCTAGACGTTGTCTTAAAACGAACAGATATATTCAGAATCTATAATAAAATTATTAATAATATTAGAAATAATATTTAAAATAAAAAATTGATTAAGCTTAATAATTTTTTCCCAACTAATTAAGCTCATCATCATGATTGTTGCAATAAAGAAAAGGAAGACAAATAGAAAACTAGGCTTCCTCTCTAATATACATTATTAACGCTAGTTAGGATGCAAAGTCAACCGAATATTTATTAAACCTTTCGCCAATCAAATTCAAACAAATGTTTTTAAGTCGTATCGAATTAGTCGGTCGAATTCGGAATTAATTTAAAAAGAGGAATTTGAATATATTACTCGGAATAAACTCAATAACTAATCTTTTATATTTTATATAGACCATTAAGAAAGTAGATATTAACCCTAAAAACAATTCATTTAAGAGTCTCAAGTTTAATATAAGATAGGTAACTAATGTTGTATATTACCGCTTAAAATTATATTCACAAAATTAATACCCCAACAAAGTATATAATAAAGAAAAAGATTCTCCCATTACACGACTTCACAACTGTGATCATGTCTATCTTATAAAAGAAAAAACAACTGTAATTATGTCCACGTAGATACGATGAGATCCCGGCGCCGGACAATTTGTTAGTCCTCGGAGATGCTTGTGAGATGAGGCCGCCATACTCCTCCACCATCTTTCCGACGATCTCTACGGCGGCAACGTTTCATTTCTAAAACATCGTCAATTGCTAAGCATCGATGACCGGAGTCTAAAGCATCATCATTGTTGTTGTTGCGTTTTTTGCTCATCTTGAAAGACCTTTTACGGCGGACACTGTTGTTTCTGTTCTCGGCCGGTAAGGAACATTCGGGGATCAAAAAGTAAATGCCGCCTCTTTGGAGCTGGGAGTGAGGGGAGATAATCAAAATATGACCTCGAGAGGTGGGTTTGGTTAAGACGTGATTAGGGTTGGCCTGGAGGATCTCACCGGCGGTGACCGTACGTGTGATTTCTTCAATGTGGCCGTTTAAATGGACTATACGGATGAGGTCTAGAGCTCCGCAAGGAAGAACACACGCCAAGCAACACCGTATACTATTCCCCATCTCTTACAATACAATATCGACTCTTCTTGGATCGATCCCTTTCTATCAAGTCTCTTCTATATATATACACACACCACCCACCCGTACTCATATGTACTCAACCATAAAATACTACTTTATAATATATTATGAGTAACCGGTATATAATATTAAATAATTTAATTTAATGGTTAGTTGCATCCTCAATAATAACTTAGCTGAGCTACGTTTAATTCACAAGCTTCATCAACAGAAATTGGAGGACACAGATTCGTCATATTTCGAGAAGTTAAAATGTAGTTGTTGATCGAATGGTCAAATATGAGTCTAATAGTCCATTAAATTTAAATTTATTTGAAGACCCCATTTATCAGTTCAAGAGATTTTGTTGTCGGATAATGCGATCTCTCTACATGAGTTTTATTGGTTTTGATGTACTCCCTTAATGCTGTTATTTTCTACCAAAATATTTTTTCATGGGTTAATATTTATTGTTTTTAAAAATGTAATTTTTTATTTATCAAGATTATATTTTAAAAGATTTTTATGGTTTTATAGATAAAATATTTTATATTAAGTTGAATGAAAAAAAATTAATTTTCATGTATTTTTCATATTATCTCTAATGAAATCGAGTCATAACTGACTTTTTTTAATAGTACGAGTATTAAATAAATTCATCTAATAGAGAGATAAATTTGGGTCTTTATAATAGAGGGATTTGACATGTACTTTTACCTATATGATAGGGTTAATTCCTATATATGTCATTAAATTGTTTTCCAACTTTGATTTGGTTCATGAACATCAAAATGATATGATTGAATCTTCAAATTTTTAGTTTTGTATCATCCAGGCCCTTTTGTTATCCTAGCCATCAATTTAAGTGTTAAATGGTGGTTCAAATTTGACGTTGAGCATATTTAAAACATATTGATAAAATTGTGAATACGTGTGTACATGCTACAAGGATATCTTAAATATGATGTGTTGTTAAAAAATAGTGTTAATGAAATTTAAGAAGATTATTTCTTATTTTTAATAGTTAGAGCTAATGTAACGCCCCTAACCCGAATCCGTCACCGAAATAGAGTTATGGAGCATTACCGGAGTTACCGATTTATTTATCAGATATTTCATTTTATCTAACGTTCATATTTGGAACCAATTAAAATCAAACATATTGTCCCTTAACGTACTTATTTTTCTCGATATGTTTTACTTGAATTTATTACTCGTCTCAATTTAATTAATTTTCTTATATCAACGTATAAAAAATAATCACCTATTTACATGTCATGATAAATATCATTCTCTTGCCATTTCTTCATAAACATAAAATCAGGGAATTCATTATATCGATATTTCATGCATTTAAAAATACAATTCAAGTTATACTAACTTACCTCGTTACTTGTACATGTTTATAATTTCATTAATCCGATATCTTTTCTTTTCCACGTTCAAGTCTCGTATTCGAGTTATCCGGATCTTTATAAAGAAATTTGATCGTCGTTTTCATTTATTTCATGTTGTAATACATTCAACTAATAATTTAAACAAAATTACCATTTTACCCCTAAACTTTTAATTAATGACGATTTCATCCTTAGGTTAAAATAAAATAAAATTATTACAATTTAATCCTTATTTCCAGCCGTTATTCTCAAACAAATTGATAACGACCCATGAATTCTATAAAATATCAGAATTTTCCATAATTTCAACACTTTTCAATTTAATCCTTAAAATATGTTTTTCCCTGATCTTGAGCTAAATTAATAATTTCATTCAATTTTGTAATTTTAAATAATAAAATAATTCATTTCATGCAATTTGGTCATTTCTGACATTTTTACAAAATTGCCCATAAATTTTTACTTTTATTCAATTTAGTCCATGAGCCTAAAACATGCAAATTAGCCATGCTAGCTGAATATTCATACATATTTTCCTCCTTCTCCTCTCCATTCCACATCCTTTATTTATATAACATGCAACAAGTAACATTATCAATAATTTCACTATTTACTTATATGTACATTCAAAACTGTCCATTTGCGTCATAGTCACTAAATTATTTATATATTAAGATACAGAACTCGAAATTAAGATCCGCTAATTTTCCCTGAAACTAAACTTACATATCTTATTACCTTGAAATTTTTACAATTTTTGGTTTAGCCAATAAGTACAGTTTATTCTTTAAAGTTACCCCTGTTCTGCTATCTGACAGTTCCGACCCTTCTTCACTAAGAATTAATTATCTCATCGTACGAGATTTGGATGATGTTTTCGCTTATTTCTATTGAAAATAGACTCATTAAGGATTCTAAACATATAAATTTAAGCCCCTAATTATTTTTATCCAATTTTTGATGATTTTCTAAATTCAGAACAGGGGAACCCGAAATCATTCTGACCTTGTCTCACAAAAGTTATTGTAGCTCATGATTTACAATTCCATTGCTTACATAATTTCTTTTATAAGAAACTAGACTCAATAAGATTTAATTTCATATTTTATTCATCCTATAATTCAATTTCTACAATTTTTAGTGATTTTTCAAAGTTAGGCTACTGCTGCTGCCCAAAACAGTTTTAGTGAAAAATATTGATTTCCATTTAGCCCCAAATTTCATAGTTCATACAATTCAATCCTTGTTCAATTAACTCCTCAATTGAGATAATTTTTATCATTTAATACTTCATTCCATCATTTTAAACTACTTCATAACCCTTGAAAACCAGAACTTTAACACTAGACCTTAATTCCAAACTCTTTCACAATTAGGTCCTAAACCAATTTTCATTAATTTTACTTGATAAAATCACCATATGTCAAAATTAAAACTTCAATTCTATGTTTATTCATCATATTCTTCCAGTAATCATCCATAAAAACTTCAAAAATTAGCCATGGAATCAAAAACTAATGAAATAGTAAGTTGGACCCAATTGTAAAAGTCCAAAAACATAAAAATTTCAAGGAGAAAGCAAGAATTAAACTTACATGAAACTAGAGTATGAAAACCAGCTTGAACCCTCATCCATGACTGTTTTTCAGCTGATGAATATGAAGAGAAATGAAGAGAATTCTAGATATTCCAATTTAGTCCCATTTTTATTTAGTTAATTTTGGCAATTTTCCAATTTTGCCCTTATTTCACCCATTTTCTGATTTTTCTCAGCTATTGCCGCCCAAAATATCTCCTTTGGGCTTATTTGCACTTTAGGTCCTCCTCATTTGACAATTAAGCTATTTAATCATTTTAGTAACTTTTACACCTTTTTCAATTTAGTCCTTTTTATTTAATTAGCTATCAAGATTTTAAAAATTTCTTGACGAAACTTTAATACTAACTTATTAACACTCCATAAATATTTATAAAAATATTTATGGCTCGATTTAAAATTTTTTGAGGTCTCGATACCTCGTTTTTTCGATTCTAATTATTTTAATATATATATATTTTTTGTACACTATTCACTATTTCAAAAATTTTCCTAACTTAACATTTAACTTATACTCACTAAATTAATAATATTTCCTACTCATTTGTTGGATTTAGTGATCTCAATCATTGTTCGACACCACTAAAATTAGGTCATTACAACTCTCCCCCTTTAGGATTTTTCGTCCCCAAAAATCTTACTGTAAGAAGTTACTTTCAACACTCATAAACACTTTTACTAATTTCTCGTAATCACAATTTGATTTAACCTCGAATATCTTTTTCCTGTCACCTTTGAACTCTAGAACACAATGTTGGAACATACACAAAATTCTAAATTACCCTCTCGGGACACATATACTCACCGATCTCACAAAGGAAAACTCAGACTTTACTCAAATGATCATACGCATCTTTCTTTGTCAAATGAACAACCATAAACTAAATAACATTTTCCTTTCCGATGTTAATGACAATCCCAATTCAAATCTATAGTCATTCTATCTCATAACACACTAGTATTATCACCGATCGCAATAATCCTAAATGTTCTTAATGTTCTACTTACTTGCTAACAAATAGACATCCGAATATGAACTCAAAATATTATGTAACGCTCATACAATCACTAGTACATCTAACTCACAAAAAGATAATAAAGATCTTGATAATTTCTCAAAGAAAGCCAAAAGAAAAACATTGCTTACCGACTGGACTTCCATCATAACAGAGATAATATATTCCCGCATGTATAAAACAAAATCATGATCATGAGAAACATAAGAATAGTCTCACATAAATTTTTACCATTAACTTCATTTCCAACATATTAAAATAGAATTCCAAAAGATGAAGAAATGACGATCATAAACCGACCAGACTAATAGAGCTTTCTCTAACATCATAATTAACTAGCATTCTCAAAACATCGAACTCCACCAGAGACCGAATAACCACACACATATCTCTCGAGGATAAAAGAATATATAAAACCTGAGAAAGATGATCATATTCGTTTCAACCAGTAACTATCACACACAATCATCTTTACTACTCAATTATCATTTTTCCGACTAATTTTGTCATCATGAACCCCGCATCATTCCATTCACTAACGAAACCAATTCGGGAAAAATTTCAAGAAACACATACTTCGGATATCATATCCGAATAAGTCGACTAGCCGAGGTTAACTTTTTCTTTAACCATGTCATTACGTAATCAATGATCTTTAGAGTAATCTGATATCTTTTTCAAAATTGTATTTACTTGTCAAACTATTTTCAACTCCGACTACATTATTAATTATTCCATTATTGTACTCTTTAGTTTCCCATTTGTGAACTTATTCAACAATTTTTTTTTTTTTTGTAAATTTTCATTATAAAATACTACATTGGTAAGAGGGTGAGGTCGTAAGGCCTCTAACTGAGCTCTCATAAGTACACACATATAACTTAGCATTTATCATCAACATCATATCATCACAATTACATAATTCACTTCAAACAAATTAACATACATAATTATGTTACACGAACTTTTCAGTTATCCATTTCAAACTAGTGTAATTAAACATACATTTCATGAATTTTGAGTAAATTTACTCATAGCATTTACTTAACCAAACAAGTCAGACACATAATATCATATGAATGCCATACAAACATAGATAAGCTTATCACAATTTAAACTTTCATTTCATTCACGTTTCATCATTTCTCAACTTTTGATTATCTCATTTCGTACATTATCACATACATATCATGAACTTCTATTCATACCTTTCTAAGTTCCTTCTCATCATAAACACATTTCAATTATCTCAATATCACTAACTCATACTTCTCTTACCATATACATAATTTAACATTTAACATTTAACAATAAATAATTTGAATTATAGTAATACAACCATACGTTGAGTACGTTTATACTCAGTGGTATTGCCATAATTCAAATTATAAAAACTATAATAAATAATAAACATCAAACATGTAACAATATAAGTCATATGTGTTAATTATGTTTTAATTTCATATCTCGACAATAGTCTTTCATCAAATAGCATCATATATCATCTATACTATCTTTAATCAATTCATGAACCTTTGGTTCAAGCTTTCAATCTCATATCTCAATTTCAATTCACATTTCAATTTTTAATTCCACTTTTTTTTCTTCATACTTTCAAAAGTTCAATCGATCAAATTCATTTGATTTTCTCATTTCATTTATTCAACTGATTTCAATATCAATAATTCAATATTTTAGCAAATTCATGAACCTTTCCAAATCTCACATTTCATTTCAATTGAGAATTCAACTCATAATTTCTTTCTCATATATATTTTTTTAATAGTACGAGCAACCAAATTTATTTAATTTTCTCATTTCAGTTATTCACCCTATTAATAATCCGGACTTTGACGGATACACGGATTCCAACCCAAACACACCAAGATTTACACATAGTGCCTCATCGGTCAAGCCAAAACAGAAAGCGAATGCGATGAGCGATGACGGTACACAGAGTACCTCATCGAACAAATCCGAATAAGAATAAAGATGCGTAACAATATCCGACACACAAAGTGCCGAATCGTTAATCTGTAATAAAGAACTCAAGACATAAGTGCTCGATCGGTAAAGCCGATAAATCCTGCATTCTTCCAATCCTATGGCATGCCAATTATATCCGACTAGCCCGACAAGTTAATAGGAATTTAATTCTTATTTCAATTTTACTTAATATTCATATTTACCCCTATTAACAAGACTCGGACTTTGGCGGATATGCGATTTCACCCAAACACACCGTAATATCCAGCCCAAACACACCCTTAATATTATAAATCCTCCATAACACACCAAAGATAATATAGCCTCCCAAACACACCAAAAGATATCATATCCCCAAACACACCGTAATGTCCAACCCAAACACACCCAAATATTATAAATCCTCCATAACACACCAGAAAGGCATTTAATGCCTCTTTGGATAAACCGAAGTTACAATAACAGAAACATCTTCTCGGTTGAACTACAAATCTCCTCATCACATCGCAAATCCAATGGCATGCCATTTGTATCCAATCTAGTCCGATACTGCTAATAGGGTATTTGATTCACTTTCTCAATTTAATAATTCCTTTATCAATATACCAATCTAATATTCATATATATTCACACATTTTCATAATTTCATACATTTTCATTTAATTCAACAAATATATTTCAATTATTCACATAAATTCATAATTCTATACAATTCAATTCACTTTTCAATAACAAATATTCAAATATCACAAATCTCATATTTAAAATTTTCAAACAATTTATATTTCAATTCAAATAATCAAATATACTCATAATTCAATTCAATTCAAATAATCAATATATATTCAATATATATATATACACCAATTCAATCAATATAAATTCAATAAATTCATCACATACTATATCAATCCATTTCAATTGCAAAACACAATAATTTTACTTACCATACATAACAATTAAAAATTCAGCAATCAATAATAATTAAAATTTGAATTATAGTAATACACACTTCAATTAATCATAATTCCATTCCATTCCATTCAATTCAATTCAAATTCACTTTTCCATTTTCTAATCAGTATACAATTCAATACCAATACATATTTCAGATATTCACATATAATCATACTTCACATGTACTACATTCGGTCCGAGAACCGACTAAACCTTAGCTCTGATACCACTAAATGTAACGCCCCTAACCCGAATCCGTCACCGAAATAGAGTTATGGAGCATTACCGGAGTTACCGATTTATTTATCAGATATTTCATTTTATCTAACGTTCATATTTGGAACCAATTAAAATCAAACATATTGTCCCTTAACGTACTTATTTTTCTCGATATGTTTTACTTGAATTTATTACTCGTCTCAATTTAATTAATTTTCTTATATCAACGTATAAAAAATAATCACCTATTTACATGTCATGATAAATATCATTCTCTTGCCATTTCTTCATAAACATAAAATCGAGAGAATTCATTATATCGATATTTCATGCATTTAAAAATACAATTCAAGTTATACTAACTTACCTCGCTACTTGTACATGTTTATAATTTCATTAATCCGATATCTTTCTTTTTCACGCTCAAGTCTCGTATTCGAAAGTTATCCGGATCTTTATAAAGAAATTTGATCGTCGCTTTTCATTTATTTCATGTTGTAATACATTCAACTAATAATTTAAACAAAATTACCATTTTACCCCTAAACTTTTAATTAATGACGATTTCATCCTTAGGTTAAAATAAAATAAAATTATTACAATTTAATCCTTATTTCCAGCCGTTATTCTCAAACAAATTGATAACGACCCATGAATTCTATAAAATATCAGAATTTTCCATAATTTCAACACTTTTCAATTTAATCCTTAAAATATGTTTTTCCCTGATCTTGAGCTAAATTAATAATTTCATTCAATTTTGTAATTTTAAATAATAAAATAATTCATTTCATGCAATTTGGTCATTTCTGACATTTTTACAAAATTGCCCATAAATTTTTACTTTTATTCAATTTAGTCCATGAGCCTAAAACATGCAAATTAGCCATGCTAGCTGAATATTCATACATATTTTCCTCCTTCTCCTCTCCATTCCACATCCTTTATTTATATAACATGCAACAAGTAACATTATCAATAATTTCACTATTTACTTATATGTACATTCAAAACTGTCCATTTGCGTCATAGTCACTAAATTATTTATATATTAAGATACAGAACTCGAAATTAAGATCCGCTAATTTTCCCTGAAACTAAACTTACATATATTATTACCTTGAAATTTTTACAATTTTTGGTTTAGCCAATAAGTACAGTTTATTCTTTAAAGTTACCCCTGTTCTGCTGTCTGACAGTTCCGACCCTTCTTCACTAAGAATTAATTATCTCATCGTACGAGATTTGGATGATGTTTTCGCTTATTTCTATTGAAAATAGACTCATTAAGGATTCTAAACATATAAATTTAAGCCCCTAATTATTTTTATCCAATTTTTGATGATTTTCCAAATTCAGAACAGGGGAACCCGAAATCATTCTGACCTTGTCTCACAAAAGTTATTGTAGCTCATGATTTACAATTCCATTGCTTACATAATTTCTTTTATAAGAAACTAGACTCAATAAGATTTAATTTCATATTTTATTCATCCTATAATTCAATTTCTACAATTTTTAGTGATTTTTCAAAGTTAGGCTACTGCTGCTGCCCAAAACAGTTTTAGTGAAAAATATTGATTTCCATTTAGCCCCAAATTTCATAGTTCATACAATTCAATCCTTGTTCAATTAACTCCTCAATTGAGATAATTTTTCTCATTTAATACTTCATTCCATCATTTTAAACTACTTCATAACCCTTGAAAACCAGAACTTTAACACTAGACCTTAATTCCAAACTCTTTCACAATTAGGTCCTAAACCAATTTTCATTAATTTTACTTGATAAAATCACCATATGTCAAAATTAAAACTTCAATTCTATGTTTATTCATCATATTCTTCCAGTACTCATCCATAAAAACTTCAAAAATTAGCCATGGAATCAAAAACTAATGAAATAGTAAGTTGGACCCAATTGTAAAAGTCCAAAAACATAAAAATTTCAAGGAGAAAGCAAGAATTAAACTTATATGAAACTAGAGTATGAAAACCAGCTTGAACCCTCATCCATGACTGTTTTTCAGCTGATGAATATGAAGAGAAATGAAGAGAATTCTAGATATTCCAATTTAGTCCCATTTTTATTTAGTTAATTTTGGCAATTTTCCAATTTTGCCCTTATTTCACCCATTTTCTGATTTTTCTCAGCTATTGCCGCCCAAAATATCTCCTTTGGGCTTATTTGCACTTTAGGTCCTCCCTCATTTGACAATTAAGCTATTTAATCATTTTAGTAACTTTTACACCTTTTTCAATTTAGTCCTTTTATTTAATTAGCTATCAAGATTTTTTAAAATTTCTTGACGAAACTTTAATACTAACTTATTAACACTCCATAAATATTTATAAAAATATTTATGGCTCGATTTAAAATTTTTGAGGTCTCGATACCTCGTTTTCGATTCTAATTATTTTAATATATATATATTTTTTGTACACTATTCACTATTTCAAAAATTTTCCTAACTTAACATTTAACTTATACTCACTAAATTAATAATATTTCCTACTCATTTGTTGGATTTAGTGATCTCGAATCATTGTTCTGACACCACTGAAATTAGGCTGTTACAGCTAAGTTGTTCATGCAGTAGGTACGTATGTGTTCACAATTTGATTCTCGTGTTTTAAATATGCTTAACGTCATATCTAAATTGGCATTTTAATGCCTAAATTGATGACTAGGTTAACAGAAGGACATATAGTTTAAGAGATGGTACTTTTTTTTTAAACATATTAGATCCAAGCTATCCCAACAGTATGTATATGTGTTTACAATTTAATCCACGTGTTCTAAATATGCTCAATGTTAGATCCAAACTAGCATTTAACACCTAAGCTAATAGCTAAATTAAAAGGACATTGCTTAATGTATTGGTATTTTGAGGATTAAATTAGAATGTTTTTGAAGTTCACAAATAAATTTAAAGGTTAAATTTTGCTATTAATCCTTGTACTTTGAGAAAGTTGTGGATATAGTCAATATTGTATTTTAATTTGATCAATCTTAGTCACTATACTTTTTGAATTGGTCAATTTTAATGTACTTTTCGAATTTTAAAATTTTAATTCTAACCTGAATAATAGCAATTATAAATTTGTTTGGTTAAATTTGATTACTAATCCTATACTATGTGTACAGTTTGGTCCATGTTCTCCAAATGGATCATTCTAAGTCTCAATACTTTTCAAAGTTTGAAATTTCAATATTGACGCAAATGACAGTTGTTAATCTATTAACTGAATTTTTAATAAATAATATGTGAGAATAAAAAACTGACATAATATTACAAATATGATAATATATTTACTAGATCAAACATTACAAATAATAAAAGTTAACAATTATCGCTTGTGAGGACTGAAATTTTAAGATTTAAAAAATATTAAAATTAAAAAATAACTAAATTAAAATACAAAGAAATAATTAATTTGGTGGTCCTAAGGGTGGGCATATGCATGTTAAATGCCTTGTACGTGTAATTAACTTAAGACGCCTTTGTGGTGTAATTGGGATTAGAACAAGTAAAGTGGCTGTTGGACACTTTTGTGTTTCTAAAGGCAAACCATTTATTTTATCTTCATCACTTAAAATTTGTTGCTTTGCTTTTGGAAGTAGGGCCGTCGCCAACATTCTAAATAATACAGCCGGAGCGTACCAGAATATTCAAATGTTTAACCGAATTAATATTAATTAAATTAATAAAATATTTTAATTATTTAATCATTGATTGAATTAATTTTTTTTAAAAAAATTAACTGAATCGAAATATTTCGATTAATTGAAATTTATATTTTTTTTGTTAAAACAAATATAAAACATATCAAAAAATAAACAAATTGATAATGTTCATTTGATCGAATTATCTGTATTAACAAAATTAGTAATAGCCTAATACATATAATATATAGTATATAATATTATTTATTAAGTTCGGTTAATTCAATTAATTACTAGAGTTTGGACTGAATTAACCATTAAACAAAATTCTAAAAAAGCTTTAACCGACTTGTGATCGAACTAAATCGGTTAACCGAATTAGACCAGTTCGACCGGTTAATTTGATTTTAACCAAAGTTTGAACACTCCTATTTAATAGTATTTGCTTTTGAGTTTTAATTACTTTCCTAATTAGGTGCTACTTTTGAACTAAATTTTCATAATCAAATTAATTGTCAAATTGATCAAATCGTCAGTTTTTAATTTGATCGGTCCAACTGATTCGTTTAATTTAATTAGATAAGTTATTAAAAATTCACATTTTAAAAAAAATACTAAAAAGGAAAAAACTGATTTTAACCCAACTTTAGGGGTGAGCAAAATCCGATTCGATTCGAAAAACTCGATAAAAAATTTAAATTTTGAATTAAATAGTTCGAGTTATTTGAATTAATCAAGTTATTCGGATCAACTCGAATAAAAAATTAAGTTTTTGGGTTTAACTCGAATATGAATTACACAATTCGAGTTATCCGAAAATCTGAATAAGGAAAGACAAAACTACGTTATTTTGATAAATATTTACTTTTTTAAAAGTTAAAATTCAAAACAATTAAGTAAAAAGGCAATATTACGTCGTTTTGATCAATGTTTATCTATTAAGTTAAAAGGCAAAATCATTATATTGTTCGTGCAATTAAATAATCTTGTACTTCATCTACTAGTTAAATAATCGGTCCATCTAAACACAACATTAAGTATAAATAATAGGATTCGTTAACTCGAGTCGATTTGACTCGAAATTTTTTGACTGGATTCGATTCGATTTGAAAAAAAATCAAATTGAGTTTGGTTGCTAAAATAGGATTTGTTAACTTGACTAACTCGAAAATTTTTTACTCGATTCGACTCGACTCGACTCGACTCGATCGAATACTCACCCCTACTCAACTTAACTAATTCTAAATTATTCATGGATCAACCAATGTAATTCTCTCTCTAAACTAATACCTTGATTGATTTCCGAACTAATTTAAATAATAATATTTTTTATGAATAAAGAATATTTAATTATCAACCACTAACACATGAGGACAAAAATATCTAAAATATTTAGAACTAAATAAAAAAAAACAAAATGCTCAAAGTTTGACCACCAGGGCTTCTTGGGAATCCAGAAAAGATTAAGTAGGGGTGATGTTTCTTATTATACACTAAAGATCAAAATTTAAACACACTACTTTTAATCATTAGTTTCCTTTTCATCGGCGGAAAAAAGTTACGTACAAAACATAAACTTTAAGAAAAGCCGATAATTAAATTTTTTTTTTAAAAATTTTGTCTAACAGGTATCTCAATTTTCGAGTTAGTTATTGTCTATCCTTTTCTCCCTCACACTAACTTTCTCTCTCTTTCCTCATTTAACTCATATGTCTTTTTTTTTTTTAAGTTTGTAAATATATTTTATATATTTTTATTATCTTCACAAGTTGTGATGGATAAATGACGATATCTTTCGTCGTTGAAACTCCATTGACCAACAACAGGTTCTTTTGGAAAGTGAGTGGCTCTTCGTCGGCTTCTTTATTTGTTTCTGTTTTGAAAATATTTCAGAATAATAAATGATTTCACGAGTCAATTTGGACCTATGTTATCTTAAGTTTTATGTGTTTTTTTTTTTTGTTTTTCATTGTTTAATAAGTCTTGACTTTTAAAAGTTTTTATCTGCTCTTATTACACGTTTTTTTCGTCTTACTTTTGTAAGTGATTTTAAGGATGGTTTTGTCATTGTTCTCTCCAGTTTGGTGGATGCTTGATTCTTTTGTCGATTTTTTTCTGCTGCTTTGGACTATCCGGAGATGATTTCCTTATCATATTAAATGCTTGCAATCACTCCATATATGTTATGATTGAGAATTGTGATAGAGGCAATTGTTAAAACTTTTGTTGACAAAACCTAGACCACCTCTTCCAAGTTCCTTTTTTGCCAAAAGATAAAACTTCATCTAACTTGCTACTTTCAACATTGAACTTCTCAAGTAGCAATTTCATTTCAGCTAACTCCTTGATATTAACAAGATTTTCAAGTTCCTCAGTCAACAAAGTCTGTTTAGCCTCAACTTGCTTTATCAACTTCCTATTTTTCTCTCTCAATTGAGCATTCTCATGTGACATTGCGTGTTCAACTCATGTACTCGGCATAGTCTTTTATGTATTTAGGAACTCCCTATTAGAACCTTTATCAGAATCATCGTCTGTCTTAGCATTAGAACTAGACACCACATTCGAAGTGAAGGCAACAAAGTTATTCACTTGTTCCTCATCAGATTCAAAATTGCTTAAAGTGTCCTCATCATTCCATGATGGACATGACACATTTTTCTTCTTAAGAGTGTTAACACACACTGCCTATATAAGTCCATAGCCAAGACATTTATGACACTGGATGTCTTTCTTCTTGTCTTTCTCGTTCTCCTCTTTAACAACAACACCCTTGATCTTGTTCTTAGGAATGTTCTTTGATATCTCAAACTTCTTGAACCTCCAAACTATTGGGAAAAAAAATTGTTCAAAAACGGTTTTCTTGCACAGTAGAAAAATAAAATTTTAAAAATCGAGTCGATTTTTTATATTTATAGCAATAAACTTTTCCCGAAATATACTTGTTCTTTGAGCGAGACAGATCCTTATCGTTCCCAGCTTTCAATGGAACAACATTTTCAACTATTCTCGTATCACGAACTGCTTTAAGTGTGGGCACTAAAAATTACGAATAAAATATAAAACCAGAAATAATTTTCTTACTTTCAGTAGGAAAATAAATCTCTCTCTTTTATGGAAACCGATAGAATTATTATTTTCGGAAAATAGAATTTATATTTAAAAATAAATTCTCACTATTTTCGAGCAGAATAACAATATCTCAAAAGTTGTGTATAACTTATTATATTTTTAGCCCTACCAGTGCCATCTATTTATAAAGAGAGGAAGTGAAACACTAGTTGAATTAGTAGAATGCATTTAATGGTTGTTTAATAGAAAAAAAAAAACAATCCCGTAGTTGAATTAGGAGAGAGGGGTGACTAATTGGATGTGTCTCCCCTCATATGTATTATGATAGGATTCAGGCCTCTCTTGTATTTAATCCAATTATATGTGCTTTCTGAACTTTTAACGTAGCACTTTATAATTTAATCCAACTCAATACATGTTTTTCTATTTCTCAAAATATACATTATTTATTAAATTAATTTTAATTAATTAATTTTTTCAAATAAATAATTTTCTTAACTTGATTCTAATTTCGTTCAATTCATGACAATTTTACTGTAAAAGAATCTATAAGAAAATATATTTAAATTTTCTACATTCAACGAATTCACAATAACCAATTCATTTCATTTCATTTTCAAACTTCAATTATTTAATTAAATAAATAATAATTCAAAAAATCATAAATTAATTCTTAGGTCATTTTCATACTTAGTGAGAAAACCATATTCATTTCTGAATGTTACCCATTTCTCTAACTTTATCATTTCTATCCATTCTGTTCATTTGATTCAACATGCTGGTTTCAACGGACTAGGGAGGGACCGATTTGATATATGTGATTAGGGCTCAAATTATTTATAATTATATTCTAGTTTTTTGCCTATTAATTATAAATTCATTTAGTCGCAAAGTCATTCCACTATAGTAACTCTCCATAATGACATACCATTACGAAAGCTACTCAATTAGTGTTCGTCCAACGACCTTATCATAAGTGTGTTACCCTCATAGGATATTGTTAATGTATTTGGGATAAATCTACTCTCCCAATATAATCCTATTTTATCTTGTGGTAACCATTACATCTTTCTTCATGAAAAGTCAATTACTATCATATAGTAATTAAGTCATTCATCACAAAGACAAACGACCTGTGACCACATTTTTTTTTCGACTATCATGTGATACCAATGAGAGGATATCATTTTCCCATGACTTGGCTATGACTTCCACTATTGTGAATGATCGTACATGCTACAGAAGCCGTATACCCAACACACCATCTTTCGGTTCCTTGTCTATTTGAACTCAAGCTTTTACTTACATCAAAATATACGAGTCACGCATGCATAGTCTATCATCCACTCAAGATTAAAGTATGCCACACTATGAATGTCATAAGTGAATAAATCTATAAACAGATTCAAGATCTATTTTGCTTGGGTCCAATCCGATGTACTATCAGTCCAGTCAGTCACAACTATATCTCTATCTTCTAGGAGTCATTTGCTCCGATGTCTAAGACAAAGCATCTCCCCAATTAGACTTCATAGATAACATATTAGTCTTTCAATTGGTTTTCTCATTTTCGATTAGACTAAGAATATGTTTAGGTTCGTTTACTAATATAAGTTATCTTTTCGTATTACAATCTGATCACGTAATACCATTTAGTATTAGTTAGACATTAGCCAATCAGTAAGTTAATACTTGTTTCTATTTTGCTTTACATGCAATAACCACATGAAGACATTATACAAATGATATTAATGTAATTTGTGAATGATTTTATTAAACCAATTTGTTCGAAAAAAATACAAGTGTACAAAGACGAAAATACTATACTTAAGGCACTAAATCCAACACTAGTTCTGAGTAAGTAGAGCAATCTGCTCTCGAAGTTCATCTATACCAAAGGCATTGGGAATTGGCACTTGATCAGCAACATAGAGCGCAATATTCCTTTCCTCCTTAGACTTAACCTTTTTGGACTTTTTCAAATTCAACTCGAAAGTTTGTAAAGATCCTATCAACTCATCAATCTTCAAACTCTCTAAATATTTGGCCTCTTCAATGGCAGTCACTTTGATAGAGAATCTTTTAGGCAGTGACCTTAAGACCTTCTTTACTAATTTAAAGTTCGAATACTTTTCTCCAAGAGCAAAAGCCTGATTTGACAAGTCACACAACTTGGCATAGATCTCTCCACTTATCTCAGAATCTTGCATTCTCAAGGTCTCAAATTTTATGGTTAGCATCTACATTTTAGATTGCTTGATCGTATTAGTTCCCTCTTAAGTAGTTTGGAGTATTTCTCATGCTTCTTTTGCAACTGTGCACTTTGAAATTCACTTGAACTATTGCATATCAATGCCACATAATATGACATACATGACTTTTAAAATTTTCATTTGCAACTCTCTCTTCTTCAGTTGTCTACTCAAACACAAGCTTAGGAGCCTTTTCAGCATTTGAATCAACAATAGGAGCTTGCTAGCTAGTGAGAATAGATCTCCATGCGTTTTCATCAACAAAATTAATGTAGCTTTTCATTCTAGCAATCCAGTAGGGATAGTTACCATTCTCAAGCATAGGAGGACGAGTAATCAACGAACCTTCCATTGTTAACAAAAAGCAACACCATGATTTACCACTAGATACGTTAAGTGTTTGCTCCGATACTAATTATTGCTACCTTAAGTTTCCTATTTGCTCAAAAGGAAAAAGGAAATGGAAGTGCTAGAGTGTAGTGACCATTATGGCTTGACATTGCGAAAAACCATGTAAACAAAATAGAAATAACACCAATGTTTGTTTAGGCAATTTGATTTCCCTATGTCTACATAGCCTAACTCAGTAAGTAATTCAACTATCTATCACTCCCCAAGTATAGTGATCCCACTTTTGTACCTAAAGATTAGAACACTCACCTCTAAATCCTTCCTCTTGAGAACTTGGGCAGTAAACACTTCAACAATGATTACAATAACAGTTTGCACTCTTTCACAAAAAAAACAGTTCCTTAATGAACAAATTAGAATGCACTCAATAAGCTCTCATTATATAACCTAGAAAAACCTCGAAGCATATATCAATT
Source organism: Gossypium anomalum (assembly GCA_025698475.1). NCBI lineage: Eukaryota > Viridiplantae > Streptophyta > Magnoliopsida > Malvales > Malvaceae > Gossypium > Gossypium anomalum. The sequence continues at coordinate 68,840,222 of CM046957.1, read as the reverse complement.
TCGGCTTGCTAACATAGATTTTAAGTGAATACAAAGTAGCTCATTGAAAATATCTATTATAACAATAATAGTCTAAACAAAATCACTTAAAGATATGCTCTCCAAAATCAACTACACTATCTTGATCAAATCTCTACATTCAAAGGACTTAATTGATCCACTTGAATCCAAACCAATCTTCAAATGCCAAAGATTGGTTTCCATAGATGAACCACTGTATCTTCAAAAACACATCACATTAACAAGTTCAAAGATTTTCTTCATTAAATTACCAAACCAAATAAGACAAGTTTTTAACCACCTAGTGACAGTCCGTAGTTGACATTGTTGAGTGTCGTTCAGCAACTCTTAGCTCATTTTACCTCAATACTTACTATAGTTTATGAGACTATTAATTTGTTAAATGTTAGAATTCGATTATAAAAAAACATAAATTTTCTCCTCTTTTATATGCAAAAATAAATAAAATTGTAAGCTTCAACCTTTTTAATGTCTATAAACAGTTTATATTTTTTTCATAAGAGTAAAAACTCGAAAATTGCATTCAGTGAACTATTTATATTGTTGGTTCTGATTTTTAAATGTTTGAATATAACAAACTATTCTTAAGTTCCTTTAATCAAATTTGTAAAAATTCAATTGCTCATCTTTAAAATATTTTCAAGTGTTATAAGACTTAAAAAAACACATTTCTAAAAAGCCTTGAATCTTTATAAAATTTTTTGAGTACTCCCAAAATCTTTCAATATGTTTATAAGTCTTTTCAAAGTAGGATCTATAAAGATTTTTTGAGTGCTCCAATACCTTTCAATATGTTTATAAGCCTTTTCAAAGCAGGTTTTAGACTAAGGCTTAATTTAGCATTACTTCTTAAAAGTATTTTTAAGGTCAAAAGTGTTTTTGGAGTTATAAGCAATGCTAAACAGACAACTTTTAAAGTCAAAATTACTTTTGAAAAGCATTTTTGAACGCAAAAGCAAAAGCAATTTTTTCTAGCTTCTACTTTTGCCAAAAGCGCTTCTAGGAACAAAGGATAATTTTAACATTTATAAAGTATTTTATATAATATTTATATTGAGTATGTAATTACCTTCCTATTGAAATTTATTTTAAATATATAATATTATATATTTAATTTTTTATTGGTTATTTTTAATATTTAAAATATAGTTTATATATTCAAATTAAATTTTATAAATAATTAATATTAATTGCTTAAAAATATTTAAAATTTATATTTCATATATTAAAATAGGAATAAATCTCAAAATTATACATGAACTTTGATTTAACATGCAATTGTATACATGAATTTTAATTTGGTGTAATTATACACATGAAACTTTAATTATGATTCAGATGTGTACTTGAAACTTTAATTTTGATTTAATCATGCACATTTAAAGAAATAAATACATCAATTTATTTTTATATTGGATAAATATAATTATTTATGTATGCAATATATAAATATAAAATGATGTTATATCAATAATTGTGTTAATAATTTACAAGAATTAGATCAAATCAAAATTTCATGTATAAAATTACAAAAAATTAAAATTCATGTATACAATTGCACATTAAACTATAGTTCATGTATAGTTTTAGTATTTATCCCGTTAAAATATTAGCAAAAAATTATAATAAACTATCTTTTATATTCTTACTAAAATATTATAACATGAACTAATTTGAACATTATTTAAATGCATATTTGTTATTTTATAACATCATGTCTAAAATGGACATTTTATTTTTCAAAAGTATTTTTTAATAGCAAAACTAAACACTTAAATCTTAAACCAAACTTTTCAAAAATACTTTTCAAAATCAATTTTCCACAACATTTCTCAAAAACAATGCTAAACTAACCCTAAGTATTGATACTAAACTGATAAATATAGATACCTGTTAAATAATGTCTAACATTACTTTCTAGATGAGTATAGTATCAATACCCAACCAAAAACTATTGATATTTAGAAACCAAGAACCGAGACCCAAAATTAATATCTAACCTATAAAGTACCGATACATGACAAATTAGTAATTACAACATTATCTAAAAGAGTATGATATCGATACTTACCTTGAAGGTATCACTACCTATGGCATTTCTACGACTATTTTCCTTTTTAAGTTTGAGAGTGCTGATATTTTCACTTTATTTTTTATTTTCCCGACACAAAACAAATTGACCCAAATTTTAATGGCGGTTTTGTTTTATAAAAGTTTCATCCCACAATGATCCAAAAGAAACAGCCCAACCCAAATTAATCAAATCCCTCTTCCTTCTTTCTCTTTGATTTCAGTACTACATAAATTTCTGGAACGATAAAAAAGCTTAAAATTCTTTCTCTTTGATCCAGAGGTTGCTTTTTTTTTATTTTTTTTATTTATCGAGACCATGGAAAATGCTAAAAATATAAAATTAAAAGCTTTAATATTCAATATTTTTCTCGAGATGGTTTAATCTATCAATACCTTTGCAATTTTTTATAAGTCTCAAAGCAAGAGTTCTGAAATAAAATTGATTTGCATGTATCTGCTTGTGCACTCTGATTTCATTAATCTCAATATATCATTGATTGTTTTATTCCTTTTCTCTGTGTTTGTGTCACGGAACTAAACCTTTATTTTATGTGATTCATTCGCTTTAAATACACTTAAGTCAACCTAATTATTGTAAAGCGAGGAAATATAGCAAAAGCAATCTCAAGATAAAAAAAATAAAATTAGAAGAACAATAAATGTCACAAGAAAGCAATGCACATAAAGCGTTTGAATAAATACTCTCAATATATTATACAAATTAAGGGGGAGACCTCTATTTATAGTTGAGTTTTTTCAAAATCAATGGTACAGATTGAGTTACGTCAACGGTCAAGATTAGAACTTACCTACAATTAAGAGTCCTAATGGATTTAAACTCTATACAATCTTATCCCTTTAGGATTTGTCTTATTTTTCCTGGTAATTTTAGTTTGACTGGAGTGTTTCACTAAGTCACCAGGGTTTTAAGTAGATGGGTTTTTTCATGGGTATCATGAATCGAGCTAGTTCATATAGGTCTAATGAGCCCCATTTAATAAGCTAACCTTTATAGAACGTTCTGTGGACAACCTACTTGAAGAAGTCCATTTATTTGAAACCTTGGTGACACTTGTCACTATAAAAACATTATCTCAAGTAAATGCATTAGTGATGGTGTTTATTATATGTATTTTACTAGATTGAGGATCTAGTTTTTTGCTCACCAATGTAATATCTTATAGGCCGGGATTTGAAATATCTGAGTTCATGATTTCTAATATAATATGACCTTAGCCAAGGAGGGAGCTCAAAATCTTTGCCTTCACATGATGCACAAGATAAGCAATCTGAATGTCAAACCTTAGTAAATGCTTTCACAGGAAGATAAAGATCTGGTCCACATCCAACCAGCTCCTTGATCCAACAGTTTTGCCATATTACTTTTTTAACTCTACGTCATTTTTAATCACTTTTTGTTTTAGTTCATTGAGAACATAGCAGAAGTCAATAGTCATGTTTAGTGGTTATCTTTTCCATATGTGTCACATTAGGTCTCATATAGTTACATTCATGTTTTAAGTATCCAGCATTCTATTCAATAGCTATATCTGTTTTGATAATCAAACTTATGCAATTACTTGGTTTTGTTCTGTTGCACATCTTTAGGACAGGAAGCACTAGACATGTCTGTGTTTATTCGAGCAAGGGCTGCCGCGTATCCCATATTTGAAAGAATTCATCATGGTGCTTCTCTTCCCTAAGGCTCAACGTCCAGCCCCCTATTATAAGGTTAAAAAGTTTTGGTACGATCATGCAAAGGAGGTAACATCAATTCAATATCCATTCCAAGGCGTAAAATATAATATCTTAGGATCATTTTGAATCATACTGAAACCACAAGAATCCCCACTGTCATTTCTTCTTTTTAATTATTTTGTCCAGTGAAATTATTGTGGCATGCATCAACCCAGTACACTTAAAAATAGCACATTCCTTAGGATATTTGCATTTCTTGGAAACATAATATCTTTCCTGCTTTCATGCTACAATGGTTGACTGGTTGCAGTATGATCCAAAATGGTCAATAAATGAGATATTTAGTTCTTCAGACCTCTGTTATATTTAAATCTATTACAACTGTTCTTGACACTTTAAAATGACTTGTTAGTGGAAGATAAAAGTGTCCGGAACCATTTGTGCTAGCATATGTTTGCACTTTACTGGTATTTGTGTTCAGCCCGTCGAGAACTTTTTATAGCCACCCGCTTAGCTGGTGGTTAAAGCACTGTCGGGAAAGTAATTGCTTGTATTTTTTTTTTTTTTTTTTTTTACTTTTATCTGAATTATTTTGTAGTGATTGAAGGTTGATTTTTGAGAAATTTAACACCAAAAGAATGCCAAGTTATTGACTTGGTCTACTAAATCGAGATAGGAGCAACGATTTTCACAAATCCTCTAGTAGCCTAGAATTTAAGAATAAAACATGAAATTTAGAAATTAATAAGTACGATTTTCCGTGACAGTCCTGAGACGTTTCAATTGTGGCATTTCTCTTTAACTATCTAAGACGTAATTGCACAATTTAATTATCTTCTATATCAAAAGTAAGTAAATTAAATTTAATAAAATAGAAGATTCAATAAATTAATAAAAATAAGTTCGGTATGGTTTTTCAACCAAATTATATGTATTCATAGCAAAAATATTTTAAAAATAATTAAAAATCAAAATTCTTATATTCTAAATTTATAGATTTTACTTGAAGCCGTTTGAACTCAAAATTTACTTGATATTTTAGTAGTTTTAAAACATAAATTTTGAAAAGTAGATGTAATACTAAAACTTAAAAACTCGTTTTATCAAATTCGATTATCAAAAGCATTAGTTTCAAAAGTCAAAATATAAGAATTTTGGGTTAAATATAAAATTGGTACCTGTTGTCCACTTCTCCTAGGTTAGTACTTATGATTTTTTTTTTCTCAGGTTGGTACCTAAATTTTTTTCCGTCAATTAAATTGGTACCTAAGTCTAACGCCATTAAATGCAAGACAAGTGGAAAAATAAAATTGTAACACGTGGCGTAAATGACGTCATGATCCAAACAATTTTTTTTAAAAAAAACTTTTTTTTTTCTTTTTGATTTCTCTCCCTCAATTTTTTGTCGCGTTTCTTCTTCCTTCAACCCAAGTCGCTGTCTTTGTCGTTGCCGTCGATTGGCTTCCTTTTCCGCCTGAAATGGCATCGGTTATAGCTCTGTTTTCACTCACCATCAATAATTTCGCTTTCGAGAAAACCAATCTCAGTTTAATGAATGCTTGTTTATAATTAGTTTAATGAATGCTTTTGATTTGCGTTTTGTGTCTACTACGTATCTATATAGTTTATGTTGATGGATCACATAATCGAGTATTTATTCATTTGAAATTGTCTCTAGGTTTGTTATTTCTTTAACTTAGTGAACTAGATATATTTACTTCAGGAGTATTTAAGTTAGGTAAACATCAATCTTAAGTTGCATGCAAGAAATGTATTGTAAATATTTAATCTTTGATTCCTATGCTTATTATTAGTTAACATATTCCAACGGTCATCTTATTGATATGCTTCTTATTGATCTACCGTAATTTGATACGTCAAATTAGGCTTTTTAATACACTCAAGGAGCTTATTCTCAAGCAATTTAAGTATCTTTAATATATTTTTGTCGATTTTTAGTGCAAGCTTTAATAAACGTTTTTGCTTAGTTTTGCCCCATTTGAGACCCAAATTGGTCAAACGGTGTCATGCGGAACCTAACAATGTGATTGAGTTGGTAGGGAGAAGATAATGTTCCAACTTCGAGAGAAACATCACTCAGAGTGGGTGTCGCTACACCGATGCCATGAAAGTCGCAACAATTAGACCTTTCACCTTGAGGATGCAAAACTTCAACATGAAATTATCCTAGAGAATATTATCGTGGGAGTCGCGATATCGAAGGATGGATGTCATGAAAACGAACCATCATTGCGATATCGAGCCCCCGAAGTCGTGATATCCCTAAAGGTGTTGATGTGAAAAAATTGAAGTCAACTCCAATAATGTTGCGACACCAAGGAGTGGGTGTCGCGATACCGAGACCCCCAAGATACGCAAGTCAGCTACTGTTTTGGGTGTCGAGACACTAAAACTTGGGTTTCATGACACCGCTATCTGACGGGTGAAGAACTACAGAGGCAATTTTGTATCCAAACAAATTTAAATCTTTTTTTCATTTAAGGGTATAACGGTCAATGCCAAGTTAAATGTTAATGGATTATAAGTACTACTTTATAAGTTTTTAAAGATAGATTTTGTTGGTTGAACATTTGTTTTTTACTTTTCATATTTCTTAGTTTAGGATTTCATTTTTTGTCCTTTTCTTTACTTTTGTTTTTTGTTGTAGTGTTTGTGTTTCTTCATTTTTGCTGAAACACTATGGATAGAGATGTATTAAAGGCTTGCGCTTCATTGGATGTTTATCTATTAATGAATATTTTATCGACCCTTATCTTATACACATATTTTTATAAAAAATATTTCTCCGACATCAAAAAAATGGTATAATATAATATATTTTGCTTTCAAAAATAAAATTAATTATATTTTTAACGAAGATTATTCAAAACATTACACTAATATTAATTAGGTAGTTAACGTTTTGGTCAAGGCATTTATAGTTGTTATTACTGCATACGAGTAAATTAGTTTAACATCGTTTTCTTTCTTTTTGTACATTGCATGATATGGATGGATATCCAGGCGTGTAATTAGGTGCCAGCAGGACCACGACTCTCTTCAAATAATTTTTTTTATTTTATAGTTTTTAAAATTTTAAAAATAAAATTATATTTTGACTTCCCTAAAAATTATAAAATTTAATTTAATTATTTAAAAATTATTAAAATGATAAAATTACATTTTTATTATCGTAAAAATAATAATATAATTTCGACCATTAAAAGAAATTTAAATAGTGTGAATTCAAATATTTATCGATGTTTATTTTTCTTTTCACAACTTATAAATTGATAAATTTGTAAATATTATTCTTTGAATATATATTATACTATTATTAAATTCACTTTATTTTTTAAAAAAATGGATTCCTATTCAGATAATGTATATTCATGAGCTAAGAAATTTTGTTAAAGGGTCAAAATAAAATTATAAAAGTTTATGGGGGAAAAGTTAAAACTTTTGTGATAAAAATGTTTATATTAAATTATTTATTTCTAGAGGGACCAAAAATATAACTTTTCATTAATTAAGACTGATTTAATGAACAAGTGGCTGGAAGGAGTGAGAGTGGACTTCTTTCTGAGTATTTGAATCAAGTTTGAATGTTGAAAAAGTTTTCCCTTAATATCATCCTGGTTAAAACAAAATTAATCTCAGCTCGTAAAACGGACGATGACACTTGGTCATTATACGAAGAAAAAACTTACATTAAATATTTTAGATTTTTGGAGGGCCTAAGCAAAGAAATTTACCATTTTACCAAGGTGCCAAGGCTCACACCCTGGCTACGACCTTGTATAGGTGTTCGTGAACCCGTCAGCTTTCGAAAATTTTAAATATATAAAAACAATTTTATATTAATATTTTTATATTTTTATAATTACACTTAATAAGAAATATTATTATTTTTAAATAGTAAAACAAATCATTTTAACGGTTAGATCAAACCCACGTCTGAAAAGTTTTTTTGAATCGAGCTTAAGCTATGACCAGATTATGAACACCTCTACACTCTTTTTATATCTAAATCCATTTCCCTTTTGGATAAAAAATTTATTCCAATATTCGGATCTATTATTTACTTTACATTTCATATTTTTTTTATTAAAAATATTTTGAAATGTATATATTTAATAAATTTAGATATTCAGCAAATAATTTAATTAATTTTAGATTTCATTTCTAAAATTACAGAAAATTATAAACATTTGACCAGCTGCTAGTACTATAGCTTTAGAAGTGAGAAAAATGGTTATAGCAGGGCCGCCTCCGATGGAGATGCATTCCGGTTCCAATCGCGGCAAGACTTAAGCCGCCCTTCGATGGAACATGTTTGGAGGACGGGAACACTGATGCTCAGTCTTACAATGAAAAGTTTGTGAATTTGTTACCTTGGCTGCAAAGGTCGCTTCGGGGACCAAAATCGCATATGCTGACGTATATACACCATTAATGGACATGATCACTAGTCCCAAAAAATACGGTAAAACAATATACGTACATATGTATGTGCCTAATTTGACGAACTTGAACTCCATCGATTTTACAGGAAAAGAAAACTGAGGGAAGATTTATGTGCAGGTTTCAGCAACACCATTAGAGGATGCTGTGGTAGTGGATTACTTAAAGCTTCATTTTTGTGGAACACCTTCAGAGTAGTTGTTTTGGGACAGTATTCATCCAACTGAGGCTGCGTATAAATCCTTCAAACATTTAACCTTTTGAATTTTTGTCCACACGTTAGTTAGATTGGACTAGGTCAGGTCATGTTGAGACCATTGATCCTCTAAGGTCATATGTGCTTTTATGCTTTTCTTTTTCTATATTTTAATAATAAAATTCAGATTCGCAGACTCTTTTTTTCTTTTTTCAATTAAAAGAGGTATATTGGATTGGACCCACAATATATTGACTCAAGGAAACCATCCCATTCCTTCCCCGAAGGTTCTTTCAGCTTTTACTTTTTGCCACATGGACCTGGACCAAATTTTCCGCAACTGAAAAATATATGAATAATTAAAGTCACCCCCTTTCCACCTAATTTGATTGGAGAAGAGAACCATTCGATTTATTAATTAAAAAGATCCAAAGATATTTTCTTTTAAATGGCACAAGACCCTCTTTTGGATCCCTAAACAATACCCAAATTTTCAGATTCATCCTTAAAACTTCTTTTTATGACCATCAATTTTGTCTCAGAAAACAATATCAATCAATCCAAATGTGTCACATGACCCCTTATTATTCAATGCAGTTACTTTTTGGGTGAAATGAGATAAAATTGACCACTTATAATAAGAACAGAGGTATCAATTTTATCTTAATTTACCAAAAAAATATGAAACAAAAAAATTAAAATTAAGAAGCAGAAATGAGATTGAGGTATAGTTTAGTGTTGAATGCAAAAGAAGCTCTCTAATGCCATATAGAATGGCATCTTCATTTTATGGATTAGCTTGAAGAGTATTATCCATCCAATTAACCAAGAAGTGAAACCAGGAGTTGATTAATGCACACTACCATAAGAGAAAATGGCTAGACAAGGATTCTTCATGATATTAAATATCTCATGTATATGATTAGAATTTGCTATATATACAAAAAGACAAGAAAATAATGCCATTATATGATTAGGAAACAGGCAAACCATCCATGGCTTTTTTTTTTCAATTCACAAATAGAAAGCAGGAAAAAGATTGTGCTACATGCATAAAACATTAACACCTAGTGTTGTACCATACTGCAAATCATTTTACATTTACCCATTCATATTCCAACACCAAAAAGAATACCTGAAATCTACATCTACTTCCTGACACCAGATGATCCATTGTTCCCTTCAAACAACTCGTTAATCCTCGCCTCGATATCCTCCGGGTTGTACCGTATAAGCCTATCAGTGTTCCTCCCGATTTCAGGCATACATTGGAGCCTCCCTATGAAGTTTCTATAAGCTGGTAACAAAAGCCTAGACACTGATATCCTCATCTCTTCTCTAAGCTGCTCATCGAATACAATCCATGATGACTGAGTTTTACATACGTCCTCGAATTGGGTATTGAATGATTTGATCTTTTCTTTCATGGACTTGGCAATCGCATTCGATGCTAACAAAGAATTGTCGAGCTTTAATGTTCCGATAATCTTGTTCCATGAACTTCTTTGATAGTTGGTGCAGTATTGCCGGACTTTGGCATTGTGTTTTCGGATCCAGTCATCACCAAGAAGCGACTCTAACTCACTATCCTTCACTTTTTGTACAATATATCTTCCATTGTTCATCATGAAAACAGAGCACAATGCAGAGTCTCTGTAAATCTTGGATTTCATCTCCAAATTACTCTCCAAAAGCTCCATAATCCATGCCATCTGAACCGACATCGAAGACGAAGACGCCCGTCGATCATCTAGCTTATTAGATGGAACAACCGCATTACTTTCGTCGAAAACTTGTTCCAATGTCTGTCGTGATCGACATGCCGCGCGGAGATAGTTCATTACATAACGTGTGATCGGATGAAGTCCGCCACCGGGAACAGCTGCTTTAGCCGGGTCACGCCGAATTAGATTCTCTAACTCCATGAATATCCCTCTAATCGCTTCTCCTAATCTCTTCCAAATGGTAACCGCTTCATTTCGAAGAACCAAACAGTATTGATCAGAGAAAACGGAATCGAATTCAGGCATCAAGTCTCTCAAAGTCTCGAACACATCGAGAACTTTGAAAAGCCTCTCTGGCGATCGGCTACCGATAGCAACGGCGTCAGCGAAATTAAGTAACTGAATGGTGGAGCCACGGCAGACTTCCATGAAGGAGAGATCAGCGGCGGAAGAGAATCCAAAAAAGACGCGATCGCATAACCTGCGTTCGCTCGGGAAGAGGATACGAAGGGCGACGTTAGCGGCTTTGATCCAGCGTTCAATCTCGTCTTCGAGCTCTTGCCACGGCATTTTCTGGACTTCATCGATGCTCAGCTTCTGCAATCCGAGCCTCGAGATGCTCTCTTCGAGGAACTCTCTTCGGCAGGTGCTGTAAACGTGAGAGCACTCTTTAACGAACCCTGCGGCCACCATACGCTTGGCGATCTCGTGAAGGTCGCTTACGGTTCCGGAGGGAAGCGCGTCGATCACGATGTCGTAGTCCGTTACCGGTTGAGCTACCGGGATCTGATGATCGAGATCCGCACCGTTGTGAAGAAGTCCATCTTCGTTTTCTTCATTGTCATCGTCAGAATCAAACGATAAGTTGCCGGTTGACTCGTGGTTGCTTCGATTCAGTTCAAAGGACTCAACACCTCGGTCCATAAGAGACCTGAACTCATCCCCGACTCGGAACATGGCCTGGTGCATCAGGTCATCAGCGCGTACAAGACAAGCGCTGACGGATTTCTCGGCGGCCATGGGTTCCCAATCCCTCATGGTACGAATCAAGTCGTCAATAGCGTCAAGGAAAGCAGAAGAATCAGCGGTGTGAGCCCAGATGGGATGATCAAGCGCCACGTACTGGGAGATCTGACGGTCCAAGGAATTAATGGCTCGCTCGAGGGCGGCACAGCCACGAGGGTTGTTGTCGTCAACCATTTTCTCGGACAACTTCTCGCGAGAAAACCTCCCGTCGAAATTGGAAAAGATCTGCAAAATATCGTCGGCCATGGTGTCGTTTTGACCCAGCGTCTTGGCTATATGCCTGGCCACCGCAAGCAGCTTCTCTTCACCGTTCTCAGCCATAGCTAAAAAAAAACAGCAAGTAAAATAGAAATATCCCTTGATTCTCTTCTTATCTCAAACTCAGCTTCTACTGCCTTAGAACCCACCAAAAGAAGAAGAAGCAGCGACTACTGGGTATTTGGTTTTAGGGTTAGAGAGGGAATAAAGGGGAGAGTGAAAGTGATATATGAAGGAAACGGCCAGACCTGGGGAAACGCGGTTTGAGAGAAAAAGCAAAGCAGATATGAAAAAGCTAAGGTTGAATGGAAAATAAATAAATAGTGAAAAAAGGAGATTGGTAGTTATGGATACCTGCAAATTTCGTTTCATTTGGTTTAACCTTAAGTAAACTTACAATATATGTGTGACAAGTGAAGAGGCGTTTGTGTTTTGGAGTTTAGTTGAGATTTGGGCAATCAATACCACTCTTCTTCTCCCCTTCACACAGTAACCCTTGTTTTACTCTCATTTCGGGTTTCCTTTAATTACACTACACATTTCCCCAAGGTTAATACACCTTTTTGTATTTATACTTAATCTTCAGTAATTACCACTTGCATTAATAATTAATCTTTGAACTTAATCATTGTTAAACTTAATTTTCGATATAAATTTAAATTATATAATGATATTTTATGAGATTTAACAGTAGACTTTGACTGATAAACATAATTAATTAACCCTTCAATATTCTATGTAGTTTATAAATTTGTCATTATGTATATAAAGCTACCTGTTCTTTTCTAGACGGATCTAGGTAATCAGAAGATATGCATGTATTGTCTTACATTTGATAGTTGGATTTTATTTTAGAAAAGCTTGCATCATACCTTACATTAAAACACAGATAGAAACAAACAAGGTGATCCTTCCATTGTTTTCACCTGCAGTGCAGGCAATTTTATATATATATATATGTATATTTAAAGATTACTTGGAAAGACAATATGTATCAAACACTTTATAACATCAAATCAAGTGCAGGTTTGGCACTCGTTCAACAAAGCCTTTCTCACACATACACTAAAAAAGGTATACTCTAATCTAAAACAGTCAAAATAACAATATAATAAACTAACCCAAGTTCTTCCTCCGTTTTCTTCATTTTTATTATTCTTATTAAAACTGTCACCTAACAAGGACAATAATCATTAAAAAGTATAAAGGACCAAAAAAACAAGGAAGTGAATATACATCCAAACATTTAACAGCTATCTTTTGCATATCCACTCGTCTCCTCTGCCACCTTTGCCCACACATCTGAAATTTTCTCAGCATATCCCACCTGTTTACATTTTCACTATTACATGTCAGCTGCCATTCAACTAAAATGGTTCACATTGCGGTTTCACTATGAAATCAAACACAAACCATGAAGAGATACCTAAAAGCAAATCAACTACATGGGATTAACAATGCTCCAACTTGAATGAGTGATGAAGCTTTCAACATGGACGACACAAGTTTTACCAAATAAATTTTAGGTACAAAATACGGCAATTTCAATTAAATAAGCTCAATGGATGAACTCTGACATGCTATCCTCGAACAAAGTTCATTACAGTTTCTTTCAAACAATAAGATCATCAACATGGACTGGAAACCGAGAAACTAAAATTACCTGATTTACAACAAACCCCTTCAACATGTTCAAGAAGTCAACGCGTCTTTCCTTGTCAAGCCTTTCAAGTTCACACTTGTTATTTTCCTGCAATTACATCATCATGAAACAAACATAGAAAATGAAGGTAACCATGGAAATTCAGACCATGTACTAGCAAATGCGAACATAAACCATAAAAGTACCACAAAAATCCACAACAGAAGGACCCAATATTGTACATTTGAGTGATATAACAGAGATCAACACAAGAATCTTCATAAAGCACAGGAATTAGGCTCATTGATGCACCCCTCTTTTCTTTCAATTTACCACATGAAAGAAAGGGAAAGAGAACTGGGAGTGAGGGATGATGCATAGCTAGATATACCATTATCCCCTTATGTTATCCTATCACCAGTGTTATCAAGGATTGTACCTAGGCATGCATGCACCTTGCACCTTAATGCTAGACAACAAGGCCTCAAACCCTTTGGGGCAAGGTACATATGACCAGGTGCAAACCTGGTGTACCTAGACTAGAAATCCAGCCTCATTGACCAACAAAAAAAGAACTGCATATTTTGTGGATAAATCAGATCACTGTTTAGATTAATTATACATATCAAGCTTATTTTCTATAAAGAAAATCACAAACATATACATACTGCACTTTACTACACTCGAATGAGCGCTTTTCTACTGCCTAGAGTATGCATTGCGCCCTTGACAACATTTTCTATCACATCTTCAGTTGCTCTTTCACATCCTGCTTTAGTAGCTTCACTTAAGATTTAATAAAGGAAGCAACCTAAAAGCTGTAATATTACTAATATTAACATTATAATTATAGAAATATTTATATATATCTCTTATTTATCTAGATATTAAATATCATCCCCCATTTGGCTCCTACAGAGTGCAAGGATGATAACTTAGCTAAGTTCATTTAAAAAGTAGACATGCTTATTTCCATAGCATCGTACTAGTACAACCAGAAGGAAATATCAATGAGTCAACTTACCAAAATAGTTCAAACAGTGGAAAAACCCCATATGATATGAACAAACAAGAGCTACGGTCTAATAATAGCTAAAGGCTAGAATAGATATTCCTCATTCTATCTGGTTATAAGACTGTTCATATAGGCAAAACTTCTTTACCACGGGCAACTTCATGGATATCTAGCATTGAGCCAATCATTTATGTAATTCAAACATGCAATATATTAAGGATATATTAATGATCATAGCATGACCCCAGAAAATAATTAACACATCAACAACAAAGGGGAAAAAGTTATCTTCAGATCAAGATTAAAAGAATATTATAAAAAAATTTACCTTGATCCTCTCATATTCTCTTATGGCAACATTTTTTGCGTCTTCAGTAACCCTTATAGTTTCTTTCAGTTCCTCTATCTTGTGAATCCTAGATTTGTCGCCACCAAATATTTTCGATGATGCAGCTTCAAGTTTTTCAGCTCTTGCATGAAGTGTAGATAGTTCTGATAGGAGAGTTTGAACTGTCAATAAAGAACTTGATCGATCCGAAAATGCACCATGCACAGCTAACATAAGCCCAAGATATTCGTGAAGTGTATCCTGAAATGTAAAAAAAAAACAACAACAAAAGAAAGTATATATAAATGACTGAAACTCAGTTCAATTTCAACGGATATTGAAATTAAAACAACAGTAATTATCTTCTCAGGCAACCAACAAGCCTTCCATTCAATATAGCTTTTTAAAGTTGACAAATGCCAAACTTACCGATTACTAGAGATTTGGCATAATGCAAACTCAATTTCTTGTGCAAAATAAATTATTCCAGAAAATGAATACTTGCAAATATCTCAATCCCATGTTTTAAGTTCAAAGCATAAAATGAGGAATAGTTTTTAGCACATCACCAAATGCTTGACAGTCTGCGCATTCAATTCTCGATAAAATCTGCTAGCTTTGACTGCGGCAGTTGCCAAACATTTCATGTCAGCAGCCCGTACTCTCTGAGAATTGTACATAGCCTCCTCATTCTCAAACTTAGTCAGCTTAATAAACGCCAATCCTAGTTCTCCCATTGTTTCTCCCATATCTTGCTGTGCTTTAACAAGAGACTCAGCCTAAAAGAAAATTTAACAAGATCCACGAAAAAACCATCATCAAAAATTCATCCCACAAGATTCAAACGTACATTTCAAAATCCCAAAAGAACAATAACATTACCTGCTGAGAAGCATTGCTTATTTGCTGCTCAAGATCATGAATCCACTCTTTCTTCTCCAAAAATACCTTATCCTCCTCCACTACAGGTGGTTTAGAACCACCCCAATCGTTTGCAACAGACTGTCTCAATTCCTTAAATAAACGCAACAAATCCCTCCCACCTTTCGCGGGCTGCACCACCTCGTGTGGCGCCACCACTGCAGTACTTTCCCCAAATAACTGCTTGGGCAATTTCACGGCTCCATCAAGCATCCGAGAAGCCACATCAGTGCTCATCGACAAAGGAAGTCTCCCTTCCACCTGCAAAAACACCTTCAATTCATCACTTTGTCTAATGACAGGATGCTCCGCCAGCCTCCTCAAATATTTCTCCAATGCAACCCTTCTTTGCTCCACAAATTCTTGCTTCTGCATCACCTGAGATTCAACCACATTTTTGTCCGGCCTTGGCGGAATAAAATACCCACGGTAAGATTCCGCTAACCGATCCGACAAGGTGACTACATCCCTAAACCTTCTCCTGACACTAAATTCGGATGATCCAAAATCCGCAATATTGGTTCTCGTGGTAATTAGGTAAGTGTAATAAGTATTACCTCCGGGCACAAGTGAATTGGTGGTCTCTTGCTCCTTCTTAGGGTTGGAAACCGTGATCTTGATGTAATCAGAGGTGGACGACGAGGATCTGGAGAGCGTCAAAGACGAATCCAGATCGTGAGAAGTGGAATCAACGCGGTTGATCTCGTTGGCGGAGTTGTCATCGAAAGGGCTGAAGATGACGTCAGCGTAAGAAGGGGGCTCGATGTAGGAGTTGTTATCAGATGCATTAGGGTTTCGAAATACGGGAGGGGAGAGCAATGGATCGGATTCGGCCGGAGTGGATAGTACCGGCGGGGAAAGCGGGTGGCTCGTGGCGGCGTCGGAGATCGACGAGTTGGCGCTCCGGAAACTAGAGTAGGAGTTGTTGGTGGTGGTGGCGGTGGTGGTGGTGAGCGGGTCGTCGAGAACGAGGTTTTCCATTTCTTCACGGGAAGCGAAGAGGTGAGATTCTTCGAAGCCAGGGTTCTCAGAGCCCATCATCGTGTGTAATATAATTCGTTTTTTTCTTAGAAGCAGGATTATCAAAAAAAGGAGCTTGAGTGAGCTAGGGTTATCGATAATTTCGATGGGTTCATGCGGGTGAGTCAACTCCAACAGGGTGGAGGTATGTAGGACACGAAGAAGCCGTAGATGGGAGGGATATGGAGCAGCGCGTGGGGCGCCTGCAACGGAGCATGGAAAATTGTGAACAAAAAAGCTGTGGATTAACTTTAAACTGAAACAGAAACCGATCTTTTGTTTTTTGTAATTTTCTCTTGTGTTTAATTGTATTGGAATCAAGATGATGTGTTCTAGCTGGGCCTCTCTTGGGCTTATGCTTTGATGGATTTGGGTTAACCAAGCTGTACTTCACCTACTTTCATTATACTACAAGCACCAGCTTACCTTGAATTCAAAGCCAAGTTAAATGGCGGAGCACACTTATTCTATTTTTCACCTTTCAAAAATTCAGATTTAATTGTTAATTTTATTAATTTTTTATTAAATTTATTAGTATAATATTTTAAAATTTACGGATAAAAAAAGATAATAATAATTATTAGATATCATTACCATATATTATTATTTTATAATTATCAATTTATTTTAAAAAATTATCTTTATTTTAATTTCAATGCTAGCGCAACTTATAATAATCCTTTATTCTATCTGGTGACGATAAAGTTTGAGATATCCTAAAGATTTGATGTCAAATATCCTTTCTACAAATGGAAAAAAGAGGATAATAATCATTATTATATATTATTGTTGTATAATTATCAATTTTTTTGTAAAAATATCTTCTTCTTCTTTTTTTTGTATTCTTCAAGTCTATTTTACGATTAATGTTCGAGATTCGTGGTTATCCCTCCCAACAATGTCGTCTCCAAAATTTAAACCTATGTCTCCCCTTGAGAATACAATATGTCTTACCATTGCCCCCAACACTTATTAGTAAATTTTTTTTAATTTCAATGTTAGGGCAACTTACAGTAACCTTTATCATATCTAGTTACAATAAAATTTAAAATATCCTTGCTACAGATGAAAAAAAAAGGATAATAATCTTCATTAGATATCATTATCATATATTATTTTTATATAATTATCAATTTATTTAAAAAAAAAGTTATCTTCTTATGTAATCTCTTTTCAAAGAGGTTAATAGAGAGTAATAAGTTGGAATTTTTTTATTTTAGAAAATAGAGATTTTTTTGTTATTATTTTCTTGAAAATTGAAAAATTAGTTTGATTGAACTTTTTTAAAATATTTTTTAGAAAATAATAATGAAAATATGTGAACATGATAAAACAATATAAATTTATTTTTATTGTTTTCACTAAAAAAATATTTTGTAAAATCAAAAAGTTGAAAACAATATTTGTTAAGATTAAGGGAAATTTTTAAATAATTTTTAAATATCAACATCTTTTACCCTTATTTGAATCCATATCCAAATACATGTAGTAATTTTCTATTTTATTTGTCATGTTTCTATTAAATTAAGACAGTGTATCAAACATATTTTCATTATTTCAAATAATTTTTTATTTTCATTACTAAATATGTTTTTTGACTTTCAATAAATGGAAAATAGAACCTATTTTCTTAAAATGAAAATAAAAAATATTTTTCAAAAACCAAACCCAACCTAATATTCATTCTCTTTTCTAATGAGTTTAAGATTATCAACTTCCTTTAACGAGTTCTATTGAAATGGATAGTTGCTAATTGTTAAAAAATAGAGCACTTGAATGAAAGTGATGGATGTAGTGGCCACTAAAGGTGGCACTGTGATAAGATCTGAAAAAACAAGAACACAATGAATTTTTTTCACAATTCGGTTTCCTAATGTTTATGAAGTCTAGCTTAGTGAATAAATTCACTATCCTAATGTTTATGAAGTCTAGCTTAGTGAATAAATTCACTATCTTTAATCGCAGTACAATTGATTCAATCCGATCATACATCGGTATAGCAACCTTACATTTGTATCTAAAGATTTAAATCACTCTTCTCTAAGTCCTCCTCTTGAGAACTTAGGCGATAAGCATAACTTGTTTGTGCTCTAAAATGCACTCTCAAAATATGTTCCACTGTGAACAAATAAGTACTCTTAATACTCAATACAAAATCTATACAAATCTCTCAAATATATAGGAGTTTTGATATTTGCTAACATATTAAAGATCAATTACAAACCAATCTCCTATAAAACAACAACTTAAATAGCAAGTTACAATATAAAAATAAGGGCCAAAGTATACTGGATCCAATTGCATTATCCAATATGATCCCATCTTTAAGATAAGTTGATTCAAATGGATGGATCTTCATAGATGGGCTTGCATGCATCCACAATACCAACATCATTCAAAGCTTAAAGATTTTGTTTAAAAAATTGTCAACTTCAAATATAAAAAACAACAGAGTCTATCACAGTGTTAGTCAAAGTGGCCACTACCTTGGCACTTCGACAACCACTTCAAAACACTTGCCTCAACAATCTCCCCATTTGGTATTTTTTTGAACAAAACCAAACAAGTTAAGAAGTTTATTGATAGGGAATAGCGAACCAAGTTCATATTCAAGTTGTTCAACTCGAAAAAGATTCGAATCTGACTTGAAAAGAAGAAACCAAACAGATTTAGAAAATAATGAAAACAAAAACAAGTAAAAGAATAAATTCAAGAACAATAATAAAGATTCAAAACGATAAATAGATAAAAAAAAATGTAAATTAAAATGTTCGATTGAACCCTTCAATGAAGGAAAATTAAAAGGCCCAAATGAACCGTTGGATATGGATCGAAGGATAAATGTTTGATTGAACCCTTCAAGGGAGATTTCTTGACAATCTCAACTAATGGCTCTATCCAAACCCCCTAAGGTCGAACCCTAGTAAATTGGAGGATGAAGAGTTCTCCCATGGCTTCAAAGAGAAAATCAATAAAAAAATATACTTCTAAAATAAACAAAAGAGATCTCACAAAGAGAAATAACTCAAAGAGTTGAAATTTATTTATCAATGTGTTGTTTAATGAATAATGAAAAGCCTTTATATAGTTTGGTAGAACTAAATTTTTCTTGTCGACTAAGAACTATAAAAATTCAGAATAAATAAATAATAAAAATATAAAACCTAACAGATACAATATTGGGCTCATATATAATAATAAAACCTAAAAATCGAACCAAATATGACTTAAACTCGAATTAAAGCCTGAAACTCATAATTTCCCATAATAATCTTGTCTAGAAATTTGCTTGCCCAATCTTCATTAAAATGGTCATAACTTGAGCTCTTAAACTCAAAATTGAATGATTCAAAGTGCGTTTTGAAGCTAAAAAATAGCTCGTTGAACTCTATGAAGATATCTCAACCTTGAAATGCCTGGATCTCATCCAAAAAGTTGTTGTAAGTCTACTGATTTTCCAAAGTTGAAAATTGCCAACTTCGATGAATTGAATTTAATAAATATCACACCATCCGTGCATGTATCAATCACATTTCCTCGAAAAGTTTCGTCTTTTAATCTTGTCTTTGGTCGAACAAGAAAATTTTTTTATCATAAGTGGAATAGTTTAATTGAGCTCCTTTCAGAGAATCAACAAATTCCTGAAAAAAGGAAACAAGTCTACTAGACAATTTAAAGTTAGGGTTAGTGAAAACATAATCAGTCCTGTCCTTTGTGTATGTTCTTTCTATCTTCTCTTTTTCAATTTGAATTGAACTCTCGAATTTTACTGTATATAGATTTTCACTCACTAAAGTTGGACCATCAAATTGACTTTTATCGCTCAAGGTCTTTTTTCTCTCAATCTTTTTGCATGAATCATTCTTACTTCCCTTTGACCTCTCACAAAAAATTTGAACATTGTCCATCATCACAATTTTCTTTATCACTAAAGGAGAAATCTCAACAATAGGTATAGGATTACATAGAATTTCTTCACAAACGAAGCCGATAGAACTTTTTGTTGGCACATATCATCATCTTCAATGGTAGCAATTGAAGAAGATGCCTCAATAGGCTCTATGTCATACTTATGTTCCTCAACTTGCAAGGATCATATGACTACTAGCATCGAATCAAGTTGAGAGAGCACGGGTGAGAATTTCAAGGATGTTTCCTTAAATGAATATGTTTGACATTTAGAGTATTGGATCTGAAGCCCTAAGTGTAGTATATTCGTTTTGTATACTTATTTTTTTTGAACAAATTGATTTAATAATAATATTTATTAATTACATTAATATCTTTTATATACAGTCCTAAAGGTTTTTGCACACAAAGCAAAATGGAAGCAATCAATAGACGAACTTAAACATGTCATTATTTTATTTTTTGTCATATGTTAAAATCTCAGCATGCTATTAGTCATCAACGCTAGATCAAAATATTTTAGCAGTGTTAATCAATAATCTAAAAAAAATATCAAGTTGACTTACAAAGGTCAAATTTAAATATCGGTTAAATTTAAAAAAATTTAAATATTATGTAAATATAAATTACCAAATTCAAATAGAATTATTTATATTATCTCTTCAACAAATACATAAAGGATTAAATCCCCGAGAGAAGGGGTTGGGGATAAACGACTTCTTCCGTCAATGCCATGACGTCAGCCTGTTACAAACAAATACAAAGGTTTTTGTACGGAACAAATTAGTCTATGGCACTGGAACCGCAGGTTTTGCATATTCATAATCATTAACTTTATTATTAGAAAATTTTAGAGATAAATATTAAAATTATTTATAAATTTTAATTTAATGTGTAATAATATACATAAATTTTAATTTGGTATGATTGTACACGTGAAACTATAATTGTGGTTTAAATGTATATTTAAACTCTTTATTTTGATTTAATCATATATATTTAAATAAATAAATACATCAATTTATTTTTATATTGGATAAAAATATTTATTTATATATGTAATATATAAATATAAAATGATATTATATTAATATTTATATTAATAGTTTATAAGAATTGGATCAAATTAAAATTTTATGTATAAAATTATACAAAATCAAAGTTCATGTATACAACTGTACATTAAATTTTTATCATTTACGAAGAAAATAATATTTAAGAGTTTTATCCTTTGTTAAAAAAGTTTTATTAGATTCCAGAAATTAATATATTTTTAATATGATTTTTAAATTTAATTGAAATTTAATATAATTATAAATATTAAAAAATTTTAAAAAAAAAGAATTATTGTAGTACTATGTATATTAATCTGAAGTCAGTTGGCAGGCTACCTAATTCATCAAGTCCCAAGCTTTAGGTAACTAGATTTGATGTTCACATGCCCTTTCAAAACCTGCTTCATTTCAATATTCTTTTGTTTGTTGCATCAGTTTCTTGATTGATGTTTACATGACCCTAAATTTTATGCTAAAATAATAACCCAATTAAAATGTCTTCAGCTTTAATTATTGATAAACTATCAAAATAGTCACTTTTATGTTTCTCAGGTTACATTTTAGTTATTTACGTTATCGTATTATAATATTTTAGTCACTAAGCGTTAATTACAGTTTACGGTGTAACAGTAAGTTGATGTGGCATATTAAATCATCATTTCAAACGAAAATTTTAAGTTAAATTATACAATTGGTCTCTATTTTTTTTGAGCAAATTAATTTTTTCTCTTATACATTAAAAGAGATGGAGGAGGGAGAAGCAATAAAGAATGGAAAAATAAAAAAGAAAGTTAAAATAACATAAAAGAAAAAAATTACTCAAAACGAAAAAAATATTGGGACCAATTGTATAATTTAACCTAAATTTTTTGTTTGAAATAATGATTTAATGTGTCACGTTAGCTTATCGTTACACTGTTAACTGTAATTAATGGCTCATTGACTAAAATATAATATTTCAAATATAAATGACTAAAATGTAATATAAGGAAAACAAAAGTGACATTTTGATAGTTTACTCTTAATTATTTCTTCATCATATTTAGAGTTGCATTTTATCTAATTCAAAGTGCCTGCCGCTAATCATGGGTAGATTTTTCCATTAAAAGACTCTCAAAGAAAAGAAATTAATTTATAATTTTAATTATTTTTGAAATAATTAAATCGAATCTTTTTCATTTTTAAGATAAAATATAATGCGATCATTTATAAGAGAATTGAATTGCAATTTTTTTACTACAGGTCTAATCGATCTTATGGAATCTTTATTAAATATAAAGTCAAACCAGATCATACTCTTAATCTTGTTTTCTCCATCTACAAAACTTGAATTTCAAGCTTGTTCAAATTACCAAATTTTCTACCATTACCCAATGATGATAAACTGAAGTTATCCCTAAAAACCTTAGAATTAAGACTTTCATGTGTTTGGTTTTGTTTAAGCACAAAAAAATGTCAAAGGTGAATGAAAAAGTGAGATATGATCTTAAATGATTGTAAGAAAATGTTGCTTCAATCGAAGCAAAATTGTCAATTTTTTCAGGTGCTCCTTTGATAATAATAAAGATTTTCACATTGGGAACTTTGTTTGCTATTAATTTATTAGGGGATTTTATCAGTTGGACCTTTCTGGGCATGTACTAACTTTGTACTAAGAAGCTTTCAGGCATTCTTTGATGAAAAATAGTCAACTAAACCCCCAAGATTATAGATCTTCCATTTTTCCACTATGGTCAAATTCTGAATTTTAGGTGGAGCTTAGATGGGCGATTGGGTGCGGTGTAGTGCGTTTAATTTACTTTTTATCTCATGCTACAGTATCGTTACAGTATATAATCTCACCGCTACCGTTGTTTTTACACTAACCGCCTATCCAAACTAAGCCTTAGTCCTTATACTATGCTCAAATTTGAGATTTTGTTCATATACTTTAATTTGATATAATTTGATTTCTGTAATTTTGTATTGTTATTAATTAGCCCAAATAGTTAATATGTTATCTCTTCTAACTTTGTTTAAGAATCAAAATACCAACAAAAATATTAGGCTTGAAAAATGGATTTGGACAAAAAAAATTAAGTCCGATTAAAATATGGTCCAAGCTCAAGATCCAATATTCAAAGCCCAAACTCGACCGAACCTATGTTATTTTATTTTATATAAAGTTATATCATATGAAAACTAAACGTACAATTCTATAATATGGGAGGGTCTAAACAAATTTGATTTAACCATTTAAAAATATGAGCATATTAGATAAAATTAGAGGTCCATATTTCAAGTGAATTGCGCTTAAGCAATTATGTATGGTATTGATATAATACATGCATCCGATTTAGCCCATGAACAACTCTAAACATAATGCTAACATGATTTCTTTCCGTGCCTTGGAAGAAGTGCTATTTTTTTAAAACTAATTAATAATATTATAAAATATAGATCAAACTAAAAATAGGGATTAAATTTTTAATTTAACCAAAGTAGAGGGATTAAAACCATAATTTGAGCATCCTCTACCAAATCCAAACAAAAATTCAACCTCATTCTAGCTGTCCCATGCCACCCTACTAATCAAAACCTATATTTAAAAAGGAGGAATAATAAAGAAGAATAAAAAAAAAAACACAAAGAGATCCATAGCTGATGAAAGTAAGTAAAATAGATAGTGATTGGAGAGTTGGAAAATTTTGGTAGGTCCAAACCACATGGCAGAATCACAAATTGTTGAGCTAACAACCAATCTTTTACTTTATTAACTAACCAATTCAGTATTAAAATATGAAATGCAGTTTCTATTTGCATCCTAAAACTTAAGTTGGGTTTAGATGGATAGTGCGGTTACTTACGTTTAGTGTAAAAAATGATGATAATAAAATTAGATATTATAATAATACTGTAGCACGAGGTAAAAAATAACTAAACGCGCTGCACTGCAACCCATCACCAATCGAAACCTACCATTAATCTCCTCCTTTAAAATTTTGTTAGTCATTGAATTTGCATATATAATTGAAAAGGGTTAATTTCATCAAAACTCCTTCTATTACAAATTAAAGTTTAAATTAGTCACAAACTTTTAAAACATCTTAATTAAGTTATCAAATTATCAATATTACATGAATAGTGTTCTTTCATTATTTTTACTATTAGTTTGCGTTAAATGTCAACTCAAATCTGTAAAATTTTCTTTCTTAAATATGTGTGACATCAATAACGGTGCTTGCTTCATTTGAATGGTAGGCATTATGAAGCTATTAGTTTCAGTAATGCTTCTTTGAGTTTGGTTTCTAATTAAAAACCGTTGGTAAATATCAACTCATGTGTTGGCCTAATAGTTAAGGTGTTTATTTTCCTAGTTGTGACTTGAGTTTGAGTCGCGCTTGTTGTATTGCTATTAGGCTTTTGTCCTCCTCTTGTAATTCACAAAAAAAAAAAAAAAAATCAAAAATCATTTTATATAAAATATCAAATGAATAAATAATAAATGCTAAACAGAGTAATAATTTATTAAAAGAATTACAGAAACTCAAAGAATAGATATTATATAAAAAATTTCATAAACATGGAGCACCACATCAATGTCTTTAATGGCCACATTAACGTTGTAATGGTCAATGTTAGTCAAAGGGCCTATTTAGCTAGTTTTGCTAGTTCAGAGGCTTAATTGGGTGCAAAAAAATCGCAAGGCTGAATTAATTTTTCTAAAAAGTTAGAGGGCTTTTTAAACCATTAAACCTTTTCATAATCAGAATATGTTTGGTACATATATTTTCATATAATAATGAAAACATGAGAATAAAATAATAATTTATTACTATTATATGGATTTGAACTAAAGTACCAGATTTGATATTTAGAACCGTTAAAAGAGAAAATATTTTTGCGTTTATATAGGTTTGAACAAGGGCCAATTAATTTAATGTTAAAAACCATTATTTTCAACTTTTTCGAAGTATTTTTAGTAAAAATGATAGAAAACATTTTTTATTTTCATTGTCATCTTCAAAAAACCCAATTTTAGATTTTGTTTTTCAAGGAACAAGGATTTCATTTTCAATTTTTTGGAAAAGGGAAAATGCTCAAGTGTGTATTTGGATGCTACAAAATAACTAGATAAAAGTGTAATTATTACGGTAAGAATTATACCCTCTTATAATTACAAGAAATTTAATGCCCTAGACATATTTGATTGATAGAATGTAATTACATTGTAATTTTTTACGTCTTTTTGGGTAATATAAATTATAATTACATAACTACATAATTTTAAATTCTAAAAATATGAATTATTATAAATTATCAATAATATTAGAGCAAAATTCTAAACAAGTAATAAAACCTAAAATCAAACCATCTTATATAATACGTAAGTCCAAGAAGTATTCATCAACATGATTATTAATAAATTAGCAACAAAAATAAGTATCCTATGCAATTTTACGTAATTAGCCTGACATTTTATATTCGTCGAGTTATGCTCTCTCCAACATCCAACATATACTCTTTGTTATCATCGATTGGTCTTTGACCAAGTATAATAATAATAAATATTACGTAACTTAGTTAATTATTTAGTAGCTGAAGGTGTGTATGAACTTATATAAAATTTTTAAATCAGTAAAATCACATATAATTATATTTAATATGTATACTAAAATTAAAATATTATTATTTTTGTATAAAAATAACTTTTAAAACTTAAATAATATATGGGCATGTTTCGAAAGTTGAAGGATAATTGGATTTGAATATAATTGTTTGTAACTACTCAAGTAATTACTCCAATTTACTCTCCCCTAAAGAATTGGAGAGTGTCGGGGGTGGTCTAATTACACTCAATCCAGTTAGACTCATTAATTACAATGGTTGCCCAAACATGCCAACGATATGTAATTACAAACAAGTATACTAAAATTCAATTACTAAATGGTTTCCAAATACATATTAAGGAAAACATGTTTTGTTGAGAATTTTGAAAACGATTTTTGAAAAAAAGAAAATGAAAATATAAAAAAGAAAAGAAAGTTATGCAAAAATTAGAAAATAATAAAAATGTTATTTTCGTTGTTTTCATTAAAATTATTTTGTAAAAATGAAAATGTTAAAATTTAATTAATTAATTGGTCCTCATTCAAAGGTAAAAAATTTATTTTTTAACAATTTTTTAAAAATAAAATTATTTTCCCTTTATTCAAATCTATGTAAATGTAGTAATTGTTTTATCTTATTTCTCATGTTTTTATTATGAGAAAATTGTATCTTTCATATTTTTATTATTAAAAATAAGTTTTTATTTTATTTACCAAATGTATTTTTTAATATTTAAAAAATAGAAAATATTTCAGAAATCAAATATTTCAGAGTCTTTCTTTCTTAACTATGGTTCACATAGAACACTCAAAAGTATTTAATTTATATCTTTAATTAGAAGACATCAGTCATGATTCTTTAAAAAGATATGGTTTTTAGAATTGAATCGGTGATTGAATTGATTAAATCATCGATTTGTTTATTGGATCGATCCGATTAAAAATTTATTAAAATTTTATAAAAATAATATATATTAAAAATAAAAACCGATTTAACTATTAGTTTAACCGATTTTTTTGTTAATTCAATCGGTCTATATCAATTTGCGATTCAATCGATCTGATACCATTTTTCGGATCGATAACCCAACCAACTTTTTATCTAATTGACTTAATCAATTGATCCAATCTGATTCAAACATCATTAATGAAAGACTTTACGGTGTTATTAATTTTATTAATGTTTCTTTGAATTTGATCTTCATTTATGAATTCAAGATGAATTTGTTTGTCATAAAGAAGTATTAATGTTATAAGCTTTTTGATGAAAAATCGCCATGGTTGTGGATAAAAAATGTCATGGAAGTCTTTGTACTAGGAGTTAGATTGCATTTAATGAGTAAATTATTCCATATATGTTAGAGCAAAGAGCAAATTGATTCAGTCTATTAAAAATTTTATCCATTTCTACTATTATAAACTGGCACGACTAATAGAATAACTAGATAATTACATGTGATATGCCATATGTACCTCATGCTAACATACATGTATCAAATTTTAATAGTAGAAATGGATGAATTTTTTAACAAAATGACCAATTTACTCTTTTATCTAATGTACAAAGACTAATTTTCCTATTTTCTGAGTAGAAGGGGCAAAATACAATCCAACTCCTAATACAATGACCTTTATTTACCCATGATTGTGCTATATACAAGCTCTATATTAGGTCCATATGCTCAATAATTATTAAAATATAAACCATTTAAAGTGAGTTGTTAAGAAAGTAAAAGTACAAATACACATAAAAAAAAGATTTTATTGATGATTTGGCCCTTGAATTATATCACTTTTTCATTTTGATATCTAAAACTTTAGTACTTAAAGTAAATTTGGTTTATCAATTTAGTCATTGGAATTAACAATGTTAGGGGAGGAAAATCTTTCAACTTTTAATTTTCAATTATATGTTAAATACAAATAAAAATTTTATCTAATGATCGTATCTCTCCTCCTCATCTTCTTAATCAACACAAAAAATTATCGGTTAATATACTATTTGATACTTATATTTGGGTTCAATATTCAGTTTGGTATTTGAGATTATTTTATCCAAATTGGGCACCTAAGTTTGACTTCAATGTTCAGTTTGGAACCTAAGCTTTTTCAAATTGGTATTTGAGTGTTTTTTTTTTTTTTTGTCTCATAGAAATACCTAAGTTTGACTTTAATGTTCAATTCGGTACCTAAGTTTTTCTTTTGTCCCAATTAAGTACATATCTTTTTTTACTAGAGCATACATGTCAAATATTTATTGGGCCACATGATGTTGTTTTAGTTTGAGTACCAAATTGAACATTGAAACCCAATTTAGATACCAAATTGGAACAAAAAAGCCTCAAATATCAATTTAACATTGAAGCCAAATATAAGTATCAAATGGTATATTAATCCAATCTATATCATACTCGCCATCACAATACACCAAATAATATCAATTTACGCCATATCAATTTATGCCAAAACATTATTTAAAATGTTGTAGGTATTGTTCAGTTCATCTTAATGATGAAAGAGAATCCTATAAAGAGGGTAAGAACATATTGAAATTTGAAAGTGACCCAAAGGTGGGAAGTAATTAGATTTGATGTTGAAATTTTGAAATTGATTTGTAGGTATAGGAAAATCTAGTCTTCTTTTGAGAACATGAAAAGAGAAAATCGAAAAGAAGGAGATAATGAAATTTGGACTCAAACAATCGTGGATAAGTGACAGTTGATGGTAGAGTGTGACACAATGATTGGCGTTGAAATCTATTTTTTATAGCTTTGGTTTAAAGCATTAAATGGAGAAGTGATATAGTTCAAGGGTCAAATCGTTAAGATTAAAATTCTATTAAGCTTTTAGTTAAATTTACATGTTATTTTATTTATAATGTTTGTTTCACATAAAAACATTTTAAGGGTATTTAACATCGTTTAATTATTTTTAACAAAATTCAAGATGTTAAGGCAAGTTTTGGAAGTGGCCGATAGAAGTGTTCACTTCAGTCAATCACTGCGCTAGATATGAAACTTGTCTTATTTGTTGACATGTTTGACCAAAATATTCTGATGATTTGCTTGTCTCTTTTTAAGAATTTTGTATAGCCAATTTCATGTTTATCATTAGTGAAGAGATTGAATCTAGCAAGATTACTTTTCAAGGATTCTTAGGTGATCTAATTACTTTGCATGCTGAGATATACTATCCAAGAAGATATGTGTTGATTTTATGATTACTGGTGGCCTTATATTAAGGATAATCAATTTGATGCGAGTTGGGCAAATCAAGACGAATTGAAGCTTACCTTGTGAAAATGGATGTGTGCTCTTAATATGGAAAGCTAGACCAACCTTGATAGAGGTTTGACTATTGAAGTAGGTTGTGATAAATGAGCTGAGTGGCACTCGATAGTGCCCACTACAAACGGCCACTGAGGCAATGATATTACTTGTCATAATTGAGTTGGCAATTTAATGAAGCAAAATCTTTGAACTAGTTAATGTGTTGATATGTTGAAGATACTATGGCCCATCTATAGAAAACAATTCGTGGCTGTTGAAAATTGGATTGGATTCAAGTGAATCAATTTAGCCCATGTTATGTGAAGATTTGATAGAGATTGTGCTGCTATTTTTAAGAGACCATATCTTCATCAAATTATGGTTTTATTAGTATATTATGTAATTGCTTTTTAAGGGGTTGTTTTGTATTCATTTAACTTCTATGTCAGCAAGTCGAAACCTATATATGGTTTGAGGCTTGTCTAAGTTTAAAAGAGAGCTTCATTGAGAGCATTTTGTTTTGTTCATTGTGGAACTGTGTTGAGAGTGTGCAATTGAATTGAAAACCATTAGAGTTTATAGCCTAAATTCTCAGGGGAAGAATTTAGGGGTGAGTGTTCTACTTTTATGTTGAAAAGTGAGATTTCTATACTTGGAGAGTGATAGAGTATGATTCACTTGTTGTATTGTGGATTAAAGATAACGGAATTACTCACTGAGTTAGACTTAGTGAACGTAGAAAAGCTGAACTTCATAAACAAACATTTTTATTCTTTGTTATTTTGTTTATATAGATTTCGTAATGCCAAGCCATAGTGGCCACTACAATCAGGCACTTCCATTCAACTTTGACAGTTCAAGAAATTAACAACTTAGGTGGTAATACAAAAGTAAAGCATATTTAAAATAGGTAGATCAAATTATAAATACGTGTGTATTTCTTGTATGAATTGTTTAGATATAACCGGTCCAAAGCAAACAACTATCCTAAATTTTAATGACACTTTATGTTTTTTAACATGTCAAATCCAAACTATTTATACAATAAGTACATACATAATTACATTTGATCCACATGTTTTAAAAAGTTCCACGTTAGATCTAAACAAGCATTTAATGCCTAAACAATTGAAAAGATCTTATAGATACAATATTGATACTTTGAAGACTAAATAAGAACATTTGGAAGTTTAGAGACTAGGGATGGCAAAAAAAAAAAAAAACACTCGAATTCACGTGTTCCGACTCGATTTGATCAGACCGAATTTTGGGTCAAGTCTAATTCTTCAATAAGTCGGGTCAAGTCGGGATTAAGTTTAGGAAAACCCGCTCGTCCCAGGATAATTACCAAAATACCCTTTTATATATATAATATTAATCTAAAATATATGACAAAAAATTTTATAGTAATATTTGCTCTAGCATAATTATACCTAGAAAACAATTAATAGTGTCAATTAAAAACAAGAAAAAGGAACATTATTATGCTATTTTGATAAATAATTTTTTTTTTACAAATGTGGCATATTAGATCAGGTCGGAATTAAGTATAATTTATTTTTTTAGCCAAGTTCGGAGTAGATAAATTAATATTTAATTTTAGGTTAGGTCGGATTATGTTAGGAGCGACGCTCTTCCCCTTTCCATTGCCATCTCTAATAGAGACCAATTTAAAATTTGCACAATGGTTTAGGGACCTTAGATAAATAAAATCACAGATTCCATTGTTCTCCATGTAAGATTGAAAGATTGAAGTCAATAAGGATCATGGAAAGGAAAAGATTAGAAGTATTACATTTGAGGATTGAGAGTGCTTTTGTTCATTGAGTTTTAGTCCAACAGTGGGTGCACCAAATCCTCTTTATGGTTTAGACTATATTTTATACTAAAACTTTTTCAAGTTCTCTAGTTGACTTGAAACCTAATTTTGCCAAAACAATTTTTTTTCTTAAAAAACAAATAAAAAGTTAAATTATTGTTACTTTTCCCAAATTTTCCACACCATAAATAGCTGCTCCCTATGAACACCAAGCTCACATATCAGTCCCTCAAATGGAGTATCACAAACTCAGTGATAAGCCATGCAGCTCTCACTTATTCTTTGCCATTCTTTTAGTCTTTGTTTTCATAGCATCATTTGCAGATGCTGCAATTCATTTCCATCAATTTGTTGTATGCCTTCATCTAAACATAAATTTCAATCAAGTACTATAACACTGTTACACTACTTTTTTATTGAAAATTTTCCTCTTTTTTTGTTGAAACAGATTGAAGCAAAACCAGTGAAGAGGCTGTGCAGAACTCATAGTACAATTACAGTGAACGGCCAATTCCCGGGGCCGACATTGGAAGTTCGAGATGGTGATACTCTGGTGATCACTGCTATAAATAGAGCCAGATACAATGCCACTCTCCACTGGTAATCTTTATGCAAACTATATATGATACGCACTATATTTACTTTTGTATCATTGTATTGACTTCCATTGATCAGGCATGGAGTGCGACAGTTGCGAAATCCGTGGGCCGATGGACCCGAGTACGTGACGCAGTGTCCTATCCAACCGGGGAGGTCTTACACATACCGGTTCACCATCCAAAACCAGGAGGGGACTTTGTGGTGGCATGCTCATAGCAGATGGCTTAGAGCCACAGTTTATGGAGCTATCATCATATATCCTAGGATGGGTCGTCCGTACCCTTTCCTTATGCCTAAGAAAGAAATTCCTATTCTTCTTGGTAACCCCATGTCATCAATCTTTGTATGTATGTATGTATGTATGTATGTATGTATGTATGTATGTATGTAGCATAACTGATATGGACTATGATGATGATGATAAACAGGAGAATGGTGGGATAGGAATCCAATGGATGTGCTAAGGCTAGCACTTTTCACTGGAGCTGCTCCAAATGTATCAGATGCATTTACAATTAATGGTCAACCAGGGGATCTATATAGATGCTCTAGCAAAGGTATGCTCTCACTATTTAACTCGAAAGTCAAGATGATGTAGTAACTGATCAAATTGCAAATGTAGAAACTGCTGTATTTCCGGTGGAAGCGGGCGAGACGATTCTTCTGAGGATCATCAATTCTGCATTGAATCAAGAACTTTTCTATGGAGTGGCCAACCACAAACTAACTGTTGTTGCTGTTGATGCTTCCTACACTAAGCCTTTCACAACAAATGTCATAATGATAGCTCCTGGCCAAACAACTGATG
The DNA here is from genome assembly GCA_025698475.1 of Gossypium anomalum. Classification (NCBI taxonomy): domain Eukaryota; kingdom Viridiplantae; phylum Streptophyta; class Magnoliopsida; order Malvales; family Malvaceae; genus Gossypium; species Gossypium anomalum. Next base: position 68,807,787 of record CM046957.1, on the reverse strand, counting down.
TCCTGATTACTGCTGATCAGCAACCGGCTCGTTACTACATGGCCGCGCATGCCTACAACACCGCGAATGCGGCCTTTGACAATACGACCACAACAGCAATCCTCGAATATAAATCTGCTCCTTGCAGCGCCAAGAAAGGGCGGCCTTTGAAACCAATCTTCCCTCAGCTACCAGGGTTCAACGACACTGCCACTGCAACTGCATTCACTGCCCAGCTAAGGAGTCCTTACAAGGCTGAAGTTCCCATGAAGATCGATGAGAGCTTGCTTTTCACTGTGGGATTAGGACTAATCAACTGCACAAACCCGAACAGCCCACGATGCCAAGGCCCCAACGGAACTCGCTTTGCAGCCAGCATTAACAATGTCTCCTTTGTATTTCCAAGAAGAAACTCCTTAATGCAGGCATACTACCAAGGTCAACCCGGTATCTTCACCACGGACTTTCCGCCTGTTCCTCCCATTCAATTCGACTATACAGGTAACGTGAGCCGAGGTCTCTGGCAACCGGTAAAAGCAACAAAGCTCTTTAAACTAAGGTATCGTTCCAAGGTACAAATAGTGTTCCAGGATACAAGTATTGTCACAGTTGAAGATCATCCTATGCATCTTCACGGCTACGAGTTCTACGTTATCGGAAGTGGTTTTGGTAACTTCAATCCCAGAACTGATCCAGCCAAATTCAACCTTATCGATCCGCCCAGGAGAAACACCATCGGAACACCTCCTGGTGGATGGGTAGCCATCCGGTTCGAGGCCGATAATCCAGGTAACATGCCATACTTAAAACATTCCTCTAATTCAAAATTAAACAGCTTCAATATGTTGACTCTCGTCATTTACTCAAACTGGTCCAAAAACAGGAATCTGGCTGCTCCATTGTCACATAGACACTCATCTCCCTTGGGGCTTGGCCATGGCTTTCCTAGTTGAGAATGGGGTTGGGGAATTGCAGACAGTGCAGCCTCCACCACTCGATCTGCCTCAGTGCTAAACAACGGATATTACACGCTCCGTCATAGCCGTTTACTCGAGTCCGTAGAACTGTATTTCCCGGATTTGGATTCAAGGATTTAATAGCTTTGTTTGCATAAATGTTGTATGTCTTGAGTTGAAGTATTGCTAGGGAACTTATTTGGCATTATCAATATAGTGGTTGTAAGAACAAAGACGAGGATTTCAGGTTGTCTGTCATAGCCCAAATTTTAACTTTTTCTATTGTTAGTGTTACAGAATTTACTATTTATTAAAATAAGAGATGATAAATTCTCAAGATTTCCCTTCTTAACTATGAATCCCAAACTAAATTAATCATTTCCCTTCTTAACTATGAATCCCAAACTAAATTAATCTATTTACATGGACTCAAAATTATCCAAACTAGAGGTATACATAAGACATTGGTTCTTGCTAACTACTCACTCGAATTCGATTTGGTAATTATCGAGCTTGTTTGAGCTTTCAATCGAGTTGAATTTGAATTTAGTAATCCTCGACTTGATAAAGCTCACGACTCGAACGGCTTGCAAGCCTTATCGAGTTTTTCATTTTTAATATATCTTTTCATCATTTTTCTATTATTAAATCATATTATTTCTCTTAATATGTTATCAAATCTAAGCTTAATTATCGAGTCAAGATCAAGCTTGAGTTTCAATAAGTATGAACTTAATTAAACAATACAAAATTAATAAACGAAGTTAATCAAGTTAGAGCTCAAACTTAAAAAATAGAAATTTGATCGAGCTCAAACTGAATATTGAGCTCCAAATTTTAAGTTGAGCTTTAAGCTTTTTAGTATTTAAACTCGACTCGATTACACTCTTAACCCAAGTGACCAAAAGCCTAAAATGAGATCTGAAATAATAAATAATAATGACCCAACCCAAATGGCCGAAACCAAAATGACAGAAAATTTTAAAACCCTATTTGATCTAATCTAAAACCAATCCAACCTGCCGAGGCATCTTCATGAAAGTCTTGTGACCATACAATCATCTATTTGTTTTGGCCATAAATCAGAATGATGCACTGAGCTAGCTAAGCCTTAAAAGAAAGCTTGATTTACAATTTCTACCAAGAAACAATATCACAGAAAGTCCTAGTTTTACTAACACTACATTTGAAAGTTTTGTTTACAACAATATCCACAGAATATTTTTGGCATTTGATGAATGTCTGCTAATGTCAACAAAATCCTTTTGGGTTCCTAATATTACCACTCATGCAACAAATTTCATGCATCGAGTATCGTTATGTATATTTTGGCATCGGCACGAACAAAAGCGCATCCCACATGTCACACATGTATACTTTGCACTAAAGCCACAAACGCTGCAAAAATGCCGGCGGGAGGTAGAACTTGGAGGTCCCACTGCTGCCCTCAAATAGGATGGAACATGAGGAGGCAAGGACTCTAAGTTTGCCTTCAAAAAAAAGGAATTAGTTAGTTCAGGAAATCGAGATAAAATCAGGATGATTAGAAACAACACTATCCTTTTACCTCATGTAAGAGCTCAAGAAATGATCTGGGAGCCTTCCTAGCATTTTCAAGTGCTTTTGCCTGTCGGGTTTTACGTTTTGTGCCCTTCGATCTCTTTTGCATGTATGCTGAAAATAAAGTTCAAAAAAAAAAAAGGAAGGAAAAGTTCAAAACAAGAAAAGCAAGATAACCCTGATGATTTGAAAATAATAAAACACCTTCCCGAAACTAACATTAGAAGATAAATTTCAAAGATAGTTACATTTCCTTATCAACTTCAAATAATCGGTTAGTTGAATAAAGCAGGTCTTGAAGGTAGGAAACATATTAGTACCCAACTACTTCGAAGCAACAAATGTTTAATAGTAAGCTTTTTAATAGTCCAAACTCACTGGAAAGAATCATGAAATGAGTAGAAAAAGGAATACGTATACAGAAAAAGTCCATCAATAAAACCAAGACAGGAAAAAATAGAAGACAGGATGATCCTGATGTTACCAAGTCAGGTTGGCAACAAGTATTAAGAGGCCAAGTGCAGATTGGATTGCTGAACTCAACCGGTTCAACAAGAACGCTCCACTTGCAGTGATTCTTCGATTAACATAGAGTGCCTAAATTTTGTAAATATAAATCTGATTTATCATAAAAAAAGATTGAAGTCAAGAAGATTAGTCCGGTGAAACACCCTTTAAGATAAAGACTAGTCATCGTATAACTTCTAGTGAAATACCCACTTAACCAGAGTTAGTATATCTACGAGAATGAGCTTCAATATCTATAAGGCTCTGAAAAAAACTAATCTCTGAAAACAGATGCATAGGCTAGGAATGTTAACACCAACAACATTAATCATACTCTTAAGCAGTACTAAGACGAAAAGAGTTTATATTTTCATTTTCATCACTTCTGGTAGGTATTCTGATGGTTGAAACAAAGTTCTTCCTAATTATTACTACTTACTCTCACCAATCAAAATTTCAACTACCAAAAGACAGGTTTTTTGTTACCTATTTCACTGGGTGAGACAATATCAAAGTAGAAATAACATCTTAATTCAAATGATTAGTACCCTTTTGTCCTGCTAAAGAAACATCTCATTTCTTTACTTGCTATTTCACTGTGAAATGAAATATCAAAATAGAACCAACATCTTAACCCAAATGGTCAATACCCTTCTATGAGGAGTTCTAGGGCTAACTTTCTATATTAAGTTTTTCATCAAGTAACAAACATTATCCAATAACATAAATTATCACGACTTTTTAAAAAATTACACAAGATATTACCCAATTACAAAAAACATTACTAAATTATACAAAATATTACCCAATAACGAAAAATTATTACAATATTTGTAATGTTTACAAAACATTACCCAATTATACAAATTATTACAACTCTCGTAATGTTGTGTAACACGAAATACACAAAACATTATTCAATTACACAAACAATTACAACTTTTGTGATATTTTATGTATCGTTGGAGCTTATGAGAAGATCATATTAAGGAGATCTTTTTAGAATTGTTCCCTTTTTTCCTACTAAAGAAATATCTTCCCATTAATATCTATTGCTGAACTCAATAGGTTCATCAAGAAGGCTCTACTTGCAGTAATTCTTCCACTAGCCTAGAGTGCCTAACTTTACTTTATCTAGATTGAGAGATATAGTGGACTTCACGGCAACAGATATTAATATGGTCAAGGAACAGGGTAGATGTAAGACTTTTTGGAGTTGGAAAGATTGCAGGGGACACAGATTAAATGGGAAGATTGCATAGAATTGGGGATTAGACGATAGCATGTCCATTTAGCAAGTCGGCTTATTTTTGCTGACACTGTCATTATGAGTTATTAAACTTGTAAAACTGCTGTGCAGTTCACATTGTACATTTGTACTAGGCTAGCCTACTTTTTATAAATACAGATCTTATTCGTCATTAAGAAAAAATGGATGCAACATCCTTTTAAGATGAAGAGTAGTCATGGTAGAACTTCAGGTAAAAACACCCACTTAACCAGTGCTAGCATATTTATGAGTATGAGCTTCAAGGTTCTGAATAAAACCAATCTCTGAAACAGATGCACAGGGTAGGAATGTTAACAGTAACAACATAAATCATACTCTAAAACAGTACTAAGATGAAAAAAGTTCACATTTTCACTTTCTAGGGTAGGTATTTTGATGGACGAAACAAATTTCTTCCAAATTATTTTTACTTGCTCTCACCAATCAAAATTTCAACTAACAAAAGAGTAAAGACAGGTTTTTAATTTGCTATTTCACTGGGTGAGACCATACCCAAACAGAAATAGCATCTTAATTCAACTGATTAATACCCTTCTTTTTCCCCTACTAAAGAAATAACCCATTTCAAAGGATGACTACCCTTTTGTCCTAATAAAGAAAATTCAGTCTAATTAGGAAGCTCATCGCTCAGCTTTATGAAAACCGAGAAGTTAATCTCTCTCTAAGTTAGTCCTGCTGATTTTTGTTAATTTTGTTGCATATAAATTGTTGATCGGTTGATTTTCATGCATTGTTCCCTTCATGTCAGCAATTTAACAGCAAAGTATAACAATGATACCAAATTGGACTAAAGTATAACAATGATACCAAATTGGACTAACTTCTTCTGAGGGACCAACTTCTCAGTGTTAGCGAAGTAGAGACACAAAATTTATGATTAGAACAGAAAATTTCCATGAAATTCTGCATAAAGAAAAGAATAAAACCTTGATCATCTTCATCAAGAGATGCTTCATCATCATCGTTCATTTCAACTGCTTCAATCCCAGCGTTATCATTCTCCAATGCTTCAAGACGGGCCAAAGCTGCCTTTTTTCCCCCCACAACATTAAAACCCCACCAATTAATTTCCAAATTTCACAGCAAAAATGTTAACACCAGTAGATATCTAAATTTAGTAGGCAAAAAAAAAAAAAAAAGAAGAAAGGAAACCTGGGATCGATTATCAGAACTGCCGAGTGCTGCAGCCATTTTAGGAGCAACTTTACGAGTACGGGTCGACATTCTCCGCAACGCGTTCGAATTGTCGTCATCCATAGCTGCAAAAAGAAGTAATCAATAGGCAAGCAATTTCATTTAAGAATTCAAATTTGTATAGTAAGGGAGAGTGACAATTATACCGAAGGGGAAGTGGTGGCCGACGAGGGAACGAGAAGAGGACAGAAGAAATCGGCGGCCGTGAAAGGGAGATTGGCGGGTGGTGGCAAATTCTGTAAAATAATAATTCTAGCTCTAGCGTTACCGAAGTGTAGTGGAGAATAATGGGCTCAACCCCCTTTTTTCTATTTTAATGGGCTCAACTAAAGTCCATATGTTTCCTCTATTTTTCTTCTTTGTATTTAAAAGTTGAAAAATAAGGGTGAGTTTGGAAGGGTTAGTGTAAAAAGAGTGGAGGAGGTAAAATTAGATACTGTAGCGATATTGTAGCATGAGATGAAAAGTAAGTTAAATGCACCGCACCCTACCGTTCATCCAAATTCACCATAAGTCGATTGAGTTTTATCTCAATTGACATGAGCATTATTGTTAATACAGGATAACGTGAGTCCGAACACACTAAAGCGCATTATCTTCTTATTTATGGGTTAGGAAGGGACTATGAATAATTTTAATTATTGTGTGAAAAAGAACAAATATAATCAGAATCAAATTGCATCCATTCTTCTATCCCAAGTCCCTAAGCCAGGCCTTAGATGCCAATCTATTTAAGATAGCGAACCATGTTATTATAGAGGCTTATGTATGTAAAATGGAAACCAAATGATTATGGACCATGCCACTTTCCTTGCTCTCCAAATACTTCTATCTTGACAAAGGCCAATCCCCATATCAAAACAATTGCTCTACAATGTCTCTTAACTTCATTATTTTCTTTTAGCTCCAGCTATGTCGGTAGGATGCTGGCAGATCCTTGAAAGACCTCTCTTTTTTAAGTACATAGGCATTTAGCCAAGCGAGGACCTACTGGCATCATTAATTGGCTACAATACATAAGCCTGATTCTAACTATTTAAGTCTTTCAAGCCAACTCCACCATCTGCTTTGGGTTTACAAACTATATCCTAGTTTACCCCTACTCCTTCTACCATTTCATTCTAACCTTTCCAAAAGAATCTCATACAATGTTGATTCACCTTCTTGATGACCACTTTTGGTAGTATAAAGATGTTTCCCAAATGATACATGTATGGATGGGATGAAATTCATTCAATTAAGTTCGTCAACGCTATCAATTTTCAAGTTTTGAATATCAGTCAACTTGAGATGTATTTTTGAATGCGATCCAAATATTTTTGGGTTGAGATCTCTTTATACGGTTTGAAGAGTTGTCTCTTAAGTCTTAACTTCGAGACTCAATTTAAATTACCTTATTTCGCATTCAAAGCTCAAGATATGATCGTTTTAGCGAAGACTACATGAATAAAATTTTTTGGACAATATTAAAATATGAATGACTTTTGACTTTGAATAAGCTTTTAAATCATATTAGGTTTAATTCTAAGGCTTAATTTTGATCATATGTATATACATATAAATCCAATAGTGTATTTGTTAGGTCTTATATTTTAGTTATTTATTTTGAATTTTAGAATATTTTTAACTTCTTGTTCATCGAAAATGTTGATTTCATCAAGAAAACTTCCTTGTCAATGATCATTACGAGTTTTCAAGTCAATAAAGCACTCTTTGGAGTTTCTTTGTTTCACAAGTTCTGCTGCTCGTTATTTTTCAAAAGTTCTTTCAACTCAATTGATTCAAGATTATTGGTACCAATTCTTCAAGCTTCAATTTACCAAAAAAATGCTAAAGAATTCTCCTTCGAGGGATTCAATCAATCCATCTTCCATCCCATAATCTATCTTATTTTGTTTTTCTTAGATTATAAATTTTCTTGAATTGATATTAATTTACTTATATTTGAATTTTCAGAATTATGCTAGAGTTGCTCAAGTTCAAAATCAGCAGCTTACTTGGTGTTCAAGTTTCAGCTCTAAGTCCAACTTCAATTCAATTCCATCCTTGTCCAACTGGATTCAATTAACATGAGCATTCCATATAAATTTGGATATGAAATAACACAGTTTGGATTAGTTAAAAGCTTTACCACCCATCCATTAACCTTCTTTGTAACCTCAATACTTCTCTGTTAACCTCTTTACTACTAATGGGAACCCCAAATATCTGCCTACCAGCTTTCCTATAGCAAACCCAGTTTTCTCCCATACTTCCTGCAACTCAAATCCCTTCATACCAAATAGCCTAATCTTCTTTGTCTTCGGATGATAACAGAGCAATTTATTTGCAGCAGCTTCATCCAACAATGACAAATAGGCAAGGGGATAATGGATCCTCTTGCCTAATTCCTTTTGCTCTTTTAAAATTGCCTACCAATCCAACATTTTACAGTGATGAATTGGTGATGCAACCTTCCATCTAGGAAATAGAAAATCTTATGTAAGCTCCTTGCTTACACAACAACTCAATGCTAATCAATTTCCAATGCAGGAGATAGTGGTTGTACCTTTATTAGCTTCGATCAATTTAATCATTAAATGGTAGGTGGTATTTGGTGAATTAAAAAATTAAGTACTTAATTTGTAAACTTAAATGTAAAATATAATCAGACTGATAAATGCTTATCCGTTTGAAAGTTGTAGGATTTAATTTTTAAAAATTAAATAACAGAAGATATTAACTTTCGGTTGATTTAATTTTTTCAATAGATTATCAAATAAAACCTTAGTTTGGAAACAACTTGAATTTTATGTGTTAATAGATAGCATCTTTAAAAGTTAAAAAGTTTCTAAAACGTGATATCCAAAATCCGCAATTTACAAAATGACTTGATTGGTACTAATATTTTAAAATTTGCCAATGTGACTTCAATATTGTTGGTAACATATTAAGTTCAAGTCTTACCATACACGGTATTAACGGAAGTAGAGAAGGCAGGGGACTATAAAGAAGCAGAGAAGAAGATAATCCAGTGATCTGTCTGGAGTCCCCCAAGTGGAGTGTTTGGGGTTACTTGAGGGACTCTAGACAAGTCATTGGATTATCTTTTATCTTTTTCTTCCTTACTTCTTTTCATCTCTCTCTTTCGTTCGTTGATATCGCATATCAACATCATTCAAATCTACCTTTGTAGTTATAAAAACCCAAAAAGAAATAAAATCAATTTAAAAATATCAACAAGCATTTGAAGACATGTGCAAAACCTTAAAAATATCCCAACCGAATCGAATTTTGTAGATTTTCAAAGAAAATAGTGGAGGAGGAACATAGAATTATAAGTATTGTAATGATGATTGTGTATTATATATATACACACACACAAAATGATGAAATGAAACGAGTGATTAAACCCCATAAACTGTAGAAGCGGTGGGGGTCTCTGTTGAAGCACATTCTCCACGAAGATGATCATTATTTATTTATATATAATAAGATAGGTCAATAATATATACATAGTTGAGGATCATAACATATGATTTGCTCCCTTTGGTTTCTCATATCTTGTACCCTAAAGTTGGATCAATTTTCTTTTAACACACCCACTCAACCCCAAATTTAATCCATCCCAACCCTACACTTGCTCATTAATGGCCAACCACATGATTTTTATAGCTTCTCAACAGGGAACCCAAAGAGATAGCTACATTTTTTTTTAGTCAACCTGAGCATCATCATCTACCTGAATTGCCAAAAAAAAAGAGATTAATTCCTTAATTAATTATGTTTCATTTGCATGGGAAACAATTAGAATTTGGTTTAATTAATTGAATCACATTTTTTTGCTTTTGTTAGACAGATAATGATTATGATGAAGAAATAATTGAAAAGGAGGTAACGATGTGACTTGAAACGACGTCGTAAAGGAGTCAAAAAAGCCTGCAAACCATTTGTTCTTCAAGTCAAAATATAAAAACCCTAGCTTACCTCACAGTACTGGTTTAAGCTTTGAAGGAGGATGAAGATGAATTGCAGCAGCAGGAATTGTAAAACCATATGGATCACAGGTGAAATTACAGCAGTTTCTTATTCCATCATTCAACAATCTCTACCCCATTCTCTTCATTAAAAGAGATTAACTCTAGTAATTACCTAATCCGGGTTTGTTTGGTTTCTTGTCAAGAACCCTTTAAACATTATCAAGTACTTGGATCATATAATGCATTAATTACACTAAAATATTGACAAATAAGGCAACCGGACCATTGGGAAAAATACTTGATTTTTGTCTTTAAAAAGACTCCATAGACATGGCTGTAACCTAGAAAGACAACACATATAGCTATATGATACAAGAATCTGCAGAAAAAGATGCTAAATTAAACCCCATCTGAGAATTTTTTTAAGTGAGATGAGAAAATATATATTACAATAAGAAAATCCAAGATCAACCCTTTCTTTTTTCTCTTTCTTTTTGGTGTACAATCATCATCATCAGCTTTTAACTTCAGCAGAAGATTCCAAGCAAAAACCTGCAGCTTACATTAAAAAAAAAAAAAAACCATAATCAACTTAAAAGGGAAAAGCTTAATTAACGAAACTCACCAAAATTAGCAGATGGGGTGTACCAAAGTTGCCTCATTCTTGAAGTATATAGCAGGAAGAACCCATGAAACTCAGGATAGATAGCGCCATATATAGGTTTTTATTTGAGATGGCGCTATCCCTCCTGAGCTTTACAGGTTATCCCATACTTGAGGTTTTATTACAAAGGAAAAAGAAAATCCCCTGCAACCTCCATGAAAAAAACCTGCAAACATGTCTCACAGCTCGCATGGTGTGAAGAAGAAAAGAAGTGGGTTTGGCAGTATTTATAAGAGGGTGAGGGACGTGGGGCATGACTCACATTCTATTGGAGCATGAAATTTAATAATCTTTAATTAAGACTAAGTAAAAATGAAGGGGGGTCGTGTGTGTGGTGGTGGAGGGACGGTTTTTACACATATTTTCTTTAAAAACTTAATAATTAGCTGCCATTTGATAAGTGCATGAATATAATTTAATTAATATTTTTACTTAGCTTATACGCTTGCCGACTACGTTATGCGTATGCATTACAGCATTATCCATCAGGTTGTCGACTAGATGGACCAATGACTAATTAAATTAAATTAAACACGATTTTCTACCATTATTGCACCTTCACTAGGGGGAAAACCCTAATTTCTCTATTTTTTTATGGAGGAAAGTTACCATAGGGAAACCCTCACGCCATTCCCCCTACGGACTCTTCCAACTTTTTATTGGAATTTGGATTTATCAAAATATCAAAACCATATTATATATTTGATGAGGCGTTCAAAATTTAATATTTTAGAAATTTTATATTTTATTTTTAGTGAACTACAAGAGGAAGGTAAAGTCCTAACAGCAACGTTAGCACGATTCAAATCCAGGCCACACTTGAGGTGATAAATACCCTGATCATCAAGTCAACACAATATAACTTATGTTTATGTGTAAGTAAATTATAGGGTTTATTTAGATGGATGTTAAGATTAAAAAGGAAAAAAAATTAATTAATATAAAAGTAAAATTAAATTTTATAATAAAATATATGTTTTTGAATGCAAACGTAGTAATAGTAAAAATATGTATACATAAGTTGATTTTTCAATAGTAAAAAAGATTAAATGGGGTAAAAGATACCTTCACCGGAGGATCCCGAGCATTAATGTCTATGGTTCCTCCCAACTCATAAATAGAAAAATAATGAACTTCAACGTACTCGAACTCACATCCTCTTGCATTCATAATAATATCCAAGTCAATCGAGTTAAGACTCAATCAACATGTTTAAAGGGTGTTTTAGTTGAGTTGAATTAGTTATTCAATTTTATACTTGTAATGATTTATTTCGATGGTAACGATTGATATATAATTATAAGATGTAAATTTTAAAAGAAAAATTAGAAATTTTCTTAAATTACTACATTTTATTTAAGTAATAAGTTTTGATTTATTTTTACTGAGTGAAAATGATAAGAAAATAAGAGTTATTTATTACTTAATAGAGGTATTTTCAATTAATTCAGTTTTATTTTAACATTATATTTTCCTCCGAAGCCTTTATGTTTAAAACATTATCTTATTTAGAATAACGTGAAATATTTTAAAATTAAGAATAAAATATAGAATTTTTCTATAATTTAAAATTTATACTTATCAAACAATTTAATTAAATTTTGTACTTAATTTAAGTAACATATATCAAATAATTTTTATAACTTAAATTCAATATTTAAATTTTTAGGGTAAACTACACCGTTAGTCACTAAAATATGAGTAAGTTTTTATTTTAGTCACTGAACTATTCAAAAGTTTTCATTTAAGTCATTGGACTGTTAAAATCAATGATATATGGCTTTCTCTGTTCGCACTGTATGCACCAATCAAAAGCTCTCTTTCCATGAAACGGCTTTAGACGTCAAGCATTGTGAGCCAAAATTCAAACAACTTTTTTTATTTGATCTCTAACACTGACTGTCAAATCAACTTGGATCTAAGAAATATTCTTCTAATCGTCGAATCATCGCTTGGATCTTAACGGAACATTTTTATTAAAAAAAAAAACTTAACTGCCCAATGACTTAAATAAAAACTTTCAAATAAGTCAACGACCAAACTGTAACTTTTTTAGTTAACTGACCAATATGAAAACTTACCATAATTTAGTGACTAATAATATAGTTTACCCAATTTTTTAATATTTAAATTTTAACACATTTTTCGATTTATCAACCAGTAACTATGTTATTTGTTAATTTAGTACAAAATATCAATTAGTCTAGAAAATGAAAGTAATGTTACTTTTATTTAAAATAAAAATTTATTTGGAATTCTTTAATATATTAGCCTATCTAGAAAATTGCAGCAGAATCAAGCTACGTACACTGTAATTCTTTTTTTTTTAAATTCAGATCAGGTAAAACAGTTGGTTAAAAATTTATTTGAATGGATTGAATTTTCAATTTTATTGTTATAATTTATAGAAAAAAAATTATATTTTTATTATTACTTATTTGTATTTATTGGTTTCTTGTCTTTTCTTTTTTTAATCCAATTTTTTTATTTTTTATAATTTTAATAAAATTTTATTTTGCGACGATTTAACCATCAATTTAATTAATTTAACGGAAAATCGATTACTTGACCAATTCAATTACTTGTCCAGTATTTATAACATTGCTTCACTTCTTGACTAAGGGCCCTTTTAGAGAGGCATTTACTTTCAGTCCGATATGTTTAACTTTCTTTTTGTCTAACGCTACAGTATCACTATAATATATAATCTCATCATCACTGTTACTTTTACACTAACTGTAGGTAAACATTGAACGCACCGCCCATCCGAAAGTACTCTAAATGAGTCAATTTCACTTTTACCCATTTAAATAATAAAATATTTAATATAAACCTTTTTAACCATTTGATTAATGATAAATTTTATGTTCCTTTTTGTCCTTCCAACAAAAATAATCCCAATAGCAGTCGGCAAATGTGAACCACCGTCCCATCCTTCATTTTCAAAAGACCATTAATTTTAACATCTTAAATTCAAATTTTATGTTGAAATTCTTTTAATTATATGTTGACTATGTGATTAATTTATATTTTAATTTAATCCAATAATTATAATTATTTATATTATTATTTAAGTCCTGACTGAGTTGATGTGACGAATTAACCGAACATCAATTCGATTAGAAAAATTATTTCGATGTCCATTTGTATTTAAAATAAATTATATTTTTCAATGATACTTTAATATTTTTCTTTAAAAAAAGCCTAAAAAGTAACACACATGATGTCATAATAAGATTTAAACACACGCTAATTACATTAATAAAATCTTAAATTTACCACCTCCATCAACCGTATCTATACAATTATTTAAGTCCCTGACTAAATTGGTGGCATAAGTCAATCGAACACCAAATCAGTTAAAAAAATTATTTTGATATATTTTTATATTAATGTCTTTTCATATTTAAAATAAATTATATTATATATTCTTTGACTTGATTTATATTATTTTAAATATATTTATATTCTAAATATATGATTTCTACACGTAGTTTATAAAATTTATTAAAAAAAACATATATTTTTTAATTAATATTTAAACCAGTTGTCAAGAATGTCCCCAAATATGCAACATTTTTTTTTTATGGTCATGATAATGTGCATTTGAATTTAAGCTAATCAATCTAGAAATTGCACAAAGTAAAGATCTGGTATGAACCACATGATGCACTAAAAAAAGCAACAAACAGCATTGATAATTTTATTCCATATTCATTTTCCTTACCCTTTAAGTCCTATATTTTAATCCTAAACAAGTTTTTACTTTAATAATTGTTGACTTAAAAAGAGCAAAATCAAATTTGCATGTTTCTTCTTTGTTTACAGTATTACAAGCATACTTAAGTGTAAATAAAGCATCGGTTTAATGATAAAGTTGAGATTCTAAATTTTTTTACATGTAAATACGTAGATTCTTTTTTAAATTTATTTTAGTTCAGTTCTGTACTTAAAATGATTGATTTTAATTGATTTTTTTATAAAAAATTGCCGATGAGGATTTTGCTCGAAGGCAATAATTTTTTTTGAAAATTTTAAGATTTTAGGTTTAAATTTTACTACATATAAGTTAAATTTATATTTATATTTATATTAATAAACTTATTTAATTTAATATTTGTAATGGTAGCATGCTCAATTGACAATAAATTATGGCAAAATTATAGTTTGGTTATTGTAAAAAGAGATAAATTTCAAAATTATACGTTAATTTTGATTTGACGTGTAATTTGATACATGAACTTTGATTTGTTGTAATTATACACATGAAACATTGACTACGGTTCAAACGGTATACATGAAACTTTAATTTTTATTCAATCATATACGTTTAAAGAAATAAATACATCAATTTATTTTTATACTGAATAAATATAATTATTTGTTTATGCAATATATAAACATAAAATGAGACTATATCAATAATTGTGTTAATAATTTGTGAGAATGAAATCAACTCAAATTTTCATGTATAAAATTATAAAAAATTAAAATTTGTGTATAATTTTGAGATTTATTTAGTATAAAAATTATAATGTCATATACTAATAAAATATTTCTTACAATTTTCGAGAGTGATTAAATTAGAAATAAACTCTATTCAGAGTGGTTGATGGTGGTTTACCCTAATCTTAAAGTGATTAATGTAGAAATTCCATTTTCGTATAACAGTGAAGTGACCAATTTGATAACTTTTATTTTGAGGTGACTAAATTAACCAAAGAAAATTTGGGTGACTTAAATAAGAATGATCTATATTTAGAATGATTAATAAGAAAATTTATCCAAAAAAGAAAGTGGTAAAGGAACGGAAATTGAGGCCATGGGGCCATGGGGGGTCTGACCCTGACTCAGAGGAAGGGGATACCTCGGCACTTGCACCCTGTTGAAATAATCAGGCCTCCTACAACACTCTCTTCTTTCTTTCTTTGAACACTAGATTTGCATTTAGCTCAGAGTTTCAGTATTTGTAGACCCCCTACTCATTTAATGCCCCCTCTGTTAATTTTCTCTTTTTCTTTTGTGTGCAGATGAAGTGACAGTCTCCGGTCCCTCAGGTTCAGCTCCCACCCCTCTGCAATTTCGAGGTAAGGAAAGGGGGGTTCCATTGGACTTTGCCCCCATTGCCTTTGTGGACAACTCCATTAATACCTCATTAATTCCACTTCTCCCCATCACTTATCTACTGTATATTGTCTTTTTGTTTTAGAAAAAATGAAAAAAAAAATCAGGGTAATTTTTCAAATTTCAGGCCATTTTCTGGTCAAAGCTTCTTCTCCTTTTAATTTATTCCTTTGCTTAGACTTGTGTTCTCCTTCTTCCTTCCTCCCTCAGTCTGAATCTGACGAAAAGGAGAAATCTACCTTTCATATGGGTCCCTTTTATTTTTAAAAAAATCCAATCACATTTTACAGTAATTTTCGGTTAAATTCAAAAATCAAATTAGATAATTTTTTTTAGATCAATCTAAAATTTTAGATTAAATTATTTTTTATTTTACAAAATTTTAAAATTTTCATCTAATACATCAGTGAAATAAATAAATAAATAACCCTTTGCAAGAGGATTTAAGATGATGTTACTTATTTTTAGAGTGTAACAAAATAAAAATAATTATTTAATATATTAAGAGTCAAAATTTTGAACTTCACGTGTGTACTTAAAAGGAAATCTAGGGTAAACTATATCATTAGTCGCTAAATAATAGAAAAGTTTTTGTTTTAGTCGTTTAACTAAAAAAGTTACAAATTGGTCATTAAAATATTTAAAAGTTTTCATTTAAGTCACTAAATTATTTAAAAGTTTTTATTTAAGTAATTGGGTTGTTAGGTTCTTTTGTTTTTAAATTTCACCAGCGAGCTCCAAGCGGCTATTCAACGACCAATATAGTGGATTAGTACCCAACGACGAGTAGTAGAACATATCTTAGATCTAAGTCGATCTGACGACCAGTGTTGGAAATTGGAAAAAAAACTATTTAAATTTTGGTTTACAGATTCACGACATCCAAAACTGTTTTATAAAAAAAAAATGAACTATAGAAGGAAAGAGGAAAGAGAACGTTCAATTGGTGCAGGAAGTGCGTACAGAGAAACTCATATAGCATTAATTTTAATAGTCCAATGACTTAAATAAAAATTTTTAAATAATTTAATAACCAAATTATAATTTTTTTAATTAAGTGATTAAATAAAATACAAATTTATCAATAATATAGTGATTAACATGTAGTTTACACAAAATTTTAAAATAAATAAATACCACGTGCTAAAATTTTGTCTCAATTATTCAAGTAATTACCCATAAAATAATTAAAAATACTTAAAATCTTTCTTTTTAACTCCACTAATAATATTCAAAATTCAAACCGATAATTTCAATTAGAAAATGCTAAAACTTTTACCCATTTGATTCAAGGGATATTGATATTGCTTCATTTCTTAATAGAAAAATATTATTTGACATAGCTGTCATTACTTAATGCTTACTTTTATACTTTATTAGTATAATTCCTATTCACGTTTGTTCTTTGATTAATTATTTATGTTGGAAAATACGTGGATAATGACAGTAGGAATAATTGCAAAGTAATAAAAATAAAAAATAAAAACACGCAAATTTTATATAGAAAATTCTTATTCGGGAAAAATTACGAGCAGATGAAGAAAAATTCACTAATGTTGAAACCAACAACATAATAGTTTTTCAGCTACACACATTTAAAGGGTTAAACAATCTTGTTATAATCAATGTCTAATAGAAAAAGTACAGTTTTATACGGCCTCGATCCTTCGCCCCCACAGATCCCCTATTCTGCCTCCCTATTTTATTTCTTTAACAAGTGAGTTACATCTCAAACTTTTTGAGCCGAATCAAACAACTCTAACAATTTATTTTTTAATTAAAATATAATGTAAAAATTTTAAGGTTACAATTTGTTTAAAGTTTTTGTACTATTCGTACATTTGAAATATAATATCCACATTTTTATTTTCAGAAGTTTTGTCTCTCTACTTTTCGAATCTAAAAATCTAGGTCAGTTTGTTAACACTATTAGAATTCTTTTATGTTGGTGTGGCATTTTGAAAAAAAAAAAAGAACTTTGTATTTATGTAACAAATAACATTGTAAAGGATCTGAATTTAACAAAAAAAATTTAACGATGCTAACAATTTTTAAAAATTCACGTCATTATTTTAACTACAATAAAGTATTTAGACTAATCAATGACATTATAAAAGTTAATATATCAAATTATGTCAAAATTAAAACATATAGATTAAATCTTAAAATTGGGCGAAATATAGAGGTCAATTTAAAATTTAACCATTCTTATAATCTAAAAAGTAGAGGAATTAAGATTAAATTTTACCTACAATATTCTCATATCAAAAAAAAAACAAGTGTATTAAATGTATAAATTTGAACTTTTTCAAAAATACATGTCATTTTGTCATGGATTTTGACAAATACTAATATATTATATAATTTATGATATAGTCTCTTATTCTTAATTTTATTTTATAAAAAAATACATAATGATTTATTTGGTCTTCAACTTAAAAAAAAAATTAGTTTTTATTTATTTTCGTCTTTTTTAGTCCTTAAACTTATGTTGTTTATCAAATCTCCCAAAATAGATGGAAAAGTTAATGTTTGTTAGCTTTGCTAACGTGACATACATGTGGACTACAATGTAGATATCACATCAGCAACGTTAACATATGTTAACTTTTCTATTTATTTTTGGGGCAATTTAACAAACAATACAAGTTTAAAGGCTAAAATAAGTGAAAATTTAAATGGAGAGCTAAAATGACTTTTTTTGTAAAGTTCGAGGGCCAAATAAGTCATTGTACAAAAAAGAATCGACTTTAATATATTTTTAAAATTTATTCCAATATACATTTTAGGTTAATATTGAGCACACTATCAATCCATTTTTTTATTTCATAGCAGTAGCAAAATATTGCCATGTATCATTTTTTTAATATTTTATTTTTATAATATTTTAGTATAGGGTAAACTACATCCATG
Source organism: Gossypium anomalum (assembly GCA_025698475.1). Classification (NCBI taxonomy): domain Eukaryota; kingdom Viridiplantae; phylum Streptophyta; class Magnoliopsida; order Malvales; family Malvaceae; genus Gossypium; species Gossypium anomalum. Next base: position 68,789,640 of record CM046957.1, on the reverse strand, counting down.
GTCACTTTTGTTTATCTCATGTTACATTTTAGTCACTTACGTTTAAAATGTTATGTTTTAGCCATTTACGTTATCATGTTGTAACATTTTAGTCATTGAGCCGTTAATTGTCGCTAACGGTGTATCAGTAAGCTGACATGGCACGTTAAATTATTATTTTAAATAAAAAATTTAGCTTAAATTATACACTAGGTCCCCATATTTTTTCGTTTAAGCAATTTAATTTTTTTCTTTTATGATATTTGAACTTTTTTTTTCTGTATTTTCCATTTTCTTTTGCTTCTTCCTCTATTTTCCTATATTCTCTATTTCTTTTAATGTATCAAGAAGTCCAATTGACAGTGAAGAAAGAAGCAGGAAGTCGAAACCATCAAAACCCATAAACTCATACCATCTGCTAACTACCAAAATCCTCCACCACCACCCATCATATTCATTTCACCCGCTAACACCCTCACCACTACCATGACCTCATTCATAGCAAACCCAACAATATCATCCCCTCACCAAATAAACCCATGTTCAAATCAATTAGGAATTCAACTAAAGAACAATTAATAAGCCCCAAAAAATCACAAAGAGCCAAAGATTAGATAATCACTGCTAAAGGAGGAGTACATATCAAAAAATCGAGCTGACCTAATGGCCGGTGACGGATATTCCATCTTGGGTAGTCTAAAAGTTGAAGATTTTTTTAGATATTTTCGAAAGGGGGTCACGATAGTGGTGAATGTGTTAGTGGATGAAATGAAGATGATCGGTGGTGGTGGAGGGTTTTGATAGTTAGCAAATGGTATGGGTTTATGGGTTTTGATTATAGGCAATGATGGCTTTCTACTTCTTGCTTCTTTCTTCATTGTCAATTCGACTTTATGATATGTTAAAAGAAATGAATAAGGTAGGAAAATAAAGGGGGAAGCAAAAGAGAATGAAAAAAAAAAAAAAAAAGAGAGAGAAAAGTTTAAAGAACATAAAAGAAAAAAATTAAATTGCTCAAAACGAAAAAAATATGGGGAACAATTGTAGAATTTAAACTAAATTTTTTGTTTGAAATGATGATTTAACATGGCAGATCAGCTTATCGTTACACTGTTAACGGCAATTAACGGCTCAGTAACTAAAATGTTATGACACGATAACGTAAGTGGCTAAAACATAATATTTCAAACATAAGTGACTAAAAGGTAACCTGAGATAAATAAAAGTGACTATAGGTATAGTTTATCCTTTAGTATACTCTTATAAAATATTTGTCAACCCCTAATTAAACTTGTAGAATAAAAAGATACACTGATAATGTATAAAATATTATTTGATATATTTTTGGTACAATATTTCAATATATTATAATATAATAATTATTTTATATTTTGTAATGGAGTGGTAACTACTAACTAGGAAAGCTAGGTACGGGTGCAGGGTAGGAGAAGAGCAAAGCCCAATGGGCAAGTTAAAAGTGGGCCCAGTGATAAGCCATCAAGGTTTGGTGCATTTGGAATACTGATATTTACAATTTATTCATGTTTAATTTAAAATAAACTCAAATTTAAATATTTTACAAACTTAATTAAATTTTTTGTTTGAATAACGTACAAATACGACTAACAAATTTAATCGAATTCGGATTCGAACTTAAAAATTGATATTCGATCTAGTATAAATTTAATAATATCAAACCTCAGTTTGTGCAGTTTTCGAGGAAACGAGGGGATGCTCACCGCCACTGAATCCAACCGTTGCGTCTTCCGGCAACGGAGTAGAATGAAGATTACTGGAGGAGCCATTTAATTGTGTCACAGTCACATCAGGTTAAACTCATGGTCAACCACATTTACACGGGGAGGCCAGGTTTCACTCCCTCCTCAATGTGGCCCTCCCCCCTCCTTACATTACCATTTAATTTTAATTATCATTTTTTATATCCGAAATGTTATATTATATTTAGGAGTGATCAAAATTCGATTCAATTAAAAAAAACTCAAAAAAAATTTAAATTTTGAATTAAGTAGTTCGAGTTATTTTAGTTAATCAAGTTATTTGAATAAACTCGAATAAAAAATTAAGTTTTTGACTTGAATATGAATTACGCAATTCGAGTTATCCTAAAATCTAAATAAGAAAAGATAAAACTAAGTCGTTTTGATAAATGCTTACTTTTTTAAAAGTTAAAAGTTAAAACCATTAAATTAATAGGCAAAACCATATCGTTTTGAAAAATATTTATCCATTAAGTTAAAAGGTAAAACTATTATATTGTTTATGTAGTTAAATAATCTTGTACTTTGTCTACTAATTAAATAATCAGTCCATGTAAAGGCAACATTGAGTATAAATAATAGGATTCGTTAACTCGACTCCACTTTACTTTACTTGAATTTTTTTGACTCGATTCGAAAAAAATTCAAATTGAGTTTTGTTGCTAAAATAGGATTCGTCCACTCGACTAATTCAAATTTTTTGATTCGATTCGATTCAACTCAATCAAATACTCACCTCTAATTATGTTATATAATTATATTATATTACATTATTATAAACCCACCATCCATAACTATAATTAAATTGTTGTGCATGTGCAATGATAAAAAGATTACATCTCATTCAAATTAAATATTAAAAAATTCCTTTGACAAAAAAATGATTTAATGGTAAGTTTGGTCACTAACGTTTGCATATTTTGTCAATATGGCTCTAATAGATTTAATAAAAATATCGTTAAAAAAGTTAACGGGGATGATATGAAATTTCATATGTGGAATATTTTCAATGAGATATAATTTATTACTTAAATAACCTTATAAAATAATTACATGTGAAATTTAATATAATAAATAATACATGAAAATAAAAAAAATAACTCTTAATTTAAAGAAAATAAACGTAAGTATCTAAAAAAATTTAACTCAATAGAAAAACCTAAACATTGAATTTATTCGGTTAGAAAGAGCCATTTGAAAAAAAAAAATCAAAAGTTGATGGGGAAAAAAACTTAAAAATACGTTAAGGGCCGCTTTAATAAAATATGAAACATTAATAACTAAATTTATCATTAAGCTGAAAAATATCTCTAATGTTAATTTTCAATGCAACAAACGCTTTAATTTCTAATCACTAGTTGGAGTATTTTTTTTCTCAAATATTTTAGTTATAACTAAACTGATCAATTAGTAATTTTTAATTACTTACACGTGATTTGTTTGTAGCAAAGAGAATAAATTTATCATTAAGCTGAAAAATATCTCTAATGTTAATTTGCTTGTTTGGAAGATTTGAGGTGCGGTGCAATTGAGCACTCTCACTACTGCTCTCAATTTTCACTGGAGCCAAAGGTACCAGTGGAGAAAAAGCTGAGGTCAGTTTCTTTATTGCCCTTGTTCTTTGTTGATTTTTATTTTTTAGTTTTATAGAAAGTAAAATATTATTAGATATTATTATATAATTCTTATATAACAATTTAATAAATATATAAATTTATTGTCATAAATATATAATTTTAATTATTATTTAATATAAAATAATTTAAATATGTTTTATTATTTATTATTAATATAATTTAAAAATATTTAAATTTTATTGCATATGATTTTAATATTTTAATTATCATTTTATAAAAAATTTATTTTATTTTATGTTATATTATTTAATATTAATATAAATTTAATTATTTATTATTAATATAATTTAAAAACATTTAAATTTTATTGCATATGATTTTAATATTTTAATTATCATTTTGTAAAATATTTTATTTTATGTTATATTATTTAATATTAATATAAATTTAATTATTTATTTTATTATAAATACATTGTAAACTAATGTCTATAATGGTCATTTTTTATTCTCATCTCACTGTTACAGTTGGCTTAGTTTGGATGGGCGGTGTGTTTACCTCCGGTGAGGTTAAAAACAGCGGTAGTGGTGAGACTAGTTACTATAGTGGTGAGATTGGATACTGTAGCGGTGAGATTAGAAATAGCAGTGGAGTGTGTTTGGATTCAAACGCAGGTATAGTGGTGAGGTGAGAATAGAAAATGACTTTTATTGACATTAGAGTAAAAATTATATATAATAGAAGTTTTTTAAATTATTCAATAAAATATTAATTTCAAAAAATTAAAATCATATTTTTGTTAAGGTTAAATATTTATATATCTTTTGAATAATTAAAAATATATTTATCATAATAAAAAGTTTATATATTATTATATAATAACATAATTATTAATGCCATTATTTCCTATAATTACTAAATATAAATTTATAAACCTATAATAACATAATTACTAAATATAATTACGAAATATAAGAGTCCAATGAGATTAGAGCTCCCCAATCATGCTGATGCTATGTAATCCAAAGGAGGAAAAATGGTGCGTTTAGGCCAAAATCTCACCGCACTAGGGGCCACTGGTGATCCAAAGGGGGCCTAAGCCAAAATTTGGTAAGGGACTCAGATTGAATGTCAAGCTTTTGCCCTTCAAATGTACGTCAAACAATTCGAAAGCTAATAACCTATAAATAAAAAGAAATAAAATTTGATGGAGTAATTTTTTTTTCTACATTTTGTACTTAATTAAGTACTTAAACTTTTAAAATATATCAAAAAAGTCCTCAAACATTAAAAAAGACCCTCAAGCTTTAAAAAAATAAAAAAATTAAGCCTCCGCCTTCTTTTTTTTGCAATCAATTGGGTACTTAAACTGTCAAAATATATCAAAAAGACCCTTGATCGTTAACTTTAACAGTTGATCGTTAAAGTTAATTGCCCTATTTTTTTTAGTTAAAGCCCATCGTGACACAACCACGACGTGACATGTAGCAAAAAAATATAATAAATAAAAATTATTAAATTTTGATAAAAAATATTAAAATTTGTAAAAATTGTAAAAATATAAAAAATTGTAAAATTTTATAAAAATCATAAAAATTTACAAAATGTATCAAAAAGACCCTTTAACCATTAACTTTAACCGTTTATCGTTAAAGTTAACGAGTCCCCATTTTTTTTAGTTAAAGCCATCACGTGTCGTAACACAGTGTGACATGTGGCGGAAAATAATAAAAATAAAAATTAATAAAAGTTATAGAAAAATTATAAAATTTTATAATTTTTTTCTATATGTCTATATATATTTTTAAATTTTAACATAAAATTTTATAATTTTTTACATTTTTATTAACATTTAACGATTTTTATAACTTTTATTTATTTTTATTTTTTATCATTTTTTGCCACATGTGCCACCTTAGTTTTAACTGAAAATTAGGGACGATAAACTTTAATGGTCAACTGCTAAAGATAACAATAAAAATTCCTTTTTGAAATTTTTTAACAATTTAAATACTCAATTAAGTAAAAAAATAACAATTTAATTGTTTTTTTAAAAAAATATATGAAAATCTTTTATACCCTTAAATAAAAATATAAGGTATTGAAGACTTGCAGTCAATCTCTTGGCGGGCCTTGACATGATAGCTCTGCAGCCTCTGTTAAGCGCTTTCAGTACAATAACTCTAGCCTATTTTCAACACTTTCGCTTCAACTTTAAGTCATTGTTAATTGAGCCTATACCTATGCCTTTTTTTTTTTTTTAAATAAAAATTATTCTACATATAATAAAAGATAGATTCTTGTCGTGGTTAGTGTCAGCCTCACCTTTTATGGAATGTTGAGGAACTTTACATCCATACGTGACATACTTCTCTATCTTTCGAAGCTGTTTTAGATGGATGGTGTATTTATTTATATTTAATGTGTATTTATTTATATTTAATGTAAAATTAATAGTGATAAATTATTATTTGAAATAGACTGAACCGGTCATTATATTATAATAAATATAAAAATTTAATAAATCTTTAAATGAATCATTTAGAATTAATAAAAGAAAAATAAAAATAAGAATTGACGGTTGAATTATAATTAAATCAATAGTTGATTGAATTGAAAATCGTTGATTTAATTAATTCAACAATTAATTTTGCTCAAATTAACACATTAACACTCAATAAGCTTATAAAGAAAATTCATGTTATAAAATAAAGAAAAAATAAAGTAAAAGAAACAAAAAATAAGAAAAAAATGTTAATAGGATATTTACAATACGTCCCTAAAGTCCATATTTATAAGTCTAAAAATATAGTCTTAAAAGTATATCAAACTTCTTATTTTAACGAACATCTAATTTATAATAAATATTCATAATACTCTTTATTGAATGCCTATTGATAAATAATTTATCTTGTTATACCCCTACACCTTGAGAAGACTCCTCGAGCCTCCACTCCTCATGACCAAACCCAAGAACCACTCTTCAATGTCAACCTCTTAGCATAACTTCACGAGGAAACTCTTCCCAAGAAAAATCATTGAATCTCAAATTGTACAAGGGTCCTATGTAACCGCTATTTATGACACCAATTGTCACATCCCATTTGAAATGGTTAACAGTCTATCCAATTGTCACTTTGGTCACTCTACTTAATTTTGCAATAGCAAAATTGATTGACTTATCCACCCTTAGTCACCTATAGCATGGCGACATATGATATCTCGGAATCCTAACTCGTGATATATAAACCATTGCCCTTGCATGGTTTATAGCTAGGAAAAAAAACATTATTATTATTTTGTACATATATAATATAACTAATTTATTTAATCAGTTTTGCAGAGATCAAAACAATAATGATTGAAAAGTGAAATTGACTCAACGAAAATAATATTATTTTAAGATCTCAGAGCAACAAATTTAACAAACAAAAATAACAATATTAACAATTGGATTTAAATTTTAAATTTTGAATAATTAAGAAATTAAATTTCTAAAAATACAATTAGAGGAATTATAAGCATTTTAGCTTTTTCTTTAAATAATATTATTTTATAAGTATATTTTAAAATCTTCGTATTGGATACAGCAACAACAGGTTGGTGGTTAGTCACAAATTACTGATCCAATTATGAAATTGATTGGGGTGGGAGGCACTGGCATGTGGTTTCTATCTAAAAGGAAAGAAAAACCAAAATGATTTTTTTCTCTTGTCTCTTCAACTTTCATGGTGGAAAATGGGTTTTCGATGAATGGTGATGAAGTGATGGGCAAGTTGAACAGCCATGGGCGCAATCTTGGAAGGGCTTCTCAAAAAGCTTGCCCAATGGGTGCAATTTTGGGTTGGTTGAATTTTCAACACATCCACGTGGGTGCCTACATTGTAAGTTGTAACCCAATAATGGCATAATTAACCGTGAGAGCTTCCCGAGCAAGGCAAATAAAATATTCGTCCACTTATTGAATATTTAATTAATTTTATCCAAGTTAGAATTATATCATTACAAGCATTTATCTAAACATTTAATTGCACAGTTAAATATAATTAATTGTAATTAAAAAATATTTAATTCGACAATTAAAGTTTAACTAATTGTAATTAAAATATATTTGAAGGAAAACCACACAAACATAAAATCTCAAAATTTTCAAAACATCAACTTCATCATTAAACTAAAATCTTGTAAGATAAAATGGGCTGTTGATTTTTTTATTTTATTTGTATGTGTGATAAATTAGGCTCGAGAGTCTATTGTGGAGGATATCATATCGAATTTGAAGGGCAAGAAATTCTTACAATACTGATGCAAGCTTTGAGAGTATCAGAGTTTATATTATAGGGTGTGATTCGATGCTTAAAACTACTAGTTTCAAGTGGTGAGAGGATAAAGAATCTAGTTGCTAGAGATGAAATTGTACCTAAGTATTTATTATATTCCATGTTTAGATTGTTGAAAGGGCTACTTGGTACATGACCATTGATTACTAATCTGACTATACTAATTTATTGTTGTTAGGATGATTTTCGTTATTGATAGGTTTGGGCCTGGATCAGGTTTTAAGGAGCTTATAGGCTTGACCCAAGCTCTAAGCTCGCGGAGTAGGTTTGGGCTTGGACTAGATCCTAAGGAGTTCGCAGGCTTGATTTAAGTACCAAGCTCGTGGGGTAAGTTCACAAGTTGATGAATTAAACTTTCTCTTTATATTGCAAGATCCTGTACCGTGAGGTTGAATGAACTCAGAACCATAGAGATATGTATCTAAACTAGAATAGAGAACATGTCTATATGCATGGAATCTACCTAATCTGTCTTATCGATGAACAATATCTTATCGTATAAATAAACAGATCACACCATCTAAAGGAAATACGGAAAAATACTCTTGCTTAATCTGCCTTGATTGCCCAAGGTCCTTCCTAATAATTCCCTTTATAACAGTCTAGCAAGCTCGACATCTAAAACATGAGTCCATTTTGAAGTTATTTGTTAGAATTTATTAATAGATATTTCTACTTGGGTAGTAATTATGTTGGTGAGTAGGCGGTGGCAGATGGGCGGTTTCTTTGGTTTTCAAGCCAATCTCCAACGTCTACCTTCGTTATCTCCGCCAACATTAACACAAAGCGTATTTATTTAACATAGAAAGTATATCAAACAATTGGCATGCACAGTCTCCGCCTTGCTTCTTCCGCTCATTCCCAGTCTCTCTTCACAATGGCCGCCGCCTCCGCTTCCCTCGCTCTCCCTTCTCCCCTTTCTTCGTTTCGCTCCAATGGACCTCTGCCTTCTAGATGCTTCTTCCGCCTCAACAACCCCTCAAGATCTAGGGTTTTCATGAGCGTCTCCCTTGGATCCCAAACTGTCGTCGATGATGCCTTGTTCGCTGATTACAAGCCCACATCCGCCTTCCTCTTTCCCGGTCAGGTTAGTTCCTTATTCCATCAATTTTGGACTGTGCAGGCTCTGCTAAGCTAATTTTATTCATTCCCATGTTAAAGGCTTTTACTTTCCATTTTTTTTTGGATTTTACCCGGATGAATCTGTTTTGTTGCCTTCTTATTAGTTCCAATGTACACCATGAAAATTTCAGGGCGCTCAAGCCGTTGGAATGGGAAAAGAAGCTCAGGCTGTGCCTGCTGCTGCAGAATTGTATAAGAAGGCAAATAATATATTAGGGTACACAGAAATTTAGTGGTCAATTTATGGTTTTCGTGCTTGTACTATACTCAATTTTGGAGATTTAGTCCCTATATTTTAACTTGGAATAATTTGGTTCTCTTACTATTGCTAATGTTATGCTCCCGTCCAAATCACTAAAATCTATTGATTGATGTGAAAATGAAAAAAAGGAATCAAATTATGAGGTTAAGATTGATTTTTCATTTTTAAATGAGAAATTAGTAGAAAATAACTATTCTGATGACTATAATTTTACAAATTTCGATTTTCAAGTTTCAATTCTTTTTTAAATTTCAAATTAGCCAACTAATGGTATATTTAAGGGAATTAGTGATTTGGACTAAAGCAAAACATTAATAATAGTAGGAGATAAAATTATGCCAAGTTAAAAGTACAGAGAGTAAATTTTAAAATTGTTTATAGAATAGGGATGAAAAGACCAAAATTTAATCCTTAATTTGCTATCCCCTTATTTTAAAATCGTCTTTATAGTTTAACCATGTTCCATCTGCATGCAGCTTTGATCTTCTAGATCTTTGCATCAATGGTCCCAAGGAAAAGTTAGATTCAACTGTCATAAGCCAGGTACCTTGCATTCTCATTTGGTTGCCATCCGCCCTTATAAATGTTCTGTTACCAATGTTGTATTACTACGATTTATTCTGTCAAGAGAGAGCAATAAATTAGTGTTATCTTCATATTTGCAGCCTGCTATTTATGTCACAAGTCTAGCTGCCGTGGAGCTGCTTCGTGCCCGTGATGGAGGCCCGCAGATTATTGATTCTGTTGATGTCACGTGTGGTCTCAGCTTGGGTGAATATACTGCACTAGCTTTTGCTGGGGCTTTTAGGTGAGTGTTTATGTATACCGTAATGATAAGTCAATGTCCAAAGTTGTATTTCCATGTTTAAAGCATATAGAAGTTACCATCACCTGTCTGCTAATTTTTGAGTTAGTATGTAAAACTAGAAGAAACATATGATTGATGCTCTTTTCCCTGTGAATTTGATTTCATGTATAAAGCTTTGACGATGGACTCAAGCTCGTCAAACAAAGAGGAGAAGCGATGCAGGTAATGATCTGTTTCTGTTTAATAGTGCTTTGTAGTGTGGATGATTTTATGATTCCTCCTGGTAATCATCGTTCTTTCTACGTTTAGGAAGCCGCAGATGCTGCTAAAAGTGCTATGGTCAGTATCATAGGACTTGATTCGGAGAAGGTTCAGCAATTGTGTGATGCTGCCAACCAAGAAGTTGATGTAGCTGATAAAGTGCAGATTGCGAATTACTTATGTCCTGTAAGGATATAAGATTCATTTATGTCTCGTTGATCAAATGAACTGTGGCTTGCTTGGTATAATGCTAATTAGGAGACCAGATATGCGTTGACTTTGGTACTGAAAATGTGTTTTCTTTGGCAGGGAAATTATGCAGTATCTGGGGGTCTCAAAGGTGTGGAAGCAGTGGAAGCTAAAGCAAAGTCATTCAAGGCTCGGATGACGGTAGTTCTCTTTGTCATTTTCTATCTAAAAATGTGATCTTTCTGCATTTACCATGATTGATTGTAAATTGATACATTTCCTTTTTGTGCTGATGTGGACATCTAAGCTACAATCTGACTGCTAGTGTTAACATAGTTCTCCCCTTTTGTAGGTACGTTTAGCTGTTGCTGGTGCTTTTCACACTAGTTTCATGGACCCAGCAGTCTCAAGATTGGAGGCTGCTTTGGCAGCAACCCAGATTAGAACTCCAAGAATACCTGTCATATCAAATGTCGATGCTCGGCCTCATGCAGATCCTGAGACTATAAAGAAAATACTAGCACGTCAAGTAAGCTTGCTTCATACCCATTTTTTTCTACTCCTTGGTGGTGTGTTTAGGGAGAAAAAAAGCCGTAAAACAATAGAATTAAAGCTGAAAATAAGTAGAAAGAAGTAGGAACTCTAGAAATTGTAGGGTTGTGAAAAACCTATAGTTTCTTTCTATCAATTGAAAAAGAAAATGCTAATGTTGTTGGCCTGAAAATGAATAGAAAGAAGTTGGAACTCTACTAATCCGTAGGATTGTGCAAGACCTATAGTTTCTCCCTATTAAAAACCCAGGCTTTCTTGCAAAAAGAAAAACCGATAAATCTAGCCCTAAATTTAAATCTTAAATATATCTTACAATTTTAGCAGTCCATAATATGTTCCTGCATCACATGGGCTAAGAATAGCTATTTAAGCTTATGGTTGGAATTGCAGGTGACTTCTCCTGTTCAGTGGGAAACCACAGTGAAAACTTTGCTGACCAAAGGGCTGAAAAAGAGTTATGAATTGGGGCCTGGAAAGGTAAAAAAAATAAAATAAAATCTTATAGACTGCTTTAGTACAAGCTTCTTCTTCTCTCTCTCTCGGCATTCATTCTCATTGGTTTGAGTTTTGTTTTGGGGTCATGTATCAGGTCATAGCTGGCATTGTGAAGAGAATGGATAAAAGTACTGAGATTGAGAACATTGGTGCTTGAGGAGGGTTTTTTTTATTAGTTGTGGCTACTCCACCATTCATATTGAATGATGTGTTAATGCAACTTGGAAGTTTTGAGGTTTTATGACCAGACATATTGCAAATCTAGCTTGTAATGATGGTGTCGGCTGTCTCTATGTGTGTGTTTTTGTTAGCATTTTTTCATTAGAAAGAAATTGGCCAAGTAACAACACTCCTGTGTCATTCATCGTTTCAACTGCAGTGCCTACATTCTGCTATTCAATTTCCCAATCCATCTCTTAAGCCACGACTCATTCACAGTATAAATATAATTTTTGGGGATATTATGTTTTTCGAGGAGTGAACAAAATGGTTTTTAACTTATAGTTGTCGGTTAAGTTGGTTAGAATGGTTAATTATGACTGTTAAAATAGATTAACTGGATCTGTTATACCCTAAAACAAACGAGTCTAATTTTATTTTTTAATGTAATTTAAAGATACGTGTGTAATTGAGCGAAGCTAAATCAGAATGGTGGAAAACTCGAGTTTGATCGAAACAATTTCAAATTTTAAGCTTTGCTCAACTCTTAATCAAACTACTTAAATTTATTTATTAACTTTTGTACTCAAATTTAAATTAAACTTATTTTGTATTTAATCTCATTTATAATTGAACCTTTTTATATAACAAAGTAAAAATATAATTTTATAATACAAAAATATATTAAAATGAAACAATTGATTAGACATGTAAACTGTGTGAATCGAATATGATTTAATTGATAGCATGAGTTGCTTAAACTCAACTCAATAATTATAATTTTTTTTTCGATTCTTCTTGGTGAAAAGGATAAACAATAACAATAGTTATATTAAACTATCAACAATTATTTAGCAATGTTTTTTAGTAATATTGTCGACAATCTTGTGCTGATTTAGATATTAAAAAAGTTACCTTAGAGCAACCTCTGCGCTATCCGTACGAATAAACTTGATTAAAATAATTTACAAGCATCGTCTTATTTAAAGATACTTGATGGTATCCTTTTTAAATATATAATATAAAATTTTAATCACAAGCCGAATAAACGAGAAAAAAAGGGGAAAAAAATTTCAATTCAACATATTTAATGGACGGTTTAATTAGATTGATTAAGACCTAACTTAATGGTTTAGTAGGTTAAAGTTTGAGAATGATCATGCAATCGATTTTTGAAATTTCTTTTAGAACAGAATTGATCCAACTGAGCAATTGTTCTTTAATGCTGATGTTTTGCCAAAAGGACAGATAAAGATCTATAATTTGCCAGAGATATGTCCAAAATTCAAAAAGAAAAAAAAAAAGCATTGAAATTGACCCAAAATCTAGGAAAGATGGTTTTAAACCGTACTGGAAGGGCGTTGCGGTTGCCTCAACCGCCGAAGCTGATCGATCCACCGGTCCTCGGGAATTTGATTGGCCCAATCAGGAGTCAATCCAGCGAACGCAACCCCACGCATCGCTTCCCTCACTCTCATAGCATTCTCCGCCGTTAACGGCGCGTTTCTCCGCCTCTCCTCTTCCCTAAACGCCCTCCTTATCGCCGTATCAGAAGCCTCTCTCCTCCTCTCTTCCTCTTCCTCTTCTTCTTGCTCCGTAGCGACGCTGCCTACGTGAAGAGACGAGATCCCGTTCTCCACTCGATTGACGTAACCACTCGTTAGGTTACGATGGTGGTGTTCTTCATCTGAATTGACTTGATCATCGAAACTTTCTCGATCCTCATCGTCGTCGTCGTCATCATCATCATCGACGGCTGAGATCGGCTGGTAGTATTCAGGCGCGTCATCGTGACTGGTATCGGAGTCGCTGCCACTGCCATTGTTATTCTCTGCATAAAAATTTTCGCGTGCATAGGCAAGAAACAGTTTTGAAAATGGGGAAATTTACACAAAAATTTTTAAAAATGTAATAAAAAAAAAAACCTTAGAACAAATAATACCTTGAATGAAATCGATAGGAGAGGTGGAGATGGCGTTCATTGTAGGCTGTGAAGCAAATACAGAGAGATCCGGAACCAGAAAGACAGGCCCTCTGAATAAAAAGGATTGGTCAAATAAATGCAATAAAAATTGCATTTAAAAGAAAACAAAAAAGAAGTTGCACCAGCCGGGAATCGAACCCGGGTCTGTACCGTGGCAGGGTACTATTCTACCACTAGACCACTGGTGCTGCTTGTTCAAAATAATTGATTAGATTTTACTGGACTTAATTTAACATTGACTCAAAATTACACGAATCTAGAATGTGCAAATCTCAAAACTATACCAAATTGACAATTTCTTAAATAAAAATCGATATAAACTCGAAATTAATTTTAAAATACAAAATGACCTAATTGAAATTGTTCTAATCCAAAATAAAGTAGAGCAATAGTATATGTAACACTTTTTAACACCTCCTCAATTTTGTAAATAAGGAAAAAATAGTTTGAGAAAGTTTTGCTCGATTAAGAATGTTTTGAACTTTTGAGTTGTCAAAAATATTTGTCGATAACGATTTTTGGGATTAAAAGATATTTAAAATGGTATATATACATCTTTTGATGTAAAGATTGAATAAGGTGGAGTTTGAGACGGTGTTGATCGATTAACTCATTTAAGACGGGAGGAAAAGCAATTGATTTGGTGGTGGATAATGGAAGAAATCAATTCTCATGGAGAGTACATGTAGCCGGATTTGACTCTTCTATTATAACAAAATAATATTTATTTAAAAATTCATTATAAAAATTAAACATATAAAATCGCATGCAACGTATGTATTATTAAAAATTAGTTGCTACAAAGTCCGCACTAATTATTATTATATTATTTATAGGGTTATTGTTATTTTAATTCCTTAAATCTGATTACTAAATTCCTTCTGATATATGAATTTAGATTCTATAAAATACGATAACAAGATTTTATAAATAGCTTATATTAAATACTTAAGATATAAAATTTACGTATCATTATATTAAATTATTTAAATTAATTTATAATTTTTACTTTACAAAAATAGAAAAAAAATACTAAAATAACAAACCACATATGTATAACTAAAAACAAAAACATCATAATATTTTTAATCTTTTGGGTATAAAAATCAAAGCCTTGCATTTCATGAAACCAAAAACAAAAGAAGAAAAAAAAGATCTCAGATGATGATTTAACAAAAGTAACTGGCTAGGAAATGACTCCAAACCTTTATTATCATTCAATTGATTACAATAAATTGCAGAGTATACACCCTTTGGGTGCCACCATTGACAATGCCTGTGAGCAAGTCCTCCAGGCCTCCACCACCACTGTGTGAACCCGACACCTTTCCGCCATACCTTCCAATGTCGGTCACGCAACTGCATAATACATTGGCTGTAAAATCATAAGGCATTTCAGGTGACACTGCCACTCTCGGTGCTAGCATTGAGTTCTTGGAAGAACGTTTTAGCGGCCTCGTATGTAGACCAGCAGATCGCGGCGGCAGGTGCGTGGAAAAACATTCGAGGAATCCATCCTCTCATGAGGCCTTTGTATCCGTCCTTTTTCACTATCGTTTTAATCACGTCGCTGATAGAACTACTCTTGAACCGATCGCATCCGCATACACCCTGCCGTAATACATTTTGCATAATTGAATCAACAGATTTAAGTAAAAAATACACATTCATGGATGTTAACATGAAACAAGATGGAGCAAGAGAAAAGACTGTATGAGCAAGCACTTAAATGCACATGTATTGTATACAAGGAAAAGCATGCTTTAGTAAATTGTATAGAAGCAACGCTAGACACTTAAAATTGCATACAAGGTCCCTATAGGCCGATTTGAATCCTCTATTATAATTTCATCATATACTTTTCGAAATGTATTGACAAATATTACACTTTTCTATCTTTCTAAAATATGAAATAAACTGTGATTTCAGGTCATCTTTTATCCCTTTTCGGAGAATGACAAATAAAATTTTTTCTCTTGAGGAGGAAAAAGCTGAAATCAGGAGGAAAATTTTGATTTGTCATTCTCTTATTGGAGAGAGATAGGAACGAAGTGCAATCACAATTTCGTACAATTCTTTTTCTATAAGAAAAATGTAAATGTCTATATGTGACAACATCACATGTTATTCAACAGAATTAATGTAAAAAAGTTGGCATCGGGATTGAAATGCATGTTTCTAAAATTAGAGGGATTAAAGATGAAGGATTTGTAAGGTTTAAATCAAGATAACAAAAGCATTAACAATCTTCAAATGGGTTAATTACAGCAAATGCCCTCAAACTAAGAACCATGCTTCAAATTGATCCCAAACTTTAAATCCTTCTAATTGAATCCTCAAAAAGTTTTAAACCTAAAAGCATTGCATAAACAGATTAAAGCTTTGGCAAAATAAAAACAAGTAAGCAAAAAAAAGGCCTTGACTTACCTGACATTGCAGCTGAGTTTTAACTACATCAAGCGGCGTAGTGACAACGGCGGCTGAAGCTCCGGCAAGGGCACCAGCAGTAGCATGCACAATGACCCGCTCGTCACTCGCACTCTCCGGTGAAATCTCAATCAAACCCCTTTTCGCCGCCTCGTAAGTGGCGAAATGGACCGCCGTGAACGGCGCATTCATGACCACCGTCGTCCTGTAGGAAGCATAAAACGCCCCAAAACCTTCTTCTTTCAACACTCTCCTAACGCAATCCAACACCCCTCTGTAAGTAGCACTGTTGCCCAACTGTAACCGTTGCTTCACCATATCCATAGGGGTGAAAACGGCGTCGCTCGCGACCGTCGCGAAAACGCCGGAAACCGCATGAGCAGCGGAGTTATTCGGGTTCCCACCCGAGAAATACTTCTTGCAAACTTCGTACACGGAGAAATAAACGGCATGGGCCGGACCCGCCCCGAGACCCATTGCTCCTATTCCCCGGTATAACCCCGCTACGCCTTCCGATTTGAGGATGGAACGGAGCGCCTGACGTATACCCACTGATTTTATGGGGCAAGACCCGAGAGCTTGCATATGGGTCTTAACGGTGTCAACCGGGAACATAGCCATATGCTCAACGCAGCCGGCTATGGAGCCAGCAACCATAAACTGCCAAAAGCGGAGCCCGTCATGGGGATTGACAGTCACCTCCGGCCTGAAATCCGGCGGCTGCGCCACCGGCTGGAAATCTGAACTTTGGAAATTTGTTGTGGCAGCTTCTGTTGACATCAAAAACAAAGATTTGGGTTTTTTTTATTGGAATGAAGGAATCATTCAAAGATTTATTCTTCCAAATTGAAAGATTAAGACTAAATGGAATAATTCGAAGAGATGGGGGTATAGAAAAAAAAAAAAAAAGGCTTTGTTTTTCAAGGTTCGTATTCTTACTGGGGGATAAGCTCTAAAAGTCAGAGATGAAGTTGGACAAGTCGCCTTAGGGTTCCAAGAATTTGGGGTTCCTTTTCAATTTTAACGTTTTTGTCAAAGCAGAGCGATTTGAATAAAAGATTTGATTTTGTTTTGGCTTAAATCCAAAATTAGTCCTCTAATTACATCCTTTTTTTTCAATTAGTCCTCTTCTTTTTTCTTTTCTTTTTGCTAAAAGTTTGGGAAATTTTTCATTTTTTTCTCAAAACAGGATAGTTTCTAATGAAAACATAACACTCAAACCTTTTTATTGGACCACATATTTTTCTAAAGTAAAACAAGATAAAATTGATAATTTAGCAGTTAATTTTGACCAAAACATTTTAGGTCCTTAAATAATAAAAATTTGAAAGAAACCTTTTTCTTTTAAAAAATTAGTTTGGACAACAATCCATCGTGTAATAACTTTGACCAGAAAATTCATTGGGCTACAAGCTTGGACTTGAATCCATAATAAAAGACATGGGTCTGAGGATGGGCTCCCTTTGTTTGTTTTTGTTGTTAAAATATTTTTGGGAAAAAGTAAAAATTTTAAATTTTTAAAAAAGTATTTTTGGGTCAATTTTTGGTTTGATGTAAGTATTTTTTCTCTAAAAAAACCAGTTTGTTTAGGAATGTTTTTGTTTCAAAAGTGTTTTTTTTTCCCAAAAGTGTTTTTTAGAAGTATTCTTAAACTAGGACTTAATTAAGCCGCGAAGTTGAATTCTGAATTGTTTTAAGTTTGAATATTTCAGTTTTGAAATTTGAATTTCATTTTTGCTAATAAAGTCATGCCATACTAAAGTCATGTACTCAACATACCGACTATCGACTCAATCATCTTTAAAGTATAAGTCTCTACTTATATCAAAGCACATGAGTTACATACGCATGGTTAGTGGCTAACTCAGGACTTAGGTAAGTCATATTATGAACGTCACAAGTAAATCAATTCACAAATAGATTCAAAATTAATTCAACTTGGGTCTAATCCAATATATCATTTTTCCAATGAGTACATATATGTTTCTACTCGTGGAGTCAACTGCTCTTATAGCCAAAACTAATCATCTCCCTAATTGGAATTGTAGATTACATAATAAGTATTTGAATTAAATGCTAACTTTGATTTTTTTATGGGATTATGGACTCATTTGGATTATCTATTGAAGTAAGTTGTCTTTCTCGCAATGTAAATATTCTTACAATGCCACTTATCATCAGTTTAAATTCAGACAATCAATGAACTAATATTTACTTGTCACAATTTCACTATGTATGCAAAACATGAAAGATAGAAACATAAAAAATATAATAGTGAAATGTGAAATTAACTTTATTTATTTATTCATCGTTCAAATACATAGAAAGCAATTACATATTTACTGCAATATGAGCACATTTCCCAACAACCTCATGTATGTTATGTTATGCACGCATCCAAATATCTGTTTCACAGTAGAGTTGATGAGTAGATATCAGACAAATCCCAGTCCAATGCACTGACAAACAGTTAAAGCATATACTCAAATATTTACAGAGAATGAAAAATTATATGCTTGTGTAGAAACTTAGATACATTAGTTTTTTAATTACTTTTTTAATTATATAACATTTACTTGATTTGAAATGAATGTGTAGTTGATATAATATTGATATATCATATAGTATTAAATATATATTTATATATATATATATATATATATATATATCTAAGCTTTCTTTATAAAAAGAGTACTTCATAATTATATCTCCTCATGTCACGAACAGTAGGTTAATGAAAGTTTTTAGCATATATATATATATATATATATATATATATATATACGTGGTGCCAAAGTATATACATATGTACTTGAATAAAGTAATGATTAAAATTCTTGTTAGATATTTGTTTATCACGAATTCAAACCGTGTAACCCCACCTCTTATTTTAAATATTGTATATAAAAAAGTATATACATATACATATATGGTGTGAAAGTATTACATAAAACAGTAACTTTGAATACCACATGTGTAAACATGTGAATTCTTCTATATATTTGTCCTAATTATTAGTCAGTTTCAATTAAATTAATTTTTGACTTAATTATCCAGTTTAATGCTTGGAACTATTGATTTTATTAAAACTATAATAATTTTTTTAAAATAAATAATTTAATTTTTCTCAAAAATTACAATTAAAATTTTTCCTCAACTCTAATACAAAAATTTTAGCTTGAGTTTGGATTCCACTAGTTGTGTTCCTCCAAACATATTAATCCATTTCTTGATTCTAATATAGGCTGCTCTCAATCTAATTTGAATTTTATTAAACAATAATTATAGTTGACCCAACTTGGTTAGTTTTATTTAAAGAACCCATCGGGAGAGAAGATGGTTAAAACATATAGTTAAATCTCTATATTTGATTAAAGTTAGTCATTTGGGACTTAACAAGTGTATTTAATAGTCAATATTGATACAAGTGTATGAAAAAATAGATATTTTGGAAGCTTTGAGTCATATTCTCGATTAGTAAAGGTGGAGATTTGAATCATAAAACTATGGTTTTATATTCCTCTCCATGAGATCTTTAAAACAGTATATTATATGTTCAAAATGATTAAGTGATGAATGAGAAATTGAAGTTCAAAGTAAGCCATTGTGAATTACGTTGAGGAAAATGAAAAGTTTAGTCTCACATTGGTTAGATATCAAAAGTGGAATATGTTTATTTGTGTGAACCAACTTAATAGTTATTGAATGGCTAAACTAATATTCTCTCTCGTGTGCGAGTGGGGTTGTAAATCCAAACTTGTTGGAGTTAGGGGTGCACTTGCACGATGTGGGTGATGTGAAATGTTTGAATTGGTTAGACTTTTTAAGCCTACAGATGTATTTTATTTTCAGTTTTATATACTGTTCTTGTGATTAATATAAAACTTTATATCTTTATATTACTGTTATTTTACTAATGTTTATGCAACGAAAAGCATGTGATTAAGAAGTTGAAGGCGGTTCATCAAAAAGGTCAAGAGTCATGTGACTGAGGTAAAAGAGACGATAGTGTGAAGTGCTTGGGAGAAAGCTTAGTCACGCAGGAGAGATGGTAGTAGATAGATTAATGTGTCTGTCTTGCCATGAAGTTGGGGAGGTATTTATTAAACGGAACAATTGTAGGTCATGTATGTTCCTTTGATTGATGGATTTCTCATTTAATGTAGAAGACATGATAAATCAATTATGCGACTTGATCATGTAATAGAATGACAAAAATATATTAGTGATGAGCGGTTGTAATTTTACGTTTTAGTGAAACTTCGATTGAATCAAAAATTGACAATAATTTTCGATGAATGTCAAAGTAAAAAAAGATTAACGATAGGTTTAGACCAAACAAAATTACAAACCATTCATTAAAAGTTATGGCGTGTTTGTGAAGAGAGAGAAGCTTTCTAAAGTCTAATTAAAACCCTAATATTCTCGTTGCCTCACATGCAAGTTTGACCCCTTCCATCATAATTAATCTTCCCTTTCCACATCCCATATATCTATGTTATGCCACATCGTTTGTGAAAATTATGTATATAATAATTTATAAAAAAATAAAAAATTAAATGTAGTTGTGGTGAAATATTAAACTTCAAAGAATTTGAGTTTAAAATTTTAGAATTTTTGTAAATTTTATATAAAATAGTAAAAATAAAAATATTTTTAATAATGAGATTTTGTAATTTTACAATTGAGTTGGACCTAATTAATAGTTTCGAGACTCATAACTGTTCATTATTTTTTCCAAAGTTCAAATTTATATTCTCTTCTTAGAAAAGTATAATATACCTTATTGTTAGACCCAACTTTTGTTAATGTAAAACATATATTTATTAATAGATTTTAAATTTATTTTTATATAAAAAAACTCTAAAAATCAAAATAATATATAAAGAGAATTGAATTTTTAATAAATTTCTATTTAAATTAGTATCTAATTTAATGATAATACCAACTCAATGAGCAGGGTATATATTTGGCTTTTAATTAAGCATGGATTGGAGGATGATTTTGGGCAAGCCCCAAAACAAAAACCATACATATTCCCACCAAAAAAGAAAAATGGGAGAGAAATTAAAGAAAATGTGGATTAAGGTTTCATTTTAGAAAGGCAAAAGGAGCTAACTTTATTTATTTAAGTCCAAAGGGACTCTCTCTTGACAGTTGCAGCAGGGTCTTGGATTACATTGCTAGAAGAAGCGAAATTGATGTATTGGGAGATGTTATCTACGTTATGAGAAGTGGGTAAAAGGAAAGGCTTGTAATCATCATCATCATGGTGTTGCATTTGAGTAGGCAAGGCCAAGGCCGAGTCATCCTGGTGGTGCTGCATTTGAATGCAAAGTATCTCGGTCTGAGCCACCGCCAGCTGCATCTGCAATTGCGACACTTGGTTTTGAAGGTAGGATATGGCCCCAACGCATCCGTATACAGGGTCCCTCACTCTTGCATTTGCTTCGTATACTAAACTACTTACCGCATCTGCTCTCTGCTGTACCGGCAGCTCCTATATCAGATTTACAATGAAGATACACATTAACTTAAAAAAAAAAAAAAAAAAAAAACTTTTCCATCTGCTAATCAACTTCAGGTCAATTTGACTATGGGAAATTTCGAGATTAGGTTATTTTTGTTCAGCTCAATTGAAATTTTGGGATCAAATTTAAGTAGAAATTTTTTAAGTTTTCTAAAATCATATTAACTTAAAATTAATTTCCAAAAAATGAAATTATAAATTTTTTTATTTTTTGAAAGTCAAAAGTTTGAATTATAATTTTTTAAAAAGCTAAAATCATTTTATTGATTGAATTTTTTCATTTTATTTTATTTTTAAAAAATTTTTGAGGTCAAGATCTCTCCTTGCCCTTGATTTCATTAGGTTTGAATTATTTTGAGTTGAAATTTTGAATTAAAAGAGATAAAACTATCTAATTTTGTGATTGATTCATATTTAAATTAGGTTAATCAAATCAGGTTTTCATGAGTAATACGACCTAAAACATTTGAAATAAACAACGAGCAAAAGTTCCAACAACATGCATGCATAAGAAAGAGAGAGAGGAAGAGAAGGTTAAAGAAACCTGCAACATTTTGCTAACATTGCTGGCACCGAAGACTTTGTGAACAATGGCGAACTTGTGAGGATCATCCGAAGGGAAGTAAGGCGCAAAGATGCAGTCCTTTGCGCATCGCCGCCTTAGCAGTTTGCAGGACGCACATGGTGATGAACCACTCCCCATTTTCTCTTTTTTATTTTCTTATACTCCAAACCAAAAACCAAAAACCAAAATCCCCCCCCAAAAAAAAAAAAGTTTCTTTGATGTAGAAGGAAGAAACTTGAAACTTCAAAAGCTTAGTTTTGAAGAGACAGGAGAATAAAATGGGGGGTTATTTATAATGGTTGAATGGGGGGTGCTTTCACCATCACTGCACACCTAATGTGGAATATGAATCCACATGTTTAATGGTTTTAAAAATATTTTTTAAGTATTGGGATCGAATTTGATGAAAGGGAGGCTAATTTTAATATAAGTGAAGGAAAAAAAACACTAGATATCTGTGTTTTATTTACACTTATGTCCCTGTATAGCACAAATATTCATGATATTAACAAGGGTAGTGAGGTCTTATGGGGGAAACAAACGGGTGTGAGTTGACCACCGCCTTGGCGCGTGATAGGTTGTCATCCATGCAGGTGCAGTTGTGTAGTTCCCACGTTCTTGATGTTTGACTCTTCTATAATTTTATACTCGAACCAGTAAGACAGCAAAATTTATAGAAATAATTTATGTGTATTTTTAAAGAATTATACCCAAGAAAAAATATATATTAACAGATATGGAAATATAATTATAAATCTACGTACATAACGTGTGAACAAATTAATTAATTATAATGATAGAGTTGAAGAGAATAATTCTTAAGAGTGCCTGGTTTTGGGCAATATTAGTATAGAGTACTGGTTATTTAATTAAATAGTAAAAAGAATTTTGAATTCTAATTTTATAAATTGAGAAAAAAAATATTTAAAAAAAATTATCTTTTAAAAAAGAATGAAGAAGAATTTGAAATTAACACTTTTAATTCTAAACTTAAAAACAATTTAAAAAATAATATATAAATCTTAAACCGGATCGAGACTATGAGAAATGAGCTACATATGAATGTTTGTTGGCGTACATTCACATGCATGGAAACATACATAGCATTTCTCGTTCTCTCTCATACGCACACCCTCATCGTTTCATTAACCCTGCGAATCTCGATGTTGGCTGCCATTAATGAACGTTTAGCATCTCACCCGTATACTTAATATTCAATTCCAACATATATATATATTTCTTATTTTGAGTTTATATAAAATTCACCTGTCTTAGATTATTTATCTTTTTTGAATTAAGAGTTTTAGAGTTTAGATGAGTTTACTATCTAATTTGAATTTGGTGAGGGGAGATTAATTTTTTTAAGAAGTATTTGAAGTGTTAATTATTAGGAGTTGACACAATTTTTAATGGGTCAGTGTTGTCTTCGGTTAAGGTATTATTTTTTTATTTTGTGAAAAGTTCATTCACTTATTTAAGTAGCCTCTAGTACTCAAGCTCTGTATAGAGATAGGAGATAAAATCCTGACAAAAACAAAAAATACCAACCTATTGAGAGACTCATCGACTCTTAACGGATAATACTTCAAAGTCTTTGACCTCACTTCATTATAACTATTCTTTATACAATACTTTTTATACTTAAAACAACTCCCAAAGATTATAAATAAATTATGTCGAGTTCATAATTGTTGATATTGTATTTGTAAAACAACTCCAAAGATTATACAATTAGCCCCCTCTATAATACTTACCTTCCATAACAATATTTCATTATAGCAATCATTTTTCTTGTAAAATTAATATTTTTATATTTTATCTTTACCTTTTATAACAACTTTTTATATATAAGAACAATGACCAACTTTTTATTAAATAAAGATAATTTTTAATCAATGAAATTACATTCATAAATTTTATTAAAGATATAATTTAAGTCTCACTAATTAATAATGTTATTAATATTAGGGTTAGTATTTGGTACACTCGCTGTGTACTTTTTTAATTCCACAAGCATCATTAAAAAATTGTCATGTATATCTCTTTTTTTATAATATTTATTTTTAATGTTTTACAATACATTTATAAGAACACTTATCAACCCCTTACCCCTACTTGTAGAGTCAAATATTTTCCCTTAGTATTATATCTTTTTTAATTTGAAATTTTAAAAGATTTAAATATAAAGGTTGTTATAAGCATATAATAACTACCTCTTTATGACATTTAAAATTAAGACAGAAAAATATATTTATTATGAGAAAACTAACAAAAAAAAAGTATTATGTATGTCAGCATAAAGTACAAATAGCACGCTATGTGTCACTATTTTATTATTCTGTCAGTCAAGTCAATTTTTAACAATACAAATGGATGAAATGTTTACAGAAAGGACCAATTTATTATTTGATTTAATGTATAAAGACTAATTTAAGGATTTTTGAAATAGAAAAAACAAAATATAACATAACTTTTAATATCGAGACTTCTATAATACAGATAATTTTTCATTCAAAATTTAGAAAGTATCAAGATTGATGTTAATGAGACCATATAGTTATTACTTATTATTACGTAATATGGAATAGTACCCTATCTTTTAGGGTTTTTTTTTTTTCTTGTTGTAGGAAATTATAACTTGTCTTGCTTTACACTACTTAACATGTTATATATATTTATATATGAATGCGTCTTTGTGATGATTGATGCATTATTTTCCTAATGAAAATTTAAGTTCCCTCGCCTAAGCTTTTACAGAAAGGGAAAAAAGAATATATTATGAATAGCAGCCACAACACTTAGAAGCAATTAATGAGATCTGACATGAAGCTAACATTGAAGAACAATTAAAACTGAAAAGAGTTTTGTAGGAGAAACCCTAAAACCTATCTAGGATTAATGTTGCATTAAATGTCTTCCACATGATACCAAGCTCCTTTTTAATGTTCTCCTACTTCCCTAGTTGTCATGCCATATGAACCTTTTCTTATAAACTAAGTCTATGTCTTTTGTTTTTTAATTTATTTATGATTCTTATCACAAGTTTAAACAAATTCCTTTTTATTTGCATTACCTCAAAGCGCGTATTCACTGCATTGGGCTCTTGGCTGGCTTCCTTCCAAGTTCCAAACCCCTAAGCATAATCTAATCCTATTACTTTTATAAATGCTAATACTAGCTATTTTAGTTTTAAATTCATCATTTCCAAAAATAAATATCACGTCAGCACAATGAATTATTTTTTTTTAAATCATATGTGAAACTTAAACTTTGATTTTAATTAAAAATTTTAGTAAAATAAATTTTTAAACCAAATTTAATTTTTATATTGAAATTTTAGCTTAAATTAAAAAAATCAAAATCATTAGCTTTTGAAAAAGTGTTTTTCAATGAAGTTTCCTTTTTATCTCCTCATTACAACATTTTTTAACAGCAATAGTAAAGACTATTAAACTTCTAAAAAGTTTTTTTCGCAATATTTTTCAAAAAAACTTTTTAACCTTAATGATAAATTAACTCTAACAAATTGAATTAACTAAAAATATATTAAAAATAAAATATTAAATTATATCAAATTAGAATAAATAGATTAAACTTTAGAAGAGATAAAAATTAAAAAAAATTTGACATTCCAAGTCAAGAGGGTCAATATAAAAAAACTCGTAAAACATCTTTTACTGTAATATTTTATGAAGGAAAAAAGAAAAAGAAAAACAGACATCTTTTTTCACAATTTTAGAGGCCTATAAAACATGCAAGCTCCGATGCAGGACATTAAATGAAGATGGTGATTTGGAAGATTCGGTTCTTGTATTATGCATAACTTTTCAATATTCTAGAAAACGGTGGGGATTAGAAGCAATCTTTTTAAGAATGGGAACATCTCAAAGCGCAACTGACCTGAAAATTTTTCAATTGCTTGGTGTTGGATTTCCAACGCGAGAACAGATATACACATCTGATCCATTCAAACTGAAATGTATATATTAATTAATAAGAGTCTAATAATCAAACTCGATGCAATGGAATAAATAAAATAACAACGGAAGGAGAAAGCAGTAATTACGCACATGATCAACCCAACATGAATAAACACGCAATTTCGATTCTTTGCTGCAGTGCTAAGTCTTATCTTTACCTTTAAAGTGGTAGAGTTTAGGACTACATGTACAGATGTAATCCTAAATAAGAAATGTAATTATAATCAAATTAGTATAAAGTTAAAGGTTAGGAGCTTATTTCAGAAGAAGTTCAAACATTAAGGCTCAGAATACATGTTAAAATTAGGTTAATATGACTTATTTAACAGTAAAAAAGTATAATAGCTTTTAGCCCTAAAGTTATAACAACTTTTCAACATTTTTAACTCTGTTTTCTAAGATGCTAATTAGCCTAGCCATCCCTTAATTTCTTTAGCAATAATGACTTTTAAAATATTACAGAATCAATTGGCGTTTTATTCCAAATTAAAGGTCAAAAGTCAAAACCAACAAAAATACCACCCATTTCTTTTAACCTACTTCATAAGAAAACTTAAAAAAGGAAAACTAATGTAAATAATTCCTCAAACATGATGAAACATGTTCCGTTCTAACCTTGGTAGTAGCGTTGACTATTGAGTATTTATGCCTACAAAAAAGTTAAATTGTCCAAAGTCCAACCAACGAATTAAAATAAGTATCCTTAAGCAACTCTATACAATTACGCATTCTCATTTGGGAAATAACAGTGTTTTTTTAAGTAAGAAAGCGATTTGAAAATTTACAATTTAAAAGTTTAGATGCTAACATTATTAAAATTTTCAGTTAAGTTTAATTACATATTTTAAAATATCACTTGATAATTATGTAATAAATTTAAATTTACTATGAAAATTTTAATGATGTTAACAATTAAATTAATATTTTTAAATATGAAAAAATGGAGAAAGCAAATTTTAAATGTAAAAAAAATTGAGTATAATTACCAACCAATATGTAATGCAATGGCAAAATGGGTTAGCTAAAGTCCAAACTTTTCTTTTTTTTTAAGTGCAATGATAGATAAGCAAACTTGGGGCTACCTTTTGGTTGCCCAGGGCAAGGACCTTTATGGATATTGTTTCTGAACCTTGCTAGCTTAAATGTATAAAATCTATTTCTAGCCCATAGCAGAGCCAACAGGCCGTAAAATTGAAAGGCAAGAGACTGGTTTTCAGCTGGAGAGAATGAGTGTGTGAAAGACATTCTCAAAACTGTGTTTTAGGAGATATGCTAGTTATCATATTATTTTTCATAAAACTCCTATCATGTGAATGTAAAAGAGTAAAATTACACGGCATAAAAAAGAAAGGGATCTTCAATGCTTACTCATTGTGCCTGGGGCAGGGAAATCGGGTATAGCAGCCTTTAATTCACGGTTGACTTGAACTCGATACCGCCCTTCGACTTGCGTTCAGTTTCCGGTCATTGCGCTTTTTAATGCCATCTCTGTACAGAGTGCTGGCAGCACAAGGTGCTGGCTTACAAATTGGAGGCTGTGAGTTGCATTCCTCACTCGCTCTCTTTCTCAAGTATTCTGCTGCCTGTGCCTTAACTGTGAAATGTGCTTTAAATCACTTTTCAGGGCATGAAATCATGCACATGCAGGAATAAAGCGATTGCATGCTTTTCATTAGCATATAGATGGAAAACATCAATTCGATACCACTGGTATGCATATGAAATGGATTGAAAACATGTAATAGTAGAATAAAAGTTAAAATATGGTTCAAAGTTCACATTTCAATTTTAATCCTTCTACGATTTCAATCCTCTAATTTTTTAATTTTAAAAATGTAATATTAGAATCATCAAAAATTTTTGACAAAATAGTAAAAAAAAAAGAAAAGAAATATTCAATTAATACGGAAATTCTTTTTCCTTTAATAAAATTTTCCATTTAAAATATATACATAGATATTCTTTTATATATCATTAATATTCTAAAAACTAATACCCAACTTTTTCTTGAATTAATAAAAAATATTAAGAAATTTATTAATGAAGCAAATCAAGAAGGAATTAATAAAATAACTAAAAATACAGTTCATTTTATTTCAACTATAAAAACCTCACTTTCTCCACTTTCTAATGTTAGTATTAGAAATAAAAATGAAAAAGTTTAGAGTAATTTTTATTTCAAAATGTCGCACTGACAAATTTAACAAAAGAACTTTAACGATGTTAACAATTAAACCTGAATTTTAAAATTTGCAAACTAGAACTAAATTCCTAAAAATAAAAGTAGAGGGACTAAATTTCAAATTTACAAATAGTATAGCAAGTTAGGATTTAAAATGCAAGTTCAATTGTTAACGTTATTAAAATTCTTCTATTAAATTTAGATTCATTACAACGTTAATTTTTTTATTACATGACTATCAACTGAGTGCGTTTTTATTTAAAGTGTCACACTAGTGAATTTAACACAGGAATTTTAATGGTATTAATAATTAGACATGAATTGTGAAATATGAAAAGTGGAGAGATTGGTTAGAAATAAAAGCAGGACTAAATAAATATACAAAAAGTACAAGAACTTGAAGCATATTTTAATTAAGGATGTTCAAATAGTCAGTTTAGTTAATATCTTAATTGAGCTACCATTAATTGAATTAATCAAAAATTTGAAACTTTTAACTTTTAATCAGAACGAAATTTTTTTTGAAACTTATTAACTAAACCAAATTAATTTCGATTAATTCGGCTGAAATTTGTACTTTTTTTTCTTCAAACTAGTTAAAAATATGATAAAAATACAATTCCTTAGTTTTTATATGGTGGGCTTTTATACTATATATCCAATTTATCTATAATATATTATGGCATATAGCTATCGTTTCATAGATGTACAACATATATTATTAAATTTTGGTAATTGATTGATATTATTCAATTTTAAATAGAATTAATTGATAATTAAAATTTAAAAAATTAACTTATCTTTGATCAAATTAAATTTGATGGCCAATTAATCAAAGTAATTCAATCCAACTGAAAATTGCACATCCTAATTTTAACCAATAAAATATGTACTGAGGAACATACCAGAGCGGGAAGCCGCCAGTGTTAGAGCACAGTTCTTGAGTTTGGTTATTTTTTCAATAAGTTGCAAATTTTCACACGATTCATCTGTTTTGGACCGTACAATTTCGTTCCTGTGAAAGCATGATAATGCATAATCACAAGCCTGTAGAAGCCATAATCAAATTAATCGAGAAACCCACACTATTCATCTAACTTGAAGAATAAATCCCAAAGGCATGAATTATTTTTAAGGTAAACCATAAAAATAGTTAAATTTTTTTACGATTACAATTTAGTTACTTATATTTGAAATGTTACGTTTTAATCATTTATGTTATCACTTTACTGTTAAACTCTGATACCTCCTTAACGGCAGTCTTATGTGATAATTCGAATGGGTTTTAAATGCCAACTTAGATATTCAATTGTTGGGATAAAAATAGGTTTTAATTAAATAAATTTAATTTAAACTGCCATCTAAGATATCTAAGTTAGCATTTAAAACCCATTTGGATTACTACGTAAGATCACTGTTAGGGAGATAACGGAGTTTAACGGTAGATAGACCACTTTATAACATAATAATAGCGTAAGTGACTAAAATGTAATCTTAAACAAATAAAAGTAACTATTTTTATAGTTTAACTTTATTTTTATAATTCAAATAGATGGTGAAAAACATTCATTTTTTGAAAATACCTTTGCAGCAATAGCATAGAAACAGTTATCTAATGATTGCTCCGCAAAATTAAGCCATTCCACAGGTGAAACTTGCAACCATTGATGGATTTGAGACTTGTGTTCGCGAAGAACCAGAGCCTCGTACCTCAAAGCCAAACAGCTCTGAACCATAAGAAAGAAAAAATCAAGGACAGGGAAAATAGTAAAATCCTTATATTGCCAGCTTGAAGTACAACGCTATACATGTGTGTGAGTTTTTACGTTTACATTTCCATATGATATATGTTATTTTAGATAGACTAAAAAAGAACTCTATTATGCATGACTTTCTTCGTCCAATTTAACTACCAAACGTGAAATTTTTTTATTGATCAATGCATGATTTTCTTATGGTTCAAGTCGATAGTTGAATACTCAAATATTAAAAAGTATAGAGTTGGATTCATTTCTTGCTAGTAAAAGCATATATGATGATGATGATGAAAAATTCAATCGGATGTTTTTACGCCAATCACCGTGACAACACCGAGTGAATTAAACACCGGTAATAGCAACGATCAGAGGAAATTAAGGATTTTTTGTAACCTCTATATCGCCGATGATAGCGAAGGCTGCGACGAAGAATTCGAGAGTTGAGAGCTGCTGATCCACAGTTTTGGCTGCAATATGGCGAATAGCGGAGAGAGATTCAGATCTGATGAACTCTTTCAAAGTGGATCGTAGCTGAAAAAGCGATTTAACGTCATTGGAGGCGAGAACTGATTCGAGAATGCGAAGAGAATCGTCGTTGAATCTGCGAAGATCGAAAGGAAAAAAGCATTAAACGTAATCAAAGCAAGATGATGGAAAAATGAAGATTTCGCTGCGACATTGAATGAACCTTTTCTTGTCGATCTGGGAGTGGAAAAGAGCGATTTGCTGAGCTACCATAGAGTCTGTATCTGACAGATTTGGCTCGGAGAATGGAATGGGAATTGGCGGGCAAGGGATTTGTTTGATTTTTTTTTTGGAAACTCTGCTCCTAGTCCAACTGTCGGTACTCTTATAAATTTGAAAGTCTCTTTTTCTTTTTTTTTTTTGGGGGGGGGGGGGGTAAGAGGAGGATATTATTCAACTAAAATGTTCAAATTACGCAATCCCTTTCATGGGAAATCCCGTAGGAGGCCGGTCAAACAAATGAAGTCCAGGAGCCGAAGATGCAGCAAAGTTAGCCATAAAATCAGCCTTCCTATAAACATGAGAAAACTTGACAGTCCAATGTCTATCCCTCATTTCAACAATGCTTCGCACCAGCCCAACATTGGAGCTCACCTCTTTTATACTTAGAAGTTGCACCACATGCATGTTATCACTTTCTACAAGTATCTTCTTGAAACCCCTTTTCCAGGCCGAATTAAGACCATCATAATTGTTCAACTCCTTTAACAGCAACCAATCATCCTCTGGCGGCACCCATCGAATGCCCATCATGGCTCTAATCCTACTTTGTAGGATGATATTATCTGCATTACAATTCTCATTTGCAAAGACAAAGTTCTTACGTTGTTTCCAAATGAACCAGCAGAGGATTCTAAAAACAGGTCATTCGAAATCATCAAAAAGCAAATTAAGAGAGCTTTCTGTATTATCATTAATCCAAATTGATAAAGGTACCTCAAAGAATCTGTTTAAGATGTCATTAGGAATAAGTCTTGTCCAAATAACTCGAGCAAAGCGACAGTCTCTAATAATATGGATGATAGTCTCATTGTAGTGTCAACAAAGCAAGCAAGTAAGAAGTCTTATCTTTCATAACCAGCCACAAGAATTCTCCATTCTTCGCCCAAAGCCAAATACAAATATCCCTCCCTGCAACCTTATTAGGAGGTCTAATAGCCCCGACTTTTAAGATGGTAGAATGGTCTAACTGATCTGCAAATAATTTCCGTATCCAATAACCATCCTCACAGCCCAAATCACTTGCTCAAGTATCTTTCGAAATCTTTTTAGGGTCCCTACAATAATTGCGCAAAGGGCCAACATCTGGGACCCAAACATCCTCCCCAAAACGAGTGCCTTTACCATCACCAATAGACCAACAGACATTTTGTTAAAGGAAGCTCCAAACATGAGTTAGAGATTCCCAAACATACGAAGCCGAGCTCCTCTGGATAGTGTCGGGACAAACATTTGTAATTTAATATTTAGTATGCAAGACCTGCACCCACAAAGCATCAAAATTAGTCAATAAATTAAAACCAAATTTAAGAAGGAAGGACTTATTATGTTCTTCAAGTTTACGTATCTCAATGCCTCCACTAGCAAGTGACTGGCAGCAAGAAGTCCAATTGACAAGCGTGGTTTTCTTCTTATTAATGCTAGAACCCCAAATAAATCCCCTAACAATCTTTTCAATTTCATTGCAAACCCGCAAGGGAATCCCGACAGTTTTGCTTAAAATAGTTAGGGCTTGCTAAGAGGATAGATTTAACAATGTGCACTCTCCCCGACATCAAAAGTAAGTTCACATCCCAATCGCTCAACCAATTGTGGACCTTTTCAATAATAAATTGACAAGTGCTTTTGGTAACTTTTAAAGAATAAAGTAACCCTTAAATACGTGTCCAGGTCATCAACTCGATTGCAATTAAGGACACTACAAATAGTGTGAACTTTGTCTTCCTTCACAATAGTCGAGAAATATGTCTTTGTTTTAAAACAACTCACTTTATGGCCTGAAGTCTGGCAATACTGTTCCATAATATTATTCACCACATGAGCTTGGTCTAAATCTGCTTTAAAAAAAAAAAAAAAAACAAGATCATCAATGAAAAAGAGATGAGAAAGGGAGGGATTACTCCTTGCAAGTTTAATCAGATACAATTAATTACATTCCACTGAGGTATAAATGTTTTGGCCTAATCATTCCATACCAATAACAAAGAGATACGGTGAGATGGGGCCCCTTTATTGAATGCCACGCGACGAAGTAAATTCATCAATTAAGCACCTATCCCCACAAGATTTGCATATTGACAGTAGAGAGACAGGGCATAATAGTTTGCACCATATCAATTGGAATACCAGCATCAAAGAGAGAATCTTTCAGAAAATTCCATCTAAGTCTGTCATAGGCTTTCTTCAAGCCAATTTTAATAGTCATCCAACACTAATTACCTTCACGGTTTCTCATCAAGTAGATCACTTCTTGGACAATAATATTATCAGTTATGTTTCTCCCAGAAACAAAGCTAACTATCAATCTTGGCATAACCACCTTAAGTCTATTCACTATGAGCTTAGTGGCAATTTTATAAAGAACAAAGATATTTGCGGCAAAATTGTAGCGAAATCGTGCCACGATGGTAGTGGCAGTGGAGGAAGAAAGAGAAAGGTAGTAAATTTTGAGAGTTAATTTTTAAAAATTAGGACTAAATCGATATAATATGTAAAAATTGATGGCTAAACTTATTATTATACCGATTTTTTATTGGTCACATCACCCTCTCATTAGTGCAATTAATAGAAATAGACAAAGGAAAAAAATCTTGATTAATTGGGCGACCAGAAAAAAACAAATCCATAATTCAGTGATCAAATTAAAAATTTTCATAATTTGATGACCACGTAAAAAAATCATAGTTAAGTAACTTGTGGTGTTGTTTGCCCTTTATTAAATTCACCAATGTCATATTCAGTTATATGACAAAAAAATTTTATTATAATGAGAATGAATTTAATGAAAGAATGTTATTATTTTTAACAATTGTAGTTATATTTTTAAATACAAAAATTAAAACTAATTTCTTTAAGTATAAATAAGAGAACTAAATTCAAATACATAAAGAATGCAAAGATAATATTTTTTTTGGGTAAATTCCTTAGATAGCCACTTGAGTTTACTTGTGTTCTTATTTTGGTCACTCATTGCAAAAATTTTTTATTTTAGTCACTCTCATTAGATAAGTTCTCAATTTTAGTCACTTTACTATTAAACACATATGGTCACCAGATGGAATACTTACATGGCAGCCTTTTGATTGGTATAATAACAAATTTTACCCACAACATTTGCATATTTTATAAATTTGATACTGGTTCTAAAAATAAAAAAATATATATAACTTTAAAACTTAAAAAAATAAAAATTATTATAAAAATACATAATATTTAAATTAAAAAAATATAAAAATACAGTCTTTATTAAAATACCTTATTAAATAAATTAATTCGATAGTAAATATAAAAATATCTAATTTATAAATGAAATTTTTATTAAAATACTTAGTTAAATAAATAATTCGGTAACAAATAACAAATATCAATTGGGTTAATATTTGATACGTTGACAATGTATTTTTTTTATTCCACAAGCAGACTTAAAAAATTATCATGTCTCTTTTTTAAAATTATATTTTTTTTATGTTTTACAATGAATTTATAGGAACTTATCAACCTCTATACCACTTGTAGTATATCAAATAATTTTTCATATAATTTTATATGATAATAAATATAAAAATGGAAACCCAAAAAAACATAAAAAAAATATTAAATTCTAACTGTTAGTTTAGCATTGCTTTTAAAAGTTTAGTTTAAAATTAAGTATTTAACATCGTTTTCAAAAAATATTTTTAAAAAATAAAATGTCATTTTTAGACATAATATACTAAACTAAAAAAAAGGATTTAAATATTATTTAAAACTGTTATATTACGATATCTCAATGAAATATACAAAATAGTTTATTTTAATTTATTATTAATGTTTTAATATATGAAATATAAATTTTAAATATTTTTAAGTAATTAATATTAATTATTTGTAAATTCGATTTGAATATTTAAATTATATTTTAAATATTAAAATATAACCATTACAAATTTAAATATATAATTGATATATTTAAAATAAATTTTAATGAAAAATTTATATCTAATATAAATATTACATAAAATACATTGATTTATAAATACGGATTAAAAATATTATTGGATTCCAAAAGCACTTCCCGCAAAAGCGAGAAAGAAGTGCTTTTGCCTATAGATTTTTTTTTATTTAAAAAACTATTTGCTTAGTATTGTTTATGGTTATGATATAAAAGGCGAATGATGGGTTAGAAACTCAGTTAGGAAGAAGTTTTGTTGTAAGTAAGATTAGGCCAAATATCGATTTTACTTATTTTTCTAGAGTAATTTGATAATAAGAATTGTGTGATTGGCTATGATATAAAAGATTAATTTAAATATAAAGCAGTGTTAGAGCACCGCTCAATTCAGTCAATTACTCCTCAGAACTCAGGTATGTGCTTTTACTTTAATACCGATGGTGCTACTCACTCTGTCTCTGGTTTCTCTGCTGCAAGAGGAGTAATTTACGATGGTAAAGGACAATGGATCTTAGGGTATAACCGGCATTTGGGAAAATGTACAACAGCAGTTGCTGAGCTGTGGGGAATCTTGGATGGGCTTCTGCTCCTTCAGAAACAAGGATATGCTGAGGCCATTATTCAGTCTGATAGCCTTGAAAATGTTCTTTCTCTTCGTGACAGCAAATTTGATGGTTCAATGAGTTCCCTAATAAGGAGAATTCACCAAATCCTAGCCTATGAAGAGAAATGGTCCTTAAATTATATCCCAAGAGAGTCTAATCAAGTAGCAAATACTTTGGCTAAAATGGCCTTAAAGAAGAGCTAGACTTTGCAGATTTTTGAAGAAGCCCCGTTGGAAATACAAGTGCTTTTGAAGAATGAATCTCGTTTTGTTAATATGACTAGGAGTTATTTCTATTAGTTCTTTGTTCTATTTACCAAAAAAAAAAAAATTAATTCAAATATTATTCTTTAATTTGGAAGTAATGTCATGCATTTTAATTTCCATTGAAAGTTACTTCCTTAAACGTTATAATAAATTAATTTCCATTTTTATGTCTTATTACAATAAATTATATATTTTATCAAGTTTTTAAAATTATAAATCTTTAGAATTTAGATTAAATGGACAATATGTGCAAATTTTGTGTAAAATTTGGTTGAATTTTTTAAAATTAGGATCAAATTGATAAAATAAGCAAAGTGTTAAAAAGCTAAATTTGTTATTATACCAATTCATAGAATGCCACGTTAACATTTTGTTTGGTGACCAAAGGTATTTATCGATAGAATGACTAATATTGACAACTTATCTAACAAAAACAACTAAAAGAACAAATTTTTTAAATGAGTAATCAAAATAAGAACATAAGTAAACATGGGTGACTATTTGGGTAAATTTGACCTACAAGAACCGGCATTAATCTCTTTCAATTACCTTCCTCTATAAAAAATGCGACAAGGAACACCAGAAGTTGTAATATTAACCTGAATTTTGAAAACATTACAAATTAGTCATAATTGGACTTCAAGTTAACAATAAAATTTTCGTAAGCTCATGTAAGATTCAAAAATGATTATATAACATATTATATTGTATATTGCTTGAGAATTAAATGTATAATAATATAAATTGAAAATAAATTATCGTAATTACTTTGACAATAAATATGACATCCTATAACTTGAACCTAACAAAGATGTTAAATTATTTTATTCCAATAAACAATTTGATTTTTATCTTTATAAATTCTTTCTCATACTAATTAATCACGAAATTTCGAGGACATCATTAAAAAGAGCAGCTAAAACCGTCAATCATAAAATAAATATAAAAGATAAACACTATAATACCGGAGGATGTAAATCTAGTTCAAAGCTCATTTACTGTACACCAATCATATACGTTTTCTATATTTTTATTTTATTCCATTTTTAATTATAATTATTATTTGTGATGAATTCTTCATAATTTGTGAAAACGTACACACATTCATTAAGCATTCACAAATATATCAATTTAATTTAGGTTAAATCCTTCTGTTAATTTGCAAAAATTATAAACTTAAATCTTGGTACTTTAGTCTTATATTAATATCCAACTACTTTATAAATTAAATTTTAACATTTAATCCTATCCTTTAAATTTATTTAGTTAAATTCAATCAATAATCCAATCAGTAATCTTACATTACACTTATATTGTGAATTTAATTCACCAATTAAATCATAGTAAATCTCAATACTTTTTAAATTTTAAATTTTTAGTCATTTCACAAATTTGGTGAATAATACGTAAAAATAATATTACATAACACATAATAATAATTTTACTGCATAAAATTTTGAAAATACTTCATAAATTTATCAGAACAATTTTTTTTTAAAATTGATAAATACAACTAAAAAAACCCTAAGTAGAGTACAAAATTAAATCCAAAACCTTCATATTTAAGTTTTTAATTTAAACAAAGAAATACCAGACCAGTGAATTATTTAATTAGTGCATTTGAAATACATGTGTCTTCATTATTTAAAAAGCAGAAGAAACCCCATTGATAACATTAACAAAATAAACAGTGGAGCTAAATGCATAAAGATTTAAGACATTATTCTAGACAGAACACTTAAGAATATCCATGACAACCACCATCGGTACTAAAACTATCAAACAACATCATGCAGCATCACAAGTTGCTCGCATATCCTAAGCTCAAAGCTACAACGACACCAGATCACGAAGGCATGTCACAACCCTTCAGCCATTGTTCTGCATTTCATATACTTCACCAATACCACAGCTGCCACCACCAAGCGTGTATTCAATCATCCGATGCCATTTCAACCACTCATCATTCCCAACTTCTTATTTAGCAAATCAACTATGTACAAGCTATTAACTAGTTTTTAATTAGGGCCAAAGATGCATCTTTGGCACAAAGCACAACCCTCATGTAGTGTACGAGTTTTTGGAAGTCGTGTGTGTGTATAATAAAGCTTAGATCTACAGTTTCTAAAGTGCGGTCTAGTTTATCCATGAAACATGCAATTTCCTTATAAGAAAATATGCATTATTTCTTTATGGTCCATGATGTTGAATGCTCAAATATTGAGGAGTTTGAGATGATCCATTTCTTACCATTACAGGTATATAAAATGAGAAAATTATGCCTATAGCCTTACAAGAAGGCATGTTTAGGAGCATCAGGCGTGCACCTGATCAAATCGACCTTTGCCTGGAGGTGTCTAAGGCGTTTTTTGTAGA
The DNA here is from genome assembly GCA_025698475.1 of Gossypium anomalum. Taxonomy (NCBI): domain Eukaryota; kingdom Viridiplantae; phylum Streptophyta; class Magnoliopsida; order Malvales; family Malvaceae; genus Gossypium; species Gossypium anomalum. The sequence goes on along the minus strand of CM046957.1, from coordinate 68,751,771 downwards.
AAAATTCTAAGGCGCACGCCTTGACGACACTGGCAACATGACAAAAAATTAAAGCCCAAACCAAGCTAATTCGCCAACATTAAGGCATAGAGACTTAATATATTGACATAGTTTAGGACACATTATGTCCAATAGATTAATGAGCTTGAGATTGTCACTAATAACACCTAGTTTCCAGCATGGGATACTAAGTCCCATCATCTTTTAAATCAAGCACGTTTTCGATATAAAAGATACCCATGCATGCATATAAATAACAAGCTTGTTCCAACATGATGAGCAGACAGGAAACAAAATCAAGTCCACCACTAAGAGTTAACTACCAAACAAAAAGGGTAAACGTGTGATTTGAAAGAGCCGCACTCACCTGAAATTATCAACCTACCTTAGCAGCAAGCTATTTGGAGTTAATCCACTTGCCTCTATAAAACATTGAGGCAAATTCAATCAATGCGACAACTAGAAAGAAAGAACCCCCAGCTAACACTAGACAAAGGAGGAAAAGGAGAAAAAAGGGGTATTGCCCAGACAAGTGAACAACCTACCTCTTAGTCTCCTGTTCAAGAACAATCCCGTCAATACAACACAACTAGAACCCTTAGACCACATTCTTAGTGCATAAAATACTTGAAGCTGAGAGCCTCTCAGTATGGGCGGGAACGATTTCCGCAATGGTAATGCCTATCTGGCCCAGAACCACCATCTCTGTAACTATCCCTGCGCCTGTCGCCACCACCTCCGTAGCCACCTTTACCACCTCTGTCAAATTTTAAAAAAAAAAAAAAACAGAATTTATTTAGGAGAAGAACAAGTTTACTTGATATAAACACAAGTGAGAAATTTTACGCAATCATTTTTGCAGTTCACTTCCACAGTGAAAAACACAAGGGACAACCAAATATTGCCACATGCAAACCATACACAGATTTTCAAGACAAGAGAAGTAAAACATAGGCTGTTAACGATAACCAAAGGTGCTCATTTGAATATTTGGTTTCAAAAGGAAATGAAAGCAAATAAAACCTTAAAAGCAGGAATCCAGCAGGGCAATATAAAATATAGACAGAAAAAAATGCTCTATCGACATCATATATTCATAAATAACATGGTCAAGCAAAGCATCTAATTGCAATATAGATTAACTCAATCCAAAGAAAACCCCAATGGGACATCTCAATCACTTCGAGACAGGAAAAGGCATCTAAATGAAAAGGTTATAGTTAGGTAGTCAAAGGTTAAAATGATACCCATGATCATATACTTTGGGCGCAGTCTTCTCTGCCATAGCCACGCCGATCGTATAGCCTCTCATGACATGATCTGAGAGAAGATTCCACACGGATGAGGTGAAATATTTAAGGCAACAAACTAAACGAAGAAGTTTGTAGGTACTTACTGTGAAAGAAACTGCCAGCAGAGTGGGCAGCCTGAGGATCTTCATAAGACAAAACTGCATCACCTTTCTGGTTTCCTTTCTCATCTGTGTATATTTTAATATTCCATGGCCATTGATCTTTATAGCCACGCTTCTGCTTAATTCTTCCAACCTAAATAAGATGAATTTTTAGAAACTCTAGTGAGGTTACAAAATTTTCATGCAAAATTAAAAAGGAAATTATCAATAGAACCCCGTACATAAAAACACCCTTAACTCCGTGAAAACATGGAACTAGAGAACAAAATAAGTTTCAAAGAATAATTATCATAAACCAAAAATACCATCTCTGAAAAGAAAACAGAAACACCAGTATGAAGTAGACGACATAATCCCCATTAGACAGCACATGGATTTAAAGTATAAGATTTGGCCATTACTTGTCCAATGCCGCCAAAAAGGTCTCTTAATTCTTCAATAGTAACATCAGGTGGCAAATTTGTTATGTATATTCTTGAGTTGTCGCAAGAATCCCCACAGTTGCCGTCACACTGCTTGATCTTAGCTGGTGCTTCAACAGGAGGACCACCATAACCACCTCCCTGATTTCGAGGACCACCAGAACCATACCCACCGTCATATCCACCAGGAGGTCCACCACGACCACCAGTCCGTGCATCACTCAAACCCTCACCAGCATAGCCACCCGCAGGGCCACCATAAGATGGAGGGTATGATGTAGGTCCACCAGTATAGCTCGTAGGTGGAGGGACTGAGTCCATTCCATAATTTGCATTCCCACCATATGCATTAGGAGCAGGTGGATAATTCCCACCATAAGAATTGGGTGCTGGAGGAGGAACTTGACCGTACCCACTATCTTCTCCCCCTTGACTACTTCCATAAGAACCACCTCTACTACCACTGCTTCTATTATCATTGTTTCCACCTCTACCTCCATCATAGTTGTTATTCCTCCCACTATCATAACCACCTCTACCCCCATCTCTACCTCCACGATTACCGCCATATCCCCCACCACCACCTCTGCTATAACCACCACCACTACTACCACTACCACGATCACCACCAGCACCCGCAGGAGATGGTGCACCGCATTTGTTACATTCAACTCTTCTTGCAAAGTTCAAGTTCCCACAGCTACATAAACATATGCCAGTTCAAATAAACAAAAATCTAACAACTAACAGTAGTATCATAATATCAGCAGCAAACCGAAACCTGAATATTTGACTAATTAACAATGCAAAATCCACAACGGAGAGGAAAAGCTCCCCCCCTAAGGAAATCAAAAGCAGGGGAAGATCGTTTACCTGGGGTTAGGGCAAAGCCAATCACCATCACGGCCGCTTCCAACACGACCACCACCTCTTCCTCCGCCACCTCTTCCAGCACGCTCTCCTCCTTGATAGCCTCCACCGCCTCCTGCAGCATCAAGATCTCATTAATTAAACTAAGAACATAACAAGACCTTAAAAACGGATTGATCTCCAAAAAACCAATATCAAATTTGCGAGAAAACGAACACTCAACAACGCTACCCCACAAATCTAACAAAAAAATTAAGAACGAACAAAATTACCTCGATTTTGATAACCACCGCCATATCCTCCACCACCTCCTCTGCCGCCTCCACCTCGACCCCCATGACCTCCACTTCCACCTCGTCCGCCTCCACCATAACCCCCGCCGCCGCCTCCATAGCCTCCAGAACCGCCATAACCACCACCATATGAAGGCGGAGCAGCTTCGCCTCCGTCTTGACCGTACATCCTTTAATGATGTATCTAGGGCTTTTTTGTTTTGTTTGTGTCGTTCGTTTTAGGGGACAGAGAAAAAGAAAAATAAGAAATATTTAGGGTTCAGTAAAATTAAAAAATGTGCGATGTTGGAATATATAAAGGTCGTCCGTCTAGGAGACGATAGATTATTTGCCTTGCCCTCCTCTTTCTTTTTGTGCGGTGAGTCGCATCGCATACAATTCTCCAACACGTGTCACTCATAAGGCCTACTTAGATTTAATCATGGCCAAATTGGTTTCTCGTTTAATATGTTTGAGTTTGAAAATTGGAGATAAAATTTTGTCTAAATTTAAGTCAGAAAAAATGCTAAACCCTAATTTGAGCCATCCACATTAAAATTTTTATACTATTTTCATTTGAAAATAAATTTAAAAAATATAATATATTAAATACGTTAAAAATATTAAAATAAATATTTCTCAACAAATTAAAAATGCATTATAAAAATTCTTTATATTTAAATAAAATTAAAATAGTTACAACTTAACAAGCCAATGCCTCTAAAATAGTAGTAAAATTATTAATAAAATAAAAGTTAACAATATAATAGCAAAACTACATCAAAATGGTAGCAAACAATAGCAAAATAGTAGTGAAACATTAGTAAACAATAGTGAAAAAAGCTTAGGCAAATTTAGACAAACAACTTGAGGTCCAGCCCGTTTAGAAAACATGCCCAACCTATAATTAGGTCAAGGCCTACTTCCTCTAATTTTTTGTAACATTAAAAATTTATTTTATTATAAACGATCAATTGAGCAACACGAACAAAAAAAACCATATAAGATTGAAGTCAATCCAAGGCCTACGGAGGAAAGAAACTATGTATAAAATCAAAATAGTGCTCTCTCTTAACCAGCAACAACAACCTCCTCAAGGTAGAATGATTATAAAAGTTTTTCATGATTAGGCTAGCATCATCAACCCAAGCTAAAAGCTATGTCATTCTGCAGACTTAGCCATCTATTGACAGTGCTTGGATATAGTTATCGGATAAATAAAAAGATTAAGTATAATAGTGTCCCTTATAATCACAATCGAATACGAGAATATTAAAGTCCAAAATCTAGAATGGAGGTTGTAACATTCTATATCCGATCTGATCGTCGAGTCCGAGTTACGAGATGCTATGATTATCGATTTAATAAAATTTAAAACATCACATAACATATCAACATTTAAATACATAATTAAATATCATTCATGTATATAAAGTAATACACAACCATTTTTGGGCCCTACTCAATCTTACGAAAACTCTTTTGTTAACCTGAGCATGAAATATGACTAAATTGTGAAGTTTGGAAAATCCCGAGCCGACATGACGACATCATGTTTTTCATGTTGCAAGTCAGTGAGTTATATCGTGACATTAAACCTCTCCACGTCACGACGCCATTCACTGTCAGACAAGGTTGCGATGTTGAAATCTCCTAGTCACAACATTGCCCTTATTTTGACAAAATGCACATTTGATATCAAGTCAATTACCTTCAAACCAACCTTAAATACTATCACACAATCATTCACCAAATAAAAACTATTTTACCATGCCAAACTAACACAATTCAAGCATGAAGACATTCCAACAAATTATTTAGTACCTTATAAATTCAACCATTCATCAATTAAGCCTATTTAATTCCAAATATCCACCTAGATATGTCAACCATGTTCAATCAAGCTCCATGTATACATATATATGCAATTAAATTGTCAAAAACCTACATGAACCTGAAATGGACCAAAACAATCATTCACAAAATGTATAAGTCAAGCAAGACCATCAAACATGCCAATTCTAGTTATGCACCAACTTAGCTATTTTACTTATTTACATCTTTAATATATCAAGATCAAATATATTCATATTCCTCTTTTCTAAAGGCACCAAACATTGTTAAATCAAGCATTACTAAACCACATGCTATGCTTAACATTCAAAATCATCATTTTCCATAATCATCACAAAATTTTCAATTCACCAATATTTATAGACACAAATTTGATTATCAAATTGAACTAGGGATCAATGGTCTAACCAGTTTAACCACAAATCTAATTATTAAAATATTGGATGCAACATTATAAAGTTGTACCACGCCATCACTTTTAAGTGATGACGTGGTATAATTTTATAGCGTCTCAACAAACTTTTACATTTTTCAAGTTTAGGGTTCAAAATAGTCTTAACAAATCATTTTATTTATTTTTTGAATAAATAACTATTATTAATAGGAACCATGAAAAAAAGTACAAAGACATGGCACATGATACAAATAATAAATAAATCACTACAAACTAATGTACAAATGTCATGCCTACAAAGTAATAAAAAAAAAGGACAAATTGATAATAATTGCAACACTGGAATAATTTAGAAACAAGCCAAAGATGCAACTTGATCAAATCATTGAAATTTACATCCTAGCCTTATCACCATCAAATCAACTTGACATCAACACCAAACAACCAAGAAAAAAATTCCAAAAGATCAAAGGGACTCATTGCATAAGTGATTCACAAAAGGTCAAGTCTCAGGGGATTTATCATTTTGATCATCTTGAATCTATCATCATCGTTATGATCTATCATGATAAAGCCTATTGAGAACAATTACTAATAGATCTGGAGGCACTCTTATATTGACAAATCTCACATATATGCCAGAATATGCCTCAAAATTAAAAGTACAAATAAAACCACATTTGCTTTCAAACAAAACAAAGTGGACAAAACAAAAACCATGAAAAAAATGGACAAAATAAAACCACAAAATTATGGACAAAATAAAACTAAAAAAATGTAGACAAAACCACAATGATGTGCACTGAAATTAAAAACAAAATAAACTTACGAGAAAAATGTTGGAGAAGCTGTGACTAGCAACCAACTTGAAGGTCGACATCACCAACAACGAAGCAAAAATTTAGTTAGAAAAAATTGAGTGTCTAAAGTTTTCTATGAATAAAGTAAACTCTACTAAGAAATTAATTGAATTAATTTATCTTATAATTAAATAAAAAATTAAAGAATGGATTAAACTAGAAAAAAAAAACCAAAAAAAGTTATTATTGTTTAAAAGATATTTATTTTTTCCGGATATTTAAAAAAATGACTATTTTATTTTATGTTTTATATTATCTTCGATTCTTTTCAATATATATTTTTATTTAATGTTTCACTTACTTTACTTTTAATTATTATTAATTTATATTTTAAATTTAATAAAATATTTTTTTTAATCAAAATCAGATTGGGCTTTAAAATAGATCAAAAAAATTACAGAACTCAACTAAACTTAAGAGTAGGTTCAATAACAAATTTGGCCCATGGAAACCAAAACTACTTTGGAAATAAACTAAAATAAATCATAAAACGGTAAAGAAAACAAATCGACTGTTAAAAGAAAAAATTAAAGAAAACATTAAAGCCACCGCCTACTTGCCCAATCAGATGTTTTGACGTCTGACTTTCCATCCCATCTGTCATTTCTGCCTTTAATGGCGACGTCGATTCCCAAGGGGATCTTATCACAAAGACTAACTGATCTATTTTGTTTTGAGACTCTTCCCCTTTCTTCCCTCTCTTCATTTCTTCAATCCGGTTCTTTTTCCCTCTCCCTTCTCATCAGACCTTCTGCATAACTTGGTAAACTTTCAATCAGATACATCTCTTCTTTCTTCTTCAGAGATTCTTTTGCTAAAATATGGGCTAGACCATTCGCTGATCTCAGGATATACTCAAATCTCACCTTACGGGCTCTGGACTTCATCTCCTGAATATCGTGAATGTAAGCCCCTATTTGTGATCTATCTGGCTTTATTGCCTTGCACTTTTTTATTACCGATAATGAATCACCTTCGATAATGACTTGCTAATCTTTGCATTTCAAGACCAATCTGGGTAGCCCTTCGACAAGCCAAAGCTTCCACTGCAAAAGGAGAAACCACCCCTCTGTAAAGTTCTGAACAGGAAATGAGAACGAGGCCCTTGCTGTCTCTGACCACAATTCCTGACACCGATTGTTGGTTTCTCTCGTCAAAAGCCCCGTCAAAATTAATTTTTACAGTCTACCCAGATGGATGAGTCCACTTCATTTCAACTTTAGGAGGAATATGGGTACTTCTACCAGCCCCCTCAAGTTCTTGTAGATAACTTAGAACATATTTTGTTATCTCCTGACCTGATCTGTTTGTGTTTTCATGTATCCGAGCGTTTCGGTCTCCCCAAATGGCCCAAAGCACACTACAGAAAATTCTGCACTGATCATGAGAGAGAGAGACGCACACTTGGGTAAGCCACTGCTCAAACTCTAGGTTTGTCCATTGGATAAAATTAAATACAGATAGTGTTTCCCACACAGCCACTGACACTCTGCATTTACAAAACAGGTGATCTATTGTTTCTGATTCCACACCACACCGAGAGCATATTGTCTTGTTTCCTAGTTTCCTAAGTTGCATGTTTACCCGAGTAGGCAGATAGTTTCAAGCAATTTTTGAGATTATAATTTTTATCTTAGTAGGTAGATCTAGGCACCAAAGTTTTTTGTAAAAATCTCTATAGACGTTCTGTTCGGCATAAGCTCTAGGATCCCCACTTTGTAATAGTTTGTAGGCACTCTGAACTGTATACTCTCCTGAAGGTTCTCCTGTCCAAGCCAGCAAATCACTATGAGGTTCCATCGCTAGAGGGATGCGAAGGATCAGTTCAGCTACCTCTTTTGGGAAGGTATTGACTATCAGATCTCTATTCCAGTTATTTTCATTATTGTTTATTAGCTCAGCAACTGAATCAACACGCAAATCAACATTAATACTCGATAGCCTTAAACTCCTAAAATCTGGAATCCATATATCATTTCTTATTGAAATATTCGTACCCGTACCAACCTTCCAAATTAGGCCTTTCTCCAATGGCCCTTCGTCGCCCATATACTGTGCCATACATACGAACTCTGATTCCCCAACCTCGAGTTAATAAAATCACTTTTTGAAAAATACTTTGCTTTCAAAACTTGCGCAACTAATGAATTTGGATTCACTATAAGTCTTCATCCTTGTTTGACAAAAGTGCTATGTTGAACTGTGCCATATTTTTAAACCCCCGTCTTCCTTAAGTTTTAGGTCGACACAAATGTTTCCACTGACACCAATGGATTCCTCTCTTTCTAAACCCTTTTTGCCACCAAAACTTAGCGAAAATGCGTTCAAAACTCCACATAAAGTATTTGGTAAAAGGAAACAGGACATAGCGTATGTTGGTACAGCCTGTAATACTGATTTGATAAATACCTCCTTACCCCCCTGGGACAGGAATCTGGTGCTCCACCCTTCCAATCGCATAGATATTTTGTCCAATAAATTCTGGAATGACTTTTTTTCCTACTGCCAACCATATTTGGAAGTCTCAGGTACTTCTCTGGATTTGTTGAGATCCTGACTCCTAATAATGAGGACACTTTTTCTTTTCTGCCATCTGAAGTATTCGAGCTGTAAAAAATTATTGGTTTACTAAAATTCACACAATGACCCGAACAGCTTTCATATTCCATGAGTATGTCCTTCAGAATTATTGCCCCCATTTCTGTTGCTTCACCAAACATCATGCAATCATCTGCAAATAAAAAATGAGTTAGTTCTGAGCCCTCTCCAACTGAATTTTACGCCCTTCAATCGCCCCTTATGCTTCGCGATTCTCAACAATTATGACAGACCCTCACTGCATATAAGAAAGAGAAACAGACTTAGTGGGTTGCCTTGCCGTAGCCTCATTGTCGGTTGAAAAAGTTTACCCCTCCTGCTAGTAATATTGACTGCGTAAGAGACTATTGTAATGCATCTCATTATGAGTTCAACCCATTCTCTTGCAAACCCTATTCTTAACATCACTTGATTTATAAAATTCCACTCAACTCTGTCATATGCCTTACTCGTGTCCAGCTTCACTGCCATAAGCCCTTTTTTCCCAGAGTGCTTTTGTCTAAAAGTGTGGAGAATTTCATAGGCTAAAATCACATTGTCTGAAATGAGTCTCTCAGGAACAAAAGCACTCTGTACATTGTCAACACATTTACCAATGACCTCTTGCAAACGGTTTGCTAAAGCTTTTGCCACGATTTTGTATATGACTGTGCATAAGCTGATAGGCCTGAAATTCACAAGTTTTGTGGGCTCAGGCAGTTTTGGGATAAGCATAATGTTTGTGTTATTCAATGACGCCACCTCTTTGTTATTATTTAGAATCGCCAAATAGAAATCAACGACATCCTTGCCTATAATAACGCCAGAAAACCAACCGGTCCTGGTGCTTTTGTGGGCCCCATCCCTTTTAACGCCATCCAAATTTCTTCTTCGCTAAATGGAGATAATAAGAACTCATTCTCCTCGTGAGAGATGCTACCATAAATGACGTAGGTCACCACTTGCCTTTTTTGTGAAGAGCTTTTGAAAATTCCAAGTGGCATTCTCATTAAACTCTACCTCATTCGTAATTACCCTCTCGTCTTCCAAGACCAGCTTAGTGATGGTGTTAGCTCTCCTGCGAGCTGACGCACTTTTGTGGAAATAGGCTGTATTTCTATCCCCAAATTGGAGCCAATTAGCTCTGGCTCATTGCTCCCAGTACGGTTCATCTTTATCGATCTCCATGTTAAGGTGGATTTTTGTGTCAGATAATCCCTGCTAGTGTTTCATCATCCCTTTCCTTCTCTACCAAACTTTCAAGCTCCTTGGTTAACTTCTTTTTCAGACTCTCTCATTTCCTTCTAATAGTGCTTACTCATCTTTCCAATCGAGCTTGTAAATTTTCTAGATTCTCAAATAATGGACCTTTAGTAAATTTCTCAGATAATGGACCTTTAGTAAACTCTCAAACTTCTTTGATTACGGGTTTGATTGACTCTTCCATAGTCCACCAGGCCTCAAAATGGAATCTTTGACTTCTTCTTGCAGTATTGTCACTTCCTGCATTTAGGAGAATGGGGAGAATGGGATAGTGATCTGATGTTGAATAAGGAAATGTTGTATGCCGCCCATCGGGAATAAAGTTAACCACTTTTCATTCGCGACCCCTCTATCAAACCTCTTTCTTATATTCGTTTTTAGCAAATTACCTCTCTCCCAAGTAAACCAAACCCCCTTGTAACCAATATCCATTAATTGACACTCCTCCAGTACCTCCCTAAAAACCTCCATCCGTCGATGATCTCTTTGAGCTCCCCCAGATTTCTCAAAAGAATACAAAATTTCGTTAAAATCTCCAGCAACAAGCCAAGGGTGATTATGGTCTGGACCTAAACTTCTAAGCAAATCCCATACGTTATTCTTATTTTGTAGATATGGTGAACCATAGAACCCCGTAAATCTCCACTCTTCTTGTCTACCCTCCTCCTGAGTCAGAACATCAATATGCCACTTGGAGAAGCTCTGCACATTTGCCTTGACATTACTTTTCCATGCTAAACACAATCCTCCACGAGTCCCCACTGCTTCTACTTCGATTCCATTCAAAAAACCACAACTCCTAATCTTCTCCATACGTTTTTTGTCTAATTTCATCTCCATTAAGATCATATGGGGATTATGCTGCATAAGTAAATGCCGTAGCCTTCGTACTGCCTGTGGACTCCCTAATCCACGGACATTCCAGCATAAGTTTTTCATTGTGTCCGGTCGGCTGACCTGTTGGCAGCCGCCTATCCTAATTTGCTTGGCATCACATTCTGTACTGAAACAGCCGTCATTTTACTGCTTTGAAACTCTCCATGTACAACTAACCCTTCCACTTTCAACCGCTTTGCTCCATCCCCATCTGACACATCTGCCTCGTTTTTGCCATCAGCCAATTCTGGAAATTTCCTCTTCCCCCCAACTGTCACACCTCCGATATTCAGACTGACTTGCTGGATCTTTTCCAACTAGACTTTTTGGGTGCTGCTAGAAATCTGCCCATTTTCATATTGCTATTATTCACCACGTCAATCTCCAGCTTATTGCAACCCGTTTCCTGTTCCTGTAACCCTTCCAACCAGCTTGCCAATTGCCTTCTACCTATTACCTCTCCTTTCGAAACTAGAATTTCTGCATCCATATCAGTATCAGTTGGTATTTTTTCCAGTGAACCTATGTAAGGAGCTTGATTATTCACCTTTTTTGCAAAATCATTTAATTTTATACTCTTATTCCCTGCCAAATTTGATTCAGCTTTCAAAGCTACCGAGTATGGTGGATCGTTACTATGCTTTTCTCTGCAGGAGTTAACATCAAGCAGACATTGAGACTGTGCCCCATTCTACCAAACCTGAAGCAAAAAATTGGCAATTTCTCATACTTAAAGGAAACCCACGATTTTACCCCATTATCACTTAAAACAAAAATTCCTCTCCTGAGAGGTTTCTGCACATCCAGGTTAACTCTAAGTCTACAATTATTACTATTAATTTCAGACCCCAGAATACCCCCAAAAGAACTGCCTATAGCATGTATTAAATCCTTCCTATCAAAATCTGGTAGGCACGCACCAATTTTAATCCAAAACGGTGAATGAATAAGACAAATCTGATCTCTCGCAATCGATCTGGTCAAACGATCAAATAGAATAATATTCTTACGAAATAACCAGGGTCTTCCTTCTAGGACCAACTCCAAATCTTCTTGAAGTTCAAAAATAATTGAGAACAAATTTTGCCATATCAATTGAATCTCATACTTTTTCTTTGTTTTCCATATGTTTTTCATCTGTGCCCTAAAATTTTCTGGATTGAAAGATTTTTTTGTCCAAACGGAGCAGATCAGAGTCGGTTTATTGTTTGGCGTCACCCTTGAACTATTCACTGATAATTGAATTAGTTCTTCTGCAAGCAAGGATATCTCCTCATTGTTTTCCCTCTTGTCGCTACCACCCTCCTCTAGGCAGTTACCACTCTCTCTAGGACACTATGGAGAGCACTCTTGGCACCCATACAATATTAAATTATTTAGTTTAACTGGTTAAATTAAAATTTTGAAAGTTTAATGAAGCTCTACATGGAAGCGCTCTCTAGAACTCCAGCCGATTTTTTGGGGGTTTTAGGGAGCGCTCTTTACAAAGAGCTTTCTGTTAGCTGCCCTTAAATGTTAATAAAAAAAATATGAAAGGAAAATTTTATTTTTTAGTATTTGAATTTTGTTTTAATTTTTAAATTGATGCTGAAGTTCTTCTCCTTTCTTTTTTTTTTTTTAATCCAAGTTGGTAATCAAATTTGATTTTTGACACATATTTAGATCCATTTTCATAACATCATTAAAATAAGATGACATGAAACTAATATATAAAACAAAATCTAACATATTTAATTTGTAATTGAATATTAATTAGGAATGAAAATTAATTCTTGTACGTAATTATTAAATATTTAAGTATTGCTAAGAGGACTAATTTAGCAAAGGTCACTCTCCCCGCTATCGAAAGTAGGCTTGCATTCCAACCGCTCAATCAATTGCTAACCTTTTAAATAATAAACTGAAAAATGCTTTTGGTAACTCTTTTGTGGGATAAATGAACCCCTAAATACATGCCCATGTCATCAACTCGATTGAAATTAAGAACACTTCAAATAGGCATCTTTTTCCTCCTTCACATTAGCTGAGAAATATGTCTTAGTTTTAGAATAGCTCACTTTATAGCCTGAAGACTGGCAAAACTATTTCAGAATATTGTTCACCACTTGAGCTTGGTCTAAATCTGCTTTACAAAAAAGAACATGATCGTCGGCAGAAAAGAGATGAGAAAGGGAGATGTTGAACCCATTTTTTAATTTGAAAAAAAAAGTGCGGATCGACTTTAAAACAAGTGGAGTCACCACCAATCTTTTTGTTTAAGTGTGATTGGATCACTTGATAAAACATTTTATTTAAATCAATTTTGGCCTACGTAAATTTGAAAAAAGGGGTTCGGGAGCCGGTTACGTATTAGGAAGGATTAGCACCCTCACTACGCCTAAAATTGATACCAAATTGATTAAGTATTGTCCTTTTGTGTAAGATTTTAAAATATGGTTCTTTTTAAAATATTTGAATAGCTCAGGTTTTGATTATTTTGAACAAACGTGAAATCAAAACTCAACATGATAGTGCACGATTTCTCGAATTATCAAAACTCAACATGATAGTGTACGATTTCTCGAATTATCAAACATCAAACATTGCCTTCGTTTTAAGATAATTTTCAAATGAATACTTGTAAAACTAGCACAAAACGCATTAGGTTGCTTTGAAATAAAATGGAATAATTAATTTTAATACAATAAGGTAAAAATTATAGTGCAATACTTGTGAACAAAAGGCGAAATTTTAAACATGGAACAATATGCACGAATGATGTACTATACTTAGTGAAAAAAACAAATATAAAAGAGCAATGGGCATACATCCTATTCCGAAAACATTAATGATCAAATAATAGAAACTAAAACGTAATTAATCAAAGAAGTATATTAAAAAAAAACATAATCAATTTTCAAACACAGACGAATGATAATTGAAATAATAATATAAAGGACAAATAAGCGACATGCGATAGTAATACATGAAATAATATAAAAACATAATATACAAAACAATGTAGAAACTAGGTGCTAATATGACACAAAACAAATTAGAAACTATGTGACATAAATTATAAAGGAATAATGCATGCTAAAGAAATTGAGATGATTTATACATATATAAAAAAACTAACAATATATAAATGAGTATCCAAATAGATATTATGAAAGAAGAAATTTGGAGTCAATATGATACAATACAATTTAAAAAACTATATGAAAAATTTACAAATGAATAACACATACTAGAATTCGAAATAGTTTACATGTATAAAATAAAAAACTAGTAATATATAAATGATTATTGAAATTTTATGAAAGAAGAAACTTGAATCAAATAATGCACGAAATATTTTAGAAAATGAAACATCTATTTAAAATTGACAATATACATACAATAAAAGATAATTTAAATAATATATAAAATATAAAAGGTTTTTAAATAAAAAAAAATAAATATATATATAATAAAATATGTTCTTAAGGAATGAACTTTATACATAATAAATTTGAATATATATATATATAAATAGATTTAAAAGAAATTATATGTATAAAATATCATGGAATTAATAATGTATATAGAATAAAACTAATTTTAATATAAACTATATATTTATACTAATATATAAGAGTAATTTAAATTAAATGCTATACAAAATTTTAAAACAATATGATATAAAAGAGGATCCTAAAATAAAAACAATATAACCTAAAAAATAAAATAAAAAAAATTGCAAGTAAAATACCAAATTGAAATGAAGTAAAAATAATTAAAGTGATTCAAAATATATATTTAAATAATTTTTAAAATAAATGAATACTAAGCAAATAAAGAAAATAAAAGAATTATATATTGAAATGAAAGAGAAACTCAATTGAAATAAATCAAACTTAAAGGGATAGTTAATAAATAAACTAGAACATCATATTAGAATTAAGGATCAAAACGCAATGCGCGCATATTCGCAGGGATTGAAAATGTAAATGATCCAAATCTCCAAAACGCAGCACTTAGGCGCAGGCTAAATTGTAATAGCACGCACATTTCAGGAAAGTTTAAAAAAAACAAATGAAATACAAATAGGGGCTAATTAAAAGCAGGCGCGAAGGGAAAGGACTGGCCACGGAAATTACCCATTTGAAGCACAAAGGCGCGGATCCGGGCTACAGTGCGGGTTAACGCGCGGATCCCCCTCCCCTTAAGCGACGCCGTTTTATTTAACATTAAAACTGAAAAAATTGAATGGCAATCTGCCATTTTCTTCAAACATCTGAAGCAAATCCTTAATTCCCCATTCTTTTAACCCTCATTGTTAGGGTTTCAACCGCGCCTCTACTAGAAGATCAGAGGACCTTTACTCTCCCTCCAAAGGCCAACTCTGACGACAGATGGAGAGTTTCCGATGATGAAGGAGTGAATCCACTCTGGTATTCCTCTATCTCTTCTTTTTTTATTATTCGCATACAATAAAAGGATTTCAAAAATGGAAAAAGAAAAAAGAAAAATAATATTAAAACAGAGATTTAGAACCAAAAAATAAAAGTAAACTATCACCTTCTAATTTTTTTGGAGTTTTCTCTTTTTGATTTCGTATCCAATCCCCTTTTGCAGATTACATTCGGCCTTTTATAGCCAAGTGAAATAAAATAATAATAATAATAATTACAGAACGATTTTTCTTTTCTGTTATTTCTCCGTTGCTGTGGCTTGTGGGTTTGTTGCAGGTACAGCTGTGCGTGGAGAAACTGCTCGTGGGCAATGGCGCGAAGGCTTCCAGAAGCTTCACTGTTTGGGCCCTATGAGTCTGCCTTGAAATCGGTTGGTTGGAGGCTGTTGTGAAGGCCACTGATGGTTGCTTGCGGCGCAAGGGGACGTTCGTGGGAGCTGCGGCGCTGTTCGGCTAGGGTTTCAGTTTCTGGAATAGAAATTCTGGGCCATTCGGGCAAGTTTTGGGATTGGGCCTATTGGGGTATTAATTTATTCGGGTATTGGGTTGGAGATTTGGGTTAAATGTTTGGGTCAGATGTTATTTGGGTTATTTTATGTAATTGGGTCATGGACTGTTTTGGACTAATGGACTTTATTTTGTTTATTATTTTATTTTATTTATTTTGGTTTTTTTTGTATAGGCCTGGGCAAAAATGGGCCATTACAGGAGAGACTTTTCCTTGCAAGTTTAATCGGATACCATTAATTACGTTCCACTGAGTTATAAATGCTCTAGCCTAATCGTTCCATACTAAAAACAAAGAGATATGGTAAGATGGGGTCCTCTTGTTGAATGTCAGGCGATGAAGTAAATTCGTCAGTTAAGCACCCATTCCACAAGATCTGCATATTGACAATAGAGACATAGTGCATAATAGTTCTCCCCATATCAATTGGAATATCAACATCAAAGAGAGAATCCTCTAGAAAATCCCATCTAAGTATGTCATAGGCTTTCTCCAAGTCAAATTTAATAACCATCTGACGTTCATTACCTTTACGAGTTCTCATCGAGTGGATCATTTCCTGGGCAATAATAATATTATCAGTGATGGTTCTCCTAGGAACAAAGCTAACTTGATTAGGACCAATCAGTCTTGGCATAACCACCTTAAGCTTGTTCACCATGAGTTTAATGACAATTTTACAGGGAACGACGAACTTCTGTGGCATAATTGTAGTGAAACTGTGCCATGATGGCAGTGGCGGTGGGGGAAGCAGAAGAGGAAGGTGGTAAATTTTGAGAATCAAAATTGAGATCATTTGTAAATTTTGATGGTTAAATTTTTTTAAAAATTAGGGACTAAATTGATATAATATGTAAAAGTTGAAGGCTAAATTTGTTATTATACCCATTTTTTAATTGCCATGTCACCCTCCCATTAGTGCAATTAACGAAAATGGATAAAAAAAAAACAATCTCGATTAGTTGAGTGACCAATTTAAAAAAAAAAATTATAGTTGGATGACAAAAAAGAAACAAACTCATAATTGGGTGTTCAAATTTAAAAGAAGAAGAAGATAATTTGGTGCCCACAAAAGAAAATGGTCCATACTTATATGACATGTGGTGTTTACCCTTTATTAATTTCACCAGTGTCGTATTTTTAAATGAAAATTATTTATTTGATAATTATATAACAAAAAAAATTGTTATAATGAGACTAAATTTAACCAAATTTTTTTATCATTCTTAACAATTGTACTTATATTTTTAAATCTAAAAATAAAACTAAATTCCTTTTAAGTAAAAAAAAGAACTAAATTCAAATATATAAAGAATACAAACGTCATAATTTATCTTTGGGTAAAATACCTAGATAGTCACTTGAGTTTATTGGTGTTCTTATTTTGGTCACCTATTTTAAAACTGTCATTTTAGTCACTCTGTCATTAAACACACATGGTCACCAGACGGAATGCTTACGTGGCAGTCTTTTGAATAGTATAATAACAAATATTTTTTAATTTATTTTTAATTTGTTGGGAATCATTTATTTTAATGTTTTAGTATTTTTGATGTATTATATTTTTAAAATTTTTATATAAAAAATTAATTCAGCTAGGTCGGGTCCAGGTTTTAACATTTTTATACGGGTCAGGCTTGGATAAAATTTTAGATTCATTTTTCAAGTCAAGATGAACCCAAGCTTAGCAAACGGGCATAATTTTTTTGTAAGGCTTGACCCGGCCCATGTACAGGTCTATCAAAAGCACTTCCCAAGCGCAAAAGTTAGAAAAAAGTGTTTTTTTTTTTAGATTTAAAAGTATTTTTGACTTCAGAAACGGTCTGTTTAGCGTTGCTTATGGTTCCAAAAGTACTTTTGAAAAGCAATGCTAAATACATCTTAGGTGAACTTTATAGCTCTGCCATTGATGACATGGCACTCGATGAAGCTTTAAGGTCGACCCCCGCTTCCTCAGTCATGGCATCCTCTGTTAGTCCAATCCTTTAGGCGTTTTTTTATAAAAATAATATAAAAAATTAATTAATTATGAAAATTGGTTGAAGAAAAAAATATTTACGAAAATGAGTTGTTTGCTACCGTACCTAGGATAATGTCTAATACATTGACGGCATCACTCCCCTTTTACAATCAATCATTACACAATTTTTAAACTTTTAAAAAATAATTTTTTAATATTATCATTGTGTCAAACGATACACATATATTTTTAGAAATATCCGTAAAAATACAGGTATAAAAGGCGGTATATTGACCAAAGGACGTTAGAATGAAAGTGGACAGAGATCCGACAAGTACTAATTATGTCGTGCCTTACTTGTCGATTTCTAAAGTTAATTTTCTTTTCTTTTCTTTTTCAGTGAAAAGATAAAATAAATTGATTGGGTGGTATTAACGACATGACCCTCCAAACGAAGTTCCACGCCTTTCAGACTTGTACTACTTGTACAATCTGTCATCACTCAACTTCTAGTGGCCTCCACTCTTCGATCTTATCTACCTTCTTCATCGTCTCTGTTGCCTGTCCTGTGGTGTACCAGATGGTCATGAAAGCCGAGCTTGTCTTCATCCCAATGCCTCGAATGGGCCATTTCGAATCTATGGTTCAACTGGCTAAGCTTTTGGTTGATCTCCATCCCAATCTCTCCATTACTGTTCTCATGATGAAACTAAACCCCGATGCTATATATAACCGGCCCATGTACAGGTCTATTAAAAGCACTTCCCAAACGCAAAAGTTAGAAAAAAAAAGTGTTTTTTTTTTTGTTTAGCTTTAAAAGTATTTTTGACTTCAAAAACGGTTTATTTAGCATCGCTTATGATTCCAAAAATAATTTTGAAAAGCAATACTAAATACATCTTAGGTGAACTCTATAGCTCTGCCATTGATGACATGGCACTCGATGAAGCTTTAAGATGGGCCCCCATTACCTCAATCATTGCATCCTCTGTTAGTTCAATCCTTTAAGGCTTTTTTTTTTTATAAAAATAATATAAAAAATTAATTAATTATGAAAATCGATTGAAGGACAAAATATTTACGAAAATGAGTTGTTTGCTACCCGCTACCGTACCTAATGTAATGTCTGATCTCACTCTCCTTTTTCAATCAATTATTACACAATTATTAATCTTTAAAAAAAATAAAATTTTAATATTATTATTGTGTCAAACTATACTCATATATATTTTTAAAAATATCCGTAAAAATACAGTTTTTTTATAAAAATAATCCAAATAATTTAATTAATTATCAAAATGACGCACCTTTTAATTAAGTACAAGAATGACCTGAAATCTACAGTAAAAGTTGGTGGAGCCAAATGATTTGGTGCCACCAACATGCCACGTCAGCAGGGAGCATAAAAAAATTAATTTTTTGGTGGAGCCATGTAGAATGGCGCCACCTGTATAAATACCAGAAAAATATTAAAATTTTTAAAAATATGGGGGACTTAAAAAAAATTAACCATTTTCTGGTGGAGCCAATTAATATGGGGCCGCCACATTCCCCTGCCTGCCATGTCAGTTTCCTTTATTTTTATTACTTTTATTACTTTTTTGACTTTTTTTTATGTTTTGTCTTTTATGTTTATTTATTTATTTTATTATTATTAACTTTAAAAAATTTGAAATATATATTTCAAATATTTTATTAATATATATATTTTTGTAAATTTTAAATATATATTTTGAAATTACCTTTTTAAATTTTAAATATATTTTTAATAATATAAAATATTTAAATATTTTAAACTTTAAAAATTTTTATTAGTTTTATAATTTTTAAATATTATTTAATTTGTTTTATAATATTTTAAATTATGATTTTTAAATTATTTTTAAAGATATGAAGGGACTTAAAATGCTTTTTTATAAAAATAACCCAAATAATTTAATTAATTATCAAAATGACCCACTTTTTTAATTAAGTACAAGAATGACCTGAAATCTACAATAAAAGTTGGTGGAGCCAAATGATTTGGCACCACCAACATGCCACGTCAATAGGGAGCATAAAAAAATTAATTTTTTGGTGGAGCCATATAGAATGGTGCCATCTGTATAAATACCAAGGAAATATTAAAATTTTTGAAAATATGGGAGGACTTAAAAAAAAATTAACCATTTTCTAGTGGAGCCAATTAATATGGCGCCACCAGATTCCCCTGCCTGCTATGTCTTTTTTTTTTTGACTTTTTTGACTTTTTTTATGTTTTTGTCTTTTATGTTTATTTATTTATTTATTTTATTATTATTAACTTTAAAAATTTTGAAATATATATTTGAAATATTTTATTAATATATATTTGTAAATTTTAAATATATATTTTGAAATTATTTTTTTAAATTTTAAATATTATTTTTAAAATTTTAAATATTATTTTTTAATAATATAAAATATTTAAATATTTTAAATTATAATATTTAAATTATTTTTAAAGATATGAAGGGACTTAAAAGAAATTAACCATTTTTTTTTACTTTTTTCACTTTCGTTTCTTTTTTTTTAATTTTTTATATTTTGTCTTTTATCTTTATTTATTTATTCTATTTTATTTTTATAAATTTGAAATATTATTTTTTAATATTTTTTAATTTTAAAATATTACTTTTTTAATATTAAATATATGTTTTTAATAATATAAAATATTTAAATATTTTAAATATATGACCTTTCAAATGTATTATTAGTTTTATAATATTTTAAATATTATTTAATTTGTTTTAATATATTTTAAATTATGATTTTAAATTATCTTCAAAATTTAAAAAAACGTTTGAATATATTTCAAGTTTTTTTAATTTTAAAATATTATTTTAAAATATTAAATATATTTTTTTAATAATATAAAATATTTAAATATTTTAAATATATGACCTTTCAAATGTATTATTAGTTTTATAATATTTTAAATATTATTTAATTTGTTTTATTATATTTTAAATTATGATTTTAAATTATCTTTAAAATTAAAAAAACGTTTGAATATATTTCAAGTTTTTATATATTATAAAATAAAAAAATAAATATAAAAGAGAAAACATAAAAAAATTTTAAAAAAAAAGAAACAAAAGTGAAAAAAGTAAAAAAAAATGGTTAATTTCTTTTAAGTCCCTTCATATCTTTAAAAATAATTTAAAAATCATAATTTAAAATATTATAAAACAAATTAAATAATATTTAAAATATTATAAAAATAATAACAAATTTAAAAGTTTAAAATATTTAAATATTTTATATTTTTAAAAAATATATTTAGTATTTAAAAAATAATATTTAAAATTTAAAAAAGTAATTTCAAAATATATATTTAAAATTTACAAAAATATATATATATTACTAAAATATTTCAAATATATATTTTAAATTTTTTAAAGTTAATAATAATAAATAAATAAATAAATAAAATAAGTATAAAAGACAAAACATTAAAAAAAAGTAAAAAAAGTAAAACGGGCGGTATTATTGACCAAAGGACGTTAGTGGCCTCCACTCTTCGATTTTATCTATCTTCTTCATCGTCTCTGTTACCTGTCCGTGCTGTACCAGATGATCATGAAAGCCGAGCTTGTCTTCATCCCAATGCCTCGAATGGGCCATTTCGTATCTATGGTCCAACTGGCTAAGCTTTTCCTTGATCTCCATCCCAATCTCTCAATTACTGTTCTCATGATGAAACTAAACCCCGATGCAAAACTCGCTGCCTACGTCCACTCTCTCACTGCCACTCGCATGAAATTCATCGACCTCCCTCCACCTGAAACCCACGAAGATGAATCTTCCTCCAATTTTGTCACTACTTTATTGCAAACCCATGGACCGTTAGTGAAACAGGCTGCCACCAACATAGTTCAGTACTCCACCTCTGTGCTCGACTCGCCTCGCCTCGTCGGGTTTGTTCTCGACATGTTTTTAACTCCTTTCATTGATTTGGGTAACGAGTTGGGTGTCCCGAGTTATGTTTTCTACACATTGGGTGCAGCTTTTCTCGGCTTTCAATTTTATATACTAGACCTTCACGACGAGCAAAATGTTAACATCTTTGAGTTAAAGGACTCGGACACTGAGTTCACCATACCCTCCTATCTCAACCCTGTGTCATCTAAACTCTTTCCCACTTTTTTTCTCAAACCTGGATCTCTTCCTGTGGTGATTACCTTGACAAGAAGGCTAAGAAAGGCCAAGGGTATAATGATAAGCACGTTTTGGGAGCTCGAATCACATGCAATCAGTTCCCTATCTGATGCTAGTGCTCTACCCGTTTATCCAGTTGGACCTATATTGAATCTCGAGAGTGAAAGTGAGGTCCATCAGAGTTCTGATATCATGAAATGGCTGGATGAACAACCGCCGTCATCGGTGGTGTTTCTCTGCTTCCGGAGCGGGGGGAGCTTCAATGGGGATCAAGTGAAAGAGATTGCTTTCGCGCTAGAGCAGAGTGGGCACTGGTTCTTGTGGTCATTACGCCAACCCCCACACCCATCCAAGGGTCTGAGGGCAAGCCCAATTGACTACGATGATGCATCGGAGGTTCTGCCTGAAGGGTTTTTAGATCGAACGCATGGCATAGGTAAGATCATTGGTTGGGCACCGCAAGTGGCAAATTTGGGCCACCCAGCGGCTGGAGTGTTCGTATCGCACTGTGGGTGGCACTCGACGCTGGAGAGTATATGGTTCGGAGTTCCCATAGCGGCGTGGCCAGTTTACACAGAACAACAACTGAATGCGTTTGAATTGGTGAGGGAGTTGGGATTAGCAGTGGAAATTAAAATGGATTATAGGAGAGATGGTATGGATAGCGGTGAAATTGAAATCGTGAGTGCCAAAACGATAGAGAAAGGAATAAGGAGCGTGATGGAAGAGGGCAGTGATGTTAGGAAAAGGGTAAAAGAGATGAGTGAAAAGAGTAGGAAAGCCTTGATAAATGCTGGATCTTCACACTCTACGTTACGTGGTTTGGTCGATGATGTGATGAACAATATGTTTACGAAAAATTACCAGGTTTGACATCCATCCATGAAATATGAGTAAGAAAAAGATGTGCTATGTGACGCATACTCTTGTTCTCCTATGTTATATTTATAGAAATTGGTGGCGTTATTATATATTACCTAGTACTTATGAAACTGTTTTTTTGTTGATGCAAGAGTTTTATTGCATATCGAAATATTGGCTGAGAGCAAATGGAACTCAGAGGCATAATATAATCATTAACAATGTCACCATTCTTAATACACATTTAGACTTCTCTCTTGACACCACCACTACAAAAACTTTTAAGTGCATTATGCCTGGGGTACGACTATAAGTAGAAGCATGCATGCATGAGATATTATAAACCCAACTTCATCAAAAAAGTGAGAAAATATGTTACATACTCTGATTTCACATCACCTCTACCTTGTGTTATTTCCAAAACTACAACTACTTGTGCTGATGATAAATGAAATCTATGAACTAGCAATGCGACTCAGGCCGATGATATTCCCACCAACAATTCTTTAGATCCTACCAAGTGTCCTGGAATGCATTGCTTGATCTCTTCAAAAGCACACAGTGTTTCTGAATCAAGATCTCCAGCAAACTTTACACACAGCAAGAGCTATATAAGGAATGATTTCATAAGCACAAGCAGGAACTAGAATAATTAATGAGTTCTCATACCTTAAAAACCCTCTAACACATACTTAAAAATCACGACACGAAAAAGAAATACAGAATCATGTATCCTAGAAACCAATTTCACTTTCCAAATTAGGTTTCTATTGATTTAACATCCTTAACACATTGGGGAGTAGGGAGGGATTTGTGTTTATAAGGAAGGGAACCAACTCAAGGATTACCTGGTGAGCCTTATTTGCGAAATGCATGCCTTGAAGAAGCAGTGCCTCTCCACACCCCAAGGCCTTCCGAGCTCATATCTTGGAAGTTCTCTTCACTACCTGTAGTTTCAATAAAATGTAAAAAATAATTTTTTGTAACTAATTATTAATATTTTATATATAAAATACAAATTTTGAATATTTTAAAGTAATTAATGTAGGACCAAATTTCTGCCCGGGCCCAATCAAACCAGCCCAAATTAAACACCCCACTAAACCGACCACTAACTCCATCATCCTACTAAACCATCCACTACCTCCATCACCTCCATCACCTTACTAAACCATCCACTACCATCCATCACCCCCACACCCTACTAAACTATCCACTACCTCCATCACCCCCACTAACTCCATCACCCTACTTGTTATAAGTTGTAAAATTTGGCTATAAAAGCCATGGAAAAACTATTGTAAGGGGGAATTTTTTTTTAGAGAATACACATACGAAATCAAAGAGAATACAAATCGATTTTTAAGGTAGCTTTTATATTATTCAATTTTGTTTACTTTGGCGTTCACATTTTTCTTTACACAAACGAAAGAAAGGAAAAGAGAGGAGTTTACCTCTGATTTTATTTTCTTTCTCGATTTGGCCATAAAGTTTTCATTTTTAATTCAATTTAACCCCTTTTTTTTTTTTTTTTATTTTAATTGTTAAATTAATTAATTTGAGCTTTATTCTCATTATTTTTATATTTGTTATTTTTATTATTTTCTATTAATTTAATTAATTTGAGTTATGTTTCATATTATTATATTATTTATTTATTATTATATATTTATTATGTAAATATATATATTTTTAAGCGAAGTTAATTATTTTAAATATAAATTTCTATTATACATAGACTTATTATATTTTTTTATACCATTGTTTATTATCGGTTACCATTTTTATATCAAATTATTATTATTTACTATTTCTCACTATTACTAATTTAACATTGTTATTCCAATTTTTTTTTTTTTACTATTATCCCCCATATTTAATGTTATCGTCAACATATTTTTTGTTATTATCATCATGTTTTTAATATTATTGTTAATACTATTAGCACAATGTTTATTACATTATTGTATTTATTATTACTATTGTTTTATTAATTATTTCTATTAATTACTATTATTATTTTTTTATTATTTATATATGGTTAGCATTATTCTCATATTATTATTTTCATGTTGTCTATTATTATCATTTTTAAAAAAAATCTATGTCCTTAATTCATTTATCTATTGATCTTCTCTTAAAATTTTTCAAAATAAAGGCAATGTTCGGTATTTAAAGAATTCGAAGAATCGTGCCCTAACGTATTGGGTTTCGCTTTCTTTGTTTGTTTTGAATATTCGAATATTCTCTTAAGGCTAAAACGCACGTTTTAAAAGCAAGCTCACAATTGAGGGTCAAAAATGTTGTGTCCTAACGTACTGGATGTAATGTTTTACCTTGAGGTGAGATGGTCTTTAATACACATTTGACTTACCTAAATGTTTTAAAAGCCAATAAAAGGAGGATCACGTTTTGAACTCTGTCCAAATATTTAATTTTCGACATTAAGACACTAAATAATCAATCAAGTACCAATTTTGGGCGTGTCGAGGGTGCTAATCCTTCCTCGTACGTAATTGACTCTCGAACCGATTTTCTATTTTCGCAAACCAAAATCGTCGTTTTGAAAAATTTATTTATTTATTAAAAATGACCATGTTTTGAGGTGATCCAATCGCACCCTATTAAAAACGATTGGTGGCGACTCCCAACTTTTCGCTTTCAAAAGTCGATTTCCGTTTTCAAAAAAAATGGTTTCGATAAACTTAGCGACTCCACTGGGGACATCAGAGAGTCGAGCTATAAATTGATTGTTTTCTGTCTTCTTGTCAAATTTTATAAATTTGGTCTTTCTAAAAATACACGATCCTCGCTTTGCATTTCCTGTGTCCTTGTTGAGTTTATTTTTTCGTTGAATTTCTTTATGTACTCTCGCATCATATCTCATGACCGTTGTGGTCACACCTCTTAAGTGGGAGTGAGAAACTATGCTTTCGTGAGGTTTTCACCTCCGCATGGGCTAGGGGATCGCTTCCGGAATACATCCGTACTTATGTCTTCGTGAGGTTTTCACCTCCGTATGGGCATAGGGAAATGTATTCCCCTGAACCGAACTTGATCCATATGAGCCTATAATGGGTGAGGGTTGAGGAATCACTGGTTCAGGTACCCTTTTCTTAGAACCGAGCCACATATAGTGAACTTTAGGATCCCGCCCTAGGTAGAGCTATGTTGAACCCTAACGATTACCCAGTTAGGTGTTTGATTATTTTCTATTTGCTTTGATTTTTATTTTTCGATACTAACTTGTTTTGTTTTGTTTATAACCGCATTGCATTACACCATCATAGAAAGGAGGTGTTGATTCATATTCGACTGCTATATAGAACAGTTTTTCATGAGAAAATAGATTTCTTGATAAAGTGAATTATAGTACGGTTGTCTGAATATGGTCCAAGTAAGCACAACGAAAGAAAGCTGATAATTCGTGGAGGAAAACAAGACTTTACCCAAGGATTCAAGCTGATAAAGATTATTCGAGAGCCGTCGCGTCCCAACTTTCTTAAAAGAGCTAATCAATATCGCGAGGATAATAAGTCGTGGTCTGGATCAAGTAAAAAGGAGCTAGTAGAGGCATCTATTGGAAGTTTGGGATATTTGACTTTTACGAAGAAAGGAAATTGGTGTCTTCACCTAGAAAATAAGGGCAAGGCCGTATATGTAATCCGTTTTATGTAAAGGAATTTATTTTCTAGAAAAGTTGTTCCAATAGAATTGAATTTAGAATTAACGCCTTTCTTTCTTTTGCATTCATTCCATGCATTTGCATTCTATGCATTTGCATTACATCACATCATTGCATCATGTGCATTAGATTTTCAAAAAAGGCCCCTAATTAATTGAAATCATTTTAGTTAATCTGGAAACCGATAAAAACTTTCCAACCAAGCATCGCTCTCAGTACTGTGCTATGACAAAAGATATGGACCAAAGATTGGAAAGACTTAAACAACTTCAAAGAGAGATGCATGACCAGTTACAAATGCAATTGCAAGAGCAACTGATGAAGATACGGCAAGATATGAGAGACCAAGTGCTAGAGTCTCAAAGGAATATGATGAACCAGTTGTCCCAATTACTGACTAAGGGGCTAGAAAAGAGGGAAAGCTCCATGATTAGTGCTGGGGTGGATAATGAGGAGCCTCTCTATTCTCTGGGTTTCACTCTGACAAATGCACAGGCATGTTTGCAAGGTCTACCAATTATCAGAGCTCAGCAAAATCAGGCTAGTACCTCAGCACCAGTAAATTATTTGATCGGCTCAGACTCTAATCCGAGGGGCAATCCAACTACCTTTGTTGTTCCTGATTTGAACAAAATAGGAAAAGCAAAAATGGAATTGCCAAAACAACTCGAGGATCGGTATCGGTGGTTGGAGGAAAAATTCAAGGCGATGAAAAATGCTGATGATTATTACAGAATTGACGCCAGGGATCTGAGCTTGGTTCCGGACTTAATACTTCCCTACAAGTTCAAAATGCCTGAATTTGAAAAGTATAACGGGACTAGCTGTCCAAAAGCTCACATCACCATGTTTTGTAGACGAATGACTGGGTATGTCAATAATGACCAATTATTAATTTACTGTTTCCAAGAAAGTCTGGTTGGGGCAGCATCCAAATGGTACAACCAATTGAGCCGCACTGCATCAATTCATGGAAAGATCTAGCACAAGCTTTCATGAAACAAAGATAGTCATGTAACGGATATAGCTCCCGATGTGATCACTTTACAAAGCATGGAAAAGAAATCGAATGAGAGTTTCAGCAATACGCCCAAAGATGGAGAGAGATAGCAACACAAGTTCAACCGCCTCTTTTGGAAAAGGAGACCTCAATGCTTTTCATCTATACCTCAAAGCCCTGCTCATTGACCATATGTTGGAAAGCACTGCTCTGAGTTTTTCGATATAATAATGTCCGGTGAGATGATTGAAAATGCAATAAGGAGTGGGAAGATAGATGCGGGAGAAAGCACCAAGAGGTCAACCCAAAAGAGAAATGAAAATGAAGTGAGCATCGTGAGCATGCCTTCCAAATTGGTCAATGTAGGCCAGCCGAGGGTTGTAACCACTAGCTATCTATCCCAATGACATATCGCTGGATCTGAATGATATTTCTTAAGAGGGAATCGGGAAATAAAAATTTCCAAACCCTTATGTACTTGGGAGTGTTTTGAATAATGGGATTGTGGAAGAAATCCCTGTATTTTTAGAGCTAATCTAAAGTAATGTTCAAAATACGCTTATTGCTTTAAGCCTAGGGGCAATAAGAACCCTTTTGTGAAATAGGCTTGTGTTCAAAGTCTTTATTTCAATCAAATCTTTTTGAGTAAATGTTCTTTCATTCGTGACATATTATTTTATTCTTAGGACTCTCTTTTTAATATGTTTTATTTTTCATTCATGATCATGCCATATCAATAACATCCTTAGAATCATTTGTTTTTTGGAAATATGCCTTTGTACCTACAATAGGTCCCCAGATATCAACGACAGGAGCAACGCTGTAACTGACTCCCTTTTGGGGTGAGATATGTGTTTAACGGATCTCAGTACTTTAAAGATGACAGAAATTGTAGCTTATCTTTTGATTTGTTAAGGATGGTAGAACAAGATGAAAAATAGATCCTACTCTACAAAGGGTCAATGAGCATTAAAAGCAATGAGGCAAAGATCGGAGTCTGAGTCACCGTAAAGACAAAGCGAATCGTCATTGAGTTATTTCAAGAATTCAAAGATGTTTTCTCATAACCATATCAAGATATACCCGAGATGCGAAAATGTCTATATGGGTGTTAGAAGAACATATGTTAATGGCTTCACAGTAGCCACACTAATCATGATGTTTGGGTACTATTGAGACAAGATCCATGTGCCTCATTTATTTCTTCACAGTCTTTCTCTATGTGGGGCATGGATGTTATCAGGCCATTCTCGACTAATATACATAGACTCATCTTGGCGCTTGTCGACATGCGTCAAGAGGAGGGTAAATGTCACTTCATATGTTAATTTTACAAAGTCATCAAACCCCCCCAAAAAAGTGAAAGGTGACTGAAACTTATAAAGATTGGCGTAAAGAAGTTATAATTTACCGTCTTTGTTTATCGAACATCAACTAGGACTCGTTGGGGCAACATATTGCTCATTGATTTATGGGATAAAAATGATATTGAAATCGAGATTCCTTCTCTCCAAGCTTTGATTGAGTCGAGAACTGGATGAAGCAGAAGGATTCAATGAACTTAATTGAAGAGAAGAGGGTGAAAGTTACCCGTCATGGCCAAAATATACAAAAAAACAAATGATGCAAGCTTACAACAGAAATGTTCGTCCTAGAAAACTCTGCGAAGAGGACCTGACATTGAAGATTTTTATATAAAAGGACTTCAAAGGAAAGTGGATCCCAAATTGGGAAGGACCTTATGTAGTAAAGAAAGCCTGTCCTAGAGGAGCATTGATATTGACTGAGACGGATGGAAAAAACTTGTCCAATCGGTGAATTCAGATTTAGTCACAGTTAGCAGTTTCAAAAAAAGAAAAACACAAAAAAAGAAAAAAAAAAAGCAGAGAGGCCAAGGCGAAAACCCACAAAGGGCGCCTTGAGACCAAAGGGGATTTGAGTTAAAAACCCGAAAAGGGCGACTCAAATTTGGACCAAAGTGGGGTATACAGTAGTCTTGCTATGCCTAAATTAACAATGAAGAAGTATGCTATGTCTGAGGGTATTGACAAAGTACTCTGGATTCTCTAAACATAGATTGAGCTCAAAATGGTCCTCAAGAAGTTAGTACAGAGAAGCTCAAGCTGTGATATCTGGGGCACCTAGTTTTCTATTTTTGGATTTGATATCTTTGAATATCTTATTCTTTTCAAGATACATCCCAATAAATTTCCTTCTTAATTGCATTTTGCCATCATTGGTTATCTTACTTGCTTCGAGCTATGTTTCTAATCCGTTGTTATGATATTTTTCAAGCATTTTGCATTGAAATAATGATTAATGGACACTTTCATAAAAGGAGTTTTGCATATTACTCTGGAAGTTTTTAAATAATACAGAGCCCAAAAGCGGGACTATTGTTTAAAACTCACCAAGCTTAAGGGTTGGAAATATTTAAGCCCAAATTGAAATTATCTCCTTAGGTTTCCTATCAAAGACATTGGTTGACCAAAAGAAAATTACATTGGTGCCGTAATCCCGCAAAGAACGAGTAATGGGATTATTCTCAAGAAAAAGAAAATGGTATTACTGTATTCACGCAAATATCGTGCATATATATCATTTCATTACACCCGGAAATGGTGTAATGATCAAATTGATTGAAGATGATGTAAATCTTGTACCTCTGATTTGCAAATAGGATGGATAGAAGAAATCAAATGATTATTTCTTTGAAGTTGCAGTGGGAAGTATAAACTTTATGTCCCGTAAAGTACAAAGTGGAAGAGACTTTGAAACTACAGTTAGCAAGCCAGTTTGAGCAAAATGAGTTGTTTCTCCGGGTTTTCGTTGGAAATGCTAGCCGAGCAAGAAGGCAAAGATAATATGATAGTGATAAAACTCGATGAATAACGAGTGATGTCGCTTTTTAAGCGCTTAAAAGGAATCATTCTCATGACATTTCTACATTCAAAGATTTATACAAATATCATTCATAATACATCTAGTTAGGAGCATTTGATTTTGATCATAGCATCCTAATTATTTGGCATAAACATAGACATGAAACCGAGTCTACAGGGCATATTCTCCAGAGGACAATGTAGCAACATCGGTGAAATTACGCATCTTATCTCCGGAACAATAGTGGGGTAGATAAAAATAACAGCTTTAACTCCCTAAGTAGTAGGGTAACAAGTCAAGATGGCAGGCTTTAACTCCCTAGCGTAGGGTAACAGGCTAAAATTTATAAATCTGGCTCTCTCCGAAGCGTGGTAGAGCAGATTAAGGATACAAGCCTTAACCCCTAAGCGAAGAGGGTAACAGCTAAAATTATAGATCCTGGCTCTCCGAGCAAAGGTAGAGCAGTCAAGACCCGCCTAAACCCCTGGCGGTAGGGTAACAGGCTAAAATTTAAAGATCCTGCTCTCCGAGCGGTGGTAGAGCAGAGTTGAAGACTCGCCTTAACCCCTAGGCAAAAGGTAGGGTAACAGCTAAAATTTACAGATCCTGGCTCTCCGAGCAAAGGGTAGAAGCAGTCAAGATCCGCCTTAACCCCTAAGCAATGGTAGGCAAAAGCTAAAATTTACAGATCCCGGCTCTCCGAGCAGATGGTAGAGCGAGTTGAAGACTCGCCTTAACCCCTAGCGTAGGGTAACACAGCTAAAATTTACAGATCCTGCTCGCCGAAAGCGTGTGGTAGAGCGGTCGAAGACCCGCCTTAACCCCTAAGTAGTAGGGTAACAGTGCTAAAATTTACAGATCCTGGCTCTCCGAGCGAAGCAGTAGAGCAGTTGAAGACTCGCCTTAACCCCTGCAAGGTAGGGGTAACAGCTAAAATTTTTCAGATCCCGGCTCTTCAACAATGGTGGAGCAGTAGAAGACTGCGCCTTAACCCCTAAGCAAAGAGGGTAACAGGCTAAAATTTACAGATCCTAACTCTCCAACAATGGTGGAGTAGGTCAAGACTCGCCTTAACCCCTGGCGGTAGGGTAACAGGCTATATACTAGATCTTATCTTCGCTGAGCAGGAGCGGAGCAAATCAAATTTTGGTGAATCTTATCTCCACGTACCGGCGATGGAGCAGATTCCAATCATCACCTTATCTTATCTTCACCGGCGCAGGAGTGGAGTAGGCTAAATACTGTGTCTTATCTTCACGAGAAGGAGCGGAGCGAGACAAATTTTGGTGAATCTTATCTCTACGCACTGCGATGGAGCAGATTCCAATCATCACTTTATCTTCACCGAAAGGTGAGTGGAGCAAAGCTAAATACTGTGTCTTATCTTCACGAGCGGAGCGAGCGAGATCAAATTTTGGTGAATCTTATCTCCACGTACCGGCGATGGAGTAGATTCCAATCATCAGCCTTATCTTCACTGAGCAGGAGTGGAGCAGGCTAAATACCAGGTCTTATCTTCGCTGAGCAGGAGCGGAGCAGATCAAGTTTTAGTGAATCTTATCTCCACGTACCGGCGATGGAGCAGATTCCAATCATCAGCCTTATCTTCACTGAGCAGGAGTGGAGCAGGCTAAATACCAGGTCTTATCTTCACGAGCAGAGGCGGAGCGAGATCAAATTTTGGTGAGTCTTATCTCCACGTACCGGCGATGGAGCAGATTCCAATCATCAGCCTTATCTTCACTGAGCAGAAGCGTAAGTGGAGCAGGCTAAATACTAGATCTTATCTTCACTGAGCAGGAGTGAAGTAGATCGAATTTTAGAGAGTCTTATCTCCATGTATCGGCAATGGAGCAGATTTCACCACCAGCCTTATCTTCACCGAAAGCAGAGTGGAGCAGCTAAACATACCAGTCTCTTATCTTTATGAGCGGAGAGTAAAGCGATCAAATTACAAAGATCACATCTCCGTGAAGTAGCAACGGAGCGCTTTGAAGCAATAATGTGCGGTGGGTTGCGACAAAAAGACAAGACTCACCAAATTTGTGCAAATTTGGCCTTTCTAAAATTTTTGCTCTATTCTCAAGCACGACAATGAGCAAAGAGGGGCAATTGGGACCAAATTTCTGCCCGGGCCCAATCAAACCAGCCCAAATTAAACACCCCACTAAACCGACCACTAAGTCCATCATCCTACTAAACCATCCACTACCTCCATCACCTCCATCACCTTACTAAACCATCCACTACCATCCATCACCCCCACACCCTACTAAACCATCCACTACCTCCATCACCCCCACTAACTCCATCACCCTACTTGTTATAAGTTGTAAAATTTGGCTATAAAAGCCATGGAAAAACTATTATAAGGGGGAATTTTTTTTTAGAGAATACACATACGAAATCAAAGAGAATACAAATCAGATTTTTAAGGTAGCTTTTTATATTATTCAATTTTGTTTACTTTGGCATTCACATTTTTTCTTTACACAAACGAAAGAAAGGAAAAGAGAGGGAGTTTACCTCTGATTTTATTTCCTTTCTGATTTGGCCGCAAAGTTTTCATTTTTAATTCAATTTAACCCCTTTTTTTTATTTTTTGTTATTTTACTGTTAAATTAATTAATTTGAGCTTTATTCTCATTATTTTTATATTTGTTATTTTTATTATTTTCTATTAATTTAATTAATTTGAGTTATGTTTCATATTATTATATTATTTATTTATTATTATATATTTATTATGTAAATATATATATTTTTAAGCGAAGTTAATTATTTTAAATATAAATTTCTATTATACATAGACTTATTATATTTTTTATACCATTGTTTATTATCGGTTACCATTTTTATATCAAATTATTATTATTGACTATTTCTCACTATTACTAATTTAACATTGTTATTCCAATTTTTTTTTTTTACTATTATCCCCCATATTTAATGTTATCGTCAACATATTTTTTGTTATTATCATCATGTTTTTAATATTATTGTTAATACTATTAGCACAATGTTTATTACATTATTGTATTTATTATTACTATTGTTTTATTAATTATTTCTATTAATTACTATTATTATTTTTTTATTATTTATATATGGTTAGCATTATTCTCATATTATTATTTTCATGTTGTCTATTATTATCATTTTTTAAAAAAGTCTATGTCCTTAATTCATTTATCTATTGATCTTCTCTCAAAATTTTTCAAAATAAAGGCAATGTTCGGTATTTAAAGAATTTGAAGAATCGTGCCCTAACGTACTGGGTTTCGCTTTCTTAGTTTGTTTTGAATATTCGAATATTCTCTTAAGGCTAAAACGCACGTTTTAAAGGCAAGCTCACAATTGAGGGTCAAAAATGTTGTGTCCTAACGTACTGGATGTAATGTTTTACCTTGAGGTGAGATGGTCTTTAATACACATTTGACTTACCTAAATGTTTTAAAAGCCAATAAAAGGAGGATCACGTTTTGAACTCTGTCCAAATATTTAATTTTCGACATTAAGACACTAAATAATCAATCAAGTACCAATTTTGGGCGTGTCGAGGGTGCTAATCCTTCCTCGTACGTAACTGACTCCCGAACCGATTTTCTATTTTCGCAAACCAAAATCGTCGTTTTGAAAAATTTATTTATTTATTAAAAACGACCATGTTTTGAGGTGATCCAATCAGACCCTATTAAAAACGATTGGTGGCGACTCCCAACTTTTCGTTTTCAAAAGTCGATTTCCCGTTTTCAAAAAAATGGTTTCGACAATTAATATTAATTATCTGTAAATTCAATTTGAATATATAAATTATATTTTAAATATTAAAGTATAACCATTACAAATTTAAATATATAATTTATATATTTGAAATAAATTTGAATAAAAAATAATTTCATCCAATGTAAATATTTAATAAAATTCATTGAATTATAAATAATTATTAAAAATATTTTTTGACCCAAAGGCCTGTCTGAAAAGTGAAAGGGTTTAAGTAAAAATATAGGCTAAAAAAAGTGCTTGGGCAAAAAAAGGCCAGTTTAAAAAACGGACCGGGACTCAAGTAAGACTTTTTTTGCCTAGGCTCGGCCCGACCTGAATTAGCAAAAAAGACAAAAAAAATGTTTTTTTTTGCTGTTTTGTTGCTATTTTCTTGTTGTTTTCTCACTGTTTTGCTACCATTTCACTATTATGTTACTATTATTTTATTATTATTGTTTGGATATTGTATAACTCTTGTTTTATTGTTAATTTTGTTACTATTTTAGAGTCACTTGCTTGTTAAGTTACACCTATCTTAATGTTATTTAAGTATAAATATTTTTAATTTATTTTTAATTTATTGGGAAATATTTATTTTAATGTTTTAGTATTTTTGATGTATTATATTTTTAAAATTTTTATATAAAAAATTAATTCGGCCAGGCCGGGTCCAGGTTTAACATTTTTATATGAGTCAGACTTGGACAAAATTTTAGGCTCATTTTTCAAGTCAAGATGGACCCAAGCCTAGCAAATGGGCATAATTTTTTGGTAAGGCTTGACCCGGCCCATGTACAGGTCTATTAAAAGCACTTCCCAAATGCAAAAGTTAGAAAAAAAAGTTTTTTTTTCTGTTTAGCTTTAAAAGTATTTTTGACTTCAAAAACGATATATTTAGCATCGCTTATGATTCCAAAAATATTTTTGAAAAGCAATACTAAATACATCTTAGGTGAACTCTATAGCTCTGCCATTGATGACATGGCACTCGATGAAGCTTTAAGATGGGCCCCCATTACCTCAATCATTGCATCCTCTGTTAGTTCAATCCTTTAAGGCTTTTTTTTATAAAAATAATATAAAAAATTAATTAATTATGAAAATCGATTGAAGGACAAAATATTTACGAAAATGAGTTGTTTGCTACCCGCTACCGTATCTAATGTAATGTCTGATCTCACTCTCCTTTTTCAATCAATTATTACACAATTATTAATCTTTAAAAAAAATAAAATTTTAATATTATTATTGTGTCAAACTATACTCATATATATTTTTAAAAATATCCGTAAAAATACAGTTTTTTTATAAAAATAATCCAAATAATTTAATTAATTATCAAAATGACCCACCTTTAATTAAGTACAAGAATGACCTGAAATCTACAGTAAAAGTTATTAGAGCCAAATGATTTGGTGCCACCAACATGCCACGTCAGCAGGGAGCATAAAAAAATTAATTTTTTGGTGGAGCCATGTAGAATGGCGCCACCTGTATAAATACCAGGAAAATACTGAAATTTTTGAAAATATGGGGGACTTAAAAAAAATTAACCATTTTCTGGTGGAGCCAATTAATATGGGGCCGCCACATTCCCCTGCCTGCCATGTCAGTTTCCTTTATTTTTATTACTTTTATTACTTTTTTGACTTTTTTTTTATGTTTTGTCTTTTATGTTTATTTATTTATTTATTTTATTTATTGTTATTAACTTTAAAAAATTTAAAATATATATTTCAAATATTTTATTAATATATATATTTTTATAAATTTTAAATATATATTTTAAAATTACTTTTTTAAATTTTAAATATATTTTTAATAATATAAAATATTTAAATATTTTAAACTTTCAAATTTTTATTAGTTTTATAATATTTTAAATATTATTTAATTTGTTTTATAATATTTTAAATTATGATTTTTAAATTATTTTTAAAGATATGAAGGGACTTAAAATGCTTTTTTATAAAAATAACCCAAATAATTTAATTAATTATCAAAATGACCCACCTTTTTTATTAAGTACAAGAATGACCTGAAATCTATAGTAAAAGTTGGTGGAGCCAAATGATTTGGCGCCACCAACATGCCACGTCAGCAGGGAGTATAAAAAAATTAATTTTTTGGTGGAGCCATATAGAATAGTGCCACCTGTATAAATACCAAGGAAATATTAAAATTTTTGAAAATATAGGAGGACTTAAAAAAAAATTAACCATTTTCTGGTGGAGCCAATTAATATGGCGCCACAGATTCCCTTGCCTGCCATGTCTTTTTTTTTTTTTTTTACTTTTTTTACTTTTTTGACTTTTTTTATGTTTTTGTCTTTTATGTTTATTTATTTATTTTATTTATTATTATTAACTTTAAAAATTTTGAAATATATATTTGAAATATTTTATTAATATATATATTTGTAAATTTTAAATATATATTTTGAAATTACTTTTTTAAAATTTAAATATTATTTTTTAATAATATTAAATATTTAAATATTTTAAATTATAATATTTAAATTATATTTAAAGATATGAAGGGACTTAAAAGAAATTAACCATTTTTTTTACTTTTTTCACTTTCGTTTCTTTTTTTTTAATTTTGTCTTTTATCTTTATTTATTTATTTTATTTTATTTTTATAAATTTGAAATATTATTTTTTAATATTTTTTAATTTTAAAATATTACTTTTTAAATATTAAATATATGTTTTTAATAATATAAAATATTTAAATATTTTAAATATATGACCTTTCAAATGTATTATTAGTTTTATAATATTTTAAATATTATTTAATTTGTTTTAATATATTTTAAATTATGATTTTAAATTATCTTTAAAATTTAAAAAAAACGTTTGAATATATTTCAAGTTTTTTTAATTTTAAAATATTAAATATATATTTTTAATAATATAAAATATTTAAATATTTTAAATATATGACCTTTCAAATGTATTATTAGTTTTATAATATTTTAAATATTATTTAATTTGTTTTATTATATTTTAAATTATGATTTTAAATTATCTTTAAAATTAAAAAAAAAAGTTTGAATATATTTCAACTTTTTTATATATTATAAAATAAAAAAATAAATATAAAAGAGAAAACATAAAAAAATTAAAAAAAAAAGAAACGAAAGTGAAAAAAGTAAAAAAAAATGGTTAATTTCTTTTAAGTCCCTTCATATCTTTAAAAATAATTTAAAAATCATAATTTAAAATATTATAAAACAAATTAATAATGTTTAAAATATTATAAAAATAATAACAAATTTAAAAGTTTAAAATATTTAAATATTTTATATTTTTAAAACATATATTTAGTATTTAAAAAAAAGTAATTTCAAAATATATATTTAAAATTTACAAAAATATATATATATTACTAAAATATTTCAAATATATATTTTAAATTTTTTAAAGTTAATAATAATAAATAAATAAAATAAGTATAAAAGACAAAACATAAAAAAAAAAGTAAAAAAAGTAAAACGGGCGGTATTATTGACCAAAGGACGTTAGTGGCCTCCACTCTTCGATTTTATCTATCTTCTTCATCGTCTCAGTTGCCTGTCCTATGCTGTACCAGATGATCATGAAAGCCGAGCTTGTCTTCATCCCAATGCCTCGAACGGGCCATTTCGTATCTATGGTCCAACTGGCTAAGCTTTTGCTTAATCTCCATCCCAATCTCTCCATTACTGTTCTCATGATGAAACTAAACCCCGATGCAAAACTCGCTGCCTACGTCCACTCTCTCACTGCCACTCGCATGAAATTCATCGATCTCCCTCCACCTGAAACCCACGAAGATGAATCTTCCTCCAATTTTGTCACTACTTTATTGCAAACCCATGGACCGTTAGTGAAACAGGCTTCCACCAACATAGTTCAGTACTCCACCTCTGTGCTCAACTCGCCTCGCTTCGCCGGGTTTGTTCTCGACATGTTTTTAACTCCTTTCATTGATTTGGGTAACGAGTTGGGTGTCCCGAGTTATGTTTTCTACACATCGGGTGCAGCTTTTCTCGGCTTTCAATTTTATATACTACACCTTCACGACGAGCAAAATGTTAACATCTTTGAGTTAAAGGACTCGGACACTGAGTTCACCATACCCTCCTATCTCAACCCTGTGTCATCTAAACTCTTTCCCACTTTTTTTCTCAAACCTGGATCTCTTCCTGTGGTGATTACCTTGACAAGAAGGCTAAGAAAGGCCAATGGTATAATGATAAACACGTTTTGGGAGCTCGAATCACATGCAATCAGTTCCCTATCTGATGCTAGTGCTCTACCCGTTTATCCAGTGGGACCTATATTGAATCTCGAGAGTGAAACTGAGGTCCATCAGAGTTCTGATATCATGAAATGGCTGGATGAACAACCGCCGTCATCGGTGGTGTTTCTCTACTTCGGGAGCGGGGGGAGCTTCAATGGGGATCAAGTGAAAGAGATTGCTTTCGCGCTAGAGCAGAGTGGGCACCGGTTCTTGTGGTCATTACGCCAACCCCCACACCCATCCAAGGGTCTGAGGGCAAGCCCACCTGACTACGATGATGCATCGAAGGTTCTGCCTGAAGGGTTTTTAGATCGAACGCATGGCATAGGTAAGATCATTGGTTGGGCACCGCAAGTGGCAATTTTGGGCCACCCAAATGATTTGGAGGGTTCGTGACGCGCACTTTGTGGGTGGAACTCGACGCCGAGAGTATATGGTTCGGAGTTCCCATAGCGGGCGTGGCGGTTCACGAACAACAACAAGCGAATGCGTTTGAATTGGTGAGGAGTTGGGATTAGCAGTGGAAATTAAAATGGATTATAGGAGAGATGGTATGGATAGCGGTGAAATTGAAATCGTGAGTGCCAAAACGATAGAGAAAGGAATAAGGAGCGTGATGGAAGAGGGCAGTGACGTTAGGAAAAGGGTAAAAGAGATGAGTGAAAAGAGTAGGAAAGCCTTGATAAATGCTGGATCTTCACACTCTACGTTACGTGGTTTGGTCGATGATGTGATGAACAATATGTTTACGAAAAATTACCAGGTTTGACATCCATGCATGAAATATGATTAAGAAAAAGATGTGCTATGTGACTCATACTCTTGTTCTCCTATGTTATATTTATAGAAATTGGTGGCGTTATTATATATTACCTAGTACTTATGAAACTGTTTTTTTGTTGATGCAAGAGTTTTATTGCATATCGAAATATTGGCTGAGAGCAAATGGAACTCAGAGGCATAATATAATCATTAACAATGTCACCATTCTTAATACACATTTAGACTTCTCTCTTGACACCCCCACTACAAAAACTTTTAAGTGCATTATGCTTGGGGTACGACTATAAGTAGAAGCTTGCATGCATGAGATATTATAAACCCAACTTCATCAAAAAAGTGAGAAAATATGTTACATACTCTGATTTCACATCACCTCTACCTTGTGTTATTTCCACAACTACAACTACTTGTGCTGATGATAAATGATGTAATAAACCAAATTTGACTGGGTTTTGAAACCCAAGACCAAATTGAAAAATAAATAATAAATGTTTATTAAACAGTCCCCTTTACAGCCTAATAGCCAAAGCCTACACTCGGTAGCCCAAATACCCCTTAAACTATCCTTAGCCCAAATACACCCGAAGCCCAGACCTAAAACTAAACCCAAAGAACAAAGGCCCAAAAGACCCAAAATTATCAGTTAGGGTTTTCAACCCTAGCTCTTTCCCCTTCACGCCGCAACTGCTTCTGGAAGATTCGGGGAGCGTCTGTCTAGCTCCCGAATCAAGGCCATCTTCGATCAACGTTTCCATCTACCCCCCATCAACGCCGTGTTTCCTGGCCTCGAATCTGGCCGCAATTGAAGCCAAATAAAGGTAGATTGGCGCCAGCACCATCGTCATCAGGGCTTAATTATCCTGGCTCCTGGATTTCCTCGTGAGACAGCTGCAAAATAAAAAACAACGACAGAAAACAGAAGCAAAATATGGAAAGAAATCAAAGGATTTCTTTCCCAGATTGTAAAGCACTTACGATGGGTTATAAAAACCCATTCTTTTTCTGTTTTGTAACACACGATTTAAGAAAAAGAAATATACACACAAATTTTCCAGAGAAATATTTATAAAGATTCAACAAGAGCATAGTATTTCCAAGTTGCAGTAACCAATCAAATACAAAGGTGAATATTTCTTAAATATGTATATTACAAAACAAATGGAAAAGGTTACCTGACGGATGGCACGAGAAAGGAAAGATTTTTCGAACCCTAACCACCGTATACGGTGGTCTTTAGGGCGGCGTGTGGCGCTTGAGCGAAACACAGACAGCGGAGGCCAAAGCCCAGAGCTCTCTGCTTTTCTCTCTTTTCCAGAGAGATTTCTTTGTTTTTTTTTTTAAAATTCGGGTTTCAAATGAAATTGGGGCTGAGAAATTGGCTTATATAGCCTTGACAAAACGACAGCGTTTTGTGACCCCCAGGATCCGCGCGTTGACCCGATTACTCGGGGAGGATCCGCGTGTTTTTGAGAACTGGGTTAATTACCCAATTGGTCCTCTCTCAATTTCTACACTTTTGATTACGTTTTATTTATTTTTAAATTCAGTATTAACATTTTAATTTTGTTTCAATTCGACCCCCCAATGATTTGCAATCGTATTAGGGGAAACGCGACGTTTTGGAAAGAGGTTATTTTCTCAAAGTGACCCCCTTTGATTTGGCGGGTGTTTCAAATTGGGCCTTAATTCACTTTTTAACTTTTAAATTTGCCTCAGTAGCTTTACAAAACTTTAAATTTGCTCCTATTTTATTACTATATATATTTTATTAATATTTGATTAATTTTAATTTTACTTTTTACATTAAAATTATTAAAAGTGTTATTTTATATGTATTATATATTATTTTCCTCAAATTATCATTATTTTTATATATTATTATATTTTCACATAAATTATATATTTATTAATTATATATATATTTACATGTTATTTTATATTATATATATTATATTTTTTATATATTTATATTACATTTTATTATATAATATTTTTTTATATACATATATGTTATGTATATCATGTATAGCCAATTATATTATTTACGTTTATATTATATATATTATTTCAAAAATGGAAATTATTATTATTAAATCATATTTTTAACTCACACTATATACATATTTTTATTAATTATTTATTTATTTACTACATATTATTTCATCTTAAACTAATATTATTATATTATGGAATCTCTTACATACTCCTAAACCAATATATTATCATATAATTATTTTTTTTGTATTATCTATTAAATATTTTTTAAAAAAATTGATATGATATGTCTCGCTTAATTGTATGTATATTTTGTTAACAATTAATTTTTTAGTTTTTCTATATGTTGGCATCATGTATGTGTTCTTTTTATAATTATATGCATATTGACATTATATTTATTCTATTCGTATATCATACATTAATTGATTATGTTTGTTTTATATCATGCATCATTTAAATATTACTTCATATGCTTATGTATCTTGTTTATTCATTTCCAATACATGCTTTATATCTTTGTTTTCATTCTCTATGTGTATTATTCTTCATATCATAGTATTCATTCAAACGCACGTAGTGTTAACCTAATACAATAATATATTATTATGATTTATACTGTAATACAACTCTCCGCACATCATCTTTAAAGAAATAAGGCTCCAAAATTTTTAAAAATATAAAGGCAATGCTTGGTGTTCAGAAATTTCGAAAAGGTAGTGCCCTAACTTATTGGGTTGCAACTTTTCTCGTTAAGTTAGAATAGTCAAGTACCCTTCTAAGTTTTAAAGGATTTCAAAATACGAGCAACTGTATTGAAATTTCAAAGCGTTATGTCCTAACTTATTGGATGTTGCGTTTTGTCGTTTCGAGATAGGGATTTCCGAAAAGGCTAACTTAGTATCAATATTTTGATACAAGCAAACCCCAATTTTAAAAAAAATCAAAATATTTTAAAGAGGATTGCATCTTAAAATTTTTAATTTCTGACCTTAAAGACATTTGATAATCAATTAGGTACCAATTTTTGGGCGTTACGAGGGTGCTAACCCTTCCTCGTACGTAATCGACTCCCGAACCCATTCTTAGATTTCGTAGACCAGAACCAATGATTTTAAAACAAAATGTTTTAAAGGTGATCCAATCACACCTAAAAAGATTGGTGGCGACTCCCGTTTTCGTTTTTTCTTAAAATCGATTCCCATTTTCCAAAACTCGATTTTAAAAATGGTTTCGACAGCTTGGCGACTCCGCTGGGGAACAATAAGAGAGTCAAGCCGTGTAATTGATTATCTCTTGTCTTAATGTCGGAAATTTAAAATTTTAAAATTTAATCTTCTTTGCATTACATGTGTTTGTATTATCGCATGTGTTGTTATATTCTAATACGCATTGCATTTGCATGACCGTTGTGGTCACACCCTTAAGTGGGAGTGAGAAGCTACGCCTTCGTCAGGTTTACGCCTCCGTGCAGGATAGTGGATCATTTTCGGGATACATCCGTACCTATGGTTTCGTGAGATTTTCATCTCCGTGTAGTCATAGGGAAATGTGTCCCCCTGAACTGAACTCGATTCAAATGAGCCTATAATGGGTGAGGATCGAGGAATCTGCTGGTTCAGGTACCTTAAACTTTAGAACCAACCTCATATAGAAAAAAACCATAAGAGCCCAACTTAATTAGAGTTAAACTTTAGATATTACCCTTATAAATTATTGTTCAGATTTATTGATATCATGGGATACTGACTATTTCTTTTCTTTTGTTTGCATGACATTTTGCATTCACAAAGGTATCAATTCACGGTCAGTGTCTAAATTAGAGCATTTTATTATGGAGAACGGACTTCTTGATAGAGTGGAGGGCAACACCAACGTCCATAGATGGTCTGAGCAAACTCAGTTAGAAAAGGGAGATAGTATAGCTGCGGGATATATGTCAGAGCTGTCAGGATATACTGGCATCAGTGTTACGCAGAATAATCTCCAAGAGCTTAAGGAGATTTGGGATCAATGGAGCAACGAGACTAAACAGTTATTCTACGGTAACTACGGAGACTTACCTTACTTACTCGATATTCAAATAGATAAACACCTGTTCCGAGCCCTCGCTCAGTTTTGGAATCCGGCATACAGTTGCTTTACTTTTGGGGAGGTAGACTTGGTACCTACCGTAGAGGAGTACACTGCCTTATTACGTTGTCCCAGGTTCTAGGTTGATAGAATCTATTCTCGAGCTGTTAATGTCCCTACCTTTTGGAAGAAATTAATGGCTATTACAGGGATGAGTGAACAGTGGATTACTGCCAGAATTAAAGAGAAGGGCGAGTGCAAGTGCATTTCATGGGAAGCTTTGAAGGGTCTGATTTTGACACACCCTGATGAAACAAAGAGGGTAGATGTTTTTGCCCTAAGTTTGTATGGATTGATAGTGTTCCCTAGGGCTTTGGGATATGTGGACGAGGCAACCACGGACCTTTTCCATCGACTCAGTAAGAGGGTCACTTCTGTCCCTGCAATCTTTGCGGAGACATTCAGGTCCTTAGGCACATGTAGGAAAGCTGGTGCAGGCAGGTTTGTTA
The DNA here is from genome assembly GCA_025698475.1 of Gossypium anomalum. Lineage (NCBI taxonomy): Eukaryota > Viridiplantae > Streptophyta > Magnoliopsida > Malvales > Malvaceae > Gossypium > Gossypium anomalum. Next base: position 68,708,046 of record CM046957.1, on the reverse strand, counting down.
GTTGTGCTCAATTACTTCTAGCTTGGTTCTATAGCCATTTTTGGTTGATAGATAGGGTCGTTTGTCGGGTTTTCTTCGAGGATTACTCACCGCTGAAAGACATAATCACTTCAACAAGGAGAATTGATATTCCAGAGGAGAACTGGATCGCACTACTTCAAAATCTTCAATCAAAAGATGTTGAGTAGAGAGCTCTGTGGACGATCCCTGGTGAGATTCTTTACCGTTGCGGTAGTTTCGATTGGGTCCCTTTATTAGGAATTTGGGGTGCCATTGGATATACTCCCTTGCTCGTGTTGAAGCAATTCGGTTTGAGGCAGTTCATGCCAGCAACTCATAGGCTAACTCAAAGTGAGTTTGCATATAGAGGAACTGATTACAAGAAAAGGGTTGGTGAGATCTCTAGCGCTTGGAACAAGACGTGTCGGTTGAAAGGAGTAGCTATTGGCCCTGCTACGACTCCAGAATATGTTGAATGGAGAGGTAGAAGGATCAATGATAATATCCCTGAGCCAAATGTGGAAGGAGCTCGACCGATGGAAGAATAGCTGCAAGTGATGCCCTCGGAGTTGGAAATTATGAAGTAAGAATTTGAGAGGAAAAATTTGGAGCTTGAGAAAAGGATAGCCAAGCTCGAAGAAGAAAAGATGTATCTTAGTCTAGATATCGATGTCCAGAAGATGGAGGTCGAAAAAGAAAGAAAGGAAAAGAGGAAGATTGAAGATGATAGAGATGACTTGAATGAGCACTACAAAAAGGCACAGATATCCTTGAGGAGAGCAAGAGTAAGAGGGTCCTCAGAACAATTGCAGAAACAGGTCTAGGAAGGAAAAGCTAGAGCTGAGTACTGGGAGAAAATGTTCCAGGAAATGCGGTCGCGAAATTTGGCACTAGGAAGAAAATAAAGGGTTAAAGTCTAAAGTAACCGAGCTTGGAAGGTCCCTTTGTTGGCATCGTAGCCATGATTCTACAGTCGAGTTAAAAGAGCTAAAGAGAAAAGTTGAAGATTTGAAACAGCTTTGCAGGAAAGTAAACTTCGGATCGAACAACTCGAGACACAAGGAGATTATCTAAAGGGAGAGCTTCATCAGTCTAGAGGGCAGGTTAGAGAAAGGGATCATGTCATGGGAGAAGCCATAGCCCAGATTCGAGAGGTTGCTGAATATGTGCAGGACTTGGCAGTACGAGCTGATGTATTGAGTTTGATGTATGGGTCGTCATCGGACATAGGAAGAGAGTTAGCCCTTTTATTAGATAGAGTTAAAACTTTGGGCATTAGGGCGAAAGCGTACTTGTAATCCATTTATATGTAAAGATATTCTTTTTCTAAATAAAGTTTTCTAAATGAGATTGAATCAAGATTGATGCCATTGTTGCATTCATGCATTTGCATTACATCATATGTATTTAAGGTTATAGAAGGACTCTAATTAGTTAAAGTTTCTTTATAAAGATAGAAAAGAAAATCTAGAAATCACACATCCTTACGGCACTCGCACTAAGACTAAGAACATGGATCAAAGGTTTGAGCAGTTACAAAAGGATATGCAAGACTAGTTGCAAGAGCAGTTGGCTAAAATGCAGAATGAGATGAGGGAGCAAATGATGGAAGCTCAGAGGAATATGATGGCCGAAATGGCTCAGTTACTGAGAGCTACTGATAAGGGAAAGGCTCCTATGGCTATCACTGAGGAGGAAAATGAGGGTCCTCCTCCAGGTTTGACACCGCCGCATGTACCATTGCAACCCGAGGTACCTCCTAGAAGGCCATCTACTACTGTAAGGCCTCAATATGGGCCAATTGATGCTGGTGTCCATGTGAATATCCCGGCTGGTTCAGGGTTCAATATGGGTAACAATCGTACTAATCCTCTCGTTCTCGATCTAGATGTGGTGGAAAAAGAGGATTTGAAGGCCGAAGCAGCAAGGCAATTGGATGAACGCTACAGATGGTTAAAAGAAAAGTTTAAGGCTTTGGAAGGCACTGGCAATAGTCATGGGGTTGATGCTAAGGACTTAAGTCTGGTCCCAAACCTAGTGTTACCTCACAAATTCAAAATGCTAGAATTTGAGAAGTACAATGGCACTATTTGCCCAGAGGCCCACATCACAATGTTTTGCAGAAGGATGACGGGGTATGTAAACAATGATCAGCTGTTGATCCATTGTTTTCAAGATAGTTTGATAGGTGCGGCAGCCAGATGGTATAATCAGTTGAGCCGGGCTAGAATAAGTTCATGGAGGGATCTTGCACAAGCCTTCATGCAGCAATACAATCATGTGACAGACATGACCCCTGACAGGATCACCCTGCAAAATATGGAGAAGAAGCCTAATGAGAATTTTAGGTAATACGCACAGAGGTGGAGAGAAGTAGCAATGCAGGTTCAACCACCACTGCTGGATAAGGAGACTACTATGTTATTCATTAATACTTTGAAAGCTCCATTTATTACTCATATGATTGGGAGCACAACTAAAAGTTTTACGGATATAGTTATGGCAGGAGAAATGATAGAGAATGCCATAAGTGGAGGGAGAATTGAGGGGGAAGCAGCCAAAAGATCAGCCCCAAGAAGAAAAAGACAATGAAGTGAATAATACAAGTAGTTTTAATTCAAAAGCGATTCATTGCTCACCAGCCCAAAAGTAGCCACAATTGGGCAACAAGGCACTCAAAAACAGGAATCTAATACCAGGCATGAGAGGATGCAGTTTATACCTATACCTGTGACGTATAGGGAGCTCTATCAAAATCTGTATGATGCGCATGCTATAGCCCCTTTCCATTTGAAACCATTACAACCTCCGTATCCTAAATGGTATGATGCAAATGCCAGATGTGAGTATCATGCTGGGATATCTGGGCACTCAATCGAGAACTGTACTAGATTCAAGAAAGCTATAGAGAGGTTGATCAAGAATGGGGTTTTAAAATTTGAGAATACCTCAAATACTGAGAACCCTTTGCCGAACCATGACAATCAAGGAGTAAATGCCATCGTTGAAGCTAGTGAAAAAAGGGGAAAAATAAATGTTGATGAAATAAGGATGCCTATGAGGGTGATCTGGGAGGAAATGATGAAGAGAGGTATATTGACATCTAAAAACACAAAAGAAAGAATGTGGGACTACGGTGAGTTCCGTGATGATTGCAATGAATTCAAGGCCTTGGTACAAGGCTGTATAGACAACAAAGAGTTACAGGTTTATGAAGGTAGCTCCAGTGAAAAGCAAGTATATGCGCTGGAACATGAACAGCAAAAAACCAGCAAACCAAGGATTGTTATCTCCCTGACAGGGAATAATGAAGTGGGGACACCAGCAGCACCCAGAGTCATTATCCATGCACCTACTCCTTTCCCTTACAAGGATAAAAAGAGGGTACCATGGAGTTATGACTGAAGCGTGACAGTGCCAGAGGAAGGAAATGTTGCCAGCGCATCCAAAGATGCACAAATTGAAGGTTCCCATACGCGGAGTGGGAAACGATATGATGCGGAAAATGTCAGAGTAGAACCCACAAAATCCAAAAATGTGGAGGTAGAAGAAGGAAAAAAGAGCGAAACACTTGTTAACGAGCCAGTGAGGGAGGAGGAGGCTAAGGAATTTCTAAAGTTCCTTAAGCATAGTGAGTACAGTGTGGTCGAGCAGTTGCGTAAACAACCAGCACGCATATCGGTTTTAGCCTTACTGCTAAGCTCTGAAGTGCATCGAGAAGCATTGTTGAAGGTGCTCAACGAGACATATGTCACTCACGATATATCTATCAATAAGTTTGATCGGTTGATAAATAACATCAGTGCTGATAATTTCATCTACTTCAATGATGATGAAATTCCACTTGGGGGCATAGGGTCAACTAAGGCTTTGCACATTACCACTCGGTGCAAAGGATACACGCTTCCAAGTGTACTCGTTGATAATGGGTCCGCTTTGAATGTCCTTTCACTATCTACATTGAACAGATTACCCATTGACAGTTCCCACATGAAGACATGTCATAATGTGGTAAGAGCCTTTGACAGAATCGAAAGGAAGGTGATGAGGCGAATTGACATTCCCTTGGAAATCGGGCCAAATACGTATAAAGTCGATTTGTTGGTGATGGATATCAAACCCTCCTATAATTGCTTGTTGGTGAGACCATGGATTCACTCGGCAGGAGCAGTGCCCTCCTCATTGCACCAGAAATTGAGGTTAGCAACAGATGGGCGGTTAATAACTATCAATGCGGAGGAGGATATCATAGCAACAGTCACTGGCAAAGCCCCTTATGTTGAAGCCAATGAAGAGTCTGTTGAATGTTCTTTTCGCTCTCTAGAAATTATCAACGCAACCTTCATTTCGGAAGGAAGTGAGGTACCAATGCCCAAAATGTCTGGAGCTATAAGGATGGCCCTGCAAATGATGATGGGAAAAGGGGCATCACCAGGAAAATGACTAGGAAAACAATTGCAAGGAGGGATTTTTAAAAATATCCGTAAAAATACGGTTTTTTTATAAAAATAATCCAAATAATTTAATTAATTATCAAAATGACCCACCATTTAATTAAGTACAAGAATGACCTGAAATCTACAGTAAAAGTTGGTGGAGCCAAATGATTTGGTGCCACCAACATGCCACGTCAGCAGGGAGCATAAAAATATTAATTTTTTGGTGGTGCCATGTAGAATGGCGCCACCTGTATAAATACCAGGAAAATACTAAAATTTTTAAAAATATGGGGGACTTAAAAAAAATTAACCATTTTCTGGTGGAGCCAATTAATATGGGGCCGCCACATTCCCCTGCCTGCCATGTCAGTTTCCTTTATTTTTATTACTTTTTTGACTTTTTTTTTATGTTTTGTCTTTTATGTTTATTTATTTATTTATTTATTTTATTATTATTAACATTAAAAAATTTGAAATATATATTTCAAATATTTTATTAATATATATATTTTTGTAAATTTTAAATATATATTTTAAAATTACTTTTTAAATTTTAAATATATTTTTAATAATATAAAATATTTAAATATTTTAAACTTTCAAATTTTTTATTAGTTTTATAATATTTTAAATATTATTTAATTTGTTTTATAATATTTTAAATTATGATTTTTAAATTATTTTTAAAGATATGAAGGGACTTAAAATGCTTTTTTATAAAAATAACCCAAATAATTTAATTAATTATCAAAATGACCCACCTTTTTAACTAAGTACAAGAATGACCTGAAATATACAGTAAAAGTTGGTGGAGCCAAATGATTTGGCGCCACCAACATGCCACGTCAACAGGGAGCATAAAAAAATTAATTTTTTGGTGGAGCCATATAGAATTGTGCCACCTGTATAAATACCAAGGAAATATTAAAATTTTTGAAAATATGGGAGGACTTAAAAAAAATTAACCATTTTCTGGTGGAGCCAATTAATATGGCGCCACCAGATTCCCCTGCCTGCCATGTCTTTTTTTTTTTTTACTTTTTTGACTTTTTTGACTTTTTTGACTTTTTTTTATGTTTTTGTCTTTTATGTTTATTTATTTATTTATTTTATTTATTATTATTAACTTTAAAAATTTTGAAATATATATTTGAAATATTTTATTAATATATATTTGTAAATTTTAAATATATATTTTGAAATTACGTTTTTAAATTTTAAATATTATTTTTTAAATACTAAATATATTTTTTTATAATATAAAATATTTAAATATTTTAAACTTTCAAATTTGTTATTATTTTTATCATATTTAAATATTATTTAATTTGTTTTATAATATTTTAAATTATAATATTTAAATTATTTTTAAAGATATGAAGGGACTTAAAAGAAATTAACCTTTTTTTTTACTTTTTTCACTTTCTTTTCTTTTTTTTAATTTTTTATATTTTGTCTTTTATCTTTATTTCTTTATTTTATTTTATTTTTATAAATTTGAAATAATATTTTTAATTTTAAAATATTACTTTTTAAATATTAAATATATGTTTTTAATAATATAAAATTTTTAAATATTTTAAATATATGACCTTTCAAATGTATTATTAGTTTTATAATATTTTAAATATTATTTAATTTGTTTTATTATATTTTAAATTATGATTTAAAATTATCTTTAAAATTTAAAAAAAAAAGGTTTGAATATATTTCAAGTTTTTTTAATTTGAAAATATTATTTTTAAATATTAAATATATATTTTTAATAATATAAAATATTTAAATATTTTAAATATATGACCTTTCAAATGTATTATTAGTTTTATAATATTTTAAATATTATTTAATTTGTTTTATTATATTTTAAATTATCTTTAAAATTAAAAAAAACGTTTGAATATATTTCAAGTTTTTTATATATTATAAAATAAAAAAAATAAAGATAAAAGACAAAACATAAAAAAATTAAAAAAAAGAAACGAAAGTGAAAAAAGTAAAAAAAAAATGGTTAAATTCTTTTAAGTCCCTTCATATCTTTAAAAATAATTTAAAAATCATAATTTAAAATATTACAAAACAAATTAAATAATATTTAAAATATTATAAAAATAATAACAAATTTGAAAGTTTAAAATATTTAAATATTTTATATTTTTAAAAAATATATTTAGTATTTAAAAAATAATATTTAAAATTTTAAAAAGTAATTTCAAAATATATATTTAAAATTTACAAATATATATATATTACTAAAATATTTCAAATATATATTTTAAATTTTTTAAAGTTAATAATAATAAATAAATTAATAAATAAAATAAGTATAAAAGACACATAAAAAAAAAGTAAAAAAAGTAAAACGGGCGGTATTATTGACCAAAGGACGTTAGTGGCCTCCACTCTTCGATTTTATCTATCTTCTTCATCGTCTCTGTTGCCTGTCCTGTGCTGTACCAGATGGTCATGAAAGCCGAGCTTGTCTTCATCCCAATGCCTCGAATGGGCCATTTCGTATCTATGGTCCAACTGGCTAAGCTTTTGCTTGATCTCCATCCCAATCTCTCCATTACTGTTCTCATGATGAAACTAAACCCCGATGCAAAACTCGCTGCCTACGTCCACTCTCTCTCTCACCGCCACTGCATGAAATTCATCGACCTCCTCCACCAAAACCCGCGAAGATGAATCTTCCTCCAATTTTGTCACTACTTTATTGCAAACCCATGGACCGTTAGTGAAACAGGCTGCCACCAACATAGTTCAGTACTCCACCTCTGTGCTCGACTCGCCTCTCCTCGCCGGGTTTGTTCTCGACATGTTTTTAACTCTTTTCATTGATTTGGGTAACGAGTTGGGTGTCCCGAGTTATGTTTTCTACACATCGGGTGCAGCTTTTCTCGGCTTTCAATTTTATATATTAGATCTTCACGACGAGCAAAATGTTAACATCTTTGAGTTAAAGGACTCAGACACTGAGTTCACCATACCCTCCTATCTCAACCCTGTGTCATCTAAACTCTTTCCCACTTTTTTTCTCAAACCTGGATCTCTTCCTGTGGTGATTACCTTGACAAGAAGGCTAAGAAAGGCCAAGGGTACAATGATAAACACGTTTTGGGAGCTCGAATAACATGCAATCAATTCCCTATCTGATGCTAGTGCTCTACCCGTTTATCCAGTGGGACCTATATTGAATCTCGAGAGTGAAAGTGAGGTCCATCAGAGTTCTGATATCATGAAATGGCTGGATGAACAACCGCCGTCATCGGTGGTGTTTCTCTGCTTCCGGAGCGGGGGGAGCTTCAATGGGGATCAAGTGAAAGAGATTGCTTTCCTGCTAGAGCAGAGTGGGCACCGGTTCTTGTGGTCATTACGCCAACCCCCACACCCATCCAAGGGTCCGAGGGCAAGCCCAACTGACTACGATGATGCATCGGAGGTTCTGCCTGAAGGGTTTTTAGATCGAACGCATGGCATAGGTAAGATCATTGGTTGGGCACCGCAAGTAGCAATTTTGGGCCACCCAACGACTGGAGGGTTCATATCGCACTATGGGTGGAACTCAAAGCTGGAGAGTATATGGTTCGGAGTTCCCATAGCGGCGTGGCCAATTTACGCAGAACAACAACTGAATGCGTTTGAATTGGTAAGGGAGTTGGGATTAGCAGTGGAAATTAAAATGGATTATAGGAGAGATGGTATGGATAGCGGTGAAATTGAAATCGTGAGTGCCAAAACGATAGAGAAAGGAATAAGGAGCGTGATGGAAGAGGGCAGTGATGTTAGGAAAAGGGTAAAAGAGATGAGTGAAAAGAGTAGGAAAGCCTTGATGAATGCTGGATCTTCACACTCTATGTTACGTGGTTTGGTCGATGATGTGATGAACAATATGTTTACGAAAAATTACCAGGTTTGACATCCATCCATGAAATATGATTAAGAAAAAGATGTGCTATGTGACTCATACTCTTGTTCTCCTATGTTATATTTATAGAAATTGGTGGCGTTATTATATATTACCTAGTACTTATGAAACTGTTTTTTTGTTGATGCAAGAGTTTTATTGCATATCGAAATATTGGCTGAGAGCAAATGGAACTCAAAGGCATAATATAATCACTAACAATGTCACCATTCTTAATACACATTTAGACTTCTCTCTTGACACCCCCACTACAAAAACTTTTAAGTGCATTATGCAGAATGCGACTATAAGTAGAAGCATGCATGCATGAGATATTATAAACCCAACTTCATCAAAAAAGTGAGAAAATATGTTACATACTCTGATTTCACATCACCTCTACCTTGTGTTATTTCCACAACTACAACTACTTGTGCTGATGATAAATGAAATCTATGAACTAGCAATGCGACTCAGGCCGATGATATTCCCACCAACAATTCTTTGGATCCTACCAAGTGTCCTGGAATGCATTGCTTGATCTCTTCAAAAGCACACGGTGTTTCTGAATCAAGATCTCCAGCAAACTTCACACACAGCATGAGCTATATAAGGAATGATTTCATAAGCACAAGCAGGAACTAGAATAATTAATGAGTTCTCATACCTTAAAAACCCTCTAACACATACTTAAAAATCACGACACGAAAAAGAAATACAGAATCATGTATCCTAGAAACCAGTTTCACTTTTCAAATTAGGTTTCTATTGATTTAACATCCTTAACACATTGGGGAGTAGGGAGGGATTTGTGTTTATAAGGAAGGGAACCAACTCAAGGATTACCTGGTGAGCCTTATTTGCGAAATGCATGCCTTGAAGAAGCAGTGCCTCTCCACACCCCAAGGCCTTCCGAGCTCATATCTTGCAAGGTCTCTTCATTACCTGTAGTTTCAATAAAATGTAAAAAATAATTTTTTGCAACTAATTATTAATATTTTATATATAAAATACAAATTTTGAATATTTTAAAGTAATTAATATTAATTATCTGTAAATTCAATTTGAATATATAAATTATATTTTAAATATTAAAGTATAACCATTACAAATTTAAATATATAATTTATATATTTGAAATAAATTTGAATAAAAAAATCCAATGTAAATATTTAATAAAATACATTAAATTATAAATAATGATTAAAAATATTTTTTGACCCAAAGGCCTGTCTGAAAAGTGAAAGGGTTTAAGTAAAAATATAGGTTAAAAAAAGTGCTTGGGCAAAAAAAGGCCTGTTTAAAAAACGGACCGGGACTCAAGTAAGACTTTTTTTGCCTAGGCTCGGCTCGACCTGAATTAGCAAAAAAGACAAAAAAAATGTTTTTTTTTTTTTGATGTTTTGTTGCTAGTTTCTTGTTGTTTTCTCACTGTTTTGCTACCATTTCACTATTATGTTACTATTATTTTATTGTTATTGTTTGGATATTGTATAACTCTTGTTTTATTGTTAATTTTGTTACTATTTTAGAGTCACTTGCTTGTTAAGTTACACCTATCTTAATGTTATTTAAGTATAAATATTTTTTAATTTTTTTAATTTTTTGGGAAATATTTATTTTAATGTTTTAGTATTTTTGATGTATTATATTTTTAAAATTTTTATATAAAAAATTAATTCGGCCAGGCCGGGTCCAGGTTTAACATTTTTATATGGGTCAGACTTGGACAAAATTTTAGGCTCATTTTTCAAGTCAAGATGGACCCAAGCCTAGCAAATGGGCATAATTTTTTGGTAAGGCTTGACCCGACCCATGTACAGGTCTATTAAAAGCACTTTCCAAACGCAAAAGTTAGAAAAAAGAGTGTTTTTTTTTTTTAGTTTAGCTTTAAAAGTATTTTTGACTTCAAAAACGGTTTATTTAGCATCGCTTATGATTCCAAAAATATTTTTGAAAAGCAATACTAAATACATCTTAGGTGAACTCTATAGCTCTGCCATTGATGACATGGCATTCGATGAAGCTTTAAGATGGGCCCCCATTACCTCAATCTTTGCATCCTATGTTAGTTCAATCCTTTAAGGCTTTTTTTTAATAAAAATAATATAAAAAATTAATTAATTGTGAAAATCGATTGAAGGACAAAATATTTACGAAAATGAGTTGTTTGCTACCGGCTACCGTACCTAATGTAATGTCTGATCTCACTCTCCTTTTTCAATCAATTATTACACAATTATTAATCTTTAAAAAAAATAAAATTTTAATATTATTATTGTGTCAAACTATACTCATATATATTTTTAAAAATATCCGTAAAAATACGGGTTTTTTTATAAAAATAATCCAAATAATTTAATTAATTATCAAAATGACCCACCTTTTTAATTAAGTACAAGAATGACCTGAAATCTACAGTAAAAGTTGGTGGAGCCAAATGATTTGGTGGAGCCAAATGATTTGGTGCCACCAACAAGCCACGTCAGTAGGGAGCATAAAAAATTAATTTTTTGGTGGAGCCATGTAGAATGGCGCCACATGGCTCCACCTGTATAAATACCAGGAAAATACTGAAATTTTTGAAAATATGGGGGACTTAAAAAAATTAACCATTTTTTGGTGGAGCCAATTAATATGGGGCCGCCACATTCCCTTGCCTGCCATGTTAGTTTCCTTTATTTTTATTACTTTTATTACTTTTTTGACTTTTTTTTTATGTTTTGTCTTTTATATTTATTTATTTACTTTTAAAAATTTGAAATATATATTTCAAATATTTTATTAATATATATATTTTTTTAAATTTTAAATATATATTTTGAAATTACTTTTTTAAATTTTAAATATATTTTTAATAATATAAAATATTTAAATATTTTAAACTTTCAAATTTTTTATTAGTTTTATAATATTTTAAATATTATTTAATTTGTTTTATAATATTTTAAATTATGATTTTTAAATTTTTTTTAAAGATATGAAGGGACTTAAAATGTTTTTTTATAAAAATAACCCAAATAATTTAATTAATTATCAAAATGACCCACCTTTTTAATTAAGTACAAGAATAACCTGACATCTACAGTAAAAGTTGGTGGAGCCAAATGATTTGGCGCCACCAACATGCCACGTCAGCAGGGAGCATAAAAAAATTATTTTTTTGGTGGAGCCATATAGAATGGTGCCACCTGTATACATACCAAGGAAATATTAAAATTTTTGAAAATATGGGAGGACTTAAAAAAAAAATAACCATTTTCTAGTGGAGCCAATTAATATGGCGCCACCAGATTCCCCTGCCTGCCATATCTTTTTTTTTTTAATACTTTTTTACTTTTTTGACTTTTTTGACATTTTTTTACTTTTTTGTCTTTTATGTTTATTTATTTATTTTTTTTATTATTATTAACTTTAAAAATTTTGAAATATATATTTGAAATATTTTATTAATATATATATTTGTAAATTTTAAATATATATTTTGAAATTACTTTTTTAAATTTTAAATATTATTTTTTAAATACTAAATATATTTTTTAATAACATAAAATATTTAAATATTTTAAAATTTCAAATTTGTTATTATTTTTATCATATTTAAATATTATTTAATTTGTTTTATAATATTTTAAATTATAATATTTAAATTATTTTTAAAGATATGAAGGGACTTAAAAGAAATTAACCATTTTTTTTACTTTTTTCACTTTCGTTTGTTTTTTTTAATTTTTTATATTTTGTCTTTTATCTTTATTTATTTATTTTATTTTATTTTTATAAATTTGAAATATTATTTTTTAATTTTTTTAATTTTAAAATATTATTTTTTAAATATTACATATATGTTTTTAATAATATAAAATTTTTAAATATTTTAAATATATGACCTTTCAAATGTATTATTAGTTTTATAATATTTTAAATATTATTTAATTTGTTTTATTATATTTTAAATTATGATTTTAAATTATCTTTAAAATTTAAAAAAATGTTTGAACATATTTCAAGTTTTTTTAATTTTAAAATATTATTTTTAAATATTAAATATATATTTTTAATAATATAAAATATTTAAATATTTTAAATATATGACCTTTCAAATGTATTATTAGTTTTATAATATTTTAAATATTATTTAATTTGTTTTATTATATTTTAAATTATGATTTTAAATTATCTTTAAAATTAAAAAAAAACGTTTGAATATATTTCAAGTTTTTTATATATTATAAAATAAAAAAATAAAGATAAAAGACAAAACATAAAAAAATTAAAAAAAAAAGAAACGAAAGTGAAAAAAGTAAAAAACAATGGTTAAATTCTTTTAAGTCCCTTCATATCTTTAAAAATAATTTAAAAATCATAATTTAAAATATTATAAAACAAATTAAATAATATTTAAAATATTATAAAAATAATAACAAATTTGAAAGCTTAAAATATTTAAATATTTTATATTTTTTAAAAATATATTTAGTATTTAAAAAATAATATTTAAAATTTAAAAAAGTAATTTCAAAATATATATTTAAAATTTACAAAAATATATATTACTAAAATATTTCAAATATACATTTTAAATTTTTTAAAGTTAATAATAATAAATAAATAAATAAAATAAGTATAAAAGACAAAACATAAAAAAAAAGTAAAATAAGTATAAAAGACAAAACATAGTTCAGTACTCCACCTCTGTGCTCGACTCGCCTCCTCGCCGGGTTTGTTCTCGACATGTTTTTAACTCCTTTCATTGATTTGGGTAACGAGTTGGGTGTTCTGAGTTATGTTTTCTACACATCGGGTGCAGCTTTTCTCGGCTTTCAATTTTATATACTAGACCTTCACGACGAGCAAAATGTTAACATCTTTGAGTTAAAGGACTCGAACACTGAGTTCACCATACCCTCTTATCTCAACCCTGTGTCATCTAAACTCTTTCCCACCTTTTTTCTCAAACTTGAATCTCTTCCTGCGGTGATTACCTTGACAAGAAGGCTAAGAAAGGCTAAGGGTATAATGATAAACATGTTCTGGGAGCTCGAATCACATGCAATTAGTTCCCTATCTGATGCTAGTGCTCTACCCGTTTATCCAGTGGGACCTATATTGAATCTCGAGAGTGAAAGTGAGATCCATCAGAGTTCTGATATCATGAAATGGCTGGATGAACAACTGCCGTCATCGGTGGTGTTTCTCTGCTTCCGGAGCAGGGGGAGCTTCAATGGGGATCAAGTGAAAGAGATTGCTTTCGCGCTAGAGCAGAGTGGGCACCGATTCTTGTAGTCATTACGCCAACCCCCACACCCATCCAAGGGTCCGAGGGCAAGCCCAACTGACTACAATGATGCATCGGAGGTTCTGCCTGAAGGGTTTTTAGATCGAACGCATGGCATAGGTAAGATCATTGGTTGGGCACCGCAAGTAGCAATTTTGGGCCACCCAGCGACTGGAGGGTTCGTATCGCACTGTGGGTGGAACTCGACGCTGGAGAGTATATGGTTCGGAGTTCCCATAGCGGCGTGGCCAATTTACGCAACAACAACCAAATGCGTTTGAATTGGTGAGGAGTTGGGATTAGCAGTGGAAATTAAAATGGATTATAGGAGAGATGGTATGGATAGCGGTGAAATTGAAATCGTGAGTGCCAAAACAATAGAGAAAGGAATAAGGAGCGTGATGGAAGAGGGCAGTGATGTTAGGAAAAGGGTAAAAGAGATGAGTGAAAAGAGTAGGAAAGCCTTGATGAATGCTGGATCTTCACACTCTACGTTACGTGGTTTGGTCGATGATCCGATGAACAATATGTTTACGAAAAATTACTGTGTTTGACATCCATCCATGAAATATGATTAAGAAAAAGATGTGCTATGTGACTCATACTCTTGTTCTCCTATCTTATATTTATAGAAATTGGTGGCGTTATTATATATTACCTAGTCCTTATGAAACTGTTTTTTTGTTGATGCAAGAGTTTTATTGCATATCGAAATATTGGCTGAGAACTCAGAGGCATAATATAATCATTAACAATGTCACCATTCTTAATACACATTTAGACTTCTCTCTTGACACCCCCACTACAAAGACTTTTAAGTGCATTATGCCTGGGGTACGACTATAAGTAGAAGCAAGCATGCATGAGATATTATAAACCCAACTTCATCAAAAAAGTGAGAAAATATGTTACATACTCTGATTTCGCATCACCTCTACCTTGTGTTATTTCCACAACTAAAACTACTTGTGCTGATGAGAAATGAAATCTATGAACACAGGCCGATGATATTCCCACCAACAATTCTTTGGATCCTACCAAGTGTCCTGGAATGCATTGCTTGATCTCTTCAAAAGCACAGTGTTTCTGAATCAAGATCTCCAGCAAACTTCACACACAGCAGGAGCTATATAAGGAATGATTTCATAAGCACAAGCAGAAACTAGAATAATTAATGAGTTCTCATACCCTGAAAACCCTCTAACATACTTAAAAATCACGACACGAAAAAGAAATACAGAATCATGTATCCTAGAAACCAGTTTCACTTTCTAAATTAGGTTTCTATTGATTTAACATCCTTAACACATTGGGGAGTAGGGAGGGATTTGTGTTTATAAGGAAGGGAACCAACTCAAGGATTGCCTGGTGAGCCTTATTTGCGAAATGCATGCCTTGAAGAAACAGTGCCTCTCCACACCCCAAGGCCTTCCGAGCTCATATCTTGCTAGTTCTCTTCACTACCTGTAGTTTTAATAAAATGTAAAAAATAATTTTTTGCAACTAATTATTAATATTTTATATATAAAATACAAATTTTGAATATTTTAAAGTAATTAATATTAATTATCTGTAAATTCAATTTGAATATATAAATTATATTTTAAATATTAAAGTATAACCATTACAAATTTAAATATATAATTTATATATTTGAAATAAATTTGAATAAAAAATAATTTTATCCAATGTAAATATTTAATAAAATGCATTGAATTATAAATAATGATTAAAAATATTTTTTGACCCAAAGGCCTGTCTGAAAAGTGAAAGGGTTTAAGTAAAAATATAGGCTAAAAAAATGTGCTTGGGCAAAAAAATGCCTGCTTAAAAAACGGACCGGGACTCAAGTAAGACTTTTTTTCCCTAGGCTCGGCCCGACTTGAATTAGCAAAAAGACAAAAAAAATGTTTTTTTTTTTGCTGTTTTGTTGCTATTTTCTTATTGTTTTCTCACTGTTTTGCTACCATTTTACTATTATGTTACTATTATTTTATTGTTACTGTTTGGATATTGTATAACTCTTGTTTTATTGTTAATTTTGTTACTATTTTAGAGTCACTTGCTTGTTAAGTTACACCTATCTTAATGTTATTTAAGTATAAATATTTTTTAATTTTTTTAATTTATTGGGAAATATTTATTTTAATGTTTTAGTATTTTTGATGTATTATACTTTTAAAATTTTTATATAAAAAATTAATTCGGCCAGGCCGGGTCCAGGTTTAACATTTTTATATGAGTCAGACTTGGACAAAATTTTAGGCTCATTTTTCAAGTCAAGATGGACCCAAGCCTAGCAAATGGGCATAATTTTTTGGTAAGGCTTGACCCGGCCCATGTACAGGTCTATTAAAAGCACTTCCCAAAAGCAAAAGTTAGAAAAAAAAGTGTTTTTTTTTTTTGTTTAGCTTTAAAAGTATTTTTGACTTCAAAAACGGTTTATTTAGCATCGCTTATGATTCCAAAAATATTTTTGAAAAGCAATACAAAATACATCTTAGGTGAACTCTATAGCTCTGCCATTGATGACATGGCACTCGATGAAGCTTTAAGATGGGCCCCTATTACCTCAATCAATGCATCCTCTGTTAGTTCAATCCTTTAAGGCTTTTTTTTTTATATAAAAATAATATAAAAAATTAATTAATTATGAAAATCGATTGAAGGACAAAATATTTACGAAAATGAGTTGTTTGCTACCCGCTACCGTACCTAATGTAATGTCTGATCTCACTCTCCTTTTTCAATCAATTATTACACAATTATTAATCTTTAAAAAAATAAAATTTTAATATTATTATTGTGTCAAACTATACTCATATATATTTTTAAAAATATCCGTAAAAATACGGTTTTTTTATAAAAATAATCCAAATAATTTTATTAATTATCAAAATGACCCACCTTTTTAATTAAGTACAAGAATGACTTGAAATCTACAGTAAAAGTTGGTGGAGCCAAATGATTTGGTGCCACCAACATGCCGCGTCAGCGGGGAGCATAAAAAAATTAATTTTTTGGTGGAGCCATGTAGAATGACGCCACCTGTATAAATACCAGGAAAATACTGAAATTTTTGAAAATATGGGGGACTTAAAAAAAATTAACCATTTTCTGGTGGAGCCAATTAATATGGGGCCGCCACATTCCCCTGCCTGCCATGTCAGTTTCCTTTTTTTTTATTACTTTTTTTACTTTTTTGAATTTTTTTTATGTTTGACTTTTATTTATTTATTTATTTATTTATTTTATTATTATTAACTTTAAAAAGTTTGAAATATATATTTCAAATTTTTTATTAGTTTTATAATATTTTAAATATTATTTAATTTGTTTTATAGTATTTTAAATTATGATTTTTAAATTTTTTTTAAAGATATGAAGGGACTTAAAATGCTTTTTTATAAAAATAACCCAAATAATTTAATTAATTATCAAAATGACCCACCTTTTTAATTAAGTACAAGAATGACCTGAAATCTACAGTAAAAGTTGGTGGAGCCAAATGATTTGGCGCCACCAACATGCCACGTCAGCAGGGAGTATAAAAAAATTAATTTTTTGGTGGAGCCATATAGAATGGTGCCACTTGTATAAATACCAAGGAAATATTAAAATTTTTGAAAATATGGGAGGACTTAAAAAAAAATTAACCATTTTCTGGTGGAGCCAATTAATATGGCGCCACCAGATTCCCCTGCCTGCCATATCTTTTTTTTTTTTTACTTTTTTTACTTTTTTTACTTTTTTGACTTTTTTTTATGTTTTTGTCTTTTATGTTTATTTATTTATTATTATTAACTTTAAAAATTTTGAAATATATGTTTATTAACTTTTATGTTTATTTATTCTCCTGCCTGCCTACCTGTCCTGTGCTGTACCAGATGGTCATGAAAGCCGAGCTTGTCTTCATCCCAATGCCTCGAATGGGCCATTTCGTATCTATGGTCCAACTGGCTAAGCTTTTGCTTGATCTCCACCCCAATCTCTCCATTACTGTTCTCATGATGAAACTAAACCCCGATGCAAAACTCGTTGCCTACGTCCACTCTCTCACTGCCACTCGTATGAAATTCATCGACCTCCCTCCACCTGAAACCCACGAAGATGAATCTTCCTCCAATTTTGTCACTACTTTATTGCAAACCCATGGACCGTTAGTGAAACAGGCTGCCACCAACATAGTTCAGTACTCCACCTCTGTGCTCGAATCGCCTCTCCTCGCCGGGTTTGTTCTCGACATGTTTTTAACTCCTTTCATTGATTTGGGTAACGAGTTGGGTGTTCCGAGTTATGTTTTCTACACATCGGGTGCAGCTTTTCTTGGCTTTCAATTTTATATACTACACCTTCACGACGAGCAAAATGTTAACATCTTTGAGTTAAAGGACTTGGACACTGAGTTCACCATACCCTCCTATCTCAACCCTGTGTCATCTAAACTCTTTCCCACTTTTTTTCTCAAACCTGAATCTCTTCCTGTGGTGATTACCTTGACAAGAAGGCTAAGAAAGGCCAAGGGTATAATGATAAACACGTTTTGGGAGCTCGAATCACATGCAATCAGTTCCCTATCTGAATCTAGTGCTCTACCCGTTTATCCAGTGGGACCTATATTGAATCTCGAGAGTGAAAGTGAGGTCCATCAGAGTTCTGATATCATGAAATGGCTAGATGAACAACCACCGTCATCGGTGGTGTTTCTTTGCTTCGGGAGCGGGGGGAGCTTCAATGGGGATCAAGTGAAAGAGATTGCTTTCGCGCTAGAGCAGAGTGGGCACCGGTTCTTGTGGTCATTACGCAAACCCCCACACCCATCCAAGGGTCCGTGGGCAAGCCCAACTGACTACGATGATGCATCGGAGGTTCTGCCTGAAGGGTTTTTAGATCGAACGCATGGCATAGGTAAGATCATTGGTTGGGCACCGCAAGTAGCAATTTTGGGCCACCCAGCGACTGGAGGGTTCGTATCGCACTGTGGGTGGAACTCGACGCTGGAGAGTATATGGTTCGGAGTTCCCATAGCGGCGTGGCCAATTTACGCAGAACAACAACTGAATGCGTTTGAATTGGTGAGGGAGTTGGGATTAGCAGTGGAAATTAAAATGGATTATAGGAGAGATGGTATGGATAGCGGTGAAATTGAAATCGTGAGTGCCAAAACAATAGAGAAAGGAATAAGGAGCGTGATGGAAGAGGGCAGTGATGTTAGGAAAAGGGTAAAAGAGATGAGTGAAAAGAGTAGGAAAGCCTTGATGAATGCTGGATCTTCACACTCTACGTTACGTGGTTTGGTCGATGATCTGATGAACAATATGTTTACGAAAAATTACCAGGTTTGACATCCATCCATGAAATATGATTAAGAAAAAGATGTGCTATGTGACTCATACTCTTGTTCTCCTATCTTATATTTATAGAAATTGGTGGCGTTATTATATATTACCTAGTCCTTATGAAACTGTTTTTTTGTTGATGCAAGAGTTTTATTGCATATCGAAATATTGGCTGAGAACTCAGAGGCATAATATAATCATTAACAATGTCACCATTCTTAATACACATTTAGACTTCTCTCTTGACACCCCCACTACAAAAACTTTTAAGTGCATTATGCCTGGGGTACGACTATAAGAAGAAGCATGCATGCATGAGATATGAAGGGACTTAAAATGCTTTTTTATAAAAATAACCCAAATAATTTAATTAATTATCAAAATGACCCACCTTTTTAATTAAGTACAAGAATGACCTGAAATCTACAGTAAAAGTTGGTGGAGCCAAATGATTTGGCGCCACCAGCATGCCACGTCAGCAGGGAGCATAAAAAAATTAATTTTTGGTGAAGCCATATAGAATGGTGCCACCTATATAAATACCAAGGAAATATTAAAATTTTTGAAAATATGGGAGGACTTAAAAAAAAATTAACCATTTTCTGGTGGAGCAAAGTAATATGGCGCCACCAGATTCCCCTGCCTGCCATGTCATTTTTTTTACTTTTTTGACTTTTTTTAGTTTTTTGACTTTTTTTTATGTTTTTGTCTTTTATGGTTATTTATTTATTTATTTTATTTATTATTATTAACTTTAAAAATTTTGAAATATATATTTGAAATATTTTATTAATATATATATTTGTAAATTTTAAATATATATTTTGAAATTACTTTTTTAAATTTTAAATATTATTTTTTAAATGTTAAATATATTTTTTAATAATATAAAATATTTAAATATTTTAAACTTTCAAATTTGTTATTATTTTTATATTATTTAAATATTATTTAATTTTTTTATAATATTTTAAATTATAATTTTTAAATTATTTTTAAAGATATGAAGGGACTTAAAAGAAATTAACCATTTTTTTACTTTTTTCACTTTCGCTTTCTTTTTTTTTAATTTTTATATTTCGTCTTTTATCTTTATTTATTTATTTTATTTTATTTTTATAAATTTGAAATATTATTTTTTAATATTTTTAATTTTAAAATATTATTTTTAAATATTAAATATATGTTTTTAATAATATAAAATATTTAAATATTTTAAATATATGACCTTTCAAATGTATTATTAGTTTTATAATATTTTAAATATTGTTTAATTTGTTTTATTATATTTTAAATTATGATTTTAAATTATCTTTAAAATTTTAAAAAAAAAACATTTGAATATATTTCAAGTTTTTTTAATTTTAAAATATTAAATATATATTTTTAATAATATAAAATATTTAAATATTTTAAATATATGACCTTTCAAATGTATTATTAGTTTTATAATATTTTAAATATTATTTAATTTGTTTTATTATATTTTAAATTATGATTTTAAATTATCTTTAAAATTTAAAAAAAACGTTTGAATATATTTCAAGTTTTTTATATATTATAAAATAAAAAAATAAAGATAAAAGACAAAACATAAAAAAATTAAAAAAAAAAGAAACGAAAGTGAAAAAAGTAAAAAAAAAATGGTTAATTTCTTTTAAGTCCCTTCATATCTTTAAAAATAATTTAAAAATCATAATTTAAAATATTATAAAACAAATTAAATAATATTTAAAATATTATAAAAATAATAACAAATTTGAAAGTTTAAAATATTTAAATATTTTATATTTTTAAAAAATATATTTAGTATTTAAAAAATAATATTTAAAATTTAAAAAAGTAATTTTAAAATATATATTTAAAATTTACAAAAATATATATTACTAAAATATTTCAAATATATATTTTAAATTTTTTAAAGTTAATAATAATAAATAAATAAAATAAATAAATAAGTATAAAAGACAAAACATAAAAAAAAAAATTAAAAAAAGTAAAACGGGCGGTATTATTGACCAAAGGACGTTAGTGGCCTCCACTCTTCGATTTTATCTATCTTCTTCATCGTCTCTGTTGCCTGTCCTGTGCCGTACCAGATGGTCATGAAAGCCGAGCTTGTCTTCATCCCAATGCCTCGAATGGGCCATTTCGTATCTATGGTCCAACTGGCTAAGCTTTTGCTTGATCTCTATCCCAATCTCTCCATTACTGTTCTCATGATGAAACTAAACCCCGATGCAAAACTCACTGCCTACGTCCACTCTCTCACTGCCACTCGCATGAAATTCATCAACCTCCTTCCACCTGAAACCCACGAAGATGAATCTTCCTCTAATTTTGTCACTACTTTATTGCAAACCCATGGACCGTTAGTGAAACAGGCTGCCACCAACATAGTTCAGTACTCCACCTCTGTGCTCGACTCGCCTCTCCTCGTCGGGTTTGTTCTCGACATGTTTTTAACTCCTTTCATTGATTTGGGTAACGAGTTGGGTGTTCCGAGTTATGTTTTCTACACATCGGGTGCAACTTTTCTCGGCTTTCAATTTTATATACTAGACCTTTACGATGAGCAAAATGTTAACATCTTTGAGTTAAAGGACTCGGACACTGAGTTCACCATACCCTCCTATCTCAACCCCGTGTCATCTAAACTCTTTCCCACTTTTTTTCTCAAACCTGAATCTCTTCCTGTGGTGATTACCTTGACAAGAAGGCTAAGAAAGGCCAAGGGTATAATGATAAACACGTTTTGGGAGCTCGAATCATATGCAATCAGTTCCCTATCTGATGCTAGTGCTCTACCCGTTTATCCAGTGGGACCTCTATTGAATCTCGAGAGTGAAAGTGAGGTCCATCAGAGTTCTGATATCATGAAATGGCTGGATGAACAACCGCCGTTATCGGTGGTATTTCTCTGCTTCGGGAGCGGGGGGAGCTTCAATGGGGATCAAGCGAAAGAGATTGCTTTCGCGCTAGAGCAGAGTGGGCATCGATTCTTGTGGTCATTACGCCAACCTCCATACCCATCCAAGGGTCCGAGAGCAAGCCCAACTGACTACGATGATGCATCGGAGGTTCTGCCTGAAGGGTTTTTAGATCGAACGCATGGCATAGGTAAGATCATTGGTTGGGCACCGCAAGTGGCCATTTTGGGACACCCAGCGACTGGAGGGTTCGTATCGCACTGTGGGTGGAATTCGACGCTGGAGAGTATATGGTTCGGAGTTCCCATAGTGGCGTGGCCAGTTTTCGCAGAACAACAACTGCATGCGTTTGAATTTGTGAGGGAGTTGGGATTAGCAGTGGAAATTAAAATGGATTATAGGAGAGCTGGTACGGATAGCAGTGAAATTGAAATCGTGAGTTCCAAAACGATAGAGAAAGGAATAAGGAGCGTGATGGAAGAGGGCAGTGATGTTAGGAAAAGGGGAAAAGAGATGAGTGAAAAGAGTAGAAAAGCCTTGATGAATGCTGGATCTTCATGCTCTACGTTACGTGGTTTGGTCGATGATGTGATGAACAGTATGTTTACGAAAATTTACCAGGTTTGACATCCATCCATGAAATATGATTAAGAAAAAGATGTGCATTGTCTCTTAGTTTCAAGGCTCATACTATTGTTCTCCTATCTTATATTTATATAAATAGGTGGTGTTATTATATATTACTTAGTACTTATGAAACTGTTTTTTTGTCGATGCAAGAGTTTTTTTGCATATCGAAATATTGGCTGAGAGCAAATAGAACTCAGAGGCATAAGATAACCATTAACAATTTCACCATTCTTAATACACATTTAGACTTCTCTCTTGACACCCCCACTACAAAAACTTTTAAGTGCATTATGCCTGGGGTACGAGTATAAGTAGAAGCATGCATGCATGAGATATTATAAACCCAACTTCATCAAAAAAGTGAGAAAATATGTTACATACTCTAATTTCACATCACATCTACCTTGTGTTATTTCCACAACTACAACTACTTGTGCTGATAATAAATGAAATCTATGAACTAGCCATGCGACTCAGGCCAATGATATTCCCGTCAACAATTCTTTGGATCCTACCAAGTGTCCTGGAATGCATTGCTTGATCTCTTCAAAAGCACACAGTGTTTCTGAATCAAGATCTCCAGCAAACTGCATACACAGCAGAAGCTATATAAGGAATGTTTTCATAAGCACAAGCAGGAACTAGAATAATTAATGAGTTCTCATACCTTAAAAACCCTCTAACACATACTTAAAAATCATGATATGAAAAAGAAATACAGAATCATGTATCCCAGCAACCAATTTCACTTTCCAAATTGGGTTTCTATTGGTTTAACATCCTTAACACATTGAGGAGTATGGAGGGATTTGTGTTTATAGGGAAGGGAACCAACTCAAGGATTACCTGGTAAGCCTTATTTGCAAAATGCATGCCTTGAAGAAGCAGTGCCTCTCCACACCCCAAGGCCTTCCGATCCGAGCTCATATCTTGCAAGTTCTCTTCACCACCTGTACTTTCTCTCTCCCTCTAAACCTCCAGCCTAGATGTTTAAATCCCTTCTCCTTGAGGAGTCCGTAAAGCATGCCCCACTCACCTCTATTACACTTTCAAGGTCTGTCTCCCTTAAATACTATGGAAATCATCAATCTTCCCACCAAGGAGTCAAAGGAGTTCAAAGAGCCTGAAGATATCGTGGACCCCCTCAAGGCCCTCTTTCAGCAACACTAGCGCTTAGACATCACCTACACTAATCTGTGTCATTTTATCTTCAATTTGCTTTGGAGTTTCTTCCCTTCAATGAGTCAAAGGAGTTTGAAGAATCCACAAAGCTACCTCTAGGGCCTCCTCATCATCCTCTTTGAGCTCCTAGGTTGAGTCTCACACCTAGGTAACTTTGATCCCTTTTCCTTTCTTTATTACTAACTCTATTTGCCACCTTCCTTCCCCATGATTCAGGCATTACCTCGTCTTGAGTACAAACGCTCTCCCTATTGCAATCCTTGAAATTTTCCATTCGCAAAATTTGGTTATTTCATTAATAACCAAACTCAAGATACCATGCCTAAAAAAAGCAACAAAGAGTGCCCCTTGATGTGATACTCTACCCCAATGTGGGATAAAGCTAAACTCTATTCAAGAAGGTTTGGAAACAAAGGCCAAGTCTCCAAAACTCCCCAACTTATAAAGAAACGGTGAACCGTTAGACCACCAATACTCCCTTTCCCGCCAAATCTCCTCCATCGTTCAAGCCGCCACTGATTGTGCTCGTGAGCTCGACCGGGAGTTTTCTTTCACTTATTTGGAATCCTTATACTAACTTTTTGTTTGGGGATTTTGTGGATGTGGTTGCAGTGCAGGTAACAGATGAATATTTTCGTAGAAACTCCACTGAAGAAATTTTGCTGTAAGTAAGATTAGGCCGAATATCAATTTTACTTATTCTTCTTGAGTAATTTGATAAAAAGAATTGTGTGATTCGCTATGATATAAAAGATTAATTCAAATATTATTCTTTAATTTGAAAGTAAAATCATGCATTTTAATTTCCATTCAAAGTTACATCTTTAAACGTTTTATATATTTTTATGTTTTTATTTTTTCAATTTTTTAAAACTATAAATTTTTAGAATTTAGATTAAATTTATGCCAAGGTTGTGGGTAAAAATTGTTAATTTTTTTAAAATTAAGATCAAATTGATAAAATATGCAAAATATTAAGAGTTAAATTTATCATTATAGCAAACCAAATATTGGACCAAAAGTATTTAAGAGTAGATTGGGTTTTTATTACCAATAAAAACAACATCCTATGTTTCAATATGAATACTACCATTTCGCAGGAGTTTTATGAAAAAAAAGTCAAAAACCCCTTATCGAATTTGAACCGATAACTTATGCCTTACTATAGCGTTTTGAGTTAAAAGAGCGGTTTGATTCAATTACTGAATGAATCAGTAGATAGATAGGATCTATTTATATATATAACTATATGCAGAAGACTCATAGTGGCTAGTAACCAAAATAATAAACTTTTTAAATAAACAATAAAAATAAAATCGTGAACAAATTTAGACGACCATCTAAATAAATCTGAAGTACAGGAGCGAGACGATAATCTCTTTACCTAACATCTTCTACAATATGATCTTATTTTTTTTACAATAAACAATTTAACTTTATAAATTCTTTATCCTACTAATTAATCACCAAAATTTGAAGACATATAAACGACGTAAACACTAAGCAGACATATGTAGCATATCTATAATACCGAAGAATATGAATCTAGTTGAAAGCCCAATTATTGTACGTTTTCTATATTTTTATTTTGGACAAATTACCAATAAAAGTCCCTTTTTTTAAATTTATCGAAATGGGCCAGGTCAGAAATTATTTACCAGAATGGGCCAGTTTTTACAAAACGCGTCCACGTCAACGCGCTGTCAGGGGAAAAAGAAGGAAAACGCTTCCTCAAGGAAGCGCTTTGCCTACATGGACAGAAAACGCTTCCTAAAGCGCTTCCTTGAGGAAGCGTTTTCCCCGTATTTTTATTAGGGTTTTTTGCAATTAGGGTTAGAGTTTTGGAAATTTTGGATTTTTAAATTTTAGGGTTTTAAGGGAAAAAATTAAATAAATTAAGGTTTAGTGTTTGTTAATTAAATTAATTGCTAATTTTAAAAAATTAGATTATGGTTTAGTGTTTATGGTTTTTAAAGAAAAAATCAAATAAATTAGGGTTTAGGGTTACTTGAGTAAATTAATTATAAATTTTAAAAAAATTAGATTAGGATTTTAGGGTTTAGGGTTTTAGGGTATTTAAAAAAATTAAATAAATTAGGGTTTGGGGTTTAGGGTAACTTAATTAAATTATTTGTTAATCTAAAAAAGCTTCTACGTGGACGCTTTTTTGCTACAGTAGTCTCTAAAAAAATAAATTTGAGAAGACGTGTTCGAGCAAATAGTGTTAAAAATGCTTCAAGCGGATGCATTGTCGACAAAAGTATCTTGAAAAGAAGCTCCCACGTGGACGCTCTTTTGCTACAATAGTATCTAAAAAATAATTTTGAGAAGACGTGTTCTGCAAAAATAGTGGTAAAAACGCTTAAGCGGGATGCAATTTCAGTAAAATTACTGGAAGAAGCTCCCACGTGGATGCTCTTTTGCTACAGTGGTCTCTGAAAAATAATTTTGACAAGACGTGTCTGCATAAATAGTGTCAAAAATGCTTCAAGCAGGATGCATTTTCAGCAAAAGTACTGAAAGAAGCTCCCACGTGGACGCTCTTTTGCTACAGTGGTTTCTGAAATAACTTGGGCTATAAATGAGCCAAATTTTGTTCTCAGGTTGCATAACTTACAGCAAAAAAAAAAATAGAGAGGCTAAGAAGGATAAAAATTAAAGATGAGTGAACGTATTAGTGCTGTTATTTACTATGATGGTGAGGTTCGTCACACCGAGAACGGTGTTTTTTTTTTCGGAGAATACAATACGACTGGTTTTTAACCAGAACATAGATTTGACAGAACTTCATAAAATGATTAAGCGTAAAATATTCGGAACGACGCCAATGAAAGTGTTGTCTATTAGGTATCAATTTTGTGCTTCTATTGATCCAGTAACATATGACTCGTTCGACATCAAAGGTGCTCGTAGCATGGAGGCAATGGTGCAGACTCATCTTGCTAGTGGAGCACCATATATTGAGTTATATGTACAATTTGCATCGCCAAATGATACATTTGCGGCTGTTGTTCGAGAGGAATACACGACCCCTGCTCGACACTCCATTAGTGGGTTACATAACACGGAACCGCCGATTTTTGGTAGCGGTATGGAATACACAACCCCTGCACGACACTCTGTTAGTGGATGGGACATGTACCTAGGTGGGTCGATGTTTGATGCTGGAAATACGTACTGGGAAACAACATCAACTTATAGTGCTTGGCAATCTACATTCAATTGGGGACGTTATGAAACACCCAGAAGAAGGGATGATGTACTCCCCATGACGTCCACCGGTGAGGGGACCTCATACGTCGCAGATGATAGTGGGTTAAATGATGAGTCCGATGTGGATCCACCTCGAGAGCCCAGCCGCGATGGTACAGAAGTTGGATTATTTTCTGAACCGGAGCCTATTCCAATTGAACCTGAAGATGTTGAAGGGGGTTCAGATGAAGAAGAAGACCCACGATTCAGGGCATACTCGCCTCCAGCCCACATGCATATTTTTTTTCTATCTACAGATGATCCATTGGAGTTTCCAGATCTACCACATAGAACGCACGATCATACAAGTTCGTTATTGGATTCGAGTGAATTTGAAGTTGGTAAGGAGTTTTCCAATAAGGATAGTTTTCTTGGTGCATTGAAACAACATAGCATCAATAACGGTGTTAACTACCACGTGGTTAAATCTAAATCCGATAAGTTTGAGGCGAAGTGTGCAGTGCAAGATGGAAGTTGTTCATGGAAAATCTACGCCTCATTGAGGAAAAGGACAGGGTTGTGGGAGATAAAAAAGTATAAAGGTCCACATACATGTGCTGCAGGTACAGTATTTAAGGTTTTTGAATAATACTGTTATTATGTAATGTTACATTATTTAACGTACTTAGTTGACAGGTATTTCACAAGATCATCCCAAGATGGATTCAGCTATGTTAGCTAGCTTAATACTACCCACGGTGAAGGCAGATCCTAGGACTTCAGTGCCAGTCTTAATTGCCAATATTCGTAACCAAATGGGGTACACGCCCTCTTACCGCAAGGCTTGGGTAGTTAAGCAGAAGGCTTTGGAGAAGATGCATAGTGGGTGGGACGCTTCATATAATGAAATATGACAGTGGTGTCAAGTGCTAGAGAGATACATCCCAGGTTGCATAACAGACCTTTAAACAGAACCTGCATACTACAACGACCGATTGCTCCATGGATGCCAAGCATTTAAGCGTCTCTTCTGGAGCTTTAAGCAATGCCGAGATGCATTTGCATATTGTAAGCCATTGGTATAAATTGACGGTACCTTTATGTATAGTAGATATACCCATCGGCTATTGCTAGTAGTCGCACAGGATGGTAGTGGAAGAATCCTTCTAATTGCGTTTTCAATAACACCGGGGGAGTTAGCTGATGACTGGCATTTCTTTCTTTCTAGGTTAATGATGCATTTTGCCTCCAACCTGATATATACGTTATATCTGATCAAGGCACCGGGATACTAGCTGCGATTGAGAGACAAGGAAGCCTATGGCATCGCACACACCATCGGTATTGCCTAAGGCACATTGCTTCCAACTACTACAGGCAATATCCATCTAAAGGTGAACGACAGCAAGTGGCCAACATGGGTATTTAATTTTATCTCTATTAATATAATTTCGTTTAGAATATTGAATTTATTTTAAATGGAAAAGTGGCATGTAATTTTTGCTATCAACTTATATTGGCAGGGTATGAGATAAGTAAGGACCATTTTCATGAGATGTTGGCAGTTTTCCATTCAGTTAACGAAGAGGGTCATGACTACCTATGTAATATACCTTTCGAACAGTGGACACAAGCATACGACGGCGGCTTACGATATGGTCACATGACCTCAAACCTGGCCGAATGTATAAATTCTGTTCTGAAAGGAACACGTCATTTACAGATAACATCAGTTGTGTGAGAGACATATTTTCGTTTAGCGGTACTATTTCCGAAACGAGCAGCGAATTATGCAGAGAAGCCATTTATGGTGCGCAAAGGTATTGCAAGAAATTAACAAGGCGAAGGCACGGGCGAATACTATGCACACAATGTGTCACGATTGAGACAACTTATGGTTTCGTGTGACAGAGTTTGACAAACCGCACCAAGGTATTACTGGCGGGCAACATCGTTTACACTTGAGAAATAGGACTTGCGATTGTGGGAGGTTTGACGCACTTCATTATCCATGCGCTCATGTAATTGCAGCTTGTCAAAATCTTCGTCTGGATCCCATGAGCTATGTTGAAGACGTGTACAAATTGGAATACTTGTACAACGTGTGGAGACACATATTCCCACCGGTCCTAGATGAGCGTAAGTGGCCCTCTGTATAGCTTGCTCCGTTTAAGCTGTTATCGGATAGAGAGTTGCGGCGTAAACCAAAGGGTCAACCTTGCTCGACTAGAATACGCAACAATATGGATATCCGAGAAATAACCAATCAACAGAAGTTATGTGGATGGTGTAGGAACCCAGGCCATACAAGTAGATCATATCCAAATCGCAATAGTTGATAGTTGTTGTAATTGTGAATATGTTGTATTATTTATATTTTATTACATGAAATAATATAAAAATATTCAAAATATTTGTACAAATATATTAAAATAAAAATCAATGTCCGTGCCGGTCGGATTCAGTGCCACATGGAGGTCGTCGACGGTTACGCGTTGGATTCCTCCTTTGTCCAGCTTCCGGCGGGGGTTGTGCTTGCTCCGGTGAGGATTCTGGTTGTGGGTGTTGGGAGGATGACTCGCCTTGATAGAGTAGTGACTGTGGAGGTGTTTGCATCATTAATGGCGGAGGTGTTTGAAACCCATAAGGTGATGAGGATTAGTAAAAAAAATAGCTCCCCGACGGCCCCTCCTACGATCCCTCGTGCGAGGGCTGCCTATAGATCAGCAGTCCACTCGGAGTAATCAGAAATGGAGATTAACCGGGCCATGCATTCCAACCTACCATAGGGCTAGAAAAAGGAAACATATAAGGGCTACGATACATAAAAGGGCTAGGATACGTACCTGGCATCATCTGAAGAGGCTGTGCTGTGGGTGTCGACGGTTGAACTATTGGGCCCGGTGACTGTGTAGGTCCTGTTGCTGGGCCGGGTGATTGTGTGGGCTCTGTTGATTGGCCTGCGTCGTCGTCCCTTCTTCTAGGATTTAAAGGGCCACATCGTTCCCTTTGGACACGCAATTGCCGCTGCCTCTCATCTTCTGACAGTAAATATGGCTTGCCATGGATCCTAAACCATAGCATGTATTCCGGCACGCACGCCAACTTTGGAACGATGATCGGTTCCCGAGTAGGTATATATCATACCGATCTTCCCATATTTGGATATAGTGTAACCAGAATCTCGGCCAATCCGTATGCAATTGTCGTAAGTCAATTTTGTGATGATCATCCAACACCTTAGGTGCCATAGGAATCGGTTGTCAGAATTTAAATTGCTGTAATACTCTGTCTGATTGGTGCATCTCCACAATAGCAAAGTTGACCAATGGGACCTTCACGTGCCAAGCGTTAGGATTTTGCAAGTATTCATCCCAATTATCGCCAATTGCCGGATCCTCGTATGGTGTCCATTGAAACTATATAAAAATGATAGAAATATTAGTTAAATAAAAAATACTAAATACTAAATACGAATCCACTATTTTATTATGTATGTATATATATATTTTTAATACTTACTTGTGCTTCCGACCGTTGCTCTAATAGAAGCAGTATATCTTCAAGACAGGTAGGTAATCGAGCATAACTTGCCTCATGGTTCCACCTAATTAAATAAATTTTTAGCATATGGTTATATTTCAAATCTACGTAATAATTGTAAAATCTAATATAAAATTTACCTTGTTATGAGTGGGAATGTATATGGGTGGTCCATTCGAGGACGTAAAAATGGAAAGCGAAACCGTGCCCATGATTGCAGTAGTGATAGGCAACTTCCGATTTTCGCTTTATTCGATGGCGTAGCCCCGCACATCTCCCGATACAGTGTTGCCAACACGGCAGACCCCCAACTAAATTCACCAGCTGCTCTAAAATCAACGAGTTTCAGCAGCCATCTCAGATGTACAAGGTTTCGTGACAAGTCCGGTATTAGATAACCTCCAATTATCTGAAGAATGTATGCTCGAGCATATCGAATTTTTTCTAGTTCGGTAGAATCATTATTCGGCTCCGAAAATGTGTCTCGTAACCAGCCCATCTTGATCCGACCTCCGTTAATATTATCCGGAATAGCACCCAAAAACTCGTAGCATACCGCTCCCCCAATCGCCAGAATGAACGGACCCAGTGGCTGCGTCCCGTCCACCCAGCAATCCTAATTGCAAATGCACGTCTTCCAAAGTGATAGTGCACTCTCTACATGGAAGATGAAATGTGCGCGTCTCGGTCTCCACCTTTCTATCAACGCACTAATAAGTTTCGGGTCCAACTTGCACCCCCAGCCTATCATCGCCATGTGCCAAAAACCCGCTTCCTGTAGGTAATCCTTTATCAACGGTGATGGAGGACCAGTCATGTTACGGATATAGCATTGCAATATCCGATTTATAGACTTTTATAAGAAATAATAAAATAAAAATTATTTAAATTTGCACAAATGACAGAAATCTTAAATAATATTTAAATATTAAATTTAACACTTACCACTTGCATTTGTTCGACGGATATGTGTTTATCATCGAAGCGAATTAATTCTCCGGCCATTGCTAACACGATCAATTTTTTTTATTTTAAAAAATAAATTTAAAAAAAAATAAAATTGGAGCTTTTTTGAAAAAATTAACAAGAGTTTTGAGAGAAATTTAAGAGAAATTTGAGAGAATATTGAAATATTGAAGATTGAAAGGATTTAAGTGTAAAAAAAATGAAAAGGGTGGAGAAGTTTTATAGTTTTTTTTTTTTGGACCGTTGGGGGGTTACCAACAGTAAAAAAAGTAGCCGTTGCTACTGTTCAAACACGAGGAAAACACTTCCTCAAGGAAGCACTTTGCATACGTGGACAGAAAGCACGCGCCCTCAAGGAAGCGTTTTCTGTCCACTTAGGCAAAACGCTTCCTTGAAGAAGCGTTTTCCTGCTTTTTCCCCTGACAACGCGCTGACGTGGACGCTTTTTGTAAAAACTAGCCCATTCCAATAAATAATTTTTAACCTGGCCCATTTCGGTAAATTTAAAAAAAAAAAAAGACTTTTATTGGTAATTTACCCTTTTATATTACTCCATTTGTTATATAATTAATTATTTAAAAATATGTTTATTTATGAATTGTTTACTATTTGTGAACACGTACAATCACAAATAAATCATTAGTTTAAAGTTAAATTCTACTGTTAATCCTTTTATTTTACAAAAATTATACATTTAGTTTTTATACTCTAATTCAATTAATATTAATGTCCATCTACTCTATAAATCAAATTTTAAAATTAATCCCGACCAAAATATTAATAGTATTTAGTTAAATTTAATCACTTATATTATACACAGATTGTAAATTTAATTCATTTTAAATCTCAATTCTTTTCAAATTTCAAGTTTTTATTTATTACACAAACTAATCCATTAACAAGAATTTAAATAAAATTTTGAACATAACAACTTAATAAATAAATTTATTATTTGATAAGAACAAAAAATTTTAAAAATTGATAAATACAACTAAAAATACTGAACTAATGTACAAAATTAAATCCACAACCTTCACATTTAAATTTTAATTTAAACAAGGATAAACCAAATAATCAGTCGAATTATTCAGTTAGTGCATTTGAAGAACCTGTGTATCCCCAGCAATCCCATTGATAAATTTGGAACATTGTGCCTCAACAAAATAAACAGTGGAGCTAAATGCATAAAGATTTAAGACATTATTCTAGACAGAACACTTGAGAAAATCCTTGACGACCACCATCGGTACTAAAACCATCAAACAACATGCAGCATCACATGTTGCTGCCATATCCCAAGCTCAAAGCTACAACAAAACCAGATCATGAAGGCATGGCACAACCCTCCAGCCACTGTTTCTGCATTTCAAATACTTCACCAATACCACAGCTGCCACCACCAAGCGTATATTCAATCATCCAATGCCATTTCAACCACTCATCATTCCCAACTTATTTAGCAAATCAACTATGTACAAGCCATTAACTAGTTTTTAATTAGGGCAAAAGATGCACTCTAGGCGCTAGAACCCTTGTATTGCCTTTGGCACAAAGCATAACCCTCATGTAAGTGAATTGAGTTTTTGGAAGTCATGTGTCTGCATAATAAAGCTTAGGATCTACAGTCTCTAAAGTGCCGTCTAGTTTATCTATGAAACATGCAATTTCTTTATTAGTCAATATGCATTGTTTCTTTATGGTCCATGATGTTGAATGCTCAAATATTGGGTTTGAGATGGATCCATTTCTTACTATTAGAGGTATAAAAAATGAAAAATCAGAAAATTATGCCTATAGCCCTCCAAGAAGGCATGGCTAGGCGCACCAGGCGTGCACCTGATCAAATGGACCTAGCCTGGAAGTGTCTTGAGGCGTTTTTTGTTGGATAATACTAAGGCACATGGCGCACACCTTGACAACACTGGCAACATGACAAAAATTTCAAGCCCAAACCAAGCTAATTTGACAACATTAAGGCATAAAGACTTAATATAAGAGATACCCATGCATGCATATAAATAACAAGCTTGTTCCACCATGATGAGCAGACAGGAAACAAAATCAAGTCCACCATCAAGGGTTAACTACCAAACAAAAAAGGTAAATGTAAGAGCCGCACTCACCTGAAATTATCAACCTACCTTAGCAGCAAGCAATTTGGAGTTAATCCAGTTGCCTCTATAAAAGATCGACACAAATTCAATCAATGCGACAACTAGAAAGAAAGAACCCCCAGCTAACAGTAGACAAAGGAGGAAAAGGAGAAAAAAGGGGTATTGCCCAGACAAGTGAACAACCTACCTCTTAGTCTCCTGTTCAAGAACAATTCCGTCAATGCAACACAACTAGAACCCTTAGACCACATTCTTAGTGCATAAAATACTTGAAGCTGAGAGCCTCTCAGTATGGGCGCGAACGATTTCCGCCATAGTGATGCCTATCTGGCCCAGAACCACCATCTCTGTAACTATCCCTTCGCCTGTCGCCACCACCTCCGTAGCCACCTTTACCACCTCTGTCAAATTAAAAAAAAAAACAGAATTTATTTAGGAAAAGAACAAGTTTACTTAGTATAAACACAAGTGAGAAATTTTAGGCAATCTTTTTTGCAGTTTACTTCCACAGTGACAAACAAAAGGGGTGACCAAGTATTACCATAAGCAAACCATACACAAGATGAGCAGTAAAACATAGGCTGTTAATGATAACCAAAGGTGCTCATTTGAATATTTGGTTTCAAAAGGAAATGAAAGCAAGTAAAACCTTAAAAGCAGGAATCCTACATGACAATATAAAATATAGACAGAAAAAAAAGCTCTATAGGCATCATATGTTCATAAATAACATGGAAAAACAAAGCATCTAATTGCAATATAGATTAACTCAATCCAAAGAAAACCCCGATAGGACATCTCAATCATTTCGAGACAGGAAAAGGCATCTAAATGAAAAGGTTATAGTTAGGTAGTCAAAGGTAAAAATGATACCCATGATCATGTACTTTGAGCGCAGTCTTCTCTGCCATAGCCACGCCGATCGTATAGCCTCTCATGACATGATCTGATAGAAGATTCCACAAGGATAAGGTAAAACATTTAAGGCAACAAACTAAACTAAGAAGTTTGTGAGTACTTACTGTTAAAGAAACTGCCAGCAGAGTGGGCAGCCTGAGGATCTTCGTAAGACAAAACTGCATCGCCTTTCTGGTTTCCTTTATCATCTGTGTATATTTTAATATTCCATGGCCATTGATCTTTATAGCCACGCTTCTGCTTAATTCTTCCAACCTAAACAAGATGTGAATTGTTAGAAACACTAGTGAGGATAAAAAAATATTCATGCAAAATAGAAAAAGAAATTGTCAATAGAACCACGTACATAAAACACCCCTAAGTCCATGAAAACATGGAACTAGAGAACAAAATAAGTTTCAAAGAATAATTATCATAAACCAAAAATACCATATCTGAAAATAAAACAGAAACACCGGTACGAAGTATACGACATAATCCCCATTAGACAGCAAATGGATTTAAAGTATAAGATTCAGCCATTACTTGTCCAATGCCGCCAAAAAGGTCTCTTAATTCTTCAATAGTGACATCAGGTGGCAAATTTGTTATGTATATTCTTGAGTTGTCGCAAGAATCCCCACAGTTGCCGTCACACTGCTTGATCTTAGCCGGTGCTTCAACAGGAGGCCCACCATAAGCACCTCCCTGATTTCGAGGACCACCAGAACCATACCCACCAGGAGGTCCACCACGACCACCAGTCCTCACATCACTCAAACCCTCACCAGCATAACCACCCACAGGGCCACCATAAGATGGAGGGTATGATGTAGGTCCACCAGTATAGCTCGTAGGTGGAGGGACTGAGTCCATTCCATAATTTGCATTCCCACCATATGCAATAGGAGCAGGTGGATAATTCCCACCATAAGAATTGGGCGCTGGAGGAGGAACTTGACCATACCCACTATCTTCTCCCCCTTGACTACTTCCATAAGAACCACCTCTACTACCACTGCTTCTATTATCGTTATTTCCCCCTCTGCCTCCATCATAGTTGTTATTCCTCCCACTATCATAACCACCTCTACCCCCATCTCTACCTCCGCGATTACTACCATATCCCCCACCACCACCTCCTCTGCTATAACCACCACTAGTACTACCACTACCACGATCACCACCAGCACCCGCAGGAGATGGTGCACCGCATTTGTTACATTCAACTCTTCTTGCAAAATTCAAGTTCCCACAGCTACATAGACATATGCCAGTTTAAATAAACATAAATCTAACAACTAACAGTAGTATCAAAATATCAGCAAACCGAAACCTGAATATTTGACTAATGAACAATGCAAAATCCACAACGGAGAGGAAAACCTCCCCCCATAAGTAAATCAAAAGCAGTGGAAGATCGTTTACCTGGGGTTAGGGCAAAGCCAATCACCATCACGTCCGCTTCCACCACGACCACCACCTCTTCCGCCGCCACCTCTTCCAGCACGCTCTCCTCCTTGATAGCCTCCACCGCCTCCTGAAACATCAAGATCCCATTAATTAAACTAAGAACATAACAAGACCTTAAAGCGGATTGATCTCCAAAAAACCAATATCAAATCTGCGAGAAAACGAACAGTCAACAACGCTACCCCACAAATATAACAAAAAAATTAAGAACAAACAAAATTACCTCGATTTTGATAACCACCGCCATACCCTCCACCTCCACCTCCTCCTCTGCCGCCTCCACCACGACCCCCATGACCTCCACTTCCACCTCGTCCGCCACCACCACCGTAACCCCCGCCGCCGCCGCCATAGCCTCCAGATCCGCTATAACCACCAGCATATGAAGGCGGAGCAGCTTCGCCTCCGTCTTGACCGTACATCCTTTGATGATGTATCTAGGGCTTTTTTGTTTTGTTTGTGACTTTCGTTTTAGGGGACAGAGGAAAAAGAAAATTAAGAAATATTTAGGGTTCAATAAATTTATAAAATGTGTGATGTTTGAATATATAAAGGCCGTCCGTCTAAGAGACGATAGATTTTCTTTAAACCAATTGAGAGATTATTTGCCTTGCCCGCTTCTTTCTTTCTGTGCGGTGAATCGCATCGCATACAATTCTCCAACACGTGTCACTCATAAGGCCTACTTCCTCCAATTTTTGGTGACATTAAAAAATTATTTTAGGGTAAACTATAAAAATAATCACTTTTATTCATCTCAGTTTACATTTTAGTCACTTATATTTGAAATATTAAGTTTTAGTCACTTATATTATCGCTTTATTATGAAATGATCACTCTACCATTAAAACTCGTTACCTCCCTAAAGGCAGTCCTACGTGGCTATAACACCCTTATCCCCATCCCGTTACCGAAATAGGATTACAGAGTGTTACCAGTTATTACAGTACATTTGCACAAGTATAAATGCAATATTATCCATCTAAATATAACTTTAATGGGTCCACAGTACTTTACAAGTGTAATTAAACAAACCGGGATTCGATCAGAAGCTTAGGAAATTTTTTCGTGAAATTTTAAATTTTCTTCTTTTGAACAGTACCACACGCCCGTGTGACAAACCATGTGGACTTAAAATGAACATTGTATTTTAAAATTTATCAATCCTGCAAATTGTAGACAACAAGCATTTCAAAATTTCTTCATTCAATTAGTTCAAATATGATTAAACACACTTAATACTCATTAAACCATCATATCATAGTTTAACACGTATATTTAATAATGTCTTAAACTAAACCATTTCAAACACATTTTATGTACTATCCAAAACTTACTTTAAACACTTATCACGTATCATTATCAATTATCAAATTACTTATTTTACTATTACAATCATAATCCAATATGACATACTTAAAACATCATAGGTACATGCCATTATCAACAATTAACATGCTTTTCCTTATTGAGTTCAAGATCGGCCTGGGATGCTGATTCAACGATCTGACTTTAACTTAACCTACACACAGAAACAACCCGTACGCTGAGTATAAACTCAGTGGTATTTCTATAACCGATACTTAAATCAGTAGTAAATCATATATCAATGAACCTTGGGAATTCAATCTATTACTCTTAATAGTTCAATCATTTGTTTTTTTATTTATAATATTAAGATCTTGTTAATCACTTTCGATGAAATGTATTTAGTTTTAATGTTTATTCATTATCCGTCGATTTTCCATATTTATTCAGTGGCAACCAGTATTCAGTATCATTCAGACAGTCCAATATTCAGCAACAATTAGCTTTTCAGTACTTTTACTTACAATTCATTTGAATAATAATATTATTCACCTTTCATTCAATATTCTGTACTATTTCATTTCAATAACAATCAATATTATTTGGAAACGACCAACTGATTTTTATTGTTCAGTATCAGTTAGTCAACAGTAATAATCGGTTAATCAGTAACAATCATTTATTCAAATGATCGATCGTTTATTCAAGATCTGATCAATTATTCATGGCGATCAACTATTCAGTACATTTATTTACCCCTATTAACATGACTCGGACCTAGACGGATACATGGATCCAACCCACACATCGGGACAGATATGATGTTTCATCATCGGCGGAATACACCGTGAATGTGAATTAGCGTAATGATAAATGAGTGGTACACAGAGTACCTCATCGGAACAAATCTGGAACAGTAATGGTAACAGTAAGGTACGGAGTACCTCTTCGGAATGAATCTGGAACAGTCACAGTAGTCGACATATATAGTGTCTCATCGACACACAGTCTGAATATCCCTGAACACTTCCAATCTTATGGCATGTCAACTATATCCGACTAGCCTGATACAGTTAATAGGGATTTCAGTAAACTTTCAAATTTTCAGTTTCATTTCAATACACTTTTCCATATCAATCCGCATGCAATTCAATTTCAATACAATATACATTTTTTTTTTCAAATTTCCATTCAATATTCACATACTATTCACATATTCAACTCAATATCAGTAATCACTAATAATTCATGAATTTTTATTCAATTCAATACCATAATAATAATATTAATAATAATACTTACCATTCATATTAAATAATAAATTCAACAAATAATTATTAAATTTGGTTTATAAAAATACAAACCGTAGTTTCCAAGCTAACTCCCGTTGTCTTTGTCTTGTCCTCCCTTAACCGAGATTTTCCGAGACAACGTTAGCTACGGAAATTAAAATAATTATACCATTAACTTTCAGCACTCATTATAACAATTAATTGAATTTCTATTCAATTTCCAATTAGGTCCTACCTAATTCATTCACTTTACTAACTTAATTCATTCTCCATTTCTATTCATATTCCATCCAAACTCAAATTTAACTATTAAATTTTCAGCTTATCTCATTGATTTCGAAATTTCCTTAAATTAACCCCTACAACATAAAACTTATGAATTACTTTACAATTCAATCCTTATTTCATTTCTAACTTGAATTTCTATTAATTTAACTCTTAATTTATCATTTTATTTAACATAAACAATATCTAGAAATCTAGTAACTTTCAAAATCTTAACTAAATTTCATCAAAA
The DNA here is from genome assembly GCA_025698475.1 of Gossypium anomalum. Lineage (NCBI taxonomy): Eukaryota > Viridiplantae > Streptophyta > Magnoliopsida > Malvales > Malvaceae > Gossypium > Gossypium anomalum. The sequence goes on along the minus strand of CM046957.1, from coordinate 68,669,042 downwards.
TCTTGTTCCAAGGCTTTTAAAACATCAAAATTAAGTAAAAAGGGCTAAATTGACTTACCTATTAAACTTTCAAGCTTCAAAATCCCTATTTCCCATTTTTCCTTTACTTCCTTTCTTTTTCTCCTTCTTTCTCCCCTGTTTCGTTTCTTCTCTGTTTCTTTCTATTCTTTTTCTTTTTCTTTTACTTTGTTTTGTTTTATAATAATAATAATAATAATAATAATAATAATAATAATATACTTATATAATAAGTAAATATACATGTATTTTACAAATGTACATATACTAATATTACACATGTCACTATACATACCATACATTTGTCAACTTTTTATTTATTTTTCACATAAAAATATTATAATATAATTATTTAATTAATAAGCATGTTTTATAAATAATAAATATCTATTAATACTTAAATACAAGCATTACAAGTGTATGTATTTTTATTAATACACTTGTACCCAATCATTACCACACATTTGTCTTACTTTTATTTATTTATCATATAATATCAATTTAATAATAAATACATTAATATTTACTTTTTTTTTGAAATAAACTGACTGGATTTTATTGCCTAAATAACCTGAAGACAAAATTATAAAATAAAAAAGCCTAAAGAAAAACAAAAACAACCCTAATTCAATACATGAAACATAGAAAACTAAACATTTACTCCAGTCAATTTTGACAGCTGGTCTCACTTAAAAAAATTGCCATTTCAGATCCTTGTGCCAGTTTTAATTGGTAGACAGTTTCAAAATTTCTTCTAGTTTCTTCTACCATTTCTTTTCCAAATCCCAAGACTCTTTTCATCAGTCTGATTCTTCGTTCATTTTCACTTATACAGCTCACATCCTTCATCGCCATCATTTGTTAATCTCCGCGTCTGTAATCTCTTCATCTGCCGATCTTCGATCAATGTAAGCATTTTCTCCTGTTTTCAATCTTTTTAACGCCAAGTTATGTGCTCTTTCATTTGCAGATCTGCCGATATACTGAAAATTACTTTTGTGGAAGAACTTGCTTATCTCTTTGATATCTCGAATATAGGACCCAAGAACTGATTTATCCCTTTTTGCGCTTTTAGCTTTCTTTATCACTGTTAAGGAATCTCCTTCAATGTCAACAAATTTCAGTTCCAGATCTCTGCCCAAAATGACCGCTTGTCAGCATGTAATAGCTTCTGCTTCGAATCCTGAAGGTATATTCTCATGGATTGTAGATCTTATTGCTATCTCGTTTCCTTTATAATCACGGAAAATGATTCCTGAACATGATTTGTTTGTTTTGTGATCAACTGCTGCATCAAAATTAATTTTGTGGTAGCCTTTTTCTAGGGGTCTCCAGATGCTATTACTCGTTGTTGGGATAACCTGTGCTTGCTTGATGTCCTTTAGCTCCTGTAGATATTGTAGAGTAAATTTGGCTACCTCTTTTCCTGATTGCTTTTTCCTTTCGTGAACAGCATCACTAGCGAGAATAATCGAGGTAAACCAGTCTGTAAACTCTGCATGAGATATATTTTCTGGCCATGTAACGCTTAAGTGATTCCAACTCTCTTTTGTAACAGTACAGTTCCGAAAGGCGTGTTCTCTGTTCTCCAATCCTTCCGTACATCGGGGACAAGCAGCTTCATTCGTCAATCTTTTAATTCTTAGATCAGCTAGTGTAGGTAGATAGTTTGAGATGACTCTCCAGGCTGTAATAATTATTTTTGAAGGGAGGTCACTCATCCACATCTTTTTAAAGCATTTCCTCTCTTCCATTTGGTTGTAGCTATTAGTAAAATTACCGTGTAATAGTAGTTTGTAGCCACTCCTCACTGTATACTCGCCTGTATGTTCGCCTCTCCATGCCAGAAAGTCCTCGTGTGTGGTACTTGCAAGTGGAATTTGGAAGATTTTTTTTGCATCTTCTTCAGAAAAGGTGCTTTTAATCAACTCTGCCTTCCATGAGCTAGTGTTGCTGTCAATCAAATTAGCTACCATCACCAGATTTTGCCCTCTAACTCGGTGATTTATATGCAGACTGTCGGCATTTGGAACCCACACATCAGCTTCAATTCTAATGTTATGCCCGTTACCAACCCTCCAAACTAATCCTGATTTTAAAAGCTCTTTTGCTGCCCAAATACTTTTCCAGGTATATGACGGTAAGTTTCCTAGCTCTGAATTTAAAAAATCAGAATTTGGGGAACATTTTGCTTTTAAAGTTTGTCCTAAAAGAGATTTTGGGTTTTCAATTAATCTCCATCCTTGCTTAGCAAGGAGTGCCAAATTGAATTTAGCAAAATTACGAAATCCCAGACCACCGAACTCCTTCAATTTGCAAAGATTGCTCCATGCACACCAATGTACTCCCCTCTTTTCTTGGCCCTTTTGCCACCAAAATTTGGCTATAATTTGTTCCATATCCTCACAAATTGATTTTGGTAATAGGAAACACCCCATTGTATATGCTTGAATAGCTTGCAAAACGGCTTTAATTCCTCCCTGAGATAAAAACCGTGTACTCCAACTATCGATTTTCATTTTTATGTGATCTTTGAGATGTTGAAATGCAGAACTTTTTTTTCTCCCGATCATATTCGACAAACCCAGGTATTTTTCACAATTATTTGACCATTCAACCCTTAACCTGTTTGAAATAGATAGCTGACTTATATCTGAGGTATTGTTGCTAAAGAAAACCGTTGACTTTCTGTAATTGATGCATTGCCCTGAACAGATTTCATATTCTTTGATGACCTTTTCAAAAGCTTCTGCTCCTTTTCCAGTTGCTTCCCCAAATAAAACCCAATCATCCGCGAAGAGGAGGTGAGTGATCTGTGGGCTTCTCCTACTTGCCTTAATTCCCCATAAAACTCCTTCCTCTTTTGCAAGTCTAAGTAGTGTAGATAGCCCTTCACTGCAAATGAGGAACAACAATGGACTCAATGGATCCCCTTGACGCAAGCCTCACGTTGGGATAAAGACTTTTCCTGGTATTCCATTTAACACCACAGAATATGAGACGGTACTGATGCACTTCTTGATGAGCTGTATCCAAGAATCAGCGAACCCCATTCTGGCCATCATTTGATTCAAAAAATCCCATGCCACCAGATCATATGTTTTACTCATATCAATCTTGAGCGCCATTAAACCTTTTTTTCCTGTTATTTTGTTCCGCATAGAATGAAGAATTTCATAGGTGAGAAGGACATTGTTAGTAATTAACCTTCCTGGGATAAAAGCACTTTGCGCTTGTTCGATGCAGTGTTCCAGTACTTTTTGGAATCTGTTGGCTATAGATTTTGAAATTATCTTGTATACAACTGAACAGAGACTAATTGGTCTAAATTCTGATGGTTTTTTCGGGTGAGAGTTCTTGGGTATTAAGACTATATTCGTGTGATTTTGACAGTCAAAAGATTTTCCTTTATTGAGAACATCTAAACAAAATTCACTAACTTCACACAGCACGATATGCTAGTATTTTTGAAAGAAAATGGCTGGAAATCCATTTGGTCCAAGGGCTTTTGTCGCCCCAATACTATTCAATGCCTCATTTATTTCCTCTTCTTTATAGCTTTCTTTCAACATCTGATTCATGCTTTCAGTAATACTTCGTTTGACACCTGAAATGAGGTGATTTATTTCTCCAACTCCACTTGTTTCAAATAGCTTCGCGAAGTATTCTCTTATAATCTCTTCTATTTCTTCGCCTTCAGTTTTTAGAGTACCTTCCTTGTCTTCTACCTCTTGGATTTTGTTTATTCCCCGTCTTTTTGATACTTGGCTATGAAAGAAAGTTGTATTTTTATCCCCTTGCCGCAGCCAATTTGTTCTTGCTCTTTGTTCCCAATACATTTCCTCCTTTTCTATATCCCAATTTAATTCTAGTTTCACATCAATCATCTCTGTTATGATCTCGTCGTCCCGATCCATTTCTTCAAGTTCCGTCAGTCTTTCTCTAAGAAATATTGACCTCTTGATATGTTATCTTTTTACATTAATATTTACTTAAATAATAAGCAAATACATACATGTATTACAAATGTGTGTATTATATTTGTTACACTTGTATTTTATTTTTGCCATACACTTGGCACTCTTTTTGGCTTATTTACTTATTTAGTCCTTTCAATTTTCTTTATTCTATAATTAAACTTTCACACTTCATTCAATTTAATCATTTTATCCAATTATCCTTAATTTAAGCTAATTCACTTAATTAAACTCTAATTAACCACTCGATTAACTTCGTAAATATTTTTAATAAATATTTACGAATCTATTTGTCAGAAACGGAGACCCGAAAATATACTTTTTCAGTAACGGTAAAATTCGGGTCATTACAGTGGCAATCCAAATGGGTTTTAAATGCCAACTTGAATGTCCAATTGCTATGACGAAAATAGGTTTTTAATTAAATAAATTTAATTTGGACTGCCACATAAGACCGTCATTAGGGAGGTAACGGAGCTTAACGGTAAAGTGATCACTTTGCAACAAAATAATAACGTAAGTGACTAAAACGTAACATTTCAAACATAAGAGACTAAAATATAATCTAGGGCAAACAAAAGTGACTATTTTTATAACTCTTCATTTTATTATAAACAATCAATCGAGCAACACGAAAAAAAAAAATAAGATTGAAATTAATCCAAAACCTTCCGAGTAAAGAAACTATGTATAAAATCAAAATAGAGCTCTCTTAACCACCACCAACAACCTCCTCAAGATAGAACGATTATAAAAGTTTTCATAATTAGACAAGTAGCGATCAAAGCTAAAAGTTATGTCATTTTGTACGCATAGTCATCTATTGACAGTGCTTAGATACACTTATTGGATAAAAAAATAAGTATAATCATGTCCCTTTCAATCACAATCAAATAGGAAAATATTAAAATCCAAACTTGCCACAGAGGTAGTGTTGTCTCCTACCTCTACACAGAGCCTGTAATGTGGGTAGGTATAGTCTCTTGCCCTAAACACAAAGACTAACATCATAAACTTCAAATCTAACTGACTACCATCAACTTCCACGAGAACATGCCAATCCTCCAAATTCTTCGACCAAGGTCCTATTCTAACAAATGATTGAAGCTACCACGAATTCAGTTCTTTGTAACATTTGAGGAATCACCCACCTTCCCAATAACTTCCTTCTTTGCATTGATGCAGCTCATCGATAGTTTCATCAATCTCAATCCATCATCATTACATAGAAAATTCAGGTTATGTTTCTATAGTTTTACCTCTTTGTGAGTTTTTCATCCGATTTATTATTTGTGAACTTAGATTTATACACTTTCTAACTTTCTTTCTCTTTCCTTTTTTTCTTGAATAGTTATATTTAAGATGATCTTTCATCTTTCACTTCAAAAGCTTTTAAAGTAATGGGCTTATAAAACATTCTAATTGAGGACTTAAAGTGTGAATATCATACAAATTAAGTTCTTTCCTCATCCAATTCTGGCGTTAAATGCTAACTTGCATATGACATGGAATATATTTAAAACACGTTGATCAAAATTCAAACACAAATGTAAACATTGTATGAACAGATTAAATATTATGTATTAAAAAAAACTTAATTAGATTTTTATCTTTTAACTTTATGCATTCTTCTATTTTTTACGACATCATATCCAAACTATTATAGGTACACACAACTTTAAAATTTTATATTGCATTCTAAATATGCTCCGCGTTATATTCAAAATAATATTCAAAAGGCTTAATTCACAAATTGGTACCTAAATTATGCTCATTTTCCCATATTGGTATCTAAGGGGATTTTTTTTATCAGAAGTAGTACCTGAACTACTTTTTTTTCCCAAGTTTTTACCTCCATTAGTTAAACAGATAGTCAAACCTTAAGTCTATTTAAAATAAGGCTTAACCCATAAATTGGTACTTAAACAATGTCATTTCCCCCCATTTTAGTACCTAAACATTTTTTTTCACAAGTTGATACGTCTATTGTTAGTCAAACTGTTAAGTCTATTTTTTAAAAATAATTAATTAAAAATTTCTATCTGGCAAAAAAAGACAAAATATTATTTTCTCTGTATATATATAAGTTATTAAAAATCATAAGATAAATAAAAAGAAAATTTTAAAAATCAAGACAATTAGTTCAACTAGTTCAACCAGTTTTTTAGTTCGGTCCAACCAATTAATTTGATCTAGTTTTGAAAACATTGATTTTAATCAATGAAAGAACTTTGTTGATCCCATCAGGTCAAGCAAGTAGGTGATAAAAGTTTAAAACAAAATTAATCGCTTTCGATCTCTAGTAAGCCAATTTCGAACATTACTGGCATAGCCAGACATTCAAAGGAATAAGAAAGAAAAAATAGAAAAAAAATAAAGAGATAAATAATGTAAAATAAAATAAAATAATTATTTTTTTAAAAGGTTATATGACATGATAATCTATTATTAGCTGTAATTTTTTTAACAGATATAATGTTTTAGTGTAAAATGGGCAAGGAAAGAATAGTTTAGGTATCACTTATGACCAAAAAAAATTTAAATACCAACTTGGAAAAAAAATATTGCTTAAGTACTAATTTTTGGATTAAAACTTTTTCATAATAAACTCAATGGTTTGATTAATTGATTAACAAAATTACCAATTTAGTTAACAAAGTAATTGATTCAATAATGATACACTCAATTAAAATGTTTTAATTGGGGATTAATTTAAAATCAGTCCATAGCTTATGACCATTAAGTACAATTAATTCAAATTACTATGAAGATTTTAACTTGCAATTTGATAATAAATTTAAATTTTGTGTAATTATACAAGCGAAACATTGACTATAATTAAAATGTACACATAATATTTTGATTTTAATTTAATTATGCATATTTTAATAAATAAATGTATTTATTTTATTTTTATGTTGAATAAATATAATTATTTGTAATTTATTTTTAAATAATTGAGTAAAATCAAATTTTAATGCATAAAATTCAAGAAATCTCATATGCAATTCTTAAATTCTATCACTTCTATGTACTAGAATGTACTTTTTTAGAAAATTCTTACATGTGTAATAATATTTAAACAAGTCATTAATCTAATGATGAATATAATAGTTTTATTTATTATATTGATTAAAATAGGGATAATATATTTTTTGACACCCAAACTTAGTAATTAGGTTCACTTTAGTATTTGTACTTTTTTTTTATCACTTTGGTACTTGAACTTGGCAACTAAATCTATTTTTGATCCCTAAACTTGGATTCTGTCAAGATCTAACGACGTGATTGGTGTTACTAGAACAAGTCCAGATCGGCCGGTCAAACCGATTGGATCAGGAACCGATCGATATAACAAAGTGAACAAAAGGATTAAACCGATTGAACCCAAAATTGCTTGGAAATGGTAAAAAAATGAAAGCTGGAACAAAAATATGCAGTTGGACAAGTTGAATCGGTTTAATAAAATTTTTAAAGATTGTTTCATAGAATTATTTAATTATTATTGATCTAGCAGCTGAATTAATCAAAGCGGTTGAATTAGAAACTGATGGTCTAACTGGTTTAATCAATTATTAAAATACTAGACGCAATATTATAAAATTGTATCAAGTGATCACTTGAAAATTTATATAAACTTTTAAAAGTTCAAGTGATGACGTGGTATAATATCATAATGTCTCATCAAACTTATATATTTTCAAGTTTAGGGTCCAAAATAGGCCTAGTTGTAAACTTTAAGTGCCAAAATGAACCTAATTACCAAGTTTAGGGACTAATTATGACTTTAAAATAGTCTTAGCAAATCATTTTAAATTTTTTTGAATAAAATATCATTATTAATAGTAACCAGGAAAAACAATATTACAAAGACATGGCAGATTTTTAGTTTACCCTTTTTTTTTTAACATGTTTAAAAGGTCAGATTGTAAAAAGCTTATATTGTCAAGGGACTTTTAATGCAATTTACCTAGAAAACATTAAAAAAAACAACATGATGCAAATAGAGATAAGGATGACGTGTCCTTACTTGTGGCGTAAGCATATGACACTTGTGTATTTTAGCTACCTTTTAATAGTCTAGTAGTTGGGGTGTCTGCTAGTATTTTCATTATATTTTGTAGGAAAAAGAAGTCCAAATATTTGTAAGTTCTCCCCTTCTTGAATGGCAGCTTATCGACGATGGGTTTCAGTTCTCTGTTGCCTCTCCTTGCTGGGCTCATTTGCTTCAGCTTCCACAATTAGCCTTCCTTCTGATTCTCGTAAAGTCTCCTTGACTTTGTATTACGAATCCCTTTGCCCATACAGTGCCAATTTCATTGTCAATTACCTGCCCAAGCTCTTCAATGAGGATCTCATTTCCATCGTCGATCTCCGCCTCGTTCCTTGGGGAAACGCTAAGCTCAAAGGCAATGACACCTTTGATTGCCAGGTCTTCCTTATTGTGTTCCACTCCGTTTCAATTTAAACAAGCTTTTTTAAAAAAAAAAAAATTCAATTGGGATTTTATTCAATTATTGAAAAGGCAATGATATATTTGTTTATTTTTTGTTGCAGCATGGCCCTACTGAATGCTTGTTGAACACTGTGGAAGCTTGTGCAATTGATGCCTGGCCTAAACTGGTAGATTTTTTATATTTTCTCCATGTTTTAGTAGTTGATTTTGTCTCTTAAGTTTAAAACTCTTTTCGGGTTGATTACAGATACATCCCAAACTATCATGTAAATTTTAAATTAGTCCCGAACTTTGAACTCCAAAATGTTGTAATTGAGTCCTTATATGAGTATGTATCGATAAGGTGTCAGCCTGGCGACATAGGTTAAATGTTAGCTCGGATGAACAAAAGAAATATATATGTTTAAAATTTGATCCCTGTGTTTTAGAAATGCCCATATTAGAACCGAGGTGATATTTAATGTCTAAGGATCTGTATTTAAACTATTTTGAAGTTTAGGACCAATTTAGAACTTGAGCCATAGTTTAAGGACGTCTAGTGCAATGATTTTTTTATGACAGAACATATCATGACTGGTATCTATGTTCCAACCTTATAAATATACAACATGGGTTATGTTAACTTCAAGCTTTTACGATGCAGAATGACCATTTCCCATTTATATATTGCGTTGAGAATTTGGAATTGGAGCGGAAGCCCCTTGAATGGGAATCTTGCTTTAAGAAATTGGGATTGGAATCCAAGCCTGTTAATGATTGTTATAACAGTGGACGGGGGCAAAAAGTTAGTACTCTCTGCGCTACAATTTGACTATGTTCATTCATGTGATGCAATATGGATTATATTTGTTAGTCTTCTCCATAGAATGTTCTATCTAGAATATGTTTATTTTCACTTTTGTTTTTACTAAACAATTGAATATCCTGGTGCATAAATTAGTACAGATTCGAAGAACCTGAGATGTTTGCACTTAGTATCCCTTAAAGAAGTTTAATATGTAACCTCAACTTTGACTTGTAATCTTATGATACACTTGATTTGAGATTTATGGTGCACGAGAAAAGTGCTTCATTAATTCTGTACCCTTAATAATAGACATCCTCTATTCTTTTGTTCTCCAAATGATTTTAGCGAAGGGTATATGACATGTTATCGTGTTTAGTAGCCCTTAAAAAAGTTTAACTTGTAACCACAACTTTGACTTGTAATTTTATGATACTCTTGATTTGAGATTTGTGGTGCACGAGGAAAGTGTTTCATCATGATATCAGTAGTTCAGTACCAATAAGATATACATCTTCAGTTCTTTTGTTCTCCAAGACTTCAACTGGTTCTAGCGTAGGGAATATAACATGCTGTAGTAGTATTTCTTACTTTGATTTGACGCACCTGAAAGGAAACTTTTATGTAAAGAAAAGTGCTTCTACTTTAGCGATTCCTATGTCAACTCTGCTAAAGTGCTGATTGTTATGTGATTTTGTGAAATCACTATTGGAACTGAAAAATCAGAAAGCCATAAATGGAGCTTCACCTGCTCGACCGAGTGAGAGTAGAATGAGGGGAAAAAGGAAGAAGAAGAAGAAGCAGCAGTAGCACTGCTCGGCTTTATAATTATTTTCATTACTTATAAATTGCTTTAATGTAACTTCTGTGAATAGGGTAAGTGTATAACTTCACAAGCACCTGTTATTTGTTGTGTACAAAACAATCACTGATAGAACTGGACATTTAGTGTTGTGTTCTTAGAAGATCATTCTAAGTTTTGGAGATTTACATGCCTGTCAGCTTCTGTGATTTTTGTTGTTTAGTTATCCTTCATTGGTATTTGAAATACTGTCCTTGCATAGGTTGTTTATATTCCTTAGGGACAATAGATCATGATTTTAGGTCATTATGTCATTTTGATCCTTTCCTGCATGCTTAATTGAGTGGCTTAATAAGGAATTGCTATCTTTATGCAGCTTGATCTACAATATGCAGCGGAAACAAGTGCCCTTGAACCACCTCATACATATGTACCTTGGGTTGTTGTGGATGGGCAACCACTTTACGAGGTTTGTTTCCTTGACTATCAAATTGATTGATTATCCTATTTACTTGTTCATTACTCAAATGTGTGATTTTGATCAACATCGTTATTGATGGTTTTCATGATAAAAAAGGATGTTATATCTGTGATCACATTACAGGACTATGAAAACTATATAAGCTATGTGTGCAAGGCTTATAAAGGTGCTAATATGCCCAAGGCTTGTAGTGGACTGACCTTCAATCAAATCTACAATAGAAAAACTATCCATCCAGTTTGCTATAAGGAGATACCACCATCAACATTGTCATCAAGAACCATATCAACTGTTATGTCATGGATACAGAAGATAGTAACTTCTATGTAATTGTTTCAGTTTTAAGGATGCATTTCAAACCTTGTTAATATAATTATATATCTATGTATTGACGGTTAACTGTTAAGCACCATGCTGAAGTTTATGTAAGTTGTGCCCAACTGCTTTTGCTAGTGTTTGAATCAGAATGTGGCCTTCGATAAATTGCATATATAATGAAAAATCTTTATGAAAATTATGTTTCTTCTGCTGCTGGAAGATAAATTTCAAAGATCAAGCTGCTTCTCATCACTGGTAGGCATTATATGTATTTTATTTTCAGTTTTTTTATGGAGAGAAGTCCATGGTAAAATAATTTGCTTAGGTGAATTTCTGGGATCAGTTCTTTAGATGTTGGAGTTATTCGCCGAATATTTGCATGGATGGCAATAGACCAAGGGATGGTTACATTAACATACACGGTAAAATAAATAACATCTTTGTCTGATACACACACATATAGCGAGAGAGAGATCAAATTACAAAGCATAGGAGGAGCATAACATAGAGAAAATCACTTGGTCCGAGCATCCACAAACTCCACTTGACCTGCCATTAACTTATTCATCATGTGTGATTGAGGTCTCCAAGTCATTGCTGACATAAAGCTGAGGGACGTGAGCAATCTTAGGCCACTCTTCACCAGTTTGTTTCTTGCATCTTTTGCCTAATTTTGGACACCCTGTGATGCCCACTTGTTTGAGTGCAGCAAGCTGTTGCATCCCTTGAGGTAGAGACAACAGCTTCGGGCAATCTACAATCCCGAGTGTTTGAAGCGACACGAGATATCGGAACCACCTTGGTAATGTTGAGAGATTCTCTAACCCGATGATGTACAACTGCTGCAGAGTCTTGGCGGATCCTAGAAGGATCCATTGCGGAAGTGACACCACTTTCGGCAATCCTCGAATAAACAATTTCTGAAGGCTTCCGGCTTGTTCCCCTCCAAGTTCCAGCCCCATACAGAGATCAAGCTTCTCACAATCACTGATGACCAAAATCTGTAAAGCAGTCAGGTATTTCAAACCTGGTGGCAACGAAACCAAGTTTTTGCATTCATCAATGACCAATATCCGAAGGGCTCTTAGTCTTTGCATGTCTTCAAACAAATATTTTAGGTTCCCACATGCATAAAATCTCAAAAACCTAAGAGAACTTAGGCACCCTATTCCACTCTCTTGTAAATTCGCCTGTTTTGTAGTTATACATAGTGTTCTAAGGCTAATCAGGTACCTTATATCTTTGGGCAATGCTTCGATTCCCCTGCATCCGCCAAGAAGAAGTGTTTGCAAGCTCTGCAAATTGCAAATGGAATTTGGAAGCCTTTCTATGTTGCCATTGCCATATATGCTCAAATATCTCAAGTGCTTTAAATAACCTATGCTGTTCGGCAATTGCTCGAAACTGCTGTCGACCAAATGCAGCACCCTCAGATGTTTGGACCTTGAGATGTAATCTGCAATAAGTGATTCGCTACTGGCCTTCTGTTCTTCATTTGACGAGATAATAAGTGACTGCAGACGGTCCAAGTTATTTGGCAACGTGGAAGCACCTTGTCCTGGCGCATCTAACCACAAATGTCGAACATTGCCGGTCGAACAATGGTTGAATGAATTCACCTCATTTTGTACCACCGATAATGCAAGATCATGTACTAGATCATGCATCTTGAAGGTGGAATAGAAGACCCCTTCTTCAACTTGTTGGAAGAACGATCTTGACCATAACTCATGTATGTACCGGTTCCCAATATCTTCCGGCTCTTCATTTTCGTTGGAAGATTGCAGAAACCCATTCGCCATCCACAACAAGGTCAACTGATCATAACTTAGTTTCAGAGCAGGCAAAATATCATTTTCCTTCTGTTCTAGCTTCCATATCTCACTATCTCTTACAAGCTCCCAATCATATTCCACCCTAGTTGAACAAAGCAAACTACCTAATGTCTTCACAGCCAAAGCAACCCCTTTGCATTTTCTGACAATTCCTTCCCCAATTCTTACAAGATTCTTGTGTTGCACCTCTTCACCCTCTTTGAAAGCAAGCCTAAGAAACAAAGACAATGAATTCTCATAAGGGAGATGCTCTAAATCATACTGTGGAACTGTGCTTGTGATTGCAGCCACTTTGTGGCTACGAGTGGTGCAGATTATTTTGCACCCCTGGCCTCCGATGGCTAACAAATCCTTTAGCTCGATCCATTTTCTCTTGTCCTCGTTCCATACATCGTCCAACACGATCAAAAACCTTTTAGCCTTCAAACCGTCTCGTAAAACCTTATGCAATTCCTCCTTGTTCATGTCCTTGCACATCGTAGTACCAGTTGCGGATTTAATGATCTTTATCATCAGTTGCTTGACATCAAAATCCTCTGTAACACACACCCAAATTCTCAACCAGAAATGAGCTTTCACTCTTTCATCATTAAACACTAGTTGAGCTAGAGCGGTTTTTCCGATACCGCCGATTCCAACTATTGCAAGGACGGGGATATCGTCCCCTTCGCCATCCCCATCAGTTGGATTCATTTAGAACGCCACCATGTTTTCTTTATCTTCATCGCGACCGATCACATCGGACGTCTTCACGAACGAGTAGGTTTCCCTCTGGCCATGGATGATGTTCCTAACACGATGATGTCTCTCGAGGAGATGAAACCTGGATTTATTGCTTTCGATCTCGTCCAACATGTCCTTCACCTTTTTGATCTTTCGTCCCATACAAAGACGAAAGGTCAACGAGTTCGAGCCGGACAAGAAACGGCTTACCTTTCTCCTACTGCTCCCACGTTCCATGACTTGCCGCCTCAGTGCTTTGATCTCAAACTCGTCCAACAAGTCTTCTACTCGGTAACACCCGTCTTTGAACTTCTGTAGCCAAAGGGTTATCTCCCTGTTATGGTTCTGCTGATCTTCCGCATCCACCAGCACAGCTTTGATAGCCATTAACACGTCCCTGAGCTTTTCGAATTCATCTTGGACGTCCCAAAAACAGCCAATTTGTTGGAAAGCAGCACTGCTCAGTTTCGCCAATACATTCGCCGCTACTTCAGCTGCAAAAGCCTCGGCCATGGTTGAGTTGATGGAAAAACAAAGGAGGGTTATAGCAAATAGCTCTCACTGAAATCCAAAGCTTGATTGTTTGGTCTACAACGACTGCTAATGCGTTTACAACAAAAATCCTCTGCCTTAAGTAGACCTATGCATGTTGTAGTTTTTCCTGTGCCCCACAAATGGTATCACATGGTCATCCATCATTGTAATACTAAAAATAGGTTAATATATCTTTTGGTATTTGACTTTCTTCAATATTAAATTTGGCAGCCCTGCCAAAGGGGCCTACTGAGAATGTGTTAACATGTATGTTCTCGTAAAAAAGGTTTAATTCACTATTTAGCCCTTGAAGTGTATTTATTTTCTCATTTTGGTACCTAAATTTTTTTTACTTAAAAACATTTATTAAAATTAAAATTAAATTATGTAAATAAAAATTATATATATTTTATTTCTCTCTCCCCCTCCTCATCGTCTTCAAAAATCAAATGCTCTGTTTTCTCTTATCTGCAATTTTGCATATTAAATGCTATGCCATAATCATTGAAGATGTATAATATGTTGATTAAACAGAAACAATGCATATTTTAGTTGGGTTCTGAATATCATTATCCACAAATTCTTCCCATATCTCAGAGCTGCAACTATATGATTCACACCAGTAAGGACTTCAACCATCTCATCATAACTGTAGCTTCTTTGGCTCCCTAAGAATAATTTGGGTTTATATTTATTGTAAGCAACTGCAAAGGCAACATTTTGAATTGAAACTGCAGCACTAACAGGATTTAGTTGAGCATAGGGATGAAACAGAGACAAGGTCCAATCTGTTCATCCCTTATTCTCACCATAAAGCATCTCCCATAAATGCTATCAAAACTGAAATTTTTGCTTGGGGTTTGTCAAGTATCAAAACCATAGAATCTTTTAAAAGTAAATATTTTCATTCAGGTCTATTTACACAAGAATATTTGAAATCCATAAACATTGGTAAGTTTTTCTTTAGGGGGCTTTGTTATCAAGGGCTGATGCATTCAAGCTCCATTTGCAAGAGAAAGGTGCTGGTTGTTGGATCGAAATTGAAGAACATTGAAGAAGATGAAGAAGAAAACATTTTTATAATATATAACCCTTTTTTTTTTAAAAAAAAGCAAAATATAACCACGTGTGACTTTTCAATTGTTGAAATTTTTTTTCTAACGTCCCTTAAAATATAGATTAAAAACTATAACAAATAAATATTTAAGTACCAAATTGAGTCAAAACAAAGTTTAGGTATTAAAATGAGAAAATATGTATATTTTAAGGGTCAAATTATGAATTAAGCCTAAAAAGATATAGGTACTTAAGTGGGCAAAAATACTCAGTGACGGACGAAATTAAATATTGAAGTCAAACTCAGGTGCTCAATTGTAAAAAAAACTCAAGTACTAATTTGAATATCAACACCAAATTTAAGTACCAAACAATATATTAACCCTATTAAATATGATAAGTGCAAAGGGAACAAAAAATGATTTAATCATGATCTAGCCCTGGAACTGTATCAATTTTTTCATTCTGGTATTTGAACTTTTTTTTATCATGTTTTAGTATTAGAGGGAAATTTATAGAAATAAAATAATAATTTATTACCCAAATAATATAAACCCACTTTTGTTTACACATGATATTTTTTGAACGATAAAAAAGTTTTGAGTTTCCCAATTCCCAAAATTTTCATATTACAAAAAAGGTAAAATTTTAAAAATTTTAAACTTTAAAAATAAAATAAAAATATGAAACATAAACACTCTTCAAATTTTAGAAATAAAAAATAAAAAGATTTTTAAAAAAATAAAAAAATTCTAAAATTCAATGTTATTTGAATTGGACTAGACTAATTAGACTAAATATTAGCTAGGATGCTGATCTGGTAAGAGATAAAAAATTGATTGACTTGTCGATTTCTGGTCAAACTAGTCTAGTTTGATTTTTATAACATTGAATTTAGGAAATTTTTATATATTTAAAATATTTTTTAAAAAGTATTTCTTTAAAGATTTTTTTCATATTTTTTATTTTTTTAAAAATATAATTTTAAACTTTTATGTTTTTAAAAAATAAAAAAAATTAAGTACTTTTAAAGGGTATGGACTAAATTAACAAAAAAATATTGTAAATGTTTAGGGCCAAAAAAGTATAAATATTAAAACTGGTTAACCCTTGAGCTGATACGGGTTGATTGACTCGGGTTAAAAAACCATTTGAACTTACAGTTGAATCGATTTTTATAATTCTTTTTGTAATTTATTTAGTTTAAACTGGTCATGCCAATAGTTTTGGAAATCAATTAGTTAGACTAGTTTGAAATTGGTTCAATTACTAGTTCAATCAATTTTTTAACTCAGCTTGATACTCAGATCGATTTCTTGTCCAACTAGTATGGTCTGATATAAATAACATGGAATTTTAATTTTAAAAAGTTTTTATTATTTAAAAAAAATCTTTTTTTATTATGGAAACATTTTTGGGTTTCCCAATGTCCAAATCGACACAATTTGGGAAACCCAAATATTTTTAAAATAAAAAATAGTTGTATATTATTTGAGTAATAAATTATTATTTCACTAAATTTCCTTAGAGCTATCATTTTCCTTCAGATCCCAAAAGACAGATGAAGAGTGGGAGACAGATTAAGATGAAGTCAACGATGAGGCATGATACAAATACCCACCCGCCGTTCTTTTTTTTTTTTTTTAATTTGTCGCCAATTTCTATCGAAGCATCATTTAAGAAAATTAATTTTTTATCTTTAATATTGTATGATATTTAACAAATTTCGTATTTTTTTTATGTTGTTTGACGATGTGGCGGCTTTACTTAGAAAACATGTAATTTCTTTTATCTAAACCGAATTTCTCATAGTTGAGTGACTTTTTAGATTGACACACTGGCATCACCAAATTTTGTTATAAAAATATATAATTCTTATATATTATCTAACACATATCCCATTTTAGTAATTAATTATTTTATTTATTATCTAAGTATAAAACCCATGTTTTTGGGTTCTTACTTTTAGGGCGGCTTTGGGGACTCCCAGATTACTCAATAGATCTTATAGCGAATATTTTTAAAACATTACTATAACTTATGTTTTGCCTTCCTTATATCCTTCAAGCAATTTGTATTTAAAAAAAAATTATGTTGATTGAGTTTTAATTCAATTAGTATGGATATTATTATCAATATAGGAGGACGTGAGTTCAAGTGTACTGAAGCGTATTATCCTTTTATTTATGGGTTGGGGAGGGACTATAGATAGTTCTAGACATTATATAAAAAGTGAACAGATTTATTTAAAAAAAAATCTATTGCAATTCGCTTTTCAAAAAAAAAAAAAATTTCATAGGTACAATTAGATTTTTTATTATATGTAAATATATTCACATAAATAATGGTGTTAATGTATTTTAAGCTCCTAGTTCGAATTAGGATCAATTCGTTTAAAGTTTTAAGCTTCTTGTTTTCATCATTTTGGTTTTTCAAAACATCGCATATTTTCATTTTTATTTTCTAAAATTTATTTTTAATATTTTTATTTTCTAAAATTTATTTTTAATATTTTCAATCAAACATGTTTTTTTCTAATGTTTTCCATTTTCTAAAAAAATGAAAACGAAAATAAACTTTTTTTTAACCAAACGAAGCCTTAGTTTTTCTTTTTGGTCCTTATAAGATTTTATTTTTCTATATTCTTTTAGTCTGTAGAAATTCTGAATTCCATCATTCCACTTAAAAAAAAAAAATGAATCATTCTACTTTAATTTAGTTCTCGTACTTGATGAAAATCAAAAGGTTAGTCAAATTTGATTTGATACCATTAATCATTGACCTAGAAATCAATAGTTTAATAATTTATATACATGAAATTAACAAAAATTAATAGTGCAACAATATATATTTATATGTAAATTACTAAAAATCAACGGTTTAAGTTCATATATTTACTAACAATTGGATCAACTTTCCAATTCTCATATACCAAGTAGTTTATGTTCTGTTTCGGTCAAAATTTCGGTGCATTTCAGCCTGTTTCAATCAATATCAGTGCGTCCCAACCTGTACAAAATTTTGATATTTTGAACTAGTTTTTAAAATTTTATTTTAACCATTTTAATTTGCTATAATTATATTTAAAATTAAAAATTATTAAATTAGATTAATTAACCTCAATAATAATTTTAAAATTTATATTTACATATAAATGTATTTATATTTAGGTAATTGAGATATATTTGTTTGCATATATATAATAGAATATATTTTATTGTCAAAATAATATATGAAAAATATTAATAAATTTGAAACAGTACACCAAAACATGTCGGTACTAATATGTATCAATACCAAAGGAAAAACGATACGCGTACCAATACGACATTAACTATCTTAATATAAAAACATAATTTTAAAAAATCAAAATAAAAAAATTAATGTCTTAATTTTCGTAATGAAATTCAAAATTAAATAATAAAATTTACAAAAATCATATGCCCTACTTAGCTGCATATTACCCTATTCATGAAACAAAAATATTCTGTCCTTCAGTTGGTGCCCTTGAGCCACGTGCCATTCCCGATGTCTAAAAGGAAAAAAGGGATAATTTAACATTTAGTCTTTGAATTTGATAATTTTTCTACATTGGTTGTTGAATTTTTTGTCCATGTTAATCTCCGAATTTATCAATTTTTTCCTATTTGATCTTTAAACTTGGATTCCGTTAAAGTATGATGGCATGACATTTTGAAATTATACCACATTACCAATTGAAAATTTTAAATATATATAATTTCTTTATTTTTTATAATATTTTAGATATTATATATTTTAAATTTTCAAGTATGACGTACAGTGGCGAAGTGAGGGGGGCTAGCAATGGCCCCCCGACTCCCCTAAAATGAATATTTTTTCATTTAGACCTCTTTATAATTTAAAAATTTTTAAACTAGTAATGATGAAATTACACTTTGGCCCTCACAAAAATGATAAGAAATTGATTTAATCCTTCAAAAATTATAAAAATATAGGCTATTAAAATGATGAAATTATATATTTACTATCGTAAAAATATACAATTTAATTTCGCCCCAAAAAAATTTTCTATCTTCGCTCCTGATAACGTGACACTCTAAAAGAATTTCACTATCATCAAACATTAATGCAATCCAAGTTTATGAACCAAATTAGAAAATATTGCAAAGTTTCTAACGAATGTGGACTAAAGAATTCGGAAACAAAATTGAGAAAATCTAAAGAAGTAAATGTTGCATTATTCCAAATAAAAAGGTTACAAAACATGTTGATTAAGTCTTAATTCGATTGACATGATCACTATTATCAATGTAAGAAGACGTGAGTTGGAGTGCGCTGAAGGGCTATAGGTAATTCTAGACATTGTATATAATCAAAACTTTAATAAATTATTAAAAAAATTACAAAACATGATAGTGGCTAAGTGCAAAGGGAAAAAAAAATTACGAGACAAAAAATGGCTTACAAAACGGAAAAGAAAAATTAAAATATTGTCAATTAAATTGTTTGGCAATATTTTTTATAAAAAGAACCTTTTTGTTCTTATTTTATATTTGGACACATTTGCTTCTTCTTCTTTTTTTATTTTTTTCCTTTTTTCCAGTTTTTTCGGGGGCGGCGTTAGGACCCCTGAATTCCTCAATAGTTCTTTATAGTTATAGTATAATAATTCATGTTTTGACTCCTTAAAAATCTTTGAAATTTCATAAATCTGATATAGAATTTATAATTTCGTCCATAATTTTGGTCATATTATTAATTTAAATCTCATTTATTTATTAGTTTAATATTTCTATTATATTTTTAATTATTTTTATTAAATGAATTAGTATCATATTGATTCGTGATACTAACTCAATTAACCACATTACACATAACTAGATTTTGTCGCACGAAAGAAAAATATAATGTTAAAATTATATTTATAAAAAAAAGCTAATAATTGAGTTATTGGAGAGATGGTAAAGTGCTTCTGTGTGAATGATTGTCATTTTAATTATTTTATTTAAACATTTCATATAAAAAATGATAGAAGATTAAAACATTATTGTATTAAAATTCAATTCTTTATTAAAAAAGGAATTTTAAATAATTTTTTAATTGAATTTGTGTCGAGTTGACTCGCGAAACTAATTAAGTAAATTGCTTTATATAAGTAAGTATAGATGCACAGACGGTATGGGTTAAACAATTTGTGTAGTAATATTGAAATATATAATTAAATCAAAACAAATCTTTTTTCGAAGCGGTAAGATTGACAAGTTATTGATACTGGTGGTACGAGTTCAAATTTTTCATATGCAAAATTTTTATTAGTTCTCTTGAAAATATAAAAAGACAAAAATATCATTATAATGATATAACTTATTTTGAGATAAATCTCAAATGTATATATGAATTTTGATTCAATGTGTAATATCATATGCATTTATTTTAATGCAATTTTATATATAAAATTTTAATTTTAATTTTAATTCATTTTTCACATAACACTAACATCGTTTTTTACGCGACATTATTGACGATTTGACTTTACTAAGCTAAAAAATGAACTTGTAAATAATTTTATTTATTTTCACATAAATTTATATTATTTTCCCACTACTGTAATGCCAAAAAAATGGATTTTTTAGGCTTAATATATCATTTGATACCAGGATTTGATTATTTTTTTCTAACGTGGTACCTATGTTATTTTTTGAACCAATTTAGTACATGCATTTGACAAAAGTTATATATTTTGGTACCCAAAGGTTATACTAACTTTTTAGTGTTCAATTTGGGTTTTAAGGTTGATTTCATAAAATTAATTGCTAATATTATTAGATTTGGATTTTTCATAATTTTGTTAATAGAATAAATTAGTGTTAATAGTGAATTGCTTTAATTTTGCGTTTAATTTGTCAAATACAATTTGATGGGTGTGATTTAATTTCAGTTTTAGGGTTTATTTGATGAAATTAATTACTAATATTATTAGCTAATTATAAATTTTCATCAAATCAACTCTAAAACCTGAATTAAACACTAAAAAGTTAACATTGTTATCTTCAGGTACCAAATTGTTTAACTTTTGTCAAATACAAGTACCATATTTAAAAAACGTGTCAAACTTAGGTACCAACTTATGCATTAACCCTTTTTTTAATCTTCGTGTGAATAGTTTAAATTTATTCATTTATTTTTTAGTTTATCGAAATGTCACATTAACAATTTCCACATAATATTTTAGAAATTTTTGAACTAATTAGAAAGCGTCACGTGTCAAGCGGAAGTAAATGTGGGTAAAAGCCAAAGTTACCATCGATGAAATGATGACATCATACCTATGTCATAATTATTTTATCTAATTAATTTAAATTAATTAAGAGATAAATATTAAAATTTTTATATTATCACTAATTAAAGGATAAACTATACCCATGGTCACTTTTGTTTATCTCAGGTTACATTTTAGTCACTTATGATTGAAATGTTACGCTTTAATCACTTACGTCGTGTTGTAACATTTTAGTCATTGAGCCATTAACAGTGTAACAATAAGCTGACGTGGCACATTAATCATCATTTCAAACAAAAAATTTAGGTTAAATTTTATAATCGGTCCCCATATTTTTTCGTTTAGAGCAATTCAATTTTCTTCTTTTATGTTATTTAAACTTTCATTTTTCTTTTCTTTTTTATTTTCCATTCTATTCTATTTCTCCCTCTGTTTTCCTTTTTTGAGCAATCGAAATGGAGAAGGTAGGAAAACAGAGGAAGAAGCAAAAGAGAATGGAAACTAAAGAAAAAAAAAGAAGAAAGTTAAAAGAACATAAAAGAAAAAAATTAAATTACTCAAAACGAAAAATATGGAGACCAATTGTATAATTTAACTTAAATTTTTGTTTGAAATGATAATTTAACGTGTCATGTTAGCTTATTGTTACATCCTTATCGATAATTAACGGCTCAGTGACTAAAATGTCATAACATGATAACGTAAGTGATTAATACATAACATTTCAAACATAAGTAACTAAAATGTAACTTGAGGTAAACAAAAGTGACCATGGGTGTAGTTTACCCATAATTAAAATAGAATAATTAAGTG
Source organism: Gossypium anomalum (assembly GCA_025698475.1). Lineage (NCBI taxonomy): Eukaryota > Viridiplantae > Streptophyta > Magnoliopsida > Malvales > Malvaceae > Gossypium > Gossypium anomalum. The sequence goes on along the minus strand of CM046957.1, from coordinate 68,646,983 downwards.
ATAACATTAAATGATTATTTTATCTTTAATAAATTAAATTAATAAGAGACCAATAATAAATAAAATAGTTTAAGTTATTGTAGAACTATTAAATAAAGCAGTTAAATTTTGTAAGAACTCTCTTTTATTTATGTGATTGGACCAAATGGAGCAATTAAATTCTACAAGAATGCTATTTTTTTCAAGTAATTGACACTAAAAAAGGGGGTGACCCAAACCATTCAACACATTCACAAGTTCAAAAAGCCCAGTAAGATCTCTATAGGATTCTTTGAAGCCGAAAAACTTGAAGAAATTTTGACGAACACTATATTGTTCTGAAGAAGAATCGCCTTTCGATCCAATTCAATTGAGGAGAGGAAGACAAAAGTTGTTTTTGAAGAAAACAAACTTTCAATCCGAATCAATTGAAGAAATGAGGTCTAAACATGTTTCGATAGCTAATCAACACGGCACTTGCAACAATCCACAACCATCCAAGCCTTGGATCAACGTCAAACCGGAGAGTTGAATCAAATGAGTTTTCTTTGTAGCAATTTTCAGAGATTGCAAACATTTCTTTCAAATCATTAAAATTTGACTCCAAATTTTCAAATCGACTTTTCAACTCGAAATTTGTGTACAAACATAATGAAAAATAGTGCCACATAAATAATGGTGTTAGTAAAATGTGAAAATTGAATCAAAATATATACATATGTTTTTTATATTGAAAAAATATATACATATTTTTTTTGCCACAATGTTTAGAATTACACATAACCTCTCTCTAACCCATAAATGAGAGGATAATACGCTTCAATACACTCAAACGTACATCCTCTCACAATTAAAACTATTTAGAAAAGTGTAATAAGTAAAGGTTAAAAGTGGATCTTTAAAATTAAACATTTTCCTTTTATAAAATATCCTAATAAGATTTATATAATATATGTAACATATGATTTTATATATTTTTTTTATAATTAAAAAAACATATTTACTAATTAAATTAAAGTTGTTCTAATTCATAATAAAAGTTTATTAATTTTGAAAAATAATTGAGAGAATACAATACATTTTAAAAATAATGAAAATTAAAAGCGGACAACAACTGATAATAAAATATTAAGTAATTATATAAAATAAATTGTATTTTAAATTTATTAAAATCAAATAACAGTAAAACTATAGAATATCAAATAATAACGAAAATCGTACTTTTTTTTATGGAAATAAAACCCTAAAATATGATTTTTTCGGTAATTCTTTATATGCTATTTGAATGAAAATGTGTCGCGTATATTTATAGTGCTAAATATTAGTTTTAATTTTTACATAACTGTAACACTAATTAAGTGATAATCTGTCCAAAATAATAAACAGAATTTAATATGGACCCAAAATATAATTAAGTCATAATAACTATTACACTAAAAATAAAAATATTATTAATAAAATATTTATAATTATTAATAATTTGTTATGAACGTAAAAATTATCTATTAGTTTTATATTCAAGATTTAATAGAAATATTCTTACTAAAATAATTATTATAATATTTAGAATAAGTTCATATTTATAGATTTAATTTTTATTAATTTTAACAAAATTGGTTTTAACTTGATAATTTATTATCATATTTATATATAAAAATTATATTTATTTAATTAACACTTGTAACTAAAAAGCTTGAGTTTTTATTATTTTTAATTTTTTTAATTATATTCAACGATTTTATAGATTTACAATTTTATTTATTAATAATATATTATGTTATTTTTTTATGTAGAACTTTTAAAAGATATGACCAAAATAATTAATTTGACATTAATATACTATTATTATTAAATATTAAATTTATTATTATTAAAAAATACTAATAAATTATTTTTAATGTTAATTTAGTAATATAATTAACAGTAAAAATTATTCTTTTAAAAAATAAGTTTTTGCATATCAGCGAATAACGGCCCTTTGGGCTTTTATAGGCTTAAATCTGTTTGAAGATTGTTGCTTACACCTTTTGGGCTTTATGTGTTTTTTTTTCGGGCTTTAAAACCGAAAAAATTATTATTTAATACTTTTTTTTTGCGTATTTTAATTTCTTACAAAATATAACTCGTTATTAAGTGAATATCCCTTCCTCTTTTTTTTTTTTTCTTATTCTTCAATAGTTTTTCTTTTCCCCAATGTTCTATTTTTATATATTAGCATTAAAATGTTTATATCAAATATACAATTATATATACACATTATTAATTTTAACATTTAAGTTGATGTATTTTTTTATCAATATAATATAATATTATCGAGTCACGTTATACACAACTTTGCTAAGGATGGTATTAATGTAATTTTTTTTATTTAAAAAAAAAAGAAATATCATTCGATAATATTTCTAAAAGAGTTGTAAATTTTATTTACAGTCTTATTTAGGATGGTAAAATCTGAACTATTCAATAGATTTTAAATTAATCCATTTTAAATGAAATGATTTTTCTTTTTGAGACGATTTTTTTTATCGATGATTGGTATTAAACAGTAAATTTTATCTACACTCTTATTTAAGATAGTAAAACCCGAATTATTCGATGGATTTTAAATTAATCTATTTTCAATGAAGTAATTTCCTTTTGAAAAGTGGATGATTTTTTTTATTTATTTATGAATGATTGGTATTAAATAGATAAGTGTTTGTCATGTCCCACTTTTTATATAAAATTATCATTTTACCTTTATATATAATTATTAAAAATATAAATTTGTAAAAGTTTGTTACATACAATTATTAAAAGGATAAACTTGTGAAAATGCATTATATATAATTATTAGCTAAAACACATTTTCAATACTCTTCATTTTAATATTGAGTAAATTGGTCATTCTAAAAAAATTAGAGTAATTTTATCCTTGTCAACTTCAAAAATGAACAACTGATGACAATTAATCATGGTAATTAATATTTCTTTTCTATTAATTGTACATAATTTTGATTGATATAATAACAAATTAAGTCATTAATGTTTGCATATTCTATCATGTTGGTCCAATCCTAAAAATTGTCTGAAAATCTAAAAAATTCAAAAAGAATATATAAAAAAAATTCTAACTTCAAAAAGATATATAAATAGACTAAATGTGTAAATTTTTAAAGCTAAATTTGTTATTATACCAAATAAAATTATGTAAAATTGATGAGAAATATTAGTGTTGCGATTAATTATTCTTAGATGTTGATTTTTGAAAAGAAATTAAATACTTTAGTTTTTTTTTTTTTTGAAAAAACTAATCTATTCAAGATTCAAACTGAGTGAAACTCGAAATGTTTTCACCTAACTATTGAAAGGGTAGAATCCGAATCTCAAGCTCAAACCACAACACTTAAATCCTGAAAAGCAAACCACAATCCTCAAAAATTAAAAACCTAAACTCTAAGGTGTTATTTGGTAAGCTAAAAGTTTAAGTAATGAATTTTCATTCTTAAATTTTATAAGAGTTGAATTTATATTAGAAAATTGTTTGGTAAATTAGTAAAATATAATTACTAAATATAATTATGTTGTTTTATAAAAGTAAATATCGAGTTTTAAAATTTTATTTATTTATATCAATCTTATTAATATAATATTTTATATTATTGTTAATAATTTTGTATAAAAGTTAAATATGATAATTTGATCTCATTTTTTAAAGATAATTTATTTTAATAACATAAAATCAATTTAATATTTTATATATTAAGTGATAAGTAGCAACCTACCTACTTATCTTATTCAAAACTTCTTTTTGTTGAAAAAAATTATATTTTAAAAAAATAAAATAATTATCAAACATATTTAAAATATTAAATGTCTAAAATTTAATGAAATAAAAATTTATAAAGATTTATCAAATATACCCTAAAACCCTAATCCTCTAAACCTAAATACTAAAACCTAATGGAAAATATATATTTGGATTTTTTGTTCTTAAAAAAATTAAGACTCCTGACTTATCATATTCACATGAATTTTTTTATGTTAAAAAATAATTTTAAAAAATCATATCATATTTGAACTAAAATAGTAACAATATTAATTATTTTGACTAATTAATTATATTGTAAAAATAAAAACAAAATAAAGTATTTGAATCAAACCCTAGATTTTGAGTGTAGTATAAAATAAAAAAACTAATTTTACTGATACAAAATATTATACTATTGTGAGAAATATTTATATTTATTACATATATATATATATATATATATATTTATTAGTGCATAAATTAAGATGTAATAGTAAGTTAATGAATATTAGAAAACCCCTTAAATAAAAAAAAACCTTGGAAATTCAAAATCTTAAATCAAGTGAAGAGTTGGTGAGGCTGAAACTGAGTGCAAACTGGAAAGTATGTACAAAGGGAGAGAGTGGCGCACGTGTGAATGAATGTCAAAGCAAATGCACGTGTGAAACGTTGTAGTAGTAAAAGATTTGGCTAACAATTGTGTTGTACGTTCTACTCTATTCCCCAACATTAACCCTCTTAGTGTCTCCACTCTCCACACACTTTGAAGAAGTTTTGTCTTGGCATAGAGTGTTATGATAATATAAACAAAAGTTAACCCAACAAACACTCATGGTAAAGAAAAACCATAGAAAATGCAGATATGGTTGGAGCTAATTACCAGGTCAATAAAGAAACATAAACCCATTTGCACCCATTTATACGTACGGGTTCTTTTGGCACCGTTGGCCGTCCAGTGGTTGCAAAGTAATTCAATATCCTAGAGGTGTTAAGGTTGCAACCACCGTGAGCATTTCAGTGCAACAACATGCACTCTCACTTTACAGCAGCCACTTCAAGTGCTGTTCCTTAGATTAAAATTATATTTCTACCTAAATTTGGTTCATGGGGATATGGATCCAATTTTAAGAAAGAACCGCCACATATCACATTTATATCAAATATTGAAAGCAATATATATATATATATATAATAATAATCATTGAAGAATTTATAAGCTAGTAGTGGTAGTAGCAGTACCAAGATTACCCGCAGTTCCTCCGCGACCCCCACCATAATCAACCCCTTGAGTGGCAGCCACCGCCGACACATTGACCCCTACAGCGCTAGTTGTAACAGAAGGCCTTTTTCGCTTCTTTTTCTCATAAGGTATCCCTCTAGCTCTAGCCTGTCCTTCCCTCACTTCCCTCAAATAAATCCTCACAGCCCTTGCCGCAAACGGGTTCGATTCCGGTCGTCCGCCGCTCTCTTCGTAAGCAGCTCTCAGCCGTCCGATCAGCGCGTCGAGGCTACCCCACGCTTGCTTGAGTGGACAAGAGCAAGGACCAGGCGGGTTCGGGTGTCCGAAATAAGGACAACCCGTTATGTGAACCTTGGTTTTCCCGAACTGGTCGAGGTACTTCAAGAACTCGATCACGTGTGCGCCGCTGCAACGAGCCAGAGTCAATGGCGGCTTATGGTTCTTCAAGTACTGCAAGAAGGTGTTCCAGTCTCGACGCTTTTGTGACTCGTACCGACTCGGTGCTGCTGGGGAAGTAGAAGACGACGGCGACTCACCAACTCCTTGCTGGATACCCGTGGACGGTGGTGCTGAAACTGTAACTGGTACTCGATCCTCCTTGATGATATTCGGGTCCGTTGCAGAATCCATTGACTTAAAAAAAAACTACTAGGGCTTCGCACTTTTGATGATAATTGGCTGTCACTAATTTTCCATCAAATCGTCGTTTTCTTTTCTATATAAACTCTAACATATACTATCAATCAATCAATCACTAACAATTCATAAACTCTTTGCTCTAGCTGCTTCTCTTTTTGACTAGGGTTCACTGAAAAAATTGCTGGGATCCAAAGATTGGCTTTTAAAAAAAAAATTCAGAGATGGTTTTGAATGAATATCAAAACGAAGAAGAAATTTCAAGTGAGAAAAAAAAAACTAAATGATGAGACGTCCAAAAAATAATTCTTACCACTACTAGTATTTTCTATAACCAAGAATTTTTAATTCAACTTTTAAAAAAAATGAATACAGCCAAATTGAAAATTTATTCTGGTATTAATAATAATATATTTTAAATTATAAAAAGGAATAATTTCACCCCAAATCCTCAATCTATGACCCAATTATAAATTTATCCATAAACTTCAAAATGTGTTGCTCAAATCCATAAAGCATTTTAACATGGTATCAATCAAACTCTTCCATTAAATTAACATCGACTAGTACGTTAAACTTAGATCTGATGTGTTACAAAACCAGTAGTTTAATGTTGGGAGGGTTATTTTATTTTGTTAACACGGTATTTTAGATATATTCTACATCATATTTTAACTGATGTTCAAAGCTCGAGTTGAAAAGAATATTTAATTAATACAATGTTGATATTTTAGGTACTAAATTAAAACATTTAAATGTTAGCAGTTAATTTAAAATATGAACGTTTTGTAGTGTGTGTATATATTTCTTATAGATCACGTGGTGGCCCCAATGAAGGTAACAATGTGACATGTTCACCTCCCCCGCGGCCTCTCCACGCTCGCCTTCCTTTGTATATTCACCATCAATCCTCACTCGCCAATCACTCTCGTAGGTTTCACCTCCTCTTGTCCCTATTCAAGCAAAGGCTAAAAGTGAAAGGCTTACGGGCAAGTCGTAAAGGACTATCGGAATTTTGAGCTTGGAGTTATATTTATATTATCTTTTATGTCTTTAAAATTGTATATTTAAATTTCATATATAATATATGGATATTATGTAATTACTGATAAATATTTAAATAGTTCCCGAAATTGTTTACTAATGGTTCAACTTAGCATTAAGTTTTGGATGATGTAATTAAAATTTTTAAAAATTTTGGAATATATAACTTTTGAAAAACTTAATGAAAATTCCAAAACCTTTAGGGGTCTAATTAAAACTTTCAAAAACTGAGAATTAATAAGAATTTTTAAAAATTTTTAAAACTTTTAAATATCTTATTTTTGGGTTTAATTTTTTTTATACTTATAACTACATTGAACTCAGAATATAGTTAAAATTAGGAGTGAGCAAAACTCGATTCGACTTGAAAAAATTGAAAAAAAATTTGATTTTTGAGTTTAACGAATCAAGTTATTCGAGTCAACTCGAATTTTTTTTTTGAATTTCGAGTTCGAATCGAGTTGAGTTTTCGAATTCGAATAACTCGAATAATTCGAATAATTCTAATATCAAACTATAATATTTAACATTTTTACTCTAAACTTCTAAACCTTTTTACTTTTCCCTCAAAACTTTTACTCCCCTTCCATCTCAACCCTCAAACCTACTCAAAATCCAATTCCTACCAAAATTTTACTATCCCATTTACTTTTTCTCAAAATTTTACTCCCAAAAAGCCTCAAAACTTTTTATTTTCCCCCAAAATTTTTACTCCCTCCCACTTTCCCCATAAAATTTTTACTTCCTTTCCATCCCACCTCCCATCTACCCTAAACCCATTCCCTCAAATTGATTCGATTCGATCAAATGCTCACCCTAATTAAAATCGACTCATATTGACAAATGTGAATACAAAATTACTTTTAAATTTTTTAAAAATTATAAAATTATAAATTAATATAATGATAAAATTATTTTTTAATTTTTCCTTGTTGTTTTTTTACTTTGCCACATAACTACGTGTTGGACTCTTAAATAGAAAAAGAAATTCTCCCAAAGTTTTTATTTCATCTACAAAATTAAATTCAAAAATATAGGATCTACTTGCAGTACAGTTAATTTGAGTATAGATTATGCATCTGCAGGGAGCGTAATGTGGAATCATCAAGGGAACTGGATTAGGGGTTTTAATTACTCTTTAGGGACGTGTTCGGTTTTTGGCTCTGAGTTGTGGGGTATCTTGGATGGTTTGATCCTTCTATAAGAATGATGTTTGAATAGGATCTTGATTTAAATTGATAGCCTTGAGGTAGTTCATGGTCTGCAAAGGAGTATTTCAACTAATTCGGGCTTAGTACTGGTTAGGCAAATTCAACAGCAACTATGAAATATTGAGCATTGGATGGTTAGATATATTTCAAGGGAGGCCAATTTAATTTTAGATCGGAATTCCAATATAGTATCTATTGATTTGGTGGGAGTTAATGTTTTGTATCTATTAGAAGCTCTTGAGAGTGACAAACTAGTGGTACTTTTTTAATATTTTAAGTTTTCTTTTTTATAAAAAAGAAAAAAGACAAATTTTGTAGGAGGAGCAGAGGTAGAATGCAGGTTAAATGCATTAGCCAAAAAGCAAGCAGCGGCAGTGTGGAAATTAAAAAGGAGTTAGCTGAGCCCGAGGCAAAGGCAATAATGCTATACCACATCAGGGAAGCCTTGCTTTGCTACGACATTCCAATATAAGTCCTCTCACACTCGCTTTGATCAGATTTCACTTCATCATGGAATTTCATGGTGCCTGTAGTCTCTCTCTCTCTCTCTCTCTCACAAAAATATGAATAATCATTTACTTAGCGGTAAGACATAATTCTCCTTCCTTCGAAAATTGGGATGAACAGTAAAATATTTCATATTTTCAGAAAAATAAATATTATTTGATATTTATATTTGATTTTTTGTTGTGATGGTTGTTTTTTTTTCAATGTGTGTAATTATATTTAGTAAAAAATATATATGTTGGCATCTGTGTTAACATTTCAGAATTTAATTTGAATTTTAAGATTAATTTGATGAAAATTAATTAATAATAATATTATTAATGGAATAAATTTAGGTAAAAGTATCTAGGAAGCACCGTACTTAGGAGTAGATTGCGTTTCGGCCTTTTTATTGAAAAAATGAGTAAATTAACCCATTCGTTAAATTTTATCTGTTAAATGATAATGTGGAACGTTAAATTCATGTTGAAAAGTATTTTTTATCGGTAAACTATAAAAATGATCACCCAACAATGTTTTTTGTTCTATTTTGGTCACTTAATTATTAATGTTTTTATTTAGTCACTAAATTTTTTGAAATTAAATATTTTAGTCATTTGGAGCTGATGCAGGCTTTTTTATTGATCTCGTAATAAAATTAGCCCTCTAATGTTTATAAATTCTACAATTTGATCCTAAATATAAAAAGTCAACAAATTTAGTCATCAATGTTTACAAAACTTACCATTTTAGTTCTAATTTTAAAATTTTTAATAAATTTGGCCTCAAAATTTACAAAATCTATCAATTTAGTCCTAACTCTAAAAATAAAAAAATATTTTTTAAAATAAATTCATTTTTAACTCTTTATAACCCATCAACTAACCCGTGTAAGATATTAAATTAAGAAAAAAATTACCCTCTTTTAAGTCACTTGCAACAATTTTTTTACTATAATTTAGGCTTCACACTAGATCAAACCAATTGATTTAAAACCTATTTGGAATAATTCGTTGCATTACTACTCGAACGGATAATATTTGTAATGTCTTTATTTCTTTTGGATCTTAATTCTTTTTGTGTTTTATCCTAACTTTTTAGAGTTCTTTTGCAAGTGACTTGAAAGACAATACTCTTTTTTTTTTTTTAATATCTTACATGGGTTAGCTGATGGGTTATAAAGGACTAAAAAGTACTTTTAAAAAAATATATTTTTAAAATTTTTTAGAGTTAAGACTAAATTGAAAATTATTGTAAATGTTGAGGGCCAATTGTTTTTTGAATTTTTTAGAAATAGAACTAAAATGACAAATTTTGAACATTAAGGGATAAATTTGTTGAATTTTTTATATTTAGGATCAAATTAATAGAATATGTAAACATTAGAGGGCTAATTTTGTTAATAGACCAATAAAAAAAGCTCAAATCAGCTTAGAATGACTAAAATATTTAATTTTGAAAAGTTTAGAAACTAAATTGAAAAAAATTAATAGTTAGGTGACTAAAATAGAATAAAAAAATATAATTAGATGACTATTTTTATAGTTTACCAATAAAAAATTAATTTTCAGAACTTAACATTCCTCATCATCATTTAAGAAAATTTTAATAAAAAAACTAATTTATACGTTTTAAAATATATAAAAACTAATTTACTTGTTTTTTAATAAAAGAGTTTGAAATGTAGAAATGGGAAGAACTCTCTTCAATCTTCCCTTGGATGTATGCAATACTTGATTATATTTTTGGATTACATGATGGTATCGGAGAAAGGGTGGGTCCAATATAATAATGTTTTGCATATACTCAATATTGCTGTGATTATTATTATTTATTGGTTTTGATGGGCCCCAGTGGATAAATACCTGAGACATGTGTGCAGTGGGATTCTAAATGTCAGTGTAAACCCCAAAAGTTAATAAAGAAAAAGTTAATGTGTGTGAGGAGAATAGACTGAAGGGAAAACCGGCGGGTCATGTACTTGGACAAATTTTGAGATCTAATTTTTATTTTTTAAAACTAAAATTTAATTCTTTTATTTATAAAATTAATAATTTTAGATAATTTTTTGAAACCTCTTATGTTGGTTGAGGTGGCATCATATAATATATTTAATTGATAAAAATTAAATATATTAAGTTGATATATTTTAATAATTACGGTTAAATTATAATTTTTAAGGCATTGGGTGGTAAATAAATAATTTTTTTATTTTTTATGTTTATTCATACTTGTTAAGAATATTAAAATAATATTCGTATTTGTTTATTTAAGATTATGTTTGTTGTTGTTCATTGGTTTAAATTAAGTGAATACATTCTTAAACATATGTGTATGTATGTATAATTAAACATCTTCGTTGAACAATATTAATGAATAATAAACAAAAATAAAATAATAAAACATAAATATTAATAATTATAGGCTATTATGTCCAAAAAAATCCCTTAAGAAAACGTGAAAAAAAATCAATGAAGTCCATATATTAAATTTGCATTCAATTAAGTCTCTGCCATTAACAAATAAAAATCAATTGAGCCACTCTGTTAACAGTTTCTGTCATCAATCATGTTGATTGTTAAAATTGATTAACAAACCAATCAAATGGTAACATGTACCAGCTTCTAATTTAATCTAATATTTTTCCATAAAATGATTAAAAATCATAAAAATATATAAATATTATTGTAGCACCCCAAAATATATAAAGTTAAAAGTAATAATTAACCAATAAATGATTCTTAGTTTTAATGGTTAAGAGCTTAGTATACTCCTTAGGTCTCATCTACTCCATTTCCATTCTTTCTCTTTTAATTTTTCAGCAAACTAGAAGGGAAATCTCCTTAATTTATATATAAAATGAAGTAAAAATATGTTAAGAGTGGGCAGCAACCCAAATGATTAAGCTTTTGCACTTTCTCCCTTACTTCCTAAAAGCAAACCATGCCAATCTCATCCCCCATTTTTATTTTTTTTTTATTATTTTCATTAAAAAGGGTATTTTACCATTCAGTCCCTCAAAATTTGAAAAACCCTAGGTAATTAATCTCCTCTTCAAATCAAAATTGAACTCTAATTTTCTTTTTCCAATTGAACTAAAATTTTACTTTCTTTTTCCCTATTTTTTCCCTTTTCTTTTCCATCTTCTCATTTGCATATATTTTTCTTTCATTGGTGAAAATTTTATTTTGATCCCAAATCTGAAATTGATTTTCCTTCAACCGTTCTTCTTACTGGTTTAGCATAACATCGTCAAATCTCATATCTAACGTTTCCCAGAACCGATAAGAACATTCCAATTCTGACATTTAGATTTCCAAATGCATGTAGAATTTATGTTCACGTTAATTTCGAGATCCATTAAACAATCTTTTACGAATCTTGCTAATATCTCCCGAAATCTTGACTATTCTTGAAAACCATTATTAATTCCTGCATATTTTTTGGTTGAAAGACTCATTGTAGGTACCCCGAATCAGATTTGAACATGAGGATCATCATTCGAGACCCTGGTGACAGGTGTGTTCTTTTATGGTTAAATTAGGGCAAAATCAAGCTTAGAATAGGGCCACACGGGTGTGTGAGCCACCTATGTGGACCACACGGCCATGTCCACGCTGAAACCCTAGGAGTTCGAATCGCACACAGCCTGAACCTCTCCACACGGCCTAGCCACACAATCGTGTACTCCACGCATCTACACAGTTCAAGGCTTCCCACACGGTTTGGTCACATAGTCGTGTGTCCCTTTAATTTTTAAAATGTTTAAGATAAAAAAAAAGTTAGGCTTGAAATATTAAAAATTTGTACTAATTGATACAGATTGATACACATTAGTGCAAGCCGATATTAGTTAAAACCGGTTAAAACACATTGAAATCTTAATTAAAATGAATTTTAAATTACTTAATATTAGTTAAAGACCTGAACGATACGTAATGACCGATACAATACCAGTACCATGAAATACACAATCATGATTGTATGATTGTTTTAAGACTTATCATTTATAGTTTCCCTTTGTTGGATATTAACATTATATAGTATAATACAATTTGCTTTTTTTTTTTTAATTATAATGCTCAATTTCAATTTTTAGATAAAAAATTACTATTAAAAGTAATTATTACTAGGTCTCAAGTAAGAATAATTGGTAAATTAGCATTCAATTTTTAGCAAGATAATTTTAAGGCCGTCCAATCTCTCTATACATTACCAATCTAAATTAATGGAGAAAACATGTTTTAAAAGAAAACGGGACATTTGTAGAATTAAATTTTTGGTCCTAAACTTTTTTTTTTTAGTTTATATTAGTTCAAATTTCACAGCTGTTTTCGTTTCGATCTCTAAATTTAAAATTTTTTAAGGTGTAAAGATATGGCACTTTAAGATTTTACATAAATTTTTAAAAATTTTAAAGTGATATTGTGCCCAGATCATCACATCTTAATTAAATCCAAATTCAGTAATTAAATTAAGAAAATTATCAAAATCTACTAACTAAATATTAACCCTTAATTTAAATAAGATGAAAAAATTAAGAACGAAAGACTTTTTTTTTTTTTTAAAGCAACATAAATGAATATAATGGCTAAATCTTACAATGATGAAAGACAATCTTCTTGAAAATATTTTTAAAATGGTATACATATTAGCATAAAAAGAAAGCAACAAGGACCTCCCTTTTTTCTTTTAGAAAATAATAAATAAATTATCCTATATATTAGACCCTAAATTCAAGACAAAAAGAGATGTCAACTTCATGAGTAACCCAACACTACAAACAAACCCCCTCCTTTTTTTCTTTTTCCAATATTTATATTTATACATTCCATAATAAAAAATTATTTGCACGTTGTAGATTTAGTCTTTATAATATAACTTGATTTACTTTATTTTAATTTTTATATTTTTTAAAAAATTTTAAATTTAATCTTAATTCAAGCAGTAACAGTTAGATTTATTAGTCTCGTGAGTTATACATTAATTATTATTATTCAATTTAATTCTTATATTTTTCGAATATAGAAATTAAATTTATTAATTAAAATAATATGATTTTTTTATACATATTAATATGTTTTTCGTATAAAATTTTAAAAATAATAAAATTTAACAAGAAATTTGACAATGTAAAAAAGTACAATAAATTAAAATATAAAAATAAATTAACAAGTTACGTGTGACCCAACGAAATCCCAACACCAATCATTCAATATTTTCATCAATCCCCGAAGCAATCAAAGCTTAGCTGAGAATAAAAAGGCCCACATCTTTACAATTTCTCCCTAAATCCCAATCATATGATATTATATAAGTGAAAATTTTTAAATTATCATTTTATTTCTTTGCTTGGACCTTTTGTCAATATATAATATTTCATTGAAATTTTGCATGTTAGTTCTACCTTTGTTATTATCAAGTGCGGAGGTCGAAATTAAATTTTAATTTTTATAATAATAAAAATGTAATTTTATCATTTAAATAGTATATATTTTTATAATTTTTAAAAAATTAAATTAAAATTTTATATTTTAGGAGAAAAAACTGCAACTTTATATTTACTAAATGATGTAAATAAAAAAAAAAAATCACTTTAAAAGGCCCTAGAGCCTGTTAGGCCCTGACTACACCCCTAATTATTATGATATAATTAAGAAGAACGCTACATTATATTTATAAAATAATTAATCCAACCCTAAAATGACCACAAGCATGGTTGGCATATCTATTTGCATGCTAACATTATTGAATATTTATTCCTCTGATGAAAGCTAAATTTGAAATATCATTGAGGGTTCTTTAGTATTATTCTTGAAAAAATATAGTTCAGGAAAAAATATAGAATATGTATAGTTAGGGATTGAAATGTCAACAAATGTATGTTTAATATAAGAAATATTATTTTTGGAGTTTAAATATTTCAGAAGTAGTCTTGATTTGAATGGAGCGAAAGTTACACATGTTTAGCATGAATTCGAACCGTATTATTTTTATCCCTTATCCTTAATATTATATATAAAAAATTCACGAGTTAAACGGGTAACATGTATCCTTTTGGGTGTAACAAAATAATAATAATAAATTATGTTTTGTTCAAATTAATCCATAATATCAAAAAAAATTAAAATAAAAAAGCCAACTTAGCCAAAAGCACAATTTCTTTTTAAACTTAACTAAAGTTGATTCTCTCGCTTCTAGTTGTGTTGATTATTTATTTGTGTCAAATTATGGTATACAAATTTGAAGGTTAAAATATACTCTAATCCTACTTTTAGTTTCAAAAATTTAGACTCTTTACTTTTTAAAATTCAAATTTCAAATCCAATTATTACCACTGATGTGATATTTTAAAATTAAAAAAAATTCACTTGGTAATTATGTTTATATGGATTTTTTTATCTTAAAAAAGTATTCATTCGAATTCATCACGATAAAACAATTTTCTTTGTTGGAATATTATCTTAAGAAAAATTACCCTCAACAATTTTATTGAAATAGTTAACAATATTAAATATTTAGACTGACTAATGACATTATAAAAGTAGAAAAATAAAATTATATATAAAAAAAATAAAGCATATAGATTAAATCTCAAGATTCTACATGGCTAAAACTGAAGTTTGGTCATTGTCTTATGATGTAAAAAAAATATGATAAGGCAAACTTAAAAAAAATGGAAAGCTAGTATCCATTGTTAAGACCCTTAGGGCATTCAAATTATATATAACCACGTAATATTTTAATCAAAAAATTAATGATATTAACTGTTTAGACTAATTAATAATAGTATAAAAATACAAGGACCAAATTACTTTAGAAATTAAAGTGTACTAGTTAAACCTCAAATTTAAGCATCATAGAAGGACTAAAATTGAAATTTAATCATTTTTTTCTAAAACTGCAAAAAAAAGGGGTAAGATGTTCGCAAACCTAAAACAATGTAATGTTTTAACCGAAAAGTTAACAATATTAACCATTTGGACTAATTAATAACATTATAAAAATATAGGGACCAATTTATATTAAAAATTAAAGTATAAAGATTAAATCTTAAATTTAAACATATCAGAGGGACCAAATTTGAAATTTAATCATTTTTATATGGAAAAAAAGAGAGAAAAAGGAGCATGGTTTGGGTGTGCCATGTGTAAGTAGAAGGAAACAATAAAAAAAGTTAGGTATCAAATTGTATAAATTCAAATATAAAGATTAAGTCTTAACTATAAGCATAGTAGAGGGATCAAAATTTATATTTAACCATTTTCATATAAAACACAAAAAGAAATACTCAAAAAGGACGTTTTCAATTATTTAATAATATTTTTATTGTAAAAAAAGAAAGCAACTTTTGATCTTAAAAGTTGTGCAAAAGAATAAGAAAATAACCAAAATGCTACATTTATGTAATTTAGTTTTAGAAACTTATTTTAGCTAATATTTTCAAAATTTAATGGAGTAAGAAAAGGGTATTTTTCATATTAATTTCTTTGAAATTTTAAAAATTAAAATCTGGTCCTTGGGGGTCACAAAGTTTCAAAGCATTGATGTTTGTTGATTAATTATTATGAGCTGAGTTCATATTCCGTTGGATTTTTTTGATACTTTAAAATTATTTATGATAATTCAGATCATTTGATTTTTAATTTTTTATATATTAATTTTGAATTTTAGGTTTTGAAATTTTATTTTGATAAAATTGATTTCCTTTTAAGGTTTTTAGACATTATTTACATTATTCGATAAAATTTTGATGTTCTTTAATTAATTTTTTCGGGTAAGTAAAACATCGATAATTTTTATATATTATTTTTTAAATATAAAATATTTTTATATTATAAAAAAATAAAAATTTAATTGAATTCGAATTATCAACCAAATCTATTCAAAATATCATAGTTGTAATTAATTTTCAAACTCTGGATTTTTTTTCCTACCCTACCTTTCACCTTTGTTTTATTTAGTATCCTTACCTACCATCCCTTTCTAATGTAGGGTCTATTTCCATGTGATGTTGACCCAAAAGTGGTGAAAGCTTTGCAATGTCTAGCTTTTGTGGATAACCTTTTTTTTTTTTTTGGGCACACAATAAAACCAAAACCCTACTATTTTGACTCTCATATTTTATTTTGACTCCCATATTAACCATTGATTAATTTATTTCAATTTTAGAATTATGAATAGAAAGCAACTAATGGGAGATTTTGATTTGTGATTTCATTTTGAACCTATGAAAATTAAAATTAAAATTTATCTATTTTAATTTAACAGAATATGATTCTTGTATTTTGTGAAAATTAAATCGTTAATTTTTGTTATTTTAACATATAAATTGTTGAATTATTAATTTTTTAAAAATTTTTACATATAAATTTTTGGATTGTTGGTTTTTAAATATGCAATTTAACAAGGTTTAACAATGTTATTAATTTTCATGAACTACATTAAAGTTATTAAAAATTGCTCAAGTTTTATAAGTTAAATGGAGTGAAAACATGGCCTTAATCAAAATTTAATTATCAATAGGTTACGATGTGAGTAAAAATATTTATCTATTAAAATTATTAAAAAAATTATATAAATACTGAATATGTCTTCAGTTGAGATGGTAAAATTTCTTAATGTGCATTTTCTAGATTTTATATGAAAACATAAAAAAATAAAAATACCCTTAAAAAGTTTTTAGTAAGATCTAGTTGAAGGCGTCACTGATTCATACAAAACTTTACATATTAGTATAGATAAATAAAATGATGTTAACAACCTCTTAGCCTAATAGCAAGAGCGTTATGTTGTAGGTACGAGAGCTTGAATTTGGTTCCAAATAACCTCATTCTCCTCCCTCAGTTATATAAAAAAAATGGATGATTATTTTAATTTTTTCTTAACAAAAAAAAGCCGAGATTTAAATTGAAATGTAAATACAAAAATTCGAATTTAAAATTTATTAAATATCATTTTATTAAAATTGATTATATCAAGTAATTAAATAAAACTTTGAATTAAAAAAAAAGTAATTCTATAAGTTTATTTATTTAATTATTTTTGAAAGGATGGATAAGTTTATTTAATAGTAGTACTAAATGATTCTGTATGGTGCTACTTAGCTAAGAAAAAAAAGCATATCTTAATAGATTGAAATTTGAATAAAGTTTGTTTTTTGTCCTTCGATTGTGCGATAACGGCCCCACACTTGCGTGGCCGCAAGTGTAAGGCCCTATAATTTAATTTTGAACCGTCCTTTGATGGGCCTACCAAACCCCACCAATATCAATTTTTCTTATCTATTAGAATGATGAAATCTTATATATATATATATATATATATATATATATATTAATTTAAATAGTCCTTTTTTTGTATTTTTTTTAAAAATTTGAATATCAGAGATTAGGTGTGTTGATTAACTCAAATTTGAAAAACCGATTTAATTGATTTTATGATAATTTGATAATAAATAATCCACAATTTAAACTTGAAATAACTTGAATAAGTAATTTAAAATAATTTGAACCCGAAACAATTAAAATTAAAAATTTACTCGAACCTGAAAAATTTTAAACTTGAGTTAATTTAATCCAAATTAATTTGATCCAAAACAAACTCAATTTGCACAATTAACATGTATGCAATGGATTAATCTAAAGAAGATTTTAGATTTTAGTTCTGAAAAAATAATATAAGGTTAATTGCACCAAGTATTCCCAAACTATGGGTCAGACTTTAAATTGAACTCTAAACTTCAGAACGTTCCAATTGAATCCTCTTACTAATGTATAGTTTCAATCAGATGGTTCCGCCAATTTAACTATTCAACTATGACTTTAAATGTCTAATTAGATCAAAATATTTATTAATTCATGTGTTCTAAAAAGATATCACATCAAATTTACATGTACACAATGGATTAGTCTAAAGAAGGTTTTAGATTTTGGTTCTGGAAAAATATAAGATTAATTGCACCAAATGTTCCCAAACTATGGGTAAAACTTTAAATTGAACTTTAAATATCAACATGTTCCAATTGAATCCTCTTACTAATGTATAGTTTCAATCAGGTCCTTCCGCCAATTTTACTTTAATAGTTGACGTTAGATGTCAAATTAGATCTAACATGTTCAAAAATATTTATTAATCCATGTGTATCTTAAAAAGAAACCACATCAGATTCAAAATGTCATTTAACGTGGACAATAACGTGATTGAAATGATGCATTAATTTGAGGATTGAATTAAAATGCTTTGAAGTTTAATAATCAATTTAAAATTTAACCTGTAATTTGAGGACATCTAATGGAATTATAACCCAAATTATAAAGAATAAAGGCAAACGATTGTCTAACAACTGACAAACTATCCTAGAAAAAGATCTAAAAAAAAAAAAAAAAAAACCTCTTTAAAATGAGCTTCCCATGAGCTCAAAAGAAATTCAGTATAATCTAACTATAAGTAATTTTATAAAAGATTTAGTAAATTATATTAAAAAAATTCAGTAATTTACTGAAAACATTATCATATTATAACTAATTCAGTAACTTTAAACAGCTCACCCTAACACTAACACTAACACTCCCCCATCCAAGTTATTTATGTTAAAACATGCAGCTCGTCTTTATATTTCAGCAAAGTTATAAGGATCTAGTTCATATGCTTAAAAATTACATTATATTATGTATATTTTTTGGTGAAAATATTATATTATATTTTAGATTTAAAAATCCTAATTCAATCATTGATCATTGAACTTTTTTGCCAATGGCATGTTTACTAATATGTTAAATTGACAAAATTTTGAAACATGCCAAGTTGACATTTATGTCATGACATGTATTTATTGGACAATTGAACTAGGATTTTTAATATTTAACTTTTTAACTAAAAGACTAAATATTAAACTTCATTTGCCCTTTTAGTTCATCTAGATTCTAGAGATGCACTGCCTATACAAACGAATGTATACCTTCCAAAGCAAAAGAAATAGCCTACTATGCCAGGCAATATATCCTATGGTCAGTGACATTCAATTGCTAACATTCTAAGGGGTGAAAGTAGACCCTAACGAAACAAAAACAATAGATCAATTTATAGTATATATATTATTTGAAAAGGAATTTTAATCATATGAGATAATAGAAAGTGCTACCCGAAGATCATTTGAGGTTCCGCATGTATACATCCGATATGTTTCTGTATCCTGTTGATCATCCCTGGGGCTGCTGCTTGCGTAGTGATTGTCACTGGCATTGTCGCGCATTGAGAAGATGATCTCCCTGAGGATTGGTTCATGGCCGTTCAGATGATTGCCCATGCTTAAAACTTTTCTCCATGACTGATTAGCGGTTGGTGGCGTGAACATATTTGACACAACTTGCCTCTCATTCTGACTTAGTTGCAGCTTCATGTCAAATTCCTAAGCAACATAAATTTTTGCAGAGAATTTAAACTCAAGACAATTGCAGCGAAGTTTCTAAGGGGTGGGCAAATTTAAAATTAAGAAAAATCAAACTGGAATTAAATTCAAGTTAATTCCTAATTCCAAACAGTATGTAGTAGAAAACTACTAAATTGCTGAATATTTGCGACTTTTTTCATCAGGTTAATTGCACCAGATGTCCCAAACTATAGTCCATATTCTAAATTAGTTCCCAAACTTTGAAGCATTCTAATTGATTCCTCAAATTATCAATATCATATCAATTATATCATTTTGCCAACTTGGGTGTTAAACACTAGCTCGGATTTGATGTGAAACATATTTAAAGCACTTGGATCAAATTTTAAATACGTAAGAACCTACCACTTAGACAGCTTGGATCTAGCATGTTAAGAAAAGCCCTCATAAATTTTAATGACACTGTTTCTTTACATATTACATCCAAACTGTCAATGTAGTAGGTACATATGTTTAAAATTTGATCAACACGTAGACATTAGATCCAAGTTGGCATTTAACAACCACGCTGTAGATTGACGAAAGGATTGGCTTCATATGATACTGATACTTTGAGAACTCAATTAGAACATTTTAAAATCTACGTCATAGTCTGGGGACATCAAGTAAAATGTACCCTTTTTCATTTCAATTTTATTCAAAAGCATGAAACTGAAATCAAATGGGCTTTCTAACAGAATAGTCCACTGAAATTAGTCCTTCTAGAACATTGATTCACAAATACCCATGAAAAAAAGAGGGATTAATCTGCTAGAATGCTAAAGCAGCAGAGATTCACGGCATAGAGGCTATTTACCTTCTGAGTATCTACATCAGCTAAGCCAATTCCCATGGTTGGAAGGTAAAAGTCGTAGTAGTTACTGAAAATGGCTTCCGAGATTCGTGGCACTTGTCTAAATCTACGATGAAGGGAAGCTGCAAGTATTAACAACTTCTCGACATGTTCAAAGACAACACAAAGCCGTTGGAGGTCTTCAATAGTGTCACTGGTGTTAGATAATAGGTTCACTGCAACATTACAAAAGAACTTGAAATTTAAATGACCTCAATTTCAAAGAAGAATAAACTTCTTAGAATGATGAACAATACCTTGCAAAGGCCTTAACGTAGATGCCATAGTAAGGTACAGTTGGTCCATTTTCGTGTCCATCTCCTTCAAGCTTCCATAATTTGTTTGGTTTAGAGTGTCAGCTGACGCTCTGAATGCAGTACAGACCATTTGCTCAAGCAACTGATGGGGTTGCATAGTTTCCAGGTAATGAAGGATCTGCAGATTTAAGTCATAAAAGGTAAAGCTGTAATCGCCAAAGAACTCTTCAACCTCAGTTATAACCAAATTACAATATTTTTATCTTAGTTTACCATAAAATCTAAAATCAAATTCTTAATTTGAAATCATTTACGAATGCCCAAGTAAATGAAACATTGGCACTATATCCCTAAAATCACAGTTGGACAAGGTTAAATATAAATTCACAAAATAAGCACAAAAACAATGGCATTTGAATAATAATGATCTGCCCTTGGGGGCTCCGCCTCTATAGGCAAAAGATAGCTTGAATTCTTATAAAATCAATGGGGAAACCTTCTATGCAACAAGCAGAAATAAAGATGAGAAAAGATGTTCATTCTTCCACGTTCAAACTGACCTTCTCTCCTTCTCGGTTTGGATCCAGTAGTGGTTTCTGCTCAGAAGCTGGCAAAATAGAAGCCTCATCCCAAATCTTTCGCCAAAAGTTCCCACTTTCAGACATCCGCCGTGAAAGCCTTCCTTGAGGAGGCCAGTCAACATTCATACCCTCCGTAAGATCTGTGGATGGACCTTTTGCCTCACTTTTGTCATTCTCCCAATCTCTAGGTGAATACCACCGGATAAAATCTTCGAAAACAGCACCAGGATTTGCAGCTTTAAAAGCTGACATGTCTTTCAAAATACAAAGAATCATCAGTAAAGATGTGTAAACAAACATGGAGCAGACTACATTAAGGAAGTATTTGAAACTTAAACGTCAAACTTAATAGAGAAAGCTGAAATAAGGTCAAATAGAGAATAAAGAGACCATTTAACAGCTAATGCCATATAAGCCTGAACATTACTGTTTCTATCCTATTTGCTTTCATACATAAATAATTTTAGCTAATTCAGAAGGCAATTGAAGAATCAATCTCCTTGGCAATTGATTGGATCAAAAACCTTTTTTTTTTTTAAAAAAAATCCAAAATCTGATCACACTCAGTAAGCTACCTTTTTTTTAAAATTTTTTTATTTGTATATATATATATATACAAAACACGTAGTAAACTACAAAACTGATGAATTGGGACTAAAAGTTCCACATAGGAAAATAGCAACAACCAAACATAATCCCAGAAGGATTTCAAAATGCAGAGAGAGTTGGTCTTTGTTATCAGCCTTATCAGAACAACCTAAGACATAACTCAACATGCTTCTGCCTTTAAACATGACTACTTGTGCCAACAATTCAATAGTTTCTTTAGCTCCATGTCAAAAAGTTATATTGCAGTTCAGTTTCCCAACTCCACATCAAATGCATGGTTCTATATGAAATGGATATAGTGATCGCTTGAAACCACATGTACTAGTGCCAATATCTGATGACTTACAGCATAACATAACAAAATCTACACTGAAGAGGAAGGGCGCTTAACCATAGTAATTACCTGAAGATAATGTCTCTCTCTCCAACTGTGCAGAAAAGTTCTGTAATCAAATAGTAAACAACTACCTAAGCCACTAAATGATAAAATTGTTCAAGACAGCATGAAATACAACGAATCCTGTAACCTAATATCCATCACAATAAATGAAACATGGACAGGATAAAGGTATAAAGGTAAACATATTGCAAACGGTGATGAGCAAAGCAAATAAAATTCATGATTCCAATAGCACCATAAAAGCAAACCATAAAGCATCCATTAACCACTATATAATGAAGGGATTTATGCTATTAATTTGCTAGATGAAGTGTTGCAAAAGAAAGCCAACTTGTCAATTTTAAATATTTAGCACATGAAATAAACACCATTGACCTTTGTTACTACAGTGTAAATTTAAGGAAGCTGCTAGTATCAATTTTGAGTGAATGTTATAGTGATCCACATTATTGCAAACCTTAGGTCACATTAAATCTTATTTGAGCTTGAGAGAAGTAATATGTTTGGAAATAAGCTAGAGGGAACACATCAAAGAAAATGTCCCTACTGAAACCAATTTGGATGCTCAACCTGGTAGTTTGTCAAGCATAATATCAACATCTCCTTCCACTTAATTAGAATAGATGTTTTGGGGTCATAAACAACTAAGTCTAAACTGAATTCCAATGACTAAGTCTTTCAACCATTAAGAGGTGTGTGAAACAAGATGGATGCCTTGACTAATTCCATGTGCAAAACATTAGACTCCAATGTGATATGATTAAGATTAATGGCTGGTCCGTTGCAACAAAAAGTTAGCAGAATGACACTCATAGAAAAATAACTTGCAAACACTTTAGGCTTACAAATGAAAAACCAAAGGTCTCAATAGCACGGAGTCGTTCTTCATGCATGTCTTCTGTCATGAGTGGTGCACTCTGTGACGATTCAAAGAAAAAGACAACTGCTAAGTCAATTATACCTAGTAGGATATTGTTCAGTGAGAAATTTACAATATACATCAGTAATTCACAGATATACAAGAAACCTGCGTAAAAGGAGCATGCAAGCTCTGACACAATTTCAGAAGCATCATGGATCCCACAGGACCAGCTGAACCTCCCCTAATAGAATCCAAAGTGCTTTTATCAGCAGAATGCACATCTTGACCATTTGCACTGAACTTTGATTCAACTGTTTTAGATCCATTAAAACCTTCTGGAGTCAAGAGACTGCAAAAAACAATAATAATAAATAAAGGTTCCCATCATATTTTTATACAGTTCTAGTCCAAAGTAAAAGATGCAGTAACATATTGCACACCTTTATTAATCATGAATTGATAGATCTATTCTCTCATTTCAATTTCATTGGATCTTTAAAAGACTAGAATGACTTACTAATTAACATTCAAACTCAGGCCCCACAGCTAAATTCTAGCCATGCGATGAACCCAGCTCACGTATCTGCTAGAATAAACGTAATGGACAAAGTTGAATTAAAGTGTAGTGAGCATCTCACCACAACATCATTTAAATGGACCACTTAGTTATGCAACAAGGTGCAAAAATTCATCATTGATATCATAGTTGCTAGCTCACTCATTCTTTCCAATCACAACTTTCAGTACTACAAAGCCAACTATTTCATAATTATGTAACCTACATTTTCAGATGACAGTAAACCTTTTTCTTATTACATCACCTAAACTTTAAACCATATCTTATTATGGCTTATAAACAGTAGGTATCTCAATCTTACTTACTCTTTAGTAGGCGTCATCATAAGGATAAATTAAATTGGTTCTACTAGAGGCCAAAAAAAAAATTAATATCTCTGGAAAAGTAGCAAGAGAAAAAGCAGAGAATATAAGGATTTGGAAAAGCCATTAAGGATGGCAACTTTTATAAAGAAACCAAAGAACTCTCACATGCTAAGTTCACCTGTCACGTTTCTCATCAAAGGCTTGACTCCGAGCATGAAAACTAGAAGACTCATCTCCAACTTTATTTACTTCCTGCATTTTCTGTCAAATGAAGACTTCAAGCGAAAGACAAGATAAAGAACTAAGTCCATAAGGGAACAAGTTGAATAGATATCATGAGAAAGAGAGGGTTGAAAGCAGAAGAAAATAAGGGCTAGGCCCCTTTTCTTGCCTTCTACCTCGCCTTGCTCACTATCAGTTGCAAAAGCACACGAAGCAGTAGAGGAACCAAGACAAGACAAAAGGTGGTGATGACCTCCATATTTGCAGATGCATTATCTTTAGTTCCAATACAGTCTTCAAATTCTTCATTTAGTTCACGCTTCTTCCCAATGCATAATGCAAGCTGACCAGAAAAAAGACAAAGTTAAATGATTAATTGGCCATCATATTGCTTTAAGGAAAAAGAAACAGTGAAAATATTAAAAAGAACTGATTACAGAACAAGATAAGATGCTTCAGGCACTAGAGCCTATTAGAACCTGTTGTGATAGTAATCTTAGGGAATTATTGTGTCATGATTCTAGGGATTGACTTGCATAAAGTTAGGCGTATCATATATTAAACTTTCCTTCTTTGTGAATAGGTTATGTAACATAATGTACATATGCAAGAAATACATTTTAGAATTAACCTCTCTTCCTTTCACTCTATTTGTCCTCTTCTTTTACTATTTTCTCATGGCTATTACAGTCAAACAGTTAGGTGTAACAGCAGCCTCTTCTCACTTCTTCTTCTTCTTCTCTCTCACTCAAATTTACATGGTATCAAAGCCAATAAAGTCTCACCACCCCTCCCATTGAAATACCCGCCGTCCGTTGACCCTTCAGCCGAAAGCCAGTCACCGAAAACCACGCATGTGAGCCACAAACACCACCACCCTTTTTTTGCCCCTCCCACGTGATGACGAGTGAGCATGCATTAGACCTTCTCTGGCCACTGTTCGACACCGCGAGTCTTTCCTAAAGGTGGACACTCCTCTCCTGACCACAGTGGTGTTATTGACCTACTATTTCCACCCGTTGGTATTTTTCCTTGACTCTCTTCAATCTTGAGTCTATAAACCTTTATTCTCTTCACTGCCTAGTTCTCTTGAAATTACCACCGTCAAACTTCAAGGCAGCAGTAACTATGTGTCACGGGTGGCTTCGGTTGAACTCTGGTTTATGGGAGAAGGTTTCAAGGACCACTTGGAAAAGAAGCTAATTAGAATGAAAAGGATAAAGATACCTAGGCTAGACTCGATGCTCAATTATGTAGTCTGTCATGGCATTCTCTTGAGCCAAAGCTACTCACTTCGTTTCAATCTTGTAAAACATGTTACAAAGTGTGGGCTAAGGCCAAGAATTTATACACTAATTATACTCAGCGAATTTATAAGATTGCCTCAGATCTTGTTAATCTCTAGCAGAATCAATAGGATATGTCAAGCTATTTGGGTCAGGTTGAAACCTTGAAAAGCAAGTTTAATGTTCTTATGCCTTTTTCTGAAAGTGTTACTGAACAAGAGTAGCAGCGGGACATTTTTTATGGTGCTTGCTTTGATAGGACTGCGAACTGACTTAGCTTCAGTCTGAGATCAAATCCTTGCTAGCCCAATCATTCCCACTCTTGACGATGTGACGGCTCAGTTACTTTGAATCTCCTCCAACCCAAACCAAGTTGAGGGAGAATCCTTTGTGCTAGCAACACAGAAAACTAGTCAACAAGGAGGTAATCGTAAAGGAAGAGGCACAGGATCTTGGCTTCATTGCACGTATTGTGATAAAAATGGCCATACACGTGATAAATGTTGGGCTCTTCATGGTCAACCCTCTCGTAATAATTGGCCCACTGCTCATGTGGCCCAAGCTCAAGGAGATGGGATTCTTCCTCTTCCCACTGCTAATACTCAAGGGGCCAAATCTGTCATGTTGTCTGGATTAGATTATGATGAGTATTTACAGTATCAGGCTTCGAGACAAAAATCATCAATCGTTACTTCAGTTGCTTAACCGGGTAATTCTTTTACTGATCTAACTCAGTCTTAGGAATGGGAACATTGGATAAAGACAAGGTGAAGGCATAATATGAGGGTGTTAATCGGTGATAACTCATAAGATTGTAAATTAGATGGGGGTTACAAGAAGAACAAATATCTTTTTAAGGGCAATAGGTTTGTCTGCTTGATTGAAGTGTTCAATCTTTTGTTGGTCTAACTTGGTCTTAGGAATAGACAAGTTCTTGACAACATAATGCAATCAAGGTAATCTTGTATCGGTTATGATGAAAGAACACTCACTGCAGGGGAGTTTCCAATTGTTGGAGAAGGCTCTGACACAGCAGAATACATATACATGCGAGGACATGTCAATAAAATAAAATTGGACAACGTCAAGACATTTTGGTCACACGATTTTTTTTCTTGGCATTTTTTTCTCCAATACAGGATTAACAATGAGCAAAAGCCTATATCCTAAGGAACTTAAATGCTTGAAATCCATAAAGGAAAAGAAGATGTAGAGAGAAATAACAAGAATGGAGAGTTAAATGCAGGAAAGAGTAGGAGTAGAAAGTGAAGTATTTATGCAAATATGTTATGGGGACTGAGAACGAAAGAGAGTAGACAAAGAGGAAAACGATGACACAAGTCTTGTTGAGTAATTTAGAATATGATGATTTAGGGCATTCTGGGTTTGGAATTTGAGCTATTTGGTCCTAATGGGTATTATAGGTTCATGCTTTTAAAATCAAAACTTTTAAAAGAAATAGAAAGCTATTTTCATGCTAATATTTGATTTGAAAGTATCAATTTTATATTTTTAGTGTACATTATTCTATAAAAAATATTTTTTTATTATTGTGCATTGGTGTACCCGTTTGAAATTTTCAAGTAACTCATTTGTCACCATGTGTCATGTCAGACCACACTGTGTCTCTGTGTTGTGAGTCTTTAGATCTAAGCTTAGACTACAGTATAGATCCTTAAATAACAGAACTGTTTGTACCCATTCAATGCAATTGAAGACTCTCAGGATTAAGAAAATCATTTTACCACAAAAAAAGTTATGGCTGAACGGATTTGAACTATAAAGGTTAGCAGATAAGTTACAGCAGTGATGATAATTCAGAAAATTGCTAAGGGTTCATGAGATAATTGCATGGCAAATACAGCTTTATTTGTATTCCTTTTCTCCTTCCAACTTTAATAAATTGAATTTAGGGCACAAGATCATAGAGTATCGTGAAAAGTCTTAAAGTTAACAGTATAAAAGAATGTAAGAGAAAGGAATCAAAACAGGAAGGAGACAGTAACTAATAAGCATCATCCAGCCAGAAAGAGAAGCCAATAATAAAAACTTGAAACAGTAAGGTCAGTTCTATTAAAAGTCCTTGATTTCCACCAATATTAACTGACTTCACTGGAACATATTCAAAAGTTGTCCAAGTCATTAGAATTTATTACCATTTGTAGCTTCTGGTTGATCAAACAAGTTGCTAGGTCAATTGAACCATTGGCTGGAATTTTAGGCAATGGCTGTGACTCTTCCCAATGCCAGCGAATTTCTCGAACAAACTCTATCCAGAGCACAGCAATGGCTAAAGAGACAAGAACCATAACCATTATTCAGCAACAAAAAAAAAAAATGCTTCAAGGTCAACTAGAGATAAATTATCTCTAAGACAACTTATCATGCATGATTTTCATACATACCACGTATGTTACAATTGCCAAACCATAGCGAGTGTAAACAAAACTGCGCAAAAAGAGACTCAACAGGTGCTCCTTTAATAGCTCGAGAACTCTTATGTTCATCTTTAGCAAAATCAGGTAACTGGGGATCTGTTATATGAAATTAGAAAGGAACAGCAGAACACTAAACAAGAAGTTCTCTGTTGAGTCATATGTCAAGACAGAAAATTAATACACAGAGCAAGATGTAAAGTTAAATAGTAAGGCCTAAAACTCAATGAAAAATCTTCTAAACAAGAAGCTACTTAAGCACATAAGCCAAACCAACTATAGCTGACACAGCTTCACACATACTCACCTTAACCTCTCATGACCAAAGAGAGAATTTTCCTTTCAGGCCAAAAAGACATTTGTTTACTTTTAGTAAAAGATACTACAATGGAGATGGTAACTTAAGCAGCAAACCAGAGCAGTAAGCATCAAGACTTTAAATAAGAACATATAATATATGCGTGTGTCTGTGTGTGCGCATGTGTATATATATAGAGACAGAGAGAGAGAGAGAAACTGGGAAAGCATTATAGAGATTCTTAGAGGCATAACACATCAAAGTGTTTACTAGAATGGTAAAAATTACCCTCAAGAAAGAGATCTTTAAGCACACGGTCAAGGACGGTAGGTGGTGGTATAACCATAGTAGACTCCAAATTGTCTGAACCAGGATTTTCAACTGCAAGAAATAAATGCAGCAGTTATAAAATTTAAAATAAATTTTCCATATCTCAATGGTCTCCATAATACATAAGCAGAGATTCAGATAAAGCCATCGAGACCTGACACAAAATCCTCTATAAATGGAGCTTCAAATGACATCTCCAATGCATTAACCAAAAGATGCAACTGGGAAGCAAATCCAATTCTGTCTCCTTTTGAACTATCACTTCATATAAAAATCAGTGTAATCAGATGTATCACGTAACAAAGATATAAAGAAATTAATGAAACAAAGGGACCATAAACATACAAAGGTAGTTAAATTTTCAGAAGGATCAATCTTAATAGTCCAGAATAAAAGGAGAATCCATGGCATAAACTCCTTACAGATTGGGGTACAAATTTGGAGCTAAGATCCACTTCTCAGCTTCGTGGGGTGAAGCATTTTCCATTTCAGCCATTTCCAAGGAGCTTTCAACGACCTTTTCTGACCAAGTGACCACTAAATCAAATCCTACATGCATAGAATCCATCAAACATTGCCCGCCAGCAATTGAACAAAGAAAAAGCAGACCCTCAGAGCTTGCACCAGCTCAGAAAATTTGCAATTCTTCTAGAAGGCAAATGTCCATATCCGTCCTCCGAATAAAAAAAGTTATAACAAACATAAGCTTACCCATTACTGGATCTTCAGCGGAATACCACTCATTCCAAGGGCAATCATCATCCCAATGCTTCCTATTGGGATTACCACAGCCTGGACTTGTTTCAGATTCGGCATTTTCGGTATCAGCCTCTTGGATATCATCGTAATTGTCCTCATCATTTGAAAGTGTTTGATAGGTGAGTTTCATTAAAAGATGTACTCTGAAAAGATGCATTGAATGGTCTGACATGCAGTAAGCCTTCAAAAATAGATGATCAATTAGTACTACCTCTAAGGGTATAGTCAATGTGAATGCAAAAATATTACAAATCTGAAGCAAAACTTGCACAAACAATGGGAAAGGATACTTTGAGCATCACGATCAAGACGAACATTAAACAAAATTTCAGCTTTATCAATTGAGAAAATTAGCAAAATGCTAGTTTAGAAGATCTGATATCATCTTACTGTCAAGTAATAATAATAAACCCATGTTAAATATTAAAAACTAAACAAACCCTATAGTTCGTAAGCTTAGAAGAATCTGCAGGCTTTTAATAAAAAAAAATGAAC
This sequence comes from Gossypium anomalum, assembly GCA_025698475.1. Taxonomy (NCBI): domain Eukaryota; kingdom Viridiplantae; phylum Streptophyta; class Magnoliopsida; order Malvales; family Malvaceae; genus Gossypium; species Gossypium anomalum. The sequence goes on along the minus strand of CM046957.1, from coordinate 68,616,897 downwards.
TTACAAACTTAGAAACAAACAACTCATACAATCCTTCCAGATGCATGAACTTTATAGGAACCTGGCTACCAATACGATCTGCCTCAAACCGTCTCGTAAAAATTGTTCCCATCTTTTGTATTCCAATAAATGCTTTTCTTGAAGGGTCATGGACAGGGACAAAAGCTGGCCACAGACTGCAGCACCAAAATGTATACAAAAATTTCAGAATCTAAATTAATATTTAATGAAACAGATACACCTAGAGTAAAAGTATTAATTACAACACTAATATAAGCTGTTTCTGACAACATTTATGAGGGAAAAATAATAAGCCAAAGTGTTAAAAGAATGTATAAAAGTTAATAACACCATATGTTGCTACTGATAAAAACTAGAAGATCGAAAAGGATTCCATGCTATAATGTATTTCATGGAACCAATTACAGTCAGAATCCTAACCTTGAACAATTTGCTAAAGCAATTGAAACTGCACTTAGAAGCTTGGTTGCCTCTGGCGCATCAAGTACCACACCACTGGCACTTTGAGGTGAAATCACCTGTTGATGGTACGTGTTAGTCCAAAGGTAAAGAAAGCATAGGATAGCATTATATAAATCTGAAAAATATCATTATCAAGAAAACTATTGAAAAGAAGGAAGAGACAGCATGAGACACAAGCATACCAAGAATTCTTTTACTCCAAAGCAAAGCTGCAAATCATGCAAAGTGCAATCCCAGTCAGCAATTTTGCCTGTGCCAACCAAAACACAAGCAAAGAAACATAAGCTCAAAACACGATACTACGAAAGGTAAATCATTAAGAGATAATATCTTTTCTCCAAAAGTACCATTACCGCCGATTTCAAAGTAGTACTCCATGGAATAGATTTTTGCAGCATTTTTTAACTCAGATTTGACCTTATATATGTTATCAGATGAGTCCAGATGAACTGCTCCCTTTTCCTACATCAAAATTACAGATGAAGTCTGCTATTATTTAATGTGATCATGACCTAGGAAACAGAACCTTAACCAGCATTCCTTATTCTTTTCTCTAGAACCCAAATAGCACAAATTATAAACATTTTGAATAAAACTAGTTTTCTGAAGCAGGCGTACCCGCAAACGCTTTGGACCATCAGCTAACCACTGCCGACAGGTAGCCTCTATTTCAGATATGAACCTAAAATTCGATAATCAGTAATATCACATTTATAAAGCAGGATGAAGTGTTGAAATTGTTATATTATCAAACACCTTTCCCATGAAGAAGCCAGAGTGAAATCATTGAAGTGTTCAATCTGCATAAATATCCAATATAAACTTTACTTTTTCTACGAAGAAAAGGAATTAAAATCGCTTTCTAATTTTCTAGCCACGAAACTATGAACACTAAGGCAGGAAAAAACGAAAGTGAAACTATGAATAACGCACTTCCTCTGCTTCCTCTCCTTCATCTTGCTCAGCTAGATTGGCTTTGCTTGAAGATGCCATGAAAGATCACCGCGTTTCTCAACTTGGTAAAAATAAACTTCAATTTTTTGCTTCGAATTGGCAATGGATATGGAAAATTCATCTAAGAATAACCGACATTTGAATCAAAAGAGAGTTTCGAATCTCAGTTCGAATTTGATTAACGGACATTGAAATAGAAAGTAAATCAAATGAAGGTAAATGGAGAGCGATGGTGAAATGGGGAGATCTGGTTTTCAAGAAAACGTATCCAAAATTTTTTATATTTTAACAAAAATATCATAATAACAGAAATTTCCCGAGTTTTAGTTAAAATTTTATATTTGACACTCAACTTTGTTATCTCTACAAATTTGCTTATATATTCAGTAGGAGATTTAACTTCTATCCGGTATACAAATTTTGACTTCCAAACATATCGTGATTTGAGTAAATTGATATCATGTTATGAATTATCCTAGATACTGAGTGTGGGTAAGTGTCAAGTAAAATTGTACTGTTGACTCCACGATGGAGGCCGAATATGTGATTATTTCTGAGGCAATAAAAAAAGTAGTTTGGGTTTGGAATTTTCTTACTCATGTCAAAGTCATTTCGCTATGGAGAAAGCTATTATGTTGTATTATAATAACAATGCAGTAATAGCTAATACTAAGAAAGCAACAAGTCATAAACTGACAAAACACAATAGTTGGAAATATCACATTATCTTAGAGGCGGTAACTGACGAATTAGTGGATGTAGTCGCATTTGAAGACAACCTTGCGGATTCGTTTACCAAGGTTTTGGTGGTTCAGAGTTTTGAGAAACATGTAGAAGGTATGATAATGTGAAATATGACTTATCTACCTTAATAAAACATGTGAGAGATTATTAAGATCCAACGCCCTAAGTATAATTTATTCATCATTTTTATTTACAATTTTTCAAATAGATTGGTTTGAATAAAATTCTATATACACATTAATATCATTTGTATTTGTCCTCAACAGATTCTTGCATGCAAAGAAAAATATAAGCAAATATTAGCTTATTGATTACTTAATGTTTAACTAATACTAAGTTGCATCATGTGTTTGGATCCTAATACAAGAAGAGAACTTGTATTAGTAGGTAATCTAAAAGGTCCATAGTTTGGTGAATCGAAATTAAGCAAATAATTTAAATGACTATTATGTTGTCTATCAAGTCTAAAAAGAGAGATACATTGCCTTAGGTATCAGAGTGGTTGACTCCTACAAGATAGAGGCATGGAAGTGGTTGTATAGATTGACAATACATTGGATAGAACCCAAGTTAAATTAATCTTAGATTCATTTATGGATTAGTTCACTTGTGAAATTCATAGTATGACTTACCTCAATCTTAGGCAAGTAAGTGACTATGTGTGCGTAACTCATATATTTTGATGTATTAAAAGCCTGAGTTCAAATATTAAAGAGCTGAAAACTGATGCATTGAGTATACGACTTTTCATGACATAACTTATAACGCCCCGAATTTTGGGCCTAGAAGTATTATGTCTTGAGAATGGGGACAGTTAGAAGGCTATACATAAATGTTTAGTCGTGCAAGAAAGTGACACAACTGTGTATCTGTTTTAGTGGTTAAGTGTTCTGGAAAGTGTTTGAGAAGTCTTGGTGTAACGCCCCTAACCCGAATCCGTCACCGGAATAGAGTTACGGAGCATTACCGGAGTTACCGATTTATTTATCAGATATTTCACTTCATCTAACGATCATATTTAGAACCAATTAAAATCAAACATATTGTCCCTTAACGTACTTATTTTTCTTGATGTGTTTTACTTGAATTTATTACTCGTCTCAATTTAATTAATTTCCTTGTGTCAACGTATCAAAGATAATCACCTATTTACATGTCATGATAAATATCATTCTCTTGCCATTTCTTCATAAACATAAATCAGGTAATTCATTATATCGATATTTCGTGCATTTAAAAATACAATTCAAGTTACACTAACTTACCTCGTTGCTTGTTCATGTTTATAATTTCATTAATCCGATATCTTTTCTTTTCCACGTTCAAGTCTCGTATTCGAGTCATCCGGATCTTTATAAAGAAATTTGATCGTCGTTTGCATTTATTTCATGTTGTAATACATTCAATTAATGCTCTAAACAAAATTACTATTTTACCCCTAAACTTTTAATTAATGACGATTTCATCCTAAGGCTAAAAAAATAAAATAAAATAAATTTTTTGCAATTTAATCCTTATTTCCAACTGTTATTCTCATACAAATTGATAACAACCCATAAATTCTATAAAATATCAGAATTTTCCATAATTTCAACATTTTTCAATTTAATCCTTAAAACATGTTTTTCCCTGATCTTAAGCTCAATTAATAATTTCATTCAATTTTTTAATTTTAAATAATAAAATAATCCATTTCATGCAAATTTGTCATTTGTAATATTTTTACAAAATTGTCCATAAAATTTTACTTTTATTCAATTTAGTCCCTGAGCCTAAAACATGCAAATTAGCCATGCTAGCTGAATATTCATACATATCTTCCTCCTCCTCATCTCCATTCCACATCCTTAATTTATATAACATGCTACAAGCAACATTATCAATAATTTCACTATTTACTTATATGTATATTCAAAATTGTCCATTTGCATTATAGTCACTAAATTATTTATATCTTGAGCTACAAAACTTGAAATTAATATCCGCTAATTTTCCATGAAACTAGACTTACGTATCGTCTTACCATAAAATTTTTAGAATTTTTGGTTTAGCTAATAAGTACAGTTTATTCTTTAAAGCCACCATTATTCTGCTGTCTAATAGTTCCGATCCTTCTTTACTAAAAAATAATTATCTCATTGTACAGGATTCGGATGATGTTCTCGTTTGTTTCTATTGAAAATAGACTTATTCAGGATTTTAAAAATATAACTTTAAGAACCTAATTATTTTTCTCCAATTTTTGATGACTTTTCCAAAGTCAGAATAGGGGAACTCGAAATCATTCTGACATTGTCTCACAAAATTTATTATATCTCATGATTCAAAATTCCATTGCCTACAACGTTTCTTCTATTAGAAACTAGACTCAATAATATTTAATTCCATATTTTTTTCATACTCTAATTCGATTTTAAAAACTTATGGTGATTTTTCAAAGTTAGCCTACTGCTGCTATCCAAAGCTGTTTTAGTGCAAGATGTTTATTTACCATGTTTATAACACCCTTATTTTCTTTCTCTACACTATTTCTCATTACTTTCTCTTATTTTCTCTTCACTAACATATCAAGAATATAAGACCATATATATAAGAAAACTCTACATTAACATCAATTCCATGCTTTTTCAATAATATTAATCTTAAAAATATATTGAAATCTTGATGTTCTTACCTTGTTCCATTGATTTCAATCTTTAACTTGATTTTCTCTCTCCTCCAGCTTCTATTTCTTGAATCTAACTTAATATTCTAGCTCCCCATGGTCTCCTTGTGATCTTTCTCTCTTAATGGCTATGGAAATTTTTTTGATTTCTAGGAGAAAATGGTAAATTTTTAGTGAAAGGGCCAAATTGTAAAGAAAATAAAACTTTCTTTCTTTCTCTCTTCTTCTCACGTTGGTTTGCATGGGAAAGATGGATGGTGTGTGTTTTTGTGTGTGTGTGTGTGTTTTTTTTTTCCACACACACACATATATATACTAAATAAAATAATAAAATAATCATAAATATCTTATTAAAATATTAATAAAATAATATTTATCTAATTAATTAATTTAAAATATCATCAACATAATCATTACATTCTAGAATTCTCTCTCTTATTAATTGACCATTTTGCCCTTCATAATCTTTTAAAATTCCATCATTGAGTCATCACTTAATTTGGGAAAATTATGATTTAGTCCCTCATAATTCTTCACCTATTCGATTTGGTCCTAATTCATCCATTTTCCCTAGTTTTTAGATTATTCCACCCCTAAAATATTTGCACTATTAGTCCTTCAACTTTTTCATATTTACACTTTAACCCCTTAAATTTTGAATATTTACTCTTGGGCAACAAAACTTTTCTCACTTTTACAATTTAGTCCTTTCTTGAATTAATATGTCATAATATACTTCCCAATGACATAACTCAATTTTCCTCTTCTTGCCACTTTATTTCCTTATTTTATTATATCAATGATAATATCTTACTGTAGAAATTTTTGGGGTGTTAATGTGAAACTAAATAGTACAGTAATGGAATAATTAATAATGCAGATGGAGTTGAAAATAGTTTGACAAGTGAATACAATTTTGAAAAAAGATTTCAGATTATTCTAAAGATCATTCAGATTACGTAATGACACGGTTAAAGAAAAAGTTAACATCGGCTAGTCGACTTATTCAGATATGATGTCTGAAGTATGTGTTTGCTGAAATTTTTCCCGAATTGGTTTTCGTTAGTGAATGGAATGATGCGGGGTTCATGATGACAGAATTAGTCAGAAAAATGATAATTGAGTAGTAAAGATTTCTGTGTGTGATAGTTATAGTTGAAACGAATATGATCATCTTTTCTGGGTATTCTATATATTCTTTTATCCTCAGAGATATGTGTGTGGTTATTCAGTCTCTGGTGGAGTTCTAATGTTTTGAGAATGCTAGTTAATTATGATGTTAGACGAAAGCCCTATTGGTCTGGTTAGTTTATGATCGTCATTTCTTCATCTTTTTGGAATTCTATTTTAATATGTTGGAAATAAAGTTAATGGTAAAAATTTATGTGAGACTATTCTTATGTTTCTACTGATTATGATTTTGTTTTATACATGCGGAAATATATTATCTCTCATGTTATGATGGAAGTCCGTAGTGGGTAGCGATGTGTTTTTCTTTTGGCTTTCTTTGAGAAATTATCAAGATCTTTGTTATCTTTTTGTGAGTTAGATGTACTAGTGATTGCACGAGCGTTACATAATATTTTTGAGTTCATGTTCAGATGTCTATTTGTTAGCAAGTAAGCCGAACATTAAGAACATTTAGGATTATTGCAGTCAGTGATAATACTAGTGTGTTATGAGATAGAATGACTATAGATTTCGAATTGGGATTGTCATTAACATCAGAAAGGAAAATGTTATTTAGTTTATGGTTGCTCATTTGACAAAGAAAGATCTGTATGATCATTTCAGTAGGTATAGAGTTTTCATTTGACAGATCAGCTGAGTATATGTGTCCCTGAGAGGGTAATTTAGAATTTTGACAGTATGTTCTAACATTGTGTTCTAGAGTTCAAAGGTGACTGGAAAAAGATATTAAAGGTTAAATCAAATTGTGATTTTGAGAAGTTAGTAAAAGTGTTTTATGAGTGTTGAAAACAACTTCTTCTGGTAAGATTTTCGGGGACGAAAATCCCTAAAGGGGGGAGAGTTGTAACAGCCTAATTTTCAGTGGTGTCGGAACAGTGATTCGAGATCACCAAATCCGACAAATGAGAAGGAAATATTATTAATTTAGTGAGTATAAGTTAAATGTGAAGTTAGGAAAAATTTTGAAATAGTAAATAGTGTACTAAAAAATATATATATATATTAAAATAATTAAAATCGAAAACGAGGTATCGAGACCTCAGGAATTTTAAATCAAGCCATAAATATTTTTATAAATATTTATGGAGTGTTAATAAGTTAGTATTAAAGTTTCGTCAAGAAATTTTAAAGTACTGATAGGTAATTGAACAAAAAGGATTAAACTGTATCAAATGCAAAATTGTGGGAAATGATTAAATAGCTTAAATGATAAAAGAAAGAGGGTTTAAAAGGCAAATAGACCCAAGGTCTATTGGGGTGGACGGCAAGGGCATGAAATCAGCAAGAAAATAAGGAGAATTAAGGGCAAAATTGGAAAATTGCAAAATTTACTTAATAAAACTAGGACTAAAGTGGAATTATCTAGATTTCTCTTTATTTTCCTGCACTCTCATCTGCAAAAACACCATGAAAGAGTTACCTTAAGCTGGTTTTTCATATTTTTACTTCAAGTAAGTTCAATTCTTGATTATTTCTTGAAATTTTTGTGTTTTTTTAACTTTTACAACTAGGTCCACTTGTTGAATTCATTAGTTTTTGATTCTATGAAAGAAATTGAAAGTTGCTATGAATATATGCTGGAAGTATATGATGATTTTGCATGGAATTAGAGCTTTAAATTGTTTATATGTTGATTTTATTGAAAGAATTGAATAGAAAGTGAATGTTTGGGACCTAAATTGTAAAAGAGTTTGAAGTTAGAGTTTTATGTGGAAATTCTGAATTTCAATAGTTATGAAATAACTTATAATGTCTAGGAAAAGTATTAATTGAGAAAATTAGCTTAATTGAGGGGTTAATTGAGCAAGGACTGAATTGTATGAACTGTGAAACTTGGGGCAAAAATGAAAATTAACATTTTGCACTAAAACAGTTTTGGACAGCAGCAATAGTCTAACTTTGAAAAATCACCAAAAATTGTATAAATCGAATTAGAGGATGAATAAAATATGAAATTAAAGCTTATTGAGTCTAGTTTTTTATAGAAGAAATGGTATAAGCAATAGAATTGTAAATCATGAGATATAATAAGTTTTGTGAGACAATGTCAGAATGATTTCGGGTTCCCCTATTCTGACTTTGGAAAATAATAAAAAAATTAGATAAAAATAATTAAGGGATTAAATTTATATGTTTAAAATCCTTAATAAGTCTATTTTTAATAGAAATAAACAAAAACATCATCCAAATCTTGTAAGATGAGATAATTAATTCTTAGTGAAGAAGGGTCGGAACTGTCAGATAGCAGAATAGGGGTAAATTTAAAGAATAAACTGTACTTATTGGCTAAACCAAACATTCTGAAAATTTTATGGTAATAAGATATGTAAGTCTAGTTTCAGGGAAAATTAACGGATCTTAATTTCGAGTTTTGTAGCTTAAGATATAAATAATTTAGTGACTATGACGCAAATGGATAGTTTTGAATATACATATAAGTAAATAGTGAAATTATTGATAATGTTACTTGTTGCATGTTATATAAATTAAGGGTGTGGAATGGAGAGGAGGAGGAGTAAAATATGTATGAATATTCAGCTAGCATGGCTAATTTGCATGTTTTAGGCTCATGGACTAAATTGAATAAAAGTAAAATTTTATGGGCAATTTTGTAAAAATGTTAGAAATGACCAAATCGCATGAAATGAATTATTTTATTATTTAAAATTACAAAATTGAATGAAATTATTAATTTAGCTCAAGATCAGGGAAAAAACATGTTTTAAGGATTAAATTAAAAAGTGTTGAAATTATAGAAAATCTTGATATTTTATAGAATTCATGGGTTGTTATCAATTTATTTGAGAATAACGGCTGGAAATAAGGATTAAATTGCAATAATTTTATTTTATTTTAACCTAAGGATGAAATCGTCATTAATTAAAAGTTTAGGGGTAAAATGGTAATTTTGTTTAGAGCATTAGTTGAATGTATTACAACATGAAATAAATGAAAACGACGATCAAATTTCTTTATAAAGATCCGGATGACTCGAATACGAGACTTAAACGTGGAAAAGAAAAGATATCGGATTAATGAAATTATAAACATGTACAAGCAACGAGGTAAGTTAGTGTAACTTGAATTGTATTTTTAAATGCATGAAATATCGATATAATGAATTACCTGATTTATGTTTATGAAGAAATGGCAAGAGAATGATATTTATCATGACATGTAAATAGGTGATTATTTTTGATAAGTTGATACAAGGAAATTAATTAAATTGAGACGAGTAATAAATTCAAGTAAAACATATCGAGAAAAATAAGTACGTTAAGGAACAATATGTTTGATTTTAATTGGTTCCAAATATGAACGTTAGATGAAATGAAATATCTGATAAATAAATCGGTAACTCCGGTAATGCTCCGTAACTCTATTCCGGTGACGGATTCGGGTTAGGGGTGTTACATTTCAAGCCTTAGCATGTGCAAATTTTTTTTTTAATGGATAACACTTGTATCTAGTCAGTATGCTTTTAAGTAAATGTGGATAATTTATGATAGAAAGGGCCTGCTAGTCTAGGGGGTAAGTGGCGTGTTACCTATGCCAAAGGACTGAGGTTCGAATCCTGGTGGGGGCAGTGGAGTGTTTTATTTTGTTGTTATGTCGTGTTACATTAGATTAGTATTAGTTAGTGATCCCGACTCAGTGAGTCCTTTCTTCCGTGATTAACTGTTGGCGCCAGTCTTAGTCCTACATTCCATTTTGTCTCTGTGGACCGAGGAGAAAGGGGGCTTAGCGGGAAGAGGATAGCAAGTTACAAATTCTGTTTCGGTAGGACATATATTTCTATTACTATGAAATTCATAAATGAAGTAATTAATCGTGAGGTTACCATTATCCTATTTGTAGTGACGAATCTTGTATGTGTTCCTAAGAAAAGAAAAAAAATTGTCAAAATTTTGGGGTCTTAAAGGGTCGTGGAAACACATAAGAACTCTTGAATGGAACTGGAAAAGAGATGTAACTCCATTCCTTCAGAAATGGTAAGATAAGTGGTTGAATGTTAGTGGAACTCTGATATTAGTGGGCGGTTGGAGGGTTTGAGAGGATTGGGGGTTGTGGCTGAATTTTAGGAGATTATTGAGGAATTTTGGTTGTTAGGGGGGATTTAGGGAGGAAAATTTGGATAGAAGAGGTTGTGTGGAGTTCAAATTAGTTGGTGGAGTGGTGTAAGGAGATTTTCAATAGATGGCTCAAGGGAAGGGGAGTAGTGTGCCGAAATTGAACTCTTTCTCAAAAGAATTCGGCTTGGCTTTTGTCCACTCAACATTTGGTCAACTATTCTTTTTTGGTCGAAATTGCTTCTACTGCTTCTTCTATCTTTTTCTCTCTTTTGCGAATTGAGTTTTGTTTTCGGTGATCTCTGCTCTCAAGTCTGTCGGTTCCCCTCGTTTCTTATTCTTTTTGTTAAATTTTGGGAAGTGTGTTTCGGTTAGAGTCTTGCTCTTGTCGATTTTGTTTGCTTTTGCTCAACAATCATTTCTTTTTTCTTCATTGCCGACTACCGTGTTCTTGTTGATACCGAAAGCTCTTTTTCCCTTCTCCTTTGTTCGAAAATCCATCCCTCTTCCTCTGTCGAATTGATACTACTTCTTCTTCTTCTTATACGTTTCGAGCCTCCACTGTGTGCAGGTGTTAATCGTATTTCTTTCTGTAAGTAGTATAATACTTGAAGTTTCGGTTTTTAAGTTGTTAAATTGGGGTTTTTGTTTAATGGTTTTTGATAGTTCTTAATCGAGGGTGAGGGGTTGTGCTGTTGCCGACTTTGCTTTCTCACTAATCTCACCATTTTCGTTTTCACTCCTTGGCCATCACATTTGTGCTTCCATCTGTTGGGTCTCTTGATCTTTTTGGTAAGTACTATAGACGAGATCTTGATTTTCTTCCTTCTTCTACTCTTAAGTGGTGACTAATAGAGATTGTTATGGCAGTTGAGGAAAGTTTAGGTGTAACACCCCTAACCCCTATCTGCTGCCAAAATAGGGTTTCGGAGCATTACTACCATTTGCAGATCACTAAAAAAAAAATTCACTTAAATACTTAGCAATTCAATGCATCAATAAATATATTACCATTCAATCAATGGCTTGGCACTTGCCTAAGCATCATCAACAACACTTGTTAGTGTACTTACACATATTTCATATAAATTCTTGTTTTCTCAATATGACATATTTGAATTTAATTACTCGTCTTAACTTACATATTTTCCCTATGTTAACATATAAAAGATAATCTCATATGTACATGTCATGATACATATCATTTATTTTATTATATCAATATTTCATGCACCATCATTTCCTTATATCTTAGGTATATTTATTTCGGTAATAGTTCGTATTAAACTTAACATAATTTAAATTCCATGTACCTATACTTATTTCATTTATCTATCTTATTAAATATTTCATACAACTATTTTGTACATTTATTTCCATATGACCAATTCCTGTAAACATTTCACATTACCATTTTGTATAACCAATTCATTTAACCATTTGTTATATTACATGAATATTAGTTGTTCAACAGATATCTTGGCGTTTCTCTTCCACGATCTTATTTATCTTCGACATGATGCCATAGTGTCTTTCAACTATGGTCTTACTCATTTTCTCATGTTGCCATGGTATGATTCAACCATGGTCTTATTCATTTCCCTCGCAGCGTTGCCATGGTATCTTTCAACCATGGTCTTACACATTTCATGTCACGTTGCCATGGTATCTTTCAAACATGGTCTTACACATTTCATATCAGGTTGCCATGGTATCTTTCAACCATGGTCTTACATATTTCATATCAGGTTGCCATGGTATCTTTCAACCATGGTCTTACACATTTCATAGCAGGTTGCCATGGTATCTTTCAACCATGATCTTACACATTTCATATCAGAGAGCACACTCTCACGAACCTCATCCTTACAGTGGGATTACCACCCAGGCTAAATCTCCTGTAATATAAACTCATAGAGTATTGTCGGGATTACTACCCAGGCTAAATCCCTGCAACGACAATTACTCTAATGAGCTTGGATCTGAATTACAGTCCAGTTAAATTCAGACCCTAATTCGGATTACTCGTCCAAGCTAAATCCATTTTCCACATATTCTTCGGGAGGGCTATATCGAGATAGGATCACCCGTCCGGCTAGATCCTTTTTGACCGTCAATTCCTTTTTGAGATCCATCGAATTTTCCTTTCATTTAACCGGATTTTCTTCCCATTTTATCAAATATATCAATGTTTCATGAATTTCCATACAATGAATATTCAAATCATATTCACATCAATTACATACAATCTCAAGCATTTAAGAATATAATTCAAGTTACACGAACTTACCTCATTTCTTGTTTGTGTTTATAATTTCATTAATCAGATATCTTTTCTTTTCACGATCGAGTCTCATATTTGAGTCGCCTGGATCTCTTTTAAATAAATTTGATCATCATTTTCATTCATTTCATATTCTAATGCATTTAATTAATGCTCTAAGCAAAATTACCATTTTGCCCTAAACTTTTAATTAATGACGATTTCATCCTTGGGGTCAGGAAAATAAAATTCTTGCAATTTAATCCTTATTTCCAACTATTATTCTCATATATATTGATAACAGTCCATGAATTCTATAAAATATCAAAATTTTCCATAATTTTAACACTTTTCAATTTAATCCCTAAAACATGTTTTCCCCCGATCTTGAACTAAATTGTTAATTTCGTTAAATTTTGCAATTTAAATAATAAAATAATCTATTTCATGCAATTTAGTATTTTCTGACATTTTTCCAAAATTGCCCATAAAGTTTTAGTTTTATTCAATTTAGTCCCTGAGCCTAAAACATGCAAATTAGCCATGCTAGATGAATATTCATACATATTTTCCTCCTCCTCTCCATTCCACATCCTTAAATTTATATAATATGCTTATTGTAGGACCAAATTCATGCCATGATTCAATACAAGGAAAATAGGCATAAAAAATAGACCCAAACAAGGCCCAAACGAGCAAAGACTCAAAGTTGTTGCATGAGTCCTTGAGCCGCACGCCTCTCACCAGCATCCCACTCCGCCACGCCTCTCGATTCCGAGATTTTCGCAGCTATATCTTCAACAGAAAACAACAAGTAGCATAGTAACAGGAGGAGACTTGTTTTTCCCTTGTTATATTTCTAGGCTATAAAAAGCCATTAAAAATACTGAGAAATGGGAGTTTTTTTTTTTGTGGAAATCAAGAGAAATACAGAGAAATATACCAGATTTCTGAGTAAACTTTTAATACCATCCAATAGAATCAAAGGTGATTATAATTTTTTTTTTTCAAGGTTTTTAGCCTTTGTTGTGCATCTACTTTTTTTTTCCTTTCTTTTTTCCTTATTTTTGAAAATAATCAAACAAAGTTTTAAAAGAGAAAGGAGGGCTTACCTGGTCTTGATCCGTGAACCGGCGGTGGGGTGGAGGTGCGTGGCACCGATGATCCTCCAGGGTGGCACAAACTAGGTTGAATTCCTAGCAAAGAAAAATGGAAAGGGAGCAGGGAAGAAGAAGCATTCTGCTTCTTTTTGTTTGAAAAACAATGGGCATAAGAAATAAAATGGCTCCTGCAGAACAATTCAATAGCTTTTAAAGTTGTGGGGCCCACGTGTAGTGCCCTTAAAGGGTCAATTTGTGCATCAGGTCCCTGTACATTTTCTTGCTGCCCAAATCTGCTTCCCTTTTGGTTTTTGAATTTCGCCCAGCAATTTCTTGCAGTTTTTAATTTGGTCCATATTAAATGCTAGGTTCAGGAATTTGGATAAATTACATTTTTAAACCCCCTTGTTCCACGCGCGCTTCAATGAGGTCCTCCTTTCCCCTTTTATTTGTATTTTACCCCCGAACTTCCGTTTTGATTCCAATTAAGCCCTATTTTGTTTATTTTAAACACTTTATCACAAAATTAAATTTTTTTTGTGTACTATTATTATTAATCTATTGTTGCTATTTTATTTATTTTTAGTTATTTTCCTATTATTTATTGTTTTTTTTCCACTATTATTTATTATACTTAGTATATCATTTTCGTTTTTTTGTTTCCATTTAATTTAATCAATTAGAGTTATGTTTCACATTATTATATTATTTATTTATTTATATATTTGTTATATGCTTCGTATATATATATATATTTAAAGTAAAACTAATTATTTTATGTATAAATGGTCATTATATGTATTACATTATTGGTTGTATTATTTTTTTTGCTAATAATCATTTTTTCCTGTATTATTTCTTTTTATATATATTTCATAATAATTTTAAATATAGTTTATTATACTTATTATATTTATTATTTTTTTCCTTCCGTTTATTACTATTATTTTACTATTATTATTTATAATTTTTTATATGTATATTTTTTGCTAAAGTTTTTTTTTATAATTTTTAATAAACCTACTATATTATTTTATTCTTTTTATATACCCTAGTTTTTTCCATCAATTTTTTTTATACTAAATTATTATTATTTTTTTTCGCTTTCTTTGTTTGTTTTGAATATCAGAATATCCCTTTATCGGTTCACTCTCAAAGTTTTTCAAAACATAGGCAATGTTCGGTATTTAAAGAATTCAAGGGATCGTGCCCTAACGTACTGGGTTTCGCTTTCTTTGTCTGCTTTGAATATTCGAATACCCTCTTAAAGCTAAACACGCGCGTTTTAAAGGCAAGATCACATTTGAGGGTCAAAAATATTGTATCCTAACGTACTGGATGTAATGTTTCACCTCAAGGTGAGATGGCCTTTAACACACATTTGACTTACCTAAATGTTTTAAAAGCCAATAAAAGGAGGATCGCGTTTTGAACTCTGTCCAAATCTTTAATTTTCGACATTAAGACACTAAATAATCAATCAAGTACCAATTTTGGGCGTGTCGAGGGTGCTAATCCTTCCTCTTACGTAACTGACTCCCGAACCGATTTTCTATTTTCGCAGACCAAAATCGTCGTTTTGAAAAATTTATTGATTTATTAAAAACGACCGTGTTTTGAGGTGATCCAATCACACCCTATTAAAAACGATTGGTGACGACTCCCAACTTTTCGTTTTCAAAAGTCGATTTCCCATTTTAAAAAAAATGGTTTCGACAGCTTGGCGACTCCACTGGAGACAAAAGAGAGTCGAGCTGTAAATTGATTATTTTCTGTCTTCTTGTCAAAATGGGAAATTTGGTTTTTTAAATCTACGATCCTCTCATTGCATTTTCGGTGTTTTTGTCAGATTTTATCATGTGGGTTTTACTTTATTTGTCGAGTCTTTCGATATATTCTTGCATCATATTGCATGACCGTCGTGGTCGCACCTTTTAAGTGGGAGTGAGAAACTATGTTTTCGTGAGGTTTTCACCTCCGCATGGGCTAGGGGATTGCTTCCGGAATACATCCGTACTTATGTCTTCGTGAGGTTTTCACCTCCGCATGGGCATAAGGAAATGTATTCCCCTAAACCGAACTTGATCCATATGAACCTATAATGGGCGAGGGTCGAGGAATTCGGCTGCTCAGTACCTTTACTCTAGAACTAAACCACATATAGTGAGCTATAGGAACCCGCCTTAGGTAGAATTACACCTAGCCCTAGTGGTTTCCCGAATAGGCGTTTGATAATTTCTTGATTGCTTTGATTTATATTCTTATGCATGATTCTGACTTGTGCTTTTCCTTCTTTCTTTAATAGTGTTTGCATATCATTTTCATCATAAAAGGAGGTGTCGATATACGGTTCGGTTACTAATAGAAAGTTTTGCCATGAAGAACGAATTCCTTGATAAAGTGAAAGACAACGCGTTTGTCCAAAGATGGTCGGAGAATGCACAGTTAGAGAAAGGTGACAGTTTGACAAAGGAGTGTACGTCAGAGTTATGGGACTTTACTCGCATTAGTGTGGTTCAGAGCGATCTTCGTGGAGTTGAAAGAATTATGGAGTCACCGGGATGATGAGATGAAGCAACATACTCTCATCGTAATTATGGTGATATTCATTATCTCCTCGATGTTAAGGTAGATAGGTATTTGTTCCGCGCCATGGCTCAATTTTGGAATTCCGCCTACAGTTGTTTTACTTTCGGAAGGGTGGATCTAGCACCTAATGTCGAGGAATATACAGCCTTGCTTCGTTGTCCGATGTTTCAAGTTGATAAAATTTATTCTAGAGCTGTCAATACCCCAACCTTTGTAAAGAGGTTGATGAATATCACTGGGATGAGTGAACAGTGGGTTGAGGCTCGGGTCCAGCAGAAAGGCAGTGGAAAGTGCATCCTTTGGGAAAATTTGAGAGATCTGATCCAGACTCACCCTGACATGAAGAAAAGAGTTGATGTCTTCGCCTTGAGCATTTATGGTTTGGTTATTTTCCCTAAGGCGTTAAGGCATGTAGATGAAGCAGTCGCCGATCTATTTGACCGATTAGGTAAATGAGTCACTATAGTTCCTGCAATCCTGGCGGAGACTTTCAGATTTTTGAGTGTATGTCGGAGGTCAGGTGAAGGCAGATTTATTGGGTGTGCACAACTCTTGTTAGTATGGTTTCAGAGCCACTTTTAGAGGGTAGAAAAGGCCTCTTACCGACATTTTTTCGGAGATTACTCACCTTTGAAGGAGATAGTGACCATATCGAGAAAAGATGACATAGCAGAGGAAAAATGGATGGCGATACTTCAAAATCTCCAAGAGGAGGATATCGAATGGAAGGCCACTTGGATGGTTTCTGATGAGATTCTCTACCGATGTGGGAGTTATGATTGGGTCCCTTTGTTGGGATTTGGGGAGCCGTTGGATACGCTCCTCTACTGGTATTGAGGCAATATAGATCAAGACAATTTATACCGATGACGCAAGGGCTAGCTCAGAGTGGGTTCTCGTATAGGGAGAAAGACTCCAAGAAAAAGAGCCGTGAGATTTATAATGCCTGGAACCAAACTTGCCGGATAAAGGGAGTTGCTGTGAATCCAATGGTAACTCCTGAATATAACGAATGGTGGAGTAGAACGGTTAACGATAATATCCCGAGGCCAAATTTAGAAGAAGCTCGACCGATAGAGGAATATCTGCGAGTGGTCCCCTCCGAATTGGAAATCATAAAGCAAGACTTCGAAAAGAAAACCTCGGAGTTAGAAAAAAAATAGAACAGTTGGAGGAGGAAAAAGTGTACTTAAAGTCTTGGATGTTGATGTGCAAAAATCCAGTCGAGAATTTGAAGAAGAGAAAGAGAGAGGTTGAGGTGGACTGGATAGTTTGAAGACTGATTACAAGTAGCTGTATAAGTCAATGAGAAATGCTGGCTTGGGTAAAACGCCTGAACAGTGGAGGCAAGAAATCCAAGAGGAAAAGGCTAGGGCTGATTGGTGGGAGACACAGTTCCACGATGCTCAAGCTCGGGAAGTCACTTATAAAAAGAGCTTGGATGATAGCCAGAATGAAAAACAGATGTTAAGAGCTCGGGTGGAAGAGTTAGAAACGGCACTACAGCAATATCGGAGTCGTAACTCAGTAATTGAATTAAGAGCTAGTCTAAGTAAGATCGAGAATTTGAAGGGGAAAGTAGAAGAACTCGAAGCTACACTTCAGAACTGTAAGAATCAAATTGAATTATTGGAAGTAAATAATGAACAACTAGGGGAGCAACTTCACCGATCTCAAGATCAGGTCCGAGATAGAGATTACTTAATGGGCGAAGCTATAACTCAGATATGAGAGGTGGCTGATCATTTACAGACTTTGGCGGTCCAAGCAGATATGCTAGGAGTTAAATATGAGTTAGAGTCAGATCGGGGGCGAGAGTTAGCCTGCCTTCTTAGGAAAGTAAAAGCTTTGGGTGTTAGGGCAAGACCGTATATGTAGTTCATTTTATGTAAAAGATTTTATTTTTCAGTGAAGTTTTCTAAATGAAATTGAATTTAAATCGACGTCTCCTTTTTGCATTCATGTCATGCATTTACATTACATTGCATCGCATAACATCATATACACAAAAGAACCCTATTAATTAGTGGCCATTTATCTAGTTACCCTGGAACACCGGTACTACACATGAAGGAAAACAAAGGATATGGATCAGAGGTTTGAGCAAATGCAAAAGGAGATGCAAGAGCAACTGCAGGCTCAGATGCAAGAGCAGCTGGCTAAGATCCAGCAGGAAATGAGAGACCAAATGCTGGAGTCCCAGAGAAACATGCTGGAATCACAAAACAACATGATAAGCCAGCTGACACAGCTGTTTAAAGGAGGGTCTGACAAAGGAAAAGGCCCTATGGTTGACACGAGAAATGACAATGAGGATTCCGCTTGTCCTACAAGTTTTTGCGCCAAAGAAACATACAAACACAACCACCAAGGGTGTCTGTTAATGTCCAACCTCTTTATCAAACCGGTACCTTGGCACCAATGAAACTTCCCAATGGGATCGAGTACCAACCACAGGATAATCTGCAAACCCCGTGTCCCTGACTTCGACGACGCAGCAGAGGTGGAAAAAACAAAGACAGAACTGCCCAAACAAATGGAGGACCAATATAAATGGTTGGTGGAGAAATTCAAGGCGTTGGAAAGTGTTGATAATTACTACGGAATGGATGCAAGAGAGTTGAGTCTAGTCCCAGATTTGGTATTACCTCCTAAGTTCAAAATGCCAGAGTTTGAAAGATACAACGGAACTAGTTGCCCTGAGGCTCATATCACTATGTTTTGTCGAAGAATGACGGGTCATGTCAATAATGATCAGTTGTTAATTCACTGTTTTCAGGACAGTTTGGCTGGGGCTACGGCCAAATGGTATAATCAGTTGAGTCGTGCCCAAGTTAAGTCGTGGAAGGACCTAGCTCAGGCCTTCATGAAGCAGTATGGCCACATAACAGATATAGCACCTGACTGAATCACACTCCGAATATGGAGAAGAAGCCAGCCAAAGCTTCCGCAGATATGCTCGTTCGAGATGGAGGAGGTCGCTACACAGGTCCAACCACCGTTGCTAGAAAAAGAAACAACCATACTCTTTATCAATACATTGAAGGCGCCTTTCATTACTCACATGTTAGGTAACGCAACTAAAAATTTTGTGGACATAGTAATGTCTGGCGAAATGATAGAAAATACCGTAAGATCGGGTAAGATAGAAGTTGGGGAGAACACAAGAAGGTCAGCCCTGAAGAAAAGAGAGAATGAAGTAGGTAATGTGAGCTCAGGCTACGCAAAACCGGCCACTGTTAATCAAACAAGGGCGATAGTCACAGGCCAGCAGACCTCACCAAGGCGGGAGCCTAATATGAGACAGAATACAGAGAAGTTCCAATTTACTCCCATACCGGTGACGTATAGGGAGTTGTACAAAAGTTTGTTTGATGCACATGTAGTGGCTCCTTTCCACTTAGAGTCGTTGCAGCCCCCATACCCTAAGTGGTACGATGTAAATGCTCAGTGCGAATACTACGCAGGGATTACGGGGCACTCGATAGAAAACTGTACCTCGTTCAAAAGGTGCGTGGAAAGGCTTATCAAAGCAGGTGTTCTAAAATTTGATGATACACCTGGTACAGGAAATCCGTTGCTCAGTCATACTGATAATGAAGTAAACGCGATAATTGAGAATGTGGGGAGGAAAGTCAAGCTGAATATCGCGGAGGTGAGAACCCCATTAAAGCTAGTTTGGAATGAAATGCAGAAGAGAGGTTTAGTCCCACAAGGGTTGGGGGATAAAATCCAAAATACACGTAACTACTGTGAGTTCCATCATGAGAAAGATCACGAGATCCAGAATTGTATTGAGTTCAGAGCCCTAATACAGGGTCTAATGGATAATAAGGAGTTGGAGTTCTTTGAGTCTGTCGAAGAGGAGGATGTATGCTCTCTAAGTGGAGAGTCAAATGAGGAAGGCTGTAGAGCCAACCGTCCAGTAATAATTATTTCAAAGCCCAAAGTTAGTGAAGTAGAAGCAAGAGTTACACCAAGAGTTATAATCCAGAGGCCAACAGTTTCCACTTATAAAGATAGCCATAGGGTGCCTTGGAATTATAACTGTAGTATAGCAGTTTCAGAGAAGGAGGGTTCGATTAACACGTCAAACATAGAAGCTAAACCAGCAAAAGGGAAACTCGTCATGTTTAAGCAAGAAGCAGAGAGATCAGAACCACTGGTTAATGAGCCAGTAATGGAAAATGAAGCCAATGAGTTCTTGAAGTTCCTAGTGTTGTGGAACAACTACACCAACAACCGGATCGCATATCGGTATTGGCTCTGCTGTTAAATTCGGAGGTCCATCGCAACGCATTAATGAAAGTGTTGAACGAAACCTATATTGCGGATGACATTTCAGTTAACAAATTGGACCGTCTCGTCAGCAACATAAGCGCTGACAATTTCATCTCCTTCAGCGATGATGAGATACCACCAGGGGGCAGGGGGTCTACTAAGGCTCTACATGTCACTACACGTTGCAAGGGGTATACGCTACCCGGAGTACTAGTTGATAATGGGTCCGCATTGAACGTGTTGTCGTGGGCTACATTAAACCGTTTACCTATAGACAGTTCCCATATGAAGACGTGTCAGAACATAGTGAGAGCATTTGATGGCACTGAAAAAAAGTAATGGGAAGGATAGAAGTACCTCTTCAGATTGGCCCCAACACGTACGAGGTAGATTTCGTCGTGATGGATATTAAGCCTTCCTATAACTGTCTATTAGGAAGACCTTGGATTCACTCAGCTGGGGCAGTGCCATCCTCGCTGCACCAGAAGCTAAAGATAGTTACTGAGGGTCGGCTAATAACAATAAATGCGGAGGAGGACATTATTGCGTCAGTTACCAGTGATGCACCCTTCATAGAGAATGACAACGAAGCGGTTGAATGTTCATTTCGATCATTAGAGTTTGTAAACGCAACGTTTATAGCTGAAGGAAACAGGATTCCGATACCTAGGATATCAAGGGCTACAAAAATGAGCCTGCAGTTGACAGTTGGGAAAAGCGCGTTACCTGACAGAAGACTCAGGAAGCACCTTTGTAGAAAAGTTAGAGTGCCAGTCTTGGTTGGCAAGTGGGATCGCTTCGGTTTGGGATTCAGGCCAGATGCAAGCCAAGTGAAGAAGGAGTTTGAAAGGAAACAAGAACAGCGGAGAGCGAGATTGAGAGGGACAGAAGTCAGGTGGGAACCGATGAACTTCCCCCACATTTTCCAAACATTTGTATCTAGAGGGTTTATTCATTCCATACAAAGATAAGGTGAAAGAAGGAATAATGAAGATGCTAGGGGAATTTGGAGCATCAATGCCACATTTGAAGAGGAAGCAATAGAAAGAAATTTATCAGGCATTTGCCCGTATGAGCCTGGGAGTGTTTTGAATAACTAGACTGTAGAAGAAATTCCTGTAATCTTTAGAGATAATACAGAGTAATATTCAAAACCCACTTATTGTCTTCTAGCCTAGGGACAATAAGAATCTTTTGTGAAATAGGCTCATGTTCAAACATTATTTTCAATAAAAATGCATTTTCGTATTTCAGCTTGAGCAACTATTCTTTCCTTCTTTCATTCCATACACGATCATACCATACAAAACAATTATTCATTTTATTTTTCTTTGGGTATTTTTTTTGCACCCGTAATAGGTTTCCGGATGTCAACGTCATGAGTAATGCTGATACGAGCCCAGAATCCCCTTTTGAGCGAGACATGTGCTTTGAGGGATTTCAGGATTTTGAAGAGGACGAGGATTGTGGTTTATCTCCCGATTTGTTAAGGATGGTGGAGCGAGAAGAGGAACAAATCCTGCCACACAAAGAGACTACTGAGATTGTGGCCCTAGAGGAGGGGAGGGAAATTAAAATCGGCACTTGCGTTAACAAGAAAACAAGACAGAACCTCATTGAGCTCTTGCAAGAATTCAAAGACGTCTTTGCATGGTCATATCAGGATATGCCCGGTTTAAATCTGGAGATATCGCAGCTGCACCGTGTCCCTACTAAAAAGGAGTACAAGCCGATTCAGTGAAGCTCAGCGATGAGGCCCGATGTAGCAATGAAAATAAAGGAAGAAGTCAAGAAGCAATTTAATGCTGGGTTCCTACATGTGGTCAATTACTCAGAATGGGTGGCTAACGTCGTCCCTGTCCCTCAGAAGGATGGGAAAGTACGGATGTGTGTGGATTATAGAGATTTAAATAAGGCCAGCCCAAAGGATAACTTTCCATTGCCTCACGTAGACACTCTAGTGGATAATACGGCAGGCTATTCACTGTTCTCCTTCATGGATGGGTTCTCCGGGTACAATCAGATCAAGATGCATCCTGAAGATATGGAAAAAACCACGTTTATAACTTCATGGGGAACGTTTTGCTACAAGGTGATGCCCTTCGGGTTGAAGAATGCAGGAGCCACGTACCAAAGAGCCATGGTAACCTTGTTCCATGACATGATGCACAGGGAAATTGAGGTCTATGTTGACGACATGATTGCAAAACCCCGAACTGAAGAGGAACATGTGCGAGTGTTGAGAAAATTGTTCCTGAGGTTGAGAAAATTTCAATTAAAGCCCAATCCGTCAAAATGCACCTTCGGAGTTAGGTCCGGAAAGTTACTTGGCTTCATAGTCAGTGAGAAGGGAATAGAAGTCGACCCTGATAAAGTCAAGGTTATACAGGAGCTGCCTCCGCCACGAACTCAGAAAGAAGTCCGAGGTTTTCTAGGGAGACTAAACTTCATCGCCATGCGTTTTTATTTCATGAATCGACAGAGAGAAGTGTGACCCCATATTCCGTCTTCTTAAAAAGCACAATCCTGGGGTATGGGATGATGAATGCCAAAAAACCTTTGAAAAGGTTAAACAATATTTGTCTAGTCCCCCAGTGCTAACACCACCAAGCCCTGGTAGACCATTGATACTATACTTAACAGCATTTGATAATTCGATAGGGTGTGTGCTCGGCCAACACGATGAGACTGGGAGAAAAGAAAGAGCGATATATTACCTCAGTAAAAAATTTACTGAGTGTGAAATGAGGTATCCGCCAATTGAGAAGCTATGTTGTGCTTTGGTTTGGACAACACGAAGGTTGAGGCAATACATGTTGTACCATACAACTTGGCTAATCTCAAAGCTAGACCCTCTCAAATACATTATGGAGTCAACCGCTTTAAATGGAAGGATGGCCCGGTGGCAGATTCTGCTCTCCGAATTTGACATAGTCTATGTAAACCAAAAAGCTGTGAAGGGGAGTGCAATAGCAGATTTCCTAGCCAGTAGAGCTTTGGAGGATTATGAACCTTTGAATTTTAATTTCCCCAATGAAGATCTAATGTATGTAGCAATCGCTGAAGGGGACATGCCTGAAGATCATTCTTGGAAATTAAATTTCGACGGAGTATCAAATCTTTGTTGGAAATAGAGTTGGGCGATCTTGATATCCCCAAATGGAGATCATTATCCGTTCACTTGCAAGCTTGGATTTTGACCGCACAAAATAACATGGCGAATACGAGGCATGTATCATGGGAATTCGGCGACTATAGACCACGAAATCAAAGTATTAGAAGTGTATGGAGATTCCGCATTGGTAATTTATCAGCTTAAAGGCGAGTGGGAAACGAGAGATCCCAAATTGATCAGTTACCGAAAGTTAATCCTGGAATTAATTAAAAAGTTTGATGATATTACCTTTCATTACCTCCCGCGAGATGAGAATCAGATGGCTGACGCCTTGGCTACACTAGCTTCTATGGTCAAAGTAAATGAACAAGAGGATATGAAGCCAATTCAGATGAGTATTTGTGAGGCCCCAGCTCACTGCTGCAATGTCGATGAAGAGGGAGAGAGAGATGATCATCCTTGGTATCATGATATCTTATAATATGTAAAGAGCCGTGCGTACCCAGATAAAGTAACCGAAAATGATAAAAGAACATTGAGGAGGTTAGCCAGCGACTATGTCCTAGATGGTGAAGTCCTATATAAGAAGAGAAAGGATCAGGTGTTGTTAAGATGTGTTGACGCTGTTGAGGCAAAGAAAATTCTAGAGGAAGTCCATGATGGTGTCTGTGGGACACATGCCAATGATTTCACAATGGCTCGACAAATCATGAGATTTGGATATTACTGGTCTACAATGGAAGGAGATTGCATCAATTACGCTAAGAAATGCCATAAGTGTCAAATTTATGGAGATAAGATCCATGTGCCTCCTTCACCCCTCCATGTTATGACTTCTCCATAGCCATTCTTGATGTGGGGCATGGACGTCATTGGGCCAATTTCACCAAAGGCTTCCAACGGACATCGATTCATTTTTGTGGTCATTGACTACTTTACCAAATGGGTAGAGGCTGCTTCGTACGCCAATGTCACAAAGTCAGCGGTCAGTAAGTTCCTAAAGAAGGAGATCATATGTCGTTATGGTATGCCAGAAAGAATCGTATCCGACAACGCATTGAATCTAAACAATAGCGCAATAGCAGAAGTCTGCAGTTGGTTCAACATTAAACATCACAACTCATCACCATACCGCCCGAAAATGAATGGGGCGGTTGAGGTAGCTAATAAGAATATCAAGAGGATTGTGGCGAAAATGGCGGAGACTTACAAAGATTGGCATGAAAAGCTCCCATTTGCCTTTTATGCCTATCGGACATCTGTTAGAACTTCTACCGGGGGCAACACCTTTCTCATTGGTTTATGGGATGGAAACAGTTTTACCTATTGAGGTCGAAATCCCTTCTCTACAAGTTTTATCAGAGTTGAAGTTAGACGAAGCAGAATGGATCCAATCTCATTACGATCAACTAAACTTGATTGAAGAGAAGAGGTTGAAAGCTATTCGTCATGGTCAAATGTACCAGAGGAGAATGATGCGAACCTACAACAAAAAAGTTCGCCCTAGGGTGTTCCATGAGGGAGATTTAGTGTTGAAAAAGATTCTCCTTATGCAAAAGGATTTCAGGGGAAAATGGATGCCAAATTGGGAAGAACCCTATGTGGTAAAAAAGGCTTTCTCTGGATGGGCATTAATACTAGCAGAGATGGATGGCAAGAGCTTGCCTAACCCGATAAATTCAGATTCTGTCAAAAGATATTTTGCTTGAAGCACTTGAGGTGAAAACCCGTAAAGGGCGCCAAACAAAAAAGAAAAAATGAGAGGCCAAGGTGAAAACCCGTAAAAGGGCACCTTGAGACCAAAGGGGTTTTGAATTGAAAACCCCCAAAGGGCAATTCAAATTTCGATCCAAACTGGGGCAAGCGGCAGTCTCACTACACTTGAATCGACAAAGAGGAGATAAGTTACATCCTGGGGCATCAATAAAATGCTGTAAATCCTTTGAACCCGTACCAAGTTTTAAAAGGTCTTCGAGGAGTTCGTGCAGAGAAGCTCAAACTGCGAAATCTGGGGCACCTATTCTGTTCCTTTTCATCTATTTTTGTATTTTAAACAATGGCTGTTTTCTTTGTTGATACATCTTTCGCAAATTCTGACTCGAATAAATTTCAGTTCTACCTATCATTATAATCTTTTTCGAGTATTTTTATTGAAATAATGATTAGTGAACTAATAATGGTCTCAAAAGAAGGTTTTGCATATTACTCTGAAAGGTTTCTAAACAATACGAGAACCTGAAACAGGACAATTATTTAGAACCCACCAAGCTTAAAAGGGCTAGAAATGTGTGAGAAATAAGGGATTAACCGCATCTTCAAATCCTCTTCTACCGAGCTGAACAAGAAGGCATATGGCAGGGATGTTATCTTAGTAAACAACGAGCGATGACAACCCAAAAATTAAAATGGATCATTCTCATGACATTTTGCATTTTGTGCATTTAACATCCATAATACATGTAGTTAGGAGCATTCGATTCGCATTAATCATGGCATCCTAATCATCTAGCATAAGCATGTCATTCTGCTACAGATGGATTCCCCAAGTGGACAATGTAACAGAATTACAGATATCATCAGCCTTATCTTCACTGAGCAGGAGTGGAGCAGGCTAAATACCAGATCTTATCTTCACTGAGCAGGAGTGAAGCAGATCGAATTTTGATGAATCTTATCTCCACGTCTGCGCGATGGAGCGATTTCCAATCATCACCCTTATCTTCACTGGCGCGAGAGTGGGCGGGCTATATACTAGATCTTATCTTCACTGAGCGGGAGTAAGCGGATCAAATTTTGGCAAAGTCTTATCTCCATGTATCGGCAATAGAGCGATTTCAACCACCACCTTTATCTTCACCGAAGCAGAGTGGAGCGGGCTATATACTAGATCTTATCTTCACCGAGCGAGAGTGAAGCGGATCAAATTTTGGCGAGTCTTATCTCTATATATCTCGGCAATGGAGCGATTTTCGACCACCACCTTATCTTCACTGAAAGAGAGTAAAGCGGGCTAAACATACAGATCTTATCTTTACTGAGCAGGAGTAAAGCAGATCAAATTACAGCAGATCACATATCCGTGAAGCAGCAACGGAGCATTTTGAAACAATAAGGCGCGGTGGGTTGTGGCAAAGAAGACAAGACTTAGCCAGCCCAGGCAAATTTGGCCCTTCTAAAATCTTTGCTCTGTTCTCGTTACACAACAATGAGCAAAGAGGGGCAGTTGTAGGACCAAATTCATGCCATGATCCAATACAAGGAAAATAGGCATAAAAAATGGACCCAAACAAGGCCCAAACGAGCAGAGACTCAAAGTTGTTGCATGAGTCCTTGCGCCGCACGCCTCTCACCAGCGTCCCACTCCGCCACGCCTCTCGATTCCGAGATTTTCGCAGCTATATCTTCAACAGAAAACAATAAGTAGCATAGTAACATGAGGAGACTTGTTTTTCCCTTGTTATATTTCTAGGCTATAAAAAGCCATTAAAAATACTGAGAAAGGGGAGTTTTTTTTTCGTGGAAATCAAGAGAAATACAGAGAAATATACCAGATTTCTGAGTAAACTTTTAATACCATCCAATAGAATCAAAGGTGATTATAGTTTTTTTTTCAAGGTTTTTAGCCTTTGTTGTGCATCTACTTTTTTTTTTTCCTTTCTTTTTTTCCTTATTTTTGAAAATAATCAAACAAAGTTTTAAAAGAGAAAGGAGGGCTTACCTGGTCTTGATCCGTGAACCGGCGGTGGGGTGGAGGTGCGTGGCACCGATGATCCTCCAGGGTAGCACAAGCTAGGTTGAATTCCTAGCAAAAAAAAATGAAAAGGGAGCAGGGAAGAAGAAGCATTCTGCTTCTTTTTGTTTGAAAAACAATGGGCATAAGAAATAAAATGGGTCCTGCAGAACCATTCAATAGCTTTTAAAGTGGTGGGGCCCACGTGTTGTGCCCTTAAAAGGTCAATTTGTGCATCAGGTCCCTGTACATTTTCTTGCTGCCCAAATCTGCTTCACTTTTGGTTTTTGAATTTCGCCCAGCAATTTCTTGCAGTTTTTAATTTGGTCCATATTAAATGCTAGGTTCAGGAATTTGGATAAATTACATTTTTAAACCCCCTTGTTCCACGCGCGCTTCAATGAGGTCCTCCTTTCCCCTTTTATTTGTATTTTACCCCCGAACTTCCGTTTTGATTCCAATTAAGCCCTATTTTGTTTATTTTAAACACTTTATCACAAAATTAAATTTTTTTTGGGTACTATTATTATTAATCTATTGTTGCTATTTTATTTATTTTTAGTTATTTTCCTATTATTTATTGTTTTTTTTCCACTATTATTTATTATACTTAGTATATCATTTTCGTTTTTTTGTTTCCATTTAATTTAATCAATTGGAGTTATGTTTCACATTATTATATTATTTATTTATTTATATATTTGTTATATGCTTCGTATATATATATATTTTTAAAGTAAAACTAATTATTTTATGTATAAATGGTCATTATATGTATTACATTATTGGTTGTATTATTTTTTTTGCTAATAATCATTTTTTCCTGTATTATTTCTTTTTATATATATTTCATAATAATTTTAAATATAGTTTATTATACTTATTATATTTATTATTTTTTTCCTTCCGTTTATTTCTATTATTTTACTATTATTATTTATAATTTTTTATATGTATATTTTTCGCTAAAGTTTTTTTTATATAATTTTTAATAAACCTACTATATTATTTTATTCTTTTTATATACCCTAGTTTTTTCCATCAATTTTTTTTATACTAAATTATTATTATTTTTTTTCGCTTTCTTTGTTTGTTTTGAATATCAGAATATCCCTTTATCGGTTCACTCTCAAAGTTTTTCAAAACATAGGCAATGTTCGGTATTTAAAGAATTCAAGGGATCGTGCCCTAACGTACTGGGTTTCGCTTTCTTTATGCCTTTGAATATTCGAATACCCTCTTAAAGCTAAACACGCGCGTTTTAAAGGCAAGATCACATTTGAGGGTCAAAAATATTGTATCCTAACGTACTGGATGTAATGTTTCACCTCAAGGTGAGATGGTCTTTAACACACATTTGACTTACCTAAATGTTTTAAAAGCCAATAAAAGGAGGATCGCGTTTTGAACTCTGTCCAAATCTTTAATTTTCGACATTAAGACACTAAATAATCAATCAAGTACCAATTTTGGGCGTGTCGAGGGTGCTAATCCTTCCTCGTACGTAACTGACTCCCGAACCGGTTTTCTATTTTCGCAGACCAAAATCGTCGTTTTGAAAAATTTATTGATTTATTAAAAACGACCGTGTTTTGAGGTGATCCAATCACACGCTATTAAAAACGATTGGTGGCGACTCCCAACTTTTCGTTTTCAAAAGTCGATTTCCCATTTTCAAAAAAATGGTTTCGACACTTATAAGTAACATTATCAATAATTTCACTATTTACTTATATGTATATTCAAAGCTGTCCATTTGAGTCATAGTCACTAAATTATTTATTTCTTGAGTTACAGAACTCCAAATTAAGATCTGTAAATTTTACCTGAAACTAGACTCACATATATTCTTACCATAAAATTTTCAGAATTTTTGGTTTAGCCAATTAGTACAGTTTATTCATTAAAGTCACCCATGTTCTGCTGTCTGACAGTTCTGACCCTTCTTCACTAAAAATTTATTATCTCCTTGTACAGAATTCAAATGATGTTCTAGTTTGTTTCTATTAAAATTAGACTCATTCAGAATTCTATACATATAAATTTAAGCCCCTAATTATTTTTATTCATTTTTTTATGATTTTTCAAAGTCTGAACAGGGGAACCCGAATTCATTCTGACCTTGTCCCACAAAATTCATTATATCTCAAAATTTACAAATCCATTGATTACACTGTTTCTTCTATGAGAAACTAGACTCAATAAGATTTAATTCCATATTTTTTTAATCTTCTAATTCGATTTCTACAATTTATGGTGATTTT
Organism: Gossypium anomalum; assembly: GCA_025698475.1. Classification (NCBI taxonomy): domain Eukaryota; kingdom Viridiplantae; phylum Streptophyta; class Magnoliopsida; order Malvales; family Malvaceae; genus Gossypium; species Gossypium anomalum. The sequence goes on along the minus strand of CM046957.1, from coordinate 68,587,448 downwards.
TCAAAGTTAGACTACTGCTGCTGTCCATAACGTTTTTAGTGCAAGATATTAATTACCATGTTATAACACCCTTATTTTCTTTTTCTACACCATTTCTCATCACTTTCTCTTATTTTCTCTTCACTAACATATCAAGAACATAGGACCTCATGTAAGAAAACTCTACTATAACATTATTTCCATGCTTTATCAACAATAACAAACTTAAAAACATATTGAAATCTTGATGTACTTACCTTGTTCTCTTGATACCAATCTTTAACTTGATTTTCTCTCTCCTCCAGCTTCTATTTCTTGAATCCAACTTGATATTCTAACTCCCCATGCTCTCCTTAACATTTTTCTCTCTTGGTAGCTATGGAAATTCATTTGATTTTTGGGTGAAAATGGTGAATTTTTGGTAAAGGACTAAATTGTAAAGAAAGTAAAACTTTCTTTCTTCCTCTCTTTCTCTCACGTTAGTGCATGGGAAAATATGGATGAGAATTTCTCATCTTTCTTTCTTTATATACTAATAAAATAATAATAAAATATCTTATTAAAATATTAATAAAATAATATTTATCTAATTAAATAATTATAAAATATCAAAATATCTCTAGCATCATTATTACTTTCTAGATTTCTCTCTCTTCCAATTGACCATTTTGCCCTTCATTATCTTTTAAAATTCCATCCTTGAGTCATTATTTAATTTGGTAAAATTGCAATTTAGTCCCTCATAGTTCTTCATCTATTCAATTTGGTCCTAATTCATCCATTTTCCTTAGTTTCTAGATCATTCCACTCCTAAAATATTTACACTATTGGTCCTTCAAATTTTTCATATTTACACTTTAATCCTTTAAATTTTGAGTATTTACTCTTGGGCCACAAAACTTTTCTCACTTTTACAATTTAGTCCTTTCTTAAATTAATATATCAAAATATACTTCTCAATATTAACATAACTCAAACTTTCTCTTTTTGTCACTTTATTTCCTTATTTTACTATATTACTGATAATATTTTACTGTAAAAATTTCGTGGTATTACATTAGGAAACTCTTGATAAATCGCCAAGAATTTTTTTCTCGGGAATCACAGTGATTCGATTGGAGGTAACTCTAAAATGTTTAATGGTTAGATTATTAGTTTCAGGTTTCTTTTAAATTGTAAAGTAGGACTGATCATGGAGTTTGACTGGTCTAATTTAGGTTCGTGAGGGCTCAAGCGACTGTGCGTGACGAATCGAAACCAGGTGTGTGGGTGTGTACAACATAACTTCGGCTATTGTAAATTGGCAAAAGCCGAAATAAGTGACCGTCGATGCTTCACGGGCGTGCACTCGCTCGTGTGGTAACCCGTATGTCTAAACCATGGGCGTATAATCGTTAAGGTCGGCCATGAGCGATTTCATGGGCCGAGGCTGTTTTAGGCCATTTTGGGCCGAAATTGGCTGTGTGGGCCCCACGAGCATGTGGGCCCCACACGGGTAAACCACACAGACGCGTGGAAAATATTGGGCCAAGCTGTGTAATTCACACGGCCAAGGCCATTTCTAGGCTATGTGGGCTACACGGACGTGTGGGCCCACATGGGCTCGTAGTATGGGCCTTGGGCCCATTTTTACTATTTGATTGTTAAGGTTGCACGGGTCGCTCGAGACGGCTGTGGACCTACTTTTGGGTCGGTAAGTTACCTAGACCCCTTTATATGATAAGATGACTATTTAGCCCTTATATATTTGTACATGTATTACCGTATTTTTAGCGTGCTATTTAAACTGTAATGGATACATGTATGATTTTATGATATGTCATGACATAATTGTATGATGCATTGCATGGGGATGGGTTTATACTGATCGGAGGAAGTGTATTGAAAGGCTTCGAGCCTAAATTCATCGCAAATTTCAGTGCATATAAGCAGTATAGTCTTTTAAGCTCAAAGTAATGATAGAGTGTAGGGATGTGTGGGTTGATTATATCCCCACATGGAGTGTAGGGTTAGACGGAGTTGGAGTGTAGATGCTGGATGGGTAGGACTTATATACTGTTTCAACTGTTATTGCATTGCTCATTGTTACTGTAATGGGCCAAGGCCCAAACACATGACTGTTTCTGTATTGAGATAGGCCAAAGCCCAAACTGATATTGTCGCTGTTACTAAAAAGGGCTTAGGCCCAGACTGTGCTTGTTTTTTGACTGTTTGCTTATATGGGATTTCACACTGAGTTTTCGTAAACTCACCACCTGTTTTAACTGTACAAGAAGACCCCAGTCTTTGGCGGATCGGTGCTGCGAGGGACTCAAAGGTGGCCACACAACCATGCATGCTTTCATTTTTGGTTTTTAAATGATAAGTAATCTAATTTTTGGGTATTTCAGATTTTATTTTTAATTTGGGTCGTTATTTGTTTTGATTATAACTGCTAGCAGTAGAAAAAGACGCAGGTTTTCAAAAAGATAAATGTTTTCCAAAAATACCACGAATACGTAATCGATTTTAAGAGCTTCCGCAAGAAGCAACGTTTTAAAATAAATAACGATGTTTTAATATGATTAATTTTCGACAAATGACTTATATTTTGAAAATAAACGACAAGCCTTGAAATCATCTTTAAGGTCGTTCAAAAAGGTTTAATAGAGAATAGGTTTTTAACAATTTTGCACTTTACGAAAAACACTTCAATGTGACATTGCCAGATTCGGCTATAACATCCAGGCTGGGTTTGGGGTGTTACATAACTTTATTTACAATAGTGAAATTCATAGACCAATAAAGGGTTAATGGTACCCTGTCATTTGCATTACATGATAGATGAAAAAGTAGAGTAGACACATATCATTTGTCTAGGATAAATGATTTAATTAATGTTTGTTAGTAAATGACTTTTTCATGAAGGAAGATGCAATTGTTACCATAAGATAAAATAATATCATATTGGGTAAACAAATTTAACCCAAAGAGATAAAGGATATCCCATGAAGATAGTACACTTATAACAAGGTTATTGGACAAACATCTATTGAGTTGTTTTCGTAATGCTATATAATAAGGAAGATTTCAATTATGTCATATGTCATTTTAGTAGAATGACTCTATGATTAAATAATGTTATAATTAATAGACGAATAGTCAAAACTTACTTACAAATTATTTGAGCCCTGATTATATATATGTCCAATCAATCTCCTTGCTAGCTTGACATAACTCAAAAAGCACTGCATGTAGAATTGAAAATATGGAATGAATAAAAATGACAAATAAGAGAAATAAACGACATGCATCGCCAACTGCGGTGAATGCTTTTTCTGGCTATGTACAAAAGTTGATTTAGAAATTAAATTAATTTTTTTAGATTAATATTTAATTGATTGAAATTAAATAATTGATATTTGAAGTGAAAATTAAATTAATCAGTTATTGCAGTTTTATTGAACGAGGCAAATAAATATATTTTCTCATAAATTCCATTTTATTTACAAAATAAATTCTATTTTCTTGAAAGCTCAAGTTTTAGTTTCCTAGAGAGAGAATTAATTTTCCCACTAAAATTTAATCTAATTTTTCATTCTATGTGATTGGTTCGTAAAGTTAGAGCCCATATTCTAAGCAAGTCAATGTTCAAGGATAACAAAGAAGATTGTTTGGTAGAAAGATAGAAAACGACCTAGATCGCCTTGCTTAAAGCATAGGTACTAATTAGGTCTAAAGTTTATTACTATAAATATCACAAGACTTGGTTTTAAGAAAAAATTTAAAATTTTGCTGTGCATTTGACATTGTTTTTTAAATCAATTTTTTCATTAGTGTATTTATTATCTATTGAAGAGAAAAAGCTTGAAGGTGGTGCTTCAAGTAAAGGAAAAAAAAGAGTTGTTGAATGAAGGTGGAGAAGGAGATCTTTCTCTTATTTTGTCCTTTAAAGGTAAGTTCTTATAGAGATTTTCTTTTTACCTTAGAGTAAATGAAAATTAAATGAGTTTAGTAAATTAATATAAGGATAAATAATATTGTAATTTTAACTAAATGCTTCTTGGAATGGTGAAATTTATATATGGCATTGGAAATGCGTATATATGAAATATGCTTATGTGAAATTATTAGAAAGTGTGAATGTGTATATATGAAATGTTTATGTGATATATGTGTTTATTGTATGACTTGATATTGACATGATGATTTGTAAAAAAAATCTTGCCCTTGAAAACTTGGTAAAATAGTTAGGATACATTTGGCATGCCAATAGGGACTATATTACATGTTATGGAATGACAATGTGTATTTGAAGTGATGATGTGGTGTGATGCCTTTGTGGCATAGCACAAATCTGTATTTGGGCGTTTTTTATATGTATATGTATGACATTAGGTTGGATGCACTTTAGGTGCAATATGTGAAGAGTAAGGTTGGTCGTCTTGCATGCCCAAGTCTTATTTTACTAAGGTTATCAAAGGTTAAGAATTTAAATATGTGAACTAATGTGCTTATTGATTAAACATTATGTATAAGTTTAAATGTGTTATGAGATAGTAAACTTCTTAAATGCATTAAATATGTCGTAATATACATTTGAACTCAATAGATCTATTTTGTAGTGAATTTTTGCTTGATAAAGATGAAATCATGCTTTAGTATATTTATACACTTTAATTTATAATTCTTTACTCATGTTTTATATCTTCAAGCATTTCAATTGATTAACTATATTATTGAAAAAAAGGTAAGTAAGTTAGTTTCCATGAATTCTTACTAAGCATTTAAACTTAACACATCGTTGTTTATTTGCGCGTAGATTTTTGAAGAGTGTCCATAAAGTCAACCACCTTCCTTGGAATCATGTCACCGTTGGCAAGGCTTGAAAAGTATGAATTTCACTTATTTGTATAGCCGCTCTTAGTGGCATTATTAGAGAGTCTATACTTTATCATGTGTATGCATATATGCTAGTTTCTTTTTACATTAAGTCTTGCTATTATGGATGATAATGATGTTTATGCATAGGGATTTAGTTGGCATGCTCTAGGCTTTGGTTGATTCACAAATTTATTATAAGCATACATGAAAATGTCTCAATTGATTTTGAACTATGATTTAGATTGGTAATAGACTTGTTTATTACCCATGTGACACCTCACTCGTGACCCGACGAGATACGAGTTGTCACATTCATTGTCAAAGAAATTACGATTTTATTTCAATATCAAATAGACAAGTCAAATAAGCAATTTTAGTTTCAAAAGTTAATAAAACACAATATTTATTCAAATCTCAATTACAAACGAGCTTACAAAAGCACTTATGAACATCGGTAATATACAAAAAGACTAAAACGTAAAAATTTCAAAATATAGGAGTTATGTCGCGACATTAAAGAATGAGTTTTACGACATGAAGGGTAGAAGCATGATGCTGTGACTTCAATCAAGGTGAATCGCAACCTTGAGGACAAGGAACTCTATGTCGCGACCTTAGCAAGGGAGAGTCACAACTATGGGAACAAAGACTTAATGTCGCAACACCAACAAGGAGATGTCGAGACTATGAGGGCAATTTTCCCCAATTTTGCATCATATGACCCAAACTTGTCAAGCATTAATACCAAATGGTTTAAATGACCAAACAGCTCAGCTTATCATATACTAGGTATTAACTCAAATGCAAATTCATCATCCAAATCACTTACCTATTAATGCATGATTTCAAGTACAAGCCTATTTATTCTAGATTCAAGCATAACAATCTTTTACTTGGCATACAAGTAACGTTCTAATTCAATTCATAAAATCACAAAACTTGAATAAGCAAACTCATTGTTATACGCTTGAATAAACATATATACATTTAAAAGGGTAAACATTCCTACCATGATTACCAAAACATCAAAATGAACCAAAATACCAACTCAAAACCTTAGGTATGTGCCATTAGCTATAAACAAGACAAAACTATACAAATTTTCTAAGGCCAAGAGTTGAATCCGGATGTTGTCGTTCAATTTGAAGCTTCGAGATCTACGATACTTACGCATGAAAAAAAAAAAAACCATACGTTAAGCGATAGGGCTCAGTGGTGTATTATGATTTAAATCAACAATTTAAATAGAAATAAGATGTGAAATACAATCAAAGTGTAATCTAACTATCAACAAAATCAAGTTTGCATTTCATGTGTCATGTGCATAGTCTCATTCCATATCTCATTTGGTATATCATATATGAACACATAATGTCTTCTATCATCGTATCACATTTACATATATGTCATTGCATGTCACAAAGTCCATTTTATTTTCTCATTTCTATCTCAAATCCTCAAATTCTTTTTACAACTAGATTAGCCTTCGGGCTCGTCATAATCTGACCACATGGTCCTTTATTTAACATTTTTACATAATAGATAAATGACATATTATTCACCATTAACATATTATATCAAATATCAATAACAAAGTATATGCTCATTATCCATATTAACTGGATACTAACTCAAGACGGATACACAAATCGTTCAACCATCACACTAATGTATTTTGTACCCAGTGCCTCATCGATACATCTGAAGTATAATATGCGCTCCGTGCCTCATCGGTATAAACTGAAGTAAATAAATGTGCCTAGCACCTCATTAGAACGTCTGAAGTATGATATGCACTCTGCGCCTCATTGGTATAAGCCGAAGTATAATCTCGTACATTAATCCTATGACATGCTAACTATATTCAACTTTTCTCGATACCGTTAATAGGGTAATCAATGTTTTCAAGCATATATTTACATGATTCACAAATCATATTTTTCACACATAACCATTTGTATTAAGCCCAATTTGATACATATCATTTCAAACAACATATATATACCAAATCATGAGACAAGTAAGGTCCGTACCTTAATCAAGCTAGTTTGTAACAAGACATATATATATATTAAATTCAAATCATGAGATCACAAACCGTAATAGCTACTCGTCTACGACTCTCGCGTTTCCTTTATCTCAAGACGGGCTGATGCCGTCTTTAGCTACGCATGATAATTCAAGTATAGAAACAATACTAGTTTTCACCCAATCATATGAAAAACACACAATCAAACATACTTTACATTTTATTCATTTTAGTTGTTATACTCGAATTGCTCATATTTTTCGATATTTAACATCGAATCAAAATCCAATTTCACATCCTTTCATTAATGACCTTGTAGTTTTAATCTATAACATAATTTCTTAACACCTTTTAATTTATTCAATTTAGTCCCCAATGTCACAACATAAACTATCAAGCTTAGTTAAATTTCTAATCAATTCCATCAATTTTCACTACCTTCTAACTTAGTCCTAACATGCTCAAAACTTATACTTCAAATTCCCATCAAAATGAAACTCAATTTTATTAAATACCTATTAATGACAACTTGATAAACATTTAAAAATTAAAAAATCTAATGCATGGGTAAGCTTAATCAAACTTAGATGATCATGAAAACATAAACATTTCAAAGAAAAGACTTAAATACCTTAAGAATTTTGGACCAATTTGTAAAGAGAGTAAAAAGGAGCTTCTTTCTTTCTTCTTCGCTTGGATGACAAAACAAATAGGAAGATGATGATTCTCATCTCTCTCCCACTCACTTGTTATATATACTAAGATTAAGATTGTAATTAACTTAATTGATCTTAATTTATTAATTTAAGACATATATTTACATTTTAATTATAATATAAACGCTAGGCGGAGATTATCATATTCTTTCACTGTCATATAAAAATAATAATTTAATAACCATTTAGGTCCTTTAGTTAATTAATAATTAAGTCCTCAAGTATTTTTTAAATTTTACAATTTAGTCCCTATAATATAATTAATAATTTTATTGATTTAATTCCTCGATCGTTCCTTAATATATTTTCATAATAACTTTGTAAATTATTCTATTCATATTTTTACTAACTTAGTTTACGAAATTAAATTTTGAAACCGCATTTTTCGACACCGTCTAAAAATTAGGTCGTTACAACCAATGCTTGCATCAAAGACATTTGTGCATTACTTGAGTTTAAATATGTTTTGAGTTGAAATTGTATGATTTTTAAATGAAATTTTGAGTATGTTATGTGAATTTTTCTATTAGGAGGCATTTTGAGGTGATTTAAAGATGTTTTTGACATATGATTTTGGTCCCTTGCTTCAATTTTTTGATTCTAGGCTTTTAGGTATCATAACAATAAAGTCAGTAGCTCAATTTAGGTATCATAACAATAATGTTTTGTTAGCTTAATTGTCAGTTTGAGTATTAAATGTTAGCTCGAATGTAATGTGAAATATAAAGCACATAAATCAAATTTTAAACATGTATGTATTTATCTCATGAATTAAATTTTAATGTAACATGCAACATGAATTACACGTTTAATATTTAATAAATTTTTAAAATTTATATTTATAATTACAAAAATTAAGGTAAAATAATATTTTTTATCTGAATTATTGAAAATAATTAAAAATAATTACTTATTAATTCAAAAAATTTCCAAATCATAATTAAAACATTTTTAACACAGTATTTTAGTTAATTAATGCAAAATAACCTTATTCCAAACAATAGTTAATTAACACAATATTTTTTAACTAATAGTTATAAATTAAATTATAATATTTTTAAATATGTAATAGTTATCACAATTTATATTAAATTATAATTATTTTTAAATATATAATTATAACCATTTTTATTTTACTTCAAAATTTTTTTAAACTTGTGATTTTATATATTATATAAGTAATTTGAACCTAACAAATTAAAAAATAATCTCGTAAATTTTAATGAAATATTTCTTTAACATATTAAATTATATAGAAATATAGATGTAATTATTATTTAATTAAACTTAAATAAATCCGAATGGCTAACATTAGGCTAATAGAATAATTGGTAGATAACATAATTAAAATATTTTAAAAATTCAACCATAGTTAAGAGTTTCCATCAAATTAAACTTAGCTTGGTTATATGACAAGTAAGTTTTGTCTTAAATTAATGTTTCAGGGTTAATTTTGACAAACGATTCAAAATGTAGTTCCACATGAGTAAATAAACTTCCTATGCTCTCCTTTCGTCTCTTTCAAAAGATGGATGGTTGGTTTGCTGCCCAAAGCCCAAAATGGCCTAAAAACCCTAAGCCTCACTGCAAATCCATAAATGCCCTTCCTCCATTTCTCCTTATATATCAGCCCCAAACCCCCATTCTCATTTCCTCACAACTTGAACCATAAACGTACTGCAAAAACAATTCTCATCGCTTTAAATCGTTCTCCTCCGTTCTTTCCGATTCTTTAAGAAATTGTTTAATCAGTGTTCTAATCGGTACGTCTTTTATTTTTTTTTTTTATCTTCATTCTTCTAATTGGTGGGATAATAATAAAAGAATAATCATGTTAAGATTAGGCTTAGGGTTTACGGATCCTTCTTTTTTTTGAAATGATATGTTTGAGATGGATGATGATGTGAAATTGTGTGTACATTTGTGGTGTTTTCGGCAGTTTACTGCACTATATGCTTCCTAGAAAGAGAGAAGGTCAAGGAGACGTTGTAGAAGGAGAGACTGAAAACAACAATAACAGCAACACTATAAAATACGTCTCCGTCACGTCGCCGGTGAAGAAGCATCGTATCTCTGACACCGCTGCAGCTGATTCGACAGTTATCGACGACACCTTTGCCATAAGGAACAGTAGCGGTAGCAGTAGCGTGGTCGAGCCAGCCATGGCTCCGGGTGACTCGAATCATAATGATATAGACGAGGATCTGCACAGTAGGCAGCTTGCCGTGTATGGCCGTGAGACGATGCGGCGGCTTTTTGCCTCTAATGTACTCGTCTCGGGGATGCAGGGGCTCGGTGCTGAAATTGGTAATGGTTTTATACTTTTTTTCCCCCAGATTTTCTTGTGTTTTTATGTGGCACTTGTTTTTTAAAATGTTATCTGACTGTTCTGTTCGTGTTTTCTCTTTTGTCGTTCTTCGGCAATTTGCTTTAGTGCTGCATGTTGAATTCGAATTTGATGTTTTAATTTCATTAATGTGGCATTGTGGGTTCTGAGAACGAATCTGTGCATTCAGTTCAAGACATGCCTTTCTTTGTTTTGTAGTAAGTAGTAAACAATTGTTTAAATTTATGGATTATTGTCTTTTTATTGTCAGTGAAGTTTAAACCAGACAAGCTGGTTTATATGCTTTCTGTGTGCCTAACTATTAATAAATAAATTAGATTATTAAGTTAATGTTAAACAAACATGTCACAAGTATATGAACTCCACTGCAGGGGTATAGTGTACTAATCTTTAATTTGATTTGAGTTTAATATTTGCAGTGTTAAGCTATGACTGCCGGATTTTTTATTGTTTCACTGTGGTTTTTGCTTTCTACAGCAAAGAATCTCATTCTTGCTGGTGTCAAGTCTGTGACCTTGCATGATGAAGGAGTGGTGGAGCTGTGGGATTTGTCCAGTAATTTTGTTTTCTCCGAGGATGATGTTGGTAAGAACAGGGCACTTGCTTCTGTGCAGAAGTTGCAGGAGCTAAACAATGCTGTTGTCATTTCTACCTTAACAACAAAGTTGACAAAAGAACAACTTTCTAATTTCCAGGTAGTTGCCTCACTTAAGTCTCTAATTGATGGGCCTAGTTCTTGCCTAAGTTAAATTTTTATGTGATTTTTGTTGTTACTGCTGAATCTTAGCATTGGGGATAAAAATGCAATTCGTTAACTAATTGTTCTACTAGAGTTGCTAGTAAACCAGAGATTGGGATATGGAACTTGGAAGAATAATATTTGTTTACTAAAGTTTAGGCTTGTGCCATCATGGATTCCTTTGTGTGCTTTCCTGTGTTATGTTTTCTTCCTTATGTCAATCTTATTGAGATTTTTATTTTTCTAATCAATCCAGGCTGTTGTATTCACTGATATTAGTCTTGAGAAAGCCATTGAGTTTAATGACTACTGCCATAACCATCAACCTCCCATTTCCTTCATCAAGTCTGAAGTAAGAGGCCTCTTTGGTACTGTCTTTTGTGACTTTGGTCCTGAGTTTACCGTTTTTGATGTTGATGGAGAGGAACCACACACGGGTATAATTGCATCCATCAGCAATGACAATCCTGCCCTAGTATCATGTGTTGATGATGAAAGGCTGGAGTTCCAGGACGGGGATCTTGTTATGTTTTCTGAAGTTCATGGAATGACGGAACTTAATGATGGAAAGCCAAGGAAGATTAAAAGTGCTAGGCCCTACTCATTTACTCTTGAGGAGGACACCACAGCTTTTGGTACATATGTGAAAGGTGGCATTGTAACACAGGTGAAACAACCCAAAGTGTTGAACTTCAAGCCACTGAGGGAAGCACTTAAAGAACCTGGTGATTTCCTTCTAAGTGACTTTGCAAAGTTTGACCGCCCCCTTCTCCTGCACATAGCATTCCAAGCTCTGGATAAATTTATTTCTGATTTTGGCCGCTTTCCTGTTGCTGGATCAGAAGAGGATGCCCAGAAGCTTGCATCAATTGCTGCTAATATCAACGAGTGCCTTGGAGAGGGGAAAGTGGAAGATATTAATCCCAAGCTTCTGAGGCAATTTGCCTTTGGTGCCAAGGCAGTACTGAATCCCATGGCTGCCATGTTTGGAGGAATTGTGGGACAAGAGGTTGTCAAAGCATGTTCTGGAAAATTTCATCCTCTTTTTCAGGTTGGTAGAAATTACTCTCTCTCTCTCATATGTTTCTCTTTGTTGTATGCATGTGATCTACATGTGCATGTATGCTAGTCTTTTTGCCTATGCTGTTGGAACTTTTAAGTCTTATCTATTATAGCAAATTTGTGGACCTAGTTTGATTGAGAACTTCTTAATATTAATCTGTTAGAACAGGCAGTTTGGTTTTATGATAATTGGAGGCTTTGCTAATTAGAGTGTTTGGCTTTTTCTTATTTCCCCAAGAAACTTGGTCTAGGCTGTTTGTTCAACTTATTTAATTTTGGTTTTTTTTTCACAGCATATATATAGCTTTGATTGCTTCAAGCTCCATTTGTAGTGGGAAATTAACTGTAGGTCACTTTGTTTTCAACAGTTCTTCTATTTTGACTCAGTGGAGTCTCTTCCTGCTGAGCCCTTGGACCCCAGTGATTTTAAACCATTGAATAGCCGTTATGATGCACAAATATCGGTTTTTGGCTCCAAGCTTCAGAAAAAGCTGGAGGATGCAAAAGCGTTTATGGTTGGATCTGGGGCACTAGGCTGTGAATTCTTGAAAAATTTAGCATTAATGGGCGTTTCATGTGGTAGTCAGGGCAAGCTAACAATCACTGATGATGATGTTATTGAGAAGAGCAACCTCAGCAGGCAGTTTTTGTTCCGGGATTGGAACATTGGGCAAGCTAAATCAACTGTTGCTGCTTCTGCAGCTGCATCCATCAATCCTCGGCTTAAAATCGAAGCCTTGCAAAACCGTGTGGGTCCTGAAACTGAGGGCGTGTTTAATGACACCTTCTGGGAGAAACTAACAGTTGTCATTAATGCATTAGATAATGTCAATGCTAGGCTGTATGTTGATCAGAGGTGCTTATATTTCCAGAAACCACTTCTTGAATCAGGAACTCTTGGTGCTAAATGCAACACCCAAATGGTGATTCCTCATCTAACTGAGAACTATGGTGCCTCAAGAGACCCGCCTGAGAAACAAGCACCCATGTGCACTGTGCACTCATTTCCACACAATATTGACCACTGCTTGACATGGGCCCGATCCGAGTTTGAGGGCTTGCTGGAGAAAACTCCTGCCGAAGTGAATGCCTATCTATCTAACCCAGTTGAATATGCCACTTCAATGAAAAATGCTGGTGATGCTCAGGCTAAGGACAACTTAGAACGCGTCCTTGAGTGCCTTGACCGTGAAAAATGTGAGACATTCCAGGATTGCATCACCTGGGCTCGCTTAAGGTAGTACTCTAAATGGTTGAGGAAAGTGCTTTGTTTAATTTAATTTTTGGAGATATGACATTATGCTGCTTCTGTATTCAGGTTTGAAGATTATTTCGTTAACCGGGTCAAGCAGTTGATATTTACATTTCCTGAAGAAGCTGCAACCAGCACCGGTGCTCCCTTCTGGTCTGCTCCAAAACGATTCCCACATCCACTTCAGTTTTCAGCTGCTGATACTAGCCATCTCAACTTCATTATTGCAGCATCTATTCTTAGGGCCGAAACATTTGGTATCTCAGTCCCCGATTGGGTCAAGAATCCTAAGATGTTGTCTGAAGCAGTCGATAAAGTAATAGTACCTGATTTCCAGCCAAGGGAAGGTGTGAAAATTGAGACAGATGAGAAGGCCGCAAGTCTTTCCACTGCCTCTGTGGATGATGCAGCTGTTATTAATGAATTACTCCTCAAGTTGGAACTTTGTAGGAACAATCTGCCATCAGGATTCAGGATGAAACCAATCTCTTTCGAAAAGGTTTGCTCGCATCTTCTTTGTTTCGATATCTTATAATAATCTTTTTCTACTTGTTCTGGATTATAATTTGTAGAAACATTTTATAGCTGTCAGTGTTAGTGTGATTGATGCTAATGTGATTCCATGAATTGCAGGATGATGATACAAACTATCACATGGATCTCATTGCTGGGCTTGCCAACATGAGGGCAAGAAACTATAGTATTCCTGAGGTGGATAAGCTTAAAGCCAAGTTCATTGCAGGGAGAATCATACCAGCAATTGCCACATCCACCGCTATGGCGACTGGCCTCGTCTGCCTCGAGCTATACAAGGTTCTGGACGGAGCACATAGAGTGGAAGACTATCGAAACACATTCGCAAACTTAGCATTGCCTTTATTCTCTATGGCCGAGCCAGTTCCACCCAAGGTCATGAAACACCGTGACATGAGCTGGACAGTATGGGACCGATGGATCTTGAAAGATAATCCGACACTGAGGGAACTCATTCAATGGCTTAAAGATAAGGGTTTGAATGCTTACAGTATATCATATGGAAGTTGCCTGCTCTTCAACAGCATGTTCCCGAGACACAAAGAGAGATTGGACAAGAAAGTAGTTGACGTGGCTCGGGAAATTGCCAAGGCAGAACTGCCTCCTTACCGATCCCACCTGGATGTGGTGGTGGCATGCGAGGATGATGACGACAATGATATCGACATTCCTCAGGTATCCATCTACTATGGCTGAGTTATTTCGTTCGAACCTCCAAATTATTTAGAGTTGAGGATGAGAAAATTCTCAGAGCAGGCTGGCTTCCATTCTGGTTTTATAGTGATTTGAGCATACACAATGGAGTACATTGTGCAAACTTTATATGAAATTTGAAGTACTTTTAGTTGCAGAATATTTATATAATCTTGTCATTTTACCTTTTCTTTTTAATATTATTTCTTGGCCATGCATGCATCTTTCATTTTATATTGTTATATTTTGCTTTAGGTAACTTTATTCCCATGTCTGGTAGTTTTCTCTTATAAATAACCAAAATTTACGTTGATCATTTTTATTTATGTTAATTGGAATTCTGAATTAGTTTTGGAATTTAAAAAAGTATTAATACAGTGTATTAGTTTTTTTTTTTGGTTTAATCACTAACTTGAGCGTTTATTGTCATTTGATATGGAGTATATTCAAATCACTTAGATTTAAGTATATTTAAATTATATCTCAAAAAATATATATTTAAATTAGTTAGATTTAAGTGGTTTATGCACATATAGTGTTTAAACCTTCTTCAAATGTTTTCGGTATGTTAAGCATTTGACTGGTAGAAAGATTGGATTACTGTACGGTTCAATTAGAATCTTTTGAAATTTGAGATTAATTAAAAATAATTAATATTAATATTAAAATCAGAAAAATAAGGCTGATGTGGCATGATATAATTGGTCTGAACTGAACCGACAGGACCCGAACCAGCTCAGGGTGTTGGTGGCTGTGACTGTGGCATCCGGTGGCCGAAAAATGGTCGGCGACGGTAGATTTTCTGTGGTTGATTTTCGGTGGTTGAGTTGTGGAAGAATTACGCTCTTATTTTAATTTAACACTTATTTTAATTGTATTTATTAATTTAATATTAAGGTGATTAAGTTTAATTATAAGTAATTTAGTAGACGTGAGTTTGAGGATAGTGAAGAAGACTATTCGGTCGAAGCTTTCATCCTTGGCGAATCAAAAAAGTTGGTGAAGTTTTTATTACTTAAAATATTATAACTTAGAATTTTATTTTAAGGCGAATCAAAAAGGTTGGTTAAGTTTTTATTACTTAAAATATTATAACTTAGACTTTTATTTTAAAACTTTAATTTTTTCTTAAATTTATTTTCTGCTGTGTTTTTTAAGCCCGATTTTTTAACAGGTACAAACACAATGAGTCTCCCACTGATGGCAAAGTTAACTGAGGAGGTTTTGTTGAATAAATCTTTAACTATTCAAAAACATTATTGACATTTTCTGTCCACTAGAAATGGACCTTCAACGTGTTGAAGAAAGCCAAACATTTATCGACCATATTTGAGAAGCCTATTCAAGGCTACAATCTTACCATTTAAATGTTGGATTGTGTTTCTAGGCAAACTGAGATCCAAAATAGCCTTAATCTTCCGTTGGTTCACTTTTATTCCTCTCTTATAAATTATGGAACTCAAAAAATTTTCTGCGTCGATTCCAGAAGCACACTTTTTCGGATTTAACTTTATGCCATACAACCTCAAGATATCAAAAGTTTCTTGCAAATCAACTACATGCTGCTTTATGGTGGGACTTTTGATTAACATGTCATCCACATATATCTCCATGTTTCAACCTGTAACACCCCTCACTCAGCTTGGCCTCTGAACTCAAGCTATAGGATGTTACAATAATTAACAAAACAAATCACGTACATTTCTAACTTTAACATTCAATAGATCAACAAAAATCATTCATAATTCATATTTAGCATGATTTACAAACAATTCTGAGCCTTAATCAAGCTTACGAAAGCTTTTATGAGGACCCGACAAATAAAAACTAAATTGCAAACTTTTAAACAACTAGGAAAAAAATCACAAAACAGGGTCGCATGGCCGGGTGCCTAGGCCGTATTACAAACTGCAACTATGTAAGGATGGAGTCATACGGCCGTGTATCTAGGCCATGTAACTCATTGAAGTTGTGAGGACCTAAATGCAAAAACTTAGAAGCAATCACACGGTTGTGTGGCTGGGCCGTGTGAAAGACTGAGATTGCGTGGAAAATCCATTGACCATATCTACAGTACCACACGGGCGTGTGGCCAGCCTGTGTAACAAATTGAAACTATGTTTACCTAAAACCTCCCAATTCATAAAGAGCACATGGTCGTGTGTTAGCTCGTGTATGTAATTAGGTATCCTATTGTGCAAGTTACGAAACCAAATTTTCACATATAACATAAGAATGCACTCAACCAATTTTTAGACCTATTCAAAATGCACAAAAGCATGCCAAAATATATCATTTTCCTAATTCTAACCAATATGCCTCAAGGCACCATCACACAACATGAATTAATACCAAAATTCAACCCCATTCATGCCAATATATAAAGTGACCAAACACGTACCTTATACACAAACAAAATACAACTTTCAATCATTTATTATAGACCCAAAAATATCAATTCCACAACCTATAACATTGAAATTAAAATCCACTCCACATATCATACCTAAAACATCCATATCAATCATTAAAATTTATGCCATAATTTCCAAAGCAATCTCACCTATTCAAACATTCCTTGTTATCCCAATATACCAAACATTCATGTTAATTTATCACATTTCTCGAGCTTAACAACCACCTTCCAAGTTACCATTTCAAGCCATGAACAAACATAACTCAAATGCTATTAAGCACACATACATTATTCATTACCATTCATAATTAGCTTTTACAAAAAACTTATATACAATTCAACTCCTATTTATATGTCACATAACTAAGTTGAACGATTAAAAGTCTACCAAAAAGGGAGGCTAGATAGTGTGATCTGCAAGTTGATCTGATCACTAAATTTCGCAAAACGATAACTACAGGAAATGGAAAACGATACAGAGTAAACTTATAATAAGCTTAGTAAGTTCATAGGTTTGAAACATATAACTTACCATAGTTCCCACAATTACAAATAACACAGTTAACTAAACAATTTTCCCTGCTACCATAATTCATATCATCAGGTGAGTTCACCGGATATATAACACATGAAACATTTCATTCAGTATCATTCAATCTCAATCGAAGCTATAACATCAAACCATTGAACATATGCACTTTTACGTTATAAAATTGTACTTTATCTCATTATAATACTTTTACCGTTCATCATTATTCAATAGCCATATTAGTTTAGCCTGGTGAACTATGATGAACAGATACGGATACGTGGGTAATCACCCAAAATACACATGATTGATCATACGAGCCATACCATCCAAGAACACACCTAGGCACTAATTGCCAAGCCCGTATGTTACACATCCCACTCTGAAACACACCTAATCACTATAAAGATAACTCAGTAATTCGTAACAAATGTTGGATTCCAGTACATTTAGTGAATAATAAGTACGTCATCATCCCACCTCATATCAAACCCGTACAATGTGCGAAATAACCCTATTAGCATGCCAATTGTATCCTATCCTATGTTCATTTGGGTTCAGTACACATATCAGTATAACACTTTTCAATTCAACCTTCTTTTTTTTCACATTCGTACCAATTTGCAACATTTAAGTATACATTTGAACATTCAAAATACACAATTCAACATAAACATTACAAAGTATATAAAACTATACCGTATGAACTTACTAGGTAAAAGGAACTATAGTAGAAGTATTAGGGACTAATATGCTATTTTTTCTTTTCCTCGATTATCTATAGGTTGATTTGTTTCTTGATTTATACAATAATTCATTTCAAATTATCAGTTTTGTATACCTTATAATAGCTTATTTCATGCATATGATATCTTATTATCACTGTTTATAATTTCCCTAAAGTTTTACAGTTTATTCAATTTAGTTCCTAAAATCGAAACAAACATATATTTCACATTTAAACCCCAAACTTTTAATCCAACTTTAATCTCATCCTTAAACAGTCCTCAAGCATCTACGTTTATAAATATTTCATGCCAATTTAAATATATTTTTATTTTAGTCCCTAAACTCACAACTAACAAAATTTACTTTATAAAATAGTCATATTTCACATCAAAGTTCCAAACTCAACCATTAACATCCAAAAAACTTCAAAAACAATAATGGTAACTTTTAAAATCTTTGATAGTTTTACGATTTAGTACTCGGGTTAGTTAAACTAAACTACAACGGTCTCAAAAATATAAAATTTATAAATAATAAAAAAAAAACAGCTTAAAAACCAGTTACGTGCAACGACCCAACTTTGAGCTTAAAAAATGGCTATTCCTTCTTTCTTTTTTGGTGTTGGGCGGTTGGGGAAGACAAAGATTAAAGATATAGCTTGTTTGTTTTTGTTTTATCATTATTTTAACTTAATAACATAATCTAAACATAATTACCAAAATAAAGTCCACCAATCAGCCATTAAAATTCATAAGGGTATAATTATAATTTTAAACCTTGATAAATGGTTTAATAAACCTTTTTATCAACAAAATTAAATAGCTATTGATTTTTATAGTTTTTATGATTTAGTTCTTATACATAAAATTTTTGGATCAAAATTTAGTATAATTCTATTATAAAACTGTAAATATTAATATTTAATATTTATTAACTTGATCATCGAAAAATGAGTTTCGAAACCACTATTTTCAATATTAGTGACAACGAACTGTTATAAGACCAATTTGATTTCTAAAAAGTTTATTAACAAGCCTCCGACAGGGTACTCTTAGATTCTTAAGCCCACAAGGCATGAACTTGTATCAGAATAAACCATCTTCAGTGATAATAGTTGTCTTCTCTTACCTAGATCTGATTATAGCTTGAAAAGGTATCTACAAAACTCATATACATGTGTCCCACCGTCGCATCCACTGAAAGCAATGGAAAATTATCCTTGGGGTATGCTTTATTGAGGTCAATACACACTTGCCATTTGTCATTAGGCTTTACCACCATGACGACATTAGACACTCGCTCAGGGTAAGAAACTTCTTTGATAAAATCCAACGCTTACAACTTCTGCCTTTCTTGCCTGATTGTTTGAATCTTAACCTTAGCGACTCTTCCTTTTTTTTTTTTTTTTTGGCTTAATCGGTTTAACAGTTAGATTATCATTCAAATGATGCTGAATGACTGAAGGGTGAATACTTGGCATGTCTACCGCTGACCAAGCAAATACATTCACATTGTTCCTCAGCAAATTAATTAGCATTCTTCGTTCGGACTTTGATAACAGGGATGTTATTTTTGTGGTCCACTCCTTGTCATCGTGAAAGAGTTCAATAGTTTGTCTTTTTTGCAGGTTCAGCCTTATTGAATTTTTCTTCTGTTCTTACATCCAAGCTCTCCATGTTAATCATAGATTTATTGGTGAGGTTGACATCTGGTTCACCTCCGGAAGAAGCCGTTCCTGTTGGTGCATGAGAATGACCCTTCTCTTTTTCTGTCAACTGCAAAGAGAAGGTGTTACACTGTCATGCTACTTGTTGATCTAACTTCATGAATCCTTCTCTTGTAGGAGTTGGGAACTTGACTTTCAAACAAGTTGCTACAACCATCAGAGTCATCTTCATCAAAGGGTTTGCCAAAAATAGCATTATAAGCCGTTGGATGATCCAGAACTAAGAATTCTACCATTTCAGTGATCGTATGCTCGTCGTCTCCAAATACCACTAGCAACAGTACTGATCCTTTGACTTCTATTGGCTGATTGTTGAAGCCATAAATGAAGTTGGCTCGTTTTATTGCGGAATCTGTCAACCCCAATTGCCTAAATGCTTGCCAACTCAGCACTTCGATAATACTTCCCGTATCTATCAAAATTCTTTTCACCTTAAAACCTGCAACGGGAGCTGAAACAACTAACGGATTATTACCTCTAATGCTAAGCAGGTCCACTGCATCATGTTCGGAAAAACCTACTCTCCATGTTTGAGTCGAATGATGCTTCTTTATTGGGGTTGATACAGAGATAACACTGTGCAAATATGTCTTCCTCTTTATGTTAGACTTCGTCCACTTTTCATTAGAGCCAATAATGGCATTCATCATTCTTTTAACAACTTGTTTTCCTTTACCTCTGTCATCTTTGCATAAACCTGAAGAATCTTTAGCTCTGTTAGAATCCTTGTACCTGGATGCCTACCCCGGACGGGTCAGAAATTGCTTCAACCACCCCGACATATTGTTGATTCAATAGCATTCTTCAAATGAACATATTCTTCTGATCTATGCCTAGGTGCAAGATGGAATTCACACATTCCTCTAGAACTTTCTCTATGAATGCTAGTTCTTAATGGAGGTGGAGGTTGGAGTATCCCTTGTTGTTCAATTTGACTAAGAATTTGTGCTGGCGAGGTTGTTAGATCATGATAGGAATGAAATTTATTGTAGGGATCCTTATGTTGCTATCTTTGCTGTTGTTGGTGGGGTTTGTCATCTCTTACCGTTATAAGCAAATTATAGAAGTCACCAGAATCATAAACTTGTTGCCCCTAAGTATAGGTGGCTTGAATAATCTCTCATGGATTTGTCTCCTAATAGGGGTCTGCCTTACCTGGAAGTACTGAAATTCCTCATGGTTCGCTGTGAACTCCGCTAGGATCAAGTATTGGCTTTCTAGATTTCATTGCTCTCAACAAGCCTATGTACTGTCTCATAAAGAACAAACAACCTCGCAGGAGGTTTGTCAACCAGGTTATACTTCAAAAACTGATGATTAGTACCTGACATAAAGGCCTGAATGGAAAACTCTTCCAGTACATCTGGTATAATCATGGTTCCTGCATTAAACCGCTTCACAAAGTCCCACAGAGGTTCATCCTCCTGTTGCTTAATGGACATCAAATATGTTGGTGATTGTTGAAGTGTTTTGTTCACCAGAATCCTGCTCATGAATAATTCCTCCAGCTGTTCAAAATTGGAAATGGAATATTGCGGAAGCGCCATATACCAAGTTTGAGCGAAGTCTTTGAGGGTCATCGAAAATGCTCTGCATTTTACCTTATCCGAGGTACCCAGAATACTCATGTGGTTAATATAGTGCGCCAAATGATCTTGAGGGTCTCCTAGTCCGTCATACATCTTGGAAAATTTGAAGGTTGGAGGGACATGGAAACGCAATATCTCAATAGCTAGAGGCTCATTTGTATATTTTTTGGTCAACCTTCTTGATTCCGACTTCTAGTAACTTTGTATTTCCTTTTTTAACTATTTTATTCTTTCTTCCAACGTGTTTTGACTTGGCTCCCAACTTTGGATGTCATCTTCATCATCAAGATCAACATTATCCCTGCTAATATATTAATGTCTACGGATGGAATGAACAGTTTCCTTCTATCTATCCAATGGATCTTGTCTCCGAGCAACTCTAGTTGTTCTCAACTCCTCGATAAGCTTTTCGTTTCTCTCATTCCTTATATTTGCCTTTGTCTCTCTATTTGCTCTTGGATCAACTCCTGTTGCTTTTCATATCTTCTTTGTTGTGAGGAAATTTGCTCATTCATTGCTTTCATTCTTTCCTGCATGTCAATGTATTGTTAAAACCTCGACTATGGATTTTGTGAACCTTGACCGGCTGGAGAAGCATCAGCTGGCGCTTGTGGTGGATAATTATAATCCCATGGGGATGGATATTGATAATACTGTTGGAATGGGTTAAACTGATGGGGATTACTCTGGGTTTGCTGGTTAGGGTTATATCGTGTTTGTTGATGAGGATTTTGGCTTACATAGAAGGGATCTTGTGTAAGATTTATCTAAGGTTTGGTATGCCAGCCAGAGAATCTCGTGTTTGTTGATCGTTGGTAGGGTTAAGCTCATTGATGGGAGGGACACTGGTACCTGGATTGTCCATGGCTGTCCACTCTTATTGTACCAAATTGTTAACCAATGAATTTAACAAGGAGGAGATTACGGTTGTTTGAGTAATAGTTCACCTTAGGTCAAGGCGGAGAGCCATTGAAGTCTGTATGGGATTTCTGGTGGAAGGTTTCTGAGAGAAGAAAGACTTATCCCTTTTTAGTTGTTATCAAGAGCTTATATATTAGGAGGCCAAGATGTCTAAATGTCTAAAGTCTGCTGATAGTAAGGTCATACATTGTTTCCTTACAGCAACAGTGATGTGAAGTCTTAGAATACAACTTATTAAGACAACAGGATAATTAATGAGTTTGGACCACCACATACATTCCATATATGTCTACCGAAGATGATCTTATGCAAGTTTGCCACTACGCCATGATACGAGGTTCGAAACTAGAAATTCGCTTGTGACGAGAGATTCACCTTTATAGGACATGTGGAGCAACGCGTGGTGTAGGAATAACAAAAACATTAACCAATTATATTATTTTTATAAATTCTCGACAATGAAATGTATTAACCAAGATTTTGTAACCCAATAAAAAACAGTCATTCCTCTATATATCTGAGACTCACCGAGTCCCCACAAGGTACTACAATAAAACCACAGCCCCCGATTCTGTGTCCTTCCCCCTTTCAGTGTAAGGCCTTTTACCTTTACCTTCATTTCTTCAGGGCAATTTTCTTTGAATAGTTTAATCCCCTGAAAGATTTCATAACAATCTATTAAAAAACTTATCTTCCTAGCTAACTCTTAAAAGATTCTATTCTTCAGTTGGTGATTGTCTAAATCGGTGTGCTATCTTTTTGCTTCTCTGCTTTGGCTTAGAATCAAATGCTGAAATTAGGGTTTTGGGTGGGCTTTATTATAGTTTCTGTGCCGATCTTTATCGGATATTTCTACCAAAACTTCGATCCTTTCACCCACCGTAGCTGTTTATTAATTTTATTATATTCTTGTATCGTGGCACTCACCGTAATTTCCATGGGTTTCTGTGGCATTTTCGGCAGTTTACCTCTCTATATGCGTTCTAGAAAGAGAACCGCTTCTGGTGAAGTTGTTGTTGTTAAAGAAGCTGCTGACCCCGAAACTTCCAACAACAACGGTGCCACCGCATCGTCCTTCAAGAAGCACCGCCGTGATAGCTGCGTAATCGCCGCCGCCGGTAACGGATCAACGGCTGAGAACGGGGATAAGAGTGGAATAAGAGGAGGAAAAGGAGATCGGAGTGATAGTAGAGTTGTTGGATCTTCAACGTCGACCATGGCTCTCGGCGATTCCAATCATGCTGAAATTGATGAGGATCTCCATAGCCGGCAGCTTGCCGTCTATGGACGTGAGACTATGAGGCGGCTTTTTGCGTCGAATATTCTTGTTTCAGGGATGCAGGGTCTTGGTGCTGAGATTGGTATGAATTTTCAGAACTTAAATCATTTTTCCCCCGTAATTGGTTATTTGATTTGTATCATCTCCTTTTGTATCAAGATAGACCCAGTTGTTAATCGATGTTAGGGTTCCTAAATTTTGTTCTGATTTCATATAGTGGGTCATTTCTTTCTGTGGTTTTTCTCGTGCAAACATCGGAATTTGAGTTTCTTAGTGGTCGTTAAAAAAGTGTGGGAAAGCCATCTGCATACGTTGAAAATAATGAGCTTGAAATTATTCCAGAACTAATAAACATATTCTCTTTATGGAATGCATGATTCCTAGTCCCTTGGGTTTAAAACTCCTTTTAAGTTACCTTTTACGAAATTTCGAGGAGTTGTTTATTGATTTGTATCGTATCACTGTCATAGTTGTTTTTCCTTTTGTATCAAGGTTGCTCGGAGTGATGAGAAGTAATGTAGAAGTTGATTAGATTTTAAGGAATCGATGTTTTGGGTTCTAAAATTTGTTTTTGTCTTGTTTATGATAATTCCATTTGATGGGTCGTCTCTTTCTCTGAACTTTCTTGGGCAAAGATTGGTATTTGAGTTTCTAAATGACCGTTAAAATAGTGAGGGTAATCTTCTAGAACTATTAAGTCTATGATCTTTATAGAATGCATGGTTCTTTATCCCATGAGTTTAAAGCTCTTTTCTTGTTACCTCGTATGATGTAATATATGATGCTTATAGGTTGACACTGTGCCATAATTAATAACAGAATGGATGTTGATATCCTAGATTTGTTTGGTTCCTTTTTCAGGGCTGATATCCTCACTGATATTTATATTTATATTTATATTTATTCTGCTTGTGCAGCAAAAAATCTCATTCTTGCTGGTGTCAAGTGTGTGACCTTGCATGATGAAGGGGCTGTGGAGTTGTGGGATTTGTCCAGTAACTTTGTGTTCTCCGAGAGTGATGTTGGTAAAAACAGGGCTCTTGCCTCTGTCCAGAAGTTACAAGAGCTTAACAATGCAGTGATCATTTCCACCTTAACAACAAAATTAACGAAGGAACAACTTTCTGACTTTCAGGTATTCCCTTGCCTTTGGGTCTCCTAATTTATTATTGCTTACCGTGCTATATTTTCAGTATTGGAGTTTAACTGAATTTGGAATAGCTACCTTATATTTCATAAGAAACCTAGAGAAGAATGCTGAAGATTCGTTATCATCATCTCAAAATTCTACTATTTACGTCTAATTCAGTTTAGGAATAAAACTAAGTTCAGGTGCTTTTAAGCTGGGAAGATATGAGGTGTAAAGGAGAGGGAAAGCATGTTTACTCTAGGAAAGTGTTTGCAATTTGATCTGAAATCTTGCTGATATTGCATTTGTATTTTTGATGATTTTATGTCTTTGCATATTTCATCACATAACTCATTTACATCGCTGTTTTGCAGGCTGTTGTATTTACTGATATCAGTTTTGAGAAGGCCGTTGAGTTCAATGATTACTGTCATAATCATCAACCTCCCATCTCTTTCGTCAAGGCTGAAGTTAGAGGTCTTTTTGGTTCTATATTTTGTGATTTTGGACCTGAGTTCACTGTAGTTGATGTCGATGGAGAGGATCCTCACACGGGTATAATTGCATCTATTAGCAATGACAACCCAGCACTTGTATCATGTGTTGACGATGAAAGGCTCGAGTTTCAAGATGGGGATCTTGTTGTCTTCTCTGAAGTTCATGGAATGACAGAACTAAATGATGGAAAACCAAGGAAGATTAAGAATGCAAAGCCATATTCTTTTACTCTTGAGGAGGATACCACCCAGTTCAGTACGTATATAAAAGGTGGTATTGTTACACAAGTGAAACAGCCCAAGGTATTAAATTTCAAACCACTAAGAGATGCTATCAAAGACCCTGGTGATTTTCTGCTGAGTGATTTTTCAAAATTTGATCGTCCACCTCTGTTACACTTAGCATTCCAAGCATTGGATAAGTTTGTCTCCGATTTGGGACGCTTTCCTGTTGCTGGTTCAGAAGAGGACGCTAATAAGCTTATTTCTATTGCTGGGAACATGAATGAGAGCTTGGGAGATGGTAGATTGGAAGATATCAACCCAAAACTTTTGCGACACTTTGCCTTTGGTTCCAGGGCTGTGCTGAATCCCATGGCTGCCATGTTTGGGGGAATTGTGGGACAAGAGGTTGTCAAAGCATGCTCTGGAAAGTTTCATCCCGTCTTTCAGGTCAGTGTTCATTGTTCCTTTTGCAAATTTATTTTAGTTGGAATGGATAAGTTAGAATTTATCCCACTCACGCTCACCCTTGCACATTATTTTCGGAATTATATGCGCTTTGAGCAATTCTCTTTGAGTAGGAAATGAAAAGGTTAAATTTGATTAGTTTTGGCATAGATTAGGAAAAGAGAGGTTGTATCAGATTAAAAATTTAATCTTGGTCTTGGAAAGAAAGGTGTTACACTTAAGAATAGGATGGAATACCTTGATTTGTATCTCAAATATGTTCCCTCCCCCATGTTCCTCATTTTTATTACAGTGTCAGAAATTTCAAAATGAGCATTGATTAATTTTTCTTTACAGTTTATTGAAACTTGTACAACTCCCCTCCCCCCTTTCTCTTCAACTAATTTTCTGTCATTACAGTTCTTTTATTTTGATTCTGTGGAGTCGCTTCCAACTGAGCCTGTGGACCCTAGTGATTTCAGACCGCTGAATAGCCGTTATGATGCACAAATTTCAGTGTTTGGGTCCAAGCTCCAAAAGAAACTGGAGGATGCAAAAGCGTTTATTGTGGGATCTGGTGCACTAGGTTGTGAGTTCCTGAAAAATATTGCTCTGATGGGAGTTTCATGTGGTAACCAAGGAAAGCTTACAATCACAGATGATGATGTTATTGAGAAGAGCAACCTCAGCAGGCAGTTCCTTTTCCGGGATTGGAACATTGGGCAGGCCAAATCCACAGTTGCTGCTTCTGCTGCAGCATCAATAAATCCCTGTTTAAAAATTGAAGCTTTGCAAAACCGTGTCGGTCCTGAAACTGAAAACGTATTCGATGATACCTTCTGGGAGAATTTAACAGTGGTTATTAATGCATTGGATAACGTGAATGCCAGGCTTTATGTTGATCAGAGGTGCTTATATTTCCAGAAACCGCTTCTCGAGTCTGGAACTCTTGGTGCCAAATGCAACACACAGATGGTTATTCCTCACCTAACTGAAAACTATGGTGCTTCAAGGGACCCACCTGAGAAACAAGCTCCTATGTGCACAGTGCACTCATTTCCTCACAATATTGACCATTGTCTGACATGGGCTCGGTCTGAGTTTGAGGGTCTATTGGAGAAAACTCCTGCTGAAGTGAATGCTTATCTGTCCAACCCAGTTGAGTATAAAACTGCACAAAGGACTGCTGGCGATGCTCAGGCAAGAGATAATTTGGAACGTATTCTTGAATGCCTCGAGAAAGAGAAGTGTGTGACATTCCAGGATTGCATCTCCTGGGCTCGTCTAAGGTACTTCTTTTGATGTTTGATCTAATTTTATGTTCATTATCGACGATAGTGTTTTTGCTGCATTTGTTTGACTTTATCCTTCTTTTCTGCTCAGATTTGAGGACTATTTTGTGAATCGTGTAAAGCAGCTGATTTATACATTTCCCGAAGATGCTGCAACCAGTACTGGGGCTCCCTTCTGGTCTGCTCCAAAACGATTCCCTCATCCACTTCAATTCTCAACAGCTGATCCAAGCCACCTGCAGTTTGTTATGGCTGCTTCTATCCTGCGTGCTGAAACATTTGGCATTCAAATTCCTGATTGGGTTAAGCATCCACAGATGTTGGCAGAGGCTGTTGACAAAGTGACAGTCCCAGATTTCCAGCCGAAGAAAGATGCGAAAATTGTAACAGATGAGAAGGCTACTACTCTCTCAACTGCATCTATTGATGATGCAGCAGTTATCAACGAACTCATCTTCAAGCTAGAACTTTGCACAAAAAATTTGCCTCAAGGATTCAAGATGAAACCTATTCAATTTGAAAAGGTTTGTCGAATTTCTTGGTCTGATTAACATTCATGAGAACTGGAACAAATGCGTTAATATCGATTCATGAATTTGCAGGATGATGATACAAACTACCACATGGATCTAATAGCTGGGCTTGCGAACATGAGGGCCAGGAACTACAGCATTCCTGAAGTGGATAAGCTCAAAGCCAAATTTATTGCTGGGAGAATCATCCCAGCAATTGCTACCTCCACAGCCATGGCCACCGGTCTCGTCTGCCTAGAGCTTTACAAGGCTCTTGATGGAGGCCACAAAGTAGAGGACTACCGCAACACTTTTGCAAACCTTGCACTGCCTCTGTTCTCCATGGCTGAGCCAGTTCCACCCAAAGTCATCAAACACGGTGACATGAGCTGGACCGTTTGGGACCGATGGATCCTGAGAGACAACCCAACTTTGAGAGAACTCATCCAATGGCTGAAGGATAAGGGCTTGAATGCCTACAGCATATCTTACGGAAGTTGCTTGCTGTATAATAGTATGTTCCCTCGGCACAGGGAGCGAATGGACAAGAAGGTGGTAGATCTAGCCCGGGAAGTGGCAAAGGCAGAATTGCCTCCGAATAGAAAGCATCTTGATGTGGTCGTGGCTTGTGAGGACGACGACGACAATGATGTCGACATTCCTCAGGTTTCCATCTACTTCAGCTAAGGCCTAAGGTTGTTTTTCTCCTCTCTCATTCCCTGCTGCTTGGGGTTGTGATCTAAAAGCACAAAACTTTTACAGTGTTATTAAAATGGATATTTCTTTTTTAAAGTAAATTCATCGTAACTTTTAAGTTTCCAATATAATGTTCTTCCCTAATTGTTTGGTCTTCATCTTGTTTTGACTTGCTGTTCATCACGTGTAATAATCTTCTTCATCCAGTGGAAAGATTCCCATAGATTGCTTGCATTTCTATATTTTACCTTTATCCACCTGTATTTACCGGGTGATATGATATAGGGTCCAGATTAAATTTAAATGCATCAATAACATAGATTTACATTTTTAAACAGTAAATATTTATTATTTTCCATAATAAAAGGATTAAATTAATGTGACTTTCTCAGATGCTTTCCTTAATAAAACTACAAAATTCAATCCAACCCATTTTGATAAAGAAATGAAACTACAAATTCAATCCAGTTTGATGATAAACAGCAGTCTGTCCAAATCCATTCAAGCCGAACCTAATTTGGTATGAACTCCAACATAGCACTGTTTTCAAAAACGAAACTAAGGTTTTGAACTATTTAAAGCGTAAACAGAATCAATGTCTGCAAATTTTTCTTTTCTTGTTTCCTGCAGAAAACTACAAAGTGATGTAAGAGAAGGAATTAGTTTTTATCAGCGCCTTCATCGAATTGAGCAGAGCTAACAACTCTAAAATCCAGCTGCTTCTGATGCTTTGAGCGCCGGCGTTCATCAAATTCTTCCCACCCTTCAAACTATTCAAAGATTAGTCGTTATTAGGCATCTCAAATGACTAAAACTGAAAATGAGGCCTGGTTCAACCAATAACATAATATAGGAAGACAAGTACGCACACACACCTGGCGTAGCACATCCATTGTGATTTCTGTGTTGTGGAGATCCAATGTTGCGAGCTGCAGACAGTGCTTGAATAATGTAAAAGGCAGGGACTTTAGGCCATTATTACTGAGATGCAATGCCTGCAGACATGCAGTAAATACATGAGTTAAAAAAACATAAAGCAAATTGATGAACAAAATATGCCACCTTGAAATTTAAAATTTACTTTCTTCTACTTAAAAATCAAATTCAGTTACTTTTTTATTTAAAAATTCTAGTCCAATCATTGACACCATCGGTATTTCCCGTCAGAATCTGCTTACTACTAGGTATACCAAGTTTATAAGGATTTGTTTCTTAAGATAGTATGATGGCATGGGTGTCTTGATGGCAAATTTTGACCAAAAATACTATTGTGTCAATGATTAGATTAAGATTGTTAAATTGAAAAAGTAACTAGACTTATTTTTAATTTTTACATACATGAACTAAATCTCAAACTTTCTTCAAGTACATGTACTGACAACATATTTCGAGCCAAATCGATATACACACACAATTATATGTGTGTGCGGATTAGCAGATAAAACTGATAGAATAAAGAACCTAGTGGAGACCTTTAAATTGTGCAAATTGCCCAATGTGTCCGGAAGCTCTGACAGAAGATTCGCTGAAAGATCGACCTGAAACATATTAAGCAGTTCAGTTAAACTATGCACTTCACTTGGTTAGTGTACTATAGATTACAAGCAAAGACAAGGGCAACGAATACTATACCTCAATAAGAGAACTACATTCTCCAATGCATGCCGGAACAGTGATTATCCTGAATACCAAAAAACGAGTAACACCAACTGAAACACAAGTGATCTATATTACTCGGACTTGGATGCAAACATCGGATATGGATATGTATCCTATATGGGTATAATTAGATTTTTCTAAACATATCATATATTTTGAGGATTCTCGGACATCATATCCCCATATCCATGTGTCAAACATGGGTACTTCACAAAAAATGGAAGTCCAAGAAACATAGCAAGTGATTTTATAATGCAAAGAAAAGAAGACTATTTAGCAGCCTTTAATGCATCCTAATCAAACTATTACCTACCTATTATTATTGGCCTTCAAAACTTCAAGCCGAGTTAGCATGCCTATTTCATTTGGAAGGCTAGTCAACTTATTGTTGGCGACATGGAGTTGCCTTAGAGAAGTCAGAGAACCAAGTGCAGAAGGTAAATTCATCAACCTGCAGATCGAATTCGTCATTAACATTTCTGACCCTTCACCATGGATATGCTGTCATATTATGAGCAATACAATGCAGCAAATAACCAATGAATTATGCTTAGTACAGAGAGCAATGACCAAAACTCATTAATACCTCAAAGATGGGCTTCAGCAGCAACTAGCACTTAAAATGCATGGCTTTCACAAACAATTGAAACGAAAATTGGAAATTTGTTTCATAAAAGTGGAATCTAACCATAAAATACTTTTTCATAAGCATTATAGCAGGTTTAGATCAAAGGTCTAAGCCTTTTGAGTTGGAAAGGAGACTTAATATTGATAAAGTGAGTAGAATACAATGGTGATCCACGAGCTTTCATCAATGTTTCATTTTCCTCCATGGCCTTAAAGAGTCGCATTTAATCATCAAAATCCTTTAGTCAAAAGTGAAAAAGATAGGAAACTGAAGATTTTGCCTGGTATTGCAAGTAAAACCATGGGATAGTACATTGGGAACACGGTTCAAATCCAACAAAAGAAAAAAAGTTGATAACAAGAGGAGAAAGAACTCACTGGTTCCGAGTGAAGGATAGAACTGTTAAATACTTCAAAGATGCCAATCCTTCCCATTGAATGGCTTCATTCGAAATGCCATTACCATCGAGAAACAGTTTCTACAAAGCATTAAGGTTCAAAAACTAATACATATGAAATAGTATAGGAACAAATTAACAGAGTATCTCAAATGACATTTGTGGAACATGAAGGGAAACTAAAAGGTCATTTTTACCTGAATGGAATTCAAACAGCTGATTTTGTTTGGTACATCTTGGATGCTGTTGTTATTGACATCTAGGACTCTTGCAGAAGATCCGCAATCCCATACTTCATTGGGTATGGCCTTACAAAATCAAATCAACAAAATAATAATTGGGTAATTGTTGAACATAAAAATTTGTTAGTCAATGAAAGAACAATGTTTCTTCAAGCTATAATAAGTAAATAAATAGGCAAAAAACATCACACTTAAAACTATGAATACAAGCAAAAAAGATTAACTGAGTAATACAGTGCTCCTAAATCATCGTGAAAATACCTTCAAACTACAGTCTGCTAATGCAATAACTCCGGTAGTTTTCCATCGTTGCAAACGGTCTTTTTCCACGACAATTTCAGTCCTCACATCAGGTCTTTTATACTCAGTTTCTTTCCCCCTTGAAATAGGCCGAGTTTGAGCTTCTTTTAGAATAGGACCACCCTGTTCATTCAAAACAATAAAGGAGAAATCTCAAATTCACACATGAACTTTGATCAAACATCAATGTAATGTAATGGATAAGCTTTTGATTTGGTGCAACCATGATTTCGGTTCAATTGTACATACAAGACTTTGATTTTCATTCAACTGTTGGTATGTCCATTTATTTTAATTACATTGATAATCACAATAGTGGTTTACAAACTAAATCAAATCAAAATTTCATATAATCAATTATATGAAATCAAAGTTCAAGTTTCAAGTTCTTCAGTTTGATACTTTCAACAATCCCAAAGTAATAAAAGAGAATTCCTTTATGAAAAATTACCCCCTGGTGTAAACCCTGGGAAGCCATAAGCATGAGCTTAGCTCCATTCATGACCTCTGATTCCTTCAACGTCATTGCATCCACCAAAAGCTTCCCTTCAAACGACAAAATTATAATTATAAAATATTAGAGAAAACCCAGAAATCTTATTGAAAGAAAAATAAACAAACAAAAATCCCAAACAATAAAGAATCAAGAACGACAAAAAAATAAAGAGAAATAACAAGGGTTTCCCAAAAAATTAAACAAGAAATTTAAAAAAAAAAAAGAGAGAGAGAGAGAGAAAAAGAACCTTTGAAAATCAGCTTTTGGCCGCGAGGAAGAACATTGGTGAGAGGCTGGAGATGGGATTTGAGTTGTTTGATGGTTGAATCCTTAGGTATGGAAATTGGTATGGATCTTCCGCTGAACTTCACAGTTATGTTGATATCTGCGCTGCTTTCACCATCGTCTTTGCTCATTTTGTTTGGTTCTTCGATTGATTGGAAGTTCTTCAACTGGCATTTGGAACTTTACATAGTTTAAAAGTCTGCAATGACTTTAAACTTCTTAATGCTCTTCTTATTTTCTATTTTGCCATTTATTTTATTGTTTTTTATCATTAATTTTATTTTTTTGTAAAAAATAAAATATTTAAAAATAGTAAAAACAATTTGAATTTTCTATATAAGAAATTATTTTTCAAAAAAATAATATTGATTTTTTTTACTTAAAAAGTTAATTGTCTTTTTTAAAATATTTATGTAAAACACCTCAAAACTTTATTAAATAATATTTAAAAGCTATATTTTTTTTAAAATATGGTTCAAAAAAACTTAAATTTAATTTGAAAATACCGAAAACTAAATCAAACCCAATTATTATAAAAATTGACTAAATAGAACCAAACTCAGACCTTAATTTTTGTTTTTTTAATAATAAAAAGAAAGCAAAATAAATAGTTTTAATCAACAATATCTTACATGAAATGTACTTATTTTATCCTCTAGAAGTAGTTCTCTAACATAAAAATTCGGGAAATCAATGATTCTGAGTTCAACGTCCTCACAAGTACAAGATTTAGCTAGTCAATCCGTCGCCATATTTCATTCTCTTGGAACATATTGGAATTTAACCATTTGGATGTGTCTTGTTACTTCGTTTATCTTCCTAATAAGCGTATAAGAAGAAAGATTCGCGTTGCTCTCCTTTATCAATTCAATAACTATCAAATAATCACTCTCCATGATTACCTTAGTGTAATTTATCGTCCGTGCTATTTCAAGCCCATGTAGGATAGCCCATAACTCCGAGTTAACCACATTTCCTCGACCAATGAACCTTTTAAATCCTACCACCCAGTTGCTGTGTAAATCTCGTATCACTCCTACAGCTGTTAATATGTCACCATCTCTGTTAAAAGCTCCATCAGTGTTTATTTTAACCCAACCCGAACTAGATGGACACCATTTAATCCCCACTGGCCGACTTAGTCTCGATCTATTTGTATTTGCAACAGCATCTTTGATAGTTCTAGTAACAGTCTTTGAGCTACAGATTAACTCCTCAGTAGTGATGTTATGTTGTTGGAAAATATAATATTTCTATTCTTCCATAATACCTAACACAAGCCAATGAAATTTATACTAGAATCAACACTCTCGTTCCAAAATTTTATCTCGCCTTTCAAATTTGCTTTAATCCAACTAAACAAATCTAATAAATAAAAATACAATAAAGAATTTTGAGATCTCACCTGACTCCACATAGCATTCGCACCATAGCAATCCCTCAAAACATGGAGTATAGATTCTTGTGTCACCTTACATAATACACATCCGATATCATCTATCAAATTTCTCTTAACCCTTTCTTCATTCGTTAGAAGTTTCTGGTGCATCTGACCACAAAAAAATGTTTAATTTTAATCTGTGTCTAAATTAGATGAAATGAAAAGAGACAATTTTTTAAAAAGAAAAACAATTTGGTTAGGATTTCTTAAAACTTTGAAAATTTTCAAATTTCTACAAATCTTTTAAAATTTGAATTTTTTCCATAATTTCTAGAACCCTAAATTTGGCTTTGGATTTAGCTTTGCAAATTGGGCATATTGCTATTCCATTTATTTCATTTCTACAGCGATGGTGGTGAGAATTAGATCACATCCACCAACTGAATTTAAAACTGACAAATTTGATTGGTATTGAATAATCGAAATAGAGTTTATAAGTAAAAAATTCATCAATTGCATTAAAATTTTGTTAAAATTAGTTTAAATATTTGATTTTGTTGTAATAATTTATAAAGGTTTAATGTATACTTTAGTCATTAAAGTATATCGTTTTTCTCACTTTGACCTTTAAAGTTATTATTTTTTTTTTTTACTTACTTCAATCATTAATGTTATTTGAAATTTTCAGTTCAATTCTTAATGTTATCATATGTTTCCAATTCAATCCTTTAGAAGTTAAAAAAAATGGTTGGGATATCCAACCAATCATAAATGGCTTAAAATATGAGCCTAAAATATTACTCAAGTCCACTCATATTTATAAATGGTTAACCCAAGCTTATTTTGGGTCCGCCTATATTTTTTAAAAATATATTTTTATATTTATATTTATTTATTATTTAATAACTTAATACATTATTTATATATTTTATATATAGTCATCTTAAATTTTTTTTAAAGTTTACATTATAGTAGTATTATATATTATTATAGAATTAATTTTTATATATATTATAAATTACATAATATATAAAAATAAGATAATATAAAATATTACAAACTTGGAAAAACGAGTCAAGTCAGGCTTGGACCTTGAATGTTCAAACTCGAGCTCAATTCATATTTTAAACGGGTCTAATTTTTTTTTGTCCAAGTCTATTTTTCAGGCATAATATTTTTTCCCAAATTCTCCCAAATTTTGGGCGGACCTTCTGTCTTGGGTGGATAATTCGACCCATGAACAGGTATACTTACAACAGAATGAAATCATAAAAAAAAAAAAACCTAAAATTATTTTTTAAAAATTTAAGAAATTATATTTATATTAAATTGTTTAAAAAAATTTAAAAAATGTGTTATACTTTTTAATAAAAACTAGTATGGTTCTCACTCACACTTCGCATTGGGTTAAATATTTTTTTTTGCTAATTATAGAGTAAAAATTTAAAGGTTGCAATATGCTCTAAATTCTTATACTATTCATATATTTGGAATTTAGTCTTCATACTTTTATTTTCAGGAACTTAGTCTTACTTTTCAAGTTTAAAAATGTAAGTTTAATTATTAATGCTGTTAAAATTCATTTGTTAAATTTATTGGTATGACAATTAGAAATTAAACAAAAATACTCACTTGGTATTCATGTAACAAAATGCCACTGTAATTGATCTGATTTTAATAGAAAATTTTAACAGTGTTAGCAATTCTTAAAAATTCATAGCAATTCTTAAAAATTCATATCAACATTTTAATCGGAATAAAATATTTAGACTAACTAATGGCATTATAAGAGTTGAGGTACCAGATTATATCAAAATTGAAGTACAGAGATTAAATCTCAAATTTTATGCAAAGTATAGGAATCAAAATTGAAAATTAACTATTTTTATATAATCTAAAAAATAAAGGGATTAGAATTGAAATTTAGCCATTAAAAAAAAAGGAAATCGACACGTGTCAAGTAAAGAAGGCACTCCTTTAGTATAGATTGTAAAGGTAATAAAACTATAAAATTATAAAAATGACTACAACTTGTAAGAGATTGTAAAATTTTTTATTGAAATAATTAAAAATGTTATTTAATTGAAATAACATTACTTTCATTATTTAAATAATTTGAAAAAAAAATTATCCAAAGTTATTATAGGTGGTATACTTTTAAGAGACAACAATCTCGTGTTCAAATTCTAATAGATGTGACCTATAAAATTTTAAAAGTATTAAAATTTCTAATAATTTTTAAAATAATTTAGTAAATGTTTTATAGTGTTTTTTTAGTTTTATAATTTCTTTTTGTATTTTATATTTTTGTAAATTTTTTAAATTTTTTATATTTTTTGATGATGTCATTATGACATCATCATTTCACATGTGGCAATATATGATTTATTGAATATCTCAACTATTAAATTTTTAACATTCAAATGACTGATTTGAGAATATCTTATAATGTTAGAGATAAAAGTGGACCAAAAATAATTTTTAAGGACCAAAGTACAGAACACTCAAGTTTAGGCACTAAAGTCTGCACTAATGTTTATATTATTGAGTTAATTGCACCAAACATCCTCAAATTATAGTTCTCATTTTAAACTGGTCTCTAAATTTCAAAACATTCTAATTACATCTTAAACTATCAATGTTATATCAATCAAGTCCTTTCATTATTAAAATCATTAATTTAACTGTTAAATGGCATGCCAAATCTTATATGGCATAGGCCCTATTTTGCAATTGGCTGATAATTGATTGTTAATTGCAGTGGCTGGTTTAACCAACTAATTTTGTAACACCCCCTAACCCCAAACAGTCGCCGGAATAAGGTTATGAGGCATTACCGGACATATCAGACAACTTACGAATAATTTACAATTAATATAACTTTCATAGTATAATATAATAATTTAGTCCCTATATTGAACTCTCGAAGTTCAAACACGTATTAAAAGTAGAACGGGACTTGTTTGAGTATTTCGAATTTTTTTTTTATAAAAATTTTGGCAACATTTCTGCTTATTTTTACCTAAAACCTCTTGCAAATTCAAACCAAAACAACCAGCACCAATGTTTCACATTCATATAACTAATATTTATATCATTAACATAATTTTTACTTAATAACTATCATAGCATCATTCAAAATGGATTAAAAACTTAATTCATTTAACAACTTAATGTTCATGTATCAAAATATCATATACTTTCCTTACCATTTCATTTAACCATCTAAATCTTATAATTCAACCTTCACTACCCAAAGTAATATACATATTCAAGTGACTAAACAACACCTATGTACATGCCACCTTTACCCAAAAGAAAAATATACATCACCAAATTTGTGTTGGAGTCGGGAATGTTCGGATCTTTGAGTCAAGACAATTGACTTCTACTAACTCATGCACGAAAACAACCGTCTTTATTTGAGTATGGATATACTCAGTGGTATTACTATAATTTAAAATATATCATCAATAATAAAAATATAAATATTAAAATACATAACAACTAATTTCTTAAATACTAATTCATACTTTATTTTTATTTTTATTTTCATCATTTCATAATAACAATTCAATTTAATTATTCACAATCAATGTATTTTTCACAAACTTGAATTTAAACCACTTATGAACATTTAGCTCATACTTTTCTTTTTCTATCACAATTCCAATTTCTATTCATAATTCAATTTCTTTTTCTCATTCCAATGCCTTAAATTCACATTTTAATTTTTCACCCTATTAGCGGATACACGGATCCAACCAAACACACCAATATGGCACCCAGTGCCTCATCGGATAATTCGAAGTAATAGTTGACACCCAGTGTCTTATCGGCCTAGCCGAAGTAAAGTTGGTACCCAGTACCTCATCGAATCTATCCGAAGAAATATAGTGACACCCAAAGTGTCTCATCGACTTGAGGTCAAGTATCCTGAACACTTCCAGTCCTATGGCATGCCAACTATATCCGACTCAGCCCGATACTGTTAATAGGGTATTCAATTCACTTTCAATTTTTCCAATCAATACACATTTTAATTAATCACATAAATTCATAATTCAATACAATTTCAATTCACTTTTCAATAACAAATATTCAAATATCACAAATCTCATATTTAAAATTTTCAAACAATTTATATTTCAATTCAAATAATCAAATATACTCATAATTCAATTTGATTCAATTTGCATCACTTTCATTTTCACTCAATATTTATATCAATTTCACATACTTACCTTAAGTCTTACTTACCATACATAACAATTAAAAATTCAGCAATCAATAATAATTAAAATTTGAATTATAGTAATACACACCGTAATTCTCCCGTTTTAG
Source organism: Gossypium anomalum (assembly GCA_025698475.1). NCBI lineage: Eukaryota > Viridiplantae > Streptophyta > Magnoliopsida > Malvales > Malvaceae > Gossypium > Gossypium anomalum. The sequence continues at coordinate 68,549,518 of CM046957.1, read as the reverse complement.
TACTCGATGACTTTCTCCTTTCTTTTCGATGCTGATGCTTCAGGTTCTTTGTTGGCTACGAAAATAATAGTAATTTACATTATTATTTACAGCATTAATTATAATAAATAATTAAATTTCTAAACAATTCCTACCTTATTCCCAATTTAATCCTAACTAATCTTAATTATTTTCTTAATCCAATTCACTCTCTTTTTCTATTCAAATTTTGTCTAAACTTATATCTAACTATAAAATTTCCAGCATATTTCTCTAATTTTGAAATTTATTCAATTTAGTCCCTACAACATAAAACTTATAGCCTAGTTTACAATTTAATCCCTTAATCAATTCTAACTTAGAATTCATTCAATTAAATCCCTAATTCCATAATTTGTCCAACATGAACCATATTTGGAAACATATGAACTCTTGAACTATCAACTTAATTTCATCAAAATCTTGTTTTAAAGCTTCTAAAACATCAAAATTAACTAAAAAGGACTTAATTGACTTACCAAATTAACTCCAAGCTTCAAATCCTAAGTTTTCTCTTTTATTTTTCTTTCCCTTTTTCTTTCTCTTTTTCTCCCCTGCTTCCCGTTTTCAATTCTGTTTCTATTCCCTTTTGTATCTTTATTTCTCTTTTTATTTATTTGCTTTACTTATTTAATTAGCATATATTATAATATATTTATTTAAATATCTATTTTAACATCATTTACATATTTTACAATTGTTCACATATTTAATTCTACATTTGTACCAATAATTTTATTACATTTGTCATTATTTAATTTGTTTCTCAAACAAAAATCTCATAATTTAATAATTTAATTATTTAATTAAAAAATATATTTTTACTTAAATTATAAGTAATTTAGTATTTAAATTACAAATGTACCAATAAAATTTTTACACATGTATATTTTATTACCATATATTTATCAACTATTTAATTTATTTTAAATATAATATTCATTAAATAATCATAATAATTATAAAACCATAATAATTATTTTAATATATATAATACATACATTCAAGAAAAATCTTGATTTTTCTTCCATTTGCCGCCTCAATTTATGTAAATGGCTTAATTGTCATTTTGATCATTTTTATTTTCTATTACTTTAGAATTAAACTTTTACCCCTTTTTCAATTTAGTTCTTTTTGCTAATTATTCTAAATTAAGCTAATTTCACCTAGTTAAATCCTAATTAGACACACCACTAAGCTCATAAATATTTTTAATAATTATTTTCGAATTATTTCACTAAGACGGAGGCCCCATAACTCACTTTTCTGGTGCCCGTGAATTTCGGGTCATTACATTTCTCCTCCCTTAATAAATTTCGTCCTCGAAATTTACCTGAGAAGAGATGAGGATATTGTACTCTCATAGTTTCCTCTGGTTCCCAAGTCGCTTCTTTAACATTATGATTTCTCCATAGGACTTTCACTAAAGGAACCTTTTTATTTCTTAATTATTTCACTTCCCGTGCTAAAATTTGAACTGGCTCTTCTTCATATGATAGCTCAGTCGAACTTCAATATCTTCTGTAGAAATTATATGAGAAGGATCTGGTCTATATTTCCGTAGCATCTAAACATGAAAAACATCATGAATCCTTTGTAATTCAGAAGGTAAAGCCAATCGATATGCAACTGATCCAATTCTTTCCACTATTTCATACGACCCAATAAAATGTGGGGTCAATTTACCTTTCCGACCAAATCTCAAAACCTTTTTCCAAGGAGAAACCTTAAGAAATACTTTGTCTCCAACTGAATACTCAATGTCTCGACGTTTCAAATCGGCATAAGACTTTTGTCTATCAAAAGCTACCTTTAATCTATCTTTGATCTTTTTGACTGTTTCTTCTGTTTCTTGAATTAATTCCGGCCTAATTACTTTCCTTTCATTCAACTCCGTCCAACATACTGGTGGTCTATATTTTCGACCATATAATGCTTCATACGGAGCCATCTGAATACTAGATTGGAAACTATTATTATAGACAAACTCAGCTAGTGGCAAATATCGTTCCCAACCTGCTTCAAAATCAATAATACAAGCTCGAAGCATATCTTTTAGTACCAGAATTACCCGTTCGGGCTGTCCGTCAGTTTGGGAGTGAAAAGTTGTACTGAAACTAAGTTTAGTACCCAACGACTCATGTAACTGTCTCCAAAATCTCGATGTGAACTGAGGATCTCGATCTAAAATTATTGATATTGGAATGCCATGTAATCTAACAATTTCTCGAATATACACGTCTCAGCAGCTTCGCAATGACCAATCGACCCCGATCGCTATAAATGTGCTGACTTGGTAAGTCTATCAACTATTACCCAAATAACATTCTTTTTGCTTGCTGGCAACGGTAATCCCGTAATAAAATCCATCGTGATGCGATCCCATTTCCATTCAGGAATATTAATAGGCTGAAGCAATCCAGTAGGAACCTAATGTTCCGCCTTTACCCGTTGACAAGTCAAACATTTACTTACAAATTCTACTATGTCTCTTTTCATCCCTGGCCACCAGTATAATTCTCTTAAATCTCGATACATTTTCGTGCCTTCGGGGTACATAGCAAATGAACTATCATGAGCTTCCCGTAGAATCAACTTTTTAAGCTCAGAAGTATTTGGAATACAAATCCGATTTCGAAACGTCAAGCATCCACAATCATCAATACTAAAATTTTCTGTTGTACTATTCTGTACCATATCTCTTTTCTTTAATAATTTGTCATCTTCCAACTGAGCTGATCTAATCTGATCAAACATTACCGGTTTTACTCTCAATTCGGCCAAAAGACTTCCATCATCACTGATACTAAGCCGTGCAAACATTGCTCTTAATTCAATTACGACTTTTCTCACAATGCATCAACTACAACATTAGCTCTTCCTGATGATAGTCAATAACACAATCATAATCCTTCAGAAGCTCGATCCAACGCCTTTGTCTCAAATTCAATTCTTTCTGAGAAAGAAGATACTTCAAACTCTTATGATCAGTATAGATGTAGCATTTTTCACCATAAAGATAATGTCTCTAAATCTTCAATGCAAAAATCACAGCTGCTAACTCATGATCATGAGTCGGATAATTCCTTTCATATGGTTTCAATTGACGAGATGCATAGGCTATTACCTTCCTATCCTGCATCAATACACAACTCAAACCACTCAAAGAAGCATCACTATACACTACAAAATCTTTACCCGATTCTGGCAATGTCAGAACTGGTGCCTCGGTTAACATTTGTTTCAATGTTTCAAAATTTTTCTGACACCGATCATCCCAAATAAAAGAAACATTCTTCTGCAGCAACTTGGTCATCGGTAAAGTTATCTTCGAAAATCCATTTACAAATCTTCTATAATACCCAGCTAAACCAAGAAAACTACGTACCTCAGATACATTCCTTAGTGCATTCCATTGAATAATTGCTTCAATCTTATTCGGATCAACTCGGATTCCATCTGCAGATACTACATGTCCCAGAAATACCACTTCGATAACTAAACTCGCATTTCATCGAGCTTTCCATATAATTTGTTTCTCTCGTAAAATCAGAGTACGATCCTCGAATGCCGATCATGCTCTGACTCTGACTTTGAATAAACCAATATATCATCAATAAAAACCACCACAAATTGATCTAAATACGGCTGAAAGATATGATTCATGAGATCCATAAAAGCAACTGGGGCATTTGTTAACCCAAATGGCATTACCAAGAACTCATAATGGCTATACCTCGTACGGAAGTCGCTTTCGGTACATCACTTTCTTTTACCTTTAACTGATAGTAACCCGACCTTAAGTCAATCTTTGAAAACACGTAAGCTCCTCTCAACCGATCAAATAAATCATCAATGCGAGGCAATGGGTACTTATTTTTAATTGTCACATTGTTCAACTGTTTCGTTAATCAATACAAAGTCGCATAGAGCCATCTTTCTTTTAACAAATAATACCTGGAGCTCCCCACAATGATATACTTTGGTCGAATAAAGCCACGATCTAACAAATCTTGCAATCAGTATCTTCAATTCTTTCAACTCAGAGGTGACATCCGATACGGAGATATAGAGATTGGTGCGATGCTTGATAAACCTCTATAGCAAATTTAACTTCTCTATCTCAAGGTAAACCCGTGTAATTCTTCAAAAATACATCAGAAACTCACAAACTGTCCGGATTTTACTACACTAGCTTCCAACTGAATCAATTAATAACATATGCTAAATATGCTTGAACAACCTCATTGAAGTAATTTACTAGCCTTCATTGCTGAAATGATACGTGCACCACTAGTACGAATACCGTCTACTTCAATCCGATCCACCCTGTCTGTTTGAATACTAAATTTCTTTTTATAATAGTCCAAAATTACTCCATATTCGGATAGCCAATCTATTCCCAATATTATATCAAAATCCCCAAATGGCATAATCAACAAGTCAACAGGAAAAGTTTTATTCTGTATAATTAACGAGCATCTCGGACAAACCTGATTCACTAACACTGTTTGGCCTAGCGGACTTGACACCTCTATAGACACTTTAGACATTTCAGATTTTAGTTTTTTCGATTTTACTAATTTTGAATTAATATAAGAATGTGAAGATCAGGATCAATCAAAGCATAAACAGGTTTAGAATACAGTAACAATATACCTGTCACCACATCGTGAGCATCACTCTCTTCTCGTTTTCAACACATAAGCTCTGCAGTGTGGTACTGCTGGCTTCGCATCTGGAGTAGCAATATCACTGCTCCTTCTACCAGCACCTTCTCTGGAAGCCAAACTACCTCTACCTAATCCTCTGCCTCTAGCAGTAGATACTGATCTTTGTGACGATACAGTGCAAAGACTATCGGTGTTCGGACGATCTCGATAAAATGGTCTCAGAGAACCATATCTGAAGCAACCTCTAGTTACTTTCCAACATTCTCCTCTATGTTTCTTTCCGCGGTGCTCACAATGCGAATTTCTACACTTCGAGATGGACCTCTCACACTTCTGCTAGTAGATCATCGTCATCCTGTTTACCTCTGTTTCTACCACCTGCATCGAACTAAAAAGCGGATCTCCAAATCACTTCTTGATTCTTTGAATCTCTTGGTAATGGATTAGAACTAGTAGTTCTCATACGTTTCCCACCGCTTTACCAATTTCGATTTTTATCCAGCCCAAAGACTTGTTCTATCATTTTTGCTCGCTCAACCGGATCAACAAGTTCGGTAATTTAGACTTACCAATTGAATCTTGATTTCATCTCGCATCCTCGTAGAAATCGTTTACAACTATCACCTCGGTTGGAACATATTCTAAAGCATACCGCTCAATCTAGAGAACTCTCGCTCATAATCCAAAGACTAACATATTCCCTGTTTCAACACTAAAAACTCTTGCTTTTTCTCTTCAATGTACAATTCCCCAATATACTTCTTCCAAAATTCTTTTTGAAACAAGTCCCGTGTTACACGATCATCCGGCAAATGTCTAACCACGATTCCTACCAGAGATACGCTTCTCCTTATATGTGATACAAGACATATCGACTCTCTCAAAGTGCAGTCTAATTGTTGCAAAACTCTTTTTTTGTTTCCATCCAATTTTCAGCGTGAACGGATCATCTCCTTTTAATCCCGAAATCATCTCCTTTTAATCCCTGAAATTCGGTCAGTCTAATCGTTGCAAAAACTCTTTTGTTGTTTCCATCCAATTTTCAGCAGGACGGATCATCTCCTTTTAATCCTCAAATTCATGGCACCATATTTTCATAGCTCTTTAATGGGGCTTTCTCGACAAAATGTTGAGTTTGTGCATGTTAGGAGTAATAATGCATTGTGCAGATGTAGTAGCAGTATAGTTCTCACTATATCATAATGCATCGACTATATCTTTTAACTTTATGATTGTGAGACATTTCTTTCTCTCCTACGTTAGGAGATTGATTATCTAACTGATTCACACTAGGTGTAGCAGATTCAGTTTCTTCTAATTCTCGACTTCTAGTATACATTTCCTGTTCAACATTATCCATTCTTTCATCTGACATTTTATCTATAAAACAAAATCAAATAAATATATTAGCATCCAAAAATCCCGACTCAATTTCGGCTCGACAGTGGCATATACTTCTAAACTCACTTCCGAGCCCAATTTAGCCCGAGAATTAGCTAAGTCTGATAGCTCTGATACCAACAACCGTAACACCCCCTAACCTCAAACCGTTGCCGAAATGAGGTTATGAGGCATTACCGGACATATCAGACAACTTACGAATAATTTACAATTAATATAACTTTCATAGTATAATATAATAATTTAGTCCCTATATTGAACTCTCGAAGTTCAAACACGTATTAAAAGTAGAACGGGACTTGTTCGAGTATTTCAATTTTTTTTTTTTATAAAAATTTTGGCAGCATTTCTGCTTATTTTTACCTAAAACCTCCTGCAAATTCAAACCAAAACAACCAGCACCAATGTTTCACATTCATATAACTAATATTTATATCATTAACATAATTTTTACTTAATAACTATCATAGCATCATTCAAAATGGATTAAAAACTTAATTCATTTAACAACTTAATGTTCATGTATCAAAATATCATATACTTTCCTTACCATTTCATTTAACCATCTAAATCTTATAATTCAACCTTCACTACCCAAAGTAATATACATATTCAAGTGACTAAACAACACCTATGTACATGCCACCTTTACCCAAAAGAAAAATATACATCACCAAATTTGTGTTGGAGTCGGGAATGTTCTGGATGCTGAGCCAAGACAATTGACTTCTACTAACCTGCGCACGGAAACAACCGTACGCTGAGTATGGATATACTCAGTGGTATTACTATAATTTAAAATATATCATCAATAATAAAAATATAAATATTAAAATACATAACAATTAATTTCTTAAATACTAATTCATACTTTATTTTTATTTTTATTTTCATCATCTCATAATAACAATTCAATTTAATTATTCGCCAATCAATGTATTTTTCACAAACTTGAATTTAAACCACTTATGAACATTTAGCTCATACTTTTCTTTTTCTATCACAATTCCAATTTCTATTCATAATTCAATTTCTTTTTCTCATTTCAATGCCTTAAATTCACATTTTAATTTTTCACCCTATTAGCGGATACACGGATCCAACCAAACACACCAATATGGCACCCAGTGCCTCATCGGATAATTCGAAGTAATAGTTGACACCCAGTGTCTTATCGGCCTAGCCGAAGTAAAGTTGGTACCCAGTACCTCATCGAATCTATCCGAAGAAATATAGTGACACCCAGTGTCTCATCGACTCGAGGTCGAAGTATCCTGAACACTTCCAAATCTATGGCATGCCAACTATATCCGACTCTCGGCTGATGATCAATTAATAGGGTATTCAATTCACTTTCAATTTTTCCAATCAATACACATTTTAATTAATCACATAAATTCATAATTCAATACAATTTCAATTCACTTTTCAATAACAAATATTCAAATATCACAAATCTCATATTTAAAATTTTCAAACAATTTATATTTCAATTCAAATAATCAAATATACTCATAATTCAATTTGATTGAATTTGCATCACTTTCATTTTCACTAAATATTTATATCAATTTCACATACTTACCTCAAATCTTACTTACCATATATAACAATTAAAAATTCAGCAATCAATAATAATTAAAATTTGAATTATAGTAATACACACCGTAATTCTCCCGTTTTAGTACTCGATGACTTTCTCCTTTCTTTTCGATGCTGATGCTTCAGGTTCTTTGTTGGCTACGAAAATAATAGTAATTTACATTATTATTTACAGCATTAATTATAATAAATAATTAAATTTCTAAACAATTCCTACCTTATTCCCAATTTAATCCTAACTAATCTTAATTATTTTCTTAATCCAATTCACTCTCTTTTTCCATTCAAATTTTGTCTAAACTTATATCTAACTATAAAATTTCCAGCATATTTCTCTAATTTCAAAATTTCTTCAATTTAGTCCCTACAACATAAAACTTATAGCCTAGTTTACAATTTAATCCCTTAATCAATTCTAACTTAGAATTCATTCAATTAAATCCTTAATTCCATAATTTGTCCAACATGAACCATATTTGGAAACATATGAACTCTTGAACTATCAACTTAATTTCATCAAAATCTTGTTTTAAAGCTTCTAAAACATCAGAATTAACTAAAAAGGACTTAATTGACTTACCAAATTAGCTCCAAGCTTCAAATCCTTAGTTTTCTCTTTTATTTTTCTTTCCCTTTTTCTTTCTCTTTTTTTCCCCTGCTTCCCGTTTTCAATTCTGTTTCTATTCCCTTTTGTATCTTTATTTCTCTTTTTATTTATTTGCTTTACTTATTTAATTAGCATATATTATAATATATTTATTTAAATATCTATTTTAACATCATTTACATATTTTACAATTGTTCACATATTTAATTCTACATTTGTACCAATAATTTTATTACATTTGTCATTATTTAATTTGTTTCTCAAACAAAAATCTCATAATTTAATAATTTAATTATTTAATTAACAAATATATTTTTACTTAAATTATAAGTAATTTAGTATTTAAATTACAAATGTACCAATAAAATTTTTACACATGTATATTTTATTACCATATATTTATCAACTATTTAATTTATTTTAAATATAATATTCATTAAATAATCATAATGGTTATAAAACCATAATAATTATTTTAATATATATAATACATACATTCAAGATTTTTCTTCCATTTGCCGCCTCAATTTATGTAAATGGCGTAATTGCCATTTTGATCCTTTTTATTTTCTATTACTTTAGAATTAAACTTTTATCCCTTTTTCAATTTAGTTCTTTTTGCTAATTATTCTAAATTAAGCTAATTTCACCTAATTAAATCCTAATTAGACACACCACTAGGCTCATAAATATTTTTAATAATTATTTTCGAACTTATTTCACTAAGACGAAGGCCCCATAACTCACTTTTCCAGTGCCCGTGAATTTCGGGTCATTACAAATTTGACCAACTGATTTTATTAATTGTTTATTTAAAAGTGTTTGGCAAGACTTAGCTGATAGTTGAAAGTTGATACATGTAAAATGACAAATAAAGCCACGACACATTTTATTGTTAAGTATTTGTTTGTTTATAATACTTTAATCTTTATTGGGTGAAATTATTGAAATAAAATACTATTACCAATGAATTAAAACATACATTATGGAAATTAATTAGTGAATATTTTTGAAAATTTAAATAAACAAATTTCTTAAGTTCCTTATTTTCAAATATTAACCTAGAAATTGATAAATATTAATAGTGTACTAATATAATTGTACGTACTGACAAAGGGAGTAATTTTTAAGCAAACATGGTCAGATATGTCATTCCACATATCTCATTCACAATTTAAATCCTCATTATTTCCAATCCTTTAAAATTTAAGAAATTATTTTATTAAAATTACAAAATCAGATCCTATCATTTTTATTGTCTTTCAATCACAAATCAAATAAATCATTTAAGTAATTATAAATTTTATTTTGTTGAAAATAATTATCAAAGAAAAATAAATTTATTATTGTTACGTTTTGAAGTCTGAAAAATAAATACGATCACGAAAAATATATTTTAATTTTTTATTACAATATTAGCAAAATAAATTTTATGTATTGCATTTTAAAAAAAAATTAAATAATACACATGCATTGCACGAGAAAGAAAACTACTTTCTTATATTTTTCAAAAAAAATATTTTTTTTGAGTTTTTAAGGTTTTTCTTTAATTACTTAAAATGATTAAAAACAAATCCACTCGTTGTCTCCTTATTTATCCACGTGTCACTTCCATATTTGTCCACGTTGGCAAAATTCTTCAAAAACAAATAGTGTTAGTGTAGGAATCAATCTATATAAGGGATGCCAACCTCAAAGATAAATGTGATTCAAAATAAAGTTAAGAGGCTAATGGGAGAAAAATTTTCAAGTTCAGGGACAATCTATATATTAAGCCAATATCACACGTTTCAAGTTCAAGTTTTATTATATATATAATTTTTTTAGATATTATATAAAAATATTAAAAAAGACACCTTTATAATATTTTCTACTTTGTAAAAGAATAGTTTTTTTAGTAATTTTTTAATTGAATTGAGATCCAATTGATAAAAAATATGAACTCAGTTATACTCTTAAATAATATTATAAATACGGTGAAAATACCTGCCAAGTCCCTCTATTATAGAGACTAGATCAAATTACTCTACTATTAAATAGATCAAATAGGTCCCTTTATTATTAAAAAGAAACAAATAAGACTAAATTGCAATAGACTTAACATTTACTCTTTGAAAAATGACGTGAAAGTATTTCTTTTGTATTTCTCAGTTTAACTCTAAACAAAAAATTTTATTTTTAGAATCATAAAAACTTTCAACATATTAACTCTATTAAATAGACAATTTATTGAACTATAAGTGTTAAGTCTATTAAAATTTAATTTAATTTAATTTATTTTAATAATATAAAAATTAAATTGAACTATTTAATAATAAAGAGAATAATTTGAATTAATCTCTACATTAAAAATATCTATCAAATACATTCACTTATGTACATACATATATGATAAAATACTTGAGCTTGTGCTGGTCATGTGAATTTACCAATGGTTTCTTAGTGTAATGATTGAGATTCCCCATTCACATTTCAAATTTCATCTCCAAAATTTACATTTTTTAGGGTCGATTTGGATAGATAGTGATGCGGTGCGTTTAATTTACTTTTTATTTTATATTATAATATTATTATAGTATCTACTATCATCGCCACTGCTATTTTTATATTAATCGTAGGTAAACACGCCGCTCATCTAAAATATTTGAAATTTGAAAACCAGTTTCAGCTGATGAAATTTTCTTTTCCCAGTGTGAAAAACACTGGAATCCAATGACCAAAGTATGCAAAAGACAACTTGCCTTAATTAAGTGTCCTCGCTACAAGAATCCATTAACAATGGGAAAAGAAAATACAAATTTTGGTCTTTTTTGGGAATCACAAATCGAAGAATTTTATTTTCCATCAATCAGCATGTGGATTATGTTATCCCCTCACTTTCTTCCTCCAACCATGTGAAACTTTTCAGAGTCCACTCACTTTGGTTGGGTCAAATTATTATACTTAAAATTTTAATCCTTGTATTTTAATATGTTATAATTTGATCCCTCAATTTCAATCATATTATTAGTTGGTTCAAACAATTATTATCTTAATTACTGTTATTAAAATATTGATTAACAAATGATACTATACAGTTGAATTATACAAAATTAAAGTACACAAATTAAATTTAAAAATTTAAGCATAAAAAGGAATCAAAATTATAATTTGACTTTTTAAAAAAATATTTTTTTTTTATTTTTTAACCTTTTAACTTTAGTAAAAAAATTGATTCAGTCCATTGAAACACTTTTGTCCCACTGTTACAGGCATTATGGATGGGGTTATGGTCCCAAACACCACATGTCAGAATCCATCTTCGTCCCTCCCTTTCCAATGTTAATTCATTGTCTTAAAAATCTCACAATTTTGCAGAGAGGTGCTACTGTGTCATAGGAGTATTAAAAGAACAACAATCTCTCACTAACATGTCCATGTTTTTCATTAATGTTATGTCAAAATAAGCCTGCAAACACATAAATTCCCATCTGCTTGATAAATGGCCAAAATTTAATGTGTTTTCCATGAAGTAAATTTAGTTAAGAAGCAGGTTAAGCTGAAGTGAGATTTTTTAAGGCATCAGAATAAGGTATCTTTTATGTACAAAAAGACATAAATGTTGAATGCAGATGCTGTCCAAAACTCATTTTCTACTAAACCCTTATTCCATTTAACCTTAACCCTCCAATTTTTTTTGGGGGGCATCTTGTTGCGATGTGATTGTGAAGTGAAAACGCGTTAGTGGTAATAATGCATTATATAAGAGTTAGATCGGATTGATGGATCAAGTGGTAAGGGATTTAGTGTTACTTCTTGGTTACTTTTTCGGTTGAAAAGTGCGGTAGAAAAATATTAAATTTTGCTATTAGTTGTTGTGTTTTATATTTTTTTTTTCAAATTAGTTAATTTTAATTTATGTACTTTTTAAATTGATCAATTTTAGTCCTGATTCAAATGGTAACAGTTAAATCCATTTGGTTAAATTCAATTACTAGTCATGTATTATTTGTACAGTATAAATTTAGTCCATTTTCTCCAATTGGATTATTCTAAGTTCTTATACTTTTCGAATTTTTTAAAATTTTTGACTTGATGCAAATAACTATCATTAATCCATTAACTAAATTTTTAAGTGAGTAATATGTGAAAATAATAAGCTGGCGTGATGTTACACATGTGATAATATGTTTGATGCATTAGATTTTAGAAATAACAGAACTTAACTTAAATGAATTTAACGGTTATTGTTTGGTGTCTGATTATTGAAATTTTAAAATTTAGAAAGTATAGAGACTAAAAATAATCAAATTAAAGTATAAGGAATAAATCTACAATTTTTATAAAGTATAAGGGCTGAAAGCATAATTTAACCGATAAAAAATGTTGTGGAAAGGTGTGATTTGTTAATTTTTACAGTTATCCATTCCTGCCAAAAAAAATATAATTAAAGATTAAAATAGCATTTCTGAACATAATAATGAAAAATTAAAAACTAATTAAATTATATAATATTTAAATAATTTAATATAATCATGCATAAATTATAATTTTTGCTCGACTCAAGATTGAATCCAAACCTAATGTCCCACCAAAGAATGCTAGATAAAAAGAAGTGTGACTGGAAATATCTATAATGAAAGATGAATGATGAGGGCAAGGGGGTTAATTAAAATTAAAATTTAATTAAAAGAATCAAATAATTCAGTTAAATTTTTTTTAACAAATAATAAATATTATTGTGAGTGTTTATTTTATATTTTTATATACAATATATATATTTAATATACGATTTTAGACCTAAAACATCATGGTATTTAATCTCTTAACTTTACCATTTCAACCAAAGCCTCAATTAAATTTTATATCATCTTTTATAAGTATATGTTATATGAAGTTTTCCATCCACATTGTGGATGTGTTATAATCTAATATAAATAATTAGGCTAAAGTGTAAAGAAGTTTATTCACTACATTTATCTTTTTAGGATATATTAAAAATTAAAAAAAAAACATAAAGAGAAACAAAACGCGGGATAACTTTTTAAATTTACTTGTAAAGTTACAATATTTTATGCCACCGTTAGAGTCACGACTTTGCCCGATTCGTCTAGCCCACATCCTCAAATATAAAGGAGTGCACCAACAAGTAAATGAGTGGAAGTGAACTTTTTTTTCAAGTATTTGAACTAAGTTTGAATCTTGGAGTTGTGATTGTTAGAAAAATTTTATCTGAATTCCACCTCTTATTTGAACAAGATTGATCTCAAAAACCGTAAAATGAATGAAGACACATGTGATATACCAAAAAAAAAAAAAAAACCTGAGCTAAAAATTTAATTCAACTCAATTTAATCATTAAAAAGTCAATTTATCCGAACTCAAAATGAATTGAAATTGACATAAAAATAAAATAAATCCAAATTTGACCCTAAACTTAAAATATAATTAACTTTGTTTTTTATACCATTTTTATCTATAACTTTTAAATTTAAACTTATATATTTTATATTATTACAATAACAATAATATCAATCGAATTAATATTCAATCACAGTAGAGTTCATCCTATCCATAATCAAGGGGACTTGCCGGGTATTATGAATATAGAAACCCAAAGTGCAATGCCCATCTACTTGTTACAGTTTGATACCTCTTTTTAAACCCCTTTTCAAAGCTAAAATGAACAAAACCCACCCTCTCAACCACCTTCACCAATAGACCAACCGCCCACCTCCCTCCTCCCTCCTCCCCACAGAGCCACTGCCAAACCTCCAAATAAAAAAGAATACTGATAAAAAAACCCTAACTCCCCCTCTTTTGCACCGCCTTCTTCAATCATTGCCCTTCTTCCTTTAACCAAACAAGCCCCCAAGAACCTAAAACAAGCTTTCTTTCATTCTTTAATGGTGTTTTCAGTTTCAAATTGAGTCTTGGTAAGGGGAAAAAAGTATCGATCAAATGTGGCGGCCGTGGGGTAGCAGCAAAAAATCACCGGTGCGGCGGATTCACGACACGTCATCTCCTTTCTCCTGCTCGTCTTTCAAAGATATCCTACACCTTTGCGCTGAGGATTATTCTCCTTCTTCTTCTTCTCTTCCCCTCTCTTCGGCAGCCAAAAGAACCGCCAATGTCTTCCACCGTGTCCGGATCGCCAACTCTATACTCCGCGCCTGGGGTGAAACCCGGCCCGAATCCAACAGGAAGTTACTGGATTCGGTTTCGGATCGATCCGTTTCCGTTTCGATCCCGGACGCCGATAAGCGCATTGTGGTCTACTACACCAGCCTGCGCGTGGTCCGGTCGACCTTCGAGGACTGCAAAGCCGTACGATCGATCCTCCGGGGGTTCCGTGTCTCGATTGACGAGCGAGATCTGTCGATGGACTCACGGTTCTTGGACGAGTTGAAGGGGATCTTGGGGAAAAGCAAGTTGTCCTTGCCGCGGGTGTTCATCGGAGGAAGGTATTTGGGCGGAGCGGAGGAAATCAAGCAGCTACACGAGACCGGCGAACTCAAGAAGTTAATGGAAGGACTGTCAGCGGCCGAACCCGCTACTTGCGGCGTCTGCGGCGGTTACAGGTTCGTGTTGTGCGACGAGTGTAACGGTAGCCGTAAAATTTACACTGAAAAATCTGGGTTCAAGATTTGTACGGACTGTAACGAAAATGGTCTCATCAGGTGCCCTTCTTGCTCTTATGCTCCCCTCTAAAAAAAATTAACACCTTTTTCTTTTAACTATAAAAGGGAAAATTTTCGCTTATGGCTCTAGCTCGATCTCTTATGCCCCCTTCTATTCTATTATAGCTCTGACTTGAATTGATTCTGAATTTAATGGGAGTCCAATCTAGCTACTAACGTTAACGTTGGATTCCAACAATAAAAAACTGACCTTTTTTTGTAATTTTTGTAGCATTAAAAAGCAGTGAACATTGAAAGGGACGAACAGTAGCATTTAGCATGCTTAAGTTTTGTGTAACTGTAATTGATTTTAGTGTTAATGGGTAGAGTTTTTTTTTTCCCCTGTTATTATTCAATTATCATGAACAATTAGTACTTTGTTACAAGGTCTTCTTGTTATTACATTCCCTGGAACTGTTTAGAATGGTGTTTTGAAAGATGCGAAAGCAGTAGTAAATAAAATAATGGTTTGCAAGAACATATGTTGGGGTTTGTCCGCAAAACAGGGGTTCCTATTCGAGGCCAAAAAAATCTGGGTTCCTGCATGTTTAAGAGGTTCTTTCCATAATTAGTAGGCTTGATAATGAAGAGAAGAAAAGCTGGGTGAGCATGGATCCAGGATTTACGGGCAGGTTTTTTACCTTGTTTGTCTTGTCACCCGTAAGACTTAATTTAGGGTTTAAATGATTTTTTACTCTAGGTTTTGGGCTCGCTTCATTTAAGTTTATGATTTTGGATTTTGCCATTTGAATAATTGAGTTCCTTGGTGGGATCATTTTGGATAGTTCCAAATTTAAGTGATGGAAGGATTTTTTTTTTAAATTACGTTAACAGGGTAAAAACCAACGTGATTAGTGCGACTCGAACATAGGTCACATCTGGAGCAATGAACATCCTTGATTATCAAGACATCACATTAAATATTCATTTTTTGAATATATTTGGATATTTGAATCTATTATTGATTTCATTTTATTTTTGAGTTGTAGTATTCAATTCGATCTCTATTTAAATCTAAATTTATTCGATCTTGATTCTTTACTATTTAAATTTAAATTATTTTGGCTCAATTTGATTTGATTTTTTATTTACAAAGTAAACAAATTATTATTGTTATCCCAAGTGAAATTAATTTTTATCAATTTCCTTTTTAGGATATAAAATAAATATTTTATGATATCTAAAAATAACTTTAAAAAGTGTATATAAATTATTTTTTAAAAAATAAAAATAAATTAAAAACCAAATTTTTACAAGATAATCGTGATTTCTTTTTTTTTTCTTTATTTCTAAAATTGACCCCAACCAAACTCACTCCTAATAAAAATGATTGCTCCATATGGACAATTTCCAGCTTATGTTGAATAAACTATGTAACCTTTATAGAAAGGGATATGGAGGGTTAATATTGAATTGATGATGGTTGTAGTTGTAGTAGACATGGACAAAAACCTTGAAAAAGACTTCTAATCTAATTAATCCAGTCCCAATCTCAATTTAATTAACTTCCCAAAAATTAGCAACTCGAACCTAAATGGGTTTGTAGTTAAATAATATGAACAAGTAACTCAAAATTATTTAAAATTGAAAATATCTAAATTCGTAATAATTTATTTAAAAAATCCAAACCAAATCTTGAATCTAAACAACATAAACTTGAAACTTGAAATGGTTTGGTGAACTATATTACTATTAGAAAGTGTCACGGGCTGCAAATCAAAGCCCTTGACAAATGTATACAGAACGTCTCATGAAGGTTAATTGATCAAATAAGACTCATTTAATCCACTTGAACTAGCTCGATTCGTGGAATATATGAAGAAATTTATCTACTTGAAGTCTTGTGACCCAATGAGACACTCTAGTAAAACTTGAGTTATTAGGATTCTCATCTTGTAGATCGATACTAATCAAAACTGTTAATGTAATTTGATTTGTACAATTAGATTTGGGGAGGTCAAACTTCCCTTTCATTTGTAATCTTTCAAAGTAGTAGAGATACTTTGAGAGCATTTACTCGAACATCTTGTATGCCTTGCTTTCTTGTGGTATTTTTTTTTGTTTTTTGGTTGCTCATTCATTTTTAGTTACTCTAGATTTATTTTTGGTGCCTTGGAATATTTCCATTGATAATTCTAGAAAGCTAAATTAGACGGATTTGAATCCTAAAAATTTAACTAAGATTATATGGATTACGAGATGAAAATTCTAACCCCGTGACAAAAGTTAATTGACAGCCCCTTTAGCATCTCAAAACACTCTTTATGGGCTATTTTAGGACCCAATTCTTTATGGTTTTTCCTATCCAAAAAACCCATTTCGAAACTGCAAAGTTACAATAGCATCAGTTTGGGCCATGGCTTTGAGACTAAAACCACTTACTATAGCACTAATAAGCAGAGCCAATCAATGGAAATGTTGTCATCACATCAACATCATCTACCAAGGTTGTCTTGTTTCTTTTAGGAGGTAAACAAACCCCACTTCAGGTGATGTGTCCGATTCTACTCGTAAACCAAACAGCAGCTGGTTTTAAGCAATCATTGGTCCACAAACCAGACCATGGGTCCAGTCCCTCTGCCCCTCCATGTGTAAACATATCATCATATCACTCTTTTTTCTTCTTCTATTGCAAAGTATTGCCATTACCATCCAAACATATCCTATCAAATTATTCTTGTTTCTTTCATGATGGACTGTCCATTTCATGGCATCTTTTTAGTGCCATCTACACTGGGTGCTGCTGACAAATGGCTTTATCATTCTCCACCGAAATTACTTATTTTTGAGTTAAAAACCAAATAAAAGAATTGATTCTCCTTCCTTTATTATGTTTAAATTTGATATTTAGTTATTGAATTTTAATTTCATATAATTTGATCCTCTATTTTTATAATGTCATTAGCTAGTTCAAATAGTTACTTTTATAGTTTGATCCTTCTTCTTGTTAAAACTTAAAAGTACTAACTTAGTTTGGACTAATGACATCATAAAAATAGAATATAAGGACTAAATTGCAAATTTGAGCATAATAGAGTTGTCCAAAATCAAAATTCAACCCTTTTTTTTGGAAAAAGAAAAAGCACAAGTTCCATTTTACTGTCCTTGGCATTTGTCATATTCCCACAAATAGCAGCTCTTTTCCCATATTTCCAAATAAAATGTAACAATCAGGGTTCATTTTACTATCTAACACGAAACTGAATATTCGAAGTGTTGTCCATGGAGAGTTGGTCAACACCTCAACGGGTCTGAACTTGCATACGATTTCCTTTTGTAAGGAATGAATAAAGTCACAACAGTGTGATCCCTTTTAACCTACAAGGCTAAATCTTTTCTTATGTGGCAAGGTACAACTGATTCCATAAGGCCCGTTCGCATTTGCAAGCAACTCTCTCCGGGTCCTTTCCTTTCCACGGTGAGGGTCATTCAGCAGCTCGATGTAAAAAGACTCCATGATTCTTTTTCTTTGTAACTGACTGCTACATCCGGCAAGTTTATCAGAAATGTAATGACGATGATGCCTCCCACATTTCTTGCGGACTGATGGCTCTGTCTCGTGCTCTATTATACAGATCGAGCGTGTCCATATGGTTAGGTTCCAAGCAGAGTGCTGCTTCACAATCACAGAGAGCTGACTTCATATCACCCATCGACTCGTAAAATGCCGCTCGAAGATGAAGCATTTGCAAGTCAGGCTTGAAAGCTATGGCTTTTGAAAGCTCTTCAACTGCTTCGGTTTCCTTTTGGTCATCCATTAACACTAACAAAGTAATCATACAATGCAGCATGTCAGTATTGACTTTGAGATTTATTAGATCATATGTACATATATCTAGTTATGAATTTCATGCCCTTCTTATGATAGCCAGACTAGTTTAGAATGCAAGCAATTTCAGATTCTCAACTAGTTTTTCTTCGTATGCAAGGAGTTGAGTCGGCTAAAGAACGATAAGGAAAAATCCGGGTCTCAAACAAGAATCAAATTTAAGAAACCGAGAAACAAAAATTTGAAAATTACCAGCAGCCCTGTATCTGTATGGATAAGTTCTAAGTGGATCCAGTTTCGTTGCCATGTTGAGATCATTCTTTGCTGTCTCACGATCGCAATATTCAGATCGCTTTTCATATGCCGAGGCATTATTATGTGCCTTCTCTATTAGTTTGGACATCTCGTCGTATGCAGCCTTCCGCTGATTTCTTAAAAAGTATACGCGTGCTAACCCTTGGTGAGCTCTTGTGTGCTTGATTTCAAGGGCATTCATATAGCAGGTTGCAGCTTGATCCAGTTTACCACAATCCACATAGATTGTGCCTAAATTGTTGAGTGCCTGTAAAATATGACCAAAAGCAATCAAATAGTATGAAGAAGATTGTCCAATGACATAGTCTGAGCGTAGAGGTACTCACTTGTCCTTTTCGAAGACCGTCTGAAGGGCATCGAAGGGCTTCCTGCAGAAGCTGAATGACATAAGAAGAAGACTCGGGATCCAAACTGGAGTCTGCTAATGTGTATGATTTCAGGAAAAAGGCTTCGAAAGACCTCTGAATTGAAATGGACTTTTCAGCTCTAGCAAGAGCTTCTTCACGATGGCCAATGTCGTATAAAATCCATCCCTCGTAAACTAACTTTTCGTGCTCAGATCTAGAATGGTTACGAGCTAACCGCAAACATCGCATAGCAGCCTTCTGACAATTTAGCCTGCAATGTTATGTACATTCAGTATTTGCTCATCTAATCAAATGTGGTAGGACCAAAGCTGTGAACAACAAAATCCCAGAAAACGGGACTTGAACAATCCTGGCATACGACAGCAGTGATTGACCATGGTTTCACAACCTCACTAAAAATCGACATGGAGAATAAGAATTTAACTAAACGAAAACTTGATAACAGAAGGCTTACCTCAAAAGTAACAGAGATTGCCGAAACCTAAGGAGGCTATTTCCGGGATCATTAACCAGCATCTGGTGAATGACAGCTAGAGAGCCAATATCATCTACTGAAGACCATCGATCATAAAGTTGCATCCAGCAGTCAGCTTGACTTCCTAGCTGAACCTTGTAGTTAAGGAGCTCAATCAAAATATCCCCTCTTACTTGCTCATTGAACATCTTGTAACTTGGATCCAAAGTTAACAGTGCTCTTATATCTCTCAAAGCACTTTCATAATCCTCAATCGCCATTAAGAACCAGGCTCGCAATTCCAGACAGTCCGGAACAAGCTTGAAACTGATGATTCTGTCAATCTCCGAAATAGCAGCCCTGGTTTGCTTCTCCTCGGCCTTTGAGACTGCTCTATATTTATATGGGAATGGCAGGGTGGGATCCAACTCAGTTGCAGTTTCCAAATCGGCAATCTTATCCTTCCCAACGTTATACAAAGACCGTTCCTGATACATCCACCCAACAGCTTTATACTCGGAGATAAGAGAGCTTGTCAACCGATAGGCTGAATACTGTTGCCCTTGCTTGTACCTGCATCTTGCCATACCAGCTAATGAATAAACATGACCCGCCTCACTAGCTGCTTCGAAGCAACATTGAGCACTTACGTACTCATTCCTCTCCAGCAACACACAACCCAGTTGATGCAAAGCTAGAGCCTTCTGCCACATTTCCGTGGCACATTCTCTCAGCCTTTCTAACAACATCACTGTTGCATTCGACACCATACTGTCTTCCATAGCCACCTGGCTTAGGAAATAATACAAGACGAAAGAAGCATGCCCGGCCGAAGCCAATCTCTCCCTGGCCTCGAAGCTACAAAATATTTTCATCACTTTGGGGTTGTAAAGAGAACTTGGGAACTCCCTTAGCAACACTTGCAAACAAGAAGCTATTAGAGCATTCGCCCTTTCCTCTACCCCGTATTCGATAAGATCCAAAGCATCCTCTATGCAACTGACCAAAGAAGCTAAGTGAATATCACAAGCAGACTTCATATCCTCACAACAGAACCTATTTGCAAAAGACAATAGCTCCAGAACAATCTCGGGAGACAACGAGTCCAACCTCCTAGTCCTACTGTACAAATCCACACCTCTCATTCCCTCCACAGAGATATCATTTTGCGAAAAATCAATTCTATAACTTTTCGACTCCGTGAAACTCCCGTATAGCATAGCCTTAAATGGGGTTGAAAGCGCAGCAATCTTAAATCGAATACAATTAATATCCTCATTGCCAACACGAAAACAGATATCACTATCTTCTTCCAATGCCAAAAACTCAGCCCCCTTAGAGACTTGTGTGAACTCACTACGCTCTTGATAACACTTGCAGTGGTCATAAATAGAATTTGGATCGTACCCAGATACGAGGGCAGCCTTAGGACATTCAAGAACGAACCTACTACAATCCATCGGCGATACACCATCAAGCTCATCTTCTCTCCTCTCATACCTTAACCAAGCCGACAAAACTACCTTGGAGTGCAAATCAAAGGCATGTTGCCTCGCAGCACGGAGGCACCTCCTAAGTAACTTAGGATCACCAAGGCTACTCAAAACCGAGTACTGCTCGATGCATACCAACGATTTCTCCGATTCTGAACAAGTCTCGAACCGGCGATATAGGTTGGATAAGGTTTCTACCAACTGAATGGATTTCAAGTGAGGTTCTATGGGTGGTTCAAGAAGGTCAGTCCTAGGGAGTCCGAAAGGAAGCAATGTTTTAGCTCCTGAACCAGAGCAGGCCTTATTGGATTTCAGTTTTGACCCTATAAATTTAACCCTATGGTTACTAAGCTTACTGGATGTGGAAGAAGAACCAGTAGAGTTAACAACAGTGGTATCTGGTGGATTCAAGGCATGAACTTGAGTGCCTTTGAACCTCTCTATTAGCTTAAGACCACGCATTTTTCAATTCACTATTACACCATATGCTCACTTTTTTTTTCAAATAAATTCAATATCTTCTATATTGACATAGAAATACGAAATATCCCAATCTAACTCAAGAATCAACAAACAAATACAAAGAAGAAAGCTTTAAAAAGAGGGTCCTTTTTACCTCTCTGTTTTTTGCCTTCTTCAAGCACCAGAGGTGAAAAGAACAAAACTTTGCAACAAAGTTTCAATCTTTGAGCTTCAATTCTCTTCCTTTCATGGCATAGATTCTTCACAAGCTTTTTTCTCTCTCTTTTTGATGGAAAATAATTTGTTTTCTTTCACAGTGAAGGCTTATTGTTATTATTATATAAAGCTTTGGCTGTTTTTGGTGTGGGGGTTAGTGGTTGATTTGGTGGCTAACTCCAATGCTAAAACAAAGATGAAAGACCCAATGTAGAGCAGGTACCCACTGGAATATTGCCACGTCAGCGTCAGATGAAGATGAGAATTTGGGAAACTTGCCAACTAATGTTGGTCAACGGTTGGAGCAGAGCGGATGCAGTTGATTTCTTCTAATTAAGGTAACTTAAACCATCATTATGAAATTGATTAAAGTGGGCTTATCAATAAGTTAAGCAAAGGTGGTGGCCATTGGCTACACTCCTTAATTGTGGTTTTAGTCCCCCAATTGTGTTGAAATTTGGGATGATCTCTTCTTTAAATTCGATATAATACGGCCTTGCTATATTTATAATGTAACCCTGCAATTTAGATCTACCAATAACATTATAAAAATAGATGAATCAAATTATACCAATTTAAGGGATTAGACCCCAACTTTCAATATAGTAAAGGAATTAAAACAAACGAGATTATGATTTAAATGATAAAGTAATGAATAAATACTCAACTTATATATATATATATATATATATATATATGCGTGTAGTGATAACTTATTGAATGTGGGTTCAAATATTAATATGGTATTCAATGTTTGATCCTATGAAATATATAATTTATACATTGTTTTAAATATGGTTATATTATTAAAAAACAATATAAGAAAAACACATATGATAGGTCTAGCATTGAGTACAGGAGTGTAGCCAAGAGGAGCCAGCAGGGAGACTGACCCCTAAAATGAAAAAAAAATCCATTTATATTCTTTAAAATTTTTAAAATTTTAAATTAGTAAAATTAAAATTATACTTTAACCCTTTAAAAATGGTAAAATTTTAATTTAATTTTTTAAAAATTATAAATATATATTATTCAAATGATAAAATTATATTTTAACTATCATAAAAATTAAAATTTAATTTCGGCCCCTAAATTTTTTTTTCTCTTTTTAAGTATAGTCATTGGATCATGTAAATGTAAGAAGGTAATGGGTCTCATCAAAACACCAAACACATCCGACACTTGAGGCTACTGTTTCCAAATTTCAACGACAATTTCCATTCAAAATTTATGATGTTTGGTTGCTTATCCTTTTATCATAACGAATTAAATTAATAAAAATCCATCACCCATATTCCCCTTACCTTATCCATCAAGCTAACAATTTTCTTAAGGGAAACTCTTTTTTTTTTACATTAAGTTTCAATTATTATAGTCAATACCCGAAAAAAAATTGATTAATGAGTACTCGGTTTAGTAATAAAATTAAAAAATTAAAAATTTTGAAATTTTAAGTTCAAGTTTTACATATACAAATATGTGGATTTTCTTTTAAATTTATTCGGATTAGTTAGTTATTCTAAGATTTTAAATTTCCGACTTTAAATTTAACTCAACCCTAATATAACTAGAAGAATCGCTTTAAAAAATATATTCCAAATGGAAGTCACCATTGCTATCAAGAATAAATGAAGAAAAAAAAAAAAGAGAATAAAATAAATATTCCTTTTATGAGCTTGGTGTGGTTTACTAGTTAAATGTCTAAATCATGGATGGTCCTGCATATTTAGCCTATTAAAATAAATTATAATTAATAGGAAAAAATATTATAACAAATCACACAAAACTATGAAAGTAGAACTGCCATGCATATGCCAAGACACATTGAAAATGATTCCCTAATTAAAAAAATAAAGAAAGGTTAGGTAACCATTAGATCTAAATAAAACATATTCTTTCATAAATTAAATTACTCCTCTTTCTTCCATGATGGGTTTTTGGAGTTGTTATAATAACTTTATTAATTCCTTCAAATTTAGCATAATTTGATGTTTTATTTTTATATTATTATTATTATTACTGTTAGTTGATTGCATACTTAGGGTCAGGGAAAAAAAATTCAATCAAATTATATTCGGTCGATATAAATTTACATGTTGATCACACGTTTAAGATTATTTTAGAAAGAGAATTTTATGTTATCACTTTAACCATATCAACTAATGGTATTATCAATTTGGACCTATTAATAACATTATAAAAGCAGAAGAATTACACCTCACTAAATTGGTTTCTTTTTTAAAATTGATTGGGTGAATGATTAATTGCAATAACTAACAGACTTAACAATTTGGACATACTGATAACACTATAATAGCAGAAATATCGAATTATATCAAATTGAAATAGACTAAGACTATAACTGAATATTTTTTGAAGTTAATTGAGGTGAATAAATGATTAACTGCCAGGCTCTAATAACATTATATCAGTAAAGGGACTAATTCATGTCAACTTGGAGGACTAAACCCAAAATTTAGCACAATAGATGGGACTAAAATCATAATTAAACAGTTTTGGTTGAATAAATGATTAAAAGATCAGTTGAACTATCTCCAATATGTTTATAGACATAATTACAAATTGCAATCTATTATACAAAAAAATAAAAAATAAAAAAAGAATATATCCTTTGTAAGAAAGGAGCATAGAGCCAAGCAAAGTGTGGGTTAGGCCCCCATGTCCATGTGAGAAATCTGCATCACTCTGTTTTCTTGCCTTTGATTGAGAGAGGTGCAGTTGCAGGCAGGCCAATTTGCATCCATTTTCAACATTTGCCCCTTGTATTGTTAAATCATTATTTTCTCACTTTTTTACAACATTTCTGGGGTTCCCCCCAAATGTTGCCATATTATGATATAAGTAGAGGTGACAAAAAAATTAAATTCGATTTAAATTGAAGTGTTCGGTTTTATAAGATTTGGTTTAATAAGTATTTTAAATATATTTAGTTCGGTTCGATATTTTATTCACAATATAAATATATTGTAATTATTTGAAAATTAAATCTATTAAAGGAGTAAATTAACCCAATCCTCTATAAAAAAAAATAGAAAAAGGAAATCCAACATCAACACATGAACATGTGAGATTAGAATACATAGGCTGTAAACACCCTTAATAATATTGATGTATGTTGACACTTGAGAGAGACCAACATTAGTGACAATATATGATAAGATATTGACAACCTAACTACTTACATTATCAGTCAACTGAAGCTATAAATTAAATAAAGCCAAAGTAATCCAAAATTTAGGGTTTTTAAAATTAGATTGGTTGAAGTTATTGGACCGTCGATCTAATCAATTTGTTTGAACAGTTTATTTTGACGATTTTCACTTTACTCTTTAGAGGATTAGTTGAAAGGTTATTGATGAATAACAATATGCAAAGCTAATTTAATTAATTTTGTTTAATGGTTTACCTGTTTTACTCTTTAAAAATAATTAAAAATATAATAATATTAATAATTATAATATGCATAAATTGTGTATTTTAAATTGGTCATTTTTTTTTGCTGAAATAAATTGGTCATTTTTAAAATTTAAAAATTTTGTTTTGGGCAAGTTATAGGTATTAAATTCATTAAATTAAGTTCTACTACTTTCAAAATTTAATGCAACAAACATATTATTAAATGTATAATATCATGCCGGCTTGCTATATTCAAATATTATTAAAAGAAATCATTTAATAGAAGACTAAAATTTCAGAATTTGTATAGAGAGTAAGAATGATCCAAATGGAGAACATAGACCAAATGTATAACTTTACGTATAATACAAGACTAATAGCATTATTTAACCAAATGAATTTAGTTGCTACTGTTTGGTCATGACTGAAATTTAAAAATTCAAAAGGATAAGGACTAAAATTGATAAATTTAAAAATTATAAATACTAAAATTGATAAAATCAATGTATAAAAAACTTAGGCAAAGTGGTGAGGTTAGTTGAGGGACATCTTAGTTTCAATTTTATGATACCACAACACTAAATTCAATATTCCAAACATCTCTTTCCTTTTCGGCTCTTCTCCTTTAAAAAATATTCGACCAACATAAATTATGTCAAAATAGTGAGGAAAAAACGCAGTATTAGTAACTTTTTGATCACAAAGGTTGAAAAACATGTCATACAAAATTTTCCTTATGCCTTTGATCTTTCTCCATGTTGTCACTACAAAATAATGGGACCAACTTTGTTTCGGACATGTCCATAGTCCGATTAAAAGATGGTTTCTCAATTTCTCATGTCAACCATGAGCCACACTTTACATCAACCTATGATAAAGTGCTTGATTAATATGTTTCTTATCTTTAAATAGGGGCAAATTCAAGTTCAGGGAAGGGACTTGTTCCAAAAAATGATTTTTTTTTAAAAAAAAATTCTTCAAAAAATTTTAAAATTAAAAATTAATATATGATAACTTTCTTAAAAAAAATTGTTTAATCCCTTAAAAAAATGAAATCATACATTTAACATGATAAAACTACAATTTAATCTCTTAAAAATTAAAAATATAAACAAAATATTAGCATCTTCCTTGTTAAATTATTTTTTGAAAAAAATTCGATTTAATTAATGATTAAAAGATTAAAAGATTTAATTAATTTAATTAATATTAATTTAGTTTGATTAACCGAACGAAGAGAAAAGACAGTTGTTTTGATGGATCGAGTATTAGAAGAAAGAGATAGTATGACTTTGGCCTATTATCAGACAGCAAGAAGACTAATAGAGTAATCGGGGCTCCACTTCACTCCCCCAATATAATATGATTTTGGTGTTCATGACCATGAAGTTTCCATTTTTTAAAAAACTTTAATTTGCCAAGGAAAGACCATTTCACAAGTCCTTCCCTTTACCCTTTCTTTTTCCAACCTTTGGCTTCTTTCTTTATTTTAAACCATGCATTTGACAAAACCAATATAGGAGTCGGACCTCCGGAGCTGTAAACAATGATGATTATATGATTATTCAAATGTGTGAAAAAATACTCAAAAAAACAAATCATCTGAAAAGGGAAAAGGGGTTGCTTTCCAAGACTGTCATGTTAGCCAAATCTAAACAACAGACAATACATGATAAATCTAACACCCAAACCCTATATGCTTAATTCAACAAATTCTGATGTCCAAGTTTGTGTTTTTAAAAAAGAAGTGCACCCTTACTTTTCTTTTCCTTTCATTCTTTTTTATATCAAGCTCGGCCCCACTGCAGTCTACACACACAAACACACACACACACATATATATATATATATATATATATATGTGTGTGTTTATCTTCTTTCTTCATTGCACCAATCAATATGATTTTCCAACAAAAGTTTCAGACATTTCTTTTTTCAATTACAGCAACTTTCATCCGATTCCGTCCTGAATTTTTATACCTGCAAAGGCTGCAAGAACAGCCACCATCACTATCACAGCCAGCGATCATAGCTGGTGTGGACATCGAAGGTCAGGCAGTGAGGATGCCAATGCCAATGGCATCATCATCCCCAACCCCAATTGCCCTCTCAACTACACCCTTTACTTGCACTCCAGAACCATCAACAATGGCAAAATACAGTGATAGCATTTTGCTTTTCATATGCACTGGGTGTATCCCTCCAATATGCGACAACCCATCAATCCAATCAACACCTCCCATTTCCCATGGTTTTGCTTTCCTTCCTTGTCCTACTTATCTTCATTTTGATGTTGGGTGCTTTCTTTATCAACCCATATTGCACCACAACTTCAAATGCATTGCAGAAAGTTGCTCTCCTCCTTTCAGCAGCTGCATTCGCCCACGCTCTTTCAATCCCCTTGTCGTTCGAGCTCAAATGCACCATATGGGCTGTGTTTCTCCTCCCCTTCCTCGCTGCCATCATCTTCACCTACTTGAATACAAAGACGGCCTGATTTTAAAACTTACTATCTGCTTGTTTCACGGATCCAGCCTGCATTACATTACAGACTCGAAAGAACTTCAAAGTTGCATTTCTGTTAATAGATTGCTTGTAGTTTGTACGAAATTTTGGGTTTCCATGGGGAGTCTGGTCATGGTTAGAATATTCTACTTCTCTATATTATAGTAAAAGAATTTTGCAAGTTACTAGAAAAAAGAAGAAGAAAGTAACATGATTATGTTTATAGCTGTTGGAAAGAAAATTTTGAATTAAATGTAATAGTTTGGGTCTGTAGCATCTCTTACTGCATCATTTAATTAAAACACCACTTCATAATTAACTTTCTTTCTCCATTGTTACAAAACAACTTCATTTTTAAAATATAAGGATTAAAATGCATTCCGTGACACATTACACGAACTGGTTCCCCTCCAAGCTATCGCATGGATCTCATTATCTTTCCAATGGCATGGCAGTTTCAGAGATTTCAGTCATTCTTCTTCTTATTACTTCAAGTAAAGATTTTCTTCCATTTTTTTTGTTTGTTTGATAACTATATTTTCTGCAATTTAGAAAAGAAACCTGTGTTACAGAAGTTATGGAGGATTGAAGAACTAATCTCGTTAAACAAGTTGTGTGATAGTTGCTTTCCGAAAGCAACTGCATAAAACTTACATTTGGAGTGATAGTTGTAGATCAACCATCTATTTACTTTATAGACGCTTTAGCAAAGCTTGAAAATATGGACGATTTATCTTGTAGAAGTGCTTTTGGGTTACCTTCCTCAACCTGTACCGTTATCAAACTTGAAATAGTTGTTCACTCATTTGGAAACTTGGAACGGGGATACTACATTTCTTAAAAAATCCAAATATAAAATTGACTATGATATCGAGTAGATGCCGGACTATGTTTTGCAAGTAATGCTGGAGGAGATATAGAAAACACACTAGGGTTCCTTGATTGAGAACAGATACGCTATCCATATTCAAAACTGTTGAAATGTAGTGTGCGATTGTGATCACTGTCATTCCTTGGCATGAAGTGGATATAGTTTTCTATAGAATTGAAGTTGTCTGTGTATCTGTTAGAAAGTAAAAGAAAATAATAAGCTGAAATGTAATTAAATTCTTTCATCAAAAGAGTGTCTTTTATAGGCAATTACATCAACAAACTCAGGAACATGAGTAAATATATCTGACACCTTCTCATAAACTGAAATCATTGAAGGTTAGCTTCAGTTTAAGCTCGTCATCAAATTCATGTTACAAATGCCTAGAGCACACCTAAGCTTTGGGAATGCAACAACTTTGAGGGGCTTGGTAAAGGTATCTGCAACCTGTTCCTCACTTCTGCAATAAACAACATCAATGATCTTCTCCGCGGTGAGATCTCGTGGAAAGTGAAATTTTACATTTATGTGTTTGCTTCTCCTATACAATACTGGATTCTTCGAAAGTTATTGTTGAACCGTTATTAGAGTAAGTTGTGGTTGGTTCTTGCTGTGGAAAATGAATCTTTGCAAGTATGTTCTTCAACCAAATGGCTTGAGTATCACAAATAGTTGCAGTCACAAATTCTACTTCTATGCTAGATAGCGTAAAAAATTGTTGTTTCTTGGAACACCATGAAACAGCTCTTGAACCTAGCATAAACACATAACCCGTGTTGGAAATATACTATTGCAAACAAAACCATTAGCACTGACAGGAAATTAAACTAGGTGTAATTCTTACAGCCGAATGAAGAAAATAAAACTAAAAAGGATTGCTCTTTTCGTAAAAGTCGGTAAAACCGCATTAGGTTCAATTCTCAAGATTAGATGAGTCGCAAACAAGCTCGCTTAAAACACAATCTCTTGGACAGAATATTGCACTAATTTAATTTAGTAAAACATCTGAATTTTTAGAGAGCAAGAATGGGAGGGAAAAGAGAGAATTGAGTTTTCTTATTTTCGGTGTACAAGCCCAATTTGCGGGCCCAAATTAAACCAAAAAATAAAACTACCCGAGCCTAAATTTTTTAGCCCAATACCCAAACAGAAACCCAATTAAACTCAGAACCCAATCACAGGCCCAAATTCCTGACCCATCTAGCCAAATTTAGGGTTTCAGAATCTGAAACCCTAAATCACCTAGTCAGCCCCTAGCGCCGCCAAGTCCCATCGCCCCCAGGCCAGTCACCTGCTCCACCTATGCCCACCACCACTGTGCCACCACTCCACGCACACCTGCAAACATTAATAAAGAAATGACAGAAGACAAGAAGAGGTAAATGTAATGGCTATATAAAGCCGAATCAAAAACCGTGTAAAGGGAGACTTTTTTTAATGAAAAATAATATCAGATTCTAAGGATACAAAGCAAAAACAACATCAGATCAGAGATTCAAAACACCAAAATCAAAAACGAAAAGACGAAGGTGCTCCTGCTTATTTTCCTTTTCGTTCCCTTTTTTTCTTTCTATTTTTGAATCTGAGCACGTACATACATGTTAAACGAATAAATAAAAAAGGAAAAAAAATCTTTACCTCGGGGCGATTTCCGGCCACCGTGTCTCGTGGGTTTGCACGCACGCGCGCCACGGCGGACGATCACGGACTTCGAGCCACTCGAGGTTCTCTCCAGAGAGAAAACCCTTCTCTCTCTCTCTTTTTTTCTTCAAAACCAGCAGAAATGAAATTTCAGAAAAAATTTAGACTTATAAAGGCCCGCGATACGACGTCGTTTTGGGGTTAGCACTCAGTACCCAAAACGGCGTCGTTTAGATGTTGACCCGAAAACTCGACCTGCTCCACAGAAGGATCCGCGTGTTTTTATTATTTGGGACAATTGCGTGTTTGGTCCTTCCGCAATTTTTGCGTTTTTAATCAAGTCCTTTCATGCCTTTAAATTTAGCCTTGTAATTTTAATGTTGCTTTAATTTAGTACTTTGACTGTTGAAAGAAGGATATTTGAACGGCGTCGTTTAGAAAGGGCGAATTATTTACTCCATTAGGCCCTCCTGGTTGCTAGCGTGTTCAAATCAATCCCTTTTTCCTTTATTTATTTTAAAATTCGCCTCTAAAATTTTGTTTCCAACCCAATTTCGTCCCTTTTTTTATTTTTCTCATTATTCTGTTAAATTTTTAATGCTATTTATACTACTATATTTTATTGCTGTTACTACATTTATATTTTTGTCAGCATCTCATTACTAATATTTTTACTTAGTGCTTATATATATATATATGTTATATAGTATTATTTATAGTTTAATATTAATGTCTTTTATCAATATATTGGTATGTCGTATGTGTATATCAATATTATATTGAATATATTTCTTCTTTTCTAAGTATTATATGTGTATATATATTTTTTATATATTATATTATCTAATATATATAAATATATTATGTGCATACTTTAAATACTATTATGTATTTGTCTCTTTTTCATATATATGTATATATATTTATGTAATATCTTTAATAGTTTTATTACTAACATTATTTATGATATATGTGTATCGTATATACATCCTCTTAATATTATGTTCTTCTATATGTTACGTATATATTTTTTAATAACTATATTATGTATTGCTATATCTACGTGGCATTATTTTTACTATCATTATTATTCCTAATATATATATGTTATGTATACATCATTTACCTTCATATAAAAAATATATATTCTTAATATCATATTATTGTTATATCTATTTTATACATGTATATATCTATGTAGTATTGTTAATTGTTGTTTTCAACATCATTTTTATTTAAAATACGCATATATATTATGTAAATACTTTCAATACTAAATTATGTATGTATTTTTGTCTATATTATACACATACTTTTAGTACTCAATATTACTATCATAAATATGTTCTTGATATATATATATATATGTTTTTCAATATTATTATCATCATTTTCCACTTTTTATTATACTATTTTTATTTTTGTACACACTTCCAATATCATTATTATATGTATATATATATGTGTGTATATTTTATGTAATATTTGTATTTCAATATTATTCCTTGTATGTATATATTATATATATATATTTTAATGCTACGTACACATTTTTATTTCTATTATTATGTATATACTTTAATATATATATATATATATATATATATATGCATATATATATTTATATACCGTTATCATTAGTTATTTTTTACTGTTTTCAATAAATATTATGTATTTATATATTTAATCTAGTATTATATGTTGTACATATATATGTTCCCTATTATTTCATATTTACATTATTATTACCATGTTTAATACCATGTGTTATTATCGTTTCATACTATTATTATTTACGTTATTACTATTATTATCGTTTTCGTTATCACTGTCATTTTTATTTTGCCATGATTTATTTATTAATGTTGCCTATGTATTCGATCATTTCATTTTCCTCATGCCTTTATTTACTAGCCTTGCTATTATTTCACCTTTCATAATTACTCGTATTATTATGTTCGACACTGTCGCGTTTATTATTACGTGTTAGCGCCGTAATTTGCTTTTATGTTTTATTACAAATCACATCATGTTTTTTACTCGATGCCTTAAAATAATTCTTTCATAAAAGTGATATTCTGTATTTGGTAATTCGAAACAATCGTGCCCTAACTTACTGGGTTTTGATTTTTTCTCATTTAACCTAAATAACGGAATACTCTTTTAAAACGCAATACTAGTTTTGGAAAATACTTATTCTTTGAGATACGAAGTGTTGTGCCCTAACTTACCGGGTATGATATTTTGTCACCTCGAAATAAGAATTTGTTTTAAAAATAAAGGCGATATTCGGTGTTTGGTAATTCGAGACAATCGTGCCCTAACTTACTGGGTTTCGATTTTTCTCATTTAATCTGAATACGGAATACTCTTTTAAATCGCAATACGAGTTTCGAAAGATGCTTATTCCTAACTAATCGAATATCCTTTAAAACACGTTAATTTTAAATAAAAGGCAAGCTCGCTCTCGAAAATTCAAGATGTCGTATCCTAACTCACTGGATGTGACATTTTATATTTTGAGACGAGAAGGTCTTTAACACTAGAGCATTTTCATAAAGAAGGATCGTATTTCAAAAGTCTTAAAAGTTTTCAATCTTCGATCTTAAGACATTAATTAATCAACCAGGTACCAATTTTGGGCGTATCGAGGGTGCTAATCCTTCCTCATGCGTAACCGACTCCCGAACTCATTTTCTGATTTTCGTAGACCAAAAATTATCATTTTAGTAAATCTTAACTTTTATTAAAATGGTTAATTTAAAGGTGACCCGATCACACCTCATCAAAAAGGATTGGTGGCGACTCCCATTTTTCATTTTTATTTTCAAATCTAAGTCGATTCCCGTTTTTTCAAAAAAATGGTTACGACATTCGGGTGTTGTGAAAAATGGAAAGAATAGTCGACTGTTTATATTGTTTTTAGAAAGGATAAAATGATAAAATAACAGTGTTAATTTCTAAATATAGTAAAATATTTTCCTCAACAGAAAATATTCTACAACAATTAGAAAATTTTTCTCAACTGAAAAACATTCTACAATAAAAAATATTTTAAAAAAATGTTT
Source organism: Gossypium anomalum (assembly GCA_025698475.1). Lineage (NCBI taxonomy): Eukaryota > Viridiplantae > Streptophyta > Magnoliopsida > Malvales > Malvaceae > Gossypium > Gossypium anomalum. The sequence continues at coordinate 68,515,979 of CM046957.1, read as the reverse complement.
CTGATTTTGCATTACTAACAACTCGAAGTACTTTTCTTTTTTCTTGTACAAAATACCATAGCCATCAGTACCTTGCAAATACTTGAGAATTCTTTTAGCTGCCAACAAATGAGTTTCTTTTGGATTCTCCATGTAACTGCTAATAAGACTAACAGAGTACATTATGTCAGGGCTAGTGGTTGTTAAATACATTGGACTTCCTACAATCTGTTTGTAAAGAGTGATGTCAATCTTCTTTTCTGAAGAATTCTTCTCTAACTGCAGCCCCATATTTGTAGGTGTGGCGACAAAATTACAATTTTGCATCCCAAACCTTTCTAAAATAAACTGAACATATTTGTTTTGTGAAATAAAATTTCACCAGTAAATAATGCATTAAACTAAGGTCTGATATATCAAACTCGGTCATCATTGAATGCTTAAAATTTTTAAGCCATGTAAGATAATTCTTAGTATAAATCAAATCATCAACGTACAAGATCTTCAAATTTTGTAAAATATGTCTGCTCATATGGACATTTTTGAAAACCTGTCATATTGATATAGCATCAATACATCTGTACCAAGTTTTTAGAGCTTGTTTTAACTTATATAACGCCCTTTTCAATCTATAAACTTTATGTTCACTTCCATGCTTCACATAATCAGGGGTTGATCGATAAATACTTGCTCTTGCAACTCTCCATGTAGAAAGACTGATTTCACGTCTAACTAATAAATTGACCAGAGCTGTTAGTGCCACCACTAAATTTGATGGTATCAAGTCTAACCACCAGAGCAAATACTTTTTTATAATCAACACCAAACTCTTGCTTGTAACATTTGGCCACCAAACGTGCCTTATATTTGTTGATTTCACCATTCTCATTGAATTTGGTTTTATAAACCCATTTCACTCCAATTGTCTTTTTCCCCTTTGGAAGATCGATAAGCTCCTAAGGGTTTTTTTTTTTTTTTTTCAATTGCTGCAATCTCAACATCAAACAAACAAGTAAAAATATAAAATTGTAGAAAAATATAGTTATCAAACAAATAAAAAAATAAAGTAAAAGAGAGATGCTTTACTTGAAGTAACAAGAGAGACATTGTCGTCGTGGTCGTTGGTGGTGGTAGAATGGCCGATGGGCTCATTGGAAAGGGTGGGGTCATGGTTCGTTGTTGCTGTCGTTGGACTCCTTGAGGATTCAAATGTTGATGATGTGACCATTGAAATCTTCATGTTACAAATAAGCTAAAAAAATATTGTGGACTAATTATAGAGAGGTCCCTAACTTTAGTCAAAAGTAGAAAAAAAAAAGTCATGTCAACAATCCATTAATGGATTAATATAATTTTTAACAGTAATGACCAATTCAAGATTATCTTAATTAAAATTACTAAATTGATAAAAAGAAAAACTAAATACAAATTACTGTCAAGTTGAGATCTAAGTCATTTAAAAAATTTATAAAAATTGACTGCATATTATGAGAAAAATAAATTTATGGGTACCTCTGGGATCTTGCAAATGCATTGCATAGTCTTTTGTTATAAGTTGAGGATACTCCTTTTTGACTTTATTGAACTTATCACAATATCATACGAAAACAGGAGTCGGATCTTTGTGTTATATATAAATGCGTGTGGGCAATGGTCAAAAGCAAATATAGAATAATGAAAATTGGTTTTGATTGTATTTAATTGATTTCGGATGCAATGTGAACATTGAAAAGTGTTGTTTTGTGTTGCATGGTGCTGCACTCTTTAAGTTTTGCTTATTCTTAACCAAACCCCCTAAATAAAATTGTGGGTTTACTTCGTATTTTTTGTCAAACAGATGACGATGTCATAAAAAGAATTTTTTCAATGTTGCGACAACGGATGACGTGAATGGGGACATTGCAATTTGTTCCCCATATAAATCGGGTTTCTTCTCTCAATTAAGCTATGTTATTTTTTCCCATTAAATTCTGATTACTTTAGAGATATTTTAACATGATTAGACTTTTAATCTTAGTTTATTTAAAGGGGTATTGTATCCCTATTTTGAGAGGGCAATTAAAGATGTACTACAGCTTTCTTTTTTGGGGTGACAAGATGTAGTCGCTGATGAGTTTTTGTGGTAACTATGGAGAGAATTTTGTACCCCTTTTGAGAGAACTCTATGAGAGTTAAGGCTTTATTTTCGGGGTTTGAGTTTTTACGTTTAATATATTTAAGTTTATTTTCTTTGTATTGTACTCTTGTTTGTTTACTCATGTACTGAAAAGTTGGAGCCTCCTTTGCCCATAATTTTTATCCTCTTCAGAGGAGTTTTCCACGTAAAATTTATGTGTTCGATCTTCTCCACCTTTTCTATTTCGTTGTTTATACAGATCGATCCCAACAAAAATAAATACATAATATTGAAATCATATTTTATTTACATTAAACTCAAATTACACAATTAGTTATTTTAGATCGATTTACTAATTTTATTATTATTATTATTATTATTATTATTATTATTATTATTATTATTAAGAATTTGATTAAATTGGTATCACACATTAACTGGTTTATAATTTAATTTTGAAATTACTAAAAATTTATTATTTTTACAAAATAATATTAAATTTGTCCTTTCACATTTAATATAAATTCTAATATATATAATGATATTTAAACCCAAAACATTAATATAATTTTTATCAATTCAATTTTATCATCTCGTAACATTTGATTTTTATATTAATTCTTTAATAAATTTATTAAATAAAAATTTTCATCCATGGCACTACAATCAAACAAAATTATAGGTTTTTAACCGAACTTAAGACGCAGACAGAACCGCTAAATCTGAAATTGGAATTTAAAAAGAGAAAGGGAAAAAGGGGAAACGAAACAGAAACTTCCAAACTATAGTCTAAGCTAGACATGCATTAATTCAAGCAAAGAAAAAGTGGCAACAACAGCCAAAACACAAGACCTTGTTGTCCCCTTCGGTTCAATATTGAAGACCTACATTTTTGTGGGCTATCACAGCATGAAGACAAATACAGAAGCCGGAGCTCCAACCCCCTTACATTTTTCATTTTATTTTAACTGCTTAGCATATTTAAATTATTTCCAATATGTGAATTTAACCTTTCAAGGTTTCTTCAGTAATAATTTGACCAAACTCCGGATGATCCGATATGGCAATAAATAAAGTACAGAAAAGTATCTTCTCTTCTTTCTTTTTTTCTTTCCTCTTCTCTCAGCTCCGCCTCCACTATATATATATATATATGTGTGTGTGTGTGTGTGTCTTTATCTTCTTTCTTCAGTACACCAATCAATATGGACTTTCCCCAAAAGCTTCAGACGTTTCTTGTTTCGATTGCAGCGATTTTCACCAGACTCTGTCCTGAATTATTCCAGCAAGAAGAGCCACCATCTCTGCAACGGCCAGCAACCGTAGCCGGTATCGACATCGAACGTCAGCCATCATCATCATCCCCGCAACCTCAATTGCCCTCTCAGCTACACCCTTTACTTGCACTCCAGAACCATCAACAATGGCAAAATACAGTAATAGCATTTTGCTTTTCATATGCACTGGGTGTATCCCTCCAATATGCGACACCCCATCAGTCCAATCAACACCTCCCATTTCCCATGGTTTTGCTTTCCTTCCTTGTTCTACTTACCTTCATTTTGATGTTGGGTGCTTTCTTTATCAACCCATATTGCACCACAACTTCAAATGCATTGCAGAAACTTGCTCTCCTCCTGGCAGCAGCTGCATTCACCCACACTCTTTCGATCCCCTTGTCGTTCGAGCTCAAATGCGCCATATGGGCTGTGTTTCTCCTCCCCTTCCTCACTGCCATCATCTTCACGTACTTGAATACAAAGACGGCCTGATTTTAAACTTACTATCTGCATGTTTCATGGTGCCAGCCTGCATTACTAGGTGGTGTAACAAAGCATCACAGAGTCAAAAAAATTATTCTTCAAAGTTAAATAATCATTGCTTGGAATTTGTATAAAATTTTGGGTTCCCGTGGGGAGTTTGATTAGAATCCCTGTAATTCTCTGTATTACTAGAAAAAAGAATGAGAAATAAATAGAGTAAAGGATTTCATCAAAATTTTTGTTATACCACCTTTGCAAACAGTTACACGTGTCACCTTAAATTGAACCTCACATTAAGCGAGCCTCTAATGTGGAACTACCCTTGAGTGGACCTCACGACAAACAAACCTCCGAGGCGCAGAACCCTCGTCAGGACCACAAAGAACTTCACGCTCATTGATTACTAAATTATCCTACGATAGACAATATATGACTTTTGTCAAAATTATTTTTTTTAAATTTAAAAAATAGGGATCGACTTTTGTGAAAATAAAACATGGAGTTGCCACTAATCTTTTGTTTAGGTGTGATTGGCTCACCTGATAAAACATTTTATTCCATTTAAATCAATTTTGGCCTACATAAATTTTAAAAAAATAGGTTCGAGAGCCGGTTACGTATGAGGAAGGATTAGCACCCTCACTACGCCCAAAATTGGTACCAAATTGATTAAGTATTGTCCTTATATCTGAGATTTGAAACTATTTTTGAAATATGGTTTCTTCGAAAACATTTGAATAACTCAAGTTGATCGTCAAAATTCTCTTGTTTCAAAGGAATGCATCATCACATCTAACACGATAGGACACGATCTTTTATTCCCTCGAGAACACAATAAATTTTGATTTCCAAAAAATTCATATATTGAAAATTACAACAGGATGCCCAATTATTTAGCCCAACGAAAAATCGAAACCCAGTACGGTAGGGCACGATTCCTCGAACTTCCAAACATCGAACATTGCATTGTTTTAGAATTTAAAGAATACGAATGAAATTCTAAAGAAATATTTGATTATTTTGAACAAGCGAAAAATCGAAACCCAGCACAATAGGGCACGGTTCCACAAATTTCCAAACATCAAACATTGCCTTCTTTTAGAATTTAGAAAAATACGAATGAAATTCTAAAGAAATATTCGATTATTTTGAACAAACGGAAAATTGAAACCCAACACGATAGGGCACAATTTCTCGAATTTTCAAACATCAAACATTACATTTGTTTTAAGGAATTTTTAAACGCGTAATTATAAAATCGCTTGAAATGCATTAATTTGTTTTGAAATAAAATGGAATAATTAGTTTTAAAGAGTTTGAAAGTATGAAGTGATATTTGTAAACCAAAAAGGAAACATAAAAACATGGGATAACATGTATGAAATACTATGATGGATGAATGAAGATAATATAGTTCATTTAATCAACTAACAAAATAAACAATTAAATTCAACCAATCTAAAAAAACATTATCAATTTCCTAAGCATGAATTAAGAATAATTAATATAACAGTAATACACGCAACCTAATACAACACAATCAAATGCAAAATATGCAAAAAAAAAAAAAAGAAAGTTAAGAAATATGTATAAGAAAAATTTAAAAGGATGAACACATGATATATTATAAATGAATTATTGAATTTGAAACTATTTGTAAAAACAAACTAAAAATATCTATGCATTCATTAAAATGTGCGTTATAGAATATGAAAATATATCAAGAATGCATAATAAGATACAATTTTAAGGAATACACATAATAGATTCACAAGACATGTAGACCCAATTTTTAACCCGACCCATACACATACAAAAACTAAAAAATAAAACAAAATATTAAATAAGTCCATTTACAAATAATAGCCAGTCCAATTACACTAAATAATAAACCAAAAATACAAACCCATTACATAAAAATCCCAGCCCAAAGTTTTTAAAAAAACCCTTAGCCCACAATTTTTTTTCCAGCAAACTGCCGCCCTTCACCATGTGTCCACGTTCTCCACCCACGACCATCAGCACCTCTCCATCACACACGTAGGCACACCAGGTACGACCCTCAACTCGTTCGTTGCTCACCCACGTCCATTCATGTCACCATGGCCTGTGATTTAAGCAAGAAAATGGGCAGAAACTGTTTGTATTTGGCTATAAAGCCTTTTTTTTTTTATTGTCAGGGTTTTTTTTGGAGAGAAGGAGAATATAAGTTGTAATAGAAAATACACACAAAAATCAGTAGAAAAAGGACCAAAGAATATTTTCAAAGGTGAATGTTTACTGCAGTTTTTTTTTGTGTTGTTTCTTCTTTTTCCATTTTTTTCGTTTCCATTCGGATCCATATACGAAAATATAAAAAGAAAGGGGAGAGGAACTTACCGACGCGGTGCAAGAGAAACCTTTGAAGTCGAAGTTTGGCTCAAAATGGTGGTCTGTTGAAGAAGAGGAAAATAGGAGAAAGTGAAGGAGAAGAGTTTCAAAACTTTAGTTTTTTTTAAGGAAAGTTGAAATGTTTTCTTTCAAGCAAAAAAAATTTAAAGCAGGTTTCAATTTTAAGCAATAAAAGGAATAGTATTGGGAGAAGGAACTGACAGCCTTTTTGACTTGGTCTACACGCCTAATTTCTTTAAACAGTTTATTTACGCGTTTAGTCCTTCTTCCTTCTTTGTTCTTTCAAATTCATTCATTTTTATGTTTCAATTTTGCCACATGATTTTTCCCGTGATTCATTTGAGTCCGCATTAAGATATCACGCTTGAGGGTTCGGGGATAATTTCCCAGTCAGTCCCTCTCTTGCTCATGCGCGTTCAATTTGGTTCCACTTGTTAATGTGATGTTTAGTTTTTAGATCTCAGATTTTACTTTAATCTCAAATTTGTCCCTGCTTTGATTTCTTTATTACTTTTCTGTTTTATTATTGTTTATTTCAAATCTTTCTATATACTATTCATTTCAATTATTTTTTTTCTGCTTAATCTCCTTCCTTTATGCATATATTATTTATATTAAGTTATTTGTATTTTACAATATTATTTATTTATGCGTATATATATGGTTTGGTATATTATCTATATTGTTTTGTTTTTTTATACTAATATATATGTAAATATATATTTTTTATCATTAGTTTTGAATTGTTGTATATTATGTTTTTGTATATATTATTTTTTATTATTTTATGTATTTTCTTTTGAATCTGTTTATGATTGCATGTTTCCTTTTAAATCTATATATAATCAAGGTCGTTTAAAGTTATTTTATGATGTGTTTGTGTTTATTTCAAATGTTTTTATATTTTTAATTCTATGGTATTTTATTTGTATAGTTTCTTTAAAATCTTTAATGTATATTTTCTTTTCAAACCTGTTATGTAAATATTTTCTTCTAATTTATTTTTATATATATTTTCTTTAAAATTATTTGTATATAATTTGGTTCTTTTATGGATCCTATTTTATATTGTTTATTTTAGTTGCTTTGGTATCTTTGTATATATATTATTTTCATTTATTATTTTCATATAAATACGTATGTCATTTGTTAAGTCAATTTGTTCATTTAAAATTATGTTACATATTATTAATTTCAATACATACTTTAATAATCACTTATATATTATCTGTTTTTTATACGTATGAGCTATTTTGAATTCTAATATATGTTATTCCTTTGTATATTGTTCATATGGTTTTTAAATTGTTTTGTGTTATATTGGTTCCTAGTTTTCATGTTGTTTTGTGTATCACGTGTTTTTTTTTTGTTTTTAATTCGTATTCACATATTACTGTTTCATGTTTATAATTACGTTTTCTTTATTTCTTGTTATGGCACCATGATTTAAAACCCTAACTTATCTCCCAATATCAATTGTTTTTACCTTCAAGTAAACCAAGCGAATATGTTTTGAGCCGGTTTCACAATTACTTATTCAAAAACTCTTCAAAATAAGGCAATGTTTCGTGTTTGGAAATTCGAGAAATCGTGCCCTAATGTGTTGGGTTTCGTTTTTTTGTTTTGCCAAATAACGGAGTTCCCTTTTAAGGGTTCGTTGTGTGTTTTGGAAATTATGACATGATCTCAGTCTTTGGAGGCTTAAAGTATCGTGTCCTAACGTGCTGGATGTGGTATTTTATTTCTTTGGAGCAAGTGAACCTTAAAATCCAATTCGAATTGTTCTTACATTTTTAAAAGAATCGTATTTTAAATTTTTTCTAAATTTTTAACGATAGGACATTCAATAATCAATTGGTACCAATTTTGGGCGTTACGGGGGTGCTAACCCTTCCTCACGCGTAACCGACTCCCGAACCCTTTTTCTCAATTTTCGTAGACCTAAAATTATTATTTTAATAAATCAAATGTTTTATTAAAATAATTAACTTCAAGGTGATCCGATTACACCTCAAAAAAGGTCGGTGACGACTCCATAATTCATTTTTTAAAGTCGATCCCAGTTTAGTTTTTTTTTTCCAAAATAAAAATTGTTTCGACAAGACACATGTGTAGGAACCCATTTTTGCCCGGGCCCGTGAAATGAAATAAACAAAAATCTTTGAACCAAATAAAATAAATAAAGTGTCCCTGTTGATGTCCAATTTACAATAAACAGGCTTAAAGGCCTGATAACCCAAAACTTGGTTACAGCCCAATTAGTCTAAACTAAAACCCAATACCCGGTTACACCCAACCCAATAACTAAACACGGCCCAAAGGGCCCAAATAGTTAGCAGAGGACAGAAGGCCTAGGGTTTTTGAAACCCTAGGCACCACAAGCACCAGACGAAGGCCCCTAAACTTGCGACGCAATCGGCGCGCCAATCCCACCACTGACAGATTCGTGCCATCAGTGCCCCATCATCGCCTCAATCAGCGCACCAGTGAATCATCATCAGGGCCTGATCGTCGCCGGTTCTCTCGTCGTCACCTGCAAAAAGGGAAAGAACCACAGCAGAAAAGAGAAGCAAAACATGGAAAGAAATCAAAGATCTCTTTCCCAAAATGTAACAATTTACAGAAGGCTATAAAAGCCTCTTTTCGAAACTGTAAAAAGGGGTTTTTTTTTTTTTATATATACATTTACAACAAAATACAGCAGTTTATCAAAGAAACAGAGGTGATTTGTTTTTTACTTTTTTTCTTCTTGTTATGAATATATACAAATATTACTAAAAAATAAAATGAAAGGAGACTTACCGTCGGATTTGCGCTAAAAATCGAAGCTTTTCAGCTTCCGGCTGCCGTATCCGGCGGGGTCGACGACGGCGAGTGGGCGCGTGTGCCCGATGACCGGGGCTTGGCCTGACGGAGGGCGGAGCCTGGATGGCTTTTTCTCTTCCCCTCTTTCAGAGGATTTTTTTTGTTTTTTTTAAAACCGGGGCTAAAATGAATTTTCAAGTTTTTTTTTTATATTTATAAACGACCCTTACGACGTCGTTTTGGGATGACCGTTTAGTGACCAAAACGGTGTCGTTTCAAGACTGAGGATCCGCGTGTTGACCCGTGACCCGGGAAGGATCTGTGTGTTTTTGCTTAAAAGGCTAATTGCCCAATTGGTCCTTCTGCATTTTCAATATTTATAATTTTATTTTATTTTTATTATAATTTGGCCCTGACCTTTTATTCTTGTTTTAATTTAGTCCTAGCTGTTATAATAAAACCTATTTTGGGAACGACTTCGTTTTCGGATTAGGGTCAAATTGCCCAGTGAGTCCCTCGGCTTTTAGCGCTTGTTTTAATTGGGTCCAAAATTCATTTCATTATTTTAAAATTAACCCTAGAGTTTTATTTTTATTTCATTTTAATCCTTCTTAAACTTTTTATATATAATTTATTTATTTTAAATATTTTATATTTTATTTATTTTTACTATAAATTTATTTATATGTAAAAAATTTATTGTATATATATTATTTTTATTTATGTATTATTCATATTTTATTATATTTTATATATTATATCATTTCATTATATATATTATTCATCATATTATTTTTATTTTATTATATATTATGTTATTTTATTATTTATTATTATGCATAGTTTTAAAATTTTGTAAATTATTATTAAATAATACATATATCATTATTAAATATTTAGTATTCAGTATGTAATATTCTAAAATTTACTATAAAATTTTGTTCCTATTTAACATATTATTATTTTTATAAGTATATATTAAATTATTACATCATATAGCATATTATATATATATTAACCCTTTTTTAAAAAAATTCTCCTTTATCATTTATATATTGTTTTAAATATTTTTTTTATATACCTTATTTATTTTTAATTGTATTTAGTTTTTATCTTTATTTTTTTATTTTTATGTTCACAATTTGTTTATTATTTTTGTATCTTTTTTGTATTTATTTAGTCTTGTTTTAGTATGTTAATTTTATCTCATAAATTATTTTATTATTTTTATGATATTTATTGTTTTCATATATTTGCATGAAATATTATTGTATATATTATGTAATTTATGTCGTTATTTATCATTTTCTATATTATATTTGCATGAAATGTTAAAGTATGTATCATGTAATTTATATTATTTAGTATTGATATCTTGTAATATGTTGGATGCATCATTGTTTAAATTTTTTTTTTTTTAAAATGAAGCAAGGTTTTTTTTTTACATTTAGGAATTCGGGAAGTAGTGCCCTAACATGCTGGGTTGCGATTTCCCGTTTGTCTAAATATCTAAAGTATCCTTCTGAATAGATTTTGTAAATCACGAGATGATTTCAGTTACGAAAGTTTAAAAATATCGTGTCCAATCATGCTGGATGTGATGTTTGTACTCTTTTGGAGCGAAGGAATCTTGATTTTCAACTCAAATTATTCCGGTTTTAAAAAGGGATCCTATTTTTAAATTCTTTCAAACTTTTGACATTAAGACAGAAAACTATTCAATTTGGTACCAATTTTGGGCGTTGCGAGGGTGCTAACCTTTCCTCGTACGTAACCGACTCCCGAACCTATTTTCTCTCATTTTCGTAGACCAAAATGTTTTATAAGGTGATCCAATCACACCTAAAAAGGATTGGTGGCGACTCCCGTTTTTAAATCTTCCCTTTAACTGATGGTTTCGACAACATGTATAAATAGATTTGGAAATTATTAGTTGTAAAAATTTGCATGAGATTAATAATGTATATAAGACTAAATTAATTTTTCCATAAGTCATATATGTAACAGATTTTAAAATATATAATTATGTATATAATAGGAGCTATATGTATAAACACACGAATTTAGTGATATATAGATCAAACATAAATACCAATATATATACGTATATTAATAATGTAAAAAAAAGTAAGACATGTGAGATTTTCCTTTAAATAACATCAATACGTACTATGTAAATAAATTTAAAAGAAATTACATATGCAAAAATAATAATAATAATAATAAAATGAGATTAATAATATACATAGAATAAGATTAGCTTTATCATGAATCATATGTATATACTAATGTATAACAACATTTACATAAAACATTATAGAAAATATTAAAACGATATGATAAAAAAAATTTACAATGATGACTTTTAAGAAAACCCAATATAATTATTAAAATAGCCTAATAAGTAAACAAGAAATAAAAGTGTGAAATAAACATTTAAAAAAACCAGAAAAACTTAATTAAACTAAAATTAAAATAAAAGGGGAAATTTACAGATAATATAAACTTTTGAAATTAAAATGAGGATCAACGTGTAATGTTTGCAAATGCGTAGGGACTAGAACTGGAAATAATCCAAGCCCCAAAACGCTGTGTTAAGGCATGGATCCATTTGCAAACACTCGCGAATTACATGGACAAATTTAAAAAATAGATAAAATGCGAACAAGGCCTGATTCAATGTTAGCGCGAAAAGGGATGGTCTAGCGTGTAATTATCCCCTCATCGCAGAAACATGCGGATCCGAGGGGCAATCGGGTCGGGTCGGGTCGCACGGTTAAGGCCTATACGGTACCGTTTTGGAGCCACTGAAGCAGGCCCTAAACGGTGCCGTTTTATGCTCTTCATAAAAACAAAATTAAAAAAAGAAAACCCTAGACTAAACACTTAACTACTGAAATAAAATTAAAACAAAAAACCTGAGCCTCCTTCCCCTTTCATTCAGCCGAACCACAAAGCTATCGCCGTTTAGCCTCCATACCACCATTGTATTTGATGGACGATGGCGCACAAGGGCATTCCATTGCCTCCCGTTTGGTACCAAACCTCAGAGGCCACTGATTTTGGCCCCAAAACCTATCTCAAGCTTCGATTTCAACGAAGGAGATGATGATTCCGGTGGCTCATATGCGAAGGTAAACTCTCCTTTTCACTTTTTTGTTTGAAATCACATGCAAGATCCAAAAAGATTGATGAGCAAGAAGGTATAGAGCATTCGAAATCATCTTTTTTCTTTTTTTGACTGCTTTTGTATTTCAATATCCGTGTAAAAAAAAGTTACATTTTTGGCTCTTGGCTATATAGCCGAATACATCTATTGTCAATTTCTGTTTATTTTTTTGTCTGCCTTTGCGTGTTGCACTCTCTGTTCCTCTTTTAGGTCTGTTTGCAGGTTAGGGGAAGGTCAACGAAGGGACGCATCCGTTTTGGTGCAACAAGACAAGGGCGAGCCGAACCTCGAGCATCAGACGTGCCGAAGACGCACGTGGAAGGGGTACGGCGCTAGGGGGAAACTAGGGTTTCAAGATTGGCTTGAGTTTTGGGCCTATCGGGCTATCCGGGTTTTGGGTTAAGGGTTTAAAGTTTGGTTTGGGCCATTTGTAGATTGGGCCTGCTTGGTTGTAGTTGGGTAGTGTAGTGGGTTTGGTGAAATTTGAGCTATTTGGGTTTCTAATATTGTAAATGGACTTTTATAATTTTTGGATTTTATTTTATATTTCTGTTTTTACTGGTTTGGGCTCGGGCTGGGCAAAATGGGCTTGTTACAACTTTGTTGTCAGTGAGGTCCCAAAGCATGCCATCCCCTTTTATTTCATGTATATAAACTTTCTTACTACTTTAATAGGGCATTCGGGAGCAACATTTAAAGTAAAAACCAACCCTTGACTATTTAGCATTCCTCTCTTACAACATTTCCTGCTATCCTCACCACCGTAACATAATAGTTTCCCCCACGGATTGCCACCTCTTTTATCGTCCTTCTTCCTTTGTTGGTTTCAGTCATCAACAATTGATGCGGTGAGTATAGACTGACCATGGTTGACCTAGATACCATCCCACTAATTTTCAAACACCCTTAAGGAACATCGCTCATGACTAGCCTCAAATAACTACCGAGAAGGCAACTCAGGAAATACAATACATGCATTTCAACCCCTATCAACAATATTATCAATACCCACCACCTTAGTACTATGGCCAATACCCTCAAAACCATGCCAGTGCCCCCCCAATTGATCAAAATTCCTAAAATTCTCAATCAGGTTCATAGTAGTTTATAGAAATGCAAGAGAATATGAAAACACTTGGAAAAGCAATTGTCTTCCCAATAGAGACTATATTAGGAGCAACAAAGGTTTCTTCAAGAACAACTACATAGACAACGGTAAATGAACTTAAGAAATGAGAAATGAGAAAATCATTAAGGAATTGGAGGCAATTAGGGATGTCTAAAGGCAAGATCCTCAAGAAGATGAAACAACCCATTTCACATATAGGTAGCAATGTAACCCTTGGAGCAAGAGCAATCCTATAGATTATCATAGAGGAAAAAGTCAACAACTTGACAAGGATATTTTTGAAGAATAAATTTAAGAGTTAAGAAGAGAAATGCAAGATTTTAAAAGGGCAAAGTCATCAAGTTTCCTTGGGAACATTGGGATTAGGTGTCTTTAGTGTAATTTTTCGTCATATATACTTAAAACATTTTAATAAATTGGTTTAATAAAATTTTACCATTCACATTACTATCATTTGCATATGTCTTCATTGGTTTTTGCACGAAAAGCAAAATGTATAAACAAATATTGCTTCACTGATTACTTTACGTTTAACTAATATTAAGTTGCATTATATAGACATATCATAATACGAGAAGGCAACTTATATTAGTAGGGAATCTAAATTGTCTATAGTTTTATTACTGTTATACTATCTATCAAGTCCAATTTGGGACATATCTTGTGTTGAGTATCAGAGCGGATGACTCCTAAAAAATAAAAATATAGATGTGACTATTTGGACTGACGATACATTAAATAAGACTCAAATTGAATTTATCCTAGATTCGTTTATTGGATTTATTCACTTGTAACGTCATAGTGTGTCAATCCTAAGTAAGTGACAAACTATGTGTGCGTGACTCATATTCTTTGATGTGTTAAAAACTTTAATTTTATTGGTAATAGAACTGAAAGCTAGTACATTGGATATACGACTTTTGCATGATATGACTTTATTTACAATAGTAAAATTCAATGTCGATTACAATACGATATTTAGTGGTGCGATTTCTATATGTAACTAAATGTATGTTGGATGTTAAAAAGTAAATCTGAAGCAGCCATTTATAAACTTGAAACTTGAAATAATCTATTAGCATTACAAGTTAAATTTCTTTGGGTAATGAACAATGAAGAGAAGTTTTAATGACATGTGTTACCATTTCCTTTTTCTATTGATTTTCTCTTACTTGAAAATTGAATAAAAAAATTAAAATTTGTATATAGATTTTTTATTTTATTTTAAACTTTCTAGAATTTAAAATTATTTTTGAAAACATTTAAAGCATTGCCACGAAAGTGGTCTTTTGGTGAGGGGTGAGGTCACCGTCACAATTTTCATTCAATTTTTTAAATAGCTGAACCCCTTGGCAAGCCAATAAAGTTAGACTTTTTTAATGTTGTATTTTTATTATATTTTAATTACAAAATTATCTTTTATGAATTTAAGAATGAATTTATGCTCGTATCTTAATTAGTTCGATTTTCACGTGTTTAAATTTGGTAAGATTTATTTATTTATTAAAATATTAAAAAATATTAAAGTTAAATGTAATATTTACAAAATTAATATACGAGTTTTAGTCTAAACTAGTTAGAGTTTGATCTAAGTAAGTTTTAATGTTTTCAGATTTGAATCATTTCAAATTTATACCATTTCGGGCTTACATATAAAAATATTAAAATTCGACATGATTTAAACTTGAAATGAAACTAAACTTGAAATAATTCTAATTCAAATTGAAATACATTTTGATTTGATCAATACTCTTAAAATTATTTATATATAATTCATTCAATTGGATCAATGACTATATTATTAATGTAATAATTCATTCCATTTCACTAACAATTAGAATAATGTACAATTAATCAGTTTTCTTAAAATTACTTATACACCATAATGTCATTACTTTCATACATAGACTAATTGATGTCATTACATTCATATATAGATTAATTCAATTGAATTAATGATCTTATGATTAATTATATAATTGATTGATTAGGTTTGTGATTAGGAAAATGTCTATGCATATAATGTCATTGCAGTAGTACATAAACGATTTAATTGGATCACTGGATGTACCACTAATTATATAATTCATTTGATTATGTCCGTATAATTAATGATTGTGTGGTTAATAGTATAATTCATTCAATTACTTTTATAAATAGTTCAATTCAATCGGATTAATATTATATGATTAATATTATAATTCATTCGATTACATTCATAATTAGGTAACAAAGCAAATGCATGTAACGTCATTACACTTCTACAGAAACGATTCAGATGGATTTTTGAATGTACAACTAATTATAATTCAATGGATTAAATTAGTATAATTAATGATTTTATGATAAATAGTAGAGTTCGAAATCTGGCGGGTTTGGGGATAAAATTCTATTGTTTTTATTGAGAGAAAATTACTTTCCTACTGAAAGTAGAAATTGTTTATGGTTCTGTGTTTGATTCGTGATTGTTTGACCCCACACTCAAAGCGATTTTTGGTACAAGAATAACAAAAAAAAGTTGTTTTGTTGAAAGCCGGGAATAGGATCTGTCTCGCACAAAACATAGGTAGTTTTCGGGAAATGTTTATTGCTATAAATATTACAAACTATCTCGATTTTCAAAATTTTAATTTTCCGTCATGACAGAAAACCATTTTTAAAACGAATTTTTTTTCCAACACACCATTCTTACCATTGCCATTGTTTCCATTTTTAACTTGTCCTTCTTCCTCATGGTCTTTCCCACCATTGCCCATCTATTTGGGCTTGGGAAATTCAAACTTGTCTTTCCTTGGACCAAGCTTGACAAAGGACTCCGCCTCGGCCATGGCTATGGTAAATTCCGTGATACCCTATCGGTGTAACTCCTATTTTTCCAACGACTTCAACCTATCCTTAAACCAATAAAATGCTTCTTTCTCATTCAGGTTAGAGATTTGAAGCATCAATTTACTAAAATCTTTGACATACTCCTGAACATTACCCTATTGCATAAGCTGGCGCAACTTAGCTTGAGTCTCCTCTTCTATATAATGTGGGTAAAACTACTTTTTGAACACCTTTTGGAACTCCCCTCAAGTTCCAATCACAATCCCACCTCATTTCTCATCTTTGAATCTATGACGCCACCATAAGAGAGCGACACCAATAAAATAAATGAAAACTGTAACACCCCTAACCCATATCCGTCGCTGGAATAGGGTTACGGAGCATTAGCGGAGTTTACAGATCAAGTACAAACATTTTATATCATTTCTCATTCATATCAGAAATCAATCATATTATCCCTTATGTGAGCCCTCGAGGCTTAAAACACGCATTAGAATCAAGTTGGGACTAAACAAGGTACTCAGAGAATTTTTCGCGAAATTTCAAAAATTTTCCTATGTGTAGGGGTCACACGCCCGTGTGGCCAGGCCGTGTGAGCATTCGAAATAGGGACACACAATCGTGTCTAGCCCATGTCCGTACCCGTGTAGCTCTCTAACTTGGGTCACACGGCCAAGTCACACGGCCAAGTCACATGGTCAAGTCACACACCCGTGTGCTAGGCCGTGTGAACATAATAAATTACATTAAGTAAGTGCATGGGTCACATGGCTAAGTCACACGCTTATGTGCTAGGCCATGTAAAAATACCTGAGTATTCTGTTTTGAATTTTAAAGATGTAGGGGACACACGGCCAAACCACACGCCCATGTGCTAGGTCATGTGTCACACACGGCTGAGACACACGCTCGTGTGGATGAAAATAGACCATTTCTAAGGCTACATTTCTTACCCAATTTGTCTTCCACCTACATTAACACTTAAACACATTCACTAACCAATTCAAGACATTCAAATCAAGTTCAATACTTCTAACATGGTAAATCCGCTTATATATACATCAAAACATATCAAACATAAGCCATTCAAATGGCTATTATCAATCGAACATTTACATGCCAACATTTTGACTAATTAACCAATACATGCCATTATAACCAAAATGAGTTTACTATTTATACCGAAATGAGCCGAGGGATAGTGTGATGATGCTCCGACCAACCTCCAACCTTTACGAGCTTCCGAGTACTATAAAATAGGGAAAATAAAACAGTGTAAGCATATAATACTTAGTAAGTTCATATAACATGGAATTGAACTTACCATTTAATCACATTAAAGGTAAGCACACAAAACATATTCCAACAACTTGGCCAAAAATCTAAACACGTATCTTCATCAACATGTTAGTCATGTATTTCATAGAAATATCAAGGGGCATATATGAGCTCATAACAATAGAATTGCCATATACATATACTATCCATATCATGGATTCATATAACATGTACAAATCATTTCCATGTATTTCAGATATATTCAGTAATAATCCATTCCGAATCCACATTATCTCATATCAAAACTTTGCCCGTTGAACCATTTAAAATCTCGATGGATACAAGAGTAGTACACACAAAGTGTACAAACCTGTAATCTATCAATTCATATTCGGGAATGCTCATACAGACACATAAACGGGAAGCTCTTTCGAGCCACATAATAGGAAGCTCATATGAGCCATGTAACAAGAAGCTCCAGAGAGCCATTAACGGGAAGCTTATACGAGTCAATATCAGGAAGGTTCAAGTGAGCCAATATCGGGAAGCTCACAAAGAGCCTTTAATTGGGAAGCTCACGAAGAGCCATATATCAGGACGCTCATAAGAGCTGTGGTGTGTCCACAACACATGCAGGATCACAACCAATCGGGATGCTCCGAAAAGTTATTAATGGGAAGCTCACAAGAACCATATAATAGGAAAGCTCATGAGAACTAATAACGGGACGCTCTTTCGAGCTGTGGTGTGTCCACAACACATGCTGGACCACAACCAATACGAGATCCATGTATCCATTGAGTTTTATTTATTCAAATGAGACTTAATACTTGATGATCATTGTCGGATATGTAATAAATTTCTTATACATGGAAATTATACAAACACATACATACAATTCAATTAATACATATAAATTCTCAATTTAGTTACACGAACTTACCTCGACAAGTGTTTGTATATGCAAAATCTATGAATCTGATACTTTTTCTTTTCCTCGATCTAACTCCATATTTGGTCTATTCGGATCTATATGAATGAATTTATCATTAATTTAATAAAATTCATACTCAATTCAATCCAATTCACATCTTATAAAAAATTACCATTTTGCCCCTATACTTTTATTTAATTCTGATTTCATCCCTAGGCTCGGAATATGAAATTCATGCAATTTATACCTTATTCCAAGCCTAGCTAATTTTTACATATTACAATAATAGTCCATGTATTTCAAAAAAATCAAAATTTTTTATAAATTTCACATCTTTTCAATTTAGTCCCTAAATAATAATTTCATCAAAATTCCTTTTACAAAAGTTGTTTATCTATCAACAACCTTTCATTTTCTACCATAAAACTTCGTAATTCATGCATACTCACCCATGAAAAAAACCCTTGTACTTTGATAACTTTACAAATTAATCCCCAAGATAGCTAGATTAAGCTATTACGATATCAGAAATATTAAAAATTACTAAAAACAAGACAAGAATACTCACCCAATTGAGTCAAGTAATCTTGCTAACTTCAAGCTCTCCAAACTAGGGTTTCCATGTCTTTTTATTTGGGAAAGATGATGAAAATGATGATATTTTCTTATCTAATTAAAATATCATCTTTTATTATTTCATTTTTTCAATTTAGTCCTTTTTTATTTAATTTTCCATTTATGAATCATGATACTTATCTACTAACTCATCTTATTGGTTTATTTGCCATATAAGGACCTCCAATTTTTAATTTTATAGCCATTTGATACCTATAGCTACTAGAACTCAACTTTTGCATTTTATGCAATTTGGTCCTTTCCATCTAATTAGACATGTAACCAATAAAATTTCTTTATGAAATTTTCATACAATATTTCAATCATAATTCAGACCATGAAATAATATTAAAATAATTTTTTTCAGACTCGGATTTGCGATCACAAAACCATTGTTCCGATTTCATTGAAAATATTTGAATATGGCTATTATAATGCAATTGATAATGCAATCAAAACTGAGAATGAGTTAATAAGTGAATATGGGTTCTGAATAGAGATATTAGATTTTTTTCTGAAAACTACTCGGGATATACAGTACCACTACTAAAGAAAGAAGTTATTTATAGGAAAATTAATTTATTTAGATATGGTATTTACAGAATGATTAACTGAAAATTTCTTCCGAATTAGTTCCTTGAGTGAACTGAATGATATGAAATTATTGATGATTATACTAGTCAATGGATTGGTGAATAAATTACAAAAATATTTGAATATAGCTATTATAATTGGGTATGTTATGATATATTTTTGGGATTTTATATAAGTCTCTTATATGTACTAATATTTTCAGAGGTATATACAACTGTTCATGTTTGGATGCTATAACCATTATATGGAAAGATTGGATAAATATGCTAACAGACAGAAATTTTCGCAAGTCTGATTGATTCATAAGTGATATTACTCTATCTCTATTTGGTTTTCCATGCCAATTTATGTGATAGAATACTTGATACTAAGATTCATATGATAATATCTTCTAATTTCTGTTGGTGGAAGCTCTGAAAGGTAATTGTGAAATATTGAATTAAAAATAAATTGTGAAATGAAATGATAGAGAATGGATATAAATGATAAACTAGGTAAATATGTGCAGAAAGAAACTATAGAATTATAAAAATAATGAAGTTCATGATAAAAAGAAAATAAGGAAATTTCGAGGACGAAAATCATTTTAAGGGGGAGAGAAATGTAATATCCCGAAAATTTTTACAGTAAGATATTATCCTTGATATAGTAAAATAAGAAAATAAAGTGACAAAAAGAGAAATTTTATTATGTCAACATTGGGAAGTATATTATGATATATTACATTATTAATTCAAGAAAGGACTAAATTTTAAAAGTGAAAAAAAAGTTTTGTTGCCAAAGAATAAATACTTAAAATTTGAGGGGTTAAAGTGTAAATATGAAAAAGTTGAAGAACCAATAGTGCAAATATTTTAGGGGTGAAATAATCTAGAAACTAAGGAAAATGGATGAAGTAAGACCAAATCGAATATGTGAAGAATTATGAGGGACTAAATCATAATTTTCCCAAATTAAGTGATGACTCAATGATGAAATTTTAAAAGATTATGGAGGGCAAAATGGTCAATTAGTAAGAGAGAGAATTCTAGAATGTAATGATTATGTTGATAATATTTTAAATTAATTAATTAGATAAATATTCTTTTATTAATATTTTAATAAGATATTTATGATTATTTTATTATTTTATTTAGTATATATATGTGTGTGTGGAAAACACACACACACACACACACACACACATCATCCATCTTTTCCATGCAACAAACGTTGGAAGAGAAGAAAAGAGAAAATTTTCTTTTTTTTACAATTTGGTCCTTTTACAAAAAATTCACCATTTTCACTTTGAAATCAAAAGAATTTCCATAGCCATCAAGAGAGAAAGATGACAAGGAGACTATGGGGAGCTAGAATATCAAGTTAGATTCAAGAAATAGAAGCTGGAGGAGAGAGAAAAATCAAGTTGAAGATTAAAATCAATAGGACAAGGTAAAAACATGAAGATTTCAATATATTTTTAAGATTGTTGTTATTGAAAAAGCATGGAAATGATGTTATAGTAGAGTTTTCTTATATATGGTATTATGTTCTTGATATGTTAGTGAAGAGAAAATAAGAGAAAGTAATGAGAAATAGTGTAGAGAAAGAAAATAAGGGTATTATAAACATGGTAAATAAACATTTTGCACTAAAACAGTTTTGGACAGCAGCAGTAGGCTAACTTTGAAAAATCACCATAAATTGTGAAAATTGAATTAGAAGATTAAAAAAATATGTAATTAAATATTATTGAGCCTAGTTTCTTATAAAAGAAATGGTGTAAGCAATGGAATTGTGAATTATGAGATATAATAAATTTAGTGAGACAAGGTCAAAATGATTTTGAGTTCCCCTGTTCTGACTTTGGAAAATCATAAAAAATTGGAGAAAAATAATTAGGGGCTTAAATTTATATGTTTAGAATCCTGAATGAGTTTATTTTCAAGAGAAACAAACTAGAACATCATTCGAATCCTGTACGAGGAGATAATTAATTTTTAGTGAAGAAGGGTAAGAACTGTCAGACAACAGAACATAGGTGAATTTAAAGAATAAACTGTACTTATTGGATAAACCAAAAATTCTGAAAATTTTATGATAAGAAGATATGTAAGTATAGTTTCAGGAAAAATTATCTGATTTTATCTATAGATCAAGATATAAATAATTTAGTGACTATGACTCAAATGGACAGTTTTGAATATACATATAAGTAAATAGTGAAATTATTGATAATGTTATTTATAACATGTTATATAAATTAAGGATGTGGAATGAAGAGGAGGAGGAAAATATATATGAATATTCAGCTAGTATGGTTAATTTGCATGTTTTAGGCTCAAGACTAAATTGAATAAAAATAAAACTTTAGGGGGTAATTTTGTAAAAATGTCAAAAATGACCAGATTGAAGGGAATGGATTGTTTTATTATCTAAATTAATGGATTGAATGAAATTATCAATTTAAGATCAGGTGAAAATTGGGAAAATGGTAAATTACCAAAATACCCCTAAATCTTGGTATTTTTGCAATTAGTCAGGTAGGTTCGTATAACTTGAATGAGCATGTAAATATGAAAATTTAAATATTGTATCATATTTTATATGATGTTTGACTTGAATATATGAAATGTATGGATGTTGAAATGAAAGAAATAATACATGTTCTGAAACTAATTGAAAGGGATAAAATCTGTTTGAATATTGGGTTTCGGATGAATATAGGTGATTTCCCAAATAAAAGAGCTCCTGCATGTGTTGCAGAAATAGATAACCCGGACGGTTAATCTGACAAAAGCCTTCTCGAGAGTATAAAGTGGATAGGATTTGTTCCTGATTCATTACGGTAATTTAAAGTGAATAGGATTTATTCCTGATTCACTACGGTAACTTAAGGCGGATATGATTTGACCTGAAAATGTAATCCTGATTCGCCACAGTTACATGAGATGTGACTCGAGAGAGTGCTTGATGATTAAACGTCCTAAGGGTTATTTCTAAATATGAATTGATGGAATATGGAAATGTATGCTTTGAGTGTACTGTTGAAAAATCCATCAGAACTCCAATGATTCAACGGATAGAATATTTGATATGATACGAGAATTATAATATGAAAAGGATGTTACATGAAACATGAAAATGAATACTAAATGATATAAATTAATTGAAATTATTCTGAAAATCTCGGTAATGCCTCGTATCCTATCCCGGTCTCGGGTACGGGTATGAGGTGTTACATTATTTATCTTAGTGACATCATTCTCAATGCCCATCGCATGGAAGTATTGTTCTATCCTCCCAGAGAAAATTGTCCACATACCTTGTGGACTTTGTCCTCTTGAATTCTTTCGTCTTAGGGATATCCATATTATGCTACTTAGGAATTGGAACCAGCATCCCATTACCGAGTGTAGCCTTGTAGATAGTGAACTCCCCCTTGTGCTCGACAATTTTTGACCCCATGACTTTAGTTTCCTCCTTTAAAGCCACAATCATAGCTTCAAGAGCATCATTTCTCTTAGTCAGCTTTTTAGTCTGATTATCTATGACGGTATTGTGGGCCTCTTTCATCGCATCTCGATGGGAACTGAGAGTCTCTGCTACATAGTCCCTCAGCTACTCCTTCATTGAGTCCAACTCATCAATGTGTCCCTCAACTACCTTGGGTGTTTCCTTCACACCATCCATGGATCCCTCGAGATTGGTCACCTGACCTTTCAAACTCGATAGCTTACCCCTCGATCTATTATTTTTCCTAATCTTCCCATGGGTCTCCATCGAGACATTTTGTTCGTTTACTCCTTTCATCATCTCAACCGGTGCCTTCGAACACTGGTTCAAATACCAACTATCACGAGGCTAGAACTTTAGTCTAGCAAATTGTGCGGTTTTAGGCGATTTCTTTGCTTCAAATCCACCTAAGTCAACCTAACTCTTAAAAATAAGAATTCACAAAGGAATTTCTCTAATACACCAAAATAAAGCGAAAACAACTCGAAAAGACAAAGAAGCTTGAATCGAACAAAAAAATCACAAGAAAACATATATGTTTTTAAGTACATGCTTTCAAAAGTATTTCTTACTTTGAATGGAGCATAATGGATGAAATAATTACAAATGAGGGAAATGCCTCTATTTATAGTTGAGCTCTCCCAGATTAAATTATATCAACAGTTGAGATTAGTGCAAAGATTTAAATTCTATATAATCTTATCCAATAGGATTTACATTAACTATAATTTACATTAACTATGATATAATAACTTTAATTTTATTGAAGTATTTCACTAGGCCTCAAAGCTTTCAAGTAAATAGGCATCTTTATGGGTTACAGGAATCGAACAAATTCAAGTGATTCAGATAAGTCTAATTTAATCAATTGATGTCATGAGACGTTCTTTATGCATTTGTGACTGAGTTTGATGAATGTCTTTGTGACATACTAATCATTACACTTTCCGATCATCAAGCACCTGAAAAGTGAAAACGTGGCAACAATTACTACAGCCTTCCTGGCCGCCTTGATATTCTCTCAAAATCCGGTAATTTCCGACATTCATGCTACCGTTCCCTCCGTCCTCCGTGTCAGGGAGGAGACAGCCGACAATCACCGCTCTATTTGATCAGGTCAAAACCCCGCCAACCTCTTTTAATCGTCTCCGTCACGGTACTGAAGTGAAACGTTTCGTTTTCTATTTCCAAATGCTGACTCGAATACCCCAGTTCACCTTAGTAACCCAAATGCTTGGCAGTTTACTAGTTATTTATTATTTTAGTATTTATGCATATCCATTTAGCAATTTTTCAAGGTGGGAATTTTTTTAAAATAGAATAATTTTGTTTTTCAAAAATATATGCAATTTAAAAAAAAAACACATAAACAATTTTATTCGTGGCGGTTGGGAAAATGTTATATGAAAACTCTCTGGTGTCCGACTTGTTCGCCGCCGTGGTTTGCTGCGGCGTTATATTCGCGTTTCTCTTACTCTGGCAAGTAACCGCCAAATGCGGCGTAGATCAGGTCAGTTATCCACTTCGCTTTTATCGCTATAGGTTGCATCTAAGTAGAGATTTTGGCCTTTGGATTCGAGTCGCCCAAACACAGTGTTATCGCCATCATTACTTGGCTTTTTTTTTTTTTCCTTTCCTTTTCTTTGATTATGTAGATAGCACGGTCAACGGGTCATAAACTTAGTTTGATATAAGAAATCATTGATTTTAAATTCTAATTTGTGGAGACAATTGTGATCAAATTCAGTTATCTTTGAATCTTTGGATTTAGGATTTGTTTGAATTATCCTTCTAATTAGTTACTTTTCTCATTTCCTACTAGATAGAAATGTGTTTTGACTCTGGATATTTTCATCATTTCAGGCAAGAAAGATTGATTTTTATTACGGTCTGATTATGGTCTAGTCCCCCTGTTATCATTTGATTTTAATTTAGTATAATTTGGTTCCTTTAATTTTATAATATTGACGTGAATTTAAAAAAAAAAAAAGGGTAGATATGTGAATTTATTATTCGTTGGGATTGATTGGAATTTTAGGTGTTCATTTGTAAAAGTTTCATAACTTGTTTGTTCTGTTGTTTCAGAAACTGAATAGGAAGCTTGTGCATATAAGTATAGGGCTAGTTTTCATGCTTTGCTGGCCATTATTCAGGTAATCTCCTCCTTACCAAAATGCAGGCTTTATATTGTTTGTCATGTATAGCAAAAAAAGAACACTGATAATTCGTATGATGGACAATCGAGAAACCTTATTCCTGGAGTACAATTTTTTCCTCGAACAGAAAAATTTGTACACTGCACTCTGAATTGTCCTTGAATTCTTAGTAAATACCGATAACTTAAAGTGAGAAAGAAAATATGGAAAGGATAATTAATCCTCTTGACACCGGAGTAGAAAGGTTACCGAGTGATTATAGTTAGAAGCTCCTTCATAGTGCTTCCTCCTTTGAAGAAACTCCTAAAGAGCTTGAGAAAATAATGGGAAATTGACTCATTTATGATGAAAAAATGAAGGTGAAATCTTGGTTTCTCTTCTATTGAAAATATTGTACATTGTTTTATTCGAAAATACTACACACACACACACACATATATTGTATACAACAGTATTCCCTGGCAGAATAGCTAATACTTTTATCATTACAGTGCAGGGTATCGCGGAGCAATTTTAGCAGCTATAACTCCTGGTGTCAATATTATACGAATGCTTCTTATCGGTTCTGGAATTTGGAAAGATGAAGCCACTGTGAAGTCAATGAGCAGATACGGAAACTACAGGTTAGATTGAATACGGAAACTTAATGTCTATGTTACAATACCATGAATGTTTTTACTTGCTAGCAGCCAAATTAGATCCATCAAATTGTTTATGTGACGTTTTTCTTGAAAGTTGTTTGTTATTTGATCAAGTGACATGAAAACAGTATTGGGTCTTTGTTCAATCGATTACTGTTTTATCTTTTTCTTTTTTACGAGTTTCTTCTACTTGTCATTAACGTTACTTCCTACATCAGGGAACTTCTCAAAGGACCACTCTATTATGCTATAACGGTTACTTTGGCTTGTGTGGTCTATTGGAGGACTTCACCTATTGGAATTGCTGCCTTATGCAACCTTTGTGCTGGAGATGGTAACCGCTGACTAATTCATTTGCTTTTCCCCTTTCTTCTATCCTTATCTATTTTGAATATTTGTGGTACTTTTTAATAAAAATGCTTGAGAATTGCATACTTTACGTTCTTTACCTTTACTGTTAATAACACTGAACATCCTTTAATTATGATCCAGATTCTAATTGAATCCTCAAAATATTAGTATCATATTAAGTAGGTCTTCCTTCTGTCAATCTGGCCATAAGTTTGGGTGTTAAAGTTTAGTTAAGATCTAACATAGAGCATATTTATAACTTGTGAATCAAATTTTAAACAAGTTTGTACCTATCACATTGATAGCTTGGACTTGATGGGCAAAACAAAGTAGCTCTCCAAAATTTTAATGATATTGTCCTTTTCCTTTACTTGTTAGATCTAAGTTGCTTATGCAGTAGGTACACATATGCTTAAAATTTGATCCACGTGTTTTAAATATATTTCATGTCGGATGCAAGCTGGCATTAGGCTGAAGGAAAGATTTGATTGATATGATACTAATACTTTGAGGACTCATGTAGAACATTTTGAAATTCAGAGACCAATTTTGGAATTTGGATAATAATTTGAAGACCTTACTTTATCCGTTTTAGGTTTGGCCGATGTTGTGGGAAGGCGATTAGGTAGAAAGAAACTTCCTTACAATAGGAACAAGTCCGTAGCTGGTAGTGTTGCAATGGCAACAGCTGGTTTTTTCTCCTCTGTTGGGTAAGTGTTGTCTTGATATTCTCGTCCCCTGTTTTTTCGGTTCCATGTTAAGCATCAACATGATGTAGCAGCATTAATGCCAAGCAACATTTGTAACAGGTACATGTATTACTTTTCTTACTTCGGTTATATTCAAGAGGGTTGGGGGATGATCTTGCGTTTCTTGGTTGTGTCTCTTGCCTCGGCCCTGGTAGAGTCTCTTCCGATTAGCACCGAGCTTGATGACAACCTCACCGTTTCATTAACCTCAATAGTTATCGGCAGTCTCATTTTCTGATTGAAGAATCAGTGTAAAACTTCTTGTTAGTTATATGGAAGCATTGTTTTTGAGCTGCCAATTTACTAATAAAAATTTGTTGCAACTTAGCACAACTTAAATATAAGGCATGAAATGATGATTCCATTGATGGCATTGAAGTTCAAGTCCAAATCTGGCGTTCGTTCTTTATGTGTTTCTAATGGCAATATTTGAGGCTTCCATGGTTAGCAGTAATGACTAATTCTTTTGTTGCGAGTGTTGATTAAAGAAAAAAATTATGTAAATATTTTGATTAAAACAGTTAACTATCTTAATTATTTGTGAAGTGTTGTTAATGAGAACAAAGTATTTGATAAATCATTCTGTTTTTATTTGTTTATTAAACAAATAAAATACTATTAAAATATGTTTCATGAATATGATTATGTTAGTTTAAAAGTCATTCAAAACTCTTTATTGTTTAATTATTATTAATAAATTTCTAATTGTTCTTAAATATGTTCAATAACACTTTCATAAATATATTAATTTAATTTAATGTTCACGAATGTATTTATTTAATTTAAGTAATCGAATTATACATATATAATTTTAATTATACAAAAGTAAACATAATCTAAAAAATAAAGCAAGGAAATTAGCATAAATGAAAGTGTTTGATTAACCTGGATTCATTTACTAAGGTTGATCCATAATATGTACATCAACTAATTATGGCTTTCTTATAAAACAAGAAAAGAGAAACTCACTTTCTACACAGGGTGTTTCTCATTGACTCGCCTTGAATAATCTTCTACTTCTTCTTCCTCGTCGTCTTCGGCTTTATCCTTGACGTCGGTCACGCTCTGGCTCCTTAAAGACACCAAAAGCCAGTTCCTTCGCTGTGGAATATTATCAGAGTCCGAAGCTTCCAAGTCCGAGCTTCTACTGCACCTAAAACGAGGGCAAAAAAGAATATATGCAAAGAAGAGAGCAAAAAGAACGACGATAATAAGTAACCAAATTTCGCCGTGCAAAGCGAAGTGCTTGTCGTGCGTTAACGCGAGCTCCGCCGCGGATAGAGCTAGTGGTTGTGAACCTAAAGGCTCCATGGATGGTGAAAATAGAAAGCTTCCTTAAGCCTATCCTTCATATGGGAGTTTTTAAATCTTTCTTCATCGTATGAAACGTATGAGTTTTTAAATCTAATACCACCTGAATATGGCCAAAAACAAAATAAATAGTGTCACGAGAGACGAGGTTTTTATGCAATTCTTTAAAAAAAATTTTGAACATTTAATCCAATATTATTGCATTTATTTAGCAACTACAATTAATTCATTTCAATAATTATATTTATGATTAATCATTATAAAGCACATTCGAATAGATAACAGGAGTCGATAATAGAGTAGAATGGGCGATCTAAAATACTGGTTTCATAGATTTTTTTTTTTTTTTGCATATATATGAAATATAAAAAAATATTTAGGAAATTAGCTAGGGCTTCAAAGTCGGCACCTTCGAATACCAACTTTGACTATTTTTTTCTTCTATTAAATTCGTAACCTAGGGCTTACGACTTTCATCAATTCTAAATTCTCTTATAAAAATATGGCATGACATCATCGATAATCTCTGAAAGTTCGTCAAAATTTCAATATAGTCCATCCAATTTTTTGGTTTAAAAGTAAATTGTAACTAAAAGGAAAGTCACTTACAGTGTGCCTGTTCGGAAATCTGAAATGGCTTTAAAAGCCAAGTCCTCTCTCGCCAATAAAACCAAAGGGACTATTGCCCCTATGTTATATCCCAATCTAAGTGCACCTTCTACTACGTTTTTCTCTTATTGCTTCAATTCTACTGCCAGTGTTTCCTCCTCTTGCACAATTTCTTCAACCCTTGTTCCTTCTCTTCCCATCAATGGCCTCGAGAGACAACCATGATGGAAGGAAGTTGATCAAGGAGACTCCTCCAAAATGTTGTCTTATGGAGAAGGCCCTAGGCAGCCAATAGAGATTGGCCCCCGAACCTTCAACGCAAGCCTTCTTCTTTTCGACTCCGAGTCGGTGAATGACCCCCAAGCATTTTCGAATCCATTAGTCCATGTCGTGACCTCCATGTAGATGTCTCCCCCCTTGTCGAGTTCGATCCAGGTTTTCACATTTTTTACTTAAAAGGGGTCGGGTCATCTCGGATGGTGTTCAACCACCTTTCCCAACGATGGACAATAATCTCAACGTTGATTTTACCAAAGCACGTGCCGCCATTGCCAGTGTCCCCCTACTCATTATCGTAGGGTCCCATGGTGAAGGATCCGAACCCCACCGACAAACTGTTTTGGATCAAAGAAATCTCAATCTCATTTTTTATGGAACAAATTAATGGAACTCCACTTGATGAGCGAGTTACACACTGCTCAGATCCTGAAAGTGGAGATGATCATCAAGAAATTCAAACTGAGAGTGAACTCATGGTTGATTCAGGGTCAAGAGTACCTAATGTACAAAATGGAAATGATTCCTTTACCACGTTTAGAATCGGGCAAAGACCCTCTGAAGTTCGAGAAGTTCCCAAGAATCCAACCCTACCAAAAACCCATGACGCTACTTGTATGGAACTGTAGGGGTACGCATCACTCGAACTTTGTGAAAACTATGCGAGAAGTGGTTCATCAGGATAACTTTCAAGGATAATTATTACTAAAACTAAAGTTTGGGCTTCTGATATGCCCATAATTGTCAATAGCCTTACTTTTGATGGTTAGATCAACACCACTATCATGGGACGTTGAAGCAGTATCTGGTTTGTAACACCCTTTCCCCGACCCGATTGCCGAGTTCGTGCTACAAGATGCCACATCCGTTTCCAGAGCAACTACTGTTAAATATAACGTAAATAAACGAACCAAACATTCAAACATGTCATAAACTTATTCTCATTATGATATATAATTAAATTTGAGCCTTAATTGAGCTTACGAAAGCTCTTTTATTGACCTGAGCATGAAATATGACCAAATTGAAAGTTTTAAAAATTTGAGGCCGACGTCATGACGTCGCCTAACAGTATGTCATGTCGTAACCTTAGGCAACTCGGTGTCACGACGTGACTCACTTTCGGCTGGCGTTGCAACGAAGAAGATTGCTTAATGGGACATGGACTCTGTTTTTGGTATAAATTAGGCCATTTGGTACTTATTTCATGTCAACCTTTCAAATTCCAAGCTTGGTGCATAATTGCACAACCTTACCCACATAAAATCATCCCAAACACATACCAAAACACTGCATTTAACCATTTCAAATCAACCAACCCAATATACCTCAATTTGGCATCAAACATATCAATTCAACTTATTCAAGCACAACCTATTCAATCATGCATTTTGCCATTCTTTGCCATTATGTTCACTATACCTTTTCATACTCAAACATACCATTTTAATGTCATTCACAATGTTACAACATGTTATTAAAACATAACATACCGACAAAGCTTTATCGTTACCAAAATCAAGCATTTGAAAAGGTTCAACTATACCAACTTCTAATTTAACAAAATTGTAACACCTATATACATGCCATAAACTAGACTGTAAAATGAATAAAAAACTACCGAATCAATAACGGGATAGTGTGAGCTTTTCGACAATCCAATAGACACGTTCTGCAAGCAGCAATCTACAAGGAAAAGAGAGTTAAAGGAGTAAGTATATTGAATTCTTAGCAAGTCTATATGAAAACCACTTAACTTACCTTAGTATTATAACAATTTTAAGGACTAATCAACAATTTTGCCTTTTCTACGATTATCTTCGATTTGGTTCAATTCTTGATCTAAACAATAATTTAGTTCAGTTTATCAATTAAAAGCACTTTATAACATCCTATAATATGCATGAGCCAATTCAATTTCATTTTTTGAACGTCCCTAAAGTTTTGCATTTTATTCAATTTAGTCCCTAAAATCAAAATTGCCATAACTTTCAATTTGAGATTTGATTTTGAAACTGATCTCAATTACATCATTTTAAGACTCTCTACTATCCATAATTATAGAAATTTTACATCAATTTTGAAATTTATACACTTTAGTCCCTATTTTAAAAAACTAGCAATTAAACTTTACAAACTAGTCGTTTTTCACTTATAAGCTTAAAATCTAACAATTTAGTACCAATTTCTTCAAGCATTAATCAATTTCAACTTTTAGAAACTTTAACGGTTTTGGAAATTGGTACATGGGCTAGCTAAATCAAGCTCCTACGACCTCAAAAACATAAAAAATACAAGAAAATTACTTGATTGAAATACCTAATTAAGGGTCGAAAGATTAGAACTGTAGAAGGTTTTTCCCTTTTTTATTTTTCTTGAAGTTTTGGTGATGGAAAAGAGAAAAATAAAGATTCCATCCACTTTCAACCTTTTATACCATAATTAAAACTAATTAACCTTGTTTAATTACTTTAATCTTAATTAACCTATATTAATCTTAATTAACCAAATTTGGTGGAAGATAACATCATCCTCCACTAATTGTTATAGCAAAAAGGTTCAATTACCATTTTAAACCCTTTGCAATTTAAAATTTTATAGCGATAAACTTTTACAACTTTTATAATTTAGTCTTTATACCTTAATTAACTATCAATTTGAAAAAAAAATAAGGGACAAAACTTTGATAAACTTTAATACTAAACTTGTAAATATTAACTCGAACATTGGAAATAAGGTTCCGAAACTATTATTTTCAACACCACTAAAAAATGGGTTGTTACATAGTTGCTTTGGCTTTCCTTTGTTATTATGATCAATCACCTCTGCCATATGAAATAAGAGATTCATGTCTTCATGGTGGTACATAATAATAATTTTCAATGCTTTTATTTACAATCTACCCTAGCCTTAGATTTAATGAATATAGATTACTTTGGCATAACTTGAAAGTCGTTGATAGTCACAATTTACCTTGGATTGCTACTAGGGACTTCAATGAGATCATTTCTAGTATCGAGAAACTCATTGTGCATCTTCAATCCCATTCCTATATGAGAGAGTTCCATGATTGTGTAAACCACTATGACCTTATTGATCTTGGTTTTAAAGGACCAAGAATTACCTAGTCCAACCTTAGGAGTCTCTTTGGTTTTATCCAAGAAAGAATTGACTATACGTTCGCTAATCTTATTTTACATCTTCTATATCCCAACACTACAATCATATATCTCTCTTGTTCTCGTTTAGATCATTGTCCAATTCTTATCGATCTGGATAATCACCGTTGGCGGCCTAGAAATAACCTCTTCCAACTTTAATTAATATGGTTGAAGCACCTTAATTTTAAACGTATTCTTGAGATTTTTGGGTGAATTTTGATTGCCCTCTTCTAGATATGATTGAGCCCTTTACAACTTATCTTATGCGTTGGAACCACTCTACTTTTGGAAATGTTTTCTGTAAAAAGAAACATCTCTTAGCCCGTATATCGAGTTCCGAAAAAGCCCTTGCGGAGGCTCTCTCAGATTTCTAACTAACCTTCTTGCTTGTCTCCAAATAGAGTTTAATGGTGTGCTTAAAGAGGAAGAAATTCTATGGGTCTTAAAATCTTGGGTAAACTAGACTGTTGATGGGGAACGTAATACTCGCTTCTTTCACCTATCTATTATGCTCAGATAGAGTTTTAATAGAATAGTTGGCTTAAATGACTCAACAAGGCGATGGATAACAAACAAACTCGAACTTGAGTCTCTTGTTCTAAATTACTTCGCCAATCTTTTCATTACCTCGGATGTTATTTCTACTTTCTAATATGATGATTTTGGATTGTGATGGCCTCAACTTTCAAAGATTGATAAATAGTGTCTTTGCACGGAGGTTACCCAACTAGAAATGCCAAAGCGGTTTGGTTCTTTAAACCTTCGAAATCCTTTGGCCCAAATGGCTTACATCCCTTTTTCTTTCAACGATGTTGGCCTCAAGTAAAGAATAAAGTTATCACAATGTGTTGGATGTTTTTTGTAATTTTCAAGTCCCTAATACTCTAAATGTCACTTTTTTCTCTCTTATCCCTATGACGAGAGAGGCAAATTTTATCACACAATTTAGACAAATTGGATTATGTAATATGTCCTATAAGATCATCACCAAAATCTTGGTAATGCGACTCTGTCTATCCTTAAAAAATTGATCTCTCCTTTCCAAGGGAGCTTTCTTCTAGGCTGCCAAACTTCAAATAATGTGATTATTGTTCAAAAACTTCTACATTCTCTTAATCATATGAAATGTCATGAAGGTTCGATGATCATCAAATTAGACCTAGAGAAGGACTATGAAAAAATTGAATGAAGTTTCATCCAAAAAGTCCTTACTTTCTTCGGGTTCCTTAAGACTTGGATTCGTCTAATAATGAGTTGTCTCGACCACCTCCATGTTGGTTCTTCTGAATGTGTCTAGACTCAATCATTTCAAACCATTGAAAGGTATACGTTAAGGTGACCCCTTTCCCCTTACATTTTCATTTTGTGCATGGAATTCCTTAGTCTGATAATCTTAAGAGCGATCAATTGGCAAGATTGGACCACTATCCGAGTATCTAAGAGTGGCCCTACTTTCTCCCATCTCATCTTTGGGAATGGCATTATCTTATTCGTCAAAACAGACGAGAAATTAGTTTCTTCCATTAATCATATCCTGTAGCTCTATATGTAAGAATTAGGTCAAACCATCAAATTTTCTAAATCTCGTGTGATCTTTTCTCCTAAATGCCTAGATAGTACAAAGTTTTCTATATCAAATGAACTTTATAAGTTTGTTCTCAAGCAATTTACGAGTCTTTTGAATATTTTTTTATTGATTTTTAGTTTTTAGTGTTAATGATAGTTTTTCTTATGTTTTTATCCTTTTGAGATTTATGCCATTAGGATTCTAATGGTTGATTTGAATTTGTGTAGAGAGATGAATATGGCCAAACCTTGAGGAAAACATCAACTATTGTGGGTGTCGCAACACTGATGCATTTGTATCGTAACATTAACCCTTCTTCGCCTCAGAGGGAGCAAAACTTCAATAAAAAACCAACCTGGAGCAGTCTACCAAGGATGTCGAGACACTAAGTGTGCGGTTGCAACATTGAGCCTCGATGTCTCGACAACAAGCCTTCAAGGTTGCAACTCTAACCCGATAGTTAAAGCGGATGAGCCCAATGCCACTATTGTAGATGTCGCGACATCAAGAACCCCTAAGCCAAGATTGTGACTATTACCAAAGATATCGCGACACAAAAGCTTAGGTGTTGCGAAAATGAAGTCGAATAGGGTGAAAAATATTACAGGGGCAATTTTTTGTCCAACATCAACTAAAGTCAAATCCTTATCGCAAAGGACATTTTTGTCAAATGTTAGAGTTATAGAATTTGTTGTATTTAAAGTTACCTGATGCTAAACAAAAAAGGAGGCTCTTTTATCATCTTTTTGTCTTCTCTTTTATTCTTTTTACCATTTTTAGCTTTCTAAGTTTTCCTTTCTTAGTTTAGTTAGTTAGTGGTTGTTAGTTTCTTAATTTTTAATGTAGCTTTAGCTTTCTTATACTTAGATACCACACTTTCTTTTGTTATTTTGAGTTCTCTTCAAAGTATTCAATAGATTTTATTATTTTTGGCTTTCAAAAATGTAAAATATCATCTTTGGTTGTGGTTTCATCACCTTTCATGATGCTATCATCTTCAACAAGGACCCCCTCAAGAGTTACAAAAACTTCTAAACCTTGTCTTTTTTATGTTCTTTTTTATGAGTAATCTAAGCATGAGATTGACTAATATTTGTATGTTGATGATGAATAGACACTAAATCTTATGGTGGTTGGTTGATTGAAATATTGTATGGTTAGTTTTTGGGTCAATGACTAAATCATAAAAATTAGATTAAATTGAATAGACTTCAAAACGAATTGACGCCTCTAGGTGAACATTTAGATAGGCGAGACCAATAGGAGAACCTGTTACGAACCAATTTGATTTTCTCGATTAAGTTTAGTGAGGTCGATAGATAAGCCACACTAAATCGTCTAATTGGGTAAGATGTTGATCGAAAGGTAAAATTGGACCAATTAGAAGTTTGAGCAATTTAGATCCCCAATCTAAGAATTAACTAGCAACATGGATATCAATCGACCACTTTGTCTCATTGAATTGATATTTGTGAACTTTTGACTGTTATTCAATTTAGTCCCCATATGTGTAGTTTAGTGTAATTAACTTTGAATGATGACTTGTCGTAATATAGTACTTAGTGATTAGCTAGTTAGATTTCTTAATTGCATGCGTTATCATTTTCATTCACCTTATCGCTCGATCTCTCTTGGGTTCGATCCTTAGAATGCTCTGAGTGTTCCATTTAACACATAAAAATTTTACAATTGACCTATCACCCTTGCAATCAAGCCGCTTTAATTCCTAATATTTTGTGTTGATTCTATGTTCGATATTCATACGTTGTGGCGCGGCCATTGGGTTTGACATCACCAAATCCTTTGGTTTATTGTTTTTTGTTTCGCCTTGTGGGAAATTTTGATTTATTGAAATACATTAACTTTTAGTCAGAGCAAATCTATTGAGGGCTTTGTTCGGAGGACACTTAGAAATGCTTTTGAATTCACGGGCCCATTCACCCCCTTCAAAAATAGAGGGGTTTCTAATCTTATACCAGTCTCCTAGAAGCCTTTTTGTCTTGGATTGCTAAAACTCAACACAAATGACTCTTCTTTGGGCAACTCGAGTAAAGTGAGCATCGGCTTTCTAATTTGAGACCATCTTGGAAATTGAGTGGTCGGACCCTACTGCCATATTTTGAGAGCTACTAGGGTAGAAGCTAAACTTTGAGCGTTGCGTGATGGTCTTTCACTTGCACATGATCACAACATTTCGCACATTAAAGTTGAAGTAGATGCTACAAATGTGCTTTATTTTATGCAGAACACCACTAACTGTAACCTTTGTTATGTCCTTTGATGAATGCAGAATGTTCCTCCGTTCAATGAGCTCTAGTTGATAGAGGCATATCTTTCGGGAAGGGAACAAGTGTGCAAATGCTTTAGCCCGCATGGGTGGTAATTTTCAATTGTCTTTGCCTTTAGATGCACTTTTTGTTTCTAATTTACTTTGTGTTTGTCCTAATCCTCTTGACTGTTTAAGTCATCTTCTTCAAGAGGATGCTTAGGGGTGGTTATGTATCAAAACTTATGCTAATATTTTATGAATAAAACACGTTCATTTTCCAACCAAAAATAAAACTTTCATATTAAAATTGTACTTCTTTAATAAGCAAACTTAAATTTTGCATATTTTAAAAAATAATTGTATTTCAATACTTAAATTTTAATTTTAATGTAAAATATAGTTTAGTATTTTTAATTAAAAAATAACATACTATTTTTAAATATAATTTGATAAATTATAACAAATTTGATAAATTTTAAGATGCTGTATAGACAATTTTAAGATGAAACTAATAATTTAAATACTAACTTCTAATGTCACGCATGTCTTTATTATATATATATATATATATATATATATATATATATATATATATATATATATATATTAAATTTATTAAATAATATGTTTTTATAATTTCAAATATGTATTTTTGCTAATCTAAGGAGGGTTAGTTTCATTTATACTAAAAGTCAATTATTTTTTTTAAAAATAATTGAAAGAATACAATAACTTCTAAAAAATAAAAAATTGAAATTAATATATAAAACTATTAAAATAATATACAAATTATAAACTATATAAGAAAGTAAATACAAAATATATTTACATTAAATTAATGAATACATTTAATAATAACAATTAGGAAATAAATTTTGAATTTCTTTTCAAAACAAATACGCAAAACCGAGAGAAAAGATTAAAAATCAAGCCTTACTAGTTAAACTTGGTTGGCGGTTAATCAAGAAGAAAGATGCAATTTGGGCCAAAATCTTTACTTCTAAGTACCTACTTGACCCCCATAACCCACATTTACTACAAAATGTATCCCCAATTTAGTCGTTAATGAGGAAGATTAGTCAATTTATCGAGTCTGGAATATGATAGGTTATTAGAGATGGCGATTTTGCTAACTCTTAGAGTGATAATTAGACAGGGAGAGGTCCAATATGTCAATTAGTTCAAAGCCCCCTATCATCCCTAGAGGAGTCTTGGTCTGTTGCACAAATTCTTAATAGTTGGACTAATAGTGAGTCTCAGTTGCTTTCTTTTCTATGTCCACAAGATGTATTTGATCCCCTTTTAAGTATTCCCATCTCGTCTCATAACTCGGTCATGAATTTTATCTGCTGGGGCCCATCGAAATTTGGAGTCTTTACTTTGGCCAACACTTACTCCATCATTTCCTAAAGTGACCCTTTTCATGTCACCCATTTTGGTTCTAATTTGAGTATTTAAGTTTCTTTGTGAAAAGTTGGTCTCCCACCGAAGTTTAAATTCTTTCTTTGGAAATGTGGGTTCCAGGCAATCGGAAAATAAAGAAATAGTTAATATATTCAAGATAATTACGTCGTCTCCCACCGAAGTTTAAATTCTTTCTTTGGAAATGTGGTTGGAAAGCGCTTCCCACTAGGACCTTAATAGCTCGTCGGGGCTTAAACTTACTTTGTTGATCTTTGTCCCTTCTGTTCAAATGATCAAGAATCCATTGTTCATTTGCTTCGGGATTGCCACCTTATCCAACATTTGTGGAATGATGTCTATTCTTATCGCCGGTTCAGACCTCCCAGTTTGGTAGCTGGGAAGATTGGATTCAAAGTAATGTCACTTCGAAAAATTGAATTTAACATCCTTCAATTCGTTGGCACATCTTTTTTACTTTCACCTTGTGGGAAATTTGATTGTGTCGTAATGCTTTAGTTTTCTCGAACGTTAGATCTTTAAGAGATTCCTACAACGTATGCTGCTTAGTGCTAGAGAATTTACTACTTTTGCGCCTGCTGTGAAAAGGTTTAACCTTCCGAACATCATACCAATCACGTGGAACTCTGCAGGGTTGGGCTAAACTGAATTTGGATGGTTCATCTATAGGTAACTCGGGCAAGGTGGGTGCAGGTGCTATTATCTGCGACCATGAGGGTGGCTAGTTAATTAGCTCTTTCTGCCACATCCCTGGGGCAACTAGTGTTGAGGTTGAACTTTGGGCTTTGAGTGATGGTCTAGTATTAGCTCGACAACTTAACATAGATAATCTTGAGATTGAAGTTGATGGTACATCGTTAATTCATTTTATGGAAACCTCATCTAACTTTATTTTAAATTTATCTCATTTGATTGATGAGTGCAGGACGCTCCTCTATTCTATGAGTTCTAACTCTATGCTACACGTCTTTCGTGAAGGGAATAAATGTGCGGATGCTCTAGCTCGTCTGGGGAGCAATTTCCAACTTTGCTCCTCCAAGATGTGTTTTCTTTTAATGATTTATTTTGTGTGTGTTAGTCCTAGTTGTTTATTTTGTTTGTTGATGGATGATGCCCATGGGCAGGTTATGTATCGAACTATATTTTAATTGTTGAATAATATTTGTTCCTTAAAAAAATCACACTATGTAAATTTTTTGTGGGTTTTTCCTTATCATGTGATACTCTATAAGATAGAATCGTAGACAAAATTATATGTAGGTCTTTTCGTAAATATTCTAAAGCAATGTGAGGAGGATTTTTCCTCAATAACTCGAAATTGGTCATCTTCAAATTAAAATTGAACTTGGATCAAAACTAATTTCTTTTTCTAAAATAAAAAATCCAACCGCATTATTTTGGATCAGGTCAAAATCCATCAGTTACAAGGTTTTTTTGTGTTTTGCCATCTGCATTGATAATTGGGAATATATCCAAATAGAGATCACACATGATGAGACTTAAACCCAAACATGCTGGAACTCGAACTTGATAATTCAAATTTCTCAAGTCCTTTTTGTTGACATTTAGCCAAATTATATGTGTTCATAGGTCAGACAAGCTGATTGACTTTGGGCCAAGCTTAGGTTTATATTTTCAAACATGACTTGGCCTGTTTTATTGTTTATAAATAATAAAAATAATTTCTCATTTCTCATTTCATATTTATATATTTTATAATTTAATTTAATTTAAAATATTTTTTATTTTTAAATTGTGAAATTGACCATTGTGTGGGCTTGGATCAATCGGGCTCAAGTTTGGGCTTAATTTTTTTATTAAAATTTATCTCAGTCCAACTTAACTCGAACATGAACACCTTTAAATCAAATGTACTCGTAGCATATTTTTATCACTAGAAAATGAAAAAAAAAAAAGAAAGAAAGAAAGAAGAAAAGTTTAATTAAATGTGAAAGAAATGTTTAATTATTACTAATACTGGAATTTGAAAATTTAAAATTCTTTTCATCCAATTTTGTGAAAGAAATTGAACATCCAACTTCAATTTTAATAAATTTGTTAGAAATGTTTAATTATTAACAACACTGAAAATGTTTAATTATTAATAACACCAAGAACAATAAAGGTTGATTTGTGTAAGTTGAAATCATTTACTAAGGTTAATTATGACTTTTGATATAAAATAAGAAAATAGAAACTCACTTTCTACAAAGGGTATTTCTCATTGATTTGTCTCGAATAATCTTCTTCTTCCTCCTCTTCCTCTTCCTCTTCCACTATATTCTCGATGCCGGTCACATTCCGGCTCCGACTCTTGGAAGGCACCAAAAGACAGTTCCTCCACCGCGGAATATTGTCGGAGTCCAAAGCTTCCGACTCCGAGCTTCTACTGCACCTAGTGCGAGGGCAAAAAAGAATGTACGTAAAAAAGATAGCAAAAAGAAGGACGATGATAAGTAACCAAATTTCGCCGTGCAAAGCGAAGTGCTTGTCGTGCGTTAAGGCAAGCTCCGCCGGAGCCTGTGGTTGCGAACTTGAAGGGTCCATTGATGGTGATGATCAAAAGCTTGCAGGTGCTATATCCTTCATAAGGGAGTTTTTATATATTTTCTTCCTCGTATGAAACATATGACTTTAGTTGCAACAATTTTCATTTCTCCTCATTGCTTTGGGTTTCCTTAGCCTCATTTACATCAATAATTTTGAGCTCAAATTATTAGAATTTTCCAAATTGGAAATTGCCTTAAATAAATTAAAAAGAAAAGAATATTCATGCAAATTTAATACCGTCCTGAGTTTGGCCAAAAATAGAAAAAGAAAATAGTGAAATGAGAGAACAGGTATTTATGCAATATTTTAAAATTTTCAACATTTAATCTAATGATTAATGCATTATTTTATCAAGTGCAATTCACAATCAAGATTGATAACTAGAGATGAGAGTGGGATTTTTTTACGTGCCCCATATGGGCTTTTTTCTTAGTAAGGAAGGAAATTTGATGAAATAAACAAATGTGAACAAAAATAACTTGTGTTGTTGAAGAAAGAATAAGCATTAGACATATTTGGTCACTTAGAATTAAGGGGTCACTGTCAATTTATAACTAGACATAGAGGTAGATGATTTTTTTAAACATAGAGTTATAGGTAGATGATGAATGATGGCTTTATCTCAATTTATTGACTTAAATTTTTTTTTTTTATTAATTTGGCATTTGAGTTTAGTTTTAATTTTCAATTTAGTATTTAGACCAAACGATATTATGTGACCAAATGAATTTTTAACACATGTTCTCTAATAAAAAGAAT
The DNA here is from genome assembly GCA_025698475.1 of Gossypium anomalum. Taxonomy (NCBI): domain Eukaryota; kingdom Viridiplantae; phylum Streptophyta; class Magnoliopsida; order Malvales; family Malvaceae; genus Gossypium; species Gossypium anomalum. The sequence goes on along the minus strand of CM046957.1, from coordinate 68,475,061 downwards.
ATGTACTTAATTGAGGAAAAAAAAAACTAGTACCAATTTGAAGAAACTAAGGTACCAACGTGAAGATTGATACCAAACTTAGTTACTAAATTGAAAAGAAAAAAATATATTGGTATTAAATTGGAGATTGAAATCAAACTTAACTATCAAATAGTATATTACCCATTTTAATAACTAATATAATATTTATTTTAAAATATTTATATATCCGTGTTGATTTTAATTAGATACATCATCAATGGGTCAAGTTGATTTTGAATCGATTTAGTTTGAGTTTTAAATTTTTTGAATCATTTCTGGTTCGTATCGTTTCATGTTTAAATTATTTTGAGTTTGATCCTTTTTATGTTTCGGTCATTTGAGGTTTTTTTCCAAACTTTTTAAATTCAGTCATCTCGTGTTTAAATCATTTTGTGTTTAACTTTTGTGATAAAATCAAATTGCTTCGAATTTGTATTAATTGAACAATTTTTTGTATTTAAATCAAAATGGACAGATCTAGATTATACATGATGAAGGGAGGTGTCAAATTAGTAGGGCCGAGGCCTATGTGCCAAATTGGCCCAACCCGTGGCCCCATTTTATATATACATAAATCCCTCCATATAAAAACACACATTTATTTAAAACAAATCAATTATACTTTAATTAATTACTAATAAAATATTTTAATATTAATTTTTACTCAAAATTTAAATACAAAATAATGAGAAAATTCCTTTTAATTTCCACTTTAATTACTATAATAGTATATTTTAATTAAAGTATACTATAATTTTTTTAAAAAAAATACTTAAAAATATGAAAACCTTTTAGCATATTTTTTTAATATTATCAATTCAAGAGGAAAGAAAGTCATTAATCTCCCAATCTATCTATATACAAGACAAGTCAACGAGATTTTAACATTGTTAACAAAAGTTAAGATTTTTGATTCCTGAATATTTAAGTAAATTCTATCTAGTTATATTTTGATCTTTCGTTCATTTATATTTTGCATTAATTTGGTTCTATTTATAATTGCTTGAACATATATCTAAATGATAATGTGTTTGTATATATAAACTGAAAAATAAGATAAATTATAAAAATAGTTACTGAACTTTGATTAAAATTCTTTTTTTGCCACTAAACTATAAAAAAATTACATTCTGGTCAATAACGTTGTCCCCTTTGTTAATAATTGTTACAATCTTAACCGAAAAATGATGTAGCGCGTTAACTCAATGATTAATATCTAATTTGAACTATAATGATAATTCTAAACAACTTATAAAATAATTCTAAAAATATATAATAAAAGAACTTTAAAATTCTGAACACTATTTATTTATTTTGATATTATAAAAAAATATTTTTAAAAATTATAATTATGTAAATTTTTTAAAAAAAATCATAAAAATTCTTAAAAAAAAATTAAATATTCTCTTCCCTCTCAAGCCGCCGCTAACTTCGCCATCCTGAGCCGCTGTCAACGGTCTCCATTCAGATAATCAGCACCGCCGAAACAATTCTAATCCGAAAATCTTACCTTTTTTTGCTCACCCAGAAAAAGAAACCCCCACCGTCAATATGGCAAAAATGGATATAATGAAAAGAAAAGGTGAATGAAATGACTTAACCCCAAGATTAGAGAAGCACAATCAAGGAAAGGATTAAAAAATAATGTTAAAAATTACCTTATTTTTATCATTTTTCTTAGCGGTAACACTACCTGCATTCACCTTGTTTATGGCAACATATGTGTATCCAAATTGTCCATGTCCCAACAATTTCCCAATCGTGTAAGGTTTATCAAAATCCTTATGCTACCTCTGAAATCCGTACGCTTGCCCCACGGGATGATCCCACTTTGCTTCCTTGTACTTGATTTTTGCTTGTTTCTCAGAGGCTAAGAACACCTCACCTGTTTTTCCGCATTGGTCGCTGTTGTTGCGGCAGAGGGTTGTTGTTCTTTGCGGTGCTGGGCGGTGGTATTGCTGTGGGTTTTTTACCTCAATATTATAAAAAAAAAATTATACACCAAAATAGGTTGTCAGCCAGATTAATTACGAAAATAGTATTTTTTTTAGGTCGTGCCTACCTGACAGGCACAACAGATTTTTTTTAATATTAAATTTTTTTTCGTTTAAAAAATTATTATTATATATATTTTTTCGGGTTAGTATACAACCCGTGTATATGGAAGCATACATACATGTTGTGCCTACCTGACAGCTCAACTAGTTGAGCCTATCTGGCAGGCATGACTAGTTGTGCCTTCTTGGTAGGCACAACTGGTGGAGCCCACATGCTTAATTTTTTCTCTATATATTCTCCTGAAAATCAGATGAAGAACATACAGAAAATTTAGAGAGCAAAATAGAAGTAAGAAGAGAGTGAGAAGAAGGAAAGAAAAGAAAGCAAGAAGAAGGATAAGATATTTTAATTTATTTATTTTTACATAGAATGTAGAATTTTGTTAGAAATTTTATTATTTAAAAGTTTGTTAGATTAATAATTTTGTTAGCTTCTGAATGAAAAATTTTGCATTAAAAATTTTATGGAACTTTTTTGCTATTTGAAACTATTTTGAGAATTTTAAATTTTTTTAACAGATCTAGTATTGAATATGGAGAATTAGTTTTTTGTATGCATTTATTTTGATGGAGAAATTTTGACAATAAACGTAGGATGTATATTTGAATGTCGCAAACAAGTAGCAATGAGATTCAATAGAAATATCTCTTTTGATGATATGAAGGAAAAAATTAGTGAAAAATTTTATAAACGTTGTGGGAGAAGGATCTCGAAACTTTTCTACAAGTTTCCAGTTTCGACGGATCCCATAAAATTCACCGAAATGGATTGTAGACGATGAAGACGTGGAGACAATGGTCGCTCTTTATTGTGGGACTTGGAGCAACCAAAATGCACCAATTCAGTTATTTGCTAAGTTAGCTGGTGTGGAGGAAACTAAAGGTGCCACTCCATTAGGTGAAGAAGATGGAGCTCAAGAACCGTGTATGGTGGTTCCGGTATCATACGTTGGTAGTCAATCAACTATACATGGGATCGACATTGATCTTAATGCCGCACTCCGACCGCTGCTGTGGTTGGTGATAATGTATACCATAGTAGTGATCCTTCCGATCATGAAGTCGATAGTGAAAGTGATCCCGGCGGATGAGGTCCTGATGATATTGACGATGAAGGCGTGAATGAGGAAGTAAATGTTAATGCGTCTTGATGGGAACCGATTCGTCGTATTGTGATACATAATAATCTCGGGGCACACATGTCTCGGATAGACCCGATGCGCGCGCATGTAGCCGAGTTCCCGTGAGTACCACAAATACAATCGCTTCTCATCTGATGGTCAGTATATTCCGATCCCGAGGAGTTGTTCGTGGGCGAGATTCGAAAATAAGGAAGAATGCGTATTTGCCATTAAACGGTATAGCATGAATATATCAGTAGACTATAAAGTCGTCGTGTCTAAACCGACATTATATATTGGAGAGTGTTGGAAGTCAGCGGAAGGCTGCAATTGGTGGATACGAGCTGTATTTATCCAAAAGTCGCAGATGTGGGAGATACGAAAATTTGTTGGGCCTCATACATGCACTTTATCACGTATGACAGAAGATCATCGAAAACTTGATTCCAAAACTATCTGTACGTGCATCATGCCAATGGTTGAAGACATGCCGACCATTAAGGTTTCGGTATTGATTACCAAATACGTGCATTTCTCAGACGAGTGTCATACCGAAAGGCATGGATAGCTAAACAGATGGCAATGGAGCAATTGTACGGAGATTTCGATGCATCATATAATGAGTTGCAGGGATGGATTGCCGCTATGAGGGAGTACGTACCAAGGACTGCCATTGAGTTGCAGACACGACCTTATTACGACCCGGATGAGCAACTACAACCAAGAAAAAAATTTTCCAACGGATGTTCTGGACGTTTGATCCATGTATACGTGCATTTCCCCACTGCAAGCCGTTTGTACAAGTAGATGGGACATGGCTATACGGTAAATATACACAGATCTTACTTCTTGCAATTGCTCAGGACGAGAACAATAACGTGCAAAGTGTAGTTCCGGCTCTGGCTCCTGCTGTGGCTCCGGCTCTGGTGCATACTGCGGATTTGAAAGATGTTGCCCAATTCGTGTCGTATGCGGGGGGACTACTATCGACCGCCCACCAAACAAAAATGGTTTCCCTATCTCACAAGCACATCAGTAGAGTACCGTAACGAGGGTCAAGATCCAAGCCACGATCCATCTGAGGTACCCTCTCAAACCGGTTGTTCCACATCGTAACATATTCATCATGCTCATCTCCCCAATCAAGCCCATGCCTCCCCCTCCTGGTCATCCCATGGATATCCCCCAATCGTACTGGTGGACTCGGGATATATTGAATGCAACCGAATTGGCGAAGTACTCGATCGCCATGATACGACTCTACTATCTGAAAATTAATAACGGGTGCGCTAATGCACCATAAATTTGAGTGGACGAGGGCAGACGAGGGAATAACCGCTATAATTTCTAGAACATAATACAGCATCCAAATGAACTGCACAGTTAATCACATTTTTTATATTAACGTAGGTCGAGCGAAATAAAATAATAAAATAAAATTGATATTGGAAAAACTTACCTTCTCTCCAGAATGATTCTCGATCATCAGGCGATATATCGGAACCGTGTATGACCTTCCGATACCCGGATTTGTGCTCCATCTAAGAAAAAAATTGTTAGAACAACATAATCCAAAAAATAAGTCAACTAATTGTTGCAACGTATAAAAATTCATCACCTATTAACGAGTGGAAATATATATGATTGGTGACTAATTGATGCTAAGAATGGCATCCGGTAAAGTGCCCACGACTGCAGCAGTATGAGGCATCCGTCTATGTCCATCGCAGAAGGATCTGTCGTCCGACAAAGTTCTCGATACACCATGGCTAACACTGCGGACCCCCAACTGTATGAACATGTGTTATGCAAATTAGATAATAGGGGTAAGTACATCAAGTGAACAGTACTGTCGTTTGATTCCGTCATAAGTACACCCCCTATAAGGTGCATAATGTAAGCTCGAACGGCCTGCATCACCTCCCGTTCATTGGCAGTACTCGGCAAATAGTCAAAATTGGCCTTTAGCCATGACAACCTCAAACTGGAAAATTTTCCCTCACTTGGCGAGCGTCCAAGTAATTCATAGCAAAGGGTTGCCGGCCTGGAGATCAAACTTACGCCCGTGACCGCGTTCCCGTCGATGGGGAGCCCGAGCTGTACTGCAACATTTTCTAGAGTGATGGTGCACTCCCCGCAGGGCAAATGAAATGTGTGGGTCTCCGGACGCCATCGCTCGACTAAAGCGGAAATCAAGTCATATCGCAGATCAAAAGTCCGGATCAATGCTGCTGATCCGAACCCAGGTAACTCCAAGAACGGTATTAGGCGTTCATCTGGCTGAAACCCTATACTATTGATCATGGCCTCTCAATACGCGGTACAACTCCTGACATTATTATATTAGCGAAATAATTAATATAATTTAATTTAATTCAACAAATAACATGACTATGAAATAAAAATTATATTACCATCTCCTTAATGGTACTTGATATGTAATTTGTATTATCAATCAAAGAACCCATTTGTTACAAATCTGCAATTAAAAAAAAATTGAATTCATTTTTTCTTATTTCAAAAGATACAATAAATTTTTTCAAATTTTAGAAATAAACACAGTAAATATCTCATAATTTCTCATTTTTTACCTACAAATTTTTTATGTTAGATAACAATAATAATATAATTAAAAACATATAAACTATCTAAATATAAAAAACATACGAATTAAAAAAAAAAGAACTAGAAACATACCTAATTAGAAGAACTTCCAAATAACCTATAAAATTATGTAACAACAAATTTAATCAACATTTTAATAAATCAATAAAAATTATCAAATAAATATATAATAATATAAAATTACATTATATAAAAATTACATTAAAAAATCACAAAACACTAAACTATAAACACTAACAATTTATAATCATATACAAACACAAAATAACTATAAAATTATTTTTTTAAAATACATTACTAAAAAAAAATTACAATACACTGATACACACTAAACCACTAAACACTAACAATATATAACCTAATCTTAAATTACTAATAAAATAGCTATAAAAATATTTTTTTAAAATATATTACTAAAAAAAATCACAATACACTAATACACTAAACCACTAAACCACTAAACACTAACAATTTATATAACCTAATCTTAAATTACTAATAAAATAGCTATAAAAATATTTTTTAAAATATATTACTAAAAAAATTACAATACGCTAATATACTAAACCACTAAACACTAACAATTTATATAACCTAATCTTAAATTACTAATAAAATAGCTATAAAATTATTTTTAAAAAAATATATTACTAAAAAAATCACAATACACTAATACACTAAACTACTAAACATTAACAATTTATATAACCAAATCAACTATAAAATTATTTTTTTTAAAATATATATTATTACTAAAAAAATCACAATACATTAATACACTAAACACTAACAATTTGTAACCTAATCCCATAAATTATTAACAAAACAAATAACTATAACAAAATACAAAAAAAAAACTAATAATTTATAACCTAATCATAAACTACTAACAAAATAATTATACAATTTTTTTAAAAAAAATTACATTACTAAAAACTCACAAAACACCATAATTTTATAATAAATTATTAAAATAATACATTATCCTTTTTTTCTTCTTCTTCCTTCTTCTCTTCTCCTTCTCCTTTCTCTCCTTTCTTTCTCACAATTTGGTGCTTCAATATGGGGGGACCATGCTTATAAGGTCCCCATAAATTTTTTTTTTCCATGAGTGATAAGACTCATGCATGAGAAAAAATGGGCAAAGATGCAGGAAAAGACAGAAGAAGAGGTGTTGTGCCTACCTGTCAGGCACGAGTAGTCGTGCCACTACTGATGCTTTCGACCCGCTTCGGGTATTTTTTACCACGGTATAAAATCCGTATTTTTACGTATATATTAATATAAATATTAAAAAATAATATAATAATAATTTTTTAAACGAAAAAAATTTAATATTCAAAAAATTGGTTGTGCCTGTCAGGTAGGCACGACCTAAAAAAAATACCATTTTCGTAATTAATCTGGTTGACAACTTATTTTAGTGTATAAAATTTTTTTTATAATATTGAGGTAAAAAACCCTGTTGCTGCTTAAACCACCACCACCTACTTTGGCGATGGAGAGACGAGTCCCCATGATTTATGACAAAAGGGACCAGTTTTAGAGACAAAATGGAGAGTGTTTAGTTTTTCTTTTTTTCAAATTTTATGATTTTTAAATTTTTTTTTACATAATTATAATTTTAAAAGTATTTTTATAATATCAAAATAAATACATAGTGTTCAGAATTTTTAAAGATTTTTTATACTTATTAGAATTTTATAAGTTTTTAGAATTATAATTAAAAAATTTATAAAGGACCAAATTGAATATTTTAACTATAATTTAAGGGTTAAATTAGATATTAAACATTGAGATAACCCACCACAGTCATTTTTCCCTCTAACAGCTGGTTAACATAGGAGTGACCAAAATATTATAACTTATTAACATTAATGATCAAAATCTAATTTTTCATCGTTTAGTAGGAAAAAAAAGAATTTTAATCAAAGTTTAGTGGTTATTTTTGTAGCTTACCTAAAAAAAAAAAAAGAAGTAAACTTCACCCACTGTTACGAGACTATACTAAATTTACGTTTTTTTCACTCAACTTGAAAAAGTTATAAAATAGTCATTAAAGTATTCAAAAGTTTTTATTTAACTGGGTTGTTAAGGTTTTTCGTAAAAAAAGTTCGGCTAGTGATCTTCAAGGATTCAACGATTAGTATAGTGGATCAATATGCATCAATTAGTAGAAGAACATCAGTAAGTCCACAGTGAATTTGGATATTCTTTTTGATGAAATTTGTTATGGTTATTAAAGGCTTTGAGTCTATGCTCACCACATCAAGCGGCGAGAATGTCACCCGTAGATTAACTAAAGTGGTAGCATTCTTATTTACAAATGCCTTATACATAAGAACATGGGTTTGAGTGGCACGGTTTGCCTGCCCCTGCCACATTGACTTGAGATGAACAAACTTATGGTTTATCTTTGTTTTTGGAGTTCATTTTACTGATAATACAAGTCAATGGTGTCGTAACCATTTTTTTGTAAAACGGTAGTTGACTTGGGTTTTGAAAATGAAGACAAAAAAATTGGGAGTCGCCACCAATCTTTTTCGATGAGGTGTGATTGGATCACCTTAAATTAATCATTTTAATAAAATTTAAGATTTACTAAAACGAGAATTTTTGGTCCACAATAATCAGAAAACGAGTTCGGGAGTCGGTTACGCACGAGGAAGGGTTAGCACCCTCGATACGCCCAAAAATTGGTACCTAGTTGATTAATTGTGTCTTAGTGTCGAAAATTTGAAAGTTTTGAAAGAATTTAAAATACGACCCCTCTTTGTATTAATGCTAATTTAAAAAGTGATCGGATAAGTTAAAACGGATGTTAAAGACTCACTCATCTCGAAGTAATTAGATATCATGCCCAGTAAGTTAGGACACGTCATCTCAAGCTTCGTGACTGAGCTGGTCTTTTATTAATGTATTTTCTTTTTAAAAGGATATTCGGTTAGTTAGGGTGAATGAGGAAAATCGAAACCCAGTAAGTTAGGGTACGATATCTTGAATTTTTAAATACCGAATATTGCCTTTATTTGCAAAAGGAATCTTATTTTGAAGTAACGAAATGTCATACCCGGTAAGTTAGGGCACAATGCTTCATTTCTTCGAGAATAAGCATTTTTCAAAACTTGAATAGATTTAAAAGAATATCCCGTTATTTAGGTAAAAATGAGAAAAAATCGAAACCCAGTAAGTTAGGGCACAATTATCTCAAATCACCTAGTTATTTTCATGAAAGAATCGTTTTGAATATATATTGATAAAAAAAACACGATTTGTAATAGAGCCGATGACGGAATGGTTAGTAATATGTGAATATAAACAAATGTATGAGAAATAATAAGACGATCGAATTCATGAATAACTAAGAAAATGAATAAAATGTGGAGGCATGGCGACGATAATAAAAACAATAATAATAATAATAACATAAACAATAATAGCATAAAACGATACATGCATATATGCATAGGTGCATAAAAAATATGTAACAATAGGGACAAAATATATACGTAGTATTAAAAGAATATGCGTAATATATACATACTAGAAATAATAATAATGTTGGAAAATAAATATTGCATAAATACGCACGTATATACATTGAAAATTTATATAATGATGTTAAAAATATGTACAAAAATAGTATAATACAAAGTGGAAAATAATGATAATAATATATGAATAAAGAAATATATATATACATACATATACCAAGAACATATTCATAATCATAGTATTGAGTATTAAAAATATATAATATAGACAAAAATATATGTATAATGTAATATTGAAAGTATTTACATGGAATAATATAAAGCTATACGAATAATGTGATATTTAGATATATATACATAAAAATGTAATGAAAAATACATATATAATATACATATATATATATATATATAATATTGTATTTAAAAATATATAATACGTACACATTAGAAATAATCACCTCATTAAAAAACAACTATTAATAACTACATAAATAGACATATAGTAATAGTATATACATGATATAGTTATTAAAAATATACGTAAGATAATATTAAAAAATGAACAATATAGTATTAAAGACTTATACATAGGTAATGAAAATACATACTACTATATAATAATAATAATAATAATAATAATAATAATAATAATAATAATAATAATATTAAAATACAAAAAGTAGATATAATATAATAGTAATATTAAAATAAAGTAATTAAAATGATATTATATATAGAAATGTACATAACTACATATGTAATAAAACATACACTGATTAATAGTAAAACAATAGAAGTGATAATAATAATACTAGTATTAAAGTAAAATAAATAAATATAAATGCAAACATAACAGTATAAATAAGGTAAATAAACAATAAAAAATAATACAAGGATATAATTGAATCTAAAAACACAATTTTGGGGTAAATCCGCAATAAATAAAAGGAAAGAGGATTAATTCGCACACGCGAGTAGCCATGAAGGACTAAAGCGGGCAATATCCCTTTGTCCTAAAACGCACAGCTCCAAGAGGGCTAAATTGGAAAAGAAATCAAACTTCCGGGCATAAATTAAAAGAAAAAAAAAACAGAATTTTAAAGGAAAAAAAAAATGCGGAAGGGCTAAACGCGCAAATAGCCCTTCCCAATAAGAAACACGCGGATCCTGCCTAACGGGTCGGGTCTGCCCGCTTCCCCCCCAAAACGGCACCGTTTTATGCCTGGGGGGGGTGCTCAAAACGGTACCGTTTGGTACCTCTATAAAGCCCCAATTTTTTTTTGAAATGCTTCATTTCTAAACTGATTCAGAAAAAAAAAAGGGGAAAGGTTCTCCCTTTCTTCCCGGAAAATCCTGTGTTCCGCCAGAGGGCCCTCGCACCGTCGCCGCATCGTCCGTCTGCCAGCCGCACTGAGGCCACCGTACACGGTGGCCGGAAATCGCTCCAAGGTAAGATTTTTCTCTCTTTTTTTTGTTCTATTTATTATTATTTTGTTTTCAATATATGTAAATATGCAAATAGAGGGCGTGGAAAAATCAAAAAAGGAAAGAAAAATGAAACAGATCGAAAGGGGAAAAAATGAAATCACCTTTGTCCCTTTGATTCTTGATTCTATGTTTCGTTTTTTGCTTGTGTTTGGGTAATATGGTTATTGTATTCTGAAAATGAAACGAAAATCAGAGGAGAAAAAAAAAACCCCTTTTTACATTGTTTGTTCTTGCTTATATATTTGTGTTCTCTGCCTTCTCTCTTGCTTTCTGTCTTGTCCTTTTAATGTCTGCAGGTACGCATGGAGCGGTGGCACAGCAGGTGGTGGGCAAAGCTATGGGCGCGCGGCTAGGTGGTGGTGTTGGATGGGACAAGGGCAGAGGAGTCAGAGAGCTAGGGGCGGCGGCTAGGGTAGATTAGTTTAGGGTTTTCTCTTCTTTTTTTTGATTTGGGCTGTTAAGATTTATTGGGCTTGGGGTTTGGGTTTAATTTTTGGTTTGGGTTTCTATTTGGTGGGTTTAGGCTTAGTGGGTTAGGTGGGCTTATGTTTATTTGTTTATTGGGCCCGGTAAATTGGGCACCCACAAATGGTATTCTATTGTTTGGATAGATTGCTTTGTAGCTTTCATCTCATTCTTTTGTTTTGTGATCTCCTGGACTTTATAATTGTTGATATCGGTGTCCGAGTCTTACCGTACCGCTAATTTGGCCTTGAATTGTAACTGAGGTTCCCAGCATAAGCCCAAGCAAGGGTAGCTGATCCTACAAAAAGTGTAAGATACATTTAGACACACTAACCCTTGAGTAGCCAGTGAGATATTTGAATGCATGAACTGTGGGAGATCATTTGGGGAAATGCATGGGAAATGTGATTTACCATCCCCCAAGTATCCTGTGCTGTATGCACCTTAGTTCATAATAGTATAAAATTCTGGTCTTATGATCCATGATGCCATACTTCATAATTGATCAAGTTCCTTGCATATTCTGCTTTAGGGTAGAAAAGGCTCGTTTCGAGGATACCGGCAGCTTCATAAATTCTACTAGCAGTCTTGCACAACCCAGTTACCAAATGAAAAATCTGGTTTGCTGGTGAGGGATTGCTCAAATGGCACACTCATGAGGAGCCATGAAATAAACTTCAGCAAAGGTTTTTAACATGCCATAAGACTTCAGTATATGTCTAACCTTCATAATGCACCTCCTTAAATTAAACTTCAAGCTTTATGCATATCTGTTTCAGAAGCTTGGGAATACTTTGACATTGTTTAGGTGAACTTGGCCACTAATTAGGGATTTTTTAAAAAAGGTAATGAAGAAGAGAGGGGAGCTCGCAGAAAAATATAGTCCATTGCCAGCTTATGACAATTGCATATGGTGGGACTATGAGACCCATATATATAATTACAAATGATGAATCTCAAATTTAAGTACTTAAGACCCTAAGCTTCTATCTTTACCAACTGAATCAAGATCTTATTGACAATTAAATTAAAATTATATTGAAAATTTTAATTGCATTATATTATACTCCAAAAAGAAAGTATTTAGTTGAGTTTTATATACTTTTTAGTAATAAAATAATGAAAATATCAGATTAAATTGTGGTATGCAAACCATTGCATCCGAAGAACTCCACATCCTGCAGGTGGGGCAGGGAAGGTTCGAAGAACGTCTCCATACGAATGGGCTGATTTTACCATGAAGTCAGCTCCTGTATTCGCTTCACGACAAACATGTTTGAATTTAACAGTCCACTCTCGACGGCAAAGCTCAGCAATCTGTCTAAACATGCCCTCTTCGGTCCCCCCACTCGACAGCGGCTGTTTTACAATTCCCTCATTGTCACTTTCGACTATTATCTTGTTATAGTCCAAACACCAAGCTAACAATAATCCATCCAAAATGGCCCAAACCGCCGCCGTATCTACAGTACTAGTCCCTAAACTTTTCCCAAAGCAGATAACCCACAGAGTTTTCTCATCTCGCAGGACTCATTACATTGTTTTATTTAAAATAAATTAATTATCATTATCAAGAAGATTTTAATAGAAAATAAGTTAATTTTATACATAAACTAGTCTGTTTTCCATGCCATGCTTGATTGTATGTATTAATTAAAATACAATTTATTTTTAATTGGCTAAAATTTTCTATTAGTTCATTTATTTTATGAAAGTTTTGGATTTAGTCCCTATACTTTAATTTGATCATTTTTAGTTCCTGTACTTTTCAAAATTTAAAATTTTAGTCATCACCAAATGATAGTTGTTAAATTCATTAAGTAAGTTATGCTATTTCCAAAATTTGATGCGTCAAACATATTATCATATGTGTAATACCATGTTAGCTTGTCATTTCCACATATTACTCAGTAAAAAAATAGCTAATGATTTAACAATTGTAATTTGCGTCAAGATTGAAATTTCAAAACTCACAACTCACAATGATCAAATTGAAGAATATGGGCTAAATCTACAGCTGTATGTATAGTACAGGACTAGTAATTGAATCTAAACAACCAAATTTAACTATTATTGTTTGGGTCAAGGCTAAAATTTCAAATTTTGAAAAGTACAGGGACTAATTTTGACCAATTTGAAAAGTATAAGGACTCAAATTGATCAAATTAAAGTATAGTGACTAATTCCACAACTTCTATAAATTACAATATAACACCCCTTACCCAAATTTAACCTATATCTCAAGTAAGGAATATCACATTTGAACACAATGACCGCTTAACTTGAACATTTATTTAAACACTTCATTTTAAAATATATGAACTTATTTGAAGTTATTAAAGTCATTTCTAGGCTTCCTTTAAAGTTTGGTTACAAATAAGGGCCATTTCGAGTCAAAATAAGGTAAACAGGGTTAATGTCACGACATTGGAAAATGGGTGCCATGACACTGAGGGTAGAATACTCCAATGTCATGGTACTAACTTTTGGTGTTGCGACACTGAGGGCAGAATACTCCAATGTCACGACACTAACTTGTGGTGTCGTGACACCGGAGACAGATTGCCCAAAAATTTGCTTAAACACCTAAAACTAAGTCAAAACTATCTCCCATTTTTATAATATTTTGCATGGTAAGATTATGAGGTGAGCTGAATTTTGTATTTCGAGTTGAATTGATACGATTTTGATTGGTTAGAGATATAAAGAACTAAATTGAAAAAAATTAAAAATAATGAATCTTGATGAAAAGGTGAAATTGAATTTGAATTGGGCTCATTCGTGATATTATATATACAATGATGATTGGTTGATAAATCAAAAGTGATGATGATGTATAAATTGGACTATATTCGGAATTGGATAATTTTTTACCTTATTAACTGGTCGAGTGGAGTCGGATATAGTTGACATGCCATAGAATAGGTAGAGTGCAAGTTACTTTAACTACATGTCGATGAGGCATTAGGTGCCAATTCACTTTTGATTCAATCTCTTTTGATCTAGTCTTATTTTTATTTTGCTACTTTGTTTGTCTCAAATGCCTAATTAAAGCCCAAAAAGAAACTCAAAATTAAAAAAAAATTATAAATCCCAAAAAATAGTTGGGTTGACGACACCAACTCCGCCAACCTTACTCTTTGCTACAGAGATTTTTTATTTTAGTCACTCAACTTTTCAAAATTAAATATTTTAATCACTCATCTGTTAATACCTAATGGAAGTCTAACGCAAGTTTTGTTTAATTGGCCTAATAATGTAACATCCTGATTTTGGGCCTAGCCGGAACAGTGGTTTCGGGACCACAAATCCGATGAGAAAAATTTTATTTTTATTATATTTTTATGGTCTATGATTTCACAGAATGATTTCATGAAAATTTTGTTCGAAAATTTTGACGTTTGGGCACTCAATTTGGTCAAAAGGACTAAATTGTAAAAAGTCAAAAAGTTAAATTCTACATGTTAGAAGTGTCTAATTGTAACGCCCCCACGCTCGAGACCGTCGCCGGAGTCGAGTATGAGGTGTTACTAAGCTTAATTTAACATTTTTAGAACTTTGGATTATTTGTTTCTACATTCACAGTTTTTAAGCTACTTGCGTCACAGTCACAAGAAAAATCATATCTCGAGTTACAAAACTCAAAATTAAGATCCGTAAATTTTTCTTGAATCTAGACTCATATACCTATCTAATAATTTTTTTCTAGAATTTTTGGTTGAGCCAATTAGTACAGTTTATTAGTTAAATTTACCCCTGTTTCAAGACTTGACTGGTTTGACCTCTGTTTACTACGAACCACATTTCTCTCTGTACAAAATTTATATGACTATGAGGTTTGTTTTTAATAAAACTAGACTCAATAAGGATTCTGAGGATATAAAATACACGACCTAATTATAACTTTAAAATTTATAGTGAATTTCTAAAGTTGGAACAGGGGATTTAGAAACTGTTACGACCCTGTTTCACTAAAATTCAAATATCTTTTAACATATAATTCCTTTACCTATTTCATTTGTTTCATGTGAAACTAGACATAATAAGCTTCAATTTGATATATACCCCATCACCAGATTCAATTTCTAAGATTTTTAGTAAATTTTCAAACTCGGGTCAGTGTTGCTGCAGTATTCTGTTTATGGCAAATTTCATCCCTTTTATGAGTTTTTATGCACTAAGTATCTTAATAATTTTCCTTAACATCAAACATAATCTAAACTAACCATTTTCATAATTTATCATTGTCAAACATTTTCTCAACCATTCCATCACCATATCATAAGATCATTTACACAAAATAGGTATATTGCTATACATGCCATACTTAAATTTACAAACCATTTACCAAAAGTCTTCCGGATAGTGTGACTGAGCCTTCGACCTATCCCGTCTCCTGAGCTGGCTTGTCCAAAACTACAATGAGTAAGAAGGAGGGAGTAAGCATAAATGCTTAGTAAGTTCATATGCAAATAATAAGTAACATAACAAACAGTCATACCAATCAACATTAGCATGCATCACTAAAACACATATCACATTTCTAATCATTTTTCATCATCTTATTACCTTATCGTGATTGTATCAATACTCAACCCGAGGGTTAAATACATACCTGTCCAAAATATCCATTTCACATCACTTACCAATACGTTTCTTTACATCTCGAATATTCCTCCAATTGAGTAGAACTTTACCCGTTGAACACATCGGAATATAATTCGGATACATGGATAACTTGCACATAAGTGCCATATATGCAATCAAGCAATCATGTAACCCGCCCATAAGCGAACTCGGACTCAACTCAACGAGCTCGGGCGTTCGCATCCATAAGTGAACTCGGACTCAACTCAACGAGCTCGGATGCTCAACCATCCTAGTGACATGTCACTTGTATCCTAATCTATTCCTAAGGTTCAAACGGGATTTTCCTCGAACACTTATCCTTGCCGTCTTCCATAGAATGCCGATACCGATACTCGATAGTATTTCACATTTTCCAAGTATATCACATAATTTACATATTATTTGAAATTAACCAAAAAGCATACATTTCATAATAAAATTCAGCATCACATATATTTAACATCAATAACTTAAAAATAACAATTATGCTACATTATTTACACATGAACTTACCTTGGTACCAAAATACAAAGATTTTGCAATTTAGTCCACAATCTTTTCTTTTCCTCGATTGAGGTCGATTCCACGTCTTTCTTGATCTAAAATAACAAATTTAGCTTATTTAATACTCACATTATCAAATTAATCCTTAACTCAAATTTTGGCAAAATTACAATTTTACCCCTAAACTTTTACATATTTACATTTTTGCCCCTAGGCTCGGGATTAAACTTTATTCCTTATTCTTATGTTTTACAACATGCTGATCACTTTTCTCTTCTATGGAAACATCAAATTCTCACTCTAACATGTACTTGTGACTATTAGGTATTTTTACCGATTAAGCCCTTTACTCGTTTTTTTGCTTAAAATCGAGTAGTACAAGTTGTCTAACATAATTTAAAACTTCATATTCTATCATAAAACATCAAAATACACAAATTTCACCTATGGGTATTTTTCCAAATATAAACCCTAGGTTAAATTATTGCTAACATAAGCTTAATCGAGTTATCGGGATCTCAAAACGTAAAGAACATTAAAAGCGGGGCTTGGAATCACTTACTATGGAGCTTGGAAGCTTGAAACAAACCCTAGCTATGGAGAACCCTTGAAATTTCGGCCTAATGAAGAAGATGGACAAAAATTGGCTTTTAATTTTGTTTTTAATTCATTTTAATAACTAAATGACCAAAATGCCCTTACTACTAAACTTTCCAAAAATTCCTTCCATGTCCTAATTTTGTCCATGAACTTAAAATTGGTCAAATTGCTATTTAAGACCTCTTAATTAATATTTCAATACAATTTCATACTAAAAACTTCTAGAATGCAAGTTTTGCAACTTATTCGATTTAGTCCCTACTTTCAAATTAAGTATTTTATGCATAGAATTTCTTCATGAAATTTTCACACAATCATGTAATCATATCATAAACCTCAAAATAATTATAAAATAATTATTTCTATCTCGGATTTGTGGTCACAAAACCACTATTCTGATTAGGCCCTAATTCGGGATATTACACTAATTGTTATCAAAATTTTAAATTAAAGGTCCTTAAATGTCAATTAGACCATTTTAAAGTTTTTGGACAAAAATGGACATGGTATGATAGGTTTTTAAAAGTTTTTCATTAAGGGCATTTTAGTAAATTGGTAATTAAATGAATTAAAAGGCCAAAAATAAGCCAAATTTGCTCATCTTCTTCCTCATGGCCGAATGTCTCATGAAAAACACCATGTATAGGGTTTTCAAGCTTTCCAAGCTCATTTTTAAGTGATCCCAAACCCCGTTTTTAACGTTCTTTACATTTTTTTAAGTCCCAGTAACATGATCTACACATTTCTACCATTATTTTGAGCTAGGATTTATATTTAAAAATTTACCCATGAGTAATATGCATGCATCTTGATGTCTAATGGTAGAAAATGAGAGTTGGGTGTTAGATAAACGACTTTTGCTAAGCGATTTTACGTGAAAATGAGTAAAACGGCATAATCGGTAAAAATACCTAATGTTCATAAGTACATGTTAGAGTGAGAATTTGATGCTTCCATAGAAGGGAAAAATTATCAGCATGTCATAAAACATAAGAAAATAGGATGAAGTTTAATTTCCGAGCCTTGGGTAAAAAGTGCAAATATGCAAAAGTTTAGGGGTCAAAATAAAAATTTGTAAAAATATGATTTTTAGACCCATATGAATAGTGTGACTAATTAGTAGGCTAAATGTGACATTATAGATCAAGAAAATTGAGATTCGGGCTTAAATCGGGAAAATACAAGGTTATAGACTAAAATGGTAAATTGTCGTTTCTGGACCGAGGTAAGTTCGTGTGTTAATAATAATGCAATACCATGCATGAATTGTAATTCTCTATTGATATGGCATAAATTGTATGATTTATGAATGCATAATAATTGCATTTTGTTGATGGCATGAAATACATAATATGCAACCTTGGCAATGATATGTTGATAAATGTCCCGATTGAGGTTGAAAAGGGAATTCGATGGATAAAACATGATTTATATGTGATTCGAGATCCTGCATGTGTTGCAGAAAGGATTTACCCCGGACGGGTAATCCGTTGATCTCAATTATGAAAAGGATCTAGCCCGGACGGGTGTTCCTTGAATGATCGAGCCTCTCGAAGAATATATGTGCATTGAGGATTTACCCTAGACGGGTAATCCGATTAGGGTCTGAATTTAGCCTGGACTGGTAATTCAGATCCGAGCTCATTAAGGGTTTTTGTCATTATAAGGGATTTAACCTGGACTGGTAATCCCGACATCACCTTATGAGTTTACGATACGGGGGATTTAGCCTGGACTGGTAATCTCGACATCACCTTATGAGTTTACGATACGGGAGATTTAGCCTGGACTGGTAATCCCGCCGTAAAATGTGAGGTTTGCTGGAGTGCATACCTGAAATGATCATTCTTATGAATTGACGGTAAATGGATAATCCATCGGGATTTCCTAGAAAATCAATGGGATTAATATGAGATATATGTACAAAAGGAAATATTGAATGATGAGCTCTTCTAAGACAAATTTACATGATGCATTGTCATGAGACTAATTTGATGATTGAGTGCATGTGATAGAGAATTATCCTATACTTGGAATGTATGACTAAGTGTGCCCATGAGAAATAATGACTTTTATATTGAGCTCCATTGTGAAAAATGAGTAAGGGATCCATGAAATGGTAAGTTTATGATAGTTGGAAATGATCTTATGATAGTGATCATTATATTGTACCAAAACAGATTTGGACAGCAGCATTGGTTCAAATTTGAAAATCTACTAAAAATAGTGGAAATTGAGTTAGAAGCTTAATAATATATGAAATTAAATATTAATGAGTCTAGTTTCACATAAAGGAAACAGTGAAAGCAAAAAAATTCTGTATCATAAGATATTTGAATTCTTGTGAGATAGAGTCGGAGTGATTCCAGACTCCCCTGTCTCAACTTTGGAAAATCACTAGAAATTGTGAAAAAATAATTATGAGTAAAAATTTATATGAATGGAATCCTTAATAAGTATACTTTCAGGAGAAAGAGACGGAACATTATTCTAGTATCGTACTAGGAGATAAATAAATTTTAGTGAAGAAAGGTCGAAGCTATCAAACAGCAAAATAGGGGAGACTTTGAATAATAAACTGTACTTATTGGCTAGACCAAAAATTTTGAAAATTTTATGGTAAGAAGAGATATGAGTCTAGTTTCTGGAAAACTTTACGAATCTTAATTTAGAGTTCCGTAGCTCCGGATATAAATAATTTAATGACTATGACTCGGGAAAATAACTTAGCTAAAATTTGAATAAATAGAAAGAATATGAAAATAGCATGTTATCGCATTGCTTATTATTTTCATGCGAGCTTACTAAGCATAAAACTTACTCCCTCCTTTCCATTTCTTTTAGTTTTGTCAGGTCAGCTCGAAGGTTGAAGATTGTCGGAGGCAGCATCACACTTAAAAAAGAAAGAAAAAAAAATATCGATACAATGTTAATAACTACCTATAGCCACTCTTCAATCCTTAAATAGGAGGATAATGTGTTTTAGCACACTTAAATCACGCCCTCTTACACTAGCAATAATATCGATATCACTCGAGGACAAAAAAAAAGTATAAGGAAAGTGCATTTTTTGGGGGGGGGGGGGGGAATTTGAATTTATTTTAATTGTGGGATCTAAGACCAGAACCCACACTCCTAAATGGGATTGAAATGTTTGCACTTGAGATACGTAAATATTGAAAATGTTGAATCTAATTTGACTTCAATTGTTGCGTATATGAAATACATAATAGTTGGTCCTAATTAATTAATGCTTAAGAGCATCTTTTAAAGCCATTGTAGAGTCGAAACCGCACTGATGAAGAATCAATGCATGGTGGAAATTGATGACCATGAAGAGTGTTAGGTATGGATTTAACCGAACCGATTCAGGATTTTACTTTAAGGGATTAAATTTTTAAATCCGAATGAATTTTGTTTTAAGATAAAAAAAGTATTAATTTTTTTGAACATTTTTTTAAACAAATTAATTTAATGTTTTTTAAAAAGCATGAATGATTTAACTGTAAAAAAATTAAAAGAAAAAATATATTATATAAAATTAAATATTTATTTCTAATATGTAAAAATGAATAACTAATACTATACTGAAAATATCATAAATATCATTATAATTCCAAAAATTAAATTAAAAAAAAAACTTGACCTTAGTCCTATTTCTCAATACTAGGCATCATAAATTGCACCCTCTGCTTTTTCATAAGATAAAACTCATCAATGATAGAATCTGTTGAAAATTCTCAATCTATCTCTTTTTTATGTATGCAATCAAGTAAGTTGAAAGAAAATCATCCTCCATTATATTGCAAAGCCTTGTCTTCACATTTTCATGGTTGCAAATGCTAATACGGTTGTTGCAGTAGACACTAGAAGAGTTAGCACAAGATGAATAATATATTAAACAACAACGTGTTAGGAAAAAGAAAAGAAAATAATTCAAATAAATAAAGAGCATAATTTATATAAAAATATTTACTGAGAGGTCTTTTGCATAAGGAGCCCGGAGGAAGATAATTTATATATTTTTTTACTCTATGCTCTCAATCTCGGCATCAAAACTCCTTTATTTTTTTTATCAAGAGTGTCCGCACCTTACTAGATGAAGATAATTCCTTAACAAGATATATAAATCAAAATATAAGAAAGTCACTAACCTAATGTGTATGGGTATGGGTCAAATCAATTAATTCTGAAATTTGACTTTAAAGTTTATATTGGACCTCTAAGTTTAGTTTTTCAAGGCCCATCATATATTAATATTTAATTATTATTATTATTATTATTATAAAGTTATATAATTAAAAACTGAACAATTCTTTGTTAATATAAAATATAATCTTATGACTTAAGGGGGCGAATTATATGAAATACAATTTGACGAAGGGGTGAATGTTATATAATGTGGACATCAAATCTAAAATACATAATAATTTATATATATAAGTAAAAAATCTAAAAATCCTAAGGGGCGACTGCCTCCCCTGGATCCAGCCCTGGATTCAACCTATAATTTCTAATATCTAAAAATCTTAAAATGTTGAATTCACTTTTTAAAATTTTAAAATTACTTTTTAATACTCTCGACATCATTGTATAAATTATCACCAATCTTCACTAATTTATATATAAAAAATTGTTACGGATAACATAAACCATTCCATGTATAGTTTTTTTCATTAAAGATCATAAAAAC
Organism: Gossypium anomalum; assembly: GCA_025698475.1. Classification (NCBI taxonomy): domain Eukaryota; kingdom Viridiplantae; phylum Streptophyta; class Magnoliopsida; order Malvales; family Malvaceae; genus Gossypium; species Gossypium anomalum. The sequence continues at coordinate 68,453,364 of CM046957.1, read as the reverse complement.
CTTAAAATAATCTTCTTTTGTTTGTTTGTTTTCTTTCCTTTTTTTTTTTTGTTCATAGATAAGGAAATGAACATGTCCAGGTGGTACAGTGAAAACCCACACCACTCTTTCCCATATCTACAATTGAATGTGATGTAATTCCACGATGAAGATTGTTTAGTAAATTGGAGAAAGAAAAAGAACATCTAGATGCTATGATTGTACCACAAGGGCACTTAGCCCATATATATTATCTGGTTTTGTTAACTGAATGAGATGAACATGGTTGCGTATCCATCTTGTCTTTTGTTTTTTGTTGCCTAAGAAATGATGTCCTTAGGGGCCATTAATCATGTCCACCAATCCATCCAAGATTCAGATCATGTATGGTATCCTTTCAGCTATAGTGGGTTACCATTTTTCTTTCATTTTCTTTACTTCCTTGTACATAGCTACATTTCATGCTTTGGCATCTTCCCTGGTTTGAGTGGCTAGGTACATTCCATATATGGAGTCATTTACGTGTAAAATTAGAGTAGTTTTGTATAATTAATATTTTAATAATTTAACCGTTAAATTTAATAAAATATTTATATCTATCATACATATAAATTTTTAAATTGATCCGATCTTTATATTATGTCAATCTAAGATATTGTTTATATATATATATATTTGACGGTTAAAAGTTTTTTATAATAAAACAAATAGCTAAAAATTTTTAATTCACTCTAAACTTGATATGCATGATTTATATAAATGAAGCATGAAATATGATAGTTGGATTATTATAATATTAATTGTATAAAAAGTTATTAAAATGTGTAAAATCATTTTAGTTTTATACCGGTGTAAGTGGATCCCTCCTACATCCTCTTACATTGACAATAATACACATACCGATCAAACTAAAACTCAATCGTCAACTTAAATTTAATATCTTAAAACTAAAATCCAAATCATATTTTAATCAAACTAAATAGTTTTATTTAATTTATTTTTTGAATTTAATATTTCTATCCAAATATAAAGAATGATTCAACCCCATTCTCCTCAGAAAGTAACTTTTTTTTTTATGTGATATACAATGAATTTAGAGTTGAAATCTGGATATTGTTTTTAAGTGCAGGACCCATTTTATATGCTTCTCCGAAGTAGCCATCAGAGGAAAACACAAGCAGACAGATTGTTCACTTACGTTGTGGAGGGTTAAATGATGAGTCGAGTAGGAGCTTAAGGCCTGAGGGGACCCATTAATATTTTCCTCTTAAATTTGTCCTTTTGGGTGGATAGTTCTCAAACGTGTGCACTGTGCAATTGGTGTAGGTGTCTTTTCCCATCAATAATGGGGGGTTTGATGATTATTATGATTAAGGAGGAAAAAAGAGGAGGATGTGTTGTTGCAAGTGTAAGTGATCACATCAGGTCAGATCAGTTCAGTTTCCTGAAAATAAAAAGAGGATGGTAGTGACAATGTGTGTTTTGTGATGACTTATACATCATATATGATTGTATTTGATGATCATCAGAATTGATAATTCATTTCATATAGTTTTAATTGCATAAAAATTATTTTTAAAATAATTAAGTCTTAAAAAATATTAATATTAAATTAATTAAATCAACAAGGGAGTAAGTGGAACGCTAAAGTATATTATACTTTTTGGGAAGAACACATGTTTAAATTTTGAAAACGATGTTATTGCAAAGGGCAATTACAAATCTCGAACATGAACCATAAAATAAATATAAAAGATAAAAAATTATTAAATTAATTAAGAAGTTTAATAATTAGTTTAATATTAAATGTCAGTTCATTAAAATATTTAATTTAAATTGTAAACACATGTGTATTTATTACATAAGCAATTTTGATTTGGCATTTTTTAAATTGTATCAATATGGTCTTTTTAATTCCCCAATCTATGCATGTAGTTCTGTGTCACGTTCATTTTGGTCACCTAAAAAAAAAAAATCTTATTTTAAGCATTGATCGAGGTAAAAAAAAGTAAGGATTAAAATAAAAAAGCGATAGAAACTAAAATAATGAATTAAAAAATTGTCAAGTTGTACTTGTTTGCCCCTTGCCGAAAGTTCTATTTTTTTTCAATAATGAAAATTTAAATTTAAAAATATAAAAATCAATCAAATAAATTATTAAAAAATTTTATTCATTGCTAATGCCAACCAATTTGTTGCTATAATATTGAAATTAGTTAAACTAATTAAATTAGTCTCCTTCTAAATTTTTAATTTTTAGTTTATGCCAAATTAAAATCAACTCAAATAACTTATCTTTAATAATTGTCTACGAAACACAAATTTCTTTTGATTATATTATCTTGAATCTTCTATGCTAAGCTAAAAGCAAATTTTTAAAGCAATTAATTAAATTAATTAATTTTGTCTTCGATGCCAAACAAAACACATAATATTTTTTGTCACTTTTGTACCCAAACGAAGAACAAGAAATTAGTTTAATTAATTGCATTTTTTTTCTTTTTCTTTTAGCTTAGCATGAAAGGTTCGAGATTATATAATCAAAAGAAATTTAAGTTTCGTAAGAAATTATTAAATGAGTTATTTGAATTGATTTCATTAAGGATAATTTAGAAGCATAAAATAAAAATTTAAAATTTAAAAGATTAAATAAATTAATTTCAATATTATAGTAACAAACTGTTTTTTCACTTTAATCTATTTTTTTTTACCCCAATCAATGCTTAAAAAAAGCTTTTTTGGGTAACCAAAACGAGAGTAACCTAGAAGTTGGCTGACCAAAATGAAAGTGTCAACATAATATGACGTGTACAGTTAACCGCCGTTAGAGATTTAACGCTTGAGTGACTAAATGAAAGTACCATAAAAATTGAATGACGAAATTACAAGGATTTTATCTTGGGTGACCAAAATGAAAGCGTCCTAAAAATAGGGTGACGAACTAGGTAATTTATCATAAAATTTAAATAATAGTTTGACGACTAAAGTTAAACCCCATTGATTCATATTTGGGTTTTACCATGATTTGCTGAACAAGATCATGGCTTCCACTTTCCAATTCTAAGTGCTATTTCATGAAAGTTTTCACCACAAAAAATAAACAAAGGACATCAAGGATGAGTGATATATCTTTTCTTCTTTCCTTTTTTAAAGATAAATAAAGAGATAATGATTAGATGAGTGATATTTTTTTTCTTCAATTTCTTAATTATTTTAGGCCATATTTTTAGTATTTATAAACAATTATAAAAAGAAAAATACATTGGCATGATAGCTATAGATCCCTCTATTTTATTGTTGTTGTTTTCTTTTTCTTTTGATTTGTGGGTGGGTTGGCTAGGAAGAAAAGAAAAAGAAAAAGAAGGGGAGAAATTGAAATGAGGAGGAAAGGAGATGAAAAAAAGAGAGTAAGTGAAAAGAAAAAGAAAAATAGAAAAGTTTGATTTGAGGATGGATTGAATGTCAACGTCCAACTTATTTGAGAAAAGAAAATTATTTATTTTTAAATAATATATTTTAAATACTGGTCTACATGATAACTCAAAGATGGATTTAAAATTAATATATAATAGAAAATAATCTTGTATGACAATGACATTCTACTTATTAACAATAATGTAGATGATATGTCACTGATTATGTTGTCATTTAATTTATGGTTTGAGCATGAGTGACATAGGATAAACTAATTATGTTTTAAGTATTTGAGTCTTGAAAAGATTGAAAGAACATAATGATAGTTTGTCACAATATTCAGACATTGGTAAAGTTGTGGAAAATTTGCAATGCAAGTTGCTAAGAAAGGTACATAACGTTTTATACTATGATGAGAACTTTCTTTGGGAGATTGTCATGAGACAATGGAAGAAACAATATTCATACATTGGTAAAGTTGTGGAAAAATTTGCAATGTAAGTTGCTAAGAAAGGTACATAATGTTTTATACTATGATGAGAACTTTCTTTAGGAGATCGTAATGAGACAATGGAAGAAAGAAAGTGTGACAGCCCTAATTTGACTCTAGTCGGAAAGTAATTTCGGGACCACAAAACCGAGTCATGAAAACAATTAATCATTAAATTCTATGCTTATTGTATGTGTAAATGCATGTGTGAAAATTTCATGCTTTAATTTTGTCATTTGTATGTGAAATTTATTAAATAGGACTTATGTGAGACAATTGTGAAATGTGATAGGTTAATTTTAAAGTGGTCTATTAATGCATGTTATAAAAAGGATGGACTTGCATGTCAAATATCCATTTGTTTTATGTAGTGGCCGGCCATGATGATGTTTTATATAGAATATATGTATTAATTACTAGTTAAAATGGCTTTATATTTTATTATATTAATGAATAAAAAATAAGAGAAAAAGGGGTGATGAAAACAAAGTTTCATCTTTGTTCTTCTTGGCCGAATTGAAAGAAAGAAAAAGGGGCAAGACTTTCGGTCATTTTAAGCTTAAGGAAGGCTAGTAAATTATGTCAGTTTTTGAAATTTTAAGCTTGTTTTAAGTTAATTAGCTACTTTCCTACTTAACCCATGTCAAAACTTTGAAATTTGGGTGATGATTTGAGCATTCGGTTTTGGTTGATAAGGGAGGGGATTGGATTATTGTCCTTATGTTTTGATGAAGAATTGTTGAAGAGAAAAGTTTGAGTTAGTTAAGGATATAAATTGCTAATACTCATATGTATAATAGCCAAACATGGATTACTTAATGACTTGACCAAATGCCGTATGGGTGTTGTGAAATGAATAAATTAGATGTTTGATCATCTAAGGGTTCGGCATTGTACATGATTTTTTTTTAGAGTATGATTTTGAATAATATGAGCATTGGAATGTGAGTAATGTTATGCATAGGTAAAATTATTATGTTCGGCTTTGGTAGTATATATGTATAATTAATCCATTTATCTAATAATATATAAGGTGATAAATAATAAGATTTTTGATGACTTGTGTTTAATGACATTCGGCCAAGGATCATATGTGCTTTCTAATTCGGTATAAGTGTGTAGGTGCTAATTACCTTGTAATTGAGGTTTTGAAGAATAAGTTGTAGTTAATTAAAGTGATGAAAGCTAAACTTTGAGTTTGATTAAGTTTGGGCATTCGGCATTACCTATAAAATTGAATATGAAGGTTAAATTGAGTAGTTAGGGCTGAGTGGGATATATATTAATCAAAAATGGATTGCATGCATATGAGTATGTATGTATTTGTGTGTGTGCGGCATTATTGATAAATAGCAAGTGGAAATGTGATAAATGTTTAATAATTTGATATTTGTATATATGGTTGAATTCATGTATAAGGTAGCATAATAAGTTAGGTAAATCTTTGTTGGTGTATGCGAATTAAAAATAGATAAAATAAGCATGAAATCAAGTCATGGCATATGTTATAAAACATAATATGTATTGGAGCTATATTTGATTGTCAAATGTGACTACTAAGAAGTAAAGTTGAGTAAGTAATTAAACAAATTTATTTATTTTAATTAAGCTCAAGAGCAAAGAGGATCAAAATCAGATAAGGGAAAAGAGAAAGCAATCGAGTAGCCTTTTCGCAACTGTTCAAGTATATCCGAGGTAAGTTTTGAGTAATCGCCTTTAGTATAAAATTGATGATACCTTGATATGTGTATATTAGATGAATTGTGACCTTTTTGGTTCTACTTGAATTAAGTTGTGTGATTGAATTAAGTTGTGTGATAAATAATCTAAGTATATGACCTATAGTTGAATGGTCAATTCGGGTTAAACTTGATTGATGAAAGGTATATGTGATATTTATGTATGACTTTTAAACTGAAATGTAAATGATGGTGTTCATATGAAGCTTATGTCCGAATGTAGCAAATGGCTACTAATGTGATATGTTCCATGAGATATGTTAGTATATGATTAAATATACATGATATTTGATGTGTGTATCCGGGCTTAAAGACCCGCAGGCTATATGCTGGAATTGTATCCGGGCTTAAAGACTCGCAGGCTTTGTGCTGGAATGGTATCCGGGTTAAAGACCCGTAGGCTACGAGCTGGTATTATACCGAGTTTAAATTCCCATAGGTTTGTGCTAGAAATGTGTTTCGAGTTCTAAGACTTGACAGGACTGATGCCAGTAAGTTAAGTAAGATTACGACATTGAATATCCGCGGTAAACCATCGTCGAGTAAGTACTATATATATTTAAGATGTTAAGGTACGTATTATGTACTCATATGTGAATTGATTTTAAAGTGAATTATTAGTATCAAAGAACGATATATATATATATATATATATATATATATATATATATATATGTATGGATGATTACTGTATCTACGAATAAGAAAATGACCTATTCGGTCGATGTCTATCATTATATGAAAGTATGTGACTTAAAGTAATTGTATGAGCTATATAGTATAGTAATATATGTGCTGAAAATCTCTTTGTGTATTCGTATATATATATATATATATATATATATATGCATTCAGCCAATAAGCTTTATAACTAGTGTACTTGTGTATATTCGGCTAAGTGATTTATAATTAAAATACGAGTTTTGTGAAAATTAATGTTTGATTTAAATGACAAGTTCTAATTGTTTATAGTGCTTAAAACTTACTAAGCCTCGAAAGCTTACTCTGTTTCTTATTTCTCTGTTTTATAGATTGTTGATTTTGACCTCCGACTCGGGGATCGTCAGCAGTTCATCATACTATCGATCTTGTTGGTACAGTTATATTTTGGTTTCGATATGGCATGTATAGGTTAGGCTGTTGACAAATATGTTTTGTAATTGTAAATATTTTGCCCATATGAAAATGACATATATAACACAAAGATCAATATGTATGCAGCTCGATCTCTATTTATGTTAATTAATGTAGAGGAGAAATTTAATGTTTATCTCGGTAATACCTCTTAGCTCAAATTCGGCAATCGGATTCGGGCTAGGGGTGTTACATTTTATTGGTATCAGAGCTACGGTTTAGTCGATTCTAGGACTAACATAGAGCGATTGAGTCTAGCTATACATGCTATATAGTATTAAAATGATAGTGTGATGAATTCTGACAGTTAAAAATGTGTTTTCGTTTAGTAATGGATCCCGATCCCAATCGAGCGGTAGTTGATGATCTAGAGAGTGTAGCGCCTGCTCCCGCGCATGGGACAGCGCCGATGGACTCTCAACCTTGCAATCAATCAGAACGATAAGGCTAGACGGGCTTTTTATAGTGTGATGAATGATTGGTTTAACCAATACATTCGAACTAATACGGCTGTTCCACAACCCCTACTCCCGAATAATACACCCCCTGCACCTACGATACCTCCGATAATTGATTAGATGAGGTTGAATAAGCCCCCGGTTGACAAAATCTGAAAGCACGGGGCTACTGAATTTAAGGCTACCGAAAGTGATGATGCTAAGCAAGCTGAATTTTGGTTGGACAATACTATCCGAGTATTCGATGAACTGTCTTGCACACCCGATGAATGCCTAAAATGTGCTATATCTTTGTTACGTGATTCTGCCTACTATTGGTGGAATACGTTGGTTTCTATTGTGCCCAGGGAGCGAGTGACTTGGGAGTTCTTCCAAACTGAGTTCTGGAAAAAGTATATCAGCCAGAGATTCATCGATTAGAAACGGAAGGAATTTCTTGAACTTAAACAGAGTTCCATGTCAGTTACTGGTTATGAACGAAAATTTGTGAGGCTAAGTCGGTATGCCCGAGAATGTGTTTCTTCAGAAGCTATAATGTGTAAACGTTTCGAAGATGGATTGAACGAAGATATAAAACTGTTTGTTGGCATTCTTGAAATCAGAGAAATTATAGTACTTGTCGAGCGAGCTTGCAAAGCGGAAGAGCTCAGTAAAGAGAAAAGAAAAGCTGAAGATGGAGCTAGAGAGTTCCGTAAAAGATCTTTGGGAAAGCCCTTTCGGTAGTCATCAAAGAAATTTCGAGATGATTCGAATCGATCTAAGAACACTTCGGCCTTTTCCAGACAAGACCGTGATCGACCCCCTGTGAGTACGCGAGCTACTTCGGTTGCCAGTGTTGGAAACGATCGTCGAGACAGGACTGATTGCAAGTATTGTAGGAAATGGCATTCGGGGAGTTGTAGATTTCATGACTGTTCCTGTTATAAGTGTGGATCAGCTGACCACTTTATCAAGGACTGCCCGAGATTGTCTGAACAGAATGTGAATCAAAGTGGTAAACCGGGTACTACTATAGCTCGAGGTAGACTCTCTAGGAATACTGGGAATGCTAGTGGCGGTCAGAGAGGGTCTAGAGATGCTACGACTAGATCTGAGGCTCGTGCTCCTGCTAGAGCTTATGCTATATGAGCACGCGAAGATGCTTCTTCGCCTGATGTTATTATCGGTACTTTCACTCTCTTTGATACTAATGTGATTATATTGATTGACCCTGGTTCTACTCATTCATATGTATGTGAGATTTTAGCATCCAGTAAGACTCTACCTGTTAAGTCTACTGAGTTCGTGATTCGAGTGTCGAATCCCTTGAGTCGATATGTGCTAGTTGACAAAGTGTGCAGGAAATGTCCCCTAATAATCCGAGGTTCCTGTTTTCCGGCTGATTTGATGCTTTTACCGTTTGATGAATTTGATGTTATTCTTGGTATGGATTGGTTGACTGTGCATGATGCAGTTATGAATTGCAAAAGAAAGATTATTGATTTGAGATGTGCAAATGATGAGATAATACGAGTTGAGTCTACTGGCGTGAACGGGTTACCCTCAATAATATCCTCGATGTTGGCTCAGAAATATGTAAAAAGTGGGTGTGAAGCATATCTTGCGTACGTACTTGATAGTAAAGAATCAGAAAAGAAGCTTGAATCAGTGCCAGTGGTTTGTGAGTATCCGGATGTTTTTTCCGAGGAATTATCGGAATTACCACCTGTTCGGGAGGTAGAGTTTGGTATTGAACTTGTACTTGGCACTACACCGATTTCGATAGCTCCATATCGCATAGCACCAATCGAATTAAAGGAATTGAAAACTCAGTTGCAAGAGTTGTCAGATAGAGGTTTCGCTCGACTGAGTTTCTCACCTTGGGGTGCACCAGTATTACTCGTGAAAAAGAAATATGGAACCATGAGAATGTGTATTGACTATCGTCAATTAAATAAGGTAACAATAAAGAATAAATATCCGTTACCACGTATCGACGATTTGTTTGATCAGCTGAAAGGAGCCTCAGTGTTTTCAAAGATAAAACTTGAGATCAGGTTATTATCAGTTGCGAGTTCAAAACTCAGATATACCTAAAACTGCTTTCAGAATGAGATACGGTCACTACGAGTTCTTAGTGATGCTGTTTGGGCTCACTAATGCCCCTGCGGTATTTATAGAATTGATGAATCAAATTTTCAGATAGTATTTGGACCAGTTTGTAATGGTGTTTACAGATGACATCTTGATTTATTCACGCGATGAAACTAAACATGCCGAGCACCTGAGAATGGTATTACAGAATTTACGAGATAAGCAGTTATACGCGAAATTCAGTAAATGTGAGTTCTGGTTGAGAGAAGTTAGCTTTTTGGGGCATCTGGTATCTGCATCGGGTATTCAAGTTGATCCGAGCAAAATTTTAGCCATACTCGATTGGAAGCCTCCGAGAAATGTTACTAAAGTTTGGAGCTTTTTGGGACTTGCCGGTTACTACAGATGGTTTGTAAAGGGTTTCTCGATGATAGCCACACCAATGACGAAACTACTTCGGAAAGATGTTAAGTTTGAATGGTCAGAAAAAAGTCAGAAAAGTTTCGATCAATTGAAAACTTATTTGACTGAAGCTCCAATGCTAGTACAGCCCGAATCTTGTAAAGAGTTTGTCATTTACAGTGATGCATCCTTACTTGGGCTGGGTTGTGTATTGATGCAAGAAGGTCGAGTTGTAGCTTACGCGTCGAGGCAATTGAAGCCGCATGAGAAAAACTATCCGACCTATGATCTCGAATTAGCTGCCATCGTATTCGCTTTGAAAATATGGCGACACTACTTGTTTGGAGAGAGGTGTCATGTATATTCGGATCACAAAAGCCTCAAATATTTGATGACTCAAAGAGATTTGAATCTAAGACAAAGAAATTGGCTTGAATTGTTGAAAGATTACGAGCTTTTCATTGACTATCACCCGGGAAAGGCTAACGTGGTTGCCGATACTTTAAGTCGCAAGTCACTGTTTACTTTGCGAACGATGAATGTACACCTGTCCGTTTCATCCAATAATGAGTTAGTAGCAAAATTAAAAGCCAAACCATTATTGATTCATCAAATACGTGAATCTCAGAAAGTTGACGATGAATTGGTTGCTAAACGAGCTGAATGTGTTTCAAATGTGGAATCAGAGTTTCAAATTAACGACAAAAATTGTTTGAGGTTCAGAAGTCAATTGTGTGTTCCAAGAAATTCAAAACTTATTTCGATAATTTTGAGTGAGGCTCATAGTAGCTGAATGTCAGTCCACCCGGGTAGTACGAAGATGTACAACGATCTGAAACGTCAGTTTTGGTGGCCTGGTATGAAATGAGACATTTCTAACTTTGTTTCGAAGTGTTTGATATGTCAACAAGTGAAAGCGAAACATCAAGTGCCTTCGGGATTACTTCAGCCGATCATGATACCCGAATGGAAATGGGATCGAATTATAATGGATTTTGTATCTGGGTTGCCATTGTTGTCAAGTAAGAAAGATGCGATCTGGGCTGTTATTGATAGATTAACAAAGTCAGCTCATTTTATTCCCGTACGTACAGATTATTCACTTGACAAGTTAGTCGAATTGTATGTTTCTCAGATTGTAAGGTTACATGGGGTACCTACTTCTATTGTGTCAGATAGAGATCCGAGATTTACATCGTGATTTTGGAAGAAATTGCATGAAGCATTGGGTACTAAGTTGCATTTTAGCACTGCTTTTCATCCTCAGACTGATGGTCAATCCAAACAGATAATTCAGATACTCGAGGATATGTTGAGATGTTGCATCCTTGAGTTTAGTGGTTCTTGGGAACGGTATTTGCCTTTGATTGAATTTGCTTTCAACAATAGTTTTCAATCAAGCTTAAGATGGCACCTTACGAGGCTTTGTACGGTCGTAAATGCCATACACCATTGTTTTGGACCGAGCTTAATGAAAGTAAAATCTTCGGGGTTGATTTGATTAAAGATGCTGAACAAAAGTAAAAGTGATCCGTGAAACTTTGAAAGCAGCTTCAGATCGTCAGAAGTCGTATGCGGATTTAAAACGAAAAGACATTGAATATCAGGTCAGAGACAAAGTGTTTCTTAAAGTTTCACCTTAGAAAAGGGTGCTCAGATTTGGCCATAAGGGCAAATTGAGTTCGAGGTTCATCGGGCCGTATGAAATATCCGAACGAGTTGGGCTGGTCGCATACAGATTGATTTTACCCTCTGAACTTGAAAAGATTCATAACGTTTTTCATGTTTCAATGCGTCGACGTTATAGACCAGATCCATCGCATATAATTAATCCATCAGAGGTTGAGATTCAATCTGATCTGAGTTACGAAGAAAAACCGATTCTAATTTTGGCTCGTGAAGTAAAAGAACTACGAAATAAGAAAATCTCATTAGTGAAGGTACTGTAGCTTAAACATGGAGTTGAAGAAGCTACTTGGGAACTTGAAGACTCTATGAAAGATTGATATCCTAACTTATTCACTGGTAAGATTTTCAGGGACGAAAATTTCTTATGTGGTGGAGAGTTGTGACAGCCCTAATTTGACCCTAGTCAGAAAGTGGTTTCGGGACCACAAAACCGAGTTATAAAAATAATTAACCGTTAAATTCTATGCTTATTGTATGTGTAAATGCATGTGTGAAAATCTCATGCTTTAGTTTTGTCATTTGTATGTGAAATTTATTAAATAGGACTTATGTGAGACAGTTGTGAAATGTGATAGGTTAATTTTAAAGTGGTCTATTAATGCATGTTATAAAAAGGATGGACTTACATGTCAAATATCCTTTTTTTTTATGTAGTGGCCGGCTATGATGATGTTTTATATAGAATATATGTATTAATTATTAGTTAAAATGGCTTTATATTTTATTACATTAATGAATAAAAAATAAGAGAAAAAGGGGTGATGAAAACAAAGTTTCATCTTTGTTCTTTTTGGCCGAATTGAAAGAAAGAAAAAGGGGCAAGACTTTTGGTCATTTTAAGCTTAAGGAAGATTAGTAAATTATGTTAGTTTTTGAAATTTTAAGCTTGTTTTAAGTTAATTAGCTAGTTTCCTACTTAACCCATGTCAAAACTTTGAAATTTGGGTGATGATTTGAGCATTCGGTTTTGGTTGATAAGGGAGGGGATTGTATTATTGTCCTTATGCTTTGATGAAGAATTGTTGAAGAGAAAAGTTTGAGTTAGTTAAGGATATAAATTGCTAATACTCATATGTATAATAGCCGAACATGGATTACTTAATGACTTGAACAAATGCCGTATGGGTGTTGTGAAATGAATAAATTAGATGTTTGATCATCTAAGGGTTCGGCATTGTACATGATTTTTTTTTAGAGTATGATTTTGAATAATATGAGTATTGGAATGTGAGTAATGTTATGCATAGGTAAAATTATTATGTTCGGCTTTGGTAGTATATATGTATAATTAATCTATTTATCTAATAATATATAAGGTGATAAATAATAAGATTTTTGATGACTTGTGTTTAATGACATTCGGCAAAGGATCATATGTGCTTGCTAATTCGGTATAAGTGTATAGGTGCTAATTACCTTGTAATTGAGGTTTTGAAGAATAAGTTGTAGTTAATTAAAGTGATCAAAGCTAAACTTTGAGTTTGATTAAGTTTGGGCATTCGGCATTACCTATAAAATTGAATATGATGGTTAAATTGAGTAGTTAGGGCTGAATGGGATATACATTAATCAAATGGATTGCATGCATATGAGTATGTATGTATTTGTGTGTGTGTGGCATTATTGATAAATAGCAAGTGGAAATGTGATAAATGTTTAATAAGTTGATATTCGTATATATGGTTGAATTCATGTATAAGGTAGCATAATAAGTTAAGTAAATCTTTGTTGGTGTATGCGAATTAGATATAGATAAAATAAGCATGAAATCAAGTCATTGCATATGTTATAAAACATAATATATATTGGAGCTATATATGATTGTCAAATGTGACTACTAAGAAGTAAAGTTGAGTAAGTAATTAAACAAATTTATTTTTTTTAATTAAGCTCAAGAGCAAAGAGGATCAAAATCAGATAAGGGAAAAGGGAAAGCAATCGAGTAGCCTTTTCGCAACTGTTCAAGTATATCCGAGGTAAGTTTTGAGTAATTGCCTTTAGTATAAAATTGATGATGCCTTGATATGTGTATATTAGATGAATTGTGACCTTTTTGGTTCTACTTGAATTAAGTTGTGTGATAAATAATCTAAGTATATGACCTATAGTTGAATGGTCAATTCGGGTTAAGCTTGACTGATGAAAGGTATATTTGATATTTATGTATGACTTTTAAACTGAAATGTAAATGATGGTGTTCATATGAAGCTTATGTCCGAATGTAGCAAATGGCTACTAATGTGATATGTTCCATGAGATATGTTAGTATATGATTAAATATACATGATATTTGATGTGTGTATCCGGGCTTAAAGACCCGCAGGCTATATGCTGGAATTGTATCCGGGCTTAAAGACCCGCAGGCTTCGTACTGGAATGGTATCAGGGTTAAAGACCAGCAGGCTACGAGTTGGTATTATACCGGGTTTAAATTCCCGTAGGCTTGTGCTAGAAATGTGTTTCGAGTTCTAAGACTTGACATGACTGATGCCAGTAAGTTAAGTAAGATTACGACATTGAATATCCGCAGTAAACCATCGTCGAGTAAGTACTATATATATTTAAGATGTTAAGGTACGTATTATGTACTCATATGTGAATTGATTTTAAAGTGAATTATTAGTATCAAAGAACGATATATATATATATATATATATATATATATATATATATATATATATGTATGGATGATTACTATATCTACGAATAAGAAAATGACCTATTCGGTCGATGTCTATCATTATATGAAAGTATGTGACTTAAAGTAATTGTATGAGCTATATAGTATAGTAATATATGTGCTGAAAATCTCTTTGTGTATTCGTATATATATATATATATATATATATGCATTCGGCCAATAAGCTTTATAACTAGTGTACTTGTGTATATTCGGCTAAGTGATTTATAATTAAAATACGAGTTTTGTGAAAATTAATGTTTGATTTAAATGACAAGTTCTAATTGTTTATAGTGCTTAAAACTTACTAAGCCTTGAAAGCTTACTCTGTTTCTTATTTCTCTGTTTCATAGATTATTGATTTTGGCCACCGACTCGGGGATCGTCAGCAGTTCATCATACTATCGATCTTGTTGGTACAATTATATTTTGGTTTCGATATGGCATGTATAGGTTAGGCTGTTGACAAATATGTTTTGTAATTGTAAATATTTTGACCATATGAAAATGGCAACACAAAGATCAATATGTATGCAGCTCGATCTCTGTTTATGTTAATTAATGTAGAGGAGAAATATAATGTTTAGCTCAGTAATACCTCTTAGCTCAAATCCGGCGATCGAATTCGGGCTAGGGGTGTTACAGAAAGTGTATGAATAAGGTTATGAGAAATCTTATATATATGATGCTTTGCGAACAACCATATATATGTTATTCAATGGAATCTGGAATTGATTTTGTACCACCCGGATCCTAATAAACCCGAATTTATGAATAAGTAAGGGACTAAATTGAAATAGACCATAACATGGTGGCCTATATTGGAAGAAGTGGGAATGTTAGAAACTGAATTGGACATGGTTGAAATCCAATTCTAGTTTGGTTAAATCTTAGTGGGAGACATAATGATTAGTGATGGATGGTTCTCATAAGGGTAGTGATAGCGCGGGAAGGACTATAAATAGCTGAGAAACGATTTCACAGGATTGATTTCCTTCCTAAATCTATTTCAATTTCTCCCGTTATTTATCTTCTTCGGCAGCTCTAAGAAGGAGTAGCCATAAAAGTTTCTGCATAGAGCAGACTTCATAAGGATGGAACTGGAAAAGTAGAGAAACCAGCAAACTAGTAAGATTCTTAACCCTTCTGGGTACGTAAAAGTTAAGAAAATGAATATATGAATCTTCAGAACCGTCTTAAGGGTTCTACATGCTTATTAAAGTATAAGCTTTTAAAATGAAATGCAAGTTTAACTAGTAATTTTTTGGTTGCAAGCTACTGCCTGGAGAATGCAAGCTCTGGTGCTCGAGAAAAGGAATAAGCTATGGAAACGTGATGATGATTCACTTAACTAACTAAAATCATGACAAAGGCAAGCGCATCTATCGAATAACAGTATAGTTATGGTGAGTCAAGAATATCATATCCACGAGGACTAAAAGTACTAGTAATTACTTTCTTTTTATTATCTAGCTGATAAACTGGAGGAATTGTTTTTAATCTAAAAATTATCTAAACTAATTATTAAGACGCAACAGAGAATTAAGTAAGAAAATATCCGAATGAACCAATGAGAGAGACAATACCTAGGAAAGAATCCACCTAGTCTTCACTTATTATTCTGAATCTGAGTTAAACGATTTATTCACTTTCCTTGATCCGTAGAAATCCCTAAATTATATTAATATCTCTTTCGAGAGTAAAAATAACTGACTATAGGTTGATTAATTGAAATCTCTTTCTAATTAAAACCCCTATTGTCGCATTAACTCAATCTATGGATTTACCTATTAGATTTGATTCTAATCTGGTAGATTTATGTTGTCCTATTTCTAGGATTGCATGCAACTCCACTCAATTATGCTAGATCTACTCTTAATTAGGAACTTTTGCTCCACTGAAATAAGCACATCAATCATGAGTTAATATCCTGAAAACATTAAAACATGGAATAAGTACACATAATTGAGATCAAGAAATCAAGTATTTATCATGTAATTCAGAAATTAAATAACTAGATCCATCATAGGTTTCATCTTCCCTAGGTATCTAGGGAATTTAGTTCATACTTTGGAAGGAAAACATCTCAAAATTAGGAAAACAACAAAACATAAAGAAACTCAAAAACTTCTAGAAAAGTTGACTGGAGATCTTCAATCTTGAAGGAGGTCCTACTTCTGAGTTGATTCCGACGGTGTTCTCCGAGTAATTTCTTCGTTCTACTCTGCGTGCTCCCTTAGGTCTTCTTCTAGTGTGTATTTATAAACTTTAGAATGCTCAGAAACCTTAAAAATTGGCTTTTTCTGTGTGTTAGGGAAACAGGGTTTGAAATCGACACGGGCTGGCACATGGGTGTGTGGCCAGCCCGTGTGGCTCACACGGGCATGTGCTTAGCCCGTGTAGGAATGCCCAGGCCGTGTGGTTCTTGAAAATAGCTCGTTTTGTCTGATTTTGGCCCGTTTTTCGCTCCTTTTGCTCCCCTATGCTCTCATAAGTATAGAATCATGAAATTAAAGGATTAGGAGCATCAAATTCACTAAATTATATAATAAATCATACAAAAACATGCCAAGCATGAGATTAAAACATATTACTTTTATGGTTTATCAAATATCCCCACACTTAAGTGTTTACTTGTCCTCAAGCAAAATCCTCAACTCACGATTAAAATTAAACTTTCTCAATTCATAACTCTCATCAATAATGTTTTATCATAATTCACAAATAATCACACATTGATAATTCAACTAAAAGAGCACTAAAGATTCAAACAATCCAAGTCACATATTTTTAAGGCATGAAAACATAGGTATTTCCCTTTATCTAAGTAATTACCTTTAATTCAAAACCGACAAAAATTGACATCCTCACTAAAGATCACTCAAATCACTCAAAGTGTTTAAGGTTCAAAAATTAATCACTCAAAAGTCAAATATGAAAAGTCATTACCATAGGCTTGCATGAAAATCAAATCTCCACCACTATAAAATGAGATGATATACAAATCAAAAGGTCTTTAAAGGGTTGTAATGGGGCTTGGGTTAAAGGTGTGGATAAAGGCTGAAAAAAAATGTTAGAATCGAGATCAAATTGATAAATTGTCAAACTAGAAAAATAAACAAATGCTGAATTACATCAATCGAAATTATTTAAGAATAACACGAGCTTCTTATCAGAATATGAATATAACTGTTCAAGCTCAATTAACATGGAACACATAATAATCAATAACTATAAGCGTACATGTATAAAAAAAAATTGTATTTTTTTTAGAACAATAAGAAATAACTCATCAAATAAAGCAAAAGAACATAGCTAGGCAACTAATCAAATCAAATCTCAACAAAAAGGGAGTCAATAAAATGGATAGAATTCTCAAAGAATAAAAATTGAGTTATGGGTTAAAATTAATGGGTAAATCAAGAATGGTGTCGCACGCCCGTGTGCAATCTCCTTCGCTTCTCCCACGCCCGTGTGACCTCGCACACGGCCGTGTGTTTCGCCCGTGTAACTCTCTGAATTGTTTTAAATTTAAAAAATTAAGCTCCAGGTTTTACACGGCCTAAGACATGCCCGTGTGTTCAGGCCGTGTGGTCCACACGGCTGTATCATACGCCCGTGTAGAATAATTTTAGTTACTTGGTATCACTGCTCTCATAATAATCTCAACAGTGAAATCCCCAATACTGACCCTCAACATTCTAGTGTCTCATGTCCTTAATTAAATTACATATCTAAAGTATCCCTAAAAAACTGTGCTTTCATTGAAATTTCGAGAGATATATATATATATATATATATATATATATATATATAATTATAAATAATACAACCTCAAAGATTGATAGATTACGAGAAACTTTTGGTCAAAGAAACACTGAGTTGTCTCATAAAAAATCTACAAAGTTTCTTTAATTTCACCAAACAAACACAGTATAATAAACTATATATGTATAATGTCTGATATTTTTGGATGCAATCTTGATTTGGTAAAATCATATCTCGTTTCTTTTTGTATAAAGTTAATAGCATATCTCTAAGAGCATTTTTGGATCACTTTCATTTTCACTATCCAAAGCCTTCACTCAAAAGATAAATAAATCATGACAATGCAATAGTGAGCGTAGATTGAATCTAAAAATATAATTTTAAAAAATTATTATGTGTCTTTTTTTAAAAATATTTATTTTTTTAATATTTTACAATAACCCTTTAGGACACTTGTTAATTCTCTCATCCTACGTGTGGAGTCTAAAAACTTCACTAACAGTGTATCAAATAATTTCTATTATTGGTTTAATTACACCAGCATCTCCAAACTATGGCCCAAGTGTTAAATTAGTCTCCAAATTTTAAAATGTTTTAATTGAGCCCTTAAAATATCAAATTCTATTAATCAAGTCTTTCTATCAACCTAAACATCAGCTTTGATGATAAATGTTAGCTCAGATATGACATGTAGTACACTCAAAATAAGTGGATCAAATTTTAAACACATATATCCGTCCAAAATTTTAAACACTTATCCACATATCACATTATGAACATGAATCTGATGCCAAATTATACATCTTTTAACACATCATATCCAATTTATCCATACAATAGGCATATATGTGTATAGAAAAATTTACCCACGTGTTTTAAATATAGCCAATGCCAAATTTCAACATGGCAATTAACACCCAAGTTTATGTTAGGCTAATGAAATGATTTGATTGATACGATACGATACAGATACACTAAAGATTCAAGTACAGCATTTTAAAATTTAAAGGCCAACTTAAAATCTAAGTCATATTTAGGATGTATCTTTTGCAATTAACCCTAAAAATTGTCCAAAATTACTTTTAGTTTAATTCTATTCCCTCACCTCACAATTTTTTTTCCCTTTAAGAAAACCCATGTACTGTATGCCGTACACGTATCGCTCGCAAAGGTGAAGAAAGGCATATTCCATGATCATTAATGTTATCCTTTAATGATTAATTATATTGAAACTATATGATTAGATTCTATCATATTTGTTTTCATATATAGTTCGGTGAGTTTGGATGTTTAATTTTGTATATATATATTGAAGGATTTTATATTAGTTTATAAACTTTAAAAATTTAATAGTGTTTTTAAAGTGTTATTATATTAATTAAAATATTAAATTTTAGTTTAAATTTGATATAGAACATATTTAAAATATGTGTATCGAGAACCCCATATGATGACTTGATGGTCAAGATGTTCATCGCCTCAGGTGTGACCTGAATTTAAGTCGAGCTAATCGCGTTTGTTATTCAGGCTTTATCGTGTTATTGTAATTCATCAAAAACAAATATGTATCGAATTGTAAATATATGTGTCATCAAAAAATTTCATAACTTGAATATATAAAAAATAGTCCGTGTTTACAATTTAATTAATGTACTTTAAATATGCTTCCAATTTAATTTATGTTGATATTTAGCTTAAGCTAAACTAAAAAATTTCCATTAATTTACTAAATATAAGGATGTGTGGTACAATTACTATTTAAAGTTGGATGATGATGATGATGATGTGTGTTAGGTGGCCAACGCATATACACAGTGGCGTGAGGCTGAGGCGCTGAGCTTATCCTAACGTGGGTGGACGGGTTTTAAATTAAGTCTAACATCCGTACTTCCATCACGATTTCAAGTTGAAATTTTGCGAAAGAAGAAGGATAATATTGATAGAATTTTGTTTTGTATTTACAGTTTAATTTAATTAAATTTAAATTTAATCGAAAATAAGAAAAATAATTGGATATCGAAAATTTTCAGAAAAGAGGAAAAACGACAACACAACCTATCCCCTAACTATTATCATTAAGCACCTTTTGTCTGCTACAATAATATATAGTTTTCGAAGCCCTTTGGATCATATCTGCCGAATCTAATGATAGAGAACAAACATTCCACAATTCCCCACCCCTTCCCTTATAAATCATCAATCACCATGGATCTCCATCCAAACCCTTCCATCAATCACACAATTCTTGTCTACAAGTTTTCATTACTCTGTTCATAGGTGTTTTCATTTTCTTCTTTTTGGTGTGGGAGTGTATATATAAAATATGAAGCATTATTGTCTGGTGTTTGTTGTGGTTTATCGAAATAATTAGATTATGGGATATGGGGAGCTAAACATACGAAACTATAACCCCCAAAAGGATAGAGCTCGAGTTGAAGATCTCGAAAGAAGATGCGAGGTAGGTCCAGCTGAGAGAGGATTTCTCTTCACCGACACGTTGGGTGACCCCATTTGCCGAATCCGAAACAGCCCGATTTACAACATGATCGTACTTCTCTTTTCATTCTTTTTTCTTCTCTTTTTATGGTCGGACTGAATTTATATTTGTTGCACTGACTTCATTTTACGTTATATGTTAGGTAGCCGAGCTGAATAACCAGCTGGTTGGTGTCATCCAGGGATCTATAAAGCTCGTGACGATTCACAAACCACCCAAGAATCTTGCCAGGGTGGGGTACATCTTGGGTTTAAGGGTTGCCCCGCTTTATCGACGACGAGGGATCGGCTCAAGCCTGGTGGTCAGATTGGAAGAATGGTTCATTGCAAGTGGCGTCGATTATGCTTACATGGCCACGGAGAAAGACAACGATGCGTCCTTCAAGCTTTTCGTGGAGAAGCTCGGTTATGTCAAGTTTCGGACCCCGGCCATTCTCGTAAACCCCGTTAACTGTCCAATGTATCGGATATCGTCCAAGTACGAGTTCGAGAAGCTGAAGGTCGAAGAAGCCGAGTCTTTATACCGTAAATTCATGTCGTCGATGGAATTCTTCCCAAGCGATATCGGCAACATATTGAGAAACAAGCTGAGCTTAGGGACATGGGTGGCTTATCCGAGAGGTGAATCATGGGGGGAAATTTTGCCTAGTAGTTGGGCAATGGTTAGTGTGTGGAACAGTGGGGAGGTTTTCAAGTTGAGGCTAGGCAATGCACCAACATCATGTTTGATGTACACCAAGAGCTCACAGTTGATGGGGAACCTTGTTCCATGCTTTAAATGGCGAGGCATACCAGATTTTATGCACCCATTTGGGTTCTATTTCATATACGGGGTGTGTCGTGAAGGTCCAATGTCGGGCAAGCTGGTGCGGACCCTGTGCCGATTGGTGCATAACATGGCTGCAAAGTGTAGGGATTGTAAGGCTGTTGTGACGGAAGTTGGAGGTAGCGATACATTGAGACGTCACATCCCTCATTGGAGATTATTGTCGTGCCCTGAAGATTTGTGGTGTATAAAAGGGTTAAAAAATGAAGAAAGGGAAAGCTTCTATGAGTTGATAAAAACCCCAACAACAAGAACTCTTTTTGTTGACCCGAGAGAGGTATGATCAAAACAAAACAGACCCCCTCTTGTCTGCCCAGAGATAGAACCCCAGTTCATGTAATCTTTGTCAACTCCAATCCTCATAAACAAATCTAGAATTTCAATCAAACATGAGGTGACGACTCATTAGAAAAAAAAAATTGAAGTGTTGTTCAGAAAGTTGGCCAAAACACAAAAAATGGTATGCATTATTTTCGTGTTAAGATTTTGCCTCTTTTAATAAACTCAAAAGATGATTTAAATTTAAAAATTTGACTCGACCAACTTGAATTTAACTCAATTTAATCATAAAAAAACTAATAATTTAAGTTAATTTAACCCAAATCGATACTTCAAATAATTAAACTCAAAATAATTTAAGTAAATAACTCGAAAGGATTAAAAAAAAGCCTGAGCCTTAAATTAAAAAGGATCTACAGTAAAATAAAATGATTTGAATTTAAAAAGAAAAAAAAAAGTAAGAAAATGAAATCGAACTAAACCTAAATTGTCCAAAAATTTCAAAAATGAACTGACTTGAGTCCATTCGAAACCAACACGACCCGCATAATTGACAAACTAATCTCTCCTGTCCTGGTGGGGTGTTTTCCCTTGTTCCTTTCACATCGGTGACACAAAATCTCAGAAGATTTTCCTTAATTAGTTGCACCCCACGGTATCCTTTGTTTTTGCACAGCTCCACCGTGGTCCAATCTTTGTCCCTTTTTTCCTTGATGAGTAAATATTTTTGTGTCGACCCTCCTTCCCTAACATGCCATCATTAAAGATTGAGAGGGATACCCATTATTGTGAAAGAAAGAAAAAAACCAGCTACTCACCTAATTTTGAGATTGATTAATTAAATAAATAATTCGGAGATTAAAATAAGAATGTGTTAAAATTTGAGTGATTATCTGCATAATTTATCTAAAAAATTTATAAAAATTACTTAAATTTACATTATTAACATCAGTTAAGTCAAGTAGTAAAGAGCTTAATATCATTTAAATAAGCTTTCAAATTAGAATATTGTGGATTGGAAAATAGTATCGGGAGAGCTTTACCCCTCCCTAAAGTTTATCCGGTACAATCTTGAATTTAATTGGATTCTAATGTCGCTATTATATTCTGAAACATCTTACACAAAAAAAAAAACAGACTTTGTAGTATACACAAAATTAGGCTTTTGATGTTTCAAGCAAAACCTTTCTTATCTAATAAAATCATTTGGATTTGTGCTATCAACAATGGTTAAGTGATAAAAAGGAATTTAATATTTATTAAGTGTTGGACAATACATGTTAGCGAATAAATATAAATATAAATAATTATATAAATAAATAAATAAAATTAATATAAATAAATATTTATATAAACAAATATTTATATTTATTTAAAACATCATATTTGAAAATAATTAAATAAACAAGATTTTGGAAAACCAAGAATTGAATAAAGGGAATCAAGTTTTACTAGATGTTGAGGCCTATTTCCATAGTTTCCTTAAGGCAGATTCTGTTAGTACAAATCTTGGGTGAGGAAAATCTCGAACACACGAACGAAACTCAAACAGAAGAAGAAATAGGACAAGGCTCCAAGGCGTGTATCAAGCCACTATCTTCAAGGTTATATTCGCCCCCACCTATCTTCGGTGTGCAAACGAGTTCCAAACAAATTAACCTCGAGGATACAATGAAGCCAATGACTATTTGCGTTTTGCACTGACGAGAATAGCCCACTACAACTGAGCAATGTATGACAAGAAACTCAATTTCTATAAAAGATTTCTGCAGTAATACTTTATAGAATAATCTAATAATATTAGAAAATAAAGGAAGGACAGAAAAATCTTAGAATTTGATGGTATGATTTCCAAATGAAATCTCATTCCTATTTATAGGAATTTTCATGTCTCTTCATAGAGACATCTTTCATCAATAGGTGTCTTCTGAATAATAATGTATTTAAAATTATTCATTTAATTATAACTATTCAAATAAAACTATTTAAATAGTTATAATTCTTTTTCAAAAAATCAAACAATATAATCTTTTGATTAATTACACCTATTCATTTATAGTTACTGGAACACTATAAATATTTGAAAATGTTCCAACAATCTCCCCCGATTTTCAAAATATTTTAGATTTTGATATTCTTGGAAATCAATTTGCATAAATGAAAGGTATCTTACGATTGAACCTTCACTTAATGAAAACATGTTAAAGTTAATCGAAATTGCATGGTAGACTAAGCTTTGAACCAACTATTTCATTTAATTAACCGAACACATCTCACACAATGATTTCAACATCGGTCAATGCATAGTATCTAGGGACACTATTATGGCCATGTGTCTGTGTCCTCTTTTCATGAATGCTGTCAGAACCAAGCCCTTGAGCTCCTAGAAGTGGCCATACTTCCACTCACATATGTAGATCCCATCAAGAGTGTTCCCATAATTATAACACTTTAACATTTTATGTTATGGGTCCATTAAGAGTACATTACTCATCATTCCCTTATCATTAAGGGTACCTAGCACTTTAATCTTAGGATAGATTTATTTACAGTGCTAACAGTCATATACTAATGATGTACTTTGTCTCATTGAACTCAAGACTTGACGTTATACCAAGCATTGAGTTGAGTTTCCATAATGGGTAACTCTAATTAATGGGCTTGAGTCCCATCCCTTTTGAGGTCCTTTTTACTATATCTCTAGCAAGACTTTTTGTCAAACGATCCGCCAAATTTTCACTTGACCTCACATAATTAATAGTGATCACTCGATCAGAAATTAATTGGCGGACATAACTATGTCTTAATCCAATGTGTCTAGACTTTCCATTATATACTTGGCTATATGCCTTTGCTAGAGTAGCTTCACTATCACAATGGATAGAAATAGGTGAAATTGGCTTAGGCCATAAAGGTACATCATAAAGCAAATTTCTTAACCATTCTACTTTTTTAGATGCAGCGGCTAATGCAAAAAACTCTGCTGCCATGGTGGAATCAGTAATACATGTTTGTTTCTTGGAACCCCAAGAAATGGCTCATCCACCAAGAATGAAAATCCATCCACTAGTAGATGCATGATCTTCCAAACTTGTAATCCAACTAGCATCCGAATACCCTTCTAAAACTGGAGGATATCCATTATAACACAATCCATAGTTAATAGTTTTCTTTAAATACTTAAGTACTCTATTCAAAGCTTGCCAATGCAAGCTACTTGGATTACTTGTGTACCTACTCAATTTCCCAATCGCATATGCAATATCTGGTCTTGTACAAGTCATTATGTACATAAGACAACCAATTAGACTTGCATATTTCAATTGATCAATTTTCCTACCAGCATTAGATACTAATTTTATTTGAGGATCCATGGGTGTAGATGCAGGTATACAGTTGAAAAGATCAAACTTTTTAACCACTTTTTCAATGTAATGTGATTGTGATAAAGCTATAGTGTTTTCATCTCGGGTTATTTTAATCCCAAGAATAACATCTGCTATACCCATATCCTTCATAGCAAAGTTGTTTGACAAGAATTTCTTTGTGTTTTCTATTTGTTCCAAATTCGTGCCAAAAATGAGCATGTCATCTACATATAAGCAAATTATGACACCTTTTCCACTTTCAAATTTGCTATATATACACTTATTAGATTCATTTATTTTATAGCCATTAGCTAAAACAACATTGTCAAACTTTTGGTGCCACTGTTTTGGTTCTTGTTTAAGTCCATATAAAGATTTAACAAGCTTACAAACCTTATGCTCTTATCCTGGAACAACAAATCCTTCCGGTTGTTCCATGTACACTTCCTCTTCCAATTCACCATTTAAAAATGTAGTTTTAACATCCATTTGGTGAACAACTAAATTATATAGAGAGGTAAGTGATATTAAGAGTCTAATTGTAGCAATTCTTGCTACTGGAGCATAGGTATCAAAGTAATCAATACCTTGTTTTTGTGTAAAACCTTTGGCTACCAACCTTGCTTTAAACTTATCAATGGTTCCATCGACCTTCATTTTCTTTTTGAAAATCCATTTACAACTTATTGGTTTGGAACCCGGTGGAAGATCAACTAAGATCCAAGTTTGATTTCCCATTATTGAATCTATCTCATCATTTATTGCTTTTTTCCAAAAAGCAGAGTCTTGAGAAGTCATTGCCTCTTCAAATATCATAGGATCAGATTCTGTATTGTAACAATAAGGTATCTTATTATATATACTTTCACCTTTTCCTTCTACAAGAAACATAATGAAACCTGGTCCAAAATCTTTGATCTTTTTAATCCTCTTACTTCTTCTTAATTCTTGACAAGATTCATCATTATTATCAATTTGTTCCAATGGAATGTCATTCTCATTTGAAGAATGAATCAATTGTTGTGGTTGTAATTGTCTTGATATAGAATTAAATATATTTTCATCAAAAATAGCATCTCTTGATTCAATAACAGTATTAATTGAAATTGAATCATTTGGTTCAATTACCGTGAACCTATATGCCTTGCTATTATGTGCATATCCTATAAATATGCATTCAATTCCTCTTTCACCTAACTTTTTACGTTTAGGTGTTGGAACTTTGACAATAGCTCTACAACTCCAAACCTGCAAATAATTAAGGTTTGGTTTTCTTTTCTTCCATTGTTCATAGGGGGTTTTTTAGTTTCCTTATTATGAGCTCTATTCAATATATGACAAGCTGTTAGAATAGCATTTCCCCAAAACCCTTGTCCAAGACCTGAATATGATAACATTGAATTTACCATTTCACTCAAGACTCTATTTTTCCTTTCAGCTACACCATTTTGTTGTGGTGTGTAGGAGGCTGAAACTTGATGGATAATCCCAATGGATTCAAAATAACTTGGATTATAGTATTCTCCACCTCTATCCAATCTTAAGCACTTGATAAATGATTCACACTGAAGTTCAACTTCAGATTTATAAACTTTAAATTTATCAAGTGCTTCATCTTTTGAATGCAATAAATATACATAACAATATCTAGAACAATCATCAATAAAAGTAACAAAATATTTCTTTCCACCTAATGTAAAAGTATTATACATGTCACATAAATCACTATGTATCAAATCAAGCAATTTTGTATTTCTTTTAACCTTAAGGAAAGGGTTTCTTGTAATTTTAGTCAACATACATGTATTGCATTTTCCAATATTATTATTAAAAACAGGAATTAAATCTAACTTATACATGTCATTCAATTTCCTATAATTCAAATGACCTAAAGTATAATGCCATAAACAAAAAGACTCAACCATATAAGCAGAAATAGTATTTTTATTCTTATTAATAATATTTAGTTTGAACATACTCTCATACATATACCTTTTCCCTACAAAAATTCCTCCCTTAGACAAAATAAACTTATCTGCCTCAAAAACAAGTTTGCAACCAAACTTATTTAACAGACTTCCAGACACTAAATTTTTTCTAACTTCTGGTACATAATATACATCATTTAAGGTTAAAACCTTTCCAGAAGTGAATTGTAGTTCAACGGACCCTTTGCCTTTGATTGCTTTGCTTGTTGGAAGAATTTCCCATGTACAAGACATTGTCATTTTCACATTGTGTGAACTTTGTGAACATGCTTTTGTCTTTGCACACATGTTTGGTTGCTCCGGTATCAATCCACCATGTATTATCATCTTGAGCCATATTAATTTCAGATATCATTGCAACGAACTTTTCGTTATTATCAGCCTTAGAAGATGCTTTCTTCTTTAAAAATTGACATTCATTCTTGAAATGTCCCGGCTTACCACAATGATAGCATGAGCCCTTTTGTTTATTTTTGAACTTAGGTGCTCTATCAGTCTGTTTAAACTTTCTCTTGAATGGTTTAATAGTTTGTACTTCCTCCGTAACATGCACTTTGGGATTTGCAGAATTTAGATTCTGATCTTGCTTTCGATATTCTTCTTCAATACGAAGATGATTTACCAAAGCCTCAAGAGATATTTCCTCTTTTTTATGTTTTAGACTTCTTTTAAAGTCTTTCCAAGATGGAGGAAGTTTGTCTATTATGGAAGATACAACAATCATTTCATCCATTTTCATATCATATTGCTTGAATTGATTCAGCATCTTTTCAATATCACGGAATTGTTCCATAACAGAACGGCAATCAACCATTTGATAATTATTGAACGACTGACAAGAAATTTCTTACTTGTAACATCTTCGGTCATGTATCTTGTCTCCAATTTGTCCCATAATTCTTTAGCGGTGACCTCATTTTGGTAGGTGTCAAACAAACCATCAGATAAGCGATTCAATATGTGGCCCATGCACATGTAATCAGCATTGTCCCATTTTTGTCTTTCTCGGGTTGCAGCAATAGATTCGTTTTCAGTCTCGTCAGGTCTTGGAGTATCCAAAAAATAAGCAATCTTCAAAGTTGATAATAAGAAGTGCATCTTTTTCTGCCATCATCGAAAATTACCTCCATCAAACCGATCAAGTTTGACAAAATTGGAAGCCAACTCTCTTAGTGTTCCACTTTCATGAGTTGTGGTAGTCATCATGAATTATAACCTTAAAATTGTTAGTACAAATCTTCGGTGAGAAAAATCTCGAACACACGAACGGAACTCGAACAGAAGAAGAAATAGGACAAGGCTCCAAAGCGTGTATCAAGCCACTATCTTTAAGGTTATATTCGCCCCCACCTATCTTTGGTGTGCAAACGAGTTCCAAGCAAATTAACCTCAAGGATACAATGAAGCCATGACTATTTGCGTTTTGCACTGACGAGAATAGCCCACTACAACTGAGCAATGTATGACAAGAAACTCACTTTCTATAAAGGATTTCTGCAGCAATACTTTATAGAATAATCTAATAATATTAGAAAATGAAGGAAGGAAAAAAAATCTTAGAATTTGATGGTATGATTTCCAAATGAAATCACATTCCTATTTATAGGAATTTTCATGTCTCTTCATAGAGACATCTTTCATCAATAGGTGTCTTCTAAATAATTATGTATTTAAAATTATTCATTTAATTATAACTATTCAAATAAAATTATTTAAATAGTTATAATTCTTTTTCAAAAAATCAAACAATATAATCTTTTGATTAATTACACCTATTCATTTATAGTTATTGGAACACTATAAATATTTGAAAATGTTCCAACAGATTCGACCGCTATTATGATACTTAGAGAAACGTTGGTCGACTGTCTCCCAGGATACGACAACAAAATGATCACGGCAGTAGTACCTTTGTAGTGATCAACAAATAAGCCTTGCCTTCTTCTATCACCAAAATGTTTGAACAATTTGGAAAGGAAACGAAAAGAATTTTTTAGAGTGAAAATTCGTTATTTCTATATGTGTTTGTAAAGAATTCTGCCATTTTTATAGGCATTCAATATGGAGTAATTTTGGAAATTTCCATAAATAAAGATATAAATCTTTCCATTAAAGGAGCCTTTAAATCAAATTGAAAATCAATATGATTGGAATAAAATCAATTCGAGATATTTTTCCTTTTAATTCAGATTTTGTATAATATCTGTTGAGAAAAATAAAAATAAGGTTTCAAGCTTAATCATTCAATAACTTTTAAAATGGTTTCTCATATAAATACATATTTCACACTTGCTATTTAACTAACGTGGGATTTAAGCTTTTCATTTTTCTCAACATAATTCACAAGTAGCTTACTTCGAGCATCAATTTCTCATTCATCACTTAATCATTTTGAGCATATGATATGCCGTTGTAAAGGTCTCATGGAGTAGAATATAAAACCGTAATTTTATAATTCAACTATCCACCTCTACCAATCGAGAATATGCCTCAAAGTTTCCAAAAGTTACATATTTTCCAACATTAAGTAAGGGTAAACTACAAAAGTAGTCATTTTGATTTGTCTTAGATTATACTTTAGTCACTTATGTTTGAAATGTTATGTTTTAGTCAGTTACGTTGTTTTCTTACGTAGTGGTCACTCTATCGTTAAGCTCTGTTACCTGCCTAACGGCAGTCCTACATGGCAGTCCAAATTAAATTTATTTAATTAAAAACTATTTTCATCCAAACAACTGGACATCCAAGTTAGCATTTAAAACTCATTTAGACTGCCACATAGGACTGTAGTTAGGGAGATAACGAAGTTTAACGGTAGAGTGATTACTTCGTAACAAAACGATAGCGTAAGTGACTAAAACATAACATTTCAAACACAAGTGACTAATATATAA
This sequence comes from Gossypium anomalum, assembly GCA_025698475.1. Classification (NCBI taxonomy): domain Eukaryota; kingdom Viridiplantae; phylum Streptophyta; class Magnoliopsida; order Malvales; family Malvaceae; genus Gossypium; species Gossypium anomalum. The sequence goes on along the minus strand of CM046957.1, from coordinate 68,423,687 downwards.
TCTAAGGCAGACAAAAATAACTATTTTTATAGTTTACTCATTAAATAAAATTTAATTAATTGAAGAAACAATCAATTAATTTAATTAATTGCAAGGATTTCCCTTTGCTTTTAGCTTAACATGGAAGATTTGAAATTATATAATCAAAAGAAACTTAAATTTCGTAAATAATTATTAAATATAAGTTATTTAAGTTGATTTTTTTAGGAATAATTAGGAAACATAAATTAAACTTTTAAATTTTATAAGAATATTAATTTAATTAATTTTAATATTATAGTAACAAAACGGTTAACATTATCAAGTGATAAAAATTTTATAACAACTTGATATTTCTTGTATTGAAAAAGTCGATTTTGACATCTGAATTTATAAAAACCAAACCATCTAAAATATTTTATCGAACTGTTACAAAGCCAATACGAAATTAGAAAATAGAAGTATTCATATTTAAAGTAGAAATAAAATTATTTATTGACTAATTAAATACATGACTAAATTATGTAGTGATTAAAACTAGTTGACATTGAATTGGAAATTGAGTAGGGTTTTAAATGACAATAGAACCAAGGGCTAAATAATAATTTAGCCATTAAGTAGTACTAGTTTCCTTGGTGAATCTTGGCCGTTTATGTCCATTAACTTGTTAAAAAATGGTGGCCTTTAGATTTGGATTTAATTAATATTAATTATATGGTTTATATGTATGTGTCAAGCGGTGGGAATTAAAACAACATTTATTGACTCATTTGACTGAGTCAAATCCATCTTATCCATCATTTATTGAGTCGAAATTAAAAGGTCATTGATGGGTGTCGAAACCACCAAAAATAATTCCTACAAAGACTACTCTAAATTGCAGTAAAGAGTGGTAGTAGGGTCGAGTCTACAGGGATTGGAAACTATAATCAACTTTCGTGTATAGCTCATGATCAAAGTGTTTGTCGTGTTGAAGGTCGTGGCAATAGTCGTGCCCACGACTCTGATCGTACCTACAAGAAAAAAAATGAAAGTAAATAGGGAGTTTTGAAATGTTTAAAAACTAAGTAATTGAAACAGCATAAATAATTAATTAAATAAATTAGAAAATGAATTCAAAATTTTGCAAACAGATAAAATAAGCCTTAGCCTTAGACTCGGTAAATTTTGTATCAAGAATCGATCCTTGAAAATTAATCTTCTCCTCCAAACGATAAGTTGGTTATAGCAGTTAAGAATGTCCTAACCATCAATTCTTCCTCTCGTAACTGGTTCTGGTACAACCTGCAAACCAACCCTTACCGATTATCTAACCGAGATACACGTGTTCTCGATTTAAGATTCCGGCAGCTTTGCGTTCTGAAGAACCCAACTTGAATCAATAGCCTCAACCGCGTGGGTCGTTTAAACCTGATCACTTGTTCCTCGATTTGTTCTTAGAGATCCAAATACAGCACGACCGACTCGAGTCTCTAACTATCAGCAAACACAACTCCAACCCAACGTGCATTTTGACTTGAAATCGAATTTAACTTTAAGGGATGATTGGTCTATCCCGATACTTAGGAAAAAAATGAATACCGATTGGATGGATTTTTATCACGAATTCGTATTTCATGATTCCTAACCGTAAACAACACCGGCCTAAGACTAAGATGAAATTTAGTGAAGCATCATGCTTTGTATGTTTTGAAAGGTAGGTTGAGGATAATGGAAGAATTTGGGGAATGGAAAGACTTGAAAGGCAATTAGCCCAATTTATAAAAGCAAGCTAAATGCCAATGAAAATAGCAGTAGCTCACGTCAATTCCAAAGGAAAAAAAAGAATAATTCTATTCCAAATTGGAGTAGGAAAGCAGAATTGATTGATGATTTCCTAAAAACATGAAGCCCTTATTTATATGCATGGGGTTTACTAAATTTAGCTTAAACTAATTTAATATAAAATCAAAAATAAAATAAAATAAGATTTTCCTATTTTTGGCTTTTACAAAGTCAAAATATTTGATGTGTCCTTGGTTTCCTCCACCTTTTTGATTTGGCCCCATTTCAATGATTGTCTTACAAATTGGCCCTTTTTAGCTTGTTTTTGACAAATTGGATCCTTGACAAATTAAATCATAAAAGCACTTAATTAGCAAGGTTCAATTCAAAAATAAACCAAATTAAACACAAAAAATATGCAAATTAATATGTTTATCAAATCCCCCTACTTAGCTCATGCTTATTGTTCCTTCAAACATTAGAATTCATTCTATAATTTATTAAAAATTGAGCCTCTTTTCTGCATCCTCAGTCAATGCAAACAACATAGGCAAAAAAAAATAAAAATAAAAACAAATAAATGAATGTTCAGAATATATAGTTTGATCAATAAGTGTCATAAAACTGAAATATGTGGACTAAACAATTTCATCAAATTGAGTTTGAATCTTATAATTTGCAAGGCATTGTTAATTAACTACGCATTAGTAAAAAAATTTAGACATGGTCAAACCTTTTTACACGAACTAGGATGACAACCCAAACACCCTATCCCGGTTACTCAGTTCAAACAGTCTTTATTATTATTATTTATCAACATTTTTTTATTTAACTTTTGAAGGCTCGGTTAATGGAATATTTGTAAGTTATCGACTTGTCACTCGAACATTTTTACGCGAGATAAGATGACAACCCAAGCACCTTACCCCGATTACTAAATTCGGTCACGTTTTCGAAAGTTCACTCATAACTTGAGCCTTAAATTTTTTTTATGTTATTAATTTATTTATGCACAAGCAAATATTTTTCCAAACAATCAATTTATACGAAATATCTAGCTACATATATCAACCTTAAAACACAAATGTTGACTAATCTATACACTTGAACATTTAAAATAAAAATTTTGCCCAATTGTCCAAATTGATTAAGTATGAGATTAAAGGCTCAATGTCAAACAAACTATCGAATAAATTCAACGTAAGATTGAACACATGCAAAAGAGAGACATGCAGCAAAAATCATGCATATTTACTTACCAACTCAACCCCCTACTTAATCTATGCTTATCCTCAAGCATGTGTTATATGCAATAAAGTTTAGTAACTTAAACAACAAGCAAACAGAAAGGTTAAGAATACTCCCCATGTGTTTCAATCGATGTTGTCGGCGTTGAGAAACAATTGTCAGCATTTAGCACGGCGTGCCCACACCACCATCATTATCCAACTTCTGGAAAACTTCCATTACGTTCTTGAAAATAGCAACTTCACTAGATTAAACAAAAATTTATTTATTTACAACCTAAATCTTACTAAAACTCAAAATTAAATAAATGAAAATAAATTTGGGTCGCCTCCCAAAAAATGCTTTTGTTTAACGTCGTTAGCTCGACGAACATAAATGTTATCCGTTTGGCTCATTGAGACTTAATTTTTCCATCTCATGTACTTGGATGTTCTTGTAGAAAAGTTTCGACCTTTGCCCATTATTTTTGAAGCCCTTACTGGATTCCCCTATCATTAGTGGATTGAGGTGTTTTTGAGCTTCTCCGTTCAAGTTTGCATTATTCTCTGTCGGAATTCTTGTACGTTCTAGAAACGGTTTCAACTCTAATTTCGAGGCCTTCATGACAGCTTCACATATTGGTTTTTGGATCATCAATAATTTCTCTTGCTTAACATCGAGATCTACATTCCTGAAGGCATGATTTGTAACTTATCATTGGGATGTCTCATATCCTCATAAATATTAAACTTAACCATTTCACTGTCAAATTCCATGGTGAGTGTTCCAATCCAAACATCAATTTTCGTTCGCGCGATATTCAAGAATGGTCTCCCAAGAAGTATCTCAGATGAATTGGCCGAGTTGGCATCCTCCATGTTGATAATGTAGAAGTCTGCAGGAAATATTAGCTCGTTTACCTTAACAAGAATGTCCTCTAGCACTCCTTCCGGATGCATTACAGATCTATCTACAAGCTGAATAATTACATCTGTTTCCTTCAAAGGACCCGCATTAAGTAGTTTATAAATTTACAAAGACATAACATTAATTGATGCGCCTAAGTCACACATGACTTTTTTAATACCGACATTACCTATTTCGCAAGATATGGAAAACATACCTTGGTCATTACATTTAGGTGGTATTTTCCTTTGTAAAACGGCGGAAACATTTTCTCCGACACTCACCTTTTCATTACCCAGGAGCTTCCTTTTACTTGTGTATAATTTTTTTAAGAATTTTGCATACCATGGAATTTGTTTAATCACATCAAGAAGAGGTATGTTGATTTCTACCTTTCAAAAGATGTCAAGGATCTCCTTCTTTTCTCGCTCCTTCTTGCATTGGACAAGTCTTCCGGGAAAGAGAGGTGGTACTACAAATGATTTTTGTGGTACTAACTCTACTGGAGCCTCTGTGTCAAGTTTCTTCTCATCTCGACCAGCGTTGTAGGCATGACTCATACCAGATGCGGGCTCCAAAACCTTCCCACTCCTTAACTTCATAGCACTTACATTATGTCTTGGATGAGGCTTAGTTTGGGATGGCAGCTTACCTTGGGACTCCAAACGGCTAACCGTGAGCGCAATCTTACTCACTTGCTTATCTAACTCTTGCAAATGCATTTCAATTTTTAGCTGAAACTTCTCAGTACTATTGACTAGCCTTTGCACTATGGCTTCTAAAGATGATTTTGGGGGTGTAATTATTGATTCAGAGGCAGCTTTTGTTGGTAAGGTTGACTGAACTGAGGATTCAACCCATAACTTAGATTTGGGTGATCATTCCACCCTATATTATACCAGTTTGAGTAGGGATCATACTGCCTTTGGGGAGGTCCTGAAAAGTTCCCGACAGCATTCGCTTGTTCTGTTGAATCCTCATGTAAAATTAGACAGGAGTACGTCGAGTGGTCTAGCTTAGCGCAAATTCCACACAACCGTGCTGGGCTTGTTTTATCTATAAGCAAAGTTTGAACAACATTAGTCAGCTTATCAATTTTATCTTCTAGAGATAGAGAACTTAAGCCATGAACCCGTCTCGTGGGTTCTGTGGCCGATCGAAATTGTTGAGAGTTAGCAGCCATGGTCGAAATCAACTCTTTCGCTTTTTAGGGCGTCATATTAACGAATGCCCCCCACTTGCAGCATCTATCATCTTCATTTCCATTGGGACTAATCCCTTATAAAAATACTGCAAGAGTGACTGTTCAGTCAGTCCATGTTGTGGGAAACTTCCACACAAATTTTTGTAACGCTCCCAGTAATCGTAAAGCGATTCAGCATCTTTTTGACGGATTCCCACAATGTCCCTCCTTAGTTCGGTTGCTCGGGCTGCAGGGAAGAACCTGTCAAAACAAACGAGACATGTCAAACCATGTGTTGACAGATTCTAGAGGTAAATAAAATAGCCACTTTCTAGCAGAGTCGGCTATTGAAAAAGGGAAAACACGAAGTTTGATTTGGTCTTCCGTTACTCCCTGAGGCTTCATGCTTGTGCACACCATATGAAATCCTTTAATGTGGGTGTGCGGGTTTTCATTCTGTAATATACAGAAAGTGGGTAGTAGATGGATCAAACCAGATTTTAACTCAAACGGGTTCCTCCTACCGGATAGGTTATACATAAAGGTTGTTATTCATCCGGTGCTGCAGCGAGTTGGCATATCGTCTGTTCAGCCATCTCGTTTGGTTCATCAAACGAGAAAATTTCTTCAGTATACGATATAGTTTCGAATCCAGAGTTTTGGTCGTTTATCGCGTCGAATGGCTTCTTTTCGCAGTTGTCTCAATTTCTGGTTCAAACTCTAAAGTTCCTGGTTCTGATATGGTCATAAGGAAAACAAATAGAAATTAGAAAAATTTCTCCAATCCCCGGCAACGGCGCCAAAAATAATTCCTACAAAAACTACTCTAAATTGTAGTAAAGAGTAGTAGTAGGGTCGAGTCCACAGGGAATGGATACTATAATCAACTTCCGTGTATAGCTTATGATCAGAGTGTTTGTCATGTTGAAGGTCGTGGCAATAATCGTGCCCACGACTCTGATCGTACTTGCAAGAAAAAAATGAAAGTAAATCGGGGGGTTTTGAAATGTTTAGAAACTAAGTAATTGAAACAGCATAAATAATTAATTAATTAAATTAGAAAATAAATTCAGAATTTTGCAAACAGATAAAATAAGTCTTAGCCTTAGACTCAGTAAATTTCGTATCAAGAATTAATCCTTGAAAATTAATCTTCTCCTCCAAACGATAAGCTGGTTATAGTAGTTAAGAACATCCTAACCACCAATTATTCCTCTCGTAGTTGGTTTCGGTACGACCTACAAATCAACCCTTACCGATTATCTGATCGAGATAGACGTGTTCTCGATTCAAGATTTCAGCAGCCTTGTGTTCTGAAGAACCCAACTCGAATCAACGGCCTCAACCGCGTGGGTCGTTTAAACCCGATCACTTGTTCCTCAATTTGTTCTCAGAGATCCGAATACAGCACGGTCGACTCGAGTCTCCAACTATCAGCAAACATGACTCCAACCCAACGTGCACTTTGACTTGAAATCGAATTTAACTTTAAGGGACGATTGGTCTATCCCGATACTTAGGAAAAAAATGAATATGGATTGGAAGGATTTTTAACACAAATTCGTATCTCACGATTCCTGACCGAAAAGAACACCGGCCTAAGAGTAAGATGAAATTTAATGAACCATGAAATTATTTATGCTTTGTATGTTTTGAAAGGTAGGTTAAGGATAATAGAAGAATTTGGGGAATGGAAAGACTTAAAAGGCAATTAGCCTACTTTATAAAAGGAAGCAAAATGCCAATAAAAATAGCAGTAGCTCACGTCAATTCCAAAGAAAAAGAAAGAACAATTCTATTCCAAATTGGAGTAGAAAAGCAAAATTGATTGATTATTTTAAGAACATAAAGCCCCTATTTATATATATGGGGTTTACTAAATTTAGCCCAAACTAATTTAATATAAAATCCAAAATAAAATAAAAATAAATAAGATAAAATAAGATTTTCCGATTTTTGGCTTTTACAAAGTCAAAATATTTGATGTGTCCTTGGCTTCCTCCACCTTTTTTATTTGGCCCCATTTCAATGATTGTCTTTCAAATTGGTCCTTTTTAGCTTGTTTTTGACTAATTGCATCCCTGACAAGATTAAATCATAAAAGCAACTAATTAACAGGGTTCAGTTCAAAAATAAACCAAATTAAACACAAAAAATATGCAAATTAACATGTTTATCAGTCATTGTCGTCATATTTCGAGGTCGTAAAATACAGTAACTGGTCATATGGTCAAGTGTATGGCGACTAATTCTACAGAAATTCATAGGTTTGAAGAACCCTACAATCAGCTAGAAGTTTAATTGAGGCAGATTATGTTCTTACTTTGAGTCACTAAAGTAATTTTTTTAAGTTTTTCGCTTTAAACTGTCTTTTTTTCTAAAACAAAAAAACATCGCTTTAAACTGTCTTTTTTTCTAAAACAAAAAAACATCATCCTCATATTTTCCTTCTCCATGAAGAGATTTCCATCTTTGAAGGTTAGTAAGATTTCCATCTTAATTGTTGTTAAATTCTTAGTTTAGTAAAATAGATAAACAAAGCCCACTTGTTAGAATTAACCATTGTTAAGTTTGGTAAAAGTTGCCATAGATGCAAGCTTTAAAAGAAATGACATATTAAAAGCCTAGAAAATTGCATGTTGTTGTTAAGGTGATCCATGGAAAAGTATGTTAGAAATATAGTGGAAAGTTATAACCTTCTCATTATATTTAAATTCGGGAGATTACATCAGCCATTAAAACGGTCTAGTAACGATCAAATTTTATAAAATAGGCAATTTAAAACATTTGTTTATTTTTAAAAAAATTAGCCTATTTTTAGAAAAACCATATTAGTTATCAAAAACCAATTAATTCTAATATTTTTCCTATAACGGTGACTATTTTTTGAAAACTTAGTTAAATCAGTGACTCTAATAACAGAATGACTTAATTGATATAACCTCAATAGTTTTTAGATGTAATTAGAATGATTTGAAACTTTTGAATCAATTTAAAATAAGAGTTATAATTTAAATATATTTAGTGTAATTAAATCTTCTTTTAATTATATAAAAATTAAATTAATTCATTTAATAATAGAGAAGTTAATTTAATTTAATCTCTATGCCGGAGTTTCTTCATTGGGCAGACAGTACTTTGATCTCATTGCACACACAATTGTGTGATAAAAATAATTTGGACTTCAAAATCAGAGTTCTTTTTTGTACGATATTGAGGATTGGACCATAATTTGTGCCCATGGTTAGTCAGAGAGAAAATGAAATCCAATTAAAATGGTGACCCTAAGCTTCTCGTATTGCAATTTCCTTCTGAAAAAAGTTGTCCTTTGTGTGCAAATTTTCTAGGAAAATATTCAAAGAAGATTGGATATTAGACTGGCTGCACAAAATTTCCTAGCTCTTAGCTTTAATTGTGGATTTTATTGATTTAAGGCCTCAAAGGTCTTTGACTGGAATTTCAAAATCAAGGGTGTCATTGTTGTATGATTCGATTATTACTTTGTGAAAATTGTGCAATTAGTCTATTTAATTTATTAGAATTTGACTTTTGTGCTTTGCAAAAATTAAAAAGTCAGTCTAAATGTCCATAATCACATTACTTGCATGTTTTATATAAAGCAGTGAATTATTGATTTTTAGGTGAATGATTTAACAGCAATAAAGTGTTACGAAATTGAATTAACCTTTCGTGAAGCACCAGAAAAAATTCTGGTGAATTAAAGTAGAAAGATTAATTTTTTTTTTCAATTTTAGTAAAATAAAGGGATAAAATTTAGAGTAGACCAATATTTTATATATCCCAAAGGTATATTTTGTTGGGACGAAGTCGAACCCAACAAAACACCATAGAAGTATAATTGGTATTCTTTCACTTCCGAGAAATTAATTCGGTAATTAGGACTAATTCAATAAGACAATATATCAACAATCGATGCAAATAAATCATAATATCACAAGCAAAAATAATAAATCGAGACACGTGATTTTTACGTGGAAAACCTTTTTAAAAGTCCAAAGGGTAAAAACCACGGGACTTTGAGAGTCCAAAAAAATTTCATTGTAATCAAAGCCTTCCTACAATATCACAATCAAGCCACAATAAAGAGTATACAACTTAAACAATTCTATCAATAAATAATCTCAAGCAAACTTTAAGAGAAAAATTGAGAATATCACCCAAAATAAGCTAACTTAGAAAGCTAAAAACTCGAAACTACAGTACCCAAAACGAAAATTAATCTATATACTTTAAAGATATTCTAGTCTACTAGCTACTGTAAAAATATTAGCTCTATCGGACACCGAATGGACCTTCGATCGAAAAGAAACATGAAAGCTGATCTCTTTAAAAAAATTGTCTTGCTCTCCTACTTTTCTCTCTTTTTCTTTGACTTTAGGCATACACTTTTCACCGTAAAAAAAGTGTTGCCCCACACTGTATATATATTTAGGGTACACAAACAAATTACCTCCCACATAGTGGGACCCTTGGGCCCATGCCCAAAAAATCTCCCCTCCTACTATGTGGTCATGTTTGCCATATCGGTGATCAAGCAACAAGTTTCAAACTTCCCTCTTGGTAAGGCCTTAATCAACATATCTGCACCATTATCATCAGTGTGAATTTTCTCAAGCTCTAACAACTTATCCTTAAGAACTTCTCATATCCAATGATACGTCACATCAATATGTTTAGACCAAGCATGAAAAGTCGAATTGTTACCCAGAGGAATAGCGCTTTGGCTATCACAAAACAAGATATACCTCTCTTGAGAAAAGTCAAGTTCCTACACAAATTTCTTCATCCAAAGTAACTCTTTACACGCTTCGGCAGATGCAATAAGCTCAAACTCAGTAGTGGATACATTTTTACAATTTGGATTGCCAAGCCACAACTCCTTCTACAAAAGTGATCAAGTAACCTGAAGTAGATCCAAGTTAATGTCTCTGCTCATATCTAAATTTGTGTATCCAACTAGAACAAGTTTCTCATTGCCAAAACAAAGTTTCAAGTTGGAGATGCCCCGAAGATATCTCATAATTCACTTCACCGCATTCAAATTCTCTTTGCCTAGATTAGAAAGAAATTGACTAGTAGTACCAACCGCATAAGCTAAGTCCGGTCTTGTGCATACCATCGCATACATCAAACTACCCACAGTTGAAGACTAAGGAACTTTTTGCAAGTCTTCCTTTTCTTTCTTTGTTGAAGGACTTTGCTTGACACTCAATTTGAATTGCATAGCAAAGGGAGTGCTCACCACTTTAGCTCTATCCATATTAAGTCTTTGAAGTACTTTCTCAATGTACCTCACTTGTGATAACCATAACTTCTTGACCTTTCTATCAGGTGTCAATCGAATGTTAAGAATTTGCTTTGCTGGTCCCAAATCATTCATCACAAAGGATTTACTCACTCTTGCTTCACCATGACAATTCTAGAAGCATTACAACCAATAATAAGCATATCATTAACATAAAATAATAGAATAATAAAATCATCACCAAAGAATCTTTTAACAAAAACACAATGATTGGAAGTAGTTTTCTTGTAGCCATGCTCTCCCATAACAGACTCAAAACTTCTTATATCATTGTCTTGGAGCTTGCTTCAAGCCATACAAACTCTTTCTCAATCACGTAGCCCTCTTTCCCTTGTGCAATAAAACCCTCTGAATGATCAATGTATAGCTCTTCCTCCAAATAACTATGAAGGAAAGCAGTTTTCACATCCACTGGTTCAACCTCTAAGTCATAATAAGCTGCCAAACTCAATGTAGTTTTGATAGAGGATATCTTCACAATCGAAGAAAATATCTTTTCAAAGTCAATCCCCTTTTTCTGATTGTAACCCTTTCTCTGATACTAAATTATTGAGATGAAACCGAACTTGATGAAATACTACGGAAGCACAACCAGTATTTTTTCTCTCGAAAAATCAATTCGGTAACTATGGCAAACTCAATAACACAATATATCAACAATCGATTCCAATAAACGATAATATCGCAAGCAAAATAATAATTCGAGACATGTAATTTTTACATAGAAAACCCCTTTAAAGCAAAGGGTAAAAACCACGAGACTTTGAAAGTTCATCAAAGTTTCCACTATAATCAAAGTCTTGTTACAAAATCACAACTAAGTCACAATCAAGAATATACAACTCAAACAAAGCTATCAACAAATAATCTCAAACAAACTTTAAAAGAAAAATTGAGAATATCGCCAAAAATAGGCTGACTTTGAAAGTCAAAAACCTTAAGCTACAGTACTCGAAACGGAAATCGGAATGTACACTTTAAAAATCTTCAAGTCTACTAGCTACCATAAAAAAACAGCTCCATTGGAGATTGAATGGACTTCCGATCGGAAAAAAATATGAAACTCGATCTATGTAAAAAGAATTATTTTGCTCTCGTACTTTTCTCTCTTTTTCTTTTAACTCTATGTACACACTTTTCACCTTAAAGAAAGTTGTTGCCCCCACATCTGTATATATATATATGTAGGGCACACAAACAAATCGGCTCTCACATAATGGGACTTTTGGGCCCATACCCAACATATTTGAAAGGTTTAAGGTTTGAATTGCCAATAAAATCTTAGGTTAATGATTAAGGTTGAGGTCTTGGAAACTTTGATATCTTAGGTTTGAACTTAATTCATGTACAATCTTATTTATTCCCACACAATAGGAAATCAACATTCCATACAAATTTGATTGCACTAATACCTTACATGATTCATCAGGATAAAGCCTTCAGAATAGTGAAATGCGAGAGATTAGGCAATTTTTTTTATTCTCTTCTATTTGTCGATGATTTATCAATTTGTCTCATCATTTGGTTCAACAAATCAAGTTGTACATGAATAATCTTATCTACTTTTTAAAGTAAAAGTTGTAAAATTGATTAAGTACTTGCTCAATTGACATCAATATTGATTACAAATATGGAAGTTATGAGTTGAAGTGAACTTAGATGTATGGAATGTCCTTTCTACTATTAGATTAAAGATAGATCAAAAAATGTATCACTGGGCTTGTTGGATATCCTAGGTTTGAAATTCAATGGTAGATGTTGGTGAAGGGCCTATACTTATTTTAACTTGTTTTAAGTTTTTATTTTGGACTAACCTTGGGCATTTCCAGTTGAGTCAATCCACTATCGTGGGGTAACCCAGTGGCCCAGGCCTTCTTTTTGTATGAAGTTGTGAAGACGGTTTTGACCTTCGAAACAGACCATACTTGTATCTCATTGTTGAATAATTCAGATGTAAGACCAAAATTGTCACGGGTGATGAGGATGAATTAAATTGAAAAAACAAGTTTCTATTTGATTTTTTTTTAAATTTAGTTTTTGATTTTTTTTTTGTCTAATTTAGTGTCATAATTTGGTAAAATTTTTCACTTTAATTCCTGAACTTGAATTCTGTTAAAGCGACGATGAGTTATTTTAAGATTATGCTACATTATCACTTAAAAATTTTAAATTATATAATATATAAAATTAAAAAATATATATTTGAAAAAGTATAAAAATTTAATTTTAAAAAATTAAAAAAATAAAGTTATGAAGTGACACGGTTTTAGAATACCATATTTTCATGCTTTAATGGAATTTAAGTTTGGGGTTTGAATGAGAAATTTATTAAACAATAAATAAACGATATTAAACTTTTTTTTTAAGTTAGGTGGTATTTTATTGTAATTTATTCCTTAAGTTTAGTTTAAAAATTATAAAATAGTATTAGAAATTCTATTATATGTGTATACATGTGGAAATCACGAATTTAGAACATATGCGTAATTTTAAAGTATCATTAAATAAAATAACTTGTTTTAAATACGGAAGATCATTTTTGTAATTTTCCAACCGAGTTGGTACCCAGTTGACTTGTAACATCAATTTAGTCAAGAAATTTTATTAATAACATAGATGTATAATTGATGGAGATAATAAAGTACACATAATAAAATTGAAATGTATAAGTAAATTAAAATAAAGTTTTGATTGAATGGTAAATTTAAAAATTTTGCAATACAATTAGGTTGGGTTCAAATCTCACTATATACATTTTTTTGTTACTTTTAATTAAAAAAATTAAAGTAGTCTTAAATAATATAATTTATTTTAAATATAAAAAATTATTTTTGTAATTTCCTAACTGAGTTAGTGCACAGTTAATTTGTGACACTAACGCAATCAAAAATTTAAAATTTTATCAATGGTATAAGTAATAGAAGGAACATGACAAATAATCCTAACTGAAATTAGAAGTTTTAAGCAAGAGAAAATGAGGAATCAAATATCGATCTAAATCGAGAAACTTAGATAGTTTTTAAAATACAAATTAAAACATTGTGATTATTCAGAATCTGAAACCCTAAATTTAGGCTAGTTGTGTAAGGGGTTTGGGCTTGTTTTTTAATTTGTCTGTTGGGTTTATGGGTAAGTTATTTGTTAGTTTGGGCCTCTGTTAGGTCTAGTAGCCTGTTGGCTTTGTTTATTGGGTTATTTGGGTTTTAGGAATTGGGGCTGGGCTAGTTGGGTCTCTTTTTTAATTTGGGCTGTACACACACCAATTTCGTTTAATAAGAAATTAGATTATTTTCACTTTTGGTCCTTCAATTTTCTCATATTTATGCTTTAACCCCTAAAATTTTGAATAATTATACTTGAACCTCAAAACTTTTTACATCTTTATGATTTAGTCCTTACTTTAATTTAGTATACCACAGCATACTTCTCAATTCAACTTTCTTTGATACCCCTCAACCTTCTCTTTTATCACTTTCATTTCCTTATTTTACTTTAGTGAGAAATCAATTGTACTCAATCCCGATCTATTATTGCTTTTAAAGTATAACAATTTTAGGGGTGTTAAACCACATTTCTTGTATTTGGGTTAGTAAAGTGTTGATAGAGCACTTTGTTTGTTCAAATAGGAAATGTTATTTTGAATGCAATTTTGTAAGTAAACTAAAGTAAGTTACTTAGTTTACATCCAAGCTTTCGAGGGGAAAGACTTAGAGGGGGAGTGATCCTTTTAAAGTATAGAGTAATATTGTTATTTGATGAGTGAGTAGGACTTAAATAGTAGCTTGTACTTGTTGATGCATAGTGGAATATCTCTTTGGGTAAGGTCTCGAAAACATAAGAAATTTATGAATTGTGTGTAGGGGTGGAGCTAGTGGGGGTAGATAGTGGCCCTAGCCCCCTTTAAAGGAAAAATTATCCCTTTAGTCTCTTTAAAAATTGCAAGTTTTAAGTTAATTTAATGGTAAAATTATAATTTAGCCCCTTTTAAAAATTTAAAGTTCAATTATAACCTCTCCAAAATGAAATGTTTATAGTTTAATCCTAGGAAAAATTGTAAAATTTTATGTTAATACAATGATGAAATAACATTTTTAGCTCTCTCAAAAAATTATAATTTAAATTTGACCATTCCAACAAAAATTTCTAACTTAACCCCTAACTATGTGAACAATGTTCTAATGTCCATCGTTATTTTTCTACATTAATTGCTTAATCCAGTTGCAACTTACTTTATATATGAACTTATATCTGCCAAAGTAGAAATCAACAAACTTTCAAAAATCCCTTTACCAGCATAGCAATACGATGGGGATGTCGCAAAATCAATGTACGATTAGACCGCTGGTTGCAGCACTGGCTTTTCACCAAGTCTTTGAAGGCATGGGTCTTGGTGGCTGTATTGCTCAGGTAACCAAAAAAGAGGGAAAAAAAACTTTAAATTTCCCTTTTTATTTTTACTTTTTTTTACAAATGGTTAAATTACAGCTTTCCGTCATTGCATTATATTAATTTTGGAATTTTAGTTTTATATTTATTTTGGATTTTTTTTAGTCTTATGGTGTTGGAGTTTTTCTAATTACATATTTGTATTTTTGTGCGATAGATAAGTCGGTTATATATATATAAATTTTTTAATATTTTTATAATATTAATATTTTTTAAAATTCTTTAATGAATTTCTTCAAAAGATAATTAATAAATTAAAATTTTAATGTAATTATAAAATATTTTTAAAAATATTTAACTAATTTAGATTTAGTTATATTAATTTTTTAATTTTAAAAACATATAATATTAAAATAATACAAAAATTCATCATGGTTTGAATATTAATATTAATATATTATAATTTAAATAATATTGTTAATAATTTCTTACAAGTTATTTATTTTATATATATTGTTAATTTGTTTTAATGTTAAAATTGTTAAAATTTGATTTTTTTTGTAATTTTATATTTATCTTTGTTTTACTTTTAATGAATGAATGAAATTAATTCTTATTATATTTGAAAAATATAAATTTTATTTGATAAATGTTATTAATATGTCTTATTTTTAAAAAAAAAACTATATTTTAAGCTTAACAATTAAATATTTATTAAGTTTAATATTATAATATTAAAAATTATTTCAATTAAGTAAAATATTAAAATAAACAACAATTTACTTAAAATCAACTTTATATTTAACGTATAAAAAATTATAAAAAATTAAAACAAAAGACATGAAATAACTTAAAAAAATAAAAATAAAAAAGAGTAAAAGCTTTAAATAGAGAGTACCATGGGAGTATTTGTTTTTAACCTCATATTGATATATATATATATATATATATATATATATATATGATAGAAATAATTTTCATCATATGTTTAAGGATTTTGTTTATTTAAAAAAAATTGTTAACTCTTTCTTAGAATATTCGATGAAATTACCTATGAAGTCCCTCTATTACAGGGACTCAATTAAATTAGTCCATTTACTATTAAATGGATCAATTTAATCCTTGTACTATTAAAAAAAACTAAATTACAACATAATTAACAATATTTATTGTTTAAAAATGACATAATGTTTTTTCATTAACAGTTCAACTCTAAACAAAATATTTCATTTGTGTAACCATAAAAACTTTCAAAATATTACTCTATTAAATATTAAATGACATTTTTAAACAATAAATGTTAATTTAATTGACATTTTCAAAGATATAATAGTACTAGAACTAATTGATCTATTTAATAGTAGAGAGACTAATTTGATTCAGTCTCTATAATAGGACTTGTGAGGAGAGGTTTTCAAAACCGGACCAATGATCAAATTAGTTAAACCACCAATTTTCAGTTCAATCAATCTGATCGATTTATTCAATTTAATTAAATAAATAATTAAAAATATTAATAAATAGAAAACAAATTATTCAACCGGACCAATCGCCTTTCGTATAATAAAAAGAACTTAAAACTTGATATCAAGAATGACTTTAACTAAAATCCATTGTTGTATTTAATTTAAATAAGAATCTTACTAAAATTTTGAAAAGGTGAGAGATAGCTTGTAGTTAGTTTAAATGCTCAATAATGTTAGGTTGCTGAGATTTGCTGTATTTTACAAATCAAGGAAAAACAGAAAGCAAACAATTATAAATGGATATATGTATATTGTACTTAAAATTTCTAGTTGAGTTGCTGTTACGAAACAATCAGATGATAACTCAGTTAAGAAAATTATTAAAATAGTTCTTAAACTTGACAACTAGATTCATTTTGGTATTTGCATTTTTTTTTTGTGGACTCTGACACTTGAATTTAGTAATTAGGTCTATTTTGTTCTCTAAATTTAGAATCCGTCAATATTTTATGATGTGACACTCTATATTTCTTAAATTTTCAAGTGATGACGTAACATAATCACATAATTTCATGTTATCACATTTTTATATTTTCAAGTTTAAGAATTAAAATAAACTTAATTACTAAATTTAAGCACTAAAGTGAACTAAACAAATATAGGTATAACCTAAAATACTATATATATTTTTAAAGAAAAGTTACATTGCATCCAAAGTTTGATATAATTTTGATATAAAATTTTAATAAATATATTTTTTAATTAATATGCAGTTACCTATTGTGATTTTCTTTTTTTCAGGCGGAATTCAAAACGGGAACAGTGGCATACATGTGCTTTATGTTTTCAGCGACGACACCAATGGGAATAGTCTTGGGAATGGTAGTATTTGCAGTGACGGGGTACGGCGACAGCAGCCCTAATGCGTTGATAATGGAAGGGTTGTTAGGTTCTATGTCGTCGGGCATACTCATTTACATGGCGATGGTTGATCTCATTGCCCTCGATTTCTTCAACAACAAGCTCATGGCTTCCCAAACGTGGTTGAAGAAAGCTTCTTTCATTGCCCTAGCTCTTGGCTCTACCTCCATGTCTATCCTTGCACTTTGGGCTTAAATATTTATTTGTCTACCCTTTTTTAAAAACATAAACAAATGGAATTGTCACACACTAACCTTATCTATATACACACACACACATGTATGTGCAGCTTTGCTGTTGGAAACTCTTAGTATTAGTTATCATCAAGCGAAATTAGGGATGATAATGTTCAAGCACGGATGGAACCAAGATAAAATATCGAAAAGTCAAATCTAATTAGTAATATAATTTAATTTTTTTTAATTCAACGATGATTTGAATCTAGATTATTTTAAAAAAGATAAAACACTCTACTAGTATGTCAAAACTAGTAATATCTATCTATAATATATGCTATCAGCTTTTTCTATAACTGCTATCCATTATAACGACATTTCGTTACAATATATTATAGTGTCTGCTGGCAGGGTTGCATGGGGTGCGCCACTAGGCTGCAATATCAGAGCTTTTATTTATGAAGTATAAATAAACATGATCAAGTATTTGATTTTCTATATTCAATTTTTAAGCATAAACTTCCATAAATTTTGTGCTTCAAAATTAAAACTTTCGATTTTAAAATCTTCATCAATTCATTAAATTAGTTAATATTTTCTTTCAAAATTTGTTAACACAGCATGTTAATTAGGTTATTTACATATGATGTGCAATATAATCGAAGGAATATAAACATCATAGGTTGAAATTTTTTGTAAAAAAATATTAATGGTGTCAATGACTGGACTCAAATTTTTAACCTGAAATAAGTAAGAAGTTTTTTTTTTTTTAAGTATAGGGATTAAATCTTAAACTTTGCTAAAGTATAGGGATGTATAGCAATTTTAACCATATTTCAATGACTATAATAATTAGGGTTAATTCCATCAAGTGTCCTCAAATTATCACCCAAAATTTAAATTGGTCTATAAACTTTAAAACATTCTTATTAATTTTTCAAAGTATCAATATTGTGTCAATCAAATCTTTGCATCAATATAATGGTTTTTCTAGGTGTTAAATGTCAATTTGAATATGATATCGAGCATATTTAAAACACGCAAATAAAATTGTAAACATGTATATATAGAGGCAAGTACAACCCCCAAAAAAAAAAATTTGAAAAATTCTAATTCTACCCCCTCTATAAATGATCAAATTATAAATTAATATAGGGGAAAATTATGTTTTGTCCCCCCAAAACATGAAAAATATTCTATTTAATCCCTTCAAAAATCATAAAATAATAAATTAATACATGATAAAATCTATAGTTCACATTTCAAAATTTTATAATTCAAATTTGGCCCCTCCTAAAAAATTTCTAGATTTGCCCCTATGTATATACCTACTGCACGTTTAACTTGAATTTGACTTGTAAAAAACCAATGTCATTAAAATTCAAAAAAGTTATTTCTTTTTTTTTTTTCTTTACACACTAGATTTAAGTTTCCCATGGAGTAGGTACATAAGTGTTTACATTTTGATCCATGAGCACATCAAGTTTGAGCTAGCATTCAATGTTTATGCTAATAGTTAGGTTTGACAGAATGACTTATTTGATACAATATTGATACTTTAATGACTAAATTAAAATTTTTTGAAATTTAAAGACCAATTTAAGATTTGGGTGATAATTTCAGGACCTAATGATTAACATACAGATCAAAGGTGGTGCTTTCTCGTGGGAACTGACTCCACTCCAAAGCTATAAAGCTACGGTGTAACTGCTAACCAATATAACCCTTCAATGTTAATAAATGCAACGAACCATGATGAAGAAAATCAGGTCACGTTAAGCAACAGTATGGGTATACTTCAAACCCCCAAAAAATTGCCCATTCAACACCTTTATATATTCTAATATTTTCAATCCCATCCTCCAAAAAAAAAACAATTAGCCATTTTTATGGCCTCCAAAATCTTTCAATGGCACTTCACCATCCTCAACCACACCAACATGATCCCCTCACACACTAGAGGCCTTTTCCTCTTGCTGATCTTTTTCTCTTTACTTTTTCTCATCACCACTCTCTTCCTTTGTGCTCATTGGGTTTATAGCCACTGTCTCCTATCAACAGCTGCTGCGATGGCTAATGCAACACCACCAGGTTCTTCCCTAGGGCTGGACTCTAATGCCATTAATAACTTGCCAATCATTCTGCACACAAAAGGTAAAGAAACTGAGTGTTGTATCTGTCTAGGGGTGTTTGAAGATGAAGAGAGGGTGAAGGTCTTGCCACAATGTAACCATGTCTATCATTCTCAGTGTGTTGATAAGTGGCTCGGTTCTCAATCAAGCTGCCCTCTATGTAGAGCTTGTTTGAATCCATTCACTTCTCCATTACTATGAAAGTCATACTACTCGGACACGGTTTTGAGTATCCCATATAATATTGTTTGAATTTTTTTTTATATTCTTATATATTTAGAGGATCTTTAAAGATCATATTCATATTTAGTCTAGACATGATTAATACATAACAAAAAATGAATGTTCCGAATAGCCAACTAGAGAGATAAGGAAAATCAAGTGATCATTGATCGCATATTCATCACTCAAAAAAAAAATTTTCATTTGTTTTGGTGTGAGGCCCTTTGAGCAACTTAGATCATTATCTTCTTTTCTTTTGGCTTAAATATCAAAGATTGACATTATTTATGGGTGTTTTATGGTGAAATTCTGCTTCCTGTCTTGTGTGAAGTTTGAGATTTTACCCTTAAAATAAAGATTTTGATTGAAAATGATAGCTGAATTTTCTAGTTTGCAATATGATTTTTTCTTAATTTTAATTAAATCAACATAATAATTTAAAAGGACATAAATTTAAATAGGTTAAAACACATAAGCATTTATATCATAAATATGATAATAAATTAAAAACCACTTCTTTACTTCAACATGTAATGTAGGGATAGAATCATTCATGGCCCAACCGAATTTTAAATGTTCCCATCTTATTTAATTTTTTCATGTTTTGATGTTAAAAGAAAGGATGAGAATGGAACGAGACAAAACATCTATTTAATTGTTTTAAATTTGATTTGATCTTTCTTTCTATTGTATTTAAATTAAATTTTTATTTAAAATTTTAATATTCTCTAACCCATCATGATAGGTAGTATATATTATATATTATAAGGTTTTTAAATTTTTAATGAAACAAGGGAAGAAATAAACATTTGTGAAGGAGAAATTTGCAACATAAACCCCTCTTCCTTTTTTATAATTTTTAATTGTGTTTTGCAATTATATTTTTTTATAATAAGTCTTTGTAATTTACTTATAGTCAACTTTACAGAAATTTTAAAACAGTATAAAAAAGTCTTTCTAAGTTTATCCATCGCTAGTTTTACAAAACTAAATCCGCTGTTAAAATTGAAATAGATATTTAATGGTCACAATATTTAAATTTAATTAATAATCTACATTAACAGATTAATAATTAAAATTAAATTAGAAACTATATATAAAAATTGAATTCCACACAATCTACTATTATAATATTTATATTTTAAAATAATTTTCAAATATTGTTTGTTAAATTCAGTCTAATATCAATTACCGTATTTTTAAAATTAAATGTTGGTAACCATTTTATTAACAAAATGTTACTAAATCTATTAAAAATTTTTAGAAATAATTAAATATAATTTAATTAAAATATATAATCAACTCGCGCATCACACAAGTACAAAAAACTAGCTATATTATATTATTTTTATTTTTATAATATTATAAAAATAACATTATAAAATCTTATAAAAATTTAAAATATATAAGTGAAATATATAAAAGTTAGCTAAAAAGTTATAAAAACTTATAAAAATTCAAAAAAAATGTAGAAAATCTATATTATTTGTACGGGCCCAGTTTTGCCCAGCCCTTTAGAAAACCTGTTAATAAAACCCAAAATTTAATGTTCAAATTACAAGCAATCAACAGACCTAAATTACCCAATCTAAGCCCAACTAAGCCCTAACCCAGATGGCCCGATAGGCCCAATGTCTAAACCAAGTTCTAGCCAACCCTAACCCTAGCTTCCTCCTAGCGCCGTACCCCTCCCACCTGCGTCGTCGGCACGTCCAACGCCCGAGGTTCGGCCCTCCGTTGTCCCCTTGCACCAAAACGGTTGTCTATAGCCGTTGACCTTTGTGCACCTGCGAAAGAAGGCAAAAAAGGAAAACAAAACAGATAGCAGAGAGAAAAAGCAAGAAATTTGTATTTTTTTAATTTTATTTTTCTCTGTTTTCGGCTATAAAGCCAAGAACATGGCCATTGTACAAAAAACGGTTCACAGAGATTACAAAAAGAAGAAATCAATATGAACGCAAAGGTTTGAAACAATAGTCAGAAAGATCGAAGGTGGTTCTTCGATTCATACTCTCCTTTTTGAGTTTTATTTTCGTTTTTTTTTCTCTTTGTTTTGGTAGATAAAAATTTTAGCAAAATAGAGGAGAAGAAAACTTACCTGCATTTTGAGAGGTTTCGGACTGGTGCCATGGCAGAGGCGGAGGCGTTGAACGCCGATGAACGCCGAAATCGGCTAAGGCCGAAGCGCTGTGGGCATCGTTTCCCTCTTTCCCTCTTCTCCCTTTCATTTTCCCCTTTTCAATCTGCTGAAATATTTAGGTTTTAGCCTTTTTCTTTCTCTTTATTAATTAACAACGAAACGGCATCGTTCTGGGGGGAAGGGATCCGAGCGTCGACCCGTTCCAGGACCCGAGTCCGCGCCTTTGCGCTTAAAATGGACTATTTTAGTAGCAAGCCCTTCCCTTTAACGCCGCATTTTAATCAGCTGTTATTTTTATTGCATTTTTTTAATTCGGCCCGGTTGTTTGCACGTGTTTACACTTTGGTCTATGCCTCAGTGCTGCGTTTTGGGGTCTGGATTATTTCCAGACTTGGTCCCTACGCCTTCGTATACGTTGCATGCCGGTCCCATTTTTAATAGTTCATTTCTTTTATAATTTTCCCTTTTCGTTCTTATTCTATTTTAATTGGGTTCCTTCTAATTTATTTTATGGTTCATCATCTTTAAAATACATTCAACATCCTTGATTTTCGTTACTTGCTTTTTTACGTTTTAAGTTACTTTAACGATTTTCTTTTGTTTTTTTAATCACCATTATAATGTCTTTATATTGTCATACACATATATGTATACATATTTTATAATAGAGTTAATGTTATTTCTTATACATAATGGTTTTTGACTCTATCCACGTGTTCTAACATATAGTTTTTGCTATTTTAATATGTTTTTGCATTTGTTTTGCATAAAATTTAAATCATTTTCATACTTATTTATATTAGTGCATATATTTGATTTATGTACGTTATTAAACCTGCATATTTTATACATATATATATATATATATATATATATATATATAAGCATGTTCCTAAATCTATTGTGTAATTTATAATGAAATAAATTTAAACCTATATATATACTATCATTTCTATGTTAATCTACATATACCTACTTTAGATTTATATGTATATATATTAATACGCTTATTACTTTAATAGATTTTTCTATTTTAAAAACACTTTTCGCTTTATGATTTGTCAAGTATTTTCTTTATGTATATATGAGATAATTTTAGAAACTTCATTTTTTTAAAATTTATAAAATTATTATTTTTTTGAGTATATCTTTATATTAGACTGCTTTTGTGTTTATATAGTCTATTATTTTAAATGTTTTGATATAAGGATATGTATAATTTTTAGACTAACTTAAAAATCTATATATATCTTATTATTAATCTCATGTTTTTTTTTTATAATAGATTTACATATACATATATTTTTTTTTAAAAAAAATCTATTTTGTGCGTTATGTCTCGTCTTGTATCCTTATTATTCTTTTGTATTATATATTATTAAAGTTAGCATGTAGTTTGTGAACTTTTAAATGTATTTGTGTTTAAAACATTTTACATGCTATTTGATCCAAACTTTCGTTCTATAATATCTATTTCAAAAAAACTATATATCTATCCCTATTTTTTATACAAATTTGTCAACTTACATTTTATATGTCCATTTATTCGTCGTTATTCATATTACTTCTTTGATTTGCATTTTGTTCTGTGTATCCGGTAGTAGTCATATTACATTATGCCATGCAAGTTATCGTTGCATTATTTATTTATTCATTGTTTTATATTGTCATATTAATTATTCTCCATGCATGATTGAAGTTGAGTTATATTTCCAAGTTAGTTATACTTAGTTGTTTAAATGTTTGTTAATTGATTAAATAAATTGTATTGTCTCCACTCTTCCATTGTCTTATTTTATGCGTACATATATATATTACCTTGTATCATCGTTTTCCACATGGTTTATGAAATGTGGTCTTATAAAATTCAAATTTTTATGATTAGTTTCATCTTATTTCGAGTCGAATTAATGTGTTTTAAGCTAGTTTTATAATCATTCATGTTTTCTAAAAACCCATTAAAACGAAGGCGATGTTCGATATTTGACAATTCGCAGAATCGTGCCCTAACGTGCTAGATTGCAATTTCTCGTTTGCTAAAAATAATTGAATGTCCCTTTGGAATTTCATACATGTTTTCTAAAAACTCTTTAAAACGAAGGCAATACTCGATGTTTGGCAATTGCGGAATCGTGCCCTATCGTGCTGGGTTGCGATTTCCTGTTAGTTCAAAATAATCGAATATCCCTTGTAGAATTTCACTCTTGTTTCTTAAAAATTCTAAAAATAAGGAAAGGATCGATTGTTTAGAAATTCGAGGAATCGTGCCCTACTGTGCTGGGTTTCGGTTTTACGTTGGACTAAATAATCGGGCATCCTTTTGTAATTGTCAACTCATAAACTTTTTGGAGGTCAAAATTTATCGTGTTTCCGAGGGTATAAAGGATCGTGTCCTATCGCGCCGGATATGATGCTATATTCCTTCGAAACGAGAAGACTTTGACGACCAACTCGGGTTATTCAAACGTTATTAAAAAGAACCATATTTCAAAAATATTTTTAATTTTAGATATAAGGACAATGTTTAATCGATTTTGTACCAATTTTAGGCGTAGTGAGGGTGTTAATCCTTCCTCATGCGTAACCGACTCCCAAACCTGTTTTTCTCAAAAGTTCATAGACCAAAATCGTTGTTTTAATGAACCAAAAATGTTTTATTAAAATAACCAAATTCTTAGGTGATCTGATCACACCAAAACAAAATGATCGGTGGCGACTCCCAG
Source organism: Gossypium anomalum (assembly GCA_025698475.1). Classification (NCBI taxonomy): domain Eukaryota; kingdom Viridiplantae; phylum Streptophyta; class Magnoliopsida; order Malvales; family Malvaceae; genus Gossypium; species Gossypium anomalum. The sequence goes on along the minus strand of CM046957.1, from coordinate 68,399,136 downwards.
TTTTCGTTTTCTTTTCATAACTAAAGTCGACGCCCTTTAAAAAAATGGTTTCGACATTATTATTTAAGTTCCTGACTAAATTGATGTTATCCTCAACTAGATCATCAATTCGGTTAGAAAAATTACAAAAATGTCCTTAATTAAAATAAAGTATATTATTTGAGGGTAATTTAGTATTTTTATTTAAAAAATCCAATAGAAAGATGCATATGGTAGGATTTGAACTCGAACCAAATACATTAATAAAATCTTTAATTTATCACTTAACTAATTAGTTGCAAGCCATACATTTCATTATTTATTATATGTTAATTTTAAACTTACATTTGCATTCTATATTTTTAATTTCCACACGCATACGTGTGATAAAATTTTTATATTTGCGTGTGATAAAATTTCTAGTAAATATAAAATTAATGTGGGATTTTATTAGATAACCCATCAAGTTAGGGGTTATTTCAAGAATTCGTCCTTATAAATTCAGGTTGGATTGGAAGCTGAGGAGTTGGGAATTATTTTATCCCTATTCTGCCCAAGAAAAAGAACAGCAAAGCAAAAATAATTTTAACAGTGATTCTGACTCATGTTTGTCCTTCAGTCACAGATGGTGAACTGTTTTCTGCTGCAACAAATTGGACACTGAAGCAGATGCCAAAACTGAGCAAATGGTAACAATTATTCAATCCATTGGCATGAGTTAAACGTTTAATACATGGATTCTGCAGGTTTGCTATATATATGGCTTTCATCTTTTAAATTTAATCAAAAGCCATTATGATTAACAATTATCGAATGGGTTCAATTTAGTCCTTGAACAGTAATTAAATCCATTTTGAAGGTGTGAAAATGGAGTTAATTCGGAAATTGAGGGACTAAGAGTTATATTAATAAAAAGAACAGAGAAAAGCAGCATAGGACAATGAAGTGAAATGAATGGGCCTGAGGTGAAGCAAATGGTCCAAAAATCCGACCAAGGATTTGGATTATCTAATAAATATATGTGCAGCAGCTGTTTGACCATTTATGTCCCTCACATCACATGATTGATTAATTAACATTGACCACAAAACAAGGAAAGACTTTTGTCCTCTTTTGCATTTCAGACAATCATTTTTTTTTATGGTCCTGGGTTTATACTATTGCTTTTGCGACAACCATACGCGGCCACCATGCTCCATCTCAATCTCCTTCTTTTCAAGTTCTCATCACCTCATTTTCGATTCATTGGGTTTGAATCATTGAATTTTAGGAGTTTTAAGGTTTGGATTGAATGGATTTTCGGATGAATGGAAAACAAGATTACAATTACGTGGCTCAATGTAGGAGAAAGATGATATACGAGTTTTCCGACATCTATACACAAAAAAGTGATGTAATTTATGAACATGAATAAAGAAAAAGAGAGCAAGTAAATCACTCTGTTCATCATCCTCAAACTTGAAGATCACCGCCGTTTGATGTGGGAAAAACTTTGCTCTCTGATCTGCTCCTACTCAACATTCTCTTCAAAGAACAACCAATGGAAGACGAAGCTGAAAGATCGTCATCGTCATCGTCGATGGGTGCCGGAATTTGATGATGACGACCAGAATCTAATGATTCCCCCACAGTCTCCGATGAACTGACTTGAGATTCAGCATCATTGGTCAACAACACAGGCGCTCTGCAAATGGGGCAATTGGAGTGAGAGTGGAGCCACATATCAATGCATTCAAGGTGGAAACCATGGCCGCACTTGGGCAAATTCCTTCCAACATCGTTATCCTCGAACGGACTTAAACACACGACACAGTCTAAGTTGTGTAACCCATGCTTGTTGTTGTTGTTGCTGTGTTCATCTAGTTTGAAAACGAACAAGGGGATGGAGGAAATGAGGGAAGGATCGAGACCCTTGGATGGGGAGGAGGCGGAGGCGTTGTTGTCGAAGGAGAAGGCGTGGAAATGGCGGAAGCGGTCGTGGGGGAAGACGTGAGAGAGAGTGGAGGAAGATCGGCTCCTTTGGCGAGCATGAGCCAAGAACCACTTGGCGTAGAGATGGAGGAGGAGGACGAAGAGGATGACGAGGAGCAAAGAGATGATGGCAGCCAGCAGCACGTTGCCATCGTAGGAGGAAATGGTGCTCACGAGATTTGATAATGGTGGGTTTGGGGTTTGCTGTTCTGACTCAATGGTAGCTGACATTTTTTTTTTCTTTTTTGAAGATGAGTGAGCTGCAAATATGCAGATGGGGTTTGGAATTATTTGAGTGATGGGGATGGAAATGCCTTTATATATCATTTATTTGGAGCTCATGTAATCCTTAATCTCTGTTTTATGATTTATTTAGGTTAATATTTTCGAGCTTTGTAGTTGTTTTTTTCAATAGTATCGATTTACTGGTTTTTTATATAATATTAATTTAAAATATATAATAATAAAATTTATATTAACATTTAATTAATAGTTAAAAGAATAATTTAATTTAAAAATATTATTTTATTTTGATAAAAAGGCATATTAAGTTAAAATTGGGTATAAGTTTAATTTTTTTGGTCTAATTTGAAGTGGATGTTATATGAAGGGTACACTGAATTGGGGTCACGTAAAAAAATCATGTCTTTTCATTGTCATCTCTAATCTTTTTTAGAATTCAAACATGAATTCTCTACTTAAAAGTATAATGTATTGTCTTAATAATCAGTTGAACCGGTCAAATCATTAGTTCTCGATTCAAGTAGGTTGATTGTCGCTTCAAATATAATTAAAAATTCATGAAAACTAATAGAAATATTTTATAAAAACCAATTCAACCGGTTCAACTATCAATGTTGTCCTCGTTTCTGAACTTTCACCTCTCCCAAAAGATTTATTTATAAATCAATTCAACTTTTATAACTAAACCGATATGTTGATAAATTTTTAACTCAACCGATCCGACCAACACTGAAATAATAATACTTAAGAGTGCACCGAATAATTACTTGTGATAAAATATTAAATGATGATTAATAAGTGAAAAAGAAGAAGAAGAATATGAAATGAATGGAATTGGAATCTTCTATAAATATAAAATATTACTATTAGGAGATGTTTCCGTGAAAGTCAAGTTGTTTGTTGGGTTTTGGGGATTAAATTATGGGGATTCTGCCCTTTTAAGCATTTGCGTGTGTTAGTCAACAACACTACCTCTCTCTCTCTCTCTCTCCTTTCTTAATATGTAGGTACAACTTTAGTTTTGGTCCCTAAATTTTAATTTCTCATAATTTAGTCATTTACTTTTGATGTCAACGTCTTTAGTTAAATTCAAATTGTTAATATTATTAACTTTTCTGTATAGATTTTAACTACGGGATTAGGTGATATGGTAAGAGTTTCTCTTACTTCAACTAGTGATCGAGGATTTGATCCTCGTATTGGATATAAAATAGTTTTAAAATTTGTGATCAGCATTTACCTCTTAACGGGCCTACCGAACGCGGAGGATTAATCACTGGGTTCACTCCAGTGAATATTTTGAGAAAAAAAATGTTTGGTTTTTCTTTAAAAAAATTTCTTCCAATTTGTCATGTTGACATAAATTTTCCTTTTTTGTGTTGGAAGAAGTTTTTTTAAGAAAAATTCATATTAGAAATTTAATCGGAATACTTAACAAGGATGGATGATCACTAGAGCCAAGGGCCTTGGCCTCCAAAAAGATTTTGAAAATTTTCATTTGACACTCCAAATTTTTTTAATCAAGCCACTCCAAATTTTTTGATAATTTTCATTAAATCTCTCAAAAATTTTAAAATTTAAGTTAGCTCCCTCCTAAAACTTGATGCCAAGATCAGCCACTAATAATTGATGGCATTAACTATTTTGATTAACTAATGACTTTAAAAAAATAAAGGGACCAAATAATGTCAAAATAGTTTATTAACTAAATCTAAAATTTGACCATAGTAGAAGGACTAAAACCTCAATCTAACCTATATACGTATATGATAATATTGATGGTGTAATTAAGTCAAAGGAGAATCCCATAATCCAAGGAGCAAATGAGATGAGAGCGGTGCATTGCTGAGAAAAAAGGGTAATGAAATGAAGGACTCGTGAAGGCGACGGCAGCTTAGGTGAGGCAATCGGTTTATAGGATTCTTCATGTGACTGTTTTAGGGGAACCATCCCCAATGCCTACGACGTCAAAGTTTAAGGGGCAATTGCATCAAATATCCTTAAACTATTACCCAATTTTTGAATTAGGTAATCAATTAGATCTTTTTATAAACTTAGACATTAATTTGGGCGTTAAATGCCAACTCAAATATGATGCGGAGCATATTTAAAAATGCAAATTAAATTATAAACATGTGTGTACCCAAGGGTGTAGCTAGAAACCTTTTAAGGGGCAAAATTAAATTATAAATTTTTGAGAGGTTAGAGTGTAATTTTATAATTTATTAACTTATGGTTTCATCATTTTTGAATGACTAAACAGAAAATTTTTATTCTAGAAGGTTAAAGTGCAATTTTACCATATATTAACTTCTAATTTTATCATTTATGAGGGGACTAAAAAGCTATTTTTTTCCATTTTGGGAGAAGTAAATTTAACATATTAAAAAAATTAGTACTCTTGAATTTTATTTACATTAAATACTTTTATTATACGTCAAATCTAAATTGTCTATGCGGTATAGATACACATGTTTATAATTTGATCCATATGTTTTAAATATACTCCATGTTATTTAAAGATTTAATGGGAACTATTTGGAGATCAGGGACCAAATTAAAATCCAAATGATGGCTTTAGAGTTTTGATCAAATTAACCCCAAAGTTTGATTACCTCTTCTTTTTTTTCTTTTTTTTTTCTTTTTTTGTGGATTACATAATTGGGGAAGGGCAAGGCAAAAAAAGGTAGGGGTGGGTAACCTAACACAAGTGAGGGAGAAGGGTCAATTCCTTTTTCGGATCAGAAGCTACACGTGAACCCAACCAGACTGAGTTTCCCTCTTGACTCAATAACTTGAACTTGAACTTGCTATGTTTCCACCTTTTTTGGGTGCATGTTTGGGGCAAGTTATCCAACTTTTGTGCAAGCAAGGCTCGTCGCTCGTGACTCGTTGACTGAAGCCCACTAGCAATGTACCCATTCCTCCATAGGCAATGGATTATCCTGTGTTTTAGTCAGGGCATCGGTCAAGACAATTTTATAGTGTCGGGATGATCTTCTTCACATCCAAAGTTATTTTGGAAAGGGTATACTACAGCAAAGGTTACTATATTATTAATAAGTTACGTTTTGGCACTCAACTTTAAAAAAAGTTATAAAATGATCATTAAATTATTTGAAAGTTTTCATTCAAGTCAATAAACTATTCAAAAGTTTTTATTTAAGTTATTACGCTGTTAAGGTCCTTATTTTTTTAAAGTCAAGCTAGTGAGTTCCAAGTAATGATTCGATGACCAGTACAGTGGATTAGTACCTTTCGACCAATAGAAAAACATACACTAGATCTAAATCGATCTCACGGTTAGTGTCGGTTTGAATTTTTGTTCGCAGATTCGTGTCATTCAAAGCTGCTACATGAAAAAAAAAAACTAAATTATAAAAGAGAAGAGAAAGGAGAGCTTTTAATTGGTGCAAGTGGTGCGAACAGAGAATGCCATATAGCAACAGTATTAACAATCCAGTTATTTAAATGAAAGCATTCGAATAGTGCAATGATCATTTTGTAACCTTTTGAAGTTGAATGACTAAAACGTAAACTTACTAATAATATAGTGACATTGGGTGTAGTTTACCCTTTTGGAAAATGTGTAATAAAGGTAACTCGTCAAAATTAATTTTAGGGTAAACTACAATGGCAGTTATCCAATTATTAGTAAATATATTTTGTGGTCATCCAATTATGAATAGTTACAAAATAGTCACTCAATTATTCGAATTTTTCTTTTTTTGGTCACAGTCATTAAATTACAAATGGAAAGATAACTTGGCAGCTTTTAAAATTAGCATAATAATAACTCTAACCCTCAACATTTATACATTGTGACAATTTAGTCTTGTTTTTGAGAAAATTAACCATCAACATTTACACATTGTGTTATTTGGTCTTCTTCTTCTTCCTTTTTGTAGTTTTACTTTTATTTGTGACATTAAGGGGTAATTCTAAAAGAATGAAAAAAATAAAATTTATTATATTAAATTTCTGGGTGTTTTTGTTTTTTGTATAGTTCCAATCAAATTTAGTTGTTAATCTGTTTCTGTTTTGCTTTTTTTAAGTGAGTCACAAAGAAAAGCAAAATTGAAAAAAAAAAACCCAAGTTACTCAATGTGTAAACATTGAGAGTTAATTTATTGAGAATCAAGACTAAATTAGCACAATAAATAAATGTTGAGAGTTAAAGTTGCTATTATATTAACTTTAAAACCTACCATGCTATCTTTTTATCAACCATTTAACGTTTGGTGACAAAAAAGAAAAAATTAAATTGCAAGATAACCATTTTATAACTTTTCATAATTGAATGACCATAAAAAAAATTACCAACAATTAAATAACTACAAAAATTCTAACTCAAATTTATCCAACTATTAACAATAAAATGTCAGTCCAACCTCAAATTAGAAAATAATTGGAATAAAATATGATTCTATCTTTGAATGATTTGTGCTTATAATAACTTATAGGAGTAAACTAAAATAACCCCAACTCAAGTATTAAATTCAAAATAGCACTAATCTGAAATGAATTAAACTAGAAATAAATAAAAATGACTCAAACTCAAATACTTAAGATAAATAATTCAAAATGGCTCAAACACGAGCCAAATTGAAATAGCCCAAATGCCCAACCCTTAAACTAGGTTAAAGACTGAAAAAATTTTCAAATTAGTTAAACTGACAAATCATATTTAATCATCCTGAAGACTCTTTCAAATAAATTTAGATAAAATTAAGTCAAACTAAAAGATTTTGTTATAGCTAAAATTAAACAATTAAATATGCCAAATTAAATATTTGTTGACAATATAACTAAAATTTGTAGTTATAGACCATATATATTTTGAAAACTCGAAAAAAAATATTTCAATATAATAAACTTGATTTATTTATTTTTTAACAAATATAATTTGTCGTTTATAATTATCTAAACCCAAAATTAGCAACGAAACTCAAATTATTCGGAATTAAAACAACTCAAACCTGAAATGAACTAAATTTAAAAAATAATCCAAATCAAACAAAATAACCCAAAAAAATTTAAAATCGAAATCAACCTGACCCATATTAGCCCCACACGCTAATTGACAAGTCTGGCAACAAGCCATTGTGGCCATTATACAAGTTAGGTTGAGACCTGAAATTGTTCAGAGCAAAACTTATACATGTTTTATTAGTATTTATTGTAACAACAGTTAGATTATTACTAATGTTATATTTTGACAAAGAATTGAAATACAATGAATGAAAATTTTCATCTTAATGGATTTTTTCTTTTGGAAAAGTCCAATATCAAGAAAAACAAATTTCTTGAAAATAGGATCAATCCATTAGTTTGTATCTTTTCTCTTGAACGCCTGTTACTCCCATTTGTATTTCTATGATAGTATGAAGTGGCACCTGCAAATTGGAACCATAACAGATGTAAGAACTCAAAAACACAAGTTTCCATAACTCATCCTACTTTTTTGTAGCTTTTCTTTTTCCAATTCTATTATAGGAGCCCTATGTTGCTTTGACTCTATTTCTCTCAAAGTGCCCATATCCGAAAGCATATTCGGTCATGCATAAGGAGACATGAGCACATTTGTACTCGACACTTGTACCTGAGTTCAAGTAATATATAGCTCTACCCCCAACGGTAAAAATCAAGGTAGAGATGCTAAGATATGATTCTGTGTTCTTTTTCCATTTTGTGGATCATAGATGATGTTCTATCGATGCATCGTCAGAGAGAGAAGGGAGCATCAGAACTTCGAAAAAGTTGAATATGCCCATGTCGAAGACGTCTGTATCCTTGAGTTCAAGTAATATAGCTCTATCTCAATGGTAAAAATCAAGTTGAGAAACGAAGATATGATTCTGTTTTCTTTTTCCACTTCGTGGATCAGAGGGAAGCAAATGATAAGTCACCCACAAGAAGAAATAAGATACACCAATTTCAAGTTGTCTATTAGTTACCTCAATGTGAGGAATTTCTTTGAGGGGCCTATCAGCAAAATAAGCGTATAATGCTCTCAACACGGCCTGCAAATTGAAACCAAAAACAAATCATTCAAGATGTATAATAAATTCAGAAGATGAGAAATTATATAAAGCACAAGATTTTGCTGTTAAATATAACCTGGTGAGATATCACTACAACGGGTGCTCTTTGTCGTTCAAGCTCAATAATTACAGGTTCAAGCCTGCATTAATGTGGAAAATGAATTAAATCTCACAAGTTCAAATGTAAAACATTATTTGCAAACAATTGAAAGTTCAGTATGTTGAGAAACTCTTAACCTTTGAATAACATCCAGGTAAGATTCTCCACGAGGATACCGATATCTAAGCTTGTCTTTCTTGCGAGATCTATAACAACAATAAGACATAATCACCTAAGACTGCAGTAATGAAGAAAGCAAAGCGCAATCGAGGGGAAAAAAATCATTACATGCTTTTTTGATACATCACAAGCAGGGTTAGAGGGACTCAATATATTAGAGGACCAAAACCCTTAAGGGGCGTTTGGTTCACGGAATCCGTGGTAATGTAAGATTCTGAAATTCCATCCCCTTGTTTGGATTTTGAAGATTACCTTGAGTTGGGAATCTTACATTCCTAACAGTGCTTAAGATTTGGTAATATATAGAGTAATCTCATTACTACCTCTTCCTTAGGTAATGTAAGATTCTCAATATAATGTCAAATTTACCCTATCTTTTTATAAATTTGGTCTATTACAACTTATTCTCCAACCTTTTTTCTGCCTTCTTTTTCTATCATTTGTGATAACCATTTCTAAACTAGATGAAATTAAGGAACTAGTTCAGTTAAATTGAATAGGACTTATGTCAGATTACAGTTTACTAATTAAGGAATATTTAAGTGTATCAGATAGGATTCTGTAAATATTTTACTGATTACTATCCCTAACTTTAAGGCTGTTTTTTTTTTAGACAGCATCCCTAGAGTTAGTCTGTTTCCTAGTATAGAGTTTCCTAAGTTAGGCTTACTATGTGTATAAATATTTATGTAATTTCTTACAAATAAACAGAATAGAAAAAGCCTGTTCTTAACATGGTATCCGAGCCTTTTTTTTTAGCTCAAATTCTGGGATTTTTTTTTCGTTGTCTGGCAACTTCTTCTCATTCCCGATCAACCCTCAAGCCTGTAGAATTTGTTCAAAAGAAACATGGCTGAAACTGTCAAAACCAGCAACACTGGAGAAGGGAATTCTCAAGAATCATCTGTTGAGTTCAGTAAAGAAGAAATTGAGAAGTTGAAGAATCTGCTGGGATCATTGGAAAAATCTCCTTCAATAAGTACTAGTGGTTTGGTTTTTTCAGGTATATCCTCTTCACAAAATTCTAAAATCTCGGATATACCCACAAAAAGTTCTTGGGTCATTGACTCAGGAGCTACAAACCACATGACCCACTCCTCACAAAAATTTGTTTCATATACACCTTGCCCTAGTAGTAGAAAGATAACAGTAGCCGATGGTTCTGTGATCACAGTGGCTGGTCAGGGTGATATTGTTATAAACAAAACCCTTACTCTTAAAAATGTCCTTCATGTTCCAAAACTATTTACCAATCTTCTATCCATCCAAAGAATTACCAAAGACTCTAACTGTATTGTGGTTTTCTATCACAATCGATGTCTTTTTCAGGAACAGAATACGAGGAGGATGATTGGACATGCTAAGGAAGTAAATGGCCTATACTATCTTGAGGAATCCAGTGGAGAAGTTAGTGCTCTGAATTCCTCACCATTATCTTTCATATCCGAATCTATTAAAACCAATAAAAACCAAATTTGGCTCCATCACCTCCGCCTTGGTCATCCATTGTTTAGAGTCCTTAAAATTATGTTTCCTTCATTGTTCAAAGGATTAACTGTTGAAAAATTCCATTGTGATGTCTGTGAACTTGCAAAACATAAACGTACCTCTTTTCCAGTAAGCAATAAAAGGACATCCGCTCCTTTTACTCTTATTCATAGTGATGTTTGGGGACCATCCACTATTTCAAATATTTCTGGGGCTCGGTGGTTTGTATCCTTTATTGATGATTGTACCCGTGTGTCTTGGATATTTCTTTTAAAACAGAAATCTGATGTAAGGTCTGTCTTTCCAACCTTTTACAACATGATCAAAACACAATTTGGAGCTGAAATAAAAAGGTTTAGGTCAGACAATGCCAAGGACTATTTCAATCAATTTCTCTCACCATATTTCCAAGAAAGAGGCATTATACATGAGTCATCTTGTGTTAGCACACCCCAACAAAATGGTGTTGCCGAAAGAAAAAATGGTCACATTTTAGCTATTACAAGAGCCCTCTTGTTCCAAAAAAATGTCCCTAAACAATACTGGGGGGAGGCTGTTTTAACTGCTACTCATATGATAAATAGATTGCCTACAAAAGTCCTTGAATCTCAAAGTCCTATGCAAGTTCTAGCAAAATTCTTTCCTGATTTTAGTACTTCAAGTAACCTTCGTCCCAAAATATTTGGTTGTGTTGCCTTTGTACATGTACATTCTCAAAATAGAGGAAAATTTGATCCACGAGCTGTCAAGTGTGTCTTTCTCGGTTATTCTTCCACTCAAAAGGGGTACAAATGCTATCATCCAGCCACAAAAAAATTTTATGTATCAGCGGATGTTACTTTTGCAGAACAAGAGAATTTCTTTACTCATCCTTATCTTCAGGGGGAGATCTTATTCACAGAAGATAAGGACAGAGAATTCTTTCTTCTTGACATTCCAGCTACTGTCCAGCAACCAAACACTCACATTCCAGCTCCTGTCCAGCAACCAAACACTCACATTCCAGCTCCCGTCCAGCAACCAAACACTCACATTCCAGCTCCTGTCCAGCAACCTGAAACAGAGCCTAATACACCCAAATCACAAAGAGGGATTCAAGACACTACTCGTCGTTTACTAGTTTACTCAAGGAAGAAGGCACCGGTGCAAGTTCAATCTTCTCCTCCTCCTATACAACCTGAGGTAATTGCTGAACCTACTACTGAAACTACTGAAAATTTAGATGAATTTCCCATTGCTATTAGAAAAGGGATTAGAGCCTGTACAAAACATCCCTTACTTATTTTTGTCTTACAAAAACTTGTCCCATAACCACAAATCCTTTCTTACTAGCCTAAATTCTATCTCCATTCCCAAAACTGTATCCGAGGCATTAGAAGATGAGAATTGGAAAAATGCCATGAAGGTTGAAATGGAAGCTCTTGAAAAAAATAAGACATGGGACTTGGTGAAATTACCGAGAGGAAAGAAACCAGTGGGATGTCGCTGGGTGTACACAGTGAAGTATAAATCAGATGGTTCTTTGGAGAGGTACAAAGCAAGACTGGTTGCTAAAGGGTACACTCAAATGTATGGAGTAGACTACCTTGAGACATTTGCCCCTGTTGCAAAGATGAACACTGTGAGAGTGTTGTTGTCCCTAGCTGCCAACCGAGGCTGGAAATTACAGCAATTTGACATAAAAAACGCCTTTTTGCATGGTGATCTTGAGGAGGAAGTCTATATGGATGTTCCACCAGGATTCGGTCCAAATACATGATAGGTAGTTTGCAGACTAAAAAAGGCTTTGTACGGACTAAAACAGTCCCCGAGGGCTTGGTTTGGAAGATTTACCAAAGTAATGCTCAAGTTGGGGTATAAACAGAGTCAAGGAGATCACACTCTGTTTGTAAAACACTCAACTTCAGGGGGAGTGACTACTTTATTAGTCTATGTAGATGACATTATAGTGACTGGTGATGACCTGGAAGGAATGGAGAATTTAAAGAAATGCCTAGTAAAAGAATTTGAAGTCAAAGAGCTCGGAAAGTTAAAATATTTCCTTGGTACTGAAGTGGCACACTCTCGGGAAGGAATCTTCATATCTCAGCAAAAATACATAGTTGATTTGTTGACAGAGACAGGCAAGTTGGGATGTAAACCAGCAGACACACCCATAGAGGTGAATCACAGACTTGGAGATGCACTAGAAGATGCAGCAGTTGATAAAAGTTCATATCAAAGACTTGTGGGGAAGCTCATTTACTTGTCTCATACCAGACCGGATATTGCCTATGCAGTCGGTGTTGTAAGTCAGTTTATGCACAACCCCAAAGAATCACATCTTAGAGCTGTGTATCAAATTCTACAGTACTTAAAGGGCACGCCAGGCAAAGGAATCCTATTTAAAAAGGGGGAGAATTTAACCCTTGAAGCCTATACTGATGCAGATTATGCAGGGTCTATGGTTGATAGAAGATCAACCTCGGGCTATTGCACTTTCTTAGGAGGCAATCTTGTGACTTGGAGGAGTAAAAAACAGAATATTGTGGCTAGATCTAGTGCAGAAGCTGAATTTAGGGCGATGGCTCTTGGAATTTGTGAGCTATTATGGCTAAAAATTATTTTGGAAGATTTGAAGATCAAGTGGGAAGGTCCAATGAAGTTGTATTGTGAAAATAAGTCTGCTATCAATATTGCACATAATCCAGTTCAACATGATCGTACGAAGCACATTGAGGTTGACAGACATTTTATAAAGGAAAAACTGGACAGTGGCTTAATTTGCACTCCATTTGTGTCCACTGATGGTCAACTAGCAGACATACTTACCAAAGGGTTGTCTGGAAAGTTGTTTCAAAAATTAGTAAGCAAGCTGAGAATGGATGATATCCACTTCCCAGCTTGAGGGGGAGTGTCAGATTACAGTTTACTAATTAAGGAATATTTAAGTGTATCAGATAGGATTCTGTAAATATTTTACTGATTACTATCCCTAACTTTAAGGCTGTTTTTTATTAGACAGCATCCCTAGAGTTAGTCTGTTTCCTAGTATAGAGTTTCCTAAGTTAGGCTTACCATGTGTATAAATATTTATGTAATTTCTTATGAATAAACAGAATAGAAAAAGCCATTTATTTTTTCACCAAATGGATTGGCTTCAATTATATCAATATTTATATCTTCGACACAACACCTTTATGGGTGTAGAATATGCATCTCCTACAGAAATTGCAATTCTGAATCAGCAATGAAGAAAGTAAATAGCAGAGACAATAGATGATGCTGGGTTATACGGTCATTAAATTAAAGCAACTTAATCTGTATGTTGACAAAAATGAGGTGGAGGAGGAATTGAGAAAGTTATGGTCTGGGACCAAAGATTTAAGGAGGGTGGATAAAGAGTAAAATAAGAAGAAAATTAAATTTTAATAGAGATGAGAAGGATGACTGGTTTGAAACTAGAAACCAGCTTCAGTGTGAACCTTTTGTTGTCTTACATTGTCATCTGCTTTCTACCTTCTTCCATTGGGTTTCCAATAGAGATCCTGGTCCACTTTGATGAATAAAAAAGAGAGGAACACTAGAATAATGGAAGCATCTAGACAAGTCCACGTTATAAGATTTTGTGGTCTTCAACTAACTTGTCTTCTAGAAAAGTAAAAGAAAAAAATCCCAATTACAATACAAGCCTAATTACATATGTGATAATATAAAACCATTTCAGTTATGGCCCCCCATTAGGATATAAGTCGCATTACCTCCAATATGATTAAAAAAATCCACCTAGACTAAAGCCTCAAGTTAGTTTTATGTAATCTATAAGACAATAATTCCAAAAATATGTTCATTAGCCATTCAATTATAAAAGGTAATATCCCCTAAGAGGTTAGAACTGTAGAAAAATTTACAAAAAAAAGAAAGAGAATGAATCCCCGTTCCTACATCCTATTTCCAGACACTTCTTAGCCAACTCGGCAAATCCAATATTTTTTATGAAAGGAGAGTCAAACACTAGGATACATACTCATATCCAATATCCATAACCGAGTGAATGTGACATAACAACATTTTGAAGGCCAACAATAAAAGCTTATTAACAACATTAGATTCTCTTGCATTCAATTTTCTTAACCAACAAGAAGAGAAATGTAGCATGAGGGTGATGAGGAAGCCTTACTCATATTCCTCTGGCATATTCTTCTTTATTTCTTCGTAAGTCATTCCATCACATACTCCAGCGTTTATCTCATCCAGTGCACGCCATTGTATCTATCAAAAGCGTGAAGAATTATACCTCTGTTAACAAATCAATATATACTTCATTCAGCAGCCAGAATGGGCTAGAATGTGAAAGAAAGGATGTATAAGTTACTTTCTTGTGGTTTCCCACTAACCTTTGGAAATCCAACAATTGGACTTGCTGTCAGAATTGTTCTCTGTAGGGTGCTAGTCCATATCTAGATTACAACAAAATCACAAAAAATAAATAATGCGTATACATATTCTGCACACGTAAAGCTTGATAAAGTTTCAGTAATGTATGCCTATTTCAAGTACGGAGGCTGCAAAATATATAACATCTAAAGAAACAGTATCCCATAACATCTATACAATTTGATTTACTCAAACCATGATGCCAATTGATAAAAAAAAAAAAACAGATGATACCAAAATGTAGATCTTTGACATATACTCAACTGATCTACAGTTTGCATGCATTTTCTTTTTCTTTCTTTTCTTTTCTTTTTTGAATTTAGATTAATAAACTACCAAATGACACTATCTCAAGCAAAAGAAATAACAGCCAACAGGGGATAACTCCACTTTTCAAGTACATAAAGCAGGCTTCCAAATGTAGAGAAGGACCAGGACATGGAACGGGGAAGGAATGTAAAATTGATGCAATTGAATTCTGAAAGAAGTGATTAACTTTGCTTGGTATAAATGTAAACAAATAAGCATTGACCAAGGTGAAGCTTACAGAAGCAGTCCTTTCAGATTTCAGTCGCTTCTCAACAAAGTTTGCGAGTTTCTTCATATAAATTTCTCCGGTATCACTGTTGCAACAGGAAAAGAAATTTCCTGGTAAGTTAAAACTGGATACTGGCATATGCTAATCCAGCAAGCACAATGAAATCAGAACAATAATATCAAAGATAAGAGGATCTCTCTACTGACAGGAAATTAAACAAATATTGATTACATAAGTCTTCTGATAAAAGTATATCATGAAGAAAAGAAAGATGATAACAAATTGCAACCACCTGTTATATAATGCCATCAAAATAATAGAAAAGGCTACCTCAATACACTGTCACCACCAATTCTGCCTCTAACATTATCACGACTCTCTCCATGCCTGGTAAGTAGTATTGGGCGAGGTGTCAGATGTGTATTAACCTGCAAATCATAATATGAAAATTGTAAATGTAAACATTTAAATCAAGTATCACTCCAGAAGTGGTAGATGCTAAGATTTCATTGAAGGTTCAGATGCCTTCCTAGAGAGAAAAAAAAAAAAAAAAAAAGCACTTCTGATATGAGTAATAGTCACAAAAGATACATATAGAATAATTAATGTAACAGGTGTAGAATCTGAATGTTACAAGTCTTAAGCTTCCTTCTATATCTTGCAACATAACGCAGACAAAAGTGCAGTTGCCTAATGTTGTCAGATATAATTTCACCCAGACTTGATATGTTAATCATGATTTAAGCCATATCAAGAAGAAAAAAGAATACTTAAGAGACTCCAAATTTTTCAAAGCTCCAATTTATAAAAAGAGTTGTCGTTCCTTCAACCAAAAAAAGTTTTGCATCCAATATAACAAACACAAGGAACTGAGAAAAGGGACTTAATAAGTAGACTTTATAATGTGATATAATTGAAGCTCATTTCTTATTGTACACCATACCAAGAAGAAGACGATTCGTCCAGGAAGATAGCCACTGATGTTGTTAACCTGAATCCAGTTAAAACATGCAAAATCTTAGATCATATTGCAAAGCCATTAAATCATCTAAGAAGTTGAGAAAGAGAAGGGGTAAACATTTAAGAATTAATACTTTAAGGAAATAAGAAATAAAAGATATGCTAGAAAAAGCTTTAAGAACAACAAAGCCATTATAATGACAACTTTCTCCATATATTGCCCAAACAAGACAGGACCAAATACACAAACTACTTTTAACTAAAAGTACAACAATACAGACTAGTTACACCATGTTATGGCCACAATGAACATTGATCCCACATGCATATGCATGAAGCACAAAAGCCATATAAAAGAAGGAGATTTGAACTTAACTTGTATTTGTCCACCATGCCCACTAGCCATATCAATCATTTTGATGTAAGACCCTTCATCAACTGGTTCATAAACCTAGTAACAATAAGCACAAAGGTACACCTTAGAATGGTAATCTGCATCCGAAGCAAACATGTTAACGAATAACTACAAAAGCAATTCAGGAACTACCTTTTCGTAATTAGCTAACCGGGTTGTAAAGTCTTGTAATCCAGCTTCGAAATCTGGCCTGCAAAACTAGATTGATAAGCAAGTCTAGAACTTTTCATCTGAGCAAGAAGTAAAAGGTTAGTGATGATAGCCTTACTCTTCTGCATAGTCAGGACTTTGTTGAATTTTAAGGCGAATATTTCTTTCAATAATCCTTTCATCGTTGCATATTGTTTCTAGAAAAATAATCTACAATCAAAAGCAAAAATAAATGTATTAGAAAATCAAAACCAGATATATTTCATTCTGGCTTAATTTATTATATCATTAAGCAATACATCACATGTACATTTGTTAATCATGATTCTAGTAAAACAGCATATGCAAAATCATGAATAGCACACAATATGTGTCCCCTATTAGGTCCTGAATGCAGTCCTAACCAACCTAACTAAAGTGCATTAATTCATACCCAAATATTTGTGTATGGCCACCTGAGTGAATCAACAAGTATATGACCCAAGTAACCAGAAAAAGTAAGGTGTCACGCCCTAAAGTTATATTAGCTTTTTCTTTTCATCCGTAATATATCATACATGCTCCACCCAATAACCATATCAGCTCTACTAGGATACAAATAGCTGGTTCCTTGCCATGTAATAACAGTACCTTACATCTTCCTTCAGCCATTTTCATCAGCATATTCCGTCTACTCCTGCTACTGTTAGTTGCATCAAATATTCCAACCTACACTTAAAAGGGATTTAATACAGTATATTTGTCAGCAGAACGAGGGAGAAAATAATTGTCACAAAAGAACTTACCTGGCCACCTTCTTGCATCCAGGCTATCATATCATCCATTGCCAGGGCTGCTACCTAGTAGCAAGTGACTTATTAAAACTACGTACAAAACAGAAGACTAATCCGGTTACCATCAATCAATCATCAAAGAAAAACCAACTTCATTAGAAAAAGTATATTTGTCAACGGCAATTCCAGCCATGAAGAGATGAAAACCACAAATTGCTTTGGATCATGCAATTACTTCAAAACTACCTCTTGTGACTCTTACTCTTGTGGTATCTGCCTACAAATATTTCATTTACATAACTTCAAGATGGGATAGAAATTTTTACTAGATGTGCATATAATAGGGAAAAAATTGCCAGCTTCTACTTAGCTGCCACAGAATGTTTCCTGAAAGTGTTTAATGACTAAAACTGCTCTTGAAAATAAAATAAAATTCCAAATCTACTATCTTCTAAGGAGCACTAAAACCGTAAACTGGATTCTTAAAAATTGAAATACATCCATAACATCAAAAACTCAGTTGCCTCCCAATGTAAAAGCAATTATTAGACATTACTAATTTCAACAACACCAAGAAATTTAATACTAATTTAGTCCACGTAAACAATTATTAAACCATCGACATAAATGGCATCAAATTTGGGCACTTGAAACAAATAACTCAATTCTGGAGAAAAAAACAAAGACTCTTCCAGAGACACTCACCTCATTACGTGCCTCCATGCCTTCAGGATTGTCTGCTCGAAAAAAGTCAGCACTCTGCATGAAAGAGTAAATAACCAACCAAAAATCATTTCAAAAAAAATAAAAGTTTGCACCATATCCCATTTTAATTATCAAGTTACTAGATAAAGCCAATAACAGAAAGTGAGTTTGTTAAGCTGCAAAGCAACTGCACAAATTTTACTAGCAGCTTCACAAGAGATGCTCCCAGAAGATAAACTTGAACAGAGGTACTCATAGACTTACCTGGTTTGTACCATGTTTGAGTCGTCGATACTGTTATGGACAAAGAAAGATCCAAGTTATTCTTCTTTCATTTGAAACAAGTCAAAGCCAAAAGACCATTCAAGGTAAAATGCACTAACCTTGCCAACATTAAAATGCTTAGTATCATGTCCCAACCAGCGAAGATATCGTGTAAGTTTAACAGCAGTGAAGGTCTTTCCTCGAGCTGGCAAACCAACCTGAGAGTCAAGCAACTAATTAGCACCACTTACTCTTAAAAACTTCAGCTGATTCTCTTTCAAGTAATTAGTAGAATACATGCCATATGGTTCTATTTTAGGAATATGAAAATGATTAACATTTTAAAGTCTAGATATCACCAATGTGACAACTAAATTATAGTAAAGGATGTGAAAGATGATAACATATAAAAAGCTCACGAATTACTTATGAAGAAGAATACCAGGACAATGGCTAGATGTCTATCCTCCTTTGGTCCAAGCATCTGATCAGCTACAGCTGCAGCTGCAACAGCTCCAGCAGCTGCTGGCATCGAATTCTAAAAATAAAAGAAAAAGAAGCAAATATAAGAACACCACCAGAAAGAGAGAACAACTCATACGTTACTATGAGGAAACATATGTCATCCAACCTTATTTTTACTGTCCAATTTAAGATCAAAACTAAAAGTACTTGAACTAGAAGATTTGACCAGTCTGGGAGATCCAACACCCCTATCCACGAACAGCCCCCTGTGACTGTCTTGCTTTTGCAAAGGTGAAAAGGTCCCCACAGATTTTGATTCAACCATCCCGGATCCTGAATATACCTTAGAAGGGTCCGGTATGATAACCTCCATCTCCTATGAAAAAGTAAGTAAATAGCATTAGATGCAAACTATCATAAAAACCATGGAGCTTGGTAACCTTTGTAAATGATCTCTGCCTATTAAGTAAGAAATCTAAGATGCAATGTGAACAACAATTTGCTTACATATCACTTGATGGATAGGCCTCTGGAACTTGCCATTACATTTAGAATTAAGATTTATGTTTACTAAATAATATGATCTAAAAAATTACACAGCATGGAATACCAGAAAACCTATGTTATACAGGCTGGGGCTTGAGTGTCAGATAAGGGTCTCTGTCTCACACAAGTCTAAACTTTTCCAGGCATTTGGAGAGTTGAACATCCATGCCCATGTCCGTCCAAAGTGTCAGACACGGGCACTTCAAGAAAATAAAGTGTCAGAGTAGCAGGACAACATTGTGCATTAACATCCTTAAACTGATAATATGTAAATATCTTTTTCAAGGCCCATAAGACAATCTAGTTTACACATTTGCAAGATGGGTTACCAAGATAAACCTTTATAGTTGCAGGTCGATCGCCAGAAACCCCAGAAAAGGTTAGAGACCGTGGATTTTCTGCCAAGTTGGCTGCATAAACGAGCCCTGAGTTTGCAGAAGTGGATGGAGCAGGTACAACATAATGTTCAAGGTCAAGCTCCAAACTAGCAGAAGAGCCATTCTGCACATTGAAACAAAGGAATTTTACATCCAAGTACCTTAACAAACATAAGGCTCAAGAATCAAGGCAAAGCTCCAATCAGCTGTAGAGCTATTCAATTTCAACAAAATAACAACCATATTGGAAGTTTGGAGCAATAATTCAGAAATGATAATTTACACATGAACCCATCTTTTCAATACATACCGCAGGTTGAAAAGCACTTTTCTCTTAAAAATAAAAGATTGAGAGAACATGGACCAAATAGGACATACCTCATGACCTGTCTCTGGAGCTGCATTGATGCTAACATCAGGAATGCCACGAACAGTCGAAGGCCGGAGATTATCTTGATAAGCTCTCCAACTTGCCGCAAGATCAAAGGGTGATACCCTGTCTGCTTTAATGAACACCCGATACTCAAGAACCTCCTCATTATCTAGCTTAAATAGTGCCAGTCTAGCATGTCTAGCATCCCCTTGTAAAGTACCCCCAGTAAGCAACCGGTTTGGACCCTCCTCGACAATACAAGGCATGTAACCATGCTTAGGCTTCAACAAGAACTTGAAATCCAATGTTTCTAAATTTAAACAGGTAAAACACACAAATTAGAAAACTCCAATGAATTCCTAAGATTCACTTAGCTACTAATTTTGAATCCAACAAAAATCAAAAAATAAAAATAGAAGTAGCAAAAGCAGAAACCCAAACAGAGCCTTAAAATTTTACAACAGAAACCCCAAAGGTAATCTCTAAATTTGGAAACCTGATTCTTAAAAACGTAAAGGAGGACTAGTAGACTATATAGTACTAATTCAATAGTGCAATGGAGTTTTTTTCAGCTTCAATAAAAAAATTTAATGATAACATCTTCTAAAAAGTTGGTAAGTTAAACGATAATCTTATTTTTCCTTAGTTTTCCCAGTAACCAAACAAAACCATATCCAAAAATGAAAGAACAAAAAAAAAAAAAAAAAAAAAAAAAAAAGTAGCAACCCTAGCAACACACTTTACCATGATTAGGAGGAACAACGAAGCTCAGCTCCCACATCGAAGCCGATTCTCGCTCCATTGAAAGCTATCACCATTTAAAAAAAAAAAAAACAAAATTACAATTACATAACTAAAAATTAATTCAAAAAAAAAAAAACTAGAGAGAGAGAGATTACAGCTTTGGTTGAATCCCAAGAACCAACGAGAGGAACAGAGCCATAAATATGAGGGATAAGGTCTCCTTTCTTCTTGTAATTCTCCATCTTCAACGAAACGTAGAGTTGGCCACCGGCTTGGTCAAGGCTCTCCTCTCGTTCTTCACCTCCATGCAACCCTCCATCGGCGTTCCTCGATGTTCCCGTCCCCATTCAATTCGCCTCTCTCTTTTCTTTTTCCAATAATTAAAATCTTTTAATAGATGTAAGCAGCACTTCAAAATTTAGGTTCAGCTGCTTTCATGGTTGAGTAAATACTGAAGGAAGTATATTCCTAGTTTTTCTTTTTTTTCTTATTTTTTTCGTTTGGATGGATAAGAAAGAAGATTGAATCCAGAGATTTATATTTATTATTATAAGAAAATAAAATGGAGAGTCCAGAATTGTTTGTCTGCATTCCTCACTTTTGGCATTTTCTTTTTCTTTTCTTTTTTTTTTAATTTCCAAATTATATTTTTTTTATTATATTTTTAATTGTTGTCTATATATATTTTTATTTAGATTAATACCTGAATTTAATTTTCATCATATTGATATTGTAACTAGTGGTGTTCATGGACCGGATTGGGTTCAATCAAAATTTTAAGCTCATTTGTTAGACCTGGGCCTAATTCGAATAAGAATGTTAAAATTCAGGCTCAACCCAATCAGTATTAATTTTTTTATATTATTTTTTAATATAAAATTTTAAAAAATTATATAATTCATCAAAATACTAAAAATATTAAAATCAATATTTCTCAATAAATTTAGTTAAGTAAATACCTCTAAAATAGTAATAAAATTAACAATAAAAATAAGAGTTATACAATAATCACAAAATAGTAACAACATAATAATGAAATTGTAGTAAAATAGTGAAAAAAAACAAGAAAATAGTAAAAAAATATTAAAAAACTACAATTTTTTTTTACATATTCAGGTCGAGTCAATCTGAAAAAACCTTACTCGAGGCCTAGCCCATCTAAATAGGCCTTTTTTTTTTTCCAAGCTCATTTTTCGGGCCTATATTTTTATTAGAACCCTCTCACTTTTCAAAGAAACCTTCGAAATAGACCAAATGACCCGACTCATGAACAAGTCTAATTGTAACTCTATTAAAATTAGATAACATAGATAACCGGGTTTATAAAGATTAGACATTTGCCACATTATTTGCTAATGCAATTGTCACAATTAACACCATGAATGGTTAACATCATCCAATTTCAGATACCAATCTAAATAAATATATATATACTAATTTTAACAATAAAATCAATATTTTAATTGATAATATAATATATAAATTTTGATTTTATATAAACATTAAAATTTTATTTTAATTTACTTTTCGCAAACAAATGAGAGCGTTATTATTATAACATTATTTCAATTTATTGTATACTTTTGTACGTAAGGATTATCGTGCTTAAACCTTCAATCATTGTGTAAACTCGTTCTAAATATGTTCGACCCACAAAAAATACAACCAAGCCATTTGCTTAGGAAAGTGTTAAAAGTGAAGAAGTTATTAACCATAGATTCGACTATCGTTAGAATTGGGTCTGACTACTTGGTGAAGTTTGAAAGTTCACTCGAAAAGTGAGAGGATTTGGATAAAAATATAAGCTCAAAAAATATATTTGGATAAAAAATTAATGTCTATTTTTTAGGCTCGACCCAACTCAAATTAGCCTAAATTTTCTTTTCTGCTGTTGTTTGTTGTCATTTTATTATTATATTGATTTTATTTTGTTGTTATTGTTTGAATATTGTATAATTTTTATTTTATTATTAGATTTATTACTATTTTAGAAGTATTTATTTGCTAAATTGCAACTATCTTTGTGTTTTTTAAGTATAAAGATTTTTAATTTGTTGGGAAACATTTATTTTAATATTTTTAGTGTATTTAATGTATTATATTTTTTAAATTTACTTTTATATATAAAAAATTAATACGGGCAAGTCGGATTGGACTCGAGTTTAGTATTGTTAATCTAAATCAAACTTAGACAAAATTTCAGATCCATTTTCAGGCCTAGCCAAGCTCAAGCCTAAAGAATGGATCTAAAATTTTACATTGACTTAATCTGTACCCGATTCAACCCGACCTATAATCAAGTCTAACCGTGTCTATATAATAAGAATCACATTTTCCTAATTTTTCAAAAGGAAAATATTTACGAGGTTTGTCCTAACCTTTGAAGCAAAAAATCTAATCACGAATACAATTTGATAATTACATTCACATTCAAAGATGAGAATACTTAAAGTGGATGTAATTTTGATACTTATATTCATTTCGAAATTGATAATACCTTGTCACCAATTCATATTAATAATTAGGGTAAACTATAAAAATAGTCACTTTTATTTGTCTCAGACTATATTTTAGTCATTTATGTTTAAAAACGTTACGTTTTAATCATTTACGTTATTATTTTGTTACAAAGTGGTTACTCTATCATTAAACTCCGCTACCTCTCTAACAGCAGTCCTACGTAGCAATTCAAATAGATTTTAAATGCCAACTTGGATGTCTAATTGCTGAGATAAAAATATATTTTTAATTAAATAAATTTAATTTGGACTGTCATATAGGACATTTAAATTGGCATTTAAAACCCATTTGTACTTCCACATAGGACCGCCGTTAAGGAAGTAACGGAGTTTAACGGTAGAGTGATCACTTCGTAACAAAACGATAATGTAAGTGATCAAAACATAGCACTTCAAACATAAGTGACTAAAATGTAATTTGAGACAAACAAAAGTGACTATTTTTATAGTTTACCCTAACAATTAAATTCTTTAAACATAACAAGTTTATCCTTTTCTTTTTTATTTATATTTTTTAAAATAAGAGCAACAATTTTGCTGGCCACCTTTGGGCCGCGGTTGTCTTTTTGCTTAGATATTCCCTTTGCTTTAAGTGACATTATCTTAATCTTGCTTTCGACGTTTAACACGAATACATATTGTTAGAAAAGGACAGATGCCAAGTTGTCAACATGTAATGCCCAATGCATTTTTCTGCAATTCAAGCTTTGGGTCCTTACTGATCAAACAGTTTTACAGTGAAATGGTTCGAAGGTTTAAGTTCCTATAATATGACCAAAGTGACTGGATGTGCAGCAATCTTGGCTCTAAAAACAGGAAAATAAATCTGACTAAATTTACAAAACAGGTCCATCAAAAGGCCTTCCACCCTAAATAGTAATCTAAAAGCTTTAGGGAATGAAGCAATTGCCAGTTCTCCATGAAAGACATCTGTCAGAATATTAAACTGTGAACAAACCTGAGAAGTTTTGGCAAGTTCAAGGCCAAAAGTAAATGATGGGACTCCAGGAACAGCCTGATCCTACTCCATAACCAATGGCACAGCCTCCAGTTTAATTTATTTTTGTATCTCATCTCATCTTCGCTTCCATTTGAATATAGAAGACTCAAAAGTAACATTTAGTTTCATTTGTAATATAATCACACATGAATTATGCAAAAGAAGAAACACATGCTGACACTCAAGAATCAACATATTCGGAACAATCAAGAAGTTGTGCAGATGATAGCAAGAAGTTACAGATTTCTCACATAAACGACCACACTACTTAAAGCATTCTCATATAAAGGACATGTTAAATCCTTCCAAATTCTCATGGCTGCAAAGTACAGTAGATACTAATGGCTGATGTCCAGATTTTGTCAGTATAAGTAAAAACCGCAGTCTTCCCAATTTTAACTCCCTAGTAAGAGATTTTACATCTCACTAAATCTACCAATCAATACTCCCCTAAACTTTTTTTATTTGAAAACTAGTTATGCAGAAGAAAACCTGATATACATTTGTTAAAGTTTATCAAAAAGACAAACAAGCACACAAGCTCTCAAATTCAAGGAGTGATTTAGCAGTGCATCATAAGTTTTTATGAGCTAAGCCCTCAATTTGCAAAATGCATATGATTACGAGCAACTTGCATTGTGGCTCGTACTGAACCCCAAAAGTCAACCTTCCCAACTTGCTTACGAGCCATGCACTCCTTGGCAATTGGTCTTTAACTGCAGATGATAGAAATTTTTGAAATATATGTTTGTTTCCATACACTTTCATTCCTTATGAAGAAACTCGTAACATAAGGAACCTTGACTGATAATAACAATCCAAATTTAAAAGCAGGGATTTATTAGTTACAACAATGAATCCAAAACACATACTGGCAAAGGGCATAACTGTGGCTCCAGCTGATAACCATCCTGATCCATATCTCAATCCCATGACACCGTAGTCTTCAGCAGTTAGTCTGCCGGGGAGTTATAGATTTCATCAGCAGAATCAATGTGATAAATGTGGCAAAAGTGGTAGCAGGAAATACCATGAAGGTGTGCTTAAAAAATATGATTTACTTTTTCTTTAACAGCAATGGCAAAATACCAGATACCCCAAAACCATATCTCGGAAAGTAAGTGCAGGACCTCATCCGTAAAACACTGAAGCGAAAGCTCACCATGAATTATGCAAAAACCAGAAGAAATGTGGAAAGAAGGCGAAACTTTATACTTCAAACTGCAATGCCTTAAGGATCAGAATATTTTTATATATTTTCTTATTAAAATTTACATTTTTTATTTAATATTTTTATGTACTTTTTTTAAAATTTGAATGTTTTTAATGAATGACACAATACCAATTGTTATATGTAAAAGAACATCACTTGACACATTCTTATTGGCTGGTTGTAGGACCAAAAACTATAACGAAATGATAGTTTAAATACAAAAATGAAAAAAAAAATTTTAAGTATCACTGTAGAAAAACGGATATAGTTCGGATGCCAAATCGTGACATAAACCTAATAAATAACCACCTATGATTATGTAAATATTGAATTCTAGCATGCAAAAGGGCATACCTGAAATGCTGAAAAGTGAACGAAGGTTTCCACCATGACTTGACAGCCACAGCTAGTGATGAGCTGAGAGGTCGCAACTTTCCCTACAAAAAACAGAATGCATGCGTCTTTTGGATTTACTTTGGGTGACCTGGTCGGCCTGACTCAATCTAGGCTAAATCTGATAAGAAAAACTTTTACTTTGGGTAGACTTGAATTCAAATTAAATAATAAACTTTTTATTTAAATTTAAGGGTAAATTACACCTAAGGTTACTAAATTATTAGTAAGTTTACGTTTTGATCATTCAACTTCAAAAAGTTACAAAATAGTCATTGAATTATTCGAAAGTTTTCATTGAAGTCACTGAACTATTCAAAAGATTTTATTTAAGTCATTAGGTTGTTAAGGTTTTTTGTTTTAAAAAGTCTTGCTAGCGAGCTCCAAGCGACGATTTGATGATCAGTACAGTCGACCAATACCAATTAATGAGTAGAAGAACACACCTTATATCCAAGTTGATCTGACGGCTAATGTCAATGATTGGAGAAGAAAGCTATTTGAATTTTGGTTCATAAATTCATGACATTTAAAGTTATTTCATGAAAAAAAACTGAGCTGTAAAAGAAAATGAGAAGGAGATCTTTCAATTGATGTTGGCGCGCGGTGCAAACAAATAAGGCCATATAATAATGATCTTAACAACCCAATGACTTAAATGAAAATTTTTAAATAGTCCAGTAACCATTTTATAACTTTTTGAAGTTGAGTGACCAAAGCATAAACCTACTAATAGTTTAGTGACCTTTAGTGCAATTTACCCTAAATTTAATTATATCAATATAAGAACATAATTTTTCAATTTGTTATATAAGGGGAGGGATCTACTTACACTAATATATAACTAAACTAATTTTATACACTTCTGTCGAAACTTTTTTTTTTTAAATCGACTTTCTTTTGAAAATGAAAATGAAGTCGCCACCAATCTTTTTTTTATTTAGATGTGATTGGATCACCTCAAAATTTAATCATAAAAGGTTAGGTTTATTGAATCATGATTTTTGACCTACAAAATCTAAGAAAATAGGTTCGAGAGTCAACTACGTGTGAGGAATGATTAACACCCTCATAACGCCCAAAATTGATACCTAGTTGATTACTTGATGTTTTGATGAAGAAAATTGAAAATTCGAAGGGAATTTAAAATACGATCTCTCTTTGCATCGTGTTACTTGATGGTATTGAAAGAAAACTAATCTAAATTGAATTTTTAATGAGGATGCATTCTCATTTTGAGTCGATCAAGACGAAAAATCATGTCCCGTAAGTTGGGTCACAAAATCTCGAATTCTCGAAAATAAGGACGCTTTTTGTTTAATTATAGCCTAAATCTTACAATCTTATTTATTTTTAATTATTTTTTTTAAAGGGAGGGATATTCTGTAACGCCCCTAAACCGTATACGCTGCCAGAATAGGGTTTCAGAGCATTACTACCATTTGCAGATCACTAAAAAAAAATTCACTTAAATACTTATCAATTCAATGCATCAATAAATATATTACTATTCAATCAATGGCTTGGCACTTGCCTAAGCATCAACAATAACACTTGTTAGTGTACTTACACATATTTCATATAAATTCTTATTTTTTCAATATGTCATATTTGAATTTAATACTCGTCCTAACTTATATATTTTCCTTATGTTAACATATAAAAGATAATCTCATATGTACATGTCATGATACATATCATTCTCTTACCGTTTCTTTAATAACATATATCATTCATTTCATTATATCAACATTTCATACACCATCATTTCCTTATATCTTAGGTATATTTATTTTGGTAATAGTTCGTATTAAACTTAACATAATTTAAATTCCATATACCTATACTTATTTCATTTATCTATCTTATAAATTATTTCATACAACTATTTTGTACATTTATTTCCATATGACCAATTCCTAAACATTTCACATTACCATTTTGTATAACCATTTCATTTAACCATTTGTTATATTACAGAATATTAGTTGTTCAACGAGATATCTTGGCGCTTTCTCTTCCACGATCTTATTTATCTTCGACATGATGCCATAGTGTCTTTCAACTATGGTCTTACTCATTTTCTCTCATGTTGCCATGGTATTTTTCAACCATGGTCTTCTTCGTTTCCGTCATGTTGTCATGGTATCTTTCAACCATGGTCTTACACATTTCATGTCACGTTGCCATGGTATCTTTCAACCATGGTCTTACACATTTCATCTCGGTGTTGCCATGGTATCTTTCAACCATGGTCTTACACATTTCATATCAGTTTGCCATGGTATCTTTCAACCATGGTCTTACACGTTTCATATCAAAGTTGCCATGGTATCTTTCAACCATGGTCTTACACGTTTCATATCGAGAGCACACTCCATGAAACCTCATCCTTACAAAGGGATTACCACCCGAGCTAAATCCTCAGTAATATAAACTCATAGAGTATTGTCGGGATTACGATCCGAGCTAAATCCCAGCAACGACAATTACTCTAATGAGCTTGAATCCAATTACCGATCCAAGCTAAATTCAGACCCTAATTGGATTACCCTTCCGGCTAAATCCATTTTCCACATATTCTTCGGAGGGCTATACGGATAGATAGGATCACCCGTCTGGGGGCTAGATCCTTTTACCGTCAATTCCTTTTCGAGATCCATCGAAATTTCCTTTCATTCAATCGATTTCTTTCCTTTTTATCAAATATGTCAATGTTTCATTAATTTTCATATAATGAACATTCAAATCATATTCACATCAATAACATACATTTCAAGTATTTAAGAATATAATTCAAGTTACATGAACTTACCTCATTGATTGTTCGTGTTTATGATTTCATTATTCGATATATTTTCTTTTCCATGATCAAGTCTCGTATTTGTGTCGTCCGGATCTTTATAAATAAATTTGATCATCATTTTCATTCATTTCATATTCTAATGCATTTAATTAATGCTCTAAGCAAAGTTACCATTTTGCCCCTAAACTTTTAATTAATGACGATTTCATCCTTAGGGTCAGGAAAATAAAATTCTTGCAATTTAATCCTTATTTCCAACTATTATTCTCATATATATTGATAACAGTCCATGAATTCTATAAAATATCAAAATTTTCCATAATTTCAACACTTTTCAATTTAATCCCTAAAACATGTTTTCCCCCGATCTTGAACTAAATTGATAATTTCGTTAAATTTTGTAATTTAAATAATAAAATAACCTATTTCATGCAATTTAGTCATTTCTGACATTTTTACAAAATTACCCATAAAGTTTTACTTTTATTCAATTTAGTCCCTGAGCCTAAAACATGCAAATTAGCCATGCTAGATGAATATTCATACATATTTTCCTCCTCCTCCTCTCCATTCCACATGCTTAATTTATACAACATGCAACAAGTAACATTATCAATAATTTCACTATTTACTTATATGTACATTCAAAACTGTCCATTTGCGTCATAGTCACTAAATTATTTATATATTAAGCTACAGAACTCAAAATTAAGATCCGTTAATTTTTCATAAAACTAGACTCACATGTATTCTTACCATAAAATTTTCAGAATTTTTGGTTTAGCCAATTAGTACAGTTTATTCATTAAAGTCACCCCTGTTCTGCTGTCTGACAGTTCTGACCGTTCTTCACTAAAAATTTATTATCTCCTTGTACAGAATTCAAATGATGTTCTAGTTTGTTTCTATTAAAACTAGACTAATTCAGGATTCTATACATATAAATTTAAGCCTCTAATTATTTTTATTCATTTTTTTATGATTTTTCAAAGTCTGAACAGGGGAACCCGAATTCATTCTGACCTTATCTCACAAAATTCATTATATCTCAAAATTTACAAATCCATTTCTTACACTGTTTATTCTATGAGAAACTAGACTCAATAATATTTAATTCCATATTTTTTTCATCTTCTAATTCAATTTATACAATTTATGGTGATTTTTCAAAGTTAGACTAGTGCTGCTGTCCATAACTGTTTTAGTGCAAGATATTAATTACCATGTTATAACACCCTTATTTTCTTTTTCTACATCATTTCTCATCACTTTCTCTTATTTTCTTTTCACTAACATATCAAGAACATAGGACCTTATGTAAGAAAACTCTACTATAATATTATTTTCATGATTTATCAACAATAACAAACTTAAAAACATATTAAAATCTTGATGTACTTACCTTATTCTCTTGATACCAATCTTTAACTTGATTTTCTCTCTCCTCCAGCTTCTATTTCTTGAATCCAACTTGATATTCTAACTCCTCATGCTCTCCTTAACATTTTTCTCTCTTGGTAGCTATGGAAATTCATTTGATTTTTGGGTGAAAATGGTGAATTTTTGATAAAAGGACCAAATTGTAAAGAAAGTAAAAATTTCTTTCTTCCTCTCTTTCTCTCACGTTAGTTTGCATGGAAAGGAAAGATGATGAAAATTCTTCATCTTTCTTTCCTTAAATACTAAATAAATAATAATAAAATAATATTAAATATCTCATAAAATATTAATAAAATAATATTTATCTAATTAATTAATTTAAAATATCATTAACATAATCATTACATTCTAGAATTCTCTCTCTTACTAATTGACCATTTTGCCCTTCATGATCTTTTAGAATTCCATCCTTGAGTCATCATTTAATTTGGTAAAATTGCAATTTAGTCCCTCATAGTTCTTCACTTATTCAATTTGGTCCTAATTCATCCATTTTCCTCAGTTTCTAGATCATTCTACCCTTAAAATATTTACACTATTGGTCCTTCAACTTTTACATATTTACACTTTAACCCTTTAAGTCTTGAGTATTTACTCTTAGGCAACAAAACTTTTCTGGACTTTTACAATTTAGTCCTTTCTGAATCAAGATATCATAATTTACTTCCCAATGTTGCCATAACTCAAAACTTCCCTTTTTATCACTTTATTTCCTTATTTTATTATATCAAGGATAATATATTACTGTAAAGATTTTCGGGGTATTACATATTCAATTATTTTAGTTTAAGGAAAAACCGTACTTCGTAATTTAGGGGCACAATTTAACGAATCCTCAAAATAAAGAATATCACATTGATTTTAATTTCTTCTCATGAATTATGTAAAAACGAATGCATCACTTGATATGATATGCGATTGAGCATAATGCAGGAATGAATAAATATATCTAAGTATAATGGTTAAAATAATAATATAAGAACAAAATAATAATAAAATAAAATAACTACATAAAAATAAATGAAACATAGATAAAATTTGAAATGACTATCGTAAAATAATAATATAAGAATAAAATAATAGTAGGTACCATTATCAAATGGTGATGAAACAACTTTAATAATAAATTGGTGATGATAATAATAATAATAGTGACAATAATGATTTAATTAATGTCATGTTTAATAATAAAAATGATAGTAGTAATGAATCAATGATAAAATAAAAATTGTTTAATTTAGAGGGTAAAAAATGCACAATAAAAAGGAATATAAATAATATGAATTTTAAGTATTAACAGAGGGAAAAAATAATAATTAAATAGATAATTAAATAAAAAATAATTCATAAAAGGGTGAAATTAAATAAATGAAGGATTGAATTGGAATTTAAATGAAATTAAAAGCATAAATTATAATAAAATAAATTAATTAATTAATAAGGCAGAATAAAGGACCAAAACAGAACGAGCGAAAATGAGCAGGGATCAAATGAGAAATTATTTCCAAACCCATTAAACGCACCGTTTCCCAGAGGGACCAAAATAAAAAATCCAAAATTAAATGGTATAAATTTTAAAAAAGAAAAAAGACCAAAAATAGAACTGTATTGAAAAGCGTTTAAAAAGCGGAAGAACTAGGGCCGCAATTAGACCTTTGTAGCGAAAACACGAGGATCCTAAGGGATCCGGGTCTGGTCGGCAGGTCTGGCTTGAAATGATGCCGTTTTGAAGTTGAGTGACCAAAGCATAAACGATGTCGTTTTATAGGACTATATAAACCAAAAAATAATTAAAAAATCATTTGTACTTGTTTCTAAAAAAAAAAACTTTGCTCTCTTATTTTTTTCTCTCAATGCTTCCTTGGTCCGGCCATGGGGGTTGTCACCGATCCGCCGTGGCCACCGATCACTGGCGACGACGATCGTCGCCTCCGGTGGCTGGAATCCAAAAAAAACCCTTTTTAGAACCTTTTTAAACTTTTTTAACCTCGATTTGAAGTAAAAATGATAAAAAATCAGAAATCTTTAAGAAACCTTTCGGTTTCTCATTCGAAGACGATATTGTCTTTCATCGGAGACAGTGGCCTCGGCCTCACACGGCGAAGAACAAACGATGCAGGTAAGAAGATATTATTTTATTTTTATTTTCTCAAAAATAAAATAGATAAAAACAAATTACCTTTTTTTTTTTAAACTTGTTGCTTTTTTTTTTTGTATTTTCAACAACAGCCACTCAACTTTGGGATAGCTGACAAAACAGTCACTCAGGTTTTAATTCAGTCACTCAACTTTAAAAAATAACAAAATAGTTACCATTAACCATTTTTCGTTACATCTGTAACGGATCTATCCTTTTCTGTTATTTACTTAACAGAAAAGGCCATTTTTCATCCCTCTCCCATCCCTCTTCCTCTTCCCCACCATCCCTCCCCCTATCACAAACCTCTTTACTTTTTTGCAGACCTCCCCGCCATGCATCATTTCTCTCACCCTCAGCAAAGCTGCCATGTCCAAAGGAATATACTTGATTTATTTTCCTTCTCAACAACCTTGTCAACGAGACTTTCATGTTTATCATCAATCTTTTCTTTGTCATTTTCATTTTCTGCAGTCTTCTTTTCATCATGACCATTTTGCTCAGAAGAGTCCCCAGTTGAAGCACTCTTCAATTTAAACACAAGTAAGCCCTTCGGGTGTCTGTGATCATCATTACATCAAATTTGATCACAAACATACCACAAGAAAAAAAAAAGTAACCCCATCAAAAAATTGTGGTAAATTACTTACTTTTCTTCAGCATTCGAGCTATTTGAAATTGTGATTGAACGATTGCATTCAAACTCCTCTACTTCTTTTTCTCTTATAACATCAAAATCCTTCATGAAAAGGAAAATGTGAAAACTAAAACATTAAACCATTTAGTCAAAACCAGTATCTAATTCCAACTCAAGTAAGCCCTTCGAGTGTTTGTGATCATCATTACATCAAATTTGATCACAAACATACCACAAGAAAAA
This sequence comes from Gossypium anomalum, assembly GCA_025698475.1. NCBI lineage: Eukaryota > Viridiplantae > Streptophyta > Magnoliopsida > Malvales > Malvaceae > Gossypium > Gossypium anomalum. Next base: position 68,366,017 of record CM046957.1, on the reverse strand, counting down.
AAAGTAATCCCATCAGAAAATTGTGGTAAATTACTTACTTTTCTTCAGCATTCGAGCCGTTTGAAGTTGTGATTAAACAATTGCGTTCAAACTCCTCTACTTCTTTTTCTCTTATAACATCAAAATCCTTCCTGAAAAGGAAAATATGAGAACTAAAACACTAAACCATTTAGTCAAAACCAGTATCTAATTCCAACTCAAAAACCTTATTGGTATTAGATGACATGAACTCTACACTGAAATTGCTTAAACAAGCAACTGCCAACAATAGCTTACTTTGGTTTTAATTCCAGTTCAGCACTTATAAAAACCAAGCTTTGCTCCAAAATCGTTTAGGCATCTTCCGCAGCTGAGAACTTGATCAAAGTCGTGCCACAAAAATACTTTCTTTGCATCACATGACGAGGCAATCTCACACTATTAACCTAAAACGAGTAAATAAAATGACGAGTTTACATTAAACCCTACACAAAGACCACCATTTTACATTACAATTAGACAATCAAATATTTTGATACCATTGAGCAAAAATACCTTAGCATATTAACCGAAAAAGGCTTCTAATGCTTCCACCAATTCCTCAGGCTCTAATAGCTTGGTGCTTCTACCAACTTCCTTCCCTGAAAAAAAGAGAGAAAAGAGAGCAAAGAAACTCTTCAATTCGTTGGCTTAGAAGAAAATAAAGGAAATTTAGGGTTCCTTTTTGGGGGGTAAAACTGACCATCTTCAGAAACCTTGAGGGAAGATGAAATTATGAGAGTTTGAGCAACAACTTTTAAAGTACAGTCTGGTACATTCCTTTGGACATGGCAGCTTTGCTGAGGGTGAGAGAAATAATGGTGGGAAGGTCTGAAAAGAGTAAAGGGGTTTGTGATAGGGGGAAGGATGGTGGGGAAGAAGGAGGAGGATGGGAGAGGGATGGAAAATGGCCTTTTCTGTTAAGTGAATAATGGAAAAGGATAGCTCCATTATAGACGTAACGAAAAATGGTTAGTGGTGACTATTTTGTTATTTTTTTGAAAGTTGAGTGACTGAATTGAAACTTGAGTAACTGTTTTGTCAGTTACCCCAAAGTTGACTAACTGTTGGTGTAATTTACCATTTTTGTTTTGCAACCAATACATCTCAATCTTCTAGCTTTTATAGCCGATTACACATATATTTTCTTTTCTTTCTTTTATTGGTTCTGCTATTTTTATCATCTGTCTTGTTTTTTTTTTCTTTGCAGGTGTTTGTGGTCAACGACGATGGGAGAAGTATGCCCGTGCCATTTTGGTGAAATGGCGGCATAGAAGACAGACCTCGAGGTGAGGGGACTTCGGGAAGCATGCCCGCTGACATGGCGAAGAGCAGCTGCTGAAAGCTTTAGAGTGGCTAGGGTTTTTTGAAAATTATAAGGTTTTGGGCGTTAGTTAATTGGGCTTTTAGGGTTTTGTATTGGTTTGGGCCTATAATTTGGGTTTTATTTATTTTATTTTTATTTTGTTTTTGTTTGGGTTTATGTTTTGGGCCGGGCAAAATTAGGTTACTACAACTTCAATTACATAATATTTATATTTTAACAATCTAATCCTTAAATTTATCTATATTTGTATTTGTATTTATCATGCATGTAAAATTTTAAATTGATACAATTTGTTTATCATATTTATAAAAAATATTGTGTTTATTAATATGCATTTAAGGCCAAGGGGGACAAACCATGAGGCCTTGGCCTTTGGTTTAAATGGTTAAATTACTTTTCTAGTCTTTGCAAACAAATATAATTTAATTTAAGTCTTCTAATTACAAAATTTATATTTTTGCCTTCAATTTTTTTAAAATTTCAACCTTTCAAAAATTTATAACTCAATTTAGCTCTTTGGAAAATTTTCTGGGTTCATCTTTACCTCTAACTATCGCGTTCTTTAAATATTAGTCATATAAAAAGCTATTAAAGTTTGTAAAACTATTTTAATTCTACACTTGATTCTTCTTCTTTATACATATATATGAATAGTGAAATTAACCATCAAATTAGATCAAGCCGAATTTGTGCTTAGAAATTTTTTCTAACTAGACTAGTAGCAATATCGCTTTTGTGAAAATCTAAGTTAAAATTATAAGTTTTATGAACATAATTAAACAAAATTGAAATTTATTATGAATGAAATTAACATTTATATAATTATAAAAATTTATGCTTAATTTTAATGAAGCTACTATTTTGGTTAATTTGTATTATCTACTAAACCGAAGTCAAAATCTATTTTATATGTATAAACTAAACAAATTGCAAATATTGAATAATTCTATTAGTAAGTATTCTTTTAAAGGCTAATTAACAACCAATTAAAAAAAACAATTAGTTAATATGTGATTCAAGTCCCTATACTTTTTCATATATTTGGAATTTAGCCTCTTAATTTTATTTTAAAGAATTTAATCCCTGTATTTTTTAGATTTGAAAATATACGTCCAATTCTTAACATCATTAGAATTCTTTTGTTAAATTCAAGTTTATTACAATGCTATTTTCTGTTACATGATTATCAATTAAGTATTTTTTTATTTTAAAATGTCACATCAACGAAATTAACAGAAAAATTTTAACGATGTTAGTAATTAGACTTAAATTTTGAAATCCAGAAAATAGAAAAGCTAAATTTCAAATCTATAAAAGTAGATCAACTTAGAGGATATTTTAAACAAAGCATTTCCATTTGTCTCAGGCTATTGTTTAGGGTTACTAATGTTACTGATCTTCTTTAAATCTTCGAATGCTCGAATGGTGTCTGCATCAAACCCACCTGCGAACTGAAATTAGAGCAAATCATTATAGATCGATGATAAATAAATACAAATTGAGATAAAAAGAATTACATTTCAACATATTATGGGTTTTTTTTTATAATTTATAATTTTAATTAAATATTGTTGAGTTTATTAAATCGGAAATTGATAGTCTAATTGGTTTGATCACATGTTTGATTCTTAAGATACTAATTTTTACATATTAAATGTATCGGATGTGCTCAAACCATGGCCCAAATTTTAAATTGGTCCTAAACTTCAAAACGATCGGATTGAGTTAATTCTCAAAGTATTAATATTATATCAATTATGTTCTTTCGGTAATTCGTTAGCTTAGGTGTTAAATTATAGCTCTGATATGATATAAAAGCATATTTAAAGCACATTAATTAAATTGTAAACTCTTGTGTATCTACTACACGAATAATTTATTACAAAAATAGCCTTCTAAATTTTGACACAAGTTTTGTTTATCTTTTAAGCACATTAGATCTAAACTGATTATGTGTAAGGTAGGGGCAAGCAGGGCCTTGCTCCCCTCCCTCAAATGAGAAAATTCTCCTTTAAACCATTTCGAATTAGTAAAGTCATAAGTTAATATATGGTAAAATTACACATTGACTTCCAAAAATGATAAAATTATTCTTTACTCCTTATAAAAAAAATGATAAAGTTACATTTTAGCTCTTAAAATTTTATAATATAATTTTGCTCTCCCAAAAAAAAAAATTCTAGTTTTGCCCTTGGCGATAAGTACACATATATTTACAATATCGATTTATATATTTTAAATATGCTTCATGATAGATCTAATTAGCATTTTCCACCTAAATTATGGCTAAATTCACAGAAATACTTGGTTGATGCAATACTGATATTTTTATGACCCAATTAGAATGTTTGGAAATTTACGGACTAATTTAGAATTAGGGTAATATTTGGTGGATGTCTGATGAATTAAGCCCTTTTTTAAAAGACGAAATGAAGGGTTACCTGGTGAACTCTGTATGCAAATCGAACTCCTTGAAGCAAGAGATTGTTTACTTGAGAGCATTCATTGGATTGCAGTTCTTTAGTTGTCCTTTTCATGTATTCTTGGGCTAGCTTCAATGAGCTGAATTTCATCTGCAAAAATTTGCAGCCAAAATCATGGATTGTTTTTGGTGTATCATACTTCGCTGGATATGTTGATCTAAATTCCAACTCCACAAAATCTGATTTGATTATAGAAAAGTTAACAACTCAAACTCAAATTAAATAGTATTATGAAATTATTTAAATAAGTAATCGGAATACAATTGTCAAACCAGGGACGAAGATAGTGAGGGGACCGGGATAAAATTAAAAAAAAAGGGGGGATAAAGCTGAAAATTTTTGTTTTAAATTAGTCTAAATTGAATAAATAATTATTTGGAGGGGCCAAAAATGCATTCTTTTCATCTAGCCAAAGCTAAAAGGGATTAAAATTGAGCTCTTCATTTTAAGAGGGACTAAAAAGGGAATTATACCATATAATCAAGGTGGGGACAAAGCTCTTGTCCCTTTCCTGTATCAGACTTGGAATGATAAAACCTAAAAAAACCCAACCAACAAACTCTAACGGTTGAAATCTAAAATGATTTAAATAAATAACTTAAAATTATTTAAACTTGACCGTAGAACTAGAGTATAAAATCCAAAATGAGCTAAAATTAGTAAACTTAAATGACTTAAACTTAAAACCAACCAAAACCCGAAATGATCCAAAAATTTTAAGACTTGAATTTGTTGACCTAAAAACATCTTCAATTGATGAATTGATATATCCACCCCTAGCATCATTTAGTCAGGGGCGAAGCCAGGGGGGCTGGCATGGGCCCCGACCCCCCCTAAAATGTAAAATTAATTTTTTAGGCCCTTAATTTTTTTTTTAAAATTTTAAATTAGTAAAGGTAAAATTGCACTTTGGCCCCTCTAAAATTATAAAATTTGATTTAATCATTTACAAATTATAAAGATATATCCTACACAGGGGCGAAGCCAGAAAATTTTTTTAAGGGGGGTCGGATAAAATTTTAATTTTTTATAGTTTACATCTTTAAAATTTGTAAAAGATTAAATCGAATTTTTATAATTTTAGGGAGGGCCAATGTGAAATTTTACTTTTACTAATTTAAAATTTTTAAAAAAATTTAAAGACCTAAAATGTAATTTTACATTTTAGGGGGGGGCCGGGGCCCATGCCAGCCCCCCTGACTACGCCCTTGCCCCTACATTTAGTTAAAGTGAGGCCAAAACCCCGGTTCGCCCCTTGATATTATCTCCATAACAAACCTAAATGACAAAATTTAAAATGATTTTACTTAAAAAATTCAATTGACAAACTTAAATAATCTAAACTAGAAATAATTTAAATAAAATCTAAGATAATTTAAACTCAACTATTAAATCCAGAAAAGAAAACCCAAAATGATATAACTTTAAAACTCTAACTCACAAACTTAAATCTAAACCCTAAACTATTACATGCTCAATTAACATGAATCTTTAGCGTTTGGTTAGCAAGGTTAATTTCATAAATTTGATGATCCCTTTAAATGCACTCTTTAGTTGAATATTAGGTAAAATGAGAAAAAAATATTGGTCAGTTTTTGAAATTAAAGTCATATAAAGTATAGGATGTACCAACCTGACCAATAAAACCTGTATCCAACATCCATTCCCATGGGATCTGCAATTCTCTGTATCTTTTCCCACTGCTTTCTCTTACCCTTTCTATGTTATTCACACTTTGTTCCAACCTGAAAATTTTGAGTCCAAAAAACAACCATCATGCATTAATTTATACCACTCATTCCAACATGTCAAGTCATAACAAGGAATCGGTCAAATTACGATTTTGGTCCTTTTTCTATGCTTGATTTTGAGATTTAGTCCTGTCACTTTATTTTGTCTCATCTACATTTTATAAGTGATAAAGCAACCTACAAATGAATTTGGTAACCTTTTTCAATTTTATTCTTAAACATTTTCTTAGTTCACTTTAGTCCCAGATCTAGGTAGCTTTTCCTAATTTGGTTCTTAAACTTGAATTTATTATGGTGTGATGACATGACACCCTCTTAGAGTATCATGCCATCACCTAAGTTTTTTTGAAAAAGTTACATAAAATCTAAAAAAAAAAGAGTAAAAAATTATAGAAACTATAAAAGATTTTTTTTCTAAAAAGATCAATGTGATAATGTGGTATAATCTCATAGTGCCATGTCATTAAGGTGGATAAAAAAAACCCAATGACTAAAGTGAAAAATATCATCAAGTTTAGAGATTAAATATTGCTTTATCCTTTTTTATAACATGATTAGTTAGTCCAAAAAATCATTTGCTCTTAACTGTTTGCCATTAGAGTAGTATTTGGACTAACTAATGTTGTTGTAAAAGTAGAGTGATCAAATTAGGTTAAATTAAAATAAATGGACTAAATACCAAATTCGAGTATGGTAGATGGACTAAAATCGAATTCAACCCAAGTAATTCAGTTTATACATGCTCGCCTGTCTTGCAATGCTTGCATCTTTTTAAGCTCTGAATTAAAAGACTCTTTGGGATTGACCTTAAACGACGTCACTTCAGCTTCAAGGCTCTTCAAGTCTCTGTAGCTAAAAGCAGCTTCTCTCATGGCGTCGGCTTTTCTCTCCGGCCACTGTGGGAAATGCTTCAGAACGGCCCTTTCATCAACAAGGGATGATAGCTCTCCATCTAACCATTTCACAAATCCTTCCACATCTGTTATGTCTTTGAACGTTGCAGATTGGACCTCTGAGATTAAGAAATTTATGAACTCCTTTTGTTTCTCCACGTCGGATTTGATCTGTTCCTCGATTAAAAGACATGCATAAGCCGGGAATCTCGTTTAGGGTTCGAGATAAAAATACAAAATTTCGAGGGTTGAAACTAGAAAACTTGTGTTAAAAAAGTTTAAATTGAGTTATTAATTCTTTTAGAGGAGTCAAAAATGCAATTTTTCTTTTTGATTAAAGGCTAAAATAGCTATACCTCAATTCTCATACTAGTCCTTAAAGTTTCTTTTTGTTAGAAATTATATCTGAACTATCAATTTTGTCACAATTTACCCCAAAATAATATCAACCAATTGAGATAAAATTGATAGTTAAAGTATCACTGCTGACAAAAAAACCCCTGAGAATTGGGGTATGGTTCAAGGGTCAGTTTACCAATAAAGCCAAAAGAAATGTGGGTTTTGAATTTAGAAGTGATGATGTATACTTACAGCTGAAACATATGTTGATCGGTTTTCGATTTCGCCAATCATGTTCCTAGTGAATGCAAGCAATGGGGTTGTTGTCATGTTGCTTTTGTTTTCAATGTTGGCATCTTTCCTCGTTAGAGAACGGTAAAGCTCCCCGACTTCGGGTACGCGCCGGACTGATCTCGAACCAGCTAACAACTTCGTTGGCAATGGTGGTGGTGCCGGTGCCAGTGCCGGGATTTTAGCTTTGTTTTCAGTCACTTCCTTTTGATGAGACCTTGATGATGGTGGTGGTGGTTTTGGTGCTTCCAATTGCCTATCTTTCCTCATAGCCAACTCGTGAAAACTCGGCTTCGGGTATCCATTTTCTGAATCCACAAAACCCGACGATCCCGTATTGCGGTCGTCAGGGTTACCATGCAACTTCTTCCAAAGCAATGATTTCCTCTCATTGTCATGTGCCTTAAGAGCACTGATTTGTGCTTTCAAACGACCCACCTCTTGTTTTAGTTCCTGGTTTTCCTTCATCAATGTCTCATTTGCAGCCACAGCAGCCTCCAATTGTTTCTTGAGACCCCCGGTGACGCCGACCGAGTGGCGGAGCTCCGTTTCATCCTCTTCGCGTGGCATTTTTTTCAGATTGTATCAAAGGATGATGAGAGAATATATGGATGTTCTTGTTGCTATAATCTTTCTCACCTTTTATATCTATATATTATTTTATTACTTTTGAAGCAAGCTATATAATATGCTTCTTTACCTAAGCCTGATGACTGGAACACCTTACAAAATGCCCCATTCTGTGCTTTGCTATTTGCAATTTTATATATTGTATATATAACAACTAATTGTAGAAACTATGATTCTAAGTTATTTCTATTTCTTTCCAGAATGATAAATTAGATTTTTTATTTTGATTTTCAATTTTTTTCCTTAAAAAAAATTAAATTTAACTAAAAATACTAAAAATTAAAGAAAAAAATCTAATTTAATTATTCTATTAAAAAGAAATAAAAATAACGTGAAATCTCAAAATTTAATGCAATCCTCTACAGAGAGTGTAGCAAAGAGATTTGATTGAGCTTTGCTGGCACCAAAATTTAAGTGGCTGCTGCTTTGTAGGTGTCGTTTACAAGCCATGTTAGGTGCACCATTAAATTCTCTTCTATTGTTTAATTCATTATAATCTGTACATATTATATTGAAATTTGTTTATTTTCAATTTTGGTCCATCTATTATGCTAAAAATCTTGTGATATAATCCCTATACTTTAATTCAGTACTTTTACTTTTAGAATATTTTTAGTTAGTCCAAACTATTGACACCATTAACTATTTCTATTAAAGTTGTTTATTCGTTTTTCAAAATAATTACACATGAAAAGAGTATTTGTATTGTTGTGGCATGGTAGCTTGGGTTCAATCCCTAACAACTTCATCCTTACCCTTAATTATAAAAATATAAATATTAAATTATGTTAAATTAAAGTGTATGGACTAAATCTCAAATTTTTAATAAAAAAAGAATAAAATCTCAACTTCACCTTTATTTTTCAACATAGTTTACTTGGCAAAGTAGATATTTTAGCAAATAGATATTCCATGTTTTAAACGTTAGTATGGGTATGGCCTAAAACTAGGATTTAGGATTTGTGAGACAAGAGATTACAAATGGTTAAATTGATTATATCACTAATTCTCGATTTAATTATTGATTCAACGATGATTAAATAAATAATTAAAAATTTATAAATTGTTTTAGCCGTCAATATCTTATCTTAATTTTTAGTTTTTTTACTAGTTCCGATTGATTGATTCAAAAATCAATTTAATCTTTTTTTAAATTGATTCTTGATTCAATCGATTCAATTGATTCCAACAGGAGATTGATTGCAAATTGCCAACTTCCATTTCTAGAGCTTTCCCTTCAAACCCTTAATCATCCAAGTGTTAGCCTTCAATTGGAACATTGGAAATCCATAGGTCCAAGATCTTTAGCTACTTACTATTTGTAAAGTTCATTGTTTACATTGAGCTGCAATTGGCTGGAGTTTGCTTGATTCTCAAGGGTAAGAAAAGGGGGTGGATCAATGAAGGACGGTGAAGGATGCTGACAGTGCAAAATTAAAGAAAGTGTTGATTATTACAGCTTACCAGAATAAGTTCTTTTGTCTTTTAACATAGTTACTATTTTTTTTTATCAAATTTTGTTATTAGTCCTTATACTATGTATAAATTATAAATTTAATTTTTGTACCTTAATTTTGCAAATTTTTGAAAAAACTTTAGTCTTTAACCAAATGATTATAGTTAAATACAATGAGTCAAATTTTGCAGTTGATCTCGTTAATTGTGGATGCAACCCATTGTTCTCTAATTTGATAATTTTTAGTTTCTATGATTTTCGAATTTTAAAATATCAGTTTTAATCTAAATGACAACCTTTAAACCCATTAACTAAAATAACATCATTTTTCTCTGCGAGTATTACATGGAAATAGTAAATTGCCATGATATTGTACATGTGATAATATGTTTGCCACATAAAATTTTAGAAATAGGCCCAAAATTGAGATTTCGAAATTTAAAGAATACAGTAACTAAAAATAATTAAATTAAAGTACATGAATTAAATCCATAAGTGACGCATACACTTGCCTCTGTATTGCTTTTAGAGAGAGAAAAAAGAAGTTGGGTCTATGAGGATTTGTTTTCACATATCTTAACTTTGTTGGGTTTTTTGCTAGATATTTAAAAACATGGTTAATCTCTATAATTTTCAATGAAGTCCTTATTGTTACTTATATAAATATAAAGGCTATAATTATTGTCGTAGAGGAAATAGAAATTATGTGAAATGGCAAGGTTTTGTTTTCGGGGGTAGTTGAATCTCTTTATTCTCCTCTAAGCTATTTTCTAAGGGTAATTTATATGTTAGGTGTTTAAACTTAACATCAATTTTCATTTATGTTATAATCTTTTGATTTAATCAAATTATAGCATCGAACTAGATGTTGGTTATTTGACAAGGCTTAGATCCAGATACTTTGAGCACACAGGTTCGAGTTTTATCATGTATAACTTGTTTGTAGATTCTCATTTAGATTGTGCTTGTAAAGATTCGTTTAAGTTAATTATTTAGTATAATGCTTATAATGGGTGATATAAGTCATAACTTTATAAGTGCAATATGTAATTTAATTGAATTCAAGGTTGGTGACTTAAATGAAAATTCATGCTAAATTAAGTGACCTAAAGTATAAATTACCCTTTCTGAAAACTTGAATTTGCTGCATGACTTGGGGGTTAATATTTCAGATGCTATATAAAGAAAAAGAAACACACCCAAGAGGCATGCAATAGCTGGCATAAGACTTGAAAGATATTGTAGGTCAGCTTTACTTTCAGGGATGCCCTAAATTTCCACAGGGTCCATGCTTCCCATCACCGTCTTTAGGTCATAAATTAGTTCCCTAAAGACTAGGGAAACTTGTTGAACTATGGCATATAACAAGGGGAATATGAGACAACTTGCAACGTGCCATCTAGATGTGTCATCAAATCAATTCAGATTTTAAAAAGTTTTTAAATTATTTCGATTAAAATTGATTTTGGGTTCAAATCATTTCGAGTTTGAATCATTCAAGTTTGCTTTTTTAGATAGGATCATTTTAAGATATTTATTTAAATCGTTTCAAGTTCAAATGAATTTGAGTTTGGACCTGTTCGAATTCAAGTTGGGTGAATTCAAGTTGTTGACTTTTTATGATAAAATCAAATTTGGGTTCTAATTGATTGGGTTAATTTTGGGTAAACTACATTATTAGTCACTAAATTATGGGGAAGTTTTTTGTTTTGGTCACTTAACTAAAAAAAAGTGGCAATTTGGTCACTGAACTATTCAAAATTTTTATTTAAGTCATTGGATTATTAAAATCGATGCTATATAGCTTTCTGTGTTTGCACTGCCTACACCAATCGAAAGCTCTCTTCCCCCTTGTCTTTTATGGTTCAGTCTTTTTTCATAAAACATCTTTAGACGTCACGAATCTACGAACCAAAATTCAAACAACTTTTTTCTCCGATCTCTGACACTGATTGCGAGATCGATTTGGATTTAAGATATATTCTTCTACTTGTTGATGGGTACTAATCCACCGTACCAATGTTGAATGACTGTTGGAACTTTAAAAAAAAAAAAAACTTAACAGCTCAATGACTTAAATAAAAATTCTTAAATAGTTCAATGACTTAAATGAAAACTTTCAAATAGTTCATGGGCCAAATTGTAACTTTTTTTAGTTAAATGGCTAAAATGAAAATTAGTAATATTTTAGTGACTAATGATATAATGCCCTAAATTTTTTGGGATCAAATTATTTTAAATTATTCAAATTATGTTGAGTTTGGTTCAATTAGGGTTTGTATTAGATGGGTTGAGATTATTAACTTTTTATAATAAAATCAAGTTAGATCAATGTTGATTCGAATTAATTGATTAAGGTTTTCGAGTTCAGAACAAAATCTATATGTATATTACAACGCTATTCCCACTAATTCAATTTACAATATATATATATATATATATATATATATATATATGTATAACAAAGCTGATGGACAATTAGAAGATTACTCATCAAGATGTATTGAATGTATATGCATAATTTTATAGGTACTTAAGCTTGTAAGAATACTTGCATCATAGACCAGATTATGACATAAATCTTACTTTTGTTACAAGACTTAAATCAATAGTATAACTTAGGATGCTGATTGATCTTTTTCAAGCATGCACTATGCTAACGTAACAAGGAAACTATTCAAACATTTCCAACTTCAAATTGAAGAAACTTCAGATCCTTTTTCATAATAATATTTTATGTTGTCAAAACCGGAATTCTCTTGTGATCGATAACTGCTTGCCGAAGCGCACGATTCTCGTACCTGTAATGCTCGAGGGAGAAGCAAAGCTGCCTTATAGCTTCTCGTTTCTCTTCATCTCGCTCGAGTATCATGGTTCTTTGCTGCTCAATTTCATCCTCAAGTTCCTTGCCTTTCGATAGCAACTCATCCACCAATCTGTGTGCTCCTTCGGCTTCAGCAGTTACCTTCACATGTTCCATATGTAAGTGGTGTAGATGCTTCTTCATTCGAACAATCCGATCTTCCCTCGAATTAACCTTGGCCTTGAGTGAAATGATATAACCCTTAAGCTCATCTCTCTCTGATTTTACAAACTCAAGGTTATCATGTAAAACTTCAATGCAATCACTTCTCTTAGCAATCTCCAGTTTCAACACTTCAATTTCACTTTGAAGACTCTCCTCTGATTCTCTTTCTTTAGTCGCAGTTTTTCGGATCTCCTCCTCCAAGGAGTGGCCACATGATTCCCATCCTCTCAGCCGTTCTTCCAAACAAATCTGTTCCTCGGACGATCTTGACATTTCAGCATTGGTATTAGCTTTTTTGGGAAAATTCTTCTGCTCTGCATCGGATACGGCTTTCTTTAAATGATGAATCTCGTGATCCCTGTCTGATAAACTATTCTTTTCCATAGCAAGTCTTTCCTGCAGCTTGGAGACCTCTTGTTTCTCCGTATCCAGTTTGGTTTTCCATGTCATTATCTCCCTTTGAGCCGTATCTATTTGACCTTGCAAATCTTGAATTTTATCATCAAGCTGCTTCTTTTCAAGCTTCAAAGTAGCGATTTCTTTCTCGGAACCCTCTAGCATTTCTTTAGCAATTCTCAACTCTTCCAACAATGCCTCCATTTTGCTATCTTCATGTTCATTTTCTTTCTCCAATGCACCAATCTTGTTTTGAAGTCCTAATGCCGAGTTCGCTGTTTTTGCTCGCTCTTCGTGTTCTCTAATTCTATCAAGAAGATCAGTGTTCTCATGCTCTAGCATCAGTAGCTTCTCTTTCGCTTCGTGGAGCTCAATCTCCAATAAAACCATATGCCCACTCACCTCTTGATCATCCTCATTCCCTGATAAAACCGAGTGAATATTTATCGATGAATCCTCAGATTCCGGTTCAGAATCTGTTGGAGAAGATGGCTTATCTCCTTTCGGACGCACATCAGAACTGCTCTCACCAGCTGCTAGTTGGTGGGATTTACGACGTCTTGGCCTTTGATCAGGGGAGGTACAAATAGAGGGAAGATCAGAGCTGACGTCGGAGATGCCGGAATCCTGAGATTGAAGGTCCGACAGAATATTCTTCCTCCACTCTGCCGTCAGAAGATCATGTCGCTCCGCCAAAGAACGATACATGCGGTAGAACCCCTCAACCTGAGATACAAGTTGTGGCCTCTTCTGATAATACATCTCGGCCTTTTTCGCAAAGGAGTCCCCGTCTTCTTCAATCAGCTTCAGCATATATTTGACTCTACGGTCCATTTCTGTAGTCAACAATCTTACTGTTATTTTTTCTCGTTCGACATTTAAGCAATTCAAATCATTTCAGAAACAAAATCCTTCACGAAGGTACAAACAAAATCAGTGCTTTGGCTAATATCATACTACCGCGCTTTTATCTTGTATTAACATTTGCTTCTTTAACCATAGCAAGATCACCACCATTATAGTATATATATATGTATCATATATATAGCAGCATCTTACTCACCCTCGAGATTTTCTGCAAGCCACTTTGAGTTCTTGGGGCTGCTGTGGCTATCCCACCACCATGAATGTGACTTTCTGGATTCTATTCTCTTCATACTTCTAGTTAGCTGAGCCTGGAAAGAGAAGAAAACCAAATTATGCAACCAGTAGAGATCTTCATTGTACAATGATAATGAGATAACTCGAGATTGTGATTTTTCTTCGTGGGGCGGTATTTCTAGGACATATTGCCTACCAATTTGTTTAGTTTTTTTTTGCATGTGCGCACGTGTATTAGCCATGGCAGTGCTTAGTTCATTGTGGTTGATTTCGACAGTTACTTGGCAAGCAAGGCAACTATGCATCAAGTGACTGATTACAACTGACTGCATCAAGTGTTGCCTACGGATTTCTATTTCGTCCAAAATACAAGCAGATATTGTATTGATTATTCCTATCAAAATGCTTATGTTGTTTACTTTTGTCACTAGAATTGATGAGCAAATACTGAAATTTATCTCTAGGTTAGTAGCCTAAAAGCAGAGGAAACTATGCATAAACCTCCATTAGAAAATGAAACACAAGGTAAAAGAATATTGATCATACAAAATCAACCCGGTTTGATAGTAAAAACTCAACGACTCGAACCCATGCAACCAAAACAAACAAACAAAAATGATCGAAACCCAAAAGTGTTTGAACCTAATATGACCTTATTTGAAAAACTCCAATGACAAATCGCCCCAACTGATTCAATACAGATTAAAATGATTCAAAAATGACCCAAACCGCCTAATTGACATGTCTATGTAAAGCTCATTTCATATTTTACAGAAAAATCTAGATTTAGATCAAGGAAGGGATTGATTTCTTACCGAAGATTTTGCCATTCTTCTAAAAATGACTGGAATTGAAATGATGCTGAATCAGGTACAAAATACCTGTGTTCAAAGAAATAGTGCAAATACCAGTTGTATGATTCCCCGTCTATTCATCAACCCTACATCAATTATTGAATCAAATGTTCCAAATGCATGTGATTATGATACTTTTTGTGTGCATAAAAACAGGGTATCCCCAAACCATTAACTTGTGTTCTTCTCCGGTGAGGCCACTATAACCTCATCTTGCGGTTATGGTTAGGTGAGTTTAAACAGTTAATCGAACAGAATTGAATTAATATTAATCAAATTTTTTAATTAAAAAATTAATTGAACCGAAATATTTCGATTAATTCGATCGGTTAATCAAATAAACCAGAATTTATATGTTATGTTTTTTTAATTAAAACAAGTATAAAACATATAATTTTTTTTTTATAATGTTCATTTGACTGAACTATCCGAATTAACCGAATTAATAATAGCCTAATACTTATAATATATAATATTATTTGTTAAGTTGGGTTAATTACTTGATTTCGAATTGAATTAACCATTTTAACCAAAATTTCAAAAAACCTTCAACCGACTTCCAATTGAACTAGATTAATTAACCTACCGATTAACCAAATTAGATTAATTCAGCTTATTAATTTGATTTTAACCGAAATTTGAAGACTCCTAATAATTAAACGAATGATTCAATTGATTTCTTTTCCACTCCATTAAATCAAACTTTTCATTTCAATATCGATTAAATTTTAACTTTTAAATCAAATAAGAAGATTTTTTAAAAATTCTGAAATTAAAAATAGAGAATTAAAATTCAAAAACACGAAAAGCAACAAATCCAAAAAAAAAAAAAAGAGACAAATTTTAGGAAGGGGAATGGCTAAGAAGAAGAAAATCAAAATCAGAGGGAACAAAATGTATTCGATGGAAATGAATAATATGATGAAAATGGCAGCCCAAATCTAAAACATCACGTAATGATCCTCGATTTCAAGAACCCAGAAAAAGTATTTTCTCGCTGAGGAATAAGAAAAGTTATATATATATATGTATAATAAGATTTGTAGGATAAAAAGACTTACAGAGACACGAAGAGGCTTTGAATAGCTACCTGTTTTGGTGGTTGAAGATTTTGGTGTTTTCTTTTTTCTTTACAATGAGGAGGCTTGTGTTTTCTGGCTGTGTGAGGATTAAAAGAGAGATTGTGGAGCTGTGTAAAGAGTGTGTACTAATAGAAAGATTGGGGAAAGGCCAGCTCACATGCCCAATGCAACTAATCTCATTTTTCTATATTAAGACTTTCTGGCCGATTTTAGAACGTGTAATTTCAACAACAAAAACCGTCTACTTTAAACTTCAACAAGATACCATTGAGGTCTGATGACGTCTGGAAGAGGAATGTAGATTAACTGGTCGAGCCTTCCAGGCCGTAAAAGTGGCAGGTCGATAATGTCGGGTCTGTTAGTCGATAAGGTCGATAATCTTTTTGGCTGACATGCCATCCATTTCAGTTAGAAGTTGGTTTAGAACCCTATCAGCTGCTCCACCTGCATCCCCAACACTTCTTCCTCTCTGCACCAATTACATAATGTTATCAAATGAGGTACAAATATCCCCAAAACATATGCATATAAGATACAAGTCATTGATGGAGCAGATAAAAGACCCGTGTAGCAATGGAATCGAGGTGCTGACTGTCCGGCCTTGTCAAATACTTCTCTAACATTGCCTTCGCTCTCACCGAACCACATGGTGAGCAGTTCAGGGCCTTTGACACTGATGAAGTTTGCTTGGCATTCATTTGCAATAGCCTTTGCGAGAGAATTTTACCTCATCCGGGAGGAACGTAGAAAAGGACCCCTTTTGAAGGTGACATCGAATTTCTCAAACTTCTCTGGGTGCTCCACTGGATATTGCACCGTCTGCCACAACAAAAAGAAACACACAAACACAAGTTTTGGCGACAAGCTTGAAGACAAATTAAGAAATAATTAAGGCTACAAAGTGATGAAATAATGATAAATACCTCTTGAAGTTCTCTTTTAACCTTCTCAAGGCGTCCAATCTCCTCCTAGCTCACATTAGGCACTTCAACCACCTAAGTCACCAAATCAAGCACCCAATTTAGCACAGTTGACAATGACAGTTCAAAGGAAAGTAAATCACTTACTGTTTCACTTAGAGCAGAGGGATTGCTAGTTCCATGGGTAGTTTGGAAATGCTTGTTTGTAACCGCCATTAAGTATGTCCGCATCAATGGAATCATCCTCCAAGGCAATCACACCCATCTTCTCTCTGATGCATTGCAGCGCAGCTTCTGTGCATAAAGCAGCAAGGTCGGCACCGACATTACCTTGAGTGTCTTTTGCAATCCGTTCTAGATCAACCTCATCGGAAAGCTTCATGTTCTTGGTATGGATGCGAAGTACTTCAAGACGACCGACTTCATACGGAACACCAATGTCTATCTCCTTATCAAACCAGCCAATTCTTCTCAAAGCAGGATCAATGCTATTTAGACAATTAGTAGCTCCAATAACAATCACATGAGCCCTTGATTTCAATCCATCCATGAGAGTCAAAAGCTATGAAACGATCCTCCACTCGACTTACCATTGGTCTTCTCACGCTTAGGAGCAATCGAATCAATCTCATCCATAAAGATAGATGGAGCATTCTTCTCAGCTTCTTCAAAAGCCTTCCTAAGGTTGCTTCCACTCTCTCCCGCCAATTTTGGACAAATTTCCGGTCCATTAATACAAAAGAAGAAAGCTCCGGTCTCATTAGCAACAACTCTGCCTATTAATGTCTTGCCAGAACCCGGAGGACCGTAAAGCAGAATCCTTTACGTGGCTTAACACCGATTGATTTGAAAAGTTGAGGATACCTTAATGGCAATTCCACCAACTCACGAATCTGAGCCATTTGCTTCCTAATGCCACCCACATAATCATAACCAACTTCATCCAACCTATCCTCATCTTCTCTTCTAATAGGTTCCCCCTCGCAAAAAAATTCGGTATCTGCGGCAACGACACAATACTCTGTCGGGTCAGTCTTTATAACCATAAACTCGACCATCTTCATTTATAATACCCCTCACCCGTCTTGATGTACAGTATAAATGAAAGGTGCTATCAGAGTTTTAACTTAATAAATACTTTTGATTTATTTAAGAAATTTTAAACTTGAAAACATTTTTGTAATTTTATATTTTTCAAAACAAAGTTAAAAAATCTTAGTGTCCCCATTTGAATAAAAAGAATTTAGTAATCTGCAAAATATAAAAATATTATTTAATGTGTTAAAAGTTATTCAAATCTTTAAAATATTTTTAAGAAATTAAGTAATGCCATCGTCAAGTTGCCGCTTATGCGGTTAAAGCTTTCACCTATATGGTATTGGAATTCAAGTTACAATTCGATTTTTCAAATATTTTTCAAAACTGAATCTTTATGTCCATGTCAAAATTCTCATACCATTACAAACATTATACATACATAACATCCTTTAACGAGGGGTAATGTGAAACTCCCAAGCTCGGACCTTAAACTTTTCGTCGAATCCTTTACCTAAGTGTTTTAAACCATTAACGCATTAGACTCATACTCAACTTGCCTTGTCTCATGGAACGATTTACTCATATTAAAGACTTATTACTTTCATTACCAATTAACTCTATCATTAACACTATTAGATACATAATTTAAATACAAATTTACATATTCCTTGTACTCAATTTTTATTTTGAGCAATTAAATTAGCCTTTAGAATTCATTCTTCATCTACTTAAATTCATATGTATTTATTATTAACTTACTTTTAACATGGCATTTTGTAATGTCATCCTTAATCCCTTAAAAGAGTTCATTTCATGCTTGAATTTTATAATCTCTTATAAATTTGCTTTAATCCACTTATAACTTATGGTCTCTAGATTTCCTTATTGTAGCGACGTAAAAATTTACTTTCGGGTCGTTAAATTGTGGCGATTTATTAGAAAATTGGAAATTGAAATTTGGTTTTAAAAAATAAACCGGGAGTAGCCACCGATCCTTTTTCTGGGTGTGATCGGACACCTATTGGATCTTTCTTTAAAAAACAAATAAAAGGCTAGGTTTACGTTAAAATTCAGAGAAAAATTAGGGTTCGGGAGTCGGTTACGCGCGAGGAAGGTATTAGCACCCTCGCAACGCCCAAAATTGGTATCTTATAAACACGGGTTGTCATGATTTTCAAAAATACGAGTTCAATATTAAAATTTAGTCGTGGTCCGGTTTAAAAGGCGAGAAATTTTGGTTTATTCCGCTTTTTGAGAAGGGTATATCGCCTCAACACAAGTCAATTGACATTCACCCAACATAGCGATGAACTCGATGACTTAATGTTAAATCGATATATTACCTTGTTTATTAGAATAAATAAAATAAGGAATGTGAATAAAATATTTTAAAATAATGAATAGCGACATGATATGAAATGGGCGGCCAATAGAAAAACGAATGTTAGAAATACCTCAAGGTATAGTAATATAATGATATGCGAAAAGAATACTTATATGCAAAATGTGTATATAAGAATAAAATATATGTACAAATATTAGTGATAAATGTAGTAGGAAAATAAATATAGTAATAAAATACATACAATACGATATAAAAAATAAACATATACATATGATAGAGTTTAAAATATATACACATGGGGAAATATGGAAATATTTACGTAGAGTAGTATATATATAAAAATATAACTAATAATATTGAAAATATATAAAACATACACACGATATAATATTAAAACATTTACATAATAGTTACACACATAATTACAATGTTAAAAACATATCATTATTAATAATAATTCTAATATTACGCAAGATATACTTATATAAATATATATTAAAGATATATACATATATAATAAAAAAACATGAATAATACGATATTTGATGTATACATAATATGTATAATAAAAGTAGTAATATACATAATATATATAAAATACATAATATACACATACAACAACACAATAACTACATTAACAATCTTAATAGCAATGGTATTGAAACACGAAGAACGACAATGTAACACAAAAATACTATATGTATAAACCTATACACATAAATAAAAAAATATACGCTATTGCAATAAAGATAATAATAATATATTATTAAAATATATAAAAGTAGGCATAACATTTAAATATTAAAAAAACTAGCTAAAATACTAAACCCAAATATATATACGTATGTAATAAAAATATACAATAATATATAATAATAATAATAATGACAATAATAATAATATGCAAATACAATAAGATTTAAATAAGAATTAAAGATAAACAAAAAAGGACCAAAATTGAATTAAAGTCGAAGTTTTGGGGTCAAATCCAAAATAAAAACAAGCCATGGGATCATATTGCAACACGCTTGAGACATGAGGGACCAAAACAAAGAATTTTCCTTTACCATTTAAAACGCTGCGCAGCATAGGGACTAAATCCAAATCCGTGAAAAATTGTAGGGCCGAATTTAAAAGCTTGAAATATTAATTGTAAAACACTGGAAAAGCAGAGGGGCCAAATGCGCAAATAGCCCCTCCGCTTAAAAAACACGCGGATCCTTGCGGTTTGCGGGTCGGGTCGATCCGACCCTAGGTGAAACGACGCCGCTTTCAAAGATTTCTAAGTCAGTGGTCCAAAACGGCGCTGCCTGCACCTTATATAAACTAAAAATGTTAAAAAAAAAATCATTTGAAACAGATGAGAGAAAAAAAAGGAAAGAGAAGAGAGAGGAGAAAAAGAGAGAAGGGAGAGGGAAAGGGTCCGGCCACGGTTCGGATCACGGACGGCAATGGACCTCCTCCTCTGCTGCCGTGGCCCACCGCACACCGACGGTGGCGGAGAGGTAAAAAGCTCCGTTTTTTTATTTTTTTATTTTTTTATATTTTTTATGTTATATTTTGTGTATTTGACGTTTTAGTGATATATATGTATGTATGTTTGTGAGAAAATAAATGTCAACAAATATAAATCACCTTCTATTTTCGATCTGCGATTTTGTGTTTGGTGCGCTGATTTGGTGTTTTTTTTTTGTGTGTGTTGATGTTTGCTTCGTACGATAACCCTGCTCTGTCTACTGACTTTGGTTCCTCTTTTGAAATATGTCTATATTTGATGAAAAATCCAACCTCTTTACAATGGATTTCATTCGGCCTTTATAGCCGGTTTTTACAAGTTACTTTCTGTATTTTTTAATTTTCTGTCTTGTCCTCTTTTTATGCAGGTGTTGAGGCGGTGGAGCAGAGGCATGGGACGCTGTCAGAGGGCAGGTGAGGGGTAGTTGCGGCGGCCAGGGCAAGTGGGGAGACTAGGGTTTCAGATTTTCTGAAACCCTAGGTTAGGATTTGGGCTATTGGGCCATTCGGGTTTGGGTAAGTTTGGGCCTGGGGTGTTTGGGTTTAATGTATTTGGGTCTGGGGTGTTTGGGTTTAATGTATTTGGGTCTGGTTTGATTGGGTAAATTGAGTGGGTAGGTTTAGATGGGTATTTGGGTTTTTAAATTTGTAAATGGGTTTGGGCCGAAATTGGCCTTATACAGCTGCCCCTCTTTGCTCATTATCGTGTAACGGGAATAGAGCAAAGACATAAAGAAAGGCCAATTTTGCCCCGTTTTGTCGAGTCTTGACTTCATCGGTGCTCTTCTTGTCCAGGTAGTCTTCTTCCAGTCCGCCGTATCTTGTAGCTCTGGTTCAATTCACTGCATCTTTTGATATAACTTGTAGCTTCAATCTGCTCGCGTTTCCAGGGGTAAGAGATTCCTAGCTTCGATTTGCTTCACTATAACTTCGAAAGATGAGATCTACAGGCTTCAATCTGCTCTTCTACCGCTTCAATGGGATAGGGTTTGTGATCTTCTCTTTTGCAGCTCCAAAAGGCAAGCTTTGACATCTTCAATCAGCTCTACTGCAACTCCAGGGGATAGGACTTGCAACTTTAACTTGCTTCACTGCAACTTCAGGGAGGCCAAATCTGGTGTCTTTAATCAATTCCAATCTTTATTCTTTACTTGATATGTGATCTTAAGTTCAACTCATTTCTTGCAATATGAATTGACTCTTTTAAGGAAACACATTAAAAACAACAATTGAAAATACCTCAGCATGTGAACTGAGGCTCAACTCATTTCTCGCAATATGGGTTGATTTTTTTTGAAACATAGAAATTAAAAGCAGAAATTAAAAGGCTCAACTCACCTCTCGCAATATGAGTTGATCTTTGAAAAAAACATAAATTGAAAATAGAAATTTAACATACCTCAGCTTGCCCTGAGGCTCAACTCACCTCTAGCAATATGAGTTGATTTTTTGAAAAACATAAACTGAAATTACCTCAACGTGTCTCGAGGCTCAACTCACCTCTCGCATTATGAGTTGATTTTTGACAAACAGAAATTGAAAAGACCTCAGTGTGACCTGAGGTTTGACTCACCTCTCGCAATATGAGTCAATTTTTGAAAAGCATAAATTGAAATTACCTCAGCGTGCCTCGAGGCTTGACTCACCTCTCGCAATATGAGTCAATTTTTTTGAAACATAAACTAAAAAATACCTCAGTGTGTGGCCTAAGGCTCAACTCACTTCTCGCATTATGGGTTGATTTTTTTGAAAAACATAAACTGAAATTACCTCAACGTGTCTTGAGGCTCAACTCACCTCTCGCAATATGAGTTGATTTTTGAAAAATATAAATTGAAAATAGAAATTTAACATACCTCAGCTTGTCCTGAGGCTCAACTCACCTCTAGCAATATGAGTTGATTCTTTGAAAAACATAAACTGAAATTACCTCAACGTGTCTTGAGGCTCAACTCACCTCTCGCAATATGAGTTGATTTTTGAAAGACAGAAATTGAAATTACCTCAACAGGCCCAACTCACTTCTCGTAATATGAGTTGATTTTTTTTGAAACATAAATTGAAAACAGGAATTGAAAAGCAGAAATTGAAAATACCTCTCGCAATATGAGTCAACTTTTTGAAACATGAACTAAAAATACCTCAGTGTGTGACCTAAGGCTCAACTCACCTCTCGCAATATGAGTTGATTTTTGAAAAGCGAAATTTGAAAAGCAGAAATTGAAGGTACCTCGACGTGCCCCGAGGCTCAACTCACTTCTCGCAATATGAGTTGATTTTTGAAACATAAGTTGGAATTACCTCAACGTGTCTTGAGGCTCAACTCACCTCTCGCAATATGAGTTGATTTTCCTTGAAAAGCGTAAATTAAAAAAATTATCAAAATACCGAAACCTGTCATCTGGTATAACTCAGGTGTCTTTTCATTTGATTCAATGCGACTCTCATTCCAGATTTCTTGCTCTGCTGGAGTACCTGTATATACTATGCATGTTGTTATCATGATATGCACATGTTTGTCTTAAATGCTTTCATGCCTACATAATTATGCAGTGCTCCTTAAGCATGTTTGTCGTTTGTCCTTTTAGCCACGATTGTTGAGGATCTGCATTCATTACTTGGCTTTTGACTTTCTCTTTAAGCCATGTACTCGCTTTAGGCTTTACAAGTAATCAACGTTTCTCGAGATATCACTCTTTAGCCCCTGGTTGAACTTTATTCTTGCTTTGAGGCTCTTGTGTTTACCAAATTTTCAAACAGGTAATGCTTAACATTTCTTTTGTTTAGAGCATGTCATTTCACCATTTATCATGTAAATAAACACATAATGAGATGCATGAAACAAAAGGTCAAGTAGGGACAAAAATGATATCTCGTATTCATTTATTTCAAGTGTGGCAAACAAAGGAAGTTAACCAATGAGAGTAAAAATGTCAAAAAGAAAGAAAAGATCATATTCAATGAGATACAAATGCTCAAGATATTCAACACATGAACTCGCCACGTTCCTCAATCAGAATCTTTTAGTCCGGCTCCTTGCATAGAAGATTTTGAGCTTTCGAGAGATGCTTCAAATATCTGTAGTAGTCTCACTTTGTTTGCCGTATGGTTTAAAACATCTTGCCTTGTGTTTCCGAATGTTTGCTTCATTAGAATGCCCTCTCGGTTTTTATCCTAATCTTTTTGTTTAATCAAAGCGCCTTTTTTCGTTTTTCGCTCTGATCCTCTTTTTTTTTTTTTTTAAGATGCCCTTTTCGGGTTTTCATCTTGACTTTCTTTTTTGAAGCATAGTACTTCTTCACTGCATCTGAGTTCACTGGATTTGGTAGCTCCTTGCCATCCATCTCGGTAAGGATCAAAGCTCCTCCTGAAAATGCCTTCTTTACGACGTATGGTCCTTCCCAGTTTGGTGCCCATTTTCCTCGCAGGTCTTTTTGTATCGGGAGAATTTTTCTCAACACAAGTTCTCCTTCATGGAATTCTCTTGGTCGTACCTTCTTGTCATGGGCGGCGATCATTCTCTTTTGGTACATCTGCCCGTGACAAATTGCCCTTAGACGTTTTTCTTCTATGAGGTTCAACTGATCATATCGAGCTCGAACCCATTCTGCTTCTTCTAACTTTGATTCCATTAAGACTCGCAGAGAGGGAATCTCAACCTCGATAGGTAGCACAGCTTCCATTCCATAGACCAGAGAGAAAGGAGTTGCTCCAGTAGATGTTAAGTCTGAGACGTGCGATATGCAAACAAAGCAAATGGAAGTTTCTCGTGCCAATCTTTATATCGTCTCGACCATTTTCCCAATGATCCTTTTAATGTTCTTGTTAGCTGCTTCAACAGCCCCGTTCATCTTTGGGCGATAGGGCGAGGAGTTATGATGCTTTATTTGGAATTGCTTGCACACTTCTTTCATCATCTTGTTATTCAGATTCGTGGCATTATCTGAAATGATTCTTTCAGGCAAGCCGTATCGGCAAATGATTTCCTTTTTCAAAAACCTGCAAACTGCAGTTCTCGTCACATTGGCGAACGAAGCGGCTTCTATCCATTTTGTGAAGTAATCGATGACCACAAAAATGAATCGATGTCCGTTTGATGCCTTTGGAGAGATTGGCCCTATAACGTCCATGCCCCACATAGCAAAAGGCCACGGAGAGGTCATGACATGAAGAGGAGAAGGGACCACATGAATTTTATCGCCGTAGATTTGACATTTGTGACATTTTCTGGCAAAATTGATGCAGTCACTTTCCATTGTCAGCCAATAATAACCAAGTCTCATGATCTTTCTAGCCATATTGAATCCATTGGCATGTGTTCCACAAATTCCCTCATGGACCTCTGCAAGTATCTTCCTAGCTTCAACATCATCCACACATCTCAAGAGCATCTGATCTTTTCCTTTCTTGTACAAGATATCCCCATCAAGAACAAATCCCGCTGCCATTCTTCTGATTGTTCTTTTGTCATTCTCGTTCGCTTGTTCAGGATACTTTTGATTTTTGACATATTCTAATATATCGTGGA
This sequence comes from Gossypium anomalum, assembly GCA_025698475.1. Taxonomy (NCBI): domain Eukaryota; kingdom Viridiplantae; phylum Streptophyta; class Magnoliopsida; order Malvales; family Malvaceae; genus Gossypium; species Gossypium anomalum. The sequence goes on along the minus strand of CM046957.1, from coordinate 68,341,022 downwards.
ACCATGGACGTCCGTCTACCTCTTTTTCAATGCTACAACGATTAAAGCGCAGAATCTCGTATATGCTCATTTTGAGGGGCATTATTTCGCTTCTTTATTTGCTTTGAACATTGAAGCCAAAGTGGCTGTGGCATCAACTAATTAGTTTTCTTCTCGTGGGAAGTAATGAAAAGTTACTTCTTTGAATTCCTTGATCAATTCGCCACTAAATCATCATGACTTGATCAATTTTGGATCCTCACTTCCCACTCTCCACGGATCCGGTAAACCACTGTAGAGCCGAGTCTCCGTGATACCTCTAGGATTTTGATGTCTCGATCAATAGCTGCACGAAGCCCCATGATACAGGCCTCATATTCTGCGATATTATTGGTACAAAAGAAATTCAGTCTTGCAGTGAACGGATAGTGATTCCCTTCTGGTGATACCAGGATTGCTCCGATTCCATGTCCCAAAGCGTTCGACGCACCATCAAAACACATCTTCCATGACTTCTCTTTTGATGACTCTGGTTCCATTTCTGTGATGCACATTAAGTCTTCGTCCGGGAAATCAAATCTTAAAGGCTCATATTCCTCCGTCGTTCGAGTTGCTAAAAAGTCGGCTATTGCGCTTCCTTTTATTGACTTCTGACTTACATAGGTAATGTCATATTCCGAAAGGAGAATCTGCCATCGTGCCATTCTTCCTGATAACGCCGGCGATTCTATCATGTATTTTATCGGGTCCAGCTTTGAAATCAACCATGTCGTATGGTACAACATGTATTATGCGAGTCTTGAGCTACCCAAACCAGAGCGCAGCGCAAAGAAAATTTTTCAATGGATTTAATACTTTGCCTCATATTCATGAACTTTTTTGCTGAGGTAGTAGATCGCCTTCTCTTTCTTTCCCGTCTCGTCGTGTTGCCCCAGTACACAACCCATTGAATTTTCAAACACCGTCAAATACAAAATTAACGGTCTTCCCGGAGTCGGCGGTACGAGCACTGGAGGACTAGATAAATATTGCTTTATCTTATCGAAGGCTATCTGGCATTCCTCATTCCATTCTCCAGGATTATGTTTTCGAAGAAGTCGAAAGATAGGGTCGCATTGGTTGGTAAGTTGAGCGATAAATCGGGCGATGTAGTTTAATCTCCCTAAGAATCCTCTAACTTCCTTTTGCGTGCGTGGGGGTGGTAACTCTTGAATGGCTCTTATTTTATCTGGATCGACCTCGATACCTCTTTCACTGACAATGAAGCCTAGCAACTTCCCTGAGGTAGCCCCGAACGTACATTTAGCTGGATTGAGCTTTAACTGGAACTTCCTCAGCCTGTCGAACAACTTATTCAAGTTCACTACATGTTCTTCTTCCCCTCAGGATTTAGCAATCATATCGTCGACGTAGACCTCTATTTTTTTATGCATCATGTCATGGAATAATGTCACCATAGCCCTCTGATATGTTGCCCCGGCATTCTTTAACCCGAATGGCATCACCTTGTAGCAGAACGTTCCCCACATTGTTATGAAGGTAGTTTTCTCCATATCCTCAGGGGCCATCTTGATCTGATTATACCCCGAGAATCCATCCATGAAAGAAAATAATGAATGTTTTGCTGTGTTGTCTACCAATGTATCAATATGTGGTAAGGGAAAATTATCTTTTGGGCTTGCTCGATTCAGGTCACGGTAATCTACGCACATTCGTACTTTGCCGTCTTTCTTTGGTACCGAGACTATGTTAGCCACCCATTCTGGATATTTGGAGGCTTGTAGGAAGCCAGCATCAAATTGCTTCTTGACTTCCTCTTTTATTTTTAGCGAAGATTTCGGTCTCATCCGTCTTAATTTTTGCCTGGATGGGCTTGTATTCTGGCTTTAATGGGAGCTTGTGGACCACTAAATCTTCATCTAGCCCTGGCATGTCCTGGTATGACCATGCGAAAACATATTTATACTCGCGAAGTAGAGCGATCAAATTATGTCTGGTGCTCTCTGAAATAGAAGTCCCAATCTTCACTTCTTGTTTCCTTTCTTCAGTGCCCAAGTTTATTGTTTCCACAGATTCTTCATGAGGCAAAATCTGTTTATCCTCTTGTTCCACCATTCTTAACAATTCAGGAGACGAGACGTAATCTTCAACATTTTCTTCACTTTTCCAAATTCCCTAAACAAACAAATTTTCTCAAAATCAATTTCAAGACTCAGAATCTGGGTTTGTTCATGTCATCGATATCCGAGCAGCACTGAAAGTTGAATGGAAAAGGAAACTATAGAGGGGCGTCCGAGTATTGGAAACAACAAACAAAAATGTTATGGCATGGAATGTGGCAAATGTGAGTATAGGCTATGAAATGAGAAAATGATCGTGAAATTAGCGATAATGCGAAAAAATCGTGACAAAATGCATCTTCATTGATATTCATTTACATGATAAAGAGCGAATGCACGCTCTTACAAAAGAATTCTATTATATCTATAGACACAATAGAAAGTTAATGTTTGGCATTACTCTGAAGACTTATAAACTACAAGAAGCTCCTCGGAAGTCCAATTGTTCAACATGAAACCAGGAGGGCAAGGGCATATCCTCGAGACATCTTTACTTGTACCAGCCCCTTTGTCAATGACATTTATACTGACATTCTGAAAACCCCTTTCAATTATCCTCATCATGTTTCGTGGATCGTCTTGTCTAAGGTATATCATTCCCGCAGACGTAAATGTTTTTGACAAAGGAGGGTATTCTATGGGCTCCCATTCTGGTTCTCGGCCCAAAGTTCTTGCAATCCTTCTTTCCTGATCTTTCTTCCACTGTCTTCTTCTTTGACGCATATCAGGCTGGAACCCCAAACCGTATCGAGCCTTGTGCTGCACTGGCTTTAAAGCCCTAACTATTCCTTGTAGATGTCTGCCTAAACCTCTTCTTACTCGAGCTCCTCTTCCTACGGTCAACTTGACACCCATTCTGGTATTTCTCGACAGTTTCGGCACTGGAATTCTGTTTCCCTCAGCAACGAAAGTGGCATTCACAAATTCAAGGGATCGGAAGGAACACTCCACTGCGTCTTTGTTCACTTCCAAGTACGGTGCATCTGAAGAGATAGATGCGACAATATCTTCTTCACCCTCTACTGTGACCAAACAGCCATCCATGATAAATTTCACCTTTTGATGGAGGGATGATGGAACTGCTCCAGCAGAATGGATCCAGGGTCTTCCCAAAAGGCAGTTATATGAAGGTGTAATGTCCATGACTTGGAACTCGACATCATAAATATAAGGGCCCACCTCCAGAGGGATCTCAATCTTTCCCATAACTTCACGTTTCGTCCCGTCAAATGCCCTTACTGTGGAATGACAGGGCCTTAAGTAGGACAAATCCATTGGTATTCTGGAAAGTGTGGCTAATGGCATAACATTGAGTGCTGACCCATTATCGACGAGCACGTTAGGTATTATGTAGCCCTTGCAGTGAGTCGTGATATGCAGCGCTTTTACCGAGCCTCTACCGTTTGGCGGTATTTCATCATCACTAAAAGAGATGAAATTGTCCGCATTCAAATTGTTTACCCACCTATCGAGCTTCTCAACGGATATGTTGTTAGCTACGTAAGCTTGATTTAACACCTTTAGCGGGCATTCCGGGTGTGGCTCAATTTAACGATGAGATAGAATCGAGATTCGCTGCTTGCTTGCTCAATTGTTCCACCACACTATATTCGCTGTGCTTGATAAATTTCAAGAATTCTTGAGCTTCTTCCTCATTCACAGGCTTTTTAGTTTCTTGCACAGGTGGAATTTCTTGCTCACTTCGACTTCGTGCATCACTGCTTTCCCTTTTTGCTTCAAGTCGCTACTTTTCTTTACCGGTTCAACTTCTTTAGAATAGCACCGTCCACTTCGGGTAAAGTGACCCACTTCCCCGACGCTTCCTGTTGCGGCTTCAGATTTTTCTCTTTCAGGTGTGATGATATTGACATCATATCTCCACGGTACTGTTTTGTTGTCCTTATAAGGGAAAGGAGATAGTATTTCGATTATCATTTTTGGTTTCACCGGTTCCTTCTTCGCGTCATAATAGATCACCAATGGTCGATCAGCGCTATAAGGGGGACCTGATGATTGATTGTCAGAGGCACATATTTCTCCACTATAGGCCTCTTCAACTTTACAAAAAATCTCGATCTCCTTATTATCCATCATATTTTGCAGTAAACTTCTGAATTCATCACAGGACTGAATGTCGTGTCCTTCGACGCCATGGAACTCGCAAAAAAAGCTGCGACTCTTTGCATCCTTTTCTTCAAATACTCTGTTAAAGCGACAAAGTAACCCTTTTTCAACTAGTACCTCCCAGATTCTCTGCAGAGGTGTTCTCACTTCAGAAACCCATATTCTACTTTGTCGTTTATCCTCCTCTCCTCTGCGCTCACATTACCTTCTGTGTGGTTTGGGAATGGATTCCCAGCCGTACCGCCAGGTACCATCAAATAGCAAAATGCCCGCATCGATGAGCCCTTGAACTCTCCTTTTGAAAGCAAGACAATTCTCAGTAGAATGCCCCTGGTTTCCGGCATGGTATGCACAACTAGCGTTTGGATCGTACCATTTCGGGTATGGAGGTTTAAGGGGTGCCATGTAGTGGGGAGAGATCAGTTGTTTTTCCAAGAGCTTTGGGTAAAGCTCCCCATATGACACAGGGATGGGAGTAAATTGAGGTCTCTCGGGATTAGGCCTTGTTGGTCTTGATTCATTTCTGGGTTGGTCTTGAACGGGTGCAGTGTTTTGTGAAAAGGTGGTGACGGGTCTTTGGTTGTTCATGGCGTATACGGGGTAGGAGGGAGGTGGTGTTTGGTAGTAAGGGGTTTGAGGAGGATAATGGAAGTTTGAAGGTGGATAATATCGAGGTCGAGGTTGGTTAGGATATGAATTGGGAATGTAACGACTTCCAGTTCCCACCATGTGGGCCTCTGGCTCTTTCTTCCTTACGGTCTTTGCTTTTACGAGCCTTCCGATCCTTCCATTCTACCACTCTTGACAGCATTCTCTATGAGTTCACCAGATATTACAATATCCGCAAACTCTTTCGTGGCACTTCCCACTAATTTGTCATAAAACGGGGCCTTTAAGGTGTTGATAAAGAGAACGGTTATCTCCGTTTTTGTTAGTGGGGGTTCCACTTGGGCTGAGACGTCTCTCCATCTCTGCGCATACTGTCTAAAGGTCTCTGACGGCTTTTTCTCCATCATTTGTAAGGTCATCCGATGCAGTACCATATCCGATACATGCTTGTATTGTTCGCGAGAATCACGGATGCCAAGTCTTTCCAGGATCTAATCTTTTCCCTGCTGAGTTGGTTGTACCAACGTAGGGCTGACCCGGTTAAACTATCTTGGAAGCAATGTATAAGTAACTTATCATCATTCACGTAACCAGTCATTTTCCGACAGAACATGATGAGATGTGCTTTTGGGTACCTAGTCCCATCATACTTCTCAAAATCAGGCGCCTTGAACTTCGGAGGCAAAATTAGATCAGGTACGAGGCTGAGTTCCTTGGCACCTAGGGCGGAGAAGACCTCAGTGCCTTCTATTGCTTTGAGTCTTTCCTCCAGACTCCTATATTTTGCGTCATGGTTATCCAATTTCAATTTGGCTACTTCTGCGGGGTCATCCAGATCTGGAACTAGGGGATCAGCAGGACTGGCTCCTGGGTTTGACGCGAATATTCCTGGCCCCAAATTAGTGGGTGGAGCAGGTGGCATAGGTCGATGTTCCAAGCCTGCGGGTTCTCCTTGAGCATACCCTCTCTGTGTTGTATATACAGGTGGTGGAGTGAATCCCGGAGGGTAGAGTGGATCCTGATCGTGGTGAATTCTCGATTGAGGTTCCATAACATCGGGGTTCTGCATGGGTCCCTTTCCCTTGACCAAAGTTGTCATCATCTCCATAATCTTGACCATCTGATCTCTTTGCTCGAGTGAATCCTCTCGAGATCTTACCATTAGATCTCTCGTCTCTTGTTGCGATTTAGCCAGTTGCTCTTGTAATTCTTTTTGAGCCCTTTCCATCCTTTCGATTCTCTCATTGAACTCAGCTTCCATTGCCCTAGTTTGTCGACGCGTTCTGTATGAATATCGTGATTCTAGTCTTGAAGTCTTGCAACTGCGGATTATATGGCTCTTTTAGTTCCGGTGGATGGTGATATGTACATGCGATGAATAAATGAATGAGTATATGAATGAATGAATGTCCAAAGAAATAAATGATGCATAAATGTTAGTTATGAGTAAATATACAAGAATTTGGTGTTGATTTCAAGATAGCCCCATATGTAGGCATTTCATTTATCAGAAGAGTACATTACAAAAAGTTTTCATTTTTCCACCAGTTACACAAATTTTCTAGCCACATTGCCTTGTTTCTTCACTTGCTCTAAAAATTCTGATATGCTCGATCTGCGCTCGGAGGGAATTGGCAACCGAGAACTTCGCTTCATCTGATAATTGAACAACTTGCATAGCCGCTTGGCGAATTTCATTAATCAAGAAGTTGAGCTGCATTTCCTTTTCTTGGAGAGTTCCTTCGTACGCGTGCATGTCCCTATCGTACTGATCATTCTTCTCTTCTAGAGCCTTCAGGAGGTTATCTAATTGTTGTTGACGAGATTGTAGCATATTTTCTAAATCTCGTACTCTCCTTTTTAATTCTCGATGTTCAGACTGACTATTCGCAAATTTCGCAGTTACCCTTTCATACTCGGCATTCTTCCTTCTTAACTCTATTGCGTACATGCTTTTTTCCTCTTCTTTCTTTGCTTTTCCCTTCCAAAACTCCATTCCTTCTTTGACGTTGCTAATTTCTTCTTTCCACTCAGTTGTTGACTTGCCCAATCCACTATTCTTTATAGTGCTTCTTAATTTCTTATTTTCCAGATGAAGGTCCCTTAAGTCGTTTCTCACGATCTCGGCCTCCCTCCTTTGTACTTTTTCGATTCTGGACCTTTCAACTTGAGCTTCAATCTTCAACGATAGTTTTCTTCTTGAAGGGTACTGAGGTCCCTAGACATCTTAGCTTTTTCTCGCTCGAATTCTTGTCTAGCGATGTCCAACTCGGACGGCATTTCCTCCAAAAAGGGGTTCTAAGCAGTGCAATTTGTTGATGAGATTTGCTGACTATTTACCCGTTGCTTTCTCCATATGTCATAGTCTTGGGTAAGGGTATCGAGCATACAAGGCTAATTCCATGAAATGAATTTCATTCCAAGACTTTGCGATGTCTCTCGGACTTTCTTCATATATCCTTCACCCATGAAAGCGAACTCGGATTTGCACTAGCCCTCCGGTTCTTTGGTATAAATTGTCGCAAGAAAATTGCCTTTGGACTAATAGCGGAGCATATCCAACTCCTCCCCATAACCCGAGTAAAGGTACCCAATCTTGGCTTCCACATTTGTATAGTAAAAGCGAAGGGCCGAATCCAGGTGCTCTCCACGTTATATCCTCGTGCGAAAGATTCTGAAGAACCGATACCCAATGTTGCTCGGTGATTTCTTTCGGCCATTCTTTCTTGAGGTAAGCTTCTAGCGGGGCGAATGTTTTTGAAAACATGTGGAATGGAGTGCACTCTACTTTCCAAAAATGACTCAAAATCCAAACATTGAGCAATTGTGCACACACCGATAAATCGTCCCTTTCCTACCCTTCGACAAGTACTCAAGGACACAGAATGTCTCGGCTAAGATAGTCGGGACAGGGGTTGACTCCTTGTTTTAGCCTTTCAAGAAATCAAATCTCATGACCTCAAGATGTCCGAGAACTCTCGAAAATGACCAAACCGTAAATGGCCAAGGCGAATAGATTAACTCTCTTCAATATGTCCGGATGACTTAGAGCCGATTCTCGTAGGGTTTGGACCATGGAATGCAAACGGTTTCATTCTTCTTTTTATTTGTTTTTCGCCCACGCGCATCGGTCATGTGCATCGCTCTTACTAATTTTCTCCTAAAGGTCAATGGCTTAGGCTCCTTCACGTATATCTTGCCGAATTGCACATTGTCGATGCGAGTAAAGCAAAGATACTCTTCTATGGTTGGAGTCATGTCCTCTTGATTGAATGTAAAGCAACGATAAGTCGGGTCCCAGAATCGAACCATAGCCTGAATCAACTGTTCGTCTACACGAATGGTGATCAAGTGAGCTATATCTCCATACTTCTCGGTGAAAATGCCCCTAGTGTCTGAATCCCATTGGTTCCAAACTCGCACCAAATCCTCAAGGTTATTTTGGCGGACATTCACAGTTGTATGTTCGGGCAAATTGGCAACACTCCCTTCCACTAGGCTGTCCCCCTTTTCTCTCTGAGTTTTTAGAGACCAGTCTCGAACCACGGCATTCTTCTCGATTATTTGTGTAATTGACTCCTCCATCAGAAACCCGTTCTTTGGCAACTATCCTTTAATCAACACCTTCCTAATGTGATGCCTATGATGCATGATGATAATAAAAATAAAAACAAACAAACTTGGTTAGTAACACAACAAATATACTTTGAGAAACAAATTAAACTACTCAACACAACTCTTTTACATAGACAGTGTAAATGAAAGGCAAAAGCATTTCCCCGTGTACTTATTTTGGTGACTATAAGCGGACAGAGGTTCGGCATGGCTCTAATTGGATAGCTCGTATGGTTCGTTACATGCGGTTTTGGTTCTAGATAGGTACTCGAATCGTTCGTACTATCGTCTGCTAAGACTAGTACGGAGCCTCGGTCATAGCCCATCACAGGCTCACGAGTTCAATTCGAGGGATTACATTTACTTATGCCTATGCGGAGGGACAAGTTAACTCACGAAAGCATAAGTCATATGTAACCCGAAAGTATTGACTAGCCTGTGCGGAGGGACGAGTTAACTCACGAAGGCGTAGCGTTTACTTTCACTTAAACGGACGGAGCCCGGGTATAGAGCTCATGTTATGCAAAATGCAAGTGCATGGTGTGTGGGGGGAAAACTCATAAACCTTTACATTTTATTTAAAGAAACTAAACCGGAATTAAAACCATAAAGACTGAAAAACAAACAAATAACAAGTTAGAAGAAATATTTACAACACGATGCAAATGCATGAATTTTGAAAGTGAGATTTTCGGATCACGACCAAATATTTACTTTGAACAAGGAAATTTGGAAACTTTGACAAAACGTGTTTATTCGATTCGACTCTCAAAACCTTGTCCCCAGTGGAGTCGCCAGCTGTAGCGACGTAAAAATTTACTTTCGGGTCGCTAAATTGTGGCGATTTATTAGAAAATTGGAAATTGAAATTTGGTTTTAAAAAATAAACCGGGAGTCGCCACCGATCCTTTTTCTGGGTGTGATCGGACACCTATTGGATCTTTCTTTAAAAAACAAATAAAAGGCTAGGTTTACGTTAAAATTCAGAGAAAAATTAGGGTTCGGGAGTCGATTACGCGCGAGGAAGGTATTAGCACCCTCGCAACGCCCAAAATTGGTATCTTATAAACACGGGTTGTCATGATTTTCAAAAATACGAGTTCAATATTAAAATTTAGTCGTAGGTCCGGTTTAAAAGGCGAGAAATTTTGGTTTATTCCGCTTTTGAGAAGGGTATATCGCCTCAACACAAGTCAATTGACATTCACCCAACATAGCGATGAACTCGATGACTTAATGTTAAATCGATATATTACCTTGTTTATTAGAATAAATAAAATAAGGAATGTGAATAAAATATTTTAAAATAATGAATAGCGACATGATATGAAATGGGCGCCAATAGAAAAACGAATGTTAGAAATACCTCAAGGTATAGTAATATAATGATATCTGAAAAAGAATACTTATATGCAAAATGTGTATATAAGAATAAAATATATGTACAAATATTAGTGATAAATGTAGTAGGAAAATAAATATAGTAATAAAATACATACAATACGATATAAAAATAAAATATATACATATGATAGAGTTTAAAATATATACACATGGGGAAATATGGAAATATTTACGTAGTAGTAGTATATATATAAAATATAACTAATAATATTGAAAATATATAAAACATACACACGATATAATATTAAAACATTTACATAATAGTTACACACATAATTACAATGTTAAAAACATATCATTATTAATAATAATTCTAATATTACGCAAGATATACTTATATAAATATATATTAAAGATATATACATATATAATAAAAAAACATGAATAATACGATATTTGATGTATACATAATATGTATAATAAAAGTAGTAATATACATAATATATATAAAATACATAATATACACATACAACAACACAATAACTACATTAACAATCTTAATAGCAATGGTATTGAAACACGAAGAACGACAATGTAACACAAAAATACTATATGTATAAACCTATACACATAAATAAAAAAAAATATACGCTATTGCAATAAAGATAATAATAATATATTATTAAAATATATAAAAGTAGGCATAACATTTAAATATTAAAAAAACTAGCTAAAATACTAAACCCAAATATATATACGTATGTAATAAAAATATACAATAATATATAATAATAATAATAATGACAATAATAATAATATGCAAATACAATAAGATTTAAATAAGAATTAAAGATAAACAAAAAAAGGACCAAAATTGAATTAAAGTCGAAGTTTTGGGGTCAAATCCAAAATAAAAACAAGCCATGGGATCATATTGCAACACGCGCGAGACATGAGGGACCGAAACAGCAATTTTCCTTTACCATTTAAAACGTCACGACAAAGATAGGGACTAAATCCAAATCCGTGAAAAATTGTAAGGCCGAATTTAAAAGCTTGAAATATTAATTGTAAAACACTGGAAAAGCGGAGGGGCCAAATGCGCAAATAGCCCCTCCGCTTAAAAAACACGCGGATCCTTGCGGTTTTGCGGGTCGGTCGATCCGACCCTAGGTGAAACGACGCCGCTTTCAAAGATTTCTGTCACGAGTGGTCCAAAGCGCGCGTTCCTGACCCTTATATAAACTAAAAATGTTAAAAAAATCATTTGAAACAGATGAGAGAAAAAAAAAAAGAGAGAGAGAGAGAGAAAAAAAGAGAGAGGGAGAGGGAAAGGGTCCGGCCACGGGCGCATGATCACCGGACGACATGGCCACGCCGGATCCGTCCGCCCGCCTGGCGCACACCACCGTACACTGTGGCGGAGAGGTAAAAAGTCCGTTTTTATTTTTTATTTTTTATTTTTATGTTATATTTTGTGTATTTGACGTTTTAGTGATATATATGTATGTATGTTTGTGAGAAAATAAATGTCAACAAATATAAATCACCTTCTATTTTCGATCTGCGATTTTGTGTTTGGTGCTGCTGATTTGATTTGGTTTTTTTTGTGTGTGTTGATGTTTGCTTGTCATTTGATAACCTGCTCTGTCTCATGACTTTGGTTCCTCTTTTGAAATATGTCTATATTTGATGAAAAATCCAACCTCTTTACAATGGATTTCATTCGGCCTTTATAGCCGGTTTTTACAAGTTACTTTCTGTATTTTTTTAATTTTCTGTCTTGTCCTCTTTTCATGCAGGTGTTGAGGCGGTGGAGCAGAGGCATGGGACGCTGTCAGAGGGCAGGTGAGGGGTAGTTGCGGCGGCCAGGGCAAGTGGGGAGACTAGGGTTTCAGATTTTCTGAAACCCTAGGTTAGGATTTGGGCTATTGGGCCATTCGGGTTTGGGTAAGTTTGGGCCTGGGGTGTTTGGGTTTAATGTATTTGGGTCTGGGGTGTTTGGGTTTAATGTATTTGGGTCTGGTTTGATTGGGTAAATTGAGTGGGTAGGTTTAGATGGGTATTTGGGTTTTTAAATTTGTAAATGGGTTTGGGCCGAAATTGGCCTTATACACTTATAGAATACATATTCCATTCATTACTCACACACTTTTCATTTTATTTCTTTCTATCGTATTTGACAAATTTTAGATTTATGTCCACTGTAATCTTAGTAAAATAAGACTTGAACATTATGAGACTACACACTCTCATAAACATAAAGTGGAATGCCTGAAGACAACAAAGTTCCAGATCATATGAGCCCAATAGTCAACAACAAATGTTCGACCAAGGGTATCGTAACAGAACTCCAAATCCCACATATCACTAGTATAGAATTACGATGAAAACCATATACATATTATCTTAATTGACATGCCAATCGTATCCTAACATTTTTACCAATCTTACATGGACTTAGAAATAAATAAAATTTCACACCTCTGCATGATTCACTATTACCAATAAAATTCCGTTAATCCATTTCTACGTAATAATTTAGACCTTTTATATTCACATATCCACATTTCACATTTTCATAGTCACATACATTTATTTGTATATATTCACATACTCACATACATTTGCGTTAATCCATTCCTCTCTTTTATGCACAAATCATATAATTTTCTAGGGTTTAAAATTATTATTATTTGGTTATGGGCTTAAAATAGATAGAAAAATAGGAAAATTAAGAAGAAAAAAACTAATGAACAACAACTACGGCAAAGGGAAAATAGGAAAGTGAGGCTGAGTAGTTGACATTATTCTTCTAGGGTTTATTACCATTAGTATTATGGGCTTAAAATAGATAGACGGGCTTAAATGTATTTTATAGATTTGCAGTCAGGTCCAACTTTCTTGTTAAGTTTATTTTTTTAAAGTGTTTTTTAATTATTATTATTTTATATTATTAGAGAATGAATTGGTTAGATTGATGGTTGGATCGGTTGGACCGATCAAATCAGACATCGATGGTTTGATCGGTTCTGAAAACACTAGTCTCTATGTTTTTTCAATTGGCACATTGCATTCATAAGGAAAGACACGATTTCGAACTTTAGAGGTAACATTGTTGAAAAGAGTGGTCACAAATCCTGAAAGTTGATTACAAAATGGATATGAAGAATATAAAAAAAAAAATCTTTTGATAAGGACTGAAATCTCAAAATTTGAAAAATACAAAGATTAAAAATGAGTAAATTAAAGTATAAAAATTAAATTCACAACTTCCATAAAGTACAGGGACTAATAACATAATTTAAATTTTATTTAAAGGATGAAAATTACAAGAAATATATTTGAAAACTTTCATGATATAGAAATTAATACATTGTACCTAGAAGAAAAAGAAATTAATAATTTTCATTTTCAATGCAAATGTGATCATAGAAAACCTCCATTCCGCGTACCTTTCTTCCCCTTAATTTTATTCTAGAAGCCTCAACATGGAGACATATAATTATCAACAAATTCCTCGTTCTTATCATTTTTATTTTTTTTATACAATACTTAGAATTATTTATAATCCCTTCCAAATCTCTAAATAGGAGGATAATGCGCTTCAGCGCACTCGAACCCAACCAATACCAATAAAACTAAGACTCAATCGATAATTTTACCATTTAATTGAGTCATCTATAATGGGGTTATATTTGTCTCTGTCCTATACCCTCTTTAATCCTACTACAGTTTTTTTTTCAGAAAGTATGCTGTGTTTCTACGGAGTACATTGAATCTTCCAAAAGAAAGAAAAAACATGGCAAATTCGTGGGAAGCTTCGAATTGAGAATGAGAATCCAAACCAAGGAAGGAATGCAGCATAACATCCTAAGAACTTGTCGGATTAGTTTGTGGTTTCACATTAGAAACTTTTCCATGTCGTTTGTTGACAAATTAATAATCTTGTAGGAGAGACTATGAAGAGCAAATATATCTAAATTTCTAGAAAAAGTGTTGAACGACTTCTTGGTAGCTTACCATATGACCTTGAAAAGATTTTAGAGAATCAAAATTCCTTCATTTTTCTAAGCAAAATTGGGTCATTTTCTTTCTTTATTTTGTTAATCTTTCATTACAATTGTTTCTTATCAACCTAAGATATCTTAATGGATAAGAATATGTAAGTGCCAATTGATGCTTTTTTTTAATCAATTGTGAAATTTTAAATTGAAGGGTTAATTCAATAAGATGTTCTCAACTTTTGGTCAAAATCTAAATTGGTCTTCTAACTTTTCTGCTTATTTTTTTTACTTAGCCTTGATATTAAATGTTAGGTTGAATATGAGGTGTATAAAAGTATTTATTACTCTATACATGATTAAAAAAAATAACTCATGTCAAATTCGAACTGATAGTTAAATTTACTGAGTGATTTCATTGGAACGTGTTAAGGATTGACCTGTATAAACAAGAAAAAAGAAGGAATAGAGAAAATTGGGCACACAAATTTACGTGAAAAAACTCCTCCAATGAAAAGGATAAAAAATCACGGAGAAAAGAAGACTCCACTAATGAGCAAATAATCAAAGAGTACAATATGGAGAAATTTAAAACAAACTCTAACCCCGAAAACAAAACTCTTTGTCTAAAATACAAAATTTCCGTAAAGATCTCTCTTAATTTTCTCTCTAATGTTGTATTATGATGATGAGGATGTTATTCTAGGGTAACTAAAGCCCTCTTTTTATAGGTTAAGATTAGAGTTCTAATTAGACTAAAATATCACTGGTATAATCAGAATTTTACTGGGAAAAATAATGTTGCTAAAAGTCTAATTACGCAGCTGTTTTGAGATAGAATTCATCGCGTCGTCACAACTTCATGGGTCACATTGTTGGGACGTCGTCTGTTGTCGTGACATCCTGTATCGCGTCGTCAGGATGTCGTCTCTGTTTTGTATTCACTTCAAACTTCTTCGCGTTATTGCGATGTCGCGTGATTCCTGATCACAACGTCGCCTCTACTTTAACTCTAGTTTAAGAAAAAAATACAAGTCACACTCCACGAAACATTACTTTAATTTAAAGATAAAATTAGGTTTTTTTAAAGTATAAAAATGTATGATGAAATAATATTATAAGAAAAGAATTAATAAATATTAAGAAATTCAAAATAATATACTAAAACACATCATATTAATACACATCAATGCTAAAACAAAATGGAAAAATTGACAACATTGATTCAACATTGACTAATAGAACCAAGCATATTGTTAAATGGATAAGAATCTATAAAATGCAATTGATATTTAATTTGTTTAATCAAATTGTGAAATATGGAATTAAAGTAATGGAGTTTGTGTTATATCCCACACAGCAACTTGTGCATTGAACAGATGCCACCTTTTAGGTGTCTTTCTCAATGACCAAAAAGGAGCCGTCAATACAACACTAACCCAAAATCCTTACTAGCTTTAGCTTTAATAATAAATATAACTAGGAGACAAATGATAGAGGATTTTGATGCATAAGATCTTTTAAGTCTTACACGTCATCCTAAATGTCCAAAAAAAAAAAAAACACAGTTTGAATTCCATGATGTCTTTTATGGACATGGAGATACCAACATTGAATTTGATGTGCATAGCATTAGAAAATATCTCTAAGGCATTACATTAAATAAAAGTATTTATTAAAGCTCATTGATTTGGAGGATGTGAGTTTCTAATATCTTTAAATTCATAATTGTTATATATTAATTATTATTAATTTGAGTCTTAATTATCAACCTATAATTTGGATAGGTCTCACTAGAATATTGGGTTTAAGACGAACCGCGATAGGACAACACTGTGAGTTCGCATATGCTCAAGAAGCCCACAGAAAGGATAAGCTCGCCGATCCAGCTCACCACAAGCTCAGTTCGCATATACTCAAGGAACTCACAGATTCAACTTGTCACAGTTTCAGTTCGCATATACCCAGGAGCTCACAGTCACCCAAACACATGTCTAGCAGATACGAAACTCACTTGGAACGTCAGTCCCAAGAATAGAAATAACCGCGTGTTCCGTAGACATGTGTCCAGCAGGCCTGAATTCCGCAGAAAATGTTAATACTAGAGGCAGTAGAATTAAGACAAAATAGTGGGGTCCTATCATGGGCTGTAATAGCATCTATAACAACATGTATATATACTCGAATACTCTCATAAATAACATAAGAGAAAATATTATTCAAAAGTAATGAATTTTATTTTAAAATTTTTTAGAGTTGGTAAGTTTATAACTAGCTTAAATATTGTACAGTTTGTTATTAATTTAGTTGATGGTTGCTGTTACTGCGACAATCAGGCTGTACCGGGGATTGAAAATTTAAGTTGCAACGATTGGAGGTTGGACCAAAAAGAATGGTGGAGGCAAAGGATAAAAGTAATGAAGGAAGAAAGAAGTAATTTAAAAACATCAATAAAATATATAGGAATAATTTGAAATCACACAAAATTAATTGTAATAATAAATTACAAAATCTGCAGCATATCAACTTTCCCTTCTCCACCGCAAACTCCACCTTTTCCTTTTGTGGCCAACACCGACAGCTTGAACCAGCCAAGGGATCGCACCGTTGGCCACCAAATGACGATTTTAGCCCTCTAACACGCACGTATTTACCACACTGCCGCCAATTGAAAATTTCCAAATGCGTCCTCGTCAACTCCGGATATTCCGTACTTGTCCCTTCCTCGCAATTCACACGTGATTCACGAGCGTAACTCCTTACCGTCGCCCAACCGTCCGATTCCCAAATTGCCCCTCCTTCATTCGCTAATTTACTGATCCTCTCCTTCGCCGACGATTCGAAATTCGCAGTGTTTTCGTCCTCTTCGAAATCCGACCCGGCGGAATCGAGAACGCAACGCGGAGATGATTCTCCTATCATTTTCGGCGGCGATGCCGATGATATAAATGGATGCTGCAGCAGCTGATCGCAGCTCCACCTTCGATTTGGATCCCTTCTCAAACACTTCTCCACGAAATCCTTACCAAGTTTGGATAACTGAGTCGGCAACTCGGGGAGTTCCTCCGAGTAAGCAATTCGACGTAGCGAGTCGAAACCGTGATCCTCCCAAGCTGGCTTCCCGGTAATCATCTCGACGACGGTGCATCCTAGTGACCAAATATCGCTCTCCGGCCCTTGATACTCGCCGCGAACCACCTCTGGCGCCATCCACAGAGGGCTTCCACGTGGCTTAATCAGCGACCTTCCCTTTTTGATCTCAATCGCCGAGCCGAAATCCGCGAGCTTTACGGAACTGGAATCCGATCCAAGCAAAACATTTTTTCCTTTCACATCACAGTGTACAATGCCTTCGTCGTGCACGTACTTCAAACCCGAAATCAAGCACCGCGTGTGCCACCGCAAAAGCCTCTCGTCCACGTTAGCAGCCCGCCTCTTAACAATCTCCACGTCAGCAACGGTGCCGCCCGGCAAATACTCCACGTGAAGATTACGGAAAGAATTCGCCGGAGAGACGTCATCGCCGAGGTACTTAACGACGTAAGGAGAGGAAAGTGAACGGAGGATCCGAATTTCATTCTCCAAAGACTCCAACTGGCTGGGAAGACACGTTGCTAAGTCGACGGACTTGACCGCGGAAACGGCGCCGTTGAGTTCGTTGATCGCTAAGCTAACGGTACCAAAGGAGCCTTTGCCTATACACTTGCCTCGTGTCCATGAAGTTTTCTGGGTATGGCTCTGTTTCTCCATTTTTGAAACTCAAATTTTTATTTTCTTTTTTATGGTTCTCTGTTTTTTTGAGGGCCCAAATGCGCGTATTTATATCCGAGTAAACTAGAATGATATTGAGTCCTACGTGGAATTTATAGATAGATAAATGGGAAAACTGTTTGATTATGTCACTTTGTTATTATTATATTATTATTTGAGTTAGGAACTGGGCATGTGTTTTGACATATCAACGATAGTGGGAACTGGGAAGAGTTGACGATGATTCTGGCTTTTATCCTTATCCCACACCCAATTCTACTTCATCTAAACCCTTGTTTTAGTTGGGGTGATTTTGCTTTTGATTATTAAGTTTGTTAGAGTAATTTTTTTTTGTCTCGTTAAAAGAACATTTGGGTATTTATATATATTATTACTGTTTATGATTTGATTTCATTGTTCATGGACTTGACTCCACTATTCATATGACTAACATTTTAAGCAAGCATAGGGCATGTTGAACACGTGTACCGTTCTGGGTTGCTTGCTAGACCTCGCGGCCCCTGCATGTGAACTCCTTGGGTATATGCAAGCTAGGTTGGCGAACTCCCCTTGGCTCGCGCGAGCTAATATTGCAAGCTCCCCTGGTTGTCCTTTCGTTGTACGCCTCGCATATATCCATCTAGTGGGGCCTGGTCAGGTTACGGGTAAGCAACCCGAATCTTATCCGGGTTTCAGGTTGGTGATCATTGGTGTATAACAAAATTATTTTATTTCGAAATAAAATTAAAATGTTCACATGATAATGTCAAGAGTTGCATGAGCAAGTTTAAAGGACAAAGAGTGGTAGAAATGTCTTTAATCCCTCTTATATAAGCGGAATGTTTGTTGTCAAATTTATTCCTGAAATCGTGAGTAGTAGTTCTATTAGGTAGAGAGGTATGAGTTGTCTTACCAAAATATAATCTAACCTTTCTAGGATACGATGGGCTATGTTGTTGGTAGCTAGGGACAATGTCTTTTGTAATGTGTGTTGGGACATAATGAATGTGACACGGACCTCAATAGGATCTTTGTGATAATTCTTAGTTGAGAGAGTATTCTTTTAGGCTTTACTTGATAGAGTGAAAAATAATAATCAAAAAGATGAAAAATTAAATGGCTAGAAAAATGAAAAGATGGAAAACATAATTTTACTTTCCATAGATAGTATTTGGTAAGAAAGATGGAAAAATTGTAAGGAAAAAAATAATTTTCTTTCCATAGACTTGAGAAATGAATAAAAAAATAAAACATTTAGAAAATGTATAATCTTAAATTAGCATATACTTCTCGTTTGTTTTTTCTCTTCTCATCATTCAAATTTGGAAGGACTGACTTTTATGTATTAAAATAGAAAACAATCATTTCTCTCTTTCAAGTGTACTTAAAATTTATTTTCTTTCTACTTTTCCACTCAATACTTTTCATTTTGTCACCCAACTAAATACACCCATATGGTTAAAATGGTTATTTGGGGTGTCTAACTCAAGTAATGACTATGTACAAAGTACTAATATTTATGATTAAAAAATGTTTAATCGTTGTCTATAAAACATTAGCTTAATGAAAAGAAAAAGAAAAAAAGCTTCGAGAATTTTAAAGTCTCAAATTTAAGTCTTAAATTTATGTAAGATTTATTTTGACCGAAAGGAGAAAGTAGTTTAACCAATTAAAAAATTTACTTAACAAGCTAAAAAATTGAAGATGATTGGTGAAGTTACATGTGGTTGTGGAGTAAGAAGATTTAGCAATGGCAATATAATATTTAGGAGGTGCCCCAAGTTGAAGCTTGGTGGACGAAACCGTAAAACAATGCAAGTCCACTAGATGGGAATGGGACACAGTATGGGTTCCAGACCCCCCAAATATAAATGTCGGGTTTAACTATCAGATTACGTGTCAAAAAAATGTAGGTACACTTGGCACCAATAAGAAAGAAAAACATGAGGATGTTGGTTCCCAAAGATGCTTGGGTTTGTCTTTTGCAGTGAAGAGTTATAAGTGGAATGTCTAATCTCCTTTTTTTTAACTAATAAAAGAAGTAACACCAAGTTAGCAACTAGATGAATTAAGGGTCAAGTGAGATAGGATTAAAAAAAATAATTTAATCGATAAATGAAGATACCCTTTTTGGCATTGCCCCAAAAAATCAAGTATTTTGTAATGATATTTTGCCTAGATTCAGGTCATATAAGTAGGATGGTGACAGTCAAAAATTTATCATACCCATTGTTTTAGAACATTAGATTGTTTTGGTTTTGCCTTTGCTATATGGTGATGCTATTTGAAGAGTAGACCCTGCATTTGTGAATTGAGATCATCATTCATTAGGAAAGGTTCTTCTTTTTCAATTTTTTAGTTCTTTTGAATGATTTGTCAAAAAGTCTGTGGACCTAAGGACATACCATGTTTTCACACCCCCCCCCCCCCCATCAATGTCTCTCTACTCTTATTAGTTAACTATTTTACTTGTGTGTGTATACCATTAAGGTTAAAAGGAGTTCTGTAAGATTGGGTATATGTTGGATTCTTTTAACGAAGATAAAAATGTAATTCCAGTGGAAAATAATTTTGTGATTGATTAGGTTAAAATCATATTTTAAAGACATGATTTGGTTTTAAAAATCCTTTGTTTACCATTGTTTTTTTGTTCGAAATCATAATTTGACTTTCTACCATTAATGATAAATGGAATCATAGACATGTTGATATTGACTCGAAGTTGAAATTTCAATATGATTCAACCTATAAAAATCAACCCAAACTCGTTTAACCTATCGTTCTAAAACTAAAATTGCTCCAACCTGAAATTAACATGAACTAAGCTAAAAATACTCAATCCGAAAAGCTTGAGTTTGAAATTGACCCAAATGAAAGGGGCAGCATAGCGATATCCCACTATAATCTTAATCTTGTTTAACAGGGTCTTGGATTGGATAAGGTAGAATAACTTACTTAAAGGGAAAGGCAAAGGAAAAGGGAGAAATTGTTGTCCACTTGAACTCGAAATTAAAAATTTCCAACTTGGGGTTGGGTGAATTTGAGCCTTTTCTTTTCTGAAAAGGCACTTGGGTGGCAAATAATAGAGCCTGTGTGGTTCAACATTTGGGGGGGAATAGCATAGTGACCTTGTTGGGTTATTGTCGTATTTGTATTGGAAAGCTCTTTCCTCAAATGCTTCTAATAAATGAAAAAGGAAACTAGGCAATGATCTAACCCATACCAAATCTTCTTACCGCTTAAGTTATGACATAACCCTATTCATGTCTATCACATTAGTTTCTATGCACGTGATACTTATCCGATGTCCAAATCTCCAACTTTGGCTTTGCCTTTGGGATCTTAATTTTCCTTTACCAATAATATTCAATCCAGCATTTAGTTTATTGGTTAATGATATATTAGTTCAATACTAATATATTAGTTCAATTGTTGGATTATGCCACAAGGTCATCATCCTCTTTAATCTTCCAATCATGGTGAAGACGTCATCTAATTTCATCTCTTCTTTTACTAAAATCAATTGTTTCGTGTACCAAAAGCTACTCTCGTCCATCACCTAAAAGATTAAAACCACATTGGTAAATTAGGTAAGTTGGGTTGATTTTGGATTCGGTGAATTTAGATCATATCAATTTAAGTAATTCTGGTTTCAAGTTATTTAGGTTTGTCAATCAGTTTTCTTTTTCAAGTTAGGTTCAAATTCTTTTTCCTTTTTTTTTTATTCAAATTATTTGCTCAAGTCATTCTAAATTTGGGTCATTTTCTTTTTCAAGTTAGGTTGGATTTGAATTGTTAATATTTTATGATCAATTTAGATTCAGATTAATAAACTAACTTTTTAAGTTCGGATCAAAATTGAAAAGTATTGTTAAAATTCCTACAAAAAAACTAGTTGGTATCTCGACCATTCAAAATCATGATTAAATTTGGAATATTTGGCTAAATTTTATCTAAGATTAGAGGTTTTGGTGGGTTTTAAGATTTTAAGTGTTGAATTTTAAGTTTTACCTTACGCAACTACATTTGAATAAAGTCTAGATATATTTCTAGTTTCAATCGATTATGCTTTGTATTGAGTTGATTCTAATTCTATTAGATCTCTGATCAAATCAGTAGTTGAATGGAATATTTACTGCACTTACCAGCTAGCAATGAACCAAATGCCAAATTCAATTGATGAAATATACAAATAGCGTCCAAGTCTGTTAGAAAGAGCAGGAAAACAGCGGGTATGTTCCAAGCCTGCCCAATATTTTGTCGTAAAACAAGAAGACAGAAACAAACAACATTAATCAGCTGGGCTAGTCTGGTCGACAGACACTCTAACGTGCATCAACCAACATTAAACTCTTTTCTCATTTCGTGTGCTGTTGGCAAGCAAACCTCAATCTCCCCCCTATTTGATGCCTTTCTCTAGAGATTCATGGACAGTCATTAAATTGCCAGTTGGCTGTACTTCTCATTCAGTTTCGTATGATTTAAACCAATCGAACTTTCTTTAATTCCTGTCATGCATCCCGTAATCATACAAATATTAATTTTTTTTTCCTCTTCAATTATGTAAGTAGGTGCATTTATGTTATGGGTAAACTGCATTAGTAGTCATCGAACTGTGAAAAGTAACAAAATGATTACTTAAACTATTTAATTTTGTCTTTTTTGGTCACCTAATTATATTGGATTTTTGGGTGTTTCCATTTCTATGTTAACTACCAGGTGATAAACAAGACAAAATTTAATAGTTGGGTGACCATTTTGTAACTTTTCATAGTTAGATGATCAAAAAAGAAATTTACTAGTAGTTGGGTGAACACTTTGTAACTTTTTATAGTTGGGTGATTTTAACTGTAGTTTACCCTTATGTTATTTATTGTTATACCCCCACAAGAACATGACATATGGAAGGACGTGGAATAGCCTATAGACAACCTTTCGCTTAGAACAATCCACACACAACCTTTTATTGGGAATAGTCCACAACGACCCCTCGCCTAAGACAATCCACACTGGAGCAGTCGAGTCATCTCTTTCTTTTTAGTGGTGCAGTCAAAAGTGTCACCCACCATTTACTCCCTCTCCAATCTAGGGTCCTTCCTCATCTTCATAACTACCTATGAAGTGTTATCTTTACCACCTATATTATTTTTTACCATCAGAACAATGTAGAACAAAAGAAAAAAAATAAGAATGAAAAGAGCTTAAAAACTGAATCCTTACCTTGATTAAAGCCCCAACATCGAACAAAGAACAATGGTGAAGAATAAATTGAAAAAAAATGTACAAGAAATCTAAAAAGTAAGGAAGAAACCTTTTAGCAAAAAGGAAGAAAACCAGAGAAAAGCTTAGAAGAAACTTGGAAAGTCAAGCTTCCAACACTTAGAAAATTTTTAAACTAAAGCAAATGAACCCTAAAACTCTAAAAACAAGGTTGTTTAAAAGGACGCTTCAAAACATTATGTTTTGAGCACAATAGACCCAACGGTTCATGGGCCAACTTCAACTGGACACGTGCCAACTTTATCATTGGCATTGTTTCCTAATGCACAACTATAACACTCCATCATTAATGCATCTATTCCAAAACCTTCGATGCACCTCCCTTTTCCTTGAAACGTCTCTAACACACACACAAACAATACAATTTTTCACTTGTTGAACCCTCTACAATGTAACTCAATTGTTTAACCCCTCATGCCTATTAGCTATCTGAAAGGTCTCGAGTTAGACCACTTTATAACCTACCTCTCAGTCAAGGGGTAATTGTTGCAACCCCCACAAGAACAAGACACGTGGCAATACATGGAACAACTCACAGATGACCCTTGTTGAGAACTATCCATACACAACCCCCCACTAGGTACCGTCTGTAGCAACCCTTTTCCTAGTACGATATTTAAGAACCCTCGATTTTCTTATTTAAATCAACTCCGGGATGATCCGTTGCACACCCCCTAGGGACCACTTAGGAACCACTTGATGTTTACCCTCTTTAGAACCACTAAGGTGCAATAACCTTGTACAACCCTAGGAAGGAGAATGTCAGAGTATGACAATCTAGTACACCATATGGCAACAACTGATGTGTAACAACCCTGCCATTTAACTGACCACACAATCATGCCTACCCTCCACATTGTGGGCTACATGGCACTATAGGACAAGGGGTAGCCCTTATATATACCCCAGAGCACAAGAGACCAAGGATCTGCCTTTCTTCCCTAAGAAAAACCTAAGTATCAGCCTAACTTCCTCTTCCTTTCTCCTTTTTCTCTTTCTCATTGAACTCCTTAACTCCAACTCTCACTTGTCACAAGTGAACCGACTTTTCCATCACCGCCACATTTTCCTCCTTGTTGAATACTAACATTTATAACTATATTAAATTAAGCCATAATGTCAAATTTAGCTTTTAATGTTTACATCTTTTGTCAATTTGCCTCTTATTCTTCTTTTTGAATTGAATTTGGCCGTAAACCTTTATAAAATAATCGAATTTGACCATCAACCGTTTGAAAAAAGTTGAATTGTTTTTATTACTATTAAAAATACTAGCTAAAATGTTAAATTTTTAAATATGCCCACATGACAATCCATGTGTACTTCGTGATATTATTTAAAATTTTATGAACTTTTTTTATAATTTTTGATAATTTATAATTTATTATTATTCTTATTATTTTAAAAAATATTTGTTGACGTGTCATATAGAACAAATAATGTCATATCAACATAAAGTACACGTGAACTACCATGCAATTTAGCACACCAACATTATTACAAAAATTAATGTTTTAGTCAACATTTTTATTTTTTAAATGATGTGACTTTTTTTAAAAGTTGATGGTCAAATTTAACTCAAAAAGGGAGACCAAGGATCTCCTCTTTTTCCCCAAGAAAAACCTAAGTATCAATCTAACTTCCTCCTCCTTTCTCCTTCTCCTTCTCCTTGAACTCCTTAACTCCAACTCTCCGTTTGTCATAGGTGAACCAACTTTTCCATCACCACCACATTTTCCTCCTTGTTGAATACCAACATTTATATTTATATTATATTAAGTCATTGTCACACCCGAAAATGTTAAAGGTTAAGTTCCACGATAATTATGGGTATTAAATTAAAAAAAAACTTTCTGTTTAAGCGAGTTCTAGTATGATTTTGAGAATTTTGTGGATTGATTGGTAAATAGTTAGAATTCAAGCTTAGTTTCATTACATTAGAACCAAGAGTTTTCTTTTAGTGGGAAACATTATGATTAAGGGTATTAATAATATTGACTAACTTGGGGTTAAGAGAAACGGTAGTGGAAAGATTATATATGGAGGAATTCTTTCATTATGGTATTCATTTTTCTTTCTTCCATATTCTTCTCTAGTTTGATTGAAAAGAGAAAAAAGTTAAGAAGTGCTTTGTATGGGGGGAGAAATTAGTGTATCAGCATAAGTGATTAAGAATTTAGTAAACTGCTAACTTAGAAGGAGGAAGCTCAGGTGATAAGAAAAAACTAAGCAGGTGTAATCTGTACTAGTTTTCAGGTATTTTCGACATTAGATTACCAGTCTAGGCCAAATCTGTGTCACATTTATCTTCGAGTTCGCAACAAATGCTGGATCTCTAAATCATTAGGAAAAAAATGTAACAATATGTACGAGTCTTTTACTAAGTTCATAGAGACACTTTCATTTTATAAACTCATTCTCATTTCCTTGGTATAATAATTCAATATACTCAACAAACCAAATTCTCAATTATACAATTAAAGAACAAAAGAAAAGAAAGTTAAATGATGTTTATACTGTATGAACTTAACTGGTGGAATGATAACACACCACAGTAGAGTCTACTCAACAACTTTTCCTTTCCCACGATCTTGTCTCGACAGATTCAAATCTTGATCTATAACATAATTTAATTCAATTTTTGTCAACCAATATTATTCATCAGCTTATGAAGCATATAAGCCAGTTCAATTCTATCACTCGAAATTCCCTTAAACCTAACACATTATACAGTCAAGCCCTTTTATAACAAAGTTTATAGAACTCTTAAACTGGTTCTGTACTTTAGTCCTGATATTCGAAACTAACAAATTTTTATTTTACCAAGTGATCCTTTTTCATAACCTCTCTTCTAATCTAATCATTTAACACTACAATTTCAAGCATTCAACAACGGAAATCTCATGAAATCTTTAATAGTTTTAGAAACAAACATCATTGTTAGCTAGATTGAAGCACAACAATCTCAAAAACACAAAATCCATGCAAAACGGGCTAGAATTAACTTACCATGCAAGAGCGCAAAACTTGGCCGAACTTTCCCAGCCCAACAAAGAAGAAAAAAAGTGATAGAGAGGATGAAAGAAAGAAAATTAACTCCCTCTTTCCATCCACTATGTTATGGTATATATATCTAATCTAATTATTAATTAAAATTAACATTATTATAGGTAAAACCAACACTTTGTTTGGCCATTATTTATAAAAAAATGGTTAAATTATCATTTTAATTCCTAATCGATTAACGTATTATCATTAGCAAATAGAAATCCATAATAGTCAACTTTTACCTCTTTTACTATTTCATCCTTGTACTATGATCAATTCTCTAATCAATTTAATTCTCTAAACCAATGGTTATTAAATATTAATATTTATGGACTCGATCATCAAAGAACAAGGTTTTGAAACCACTGTTTTTGGTACCACTAAAAATGAGTTGTTACAAGTACTTTTAAATATGAGACTTTATGAAGTCTTAGGCTTAAAGCCTCATATGTGTAAGCACGTCCATGCCCATGACATATGTAAGTTATGACAGTCCGTTGGACTTGTTCTTTAGGTTTCATGACAAAGTTTTACATGGAATTCCTTCACGCGAAAGTCCACAGAATAGCCCGTGTACAAGAATTCGCATCTATATATAAATATTCATTTATAGATCTACATGTATGAGTTTGCATATATGAGTTTGCACTATGAATCTTCAATATGAATCTATATGTTTGACTGTATATTTATGATTCAAGTTATAGCAGCCTGCTGATCTTATATCCATAATTCAAGTTGAGTGTTCAAAGAGGCTATTTTTCATAAAAATTGGTATGGACTATTATCTAAGGAAGAAATTGCGTGGGCTTGCCTTTATGTTCAAGCTACTAGAATTTGTATAAGTTATTTTTCTCAAGCCAAAACCGCAATGATCTTCTTTCATATAGGAGTCCGTCAAGGATTATCTTTTAAATCGATAGTCTAGAAGCAGTTATTATTTAAGATGGAGTTTCCAAGTAGAAACCTGTATGTACAAATCTGCGATTATGATTCTGCTTGTAAAGGTTTGTAGTAAGGTCTGCAAGTATTTGTTCGCCAAGCTCGAGTCCCCGTATATAAGACTTTAAATGTAAATCTGCATGTAAGAGAAATTCTCCAAATGTGAATCTTTATACATGTGTTTTCTAGAATTAATCCAGTGTAAGTGAATCCACAATAACAACGAATGTTAAGGTAATTCACATGTGTTCTGCTAGCAAAAGAGGTAGTATTCGATCTCGCAGGAAATCAATACAAATAGGTAAATAAAAAATCAATTGGCATTTTAGCCTATAGCATGACCTATAGAAATGGAGGATTCTGTCAATGCAGAAAGTGTACAAATTCTCAAGATGAGCCAACGCAAGGAAGGACAAGAGTATGCCAGGAAGATTGTGTGAACCTTACTTGTGCAAGTGTTATCAAGCAAGAGATCAAACCCATGAAGTTCTTACTTATAATTCATAAATGGTATATTATATTGAAAACTCACTAAGTTCATTTAAACTTATATTTTGTTATGTTTTCCAGGTATAATTTTTTTTATAAGAAGCTGAAGAGGGATCAAGCCAGAATTTGTCCAAGCTTAGACGAACTTGTGTTCTTACATGCAGCATGCATATAGTAAGGAGTCCTAGAGACTGAGCCTCAAGGTTAGAATTCTCTTTTTGTAACTAAGTGTATGTTCGATCTGATGCTCTGTGTAACAACCCTAAATTGACCCTAGTCAGAAAGTGGTTTCGAGACCACAAAACCGAGACACAAAAATAATTAACCGTTACATTCTATGCTTATTATATGTGTAAAAGTATGTGTGAAAGTTTCATGCTATAATTTTGTCATTTTCATGTGAAATTTATTAAATAGGACTTATATGAGATATTTTGAAATATGGTAGGTCATTTTGTAGTGGCCAAATAATAGATAGTGTAAATAAATGGGTTTGCATGTCTAATATCCCACTTTAGTGGTAGTGGCCGGCCATGTTAATGATGGCAAGCAAAATATGTATTGTTTAATAAAATTTTATGATAATGGTTTAATTTATGAAATAAAGAAATTTAGTAAAATAAGAAAGAGTAATAGAAAAGCAAAAGAAAAACAAAATATTGAAAAACAAAAATATTGGTCTTCATCTTCTCCCTTAGGAGCCGAATGTTAAAGAAGAAAGGGGGATATAGCATTCGGTCATCTTAAGCTCAAAAGAAGGTTAGTAATTCATGTTAAATTTTGAAATTTTAGCTTATTTTAAGTTAGTTACTAAGTTCTTTGTTTAGCCCATGTTGAAATTTTGGATTTGGATGGTGAATGAAGCATTCGGTCATAGTTGATAAGGAAGAGATATGATCACTTTCTTTATGTTTAGATGAATAAATGTTGATGAGAGAAGTTTGAACTAGTAAGAATTTAATTTGATAGTATTTATATGTGTAATAGCCGAAATTGGATTTGCTTAGTTATTTGCACAAACGTTTTGTGTTTAAATACTAGAAGGTGAGTATTATCATTTAGATGATTTGAAAAGAAAAGGTAAAAGTTTGAATGTCTAGAGGTTTGGTATTATACATGAACTCCAATGGTATGATTTTGAATAATGCAAGAAATAGAATGTGAATAATGTTGAGGCATGGGTGAAAACATTATGTTCGGCTATGATGGTATATTGATGTGTAATTAATCCATTTTGCTAACATTACATAAGGTGATAAATAATAATGATTAGAAGTGTATTGGTAAATATGATTTTTATTTTATTAAGTGATCAATGTCGTATGTGGGTTATGATTAGTTTAAGTGACTAAGTAATGTGTTTTGTTTCATTAAGGTTAAGTATATCTTTGGTATACGAGTAAGTGTATATCATGTGCGTAGCTATGTTTTGAGATGGCCAAATATAAAGGGCAGAGTTTATATTAGACTTATATTAAGGATGTATTCGTAAAATACATATACACCATGGATACATGTACAATCGGTTATATAGATTTGAATGTATAGCACTACGGTAATATAAATGCATGGAGTAAATTAGTGATAATCTACCTGGGACAGCAGCAGTAAGGTGATTTTAGAAAATCACCATAAATTGTAGGAGTTGAATTAGATGCTGACTAAATTATGTAATTGAAGCTTGATGAGTCTAGTTTTCTATAGTAGAAACCGTGAAAGTAAAAGAATTACCGATCATGAGATATTTGAAGTAATGTGGGACAGAGTCAAAATGACTTCTAGATCCTCTGTTCTGTTTTTATAAAATCACTATAAAATGTGTAAAAATGTTCTTAGAATAAATTTTATATGTTTAGACTCCTTAATGAGTCTAGTTTCAAATGAAATAAGTGAAAACATATTTTGAATTCTGTACAATGAGAAATTTGATTCGTAGTGAAGAGTGGTCAGTTTAGTCAAGTAGTGAAACAAGGTGAACTTTAATAAAAATCTGGTATTGTTGGGCTAAACTAAAAATTATAAAAATTTTATGGATAATAGATAAATGAGTCTTCTGTCAAGAAAAATTTACGGCAATCGATTTGGAGTTTCGTAACTCCAAGTATAAATACTTTACTGACTGTTGCTCAGGAAATTAGCTTATAGGGAAATTGTAATTATATTGTAAGCATTAAAGAAAATTTGTTAATGAATTATTTATCAATTTTTATAAAGCTTACTATAATCTATATGTGTGAAAGCCGAATCTATATGTATTACATTCTGAAAGTAATACTTTAATAATCGATTAATGACTAGTTTAAATTTGTTGAACTTAAGCTCAAGAGCATAGGGGGGCAATTTCAGATAAGGGGAAAGAGAAAGTAGCTGAGTAGCCACTCCGCAACTGTTCAAGTATATCCGAGGTAAGTCTTCGAGTATTGGAACTTAGTTTATGAGTTGATAAATCATGATCATATTTAAGCATAACCATTAGTCTATGACATAATGGTTCTACTTGATTTATGTAGTGAGATAAATAGCTTGTACTCATGATTTATAATTGAATAGTTATTGAAATTGTGTTGAATGGCAAATCGAAATCGTGCCCTTATATGTGTCTATTGAACCGAAAGTGAAATGGTTATTAAGCTTGTTGTGCTTGTGTTCTAGTAATGTGAATGAAATACCGATGTGTTATGATGATAAGACATGTGCATGATAAATTGGGATTTTAACCGGGCTAAGACCCGCAGGCCTTGTGTGAGTGTTATATCCGGGTCAATCCCCGAAGGCATTTATGCTGGTCGTTATATCCGGGCTAAGTCTCGAAGGCATACGTGCTAGTTGTTATATCCGGGCTAAGTCCCGAAGGCATTCGTGCTAGTTGCTACATCCGGGCTAAGTCCCGAAGACATTCGTGCTGATTTAGAAATTGTGGTACGGCTGTAATAATTCCAAATAAGTGCTCTCAAAATTCTAAGATGATAAGGTATGTTTCATATATATATATATATACATTGTAAAGGTTGATTTGGTTTTAAATGTATTCGTTAAATGGATTAGTGAACTCCGGGTTGGATCTTAGGGTTTTATGAAATATTTAGCTTATTCGAAGTACGAAATTGTTGACTTAAATGAAATTTAGTCAGATTTGACTCTGTGCGTATGAATATAATGATTGAAGTGTGAGGTAACATGATCATGGAGTTTTATGCTTATGTATTTATTTATCTTATGAATGTTATGATTTAGTTGTAAATGATTTCATTACTTAAACTTACTAAGCATCGAAATGCTTACTCATCGCTTAAATTCTCTGCTTTATAGATCTCGTTCTTTAGCTATCGATCTCGGGGATTTCAAAGACAAAGTCATCCACACTATCTAAGCCCATTTGGTACCTTGTAGTTGAACTTTAAAAGTGGCATGTATAGGATTGACTTTTGATGTTAAATACGTATCTTTTTGGTGATGTGGATATATATATAGCCATGCGAAAATGGCTTGTTAAGTTATTATATAAGTTCCATCTAGTTAGTATGTATGTGTAGTTGATATGTAATTAATGTTTTAAATATTTTGATCGAATGGAACTTATGAAGGAATCGAGATAATTATTAACTTACGATGACTCATTGTCTATTGGTATTCAAATGGAATTATCTACTTGTTTGGTAATACTTCTTAAATCCTTCCGGTGACGGATACGGGATTAGGAGTGTTACACTCTGAGTGTAGTATATTCGTTTGTAAACTTGTAATTTTTTCGAACAGATTGGTTAATAAAATAAAATCATTGATTACATTAAGATACTTTATATAATTGTCCTCACATGGTTTTTGCACGCAAAGCAAAATGAAAGAAAATGTTGTTCATTGATTGTCTAAATGTTTAACTAATACTAAGAAGTATTACGTTGTCGGATGGTAGCACGGAAAGATAGAGCTATAGATGTCCTTAGTCTAATCAGAAATGAGCAAACCGATTAAAAGACTAATATGCCGTCTATCAAGTCCAATTGGGGAGATGCCTTGTCTTGGGCATCATAGTGGATGACTCCTAGAAGATAGAGATATATATGTGATTAACTAGATTGATAGTAAATCGGATAAGACCCAAGCAAAATAGATCCTGAATCTGTTTATGGGTTTATTCACTTATGACATTCATAGTGTGATATACCTATATCTTGAGTGGATGACAGACTATGTATGATTGACTCGTACACTTTGACGTAAGTAAAAGCCTGAGTTTAAATAGATAAGGAATCGAAAGCTGGTGCATTGAGTGCACGACTTCTGTAGTATGTAGCGTCATTCACAATAGTGGAATTCATAGCCCAAAACATGGGTCGTCCGTTTTTGTGATAGATGACTTTGTGATAGATGACTTTATCACTATTTGATAGTGATTGACTTTTCATGAAGGAAGATGTAATGGTTACCATGAGGTAAAATAGGATCATATTGGGAGAATAAATATTATCCCAAAGAGATCAAGGATATTCTATTAGGGTAATACACTTATGACAAGGTAATTGGACGAGCACTGAGTAGTTGTTTTCATTATGGTATGTCGTTGGGGAGAGCTCAATCACGATGTTATAGTGGAATGACTTCGTGACTAAATGATTTTAGAATTAATAGGTGAAAAGTCGAAACTTAATTATAAATCATTTAAGCCTTAACAACATATGTCCAATTGATCCCTCCACTAGCTCGTTGAAACCAGAAATGAATTACATGTTTGAATAAAAATGAATGGGAGGAATAAGAAAAGAGAAATGGGAAATATTCGAAATGATTATGGTTTTCTCCAAAATGGAGAAATGGAATCATTTGGAAATGAATATAAGTTTCCAAAAATGGAAATGAAAATGATCCATTTGCAATCCTATATGGATTACTTAAAAAATGACCGGAAGAATAACTTTATGTTTTTGGACTATTTTTGAAGCCGAAAAATGAAAATAAATCATTCATTCATAGTGAACATGTTGAGTTGTGAAATATTGAATATATTTTTCTCAAAATTTTACCAGGGGTAAAATTATCAAAATTTTACTAAGGGTAAAATTGTCAAAATTTTGCTAAGGGTAAAATAGTGATGGGAAAATTGTTTTATATATAAATATTAAAGTTTATTTTGAAAAATAGAAATACTGAATCGGGTTGGATCACATTATAAAGTACTAGGTTAAAAAGGCCGAGGAAGTACTCGTAATTGGACCCAATGTGAGAGAGGCCCAAAAACCTCTCAAGGACATAAAGGGGGAGGCAACCCTAGTAGGAATACTAGGGTGTATTGTCCACCTTATTCCTATTCTAAGTAGGATGTTTTTCTATTTGAAATAAACCACTACAACTCAACAAGGGTTCTACCTTCTATTCCTATAAATAGATGGCACCGGTAGAGCTATTAACACAATTTTGAGAGATTGTTATTCCGCCAGAAAATAGAGAGAATTTATTCTCAACTATAACATTTTTTTCCGGAATAACAATTCTACCGATTTCTATTAAGAAGAGAGAATTTTCGTTTTAACCCAAAAGAAGAGAAAACTTTTTATTAGTTCTGTGTTTCGATTCAATTGGTTTGAGCCCCCACTCAAAGCAGTTTGTGGTACGATAATAACGAAGAAAATTGTTTGGTTGAAAGCTGGGAACAATGAACATATGCTAATCCAAAAACACAGGTACGAATTCCGTTAAGGTTTATTGCTATAAATATCACAAACCAGATCAATTTTTCATAATTTTAATTTTTCGTTGTATAAGAAAACCGTTATCAAACCGAATTTTTTTCAACAATCTGAACCATAGTACTTTAAATTACACCATAAGAAATCGATTCAAAGTATTAAAATCTATTATTGTAAGTTTTCCATAAATCTGCCTATTAAGATTTTTTTTTTTAACTAGGAAATTGTTATTATAAGTTTGTTTAACAAGTCAGCCAATTAAACAATTAAACATGTTAAGTTGTTATTAATGTTAAGTGAACTAAGTTATGTATGATTAAGAAAACATATTTGGATGGTATAGTTATATTAGTTTTAAAATTTAGTTAAAATTTGTTTGTAGTTGTTTCGAAGTTGATGTGATATTTTGTATTTGGATCCGTCGATCGGGTCGGGTATAAGGTTTTACAGTCATAATATCAAATTTAGCCCTTAATGTTTATATCTTTTATCTATTTGGCTCTTATTCTTCTTTTTGAGCTAAATTTGGCTCTAAATTAAATTTGACCATTAACCTTTTGAAAAAAAAAAGGTTAAATTGTTGGTTTTTAATGAAAATACTAACTAAAATGTTAAAATCTTATGAATTTTTTTATAGTTTATAATTTATCACTTATAATTTTCTATTATTCTTTTTTTTAAAAAAAAATTTATTAATGTGTCATATAGAACAAATAATGCTATGTCAACATAAAGTGCACATGAACTACAAACAAAAATTAATGATTTGACTTTTTTAAAAAGTTAATGGTCAAATTAACTAAAAAAAAAAAGAGTAAGAGTCAAATTTATAAAACATGTAAACATTGAAAACTAAATTTGACATTATGTCATTAAATTAAAGCCTTTGGTTAATTTTGATATTACGAGTCAAGTGAACAACAGTTCTGTCAATGAAATTACAAAAAAGAAAAAGATCAAATCTTAAATTATACAGATATGTTATACATAGATATTTTAAGGCCTTGTTTGGCAATCCATAATAAAAGCTATCAAATAGTCTTTCTAATTATAAAAATGTGTGGAAAATAATAACTTGATAAGTAGTTACTTATCACTTAACGAAGAATATTTTTAATTTATTTTATTTTTTTAACATTGTACCATCTTTTAAAAACTTTATATTTAAAATAACATAAAATGCTTTAAAAATAAGGATAAAAATGCAAAATAAAAAAGGTGTAAAATTTAAATTTTATATCTATAAAAAATCTAATTATATTCTATACTTAATTTTAATTAATATACTAAACATATTTTTACAAGCTAAACTTAGCATTTTTTTTTCAACAATTAATTCTTTTAGTTTCCCAAACAGCACTTAAGTCCTATTATCACATCCTTCATATCCTATACATAATAGTGCATCATTATCCAAACCTCACAAAAGGTCGGACGTTTTACTCAAAAATACCCATTTTTAAATTTAATTACAGAAATGAGCCGTCTTTTTGGTTATTTACTGGATTAGGCCATTTTCCCCAAAAATGCGTCCACGTCAGAGCGTTTTCAGAGTACGTGTCAGGAAAACGCTTTCTTAGGGGAGCGTTTTTGTCCACATTAGCAGAAAACGCTTCCTGGAGGACGCGTTTTGTTGACGTGGACAAAAACGCTCCCCCAGGGAAGCGTTTTGCCCGTTTTTACATTAGGGTTTTTAAGATTTTTAGGGTTAGGGTTTTTTATAATTTAGGGTTTAAGGTTTTTTATGTTTTAGGGATAGGGTTTTTAGGGTTTAAGGTTAGGTTTTATAAAAAAAAATTAATTGATTTGGGGTTTAAATTAACTATTAATTTTAAATACTAAATACTAAATTAAAGTTTAAGGTATTAAGGTTAATTGATTAAATTAGGGATTGATTAAATTAGGGTTTAAGGTTAATTGATGCATAATCGTTTAAACATACTATTTTAATATTTTATTTCTTACAATATTTTAGTAAAAAACCCTTAAATAACTTTTAACGTGTAAACAACAACTTGTTAATTCAATTACTTCAGCGTTTAGGTTTTTTTCCCTTATCAATGGCTTAGATCATTTTATTTTTTATCTACCGGATAAGTTTTTTTTACCTTGTAACATGCTCATTTCTGATTTTTTTTAATTATTGATTTCCAATATATACCTACTAGCACTATGCTAAGTTTAGGGTTTTGAGAAAAAAATAATTAAATTAGGGTTTAAGATTTTAGGGTTAATTCATTAAATTAAATATTAATTTTAAATACTAAATTAGAATTTAGGGTTTTAGGGTTAATTGATTCAATTAGGATTTAGGGTTTAGGATTTAGGGTTCTAAAAAAAGCTCCCACGTGGACGCTCTTTTGCTACAGTAGTTCGCAAAAAAATAATTCTGAGTAGACATTTCTGAACAAATAGTGTCGAAAACGCTTCAACTAGAATGCACTGTCGGCAAAAGTTCTGAAAAAAGCTCCCACGTGGACGCTCTTTTGCTATAGTAGTTCGCAGAAAAATAATTCTGAGTAGACGTTTCTAAACAAATAGTGTCGAAAACGCTTTAACTAGGATGCACTGTCGGCAAAAGTTTTGAAAAAAGCTCTCACGTGGACGCTCTTTTGCTACAGTAGTTCGCAGAAAAATGAGCCTATAAAGGAGCCAAATTTTATTCTCAGGTTACATAACTTACAGCAAAAACAAAAAAATTAGAGAGGCTAAGAAGAAAAGAAATTGAAGATGAGTGAACGTATTAGTGTTGTTATTTACTATGATGGTGAGGTCTGTAACATCGAAAACGGTGTTGTTTTTTTATCGGAGAACACAGCGAGACTGGTTTTTAACCAGAACATAGATTTAACATAACTTCGTAAAATAATTAGGCGTAAAATCTTCGGAACGATTCCAATGAAAGTTTTATCTATTAAGTATCAATTTTGTGCATCAGTTGATCCTATGACATATGACTCATTCGACATTAAAGGGGCTCGTAGCTTAGAGGCAATGGTGCAGACTCATCTCACTAGTGGATCACCCTATATTAAGTTATATGTACAATTTTCATTGCCAAATGATGCATTTGCAGCTTCAACATTTAATGTCGGTCGAGAGGAATACACGACCCCTGCCCGACACTCCGTTAGTGGATGGCAAAACACGGAATTGCCCGTGTTTAGTAGTAGTATGGAATACCCAACCCCTACACGACACTCCGTTAGTGGATGGGACATGCACCTCAGTGGGTCGATGTTTGATGCTGGAAATACGTACTGGAGAATAACATCAACTTCTAGTGGTTGGCAATCCACATCTGATTGGAGACGTTGTGAAACGTCCACAAGAAGGGATGATGTACTCCCTACGACGTCCACCGGCGAGGGGAGCTCGTTCGTTGCAGATGATGGTGGGTTAGATGATGAGTCTGATGTGGATCTACCTTGAGAGCCCGGGCCCGATGGTGCAGAAGTTGCATTATTTTCTGAACCGGAGCCTGTTCCAACCGTACCTTAAGATGTTAAAGGGGGTTCAGATGAAAAAGAAGAATATCCACTGTCGAAACCCTTTTTATTTTGAAAACAATGGGGATCGACTTTTGAAAGCGAAAAATATGGAGTCGCCACCAATCTTTTGTTTAGGTATGATTGGATCACCTAATAAAACATTTGAAAACAATTCTGGTCCACAAAAATTTAAAAATGGGTTCGGGAGCCGGTTACGTATGAGGAAGGGTGAGCACCCTCATTACGCCCAAAAATTGGTACCAAATTGATTCGATGCTATCCTTATATCAAAGATTTTAAGAAAAAAGATCTTTCAAAGCATGATTCTTTAAAATGTGTGAATAGTTCAAGTTAACTGTCAAAATTCTCTCATTTAAAAAATATGCAGTATCGTACCCAGCACGATTGGATACGATCCTTTATACCTTCAAGAATACGATCGATTTTTGACTTTTGGAAACTCGTACACTAAAATTATAGAAGGTTATCCAAATATTTAGTTCACCGAAAAAATCATACCCAGTACGATTGAGCACGATTTTTTGAATTCCCAAATATTGGATATTGCTTTATTTCAGAATTTTTGAATGATAAAGAAAATTGGAAATTCGCTCAAAACACGTTTATTTGTTTTAAAACAGATGGAATACTTAATGAATTGTATCAAAACATTTGTGTAGAAGAGGATTAATAAACATGAGGTAATATGTATACATAAAGTGCAATAAACTATATAATTAATAAATCCCAACAATTAGGTACAACTATTCTAAGTAAAATGTAGCCAAATTCTGAATCATGGATAGAGAACAATTGATATAATAAATAAAACAATGAATAAATAATATATAACAATAATAACATGGCACAACATAAAATGATCCACAAAACATGTACAAGGCAAAACGGGAATCAAGTCAATGTGGTATAAGATATTTTTAAAATAATGATGAATTAATGAACACATAATATATATATATATATATATATATATATATATATATATATATATATAATATGAAGGGATGAATTGATGAAATTGAAATAATTTATG
This sequence comes from Gossypium anomalum, assembly GCA_025698475.1. NCBI lineage: Eukaryota > Viridiplantae > Streptophyta > Magnoliopsida > Malvales > Malvaceae > Gossypium > Gossypium anomalum. Next base: position 68,303,489 of record CM046957.1, on the reverse strand, counting down.
TAAAAAAACTAGGGATATATATAATCATTAAAATAAATATTATAGAACAAATTATTTGATTCCAATAGTATGCGAAATATTTTCAACATAAATTCATTTAAAAAAAAAAGACAATATACACAATAATTTAAATAATATATAAAACATGAAAGAATGGTAAAAAAACATGATAAGATATACGTACCAAACATATATATATATAAATATATTTAGGAATAATTATTTGTAAAAAAAAAAAAAAGCATGAAATTAATAATGCATATAAAATTAAGTTAGCTTATAAATTTTATATGTACCATTATACTTAAAAACATTTAAAAGAGATGCTAAATAAAATACTAAGATAATATAATATAGAGAAACATTTCAAAATAATAATTTTATAAACACAAAAATGAAGTTCCCAAAATAGTGTCATATATACATAAAAATGTTAAGTGAATCATAAATCAAGAAGAATTTTAAATAGAAAACTCTATTAAAATTATTTATGTATCAATATATATATATATATATATTTAAACAAAACTTTGTAATAAGGTACTAAAATAATTTAATGTAAAAAGAATTTTAAAACGATGATTTTGTCAAAAAATAAATAAGAATATTGTTAACTTCAAAATAATAGTTATTGTAAATTAAAATTTTAATAAGAATGATGTGTATGCAAATATGTATAAAATATTTAAAGAAATAGGATGCACCATGTAGAAATAATAAGATGAAAAAAAAAATCTCAAAATTACAAATATAAACAAACAAAATTATTGACATGGATTAATACATATAAAAATATTAAACACCTTTTAAATTAACAAACTATACAAATGAAAGACCAAATTAAAATTGAAGCCAAAATACAGGGATAATTTACAAAATAAAAAAACAAACGGGATCAACAAGCAATCCGCGCGAATATATGAGGACTAGAATTGGAAATATTCCCAAGACCAAAACGCAATGCTGTACCGCAGACTAAAATGAAAATACACACGAATTAAAGAGTCAAATTAAAAAAAAAAGTAAAACAAATATAGCGCAATTGAATATTTGCATGAAGGAAAGGATCTAATGCGCAAATTGACCATTTAATGTAAAGAGGCTCATAAAACTAACATTCCCACTTAAAAGCCGGTCAAAATAAAAAACCAAAAGCCTATCTCCCCTTTTCATTTGGCAGATTAAAAAACCAAAACCTAGACCCTTGTTTTTCCTTCAAGCACAGACCTGCTTCTATCAATAGTGACGAACAGATTCAGGCTTCAAGGGACGACCATCTAGACCACGAGATTCCTTTCTACGCTCAGATTTCAACGAAGAAGATGGAATCTTTTAGCACATTCGCAAGGTAAATCTCCTATTTTCTTTTTTATTCTAATGTGAAAGAATTTTGTAGTGAAATAAAGGAAAAAATGAATCGAAACACCAGAAAATGAAATCTGGAATTACCTCAGTTTTTCATTGCTATTTTCTTTTTCAATCTTTTTTTTATCCCCATTTCAGTGTTTACAACGGCTTTTTATAGCCAAAATACATCAAGAATATTCTGGAAAAATAATAAAAAAATCTTTATTTTTCTGTTGTATTGTTATCTACTGCTTGCTGCTGTGGTTGTTAGTTCGTTGCAGGTGGGCATGACTTGGAGGAGTTATTCATGGGCATGGAGCGTGGCGCGCGTGGAAGCTTTTATGAAGCATGGAGGCTGGCGGCTGAAGTTTCTAGTGTTTAGGGTTTGCTGAAAAAAATCATTAGTGTTTTGGGCTTGGGGTAATAGGTTATTTGGGCTAATTGGGTTATATATTTTTATTGGGTTTGGGGATTTATTTGGGTTAATTGGGTTATTTTATTATTTGTAAAAGAACTTGGATTTTGACTAATTTTGGGCCATTTATTTTCTTTTAGTATTTGTTTATATTTATTATTTTTGGTTTATAATGGGCCCAGGCGAAATGGGCCTATTACAATTCAGGGCGTACTCACCTCTAGCCTACATGCATAACGTCGATCTATCTCAAGATGATGCGTTCGAGTTTCAAGATCTACCACACAGAAGGCGTGACCGTACAAGTTTCTCATTGGATTCAGGTGAATTGGAAGCTGGTAAGGAGTTTTCCAATAAAGATAGTTTTCTTGGTGCATTAAAACAACATAGCATCATGAATAGGGTTAACTACAAAGTGGTTAAATCCAAATCCGATAAGTTTGAGGCCAAGTGTGCAGTGCAAGATGGTACATGTCCATGGAAAATCATGGCCTCGTTAAGGAAAAAGACAGGCTTGTGGGAGATAAAAAGGTAAAAAGGTCCACATACATGTGTTGCCGGTACAGTATCACTAAACTTCTGGGGGTTTTTGAATAATATTGTTATTACGTAATGTTGCATTATTTAATGTACTTCGTTGACAGGTGTTTCACAAGATCATCCCAAGGTGGATTCAGATATGTTAGCTACCTTAATACTACCGACGATGAAGGCGGATCCCAGAACTTTAGTGCCGGTCTTAATTGCCAATATTCGTAGCCATTTGAGGTACACACCCTCTTACCGCAAGGCTTGGATAGCTAAGCAGAAGGCGTTCAAAAAGATGCATGGTGGCTGGGACGCTTCATATAATGAAGTGTGGCAGTGGTGTCAGGTGCTGGAGAGATATGTCCCAGGTTGCGTAACAGACCTTGAAACAGAACCTGCGTACTACAACGACCGATTGCTCCGTGGATGCCAAGTATTTAAGCGTTTGTTCTGGAGCTTTAAGCAATGCCGAGACGCATTTCTATATTGCAAGCTATTGGTACAAATTGACGGTACCTTTATGTACGGTAGATATACCCATCGGCTATTGCTAGCTGTGACACAGGATGGTAGTGGAAGAATCCTTCTAATTGCATTTGGAATAACACCGGGGGAGTCAGATGATGTCTGGGATTTCTTTCTTTCTAGGTTAAGGAGGCATGTCTGCCCTCAACCTAATATCTACGTCATATCGGATCGGGCTACCTGAATACTATCCGCAATTGAGCGACAGGGAAGCCTGTGGCATCGCACACACCATCGGTATTGCCTAAGGCACGTTGCGTCCAACTATTACGGGCAATATCGATCTACAAGTGAACGACGACAAGTGACCAACATGGGTATTTAATCTCTACTAATATAATTTCTTTTTATTCTGAATGGAATAGTGGTATGTATTCTTCGCTATCATCTTATATTGGCAGGGTATGAGATAAGTAAGGACCGTTTTCATGAGACGTTGGAGGTTTTGCGTTCAGTTAACGAAGAAGGGGCAAACTACCTCTGTAACATACCTTTCTAACAATGGACACAAGCATACGACGGTGGCCTACGATATGGTCAAATAACCTCGAACTTGGCTGAATGCATAAATTCTGTTCTAAAAGAAACGCGTCATTTACCAATAACATCGGTTGTGCGAGAGACGTATTTTCATTTAGCGGGATTATTTCCAAAGCGATCAGCAAGTTATCAATGCCAAATGCAAGGAGGCCATTTATGGTGCGCGAAGGTATTGCAAGAAGTTAACAAGGCGAAGGCACGGGCCAACACCATGCACACAGTGTGTCACGATCACGACAACCTATGGTTTCGTGTAACGGAGTTTGACAGACCGAACCAAGGTATTGTTGGCGGCCAATATCGTGTGCACTTGAGAAATAGGACCTGCGATTATGGGAGGTTTGACGCACTTCGTTATCCATGCGCTCATGTAATTGCAGCTTGTCAGAATCTCCGTCTAAATCCCATGAGCTATGTCGACAAAGTGTACAAACTAGAAACCATGTACAACGTATGGAGACACGTATTCCCTCCTGTCTGAGATGAACATAAATGGCCGCCTATATCGCTTGCTCCGGATAAAGAATTGCATCGCAAACCAAAAGGTCGACCTTGCTCGACTAAAATACATACCAATATGGATATCCGAGAAACAACCAATCAACAGAAGTTGTGCGGATGTTGTAGGAACCCAGGCTATACAAGTAGATCATGTCCAAATCGAAAAGTTGATAGTTGTCGTAAAAAACTATGTTGTATTATTTATATTTTATTAAATGAAACTATGTTGTATTACAATTGTTTTATTCAAAAGAACTTTTATTTTATTAAATGAAACAATATAAAAAAGTTTGTACAAATATATTAAAAAAATCAATATCCTTGGCAGTCAGAATCAGTGCCATATGGGGGTCGTCGACGGGTCCGTGCTGGATTTCTCCTTTGACCAGCTTTTGTGGTTCCTCCGGTAGGGGATCTGGTTGTGGGTGTTGGGAGGATGGCCCACCTTGATAGAATAATGATTGCGGCGGTGTTTGCATCACACTTGGCGAAGGTGTTTGAATTCCGTAAGGTGATGGGGATTGGTAGAAAGACAAGCTCCCCGATGGCGCCTCATGCGATCCCTCATGCGATGGCGGCTTATAGAATGGCGGTTGACTCAGAGTAATTGGGAACGGATATGAACCGGGCCATGGATTCCAACCTGCCATAGGACTAGAAAAAGGAAACATATAAGGGTTAGGATATATATAAGGGCTAGAATACGTACCTAGCGTAACCTGAAAAGGCTGTGACGTGGGTGTCGTCAGTTGAACTATTGGGCCTGTTGATTGTGTGGGCGCTGTTGATGGGCCTGCATCGTCTTCCCTTTTTCTTGGATTTAAAGGCCCCCGTCGTTCCTTTTGGGCACGAATTTTTCGTCACCTCTCATCTTCCGACAATAAATATGGCTTGCCATGGATCCTAAACCATGGCATGTATTCCGATACGCATGCTAACTCTGAAACGATAATCGGTTCCCGAGTAGGTATATAATCATACCGATTTTCCCACATTTCGATATAGTGTGACCAGTATCTCGGCCAATCCGTATGCAGTTACCGTAAGTCGACTTTGTGCTCATCATCAAACACCTCGGGTGCCACAGGAATCGGTTGTTTGAATTCAAGGTGCATCTCCACGGTAGCATAGTTCACCAATGCGACCTTCACGTGCCAAGCGTTTGAATTTTGAAGGAATTCATCCTGAATGACTGCCCGAATTGCCGGATCCTCGTATGGTGTCCATTGAAACTATATGAACATGATAAAAATATTACTTATATACATAATACATAATACATGATACTAAATACTAAATACGAAACGACTATTTTATTATGTATATATATTTTATTTAATACTTACTTGTGCTTCCGATAGTTGGTCTAATACAAGCCGTATATCTTCGAGAGAGGTAGGTATTCCGACATAACTCGCTGAATGGTTCCACCTAATTAAACAAATTTTTAGCATACAGTTTTATTCTAAATCTACGTAATAATTGTAAAATCTAATATAAAATTTACCTCTTTATGAGTGGAAATGTATATGGGTGGTCTACTCGAGGACGTAAAAACGGAAAGCGAAACCGTGCCCATGATTGCAGTAGTAATAGGCAACCTCCTATTTTGGCTTTGTTCGGTCGCGTCGCCCCGCACATTTCCTTGTACAATATTGCCAACACGGCAGACCCCCAACTCAATTCGCCGGCTACTCTAAAATCTACGAGTTTCAACAGCCATCTCAGATGTACAAGGTTTTGTGACAAGTCCGACATCAGATAACCTACAATTATCTTAAAAATGTATGCACGAGCATATCGTATTCTTTCGAGTTCAGTCGAATCATTATCTGGCTCCGGGAATGTGTCTCGTAACCAGCCCATCTCGATCCGACCTCCGTTAATATTATCCGGTATAGCACCCAAAAGCTCGTAGCATACGGCTCCCCAATCAGCAGATGATGCGGACCCGGTGACTGCGTACCCATCCACCGGCAATCCCAATTGCAAATGCACGTCTTTCAGAGTGATAGTACACTCTCCGCATGGAAGATGAAAAGTGTGTGTCTCGGGTCTCCACCTCTCTACCAACGCACTGATTAGTTTTGGGTCCAACTTGCACCCCCGGCCTATTGTGGCCACGTGCCAAAATCTCGCTTCCTGCAAATAATTCTCGATCAACGGCGATGGAGGACCAGGCATATTACGGATGTAGCATTGCAACACCCGATCTACAGACTATTATAAAAATTTATAAAACAAAAATTAATTAAAATTGCATAAATTAATTAATGCAAACATCATAAATGAAAAAAAAATCAAGCAGTATTGAAATTTTAATTATAATTGCATAAATGAAAAAAATATCAAATAGTATTGCAAATTGCATAAATTAAGAAAAAATCGAATAGTATTGAAAATTTAAAATTATCACTTACCATTGTCATTTGATCAACGGAGATGTGCTTATTATCGAGATGGATTAATTTTTCAGCAATTACTAACACGATTGGATTTTTTTATTTAAAAAAATTAAATTCAAAAAAATTTTGAACAAATAAAATTGATAGAATTTTGATAAAAATTTGATAGAATTTTGAGAAAATTTCAATGAAATTTGATAGATTTTTTAAGGGAATATTGAAAGAATGTTGAGAATTATAAGAGAATTGTGTGAAAAATAAATGAAGGGAAAGGAATTTTGAGAGAATTTTAGAAATTGTGACAGGTTTGTGTGAAGAAATGATTTTGGGGGGGGTTATAGTTTTTTTTTTTGTGGATCGTTGGAAGCCAACGGTTAAATTTTTGACCGTTGCACGGACAAAACGCTTCCCTGGGGGAGCGTTTTCCTGACACATACTCTGAAAATGCTCTGACGTGGACGCGTTTTCGGGGAAAATGGCCTAGTCTGGTAAATAACCAAAAAAAGGCCCATTTCCGTAATTAAATTTAAAAATGGGCTTTTTTCAGTAAAACGCCCCACAAGGTCCCTTATGCATACCTCACAAAACATCACATCCACCATTTTTACGACTTCATGAACATAATGGAGAACTCATTTTCTCGGAGAGGTTACAAGTAGAGATGTGCATGGGTCGGGCCGGGCCGGGTTCGGGCGGAACTCAGACAAAATTTTAGGCCCGTTTTGGGCCTAAAAATTTATCCAAGCCCGGCTTAAAATAAAATTGTTAAGCCCGAGCTCGGCCTGGCCCATATTAAATTTTTTTTAACTTATTTCATTAAATAAAAATTTTAAAATATAATAAATCATCAAATACATTTAAAACAAATATTAAAACAAGAAACAAATAAAAAATTATATTAAAACAATTATTAAAATAATACACAAATTGAAAATATAGTAAAAAGTGATTATATTAAAATTAAAAATAAAAATAAAATGTAAATATGATTAAAAATAAAAAATATATATATTTAGTATATAATTCGGGCCGGGCGGGGCCCGGGCCAAAAAAGTTTTACTCGAGCCCGGCCCGTTTTCTAAACGGGCCTCGTTTTTTTGCCCAAACCCATATTTCGGGCTTATATTTTTACCCGAACTCTCCCATTTTTCGGGTGGGCTCTCGGCCCGGCCCATGCACACCTCTAGTTACAAGTTTCTGTCCTTTTTTTTAATCATATTTATAAGATGACTTGATTTTACGACTCTCTAGCCTTCTAGGATGAACTGTCTCCAAATTCTCAACTCAAAAGTTTGTATCAACAAAATCTTTATGTTTTAGTAATTAAAAAAAAAAAAAAAAACTATCCATGTTCTTTTTTAAGAAGCAATATGCATATCCATTCACGATCTATAGAAATTAATCTGTTTAGAGTTTGTAGGTAAGTTTGAACCTAAATTCTTTCCTCAGAATATAATATGTTTTATTATTGCACCCAATAATTTTTATTTTTTTCACATATTATTAATATAATTCTTTTATTTTTCACCCAAATAGTAGATTTGTCATTTCAGTTATTATTAAAGGGTTAGTTAAGTTGAACTTACAAGTTAATCATACATTTATTACTCAATTAGAGAAATGCCTGTACTATTATTAAATGGTTGGTTAAATTGATGTCACGAGTTAACTAGACACAAATTCAATTAAATAAATATAAAAATAAAAAAAATACTAAATTGAATATATGATATCAAATAAAATTAAGTATACTTCAATAAATTATGTAAAAGACTTATTTTTAAAAAGGCAACAAATAACTACCTTATTTTAAATATATATATCTAACATAGAAAAGATTAATATGGTTAGGTTTAAGTGCAAATAATTATGATTAATTTATGCTGCTCAATGTTGTTCATGTGATTGAGATATAAGCTTATTTTTAGCTTATACAACTCTTTAAGATATTTTTATCCTTTGGATTTTGTTGCTTTGCTCTTTATTGTCTCCACGTTTAGATGGACATTAATTAAACGAAGGTGTTTTAACAATGTCCCACACTTCATTATAGGAAATGTATTCTACACTTAATATTTTTTATTATTTTTATTAAGGTTACTGAGCTGTTAAAATCAATGCTGTATAGTCTTCCCTGTTAGCACTGGCTGCATCAATTGAAAACTTCCATTTCCCTTCTCTTCTATAGTTTAATTTTTTTTATTATGAATTTGCTTTGAATGTTACAAAGCAAACCAAAACCTAAATGGCTTTGTTTTTCAATCTTTTACACTGACTATCAGATCGACTTTGATCTAAGATCTGTTCTTCTACTTGTCATTGGATTTGTCAATGGATACTAATCCACCATACTGATCCCAAATTGTTGCTTAGAGCTAATTAGCCGGACTTTTTAAACAAAAAAAAAAGTTAACAGTCCAATGACTTAAATAACAACTTTTGAATAGTTCAGTGACTTACATAAAAAATTTCAAATAATTTAATAACTATTTTATATCTTTTTGAAGATAACTGACTAAAACGAAAAATTATAAATAATTCAGTGACCTTAAGTATAGTTTACCCTCAGATCTTTTATGGCATCCTAACGTATCTTGTTTTTCATAACTGCGACTCTTAAAATGAATTCGGCACACCATAAAATCAATAAGAAAGAAGATGGTTGACACCGTGAAAGTGGTCAACGATGAATATCCATAGTTGACCGACAAATCTTATTCCAATTATCCCAAGTTGTATTGTTTAGGTCAAACAACAATGGTGTCACTTTGCTTAAATATCTTCCATTTGATATTATTCTAAGAGTTATATATATATATATATATATATATATATATATATATATAGTGTAAGTGGGTTTAACACTGTACAACGTTAAAATCTGTCATCATCACCATTGTCGTAAGTAAGCACCATGTTTGGTTGCAAATTGTCTGAAAATATCATAAGATAAAAGAAAACAAATTCTTCTTAAATTCTAAATAAATAAATGGGATTCAATTGATTGAGTATTAGTTCAATTAACATGAATATTGTTATCAATGTAGGAGGATGTAGATTTGAGTGTGCTGAAGTACATTTTTCTCTTACTTAAATGTGTTTAAAATGTAATGAATTTATATAAAGCTTTTATACATTCACCATTGTATATATTTGTGTCGTTTTCAATTTTTTGTCAAAATTCATTTAATTATTTTTAATATTATTTTTGTGTTATTATCGTAAATCATTATTTATCGAAGAATTAAATGAGGTTGCGTATATTATTTTTGTGTTAATTTTAATGATATGACATGACATATTTTAATATTTCCAACATTTTTGTGTCATATTTCAATTAACATAGTTTCATCATAATTTTATTCATTTATTTAAGGATCGTATAATTAAACCAATCATATATTAATATAAATATCGTGTTCAATTAAAAAATTAATTTGATTTTACAAGCATAGCGAGTGAGAATATTCTAGTAAAACTTAAAATAGTAACTTAAAAAAACCTAAAATAGTATAGTGTATGGTTTTTAAACAAAATCATAAATTTTATTTGAGGGTTGAGATAAAATTAAAAATTTTAGGGGCCAATGGTATAAATCTTGTATTAAATAACTTAAATTTAATTGTTAACTTTTAAAAATGGATAAGAATGCATTTCTTTTATTAATATAGGGATTTAAAAGGATCAAATTGAATTCGAAAAGGACTAAATGTGAAATTGTACCATTTAATCAAGGTAGGCCAGGAACACTACCCGGCTTCGCCCTTGGCTGCCTGATAATATAATTTGGGATAAACTGCACCCAATGACACTAAAGTATTAGTAAGTTTACAGTTTAGTCAAGTTCAGAAAGTTACAAAATGGTCATTGAACTATTCAAAAGTTTTTTATTTAAGTGTAAATCCTCAAAAACCCCTAAGTCGAGAATAATACTAATATGAAATGGCATGTGTTAGAATTTTTAATGGAAATAAAATAGGAATTATTAGTGTTGGTAGAGAAGGTAGTTGGATACCGGAGGAAGTTGAAAAGATTCGTGTTTTAAGAGAAATAAATATGGGATACAAACTCAATTGTAAGAGAGAGAAAAGTGTTGGGAAAAATGTGAAAATTAAAAATAAGAAAGGTTAAATTGAAGTGAAGTGAGAAAGAGGAAGGACTAGAAGTGTGATCTTACCAATAGTGAACAATGAATCAAGGATGAAATTGTAGAGAAAGTTCAAAGGCAAAATGGTCATTTTAAAATTAGATATTTATGAGAAAAATCTCATGAATTGGTGGTAAAATTTGAGCCCTTGGATGAAATTGAAATTTGAGAAAGAATGGTGACCATTAAATGAAAATGATGATGTTGGGATTATTTTATTATATTTCAATATGTTAATTATTTAATTAATAGGTTTTTATGATGGAAAAATGTAGAATTTTCCATAATTTTTCTTTCATTCTCACGCCACTTTCATCCAATGTATGAAGGAAATTTTCATTTTCTTTCATTCTAGTCCTTTTCCACCATTTTTAACCAATTCGAGCTTGAAACCTTCAAAATTTCTTAGAGATTTTAGTGAAATCAATAGAGCAACAACATAGAGAGCTTAGTTTCATGTGGAGACAAGATATGTTCATGTTGAAGGAGAGAGAAAATCAAGTTAGGGTTTGAAATCAAGAGATCAAGGTATGAAAATTAAGGTTTTATCATGTTTTCAAGCTTAATCTTGTTGGAAAAGTAAGGAAGTGATGTTAAAGTAGAGATTTCTCATAAGAAGTAAACATGTTATTGAAGAAAGAAATAGAAGAAATGATTCAAGTGATAAAGAGATGAGAGAACAAGTTATTTATGGTGGATGATAGGTAAGTACCCTTGAATTCTCTTATTACCAAAGGACTAAAATGTAAATTTTATGAAATTTGTGATAAATTAGTAAAATAAAATCTAAAATAATTTTGATATTTGAAATGAAATATTATGATAGAAGGCTTAATTGAAGTGTAATATGGTAGTGAATTAAACATAAAGTGAAATTATAGTAAATATGTAATTTTCATAATGCTAAGGACTAAATTGTAAAATATCCAAAAGTGTGTATATGAATTAATTATTGAGATAAAATTTTAAGTGAAATATTATATGAAAATAAATTGTCTATAAATTGGTCAAGAAGTGAATATTGAATTTCATGATAATAGGGACTAAATTGAAAATAATGTAAAGTCTTACATGAAACTAATTGTCTAGTGAAAGTGATTATATAATTTGATTGTGTTAATGATTTTGATAAGTGTTAGAGATCTTGAAAATTAATATACATGTTCTTGAAGATTTATCATGAAATAGAACTCTTGATAAGTGATATAATAAATAAATAGTGTTAATAATTTTGATAATTAGTTTATTTATGTATAAATGTTCTAATGGTGTGAACAATAGGATTAAATTATAAATGAAGAAAAAGTGAGTTAAATTGTGTAAATAGTGAATTCAATGCTAGTGAATATGAAATATAGTATGTCATGAATTAAAAATATAGTGATTGAAATCTAATGAATATTCATAATTAAAATTACAAGTATTATTGAAATTGTGTAAATGAGGACTAGTTTGAAAGAGGTGCAAAAGTGTAGTGAAATCATGGAAATCGTGAAATTTTACGTTTGAGAACAAATAATGTGAATCTAGTGACATTTGAATGCCGATGTAGACTAGCATGGAACTTCATGGCATGCCATAGGAACCCAAGCATTCCCATGCTAATCATGATATTCGTGATATTGCACTTCGGTGCCTCCTATTCTATTATTCACTTTGGTGCTCGTGTTTCCAACACTTTTGTGCTTCATGTAATGTGATATTTTCCGTGTATCTATCTTGTTCAAACCTGTCTAGCATGGGCTAAAAAGTCGTGGTAAGTGAATTCTGATAACAGTTCATGTTAAATTGTGAAGTGATAAAATAGTGAATCGAAGTATTAGTGAATTTTGTAAATATTGAATAACGTCTCGATTAATATGATATATTCATGAAATAGTAATAGTAATATTGTTACTATTAAATAAATTAAAGAAATGATAAGATTTGAATTCATGGGTACTTATTAAGCTATAATGTAGCTTAATGCATTGTTGTTTAACGCATAAGTGGCAGATCGGATTGAAGCTCTCAATTCAAGTCGCGACCTCAACGCATCTTATCACATTGTCGAAACCATTTTTTTGGAAAACAGGTATCGACTTTGTTTGAAAGCGAAGATTAAAATGGGAGTCGCCACCGATCTTTGTTAGGTGTGATCGGATCACCTTTGCTTTAATAAAACGCTTTAGTTTATTAAAACGGTGTTTTTGGTCTACGAAACTCGAGAGAACAGGTTCGGGAGTCGGTTACGTACGAGGAAGGATTAGCACCCTCGTCACACTCAAAATTGGTACCGAATTGATTAGTTAATGTCTTAATGTCGAAAGTTGAAAATCGGGAATGGATTGAATACGATCTTTTTTTTATTTAATGTTTGTTTAGAAAAATACTCGAATTAAGTCGAAGAAGCATCAAAGGTCCATTCGTCTCGTGATAACGATATGCCACACCCTGCAAGTTAGGATGTGACATTTGAACCATCGAGAATAAGTTTGCCTTTGATTTTTATTGAAATTTCATGTACTTTAAAACTCGAAAGGATATTTGGCTATTTAGGATCAACGAGAAAACCGCAACCCCATAAGTTAGGGCACGATTCCTCGATGTTCCAAAACTCGAAACATTGCCTTATTTTAGAAATTTTTGTCTTGAATAATAACTAGTGCAACACTTAGCAATGTGCATTATTCGTTGGGGATAAAATGAAATGGTTTTTAGTAAGGATATGTAACAAATGTTAAACACAACCTTTGAAGTGATGAAATGAGATGGAACGATAATATGGAGCATAAGGTAACGATTTACGAATAGAATGTCACAATAATGAATGATAATAATAAGAAAACATGGATAAACAAATTATAACACATGACGGCAATAATCACACGACGTACATCATTTTCAATTTCAACATTAATAATCATAACAATGAAACAACATCATATTTGTAAAAAGAAATTAAAGTAAATAAAAACAAAGTTTAAAATAAATAATGAATAAAGCGACTTAAACTAAATAATATAAAAAAGTTTCAAATAAATAATGTATAAAAACTTAAAATAAATAATACTAAAGTAGCTTAAAATAAATAAATACAAAAGAAATTTAAAATGAATAACATGCAAAATAGTTTAAATTAAATGCTATATGTGAAAATTTGGAATAAATAATGTATAAAATAATTTAAAATAAAGAGTATGTAAAACATTTCAAAATAAATAATATATAGAAAGTTTAAAATAATAAAAAAATGGAATTTAAAACGACTAACATATAAAATAGTATATCTAAGTAATCACATAAAAAATTTAAAATAGATAATATGTATATAAAATAGTTTAAAATAAAAAGGTATCTAAAAATTTTCAAAATAAGTAATATATATAATATTTTAAAACAAATAATGTATATGAAATTGAAAAATGAATAATAGCTTAAAATATGTAAAAAAAAAAAAGCTTAAAATGCCTAGTAATAAAACGATTTAAAAATAAACAATAAGATAAACAAACTTAAAATAAATAATAATAAAACAATTCCTAAAAAAAAACTGAAATAATAAACAAATAAATTAATTAAATAGATTAGGACTAGACTGAAATTAAATTGAAATTTAAGGTGCGAATTATAAGTAATAATAAAAAAGGGCCACTAAGGACCGAAGTGAAACGCGCATAAAGAACGAGGGACTGATTGGGAAAATATTCCCAGCCCTCTATGCGCAGCGTTTCAAAGGACCCGAATGTAATAAAAAATAAATTATGCGGCCAGATTTATAAAAATAAATAAAGTAAAAGAAAGGGCAAAATTGCAACGCGCACAAAGGCGAAAGGACTTCGCGCATAAATATCCAAATAATGGGAAACACGCGGATCCCCTTTGGGCACGGGTCGGATTCGGGTCGGCCTCTCCAAAACGACACCGTTTTGGTGTCTAGGGAGGCCAAATGAAACTACGTCGTTTCAATGTTTTATAAAAGCCTAATTTTTTTTTTGAAATTTCATTTTCAGCTTTTAGTTAAAAAAAAAACTAAAAGAACTTTGGAGTTCTCTCATCCTCTCCCCTTGTCTCCGGCCAAAAAGGCCACCGACCGTCTGTCGCACCACCGCACCACCACCGTATCCGGTGACCGGTGATGCGCAAAAAGGGACGTTTAGCCCGCTTCAAACGGATCTAAAGCGAGGCTCTCCAAATCTGAAAAAAATGAAGGAAAAGGCCTTTTCCCCTCCCTTTTAGATACGATCCAGACGAAGGAGAAGAGTCATTCGACGACGTGACCATGGGTTCTTAGGTAAGGTTCCCTTTTCCTTTTTTATGTTCAAAAGCAAAAATAAAATAAAAATGAAACTTTGAAAGTAAAAAACCAACCTTTTCAAACTTTTTGTTCTACTTTTCATTAATTGTGTGTGTAAAAATTACAAAGGGGGATTTTGGCTTTTAAAGCCGTTTACAAAACGATTAGATCCTATTTTTTGTCGTTTTCTCTATTATTTGCCTCTGCCTTGCGTGTGAACCTTCGTTTTGCAGGTGTCAGAAGCGTGGGTGAGTGGTGGTTGGCTCGGGAGGAGGCGAGGCGGCGCGCGTGGTGGCTTAGTATGCGTAGGGTGAGCGGCAGCTGAAGAGGGACTAGCCCTAGGGTTGCTGTTGAAAAATTTTAAGATAATGGGCTGACTTGTGCTTTAGGGTTTTATTGTTTGGATCATTTGAGTTTGGTTTTAATTTGGGCCATATATTGGACTGTAATAATTTGGACTTTATTATTGTTTTATTTGGGTTTTTATTTTTGTTGGCCAGGCCAAAAATTGGCCTATTACAGCTGTCCCTCTTTGCTCGTTGACGTGTAACGTGAACAGAGCAAAGACTTCAAAAAGGACCAATTTTGCTTGGTCTTATCGAATATTGACTTCTTTGGTGCTTCTTTTCTTCGAGTAGCCTCATTCTATCCCACTGCATCTTCAGGGGTATAGGAATTAGTGCTTCGCTCCACTCTATTGTAGCTTCAACGAGACTAGACTTGTAGCTTTAATCTGTCCACTGCAACTTCAGGGAAATAAGATTTGTGATTTGTAGCTTCAATCTGCTCCTCTACAACTTCAGGGAGATAAGATTCGCTATCTTTAGTTTACTCCACTGTAGCTTCAACGAGACTAGACTTGTAGCTTTAATTTGTCCACTGCAACTTCAGGGAAATAAGATTTGTGATTTGTAGCTTCAATTTGCTCCTCTACAACTTCAGGGAGATAAGATTCGCTATCTTTAGTCTGCTCCATTACAACTTTAGGGAGATAAGACTTGTAACTTCAACCTGCTCCACTGCAACTTCAAGGAGATAAGACTTGTAACTTCAACCTACTACACTGCAACTTTAGGGAGATAAGGTTTTTTTTTATCTGCTTTACTGCAACTTCAAAGAGATAAGATTTGTAATTTATAGCTCCAATTTGTTCCACTGCAACTTTAGGGAGACAAGATTCGCCATCTTCGATCTGTTCTACTGCAACTTCAGGGAGACAAGATCTGCAATCTTCAGCCTACTCCACTACTGCTTAGGGAGATAGGATGGTGGCTTAAATCTGTTCCACTACTGGTTAGGGAGACAAGATTCACCGTCTTCGATATGTTCCACTGCAACTTCAGGGAGACAAGATCTGCAATCTTCAGCCTACTCTACTACTGCTTAGGGAGATAGGATGGTGGCTTAAATTTGTTCCACTACTGGTTAAGGAGACAAGATTCGCCATCTTCGATCTGTAAATTCACTGATGTTGTTACACCATCCTCTAGGGACATGATCTGTAGAATCAGTTTTATGGGCCTATGTTTATGCCAAATAATTAGGATGCTATGATCAGAATGATCAAATGCTCCTAACTAGATTAATGATATGAATGCAGAAATGTCATGAGAATGATTCCTTTTTAGGTGCTTAAGGTGTCATTGCTCATAGTTTATCAGGGCATTATCGTTGACGTATTATGCTGCCCTCTTGTTCGGCTGGTATTCTTGACAGAAAACTTAAAGAAACAATCGTATTTTGCTCAGCAAGTTTACCCCGCTGTAATTTCAGAGTCCCTTCCATTGTACCTTCTGGGACATAAAGTTTGCACCTCCCACTACAACTTCAGGGGAATAACATTTGGTTTCTTCCATCTATGCTGCTGCAATTCAGAGGTATAGGATTTGTATCATCTCCAATCAATTTGATCTGTTACACCATTCCTTGGGTGTAATGACTAGATGTATATGTTTGATATTTGCATGAATATAGAGTATCATTTTTCTTTTTTCGAGAATGACCTCCTTTTACATTTGGGTTGACATTGCTCGTTATTTGTCGAGGTTGTATCATCGACGAAATGTCTTGTCTTTTGGTTCAACTAAAGTCCAAAGAGATAATCATCTTTCTCCAATATTTCCAACCCTTAGGCTTGGTGAGTTTTAAACAATAGTCCTGTTTCAAGTTCTTGTATTATTTAGGAGCTTCTATAGTAATATGCATAACTTCTTTTGTGAAAGTTTTATTAGTCCCTTAATCAATGTTTCAATGTAAAAAGCTTAAAAAAAATCACAACGATGAACAAGAAGGAAATTGATTCAGAGTATAGCTCGAAATGAATAAGTTAATCAAAGATTGCAAATGCAATAAGAAGGAAATTAACTCAAAATGAATAAGATAATCAAAGATAGCAATGCAATAGGAATGAAATTTATTAGGGACGTCTCTTGAAAAGAATAACGTAATCAAATATAGCAAATTCAAAATGGGTAAAATGGAAAAATAGGTGCCCCAGATATAGCAGCTTGAGCTTCTCTGTACCAACTTCTTGAGGACCTTTCTGAGCTCAATATGTGTTTAGGGGATTCAGAGTACTTTGTCGATGCCCCAAGATGTAGCATACTTCTTCATTGTTAATTTAGGCATAGCAAAACTGTTGTATGTCCCATTTTGATCCAAATTTGAGCCGTCCCTTTCGAGTTTTCAACTCGAATCCCCTTTGGACTCAAAGCGCCCTTTGCGGGTTTTCGCAATGGCCTCTCCTTTTTCTTTTTCTCCTTTTTTTTTTTTTGGTCTCAAGGCGCCCTTTGCAGGTTTTCACCTTGGCCTCTTTCCTTTTAGGTAGAATACTCCTTGACTGGATTTGATTTCACTGGATTGGGCAGATCTTTGCCATCCATTTCGGTTAATATCAATGCCCTTCCAGAACAAGCATTCTTTACTACATAAGGTCCTTCCCAGTTTGACATCCACTTTCCTCTGAAGTCCTTTTATATAGGAAGAATCTTCTTCAATATCAAGTTCCCCTCATGGAATTCTCTAGGATAAACCTCTTTATCATAAGCTAGCATTAGTCATTTTCGGTGTATTGGACCTCGACAGATAGCTTTCGACCTTCTCTCTTCAAATTCAATTGATCCTATCGGGATTGGATCCATTCTGCCTTATCCATCTTCAGCTCTGACAAGACTCGGAGAAAAGGAATATCGTCTTCAAAATTGATTCTGTCCCATAAACCAATGAGTAATGTGTTGTCCCGGCTAAGGTCCTAGCGACGTTCGATAAGGATAGAAGGTAAATAGTAACTTCTTTATGCTAATCTTTACAAGTCTCGGTTATCTTCCACGATCCTTTTTGTTATTTTTGCTTTCTTTTTCTTTTCTTTTTTTTTGAATTTGATAACTATCGACCTTGTAATATTGGCGTATGAAGCTACCTTCACCCTCTTATTGAAGTAACCGATGACTACAAGGATGAATCGGTGTTGGCCAGAAGCTTTTGACGAGATCAACCCTTAACATCCATGCCCTACATATATAAAAATATTTGTGAAGAAATAGAGGAGGCACATAAGCCTTGTCTTCCTTAATCCAGCATTTATGGTATAACTGATGTAATCCCCTTCCATGGTAGACCAGCAGTACCCGAACCTCATAGTCTGCCTGGCTATTGTAAAAACCATTAGCACATGTTCTTCAGACACCCTTATAGGCTTTTTCTAAGATTTTCTTAGCCTTAATAGCATCCACTGTCTTAGTAGCCCAGGCAAATCTTGATATGATTGTGCGGAAACATTTTGGAATTCTTGGGATGACATCTCGCTTTATCTTTGTGAGGATACAGGCTCCGATTTTCACCTCTTTCTCTTCTTCTAGGCACACAATGTCCACTGAGTCTTTGTAAGGTAGGATCTGTTTTCATCTTGTTCTACCATACTTAACAAATCAAGAGATATGTTACAATCTTTATCATCTTCAAAGTCCTGATATCCCTCCAGATACATATCTCACTCATAAGGAGATTCTGAGCTAGTAGCAGTGTCGCTCATGTCGTTGATAACTGGGTACCTATTGTAGGTATAAAAGAATATTTCAAAGAATAAATGAATCTAAAAAATAGTTATTTATGAAAGAGTATTGGAAGAAAAGTCCAAAGGACAAAAGAATCTAGGAATAATTGTCGGAATAGTATGATTATGAATGAAATGGATAGAATAAAAGAATATTTGCTCAAAATAATAGCAAAGATGCATTTTATTAAAACAAAGATTTTGGGCATAAGCCTATTTCACAAAAAAGCCTTTTATTGCTCCTAGGCTTAGAGCAATAAGCGTGTTTTGAATATTACTCTAGATTAACTCTAAAAATACAGGGATCTCTTCCACAGTCCCATGGTTCAAAACACTCCCAAGTATGCAAGGGCTTGGGAGCATTTATCCCTCAGTTTCTCTTCGGATACGTCGTTAACATCCAGGCTCCTCGATATTTCCTCCAGGCTTCTTTTTCAAGGGATCGCAACTCTTTTGCCACCTCCTTCAGTTATCGCATTTATTGCCTCGTCAAAGCGATTAGGTTCTGATGAATCGTCGAACTTCACAATTCCCATTTTAATGAGCCTTTCGATTAACTTTTTAAACGTAGTGCAATTTTCAATTGAGTGTCCCATTATTCCCGCGTGATACTCGCATTGGGCATTCGCATCATACCATTTTGGGAACAGAGGTTACACAGGTTCAGAGTAGAATGGAGACACTACATGCGCATCAAACAGATTCTGATACAGCTCCTTGTATGTCATCGGGATGGGTGTGAATTGGATCCTTTCTGCTTGTCTTGGTGGGGCCTTATGATTGGTGGTTACCATCTTCGGCTGGTCTATAATGACCGATTTAGAATACCCTTTGCTCATATTATTCACTTCATTTTCATTTATCTTTGGGTTTGACCTCTTGGCGCTTTCTCCCGCGTCTATCTTCCCGCTCCTTATTGCTTTTTCAATTATCTCACCGGACATTACTATACTTGAGAAGCTCATGGTGGCGCTTCTCAACATACGAGTAATGAACGGGGCTTTCAGAGTGTTGACAAAAAGCATCGTAGTTTCTTTCTCCAGAAGAGGTAGTTGGACTTGCATCGCTATCTCCCTCCATCGTTGGGCATACTGCCTGAAGCTCTCATTGGGTTTCTTTTCCATGTTTTGTAGTGTAATTCTATCGAGTGCTATGTCTTTTACGTGACCGTATTGTTTCATGAAAGCTTGAGCCAAGTCCTTCCATGAACCAACTTGGGCACGGCTTAGCTGGTTATACCACTTGGCCATAGACCCGATCAGACTGTCTTGGAAACAGTGAATTAACAACTGATCATTATTAACGTATCCTGTCATCTTTCGACAGAACATCGTAATGTGAGCTTCAGGGCAGCTAGTCCCATTATACTTTTCAAATTCTGGAGTCTTAAACTTTGGTGGGAGCACTAGATCTGGGACCAAGCTTAAGTCCTTAACGTCGATCCCGCAATGGTAATCAGCAGTCTCCATTGCTTTGAATTTCTCCTCTAGCCACTTCCATCGGTCCTCAAGTTGCTTTGGCAGATCTACTCCTGCCTTTTCTAATTCTGCCAAGTTTTCAAGGTCAGGGACAGCGGGATTAGATGAATTATCCCCCAGATTAGAGCCTGAGCCTGTTGAAAAGTTCATTGGTGTCGAGGCATTGGCCTGGTATTGTTGGGGTCTGATAGTAACGGGTGCCACTTGTGGATGGGCGTCTGGTTGTGTTTGGGCGTTG
The DNA here is from genome assembly GCA_025698475.1 of Gossypium anomalum. Lineage (NCBI taxonomy): Eukaryota > Viridiplantae > Streptophyta > Magnoliopsida > Malvales > Malvaceae > Gossypium > Gossypium anomalum. Next base: position 68,283,038 of record CM046957.1, on the reverse strand, counting down.
GTCGGGGCAAAGCTTGGAGGATAGGCAGGATCTTCATTATTGTTCCCTGTAGTGCTCTTCCCTTTTTCGCGTTCTTTAGCCAGCAACTGCGCCAACCGACCTATCATATTATTTTGGGATTCTTGCATCTGTTCCCTTATATCTTATTGGATTTTAGCTAATTGCTCTTGCATTTGCGCTTGTAGTTGTTCTTGCATATCCCTTTGCATTTGTTCCAATCTTTCTAATCTCTGATCCATTGCTTTGGTTTTGCTACGGGTATTGTAGCGGTATTCGATTGGTTGATTCTTGTTGGTTTCCAGATTAACTGAAATAATTTTACCTAATTAGGGTCCTTTAGTGAAAGTCTAATGCAAATGATGCAATGCAATGCAAATGCATGGAATGAATGTAAAAGAAAGAAAGGCGTTGATTCTGAATTCAATTCCATTAGAACAACTTTTCTAAAAAACAAATTCCTTTACATAAAACGGATTACATATGCGGCCTTGCCTTCATATTCCAAGCGAAGACACCAATCCCTTTCTTCATAGCCGGCGGTTAAGATCAAATTTTACGAACTTTTCAATGGATGTTTCTACTAGCTTCTTTTTGCTCGATTCAGGTTGTGACTCATTGCTCACTTATCCCCGCGATGCTCGTTAGCTTCTTTGAGACATGACGGCTCTCAAATAATCTTTGTTAGCTTGAATCATTGGGCAATGAAGTAAAGTCGTGTATTCCCCCACGGATGATTAGCCTTCTCTTGTTGTTTACTCGGACCATATTTAGACGGTCGTATTATAATCCACTTTATCAAGAAATCTATTTTCTCATGATAAGCTTTTCTATTTAGCAATCGAATATGAATCAACACCTCCTTTCTATGATGATGTAATGCAATGCAATCACAGACAAAACAAAACAAAATACGTTAGTACAGAAGGAATAAACAACAAAATAGAACACTTATCTGGGTGACCACTGGGTTTAGCATGGCTCTGCCTAGGGTAGGCTCTTAGGGCTCATTACATGCGGTTCAGTTTTAAAGTAAAGGTACCTAAACCGGCAGATTTCTCGATCCTCACCCATTATAGGCTCATACAGACCAAGTTCAGTTCAGGGGAATACATTTCCCTACGACTATACGGAGATGAAAATCTCACGAAGACGTAGGTATGTATGTATTCCAAAAGCGATCCACTATCCTATACGGAGATGAAGACCTCACGAAGGAATAGTTTCTCACTCCCACTTAAAAGAGTAAAATTGACCACTTTATGCTATGCGATATGCAAAGATACATCAAAGAACTAAACCACTAAAGCAAGCATATTATGAAGAAAACCACAAAAGTAACAGATAACATGCAATGAAGTAATCGTAAATTTAAAATAGATTTTTAATTTTCGACAAAAAAACAAAAATTAATCAATTTATGGCTCGACTCTCAAATTCCCCAGTGGAGTCGCCAAGCTGTCGAAACCATTTTTTTTGGAAAACGGGTATCGACTTTGTTTGAAAGCGAAGATTAAAACGGGAGTCGCCACCGATCTTTGTTAGGTGTGATCAGGTCACCTTTGCTTTAATAAAACACTTTAGTTTATTAAAACGGTGTTTTTGGTCTACGAAACTCGAGAGAATAGGTTCGGGAGTCGGTTACGTGCGAGGAAGGATTAGCACCCTCGTCACGCCCAAAATTGGTACCGAATTGATTAGTTAATGTCTTAATGTCGAAAGTTAAAAATCGGGAATGGATTGAAATACGATCTTTTTTTTATTTAATGTTTGTTTAGAAAAATACTCGGATTAAGTCGAAGGAGCATCAAAGGTCCATTCGTCTCGTGATAACGATATGCCACACCCCGTAAGTTAGGATGTGACATTTGAACCATCGAGAATAAGTTTGCCTTTAATTTTTATTGAAATTCCATGTATTTTAAAACTCGAAAGGATATTTGGCTATTTAGTATCAACGAGAAAACCGCAACCTCGTAAGTTAGGGCACGATTCATCGATGTTCCAAAACGCGAAACATTGCCTTATTTCGAAAATTTTTGTCTTGAATAATAATGAGTGCAACACTTAGCAATGTGCATTATTCGTTGGGGATAAAATGAAACGGTTTTTAGTAAGGATATGTAACAAATGTTAAACACAACCTTTGAAGTGATGAAATGAGATGGAACGATAATATGGAGCATAAGGTAACGATTTACGAATAGAATGTCACAATAATGAATGATAATAATAAGAAAACACAGATAAACAAATTATAACACATGACGGCAATAATCACACGACGTACATCATTTTCAGTTTCAACATTAATAATCATAACAATGAAACAACATCATATTTGTAAAAAGAAATTAAAGTAAATAAAAACAAAGTTTAAAATAAATAATGAATAAAGCGACTTAAACTAAATAATATAAAAAAGTTTCAAATAAATAATGTATAAAAACTTAAAATAAATAATACTAAATTAGCTTAAAATAAATAAATACAAAAGAAATTTAAAATGAATAACATGCAAAATAGTTTAAATTAAATGCTATATGTGAAAATTTAGAATAAATAATGTATAAAATAATTTAAAATAAAGAGTATGTAAAACATTTCAAAATAAATAATATATAGAAAGTTTAAAATAATAAAAAAATGGAATTTAAAACGACTAACATATAAAATAGTATATCTAAGTAATCATATAAAAAATTTAAAATAGATAATATGTATATAAAATAGTTTAAAATAAAAAGGTATCTAAAAATTTTCAAAATAAGTAATATATATAATATTTTAAAACAAATAATGTATATGAAATTGAAAATGAATAATAGCTTAAAATATGTAAAAAAAAAGGCTTAAAATGCCTAATAATAAAACGATTTAAAAATAAACAATAAGATAAACAAACTTAAAATAAATAATAATAAAACAATTCCTAAAAAAAACTGAAATAATAAACAAATAAATTAATTAAATAGATTAGGACTAGACTGAAATTAAATTGAAATTTAAGGTGCGAATTATAAATAATAATAAAAAAGGGCCACTAAGGACCGAAGTGAAACGCGCATAAAGAACGAGGGACTGATTGGGAAAATATTCCCAGCCCTCTATGCGCAGCGTTTCAAAGGACCCAAATGTAATCAAAAATAAATTATGCGGCCAGATTTATAAAAATAAATAAAGTAAAAGAAAGGGCAAAATTGCAGCGCGCACAAAGGCGGAAGGACTTCGCGCATAAATATCCCAATAATGGGAAACACGCGGATCCCCCTTGGGCACGGGTCGGATTCGGGTCGGCCTCTCCAAAAGGACGCAATTTTGGTGTCTGGGAGGCCAGATGAAACTACGTCGTTTCAGTGTTTTATAAAAGCCTAATTTTTTTTTGAAATTTCATTTTCAGCCTTTAGTTAAAAAAAAACTAAAAGAACTTTGGAATTCTCTCATCCTCTTCCCTTGTCTCCGGCCAAAAGGGCCATCGACCGTCTGTTGCACCACCACCGTATCCGGTGGCAGGTGATGCGCAAAAAGGGACTTTTAGCCCGCTTCAAACGGATCCAAAGCGAGGCTCTCCAAATCCCAAAAAAACGAAAGAAAAGGCCTCTTCCCCTCCCTTTTAGATTCGATCCAGACGAAGGAGAAGAGTCCTTCGACGACGTGATCGTGGGTTCTCTGGTAAGGTTCCCTTTTCCTTTTTTATGTTCAAAAGCAAAAATAAATAGAAAAATAAAATAAAAATGAAACTTTGAAAGTAAAAAATCAACCTTTTCAAACTTTTTGTTCTGCTTTCGATTAATTGTGTGTGTAAAAAAATTACAAAGGGGAATTTTGGCTTTTAAAGCCGTTTACAAAACGATTAGATCCTATTTTTTTGTCGTTTTCTCCATTATTTGCCTCTGTCTTGCGTGTGAACCTTCGTTTTGCAGGTGTCAGAAGAGTGGATGAGTGGTGGTTGGCTCGCGAGGAGGTGAGGCGGCACGCGTGGTGGCTTAGTATGCGTGGGGTGAGCGGCGACTGAAGAGGGACTAGCCCTAGGGTTGCTGCTGAAAAATTTTAAGATAGTGGGCTGACTAGGGCTTTAGGGTTTTATTGTTTGGATCATTTGAGTTTGGTTTTAATTTGGGCCATATATTGGACTGTAATAATTTGGACTTTATTATTGTTTTATTTGGGTTTTTATTTTTGTTGGCCAGGCCAAAAATTGGCCTATTACACACATCACCAAGACTTGAAAGAGAGCATGAAATTAACATTTTGGTACTAGATTATGGCATGTACATAGGTGTTTTGAAGTCTATGTATATAAAAAAAATTGCAAATACACTTTGTGTAGTTTAATTATTTGGATAACTTAAACTCTTCCAGAGAGTCTTGTAGCAACGTTCCCTACCCTAATGTTGTGTTGTAGCTACATGACAACTGTTTTGACCCAAGAAGGTCCCAAATGGTCTTGGTTTGCAACCAAATTGGAGGGATGCTCGTAAATGATTTGTAATGCCAAAAATAAGCTTAATAATAGTGAAAAAAAAGTGTAGAAAGTACGATTGATATTTAAGTGATGTAGTGCTCAAATGTCGCACCCATTACTCGAGTAAGGGGTGCTACATTAAGTCACTAAGTTATGAATTTTTTTTAAAGTCCAACTAGCGAGCTTCAAGCGATGATTTGATGACCGGTATAATGGATCAGTACCAACGACGAGTAGAAGAACATACTTTAGATCCAAGTCGATCTAACAGTTAGTTTCAGATATCGAAGAAGAATACTATTTGGATTTTGATTCGTAGATTTGTGACATTCAAAGTTGTTTTATGAAAAAATGAATTGTAGAAGAAAAGGGGAATAGGAGTTTTCAATTGGTATAAGCAGTGCGAACAGAGAAAACCATACAACAGGGATTTTAACAACTCAGTAACTTAATTGAAAACTTTTGAATAGTTCAGTGACCATTTTGTAACTTTTTGAAGTTAAATGATCGAAACATAAACTTATTAATAGTTTAATGACATTGGATGGATTTACCTTATAATTTGAGTACAATTGCTTTTATATCATTATCTTTAAGAGATCTATCCTATATATAAAATGGTTGATTGAGGTGGAGTTACAAATTAACTTAATACCAGCTCAATTGTAAAATTAATAAAATATCCTTACTTTAAAGATTAATTAATATTATTATAGGGTTGTTTTCTTTATTTCATACTTTTATATAATATTTCAAATAAAAAACTTAAAAACATTATGTTGTAAGCATGAGAGCTTGATTTTAGTCCCAATCAACCCATTCCCCTCCCTCAATTTTCAAAAAAGAACGAACAAATCCAAATAGAAATCTCTTACCACTTCATTCATAATCATTTGTTGAAACAATTTTATAATTATATATATTTTTAACATAAAATATTTATGTTCACTTATTATGGGTTTAATAAAATTTAGTGTATATAATAACTTTGGGTTAGACATTTTAAATCATTTTAATTATCTTGGTTTACTATTACAAATAGAGTAATACTCAAGTAAAATACAAATACATGTCAGCAAAGAATCAAGAAAATTGACTTAAATTAAAATAATAAAATAATTTGAATATTATTTAAAAAAAGAATGAATGTCAATAATATAAGCAAGTTTACAACTAAAGACTCTTGGGAATTATAAAATCCCCACAAAGAATGATGAATAAAAGAATAAACCCATCTCCACATCTACTTCCTCGGCTATGGCGTCTAAATAAATAAATTATTGTATTAAAAAATTGTCAACCCTGCCGGCATAGCCACAATTGAAGTGTCGAAGTTGTTGTATGTTGGCATAAAAAATCAGGGTTGAAATTCTGTGTCACTCAATCTTCCTCCTCTAAAATTGTAATGAACATACGAGTTAAATCGTTAAGAGAATCAAATATAGTACCCCAGATGAACCAGCATCACGCTAATATCATCGAACGAGCCTCGCGAGACCGAAAGATCGACGAGTTTCTTACAAGCAAACAACAGGTTCGGTTTATCGGTGCCTATGAATGAAGGGCGAGCAATGTCAACAGCTTCTTGATTACTAACCTGGAAAAAGGAAATGAAGGATGAAAGAATACAGTTAGATTCATATGAAATATACATATATATATATTCATTGTAAAGATTGTAAAGGTGTGAAGACCCTACCTTGTCCCATAAGCCATCGGAGGCTAATATTAAGAACTCGCAATCGGGTTCGATACTAACGATCTTTGTCTCCGGCTCGGCGATCACCCACTGTTTAAGGTGACGATCTCCGATCCCTCTGGAGACAGCCAGACTACTTTGAATTCTCCAAACACCACGGCATAAATCCACATAGCCACCCTGAAGAACATAAAGATCTATCAATTGGACGGAGATCGAATCAATTTAAATTTTGAAAATTTTAAGTTATTTCAATTGAATTGGACCCATTTTAAGTTTAGTCACTCTTAAACGTCATTTTAGTTTCAGGTCATTTCTTATAGGTTAAGTTCGGATGGAGTTTTCTTACAAATTCTTGTCAAGTTCATTCTTAAATGGTCAAATTCTGGTTCTGGTCCCTCTGCTACACTAATTTATAAATTAGTCCTTATATTTAAATTTGATTTAATTTGATTTATCCGAAATTTGCTGACCAGGTTTTGAATTCTGCTCCTTTCATCCTCCCTCGAAGGCCGGTGATCGGAGGTGAGAGGTTCCGCCGTACCACCTCTGCTCAAAACAGCACGACAATCGCCAGCATTCGATACGACAAGGTCTCCGTTTTGGATGAAAGCGGTCAGGCAGCATGTCCCACCAGCATTGTCTTCCTTAAAAAACTCAGCATCAGTTTTCAAATAACCTTGTTTAACAGCATCCATTACAGCAGTATTGTCTCTTCTTGTAATAACTTGATCTAAAATGTTCTTCTCCAATTTCTGGGCTGCAAACTCTGCAGCTTTAGCACCTCCATGTCCATCAAAAATGCCAAAAATTGCCTGCAATTTATCATATTAAAAGCTAATTTAGTCTGAAATAGTGTAACTATTTCAATAAAAATGCTACTGCATATGTTGTTAAAATAATTTCACATAATTAACTGTAATTTGTCAAAATTTAATCTATGTATTTTACAAAAACTAAATTATATTTTCAGAAAACTATGAAGTTAATTTAATTGTTGGTAAATACGTGTTAAGTTGAATCGTTAATTTTGCTAATTTGATTCATATAAATTACTTTTGTGTATAAATTATTGAATTGTTGATTTTAAGTTAATGATTTAACGATTGCACTAACTTCTTGGTTTTATAAAGTCAAAATAAAAGAATTAATTCCTCAATTTTCGTAAAATAGGAGTATGAAATCCAGCATAATACCTTTTGCTTTATTATAGCAAACAACTATTTGGATTGATTTTAAAATATCAAATTTATATGGACTAACTTCCAATTTTGAATTTAGTATAGGGACCAAAACAGAAATTTGACCCATAAAAAAAATACCTGCTTGGAATCTCCTTGAAGTTCAACTGAAGCTGAGAACCTATCTTCCATGGCCTCTCTCCTCCCTCTTTTACAGTATACTGAATACCCATCTCCCTCTCTCTCCAACTCTTTCCCGACTTCGCACGGCGTCGCCGAAATCCCGAAACTCATGGCCTCCGTCGCAACCGGTATTTCCAGCATCGCCGGTCTCTTCCTCTTTAAAATCGTTGATACCGGTCCCGATCCAAGTCCTGGAGCCGAACCCGAACCGGAAGAAGGCGATGAATTCGAAGCAGAAGAAGACGAGAGCAAAGACACAGGCGGCGGCTTTGGAAGCCGGAGCCTGAAAGGCGAAGAAGGAGAAGGAGACGGAGAAGCTGGAGAAGAAGAAGTCTTGAGGTGGGTCAACGTTAAATTCAGAGCTTCCGTCGAAGGAGAGATGATCGGAGTTTTGTTAAGGAAAAGAGACGATGACGGAGAAAACGCCGGAGAGTTAGATACGGCAACGGAACACGACATTTTTTTTCTCCTTTTTTTTTGGCTTCTCCTTTGTTTCTTTTACAACGTTCGAATTTGGGTTTTGTCTCTTCTTTTGGGGGATATTTTTGAGATAGGTATGCGTGTATATATATATATAAGGGAAGTTCAACGAAGGTCCTTTGGTTTGCGTGTTAATGGCGGAATGGTTATGGTTTAGAGTTTTTGACTCTTGAAATTAAGTCTGGAGCACTTGTTTTCGTTTATTATGAGAAGTCTGAATTGCCCCTCATATCACGTTGCTTGCCTATTTAATCCCTATGCTTTAATTTGGTTATTTTTCATCTTTAATTTTTATTTTATTTTTAAAATTTCAAACTTGATCAAATAATAGTTGTTGAATTTGTTAATTAAAAAGTATTGTGTGACAAATATATTCTTTATATATTTATAATTTAATCCTCTACTTTAAAATTTTTCTATTAAATCCAAGTTTATCATGTGAGTTTTTTCTAATTTTAAAATGTCACATTAGCGAATTTGATAGAAGAATTGTAAGATAGACCTAAATTTTAAAATCTGAAAAATATAAAGACTGAATTCATAAAAATAAAAGCAAATGGGATAAATTCCAAATTTATAAAGAGTATAGGGCCATGGAGCACATTTTAACCAATATTAAAAATAGTTAAGGAAGGGCAAAAGAGGAATTGTGAATTTATAAGCAGTAGCCGTCCCCATGAAAGTAATAAAAGGTCAAACACGTAATAGGATTAAGAGTACAAAACAGTGTTAAAGGACTGTGTTTCACACTTTGAGTTTGACTCCTCACTCAATAATAATGGCCGACTAAAAGTAGATTTTTGTTATTTAATTTTAATTATTTATATTTACATATAAAAATAGGAAAACAACTCATTCTAGCTTCATTTACTCATTCAAAAATCAAAACTGATTTTTTTTTGGATAATATATAATTTGCCCCCTAATTTGTTGATTTGTACCTAGGTGATCCCTAAAAGTTTTTTGGACCTAATTGGTCGTTGGTACCTCCACACCAACATTTTTAGTTTTTGCTGACGTGGCACTACTAATCAATCTAATGATGCCACGTGGTAATCCTTATATTTTTTTAATGTTATTAATTAGTTCAGTAATTAATATTGTTAACTTTTCAGCTAAAACAATATGGGGTTTATATATACTGGTTTTTGTAGGTTTAGATTGGTGCTTATCTTTTTCTTTTTGTAATTTTAGAAAAATTGTTAAATTTTATTTTTTTTGTCTGTCTATTATGGCTAAATTTAAAATTTAACCACTACACTTTAATTTGTAACATAATTTGGTCCCTGTAGTTTATAATGTTATTACTTAATTTAAATCATTAATATATTCAATCAAAATATTACATCGTTATACATAATTTGAATTCTTTAAAGGTTTTAGAGGCTAATATGTTATTTTTTATTTCTTTTAGGTTTTTTTTTATATTATAAGACAATTATCAAACTTCAGTTTTAGTCCTTATACTATGTTTAAATTTGTGATTTAATCTATATATCTTATTTTTTACATTGATCTTTTTACTTTTATAATGTCATTAATTAGTCTAAATATTTAATATTATTAACTATTTTGATCAAAATATTGACGTCAATTTTTCTTAAAAATATTGTTTCAACAAAAAAAAATTATTTATCATGATGAGTTCGAATGAATGTTTTTAAGAAAAAAAATCTATATAAAATTTTCAATTTTTTTAGGTTACATGACTACCAATTGATTTTTTTTTTTTTAATTCAAATTGCCAAACATATGAATTTAATAGAAGAATTTTAATAGTAGTAATTATTGGGTTTAAATTTTAAATCCAAAAAAGTAGAGGGTCTAAATTTCTGAAAATAAAAGTAGGCAAGAGTATATTTTTGACATTCAAATTTATATTTCATAATTTGATATAAACAAATAATTAACCCAATATAAATCGTGAGACTCGTACTAGTTATATTCATATCAGTGGTCAAAATAAAGCTTTTATTCTTTTAAATATAAAAATATCAAAACCTCAAAAATTTTAAAAAAAATTGAAGAAAATACCAGCAAGAAGTGAGGTCGAGGATCTAACTAACCCTAGCTTAAGGTGTGTTTAGAGAATCACTTATAATTGAATTTAGATATTATTTCTTGTAATTACAGTAAATTACATATGTACATGTTTTAATATTTATTTTAATTAGTGAGTCTAAGTCTTGTTGAAATAAAAGAATGGCTGAGAATTAGAGAAATTACACGGATATTTAATCTTGATAATTTTGAAAATTTTATTATTTATTACGGAAAAAAAATTAACATAGATAATTAAGATCATAGTTACACCCTCCCTGCTAAACAGTTAGCCATATATGCCAAAAAAAAAAAAATGGTTAAAGAGTTCGATTTTTTGAAAATTTAGGAAAATAAATTATTTTTTTTAGAGAGGGTGTAAAATCAAGTTTAATTGGTTGGCAAAAAAGCGCTTTCCCCTTAAGTCGTATTTTTTAACTTTTTTTTAATTAATATATCTTTTGTACATTTTACTATTTTCGAATACTAATTTTTCAAATTAATCTGATTTTCCACACCATGAAAAGAAATAAAAATAAAATAAAAGATTAGGAGCGAAGGAGCAGGTGGGTCCGATTTCAATGATACGACGCTGATGGTTTGCTAGGTGATGGCTGCAGTTTCCTCGAAGTTTACCGTTGCTTATACGCGCATTCACATTTACGTTGGCTGTGGCGCAATTGATAACACCAATTAATATTTACTAAAAATGAGTATCCTTTGGACTAATTCAACATTATTTCTAATGGCTCCTTTCTTCGTGGGGCCAATTCCTTGGTTCGTTAGGCCATGGCTTTAGGTATGAACCGAGTCCAAGGACGAGGTCATGAATTCAGACTAGGGGAGTCAAGATAAAACTTTAAATGTTTGAGGGGTTAAAAATAAAAAAAATTTGCTTACAAAGGACTTCAATAAAATATTTTATGAGTAAGAGGGACTAGAATTGATATTCCACTTAATTAAGTGGGGTCAACACCCTTGCATGTCTTCTTTAGCTATGCCCCTATCTGGGTCAAGACAATGGCTGAATCATAATATTCTTCTTTTCTTTCTTTTCTAAATCTGTTTAAAATCTTTTGGTGTTTAGTATTCATATTAGACCTTAATTAAATTTGAAGTTGGATATCGATAGGGCTTCGTAACCCTTCGCTCCTGAAAAATGGACAACATGGGGCGATTGAAGACAACATTAGACCACTCTCCTTTGTTGTTAGAGTAGTAATTCATGCCTTTGATTGGATGGCCAAACAAACTAATAGATCTTTAGATATGACAATTTAGATTGCAGATTCGGATATTAATGGATATCCGACTTGAATTTTGCAAATTGAAATATTAAAATTACTAATCCTTGTGAAAGAGTGAGGCTACACATAGACACCTTGGATATCCATTATTTGAATATGCATTCCTATAAATCTGCAAATATCTTATCCAAATCTACTATTACAAAATAAATGCTTCCAACGATGTTTAAACCCCAAACCTGCCATCTTTTAACCATCAATATTTATCTTAAACATTAATTACACTTTACACAATTTAATAAATGTTGTATAAAAACAGAATAAAATATTTTTAAAAAGTTATATATAATAATTAATAATAAAATTAAATATAATATTTCTTATTAAAAAAATCTTCTTCTAACATATTATTCTTTTAAATCTCATTTAGTTTATCTTGAATCGTATTATTTTTCCACCCTAAACCCAACAAAACAATGAGATGGGATAATTAGAATCCTTATATTTGTGTTTATCTCCTTTATTATTTCATCAATTCAATTAGCTAAATTACTTTAAACAAAAAATTAAATTAATATTGATATAATTAAAATAAATATTATGATTTTATTTTATAATGTTAGATATACTTTTATTTAGTATATATTATATTACAAAAAAATATACATATTAGTTTAAATACATATAAAAATAGACATATTAGAATGAATATGTAAATTTCTTAATATATGTTTTAATGAAGCACTTAATTATTTGTGTTTCATTTAATGAATAAGGCTTATAAATAGAACCCTTGTGCGAGTGAAAATAAGATACGATAAAATTCTCTTTTACTTTCATTTATTGTTTATTTTTAGTATTCTCTTTATTTGGTAATTTTATAACACGTTATCAGTATGGTTTGCTCAATAATCATCTTTCTCGTTGAAGGTAGAATAGTTCAACTGTGCAACATCTTTATCGAATAAGCAACCCTCAAGTTAAAATACATGTTTCTTGTAAATACATAAAACCGATATTTAATTAGTACTTGTCCTTATTCTGATGTTTTTAATTATTTTTGGATGATTACTTAAAGGTCGCTATTACTTTTTTATGTGAGTATAAATATACTTGAAATACATTCTTAATAATTTATCATCTTTATGTCTTATTTTCATGTTATTTGCACATAATTAATATGAGGTAATTAAAGCATTATATACTATTAGAATAATTAATCATATATATACTAGTAGAATGCGAGTAACCTAGCAACTTTTATACCATTATATAATAAATTCATTAAATTTTGTAATCTTTTAATTAATAACAAAAATTATTTGATAGTAATCATTCATGAAATCTTATGCAAACAAATATATATATCAACTACTTTCGAATTTTTTTTAATTTACTATTTATTCATTTTATGACCTATTGGTCATCACTGTTTTATATTAAATATCATTATCTCAAACTTTGCAAAACTTAAATTTGTGATCCTTAATATATCAGGCAAGAATTATTTGTTATAGGAGTTAGATGTTGAAATTTACTTAAGACGCTAAATGTCTTGTAAATACAATTATACAAGGTACTAAGACATCTAAATAGGATAAAGTTCAAGCTATAATTTTTCTCCGTCATAATCTTCATGAAGGATTGAAAACAAAATTATTGGTAAAATTGTTGCTGCTCGTTCCATGTCCTGTTATAATAAAATATTTTCTCTACTTGGGCTATCGAATTGGGCATTGAATAGGTTTCGTTTGTGCTGAGTTTGGTCCACCAGAGTGTGGCATATTTCCCAAATTAGAAGCATGGGTCTATTTGGATACTAAGTCTCCCAATTGAAAACTTTGAGGTGGTTGGATAAGCATGAAAGTTTTATTATCTCTTGATGATTAAAATACTATTTGAGAGAGTTTTGGAGCTGTTGGAAGACTAGTTTATGAAAGCTTTTATAAAATAAATATTCAAGGTTATTAATGGGATAAAATCAACCTTTAAAAAAGTGTTTCAAGCCGATCAAAACATGGGTTGTTGATCACGGTAGAGAAGCCTATAAATAGGTTGCTAATCGAAATTATAGATATGTTTCGTTTCCCACGAGTGATATGAGTTATGCAGGTAGTCAATTACTAAGTAACCATCCAAATAATAAAGGTGAAGGGTCGTTCGCGGGTATCCCTCTAGTTTTTTCTCATGTTGTCACTTGTCCTAATCAGGTTGTAGTATAACATAACTTCATAACAACATTGTTTTAGCCACGTTGATTAAAATTTGCCACATAGTCATGCAATGTCAACATCGTTACTTTTGTTGTTGTTGTTTTTTTTCTTTTGGTTAAAAACCAAGTAAATTAACTTGAAATTGAAATGTTGAGGGCAAAATTGCTCCCAAAAAAGAAGGGGTCAAGTTTCCTAAAGGTGTAAATGTTAATGGTCTATTTTTTGGCTTTTTTTTTTTGTGTAATTGTCTTTTTTATAGTTTTATTAACAAATTAGTTTTTTATCCTGTGCAATGTACGGTTTGATTGTATATATTAATTAAAATATATTTTTATTTATTAAACATTTATTTTAAATTTTGTAACCATTCAAAAATATTATGATTGAAAAAGTAAAAATAATATAATATAATAATATTTTTTTTAAAATTTAAAATCTTGATATTTTGTATTATATTAATTTGTATCCATTTTATTTTAATTTATTTTTTAGGGTGAAAATAAAATAAATGTGTTTGCAAATCATACCAAGTTTACTATTTATAGGTTGAAGAATATAAAATTATTCAAATTTTCTTAAATTATTGAATATGTTTGAAATTATTTTTATTCAGATTTCTCTTAATTTATTTTTTTATTTTTAAATTATCAAATATGTGAATATTTGATACTAGTGATATATTTACAATTAATTTAAAAGTTTCAAGAAATTTAGTTTAGTTCTGTCATTAAAAAAATTAAAAATATTTTTAAAAGTAAAAACAATTAATTTAGTGCATTTAAGAATCATTTTATTATTTTTTACTAATTTTTTAATACGAAAATCAAAAGAATGATATTTAAAGTGTTTTTTTATATAATTATTGTCAAAATGAGTATGTAATATTTAAATATTTTTATATATAAAATTTCTTTGTCCATTCTTACACTAAAATACTGCATTTAATGAGACCCATAAAAAATAATTAACACATTAAATATTCATGCGTCACACTAATATGATGCCACTTTTCAAACATTAAAACCTGCCACCCAAAATTTACTTCCTTTTTCTCGCCAAAACATTGTTTTAAAATATATATTAGATTGGCCAAAAACTATACCTCAAGTTTCATATTTATTTATTTTTTGTCAAAATAGTTCATAAACTATTAATTTTAACCTAATTTACCTTTAAAATGATATCATTTCATAGGGCAATTTTTATTAGATACCATACAGAAACTGAAAATTGATAAAAGTATTACATAAAGCAAGATGAGATTATGATAGATTTACAATTTTATATAAAAAAATTTTGATATAATAATTAAATAAGTGAATGTACTTACCAAGTTACTTTATTACAGTGTTTAGATTAAATTAGTCCCTCAATTATTAAATAGATTAATTTAATTCCTGTATTGTTAAAAAATTAAATAAGATCATATTAGAATGGAGCTAATATTTGTTGTTTAAAAAATGACATGATTTTTTTTTTCATTTATAGTTCAATTTCAAACGACATATTTTTTCTACAGAATCATAAAAAGGCTTTCAAAATATAACTCTAATTAAAAAAATAAATAACATTTTTTAAATAGTAAATGTTATCTCTCAAATTTGGTTTTATTTGATTTTCTTAATATATAAGGACTAAATTGATTCAATCCCTATAATAAAGGGATCTATCAGGTATATTCACCTAACTAAATGTATTTTTTATTGAAATAATAAAGTCAGGGGTTTCGGGGTCGAAATTAAGTTGTAATTTTTACGATAGTAAAAATACAATTTCAACATTTTAATAGCCTACATCTTTGTAATTTTTAAAGGATTAAATCAAAATTTAACATTTTTAGAGGGCCAAAGTATAATTTCACCTTTATTAATTTAAATTTTTAAAAATTTAAAAAGCTTAAATAAAAAGAATTCTATTTTAGGGAGGCGGAAACCCTTAGCAGCCCCTCCACTAGCTAAAACATGATATTTTAGTTCAAATCTTTTGATGAATAAATATTTTTGTAGACTTTTATAGAAAATGAATTTATAATATTTTTACAACTTAATTAAAATGGGATTAATGGATGAATTAAACTTTTAAATATAGAAGAGAGAGAGAGTTTTGAAGGCAGGGACTCTGTCATAACAATTATGATTGGATTTGGAGCATCTGAACTTGTAACATCTTGTTTGTTTTAGGCCCTCTCTATCTCAGATCCGATACTGGGTTCTCCAAAGATACGAAACCGAAGAGGGGCTGCATGTTTCAAGGTAAATGTTTCTTTTCAATCGTTCTCTGATTGATTGCTTTATAGAAGATCCTGGCTATTTTACATTTCAAGTTTTGATGTTTGAAAACTGGGAATGAGCAATCGTAGGTATGAGATGTGAGGGCATTTTGCGTCATTCTCTCTATCTTTTTCTTTACGTAGTTAATGCTACCAAAAAAGAAAAACCCCATTTCCCGCATTTCATATAAACACTTGTTAGTTTCCATTAACAGTCAAAAACTTCTCATTCATCACTGTTGGGTCATCCATGGCTCCCTCTTCCATCACTGGCACCACTGCTTCTATTGCATTAGTATTGGTGTGTCCTTTCATCATATAAAGAAGTGGGTTGGCTTTTATAAAAATCATGACCTTCACTTCACTGTCCTTTGATAATAAAACTAATAAGGGCTTTGCCTTCCCTTGAAGGACTTCTTATCTTCCATGAAATGGTTACCAAGTTGCTTAAATCAAATTCCTTTATAAGTTGTGTTAGTAGATCATAGTTTTTTCTATCAGGTTTAGATTATGGCATTACATATTTTGTCTTGACAGACATCATGATCCTGCTATTTTTATTCATTGATTGATAAATTCTGTAACTCAAAACATATATATATATATGATCTTGCCAAAGTCAGATATAGCCTTTGGCCAAAGAAATGAGGTCAACTTAATCCACGGGCAGATTTGTGTTTAGATCTTGAATATGTTTGAGTTACAGAATTCATTGCTGCCAAATATATCTTGTATAGTTCCAATTTTATCATATTTTTTAACAGTAATGAGTTATGTTGTGTTATTACAATGCATGACGGTGATAGTGGTTGCGGAATTGTTTCAGTGAAAACATACAGCTTTACCATCTCAGAATTGTGAGGAGCTTCAGTTCACATGATTGATGGAGAACGAGAGTGCCTGAAATCCAAGGTAAAAAGAATATCAGTTGACATAAGAAAACCAAAATGGAAAGGCACATAGAGAGAGTCCTAAACAGAGTAGCATTGATATCAGTGAGCATAGCCACATTGATTCTGCTTTACCTCCTCCTCCAAACCCCAGAAACATGCATCCCAAGAAATGCTCCCAGAAAGCCTCACTTTAGATTCCCAAAATCCAGTTGTGACTTTTATTCTCGTGACTACCTCCCTCGTCACAAGAAAAACACTCGCCTTTGGTCCTCCAAATTTTGGATCACCAAGGTCTCTTCCTACACTCACTTCTTCACCCAACTTTACCAAATGGGTGTCCTAAAAAACCAGTCCAAAGTGCTGTGTGTCTCAGCTGGAGCTGGGCATGAGGTCATGGCTCTAACAAAACTGGGAGTTGAGGATGTTACAGGTGTTGAGCTGATAGAGTCATTGCCTTTTGTTAGCAGGGCCGACCCCCATAATCTTCCTTTCTTTGATGAGGCTTTTGATGTCGCATTTACTGCTCATTTGGAAGACGCCTTGTATCCTTTGCAGTATGCAAGGGAGATGGAGAGGACTGTGAGAAAAGGTGGAGTGTTAGTGGTGGTTGTGGAGGAGCGTAGTGAGGAGGAAGTAAAGGAGATTGTTAGGTTGTTTAGAATGTCCAGCCTTCTTCACTCTTCTTATCTTACTTTTACAGGAAACAGAATCACCAGGATTCTATTGAAAAATAAGGCTTCTGCGTAATATATATATTTCCCCCTTTTGGTGTTGAATTTTTTATAGTTTTGCATTTGTGAAGGAAAAGGGTTTTGTTCCTTACAAAGAAATCATATACTAAAGATTTGATCCACGCAACCTTTGTATCGGGTCAGGTAGAGAGTGTTACATAAACGTGAAGATAAAACTAGTGGCTTAAATAAAATTTTTTGAATAATTCAATAATTGTTTGTAACTTTTTTTAAGCTAAGTGACTAAAATTTAACTTACTAATAATTTAGTGATCTTAAATACAGTTTAACCAACATTAAAACATGACAAACATTATTCTTAGAAAAATATTAAACTTTTACGATGAATTATACAAAATATGTTATAAAGTAAAACACAAAACTAACATGATATATAATAAATAAATTAATCGCTATTTTGACTTGCATGAAGTAATGGTTAAATCATTTGGTAGACACTCTCAAACCCTATCACTGCCCGTAACGACTCAAAAATTAGTAGTGTTAAAAAATACAAGTTTGAGATCTCATTTTTGTAAACCGAACCCGTAATTATTTTTATTAAATATTTATGAAATTATATTATAGGTGAATTGAATTTTGAATAAGTAATTTTATCGAGTGATTAATTAAGGTACAAAAATTAAATTGTTAAAATGGTAAAGGTTTAATTATTATAAAATTTTAATTAGAAACTTAGACTAAAGACCAATGTGTTATAATTACCACATTGGAATTATAAGTGGACGGTTAGGTAGGCAAATTTATATATACATGTTATAAAAACCTTAATTTAATTAATTAAATTATAATATAAAGCATAAAATAAAGTATATGATAAAATGTAGTGGAATGAAAGAGAAGATCTCATCTTCTCCATACATTCCAACCGAATTGAAGAAAAGAGAAAATTAGGTTGATGCCATTGAAGGGTTTTGAAGCTTTCAAGAAAAAATTGATGAGTGCAATTTAGTTTTGTATTTTTTATGTTTTTAATTTAGCTTACTCGTGTGTTATTTCTAAATTGTTAAAGTTTTGAAAAGGTGACATTGATGAATTCTTGAAGTTTTTGGTGTTGCTAGGGAAAAAAATAGTTTTGTACAATAGGGACTAATATGCACAAGTTTCAAAAATTATGTTAGAAATGAAAAAAAGATGTCCAAATTGGACCATGATGAAATTGAGATAAATATTTGAATTTTAAATTGAAAGTTAGGTTAGTCCCAATTTTAGGGACTAAATTGAATAAATTATAGAAATTGCTTAAATTTGCAATTGAGTGTAATTGAATTGGTTATTGGTGATAAGGACAAAACTGAATAAATTAAGAAATATTATATATGGTTGAAAATGTGAAATTGAACCATTTTTTTGATGAGTTTAATTATCTTATATGCGGAATTTGAAAATCTATTATAAATGAAATTAAAATAAGGATGGACAGTGGATATTAAAATATAAGTTCGAAAATACGAATTGTCATTGCACGATTTAATTGAAAATTTTATTTGCTGCACCCATGATAGCTTAGTTAGAGATATGTAAATAAATTGAATAATTAGGTGATGAATTAAGAATTATAGGTTAACATATTAAATTATGTATATTATGTTCAATGCCTGAATGTGAAAATGTCATTGAGTTATGCACCCAGCATATGATTCTATGCGCAAGATAGATTTTGATCGTGATCAGCTATATGTAAATTACAATAGATTGGGACACTTGAATTGAATTTGTAGGTTTTGATAAGCTTGGTGTATACTTGTAGGAATAAATTATGAATTGTTTTGAGGTGTCATTTGAGATATATATTAGTATGTTTCTATCGAGTTTTATGCAACTTTGAAATAAATATTAAAATGGTTAATTATAAATTAAATCACACAGTTTGGCCGCACGAATTAATGATATCATCGTGTGCCAATACAATTTAACATACAAATTTATATTGTTACACGACTAGGTTTTATTACACCAACAAATATTGATGATCAAAAAGTATTTATTAAATAAAAATTATAAAAAAAATAAATAGAGAAATCATTTAGCCACCTAATCATGATTGAAACTCATTCAATCGTTTCTAAAAACAAGTTTTAAGATATTAAAGCATCAAAAAGATGATTAAAAGAAAAGGAAAAAAAAAATGGAATTTAGGAGTGTTTTTATAAGAAAAGAACTCAGTCCCTTAGATGTTCATAAAAATCTGCGATCATATTCGCAAGTCATTACAGGTCTGTTATAACTCATCACTGTTCTTCACAAAAACAAAAATAAAAACACTCCCAAAACCCTAAAACTTTTAATTCCAAATATATATAATGATTGAAAATATAGTTGCCTAAACGGACTCCCACAAACATGGAGAAAACAGAAATTTTGAGGGAGAAATAAGAAAATTTAAAGCAACACAATGAATTTCGCTTCAAGGGAACGAGTCCTGTGGGAACGGAACCGAATCCTCACAGACCAGATAGTGAAGCCTCAAAAATTAAATTTTGAAGAAAGAGAGACAAATTGTTATTTATTTGTTGATGAAAATGAAATCGTAAAAAGAGAAAATGGAAGCAACAAAAGAACCCTAGGGCTTGAAGACGATGGTGGAGAGGGAGGTGGGGGGCGAGTTTATATAGTAGAAGCGTTGGAGAGATTTGACGGTTGAGATGAGTCTTTCATTCCATGGACGGCTGGTACTTGACTTTCTGTTTAGTTTACCCTAATTTCCTGTGCAATTACTAGACTAGCCTCGGATTCCAAATTATTGGGTTTGCTGTTAGGTTACATTAACTTGGGCCTTTAAATTGATGCATTTGTAAATGGGCTTATATTTTGGGCTAAAATAGCTTAAGTCTGTTTGGTTATCGATTACAAAAGTTGTATCAAATGGACTTAATTCACTTCTATACTATTATTTAATCTTCTAACTAAATTGGTGTCACTAGTCAATAATACACCAATTCGATTAGAAAGTTACGGAAATATTCTTCCATAATTAATATAAATAATATTATGTAACACCCTAAACTCGGCCTAGACGTTATTGCCGAATCTGGCAATGTCATATAATAGGGCGTTTGAAAACTATGTTGATGTGATAAAACCATTTTTCATTTAATACTTTTCTTTATCTCTTATTAGTTCTAAAGGAAATTATCTTTCTTATTTAAAACATTTGCTTTAAAATGTTTCTCGTTGCGGAAGCTTTTAAAAACAAAGCAGTTTAAGTAATCGTGAGTTTAGAAAATACGTTAGCTTTTTGAAAATCAAACTTCCTACGACTAGCAGTTATAATTTCAAAAAAATAAATAAAAACCAAATTTAAGCAAAAGTCCCAAGAGTCCTCAAATTACATCCCAGTAATAATAAAACCATAAAATATAAATTAAAAAAAATGTAAAGTCCAAAAACTGTGGTCACCGTCGAGTCCTCCGCCGCACCGATCCGTCTAGGTCTAGGGATTACCTGTGCACATTAAACATAGAGGGGTGAGTTTACGTAAACTCAGTGTGTAATCCCACAGAAAACAACAATAGTAGACACAGTGCACAGTCAAATATAGTTTTGGGCCTGAGCCCTTTTCGATGATCGATAATGATTTGCGCCTTAGCCCATTTCATCTGATATCAAATATGCGAGTAGGGCCTTAGCCCATCACACTATCGAGAGCGATGCGTGCGATGATTCGATAACAACGTCCTACCCAACCAGCCTCTACACACCATCTCCGTCCAACCCTACACTCCATGTAGGGATTAAATCAACTCACCCATCCCTACACTGTGTAGTATGCGAATGCGGCAAAAAATGATAATTTGCAATAAGCTACCAACGATATATTAGGCTTAAGATCCTTTCAGTACACTTCCTCCAAATATAATCAACCCAATCCCATCCAATGCAACATACAAATCATGACATGCTATCTCATAATATCAGTACATATAACCAGTTCAGTATACATGCATACTATCGTCATGCTTAATATATATAAATCAAACAGTCAGTTCACACGATTAGGGGGTCTAAGTGATGCTTACCGACCCTACAATAGGTTCATAGTCGACTTGTGTGACCTGTACAATCTTAGCAATCAATTCAGTAAAAATGGGCTCACACGCCCATGTGGCCTACCCGTGTGGCCTACATGGCCCAAATTTTCCTTGGCCGTGTGGATCACACAGCCTGGCCCAAAATCTCACACACCCGTGTGGTTTACCTATGTGGACCCACACACCCATGTGGCCCACACGGCCCAAAGCAGTCCAGCTTGTGTGTTGCACATGGTCTGCCTGGCCATCAAACGGCCGTGTCATGCACGCACAGCCTGGCCTCATCGAACACACGCCCTTGTTAGGGTACACAGCCTACCACACGGGCAACCACACGCCCGTGTGGCATCGACAGTGGGGTTTTTAACTTTCGCTGAAACCCCATTTTTTACGTAATCGAGAACACACCTGTATCATTTTTAACAAAAAAGTAACTCCAAGCAATCCCCAACCTAAAATTGGTCAATATTTCACTCCATTAATCACTTAAACAATTAAATTGAACTAAACCTGAAACGGTGTATTCATCTATCGAACGAAAAACCATTACCTTAGATCGAACAACGAAGTCTTTTCACCACCACGGCACCGATCGAATAACTTCATCCCTTTAATCTTTTCCAAACATAAAACGAATCCCATTAACCACTATCCATAACCCAAAACGAATAACGATACTTACCACACTTACCGATAACGCACGAAAAAGTGCCGAAGAACGAGATGCGAAACAACGATAGTAGGGAAAACAAAACAAAAACGAAAATAATAGTAAGAATGGGGAAAGAATTCGACAGAGAATAGAGAAGAAAAGAAAGAAAGAAGAAGAAAAAAATGAAAAAGAAGAAGTGGAAGAGAAAATGGTCATTTTTTTCTGCAGAGAGAATTTTTGGGAAACTGTTTTACTCAAATCTCACCACCTACCTTATCTCAATCCCTTAATTTTCTCTCTCAACTCCCACTATACATCCATCACTCAGAATCCCAGTTTAGCATAACTCTGGCCGAACTTTACACTCCACTTAACCACTAGACCAACAGGTCTATTCTAATATGGTTTTGCAAACAATTAAATAAAAGCTTACTGAACAAGAGTGAGGCTTAACTTAGAAAATTTTCAAAATTTGCCAAAGGCATGGCTTGAACTTGGAACCTCCTACATACACCCAGAACACTTAACCACTGAAGCAGACAGATATTTATATCCAAATACCACAGAATCAAAAACAAGAATTTTGGGGCGTTACATATTATTTGAGAATCTTTTCACGTTTTTACCTTTATTATGTAATAGACCGATTTTCAGTGGTAGCAAAAAAGGCGATTTCTGAGCCTCATTTCCGTAAATCGAGTCTGTATATTTAATATTTACGGAGTTGGTATAAGAATATATTTATGTTTGGTCTAGTAATTTTTCCAAAGTAATAGTTAATTTAGGTATAGGGATTAAATTGTAAAAGCCCAATCGCTATAGGTTTTAAATTGGTCAAAGACTTAAGGTTAAATAGCAATTAACCAAAAATCCAAAATGACAATTAAACCATTTTGGAATATGTGATAGTGGATTATGATGGATTATACACTAAAATGTGATTAGTGATTAATTAAACTAATAAAATAAGGCTAATTAAATTTAATTATACTATATATACTTAGGTGAGTGGAAAGAAAGAGAGAATGTTCATCTTCTCCTTCCTTCCATACCTGAATCTTCAAAGAAAAGAAAAGAGAAAAACCATCCCAAGGGTTTCAAACTTTCGTCCATGATTTGGTAGGTAAATTCATGACTTTTTCTTGTAATTTTTATATTTTTGAGGTTATGAGAACTTGATTTAGCTAGCCCATGTACCAATTTTTAAAATTTTTAAAATTTTTAAAAAGTTTACATTATTGACTTCTTGAATAATGTGGTGTGAAATTGATAGATTTTAAGCTTAGATTATGAAAAGGACAACTTGTAAAGCTTATTTGTTAGTTTTGTACCTAGGGACTAAAGTGAATAAAATGTGAATTTGATGTGAATTTTTTAAATAGGAAATAGAGGGTCCCTAATGAATGTAATTAAATTCAGATTTAAAACCGAGGATAAAAATTGAAAGTTATGGCTATTTAGAATTCAATGACTAAATTGAATAAAATGTAAAACTTTAAAGGTATCGAAAAATGATAGTATATAATTTCATTCATGTCATGGCATAATATGAAAATGTTTAGTATTGATGGATTGTATAAAATAATTGTTTAGATCAAGAACCAGATTTAAACAGAGTTAATCGAGAAAAAGACAAAATTGTTGATTAGTCCCTAAAGAATCAACTTGTTTGGTGTTTTGACCAATTAAGTTCATATCGTATTCATTTACTTAGCTTGTTACGTATTTTTTTGTATATATATTTGCTAGTTTGTTACATTTTGTTTTGTATATATATTTGATTGTGCAATAATTGGTTGTGAATCAACATAAAAGGCTAGAATTGGACTAAATCGAAAAGTGATGTTTATAAGAGTAAAATGCTCGTATGAACTTAGTAAAGGTTAGGATACAATTTGCATGTCAATAGGGTATTGTGTGCGCTTGTACGAGATTGATTACAGATGTTATCGAGGTCCAGCATTTGTTGCAGATTCTCAATTATATGTGACACAAGTTTAGCTCGGACAAGTAACCTGATGTGCCATTATAAAGGTTTATGCAAGACAGGTAACCTGATATGCAAATATGTTCAACTAGGACAAGCAACTGGTATGGTATAGATACTTGTGTATCTGAGTCCTTTTACTATGGTTCATTGGGTGAAACCGTTTATATGAAAATGAAAATTTAAAATGGGATGAATTGAACTTGATAATTCAAATGGCAAGCTATTTAATGAATTGAGCTAGAAACATTGATTGATGTAATGCATTTGTTATGTATGTGATTATATTATTCCTTGATTAAATATGAATTGGATATCGTTAACTAATGTGACATGAATTGGTATGTTAAACATTTGTGGTATCTTTTGATATTTATTTTTAAGCAAATGCTTACAATGTTAGTGTTTGTGATTTGTCATGTCTAGCCAAATGTTGTGCCAAGTTAAAGTAACTTAGAAATGTTGGCAAGAATAAGGTAAGTTTTGTTAAATACGTATGAACTTACTAAGCTAAGCATCTATAGGCTTACCTTGTTTGTTTTCCCTTTTCATTATAGATCATCACCTTGTGGAACTCATCAAGTCGAATCAACTCAAAGCTCACACTATCACCAAACTGGTAGTTATATGATCATTTTGAGTTTAAGATTGTTGCATGTATATAAGTGTCTTGGTGTAATCCTTAATGTATAAAAGTATTGATGAGTTGAAAATGGTAATGAATTTGGTATATGAAAATTTTGAATGTTGGTCATGGTATCTGAATTAGTTAATGTATGATTTGGCAATGGTTGATGCCTAGTTGAAATGACATGTTTTATTGTCATGCTTGAGATATGTGTTGGCATATAGTTGATTTGGTTCATTTATAGGTCATGAAGGTTTTGATGGTTGAATTGTATATGTATGCAAATGTTGAGTTTGACTAAATTGTTGGGAAATGTGCTCATATTATTGTAAACATGTAATTTTTTTCTATGTATTTGAACGATGAATAAATAAATAAATTTAATTTCACATTTCACTATTATATCTTTTGTGTTTTTGTCTTTCATGTTTTGCATAGATAGAAAAATTGTGACAAGCAAATATTGGCTCATTGATTGTTTAATTTCAAACTGATAATAAGTGGCATTGTAAGAACATTTACTTTGCGAGAAAGACAACTTACTTCAATAGATAATTTACACGAGTCAGTAATCTCGTAAAAGAAACAAAGTAAGCATTTGATTTAAATAATTAGAAGGATTATTATGTCATCTACAATTCCAATTAGGGAGATAACTAGTTTTAGCTATCAGAATAGTTGAATCCACAGGTAGAGACAAATGTACTAATTGGAACAATGATACATTGGACTGGACCAAAGTTGAATTTGTTTTGAATCCGTTCGTAAATTAATTCATTTGTGACGTTCATGGTGTGACTTACCTAAATTTTGAGTTAGTCACTAACCATGCGTATATAACTCATGTGCTTTGATATAAGTAAAGGCTTATGCTATAAAGATGATCGAGCCGATAGCCTGTATGTTGGGTACATGACTTGTGTATGACATGGCTTTAATAGCAACAATGGAATTCATAGCTCTATTAAAAAGTTAACGTTATCCTCTTATTGGCATTGTGTGGATTGATAAATATGGAGCGTGGAGCAATTTACCATAGTCGTTAGTTGACAGTGATCATATTAATCATTAAGAAGACACAATGGTGATAATAAGATAAAATAAGATTGTATTGAGTGAATAGATTTAACTCAAAGGAATCAAGAATATCATACGAGGGCAACAAACACATGACGAGATCATTGGACACAACAGTTGGATGAATTGCTTCAGTAAAGAGTATGCAATAAGGAGTTTTAAATCATGGCACTTCTTGTGGACTGCATCCATGATTAAGTAAATTGTGAATTATCAGAACAATGCTTCTGGACATAATTGCAATTATTCGAGTTTAATTGTATATGTCCAATTGATCCCTCCGCTAGCTTAACAAAAGCTCAATCAGATTGCATTTGAATCACAAGAAAATTCTACGACTTTGGAAATAATTTAATCGAGTCGATTTATTAAATGTTGAATTAAATTAGGTGGTCGTGTGAATTATTCAATTAGATAATTTGATTAAATAATTTTCTTGAAAAAATAATTTGAAAAATCTCAATGATTTTTGGGAAAATTAATTTTGATCAAGTAAAATTAAATTAATCAAATTAATTAAATAAATATGATATTTTTAGAAATTAATTTTCCAGTAAGATAATTGGCTTAATAGGCAATTGAACTTGAAAAATGGACCTAAGATCGAAAATTGAACTCGAGAATCAAAACCCAATACTGAAACCCAAAACTTGGTTGAACCGGACCATGTGTATGAAACTTGGCTGACGATCCAATCGGTGGCTAAACCGGATTGGTTGGGCCATCACTAGCCTAGATCGAGCTGGCCAGGCCCATTCAGGCAAAACGGCGAAGATTCAAGGTGTCAGGGGAGTCGTACCGGTGATGGCACCATTGGGCATGAAGGTCGCGACAACAGCGATCCGGCAGATGGTCAACGATAATGGTTTTTCAGTGGTAAAGCAATGGAAGAATTAAACTCCTAGTGGGACTCTACCGAGTAACTTGATTTCAAATTATGGAAGAATTAAACTCCTAGTGGAACTCTACCAAGTAACTTGATTTCAAATTAACTTTTCTAAAGATAATATTATTTTAATGAACTTAATATTAAATTAAATTTAACATTTATCTAGATATTGATATGAGATAGCAAATTTAATTTAATATTTATCGAAATAGTATTTTATTTATTTAGATATTAATATGATATATTAAATTAAATTTAATATTTATCTAGACAATATTTTATTTATTTAGATATTAATATGAGATATTAAAATTTTAATATATCGTATTAATATCTAAATAAATAAAATACTATCTCTAAACTCTCCTTATATAAAGAGAGTATTGGTCATTATTCTCACACACTTGAATTCAAGAAAAATTGTAAGGAGAAAATTCTCTAATGAAATTATTTCAGAAAATTTCTAAAGATATTCTTGTTATTTGCAACTTAACCTTAGAAGTTTAGAGAAATTATAAAATTACCCAGTAGTAATTTTGCAAAAAAAAAAAATCTGATTTGAAGCGAGCCCACACTTGGAAGATGTGAACTTAAGGGTAGCAGATAAAACTACTCGGTCGAAGCGCTCATCCTAGATGAATTATAAGGTACGATTTTGATTAAGTGTTTATTACTTTAGATAACACAACTAAGTTCATGTTTTTGGAAAGATATTTAAAATTCTGGTTTTCCCTTAAACATATTTTTCGCTGCATTTTCTAAACCCGATTTTCCAACATAAACATGGTTGACTTAGTTGGATGAAAATTTAGAATCAAATAGGCTTAAATGTTGAATATATGAGAAGTGTAATTTATTTTTTTTTATTTTTGAAGCTCATGCTTAAAACATATAAGCTATAGATGTGTATGTGTACATAAGTGTATGTAATGAAAGTGAATTGGCATGTTTCAATGTGGTATGAAATAAGTAAAGATTGGTATTTGAATGGTTTGGATGTTAAGGTCTAATGACATTGAAATGTTTAAGTTTAATTGTTGTATAAGTAGTGAATATCTTGATAAGAAGTCGAACTTTGATGTTTGAACTTGTTTGGCATAATTTAGTATGTTTTGAGTCAAGTGGAAGTGGTAATTAGCTGCATATTTTGAAAGGTTTGACTTGAAACTTTGAATTGGGTACCCAATTGTGCATTTTTGCCAAAAACAGGAGTCACGTCTCGACAATCAACCTCGCTCATCGCAACGTCGGCCGACAGGAAGTGATGTCGCCACGTCGAATGGTACGAGGTTGTGATGTGACTTACAGTTTTGGCGATGTCACGACGTGGAAGTTATGATGTCACGATGTCGACTCTAAACTTTTAAATCTCTACAATTTGGTCATATTTCGTGCTCGAGTTGACAAAAAAGCTTTCGTAAGTTCGTACAAGACCCGAAAATTATTGCTTGACATAATTTGAATGTGATTAATACTTGATTACATGTGTAAATGTTTGTATGTTGTTTAATTGACATGTTGCTCCGGTAACAAATGTAGCATTCCGTAGCTTAGACCCAACGATCGAGTCATGCGAGGAGTGTTACACATTAATTGTACCTATATTATTAATAAAACCCCTGACTGAGTTTGAGTCACGAGTCAACTGGGCACCAACTTACTTGGGAAATTATGGCAATGTCATTTCGTAATTAAAATAAGTAATATTATTCGAGAGTATTTTAGTCTTTTTACTTTAAAAAATCCAATTAAAATATGCATTTTATGAAATTTGAACCCACAATAATTGCATCAATAAAACTTTTAATTTACCACTTAACTAAAGTTTTATTTTGATATTTTAATACATTTTAATTTTATTATGAACATTTTATTACCTCCATTAGTTGTATCTATACTATTAATAAAACCCCTAACCGAGTTCGTAACACGAGTCAACCAAGCACCAACTTAGTTAGGAAATGATTAATATACCATTTTATTAAATGACTACTATTATTATTTTGATGGCATTTTTGTCTTTTCATACTTTTATATAGATTTAAAGAAAATAACTAAAATTAACATGTCTAGAGATTAAACTCATGTTTAATGGATTTATAAATAAATTTTTTACCACTACACCAATTATAATTCTTGGGTAAACTTAAAAAAATTTAACTTTTAACATAAAATGTTTTCTCTTACCAAATTTGTGTATCTATACTATTAATAAATAAAATCCCTGATTAAGTTGGTGTCACAAGTCAACTGCGTACCAACTCGATTGGAAAACTATAAAATTGACCTTCCGTATTTAAAATAAATTATATTGCTCGGAGTACTTTATTCTTTTTAATAATTAAAAAGAATAGAAATACATGTATTGTAGGATTTGAATCCATATAGTTGCATTGAAAAATTTTAAAATTTACTACTCAAAGAAAGTTTTATTTTATTATATTTATATATTTTAATTTTATTATGCACACTTTATTATCTTCATCAATTTTATTATGCACACATTTGACTAAATAAGTGGTTGCTCCTTTTCATTATTTGTTATATATTATTTTTAAACGCACATTTGTGTTATATTTGTGGTTTCCATACACATATGCGTGTGATAAGATTTCTTAATAATAATTTATTTGATTTTATTGGTGTCACAAGTTAACTCGACACTGACTCAAGATTGATGAAAACACAATGATAAATAATTTAATTATTTTTTTAATTTTAATATCATACATATTTCATGGGTTATTATTAATTAATTTCAAGCCATACATTCCATTATTTAATATATGTTATTTTTAAACACACATTTGTTTTTCGTATTTGTAGTTTCCATGAGCAATCGTGTGTGATAGGGTTTCTAATATTAATAATACATTTAATTGAGCTGGTGTAACAAGTTAACTCAATATTGACTCAAGATTGATGACAACATTAAAATAAACATTTCAATCGAATTTTTTCATTTTAATAACGTATATATTTCATGCGTTATTATTAATTAGCTTCAAATCATACGTTTCATTATTTATTAAATGTTATTTTTAAACACATATTAATATTTTAAATTTATAATTTTTAAATTATTAGTGCATCCAAATAAATCCAGTCTTCCTTTAACCTTTAATTTGTGCTACAACAATCACATAATTTTAATTTATTCTTAAATAAAAAATTTCATTTTTAAATAAATTAGCTTCTAATTTTACATGCATTACGTATAATTTTACGCATTAGATATTTAATTAATTTATCTTTTTTAAAAATTATGTTTAATGGAAATAATTAACGTAAAATAATACTTCTTATTTGAATTATTGAATATATTTAAAATATATTAACTTATCAATTCACATATTATAACTAAAATTTTTCAACTAATAATTAAAATATTTTTAACATATTCTACCTACAATATATCTTTACTTTATATAATTAATGCAAAGTAGCATTATTCAAAATAATAATTAATTAACACAATTAAATTTAATATTAATAAAGTGATAATTAAAATGTTTAGAATTCTATTTCAAATAATAACTCCATTTCACAATAATAAAATTAGCACAAATTTTTTTTACATAAATTTTTTAACTAATAATCGTAAAATGTAATTATAATTATCACAATTTTTTCTTATATTTTAAATTATAGTTATTTTTAAATGTATAATTATCACAAATTATATTTTATCTCAAATTTTTAATTAATAATTATAAATTAAATATCATAATTATTTTTAAACGTAACTTTAGTAACATAAGGAAAATAAAAGGTATTCTCATCACTTTAAACTCGTGTTTATATATATTATAGATTAATATTTTTTTTACAAATTAAAACTTGATGATTTGTTAAAAACAATAAAAATATGGTAATTTACATAAAAATTTTAATACTTTAATGTTTTATTAATTATTAAATTAAATTTATAATTTTTAATACTTTAACCTTTTATTAATTATTAAATTTATGGTTTTTAAACTTTAGTGGGAGTATCATATACATACATACAAGCATATACGAAAAATATTAAGCAAATATAGAGAATTCTTTAATGGTATTTTCAATGCGATTCCCATTATTCTCTGCAATCTGACCTTCAAGGATAGTTGCTCTAAAATGATTGGCCTTCAAAGTTAAGCTTCCATACATCTACAATATCAACATCATTTAAAGCTCAATTTTTTTTTTTAAAGTTTTAGCTTCTTCTTTTTTAAGAATTGACAAGGTCAAAATCACCATTTATCTCGTTAAGCAAAACCAAATAATAAAATAAATTTTTTATGCAATTAGATTTTTATACAATGTCTACTTCTACTCCTCATAAACTCCTCACAAACTTTTAATGGAACCAATATTCTCATTGTTGTTGTAATATCGGTATTAATTAAACTAAAACTCAATCAATTATAATTGGATAATTATTCTACACACTAGCATTGAAGTTACAGGACTTTATAAGTAGATTTAGGAAATTGTCATGTGTCAATTTTTTTAAATTTTTTTTAAAAATAATATGTCCTAAAAATATTTAATTATTGTATTTTTGAGCCATTTCAATCTAAATTCAATTTAAATTAAAATAAATGATTAATAAAATTTAAATTGCTTTTAGAATATATATAATATTTTTATTTATTATTATCTATTTCCAACTAACCTCACATTTCTACAGATAAGACCCATCCACAGAGGATTTACCAAATGTAATGCGCCCACAAATTTTATTTTCATTTAGATAATATCATAATTTAAAAATTAATTATTTAATTTTTACAAAATTCAATAATTAAATAATAAAAATATAATTCGATTTATTAAATTAATAAATAATTAACTGTTTAAAATATATTTAAATAAAAAATAGTATATTTAAAAAATAAAAAATCAAATCAATCGATCTTTTAGTCGGGTTCAACCGGTTCGTGGATCAACTGACCAGAAATTTCTCTCCGAATCGATACCTTGCTCAGTTCTTTACACTTTGCACAATTGAAATTTAAATTTGCACCAACTGATCCAGTTCAAACAACCATGACCTTGAATCTCTATACTTTGCACAATTAAAATTTAATCCTACTTTTATTTTTAAGAATTTAATCTTTCTATTTTTTGGATTTAAATTTTACTTTTAAATTATATATAACCGTGTCACACTGTAATTGAAAAGTTAATTATATTAACTATTTGAATTGATTAATAACATTATAAAAATATAAATATCAAATTATATTAAAAACAAAATCTAAGGCTTAACTCCTGAATTTAAACATATTAGGATCAAACTTAAAATTAACCATTTTTATAAATAAAAATGTGGTATGTGGCTAGAGATGTTCATGGATTGGGTCGGGCCTAAGCATGATATTAACATACTTTATGCTTGCCCAAGCCCAGCCCGGCACAAAATCTGGGCCTAAATTTGCTCAATCCCACCCATGTTTGCAAAAGACTAACCCAAGCCCATTTTAGGCCCGCCTATATTAACTTTTACTTTTTTTAATGTGTTCTAAATTACATAATATATAAAAATAACATAGTATAAAGTATTATAAACTTTAACGTTGAGCCAGGCTCGGGCCTTGAATGTTCAAGTCCGAGCCTGACCTATATTTTAAACTGACCTAATTTTTTTGTCCAAACCCATTTTTCGGGTCTAATGTTTTTGCCCAAATCTTTCCAAATTTCGAATAAGCCTCCGAGCCTAGACAAATAACCTGACCCATGAATAGATCTATGTGGTGATGTATGCACGAGAATTGTCTTTTGGAGCTTATATAGATATATAGAGATATGTTGCATGAAAAAAGATTTTCTTAAGAGAAAAATAATGAAAAAAATAACCTCAAATTGAATTAATGGTTTGATTTTGTTTTTTTGTCTTTCCAAATTTATTGCACGTTTTTGCTCAAGCCAAAATAACCAGCCTCACATTTCTACCGATAAGACCTACCGAGAGAGGATTTATCAAACGTTTTGCCTCCACAAATGTTATTTTCATTTAAATAATGTCTTATAATTATACTTTTTTAATTTTTTATTTATTATTTACAAAATTTGATAATTAAATAATAAAAATATAATTCAATTTATTAAATTAATAAATATTAATTGTTTAAAATATATAATTACATAACATAATCTAAATAAAAATCTAGTGGCTTTTTTATCTAATTAACCCAAAATTTTTAATTATTTATGAAAATGGCCCTATTTACGTAAATGACTTGTTCTCCACAAAGATCCATCCATCGGCCCACGGTCTATCAGTGGCACATTTAATGATGATCCAATCATCACCTTTTTTAAATAAAAAAATTTGGGTGTCGCTATTGTATCAAGCGACACCAGTTTGTATTTTTCTAGATATCCCTTAAAAATACGAGTACTGAGGGAGGAAAAAAAATAATTTTTTTTAATACGTGTTGTCGGTTAGTCAAGCGGCACTAGAATTGTCAGGAAAAAATTAAAAATTTAAATTGTTGCCTCGATCTATCAGGTGTAGAGGTGTGCATGGGCCGGGCCGGGCCGGGTTCAGGCCGGGCCCATAAAAAATTTTCGGTCCGTTTTCAAGGCCCGGCCCGGCCCGGCCCGAAATATGGGCCTAGAATTTTGTCCAAGCCCGGCCCGAGAAAAAATGATAGGCGAGCCCGGCCCTACTGCAGCCATATTAAAATTTTTTTACTTTTTTATTAAATAAAAAACTTTAAAATATAATAAATCAAATGCATTTAAAACATAAAAAAATTAAAAAAATGGGACTAAAATAATTCTTAAAATAATATATAAATTAAAAATATAATAAAAATAATTATATTAAAATTAAAAATTGAAATAAATTAGAACTAAATTATATTAATAACAAAAATTTTACAATATCAAAATAACATTAAAAACAATAAAAAAACCTAAAGTAAAAAAACTAAAGTTACTTAAAATTTAAAATAAAAAATTTAAAAATAATTTAATATTAAAATCGGGCGGGCCCGCCAGCCAAAAAATCTTGCTCGAGGCCCGGCCCGCTTTCTAAACGGGCCTCTTTTTTGCCCAAGCCCATTTTTCGGCCTATATTTTTACCCAAACCCTCCCATTTTTCGGGCGGGCCTTGGTACGCCGGGCCAGGCCCGACCATGCACACCTCTAATCAGGTGGCACTGGTGTTAATAAAAAATAATTTTTTTAGGTGTCGCAGTCTATTAGACGACACCAGTGTCAGTTAAATGAAATATTTTTTAGGGAGAAGTTGTGATAGTTTTAAGGTATGATTGATTTAACGGTGATCTTATAATGCTTCGTCATTGAAAGATTTCATAGTTGACAATTATGCAGTTACAGGTTCAAGTAAAAATAGGGCTTCCAATTAGCAATGGTTCTATGGTCATAGGTTCAAATTGGTTATGCTGTCATAACACCAGAATAGGATGTTTTATTAACCCTATAATAAGTTTGAGATCATAATCATAGGATAAAAAGGGGTTGAATTGAAAAGTGTAGGTCTCTAGACGCCACTACTCAACCAAGGCAATATTCAAACGGCTCTCAACTCAACTGTGTTAGAATTTTAAATAGTATCTAATATAAAATTAGAACCGTAAACCAGGATCTATCATGTCAAATCATCAAGAATAAATTAAGAATAAAACTAGATGCCGAAGCGTACCTGAATCCATGAATTCCTTAAAGTTTTACCGGATTTTGGGGATTTGATCTTCCAAATTAGCACACAAGAAATTCAGAGAATATCTGTTCTCTCTTTCCTAATGATGGGATATTAGAAAAGATATCTTGTGTATAATTTGGGGACCATAACCCTAATATTTATAACCTTAGCATATTAGTTCTAATCAAATTCTAATTAGCCCATTATTAATTAGAATTTGATTAGAAGAGTATCTACACATATTTGACCCATACTTTATTTAATAATTAAAAACCCAATAAAATTCTAACCAAATTAGATCACTTTTAATTTGGGCTAACCTATCATGATAGTAAATAATAACATGTAATTATCCTTATTATATATGTGATGTCCAAATTTTCCAACAATCTCCCACTTGGACCACATATATATATTGATTACTTTATAATTACATGTCATTATATAACCTTATGAGCTCAAAATTTTACTATCATATCCAAAAGGTATTTCGAACAATCTCGCCCATTAATTATGTTAATATAGAACCAAGGCGACTTTTGTTATATATATCGTAACTAAATCCATCCATGATCACGTATATTAACACAACCAAATGACATAGATCAAGTATGAATGTGCAGCATGGGAACTACATGCAATATGATCTAAACATGTCTATTTCCAACTGGTCCTCCTTAGTGAGATCAAACTAATCAGAGTGTGAATAAACCAAATAAACTTTATTTCTGCAGAAAATAAACTTATTATCTTTAAACTTAAATAACTGAAAATGTGTCTATAACATAGAAGCATTTAAAAATACAAACTCCCATTAAAACCAAATATCCTTTAAATGACATTACACCCATATGAGCAATGTGCTCTTATAAAACCTTAGGTGTAGTTCCTTAGTAAGCGGATCCACAATCATGGAGTTTGTCCTAATATGCTTTATAAGCACCTAACCACTATGAACTTTTACTTTAACAACCAGGAACTTAAAGTCTATGTGTTTTGACTTTAATGTGCTCCTGTTGCTATTAGAATAAAAGACTGCAATTTGTTTTCACAATTTGCACCTTAGTGACAAAATCTTGTATCCATATTCCATCAAAATCGGAGTTTATATACCTGATGATCTCTAACTAATTAGATCTTCGATATGTGAGCTTGTAATCTTTTGTTCTCTAAAAATACCTTATAACCCTTTTGGATACTATCCAATGGTCCAAACCAGGGTTGCTTAAAATATCTGCCTAACATCTCAATAATATACACAATATTCCAATGTATACAAACTTGAATGTACATTAGATTTTCCATTGCTAAAATGTAAAAAATCTTATGCATTTTTGTAATCTCAAAATCATTCTTAGGGCATTAGTTGAGGCTATACTTATTATTGACGAGCAGTATGTCATTAACATATAAAACCAAATATAGAACCTTACTCCCACTAAACTTATGGTATATACAATTATCAACAAAATTCATCTCTAAATCGAATGAGATAATCATTTGGTAAATTTTGTAATATTATTGACGAGAAGTCTACTTAAGCCCATAGATGAATTTCTTTAATCTGCAAATCATTAACTTTGCATCATTAGACACAAAGCTTTCTAATTGCACCATATAAATGTATGATCAATATTACCATTGAGAAACCATTAACATAATATTCATCTGATGTAGCTTAATGTCAAAATATTCCACTAAAGCTATTATAACCCTGTCTCTAGTGGACCTTTTTAATGACATTCATTCTTAAGGTTGTTGAGTTTGTTGTTCTGGAACAATTACCTCATCTTGAATAGGGAGTTATTTAACATTGTCTTATTGAGGTTCTAGATTCACTTCTTAATCAATGATGGGTATGAGAACCTAAACATCATCAAAAGTGATAGTAGAAACTGAGTTAAAATTCAATTCCTCCTTAAAAACAATGTATCTAACCTTATTTCTCCCTCCAAACTCAACATCCTAAAAGAATGTTGCAATTCTCATCTCAAAAAAATATTCCTAATTGTGGGATCGTAAAATTCATAACCCTTAGATCGCTCAGTATTTCCTTGACCTTTATACTTTATAGACATCAAAGAAGTTAGAAATTATGTCATTTCAACCTTATCGTTTTTAGCAAAACATTTCTCAATTTCATTAAGGAAACATTGGCCTGAGTAATCTTTTCAGATTCTATGCCCTTAAAGGCTTCTAAAATGTTGTGCTTCATGATCATAGACTCATGCAATTTAAACGATTTCACCTCTCAAAATCCCTTTTAACATAGGAGGTGCTTTCCGTAGTGAGAGGTGCATATTATTCTTCCCTTAGTGCAAGGTTTATGTCCTTACAACCAAGCGCTATAAGTAAGTGCCCTTTCCATTCCTTAAAATTAGTCCCATTAAGCATGGGTATAAAATTTATATTAGCAGATATTATGGCAGTAGAATATGAATTAGCTGAATATAGAATAAAAAAAAAAAGCTCACATCAATATTAATAAGTAAACAATAAATTCAGGATAATGGCTAATCCCATCCCAGGATAGAGGCATTCGTCTGAGACCATGTAAATTTTTAAAAAAAATGTATTCATTTTATTTAAATTCTTTGATTATGTTATTTTCCTAATGTAACTATCAAAATTTTTAATATTGTGCAGTTCATATGGATGTCATATTCTGCACCTGACATAGCAACTGCCATTCCCCCGTAGGCTCACAACCATTCATTTGTGCAGTGCATCAACGCACATGTATTGAACTTTTCAACAATTGAATGGTATAATGGGGATCGGGTTTTGCGACAATTTGGGTGTGTACAACATGTTTTACACGTTTCACATATATTCGATAATGTTCATTAGATTAATAAGAGGGGAAAAGAAGAAAAGAATTGAAACATTAGAACATCAACAACATAATGCATTGCGGAACGCCCGGATAGAGAGGCGGCCTCGGTAGCAATCCTTTTTATTTGATATCACGCCCTCGATCCACTACCAACGTTGGTACATAGAGAACAGGTTGCCTTATTTATACTATGGGTAGATTATGGTATCCCCGAAACACGTGCATTGACGAGGGCCTCAATAAAGTGGATCGAGTTAATAACATTAGGAGTTGCAGGTTGATAGCCTTAGTCCAAGTTCCCAATGCTACGCATATCAGCCGAAGATGCTCGGTTGCAATTCTAATTATCAACAACCGTAAATCACCAATAAGGGTTAATATGTTTAGCTCGGCACCCCCGTATTCCCAATTCTCCACCATTGGGCAAATTTGTGATCCAATATACAATTTTTCGAGTTTGATAAATACACCTCAAGGCTCATCCATGTTACACCCCTCGAACCGCAACGATTAACCCTAAGATCGATGAAGGCCACCTCTACATTACACCCCTGGACAAACTCCGAGTTCCAACCATATTGGTACTTGTAAATTTGATTACCTGTGGTATATATTTTAAAACAACATTTTTTATCAACGTATATAAATTTCATACTTTAGCAAGAAAAAAGTTATATTTGATCAAAATATTACATAACGTAAATTTTTCGTATCAAGTCGTGAATTCCTCAAATATGTAAAGTGTGTTCTAACGTGTACGCCTCATCTATATATTATTTAACATTCAAACCACCTGACATACGCGTTGTAACTACGTACGCATACAAGTATCGAAGGCTCTAGAACCTTCCACACTCACACCGCCTGTTTCGTAGATCAACTCCGTAGAACTTAGCTAGAATCCCCGCGCGACGACCAATGTACTCTATCACCCGGAAAGTTTCCAGATGTCAAGAATATATTTCTGCATTAATCAACCTCGCTCTCTGAGCATTCATATCCATGGCCTTCCTAACTTACTCGACGTATACATGTCCCGCATCTATCTGTCTTACTTGTTTCAGCCTTATTCTTGGCATCAATACTGACAACTTGTATAACGTAGCTAAGAAAATAGTTAAAATTGGTAAATGACATGTACACTTCAAGACAGAGTTAACCGCCTCTACGAGGTTGGTTGTCATATGACTATATTGAGACTCGTCATTGAAACCTTGAGCTTATTGCCACATCTCCATGCTACTCAACCTCTGTTGGAAAAGACAATTTGTTTGCCCATTCATCTCAGCCTCAAGCCTCACCAACCTAAGCCTGAACAAGTGTTGTTTTATATCGTACCTTGCGTATGTATTCCAATAGACATGTTACCATTCCTTTTGGTTTCTAAAAAGTATTAAAAATATTTAAGAATTAAACTAAAATCGATATTTTCCTATGTTCACGACTTGTTTGCACCAACCTGCATTCTTGTAGTCTCTGTGGAAGTTAATTGTGATGTAGCGGATGCAATAGACAATCTCCACAAAACTCTGACACACCTAATCTCAACAACTAGTTCCTTCAATCTATCGGAGATAATGCACATGTTGTCTTGCCTAACAACATGCCTCTATAAGTTCGTGAAGAAAAATTGTCACGATTCTATGTTCTCGGACTCTACAATGACAAAGGCAATTGGTAGCATATTTCAGTTCCCATCTTGTGCAATTACAATTAGGAGTATTTGCGTATATTTACCATATAGTCATGTACCGTCAACCTACACCAGCGGCTTGCAGTAGGGGAAGACCCTAACATATAGATCAAACTTCCAGAACAAGTAGTGTAAAATTCTTCTCCCCAATTGTAGTTGGTCGTCCAAGCCTAAAGAAGGTAGCGTATGCAAGTCGAAAATAGTACTTGACACGTACTCTTGCATCACAGCTATCCACCCATGAAGTTCGTTGTATGACACATCTAGTTTCCATACAACTGCTTCATGGCCATCTGTTTAGCCCACTATGCTTTCCTATAAAACATATTGTACTTGAACTGGGTTAGCATGTCGGCAATCAAGATCCATACAGGAATGGTGAGTATGTCTTTCACCAGCAATATAATGTAGTTGCAGATTGATTTTGCATCCAATTTGTCATTGTCTTGCGTCATACGTGCAACAGTGCATTTATGAGGCCCTTCTAATTTTTGAATTGTCCACAGTTGAGTCATTTGTATAAATGCGACTCAAACTCGCCAGTTGCACCCTTCTCTAGACCTCCAACATTCCCCAATATATAATGTCGATGTAGACTATGCGACTTTGTAGTCCACCTACACCTTCATGCTATACTGCTTGATGGAAAAAATATAGTCCTTACTATTCGCAAATTGTTGCCCTAAAAATAACTCTTCTATTTTTGAATTTGTCATCAACTAGTGATAAGGTATTATATCTGGGTACTCAAGGAACTCGGATGCAAGCGCCGCATTAGGGTTTACACTCAACATGTGGCCCCCAAGGTCATTACATATAACAATGCCATAATTCAAGTTCTCGACTGACAAGGGTGTACAATTTCACCCTCATCCACACATTCATCGTCGATATCATCCAAGAACTGTTCTACATCGGGGTCATTAAATTTTTTAATCTTATTATTAGAATGACTATCATTATCAGGTTTTTCACCATCTGCACCAATGCCCACCATTTCTGAATATATCTCTAAATGGGGACCCGAAATAAGGTTGTTATACGCAGTCCCACTATAGTGTAAATTTTTGGCCCGTGTCGATATCCCTCCATAACATGATTATTCTGACCATGCAACATTAAGATCAAAGTCAAACTCGTATTGTTGACTTAATGGAATGACATTTTGAACGAGTTCCACATCGGCTAAACTAGTTCAAAGTTTACGTTCCCAATCGAGCAATAAATTACGATCATAGTGCCAATGTCTTCATCATCTACAAGTTTCATCTCTGCATATTTGCATGGATTTGACGAAACTAAAAATTTATAGAATAGTCTGGACATCGTCCATCCATAACGAAGAACTATTTTGACACAAATCTTTCATTTAATTTTTTCGACCTTCACATTCTTATTAAACCTCATTTCGATTGTCTAGCAAGACTCAAATACACAACCAACTGTTGCTCGTAAAATTACTCCCTCGAAATGAATGTATACGAAGAATTAATTATTCATCTTCGATACAGTATGTATTTTCTCTTCTCCTACTAAACACAAATCTTTCCCTTTTTTTCTCTCTTGAACAAATAAAGAAAAATTCAACAAAAACTAAAGCTGATATAGATATTTAAGTCATCATTGGGG
This sequence comes from Gossypium anomalum, assembly GCA_025698475.1. Lineage (NCBI taxonomy): Eukaryota > Viridiplantae > Streptophyta > Magnoliopsida > Malvales > Malvaceae > Gossypium > Gossypium anomalum. Next base: position 68,242,537 of record CM046957.1, on the reverse strand, counting down.
GCGGTGCCGCCAATCTATCAAGCGACACCGGCAGACATTGTAGAGAACAGGTCATTTACGTACATAAGTTTTGATTTGGGTCATTTTCTTAAATAATTAAATATTTGGGATCAATTAGGTAAAAAAGTTACACATTGACATGGCGTAATCGTTGCATGCAATTTTTTTCTAAGAGAAAATAATGAAAAAAACTCGACGTTTTTACCCAACTGGCCCAAAATAATTAATTATTTACAAAAATGGCCTAAGTCAAAACTTATGTACAAAAATAACCAATTCTCAATAATGTCCGTCGAAAGAATAGTTCAAAGCTTTGATCATTGTTTTAGAAAATTTGGAGCCGACTATTGGGAGATTTAAAGAGTAGAAGTTAACGAGAAGGAGAAAATCTCTTCTTTGGTGTCGAAATTGGCATGAATGACTACTGTAAACGATGACATCGAAGCCTATTGAGTACGACAACTAGGGTATTCAATTGAGAAGAAGAAGGAAAAGAAATAAATTAAAATATAATAAAAAAAGGACAACTAAGTACGACAATTAGGGTTTTCAATTGAAAAGAAGAAGAAGGAAAATTCGAATGGGAAAGGAAAATAGAGTATATGGAAAATAGAGAATCAAATATGAGAACAGGAAGAGAATAACATATATGAAAAATAGAGATATGAAAGGGCATTTAATATGATCTATTTTCCATATATGTTATTTTTTTTCCTTTCCCATATTTGATTCTCTATTTTTTATATATTCTATTTTCTTTCCTTTTCTATATTTGATTCTCTATTTCCCATAAAGTATTCCCTTTTATATATTTATTTTCATATCCGTTATTTTTCTTATTTTTCCATATTTGATTCTCTATTTTCCATGAAATATTCAATTCTATTTCATATATCTATTTTACATAATTATTATTCTCTTTCTTTTCCCATATTTAACTTTTTCTCTCTCATCTCTATCTTTCTCTCATCCCTATATTTTTCTCTCATATTTCTTTCTTTCGTACTCTTATCTCGTCTAAGATTATTTTTTTGACATAATAGTTCAACCACTAATGGTGATACTGACAAGCCAAGAAGACAAGAACCACCTATAAAGCAAGCATTGGTCACAGGCTTTCCTTTTTTTTTTCTTTTTTTTTTTCAATTTCAACTGTTTTCTCAATTTTTTTTCTATTTCACCTAATTTTTTAATTCCCATCAGTGCTGTTTGACAAACCGACGGCACCGATTAAAAAAATAAAATTTTCCCTCTCTAAATACTCATATTCTTAACGAGTATTTTAAAAAATATAGATTGGTATTCCTGACACAATGGTAGCAACAAAAAAGTTTTTTCTTAAAAGTCAGTGATTGGGTCATTGGGGGTTGTGCCGCCAGTGTGTTAACGGACACCGGCAAAAACTATGAAGAACGGATTATTTTCATTCATAAATTTTGACTTAAATAATTAATAATTTTGAGTTAGTGGGATAAAAAAAAAACTTATTTTTAAAGAGAAGTAGGCCACTATCCTAATTGGCAACAACTCGGACCCAAATTTACTTCAACGAACAGCCAACAGCTTTGCAGCAATTCTAATATCGAAGTTGGTGGAAACGAGGATTCAACAACTCTTCACGCGTTCCCATTGGCCGTGCATTTCACCTACACCTTTCCTTCGTTTTTTGGCTCGTTTTTTGTGAGAATCATATTTATCCTATTCTTCGGCTCGTTTTGTAGGCCTAAAAGGTAATTGCTCCATTGTACCATATGGGTAAATGCCACTGCTTACCCTCTTTGGTTACCTGATTCTCAGATTCCTCATTTGGTCACGTAATAATTAGTAAATTTTGTTTTAGTCCCTGAATTTAAAAAAAAATTCAATTTCATCACTAATATTTTCGATTAGTTTTGTTTTGGTCACCTTCTATTAAATCAACTGTGAAAATGATGACATGACTTTTTTAATTGAAATAATAACACATTTAGTCCTCAACACTTATATATTCTATCAATTTGGTCTTAATTCTAAATATTCAAAAAAAAAAAACACTCTATATTTATAAATTCTATTAATTTAGTCCTCAAAAACATTTCTTCATAAATCAGAATTATAATAAAAAGATAAATATTTTAATATTATAAATATATACTTAAAATTTATTTTATTCAAATTAAAAAAAGTTGAATAATTATTAACTTAAGATTGTATATAAGAATTATTGTATGAAATTGGACACAAATAAATAAAAGTAGCTAGCGTTGAACTTCGCAATAGATTCTTTTGCAGGCATCAATTGGTTCATATTATGACGATTGGGGGATTTGTTTATAGAAAAATTATTTATTAAATAATAATGCTAAAAAATAATGAAATCAAAATAAATATTATAATTTTTTAATTTTATAAACATTGTTTCTTATTTATTATATTAGCTCATTTTAATTATTTGTTTTTAAATAATTTAATAAATTTCATTTATATATATTTTAAAATAAGAATTATTTATTTAATTTTTATATAATTTCTATTATATTAAATAGAATTATGCATTAAATATTTTATTATTAATATATGAAATGATTATATGCTTTAATATAAAAATAAATAATTTAAATTAAATTTTCTTAAAAAGTACGTTTTTTGAACGGACAAGAATACCTTCTATTTTTTATCATATTACTAAATTAAATTTAAAAATAATTATCATTTAATTTAAAATTATTATTTAAAAAGTTGCACTAATTTTAAAATAGAGTTATTACTTGAATAGGGCTCTAAGCATAGAATATAATCATTTGTGATAATTATAATTATAAATTAATTTACAATTATTAGTTAAAAATTTTAATCTTGTAGTTTGATGATCAAAACATAATTATCCCAAGATCATTAAATTACATCCAATATCACTAAATTATAGTAAGTTTTTGTTTTAGTCATTCAACTTTAAAAAGTTACAGAATAGTCACTGAACTATTCAAAAGTTTTCATTTAAGTCACTAAACTATTTGGAAGTTTTTATTTAAGTTACTAGGTTGTTAAGTTTTTTTTAATAGTTCAATGACCATTTTGTAGCTTTTTGAAGTTGAGTGATCAAATAATCTTACTAATAATTTAGTGACATTGGGTATAATTTGCCATTGGATTTACATTTAGATTTCAAAACTTATAAAATTTAAATTCATATATTTAAAACTATTTATTTATAAAATAAAATATTTCAAATTCAAAATTTTAAATTAACTCATATCCAAATTTAACTAAAAACTACTAAATAGGCCACCTACAATTCCATAGATTTGATAAGTAATCAATAAGGTTATAGTTGTATCGCTTATTTTACACTATTTTTTAAATATAAATTCAAATTTTGAAATATTAAGTTCGCTTCCAAATAGAATTTGGATTTTATAAATTCTAAATTTTTAAATGGATTTTAAATCTAGATTTTACTTTTTTTTTAAATCGAGGTTAATTTGCTCAAATCCCAAATCCATTTTTTTATTAAACATTCAAACAACAAAATAGCTAAGTTCAAATTTTGAAACATGACACCAATAAAATTAATTAATATAGTGTACAACAAGGAGGAGGACGTGGTGACGAAGAGGAAGAAAGGGACAAGAGGACAAGCTGATGATTGAGGAGGGAGTTGGGGAGAAAAAATATTCTAGGGTTGCTAGAGAGTCAAAAAGATCCATTTATTCATTGTCTGGGAGGTATTTACAATGGAGGTCCTCTTATCTGCTAGTGTGACATGATAAGTCGTTGCAGGGAGGTTGCCATCAGGGAGAAAATACAAAACATGTAGGATGTGTAAGACATGCACCATAAATCCCATTTTATTATGACAATATGAGGTTGTTGTGTTTAAGTGAGGTCTAGTGGCCATCAAAGGTCTATTCACACCTGAAGAGCGGCTGCCTGTCAAGGATACTTACCAAGCGGGTGGATAGTTCTTGGAGATAGGTGGTTTGGGTCCTTGCGGAGAGAGCGAGTTGTAACGACCCGAAATTTACAGTTATCGAAAAGTGTATTTTCGGGTCTCTGTTTTCGTAAAATGAATTCGTAAATATTTTTAAGTTGTGTGGTTAATTAGGTTTTAGTTAGGAGAATTAGCTTGAATTAAGGTTAATTAGGTATAATGATTAAATTGAATAAAGTGTGAAAGCTTAATTATAGATTAAAGAAAAGTGAAGGGACTAAATTAGTAATTAAACCATAAGTGACAAGTGTATGGAAAATATAATTCCATGTGTGTAAATAATATACATATATTAAATAATAAATTTGCTTATTATATAAGTAATTATTATATTATATTATATTATAATAATAATAATAATAATAACAAAACATAAAAAAAAAAAGAAAGAAAAAGAAAGAACAGAATTGGGAACGAAACAGGGGAAAGAAAGAAGAAAAAGAAAAAAAGAAAAAGATAGGGAAAAAATAGGGTTTCAAGGGTTAAATTCAAATTGGTAAGTCAATGTAGTCTCTTTTCTTGAGAATTTTATGTTTTTAGAATTCTAGAACTAAATACTACTTGATTTATGTGGAAATTTTAGAAGTTAGTGAATTTTTAAATGTTGTTCATGTTGAATAAATTGAAGAATTAGGGGTTAAACTGATAGAATTTCAAGTTAGAAGTGAAAAAGGGATCGGATGAATATATTGCTGATACTGATCAAGAAATGTATACTGGAGATGATGAATCATATGAAAGGAATGAAACCAAGTCAGTAACACCGAGTGTAAATCCAGTAATGTAGTACCCCGAAAATCTTTACAGTAATATATTATCCTTAATATAATAAAATAAGGAAATAAAGTGATAAAAAGGGAAGTTTTGAGTTATGGCAACATTGGGAAGTAAATAATGATATCTTGATTCAGGAAAGGACTAAATTGTAAAAGTCAGAAAAGTTTTGTTGCCTAAGAGTAAATACTCATGACTTAAAGGGTTAAAGTGTAAATATGAAAAAGTTGAAGGACCAATAATGTAAATATTTTAAGGGTAGAATGATCTAGAAACTAAGGAAAATGGATGAATTAGGACCAAATTGAATAAGTGAAGAACTATGAGGGACTAAATTACAATTTTACCAAGTTAAATGATGGCTCAAGGATGGAATTCTAAAAGATCATGAGGGGCAAAATGGTCAACTAGTAAGAGAGAGAATTCTAGAATGTAATGATTATGTTGATGATATTTTAAATTAATTAATTAGATAAATATTATTTTATTAATATTTTATGAGATATTTAATATTATTTTATTATTATTTATTTAGTATATAAGGAAAGAAAGATGAAGAATTTTCATCATCTTTCCTTTCCATGCAAACTAACGTGAGAGAAAGAGAGGAAGAAAGAAAGTTTTACTTTCTTTACAATTTGGTCCTTTTATCAAAAATTCACCATTTTCACCCAAAAATCAAATGAATTTCCATAGCTACCAAGAGAGAAAAATGTTAAGGAGAGCATGGGGAGTTAGAATATCATGTTGGATTCAAGAAATAGAAGCTGGAGGAGAGAGAAAATCAAGTTAAAGATTGGTATCAAGAGAATAAGGTAAGTACATCAAGATTTCAATATGTTTTTAAGTTTGTTATTGTTGATAAAGCATGGAAATAATGTTATAGTAGAGTTTTCTTACATAAGGTCCTATGTTCTTGATATGTTAGTGAAGAGAAAATAAGAGAAAGTGATGAGAAATGGTGTAGAAAAAGAAAATAAGAGTGTTATAACATGGTAATTAATATCTTGCACTAAAACAGTTATGGACAACAGCAGTAGTCTAATTTTGAAAAATCACCATAAATTGTATAAATTGAATTAGAAGATGAACAAAATATGGAATTAAATCTGTTGAGTCTAGTTTCTCATAGAAGAAACTGTAAGCAATGGATTTGTAAATTTTGAGATATAATGAATTTTGTGAGACAAGGTCAGAATGAACTCGGGTTCCCCTGTTCAGATTTTGAAACATCATAAAAAAATGAATAAAAATAATTAGAGGCTTAAATTTATATGTATAGAATTCTTAATGAGTCTAGTTTTAATAGAAACAAACTAGCACATCATTTGAATTCTGTACAAGGAGATAATAAATTTTTAGTAAAGAAGGGTCAGAACTGTCAGACAGCAGAACATGGGTGATTTTAATGAATAAACTGTACTAATTGGCTAAACCAAAAATTCTGAAAATTTTATGGTAAGAATACATGTGAGTCTAGTTTCATAAAAAATTAACGGATCTTAATTTTGAGTTCTGTATCTTAATATATAAATAATTTAGTGACTATGATGCAAATGGACAGTTTTGAATGTACATATAAGTAAATAGTAAAATTATTGATAATGTTACTTGTTGTATGTTACATAAATTAAGGATGTGGAATGGAGAGGAGGAGGAAAATATGTGTGAATATTCATCTAGCATGACTAATTTGCATGTTTTAGGCTCAGGGACTAAATTGAATAAAAGTAAAACTTTATGGGCAATTTTGTAAAAATGTCAAAAATGACTAAATTGCATGAAATATATTATTTTATTATTTAAATTACAAAATTTAATGAAATTATCAATTTAGTTCAAGATCGGGGGAAAACATGTTTTAGGGATTAAATTGAAAAGTGTTAAAATTATGGAAAATTTTGATATTCTATAGAATTCACGAACTGTTATCAATATATATGAGAATAATAGTTGGAAATAAGGATTAAATTGCAATAATTTTATTTTCCTAACTTTAAGGATGAAATCGTCATTAATTAAAAGTTTAGGGGCAAAATGGAAATTTTGCTTAGAGCATTAATTAAATGCATTAGAATATGAAATGAATGAAAATGATGATCAAATTTATTTATAAAGATCCGGATGACACAAATACGAGACTTGATCATGGAAAAGAAAATATATCAGAATAATGAAATCATAAACACGAACAATCAATGAGGTAAGTTCATGTAACTTGAAATATATTCTTAAATACTTGAAATGTATGTTATTGATGTGAATATGATTTGAATGTTCATTATATGAAAATTGATGAAACATTGACATATTTGATATAAAGGGGAAGAAATCCCGGTTGAATGAAAGGAAAATTCGATGGATCTCTGAAAAAGGAATTGACGGTAAAAAAGGATCTAGCCCGGACGGGTGATCCTATCCTGATATAGCCCTCCCGAAGAATATGTGGAAAATGGATTTAGCCTGAAAGGGTAATCCGAATTAGGGTCTGAATTTAGCCTGGACTGGTAATTCAGATCCAAACTCATTAGAGTAATTGTCGTTGCAGGGGATTTAGCCTGGACTGGTAATCCCGACAATACTCTATGAGTTTATATTACAGGGGATTTAGCCTGGACTGGTAATCCCACTGTAAGGATGAGGTTCGCGGGAGTATGCTCTTTGATATGAAACGTGTAAGACCATGGTTGAAAGATACCATGGCAACCTGATATGAAACGTGTAAGACTAAGACCATGGTTGAAAGATACCATGGCAACCTGATATGAAATATGTAAGACCATGGTTGAAAGATACCATGGCAACCTGACATGAAATGTGTAAGACCATGGTTGAAAGATACCATGGCAACCTGACGGGGAAATGAATAAGACCATGGTTGAATGATACCATGGCAACATGACAGAAAATGAGTAAGACCATAGTTGAAAGACACTATGGCATCATGTCGAAGATAAATAAGATCGTGGAAGAGAAACGCCAAGATATCTCATGAACAACTAATATTCGTGTAATATAACAAATGGTTAAATGAATTGGTTATACAAAATGGTAATGTGAAATGTTTACAGAATTGGTCATATGGAAATAAATGTACAAAATAGTTGTATGAAATAATTTATAAGATAGATAAATGAAATAAGTATAGGTATATGGAATTTAAATTATGTTAAGTTTAATACTTAACTATTACCAAATAAATATACCTAAGATATAAGGAAATGATGGTGCATGAAATGTTGATATAATGAAATGAATTATATATGTTATTAAAGAAACGGTAAGAGAATAATATGTATCATGACATGTACATATGAGATTATCTTTTATATGTTAACATAAGGAAAATATGTAAGTTAAGACGAGTATTAAATTCAAATATGACATATTGAGAAAATAAGAATTTATATGAAATATGTGTAAGTACACTAACAAGTGTTATTGTTGATGCTTAGGCAAGTGCCAAGCCATTGATTGAATGGTAATATATTTATTGATGCATTGAATTGATATTTTAGTGATCTGCAAATGGTAGTAATGCTCCGAAACCCTATTCTGGCAGCGGATACGGGTTAGGGGCGTTACAAGTAACAAATTAACCACCTAATGTCGAAAGAGGTAATGTTAGAGAGAGAGATGATTCACAACTACTTAGGGTTATAGTTGATGCCCTTCAACGAGTAGCGAGAACTGTATTTGCTACGACATCTACCCCTACTACCCGACGAGCCCTGATTAAAGAATTGTGTAAGTATGGTGCCACTGAATTTTTGGGTTTAAAGGGAGTTGATCCTTCTATAGCTGAAAATTGGATGGAATCTACAAAAAGAATTTTGCAGCAACTTGAATGTACTCCCCGAGAAAGTTTATTGTGTGTTGTTTCTTTACTTCAAGGGGAAGCCTATGTTTGGTGGGAATTGGTAACCTAACATGTACCGGCAGAACAGGTAAACTGAAATTTCTTTCAAAGAGAATTTCAGAAGAAATATGTGGGTGAGTTATAAATTGATGACAGAAAACAAGAGTTCTTGATGTTAAAACAAGGTGATATGTCAATAGTTGACTATGAATAAGAATCTCGTGACTCAGCAGATATGCAATTGAATTTCTGCGAACTGAAGCTGATAGTTGCAAGCGATTTTTGCGGGGTTTACGTGATGAATTACGAGTGCAACTGATGTATCTCAGAATCACATAATTTGCAGATCTAGTGGAAAGGGCAAAGATGGTTGAACAAGTATTGGGTCTTGACAAAAAGTCTGAAAATACTCGTCTGATTGGGAAATGTTCTGGAGCTACTAGTTCAAATCTGCAATCCAAAAGATTAAAAGAATTTCGTGGCAGTTGGATATCGAGTTTTAGATCAGACAGGGGTGATAGAAACCGTGGAAGGTAGATGACAGTTTCTACTGGTAGTGTATGAGGTCCATCACGGGATACTGATATTCCAGATTGTGAACACTGTGGGAAAAAGCATAGAAGTGAATGTTGGAAATTGACTCGAGGTTGTTTCCGTTGCGGATCTACAGAGCATTTTGTTAGAGATTGTCTGAAAAATGAGAATGCTACACCAGTTACGTCACAGAGATCTATACCTTGTTCTAGAGGTCGAGGATCAAGCAGAAGTGGTTCATTTTCCAGATGTGGTACTAGAAGAGAAAGTGATATTGCTACTAAACAATCAGAAGCTAGAGTATCAGCTTGAGCGTATGTTGTACGGACCCGTGAAGAGGGTGATGCACATGATGTGGTGATAGTAAAATCAGGACTGTTTGTGAATTTCTTAATGTATTTCCTGAATTTGCAATAAATGTTTATCCTGGTATAGCTACAACATCAATACCTTCATACCGTATGTCACCTACAGAGTTAAAAGAATTGAAAGTACAGCTGTAGGATTTACTAGATTGAGGTTTTATACGTTCTAATATTTCACCTTGGAGAGCTTCAGTGCTGTTTGTTAAAAAGAAAGACAGTTCAATGCGATTGTATATTGATTATCGGTAATTGAATAAAGTGACGATCAAAAATCAATACCCGCTACCTCGTATTGATAATTTATTTGATCAGTTGAAAGGAGCTTCTATGTTTTTAAAGATTGATTTGAGATCAGGTTACTACCAGTTGAAGATGAAAGAAAGTGATGTACCAAAGACAGCATTTCGTACAAGGTATGATCATTATGAATTTTTAGTAATGCCTTTTGGATTGACAAATGCTCCAGCTGCTTTTATGGATCTTATGAATCGTATTTTTCAACAGTACCTGGATCAATTTGTGATGGTTTTTATTGATGATATCCTGGTTTATTTGAAATCTGAATCTGAACATTAGCAACATTTCAAAATTGTTTTGCAAATATTACGAGAGAAATAATTATATAGGAAGCTTAGCAAATGTGAATTCTGGTTATCAGAAGTTGTGTTTTTAGGATATGTGGTATCAGTAGAAGGAATTAGAGTTGATCCGAAAAAGATTGAGGCGATTGTTCAGTGGAAAGCACCGAGGAATGTATCAGAGGTTCGTAGTTTTCTTGGATTGGCTGGTTACTGTCGGAGATTTGTAAATGGATTTTTAAAGATAGCTTTGTCGATAACAAAGTTGTTACAAAAGAATATTCCATTTGTTTAAGATGATCAGTGCCAAGAAAGTTTTGAGAAATTGAAGCAAATGCTGACCGAGGCACCAGTTTTGACACTACTTAAATTGGGGAAAGATTTTGTTATTTATAGTGATGCTTCTTTGAATGGTCTCGGGTGTGTTTTGATGCAAGATAGAAAGGTGATAGCTTATGCATCTCGTCAATTGAAACCGCATGAATGAAATTACCCGACGCACGATCTAGAACTAACTACCGTAATTTTTGCATTAAAGATCTGGAGACATTACTTGTATGGTGAGAAATGCTATATTTATACTGATCATAAAAGTTTCAAGCATCTTTTATCTCAAAAGGAGTTAAATTTGAAAAACGTCGGTGAATAGAGTTTTTAAAGGATTGTGATTGTGTTATTGATTATCATCCAGGAAAGGCTAATATTGTAGCTGATACATTGAGTAGAAAAGCAGCGATTGAATTACGAGCAATGTTTGCACAGCTCAGTATCAGTGATGATGGAAGTCTGTTGGCTGAATTAATAATTAAACCAGTGATGTTTGACCGAATTAAGTCAGCACAGTTAGAAGATGGCAATATAATGAAGAAGAAATAAATGGTTCAGAATGGCATGTCAGAGAATTCCAGCATTGATGATAATGGTTGTTTGAGATTTCATAATCGAATTTGTGTACCAGATGTTTCAGAATTGAAAGAGTTGATACTTCGTGAATCACATAACAGTCTTTTTGCGTTACATTCAGGAGGAACGAAAATGTATCATAATCTACGGGAATCTTATTGGTGGCCAGGTATGAAAAGAGATATAGTTGAATATGTGGCTAAATGTTTAACTTGTCAAAAAGTTAAAGCAAATCATCAAGTTCCTACTGGATTACTTCAGCCTATTAATATTCCTAAATAGAAATGGGATTGTATTACGATGGATTTTGTAACGGGGTTACTATTGCTAGCAAGTAAGAAAAATGCTATTTGGGTGATTGTTGATCGGCTTACAAAATCGGCTCATTTTATAGCCGTCAGAACTGATTGGTCACTTCAAAAACTTGCTGAAGTTTACATTCTAAAAATTGTGAGATTGCATGGTATTCCTGTGTCGATAATCTCTGATCAAGATCTGCGGTTTACATCGAGATTTTAGAGATAGTTGCATGAATTACTAGGTACTCGACTCAGTTTTAGCACAGCTTTCCATCCACAGGCTGACGGACAATCTGAGCGGGTTATTCAGATTTTAGAAGATATGCTTCGTGTTTGTGTTATTGATTTTGAATCTTGTTGGAAGCGTTATTTACCTTTGGCTGAGTTTGTATATAATAATAGTTTCTAATCGAGTATTCAAATGGCTTTATATGAAGCTTTATAAGGTCGTAGATGTTGATCACCTGTGTGTTGGATGGAATTGAATGAAAGAAAAATGATTGGCTGGAGTTAATTCAAGAAACAGAGGATACTGTTAAGAAGATTCGAAAAAGACTAAAGGCAGCTTTCGACAGGCAAAAATCATATGTAGATTTAAAACGTAGGGATATTAAGTACTCTATCGGTAATAAAGTATTCCTTAAAGTATCACATTGGAAGAAAATTTTGAGATTTCGTCGAAAGAGAAATTTGAGTTCTCGTATTATTGGGCCGTATGAGATTGTGGAAAGAGTTGGGCCAGTTGCCTACCATTTGGCATTGCCTCCAGAATTACAGAAGATTCATGATGTTTTTCATGTTTTGATACTCAGAAGATATCGATTAGACCCTTATCATGTTATTTCAACGGAAGATATTGAAATTTGACCTGATTTTTCATATGAAGAAGAGCCGGTTGAGATTTTAGCACTAGAAGTAAAAGAGTTGCATAATAAATGGGTTCCATTAGTAAAAACACTGTGGTGAAGTCATAGTACCGAAGAAGCAACTTAGGAACCGGAAGAAACTATGAGATCTCAGTACCCCCACTTATTTTCAAGTAAATTTCGAGGATGAAATTTATTAATGGGGAGAAATGTAACGACCCGAAATATACGGTTATCGAAAAGTGTATTTTTGGGTCTCCGTTTTTGTAAAACGAATTTGTAAATATTTATTAAAAATATTTACGAAGTTAGTTGTATGGTTAATTAGGTTTTAGTTAGGAGAATTAGCTTGAATTAAGGTTAATTAGGTATAATGATTAAATTGAATAAAGTGTGAAAACTTAATTATAGATTAAAGAAAACTTAATTATAGAGTTTGAATTAGTTTAAAGAGGAAATTGAATAAGATATGGAATTAGTTTTGGAAGAAAAAAGAGTCAGTTTGATTTAAGGACTAAATTAGAATTTAGGCAAAAGTTGTGTATAAATTGAAATATTCAATGTTAAATTGTAGTGTATTGATAAATTTTAATTGTTTCGATTTCCGTCACTAACGTTAAGCCAAAGACCTCAGCTAGAAAAAGAAAAGACAAGATTAACGAGGAGTAGCTCGAGAATTACGGTTTGTATTTCTATAATCAGAGGCTAACTATTAATTGTTGTATTTATTATTTAATATATTGTAAGTGGAATTGGGGTGAGTATTGGTATTGAATTGAATTGAATTGAATTATGAGTATATGTGATTATTTGAAATGTGTATTGATTGGAAATTGAAAAGTTATTTGAAAACCCTATTAACTGTATCAGGCTGAGTCGGATATAGTTGGCATGCCATAGGATTGGAAGTGTTCAGGAATACTTCAACCACTAGTCGATGAGACACTGGGTGTCAAACTATTACTTGGGATAAATTCGATGAGGTACTGGGTACCAACTTACTTCGGCATGGCCGATGAGACACTGGGTGTCAATTTATTACTTCAAATTATTTGATGAGGCACTGGGTGCCATACTGGTGTGTTTTGGTTGGATCCATGTATCTGCCAAAGTCCGAGTCTTATTAATAGGGTGAATGAATAAATTGGCAATATGAATGATATTGAATGATATTAATCATGAAATTGGAATAAATTGAATTGAATTGTTCAAATAGAAAAACATGAATCATGGAAAGATTATTGATATTGATAGATGATTGTGAGAATTAAGTTAAGAAAAGCTATTGAGATAGTTATTGATGAAGATTGAATACATGATAAATGATTTATCTATGAATTGATTAATTGAATGATTAAGGATTTTAAATTATTAAAATGTTTATGTTTTTATCATTTTATTTAAAGCATTCAGATTATAGAAATACCACTGAGTTTATACTCAGCGTACGGTTTGTTTCCGTGCGCAGGTTAGGTTAAAGTCGAATTGCCGAATCAGCATCCAAAGCTGATCCCGAACTCAAAGTGGCGAAATATGTTTCTTTTTGGTAATGGAATGTACGTAGGATGATGTGTTTGTCATTTTGGGAAATGTTTGTAAATGATGTTGTAATATGATAATGGTTGGTTATATATGATATGTTAAAGTTATCAAATGATAAGTTTTAGTAGAAAATTAGTATGAAATTAGAGTTGGTTTGAATGTGTTCAATTAGATTGATTTGAATAATATCTGTGAAGTACCTATGAAAGTACATTGGTTAGGTCATTAGATTAATGATTTTGATAAATTTTAAATGTATTTGAATATGTTTTAGATTAGTTGAACATTTGGTTATTGAGTTTCTTGTTGTTTAAGTTTGCAGGGTTAGTAAACTTGATGTTTAAGGTTCATTTTGAGTCTACACGGCCTGGCATACGGGTATGTGACCAGACCGTGTGAGACACACGGTTTATACACGGGCATGTGGTTAGGCCGTGTGTCCCCTGCAACTTAAAATTTTTAAAATAGAATGCTACCACACGGGCAGAGACACGGGCGTGTGTCTCAATCGTGTGAGTAACATGACCTAGCACATGGAAGTGTGGCTGGCCATGTGGCCTAAGTCAGAGAGTTACGCGGGGTCGAACACGGCTTACAGCACGGGCGTGTTTAGGGTCACACAGGCGTGTCCCTGGGCCACACGGGCGTGTAAGCCCTGTATTTAGGAAAAATTTTGAAATTACACGAAAAATTTTCTAGACTTCCGATTAAGTCCCAATTTGTTTCTAACACATGATTTGGGCCTCGAGGGCTCAATAAATGGACATTATGATTAAAATTATGATGTGTATGTTATATTATTATATGATTGTTCGTATTTGTTCAAAAATGTTCGGTAATGCTTTGTAACCCTGTTCCGGCGACGGATAAGGGTTAAGGGGTGTTTAATGGATGGTCTAGTTCCCAAGCCCAGATTGAGGGATCCGAGATAGCTAGTCATAAAGGCACCTAGATGGAGTTGGAGAGCTGGCTATGGGCCCTCTTCAGGTTGCTTGCCATGTTGACACGAGTCCACGTCCAAAAGGGGTATAACAAAAGTCTAATTAATAATTAAATAATATGCTCACCATCATTTTAACTATTTCTTGTGAAATTTTTACCTTTCATTTTATTGTTATTTTTCATATTTATTTTATGGTTTATGTTTGAGGTTTAGAATTGTTCCTCCAAACTATGTCGTTTCTAATATTTAAATTTACGCTTTCTTTTAGAAGTGAAATGTGCCATCCAACACTTGTTAATATTTTTGGCGTCCATTTGCTTGATAATAATCCATGCATCATTGACTTCAAAATAAATTTCTTTTGAAGTTAATATGATTGCATAGGTGTTTTGACGGGAATTTTTGACAAAAAATACTAATAGTATATATAGACATCGAATTTCGCTCGAGTCTAAAATCAAAACTTTCTAAACTAGTTTAGTTTTGCTAGATTTTAGTGAATGGATGTTAAAGCCCATAAAATTACATTTTGATTCGGCTTAATTGAATTCTTTTTATACAATATTAAGAATTATCCATAATTTCTTTCAAACCCTTGAATAAAAAGATAAACACATTTGTTAGCTCGATGGAATAAACCGGAAATGCCAAGAGGGGGTGATTTGGCCTTTAAAAATTTTGGCGAAAGCAAAGACCAAAAAGAAACAATGAACACAGAATTTATAGTGGCTCGACTCCAATTGTCTACTCCATTACCTTAGTTTTTCACCACTAAGGATTTTCCCAAATTCACTAATTTGTTCAACCTTTGAGGACAAGGTTTAACCTTACAACTCCTTAAGAACCCTCTCAAAGAGATACAAATAAGCAAAAAAAAAAAAAGATCGTTACAAGATTAAGTGGTTTGCAAAATGGGGATCAGATACAATAAAATACACTTGAAAAAGAGAACAGAGATAAAGCCCACAAGTGTATATAAGAAGAATGTGAAAGTATTATGCCCTAAGGTTGTTTGATTGATGATTTTTGCTTAAAAGTGTTTTTCTTGTTATTGTATGTATTTGGAAGATGATATTTATATCCTCTAATAGATTTCCAACCGTTGAGGTTGTTGGTGTAGTGAATATGACCGTTGGGGATGTAAAACCAGAGTATTTAATTTACCTGCAACTACAAGTATCGATACCAAATAAAAGGTTATCGATAATTTTTATAATAAATGTTGATTCAGTGACCGTTGGGATTTAGTAATCGATACCAAAAAATGTTTTATCGATACTTTTTAAATTAGGTATCGATACTGGATCAATACTTTGTAAGACTTTTTGAATTAGGTATCGATACCGGATCGATACTTTGTAAGGTTTATAAGAAACAAAATGTTATTTTAGTATCGTTTTTAAGAAAGGTATCGATTATTTTTTCAACAAGTATCGATACTAAAAAAATGGTATCGATAATTTTTAGGGTTTCTGAAAACAGAATGCATGTTTGGTCTTAATTTTTCAAAGGGTATCGATAATTCCGAAAATATCAATACTTGGTCAAATGGTATCGATACTTTTTTGCCTGGAGCAATTCCGACTTGATTGAAATCATTTTGACTTGGTGAACATCATTTTCACTTGATTTTAAAATTGTTTCAAAAATTTCTAAAAGTTTAATGTAAATATTCAAAGTTTGATTTCTTAGACTTCAAATTTAAAATCCATTTTGTCAATTTTAACTTATATTAAAAAATACTTCAATTTATCATATCAAAATCTTTTATGAAATAAAGCTTGATTTAACAACATTTTAACACATTAAAACTCACATCCTGTGACAATATAATGCCAATTTAATTAAAATTTCTTCAATTTTTAGAATAGCATGATTTAATCCCCCAGCCGTTTTAATTGATTTTAAACATTTCGGTTTTAATTGGGGTTGTTGGCCCACTAACTTATGATTTTGGTTTTATCATAGAGTACTAAAAGAAATTAAATAACGACTGATTAATGTTGGCTTAGATTTTGTATACGTTTCAAAAGTTGATTAGAATCAATAAATAATGGAAGATGTAAAAGTTGATTTTTTTTTGGTATTCGGATTAAATTTAAATTCTACAGTAGTTATTGTTGAGTATCATCTGATCCGAATAAGATTAAGTTGATCAAATTTTGATTGGACATTGAACATCAATTGATTAAAGTTGATCTATGTCGGTTAAAGTTGGTCAGTACCTATGATTTTTATTTTTTAATTTTCTTTAGAGTATCTATTTTTTTAATTATTTTTTGAAATTTTCTAAAAGTACAACTAAATTTTTATTTTTTTTTGAATTTTGAAATTTTTAAAATTTTTAAAATTTTTATTTTTTAAGATTTTTAAATATTTTTTTATATTTTTTTAGATTTTTAGATTTAGATTTTTCTAATATATACTAATTAAATGTTGTTAACTCCATGAGCTAAAATGGAGGACAAAATGAATTTTAAGTATCAAAATGTCTAAAAAAATTTAAGTAGTAAAGTGAAAAAATTAATATAATTTAGAGGTGAAATAGTGAACATAAGTTTTTAATAGAAAAATATGGATTTAATTTTTAATTTTATAAATATAGAGACTAAATCTTGAATTTATAAGTATATAGATATTCATAAAATTTTATTTTAAATAAAAAAAATATTGCGTTTATTGTTTGAAAATAAATAATATAATTTAAATAAATAATTAATCTTTGTTAAATGAAATTAATTTTGATTGTTGAAATTCCTTTATTTATATCTAAAATAAACTAAGAGAAAATATTTAATACATTGTTAGTGGAGTTTTAGATTTTACAAGTAATATCAAGAGGTTGACAAATGTCTCATGAAAATATAATAAAATATTAAAAAATATTTTAAAAAAATACGTTAGACTTTTTTAAGATTACTCGTAGAATAAAAATATATTATCAATGTACCAAATGTTAACCCGTAAATTAATAGTAGGTGGAGTGTGTTATATACTAGAATTTTGAATTATTTCTTATAAATATTTCAATTTTACAAAAGTAATTGGTCCAATTTTAGTTGGTGTCTCTGCCATACTTAAAATTGAAATTTAGTTGTTATATTTTATTTTTCGTATAACCAATCAATGTTAAGTTTAATGGTATGACACATTGCACTTTCAAGGGGAAACACGTGTATGAACCTTAAAAATGACATTATTAGAGGGGTAGCCATAAACCTCGAACACAGATTGTAAAATGGACATAAAAAGTATCAAAAAAAATTATTCTGGCATAATTTAATATTTTATTTTTATAATGTTAACACATTAAACATTTCAATTAAAATATTTTGGCTTAATTTAAAACACTCGTTCCAACACAAAAATATTCACAACACAAGAAGTTGTAAAAGGGGTTTTTTGGAAAAAAAATTTACCAACATTTTAATTGAAACAGTTAATAGTGTTTATTAAAGTTGAGGGATGAAATTACGTTAAATTAAGTTAATATGAATTAAATTTCAAATTTAAGCAAAGAAAAGGGACCAAAACCACAGTTTAATCAAAATAATTTCCATGATAAAAATACTATTTTCTGTAATTGAGGATAGTAGCGCGTGATACCATTTATGTGGCGCTTGTGATAGAAAACATTCATTTCAACCATAAAAGTTTCATCCCAAAACTACCCTTAGAGGGAACCACTAATTTTGAGTGAGAACTAAAAACAAAATATTGAACTTAAATGTAATTTCACTAACCTTCCTTTTTGCCGTTGTTTTCCCGCCTGCCGTTTTTCCTTTCATTTTATAAAAACCATGGGAAACTTCCCCGTAACTCCTAACTCGGAATCCGGAACTAAACTCACTCTTAACTTGTCGACTAAGTTGGCACTATCAGCTCGTTGATTCAAAATAGAAGCTTTCTTTGGGTTATCCTAATATAAGATCGCGTTAATACCGGGTACGTTATCGAGAAAAAATCACAGATATATAAGACAGTTTCTAATTATAGCGATTTAATGACTCGATACACACTAATATCTCCATCATCTGTTTGATTAATTGCCTCACCTGGTAAAGCTCTTGTTTGTATCTGAGTCAGCTCATTTCAAATCCATCCATATAAAAACCTTCGATTTTTCCCAAATAGTTTGTTCTAAAGAAAGCGTTGGATTTTTTGTTTGGGTTTGGGTTTTTTTTCCAGAGTATGGAAGGTGTATGTGAGACAAAGCCATGTACAACTGAGTTGAAATCTGTTGAATTTGGGAATCATCAAAATGGTTCTTTGATGGAGACTGGATTAGGGAATTATGGGTAACATCATGTTTTCTTTGCTTTTCAATTAATCTTCCGCGTTTTTTTTTTTTTGGTTTGATTGATTGATTGATTGATTGATTGATTGATTTGGGGATATATAATTTGTGGGTAGTTTTTCTTTTTCTCATCGGTGTATATAATTAGGTGTTCACATTATAGAAGAAGGTGTAAGATCAGAGCACCTTGTTGCAATGAGGTTTTTTATTGCAGACATTGCCATAATGAATCTAAGGTAACCCATATTTTCTTAAAGAACAAAGTGTTGATATTTATGGGGTTAATAATTAGCTTTTAGCTGATCCTTCTTTTTGCTTTCTGGAAAAAAAATAGAATTCCCCGGAATCTAGTCCTCTTAAGCAGCATGACATTCCACGCCATGAAGTTGAAAAGGTTTGTTTATATATATGTATATTTGTATATATATTGTGCTCCTTTGAAATGGCTTGTTTACTAATATGTCTAATAGTTATACATGATGACAATGTGGAAGGGATAGCTGTAGAAATTAATTAATGAGATAATTCTAATATTACTCTGCTAAGAGTTCCTTTTGTTTCCATATCTAAGGGCAAAAATTAACACAAAAAAGGAAAAGAGAAATTGGACAGCAAATATGTAGTTATCAAATTGAATTCTTGCCTACACTTTTTTTTGGGGGTTCTTTTTTCATGCCCTTTTTGAGTGACAAAAAGCAAGCACATAACTACAAAGAATCTGAAGGAGTTAACAATTATCATTATCTCCTGCATAAGTTTGTTGTATCCTTAACAATATGTTTGGTTCTTAAATTTATGTGACAAATATCTTTGCTTGGTGACTTACATTTAATCTCCAATAGAGCAAATCCTGAATTTGTTAGAAAGCTTATAATTATTTCTTTAGATTCTCATTTAAGATTTGTCAAACTTTCTTATTTGTCAATTTCAGGTCATCTGCTCCCTATGTGACACAGAACAAGATGTGAGTGATCCCCTAAACATTGAGATTAAAGTAATGTCATTTTCTGTTAAAACCTGAAACACAAATCATTGTTGTTGTAATCTTTTCTTTTATCCGTTCAGGTACAACAGTATTGCATCAATTGTGGAGTCTGTATGGGGAAGTACTTCTGTGGTAAATGTAAATTCTTTGATGATGATGTAAGTCTTTTCTTTCATTTCTTTGCTGTGAATCTGGGTTGAAAATCTTTAAATGATCGCTTATGTCATAAACTGTGGCATTGATCAGGTTTCTAAAAACCAATATCACTGTGTTGAATGTGGCATATGCAGGTAATTTTTTAGTTATTCTCAAACCTATAGTCTCTACGAAACCATCCTCTGGATCAGGTTCGGTCTATAACTGGATCATTTCTTGGTGTATCTCATAATTTCTTCTGTGCCTGTTTTGCAGAACCGGAGGCAAGGAGAACTTCTTTCATTGCAACAAATGTGGTAAGTGAAAGTAGATAATGTGTAGTTCAAAACAAATGAAATGCCATCCCCCTTTCCTTTCTTCTTCTCCAACTGTTACTTTGAAGACATTGAATCGCTGCAGGATGTTGTTATTCAAATTTAATGAGGGAAGTACATCGTTGCATTGAGAAGGCAATGCACCACGACTGCCCTATTTGCTTCGAGGTAAACAATAAAGCATCATTCTTTTGATAGCGAAATTGAGGGTGGAAAAGCTGGCTCTTTGTAGGTTCACATCTTCCTTATTCTGCAGTTTCTCTTTGACACAATGAAAGACGTAACCGTTTTACCTTGCGGACACACAATGCATTTGGGATGCTTGAGAGAAATGGAGGAACATTATAGGTAAGCTTTGCTACTTTAATGATTAAAAATCAATCAAGGATACCGTGAATTTCATCCAATGAGTTCTAATGTATTTTCCAATACCGTAGGTACTCTTGTCCCGTTTGCTCAAAGTCTATTTGCGATATGTCGAAATTGTGGAGAAAGCTTGACAAAGAGGTATACTTATAGAGCTTGTGGCATTGTTGTTCTTTTTCCAAATGACAGTGTGCTACTGCTTATATATATATATATATTATAACTCATTCCCTGGTTCATGACCTTTTGTTATCTCAAACTTCAAAGTAGATTGCTTCAACCCCAATGCCTGCAGTATACCAAAATAAGATGGCATGGGTTCTATGCAACGATTGTGGAGCCACTTCAAATGTACAGTTCCATATTGTGGCGCATAAATGCCCGAGTTGCGAGTCCTACAACACGAGACAGACGCGTGGAGGCCCCGATGGTGGTTCCTGCTCTGAGATGGTGAGATGATCATAGTTTTTAACTTACAGTTTTAGATTCAGACAGATGCATTATATTTTTTTTTATTAAGATTCTTTACAACATTATATTCTCTCTGTATTTGTAGATGCATTGTGAATACAATCTCATAGACAAAAAAAAAAAAAAAAACTTGCATGAATTCGAATTTCAAGTCATTAGTTTTATTGATTCCTTTCATCTTTTTCCTGTGTTTTTACTCTTTTATGTATTCAAATTATTGTTGGGAGAATATTCATACCTAATATCGGTACTTACATAAAATGAAAAGTCAAAATAGTACTTACGTAAAATGAAAAGTCAAAATAGTACAGCTTTTAACATTTTAGGCTGCCTTTGTTTCACTGATAACAATTATTGGAAAATAACTGCTGGAAAATGGATTGATTTTTTTTTTGGAAAAGTAGTTATTTTCCTGTGTTTGAATGACTTTATTGAAAATATTTTTTGGTATTTAATAAGTTTTATTAAAATTATTTTTTAGAAACATGACATAAATATATTTGTTATACAATATTATAGTACAATTTCCTGTGGACAATCTAATTTTATTTTATAATAAGATAATATTTTGTAATAATCAATATCATATATAAACTTAATTTAAATTACATATATGAGAATACATATCGATGCATTAGATTTGTAAGGGATAAATGAAGTTAAGCATTATTTAAACAAATATTTATACTTGTAACACCCTAAATCCGGCCTAGACGTTCAGACCAAGTGCAGAAGTTACAACATGCATTTCCATGATTACACAATCATAAGCAACCAAAGCAACCAATAATTCCATAATATTCAACACAACCACAATTTAAACACAGTTTCCAAAATTCATAACATCATAAAACAAACATTCCTACTAGTAATAATAACTATGCTAGGATCAATGTTTAATATCAGACCGAGCTTCTGCGACACCGACCCGATCAAGCCTGGTTATTACCTAAAATTCAACAATAACAGGATGAGTCATGAACTCAGTGCGTAAAACGGAATGAAATGCAACAAGGATAAATTATAAGGATTCCTAGTTCAGAGTTTCAGTTCAACACAGAAGTGTGTTCCTTTTAAGTTCAGAGCCGAGATTCCACATACGTATATATGTATTATTACAATTCAGAAGTAGTTCAGATCAGACTCAATGCAATGTCCTTATTCCATTCGCTACACACCATCTGTAGTCATCCCAACACACCACAATGGACATTTAATGCCCATCCATCCCTGCACATCTTAATAGTGTTCAAAGACACTTTCACAGAAACGCAACTTAGCTGCTAGCTCAATAAGCGACAAGCGCCATAATCAGAATGTTACTTAATATGGCATAGCCACGATTTCAGTACAGACTTCTATCTTCTTTACAATCTCCCACCACACGTTAATGCAGAATGCAGTAGTACATATCACATGTTTAGTCATAATAATTCAGTACAGAGTTAATTATTTAGTTCATTAACAAAGTAGTAGAACAGTGCACATTCAGGTTTGTGACTCACATATCGGTATCATATAAGCAAATTTAGTCATTCGTATATCGAGGGAACCAATACCAAAGTTAGGCAACCTTCTCGGCCTCAAAACAGTTTCTGAATCCAAGTTAATGCCACACGGCCTGGGCACACGCCCATGTGCCTTGGTCGTGTGGATTTTTTACGATGAACAGTAAGTTACATGGCCTGGGCACACGCCCATGTCCCTGGCCGTGTGGATTTTATGCAATGAACAGTAAGTTACATGGCCTGGGCACATGCCCGTGTCCCTGGTCGTGTGGTTTTATACCATAAACAGTGAGTTACACGGCCTGGGCACACGCCCGTGTCCCTGGCCGTGTGGTTTTATACCATAAGCAGTGAGTTGCACGGCCGTTCGCACGGCCTGTCACACTCCTGTGTGACGCACACGGCCTAACCACACGCCTATGTGCCTGGCCGTGTGTCGTTGACAACCTCCATTTTTGGCGATCCGAAACTTGAAAATATAGAGTTTCCTGTAAGCACCTAAGACGATTCCAAAGTAACAACAAAATAGAGGAGTTCCGAAGCCTAACACAACCATTCAATAACGTAATCAGTCAAATTTATCAACGGCAATGCACAACTATTCCCAAATACTCATGTCGAAGGCTTCGACACAATTTGCAACAAAACCACACTTACAGCAGATCAACAATGATTACACGAATTGACATGATGAGGTTTGCTATTCTCAGTATCCCCACCTATTAGGGAAACAAACGATTGACCATCAGAGACTCTTACAATTTGCTCGAACAACCATTTCAATTATACAATGAAAAGTAAGAAAGAAACTCGAAAACTTTACGAATTGACACCAAAACTTACTCAACAACCTCCCGATAGCAAAAGCTAACAGCGCAACGTCAATTAGTCCGAAATTCGTACAACAATTAGAGGGAAAACAAAGAAAAAGAAATAGAAGGAAGAAAGGAAAAAGAAAAAATGGAAAAATGGAAAAAGAGGAAAGAAAGAAAAACAAAATGGAAAGAACTAACGTTAATTGATTTGTCAATTAGCTTCCATCCAGACTTCCAATAGTTAGCAAAAATATTCTCCCTACGCGTACAACAAGATTTGAACTAAAAACCAAACAAAATACAAACAAGTTCTTAATCAGTAAACCAACAAACTCATTCTTATTACCCTTTCACAAAGAATTAAACTTAAGCAGGTAGTGCATGCTTGTGGTTTGATTCTAAAACAACAAAACTCTTAATGATGCGACTTGAACTCCATACCTTAAACTCAATCACAGAACACAAAACCACAGATACAAAAATTAATTACTGCAGGTTTTCATAGACAAGTTCTTAAGATTTTGGGGCGTTACAATATTTATATAATTTAAGTATTCATATTTTATATTATGTTAAAATATGTCATAAGCTCCTATACTCTTCATAAATTTAAAATTTAGTCATTGTACTTTTATTTTCGGGGATTTATCCTTACTGTTTAGATTTTAAAATTTAAGTTCAGTTGTTAGCACTATAAAAAAAATTGTTAAATTCAAGTCCATTACGTCATCTTTTAGTTACATGATTGTCGAGTATTTTTTATTTGAAAATTGGAGGGACTAAATTCCAATTTTGTGAAGAGTACATGAACTTATGCCCTATAAAACATTTATAATTATTATATTCATAATTGTAATAGATATTTATTATTAAAATATTGATATAAATATTTTTAGTAATATATAAAGAATATTATATAAAATTTATTATTGAAATAAAATTGTAATATTAAATAATTTATCAAAATAATAAATTATATTAATTATATTAATAATTTATTATATTATTAAATATAAACAATTAAAATGTATGTTTAATAATATTAAAATTATAATATTTTATATTAATGTTTTAATGTTTTAGATATTTTTAAAATTAAAATAATGTGATAATATTATGCCTGATTTAAGTTAATTTCTATATAAAAATAAAACTACTTACTTATTCTTTTCAAGATTGTAAGTCAATTTACAGGAAAAATAGTTAATTTTCCAGTTATATTATTTTTTTTATTTTTTTATTTTTTCATTTTTAAAAAATATAATTCTTTGTTTAAAATAAGAATTTTTTTTAAATTACGTACTTTAAAAGGGTATAAGACCAAATTGACAAAAAACTGTAAATGTTGAGGGCAAAAAAAGTTTTAAAATTTTAAAAACCAGTAGACCCACGAATCGGTACGAACTACTTGAATAGGGCTAAAATATTAGTTGAATCGGCAATTGAACTAATTTTTAATATTTTTTTTTACTTTTAATAATTTATTTGCATTGGTTGAATTGATCGTTCTAGAAAGCACCAGTTGGTCAGGCTAATTCAAAATCGGTTCAACTAATTTTTTAACTCAGTTCAACTAGTCCATATCGGTTTGCAGATGAATCAAATTTTTTCTTCTCATTGAACCGATGCCCGACCGATTCGATTTATATAACATTGAATTTTGAAATTTTAGTTTATATTTTTAAAATCTTTTTTTTTTTCAAATTTAAAGAAAATTTTTTCTTTTTTTTAAAATTATGTTTGTTATTTAAAACACGAAAAATTATTTTTTAAAATTTTTTATGTACTTTTAAAGGGCATGAACTAAATTGACAAAAAACTATATATATTAAAGGTTAAAAAAGTTATTTTACCTTTTATATTGTTAATATTAACTGCAAAGTTAAATAGAGGCACCACGATTCTTAAATAAAAAAAGTAAAGGGACTTAAGGTCTTAAAATTAAAATATAAGGACTAAATTTTAATTCTCAAATGAGTAGGACGACTTTTGGCACATTTATACCTTACAACAATAGGGTTGTATTGACGAAGAGTGTAACAGCCTAATTTTCAGTGGTATCGGAAATAGAGATTTGAGATCACTAAATCTGACGGGTGAGTTGAAAATTTAATAAATTAATATCTATGAGTCAAATGTGAATATAAAAGCATTTTTGAATCAGTAAATTTGGTGATTTAAAAGAATTAATTAGGTAAATTGGGTCGAGAATGAGGTATCGAGACCTCGACTTCATAAACCAAGCCATAAATATTTTTAGAAATATTTATGGAGTGTTGGTGAGGTAGTATTAAAATTTAGTCAAAAAATTTTGACGTTTCGGCGGTTAATTAAATAAAAAGGACTAAATTGAAAAAGGTGTAAAGTTGCTAAAATGATTAAATTGCTCAATTGTCAAATGATGAAGGACCTAAAGTGCAAATAAGCCCAAAGGAGATATTTTCGGCGGCAATAGCTGAGAAAATCAGGAAATGGGTGAAATAGGGGTAAAATTGGAAAATTGCCAAAATTAGCTAAATAAAAATGGGACTAAATTGGAATATCTAGAATTCTCTTCATTTCTTTTCATATTCATCAGCTGAAAAACAGCCATGGAGGAGGGTTCAAGCTGGTTTTCATACTCTAGCTTCATGTAAGTTTAATTCTTGCTTTCTCCTTGAAATTTTTATGTTTTTGGACTTTTACAATTGGGTCCAACTTACTATTTCATTAGTTTTTGATTCCATGGCTAATTTTTGAAGTTTTTATGGATTATTACTGGAAGAATATGATGAATAAACATAGAATTGAAGCTTTAATTTTGATATATGGTGATTTTATCAAGTAAAATTGATGAAAATTGGTTTAGGACCTAATTGTGAAAGAGTTTGGAATTAAGGTCTAGTGTTAAAGTTCTGGTTTTCAAGGGTTATGAAGTAGTTTAAAATGATAGAATAAAGTATTAAATGAGAAAAATTAACTCAATTGAGGAGTTAATTGAGCAAGGATTGAATTGTATGAACTATGAAATTTGGGGCAAAATAGAAATCAATATTTTGCACTAAAACTGTTTTGGGCAGCAGCAGTAGTCTAATTTTGAAAAATCACCAAAAATTTTAGAAATCGAATTAGAGGATGAATAAAATATGAAATTAAAGCTTATTGAGTCTAGTTTATTATAAAAGAAATTATGTAAGCAATGGAATTGAAAATCATGAGATACAATAACTTTTGTGAGACAAGGTCAGAATGATTTCAGGTTCCCCTGTTCTGAATTTGAAAAATCATAAAAAATTGTATAAAAACAATTAGGGGCTTAAATTTATATGTTTATAATACTGAATGAGTCTATTCAATAGAAACAAACGAGGACATCATTCAAATTCTGTACGAGAAGATAATTAATTTTTAGTGAAGAAGGGTCGAAACTGTTAGACAGCAAAACATGGGAGACTTCAATGAATAAACTGTATTAATTGGCCCAACCAAAAATTGTGAAATTTTTATGGTAAGGAGACATATGAGTCTAGTTTCTGAGAAAATTTATGGATCTTAATTTGGAGTTCTGTAGCTCAAGATAAAAATAATTTAGTGACTATGACACGGATGGACAGCTTGAATATTCACATAAGTAAATAGTAAAAATTATGGATGATGTTACTTACAAGTGTGTTATTTATACTAAGGATGTGGATGGAGAGGAGGAGGAGGAAAATATACATATGTGTATGAATGACTTGTGTGTGAATTGATCACGTGCCCGATTATAATTGATAAATGTTGAATTAGAAATGATATAATGTTTTATTTGGAATATT
The DNA here is from genome assembly GCA_025698475.1 of Gossypium anomalum. Lineage (NCBI taxonomy): Eukaryota > Viridiplantae > Streptophyta > Magnoliopsida > Malvales > Malvaceae > Gossypium > Gossypium anomalum. Next base: position 68,215,195 of record CM046957.1, on the reverse strand, counting down.
TATTATGAAATTATGATTATCGCTATAATACAAAAATCGAACTTGTGAGTTTATATAACTAAATTTTAGTGACCATTTGTTAATATTATTATATTTCAATATTATTTTATGAATGGTGATTAATATTTATGTATGTTAATTGTTGAAAATAAGTAAATTATGTACAAAAGTTATAAAATTGAACTGAGTATTTCGGAGGAACGGAACGCAGGAAATGAGTACGACCATTTGGTGAAAAAGATGAATTGATGGTAAATTACCCAAGTAAACCGAGATTCAGCATTTGTTGCGAATTCTCGTATTTGCTTTCTGTTTAGCTCTTACGAGCTTCCGTTAACTCATATGAGTTTCAGTTAACCCTTTTGGGGTTTCAATTCAGCTCTGATGAGCTTCAGTTAGCCTTCGGGCTTCCGTTTAGCACTTGTGTGCTTCAGTTAGCCTTCGGGCTTCTGTTTAGCACTTGTGTGCTTCAGTTAGCCTTCGGGCTTCAGATCACAATGTACTCAAGTCCGTAAGCCGTTCCTTGAATGGACAAGTTGGTAAGTCGTAAATGTAACGTGTGGAAAAAGAAAAGTAAGTTGCATTTGAATTTGTGAATTTGTGAATTTGTCATTTGAGATTGTGATTGAAAGAAAGAAACAGTAAATTGCATGCTTATGAATGGTTACACATAATTATCTAAAAAAAAAAGAAAAAGAAAAATGATGGTTATTGATATATGGAGACATGAGACATTGATATATGAATGTGGAATATGTTCGATAAATGTGTTCATTCATAACTATGGAATTATGTATCTCATGTGTGCTATTTGTATAAGGATGATGTTTCTAATACTTTGTGAGTAAAGCTTAAATATGAAACAGTATGAAATCGAGACAAATTGTTATGAAAATATATTTAAATTATTTGTAAGTGTTTCGTACTTCTTGGTAATGCCTCGTACTCTATTCCGGTGGTAGATACGGGTAGGGGGTGTTACAAAGAGTATGATTTTTATTTGTTTACCAATCTAAAATAAACAAACTTAATAAGATTTTGAGTTCATTCCATTTATATCATTTAGTAAATTTTATAAATTGTTTATTATTTGATTGTTATTTAAGTAATAATGAGATTCTGGATTTTAAAATATTTTAATTGAGTTTTCAATGTATAAGTATTGTATCAATTAGATTTTTTCTTCAGCTTAAATGTTAATTTATGTGTAACACCCCCTAACCCTTATCCGTCCTCAAAACAGGATTACGGGGCATTACCAGTCAATATAGTTCAATTACGGACATTAATTAATATAATTGTTTACACTTATCCTAAATTTAATGTATTGTCCCTTTAATGAGCTCTCGAAGTCCAATATGAACAGTAAAATCAATTCGGGACTAATTTAAAATCACTAAGAATTTTTCTCAAATTTTCAAAATTTTCCTATCGAACAGTACCCACGCGCCCGTGTGGTCTAGGGGACACGCCCGTATCCTTTACCTGTGTAACTCTCTGACTTGTTACTTATGAACAAATTAGTTTCACACGGCCAAGACACACGCCCGTGTGCCAGACCGTGTGGACTTAAAATGAGCCTTATACCTCAAGGTTACCAACCCTGCAAATTTTAAACCACAAGCAACATAATTTCTAATCTTTTAACTTACTCAAACTACGATCTAACACATCTAAATCATATTAATTTGACCAAAATAAACAACCAACCAATATACCCTCATTGGTACCATAATTTATATCAACCATCATTGCAATAAAATACTAATTAAGCTTATTTATGCTTATACCTGATTTTGTATTTTTCATACCAAACTTAATTAAGTTATAGACTCAACCATTATCATTTATAACAACATTTACAATAACTTTCCAAAATGACCACTTTTGACATCCTAGGTATATGCCATTACCAATAATAAACATACTTCTCCACTTACAGTTTAGGATCGGCCTGGGATGCTGATTCAGCGATCTGACTTTAACTTATCCTGCGCACGGAAACAAATTGTACGCTGAGTATGAACTCAGTGGTATTTCTATAATATGAACACTTAATAACATAACATACACTTAAAATCATATAATGATCATAAATATTCAATTATTCATTTCATAGATAAATTATTTATAACTCATTCAATCTTTATCTTATATTAACCAGATTAGCCTTTCAAAATAAATTCACGAATCATTTAAAACAATAATATTTTCCATTCATATGTCTCACTTATACTTCTGTTCACTATTCAATTTCAGTAAATAATATTCAACTATTACATTTCATTCAGTAACCCGTATAATCCAAGCTCAATATCAGTTAATATTTTTCAGTGTCACTTAATTTATCAGTTTCATTTAGTAACATTCAATCATTCAGTAGCAATTAGTTATTCAGTAACAATCATTTGCTCAGTAGCAATCAGTTATTTAGTAACGATCAATTATTCAGTAACAGTCAGTCATTTAGTACTTTTATTTACCCCTATTAACATGACTCGGACACTGATGGATACACGGATCCAACCATCACACCAATACAATACGGCACACAGTGCCTCATTGGCCAAGCCGAAGTAAACAGTAACAGTACGGTACAAAGTACCTCATCGTGCCTTATAGTGCCTCATCGACTCAAGGACGAAGTATCCCTGAACACTTCCAATCCTATGGCATGCCAACTATATCCGACTTAGCCCGAATACTGTTAATAGGGTTTTCAATTCACTTTCAATTTTCAACCAATACACATTTCAATTAATCACATATATTTTCAATTCAATACAATTCACTTTACTTTTCAATAACAATTATTCAAATTTCACAATAATCAAATATTCATATCAATTCGATTCAATAACAATTACTGATACTTACCTTAAATTACTTACCATAACATTTAATCAAAATAAAACAATTATTAATTAAATTCACCTTTTAATTTCAACCAATGTTCACTCCAATTCAAATAATCATCTCAATGCACTTAACATACATATTAAACAATAATTTCAACAATTATATATTAAGTTCAGATTATAGAAATACAACCTGTGAATTATTCTCGAGTTTACTCCTCGTCCACCTTTTCTTTTCCTTTCTTCATAGATGTCTAGGGTGCATGTTAGCTATGAAAAATTAAGATGATTTATACTATTAATACAGCACTAATTTATATTGAATAATTGAATTTCTATTCAATTTTTACCTTATTTTCAATTTGATCCTTACTAAGTTCACTTACTTTTCTAACTCAATTCATACTTTATTTTTACTCAGTTTTTCATCATATTCAACATAACTATCAAGTGTTCATAATAAAACCCTAATTTAAAACTTCTTTCAATCTAATCCCTACTATGTAAAACTTATAACTTACATTACAATTCAATCCCCTTTTTCAATTCTATCTTGAAATTCATTCAATTAAACACCTAATTCATTATTTTGTTCCAAAACCTAAAAACTTCCAAAACCTCAACTTAATTTCAACAAAACTTTGTTCTAAAACTTCTAAAACATCAAATTTAAATAAAAAAGGACTTAACTGACTTACAAATTAAAGCTTAAAGCTTCCAAACCCTAGTTTTTCCTTTTTCTTTCTTTTCTTCTTTTTTTCTTATTTCTTTTATGCTTTATTATTTTATCAACATAATATAATATTAATATCATATATTAAAATATATTTTACTTTAATATTAAGTAAATTAATAATTATATAACAAGTGTACATATTTATATTTATTACAAATGTATGGTCTCATCACCACACATTTGTCATATCTTAATTTATTTATCAAATAAAAATCTTATAATATAATTATTTAATTAATAAATATAAAATATAAAATCATAATAATAAATAATAATAATAATTTAATATACATATTTATGCATAAAAATCTTTGATTTTTATGCATTTGCCGCCTCACTTAGGACAAATGGCATAATTTCATTTTGGTCCTTTTTATTTTCTTTTAATCTACAATTAAACTTTCACACTTTATTCAATTTAGTCATTTTTCCTAATTACTCTTAATTAAGCTAAATTCACTTAATTAAAGTCTAATTAACCACTCGGTTAACTTCATAAATATTTTTAATAAATATTTACAAATCTATTTTTCAGAAACGGAGACCCGAAAATATATTTTTCTATAACCGTAAAATTTGGGTCGTTACATTAGGAATTAAATTTAAATTACAGATATTAAAATTTAAATACTCTTGAACATCTTGGATTTAACATGGCAAATAAAAATAGCTTCTTGGTGTTGATAGACATGGTTTAGATAGAAAGGTTTGGAGTATGAGCCTCGCTCAATGAGTACCCTACTAGTAGAGGTGTTCATGGCCGAGTTAGATCGAGTTTGGTTGGACTTAAATATAATATTAACACAATTTATGCTTGTCCAAGTTTGATTCGACCTAAACTATAAGTCTAAAATTTTACCCAACTTGCTCATATTTGTAAATGGTTAACCCAAACCCATTTTAGGCCCGTTTATTTTTTTAATTTTTTAAAAGACTTATATCATTTTAATTTAATATTTAACAAGTGTATATATATATATATTTTCATTTATTAATATTTTATCTATAGGTAACTTAACATTTTCAATATTTACATTATAATATTATATAAACTATAGATTTAGTTTTTATGTGTTATAAATTGTATAATATATAAAAATAGAATAATATAATAGGGTGAGTATTTGGTGCACTGATAATGTACTTTTTTTATTCCACAAGCATCTTTAAAAAATTGACATGTGTCATTTTTTTTAAATATATAATTTTTAATATTTTACTATGCCTTTATAAAACACTTGTCAACTGGAGACTAAAAACTTCATTGGTAATGTACCAAATATTTTTTCTAATATAATATACTATAAATTTAGAAAACAAATTAAACTCAGTCAGGCTCAAGCCTTAAATGTTTGAGCTCAAGCTCAATCAATATTTTAAATAAATTTATTTATTCAAGCCTATTTTTCAGGTATAATAATTTTGTCCAAATACTTTCAAAATTTGGACAAGCCTTCGAGCTTAAAGTAATCTGACTCTCGAATAAGACTGCCAACTAAATAAGATCAAAGGTAGAGTAATGGAAAGCTTGGAGCAATCCCTAATTATCTAATGAAGTGTCGTTTACTTCTAGTTAGTATGTGGATCAACTTGATCGAATAAATAGGAATTTCTTTGAGGAGGCTGGGAAGATCAAAGAAAAATCCACCTTCTAAATTGGGATACTTAAACCAAACCAAAAATTGAAAGGGGACTTGGACAGGTTCCTCGATCAAGCCCAAATTATGAAGCTAGCTTGGAGGATCATCTACGAAGGAGACGAACTCTGTGTCTCAGTTGAGAGAATGGAGTAATCAATGTGTCCCCAACACGAGCCACAGGCCCGAGAAATGGTAACTTTTGGTAAGATAACTGGAATGGGCTAGGTCCTCCCCAGTCATTGGTTTCTTTAGGTATCCTTTGCTGTGCAGTGGAGTGAACTCTACTGTTCCATTAACACTCTGCTCAGCTTCTCTAGCAATTGTAGAGACCACATTTTTGGGAATCTGAAAAGCAAGGAATGATGTTTAAGTCCAAAAATCCCCTGGTTCTTGCTTTGTGGAAACTATGGCTAATGGAAATACTTTTTTTTTTTTACAGAACCTCCTTAAGAAATAGAATTATGGGTAAAATATGAGAGAAATTTTGACATTCTCCATCGTTTGTGCAAGTGAAATGAAGTACCCCTCAAATGTGATTAGTTTAAAATAAACACGAATGGGTCTTGGATAGGTAATCTAAGTAAAGTAGGGGTTGAATTTATTATTGGAGATCATAATGGAAATTGAATTACAGACTGTGTTCAACATACCTCGCATGCTACAAGTGTTGAAGCTGAATTATGGAATTAACTGAACTGGCCGTGAATACGTGGATGGTAGTTCAATTATTAGCCCAATCTGTAATGTGAGTTTGTGCCATGGGCTCCTCTAGCGGATGGCTACATTACTGTTTCTACTAAACCTACTAATAATAGTTGTTTAATGCAATTAACTGTATCTTAATTATCAAACCATTTAATAGTTGTCCCTATCTGTTTATTGAATTAAACCTGCACAAGAACAGAGCATGTGCACTGTGCTGACAGTGTAAAAAACTCGTGTATCCTTTTATTGTTTATAGTTAATGTGACACAGAGACATCAAAATTCTCTTACATCGTCACATTCAACCAACCAAACATTATATTTTGGCATACTTAATAACATAATCCCAAAATCAGTGCTTTGTCGTCTCGGATTAATTACTTGTCAGAATACATTTATTATTTCAATTAAGACATCACTTATATCCCCTGCACTTGGAAATTTATTTCCGATTCATAAAAAATTTAATTTAACATTTAACGAGATAAGAATAATTTCATCACCAATTATACCCAATTTTTTTTTTATTTCCAAAACTATATCTTTATAATGATAGACTGAACCTGAAATTTTGAATTAAATCTTAGAATGAAATATTTTTTCATCAGGTTTTTTTAAAAATCGATTAAAAAATAAACTGAAAACAAACATATACTTCAGGCACTTAATTGGAAAACGTGTATACGGACAATGCTAAATACGAAATCTTAAAACCAAATTTCTCAACAACTTTTATTTTTTATTTTTCACTAAACTAGCACTTGATGAATAAAACCAGTGAGATGGCTGACCTGGAACTACGATAACCTCCCCTCACCTAAAACTTTTCCGTGTATATATATTAAGGCAATTGTGAAATTGCACTGTTGGTCCCCACAAACCTAGCATTGGCAATTGTTACATTATTTAGGTCAATCTCTGCTAGTTTCAAATTCAACAATAAAGGCACTTTTTTTAACTTTACAAAGTGACCCCCACTCAAGGAACAACACACTAGAAGCTCGAAACTAGAGCCATGCCGCTCAACAAAGCTGTGGGTGGGAACGTTTGGGCTTTTTTATTTGACCTTTACAGTCAAAACAACCCAAAAAAGGGTTCTTAATCTCAGGGTTAACCTGAAAGTCAACAACATAGGATCCCAAAGTTTCCCACACTCAATGCCTAGGCACAAACGTAATAATCTACCATGTAACAGCATCCTAGAAGGAAAAGACCTGAGTCACATTCAAGACTGTAGCTATGTTATTTAAGGTTAAATTACTTAGTGGGTCCTTGTACTTTATAATGACTAAATTGCTTCTTTTTATAGTAGATGGAGTCATTTCCTATTAGCAAAGGGACCCGACGGTGGAATAAATACAGTTTTTGAATCTTTTGAAGCAACAAGCAGGGAACTGCTATGGTGGTAAAAATTAAAAAATTGCAAAAAGCATAATGAATTAATGATACTGCAACTGTAGTTACATAAAAGCAGGATCTCATAAAAGAAAGCTGATCCAAAAATTTAATCCCTACCATCAGGACTGATATCTACCTTTCTCTTCTTTTCTGCTTTTTTTTTTTTTCTTCTCTAGTTTTCCCGATATTTATCTAACTTAACATCATTTGAAATTCAAACCAATTTTGAAAACCCAGTAGTTTTCACCTTAAACAAGATTTCCCAAAATGGATCCAAGGCCTGATCTTACCTTTAACATGCTGCTCTCCTAGGAGAAACTAACAATGGTATCACAAGGTGCCTTGGATTGAATTATAACCCGAGCTCCTGAAGCAAGCCTGCTGAGGGAAATTACGAGTTTGTCAAACAATACGAAACAATAAATACCATTCGTAAGAATAATTCCCGATCATCTGTCTTGAAAATTCTAATGGAGGAGTTCTATACTTAACTTTCTTCAATTTTGATCACCTGCTCCTCTTCTCTGAATGAATCCAACCTTTTCGAGTGCTTTTTATTAACAGGCTCGGTGAGTCTTCTACTGTCACCAGTGGATATCCCATCAGAGGAGTTTCTTGGTTTTTCAGAGATAGGAGATCTCATGGACTCACTTCTTGGCTGCTTGCTTAGAGAAGCCTTGATAGAGCGGGGGATGCATTTTGAATGACCTGAAATCATCTCTTCTTTGTCTTCAGCTGATTCCAACTCCGTACGAGCCCTACAATTCAACTTTGTTTCATGGGTTTAGCATGAGCTACAAAAGAAATGCAGCTGAAGCAACATTATACATATACATGTACGTGAATCTTTATATATGAGGCATCCTATATGGACAGAAAGAAGGATCTTGTGGACATAAGAGAGACCTAAAGCAGAAAACAATGAAGTTAATGCATGGACTTCACCACATTCATAGGGTCCTAGACTCTAATATATAAGATCTAATCTGAAGCAATTGGGTTAAGTCTTATTGTGCCAAGCTCATAGTTATATTGAACTATGTCCCCCTTCCCCTATTCTAGGACCTGTGTGATCACAACTGTAAACAAGTATGACCGCATTTCAGAATTCCTTGCTATTTCCGTTAAGAGTTACTGCATTCATTTAATGTCTAATAAACAGATTAAAACACAAACTCACCTATCATCATTATATGAAGAAGAACGTTTCAGAGTGGTATGCCCTTCTCCTTCTTTGAGCATCTTCGTCTCAATCAAGCTACCACTGAAATATTCTTTGTCTTCCAACCTCAGGCCCATCAACCTCGGATTCTCGGATAAGCAATCAAGCTCACCCAACATGATTGAAGTAGAGAACAATGGTGAAGAAAATTTTGAATGGGAAAACCTAGGCCTGTAGGTTGGAACAAGGCCAAAACTATGGTCTTTCACAGATATCGAACCACATGAGATTAACTGCATAAACATGCTTGTTGCCTTGAGCCTAGCATTTGTTGGCATTCGAATATCTTCCTCTTCAAGAATCCTAAAACTATTGATTTTACTAGCATCCGCTCGGATTAGAGATTCCAATGTTTCAGGTTTCCCTCCTGTAGATGATGCACTAGAAGTGGATGGTGGAGAAACTGGATTCCTGCATATCTCGGGATTATCTTTTACACAAGCGTTAGGGACCTGGTTTTGGAAATTCTCATTGCATTCGGATTCTAAAGACCCATCATCAGTCGAAACACCCCTTGTACAAGTTTCTCGTGTCTTAGTTCTGTCCGTGTTTTCCTCAGTCTGTGTTGAAGCATCAGCTAACCCATCACTCTTACAAACCTTATACTCGGTCAAACTAAGTGAACAGCCCCAGGAAGAATTCTTTCCATATCTAGACTCTGGCGATGCACCAGATGACCCGGGAGTTGGACGGTTAACCGGAGAAGAGAGCTCGTCATCCTGAGAATGCTTTGTTCTCTTCCCAATCAAACTGGAAGAAGATGAAGAATCATCTAGGCTTCTAGAAGAAGACGGTGGTTCAGGCAACTGCTTCAGATTTTGCAATCTACTGCCATTCGCAACTGGACTAAAACGATCTGAACACAAAAATTAATTAGCATTAAAGCTTTAGCCTTACATTTCCTTTTTCTCCCCCTTATGAAATCTAATAAAAGTATATCACAAAATTATATTAACCTGAGTTAGATTCTTCGAATAATTCGGAGCCTTTGAGAACGTATTCATTTCCATGGGCCGGAAGAATTAAATCATCTTCAGAAAGATCATGCCATACAAATCCATTCCTATAGCTCCTGCAACAATTAATACTCCAAAAACTAAGGAACCAAAAAAAATAGGATTTATCTCTATTAATTTCCCGGGGTTTCTCAGCAATCAAACAGCATTTAATTTTTTTGAAAGTCTACTTTTAAAAATCTTTTATTACCTTTTGCAAGACCAAGAATACAAGGAAGCCATCCCTCTGCCTCTAAGATTATTAAGCCTTTCAATCACATCTACACAGCACAATAAATCAAAAAAAAATGTATAGAAAAGGAAATTAAAAGAACAAATTTGAAAGTTTTAAATTAAAATTACCCCTCAAATAAAGTCCATCAGGAGAAGAGAGAGGAACTTCAATGAAATGAGGATGCTCGAGCTGGCGATTCCTACAGAGATAATAAACAACCGGAACTTTCCGGTTATGCTGATAGTACTTAGGCGATTTCTCAGTCCAAACTTTAGCTCTCTCCGGACTCACTTGCCTATATTTCTTCATCCTCGTCTCCATCTCCGATCCAAACATGGGTTCCAAACCCTAAACCAAATAGCTTCAAATCTCTAAATCAAAATTAAAAAAAAAGAAAGAGTCATCGAGTCTAACTCTTCTGTTAGCAAATCAGATCCGTGAAGCGAATCAACCAAGCAAAAAAAGAAGGAAGGGTTTAAAACACTGAAAAAAAGGGGGTGAGAGAGTTGGGTTGTTGTAAAGGAAAGAGGAAGAGAATGAAATGATACGGGGTTTCTTCTTTTATTACGGAGGGAAAGCGACGGAGGGGAGAAGGGTGAGGGAATTAATGCCAAAATTGGTTGTTTGGATGGTAGTGAGAGAAAGTGAAGAAAGTGAAGAAAGAAAAAAAGAAGGAAAAAGGGTGGTGGGGAACTACGGGGGAAGACTGGGTTTCTTTGGCTGTTTTCGACACTGATTTGGCAGTTTTGACTGAGAAAGCTTTTGGCTTTGTTCGATCAAGCAACTAAGCAAAGCAGCCTCCCTTTTATACCGATGATTTTCAAAAGTAGGTTTTTAACAGCGATAACATGAATAAAGAAGAAGAACTAGACATCTCTTTGTCTGTTTGTTTAAGTTCGGATTTATTTACGTATGAATGTTGTTGTCAATATAAATATAATTAAAATATAATAAAATGTATTATTTTTTTATTTATGATTAGGCATGATATCAGAATAAAATTATTTAAAAATAAAAAATTGGATATATTTATGCGTTGAATTCTTTTTTTAAATTTAGTGCCTAAATTTGAATTTAATTAAAATATGATGATGTCATTATATGGACTTTTTTTTAAATATCGTAATTTCTTTATATTTTTTCATTACATATATTTTAAAATTTTCAAAGTGGTGATCTTAAAGTACCACAGTATTATACATTGAAAAAGATTCAAGTTTAGAAGTCAAATTGAAAAAAATGTTAGATTATAGACTCAAAAAATCAAGGATCAAATTAAATATTTTACCACACCCAAGGGCTACCACAACAATTTATCCTTTTTATATATTTATTTTAAATACTAACGAGGTTTCACTATAGCATGGAATTGGAGGTTTAAATGCAAAGATGATGACATTGACATGACACGACTTAAAGAATTCCTTGTTATGAAGGGTACTAATGGGACCACTCCTACACCTTACCCCTCCTCCTGTTCATCTGTCCAATGGTCGGTTTATTTTGCACTCTCCTATTTTTAATATGAAATTAATTATTAATTATTGGATAAAGTTTAGAAAATAATCAATATCAGTTCTGTTTTGTAGGCCCAGATCCAGCCCGACCTGAAAATAGGTTTAATATTTTGTCTAAGTCTAATTTAGATAAAAATGTTAAAGTATGTGTCTGGTCTGGTCCGTCCGTATTAATTTTTTTATAATATTATTTTTATATAAAAATAAATTTTTAAAAAATAATACATCAAATACACTAAAAGTATCAAAAATAAATGTTTTCCGAAAAATTAAAAATAAATTTAAAAAGAATGTTTATATTTAAATGACACTAAAATATGTATAACTTAACAAGCAAATGTCTCTAAAATAATAGTAAAACTAACAATAAAACAATGATTATACAACATTTGAATAACAATAACAAAATAGTAATAATATAATAGTAAAATGAAAGCAAAATACAATAATTTTATTTTTTTATGCAAATTTAGGTTGAGTCCGGGCCAAAAAAAATTACTCAAGACTTGACCCATTTAGAAAACTGACCTTATCTTTTGCCTATATTTATTTTTTGAGTCTATATTTTTTATCAAATCACTTTTCAAGCAAACATTTAAACCGAGCCGATGGACTGACACATTATCATATGTACGTGGATGGGTATAAAATAGATAAAATAATAAGTAAAGTCTTGACATCATGAGGGACCACTAGGTTTTCTAATTAGAGAAACAATATTTAAATGAAATTATCACATTCTAATATATTAAAGTCTTTGTCCACCCAAAACTATATAATGCTATGATTGAGAAATTATAGTGACCTTATCTCGTTGGTGAGGGTCATAAATAAAAACTACTCCACTTGCACCATCCATCACATGCCCTCAATTCTACTTTGACACTGACCTATTGATAAGTGATAACAAATAATATAAGATTATATTTACATGATAAATATTAAATTTATATATGAATTTTATTTTAATGTATAATTTGATATATCAATTTTAATTTAGTGTAACTATATACATAAAATTTTATTTTTTATTCAATTATACACATTTAAAAAAATAGATATATATATTTATTTTCATATTGAATTAATATAATAGTTTGTTATACTATATATCAATGTAAAATGGTGTTAATTTGATCATATTGTTAATAAATTCTAAAATTTTAGTCAATTCAACATTTAATGTATAAAATCGTATAAAATTAAAGTTTATATATAACATTGCACGTTGGATCGAAATTCATGTATAATTTTAATATTTATCTATTTTTTTGCTAACAAGGTTTCGATATTGTTGATAAAAGTAGAGATGATGTTTCAAATTTAAACTTATGTAAGTTGTTTTTAAAATTATTTTGATTTAAATTTCACTTGATTTTGAATATAGTTAATTCAGATATATATATATATATATAAATTTAGGGGAAATAAAAATTAGAAAACCTCTAATTTAATGCATTTACCATTTATTCGATTATTAGGATGAATTTGAGCTTCGATATATAACGTTTTTTAAGTTTATAATATACTATTTCCTCTTTTTTTCATATAATGTAATTTATATCATATAGAAATTAAGTATATTATATTATAATATGAATATTAAATGACATTAAGTAAAATTTTAATAAAGAAAAAAATATATCATCTGTACAATAATAAAATATATAAAATTACCATATATTAAATATAATTATTTAAAAAAAATGCATGAGTTGACCATTTATAAATATAGATATGTTTTGATAAAATTTTAAATCTATATTTTAAGCTAAACCGAACTTAAACAATTATATATAATATAGTTTGATCAAAACCTAACCTGTGTAAACACTTCTACACAATACTCGGTAGAGCTTTATCCATGTATGGTATTAGAACGTCTAATGCTTACATAAAGCTTGACCTGATCTAGAACACGGACTTCAAATTTTTTTTCTAATCACTAATATATTTTTAAATGATTAACTAAATTTGTTTTAAGCTAAATCATATTACCACTATTTTTTTCCAAAAAATCATGCTAATTTTAATTAATATCCAATAATTTAATATGTTTTTTCCTTAAATTTTAAACTTTTGCATCATATTTTTTAGGCTAAAAGATTTTAAAAGTCATTTAACTTTTCCAAATAAATCAATTAATGTTTTCCTTTGTACTCAATTGAGCTATTGAACATTAAAATTACAATTAATTAAGTCATTTAACCGTTAAAGTTAATGACCAACCATTATAGAAGAACAACCGTTTTTCGGGTGTTTTCGCCATGTGGAATGTTAGGATTGTGCCACGCAGCGAAAACTAATATTTTAAATTAAAAATCATAAAACATTAAAAATGTATAAAAATTGTGCAAAAATTATATTAAATAGAAATTTATAAAAAAAATAAAAATATTATATAGTTCTTAAAAATAATTAAAAATTGCAAAAAATATATTAAAATTTTAAAAAATACATAACTTGTAAAATATAAAATTTGTAAAAATTATGATTTTTTAAATATAGAATATTATAAAAATATAAAAATTAATGAATTTTTAAAAATACTATAAGAAGCATGAAAATTATAAAATAAATTAAAATATAAGAAAAATATAAAAAATAAACTAACTTTTTTTTTTCATTTGCATACTAACCATCGTTAACACTACAATACCTATTAAAATTAGGAAATATTTATTTGATCATTGAAGCTATTTCTTGCGCTCATCCACCTCGGACTTCTCCAAAACTTGTACCCCTTTGTCCATTGTCAATGATAAGAGGGTGTTTTGAGATGTAAACTAAGGTAGAGAAATGAGTTAAAAAGGCAAATGACATTTGAGACTATTTGTATATTCGAATATTTTATTGCAATTTCACATCATTTATGTTTTTTTTGAATATTTTTCAATATTTTGTAGTGATTTTTTTGTAATATTTTATAATGATCTATATTTTATTTATAATTTTTTTGCACTTTTCTATATATTTTAATAATTTTCTATATTTTTAACATTTTTAACATTTTTCATATTTTTTATTTTTATAATTTATATTTTTATCATGTTAATAATTTTAAATATTTTTCTCCATTTTTTATATATTTTCTCATTTTAAATAAATTTTGTAGTTTTCTATATAATTATATATTTTTTGCACTTTATTTTTTATAATTTTTAAAATGTTTTTAATAATTTTTATACATTTGAATGAATTTTTATAATTTTCAATAAATTCAAATATAAAAATACAAAATTTCACCATAGGGTACAATCCTAGCATCACTACAAGAAAACAGACTTTCAGCGGCGTTTGAACAAAAAACGCTGCAAATATTATACATTAGCGGCGTTTACTTAAAAATGTCGCAAAAAAATGAGAAATAGTAGCGTTTTTTTATCTAAAACGCCACTAAAAACGGATCAATAGCGGCATTTTTGTCTAAAACGCCACTAAAGACGGATCAATGGCGGCGTTTTTTAGCTAAACGCCACTAAAAACTAGGGAAATAGCGGCGTTTTTGTCCCAAACGCCACTAAAACTAATCAATAGCGGCGTTTTTATCTAAAACGCCACTAAAAACTGGAGAAATAGCGGCGTTTTTGTCCAAACGCTACTAAAAACTGATCAATAGCGGCGTTTTTATCTAAAACGCCACTAAAAACTGGAGAAATAGCGGCGTTTTTGTCCAAACGCCACTAAAGCTAATCAATGGCGGCGTTTTAGGCCCAAACGCCGCAAAAAAGTTTATCTATAGCGGCGTTTTTGGATCAAACGCCGCAAAAAATTGAGCTGCCATTTTTTAGTAGGGTAACCGACACTTGTTTCGATTTGATCTGATTTAATTTTCATATTATTTTCTTTTTTTTTTTTGAATTCGATTTAATATAAACTAATTCACTTAGCTATGAGAAAGTTTCATTTTAAATACTTAATTATGAAAAGTTACAAATTGATAACTAAACTCTAAAAACATAAACCCTAAACACTAATCCATAAACTTTAAAATCCTAAACCCCTAAAAAAACTCATATGGATGTTGATGTGTGTATATACATAGATAATGTAAAAGCTTATGTTTATATTAATAAATTGTGGAAGCATTGGATTAAATTTATTTTTGGGTTTAGTGTTTAATATTTAAGGTTAAGGCCTATGGTTTAGGGTTGAAATGGTGGTATGTTAAGTTTATGGTTTAGGATTCAATGGTGGTATGTTAAGTTTATGGTTTGGGGTTTGTTATTTTGGGCTTGGGGTATAGTGTTTTAAATTAGTTTGTTATTTGGGGTTTGGTGTTTTAAAGTATATAGAGTTTAGGGTTTAGGGTATTGGTGTTTAAGGTTTTAAGGGTTAAGGTATTAGGGTTTAAGGGTTTAAGGGTTAGTTGATTAAATGATGTTCTGGTTGAATCTAGCTTTTAATTTGGAGTGCTCGGAGTGTGGTTTAATTAATTCTCAAATTTATAGCCTCTTGAATAAATATTGAATTTGAATTTATTATAATTTCAAAATCTAAAAAATAATATGTGTTTAATAACTTTCTTTGCATGTAATCGACTCTCGAAATTAAACTTGTCTTATTTTAATTTTAAGATGAAGATAATAATGATCTCTTAAAAGAAATTTTTAATAAGTATTGCTCACACCTAGTTAAAAATATCAATGACAACTCTTGTATTTTTAATAAAAACCTAATGTTTTAAAAATTTTCATTTTTTTTCAATGTTGTTCATTTTTATCAAAAATGATTTTGAAAATATTTTTTTTTATCTCAATTCATTTCATGTTTTAAAAAATTATTAGAAATTATTTTAAATTGATTTTACGTAAAATTTAAATATTAAATATTTAAATAATAATTATTCAATATAATTAAATTTTTTTCAAATTAGATATATTAACTATTAAAATTTATTACTATCTAATGCATTAGTGGCTTTTTTGACAAAAACGCCACAAAAAAAATTCACTTTAGCATAAACGACGTCATTTTATATCACCAAGGGAATTAGCGGCGTTTTTAAAAAAAGCGCGCTAAAAATAGCGAATTAAAAAGCGCCGCTAAAACTCGATCTTTAGCGACGCTTTTTTTTAAAAACGCCGCTAAAAGTTTAATTAAAACTACGTCGTTTCTTTTGCAATTTACTGACGTCATTATGTTTAGCAAAACGGCGCCGTTTTTGTTTCATCCTTTTCACCCCCAATGCAAACCCGAAACCCTTATTTCCCCTCAAATCAAAATTTCTCTTAAACCTCAAAATTTCCCCAAATCAAACCTATTTGCCGTCTCCCGTTCTCTTTTGGTTCGACAGGTTACTATTATTTCATTTTTGTTTCAATCTATTGTCACTTGGTTAATTATGGTTTTTGTTCCAACCCAAATTTTCTCTTTTATTTCCATTTCTAATCAAACCCGAAGCTCATTGTTTCATTTCGATTTCATCGCTATTATTATTTATGTGGGTTACACTTCTGTTTTATTTTTGCAGTAAGCAAAAAGATTAAGGGATTTCATTTTGAAATCAAACCCGACTGAAGGCTAGCTTTTGCGAGTCCAACAGATCAAGGTACTGTCATTTAGTAACCCTAGACTTTAGCATGCTGATATTGGTAATCTTAGATTGTTGTGCTTCTCTCTCTTTTCGGGGTTTTAAAGATGTTTGGGTTTTTGAAATTTCAAAATTTGATTTAGGGTTCTGATAGAAAGAACATACGTGTGTGGAAAAATCTTAAAGAATTTGAAGATTTTTACTGATCAAATATATTTCAAAGTTTGTATTAAACTTTAGTCTATTTTCAATCTTTGTACTTCCTTTAGACTCATAGTAGCAATAGAAAAGTATTAGCAATTGATTACATTGAAGTATTAGCAATTGATGCTGTGTCATTCAGATGCTGTGTCATGTTTGAGTTTAAATGAATGTGCTGTTACAGCATTAGCAATTGATGCACCTGGTTCGGTTTTATATTCTGGTTCCAGTGATGGCCTTGTTAATTTTTGGGAACTTGAGAAATGATTAGCATATAGTGGTGTACTTAAAGGACATAAATTAGTTGTTCTTTGTCCTGAAGCACCTGGGAATTTGGTGTTTAGTGGTTCAGCTGATAAAACTATATGTGTTTGGCGTAGGGATGGTAACATTCATACATGTCTTTCGGTTCTAACTGGACATGCAGGACCGGTTAAGTGTTTGGCATCGGAATATTAAAAACCCAAACATCTTCAAAACTATTGCTGTTTATAATCTTCTTAAGTGTATGGTGTTCGGTTGGATGCAATTTTTATTAAATTCAGTGAATGGTGTTTGGTTGAAATGTTGAGTATTCAAAACTTATTTCATTAACATTGCTACGGGCTAAACATCTAAACTTTATAATAAAAAAAGTGAAGTGACTAGATAAGTGTTATGTGAACTTTATATCATTGTGAGGCTAGAACATATCTTTATTTGGCATAAAAATCGTAATTTAGTATCAGAACATTAAAAACTTACTTGCACTGGCTCACTTGATGGCTTGTGCTATTAGGACTCAAACTCAATTCGAGAATAATTAAATGAATCAAGCGAACTAATACTTACCATTCATCTCCTGGTGCTATTGGAATTGTAGCAGATTGAGAGCTTGGTTTGGAATATGAATGTACTCTTTCTACTTCCTTACATTTATGTTTCATTGGCTTATCCTTGGAATTTTCCACTGTTTTTTTACATTAATTTTCATTAGTTTCTTCAAAAAATAGACATGTTTATAAAATTTTATGCAAAATTGTTGGCAAAATTACGTGCACTTTTAGTTTTCTTGAGGGAGAATTGAGTGGTTATTCTATTAGAATAAAGCACACCATTCCTGCTATTTTCTTTCTTAAAGCTCCCTCTCTTGAGTTCGTTCCAGAATATATATTTTCAGTTTAGATACTTTTTTTTTTTAGTATGAAACTAACTTATTTATGATCAGTGACTCTAATGGCACATATTAAGGACTCAATATACTTTGTAAATATGTCAGTTTCATGCCTACTTGAAAACTTGCCTTATGGTGTAATTGATGATTTGGTCCTCGTGATTGTAATGTGTGTATATATATATATATATCAATATGCATATATATACATATATCAATATGCATATATCTTGGGTTGTTTATTTGATCTGGAACTCATATATATTTGTTAATGTTGACAGTTGGTCAAGAATTCTGGGTTAACGTCTGCTGCATCGTCGTCGGCATCCCTCTGCTACATCTCCGTCGTCATCCCTCTGCTGCTTCTCCTATTTTCTGCCATCCAATTTGCTTAGCTTCAATCCACGTTGACTTAGGTAAGGCTTTAGGTCCTCCATTGTGGTAATTCTGATGACAATTACTTTCTCCTTTCTTCTTAGATAGTGCAGCAGCATACCTGCTCTTCTTCCAATGCTTGCCTCTTCTAGCAATGCATGTTTCAATACTTGAACACCATACAAAAATGCAATTAAAATCGTAAATGTGAGACTTCTGAAGTTGGTGTTTATATAGTATAATTATATTATACTTTATCTGTTAAAAAAATTATACTTTATCTTATCAAGCACATGTTTCTTCTATTTTTTTACAAAATGGTGATTGATTGGTTAATTATTATGGTTGTATCAAATTTTTATGTTATAATTATATTATACTTTATCAGTTGAAAAATTATATACAATTTTTTATAATTATTTATATAACTCTTAATAAATGTTCATCTTAGTTTATAAATTTTCAAGTTTATTACTATACATTGAACTTGTGCATTTTTTTTTTTTTTTTGCAATCAATTAGTTGCACCATTTCAATGTAATTTTGCTATTTAAATATTAACATGATTTTTAATATATTGACTAAAAATATTAATTTATTATATGATTAAATATCATTTTCTTGACTAAAAGTATATATTTAATACTAATTAATTTTTGGTATTAATAATGTTTGATTTTAATATTTAATATTTTTAAAACTTATAAATATATTTTTATCAATATAATAATATTGATCATTATTTAAATTTATTTTAATATAAAAATCAAATTACTATTCTTTTTTTCCAAAAAAACGATTTAAAAGCTTTTTAAAATGAAAAGTTACTTTTTGTTACTCATCAAATTATATCCCATGCCTTGTATATATTTCTAATAATAAGCAGAATTGTCAAAGTAATACATCATATTGATTGATTTTTGATATTAATAATGTTTGATTTTAATATTTAATATTTTTAAATGTTTTTAAGAGTTATAAATATTTTTTCATCAATATAATTGTAATACCCCTACCCGTATTCATTGCCTAATAGGGTGCGAGGCATTACGGAGTTTACTTAATTAAATTTTTTTCTTTTTATTCAATATAGCCCTTTTATAAATATCTAAACTTCCTGTAATATTAAATCGAGACCAATCCACATCAATCAAATCAATTTAACATATTTTCATGATAGATTCATGCATTTATATAAGATAACGCTCATCACATATCTATAACCGTGTTTGTTAACCATACTAATGGCTAACTTTACGCTCATTTCACGTTAACATTTACTTTGTTAGCTTATACATGCCATTGGTTCCCAAAATAAAGTTCCTTTATTTACCGAAATCCCGAGGTTGATAGTGTGATGTGTCTCCACCAAATCCGACCTCCGAGCTCTTAACACTACAAAAACAGAGAAAAGGAAATGTGGTAAGCACTTTGTGCTTAGTAAGCTCATGTAACAAGAATTACACTTACCTAATATTTTCAAGACAATACAATAAACATTACATATATCCATTCAATGCATTATTACCCTAACATGCACAAACTCAACATTCAAGTTAGTACAATAATTTCTATATATCAATAATATATATCATGATTGATGAGCTCATCATTACTATGATTTCCATTCCCTTGTTATTTTTCCATATTTATCCCGTTGAATTACTCGGAATTTCGATGGATTTTTCAGTGAGGTACACATTTAGTGTACAAATCAGTCCGTCAATTCATATTCATGTACGCACATTTCCATTTCAGAGAGCACACTCCCACGAACCTCAACCTTGCAAATGGATTACCACCGAGCTAAATCTCGCAATATAAACTCATAGAGTATTGTCGGGATTACCACCCAAAGCAAATCCCTCGCAACGACAATTACTCTAATGAGCTTGGATCTGAATTACCATCCAGGCTAAATTGACTTAATTCGGATTACCCGTCCAAGCAAAATCCATTTTCCACATATTCTTCGGAGGGCTATATCAGATAGGATCACCCGTCCGGCTAGATCCTTTTTACCGTCAATTCCTTTTCGTAGATCCATCGAATTTTCCTTTCATTCAACCGGATTTCTTCCTTTATATCAAATATATCAATGTTTCATCAATTTTCATATAATGAACATTCAAATCATATTCACATCAATAACATACATTTCAAGTATTTAAGAATATAATTCAAGTTACATGAACTTACCTTGATACTTGTTTGTAAACAAAAAAATCTACTAATCCCGAACTTTTTCCTTTCCTCGATCTAGCTTCAGTATTTGAATCTTCTGGATCTAAATAAATAAATTTAATTATCAATTTAATACATTTCATGTTCATATGCAACATTCTCTATAATTCAACTATTATTTATAGTTCATTCAAAGCTGTCTACTTGAGTCATAGTCACTAAATTATTTATAACTTGAGCTACGGAACTCCAAATTAAGATCCGTTAATTTTACCTGAAACTAGACTCATATATCTTATTACCATAAAATTTTCAGAATTTTTGGTCTAGCCAATCAGTACATTTTATTCTTTAAAATCACCCCTGTTTTGCTGTCTGACAGTTCTGACTCTTCTTCACTAAAAATTAATTATCTCCTTGTACAGAATTCAAATGATATTATAGTTTTTTTCTATTAAAACTAGACTCACTCAGGATTCTATACATATAAATTTAAACCCCAAATTATTTTTCTTCATTTTTTTATGATTTTTCAAAGTCAGAACAGGGGAACCCGAATTCATTCTGACCTTGTCTCACAAAATTCATTATATCTCAAAATTTACAAATCCATTGCTTACAATATTTCTTCTATGAGAAACTAAACTCAATAAGATTTAATTCCATATTTTTTTCATCTTCTAATTCGATTCTTACAATTTTTAGTGATTTTTCAAAGTTAGTCTACTGCTGCTGTCCAAACTGTTTTAGTGCAAGCTGTTTATTACCATTTTTCCCCTAAGCTTTTAATAAATGATAATTTCGTCCCTACTTAATTAGCCTCTCAATTGAGCTGATTTTTCTCAATTAACATTTTATTCTATCACCTTAAACTAGTTTACAACCTTTATGAATCAGAATTTCAGCAATAGACTTTAATTCCAAACATTTTCACAATTAGGTCCTAAAAATCAATTTCTATTGAAATTGCCTAATAAAATCATCTCATAAACAAATTAAAGCTTTAATTTCATTCTATTTCATCATAAACTTACAGCACTCAACCATGGTGATTTTCAATTTCATTTATGAAATCAAAAACTAATGAATTTAATAGTAGGACCTAGTTGTAAAAGTCTTAGAAACACAAAAATTACAAGAAAAAGGCAAGGATTAACTCACTTGGTGCAAAAATTATGAAATACTAGCTTAGATAACCCTCCTATGGCGTTTTTAGCTGCTGGAATTGAAGAGAAATGAAGAGAAATCTAGATATTTGCTATTTAGTCCTAGTTTTATTTAGTTAATTTTGCAATATTCCAATTTTACCCTTAATTTATCAATTTTTCTGCTGATTTCATACCCTTGCCGTCCAGCCCAAATAACTTTTAGGTCTAATTTCCTTTTAAATCTTTTCTCATTAGACTCTTAAGCTATTTAATCACTCTAGCAACTTTTACACCTATTACAATTTAGTCCTTTTCATTTAATTGACTACCCAAACATTAAAATTTCCTAACGAAATTTTAATACCACATTAATAACATTTCATAAATATTTATAAAATTATTTTCGACTCGGTTTTTACGAGATAGAGGTCTCGATAACTTATTTTTACCTAATTTCTTCAATAATTTTTTTTAACTAGCCACTAAATCGATAAAATTTTTCTATTAATATTTTCATACGACTTTCCTATCATATAAATTTTCATGCAAAAATATTAAAATAAATTTATCTTTAAATCAGATTTGTGGTTACGAAACCACTGTTCCGATAACCTTGAATTTAGGCCATTACAATAATAATATTGACTATTATTTAAATTTATTTTAATATAAAAATCAAATTACTATTCTTTTTTTTCCAAAAAAAAAGACTTGTAATAAGGTTGGGTTTCATCCATTTCCTCATTTGCAAGTTCAATGTAATTAGTTAAACAAAGTTTCACTTTAGGTTCGTCATTACTGATTGAATAGTTTATACTTTAGTTGCAATATTATCCAAATCCCATCTCAATATAAGTTTTTAAATATTATTTAATACATAACTTACATAACTTACATAATTTAAAGATCAAATTTTATAATTTACATAATTTACATAACTTACATAATACATGAGTTACATAATTTAAAGATCAAATTTCATAAGTTATATAATACATAACTTACATAATACATAACTTACATAATTTAAAGATCAAATTTCATAACTTAAATAATACATGACTTACAAATTTCAATGGGTTCGACATGATGTGGATGAAGATATTTACGAATAATGATGTAGTAAGATTTTACGATTTTTTAATTATATGTAATATTATAATTTTAATCTTGGTCATGTTATATAATTTAACTATTTTATATGTACTATTATTGTTGTAATTTGTTACTAAAACTTCAACTATTTTATGTGTGTATTGCAGGAAAAATGCGTACAAGAAGATTACGAGATTTAAGTATTATCCAGAATACTCCAAATTCGGAAGAAGCAACTAGTGAACAACAGACAGTTGTTGGATATTCGAATGTGCCGGAGACACTTGACGAGCCTGGAGAATTTCAAAGTAATGTTAAGTTCATTTTACATGTGTTGACTTTTATTATTGATTTATTTCTCAATTTTAATATAATAATAGTATATCGTTTTTCAGCTGAAAGTGGTGGGACGCGCAGAGGTTGAGGACGACGTTTGCTTAAAGATTTATACGAATTAGATCCTCGCGAGCGTGTGTCAAAGTAAGTAGAAACAATATCATGGTCACTGTTGGATCTCAAGCTCGACTTTTAGCAGTCTATTTGGGCATTTTAGCACGAAATGCCAATATGTTGCCCATTAACTACGAATCATGGCATCACATGCCTGATAGCAACAAAAATCAGGCTCTCGCTAATATTAAGGTAACAAAATGTGAATGTAATTTACAATAATTTGGTTTAAGTTTCATTTATATTTACATTCTAAACTTGTGTTTTTTTAGGAGAGATTTGCTTTAGAGGTCTCCGATGACCATATTAAGAAGGCATTGGGTAAAAAATGGAGAGACAATAAAAGCACTTTGAAAAAACAATATTTTAAGAAAGATATAAGCCTCGAGGAAAAATTGCGAAATGTCCCGCCGGGAATGCTGAGGTACCAATGGGAAGATACGGTTAGATTCTGGAATTCAAAGAAATGAGAGGTATTACGTAATTCCAAACTCTTATAAAATTTTCAGTATATACTATTTACTATATACGTAATAATAATTTCATTATGTAGGACCGTGAGCGAGTTGGAACAAGCAGCAGACAAAAATAAAAATTCACGCACACGGCAGGGTCGAGAAGTTTTGCTTCAACAGCTGAGGCCGAGATATTA
Organism: Gossypium anomalum; assembly: GCA_025698475.1. Classification (NCBI taxonomy): domain Eukaryota; kingdom Viridiplantae; phylum Streptophyta; class Magnoliopsida; order Malvales; family Malvaceae; genus Gossypium; species Gossypium anomalum. The sequence continues at coordinate 68,191,099 of CM046957.1, read as the reverse complement.
TGAATTTATTAATTACATCAAATATTAATGACTTTCTACTATTAAATAATATTTTTACTACTATATTGTAGGAAGTCTCGTCCGGTCAAAAAGTTGGACGCCTTCAGCTTTTTGAGATTACGCATAGGAAGAAAGATGGATCTCTTATGACATTCGAAGCTGGAGAAATTATGGTATATTTATTTAATAAAATTTGATTTATTATAAATATTTATAATGTTTAATTATAATGGTTTAATTCGTCGTTAGTACTTTTAAATAATGTTAAGTTATGTTGCATTCCTTTTTTATTATATATTTCGTTTCTAACTCTTTGATTGATTTATTAGGAGAAACTAAATGAGAAGAAGGCGGAGTATGAAGCGATTGCTTCAACTGATAGTTCTGTTAATCTTGAAAACATTGATAATAGAATTATCACTGAAGTTTTGGGTCCTGAAAGATACGGCCGGGTTCGATTTCAAGGATCACCCCGACCCAATATTTTGGATTTGACTCCCAACAATACATGCCTTCCGGGAGTCAAGCTCAAGCTAAAGTTCAGAGGTTAAGAGACCAGATAGCTTAGATGCAAGCGAACACGGTTAAGCAAATTGCTGAGGTTCGAAGAAAATATGAAGAACTCCAGCAACAACTTAGAGAGGAGGCAGCAGATAGGGAGGCAGCTGCAGCAGCGAGGGAGGCAGCAGTAGCGAGAGAGGCAGAGGCGAGTAGAAAGTATGATGAGCTCCAGCTACAGCTTCAGCAGATGATGCAGATGTTTCAGCAGTGGCAAAAGCCGTATCTTAGACATTAGTTTTCTCGTTGTAAGAATGTTTTTAATTTTGTCACATTTAATATTATTGTAAAAATATTTTAAGTTATACTTTATTTATTAATTACATCATATATCTTTCGTTAAATTTGAAGTATCATTTAGAATTAATGTTTTTGATTGTATTTTTTATGCTAAATTTACTGTTATTGGTTGCATTTCATGCTATATTTGTTGGTTTTAGTTGGATTGAATGCAGGAAGGGCTGGATATTGGTGAAAAATGTGTATATTAAATCTACCAAAATTAGCGGCGTTTTTGGGAAAAGTGCCGCTAAAAGTCATGGCTTTTAGCGGCACTTTCCCCACAAACGCCGCTAAAAGCCCTGACTTTTAGCGGCGCTTTTATACAAACGCCGCAAATTTTTCTGGCGTTTCCTATAGTGGCGTTTTTTGCGGCGCTTCTAAAGGTTAAAAAAAGCGTCGCTAAAAGTCTGTTTTCTTGTAGTGCATACCATGTGACGAAAACATCCAGAAAAAGATGCATTTCAATACTTTGTAATGGTTAACCATTAACTTTAACGGTTAAAGGGTTTAATTTGACTGTAATTTTAACCTGTCGCAATTGAGTGAAAAAAATACAAAGGGTTAATTGATTTTTTTAGAAAATTTCAACGACTTTTAAGACTATTAACCTGATTTTTAAATGTCTAAATTATGGTATTATGTGTTCTTACAATTTTATTTTTTTATTTGATATAAATTACATAATATACAAAAATAAAATAATACATTACATAATTAAAAAAAATTAATTAGACTGGGCTGAAATATTAGATGTTTAGAGAGGTAACCTCGAACCTCGAACATGAACCGTAAAATGGACATGAAGTATATATATAAAAAAAAACAAATGAAGTAATACCAAATTTTAAGCTCAACTTTTATTTTAAAGTAGCTTTGATATTTTGAATTTAAGTGTTGTTTGATAAACTAAAAAAATTAAGTATTGAATTTTTAGTATCAAACTTTATAAATACTAATTTTATATTAAAAAGTTGTTTGATATATTAGTAAAATTAAGTATTAGACGGTAATTATATTGTTTGATGAAATTAATATTATTTTTTAATATTTATTTTCATAAATTTAGTCCTATTAATATTAATATATTATTTTATATCTAGTATAATTTATCATAAAAATAAATATAACAAATTGGACAACCCTTTTAACCAAAACAAAAAAAGGAGATAATTTATTTTTTAAAATAAAATAAATTTGATAATAATTTATCAAACGTACCCTTAATATTTTTATAAACTTGAGGTTAGGGGCTAAGATAGAGGCTGATAATGGCTTTAGCTCACTCAAAATGAAAAAAAATAATCTATATAATCCGTTTAAAATTGATAAAATTAAAAATTAATATAATAATAAAACTATATTTCAACCCTTAAAAATTTATTATTTATTTTTCGCCTTCACTTCACATTTTCTTAAGGTGATATAGTACTAAAAAGGGTAAAGATTTATTTTCGATAGCTTTAACTTAAGTATTATAAATACAATACAATACAAAGTAAAGTATAATATAATTATAAATTTACGTGTATAAATTATAATTAAAGTAAAATAGTCGATTGAGTTTTAATTCGATTGATATCGACATTATTTTTTGGTATTGAAAGAGATGAATTCAAATACCTTCACAATATAAACAAAACCGTAGCATAAGAAACAGACATAGTAAATACAAATCCACAGTGGATAGGATAGGATCGATAGGATACATGGTAGCGCTGTGATAGAAGGTAAAATGGAGGGGAATTCCATTTCCATATAAAAAGTTTGATTACACTTCCCGCCATTTCTCTAAATCATCTTTCAAAGCTTTCCCAGCACTTTTCTCTATCCGATTCTATTGCATGTGTGTGTGTGTTTTGTTTCATTTCATTCCAATTGAATGCTAACGTTTCGCCCATCCCATCTTCTCCGCTATACTTGTTGTATTACTCGTCCTCTCACCCCTCTCCTTCCTCCCTCTTCCTCCCATTTCCTTCCTTCCAACTCGCCTTTCTTTCGCCCCAAACCCCTCTCTCTTTCTTCCTTAAACCCTCACTCCAACATGTCCACTCGCCCCTCCGCCTTCGATGCTTTAATGTCTAATGCTCGCCGTTTAGCCGGTAAGAAGAGCTCTTCCTCTTCTTCGCCCACCAAGAAACGCAAATCCCCCGATTTGTCGCCCACCCAAAACCCTAATCCCCCCAAAACCGTCGGCTCCATTGAAGTCAAGCACGACCCAGAGGTTTCTAGTGATGGAACCGGAAAGCCCATTAACGATTCCCCAAAACCCAATTTGGATGAGGCGAAGAAACCCCCGGATTCGAAGAAGGTGAAGGTGGGGAGCGCCTCCGAGAGAAACGTGGAGATGAAAGGGAAAATTGGTTTGTTGAAGAAGAAGCCGGCGGATTTTGATCCCAATATGGTGGCGTGTTGGGAGAAAGGAGAGAGGGTGCCGTTTTTGTTTCTGAGCCTGGCGTTTGATTTGATATCCAATGAGACGGGTCGGATTGTGATAACGGATATTGTTTGCAATATGTTGAGGACTGTTATTGCTACCACGCCGGATGACTTGGTGGCGACGGTTTACTTGGCAGCAAATAAGGTTGCTCCGGCGCATGAGGGGTTAGAGCTGGGAATCGGTGATGCATCCATTATCAAGGCCCTAGCTGAGGCCTGTGGGAGGACTGAATCACAGGTTAAGAGTCAGTACAAGGTACAGTTTTATTTATTTATTTTTTACTCTTTAACTTGGGGGTTGATTAAAATTTGTTAACATTTTAGTTTGGTATATATTTGTATTCCTTACTTTTTGACAGGATAAAGGGGACCTGGGCCTTGTTGCACAGGCTAGCCGTTCATCTCAATCAATGATGCGCAAGCCTGATCCATTGACTGTTATCAAAGTGTTTGACACGTTTCGGCTAATTGCTAAGGTTCACCACCTTCTTCCCCAAATTGAAATATTTTTATATAAAGGGATGCTTTTCGCTCCAATAAGTGATATCTTAGTGTGATCCTTCCATGGTTAAAATGCCTATTTAGTTGCCTCCTGTTCTTGAATGCTGGATGTGCGCATCTTCATTAAATGTTGGATTTTTTGATGCTGACATAATTGTTCATTTGGTATATACAGTACATGGATTAGTAGGTCAACCATTTCCAGTATTACATTGTTAATGCACTTATAATTCTTGGGGCATTCTGCAGTACAGCATTGCTCAATATGTGGGGAAGAGAATGCATTAGTTATTCATTATTGTTGGTGAATATTTATACACTCAATTAACTGGTTTTAGCTTTTTTGGTCAACTTATACAGGAATCTGGAAAGGATAGTCAGGAGAAGAAAAAGAATCGTATCAAATCACTTCTTGTTGCTGCAACTGACTGTGAACCTCAGTATTTGATTCGTCTGCTTCAGGTTGTCACTAGGAAAGCAATTTAGTACTGTTTTATACTTTGTTCCTTGATGTTAAGGTCTCTTGGGTTCATCACGCAGACAAAGCTGCGGATTGGATTTTCAGAGCAGACTCTGTTAGCTGCATTAGGACAGGCTGCTGTATATAATGAACAACATTCTAAACCACCTCCAAATGTTCAGTCTCCTTTAGAGGAGGTAAGTAAATTCTACAGATGTAGAAATTCAATCTGGTACTTTTTCATGAATCACCTGTGCAGTCTTTCAGCTCAATACATCATGCATTTTGTAGTTTATTAATAAGAATTACATTATAGGATTCCATAAAGGCTTTGAAAGCACGTGCCTTAGATGTACATGGAGTACTAAGTCATTAAATTTAGAGGTGGGGAAAATTTCTGGTTCCTGAAATGTGCAGCTTGTAGTGCTCTGATATTTCATCAGTGTTGTTGGGAGGTAGGCTGTTTGTCAGAGCTTGCTAGATATAGAGATCAAATCTGGTTAAGCACTTTGTAAACTGATTGTGGTGAAGGTTTAAATGAAATTGACTGGTGAAAGAATTCAACATCTCTTAAGGCCTGGAAATGGTTGAAAATTTGAAAGTTTCATTTCATTTCACTGTAGTTGTACTTTTTACCTTAAATTACTTCCTGATAGCTTATTCATTGTATAGCTTCCTGTTGAGGATTCACCTTTTGCTCTTCCATGTTGATTTTTGACTAGTGCACTTCTATTTATTTTTGGTGGTCTCATGCAGGCTGCTAAGATTGTCAAACAAGTTTTTTCTATCCTTCCAGTCTATGATAAAATAGTCCCAGCACTCTTGACTGGTGGTGTATGGGATCTGCCTAAGAGTTGTGGCTTTACGCCGGGTGTTCCTGTTGGACCTATGCTAGCAAAACCAACCAAAGGTGTTGCTGAAATCATAAATAAATTCCAGGACATTGACTTCATATGTGAATATAAATATGATGGAGAGCGTGCGCAGGTAATAGAATTTAAGGTGCTACTTCATTTTATTTGTTTCTGTTAGTGCAAATTCATCATGTGAAAAAAGAAAAAAAAATTCTATGTGCCTTATGTAGATACACTATATGGAGAATGGTTCAGTTGAGATATACAGCCGAAATGCTGAGTGTAACACTGGAAAGTTTCCTGATGTTGTTGCTGCAATTTCTAGGTAGACCTCTATCTTTATGGTGACTTGTTCTGTTGATGCGTGCTATTTATTTTTTGTGAATGCGTTCAATAAAGGTTACCTTCACCTCCCCTCCACCAAGCAAAGCATACTGGTCAAAACTTCTCTTCTGAGAGTTTCCTTACGATGCCTGTCAGAAAAGTTTCTAGTTAATTGAAACCCAGCTTTTACCACCTAATATTTAATTTTTTTTCCTACATCTTTTATCCTGGTTTGACTGTTTTTAAATGTATTAGCAACCAGAATTTGTAGCAATGGTTGTAAGTTATAGGCATTTGTTCCATTCCATCTGCTATTGTTAAGTTGGTGTTCATTATTGCAAGTCTTGTTACTTCTCATTTGTAAAATAGTGTGACTTGGTAGAATTATATTGAGAAAGGCTAATGAAAACTTCACAACTAGCATTGAGTTTTACCTGAAAATTATATATTGACATTAGATGTTAACAGTCCTAATAAGGGCTTGACAATAGAGATAAGCACACATTTCATATACAGTTATTGTCCCTTAAAGCTCTTTTGCTTGCTTGATGCTTGCCAAAAACTTTTTCGTATGCAACTGCTTCTGCAATGTTGTTTTACTGACTAAAATTACTTTCTTGTGTAGATTTAAGAAGTCCTCTGTAAAATCATTTGTTTTGGATTGTGAGCTTGTTGCTTATGATCGTGTTCAAAAGAAAATATTACCCTTTCAGGTAACGTGTTGCGTACTTTGCATTAGAATTTATGCTGGTTCTATTTTATGTACAAATTTGTTTGTCTTGGGAAATACCATTTATGTATTAGTTGGCTGATCCCTTGACAATCAAAATGCATACAAACAGTGGAGCACATTTGGTGCTCTAAAGTTTCATTAAGTTAGAAAACTCATTTGTTTGTCATGAGATTCAAAATCTCATCATAATATATGAATATTATTTAGAATCAAGATTTGTTTGCACTAAGCTTTACCAATGCAATGGGTGTATTGTTCTGTATGGTTGACTACATAAAATGCAACACATGAGGAATTAAATTTCGACTTTATTCAGTTACTATCTAGCATTTTGGTATTAACAAATTTCTGAAATGTTTGGATTAGTTTAGTGTTGCAGTGATGGCCATATTTTTTCACTGTTAATCATTTGCTAATTCATTTTTGGATGTTTTGGAAGATGTTCAGTGAGCTGGTCTAAACCCATGGTCTCTAAGGTTGATATTGTTGGCAGTGTCTTTTTTGATATGCAGATCCTTAGTACAAGAGCACGGAAAAATGTGGTAGTGAGTGAAATCAAAGTTGATGTGTGCATATTCGCTTTTGACATCTTATACCTTGACGGGCAACCACTTCTTCATGAGCAACTTAAAGTTCGCAAGGAGGTATGCATTATACTTTTATGGTTCTGGAATTTTTGTCTGAGTTTATTAAGTGTATGGATGGCAAACCTCTCCGAATCTGACAGGTTTTGACCCTGCCCAATTCGTTAGGGTCGATTTTTTTTGAAAAATTGGGTTCGGGGCAGGTTGGGTCGGGGTCGCTTTCAATAAATAAATATATAACTAAAAAAATTAAATATATCAAGTTTTAAGTGTAAACTAAAAAAAATTCATCTTATTTAATTAAAAAAAATGTAATCTTATTTTCTTCAAAAAAAAAAAATTAAATTAAATTCAGGGCACGGCTGGGCGGGGCAGACTTGGGTCTCCTATTAAATTTCTTTCGTGGTGGATTTTTTTTTAAAAAGTTGGGGTTGGGTCTGGTCAGGGTTGGTTGATCAGGTTTTGAGTCGGGGTTGGGGCGGGCAAAATCTGACTTGCCCCGTTGCCATCCCTAATTAAGTGATTGCATCACTACAATGTAATTTGATATACAGCTTAATTATCATCTTTATCTCAACTGCGAAATTTCAATAGTATTAGTATTAAAAAGAGTCCTTTGAAGATTTGTGTTATGTGAAAAGGAGACAATATTGTGCTGCATGGTTAAGTAATTGATTTGGAGTGTTATTTGTGTTTAGAAGTGCTCATTCACTGCATATCATATGGCTTATTCAGCTGACTAGGATCTTATTCCATTTGCCCTTTGCAGAGACTTTATGATTCATTTGAGGAAGAACCTGGGTTTTTTCAATTTGCAACAGCCTTAACATCAAATGATCTTGAGGAGATTCAAACATTCCTTAATTCTGCTGTTTCTTCAAGGTGTTTGTTTATTTCTTCCAGAAACTTTTAGCATGCGGCTAGAATGAGCCCAACAAGTATTGTAAAAAGATCAGAGAAGTAATTTTATTTTTTCCATAAAGTATTTTGGGTTTCTATGGTGCTAATTAGTCTTAGTTTTCAGTTGTGAGGGTTTAATTATCAAAACATTGGATAGAGATGCTACATATGAGCCATCGAAGCGGTCACTCAACTGGCTAAAATTGAAGAAAGACTACATGGAAAGGTAAGGTGTCAGAAATTTTTACTTGTGGCCAATTACAATCAGGTGTTATTTTGCTCGTGTGTAACTTTTATGTTCCTTTTTGTTCCATGCAGTATTGGCGACACATTAGATCTAGTACCTATTGCTGCTTTCCATGGCCGTGGGAAACGGACTGGTATTCATTTCTCTTTATTTATCATATCAGATGACCTGAGCTCACATAGAGTTTATTTTCTGTTAATTCTGTCAGCTTTCATCTTAACTCTGTTTCTGGCCTTGGCTCATTTGTGTTGGTGGTGCCATTATGTTTATCCTTAGGCTTCTATGGTGCTTTTCTCTTGGCATGTTATGATGAAAATAATGAAGAATTCCAGAGTATCTGTAAAATAGGTTAGTGAAATTTGAATTGCTACGATTCAACATTTTCATTGTCTTTCCAGCTGATTGTCTTCATTTTCCTTCTATTTGATGATCTATAGGTACTGGATTTTCTGAAGCAGAGCTTGAGGAACGTTCTGCCAGTCTCCGCTCTAAAGTGATTCCTGAACCAAAGGTTTGTCTCTTGATATTATCTTCTGTTGTAAGAAAGGAAATAATGGGCAAATAGGGTTAATTTTTCATAAACATACAAGTTCTAATGTTCTTGTTGATTACAGTCATACTATCGTTGTTCTGAGATGATGAAGCCGGATGTATGGTTTGAGACTACAGAGGTAAAATTACACTTCTTTGAGAATCTTTGGTTGTTTGTAAATTTGTTAATTGCATGTTCCTTGATGTCTATGTTCCTGTAATGCACAAAACTGTTCGGGGTGTCCAAACAGTCTGATTAATGGATGAACGAACTGCCATTAACTGAGTAAATTGAAGTTTTAAAACTCTCAACTGTTAACCGAACTGGATTTTTTTCGAAAATAATTAACCAAACTGGATTAGCTTAGGTTAATTTGGTCAGTTTTCAATTTAACCAAAATTTGTAACATGTATTTTCTTTTTGGTTGAAACAAGTTTAAAACATGACAAAAATTACAACGGTAGTGTTCTTTTTTTTTTTTTTAGTTCAAAGAAGTTTAAAACATGACAAAAGCAACAAATAACACAATGACAATTGGCAACTCTAAATTAAAAACATAATATTTCTATTTTAATTTTAATTAAATTTGTACCAAAAAAGTTAATTAAATTCATAATATATATTTGCTTTGGCCCATTATATCAGATTTTATTGGGTCCATCGAATTTGCGAATATTGGGCTTATATATAATATACAATATTTATTATTAATTTCAGTTAATTGGTTAATTTGGTTAATTAACTGCTTTCAAATTGAATTAAATGATAATCAAACTTTCACAGAACTTTTAAGACCGAACTGAATTTGACATTCAACTGATTAACTGATTGGTTAATTTGGTTTTAATCAAACCATGCATGCCCCTAATCAAAATAGTTAAGGATCGGTTTGATTGTGACTTTTGAGTGTGCTGATTGCCACAGGTCCAGTTAGAAGTGCACGCAAACCTATTCCATGGTATGGTTAGGAATGGTGGGAAATTTGTGCCCTTATTCCAATCTGATGGTCAAAGCACCATTACTATACATGTCATATGACATTAACAATGGCAATTAACCCTAGTTTTCTTGATCAGGGCACTTGCAACACATGTCATATGTTACATTTTTTACTCCACGTCCTCCATTTATCCTGTCTGCCAATGTCGATGGCTTGTAGGGATTTTGTGGGTGCACTTTTATTCTTCAAGGATCCATTTATTTTTGCCATTTGAAATAATTATGAACTGAATTTATAGCAACTGTTGTAAATGCTTTTCTCATTCTGTGTGCTTGTTTCTATTTGTTGAAATCTTGGTTGCTGAATATTCCTATAAAATTTATCAATAGAATGGTTTTGTGGACTCAATTGAGATGGATTGAGAATTGTAATCCAAGTTTTTTGTTTCTATATCTATTGTAAAATGTCCTAGGTCTGCTAATCTTCCTTTGCATTCAATATTATTGATTATGTACCTTAGGCTCTTGCTATTCGTGTTTTCAGTAGTTTCTTCATTTTTTAAATCTTTTTGTTTGTTTAATTTGTTGCAGGTTTGGGAGGTAAAAGCTGCAGACTTGACCATTAGCCCTGTTCATCGTGCTGCTATTGGGATTGTGGATCCTGATAAGGTGCGACAAAAGTTGTCACATGTTGAAGCCTTTCAATTTTATTTATTTATTTTAATTCACTTCTCAGTTTCCTGTATGTATGATTTGATAACTGAAAATCTGGGGTTGACTAATTAGTTTGGATTCTGCAATTTTCTTTTTCCTCAAAGTTTTATCAGATACTAAAATACTGAACTCATCTAATTCCTTGTAATTCTTGGTAAAAGGGCATATCTCTCCGATTTCCACGTTTAGTTCGTGTTCGAGAAGATAAGACACCAGAGCAAGCTTCATCATCTGAGCAGGTGAAGAACAAAAAACTTATGTTAATTTGCCCACATGATTTATGGAGGAGGAGCAACTATATTTGTGTGTGTATGCTTCACTTATTCTTTTTTGTTTTTCTTAATTACTTTTCTTGAATATTTGCAGGTTGCTGAGATGTATAATGCTCAAAAACACAATCAAACCAATAACGAAGACGATGGTGAGGATGATTGAGGAATTCTGATAAGCGTCTCAATATTTTTCCTCCCCGAAACATTTTATCTTGCGTGCAAATGGGACTGATAGTTATCCAATTTCTAGACTTTGCAATGAAAATACAAATACTCCTTTTCTCTGTTGCAATCAAGAAGCTTCCTCTTGCTGGATGGAGTAATTTTTTTACCAATTTTATCAAAAGCTGAAAGCTCTCGATTTTATCATTCAACTTGCTGCCTATATTGAAAATCATGTTGGAATTGTTTGGTTAGTATTGCTTTTGATTTGTTCATTGTATTGGTCTTGATCCCCCTTACTGGGTAGATAATGTCTGCGCCGAATTGGGTCAAGCCTGGGATAATTACCCTTTTCGGTGGGAATTATTGAAGGCCTAAGACTCGGTCTCTTGACGCAAACTAACAGGGCATATGCCTAGAGCCAAAATTTTGTTCTAGGCTTGTGCTTTTCTTCTTATTTCTGAGCTGTTATAATCATTCTAGACCATAGTTTCTACAAGTGGCGGGACCTAGAAGCCAAGTATCTCTAGTCATATCAGGGTGCCATTCATTGGAGGTGGGCTTGAGTCTTCAGTCAAGTAAACCATGCTAGCTTCTTCATTTCCTAGCCACTGCTGTATGGACTGGACAATTCCATCAGGTTCTTTTTCGATTTTCTGCCTAATTTTTTCAAGCAAAGTCTTGCATGAACTGCACTTGGATGCTGCAATCTTTGTTTTTCACTTAGAAATTTCCTTGAAATTTGAAAAATTCATGGCTGCTCCTGTTTTTTTTACTGCTTGAGTGCTACAATATTTCCAGTTTTCTTGCACCTAATCATGGCATAGCTTGGAAGAGCAAAGTTAGCCCACAATTCGTTATCCATGTTTATACTTAAACCAGTTGGGGATGTCTCAGAAAAATTTAGGAAAAGTAAGAAAATGGAAATGTCATTATCTAGATGCTCTCTACTTGCACAATGGGCTTGACCTATGTTTGAGGCCTTGCCGAATTTTGATGTAACGGGTAAAAGGGGGAGTAGGGTCATGGGTAGTATGGATTTTGATATTTGCAGATATTTAATTTTTTTTTATAATGAATTTGAATATTTTAATTACTATACGAATAGGATTTAGAATGGATGTGGATATTAGTGCATGGATATTTATTATATCTAAATTCTCTTTACTCTTGTTGATAATTGATTCGGATTCAAATTTCATAGGGTAGGGAGGCCATTTCGAGGTTTGGGGTGTATACAAAATAAGATTTGGGATAAGCAAAAAATCATCCATCATGTTGATAAGAAATTCATTCATAATTTGATGTTAATACTTTTAGGGAGCATGGATTTAGATGTAGGTATGTAAAGCAATAATTTGGATGGATTTGGAATTGAATGTTACAGATATTCAATTCATTTGCATGGAGGGAGATTGGTGGTTTAGTTATGAGCATATATTGGTTAAGAGTAGAAACAAAGTTGGTTGGGTTGTCACCAATGAAACCCATCCAATCCCTTCAATTTTGTCAAATGTGAATACAAGCTACCCCATTGTAACACCTGCCTCTTAGCATTGACTAAGCATCCCTAGAATGGAGAATACAAAATGAGTTTCTTTTCCTTTCACTTGAATTTTATGAGAAATTCAATATACGATTGTTAAAGGAATTTCACTAAATTTGCCTAATTTTAAGTGGCTTACACTACAAAGTCCCTTTTTTTAGTCATGTACATGAAAAACTTTTATCTACCCATTGTTTACCATTTAGATTTGATGACCCTTATGGCTTCATTTCCAAAATGTATTAACTTGAACTAGAAATAATTGAAATTAGTTTATAAGAAATAACTTGAAGTGATTTTAAAAAACTCGAATAATAGACTCTAATCTAAAATAATACAAAATACAAAAATTTTAAAATCTGAATTGATCTGCGGGTATGGTTTCATTGAATATTTTCATTAGCAAAAGAACGTGTGTCCCTTATCTTTGTATGGTGAAGGCAACATGGAAATAGAAATCTCACTCATTATTATTAATACAATAATATTAGTATTAATGAAAGGAGAGCATCATTTGGAGAAACATACACCTACATATAAAATAATCATACTCAACAACAACAACAACAATCATAGGTGAGGCCATTAGCGGATCCTGATTCCGATTTGCGGGATCCACTAATCCGACAAGCAATCAAACAATCCCTCTTAGATCCTTCTTGGTTGTTGGCCATACCCATCTTCCCATTTCAACTACTCCACACCCAATATTTCTGCCTTTCAACATCTTTTTTGTTTCGTTTTCGGTGTTCAATAGTCACATTAGATTCCAGTTAAGTTCAATTATTTCTTTAGATGAAGAATAAGACTCATAACTTATTTTCTTCATCCACGAGACTTGAATCCATACATAAGAAGCATTAAACTCTTAACCATTTCGTCCACAATTTTCACATACTAATCACAAACCTTAGTAAAAGAGTATGGTAGCTAAATGTTATCATACTACTAGTAATTTTTTACTTTTCCACAGCAGTTTTGGAGAAATCAAAGCTTCCTTTCACATCAACGGAGCAAAAACAAAAAAAAAATGTGAAGAAAAAATGGTTTTTTTTTTTTTGGGTAAGATAAGGACAAATATCTTCACCGGGAAACATTGGCAAAAAGCCAAGGAAATGAAAGTTCTCCAAAGGGTAATTAGGAAAATGGATAGTTGTTTCTCCAAAGCAATCCTTTGTACAAAAATGCTTCATCAGTCACCATAAACTAGTATTATGTAGACTACTCTTTTGTTTGCAGTCAATGGAGAACTATTCTTTGGTACTTGGTCTCTGTAGGAGAATCAGAGCCTTCCAATAGAATCCTTTTTCTGTTAACTTTACCACAGGCGTTTAGGGTGGTGAAGGAGTCTTGGTGGAGCCGATGTGGTGGTGGTGGTGGTGAAGGGATGGTCACAGGTGGGATGTCAAAGGAATCAAGTGGTGGTGGTGGGTGTCTCCATTGAGGCAACGGTCCAGCTAAAAGAAGGGTTTGCAAGAGTGGACCAGCTTTCATCACTGCCTGCAAAAGCTTTCCCTTTTCAGGCAATGGCCTATCAGGCACCAGCTCTATGGTTGCTTGTGGTCCTTGTTGAATTGGGTCAACAACAGGGGATGAAACAATACTTTCCTCACAATCAGATGATGAGAAGCCATTGTTGGAATCAATCCCTCTTCTGGGTTCATCTTCAATGCTGGAAACCTGTTGGTGTTGGTGGTGATGATGCACTAGTTTCTCAAGGAAAAGCCTTTGGTATTTCTCCTTGGCTTCGTCTCTCTCTTTCATAGCCTTGCTCAGCAACTCCTTGAGTTCAAGTACTTGATCATCTCTCTTTCTAAGCTCCTCTTGAATTAGGATCTTTGTTTGTTCAAGCTCCATAGTAGCACATAAAAGTGAATGCTTAAGCTCTTCCATTGTCTGCAATCATTAAAAACAACGCCCAAATTGTTCATCATCAAGCCAAAAGGGTAAACACTAATGAGTTAAAAACAAACAAGAAATGGGGGCATTAATTACCTTAGCTTGACAAAAATAAGCCCAGCTAAAAGGGGAACCATGCTGAGTATCCATGGTCTCAGAGTTGGAAACACCCAAAACAAGTGAACTTAGAATTGGTTTGTTCCTATTTCAGAATTGGAGAAAGAGAAACAAAAGGTGGGGTTTATCAGTGGTTTCTTCTGAGTCTTATAAGAAGGGGACTTGCAATAGCAATAGCAACAGTAACTCATGTTTTTCTTTTTATCTTTTGGTCAAATTATGTCAAAATAATGGTTTTTGTCCCTCTTTTATATTCGGCTCCACAATTTTATCTACAAACTTTAATTAGGTATATTTTAGTTATTATTATTATTATTATATTAGTAGTGATTCAACCATGATTTTTTTTCTTTTTTAATCACCAAACTATTTGTAATTTTCTTTTTTGTCATCCAATTATGAAAAGTTACAAATAATCACTTAACTTTTCAATTTTGTCATTTTTGGTCACCCAACTATATTGCATTTTTGAGAGTTTCCAGGGATGGCCAGGCCCCCCGTCCCCCCTACAATGACAAGTCATTTTAGCCCACCTTAAAGAATTTTAAATTATAAGTTAGTTTATTGGGCAAAATACACTTTGGCCCCCCAAGATGAAAAAAATTCAGCTTAATCCTTTTAAAATTCTAAAATAACATGCATATACAACGGTAAAATTGTATTTTGATCTATTTAGAATTTTATAATTAATTTTGGCCCCCAAAGATAAACTTTTGGCTTCGTCCTTAGGAGTTTCCAATTTTACGTTAGCCAACTATGACAAAAAGGACAAAATTGAATAGTTGAGTGACTATTTATAACTTTTCATAATTATGACCAAAAAAGAAAAAAATCATAATTAGGTGACCTCTATCATAATTTATCCTTTAAAAATTACACCTCGAGATTGAGTTGGATTTTTAAAAAATAAAAAATTAGTGAAAAAAATCTTCAATAATAGAAAATTTAATGGTGTTAGTGATTCGGATAAGGTGGGAAGTTAAAATATATTTTTAAATTTCTATATTTTTATGTGAGTTAAAATATAAATTTAAAATTTTAATAACTTATATGGATTAAATTAAAATTTTATAAACTGTTAAAATACAGTTTTACTTTTTACGAAATAAAAAATTTATAAAACTTTAAAAGTTAAAAATAGAATTTTATATTTTAGGGGGAAGCCGGGCCCTGCGGATTCCCTGGTGCTGCCCCTGATTTGGTTAAAATGTAATTGTAAATACTCAAATCGGCCCGGGCCCAAACCATTGACCAGCCCAAACGATAAAAAAATAAAAAAACAAAAGGCCCAAATCCTACCCATTTGCCAACAGACCCTAAACCCCTAACCTAATCGGCCCAATAGGCCCAGTGTCCAAACTGAGTCTCAGATAGCTGAAACTCTAGCTAGCCTCAGCGCCGCACCTCCCCTCTACTGCCCACGTGCTTCAGCAGCACATTCGATGCTCGAGGACCGGCTCTGCCCATCCTTTACACTAAAATGGAAGTCTCCGCCCCGTTGACCTTGGTGCGTCTGCAAAAGAAGGCAACAAAAGGAAACAGAACAAGACCACAAAACAGAGAGCAGAGACGAGGCAAGAGATAGGCAAAAATAGATAACAGCAATAATAAATCAAATATTTTTCGGCCATAAAACAAAAAAACCAAGTTGTATCTTTTACAAGCACACCGATTGAAATACAAAAAGCAAAAAAAGGTGATTTCAATTTTTCCTTGTTTCTTTTCTCTTTTCTTCTGATTTATTTCTTCTTTTTTCTTTTTTTCTTTTCTTTTCTTCTTGGCTCGATTTCCTTCTCAATGTGAATCGATCCCGATGAAAGCCCAAAAACACTTCGAAAACGAGTAGATACGGGCGAGGGTCGAGAGTTTCACTTCAAATCTTTGCTTGTTTTTTAGAAAGAGTAAGAATAATTTGAAAGGTTCTAAAAAGGGAGCAGAGGAGGTCGAATGACTTACCAAATCTTCTAGGAATGGTCGGGCACCTTCAATGGTTGGACCGGGTGCTGTTTGCACGCTGTTGATCACCAAAATATCATGGTGATTCGGCTGCTGGCAAAAGAAACCCTAACAAATTGATGGTGGGGGGTTATTAATTTGATTAAAAAGGGTGGCTGCATTTAAAAAAGGGAAAAAGGGGTTTTAAAACCTTTGTTAAAACGGCGCCGTTCAAAGGGGGGAGGGTCCGCATGCCAAACCGCTTCCAGACTCAAACCCGTACCTTTGCGCATCAAATGGGTTAATTGCATAATAAACCCTTCCCCTTCTGCGCCGCACTTTAATCAGCACATATATATATTTCATTGTTTTTAAATTATCCTTACAATTTGTGCGCGTTTACAATTTGGCCTGCGTTTAAACACTGCGCCTTGGGAGCCGTATATTTCCAGTTTAGGTCCTCCTACATTTGCGCGCTTTAATTATCGGTCCCTTTATTATTCTTGTTTTCTTTTCAAATTGTCCCTGCTGTTTTAGTTTTAATTCCAGTTAAGTCTTCCTTTTTATTGTAGCCTTTTATCCTTAATTATTTATTTACATATTTTAAAATATTTAGGAAATCAAGTTTCCTTTTTATTAAAATCTTTTTGTAATACCATTTTCACATTTCGTGTGTTTCATGTAATTGTTTTATATATGCTATTATATGTACACATACACTTTGTATTAAAGTCTTTTTTTATATACTATTATCAACTCTATGTTATTTTATACATATAATGTTTTTTAAATTCATTCTTAATTTGTATTACATAATCCTATATAATATATCTTTTAAATTATTATTATACATATGTATATATTTATTGACACTCATATTTAATCTATTATTAAATCCATATATTAGCATATATTTTTATCATTCTAACATGTTCTATATACGTGCTCTGCATAAAACTTAAGTTATTTTCGTACTTATTATTTTAGTATATATCTGGTTTCTATACGTTCTTAAACTCGTATATTTTATACATATATTTTTCTATATATATATATATACGAATATTAATACGCTATTTATTTTGATATATTTTTATTTAAAACACCTTTTGCTTTGTGATTTATCAAGCATTTTCAATATATATATATATGAAGTGATTTTGGGAACTTCATTTTTTTTGTAATTATAAAATTATTATTTTTGAGTAAATCTATATATATTATATTGATTAAGTGTTTGTGTAGTCTATTATTTTAAATGTTTGGATATAAGGGTATATATGGTTTTTGGATCAACTTAAAATTTATATTATTATTAATCTCATTGTTTTTTTGGAAAATTTATATGTATATCCTCTTTTAAATCTATTTTGGGCATTATGTTTCGTCATGCATTTTTTATTACTCTTTTGTGTCATTTTTTATTATCACGTATTTTGTAAACCCTTAAATGAATTTGCGTTTAAAACATTTACATTTACATACAATTAGATTCAAACTTTAATTCTATAATATTGCTTTCAATAATTATATAAATCTTTAGTTTCTACGCAAATTTATCAACTTATATATTACGTATTTTAAAAATATTCATTCTACGATATATTTTAATAATTGCGTGTGTTTATTAAGCTTGTCTTTACAAATTTTTATTTTCATCAATTCATATAGTATGTGTCGTAAGATGATTCGATTCCATATTGCTTCTTTGATTTACATTTCGTTTTGCGCATCTAGTAGTAATCATTTTATGTTATGTCATGCATATTGTTGTAGCATATCATTTGTATTCATTGTTTTATTTGTCATGTTAACTATTCCTCATGTATGATTGAGATTGAGCTGTAGCGTTTGTTACTTGATTAAATAAATTGCATTGCCTCCACTCTTCCATTGTCGTGTTTTAATGCGTACACATATTACCCCATTCATCGTTTTCCACTTGCCTTTGAAATGCGGTTTTATCAAATCCAAATTTATGATTAATTTCGTCTTATTTCAAATCCAATTAATACGTTTTAAACTAGTTTCGCAATTATTTAAAACGGAGGCGATATTCGATATTTGACTATTCGTGGAATCGTGCCCTAACGTGTCGGGTTGCAATTTCTCGTTTGCTCGAAGTAATCGAAGGTCCCTTCAAATTTTCACTCATATCTTTTAAAAATCCTTTAAAACAAAGGCAATACTCGGTAATTGACAATTTGGGAATCATGCCCTATCGTGCTGGGTTGTGATCTCTCGTTTGTTCAAAGGAGTCGAATATTTCTTTAGGTTTTCACTCGTGTTTATTAAAAACCTTTCAAAACGAAGGCGATGTTAGATGTTTGGCAATTTGAGAATCGTGCCCTATCGTGTTGGGTTGCGCTTTTTCATTTGTCCAAAACAATCGAAGATCCCTTCAGAATTTCACTCGTGTTTTCTAAAATAAGGCAATGGTCAATGTTTGGAAATTCGAGGAATCGTACCCTACTGTGCTGGGTTTCGGTTTTCCGTTGAATTAAATAGTTGAGCATCCTTTTGCGATTTTTAAATTATAAATTTTCGGACATCGAAACAAGAAGATTCTTGGCAACCAACTCGGGTTATTCAAATATTATTAAAAAAGGAATCACACTTCAAAAACATTTTTTATTCTAGACAAAAGGACAGTATTCAATCGATTTGGTACCAATTTTGGGCATAGTGAGGGTGCTAATCCTTCCTCATACGTAACCGACTCCCGAGCCCGTTTTCTCATATTTTCGTAGACCAAAATCATTGTTTTAGTAAATCAAAAGTGTTTTATTAAAATAACCAAATTCTTAGGTGATCCGATCACACCTAAACAAAAAGATCGGTGGTGACTCCATATTTTTCTTTTTAGTCAATCCCCGTTTTTCTTTAAAATAAAAAATGATTTCGACAGTAATATCGACAATTATACGAATAAATTATATCAAATTAAAATACAAAAATAGAATAAAATGATTTTGTTTTGTATCAACAATCCAAATGGGAGATGGAGAAAAGCAGAAAAGGCCAAAACCATACCAAATTGGCAATTGTAAAATAGATCCGCTTCTTCCAATGGCCAACGCTTAGCATTTTGTTTAGTCTTCCGTTGGTCTTTTGTACTCGGTCCACTCCATGGGGTTCTTATCTTAAGCCATGCATTCCTCAACATTCAACATGCAACATGCATGCATGCATCCATCAACATTCAACACAAGAGATTCTTATCTTAAACCATGAACCATTAGCCATGCATCCATCAACACTCAACACTAGGGGTTTTTAAGCCATGCACCATGCATGCGTTCATCAAAATCTTTGCCTCTAAAAATCTTAGACCCCAAACATCATGCTATTGGAAGTAGAGTTGTAATCGAGCAGTCAAGTTGAACCATATAGTAGTAAGTTCGAGCTCAACTCGAAATTTAAAGTTCAATACGTAACTTGAGTTTGACCCAATATTTAATTGAGCTATTTGAACTTGAGCTCGATTAAACTTGTTCGTACTTAAGTTCTTTCTATATAATAAGATTAAAAATATAATTTTACAACAAAAAAATATATTTAAATAAAATTATAAATGACCCATTTGAATAAAGTATTATGACAACTCCAACAATAGTTTAAACTTGAATTGATATTAATTAAATCGATTAAATTTTTTTTAATCAAATTCGAATAGCTTGCAATCATCTGTATTTCATTTACGGCCTTCATCATCAACACTCAACACCAGGATTTCTCATCTTAAATCATGAATCATGCATGCAAGCATCCATTAAGATTGAATAATGAGATATGAGTGGAAAAGAAAGCCAGTGGGCTTCTCTTTTGTTCTTTTTACTGACTAATATCCTCCTTTCCATATCTTTTACCAACCTTTATACAGTGGTAGAAATCAGAAAAAAATTTTGGGAGGTTGGGCCGGAATTAAATTGTATATTTTTACAATAGTAAAAATACAATTTCATCATTTTAATAGGCTATATCTTTATAAAATTTAAAGGATTATTCAAATTTTTATTATTTTGGGAGGCTAAAGTGTAAATTTACCATTACTAATTTAAAATTTTATAAATTATAAAGAGTCTAAATAGAAAATTTTTCATTTTAGGGGCGGCCCTGCTTGCCCTCACTTGGCTCTTTCAATGTCTTTATATATGAAACTTTGAACTTGGAATATCTTACCTATTCAATAATAAAAATCAACAACCTTAATTTACTTGTCTTTGCTTTTTGGTCCCTTCATTCTATGTATCAATTTGAAAGCCATGGGACAATGTTATGTACTTATGATCACCAACCCGAGAATTAGATAAGGTTCGGGTCACCTACTTGCGACCTGGCTAGGGCCCACCAGATGGATACATGCAAGCCTCACAGTACGAAGACAACAAGGGTTGCTTGCAAGGGGAGTTCGTGGTCTCAGCTCGCATGTACCCAAGGAGTTCACATGTAGAGGCCACGAAGTCCAGCAAACAACCCAGAACAATATACGTGTCCAACATGCATAAAGTCTACTAAGAACATCAATTCCATAAACAGTAACCATGTATATAAATATTCGATTGTCTCCTTTAATGAGATACAACAGAAAATTACTCAACAGATAAATACTTTGATTTGTGTTGCTGCAAAACAAAAAAGTCACTATTCCAAGACAAAAATGCAAAGTTGTGGACGTATTTGATATTTCAATACCCACACATATAGAGGAGTCACAATAGTAGTGGGGTTAAATTTTAAATTATAAACTTTTGGGGCTGAAAGATAATTTTATAATCCAAATTCAATCCTAAAAACTAATTTTCGCTACTCATATATATATATATATACACATACATATATACTTTTTTTTTCCCACAATGATTTATGACAATGATATATCATAAGAAAGGCCTTGCAGGATAGTCTTTTTATACATAAAGTCAACCAAAGTTGAATAAAGTTGGATAGGCATAGCCCCTTTCTTTAACAATATATTTCCCCCCAATGATACATATAAAATTAGCACAAAGTCATGGTAAACTGATTTTAGGTAGCAAACTTTAGCTTTCACTTTGGAAATTGGAAAGCTTTTGTTGTTTTATATTGACCCATCACAATATATTTACATTCACTAAAATACTCCTCCCGACCAAAATAGATATAAATATATATATGGTTGAATATATATTTTGTAGAAAATTATTTTAGAGGGTCGAAATTAAATTTTAATTTTTAAGATAGTAAAAAGTGTAATTTCATCATTTGAATAGCCTATATCTTTATAATTTTTAAAGGATTAAATCAAAATTTTATCATTTTTAGAGGGTTAAGGTATAATTTTACCTTTACTAATAAAATTTTAAAAAATTTAAAGGGCCTAAATGAAAAATTACCCATTTTAGCCAAACTTATCTATTTGTATTTAATTGGTATTTTTTTAACCTGGTTAATATCTAAACTTGTATGCCGTCAATCAAGTTGATACTTCCAAACTAATACCGTTAGTTTATACTAACATGGTACTGTTAGCCAACCCAAGTGCCATATAGCAACCTCATAGTATGCCACATGTCAAACATAACTTCAAAGTATATATATATTTAAAATTATATAAATCAATAAAAAAGCATAATTTTTTCCCGGATTTGAACAATCATTCATCCAAGATCATTCTTAATGTGTTTTTAACAATTTTATGTATTTTTTATTATAAAATATCATGTTGTTGTTATTTTGAAATTAAGAATTTTAAAATATATAAATTAATAAAAGTATAAAAAATTAATCTAAATATAAATTTAGACAATCGTTTGCCTAAATTCATTCTAGACTTACTTTTTAGTTCTTTTATTATTTATATATGTTTATAGATTCATAAACTTTTAGCATTTTATAAATTACATATTATAAATTTTTATATATTTTTTCAAAATATTATAGGCTTTAATGTACTTCTGATAGTATATATTTTTATAAATTTATATTTTATATATTTTTAAAATAATAATTTAAAATATGATATTTTATAAAAATTAAAAATATAAAATTACTAAAAACTCATCTAGAATGAACTTGGACAAATGATTATTCAGAAATAGATGTATCTAGACATCATTTGTCCAGGTTTATTTTTTATGTGAAAAAGTTTATATAATTTTTTTAATTTATATATTTTTAAAGTTATTTTAACTTTTTAATTTATGTCTAACATGTGGTATACTGAAAGACTGCTATATGGCACCATTGAATTGGCTAGTTGTGTCATGTTAGCATGAACTAACGATATTAGTGGATGCCAACCTAGTTGATAGAATGCAAGTTCAATGTGACAACCCGAATTAGGGCCTAATCGGAATAGTGGTTTCGTGACCACAAATCCGAGATAGAAATAATTATTTTATAATTATTTTGAGGTTTATGATATGATTTCATGATTTCGTGAAAATTTCGTAATGAAATTCTATGCATTAAGCGCTTAAGTTGAGATTAGGGACTAAACCGAATAAATTGCAAAACTTGCATTCTAGAAATTTTTAGTATGAAATTGCATTGAAATATTAATTAGGAGGTCTTAAATAGCAATTTGACCAATTTTAGGTTCATGGACAAAATTTGGACATGGAATGAATTTTTGAAAGTTTAGTAGTAAGGGCATTTTGGTCATTTGTATATTAAATGAAATAAAAAAGGGAAAAATAACACAAAATTTGGTCATCTTCATCACTAGTTGCTGCCGAAATTTACTCTCCTCCATAGCTAGGGTTTCTTCAACTTTCAAGCTTCATAATCAAGAAAGGCGTGGAATCGACCTCGAACGGGGGAAAGAAAAAGCTTTGGACTAAACTGCAAAATTTCTATATTTTGCACCGAGGTAAGTTTGTACGTAATTAAATCATCGATTTCTTTTATGTTATTGTATTTTGATAACATGTGGAATATGGCTGCCTATCAAATGGTTATTTGATGTAAGTTATGAATTTAAATTGATTTCGGACAATTTAGTAAAATGTTGGAAAAGTGAGAAATTTCCTGTTGAACCTTCGGAATAAAAACGATACAAATGAACTATTGTGTGGTCACGTGTGTAGTACTAAGTGCAGGCTACTACGTGTACCAGATTATTGGTCGCATGTGTAGTACTAAGTGCAGGCTACTATGCGTATCATATAGCTTCGGCTACACGTGTGGAAATGGGAAAATGTTCAAGTAGTGGTGTATCTGTTGTTATTCCGATAAGTTCAACGGGAAATTGATTTAAATGAAGATACATGTGAAAGTGATTATGTGATGAATAAGTGCAAGTATATGTTTATTTGAATTTATGAGCAATATGCTCGATAAGTGAGCGAACCTCAGTAAAATGGAAAGGATTGAGCGAAATATGTAAGAGTGAATTTTTGTAGTAAAACAATGTTGGACAGCAGCAGTTGCATAATTTTGAAAATTCACCAAAAATCATGGAAGTATAATTAAATCTCAAATAAATTATGGAATTAAAGCTTAATGGGTCTACTTTCATATAAAAGAAACAGGGGAAACAAAAGACTTCTATATTATGTGATAATTGAATTCTTGTGAAACAGGTTCTGAATGAAATTAAGGTCCCCTATTCTGACTTTAGAAATTCACCATAAATTGTAAAAAATTTATTAAGAGTCATACCATACATGCATGGATTCCTTATTGAGTCCATTTTTAAGGGAAATAAACGGCATGGTCGTTGGAATCTTGTACAGGGAGAAATTTTGTTCACAATGCACAGGTGTTAGAGTAGTCATACCCTGAAATAGGGGATACTTTAACTAATAAACTGTACTAATTGGCCTGACCAAAAATTTTAGAAAAAATTTAGTAAATAGACTTATGAGTCTAGTTTCAAGGAAAATTTACAGAATTGAATTTCGAGATATGTAGCTCAAGATATGATTTTTATTTTAACCGGGACTCTAGAAAACAGCCTGTCATCAATATATGTAACCATGTACTAGTATGATTGTTTTACTTTGATAAATTATATATCAATTTAGTACTTACTTACTAAGTTATATGCTTACCATCTTTTCTTTTTCTTGTTTTATAGAATTATTAAGCCAGCTCGGGATTTTGGAGATCGTCGGAGACTCATCTACACTATCAATACTTTTTGGTATTTTGTAATCACTACTTTGGAATTATGGCATGTATAGAGAGAGACTAATCATTTTGTTATATGTCATAATTAATTTGTTTTAAAGTATCACTTTTTTTTTAAATTTTAAAATCTACATGTATCTATGTATATCTGTTAATGCTATCAACTTTAGTCTAAGCTAAAGTAAGTAAATTGAGTAAGGTCAGGTTAACGTGTGAATTCATGTTTTCGTGAATGGTAATGCTTCGTACCTTATTTCGGTCTAGAATATGGGTATGGGGTGTTACATTCAAGCACCAACTAGGCCTAAAAAAAATTAGGTACCAATTAGCTATTAATGAACAAATTTAAAAAGTAAAATATATGTTAACCCAAATATATATATATATATATATATATATATATATATATACACTTGTATTTTAAACTCACCTAGAATTTAGATATATGGGTTGGGTCGGACTAAAATCTAGCTTGAGTGAAGAAAGGTTAAAAAAAAGCTCCAAGTCCATGTATTCTTCGTAAATTTGGAATTTAGTTATTCTATTTTTATTTTTAGAAATTTAGTCTCTCTGCTTTTCAAATTTCAAAATTTAAGTTCAATTGTTAACATTGTATGAATTCTTCTATTAAATTCACCGATATGACCTTTTGAAATAACAAAATACTCACTTTATAGTTGTGTAAAAAAAAGACAAAATAAACTTAAATTTAATGGACCAATTTTAATGGTATTAACAATTCAATTCAACTTACATATTTCAATTCAAAAAGTAAAATTAAATTAAAAAAAAAAAGAAATCCTAAATTTCAAATGTATTAAAAATAGTAAAGGCTCAACCTAGGAATAGTTCTAATTATGTATAAACCTAATGCAACTCCATTATTTAAAGAAATTTAAGACATTGAATTGAAGTAGTAGCTAGTTAAATTAGACAATTTTTTTTTTTGGTATGTGAACTCTTAATTTGAAGTTAAACTGAGTTAAATTTTTTTAAAAGGTGATAAAACTTTTTATTTAGAAAAAAATATCAAATTGAGTTCAAAATTTTATTTAAAAAACATCGAATTTTTTACCACTTCTAACAAGTAATGATAGTTACTTATACAAGTAAATTCCTATCACCCAAACAACTTATTTTAGAGTTAAAAAAAAAAAAAGAATGTTAGAACATGCAATTGTTGTTTTTGGGAATGTAATACAATTTGGAACCCTAAAAAGTAGACAAGTCTCCATCCCAAAAAAATCTCTTTGATAGTGTGCCTTTGTCTCTCAATCCTGTTCATATATTGGAGTCAATGGTTGATTGTTTCATTGGTGCAAAAATGGGAGCTGGTAACCAAACTTTCCCACCAAAATTTGCCAAAGCTTTTAAACTTTAAAGTCCTCATTGTAGGAAATTGAAGGGCTTCCCTTTGACTAATTCAAGACCCCTTTTTTATTCATTAATCAAATACTTAATGTAAAAAAAAGGACCCTCTTAAAATGGCACAAGTGTAGGCTATATAAACAATGTACCCTAAAATGAAAACAACCCTTAAAATGGTTAAGTAGTAGGTGATTTAATCAAAGGGTCTAGCCTTTGATAATTAATGGAGTAGTTTTTGTATATATAAATTAGAAGTGAGCAGTAAAAACCAAAACCCAAACAGGAGGAGAGGGAATAAAATGGGCGCCATGCCTTGCCTTTATGTCGCATCATTAGTCCATGGGGGCATTGTTGTATAATTATGTCTTAAACTTTATCAAAATAATTGCATATATAAGATATGAGTGTGTGGGATTTTGCCTTAGGAAACGGCAAACTCAAGCATCAGACCAACACAATTTACTCATCCCACCCTTGCCTCCTCTTTTTTTGCCTTTCTTAATAAATAAGAAATTTGTAGTTTTATAAGTAAGAGTTAAAAAATTGTGATGTCTTACATTTATTTAATTTTTATTTTTTTAAGGTTAAAGTTCTAAAAAATTCCTTGAAAATAATTTGAAAATGAGTTGAGTCTCTAGTAAAAAAATGCAATCAATTAAACCCTTAATTCAGAAATAACAATCAATTGGACTCTTTGAATTGTCACTTCCGTTAAAACCCTTAATAGATCATTAAGTGCTGCCGTGATAGGTAACATGACGAATGACATAGAAATTTTGATGATCTGGTAGCAACGTGACGACTGATGTGGAATACTTAATTGATTTTTAATTTTTTTTAAGATAGCTTAATTGATTTTTAGGAATTATATAAAAATTTTCAAAAAATATTAAAATATTAAATATTTTATAAATTATATAAAATTATTAGCCTAAAAATTAGAAAATTATATAAAATCCATTAAATTATTAAATATCATAAAATATTAAAAAGTATAAAAACTATTAAATATTATAAAATACTATTAATAATTTATGAAAAAATGAAAAAATTAAATAAATACTTTAAAAAATTTAGAGTTAATTCCATCAGCCTCTTGAGTCCCATTGAGAATATTAAGGCAAAAAAGAAAAACCTCACCCACAATATGTCAAAACTTTTGATAAAATAAAGTTAAAAAACTACTGGTATCGGATGTTTTTCTTGAACACATTGATTTTAAAATTGTATTCGAGTTCTTAGAAATGCAATATTCAATCCCTGATAGAAGGTAAAACGGATTCGGGCGCTCCTAACTATCAAATAAATTCTTAAAATAATCATTGGCAATTCCGAGCATATCATCAATCTCATCTCGACGATTCCGAGCATATCACCAATCTCATCTTGACGATTACCTAAACTATCTTGCAAGCTAGCAACTCAATTCAATTACCAACGATGGGACGCTAAACAATGAAAGAAAGCGATATTTTTATCCACTTGCTTCACCTATTTTTGACTCCACAAACAAGTAAACATATTAACATATGGTTTTTTCTTTGAAATATATTAATATATGTTTTTCATACTAATAGCATACTTTACTAAGCCCATATTAGTAAGATGATGGATGAAACGAAAAAAAAGAGAGTAAGACTTTAAGTGAGCGACTAATAAAATTGTTTAGGGTTCGAATTGAGTTGGATTAATGTAAAATTTTAAGCTCATTTTTTAAGTTTGAGTCCAACCCGAAAAAATGGATCTAAAATTTTATCAAAGTTTGACCCAAATAAAAAAATGTTAAACTTAAGCCCGACCTGCCCGTATTAAAAAAATTTATATTATTTTTATATAAAAATAAATTTAAAAAATATAATACATCAAATACACTAAAAGCATTAAAATAAATGTCTCCCAATAAATTGGAAATACATTAAAAAAATTCTTTATACTTAAATAAGACTAAGATAATTGCAACTTAACAAGCAAATGACTCTAATAGTAACAAAATTAATAACAATACAAGAGTTATACAATATCTAAACAATAACAACAAAATAGTAATAATGTAATAGTAAATGACAATAAAACAACAGCAAAATGGCAGCAAATAGCAACAAAACAACAGTGGAAAAAAAGTTAGACAAATTCGAGTTGGATCCAACTGGAGCAAAAATTCTTACCTGACCCGTGTAGAAAGAGAACCTTATTTTTTGTCTAAGCCCATTTTTCAGACCTATATTTTTACCCAAACCCTCCCACTTTTCAAGCGAACCTTTAGGTTTGGATGAATGACCCGATCCATTATCAAATTTAGGCACTAAGTACCTTACATTATTTACATGTTTTTACTTCATTTAAAAAAAAAAAAAGAAAGTAAAATATGCTATTACTATTTGTACTCTAACAAATTTAGGGTTTGGTCCATATGCTTTAAAAGTTAAAAAGTAAGTTTTTTTTTTAATCTTTTTTGTTTAAAAATTTTAGCCCAATCATTGATATAGTTAGTAATTTTCATAAAAAATTTGTTAACTTGACATGTTGATTAAACTATCATTATATGATGTGAATTATAATTGACAGAAAATAAACATGCTAGGTTAACAAATATTAACAAAAAGTATTAACGATATTAATTATTGAAAAAAGCTTTTTAAATTAAAAAAAACAAGTAAAATATAGAGATTAAATCTCAAATAAGACTAACAACAACCTATTCTAACTTTTAAAAAATCACTAGGTGAATTACTTAACCACCTTTTTAACTTGCTTTTTTCACCGGGTGTGCAATGATTTTTCTTTCATTGTAAGGGGTGAATTAGTTGAAAATATTGTTTTTAAAAACTAATTAGGGATATAGGTCGTTTTTTTCCTAAAATTTAGGAAAATAGGTTAATTTTAGAAAGAGAAACAGAAAACACTTCTAGTAGGACGCGTTTTCTTCCTTCCAAAAATTATTTTTTCTGTGTTGGGTGTTAGAAATTTGGGGAGAAAGATTTATTTGTGTTTGTGTTTTAAGGAGACATTGTAATAGTTTTAAGGTATATTTGAGTTTACGGTGATGTGTTGGCGCTTAATGACCCACACATTTCATTTACCGTGTGAAGAGTGCACCATCACCTTGCAACTCGAATTCTCAATAACTAAATTTTTAAAAAATAAAGGTAAAGTAACTATATTAATTGCATGTGACATTGGCAATGAAAAAAAGCAGTGTGTGGGTTCAGCTAAGAAAGAGGGAGAATTTTCACAGGATTTAAAACTTAAAATATTTTTGTTAACTATATTAATTGCATGTGACATTGGCAATAAAAAAAATAAAAAAATATTAAAATTAGTCATTAGCTGATTGATTTTGAAGATATGATAGCAACATTAAGGATTTAACATATTACCTACAGAATTTTTCGCAAATCAAATCAATTTGATAGAAAATTTTCCCAAAGAAATTTTGTAACCACAATTTAATTTTTTTGTATTTAATTAATAAAATATCTCATTCATAACACTTACTTATTTTAAAATTAAAATATTTCACAATTTTTTGTTGGGAATAAAAACCAAATTTCGTTAAATATACAACTTTTTAGTTTTTGGGTTAATTGTACAAAACATCTTTAAATTATCACACAACTTTAAAATATTCTAATTGAGCCCTAAATCATGTCATTTCCATCATTCTAGTTGTCGATTTAGGTGTTAAACGTCAGTTCAGATTTGACTTAGAGCATATTAAAATGTGAATCGAATTGTAAACACGTAAATATCTATTAAATAGACAACTTAAATTTGATGTGTTAAAAGAAATGCACGTTAAGTATAAACTATTTGAGCAATAAGTACACACGTTTTTATAATTTGATATGATGTTTTAAACATACTATGCATGGGATTTGAGTTGAAATTTTAACTCCTAACTTAATAGCAAGATTAATGAATGATCTGATTGACACAATATTGATATTCTGAGGCTCAATTAAAATATTTTAAAGTTTAAAGACTAATTTAAAATTAAGCCATAATTCAATGATGTTTGATAAAATTAACCTTTAATTTTTTTTAGAGCAGAAACGGTCCAACGATCCCGTGAAGTAATTTTATTTTATTTTGGAGTTTAAAAGTCCCATGAAACGATGGCGCATTTGTCCTCTTACAAAATGCATGTGAGGAGGAGGGTTTATTTTATATATAAATAGAAAGGTAGAGATATTTTCACGAGATTTTATTGATTATTATTATTATTATTTTTAATAATTTTATTATTAGTTTTGATCATATCTATATTTTTTTATATAATACTTAGAATTATTCATAATTTTTCTCCAATTTATAAATAGGAAGATAATACGCTTTGACGCACTCGAATACACATCTTCCTAAATTGGTAACAATACTCATATTAATCAAACTAAGACTCAATCGACATGAGATATTAATAAAAGGGTGCATTAGCAAATATAAATTTAACAATGGAATGTATAAGATATGATCAGAATCATACTTTAAACAGGGAAAGATGAAATTAAAAGGGTTTGGTCCCACACGGTTTTGTTATTATTCTATCAAGTGTTGGATTAGATGTATGAAAGCATTTTGGTATCTAAAGTTCAGAAAGGGCCATTCTTATATTGACTTGACACAAAATTTGGTAACTGCCCACTAATTGTCTGCTTCTGATTTTTCATTTCAAATTTGCATTTATTTGAAAAGTCTTGTTTATGCATAACTTTCAAATTTTGAGTAAGGTTACAGTCCAATCCATCTACTTTAAAAAAAAAAAATCATTTAGCATGATTAAAACTATAGATTAGAGAAATCATATGACATAATGATCATGAGATGTGGTATGATGGTTGTTCAAATCATCTCTTAATCATGAGATTAAGGGTTTAATCTTCGTCAATGAAAATGAAGTATAGTCATTACTATCATCTTATTGTAAAATTGGTCATTAGGGTAACATATATTGAGAAGTAAACAAAAAAATCAAATCATATTTGTACATAATATTTTGATCAAATTTATTATCCACACACAATGAAGTGATTGGACCCACTATCTCTTGAGATCATATCAGGCTTCAAAGCTCAATGGACAATGAAAAATCCAAAGCCACTGGGCTAACAAGTAATAACCCACTAACTATGGATGATTGACTCCCCTCTTGTAAAAATAATAGTTTATAAAAAATAAAATTTGACAGTTTTATAGTTTTACCTATTTACTTCAAAAAAAAAAAAGAAAGTATGAAGATAAAATAGTCATTAAAATACTAATGTACCATTGAATCAATGAAAAATTGTTTGGTTCATCATCATGATGATATAACATGAAAGATGATATCTCACATGACATTTGTAAGATTTTCTTTTTTCCATTACCTTTGTTATTTTATTTTTCAATTCATGCTCTTTTACAATGATTCGGTAGTTAAATAGGACAAAATCCAGTTGTTTGTAATAAGCTAGGACATTAAAGGAATCTTCTAACAATGTTCTATATGTTGTTGGGAATGAAATTGCTTTACTTTAAAAAAAACACAAAAAAAAAAACAGATTAAAGTTACTACTATTTAGCAGATTCTTTGCAAACAGCAGCAGACTTTCATTTTTGTCAAAAGTTAATTTTGCGATTAAAATTTTTTTTAGTAAATCATTTATTAAAAAAAAATCGAAAGGCTTAATACAAAAGCGGAAAAAGAAATAATAATAATTTGGTCCAGAATGATCGATCATACTACCACTATCCATAATGGAAACGAACATTTGCTCATTTATATAACGGATCGTATGGTAGGACATAAATTGGGAGAATTCGCACCAACTTCTATGTTCCCTTCTCTAGGAATATGTACAAATTCCCATTGAACCATTTTCAACAAAAATCCGTTGAATACGTCTGATAAGTACTGAATAAAAAAACCTTGAGAATGCTTCTTAAATGGTCTAGATAATCTTTATACTATCTGTATGAATCAACACTTTATCCCATCGCTTGTTCTGAAGTACAATCAAGCCATTTAGAATACCTCATAATTCAGCGCTGAAAATAGAATAAAGTCATAAACTTCTATTAAAACCAATGATCCACTGACCATGTTGGTCCTTCAACACCCCCCAGCAGTAGTCTCTCCCAAGTTCACCTTGATTGCGCCATTAGAATATAATCGGATCCAATTACCTGCATTAACTTCGAAATTCACGTCTTATTAACATATATTCCAAAATGCTTGTAAATTTTGGTTTTGATTTTTTTTATTAATTTAGTTTTTATATTTTAATTTGATATAGTTAATTTTTTTACTTTTATAATATTATTAAATATTTAAAATATTCAACACTATTAATTGTTTTGATTAAAATATTAATATAATTTTTTTCTTAAAATTAGAAAGACCTTTTTCAATTTATCATATTAACATGTATTTGTTTCTTTTCTTTATATATGTTGGTTTCTTAACATTTTAAACGGAATAGTTAATGTTTTAATTAT
Source organism: Gossypium anomalum (assembly GCA_025698475.1). Classification (NCBI taxonomy): domain Eukaryota; kingdom Viridiplantae; phylum Streptophyta; class Magnoliopsida; order Malvales; family Malvaceae; genus Gossypium; species Gossypium anomalum. Next base: position 68,159,147 of record CM046957.1, on the reverse strand, counting down.
TAGGATTCACTTATGACTTTGCAAAAATAAAATGAATCAAAGGCATAAAAACTAAATTTCAAATGTGAGTACAATAGAGGGACCAAAACTATAATTTAACACATTTCTTTTTTATTGAAAAAATTCGCTAAAATATCCCAAGTTCATCACTTTGCAAAGAAATGCTAATCAGCAAACCTTTTGAAATTACAAAATAATCAATCCTAAAGCAACAAAAATCAATTTAAGCTCCAACAACAATACACGAAGATGGCATTGGCAGCAGTTCAATCTGTTTTTCACATTTTAACATTAAGTGGGAATTCTTTGTAGGAATGCACTTTTTCGGCTGCTTTTCGTAATGGTCTTCCAATCGAACATGTTTCAGGTATCTGGTTTCTTCCAATGAAGATGCATTGGAGTATCAAGTTGGTGAGTGCCTACAAATTTAACATCAACAACCTTCTACCTTCTATTACTAGTAGTAGATTGCCTTCTCAAACAAAGCCTACAAAGATCAAAACAAGGAGACATGATGTAAGAAAACCCCCTTACATGACCAACAACATGACATGTCAATCAAGGTCTAATTATGGTTTTAGTCCTTTGACTATACTTACTTTTATCTTGCATAATTTGATCGCTCTACTTTTATAATGTTGGTTTTAGTAAGTCCAAATTGATATATAATACAGTTATTTGCTATTGTTAAAGTCATAAGATGGATTTTTTTTTGCCATTATTCAATCAACTATGTTAAACCAATAATAACCCTATGAAACAATAAATGTCTAACTATGGTTTTAGTCCCTCTATTATGCTAAAATTTGGGATTTAATCTCTCTAATTCGATCCTTTTACTTATTAGTAGATCCAAATAGACTGCACCATTCAGTATTGTTAAAGTGATAACATGAAATCTTTTTTTACTATTATTCAATTACTATTATTCTTCAGCAGCTTGCTGTCCCCCATGCCCATGTAAATTATTTTGTTGACAGCTGATATCCAATTTTCCCTACTCCCATAATACAAGAAAAACCACAATTTTAACTATTTAGAAGTGAAGAAAATGCAGGGAATGAACTTAGAAGCAGTGTGAAAACTGTGAAATGTTTGGTCAAATTATGTTCTTATCCATTTAGATACTCAATTTTGACTTATTAGTTTTTTATCTTTTCTTTGAAATAAAGAATATTACATTTGAGGAAATTATGCTACGAAGCATATCTCTTCCAAAGCAAAATAGTTGCTATTCAGAACAAATGTTGTTCAAGAATAACTACGTTCAGAATAAGACTTTAGTTAAAAAAACTGTCATCTAGTATAATTATTTGAAAACAACTACGAAAGAGAACAACTGAAATTCTGAAAAGCTCTTGTTTAGAATAATGACGATTGAAGAATAACTATATTTAGAATAGTTATTGTTTGGAACAACTTGTATTTAGAACAATTGTGTTTTCCCAGAAGAGTCATTACTTAAAACAAGCTTTACTAAGAAAAATATCACCATAAAACAACTTTTATTTGAAACAACATCTACATTGAAAACAACTATATTGAGAAAAACTCAAGTTTGGAACACATCAAAATAATCATTATTCAAGAACAACTCTCATCCAAGAACAACAATTGTCTTATGTTTTAAGAGATGTTTCGTGAAAAGTGTTTCATTTAGTACCGCTTCACCAAAGCAGAAGAAGTGGAAGTAGCCCCAGAATATGGCAGGGTTCTTGGGTTATCTTCACTTTTGAGATGTTTCGAAGAGCTTGGCTTGATAAATCAAATATGAAGGTAGTTAAGAGTTCTCCTCTTAACCTTTTTCTAGAACGTTGAGTGTTTTTCCCTACTTTCAGAAATATAGAGAATTCTTTTTCACTATTCACCATCACCAACAAAACCTTTCACTATCCATTCTTAATTATTAATGCAATTGTAACTGGAAAATATCTATCATTACTCGTATTAATTACCATATTCGTAACTCTTATTCTTGAAACACTATAAATAGAAACTTTTCACAATTGGTGAAAAGACTTTTGACACTTTGGCATTTTCAACATTTTGAACTCGGAATTTTTCTGAAATTCTCTCAACTTACTTCTTTGTTAAGCCTGATCATCATCCATATTTCTTTTTCTCCATCTTATCGACCATCACCTCCCACTGTGCTTAGTGTTATTGAATATGCTCCAGTCTTCCTCTCCGCCTTCTTCCATGCATCCCTTTCACTTGTTTGCAACGCTTCTTCTCTCCATCAAAGAACCCTTTATAGTCCCTCTACTATGCTCAAATTAAGTATTTACTACTATAATATCTTTAGTTAGTATATTGAGTTATAACATATTAGCATACAAAAAAATCATGTTAGCATAATGAATTGTAATCAACATTCGAACAATTTAGACTTATACCATTAACAAAGTAGAGAAATCAAATTTTCAAAAAAAAAAAATTGTAGAGAAATCAAATTGAGATCAAAATAAAAATTTGACTAGAAATTTTAAGTCAATCCTTTGGCAATGGTAGTAGTTTTTGTAAGTAAGAGATGCCATTTGGTAAAATCCTTATGCAATGTTTTTAGAATTGAATTGGTGGTCGAACTGAGTAAGCCACTAAATTTCAATCCGATCGTCGATTCAATAATTCAGAGATTAAAAAAGAAAAAAAAACTATGAAAAATAAGTAAAACTAGGAAAATAAAAAAAATTAAAAAATTAAAGAAAAAAATTAAAAATTATAAACACAAATAAATAACATTAATCACGTTAACATCAAATTTTGCACTCCAATTTACGTTAGTTTTTTTTTTTTTTTCCTCAGCTTTATTTAAGTATTTTGGTGGATTGAACTGGTTAGGCATTTTTTTTTCTTTCGGTTTAAGCCATTAATTTGGGCTAATATATATAGTAGGTTCAACTAACTTACGATTCAACCTTGATTTTAAGTGGTTCCACTCTAAAATTGATCTAACCATTTTATCCGGATTAATATACCAATTAATTCTTAATCCAATTAATCTAATCTAATCCAATTTAAACAATATTATCCTTGGTTGTTTATAGCTAATGGTTGCATTGCAACATTATTTTACTATTAATTCCAATAATTAAAATTAAGATTAATGTTAACCTTTCTTTTTCCAGCCTTTTTGCTTTAAGTCTTTCCTTGCATACAATCTCATGCTGCAAAGCTTTTACCTGAAAAAAATACACCAAAATAGATTTAATTCTCCAGGAAAGTATAGGCAAAATACCTTTGTTTTTGGTTTTTTTTTTTTTTTAATTTCTAAAAGATAAAAGAGTTCCAAACAAACTTACCCTAAATTAAGCTCCTGAAAAACAAGCCAAACGGAACCAGTAACAATTAAACAGTCTAATTATGGTTTTAGTTCTGCTTAATTAAGATTTAATCTATTTACTTTTGTAATGTTAGAGCTTATAAGTAAATTTATATTGATAATAATGTTAACTGTTCTCGTTAATATATTTAGATCTTTCTACTTTTATAATGTTACTAATAGGTAAAAAAATTCATGTCATCACTATTAATGACGGTAGTACACACTGTTATCAAATTTGACCCACTACCTTGGTTAACATTGGGTGCAAGGTTCGAACTTCAAGAGCCTAGTAGTATTGGGTGCTCACCAAAAAATCATAAGAGTAGCCCTATTTGTGATGTGTGATTTGCTCTTTTTATGTGTAAATTAATTGCAAATGTATCAAAAAGAAATTGCAAAGTTTGAATTTGGACAACCCATCCCTTTCACTTATTAAAAAAATGTATAAGGATTAAATCTTAAATTTTGATATGTTGGAGGAGTAAAACCAAAATTAGACCCAACAACTAAGTACTTCAGAAAGGAAATCATAAATAGAAAAAAAAAATGTATATAACAAAGAAAGGCAAACAGACCACTAACATCTGAGTTTTAGATTGAGCAAGGTTCCAAATTTGAAGCTGTAATTTTTGTAAACAGATTCTCAGATTCTGCAACTCGGTTCCACTCAATTCAATAATCTTACTGTTCAATCAAACTTAAGGAAAAAGAGATCCTCCATCCATTCATTGAATTCCACAGAAATGGGGTAAGAAAAGGATACTTTCTCTCCGCAATAAGTTTCGTGAGTGTCATCTTTTCCTGGTAATGTAAAACAACAACAATTCAAAAAAACTAGCATAATTATTAAAAAAAAGGGTTATAATTGCATGATTATATATACATATATATATATATTGCTTTTTTCTGTTCTTTTACCCTTTCTTTGCTCAAGATTTTTCTTATTTTCTGAAATTTTCGCTTTTAACCAACAAAAATGGGTATTTTTTTTTTCCCTTTCTTTTCATTTTTCATCTTGAAGATTTCATTTATTTTTCTGGTTCATTTTTTGCCTTGTATACTCCAAGGTTAGAAACATAAACAAAAGGCTGCATTTGATTAGACCATTAGCTTGGATTGAAATTCAGATAAAAGAAAAGAATACAAAAATTAAGGAAAGAACATTTGATTAATTGATACATTAACCACTAATCTAACATCTCATCATGTCAGACGTATGAAGTTGCAGTCATTGTTAAACTTACATGTACTTAAGCTACACAAATAGATACATTAAACCGGATTAATTTTGGAATAACCTCGTCATATAGAAATGAATTATTCCAAAATTTACCAAAAAATAAACACCCAAGAATGCCAATATTTCTTCAAAGTATTGATTCGGTCAACACTTGCACCCTTGCCTGCAAAAAGATCAAATTCCATCAAAAAACCAAGTTGGCAACAAAACAAATGCGCCAAACGTTAACCAACCGGGTCAGGTTGGTTTTAAATCAAATCAATCTGGGTGGTATTAAAACTTTCACATTAAGTTTCAAGGTTGTGTCCTTTTAAGTTTGAGTTGTTTCAGGTTCAGGCCATTTCTGTTCGAGTCATCTTGGGTGCAAGTCATTTGAGTTAGATGGTCAAGTTTCCTGCATCGATTCATTTCGTTTTGTAATTTGGATTAAGGTAATTCCACAGGTTGTGCAAGACATTTTGAGGTCATTATGCTTGGTCGGGATCAGATTCGAATTCAGGTCTGACTAGTCTATAAACAGATCCTTTGTTTCTTTTCCATAAATGAGGAAAGAAATTTTCAGTGCTTCGAAATACAAAATTAAAATTTGCTAGAGGGTATTCATAGCAGCAAATGCAAATGGATTTGAAGCTCCTTTTATCGAAACATTGATTATATTACAATAAGAATATGGTTAGCTTCTTTTAGATATCTTTTTTCTCAAACAAGTCTACATTATTTATAGGGGATGGATTAGAAGACATACTTGATTAACTGTTGCCAATGCCTCTACATTATTTATAGGGGATGGATTAGAAGACATACTTGATTAACTGTTGCCAATGCCTTGTAGAAGAAATGCAGCTTTATTTCGAACCTGCAAGGCAGAAGGAAATTAATAAATGGAAACAAGCCGAGTTTTGGAAGTTAGAAAAGAATGTTTGGTTCCATACTTTCGATGCATGAGGCCTCAAATCCGAGCTGCTAATTTGGCAAGAACAGTTTCGAAGAAAAACACCCCACATTTCACAAATTACTGGCTTATCACTAAACATTTCATCATATCGAAGCCAATTTTCAGCCAAAACCAGATAGATGTACATCTTGAAGAAATCACAGGCCTTTTCTTTCACATTTATCGAGATAAGCAATGTAAGGATTCCCATATCATCATGAACCTGAGCAGGATGACAAAGTCAACCTCTTAAGTGTTAGAAACTCATTTTAAACACTAAGTTGTGGTGTATAAGATGCTAAATTCAAACTTAAAAGTCACAAGAAATGCTATTATCTTATCGTTTTAAACAAACTAGTTCTTAATATCGCATGTGTTGCACGTGATTTCACATGTTTATTTTTTAATTATTTAACTAATGTAAAATAATATTATTAAAATGTTGAAGAAAACTAAAACATATTAATTATTTTTATAATTTACAATAATAAAAAAATTCAAACCATAATTAAAGTTAGAATGAAAATTATAGTGAAATATGAAGTCTTTTCTAGTTTTTTGCTAATAATTAAATGTTGAATGCTAATGCATCTATTTTATAATAGTAAGCCTTAGTTGAAATATCAGTAAAAATGTAACTCAAAATTAGATAATTTAAATCATAGTAAAGCAACTTTAATAAAATATTTTTCTAATATTAAAAATTTAATACTAAAGATTAAATATTTCTTTAATGTTAATGTAATGACATAATAAACAATGAAGTGTATTTTTATCAATTCAAAGATTCTCTAAGTATATTATAGATAGATAATGCATTATAATTACTATATCTGGATAATGCTGGTATGACATCAGAAGAAAATTAGTATCATCACATGGCATTAGTTCCTCAAAAACAATACTTTCTCATGGCGGTAATCTCAAGTTGGAAGCAATTAGCAAGAAAATAAGAACTTTCAAACAGAGAACTAACGAAAAAGCAAGAACAGAGGGCTACCTTGTTCTCGAAACAATTAACAAGAATTTCAAAGGCAACAACGCTTTTGAGATGTTTGGTACGAGGATCAACTCCTGAAATGCATTGCACTGCTTGCAAGCAGTTCAAGTCTGTAGGAACTCTGCATTCATGTGAGGCAAGCATAAGCAAGAAAGTAGAAAAAGGAAACAGCAAAATGAAAGTTAATGCAATCAACAATAAGCACTCAAGCATTGAGTGAGCAATGTTGGGGTGGATACGGTTGGGCTAAGAAACCATCACTAAAGAATAATAACCTTGAGGCAATAGATTTCGCTATTCTAGAGTAGCTGTTTATCCATTCTTCTTCTGTGAATGAACTGATAATTGATTGCATACAGTTCCTCATAAGAACGGAGAGACCTTGAAGTCGCCGGTCTAAGAATAGACAAAGGATAACTTCCGCTAGCTCTTGACAGTCTGAAGTCAAAAGGATAGACTGCTTATTACACCTGAAAGGAGAGTAATGTCATACTGAACTTAAAAATCAGCAATATTTGAGAGCAAGGAATAACTGTTATCACATAATATTGAAAATTCAACTCGTATGAAAGCCAATACACGATTTCTAATTCTATAGGTGGTCAATCTCACAGTAATATACAACACTAGGGAGCAAACCATACATCACAAAATTTTGTTAATCTCAAAACACTTGGGAAATATGTGGCAGCCATTCAACATTTCTATATTACATGTTGGGCATTAATTACCACTAACAGTCGCATTCATCTTACAGACAAACCCAACCTAGGCAGCTTCAAATGAAAGTATTCATACACTTTTGAGATTAGAACCCCACTATCACGTACCTTACTTGACAATAAACAGCAGTAAATTTGATCCAGGTTATGATATTTTGAGGTGGCCCTTTACAACCAGAACCTAAGCACCAAATTTTATGTGAGAAAGATATGAAATCAAACAGTCCTTATTATTGATTAAAAAGGAAGAAAGGTACAGGCCACAACCCGGATGAGGCATTGACCTCAAGTGTGTTAACTATAGATCTAAACAATTGAATTCAATATATTGAACAAGGGAAGAAGAGAAATCACAATGCATAGTGTATGCAAAGTCAGACGACCAGAGTTCAAAAATTGAGTCATTGAATGTAAGATCAGGAAAGAAGGCAAAAATATATGTAAAAGAAAAGGATGGCAGGCAAAAAAACATAGTGTATTAGGTATTAGCAGTAAAGCTTTATACCATGTATAATCAATTGTAACAACAGGATCTCGTCCTTAAGAAACTAACAGAAGAATTAGATTTGAGAAAACAATATGTAATCTGAAAAAGTAATAGTTCATAATGGTTAAACTATAAAAGTAAACTTTCTGCCACCAACATCAATAATCCTAACTTGATGTGTAGAAGATGCGTGATCATGGCCTATAGAAGATCGAGGATGAATCAATTTAAGTGCTAAACAAAATGAACTAGAAGCGGGAAAAGAGACAGCAGAGCTTACTATTTTCAGCGGATATGTTGGATGAAAAATTGAAAAGAAACCCATATGTTTCAAGGGCACTCTTTAGTTCAGGATAGCTGGGGTACCAGTCAATTTCAATGGGTCGCATGCCAACCTGGATAAGATTTTCAAATACCCAATTCAGAAGAAACACTCATTTTACGTACATCAAAATTTATTTTCAGTTATTGCAGATAAACATCTGTTCACCTGAATTTTTGATGAAAGAATGGCACACCAAAACTCACAAGCAGACGACCTCAACTCCTCTTTTGATGAATATAGCACTGACAGAAGCAATAGATAAGCACAAAACAAGCATCCACTGGCCATTAAAGGAAGAAGCTAGGGCCAAAGGTAATGGATATACTCACTTAAGAAAAAGGTCCATGTAGCTAGTGAGCTTTCTACACAGCCACATTTAAATATCAATTTTAAGAGCCATCCATTTTTCAATAACCCTTCAAGGAAAGTGCACCCTAAAAGAATGCGTGAAAGAGGTCAGTGATACATGCAAGAATGTTTCTTCTCACCGAACAAAATGCGTATTATGGAAACTAGAATTGATGCAATCTGCAATCCAAAACTAAATGGAGAAATATATTTACCAAAAAAAAGGATATGAGAAAGCAAGTACAAGAAAGTGAAGAACCTTTCTCTTTAGTAAGCCCCACCAAAGAGTTGAGCTCATTATTCATGAAAGACTGCAAAATTGACCAATTTCCAAGCTCAGGAAAAGATAGAGGTGGTGTAATCTTCTGTAAATTGAACAAAGAAACCAAAAATAAAGAATTTTCAGTCACTTGAAATATCAAGTTTTGTGAAAGAAGTTCTTCCACTAGTTGGAAAGCACAATGTCAAGCATGATAAACTAATGTTATTCACGAGAAAACCTGCTCCCCGAAGACACATAAGCCCCATTCAGACATCTCTTCTACGCTATGAATTGCTTTCATCTATAAAAGAAAAATACATTTACTTTCAGTCAACTTAAAATGAAACAAACACAGAATGCATCACAATATCAGAGCAATGAAAAAAAATAAAAAAAGGTTGTTTTTATGCCTGTTTTTGGCAATCATCGAGAAGACTTGCAAGCATAGCTTCTTTGCAATTCTTATCCTCATCATCAGACACATAACATTTCCGAGCTTTTGCCTGTTTCCTGGCTTCATTCTCAATAAGTTTGCTTTGCTCCTTGTAGTGTTCAGTCAAAAGCTCATCCAGTCCCATAAGGTTTTTCCTAAAAACCATTTTTACAGTACACATTACTACAAAGAATCAAATAGAACTGCATGATCAATATAAAAAAAACAACATAGTAAGCAGCTCAAATTCATTGGAAATGCTCAAAGCAATTCTCCTACAAAATCAAACTAATTTGACAAAAATGGGAAAGCAAAAGCATAATAAAGTAAATAGGTCCTAAAATCTTATTAAATTCATAAAAAAAAAATTAACAAAGCTACTATCTTTAAGGAAGCGAACCATGTTCAAACTAACGGGTTCTCAATCAACCTCATTAACTTAAAATCCAAACCGAAAAAGAAAAAAAAAACCCTAGCAACCCAAACCGGTAAATTGTATCAAAACATGAAAGAAAAGAAAGATTAAGAATATAATAGAGAAATTTATTGAAAGAGAATAATTTAAAAATATGGGTAACAGGTGAAAACCTTTTGCTGGGAACAACAGGGTTAACAAGAAGAGAATCTTCTACTTCAAAATCAAGTGGTTCATCAATGTCCATCATCTCCGATTCTCTGTAACTAAGGAAAAGAAGAAGAAGAAGAAGCAAACCCTAAGAGGGAAAAGCTTCGTTTAACTGTACTCTTTTCCAATTTATTTCAATTAGCGCCAAAACCGGAAACAAGTTTAGCAGTGAGCGATTTCAAAGATGTAAATGGCTTTCATCAAAAGGGTTCAGCAGTTACTGCTGGACCAATATTTTCAGGTTTTTTGGGTCAAAACGACAAAGAGTCCATAACAACACCCCCCCCCCCTCCCCTCTTCTTTGCTTTGAAGTCCATTAGAAGGAGGACTCATGTCTACTTTGCTAAAATTTCAGATTTAGTCTATGTAATTTATTTTTATTTATAATTTAGTTTTTATTTTAATAATATTATTAATTAGCCCAAAATATTACTGTAATTAATTATTTCGTTAAAGTGATAATATGAATTTTTTTTTTTAAAATAACACTGTATTTGATTAACATGTAATTTTTTTAGATCAAGTTATTTGAATGATATTTTTTTAAAACATTTTTAACCATTTGTTGACATATTATTATTTTTAAAATACATGTGTTCACATTTTGGAGTAAATAATAATAAAATAATTAAATTAAATTATGTCAAATTAAAGTATTACTTTACTGGAAAAAACTATATTTGTAAATTAAATTTTTATGAAAAAGTCTGTTACCTTAGCAAGTTTTCTGTCTGCCGTCGCTGGTATGGGTTTTTAGGTTTGTTTTTTTTGAGTCTTTTGTGTTTCTTGTATTCTTTTTAGTTTCTTCTGTAGTCAGCCTTCAAAAGCCAAATTGAATTCTCACGGTCGCTGGTTACTTGCCATTCTCTTGCCACTAGCCTCTCAAATCTGCAGTCGTGGACACTGAATTAGCATGGTTAACGCTCAATGAAGAAGAAGAGGAGATTCTGCAATTACAGATAGATCCAATGGTGGAAAGAAGAGGGGAGGAATTTCAAGTAGTGGGATGTTTTTTAACAGTTAGTGTTATTCACTTTCCAGCCATGAAAAGTACTATAGCAAATATGTGGCATCCGATTTTTAGGGTTCAAATTCGAGATCTGGGCACGAAGAGGTATCTTTTTCAGTTTTTTTATATTATAGATGTGGATAGAGTCTTAAAGGGTTCACCATGGACATTCAATAATCATCTATTACTGCTCTATAAGTTGAAGAGGGGGGAAAACCCATTAGATGTCCCGTTAATATTTACTCCTTTTTTGGTGCAAATCCATGACGTTCCAATTGGTATGTTTTCTGAAAATTTAGCAATACAGTTGGGTAATTTTATAGGGACTTTTCTGGAATATGATGGATCAAACCTGGGAAAAGAAAATCAAAATTTCATGAGATTACGAGTCCAGGTCGATGTTAGGCGTCCATTAAAGAGGAAAAAACAGATCATGGTCTATGGAAGGTGTTCATACATTAAATTCAAATATGAACGCCTATCACTTTTTTGCTTTTATTGTGGACGGCTGGGGCATAGTGACTCTTTTTGTGAAGCAAGAATTATGCTTGGAGCAGATATTGCTGAGATAGGCTAGGATTTGTCGTTGCGAGCGCAATCTCGGAGAGCTTTATCGATGAAGAGTATTTGGTTGCAAGAAGAAAAAGAAGGTAAATGGGAAGGCTATGGTAAGGATACTCGAGTCTTGGGGGTTAGATCATGGGGAGGGGAAAATATGGGACAAATTGGAAAGGGTTTGGATCCAACGTTGGGATTGAATTTAAAAGAGGGAACATTTTCCATTAGTAAAAAAAGGGATGAGTTTTGGAAGGATCACATGCAAACTGCTATGGAACATGATTCAGAGGATGGTATTTTAGAAGGAGAGGAGGGGAAAAAAGGGCAACGAGGGGTGATGGAAAATTCAAATGAAAACGGTGAGAGTGGTAATGTGATGGCAAGAAGCAGGAGATTGGTAGATTCTAATTCTTTATTATTGGCGGCTGCTAAGAGGCAAGCCGACCGTGCGCAATGAAAATTATAAGTTGGAACGTTCATGGGTTGGGAAGCCTACGGACAAGTCGAAGACTTTGGCATATGCTGAAGAATTACAATCCTCACATAGTCTTCTTAATGAAGACAAAACTTCAAAAAAGACAAATGGAACGAGTTTGGAGATGTTGTGGATTTATGAACGGTATTGACGTTGATTCTGAAGGTACAAGAGGAGGGTTGTGTTTGGCATGGAAAAAGGATGTTAATGTTGTACTTCAGAGCTATTCCAAACGGCATATTGATGTGGTAATTGACGATTCTGAGGCAGGATACAAATGGAGATTAACAGGTTTTTACAGCTCCCCTTATGCACAAGATAGGAATGATTCATAGGCGGTTTTGAAAGGTTTAAAATCTGATATGAATCTTCCTTGGCTTATTTGTGGAGACTTTAATGAAATTTTGTATGGATGTGAAAAGAAGGGAGGTCTGCCAAGAGAAGAACGGAGAATGGAGCTTTTTCGAAGAACTTTGGAGGAGTGTCAATTGAATGATGTGGGATACACTGGTAACTGGTTTACTTGGGAGAGGGTCAACCTACCAAAAACAAACATATAAGAACACTTGGACAGGGGGGTTGCAAATTCAGATTGGATTGCTATATTCCCAGGGGTGAAAGTTCAACATCTAGTTCATTCATTTTCAGACCATTGTCTTCTTCTAATAAACACAAAAATAAGTGAAGGGAGATTGCAGAATAATTCTTTCAAATTTAAAGCTTGGTGGTTACTGAAGGACTCTTTCATAGATCAAGTTAGAGATTTATAGGAGAAATCAGATGGGGGATTGTTGCAAAAGCTGGAAAGCTTAAAAATAGGATTGAAACAATGAGCAGGGTAGATCCAAATAAATTGGAAGAAAAAGAAAAAGTTTCTAACGGAAAAATTATCATTGCTGTCTAAAGCTGAAAGAGATGATGAAAACTTAGCAGAGTTGATTGATACAAAAATAAATTTGAACTTTGAAATTGAAAAAGATGAATGTTACTAGGAACAAAGGGCGAGGATTAATTGGCTGAAATACGGGGATAAGAATAAGAAATTTTTTCATAGTCAAGCGTCGCAGCGACGGAGGACAAATTTTATTCATAAATTGCAAACTGAATATGGAAGAGAAATGGAAGAATTACAGGAGATTGAGGTGGTTGCGCGTTTGTATTTTCAAAAATTATTTTCGGAAGGAACAAGAGGGAATTATAACCATTTGTTAACAGGGATCGATAGATGCATATATGAGGAAGATAACCATAGACTTACAGCGCCCTACAGCAGGGAGGAAATTCGAGAAGCACTTTTTGATATGGGACCCACAAAGGCATCGGGGGAAGATGGCTTTCCAGCAATATTCTACCAAAAATGTTGGCATATTATTGGCGAAGACATCACCTTTTTTTGTTTAAACCTCTTGAATGGAGCCATGGAGGTTAGTTCTATAAATTCCACAAATATAGTGCTTATTCCAAAGACTGCTAGTCCTTCAAATATGACGCACTTTAGACTGATTAGTCTATATAATGTGATTTACAAAGTATTGGCTAAGGCTATGGCAAACAGATTCCGAGGAGTAATTGAAAAATGTATTGACTGTGCGCAGAGTGCTTTTGTGCCGGGAAGACTAATATCAGATAATGTGTTATTAGGCTATGAGATACTGCATGCGCTCAAGCAAAAGAGATTGGGAAAAAAGGGGTTTATGGAGTTAAACTCGATATGAGCAAAGCATACGACAGGGTGGAGTGGAATTTTTTAAAGGAAATAATGATTAAAATGGGATTTAACCAAAAGTGGGTAGATACAATCATAAAATGTATATCTACAGTCTCTTATTTTGTGGTCATTAATGGCCATATCAGAGAGAAATTCAGACCTACTAGAGGACTTCGGCAATATGACCCGTTAAGCCCATTTTTGTTTCTTATATATGGAGAGGGTTTGTCAAGCCTTAAGAAACTAGCTTTGAATGAGGGTTTTTTCAAAGGTGTCAAGATTAGCAGGAGAGGACCACAAGTAACTCATCTTTTATTTGCGGATGACTGCATATTATTTGGGAAGGCAACATGCAGGGGGCTAATTTATTCAAAGAAATTTTACGTGAATATAGATCTTGTTCAGGCCAAAGTGTAAATTTTAAAAAATCAACGGTATTTTTTAGTAGAAACACAGTAGAGGAGGACAGAAGGATGGTAGTTAATATTTTGGGAGTCCGTAGTTCTAATGAGCCTGAGCGTTATTTAGGGTTGCAGAATATGGTTGGAAGAAAAAAGAGGGAGTCTTTTCAAAATCTGAAGGATAGAATTAAAAAACGCATCGACAATTGGAGCAATAGGTTTTTATCGCAAGGAGGGAAAGAAGTATTTATAAAGGCCATCTTATAAGCCATACCTACTTATACGATAGAAGTATTTATAAAGGCCATCTTATAAGCCATACCTACTTATACGATGGCATGCTTTCTATTACTAAAAATTTTATGTGATAAATTAGAAAATATTATAGCCAATTTTTGGTGTCAAAAACATCAGGGGGAAAGGGGAATTCACTGGTGAGCTTGGAAAAATCTTTGTGTGTTAAAAAAAAAAGGGGGTTTAGGGTTTCAAAATCTGGGTCAATTCAATATTGCATTATTAGCCAAACAGAGTTGGCGTCCCATTAATTTTCCAAATTCATTATTGGCCAGAGTTTTAAAAGCAAAGTATTATCCGTAGACAAGTTTTTTAAATGCTGAGTTGGGAAATTTACCTTCACTTACCTGGAGAAGCATATGGGCAGCTAAGGGTCTTCTTCAAAATGGACTGTGTTGGAGAGTGGGTAGAGGGGATAAGGTTTCGATTTGGAATGATAGCTGGATCCCGAGAATTGAGAAACCTGAACGACAGAATAATTCAAACAACGAATTAATTGTGGTGTCGGATCTTATTGATTCCTCAAATAGGAAATGGAGAACAGATACGATCATGAATACCTTTCAAGCAGATGTTGCCTAAAAAATCCTACAAATTCCGCTTGCAGAGACCGAACATGAGGATTTTCAGGTGTGGAAAGGGGAACAATCGGGCGAATACTCAGTACGTAGTGCCTATAAACTATTACAAGAAGCTACTATGGATCCTAGGAATTATTTAATACATGTCGAAATTAAAAAATTTTACAGAAAGCTTTGGAATTTACAGCTACCCGCAAAAATCACAATTATTATTTAGAGAATTTTATGGGATTTTATCCCCCATCTTGCTAATTTTAGGTACAGAAGACTCCTTTCTAATGACAGAAGTCCCTGCTGCCACTACGGAGTTGAAGATAGCTGCCATATATTTCGTCAATGCTCTGTAACAACGGAAGTTTGGTCACATCTACAGCTTTCCTGGGTTATTAATGATATGGATCAAAACACTTGGGAATGGTTAACCTGGGTGTTCACGAAAGGTTCTAATAAGCAATGTCGTCTATTTTGCTTCACTCTGTGGCTGCTATGGTCCTCCAGGAACCAACTAGTTCACGAACGAAAACTCTCAACTGGATTAGACCTCGCAAAACGAGTGAAGAAACAAATCGAAGAATATGAAGGTGTGCAAGCAGTAAAAGCTCCATCAAACTTTAATAGGAATCAGAGGAATTAAGAAGACATAACTGTAAAAGCTCCATCATACATTAACAGGAACCAGAGGAATCAAGAAGACATACCGAGAATGCAGATCCAGTTTGATGCAGCATTTGATATTACAAATTTTCAGTCAGCGTCGGGGTCTGGTGGCTCGGAGTTTGAGAGGAGAACTACTGGTATCAAAATCGACTCTTCACAACAATATTCCGACACCATTTGCAGCAGAGGCATTCGCATGCCTTGAAGCTTTAAATTTAGGCATCTCGATGGGCATGTAGTCAAATAACAACAACAGACAAATCCGTCATTGGAGCAATCATCAATGATATCCAGAATAGGAAAATGGGTTTTCATGAGATCTATTTCCAGCATATTCATAGATCGGAGAACTCAACGGCTCACAGACTTGCAAAGACTACGCTAGAAAGAAGAGAAACTGTGTACCTTATGAGAGAAGATTGGAGAGACCAAGAGAATGCTTCAGAGGGACGATGGAAACAATGGCCGGATTGAATAAAACCTTGTGAAAGAAAGTAAGTTCAAAATAGATAGCAATTGATTTCTTATCTTTCTTGGGGAGTGCTATCGGCAAAAACGGATGGGATAGTGATAAAAGGAAAAGTTGAATAGTCATAGGTGCCAGCCGTTCTTTGATTTGACTGGGATAGGTTTCTTGTTTTTTCAAAATTCCTTTATTGCCTTTATTTTTTTCAAGTCAGTTTTTTTTTATTTTTTAAATATTTAGGAGGTCTATTAGTATAGACAATATTGAGGCCGATTTTTATTTTGAGTTTTGTTGTAAGTTGGTCTGAGCCCAGTTTGGTTAATGGGTTTTATACTCTTTTCATGATTTCTAATAAAATACCCAGTCATTTTAAGATAAAAAAAAGTATAAAGATTAAATCTCAAAATTTAGTATAATAAAAGGACCAAAACTATAATTTGATCTAATAGTCAATAAGGCTTAGTTTCTAGTTTTTAAATATTAGGGAGTAAGCCAACTGAGGCTTAGCTCGATCGATATGGGCATTGTTGTTAATACAGGAGGACGTGGTTTTGAGCGCGCTAAAATGCGTTATTCTCCTATTTATGAATTAAGGAGGGGATATAGGTAATTTTAGTCATTATGTCAAAAAAGAGTTATCACTTGAATACAACAATGATGGGTAATACAACAATTAAAAATTGTTATATGTTGTTTTACCAATTTTTAAAATTTTCAAAAATTAACATTATAGTTTACTTTCTTATATTATTTCAAATTTATATATTATTTTAAAATTAAGAGAAATTATCACTATCAATGATGGATAATACAACAATTAAGGCTCCTTTGGAAGCCAGGAAAACATTTTTCGAAAAATGTTTTCCTGGTTTTACGGTGTTTGAAAGCTTGAAAACATTTTACATTTGGAAAATGGTTTCCTAGACACGGGTAAAATGACCTGCAATTTGGGGAAATGTCTTACTGATTTCACTTCTGTAAGACATTTTCTATCCCCTTCTTCATCCAGGTAAGTCTTCTTCTTCTTCCGTTCTTCAACTTTTTCCATTTCCTTCTTCATCTAGGTAAGTCTTCTTCTTCTTTCGTTCTTCAACTTCTTATAATATTTCTTCCATTTTTCCTTACCGTCGCATATCTTCTCTTCTCAGGTAAATTTTACACGCTACAGTTTCATTTCCTATATTTCTTTCTTTCTCAGGATCTCATTCCTCTTCCCAAGGTATGTTTAATTATGCTTTTTCATTTTGTTTTGGTGATAGGTTTTGTGATGTGGGGTTGTGGTTTTGATGCAGGAACTGGACACATTAAAATTGACTGATATCACTAGTGTCAAGAATAAGAAGCAAGGCTTCCCTAGCCTCAGAGGTATGCATCAATGCATGCCATTCATGAATCCTTTTTCTTTTTAACATAAGCTTAGCATTAGAAAGGGAAGGTAAACAGGAACAGTCTTTGGTGTCTAGTGCAATATTATACATACTTGTGGGTGATGGCTGATACTTAAAGATCGATTCCAGCAGGCTCACCTTTAGCTATCTTCCTTGACAAACTTTACTCTTCCATATAAGTTTGTCGAATTTATTTCAGAATCAAGAGATCACTTTCTATTATTGCTTCTTTGTTATGTAGATGGGGTGGTTTAATTTGTTTTACGGTAGATATTGTGCTTCGCCTTAGCTTTGATGTCAATGTCATAGAAGGAGCCCTTATATCTAGCATGCAGTTTGAGTTAACAATAGCTGTAACATCTTAAAATAGGGAAAAAGAGCTGGTAATTATTGAATATAATGTCTAAAAAACCAAAAAAGCGTATACAGTGATGTGATTGTTAAATACTAATTTTGTGAAACATCTTAGTATCTGATACGTAATAAACCATAAGCCAAGATTCCTGAAGTATCATATTACATGTAAACAACATCTTGGTGGTTTTAGAATCAAAATTTTCACAAATGCCTCTACAATAAAAAAGTAAAACCAAACTCCTTGTTCGGTAAATGGGTAATAAAATATGTATAGTTTACTTGCAAATTTCACTAATTTTGCCTTAGTGTTTGTGATTCAGAGTAGGCTCAAGCATAGATGCTTCATGTAGTTCAGTCATGACTTTTGCAAATGAAAGTGAAGTGAGTGAAAATAGCAGTGCTTCTAAGTAGGTTTGATTGTTACTATAGTTTATGAACTCAGTTTATTCCACTGCCCCTTCCTACCTTATGAAATCTACTAGGATAGAGAATTTTTAGATTTGGTTTTAAGTTTGGAATCAAGTTTGAATACCTTCTTTAGTTGCTTCATTGTTAAAAAAAGTTAGATGCATGACCAATTGTGGTAAGTGATATTTGATGCAACAAGTCAAATTTGGATAGGATAAAGACCAATGAATTCTATCAGCACTAAGGAATGAGTACATTGGTCTCAAGGTATGAGAAAAAGACCTAAAAACAGTAGGGTTTTGGTGGAATGGAACCTGCATAAGCAGCTTATTTTGCCTAGAGTTTGACCATACTTTTTAAACCTTAGTAATACTTCATAACCTAGCTGTACTGCATTGTGCTAAATACGTTTAGAGAACCATTTGAAGGGGGAAAGAGATGTGAATGCCTATTGTTGTTGCCTTAACTATATTGTTCTCAATTAATTTTTGTTGGTTCCTATGCATGCCATTCACAAATCCTTTTTCTTTTTAACAGAAGCTTAGCATTAGAAAGGGGAGGTAAACAGGAATAGTCTTTGGTGTCTCGTGCAATATTATACATACTTGTGGGTGATGGCTGATACTTGAAGATCGATTCCACCAGGCTCACCTTTAGCTAAATTTCATTTTGTTGCTTACTCTGAATGAGTTAATTGCTTTGTCTTTTTGGTTTTCTTCTTATAGATTTTTTGAGATGATTGATTGAACCTTAAAATACTAAAAACTTCTTTGGCGTAATTATTTACTGAATTCGGAAGTATAAATTAAGTTTAACTTCTCTTCCTTATTGGATGATTTTCGCAATTTCATATATTATTCATGTGCTAGTTCCACAGTTACTAATGAAAGTTGAAATTGATTTGATGTTTAATTGCAGGGGAAACCGGTCAAAATTTTACACGCTGCTGTTTCGTTTCCTATCTTTCTCTCTTTCTGAGGATCTCATTCCTCTTCGCAAGGTATGGCATCTTCTTTAATTAAAGCTGTTTTTTTTCTTCTTGTTCTCTACTTGTCCACATTTTAACTGATTTCATGCCTGAAATTTTATGCCTGCCTGAAATTTTAACTGCCACTTTTTCACAACCAAAGCTCTTCAGATTCCTCAATAATGATAGCCCTAAACAACAAACCATTGCTATTGAGAAGGCATAATTAATAAATAAATTTGAAACCCTTCCATAACAAGTATAATATGTATATCTATTTGTTTTGCATGTTCTGTTTCAAGCATTCTTTCATTCATACAACCTTGAGTATTTATTTTATTTTATAATAAACAATCTCTGGAGAACCTTGAGCATACTTGTATCTAGAAATTGTTTTATTCATGCTGCTAAAATAAACAAATGATTAAGACAATACTCTTTCACAGAGAGAAATTAGGCACATATTCTTTCTATTAGAACATTTAGCTCACTTCAATATTATAGCATGCAGAAACAAGGAGCAACCTCAATATGCTAGAATACACAATGATAAGCACCTCTCCCTGCAATTTTAAGCTTATGAGTTTTTGTACTTATTCTGTCTCTCTATTAGATACACGTTCCTATAATTCAGCTGAAGTCAATATAAATCGACCAAAAATTAGCCTTTTCTTCCCTTGATCGACAGGGGTGAAGTTCATAATAAAATAATTAAAAACTAGATCAAATAATTATCCATCCCTAGCAAATGACTACTATAATTATCATACATGACAATGAAATAAGTATGGAAGTATTTAATAATATAGTTTATGATATGATTTGGTTAGCAAGAAAACTTTGTTGGGTGATTTGCAAATGCATACCATGTGTTAGACAAGTTTTAATTTTCCTCTTATTATTTAGTATTTAATTTAATAATTTCAGAATAAGTGTCTTTTTTTTAATTAAAAAAAAGAGAGATTAGACTACTATCATTATCATACATGAAAATGAAACATCTACAATTTGTTGTTCGTTTACTTTATGGTCCAATTTAGCTTATAGATTTGATGGTGAGAGAGAAAAGTTATGAACCGAAAAAAAAAAAAAACAAGTTTTCATTATTTGAAAGATTAATCAAATATTTGATGTTTTTTTTTATGGATTGATTTGATTTTTATTTATATATCCAAATCTAATCTCTCTCGAATTTTATTTAATACATTAATCCTAATTTTTATTACATTCATGAAATTAGTTTTGTTTTAATCCATCTCAAATTTTAAGCAATATTTTTTATTATATTAATTTTACAAAACTAAAAGAAACATTTAAAAAGGGATACGAGATGAGGTGGTATCCCTAATCATTTCTCTTTAATAAATCTGATTTAATTTTAATTATTTTTAATAAAAATATACTTACACTACCTCGATTTTTTTTTAAATAATAGCCCTTATAAAATTCAAAGGATCAAAGTTGTTTTTTTTTTCCTGAAGATAAATGCCGATAATATTTATAAATAATGAAATCTACACATTCTAGTGTATTATAGAAAATAGTAGCTACTATAATAAAAATAGTAACATCACTACACGTTGTCTTATTTATTTAACAGTAGCTTTTAATTTTTTTAACACATGGTATATGTATGTATGCACTTTAGTCATGGTAACTTTAGTCATATATGCGATCTTATGAAAAGTTTGCATCTTTTTTGTAGTGATCAAATATTTGTGTGGCATTATTTTGTGTTGATGGATCGTAATCAAGATCAAAATGCAAGACTTCAGTTTTAGCTTTTAGGGCTCTCTAGATTAAAAAATTAAAAATTAGGAAAGAAATTGCTTCTCACCCTCATGTGAATCGAGATTATGAAAGAGAAATTATATTAATAGTATTTTATATAGTGGTGTCCAGCATTGTATTAATGTGATAAGGATGGGACCGATAACCTTTTTTAATTTGTGTGATATTCTCAGTAGGAATAATTTGTTACAATCAACTAAATCGGTGAATATTAGGGAGCAAGTAGTTATATTTTTACATATAATTGGTCATAATGTAAGGTTTCGAGTAATTAGATCTAGATATTGTAGGTCAACTGAGACAATTCACAGTTACTTTAGGGTTGTATTGAGAGCTATTTTGAAATTGTATAAGCTAGTTATTAGGTTACCTGATGAGTCAACTCCTAGTGAAATCAGAAATAATCCAAGGTTTTATCCTTATTTTAAAGATTGTATTGGAGCATTAGATGGAACTCATGTTCGTGCATCCGTTCCACTTAGCATTCAAGGAAGATTTCGTAGCCGTAAAAGGGGGACAACACAAAATGTATTGGCTATCATTACATTTGATTTGAAATTTTCCTATGTTCTAGCTGGTTGGGAAGGTAGTGCACATGATTCTCGTATTTTAAGTTATGCACTTTCACGCCCAAGAAGATTAAGAATTCTGAAAGGTAATAATTATCATTAAATACTAAATAGTTTTAGTAAGCTCATAATTTATTAGTATTAATTATGTTTTGTAAAATTGTAGGTAAATATTATCTTGCTGATGTTGAATATGGCATCTGAAATGGATATATTACCCCATATCATGGCGTCCAATATCATTTAAAAGAGCTTAGTGCTTAGGGGCCTGAAAATGCAAAGGAACTCTTTAATCTTCGACATTCATTATTGCAAATCACTATTGAACGTGTTTTTGAGATTTTGAAGAAACGGTTTCGTGTATTAGATGCTGAACCATTTTGGAATTTTCAAACTCAAGTAGAAATAGTTTTGGCTTATTGTATCATTCATAATCATATAATGGGAGTTGATCCTATTGATTTACTTAATCAAGGATTATACGATGAGCTTGAGTCTGATTTGATAATATCAACTCTTACGGAGCGAAAAGAAAGAGAAGAAGTAAGAGAATGGTCTGCTAAGAGAGATGAAATTGCACAAACTATGTGGACTAATTATATGGCTAGAAATGTTAGGTAGGTTTAGGGCTTAGGGTTGTTGTTTCTATGTTATGTATGTTTTAGTTTTTTTTTTTTTTTTTTGTTAATGTTGGTTGGATAATGATATTGAAATTTTAGTTTGTTGGATTCTGAAATTATTATGTCTTGAATTTATTAGATATTGATTATGTTTCAAGCTTGTTAGATATTGAATTTATTATGTTTTAAGCTTGGATATTGAAATGACAGACAATGACAATTATTAATGTAGAATGGGTAAGGGCAACAAAGAAGGGACCTCCAAGCAATTCAGGTGGACAAAACCGATGGAACATCTTTTTCTTGAAATTCTAGCAGAGAGGAGGCCCGAAAGGAAATAAGCCTTCTAATACTTTCAAAGCGCTTCTATTAATCGAGTTGTCGGGCTATTTCTGAAAAATTTCAAGTCCAATGCGATCTAAAACATGTGGAAAATCATTTGAGGATTGTAAAAAATAGTGGCGATTATATGCACAATTCGAGGTGAAAGTGGTTTTGGATGGGATGATAACATGAAAATGATCACATGTGATAGAGCGACATATGATGCAGCAATAATGGTAATATATGTATATATATGTTAAGTATATTTCAATTATTTTTTACTTGTTATTCTAATTGTGTATAATATCCAACAGGCACACAAGAAGTATGAACCATTTCTGAATAAAAGCATTGATCATTATGATAAAATGACTTTGGTTGTTGGCAAAGATATGGCAACAGGTAGTTTTGCCAGAACATTTGCTGACATAGATTTGGATGATGATAACTAAGATTCAGTGCCTATAGACTGCGACAATGAAGAGACTGAAGAGGTAAGAACAAATGTATCTTCATCTGGCACATCCAAACGTAAAAGAAAAAATACTCAAGAAAGTGTCGTTGATGAACAAATTAAATTTGTGGGTTAACAATTTGAAACAATTTACTGCGGATAAGACACTACATCTTTACAGAGAAGTGATGCCGATGGAGGTAGAAGGATTTGATGATGACTTCCTATGTTTTATGTTTGATTATCTAGTGAGTCATGAATCTGAGGCAAAGCTTTTTTAGTTAAAAGTAAGAAGCATAGAAAAATTTAGCTTCAAAAATTTTCTCAAGGTTGAAGATATTGATACTTTTAATGTGGTGTAATATTAGTTATGCACTTGGACAATGTTGTTGTTATCATGTGGTGTACTACTAATTATGCATTTGGATAATATTATTAATTTCTAGTATTAATTGTTGTTTGGAAGCTAATTTATAATTATTCAATCCTTGTTTTTTATTTTTTTAATAACACAATTACAAATAATTTATTTGATTTTGGTTGTTTTCAATTTATGAAGGTTAATATTCTAGTTTAATAATTGAGCATTATTATATATTTAAAATGATTTATTTATTTATAAATAAATCATTGCAATATATGTAAAAATAATTTAAAATATAAATTTATTAATATATATATATATAATAAACTCAATTAAACAATGAAAAAATAATAAATTTTTAAATATATAAATATCTTAAAACAACTTTTCCGAAAAATATTTTCAGGAAATCTGCCAAACAGAAAATATTTTACACAGATTTATCCAAACACCAAAAAAATAAATCATTTTCAGAAAAGTAAATCATTTTTCAAAAATTATTTTTCGAAAAATATTTTACTGACAAACAAACGGAGTCTAAATACACGTTATTTGAAGATTAATTTAAGTTTAAACGCATAAAAGCTCATGCAACATACGCGATAGCTTATAGGCAATGTTGTGGGGTGTTCGTTGAAAAAAAAAAGTTATGAGATGTTCGGGAGAGTTTGCGGTTGGCCAAGGACTTAAGGGTAGCACGACTGATTAACGAGTTGGATGCGTTATGGGTAGTGCAACTGCTGTCTTGGTCTTACGAAAATTTACGAAAATAAACATATGTTGAGTACGATATGTTGGAGATTGTTTAGCATTTATACAAAAGGGATGGATGGTGGAGGTTCGCCGCATTCTTCGGGAAGGCAACCGATGTGCTGACCACATCGCTAACTTGCCTCATGAAGGTATGGATGGCCTCGTCCGCTTGCATAGTTCGCCGACTAGCCTTCTACCTTTGCTACATATTGATGCCCAGGAGCATGGGAGAGCTAGATTTTAATTTTCTGTGTTTGTCATCTTTTGTAAAAAAAAAAAAAAAAGAAGAAGAAGAAGAAGAAAGAAAGTATAATTTATCAAAAAGTTAAAGTATAAAAGTTAAGATTTAAAATTTAATATAATAAAATAAAAATATGATGCAAATTCTAAATGTACTAAAGTTATAGCTTAATTAAAATTAATGTAGATACTAAAATTTGAGCTTGAAACCAACAAGTGGTTGGGTGTAATGGTAAGGCACATTCCACTTCGAAAGAGAGAATATAGATTCGAATCTTAAAGATAATATAGTTGGAAGGGGTAGCCATGAATCCCGAATAGGGACTATAACTTGTTTGAGTTTTAAAAGTTTAGGGTTATTTTAGTTAGGTTATATTATTTTAGGGTTTAAATTGTTATGTTTTTTTCGGTCATTTTGGGTTTTTTAACTCAAGTTTAGCACTCAAAGTCTAGTCATTTTGAGTTATGTATTTGAATAATTTCAAGTTGAGGTTACTTCAATTTTCGATTGAACATGTTTAAATTATTAATTTTTCATGATCAAATCAAATTAAACAGAATTTTAAATTAAATTAAATTATATCAGAATTGATAAATTTAAGATAAAATAAATCATTCAAATCGATAAAATATTTTGAATTTAAATCATTCGGGATAAGTTTGACATTTATAAACATAGTGGCGGCCATGCCTACCTGCCTGCCTGCCTAGGAACCAAAACATTACAAGATATAGCTTGCACAAATATACAGCCACGTGAAGTCAAGGCACCCAAAACCAAATCATTTTTGTGGTCCAAAATTCAATCCAAACATCACATGGTCTTCGCATGCCATAGTCAAGAGAGACCATCGAGGTTTCAGTTCATAAATGAAACCCCTTTCTTTAATAGTGGCAAAGTAAATACAAAACAATCATTAATTCAAAGCCCTTTTCTTTTTTTAAAAAAAATTAAATGTTTTAAGGAATATCTTAGATTGGGTTGAAACAAATTTAAGAAATTATAAGTGGTAACTAAGGGTTAAGGCTTCGTGGGCTACTCTCTTTTGTTTGATAGCATGGCGTCTATAGAATAATGGGAATTTATTTGTCTTCCAAGGCTTATTATGGAGTTTAACAAAAACTATTAAAATATCAATATGCTGGGCAAAGCAGTACAACGTTATTCATAAGTGGGATCCGTCCAAAAAACCAAATGTGGAGTTTGAGCAATTAGTAGGATAAGTTGATAGTTATAGTATTTTTATGATTATTTAGTTTTGCTAGGTTTTTTTCACCAAAAAAATTTAGGTGAGAGAAGGTCATTTGTGTTGATATTATGAATGATATCGGTTCGGTTTGGTCAGATTTTTTAATCATTCATTATAGTTTGGTTCTTTTCTCGGTTTTTCATATTAATTTTTTGTTTTGAATGTTTAGACTTATTTTGACTAATTAAATTATGTTTTATGACTTTTGAATATTATTTGACAAAATTTTAAAGTCTTTTTCATTAATATTTGTAATAAAAAAACAAGATTTTTTCAATTATCTCCACTATTTTAAATATTATAAATTATTAAAATTAATTATATATTAAATAAAAAATAAAAATTCAATTTAGTTTCGGGTAATTGCGGTTTTTAAACGTGCACTCCATAAACTGTCCAAACATCTCAATTTAGATTGATTTTTTATTTTCTTGTTAAACCCTGATTAGAACATATCATCAAAATTATAGAAAGCTGAACTTGAAATATATAGACCAATGAAAATGAGATTATTAGGGTAGGTTTGAATGGGTGATTGGAGGCGGTGCGGTTCGTTTAGCTTACTTTTTATCTCACGCTATACTATCTATCCAAACCCACCCTTAATCATACTCAAATCTTGATGATTGTTAGGGTGCTAACAAAAATTAATCCAATTGAATTAATTTGTGTGGTGGTTTGTTTTCTTGATATCCCAAAGTCAAAGTAACTCTTATGTACTTATCTTTCTTTATAATGTTAATTTATCAGATGTCTTTAAAATAATAAATTAAATTTTAAATTGATCTCTAAACTTTAAAATATTTTTAATTGTATCCTTAGATTAAAGTATCATTTCAGTCATGTCTTTTCATTAATCTAGCTATCAACTTTGATGTTAAAAGCCAGCTTGAAATTGACACATTTAAAAATATTTATTAATCCATACATGGTTATTTTTAGACCCAAGACAGCATTTAATGCCAAAACTAATAACCAGATTGATGAAAGAACTCAATTAGAATGTTACTTTAGTTTAAGGATTCAATTGGAATGCGTTGAAATTTAGAGGCTAATTTAACTTTTGACCCATAGTTTAGATATAGTTGATACAATTAATCCTTTTTTATTAAAAAATAACTCTTGTAATAAATTATTCCAAAGAAAACAACAAAGCAAAACACTCAAAAGCAACAAAACAATAGAAATAAAAGGTGCAAATCTTAGAGGTTTTGGACGCTTAACCACTCTTCAAGGGCCCATCTCAAGAAACCCCATTTCGATCAACAATTATTACATTTTCTTTTTTGTAAAGTTTTAAATGACTCAAATTTAATTAGCACTCGGGTATCTGAGTATGATCCCTCTTAGGGTCATGGCAATAGTCATACACCAAATAGTTCTTTTGGACCCAATTCATGGCCAAAGCTTGCTGTCGGCTAAGGCTGCTGGACCCGGACGGAGAGGTGGAAGGTGGGCGGCAAGAGGCGGGACTGTTGGCGGTGCAGCCGCTTACTTTGAAATTCGTGTACTGGCCTACAAAGGGTTGGTAGTTATAATCAGCCTTGTACCTACCATTCTCGGTAGCCCAAGATGATGCATCCCATATTGATCCGTACACCCACATTGGTCTAATGGGGAATGTGGCGTCGCTCTTCCTTGGATACCTTCTGATCGGCACATCATCTACGAAAAATCTGTTGAATTTAAAATCATAAAAACATGAAAAAAAGGGAAGTTTAATTCCATTTTTGGTCCCTTCGATATACTCAAATTTAGAATTTAGTCATTAATTTGACATAATTTAATCACTCTACTTTTATAATATCGTTAGTTAGTTAACGGTTAAATGTTGTAATTAATGTGACATTAGAAAATCCACGTCAACCATATTACCTGTTTGGATTAACTAACGATTTTATAAAAGTAGAGGGACCAAAATCAAATTTTGATAAAAAAATTTGAAGGAAATGGTGATAGGATACTTGCATGATTTCACTAGGGTTCCACAGTATAGCATAGTTATGGTAATCTTTTGTAGGGTCAAACCATAGATGAAACTTCATTTCCCTTCCAATTATGTTCCCATCCCCGCTTCCTCTAATGTACACATTGGTCTGCAATGTGTAGGGTTTATCCGGCGTTGTTCCAAGGAACTCGATGTCGATTTCGTCATGGTTTCCGGGGTGTTCTTCATTGTTTGAAAGCTGTTAAAGTGCAGAACATAAAAAATCAGACATGTTTTTCTCTTTCATTACCTCAATGGTTTGTGTGTGTGTGTGTGTGTTTTAAGGTTCTTACATAGAAACATGTAATCACTCCTGCTGTATAACCAGGTTGGAGTTTCATTGCAGCACCAAAGTAACCTGACTGGTACGAACGAAGTGACTTGAAACCACTCCCTGTGTTTCACCATGAATATACAAAAATTAAGCACATGAAAAAAATCCTAATTATGGAAAAATCTTAATCTCTCTATCTTGATTTGGCATAATTTAGCTCCTCTACTTTTTATAATGTTATTAGTAGTTCTAAACCAATAACATTGTAAACTTTTACTGTTAACATAGTTTAGTCCAGGCAGCATTTAACGGGACTAAATTTAAAAAAAGTAGAAGTAAAGGGACTAAAACCATAATTAGAGCAAAAAATAATGGGATGCGGTGGTGCAGGAATTGAACCTGAGCTTTTATCGAGCCAGATTGTTAATGAGCCCTGGTCTAGTTTTTGGTGCTGAGGACCCCAGAGGTTTCGAAAGCCTTTATCAAAAGCCACAGTGCTCAGCCTGGAGCTTGGGGAGAATCCAGGGGCAGGTGGACCTTGAGCATTGCTTAATGGAATAATGAGAGTTAAAGCAAGAAAAGAAGAGAAAATTGGAGCCATAAAGGGAAGACAGAAAAGGGAAGGCATAGATAGTACCATATACTAAAGGGTTTAATTGCAGATTGGGACCTAAAAAGTTTGAAGGGTTTTGAAAGTAGATTTATGTGTGTGGAAGAGTGTGGCAATACCATTGGTATAAATAAGGGGATTCATGGCCCCACTATGATGGTAAGTTGATAAGTTGGTTGATGGGGGAAGTTATGTTTGGAATATTTTTAATAAAAAAAGAAAATTTAAATGATAATTTCAGTAATTATTATATCTATTAAGATCATTTTATAGTATCCTTTTCAACGATGTCGTTTTTAAAGTTCAAAGCTTTTGGGAGTGCAATATTTTTTACTATTGTACTCAACACTTAATTTTTTAAAACTACTAATTAATTCCATGAAAACGTGTCAAATTTTTGGAAATTTTCTTCTTTTTCTTATAACTTGTGCATGTTAACAAATAGTACAACCAACAGTTCAACTTGTTGTATATTGGGGATCGCGTGCAATATACAGTTCTTCTTTGCACAAGTTTTTATCATGAAAAAGAAGAGTATCGTCTCAAAAAAATGATATGGGTTGCCTAGTAGTGAAATGTGTCATTAAGTGTTTTTGGGTTTATTTAAAATTTTAAAAAGTTTTAGGAGTCTAATTAATTTATCTTTTTAAAAAAATAGGAGCTTAAAAAGATTCTACAAAAAAAATTGGAGTTTTAATTGAATTTTGAAAAATTTTGAGAAGACTAATGAGAATTTTTTAAAAATTTGAAGGGTTTAATTAAAAATTTTAAAAACTTTTGGAAACTGAATTTCTTTAAATTTTGGAAAAGGTAAGGCTCCCTCCTACTCTAAAAATGTTCCGTTACTTGACTTATCCCTTCAATTTTTTTACCTAAACTTGAAACCTGAAACACACCTATTCCAGCTATCAAAATTACAATAATTTAACTATGTATATTCTCTAATGTTATTTACTTCACCATTTTTTAACCTCAAATTTATAAGAATTACAATACCATTAATGTATAAATTAGGTTGGTTGCAGTGTATTGTGTGATCAGTTTGGTCAAATATTTATTATATCCACACAATTTGTAGTTTTTAAACCAACAAAAGTATAACAAAATAAAAGGAGGCAGATAAGCTAGGGTCAAATAAAGCCAGAAAGATTAATATATTAAAAATCTAAAAGAGTGATACCACAAACAAATAATGCATAATAAGTAGCTACCACTTAATTAATTATATATTCATGCTGGTATGAAGTTGACATCATCAACTTTTTATGGTCCACTAGAGAACACCAAATCTTTTCTGTACCTAACATGGGGACTTTGAAATATGCAGCAACCTTTCTATTTTGGTTTAAGATTAAACTAAATACTGCAAATTTAATTGATTTCACATAAATGTAACTGTCGAGAATCGACATGTATAAATAACGAATAAGAAAATAGAAAAAATCGAACATATAAATATTTATGTGAAAAATTCTTCTAATGAAAATAAAAATCACGGGTAAAAGAGATTTTAACTTTTTACTAAATGAATAAATAAACAAAAGTATAATATAAAGAAAATAAACTTAAATTTACTAAACGTATAAATTCAAACCCCGAAAACAAAGCTTTAACTCTTGTAGAGGTCTCTCGATCTAAATAAATCAAAGGAAATAATAGGAAATTGTATAATATGATTGGTTGCACAAAATGTTATTCCTCTTTTAAATTTTAATTTCAAAGTTAATTATATTTTAAAATAGTATTTTCAAAACCGAATTGTGACAATCCACATGGGAATACCAAAACTTTGCTTTGTGTTCTGATAAATAGTCAACATTTTATTGCAAAGTTTGCATGTGTTTAGATGCAATTCAAATCAGCTATAGCCATAATCTAACAGGTTGGCTAATTCTTTTATCTTTTAGAAGGTTTCTATATTTAAAATTGTATGAATCAGGGCGGACACGTCATCTTGAATTTCTCTTTAATTATTTAATGATATTTTAATAATTTTTTTATATTATTGATTTTGGTAATTTTTTTAACTTAAACTTTAGCCTTTTGGTTTAGAATTTCAAATTTAAGATTTAAAATTCAAAGTTTAAGTTTAAAAAATTATCAAAATTATGTATTAATGATATAAAAATTTATTAAAATATTATTAAATAATTAAAAAATAATATATGACGACGTGACGCCCTTATTTTATACAATTTTTTTTCGTATAATCAAATTGACGAGTGTACTTATTGAGTTGAAGTCAAAGACTAATAAAGGGGGACAATGGGGGGCAAAGCAGTTACCAAAAATTGGATTCAAATTACGAGAATTCAAACTTGTTGAACTACTCGTGAGTGAATAGGCAGTGTTGATTGTTTGAGTAAATATTTTTATATAACTTTATTCATACTTGCTCTCGTCGTCGGTAAGCCTACCCAACAATTTAAATCCTAATTTTTCACTCCTTATTTCTCTTATTAATATATATGTAAAGTCTTAATTTCATCAAATATCTTTAAATTATTATTTATGTTTTAAATTAGTTTTTAAATATTAAAATATTTTAATTGAGTTCTTAAAGTATTAGTATTGCATCAATTAAGTCATTTTATTTATCTAGTCATTAGCGTGGGTGATAAATGCATGTTTAACTATGACATGAAGCACATGTGAAACACATAGAATACATTTGTTGAAGGATTTTTATCTACTCGTTTCATGTTCTGTCAGAACAAGACAACTTTTCTACTTGGGCAATGTGGGAGGTTTCGGCCTTAAGGACAATTGTTGCTTTCGGCCTTTGTAGTGACATGTTTGACAAGACAATAGTTGAAATTCAACTAGAACTCTTCAATTCTTTAACTGATCATAGTGATAAGTTTAAAGTAAATAAAATATTTATCCTTATCTATTGAGAGAGTTTTGGCTGTAATGTGATAAATACTTGGGATAATTAATGGGATAATTTCAGGTTTTAAATAGGAGTTTAAAGCTTATCAAAATTTTGTTAGATGAACTATTGTATCAATCTATAAAAAGGTTGTTTGTGGCGTGTAGTTTTTGAGTGTTTTTGTCGACAGTTTTATTATATTTTTGTGGTTATTTTGTCACACTGTAAGTATTATTTGGAAATGTTTATTGGTTGTATTGTGAGGTATTTAGGTGAGTAATTTAATATAATTGGGATCGGTATTAGAGTTACAATTACTTTTTTATATAAGGGTAGCTTAAATTTTAAGTCAGTAAATAATCCGAATGACTATTAAATAAAATCATTCACTAAAATAAATTTCGTAAGTGATTAATAAAATAATGATGGAAATTGATGTAACCCCAAAAAGTAAAGCACAATGGTTGCTTGGAAGCATCAACATAAGATATAATCAGAGGTCATCTATTTATATAATTATCACTACTTTAACAGTTAAATGACAGTCTAATCATGTATATGTATATATATGTATACAATTTCTTCAAGGAGTAAATAATTGTCCAGGATTTCCTTTTACATCAGTTTAAAATAAATGAAAGTTACATGCAGTGATAAGCAAATTTCAATAACTGACATATTATAAGTTCTGATATCTTCAAATATTAGGTCAAGGGAAAAGGTTCACCATATATAAAACTTTGGTCTAATTCTGTAAGTGGTCCTTGTATTTTATCCAAATTTGAAATTAAATCCTTGTAATTTCTACTAATTTTGGCTGCTTCTTTGACCCACCCATGTTAGCCTCTCAGACATAAAATTAGCACTTCCAATAATATTTTTAAATTAGTATAAGGATTCAGTGTTTATAAATTGTAGCACAGGAATTAAATTTCAAAAAAATTAAGTACAGGGACCAGTAGCAAAATTAGACATTTTAAGTTCTATATAGGGAAAGTTTAGACAGGAGTTTAAAGGAAGACACCTACCTTCTTTAGGATGTAGTAAAAAAATAAAAAAAATAATTAAAAATAAAATATATGATAATATTTAAACTCTGCAATGATTAATACTTTAGTGTTCAATTTATATTTGTTTTTCAATAATTTTCCAGAGATATATTCCAAACACGTATATGACTGCATGAGAATGCCTCTTAGACTATAATAGCATGAAAATTTTGACAAGAAAAATAGCTATGTGATTTCAATGCATGTTATGGGACCTCTTTAATCACCGACGAACCGAAAAAAAGAAAAAAAAAAATTAAAAGTCAACAGAAAATCACCTTCGCTAATGGAGATTTGTTCGACAACCAATCAAAGTCGTATTAAATGTATCAATCATTTTTATCATGCATATCATAATTCTTTTTATAGTACAACACTAAAGTTTCTAATACGATCCGATCTCATCACATAATATCATCTCCTATGAGATACAACATCATTCTCTAAAAAAACTCATCTCAAGCATTCATCCCCCAATGAAAGTACCATCAAAATGTAAAGATGGGCATTTCAAGAAAATTCAGAGCTGTCCAAAGCTCCATAAATCTATCATTTCTTGAAAGATAATTTCTTTTGTAGCTCTAGGCACTTAATTTATTATGTGAAGTATCTTTAACCACTAAATCTTGAAACTACTATAAACAAATCGATTGAAATCTACCTCGAACAATTAAATTTGTATGTTATAATAAATACAAGTTTTAGGTTTAGGTTGATTAATTAAGTTAACCCTTTTTCACATTTAAACTCATCCGTGTTAAAAGTCAAAACTCAATTTTATCAAAAAAGTATGGAAAAATTCATGTTAAAGGTTAAATTCCATTTTGGTCCCTCTATTATACTTAAATTTGAGATTTAATCTTTATACTTCATTTTGGCATGAGTCAATCTCTTGATATCTAATGTCGATATTATGAGTTAAAAGGGTGGTTAATAATGTTATCTATTTGGCTAAACTAATGACATTATAAAAGGAAAAAAAGAACGGGTTTAAGAAAAAGTAAAAGAAATAAATTATGATCAAATTAAAATATAAAGACTAAATCACAAATTTAAACATAATAATAGGACCCAAAACCAGAATTTGACCAAATTTATATACAATGTGTGTATAAATAAATTATGCCATTTCATTTATGATGTATTCAAACATTTTCTGTGTGAAAGGCATACATTAATTATTAGAATTAGAAAGGGAACGTCGACTGCATAAATTTCAAAATTTTGAAGGCTAGCATGTGGAATGTCTAAATCCCATATGTATAATTTTTATATATATAAAAAATCAAACAAAAAATCTTCAATAATTTTTAAAGGATTTTTTTTAGATAAAAGACAGCCTAAAGGGAAAATTAAATAATACACTAGTTTCACAAAGAACATAATCCGCGTCAATTAAGTTTCTAACAGGTTGTGAGGTTCTTCAAACCAATGAATTTTTATGAATTTTGTCGCCATATACTTGACCATATGAGCAGCAATAGTATTTTGGAACCTAGGATTATGATGAACAAGGATCTTGCAGTTTCGACTCAACAAATGATGAACAATACGTAATTCAACCATATGATCAGTAACAATATTTTTAAAGGTTTTTATTAGTAAATTATTTCCTTATTTGAATTTTTAGATTGGTTTTCAACGATTTCTTTAAAATGGATATACAGATTAT
The DNA here is from genome assembly GCA_025698475.1 of Gossypium anomalum. Classification (NCBI taxonomy): domain Eukaryota; kingdom Viridiplantae; phylum Streptophyta; class Magnoliopsida; order Malvales; family Malvaceae; genus Gossypium; species Gossypium anomalum. The sequence continues at coordinate 68,125,348 of CM046957.1, read as the reverse complement.
TAAATATATCTCATTTTATCGAAAAATATAAGACGTGTCACGTGTTACATCTTTATTTATTAATATTATTTTTTGCGATAAAATTTAATAAAATATAATAATTTCAATACCACTTTTAATTAAAAAAGAATTTTGAAAACTAACTTTAAAAAATAATTTAAAAAATTGAAATATAGTTGAGTCTATTTGGTAAAAATATTACGCTTTGTCTTCAAAATATTTAAAGAAAACGAAGGGGTCATGTGCCCTACCCACTTTTGGACGATAACCAAAAATTAAGCTTTGCAATCTCAAAAATATGATTTAAATTTTAAAATATTTAATTAAGTTTTCCAACTATCGGCAGTATACTTAAAACATACAAAATAAATTTTAAAAACATATAAACTTACCACACGAATAATTCAAATCTGACATATTTAGAAAAATAATCTCGGTAAATTTCAATGGCGCTATTCAGTTTCTTTAATACATTGAATTTAAGCTATCTATATAGTAAGTATACATGTTTTGAGTATGTTTCATGTCAGAATCATATTGACATTTAATGCTCAAGTTAATAGTTAGGCTAATAGAAAGACGTAATTGATTTGATGTTGGCATTTTGAAATTTTAATTAGAACATTTTAAAATACGAAGACTAGTTTAAATCTCGATTATAATTTTGAAATGTCTGATGCAGTATATATAATTTATTTATAAAAGTCTTTTAAACGAATAATTAATTAATAAAGCCAAAATATATGGAGTTTAAAGGACAAGATAAGGAAGATTAGGTAGATGATATACATACTTTATTGGGTATATACGAGTTCGTTTGTTTTTATTCATTTAGATTTTTTTTTTAATTTCAAAATTGTATTAAAAACACACAACATGATGATCATGGATGAAGTAATGGGTTTGCTTGCCTATCTTTTGGAAATGAATTTTTATGCAAATTTAGTTGGGAAATGTTAAACCAATTCCTAACAATGTTTAAATTAATGAATGATATATATATATCGGGTTATGGCACACCCATAATATAGGTGAAGAGTAAAATTATATAATAAATATATTTATAATATTGATATAAATGATAAATGAAGTTTGGTTGTAAAGTATAAATGTTGCAAATTATAGGGGCTAAAGTTTAAATTTTGTTTTGCGTGTATTTTTCTATATAAAAATAATACAATTTACCTTATAAAATTAGTCAAGTGCTTAATATATAATATAGATATATATGTATATATGTTTAAGAGTAAAGGGTAGAGATTGTCATCAAACTCAAGATTTGTGTCAATTGAATACTTAAACACAAATATTTTGTCGCTCCACTAGTAGTTTAGTCGACATATACTTATGCGATTAGAGGTATTAACAGTTGGAGTTGATAGGACTGCAACTTGATTTTAAAAGACTTGACCTATTCAAATAATTTATTTTAATATTTATATATTGTAAATTTCACAAATTGTTACAGGCCAATTTTGGCCAACTACAAGGGCCCATTTAAATTAAACTTACCCCTAAACCCAATTACCATCCACTCACAGCCCAAAACCCATCAGCTAGCCCAAAACACCAAACCCCAATCACAACAGACCCCCAGCCCAACTATTTTGGCCCACTTACAAGGCAAACCCAATACACCTAAACCCTAACCAGATCTCCACCTAACCTCCCCACTTGCGCCGCAACACCCATACCTCCCGACACCAAAGATCACCACTGCCTCTCCCACCGCGCCCATCACCTCAAAAAACAAATAAAGCACGCAACATCAACACAAAAAAGAAGAAAACAACAGTATGTAAGGCTATATAAAGCCGATTGAAATTTCTAAGAGGGGTTCGGTTTTTCTCCTCTATTCTTTGTATCTCAACACACAAGTTAAATCAAAATAAAAATATAAATACAACACGAAAAACAAAGATCAATCCAAAGAAACCAAGAACAAAGGCGTAAAGCATTTAAGGTGATTTTAAGTTATTTAGTTTCATTTTTAAAAACCCTAATTCCCCATCTATATATATTTTTACAAACTAAAAAAACACCTAAAAATATATAAAAAAAAGAAAAAAAAAAAAAATTATTTTTTCCGCCACATCGTATGTGCGTTTGTACACAAGCAGACGACGATGGTCCGTGTGGCCAAGCCGACGATCGACCCTCTGGCCGGAAATCGCTCCGCCTCTCTCCTCTCCTCTCCTTCTCTCTCTCCTTCCTTCTTCCTTTTTTTTTTTTTTTTCTCCAGCTACACAAATGAAAAAAAACAAAATTTTTGGCTTTTTTATAGGGACCAAAACGCACCGCTTTGTCCCCCAAAATAAGTAAACGACGCCGTTTTGGGACGCGGATCGGTCGACCCGACCCGCACCTAAGGATCCGTGTTTTTTGAAGCGGAAGGGCTATTTGCGCAACCACCCCCTTCCGCTTTTCTCGAGGCTTTATAATTAAACCTTTCATATTTTGCGATTTTGCCTAAAAGTTTACGTTGTCTTCAATCTGGTCCTCTTGCATGCGCAACGCGTTTTAAAGGCGACGGAAAATTATTCTTTTAGTCCTCACTTTGAATTCACGCGTGTTCAAATAGGCCCTCTATTTTTATTTTCTTTTTAAATTCGCTTCCAAAACTTCATTTTTATTCAAATTTAGTCCTGTTCTTAAAATTTAAGTTGTATTTCCTTTATATTATCTTTGTTGTTTTATTATATTTTAAATATTATTTATAGTATATTTATTACTATTATATTTTATTAATATCACTATTATATCTATCATCAATATTTTGTTATTATTATATTATATTTATTTATATATATATGTATATTTATTTTAATATGTCTTTTTTTACTATTGTATATATATAGGTATTTATTATTATTATATTATTTACTTTCACTACTATCTTTCTTTTTATTATTATTATACATATATGTGTATATTTTATGTATATATTGTTATTTTCTATCATCATTATGAATATGTTATTTTTTTTCTTATCATATTGGTAGTACATCGTTTCTATTTTATTTGTAAATATTAATATCATTTTTCTAATATTCTCAATTTTAATATTTCATTATTAATTGCATCGTTGTTTTGTATTATTTACGAATTCTCATTTTAAATAATGTTCTACTCATAATTTTTAATTTCAATAACCAAGGCAATATATCGATTTAACATTAAGTCATCGAGTTCATCGCTATGTTGGGTGAATGTCAATTGACTCGTGTTAAAGCGATATACCCTTCTCAAAAATCGAAATAAAATTTAAAATTTCCCGCCTCTTTAATCGGATCATAACCAAATTTTAAATTAAACTCGTATTTTTGATAATCAAGATAATATATGTTTATAAGATACCAATTTTGGGCGTCGCGAGGGTGCTAATACCTTCCTCGCACGTAACCGACTCCCGAACCCTAATTTTTCTCTGGATTTTAACGTAAACCTAGCCTTTTATTTGTTTTTAAAGAAAGATCTAATAGGTGTCCGATCACACCTAGAAAAAGGATCGTGGCGACTCCCGGTTTATTTTTAAAACCAAATTTCAATTTCCAATTTTCTAATAAATCGCCACAATTTAGCGACCCAAAACCAAAAATTTTTACGTCGCTACAGCTGGCGACTCCACTGGGGAGCGGTTTTGAGAGTCGAGTTGAATAAACACATTTTGTCAAAAGTTTTCAAATTTCCTTGTTCAAAGTAAATATTTGGTCGTGATCCGAAATTCTCGTTTTCAAAATTCATGCATTTGCATCGTGTTGTAAATATTTTTTCTAACTCGTTTTTGCCCTTTTGTTTTTCAGTTTTAAATTTTTACGGTTCTTTTTGGTTTAGCTTTTAAATAAAAATGTTTATGAGTTTCTCCCCACACACATCGTGCACTTGCATTTTGCATAACATGAGTTCTATACCCGGGCTCCGTCCGTTTAAGTGAAAGTAAACACTACGCCTTCGTGAGTTAACTCGTCCCTCCGCACAGGCTAGTGAATACTTTCGGGTTACATATGACTTATGCTTTCGTGAGTTAACTTGTCCCTCCGCATAGGCATAAGTAAATGTAATCCCTCGAATTGAGCTCGTGAGCTTGTGATGAGCTACGACCGAGGCTTCGTGCTAGTCTTAGTAGACGATAGTACGAACGATTCGAGTACCTATCTAGAACCAAAACCGCATATAATGAACCATATGAGCCATCCAATTAGAGCCATACCAACCTTTGTCCGCTTATAGCCACCAAAATAAGTACACGGGGATAATGCCTTTTTGCCTTTCATTTACATTGTTCATACAAAGAGATTTGGATTGGACAGTTTAATTTGTTTCTCAAATCATATGTGTTGTGTTTACTAACCAAGTTTGTTTGTTTTTATTTTCATCATGCATCATAGGCATCACATTAGGAAGGTGTTGATTAAAGGATAGTTGCCAAAGAATGGGTTTCTGATGGAGGAGTCAATTACACAAATAATCGAGAAGAATGCCGTGGTTCGAGACTGGTCTCTAAAAACTCAGAGAGAAAAGGGGGACAGCCTAGTGGAGGGGAGTGTTGCCAATTTGCCCGAACATACAACTGTGAATGTCCGCCAAAATAACCTTGAGGATTTGGTGCAAGTTTGGAACCAATGGGATTCAGACACTAGGGGCATTTTCACCGAGAGGTATGGAGATATAGCTCACTTGATCACCATTCGTGTAGACGAACAGTTGATTAAAGCTATGGTTCGATTCAGGACCCGACTTATCGCTGCTTTACATTCAATCAAGAGGACATGACTCAACCATAGAAGAGTATCTTTGCTTTACTCGCATCGACAATGTGCAATTCGGCAAGATATACGTGAAGGAGCCTAAGCCATTGACCTTTAGGAAAAAATTAGTAAGACCCATGCGACATGACTGATGCACAGGCTGAAAAACAAATAAAAAAGAAGAATGAAACCGTTTGCATTCCATGGTCTAGCCTACGAGAATCGGTTCTGAGTCATCCGGACATATTGAAGAGAGTTAATCTTTTCGCCTTGGCCATTTACGGTTTGGTCATTTTCCCAAGAGTTCTCGGACATATTGAGGTCGCAGTGTTTGATTTCTTGAAAGGCTAAAACAAGGAGTCAACCACATCCCCACCATCTTAGCCGAGACATTCGTGTCCCCGAGTACTTGTCAAAGGGTAGGAAAGGACGACGATTTGTCGTGTGCACAATTGCTCAATGTTTGGATTTTGAGTCATTTTTGGAAAGTAGAGCGCACTCCATTCCACATGTTCTCAAAAACATTCGCCCCGCTAGAAGCTTACCTCAAGAAAGAGTGGCCGAAAGAAATCACCGAGCAACATTGGGTATCAGTGTTTGAGAATCTTCGCGCCGAGGATATAACGTGGAGAGCACCACCTGATCCGTCCTTCAGTTTGCTATACAAATGTGGAAGCCAAGATTGGGTACCTTTACTCGGATTATGGGGAGGAGTTGGATACGCTCCGCTCATCGGTTCAAAGGCAATTTTCTTAGCGACAATTTATACCCGCAACCGGAGGGCTAGTGCGATCCAGAGTTCGCCTTCACGGGTGAAGGATATATGAAGAAAATCCGAGACACTGCAAGGTCTTGGAATGAAATTCATTTCATGGAATTAGCCTTGTATCTTTGATACCCTTACCCAAGACTATGACCTATGGAGAAAGCAACGGGTAAGTAGTCGACAAATCTCATCAACAAATTGCACTTGCCTAATCCCTTTTTGGAGGAAATGCCATCCGAATTGGAAATAGCAAGACAAGAATTCGAGCGAGAAAAAGCTAAGATGTCTAGGGACCTCGGTACCCTTTCAAGAAGAAAACTATCACCAAGATTGAAGTTCAGGTTGAAAGGTTCAGAATCAAAAAGTACAAAGGAGGCCGAGGTCACGAGAAAAAGACTTAAGGGACCTTCACTTGGAAAACAAGAAATTAAGAAACACTATAAAGAATAGTGGATTGGGCAAGTCGACAGCTGAGTGGAAGGAAGAAATTAGCAACATCAAGGGAGGAATGGAATTTTGGAAGGGAAAAGCAAAGAAAGAAGAGGAAAAAGGCATGCATTTGCAATAGAGTTAAGAAGGAAGAATGCCGAGTATGAAATGGCAACTGCGGAATTTGCGAATAGTCAGTCTGAACATCGAGAATTAAAAAGGAGAGTACGAGATTTAGAAAATATGCTACAATCTCATCAACAACAATTAGATAACCTCAAGAGGCTCTAGAAGAAAAGAATGATCGATCGATCGGGACATGCACGCGTATGAAGGAACTCTCCAAGAAAGAGAAATGCAACTCAACTTCGATCAATGAAATTAAGCGGCTATGCAAGTTGTTCAATTATCGATGAAGCCGAAGTTCTAAGTTGCCAATTCCCTCCGAGCCAAAGATCGAGTATATCAGAGTTTTTAGAGCAAGTGAAGAAACAAGGCAATGTGGCTAGGAAATTTGTGTAACTGTTGGAAAAAAATGAAAACTTTTTGTAACGTACTCTTCTGATAAATGAAATGCCTACATATGGGGCTATCTTGAAATCAACACCAAATTCTTGCATATTTATTCATAACTAACATTTATGCATCATTTATTCTTTGGACATTCATTCATTCATATACCCATTCATTCATTCATCGCATGTACATATCACCATCCACCGGAACTAAAAGAGCCATATAATCCGCAGTTGCAAGACTTCAAGACTGGAATCACGACACTTATACAGAACGCGTCGACAAACTAGGGCAATGGAAGCTGAGTTCAATGAGAGAATCGAAAGGATGGAAAGGGCTCAAAAGGAATTACAAGAGCAACTGGCCAAATCGCAACAAGAAACGAGAGATCTAATGGTAAGATCTCGAGAGGAGTCACTTGAGCAAAGAGATCAGATGGCTAAAATGATGGAGATGATGACAACTTTGGTCAAGGGAAAGGGACCCATGCAGAATCCCGATGTTATGGAACCTCAATCGAGAATTCACCACGATCAGGATCCACTCTATCCTCCGGGATTCACTCCACCACCCGCATATACAACACAGAGAGGGTATGCTCAAGGAGAACCCACAGGCTTGGAACATCGACCTATGCCACCTGCTCCACCCACTAATTTGGGGCCAGGAATATTCACGTCGAACCCAGGGGCCAGCCCTGCTGATCCACTGGTTCCAGATCTGGACGACCCCGCAGAAGTAGCCAAATTGAAATTGGATAACCATGACGCGAAATATAGGAGTCTGGAGGAAAGACTCAAAGCAATAGAGAGGCACTGAGGTCTTCTCCGCGCTGGGTGCCAAGGAACTCGATGCAGTACGGATCTAATTTTGCCTCCGAAGTTCAAGGTGCCTGATTTTGAGAAGTATGATGGGACTAGGTGCCCAAAAGCACATCTCATTATGTTCTATCGAAAAATGACTGGTTACGTGAATGATGATAAGTTACTTATACATTGCTTCCAAGACAGTCTAACAAGTCGACCTACTACGTTGGTACAACCAACTCAAAGAGGAAACTATTAGATCTTGGAAAGACTTAGCATCTGCATTCTGCGAGCAATATAAGCATGTATCAGACATGGTGCGAGACCGGATGACCTTACAAATGATGGAGAAAAAGCCGTCAGAAACCTTTAGACAGTATGCACAGAGATGGAGAGACGTCTCACCCAAGTGGAACCCCACTAACAAAAGCGGAGATAACAGTTCTCTTTATCAACACCTTAAAGGCACCGTTTTATGACAAATTAGTGGGAAGTGCCACGAAGGAGTTTGCGAGATATTGTAATATCTCGGTGAGCTCATAGAGAACGCCATTAAGAGCGGTAGAATGGAAAGTTCGAGAAGGTTCGAAAGGGGCGGTGCCTATGAAAAAGAAGGAACCGAGAAACCCACATGGTCGGGATGGGAAACCGCTATGCCTCTAATTCATATCCAAACCAACCCCACCCAAATTTTCCACCTCCAAATTTCTATTATCCTCCTCAAACCCCTTACTACCAAACACCACCTCCTTCCTACCCCGTATATGCTATGAACAACCAAAGACTCACCACCACTTTCTCACAAAACACTGCACTGTGACTCAAAACCAACTCAAAATGAGCCAAGACCAGGCGAGGCCTAATACCGAGAGACCATGATTTACTCCCATCCCCGTGTCGTATGGGGAATTGTACCCAAAACTTTTGGAGAAACAACTGATCTCTCCCCACTACATGGCACCCCTTAAACCTCCGTACCCGAAATGGTACGATCCAAATGCTAGTTGTGCATATCATGCCGGGAATCAAGGGCATTCTACAGAGAACTGTCTTGCTTTCAAAAGGAGAGTTCAAGGGCTCATCGACGCGGGCATTTTGCGATTTGATGGTACTGGCGATACGGCTGGGAATCCATTCCCAAACCACACCAAAGGTAATGTGAGCGCAGTAGGAGAGGAGGATAAATGACGAAGTAAAAGATGGGTTTCTGAAGTAAGAACACCTCTGCAGAGAATCTGGGAGGTGCTAATTGAAAAAGGGCTACTCTGTCGTTTTAACGGAGTATTCGAAGGAAGGGATACAAAGAGTCACAGTTTTTGCGAGTTCCATGGCATCGAAGGGCACGACATTCAGTCCTGTGATGAATTCAGAAGATTATTGCAAAGTATGATGGATAACAAGGAGATCAGTATTTTTTGTAAAGCTGAAGAGGCCGATAATGGAGAAATATGTGCATCTGACAATCAATCATCAGGTCCCCCTTATAGCGCTGATCGGCCATTGGTGATTTACTATGACGCTAAGAAGAAGGGCGCGGTGAAACCAAAGATGATTATTGAAATACCATCTCCTTTTCCTTACAAAAATGACAAGGCGGTACCTTGGAAATACGATGTCAACATCGTAACACCCGAAAGTGAAAAATCTGCCATGCAATCGAAGCGCGTCGGGAAGTGGGTCACTTCACCCGCGCGATGGGAGATGCTATTCTAAAGAAATTGAACCAAAAAAGAAAAGTAGCGATTTGAAGCAAAAAGGGAAAGCGGTGATGCACGAAGTTGAAGTCGAGCAAGAAATTCCACCCGCAAGAAACCAAAAGCTGTGGATGAGGAAGAAGCTCAAGAATTCTTGAAGTTTATCAAGCACGATGAGTATAGTGTGGTGGAACAATTGAGTAAGCGACCAACGCGAATCTCGCTTTTATCTCTCTTCATTAAATTCAAAGCCACACCGAATGCTTTATTGAAGGTGTTAAATCAAGCTTATGTGGCTAATAACATATCCGTTGAAAAGCTTGATAGGTGGGTAAACAATTTGAATGCGGACAATTTCATCTCTTTTAGTGATGATGAGATACCGCCAAACGGTAGAGGCTCGGTGAAAGCGCTGCATATCACGACTCGCTGCAAGGGCTACATAATACCAAACGTGCTTATCGATAATGGGTCAGCATTAAATGTTATGCCATTGGCCACACTTTCCAGAATACCGATGGATTTGTCCTACTTAAGGCCCTGTCATTCCACAGTAAGGGCATTTGATGGGACAAGGCGTGAAGTCATGGGAAAGATTGAGATCCCTCTAGAAGTGGGCCCTTACATTTATGATGTTGAGTTCCAAGTCATGGACATTACGCCATCATACAACTGCCTTTTGGGGAGACCCTGGATCCATTCTGCTGGAGCGGTCCCGTCATCCCTCCACCAAAAAATAAAATTTATCATGGACGGCTGTCTGGTCACTGTCGAAGGAGAAGAAGATATTGTCGATTCAGATCTCGCGATGCACCGTACTTGGAAGTGAACAAAGACGCGATGGAGTGTTCTTTCTGATCCCTTGAATTTGTGAATGCCACTTTTGTTCTGCCGAGAAAAACAAATTCGATCTGCCGAAACCGTCGAAAATACCGAGAATGGGTGTCAAGTTGATCAGTAGGAAGAGGAGCTCGAGCAAGAAGAGGGTTTAGCGCACATCCGCAAGGAATAGTTAGGGCTTTAAAGCCGGGTGCACCACAAGGCTCGATACGGTTTGGGGTTCCACTGATATGCGTCAAAGAAGAAGACAAAGTGGAAGAAAGATCGGGAAAGAAGGATTGCAAGAACTTTCGGTCGAGAACCGAATGGGAACCAATAGAATACCCTCCTTTGTCAAAAACATTTAAATCATGCGAATGATATACCCTAGACAAGACGATCCACGAAACATGATGAGGATAATTGAAAGGGGTTTTGGAATGTCGATATAAATGTCATTGACAAAGGGTGGTACAAGTAAAGATGTCTCGAGGATACGCCCTTGCCCTCCCGGTTTCATGTTGAACAATTGGACTTCCGAGAGCTTCTTCTTGTAGTTTATAAGTCTTCGAGTAATGCCAAACATTAACTTTCTATTGTGTCTATAGATATAATAGAATTCTTTTGTAAGAGCGTGCATTCGCTCTTTATCATGCAAATGAATATCAATGAAGATGCATTTTGTCACGATTTTTTCGCATTATCGCTAATTTCACGATCATTTTCTCACTTCATAGCCTATACTCATATTTGCCACATTCCATGCCATAACATTTTTGTTTGTTGTTTCCAATACTCGGACGCCCCTCTATAGTTTCCTTTTCCATTCAACTTTCAGGTGCTCAGATATCGATGACATAAACAAACCCGTTCTGAGTCTTGAAATTGATTTTGAGAAATTTTGTTTGTTTAGGGAATTTGAAGCCAAGAAAATGTTGAAGATTACGTCTCGCCTCTCTGAATTGTTAAGAATGGTGGAACAAGAGGATAAAACAGATTTTACCTCATGAAGAATCCGTGGAGACAATAAATTTGGGCAATCAAGAAAGGAAACAAGAAGTGAAGATTGGGACTTCTATTTCGAGAGAACACTGGCATAATTTGATCGCTCTACTTCGGCGAGTACAAAGATGTTTTCGCGTGGTCATACCAGACATGCCAGTATTAGATGAAGATTTAGTGGTCCATAAGCTCCCGTTAAAGCCAGAATGCAAGCCCATCCAGCAAAAATTAAGACGAATGAGACCCGAAATGCTGCTGAAAATAAAAGAGGAAGTCAAGAAGCAATTTGATGCTGGTTTCCTACAAGCCTCCAAATATCCAGAATGGGTGGCCAATATAGTCCCGGTACCAAAGAAAGATGGCAAAGTACGAATGTGTGTGGATTACCGTGACCTGAATCGAGCAAGCCCAAAAGATAATTTTCCCTTGCCACATATTGATACGTTGGTGGACAACACAGCAAAACATTCATTGTTTTCTTTCATGGACGGATTCTCGGGGTATAATCAGATCAAGATGGCCCCTGAGGATATGGAGAAAACTACCTTCATAACAATGTGGGGAACGTTCTGCTACAAGGTGATGCCATTCGGGTTAAAGAATGCTGGGGCAACATATCAGAGAGCTATGGTAACGTTATTCCATGACATGATGCATAAAGAAATAGAGGTCTATGTCGATGATATGATTGCTAAATCCCGAGGGGAAGAAGATCATATAGTGAACTTGAAGAAGTTGTTCGACAGGCTGAGAAAGTTCCAGTTAAAGCTCAATCCAGCCAAATGTACGTTCGGGGCTACCTCAGGGAAGTTGCTAGGCTTCATTGTCAGTGAAAGAGGTATCGAGGTTGATCCAGATAAAATAAAGGCCATTCAAGAGTTACTGCCTCGCAAGCACGCAAAAAGGAAGTAAGAGGATTTTTAGGGAGATTAAACTACATCGCCCGATTTATCGCTCAACTTACCAACCAGTGCGACCCAATCTTTCGGCTTCTTCGAAAACATAACCCGGGAGATTGGAATGAGGAATGCCAGGTGGCCTTTGATAAGATAAAGCAATATTTGTCTAGTCCTCCAGTGCTAGTACCGCCAACTCCGGGGAGACCTTTGATTTTGTATTTGACGGTGTTCGAAAATTCAATGGGTTGCGTACTGGGGCAACATGACGAGAGACGGAAAAGAAAGAAAAGGCGATCTACTACCTCGAAAAAGTTCACTCAAATATGAGACAAAGTATTCGTCCCATTGAAAAGTTTTGTTGCGCTCTAGTTTGGGTAGCTCGGAGACTCGGACAATACATGTTGTACCATACGACATGGCTAATTTCAAAGCTAGACCCGATAAAATACATGATGGAATCGCCAACTATCGGGAAAGGATGGCCCGATGGCGATTCTCCTTTCGGAATATGACATTGCCTATGTAAGTCAGAAGTCAATAAAAGGGAGCGCAATAGCTGACTTTCTAGCAACTCGAACGATAGAAGAATATGAGCCGTTAAGATTCGATTTCCCAGACGAAGATTTAATGTGCATCACAGAAATGGAATCCGAGTCCTCAAAAGAGAAATCATGGAAGATGTGTTTTGATGGTGCGTCGAATGCTTTAGGGCATGGAATCGGAGCAGTCCTGATATCACCAGAGAGGAATCATTATCCGTTCACTGCAAGACTGAACTTCTTTTGTACCAATAATATCGCAGAATATGAGGCTTGTATCATGGGGCTTCGTGCAGCTATTGATCGAGACATCAAAATCCTAGAGGCGTACGGAGACTCAGCTCTAGTAATTTACCAAATCCGTAGAGAGTAGGAAGTGAGGGATCCAAAATTGATTAAGTATAGTGATTTAGTGGCTGAATTGATCAAGGAATTCAAAGAAGTAACTTTTCAATATTTCCCACGAGAAGAAAAAAAACAACTGGCCGATGCCACAGCCACTTTGGCTTCAATGTTCAAAGCAAGTAAAGAAGCAGAAATAATGCCCCTCAAAATGAGTATATATCAGGTCCCTGCACACTGTTGTAGCATTGAAAAAGAAGCAGACGGGCGTCCATGGTTCCACGATATCCTAGAATATGTCAAGAATCAAAGGTATCCTGAACAAGCAAACGAGAACGACAAAAGAACAATCAGAAGAATGGCAGCTGGATTTGTTCTTGACGGGGACATCCTATACAAGAGAGGAAAAGATCAGATGCTCTTGAGATGTGTGGATGATGTTGAAGCCAAAAAAATACTTGAAGAGGTCCATGAGGGAATCTGCGGAACACATGCCAATGGTTTCAATATGGCCAGGAAGATCATGAGACTTGGTTATTATTGGCTGACAATGGAAAGTGACTGCATCAATTTTGCTAGAAAATGTCACAAATGTCAAATCTACGGTGATAAAATTCATGTGGCCCCTTCTCCTCTTCATGTCATGACCTCTCCGTGGCCTTTTGCTATGTGGGGCATGGACGTTATAGGGCCAATCTCTCCAAAGGCATCAAACGGGCATCGATTCATCTTTGTGGTCATCGATTATTTCACAAAATGGATAGAAAAGCTTCCGTTTGCCAATGTGACGAGGATCGCAGCTTGCGTTTTTGAAAAAGGAAATCATTTGCCGGTACGGCTTACCTGAAAGAATCATTTCAGATAATGCCACGAATCTGAACAATAAGATGATGAAAGAAGTGTGCGAGCAGTTCCAAATAAAGCATCATAACTCTTCACCTTATCGCCCAAAGATGAATGGGGTCATCAAAGCAATAACAACAAAACATTAAAAGGATCATTGGGAAAATGATCGAGACGTATAAAGATTGGCACGAAACTTCCATTTGCTTTGTTTGCATATCGCACATCCGCATGCGAACATCTACGGAGCAACTCCTTTCTCTCTAGTCTATGGAATGGAAGCCGTGCTACCTATCGAGGTTGAGATCCCTCTCTGCGCGTAGTCTTAATGGAATCAAAGTTAGAAGAAGCGAGAATGGGTTCGAGCTCGATATGATCGGGCTTGAACCTCATCGAAGAAAAACGTCTAAAGGCCATTTGTCACGGCGCGATGTACGAGAAAAGGATGATTGCGCCCATGACAAGAAAAAATACGGCCAAGAGAATTCCATGAAGGAGAACTCGTCTTTGAGAAAGATCCTCCCAATACAAAAAGACTGCGAGGAAAATGGACACCAAATTGGGAAGGACCATACGTCGTAAAGAAGGCATTCTCGGAGGAGCTTTGATCCTTACCGAGATGGATGGCAAGGAGCTACCAAATCCAGTGAACTCAGATGCGGTGAAGAAGTACTATGCTTGAAAAAAGAAAGTCAAGATGAAAACCCGAAAAGGGCATCTTAAAAAAAAAAAAAAAAAATCGTGAGCGAAAAACCGAAAAGGGCGCTTTGATTAAAAAAAGATTAGGATGAAAACCCGAGAGGGCATTCTAATGAAGCAAACATTCGGCTTACAAGGAAAAATGTTTTAAACCATACGGCAAACAGTGAGACTACAGTATTTGAAGCATCTCTGAAAGCTCAAAATCTTCTACGCAAGGAGCCAGACTCAAAAAGATTCTTGATTGAGGAACGTGGCGAGTTCATGTGTTGAATATCTAGAGCATTTGTATCCGTTGAATATGATCCTTTTTTCCTTTTTGACATTTTTACTCTCATTGGTTAACTTCCTTTGTTTGCCACACTTGAAATAAATGAATACGAGATATCCTTTTTGTCCCTACTTGACCTTTTGTTTCATGCATCTCATTATGTGTTTATTTACATGATAAATGGTGAAATGACATGCTCTAAACAAAAGAAATGTTAAGCATTACCTGTTTGAAAATTTGGTAAGTACAAGAGCCTCAAAGCAAGAATAAAGTTCAACCAGGGGCTAAAGAGTGATATCTGAGAAACGTTGATTACTTGCCAAGCCTAAAGACGAGTACATGGCTTAAAGAGAAAGTCAAGAGCCGAAGTAATGAATGCAGATCCTCAACAATCGTGGCTAAAAGGACAAGCGACAAACATGCTTAAGGAGCACTGCATAATCATGTAGGCATGAAAGCATTTAAAACAAACATGTGCATATCATGATAACAACATGCATAGTATATACAGGTACTCCAGCAGAGCAAGAAATCTGGAATGAGAGTCGCATTGAATCAAGTGAAAAGACACCTGAGTTCTACCAAAGGACAGGTTTTGGTTTTGATGTTTTAATTCATGTTTTTCAAGAAAATCAACTCATATTGCGAGAGGTGAGTTGAGCCTCAAGACACGTTGAGGTAATTTCAGTTTATGTTTCAAAAAAAACAACTCATATTGCGAGAGGTGAGTTGAACCTCAAGACACGTTGAGGTAATTTCAATTTATGTTTCAAAAATCAACTCATATTGCGAGAGGTGAGTTGAGCCTCAGGACACGCTGAGGTATCTTCAACCTTTGTGTTTTAATTTCAACTTATATTGCGAGAGATGAGTTGAGCCTTAGGTCACACACTGAGGTATTTTTAGTTTACGTTTCAAAAGTTGACTCATATTATGAGAGGTGAGTCAAGCCTCGTGGCACGCTGAGGGTATTTTTAATTTTTGTGTTTTAAATCAACTCATATTATGAGAGGTGTGTTGAGCCTCAAGACACGTTGAGGCAATTTCAATTTATGTTTTTCCAAAGACCAACTCATATTGCGAGAGGTGAGTTGAGCCTTTAATTCTTGTTTTTCGAAATCTACTTTTCAAATTATCAACTCATAGTGCGAGAGGTGAGTTGAGCCTTTTAATCTCTGCTTTTAATTTCTATGTTTCAAAAAAAAAACCCATATCGCAAGAAATGAGTTGAGCCTCGATTCACATGCTTGAGATATTTTCAATTTTCATTTTTAATGTCCATTCATATTATGAGAAATGAGTTGAGCTCAAGATCATAGGTGAGTAAAGAATAAAGATTGGAATTGATTAAAGACACCAGATTTGGCCTCCTGAAGTTGCGATGAAGCGAGTCAAAGTTGCATGTCCCGTCCCCTGAGTTGCGATGCAAATGATCAAGATGTCAAAGCTTGCCTTTTAGAGTTGCGAGAAAAAAGACCACAAACCCTATCCCACCAAGTGATAGAGGAGCAGATGAAAGTTGTGGACTTGATCTTGATGAAGTGCGGGAAGCGGATCGAAGCCACAAATCTCATATTCTTGAAGTTACGATTGATCAAGTTGCATGGCACATATCGTAAGATACAAATGGATTGAACCAAAGATACAAGATACGATGGACCGGAGAAAGACTACAGCGACGAAGAGCGCCAATGAAGTCAAGACTTCGCAAGATCGCCAAAATTGGCCTTTCTTTGTGTCTTTGCTCTATTCTGTGGCACGACAAATGAGCAAAGAGGGGG
Source organism: Gossypium anomalum (assembly GCA_025698475.1). Classification (NCBI taxonomy): domain Eukaryota; kingdom Viridiplantae; phylum Streptophyta; class Magnoliopsida; order Malvales; family Malvaceae; genus Gossypium; species Gossypium anomalum. Next base: position 68,109,194 of record CM046957.1, on the reverse strand, counting down.
TACTTACATACAGTGCCAATTTTGGCCAACTACAAGGGCCCATTTAAATTAAACTTACCCCTAAACCCAATTACCATCCACTCACGACCCAAAACCCATCACCTAGCCCAAAACACCAAACCCCAATCACAATGCACTCCCCACCCAACTATTTTGGCCCACTTACAAGGCAAACCCAATACACCTAAACCCTAACCAGACTCTCCACCTAACCTCCCCACTTGCGCCGCAACACCCATACCTCCCGACACCAAGATCGGCCACCGCCACCACCGCGCCCATCACCTACAAAACAAATAAAGCACGCAACATCAACACAAAAAAGAAGAAAACAACAGTATGTAAGGCTATATAAAGCCGATTGAAATTTCTAAGAGGGGTTCGGTTTTTCTCCTCTATTCTTTGTATCTCAACACACAAGTTAAATCAAAATAAAAATAAAAATACAACACGTAAAACAAAGATCAATCCAAAGAACCAAGAACAAAGGCAAAGCAAGCATTTAAGGTGATTTTCGTTATTTAGTTTCATTTTTAAAAAAACCCTAATTCCCCATCTATATATATTTTTTACAAACTAAAAAAAAAAACACCTAAAAATATATAATAAAAAAAAAAAAAAAGAAAAATTACCTTTTCCCGCCACACGTGCATGTGCTTGCCAGCAGCGAAGCAGACGATGATCCGTGACTCGCCGACGATCGGACCCTCTGGCGGAAATCGCTCCGCCTCTCTCTCTCCTCCCTTTCTTCCTTCTTCCTTTTTTTTTTTTTTTTTTTTTTTCCAGCTACACAAATGAAAAAAAACAAAATTTTTTGGCTTTTATAGGGGACCAAAACGCACCGTTTTGGTCCCCCCCCCAAAATAAGTAAAACGACGTCGTTTTGGGACGCGGATCGGTCGACCGACCCGCCACCTAAGATCCGCGTGTTTTTGAAGCGGAAGGGCTATTTGCGCAACCACTTCTTCCGCTTTTCGAGGCTTTATAATTAAACCTTTCATATTTTGCGATTTTGCCCTAAAAGTTTACGTTGTCTTCAATCTGGTCCTCTTGCATGCGCAAGCGTTTTAAAGGCGACGGAAAATTGTTCTTTTAGTCCTCAATAATTCACGCGTGTTCAAATAGGCCCTCTATTTTTATTTTCTTTTTAAATTCGCCCCAAAACTTCATTTTTAATTCAAATTTAGTCCTGTTCTTAAAATTTAAGTTGTATTTCCTTTATATTATCTTTGTTGTTTTATTATATTTTAAATATTATTTATAGTATATTTATTACTATTATATTTTATTAATATCACTATTATATCTATCATCAATATTTTGTTATTATTATATTATATTTATTTATATATATATGTATATTTATTTTAATATGTCTTTTTTTACTATTGTATATATATAGGTATTTATTATTATTATATTATTTACTTTCACTACTATCTTTCTTTTTATTATTATTATACATATATGTGTATATTTTATGTATATATTGTTATTTTCTATCATCATTATGAATATGTTATTTTTTTTCTTATCATATTGGTAGTACATCGTTTCTATTTTATTTGTAAATATTAATATCATTTTTCTAATATTCTCAATTTTAATATTTCATTATTAATCGCGTCGTTGTTTTGTATTATTTACGAATTCTCATTTTAAATAATGTTCTACTCATAATTTTTAATTTCAATAACCAAGGCAATATATCGATTTAACATTAAGTCATCGAGTTCATCGCTATGTTGGGTGAATGTCAATTGACTCGTGTTAAAGCGATATACCCTTCTCAAAAATCGAAATAAAATTTAAAATTTCCCGCCTCTTTAATCGGATCATAACCAAATTTTAAATTAAACTCGTATTTTTGATAATCAAGATAATATGTGTTTATAAGATACCAATTTTGGGCGTCGCGAGGGTGCTAATACCTTCCTCGCACGTAACCGACTCCCGAACCCTAATTTTTCTCTGGATTTTAACGTAAACCTAGCCTTTTATTTGTTTTTTAAAGAAAGATCTAATAGGTGTCCGATCACACCTAGAAAAAAGGATCGGTGGCGACTCCCGGTTTATTTTTAAAACCAAATTTTAATTTCCAATTTTCTAATAAATCGCCACAATTTAGCGACCCAAAACCAAAAATTTTTACGTTACTACACAAATATTTAATTTTATTAGACTTTTGTTATCAAGTTAATGGTAAGAATAACTAAAATATTTAATTTTATAAAATTGAGTTACTAAAATGAAAAAAATTTATAATTGGATAACTAAATTCACTTTAAAATCTCCATCCTCTTATGATCTGCATTTTTTCTTAGTATTATTATTGAAGTCCAAATTAAATATATTATCTATTAAATGTTTGAATTTAATAAATAATAAAATTTAAAATATAAAACGAGTAATTGAAATTAGTTAAAAAGCTAAATTATTTATTTAGTCACTCGAGTTTATCCGCATTCCTATTTTAGTCGCCAGTTTAAAAACTTTGTTATTTTAGTCATTCTTATTAAATAAGTTGTCAATTTTAGTCACTCTACAGTTAAAATGGGTTTAATCACCAAACAGAATGCTAATATGACGTGGTATAATAATAAAATTAGCCCTTAATATTTAACCTGGATTTTAAAAAAAATCAAATTTAACCCTTTATATTTATCGATTTGGTCACGATTCTAAAAATTAAGAAGATATAAATTAAAATTTTAAAAATTTAAAACTTAAAAAATTATTAAAATTCATAAAAAATATATAAAATACTAAAAAAATTATAAAAAATAATGATGCGAAGCAAAGTACTCAGACATATATATCATTCTTGGAGACCTTCATCGGAGAGTATCATGGAAGACGAACCTCAAGGACTTGAATTAATGGAAGACAATAGATCATGAAGGCTTCAACTTTTGTTTTTCTTTCGTAATTTACTAAATATATAATCTTCTTCCCCTTATGCTGGGTTTTTTATTCACATTTTTACTTTGGAACTCCATGGCAGAGGGTATACAAAAATCTTCGTTTGTTGTTTTTTTTTTTTGGGTCGATCATTGGCTTGTGTGATGAACCAAGTCCAGACTGTATCTATTCCTTAATTAGCCGGGAGTTAAATACAAATCCGTATATATATATATATATATATATATATGATAATGTTTGATTTGAATGATTATAGGTTTTTTTAAGGATGAATATTACAAAGATACTAGTTGAAGTTCTTGATGAAACAAAATTTTCAAGTATTTATGAAACTGGTTTTTGGATATAATTTTGTAATTAATGTTTTCTTATTGTAAACACAAGATTGTGGCATCAACTGTAGAGAATATATACTATATCTCATCATGGGTTTAGTCATTCGTCCAAATCTAAAGGTTAATTCGAAAAGTTGAAGGGTTTAAATAAAAATATAGGCTCGAAAAATAGATTTAGACAAAAAAAAGAGCTCTTTTTCTAAAGGGTCTAGGCCTCGGGTAGGAGCCCGACTCAAATCATTTGTTTTGCTGTTGTTTTTCTACCATTTCGCTATTATATTACTATTATTTTATTGTTATTGTTTGGATATTTTAAAACTCTTGTTTTATTGTTAATGTTGCTACTATTTTAGAAACATTTGTCTGCTAAGTTGCAACTATTTTAGTGTTATTTAAGTATAAAGATCGTATTTTCAACTTGTTGGGAAACATTTATTTTAATGTTTTTAGTATATTTGGTGCATTATATTTTTAAATTTATTTTTATATAAATGAATAATCTAAAAAAAGTAATACCGGCGGGCCAAGTTGAGCTCGAGTTTACCATTTTTAATCTGGACCGAGTTTGGGTATAATTTTAGGTCCATTTTTGAGTCGGTTCGGGCCTGAGCCTAGAAAACGGGTCTAAAATTTTGCACCGACCCGAACCCGGTCCAGCCTAACCTAACCCATGATTAGGTCTAATGTATACTTATTCAATGATAGAGATTGTAAACACAAAATTTCTAGGTATTTATGGAATTAGCTTTTAGATATATGTCTAGTACTTTGCTTTGCATCATTTTTTTTTTTATAATTATTTTGAGTATTTTATATACTTTTATAAATTTCAATAATTTTTAAATTTATATTTTTTTAATTTTAGAATCATGAATAAATTGATATAATATGTAAATATTAAGGGTTAAATTTATTGTTATTTTTCCAAAATCAATATTAAATTAATAAAATAGGTGAACATTGAATGCTAATTTTGTTATTATACCAAACCACATCATCATTTCGTCTAGTGATTAAACCCATTTTAACGGTAGAGTGATTAAAATTGATAACTTATCTAACAAGTGTGACTAAAATAACAAATTTTTGAAATAGATTATCAAATTAAAAACATGAATAAATCGGATGACTAAATAGGTAGTTTACCCAAGAAAAACGAAGTGGATATTAGAATTCATATCCGTTGATGGTGATCGATAGGGAGGGGATTCTAAAGTATCAAGTCAACAGTCCATGAATTTGGGTTTATTCTGGGCCGAAAGGGGGAAACCTATTAATCTTTGGATTAAAAAGCATGTTGGGTCTACGATATACTGTATTCTCACACTTTTTTGGGGGTCGATTTGTTTTATGTGTTATTCGGTTTGGCTCGAAGGTCTATTTAAAAGGTAAAAGGATTTGAGTAAAAATATAGATCAACAAATAGATTTGGACAAAAAAATAAGACCCATTGAGATAAGCTTTTTTTACTTAGGCCCAGCCCGACCCGAATTCAAAAAAAATTTTGATGCTGTTTTTTACTGTTTTGCTATTATTTCGCTATTATATTGCTACTATTTTATTGTTATTATTTGAATATTGTATAACTATTGTTTCATTATTAATTTTATTATTATAGAGGTATTTGCTTGTTAAGTTGCACTTATCTTAATATTATTTAAGTTTTTTTTTCCTTTTGTTGAGAAATATTTATTTTAATATTTTTAGTGTATTTGATGCATTATATTTTTAAAATTTATTTTTATATAAAAATTTTAATATGAGCAAGTTGGGCTGAACTCAGATTTTTGTATTTTTTTTCTCAGAATAAATTGGACAAAATTTTAAGCTTATTTTTTAGCCAAGCTAGACTTGGACTTAAAAAATGAGTATAAATTCTTTCCTTAACCCGTCTACGAATAACTCTAGTAATTATTGAATTTTATTGAATTAAGTATAATTTGAAGAAGGCTAATTAGTCATAATGATTTTAAAACTTCATTTTAGGGTGAATTACATCTTTAGTCATTAAATTATTGTTAATTTTATATTTTGTTTTTTAAATTTTAAAAAAATTACAAAACAATTATTTAATTATTCAAAAATTACAAAATGGTAATCGGGATGTTAACTGTTTAAAACCTAATCTTCTTTTTCAGTTTCTTTCTTCTCCCTAATTCTATAGCCTTGTTGAGAGAATGAGGGCTTATTCAGAAAAGCTCACTGTAATAGGGAGATTTCATGATGAACAAATCAAACCAAATTCAATAACAAATAAAAACTTAACAGTGAGTTGATGCCCAAAATCAATCCATTAATATGCTCAAAAACCATCAAATATCAATAAAAATAACATTATTAGTTTCTTTACTGTTTTTAAAGGTTGGCTGCTCTCTTCTTTGAAGCCCATCTTTCTTCGTACACAACACTTCACACTGATTGATTGCTGCCTACATGAAGGAATTTTCCACAATCTCAAAGTTCTTCCCCAAATCCTAAAGAAAATTTTCTTTTCCCTGGAAATTTTAAGCTACTGTTCATAGAGGAAACTTAAAGAAAATTTCCACTTTGAGTCCTTTAATCAATAAACACACACACAACAGTTTTTTTTTTAACCATGTGGAATTACGTGGCCAAAATATATTATTTTATATATGAATTAGCGATACTTTAACTGCCATATAAGCCTGTCGTTAAAATTTAACACTTCAATCACTATTTTATAATTTTTAATTTTTAATTAGTTAAAGTGATTATTTTATAGTCTTTTAAAGTTGAACGATCGAAGTATAAACAATTGGGTTAGAAAAAAAAATATTTCTAATTTTTAATTTTCTAACCGTCCAAACTAAATTTCAAATTCCGTCAAAGTAAAAGGGATTTGCAACATATTTCATCAAGCAAAAGTGTTTATGGGACTCAAATTTCATCAAAGTCTATCCATATTAGTAAGTAATTAATCCAAGCCCATTTTAGGCGCATACATGTTTAGTAAAAATAATTTATGCAATTTTTAATTTAATAATTAATAATGTTATATGTGTTTTTTTATTGAACTTTTAAATATAGGCAACTTAACATATACTAATATATCTATCATATGCATATATGTGAGGAAACTATGTACTTAGAACACAGAGGTATGTTTAAAAATAATACATAATAAGTCGATTGAGTCTTAGCTCAATTGGCATGGGCATTGTTGCCAATGCAGAAGGATGTGAATTCAAGTAAAGCGCATTATTCTCCTATTTATGGGTTGAGGAAGGATTATGTGTAGTTTTAGACGTTGTGTAAAAAAAAAAAAGATATGATTAGAACTTATAATAAGATTGTTAAAAAAAATAACACACAATAAATAATGAAATGTATTGTGTAATTTTGGAAAGACATTTTCGTAATTTTCCTAATGGAGTTGATGCCCGATTGATCATAAAACCAACTCCGTCAAGAATTTAAATAATAGTATAAATAAACAACTGATGGAGGGAATAAATTATGAATATTAAAATGAAAAGGTATAAAAACTATTAAAATAAAGCTTTGGTTGAGTGATAAATTTAAGATTTTACTAGTTCAATTAACATGGGTTCACATTCAACCACATGCAGCTTTTTTTATTGTTTTTTTTTTAAATAAATGGAGTAAAATGCCTTTGAATAATATAATTTGTTTTAATTATGAAAGGACATTTTCATAATGTCCTTAAGTGAGTTGATGCCCAGTTGACTCGCGACACAACTCACTCAACCCACATTAATTAGATTAGTAAAACCTTAAGTTTACCACTAAACTAAAACTTCCTTTTTATATATTTTATGCATTTTTATTTTAATATGCACAATGCATTATCTCCATCAGTTGTATATCTATATTATTATTTAAGCTCCTGACTCACAATCGATGACAAAACCATGATAAAATAATTGTAGTGCATTTAGTATTGTTTATCTAATGTATTTGTGTTTAAATTTCATTTAACTCATAATTTAATCTAATCTTTCTATTTTAATATAGTATACATTTCATGTGTTATAATTAATTAGCTTCAAACTATATGTTTCATTATTTATTACACGTTATTTAAAACACACATCGATTTTCTAAATTTGTGGTTTCCACATGCATACGCGTGTGATAGAATTTATAGTATTAATAATGTTGTTAATTGAGTTGGTATCGCAAATAAACTCTACACTAACACACAATTGATGACAACACCATTTCATTATATATTTTAATATCGTATATATTTTATGTGCTATTATGATTAATTAGTTTTGAATCATACATTTCATTAATTATTGTATGTTACTTTTAAACACATATTTGTGTTCTAAATTTGGGGTTTTGCTCATGTATACATATGTGATAGGATTTCTAGTTTATATTATGGTATTATATATTACATTTGATTGTATCGGATATCCCCAAACTATGACCCTCAGTCTAAATTGGGCTTGAACTTTAAAATATTCTAATTACACTCTCAAACTATCGATATTAAAACAATCAGGACCTTCCATTATTGAAGTAATTAATTTAACTATTAAATGTATGTAAAATTTTATGTGACATAATTTAAAAATAAAAATTAAAAAAAAGTAAAATATTGCTGCATGAGTTTTAAATTTAAAAAATAAAAATAAAATAAAATTGAAAAAAAAATGGTGAATGTTAATCTCAGTAAAATTTTGAAAATCTCAAAATTAATATTTTTATAACATCTATTTTCACAGTGATTATTTTTCTTTAAATTTTTTATTTTAAATTATATGATTTAACAGTTAAAGTAATAATTACAAAAGAATCTTGTTTTTGTTCCACTCTGTCGAATATCCGATCAATCTTTGGGTTTGGTGGGATAACTTTCCTCGAATAGGATAAAGAATGCAGCCAAACAGGCTATTGTAAACACTGAGTCCACAATATAAATAACATCTAAGGTCCAGTAGAAAAGAGAAAGCTTAAGGAAACTACAGCGGAAAGGAAGGGAAAGGAATCAAAGATGGGGGGAGGAATGGAGGCAAACAAGAACAGGTTCATTGAAGATTGGAGCAGTGCGAGAGAGAATCTGGAGCATAACTTTCGCTGGACTCGCCGCAACTTCGCTCTCGTCGGCATATTTGGCATCGCTATCCCCGTCCTTGTCTACAAGGGCATTGTTCGAGAATTTGTATTCTCCCTTTTCCCCCGTCTCTTTAATTTTATACCTTAGTCTTGATTTTATCGATTTTTAGACTTCGGTTTCTTTTTTGCGATCATAATTTGATTTTTTTATTGGCATTTTTAAATTGGTTGAATGGGAGATTTTGGGGTGTTGTTTGATTAATCGATTTGGGTCTGCACGATTCTTTGTCGAGATTGACTGCCTGATTTCGACTATTGTCGTTTTAGTTGATTTCTGTTTACTGAGTTCTTATTGATTTCCTTAGGGTTTCGTAGTTTGAAAAAGGGTTTTGAAAATAAATTGTTGGTCTGACTTCTGAAACATTTTATGGTGTAAATCGTTGGGTTGGCTTGATTTTAGCTAACATTCTTCTGCCGTGATGTATATTGCTGTGGTATCAAAATTGGTGGTGCGCAATAATGCAAAAAAAAGTTTCCTTTTTGTTACCTGCACCATGTTTCTTCTTACCTGTGGTAGATCATATATTATAAATTTGATTTGGGGCTATAAGATTCTTGTTGAGATTGACTGCCTGACCATGATAATTGATGTTTTTGTCGAGTTCTATTTTTTGGGTTCTGATTAGTTTCCTTAGTGTTGTGTAGTTTTAAAAAGGGATTTGAAAATCAGATTTTTTTCTGAATGAAATTTTTTGTGGAATAAATCTTCGGGTTGGTTTGATATTAACAACTACTTTGCTAAATTTTTTATGCCGAGATGTATTGCTTTGGTAACAAAATTGGTAATGCACTACACTTACCTTATTTCAAGTCCTTGTAACATAGGTCTAACCAGCCCTAGAAAAAATCAACATTCGTATGACCAACTAATGTTGCGAGGCAAGAATATAACAAAAATGCACATCTTGGATGTAGTGGTAATTAAGAGCAAAGTTCTTTCAATAGGACATATTTGATACATCTATATTCATGTTCTTTTGTTTAACACATGCGAAGGACAAAATGTAAGAACTTTTATTCTATTATTGCCTATGGTAGTCTTCCCATGAAAGTTATCAATATGAAACTAAAGCGAACTATTGTCTGGCATTCACTAGTCAGCAATAAAACAGGTTAAAAGATGACAAAGCAAGGAATAGAAAAAACCCTCCTTTGAAACACTTAATTTCTTTTTAATTTGGAGGATTTGATTTAACAATTTCAGCTGTTGATTCCCATTTTTTTGTTGCAAGTTCTTGTTTGATTTCTGTCTTGTGTTGTTTGCAAGAACATTGTGCAATAGAGAGTATTCTTTCCATTTTTATTTCCCTTTGTACATTTCTCAAATTGAATTGCTGAGTGATTTGGTAATTTTTCCAACAGCATATGCAGGATGAAGATAATGGTAGGCCATACAGGAAGTTCTTGTGAGTTTTTCTCCGCAAAGCTGGATAATAAATGTTGACGAGTACAACTGGGTTTTATCTTGGACAACAATTTCTGTTATTTACTTGGTTTTGGAACTTGTCATGTTGTTATTTGCTCGGTTTAGAAACAAATTCTGTGCTCTGCTTTTTTTAAGTTTCTGGTGTAGCTTTTGAATATTTGGTCCATATTACATGTTCAAATAATCTGGGTTTCTGCTGCACATTTCACTCCACTATTTACCACTTCAAATTGTATTAAGGTTGAATTCCTCCCTGCCCCCCTTTTTTTAGGTTGTCTTATTTTTGCGGTGGGGTTGGGGGTTAAATCCCAATTGATAGAACTAACCTTTGACTAAAACAGTAGTGTTCTAAACTTGAGGATCAAATTGAGCGGATCCTACTGGTTTTGAATTAGATCAAATTGACTTTGGATTTTAAAAGTCTTGAGTCATTTCTGTTGAAATCAATTTCGGCTTTGGGGAACTTTTTAGGTTTGGGTTGATTTTAGGTTCGGGTTCAAGTTGTTTTTGGCTCAAGGCATTTTGGATTTTGTATCATCTAGGTTTGAGGTTTGGGTTTTCGAGTTGGGTCATTAAGAGTTTAAATCATGGATACTTTATATTTGAGTCATTTTTGGTTATCTATTTGAGTTATTTTGGGTTTTTGGTTGATTCGAGTTCAGGTAATTTCAAGTTGATGTTAACTTGGGTTCATTTCAACTTGGGTTATGTTAGAGGTTTGGATAATTGAGTTAGGTTGGGTCTTGATTCATGTCAATTTCAAATTTATGTTAGTTTGGATTCGTGTTAATTTTGTTTAGGTTGGGTCAAGATTTAGTTTAGTTGATTGGTCAGATTTTCGACTTTGGATGAGAATCCCTAGTTTAGTAAGTTTTGATTGATTATATGCACTATCAATATAAATAAAATACAAACACATTATTGTACATTTAAGGGTGTGTTGGTACACCGTAATTATTTGTAATTATATTGACTTGGATTAAAATTCATAACGTAATTAAATTTGAGTGCAACTATTTATAATTATTAGAATAATTACTTTCCTTTCCTAAAAAATTGGAGTATATTTAATTATATTCAATCTCGTGGGATTTACTAATTATGGTAGTCAATTACATGTAATGATACGTTCCAGTTCTGGTTCAAATGGTAAGATATTGTTACCGGTTCGAGTCATGTAACACTTATTACACGCACAAGAGATTGAAGAAAATTAATCAATATATGAACAAAATAGAATCAAATAGAAAATAAAATCATATCTATAAATTTTACTTTGGCTGCTTATCTTTATCTAAAAATATACACTAAAAATTACTTAATCTTAGACTGTTTTTCTCGATAACGGCGTTAACAACTTGATAAACTGCGCGTGTGCGCATCAAAACAACGATCTAGATAACAATTTTAAAAGCTCGGTTTTATTGTTGGCGTACAGTGTCAGTTGTAATATTTATAGTTCTGATGGAACACAAAGTATTCCAAGTGGTCGAACCCAAAAGAAGAGGCGATTGGGCAATAACTAGTCTACACAATTCATAACACGACCAGGTTGCAAGAAATTAGATATTCTATTCTAGGGACTAAATTGCAAAGAATGTAAAAATAAAAGGGACTATCTAATAATTAATTAATGGGGGTTGGTTGACTTTGATATGGTTTGCCGAACCTCAAACTAGGGACATAAATCGTGTATATTTTCACTTATTTAACCAAAAATAGGAAAATAACAAAAATAACAAAAAACTACACTAAATACACTATTTTATTCAAGAAAAAGCTCCTTAAGTATGTTGGAAAAACATAAATTTTCAGGTGAGTATATTGCAGTAGAAACAATTGTTAATCAAGCCATTTGGCTAAGAAAATTATTGATGGACTTGAATCTGATTTAAGGAGAAGCAATAGAGATATTTTGTGACAACTAATCTACTGTTGCAATTGCAAAGAACCCTATCTTCTATGGCAAGACAAAGCACTTCAAGATCAAGTATCATTTTATGAGAGAAGTGGAAGTAAAGCTGATTTATTGCAGTTTTGAGGAACAACTTGCTGACATGCTGAAAAAGCCCCTTTGAGCTATCAGATTAGAGAGCTTAAGGAACACTGTTGGTGTTTGCAGCAGAGGCCAAGGAGTGTTGTATGATGGCCAACTATGCAATTGGATGTTTTTTGGTGCATGCTAGTTCAGTTTAGTACAAATGTAATTCATTTTGTAAAGATTGAACTTTGGTCAGTTTATGCACTGATGTGTTAGGTGCTTATTGATATGTTTAGTTTATGTAGAAGTTATGTCTTGTAATTTTCAAGATAGTTAGTGGTAGTAGTTAGCATTTGGTTTGTATTTGGTAGTTGATTGACTTTAAAAGATGTAATAATTGATGAAATGAAGTGTGAGATCAATTTGCATTAATTTCTTCTAGTTTTATGTTTCCTTTTCTCTCTTTGAACACTAATGTTTTCTAAAGAGTTCTTTTACAATTTTTCATAATCAATTTAATTTTCATTTTATTGTCAAAATAAATCTGAACTTTAAAATTCATCGGAGTCAATTAGAGTCCAAAAAAAAAATAATTCGTAATGATCTTAACTTGAGATTGACATAAATATGATATAAAACTAAATAAAATTATTAATATTATTAATTATTTCGATTAAAATACTAACAACTTTTTATAAAAGAATTTCCAATTCTATTTCATCATGTCAACATGGGAATTATCTGTTTATCATATTGAAAGGAGTGCTTTCAAGAAAAAGTCATGCATCATTTTAACTAATTATAAAAATAGGATTTAATTATGTGAAATTAAAGAATAGGGACTAAATTGAAATTTAAGTACAGTAAAAGAACAAAAACTAGAATTTGACCAATATAAAGAAAAAGGAATCTAGGAATTACAAAACAAAAGAAATTGACCGGTTAACGATCTTTTCCGGTCATGAAATAATAATCATTCCGATCTGAAAGAACGAAAAAGAAAAAAAAAAAAAAAAAGATAATTCTTTTGGATAAATTTTCCCCTAAAAAATTCCCAAAGTCCCAGATTTTTTTTTCTGAGAAATTTGATATCACGATCTGATTGGAAGGGGAGAAAATGGAGAAGGTGATGAATATGATAAAGCCAAAACCGAATCCACAACAGCTATTAAGAGATTGGCAGCGTCGCCTTCGCCAGGAATGCCGAAACATTGAGCGCCAAATCAGAGGCAAGTTCCTTCTTTTTTTTATGGATCGTGGATTTCACGATTTTGGATTGATGGTTAGGGTTAATATTAGGTAAATTCTTTTATTATAGTTCAGATATTCAAAGAGAAGAGAAAAATGTACAAAAAGCTATTAAAGATGCTGCCAAGAGAAATGACATGGTTTCTGCTAAGGTACTTCATTTAGTTTTTCTTTTTTCTAATTTTCTTTTGATAAATTGTAATCCTGTTTTCGAATTAAATTTGGTTGCTAATATTCAAGATTGAAGTTCTTTGCTAGTATTCTTTTACTGCATTAATTGTGTATGTCTGTGTATACATGTATGCATAAATCATAATTTCCATCAAAATTTACCTGCCCTTATATGAGGACAACCTAAACATTGCAAATTTTGACGGAATATGCTGATAATATTAATGATTAGACTAGTATTTTTAAATCGAAAAAGTAAAAGAATTAATTTCTAACTCTTTTAAGTGCAGGGACTAATTATCGAACTGTATCAAAGTACATGGACTGGGAGCATATTTTGACCTAAATTTATCAGAAGTATTATCCATAATCAACTATAATTGTTTTCATCCTTGAATGTTTGAAAACTGTAATCAATTATGCTCATTAGTAGCAAAGTTGGTTCTTGGATTTAGTTCTTGTTGTTGATTCAAAAGTTCAACAGTCATTTTTGTCTTATAGTTTTCATTTCTTGTGTTTATTTCAGTCACTCGCCATGGAAATTGTGAGATCCAGAAGAACAGTCAATCGTCTATATGAAAATAAGGCACAATTGAATTCAATATCAATGCACCTTGGGGAAAGTGTAGGTATGATGTTTTACATATTTGAGCTTACCTTTCTGTTCTGCTTATATGCACTTTTAATCATGGTGAAGAATGGTATTATCATCATGTGTCACTTGTTTTGCTTTTTATATTCTTGAATCTTGAGAGTAGTGTTCTAATTTTTGGATGAATTACTTGTTTCTTAGATTGATTCTCATTATTTTTTTGTATTTTCGAAAATGTTGCAGCAATTGCCCGTACAGTTGGGCATTTGTCCAAGAGTGCTGAGGTTATGAAGCTTGTCAATAACCTTATGAAGGCTCCAGAAGTGGCTGTCACAATGCAAGAGTTCAGCAAAGAGATGACCAAGGTTTCTTTACTACTTTTATCTTTAATTACCAAGGAAAATATCGATAAATGATTACCTTTTTCCGTATATTTTTAGTGCGAATGATATCCAATCTTTTATATTATATTGCCCTTGACTACAACTTGTGTCAGTCTGAGCTTTTTTTCTCCACTCTAACCTCGTTGGTTACATGGGGTTTCCGTTGCTTATTATAACATAAAAGTTAGGGGATTCTCTAATAGCTTAAACCTTCTCTTTTATACGGTGATGAATATGCTGGCTAAATGGAACAAGACAACGGATAGTTACTTTTTATTAATATGTAGGCAGGTGTTATCGAGGAGTTTGTCAATGATGCTCTTGACAATGCGCTGGATTCCGAGGATATAGAGGAGGAGACGGAAGAAGAAGTTGACAAGGTCTTGACAGCAATTGCTGGTGAGACAGCTGCACAGCTTCCGGAGGCAGTCCAGAAGGAGAAGATGAAGCAGCCAGCTCAACCTGCAGCGCAGGAGGTATGTGTGGCACAGGTGCTTCGTAACATAGCTCTAGCTAATCTTTTCTCATTCAACCTAAAGAGTTTGATTTGTTTCCCCCCTTTTCTTTAATGCTTTACAGGAAGAAGCTATAGACGAAGGAGTTGATGACGAGGAAGAACTAGAAGAAATACGGGCTCGTCTTGCAAAAGTTAGGTCATAACTTTTAATTCAAGCCTTCTGCCTTTGCCTTGAAATGGTGATCAGACTGATTAATGAGCTGCCTTTGGGTTCGAACTGAAATTTAACACTTTGAGAAAATAACCTTTGTAGCGTATTACAAACAGGATATCTATTGATCAGCATATTGAAGCTCAAACAGGATATCTATTGATCAGCATATTGAAGCTATCATTGTGTAACGCTTGTTATTTAGTACTTATTCCTATGTGCAAAGTCTGTATTATACAAGGAGCATTTATGTGTTGAAACTCCTTATACATGCATACATACCATATACATTGATCAATAATAAACCATTTCGGGGAAACCCTTGTAGTAATATGTTGTATTTATCTTGAAAAATCGAGTTACAGAAAGCATTTTATGGTTTGTTCCCTCAGAAAAAAATATATGTAATTGTGTTGAAAGCTGTTTTCTGCACTTGTTAAACGTGGGCTGGCAAAGACTGTTCATTTTGCAATTCTTGAAGAACTTTTAGTATCATGAAGCTTTGGTCTTTCTTACATGAAGCGTGCGGGACATGGTGTGCAAAGAAACAAGAAATTAATGATTCAAATATGGCTTGAAAATGTCTGGTGAAACAGCTGAGTGAAGTAAGCTTATACGTACCGGTGGTCCGGTTTGTTGAGTACTTATTAACGTTTTGATGAAAACCAAGATTCGGATTTCGCCAGTAATCTCATTTGTCTAAATTGAAAAGAACACATGGCTCTAAAGGGTTGTTGCAAGTTGCATGTTAGGAAAGAGAAAAAACAGAACATTTCTCAGCAGAAATTAATATCAGGTTTCTTCAATGTTTTTGCTGTGAACCATTTTCATATAAATCTTCCGCAAAGTACCTTTCCCATTCTTTCCTGATTTAGGTGTCCTTCCATATATTACAGTCATTACCTGCATCACCTTTTTTGGCCTCTTATTGACCAAAACAGCATAGTTGATTATCTTTCTAGACATATTGCCTGTAATTCACATACATGTAAAGTTGGTTTGAGGTTTCTTAGTATCCGGTAGTCACAATGAGCTTCGGTTAAATTCAAACTCGAGCGGAGTTGGATCCGACCCTTAAATGGAGAACAAACTCTTTCAGTGTGGTCTTTTTTATCCATTGGACTCAAATTTGAGACTTTATTTAAGGGATATTGAGCTCTTTACTATTCAATTTAACAAGTAATTGTACTAGAAACAAATGTATATGTTAGATGATAAGTTTAGTTAAAAATTTTGCTAATAAAACTTAGATTTAGTTATTAGTTTTTGGAGACAAAAATACAATTAACCATAGGATTCAAGACTGTGCTAATGTTCTATCATGGCATTCTTGAGTACAAAAGCTTAGTGTGAACGTTAATGATGTAACTTCTATTATCAAGACAAGTTTATAAAAGGTCAAGTTTGATGCTTAAGATTTTGATTTTGAATTGTTGGGAGAGATTTTTTTTGTTTAATAATTTAATCACTTGTTTCTTCTTTTCTCATGCAAACCCAAAATTAGTGAAGCTAAACCCATTTTGTCAAAAGTAAAGTATGGTTTATTATTGACAAGGTGAGGTAGGGCAGATATAAGCTGGGACCCAGTAAATGCCTTTAGGAAAGATCACCCATGTTCCTTTCCTTTCATTGTTGGATTCAAACATTGAGTGGAGTCAAATGTTGTCATGTTTTGGGTAGCTCTTCTTATTTATTATGTTTTTGATGTCTTGTAAGCAACATTGTTGTTCTAACCTTGTCTTCAAAGCCCAAGTTTCATTATTGAATGCCAAAAAAAAAAAAAAAAAAAAAAAAAAAGTAGAGTAAAGAAAGGTAAAACTTTATAGTTAGGTTAGGTTAATGAAAAGAAAAAAAGGGGAAAGCTTTATAGTTAGTTAGATTCATGAAAAAATGAATCTTGTGGACAATACTTGACAATTACAAGGCAAAGAACATAAACTTATTTACACACCTTATTGTTATTGTAGGTGAAAATATTGTATTTTGGTCCTTCTACTTTTAAAATGACTATAAAAATTCTTATACCTTAGAAAAAGAATAAAAGGATCATTTTGTAATAGTTGATAAAATGCTAATTTTGTGAGGTAAACTAATTAAATCATATGATATGTAGCAAATAGAAGCCAAATTCTTGATGGACCAGTTTTTCATTTCATTAATATAGTTTATTTGCTATTTAAAAAATAAATAAAATTCATGATTGTAAGGATTAAAGTAGAAATCTTTGAATTCTATTATTGTAGTCAATGGAGAAAAAGTGGGGTTAGTGGAGGGTGTAAGGTGGTTATATATAGGAGTTATTATAGTTACCTTTGCTTGTTAATGAGAAAATATCAATACAAATTATTAAGTCACTGTTTATGTAAAATATTAATTTCATACTATTCATAATCATAGCCTTATATCAAATCTATGATAAATTCTTCAAGACTAAAAATAGATCCAAAGATTTGAGATATTCTTCAATTTCCTCACAACATTTAATGCCTATATAGACTTCTAAAGTAAACAAAAAAAAAAAAAAACCAATAATGTAAATCACATGGAGATTATTCAAGACTTAAGCATGCAAAATCAATGGACTTTGTCCCCTAGTGGAGGTGGTTCCATCAAACTCTATATAAACCAAACAAGATTTTGCAGCAATCTCCCAAAAAGATTAAGACCCCACAAAAAAAGAGGAAAAAAATGGCCTCAACTTTCTTTGAAAAACTCATTTTGCTTTCACTTTTTTTGCTGGTTTCACCATTGTTGGCCAAGGCTGTTTCACCATGGAAAACCCAACTTCACTCCTCTCCCACTGCAAAAATACAAGCAGAAAAGCTTATACGAGGGCTTAATTTGTTCCCAAGACATGCTGCTAATGAAGGTGTCAATGAAGACCTTACAAATGAGCCTTCAAAGATTGTTGAAAAGCAATTCAAATTCCCAGTTATTGATGCTCCTGGTCCTTCTATTCAAAATTTTGCTCACCATGCTGGATACTATAAGCTTCCACATTCTAAATCTGCAAGGTAATCCAACAGCTCTTAGTGTTTTATATATGTATGCTTTAGTAAGCATTTATATCTTTCAGTTGATAGTAAATTGTGGCACAAACATGCCCTGCAATGATCTCATTTCACAATTCAACTTATATATGCAATGAACATTGAATATGTATGTCATGGTTCTTATATGTTGCTTCCAAAGTGGTACCTTGGCATATACAAGTTTTGAAAATGATGGACATATCAGTGTATGCTTAACAGGTCTTAGTTCTTTGCATAAAACTGGTTTCGGATTATTGATCTCGTTCTTCAAAAACTTGCAGGATGTTTTACTTTTTCTTCGAATCTCGGAACAGCAAGAAGGACCCTGTGGTGATTTGGCTGACCGGAGGTCCAGGATGCAGCAGTGAATTGGCATTGTTTTATGAAAATGGCCCTTTCCATCTAGCTAAAAACTTGTCACTTTTATGGAATGACTATGGCTGGGACAAGGTATCTGATAGAATTCCATGAGTTTCTTTGATACTCTTTATGATATTTATCCTTTCCCTTCTTATGGATCCACATATGTATCATCCCTTGGCAGGCATCGAACATTCTGTTTGTAGATCAGCCGATTGGAACCGGTTTCAGTTACACTTCAGATGATACCGACATTCGTCATGATGAAAACGGTGTCAGCAACGATTTGTACGACTTTTTGCAGGCCTTTTTCAAGCAGCATCCTCAGTATGTTAAGAATGACTTTTACATAACCGGAGAATCGTATGCCGGGCATTATATTCCGGCTTTTGCTGTTCGAGTTCACCAAGGAAACAAAGCAAAGCAGGGAATTCATATCAACCTTAAGGTATACATCACTTGAAACTTCATCTATGCCATTTGAATATGGACTTCTCATTACAGTTAACTTTAAATGGTTGAAACAGGGTTTCGCCATCGGTAATGGCCTAACGAATCCCGAAATTCAGTATCAAGCATACCCAGATTTTGCTTTGAACTCAAGTCTGATTTCACAGTCTGATTATGTCAATATCAAGAAGTTGGTTCCATCGTGTGTGCAGGCAATCAAAAGCTGTGGTACTTTCTCTTAGCTTTAATGTCGATATCCATACCTTTTCCTTTTGCGAATAGATATTCATGTTCTCAACTACCATTCCAGGCTCCGATGGTGGAGATGCTTGTGTGGATTCATACGAAATCTGCAACAATGTCTTCAATCAGATCTTGAGGATAGCTGGTACTGTAAATGTAAGATAGCACAAACTTTTATCCTTTGTTATTATATATTGCATAAGCTGTTCAAGATTTTACAATTCTCACTTACTTCGATGTTTTCAGTACTATGACATTAGAAAGCAGTGTGAAGGAGACATGTGTTATGATTTCTCGGACGTCGAGACATTCCTGAACCTGAAATCAGTTAGAGAACCACTCGGGGTCGGAGACATCGATTTTGTCTCATGCAGCAGCGTGGTATACGAAGCTATGCTTATGGACTGGATGAGAAACTTCGAAGTTGGTATCCCTTCTCTCCTTGAAGATGGCATAAAGGTCCTCATATATGCTGGAGAGTATGACCTTATATGTAACTGGCTTGGTGAGACACTCTTCCCTTTAGAAATGTTTAGTTGATGCAAATCATACTCTTTCTAAACTCGTGGTTTTTTCGGACTCGGGTTAGGGAATTCAAAGTGGGTTCATGCAATGACATGGTCCGGGCAGAAAGGTTTCGGTTCATCCCCTATTGTTCCGTTTGTTGTCGATGGTGTAGAAGCCGGGAAACTGAAAACCCATGGTCCTCTCACTTTCCTCAAGGTCTGCAACTCCGAAACAACCCTTTCTCCATGTGCTTTTCTAATGTTTCTTAATTGCTGCCCATGAAAATGATGATGGCCATTGCAGGTCCATGATGCTGGTCACATGGTTCCAATGGATCAACCAAAGGCTTCATTACAGATGTTGCAGAAATGGATGCATGGGGAAATAGCCTCCTCTGAAACAGCTGAGAGGATTGCTCCTAAATAGTGAACCCCACAAGTTATTCACACAGTTCCTTCATCATTGTGGATTAAATGCACTGTTACAGCTTGTGTCATTGTTCTTCACAGTCCACTCCACTGTGGCATACATAACATTAACAAAGAAAGTTTGCATTGACTGATCAAACTTGCCTCTTCTCATTTAATTATTCATAAACATAATTGAACCCATTTACAACATTATAAAAGTAGAGAAATCAAATGACGCCAAATTTTGAACATGATTAAATTGTAGAAACAAGTTCTCAAAAAAGTAATATATCCATGATTCAATGGTTGAAAGTTTCTACCATCACATAGATGATACATATCAGACATGCGGAAAACGTAGACACACTGGAACGAAATGTGGTTCAATTAAGATTTCATGGAGGTGGGGCTGAGTTCTTCCCTCAATGAGTTCCGGAAACAGAAGAAATGATGTATAGGAATACATACCGCCACACTGAAACCAAGAAGGCAAATGAAATCTGCAACATATGCCATTGTTGTTTCCTGCATCAACGGTATGGATCAGATAGATTTGCAATGGTCTACAGACAGATTTTCCTAAGTGCTTCACAAAGCTGAGATAGATTTGCAAAATAAATACTAAAAAAGCTACCTGAGGCTTGTGAAGCACTTAGACAAATTACCTAACTACTTATCCAATAATAGTCATATCACAGATTTCGGTCCAGTAACCATTGGGATCCTTGATGAATGCATACCGTACAAATGAGATTGATAAACTAGGCATGAACAAAAGCACTTTTAGAAAATATTTGCATGCTCTAGTCTTAAATAATCTCCATGTGATATACATAATTGTTTTTTGCTGAACTCTACTCCAAGGCGTTGGAATCTTTCACATGCCTGGATTGTATCATCCAGGGTGATGCCAATATATCCTGAAAAAGGCAAAAGGACATTTTTAGTACCTAAGAAATCCCAAAAACTCCTTCAATACAAAATCCACATATTACAAGAGGCAAGGACTATTCATACCAGAGCCTAAAGGTTCTGAATTCCCGGTTTGGAATCCTTCGAACTCCTGGTCACTTTCAGTATCCCAATTACTGTATAGGAAACATTCAAGTGTTAAACACACTGCAAGGCAGAGGAATAATGATTAACTGTTCTATCAACTGGATCACTTGAATCTAATGAAACATCCTACATCCAAGGAAAACATGCATTTTGAACCAAACATCATTGTTATTACCAAAATGGCGACACCTAAAACCAACAACTGAAAGATGCGACTAGCTAGTACAATGAGCCACTAAGAAATGAGACTAATCAAGCATTTGACCTCATAGCTCATAAAATACAAGGTGAACTTCAATTCAGGAACATCCACTCTCTTAAGCAACCTGAAAATGAGCTTTCATAGAATCCATTAACTAGCAAATCAAAAAAGGTTGAAAGTAGTACTTAAATTTGTATAAACACTTCAGATATTTAGACACAACCTATAAACAGCCAACAAAGAAGTCAAATTAGATAAAAACGAGCTGACTACCACTAGAATTTGCTAAATTAGGGCAAAAAACCCATAAAAAAGAGAAAAATGAAGTACTACAACTTATGACATGCCCAATATACGAGGGTAAAAATCAAGACTGATTTTTGGATCCTTAATTTGAAACATCTGCAACCCAACAGAAAATGAAAACAAAAGGCATTACACAAATTCCTTAAAAAACATAGCCAAAAAAAGAGAGAGAAACTTACAGTTTGCAGCACCAAGTAGCCTTTGTTGGTTTCGTCAGGAGAAGTATGAAGGTCAGGGTTATTGGCAGCTAATTCTTTCGAGGCTATGGATGCCATTGAGTAGAACCTAAACTGGGTTTAATCCTACAAAGATCCAAACTTTAGTTTTGAGAGTTTTGACTGAAATGACTGAAAATGAAAGAATTTGCTTTAAAAACGAAGGTACTTTTGTTGATAAGGGGGCTTTGAGATGTAAGAAAATGAGAGTGAAGAAGGTGATGTGCAGGGTTTCCTAATTATTGAGTTACTGTTTATGCAACTCTGTCCCCAACTGGGGTGGGGTGGAGCTCCATCAAACTGTGTATAAACCAAACAGGATTTGCTGCAATCTCCCAAAAGATCATGAACACTCCCACAAAAAGAAATGGCCTCAACTTTCTTTCAAAAGTTCATTTTGAAAAATGATCTCGTTTCAGAATTCAACTTATACATACATATATATATATATGTGCAGTGAACATTGCGTATAATATGTCATGGTTCTTCTATGTTGCTTCCAAAGTAGTACTTTTTTCCAAGGAAATTGATGAACATATCAATGTATGCTAAACAGGTTCTTAAATTCTTTTGTTGAACTGATTTAAATTTGCAGTATGTTTTTACTTCTTCAAATCTGGGAACAGCAAAAGGGAGCATGTAATGATTTGGCTGACTGGACATCCCAAATGCAGCATTGTTTTATGAAATTGGTCCTTTCCATCTAGCTAAAAACTTGTCACTTCTGGAATGACTATGGTTGGGACAAGGTATCTAATAGAATCCCATGATTTTCTTTGATACATTTTAATGTCCCTTCACAGGAATCCAACATTCAGTTCGTAGAGCAGCCGATCGGAACCAGTTTCGATTATACTTCAGATGATAAATATTTGAATGCTTTAGAAATGAATAGTTTATATAATATGATAAATATTTGATGCTTGAGTTAGAATTTTAAAAGATAAGCTAATTTTATTTATTTTGGCAACAAAAGTAGTGTGTTATATTTGGATCTGACTATCAGGTCAGGCATGGGGTGCTACATATTGTAATTGAAGTCAATTTGATATAATTTAATTATCTACAATTATAATGTTATTAGTAGGTTCAAATTGATAACACTTTTAATTGTTACTTTTGAAATGTTAATAGTATCAACTGTTAATTGATGATTGTATTAATATTGTTACTAGACTCATAAAAAAGTGCTCAAGTTTCGCCGCCTTGCTAATTAAGGTTTAAGTCATAATTTGACTCTTGAACTATACATTTTCTCATTTTTGTCTAAACTTTTTTTTTTTCTTATTTTGATATTTGAAATATCAGTTGTCTTATTTTACTAAAAAATTTGCGGATATCTAATAAGGAATGTGTAACATCACATGTTCTTAATGGGAATTTTTTTGTTTTATGGTAAATTAAGATTAAAATTATGGTTTAGCTATCAAAGTGAAAAAGGATTAAATACCAAAGCGAAAAATGAATATAATTTAAGGGCTATATTATGACTTAAGCAATTATATTTGTTCATGAGTTGAGTTATCCGTTCAATCTTGAAGGCCCACTAAAAATTTGCGAGGGTTTGAGTAAAAAATTTAAGTTTGTTTAAAATATAAGCTGCACTTCATCTTGAGTATTTAAGGCCCGAGCTCAACTATGCCTGACCCATTTTTTAAGTTTGTAATGTTTTATGTTATGTATTATGTAATTTATAACACATAAAATTTAAAGTTAAGATAATTATATATATAATTTTAATAAATAAAAAATATAAAATTATTACATATTAAATTTAAAGTAATATAAATATATATCTTAAATTTTTTTTAAAAAACAATATGGATGAGCCTGAAATGTACTTAGGTCAACCATGTACAAATATAAAGAGCTTGAGTATAATTTTAGACCCATATTTGTGTAAGATTAATCTTTTAATACTTTCATGCGGGTCTCTCTAATTCGGTAACTATTATTCTTTTCTTTTCAAGTTTTATTGAATCTAAAAAACTAGAATTGTGACTTTTCTTATGATAGATTAAGATTTTTGTGTAAGATTTTTTTTTATTTATTGAATAATTTCGGGATATTAATTTATATGAGATTACTAACACCTTGATTGAGTAAAAAATTTAGAGGCTGATTAATACAAATCCTTTAAGAAACTAGGATTGATTTGTATTTATATGATCTTGAATTTCTTGAATATTGGTTAGCAATTTAGTATTATTATTTAGAAATTATTAATGCTAGTGTGATTATTTTGAGTCTTGTGTTAGAAAATTGACATATAACATTCTCGTGACACCAAAACATACATAATTGATTTCTATTTTTATGAAAAAAAATTATTAATTATAAGTTGGCTTCATGAAGACCTTTATGCGTTTAAGTTTTAGATTTATTTGTTCTGAATATTTAATACGAACGAATAAATATTTAAAATAAAAATTTACTAGTGAAGTAGTAGATGAACGACAAGAAAAAAATAGTAAATAAGTCAAAATAAGATACAATTCGAGAAAAAAATAACCAAGTAAAATTAAGTTTAGCTCACATTCATTGACTCATAAGGGTTAATATTATGCAATTTTTATATTACTTTTATAAATATTTTAATTTTTTAAAAAATTTGCCCCAATGATTCAACCATCTGAAGTTTTACTTTTTACTTCATTCATGACTTTGTAAAGCACATACATGATATATTGGCATACAATTTTTTATGTAATGTATATATAATTTAATAAATTTCAAGATTCAACTTTCTCTTAAAAAATACTTTATTTTCACTTTGTTTATTATACATATCAAACATGAAGAAAACATAGACACAACTGAAATGAAATGTGCTTTAATTAAGATTTCACTTGAGTTTGTCCCTCGACAAGTTTTAGAAAACATGATTTAGTGCACGAAAGTAGACTCTGGAATCTGCGACATATGCCATATCATTGTTTCCTGCATCGACGTTGACATTGATATGTATTAGATTGATTTGCAATGATATAAAAAGATGATAAGCCATAAAAAGCTACCTGAACTTGGTGAAGCAGTAACTCAAGCTAAAGTGTTAACTATTTGTCTAATTCCGTTCAAATCAAAGATTTCGATCCAATAACCATCAGGATCTTTGATGAATGCAAAACCTATAAATCGGATTGGCAAATAAGACATAAATTGATGCATTTTTAAAAACAAAAATCCGAAAGTAAATATTTCAAACATAACATTAGTTGCTAATATAGATGAGATGACTTACCGTCACTTGGTTTTTTGACAAATTCCACTCCAAGACTTTCAAATCTCTCGCATGCCTTGTACAAGTCATCCACGGTAATGCCAATGTGCCCTGGAAAGGAATGCATTTGAAGATGAAAATCAGATACAGCTATTAATACATATATTATGATTATTTTCCCCTATCAAAATCACTATTGGAGTTCAGTAAGGCAAAACAAAAGAATGGTATATGCCATCAAAATGTCTCAACTTCTAATATATAAACGTAAACATTTGGAAGAATAACATCATAAAAGAGGCAAAAACTATCCTTACCAAATCCAATAGGTTCCGAATTCCCATCGTGATATCCTTTGAACTCGGGATCGTTTTCGGTACCCCAAAAGCTGTAGGAAACATTAAACTATTAATTCAATATTGTAAAAATCGGACATATAATCAAATCAGTTAAATCATTGGTTATTGATTTAATTGGTTCAACAATTACAAGATAAAAAAACCAAAAAGTCAAAAAAAAAATTGGTAGAAAAAGAGAAAGATCAATTACAAAATAGCATCGGAACCGTAAAGCAAAAAGTTAGACATTTAAACCAGATTAAATTCAATTTAAAGCAATCTTTTAATAATTTTAATAATTTTTTTACTCAATTCGATCAATATGTATTTGGTATCATCTATCGATCTGATTCGATTTTGATAACCATGTGTTAAGCAAGCCATAAGATAGAAGAATGATAACTTTATCGAACCAAAAGGTGGGTTAATTTTTCATTTTCTAAAAATAATGTATTCTAACTGTGTTAGTTCCATAGTAGCTGGTCTTCCAAATGTCCAAATAGTTTTCTCAACTGGGTCGCTTGGTGCTGATGAAACATCCTACATCCAAGGAAACATATGCATTTAGAATCAAACATAATTAAATTTACC
Organism: Gossypium anomalum; assembly: GCA_025698475.1. Lineage (NCBI taxonomy): Eukaryota > Viridiplantae > Streptophyta > Magnoliopsida > Malvales > Malvaceae > Gossypium > Gossypium anomalum. The sequence goes on along the minus strand of CM046957.1, from coordinate 68,083,426 downwards.
CAAATGGTGGCACCCAAAACCAATAAGTGAAAGATGATAGCACAATGAATGAGACCAATAAGAAGACAATTTCTTGCAATATAATTATATCAGCTTTACCTCATATCCCATCATATACAATGTCATTTTCATATATGGAACATCCACTTTGTTAAGCAGCCTGAAAAAGGATGTGTTCATATATTCCATTAACAATCAAATCAAATACAAGTGTTTGATTTTAGAAATAATCAATTTTGAAAATAGGTTTTGTAATAAAAGTGTTTATAAACAAGCTTAGAAGAGATAAATATGAAAAGAAAAAAATACATAATGTAACTCAAAAATACTTGTTCACTTTGACTTCAAAAGATATTTATTTAACTTCATAATGCAAAACAGCTTAAATTAAGAAAAGAATAAAAATATAACTTACGTCATGCCCAAAACACGACTATAAAATTCAAGAGTTCGTTTTGGATCCTTAATACGAAACATCTGCAAAACCCAAAAAAAAGAATGAAAAGAAATTCCCTTGAAAGGAATCGCAATGTACATATTGTAAACACCCAAAACGGGAACTTACGGTTTGCTGCATGATGTAGCCTTTGGTGGCTTCGTCGGGGGGAAAATGAAGGCCTGGGTTATTGGCAGGTGCTTCTTTTGAATCCAATGACGCCATTGTTTGCAATATGTAATCTGGAGAGTTGGGGTTTAGAGATTAAGATTAGTGAAGTTGTGTTAAAAGTGAAGGACTGCTTATGCTTATATAGAGGCTTCGAAGATGTGAAAAAAAAAGTGTGATTAAGCTGATGGTGAGAGAGAGAGAGGTGCAACTAGCTGCTGTTGACTAAAACAAAAGGTTTGATCACATTTTCGTAAATTTTATAACGCTTATTTGAATATTAGAATATAGTTTTATTAAACAGATTTAAAATTTTAAATTAAATTAATAAAGAAGAAGATTAAATTTATTTGACGTAAAGTGTATTAATGTTTATAAAATAATATTTATTTAATGAAATTGTTGTTTTCTGCCAGCCTCCAACTTTGAATTATAATAAAAAGAATTCAGTCAATTATGGCTTGCTCTCAGCTTGTCATATTTTATATATTTTTAGAAACTTACTTGTTTGGGAGCTTTTCTTGTTAGTATTCTGAATTTTAGAAGAGGAAAGTTTAAGCTTTAGAAATTATATTTTATTTAGTTATTTTTCATTTATTATAAAATCTCGTTGTCTTACTTCAATAAAAATGTCCGCCTTCTGTTTTTTTAAAAAAAAAAAAACAAAAAACTTGTATCGTTGTTTTTGTTCTTTGAATGTTTCAATGGTGATATTTTAGGGATTTTTTTATTTTATTTCATTAAATTACAACTTCTCCCACTCTCCCACTTGAATTAAAAATTAATAAATACATTAAACAAATTAACTATTCATAGTAGTCACATCATACTCTACTATATGAATTTTAATTTCTTTATATTAATTGTTGTAATCATGTTGTATAAAATAACAAACACATTTTTCAGATTGAGTCTTAACTTAATTAATATGGACATTAATAATGTAGGAGAATATAGGTCTGAGCGCGTTGAAACGTATTATCCTCTTATTTATGACTTAAGAAGTGATTAAGAATAATTCTATATTATTCAAAAAAATAACAATAATAATATTATACGGTAAAATTTTTAATTAATTTAATTTTTAAATAATATACACTATCAATTTGTATATTGCATGGATATATAAACTAATTAAAATACCAAATTAAATATCAAATTCGAGACTGCAATCAAAATCTAACCTATGAGTTTTCAATCTGATGAGTGATAATCTAACAAAAATGGATTTTGAAGAGTTGTTTTTGATAATTCCACTTTGCCAATTGTAGGCTGAAAATAAAGAGTTATTCTCTTATTGGAAAGGGATAGGGATGATAGTTTTATACAATCTCTTCTCATGGGGGTGTAGGTGAGGGCAAAGAGCAAAGCAATTTCTACAGTGAAGTTTTCATATGTTTTCGTTTTATGGTCTAATTCCAGTTTTAGTCCGCTTAATTATTTGAAATTTAATCCTTTACTTTAATTTGATATAGTTTGATTATTTACTTTTTATAATATTGTTAGTAGATCTAAATTGATAACACTTTTAATGGCAACTTTTAAAGTGTTAATAGTATTGACTGTTGATAAATGATGGTATTAATATTGTTAACATATTCATAAAAAGCACTCAAGTTTCTCCACCTTGCTAATTAAGGTTTAATTCATAATATAATTCTTGAATTATATTATTTTCTCACTTTGGTATTTGAACATTTTTTTCTCGTTTTAATGCATGAAGTATCATTTTTATCTTATTTTACACCAAAAATTGCCGACGTCTAATAAGAATGTGTAACGTCTTGTATTTTTATTCAAGAGTATAATTTCAAAGAAAATACTTTTGCTTTGCCCCATTCAATGATTTAACCATCAGAAGTTTTTGCATTTTCATCACTTATTTTTCTACTTCATTCATGACTTTGTAAAGCACATACATGATACATTGGCATACAAATTTATATGTAATTTAAATAGAATTTAGTAAATTTCAAGGTTGAATTTTCTCTTACAAAACTCTTTATTTTCACCTTACTTGTTATACATATCAAACATGAAGAAAACATAAACACAACTAGAATGAAATGTGCTTCAATTAAAATTTCACTTGATTTTGTCCCTCGATAAGTTTCGGAAAGCAAAGGAACTAATGTATAGGAGTAAACATTGGAATCTACGACATATGCCATATCATCGTTTCCTGCATCAACATCGAAATGTGTCAAATTAATTTACAATGATGTACGAAGATGATAAGCAATAAAAAGTTACCTGAACTTGGTGAAGCATTAACTTAAGCTAAACTATTAACTATTTGTCTAATTCCTTTCAAATCAAAGATTTCGATCCAATAACCATCAGGGTCCTTGATGAATGCAAAACCTACAAATCAGATTGGCAAATAAGGCATGAATTGATGCATTTTTAAAAACAAAAATCCAAAAGGAAATATCTCAGACATAACTTTGGTTGCTAATATAGATGAGATGATTTACCATCGCTTGGTTTTTTGACAAATTCTACTCCGAGACTTTCAAATCTCTCGCATGCCTTGTACATGTCATCCACAGTGATGCCAATGTGCCCTGGAAAGGAATACATTCGAAGGTGAATATCAGATACAACCATGTATGTGGCATGATTATACTTGTTTTTTTTTTTTCTGAAGTTTTCTCATATATTTTAAGGACGGCTATTAATACATATATTATAATTATTTTCTCCTATTGCAATCACTATTGGAGTTCAATAAGGCAAAATAAAAGAATGGTATATGCCATCAAAATGTCTCAACTTCTAATTTATAAACGTAAACACTTTGGAAAAATAACATTGCAAAAGAGGCAAAAACTATGCATACCAAAGCCAATAGGTTCTGAATTCCCATCGTGGTATCCTTTGAATTCAGGATCGTTTTCGGTACCCCAAAAGCTGTAGCAAACATTAAACTATTAAATCAATGTAGTAAAAATTGGTTCCTGATTTAATTAGTTCAACCATTACAAGATAAAAAAAAAAAAACCAAAAAATTAAATATTTAAACAAGCTTAAATTCAATTTAAAATGATCTTTCAATAACTCTTTTACTCGGTCAATAGATATTTTATCGATAGAATCGATCGAACTGATTCGATTCTAACAATCACATGTACAGAAAAATGATAACTTTGCCAAATCAAAAGGTGGGTTAATTTTTCATTTTCTAAAAATAATGTATTCTTACTGTGTTAGTTCCATGGTAGCTGGTCTTCCAAATGTCCAAATAGTTTTCTCAACTGGGTCACTTGGTGCTGATGAAACATCCTACATCCAAGGAAACCCATGCATTTAGAATCAAACATAATTAAATTTACCCAAATGGTGGCACCCAAAACCAATAAGTGAAAGATGATAGCACAATGAAATGAGACCAATAAGAAGACAATTTCTTGCAATATAATTAAATCAGTTTTACCTCATATCCCATCATATACAATGTCATTTTCATATATGGAACATCCACTTTGTTAAGCAACCTGAAAAAGGATGTATTCATGGATTCCATTAACAATCAAATCAAATACAAGCGTTTGATTTTAGAAATAATTAATTTTGAAAATAGTTCTATAATAAAAGTGTTTATAATTAAACTTAGAAGAGATAAATAAGAAAAAATAGATAATTTAACTCAAAATACTTTTCATTTTTACTTCAAAATATATTTGTTTAATTTTATGATGCAAAACGGCTTAAATTAAGATAAAGAAGAGTAAAAAAAAGAAGAATAGAAATATAACTTACGTCATGCCCAAAACACGACTATAAAATTCAAGAGTACGTTTTGGATCCTTAATACGAAACATCTGCAAAAAGAAAAACATTACATAAATTCCCTTGAAAGGCATAGCAATGTACATATTGTAAACACCCAAAACAGGAACTTACGGTTTGCTGCATGATGTAGCCTTTGGTGGCTTCGTCAGGGGGAAAATGAAGGCCTGGGTTATTGACAGGTGATTCTTTTGAATCCAATGACGCCATCGTTTGCAATATGAAATCTGGAGAGTTGGGGTTTAGAGTTTAAGAGTGAAATGAGGGAAAGTTAGTGAAGTTGTGTTAAAAGTGAAGTATTGATTATGCTTATATAGAGGCTTTGAAGATGTGAAATAAAAAAGAGAGTGTGACTAAGGTGATGCTGAGAGAGAGAGAGAGAGAGAGGAAACTAGCCGCCGTTGACTAGAACAAAAAGTTTGATGACATTGTTGTAAATTTTATAATGCTATAAAAATAGAAAACTTTGAATGTTTGAATGATAATGGACTATAAAAAGGCCAAATTATTGATAATATTATAAAAAAAAATATGGTTGAATGGTAATATTGTTTTATGGTTGATTACAGGGGCGAAGCAAGAACAATATTTTAAGGGTAGAATGAAATTTTAATTTTTTATAGTTTATATTTTTATAATTTTTAAAATATTAAATTAATTTTTTATAATTTTAAGGGGGTCAAAGTGAAATTTTAACTTTATTAATTTAAAATTTAAAAGAAAATTTAGAGAGCCTAAATGACAAATTATCATTTTAGGGGGGCTGGCCCTCTTAGAATCGCCTCTGGTTGATTAGTTAAATTTATATATATATTTGAAATTTAGTTTTTATAAATAATTTAATCTCTTTCCTTTCTAGATTTAAAAAATGTAAGTTTAATTTTGTTTTGTTCAGCGGCGGTGTCAGTTTCCGAGTTGGCTATTGCCCACCTTTTTCCTCTCCTATCATCAGTTTCTTTCTTTTTTCTTCTCATTCACTATACTCGTCTTCTTTTTTTTCAGTTTGCAGATATATTTTCTGAGTATCCTTATTGTCTTCACAAGTTGTGATGGACAGATGATGGTGCATGTCATTCGCTAAAACTCTACCGGCCACCATTAGTTTTTTCTTGGAAAGTGGATAACTTTTCGTTAACTTCTCCGTTTTGAGAATATTTCAAAATAATAAATGATTTCATGTGTCGATTTGGACCCGTGTTATCTTAAATTTTATATTTTTTTGTTTGTTCTTCCATTGTTTAATAAGTCTTCATTTTTAGAAGTTTTCGTCTATTCTTGTAGCATGTTTTTTAGCCTTGCTTATGCATGTAATCTTAGTTTTACAAGTGATTTTAGGGATAATTTTGTTGTCATCCTCTCTAGTTTGGTAAATGCTCGATTCTTTTGTCGATTTTTGCTAGCCGCTTTGGACCATCCGGGGCTGATTTCCTTATCGTATTAAGTGTTTGTAATCATTCCAGATATATCGTGCTTAAGTTGTGACAAAGCCAATTGTCAGCATGTCATAATATTCTATTGATGCGGAGGCTAAGGCCTTTGTTATATTGATGGATCTTATCTTTCACCATCCACGACGAGTTTTGCTATTTTTTTTCTCTTTAAATGATACAGTTCCATTCATTGAATGAATTAATAATTTTACCTTTCAAAAAAATATAAGTTTAATTTTTAATATTTTAAAAAATTCTATTATAATGTTATTTTTTTTAATTACATAAGTATTAAATGTATTTTTTTATGTTAAAATGTCTCTTTAACGAATTTAACATAATAATTACAGCGATTTTAATAATTAAGAATTGAATTTTTAAATTAAAAAAATAAAAAAAATTCTTCAAAAAAAATATTTATTTAATCCAGTCTCCAAATTTGAATTAAAATAAATTGAGTAAAAATAATACATTCAATTTGAGAAATATTTCTTGGCTGTCTAATTTTTAAAATAAAAAATTTGCCGTCTTTTTTGACTGATCCTTCTTTAATTTATTTTCTCTCTCTCATAAACAAAAATATCTTAACTCAAAATTTAATTCACCTTGATTGGTTTTTTCCTTTAAGAAATCTGTTTAAAATAATGAGACAAAATTCAAGCATCTACCTTAATAATTAAATCCCTTAATTCATTGTGTTTCTACTTTCCCTCTAATATTATTCTCATTTTATGATACTAATTATTATCAACTCAGTGATTCATTAGACCGTTAAGTCTTAACTCTCACTTTATATAGAATTATACATGCATAATATACAGACTCACTTCAAGTATACACATATTAACCCTAAGATAGAGTACGTATCATCATACATAGAGACCTACCTATATCATATAAATATATAGAATTAATCCATCTAAGTGGACACACAAGAAAACACTCAACACATTTCAATAAATTTAATTATCAAAAAGTTGATTAAAATAATTTTTGATAACCTTTAACATCAAATATTTAATATACATTAAATATAAAATGTAATAAATAAAAGTCAAACATTTAACATCAAATATTTTCATTTTGGAATAATTATTTTTTAAAATCTTTTTTTGTTTTAAAAGTTTATGATTAAGCCCTTTTTTACATTGTATATTTATATTATGATACTTAATTGGTTTTAAAATTTTTTTTTAATTTTATTTTTGTCTTTATTTTATTATTGAATTTCATTTATATTTACACAAGTATTATGATAGGGGTGAGTATTTGGTACACTGGCATCTATTTTTTGTATTCGACAAACAACCTTAAAAAATTGATATGTGTCTCTTTTTTAAATATATATTTTTTTAATATTTTACTATACCCTTATAGAATACTGGCCAATCATTGATCCTACTTGTGGAGTCTAAAATTTAGTCTCTTATTTTTATTTTCAATAATTTAATATCTCCACTTTTCGAACCTAAAAATGTAAATTTAACTGTTAACATTTCAATATTTTTTATTAAATTCATTTATATTATAATGTTGTTTCATTGATGACATGACTATCAAATGAGATTTGTTTAGAGTAAATTATCAAAATAGTCACTTTTGTTTCCCCCACGTTACATTTTAATTATTTATGTTTGAAATGTTACATTTTAGTCACTTACGTTAATGTATTGTAACATTTTAGTCACTGAACCGTTAACGGTGCAACAGTAAGATGACATGACACGTTAAATCATCATTTCAAACAAAAATTTTAGGTTAAATTTTACAATTGGTCCCCATATTTTTTCGTTTTGAGCAATTTATTATTTTCTTATTTGATGTTCTTTTAACTTTCCTTTTTTTCTTTATTTTCCATTCTCTTCTATTTCTCCTTTTATTTTCCTCCCTTCCCCATCTCTTTTTAATGTAAAAAAAAAAAATTAAATTGCTCAAAACGAAAAAAAACATAGAAATTAATTGTATAATTTAACCTAAAATTTTTGTTTGAAATGATGATTTAACTTGCCACGTCAACTTACCGTTACACCATTAACGGTAATTGACGACTCAGTTTACAACACGATAACATAAGTGACTAAAACATAACGTTTCAAACATAAGTGACTAAAATATAATTTGAGAGAAATAAAAATAACTATTTTAATAGTTTACTCTTTTTTTAATAATAAAATGTGATATTAACAAATTTAATACAATAATTTCAACTGTATTAATAATCAGGTCAGAGTATAACAATTTAATTATATTTCATGTGGGAAATAATTAGTGTTTAGAAAATAATATTTATTTGATCAAATAGTTGTTCACTGCGGGTCTCCAACTTTGAACTAAAAAAAGAACAGAGAAAGTCAATTATGGCTTGCTCTCATTTTGTCTTATTTTATTTCATTAAATTACTGCTTGATGCCACTCTCCCACTTATCCATTTTTTTTAAAAATTACAATAATAATAAGGTAGCCCGAACAACTAACACAATTAGTACGACTCGAACTCAGACTACACTTAGGACAATAAACATCCTTAACCATCAGGCTATCATACAGGATTTTCCTATTTATCTATCTTTGATCTTTGATAGTCACAAGTTATTCATTAGTTTTTTAATTATATTTTATTTGAAATTAAAATGATGAATATTTGTTCCTAAATTCATAAAAATATAAAAAATATTACACTTAAAATAATATTTATTTTTATATATAAAAAAACTCTTGATAATTTATAAGTTCTTAATCAACCCTTATGCACATATAAATTATCCCCACAACGACTTTTATTTTATTTTATTTATTGCAGTGGTTTTTTGACTTATCCCTCTTTAATTTACTTTTCTCCTCGCTTATACATGATTGACTAAAATCATACAAGCATTCAACATCATTAAAAAAATGTAAATCTTGTACTCATAAATTTGGTCGGGTTGAGTTAGGTTTGAGTCAGGTTAATGTAATGTATTTAGATCAATTTTTTAAGTTTGGGTCCAGTTCGTCTTGAAAAATATACTTATATTAAATTAATTTTTATTTAAAATTATTTTTTAAAAAGAATAAAATACACTAAATACTCTAAAAAATGCTAAAATGAAAATTTTCTAAAACATTAAAAATATATTAAAAAACACTATAAATATAATAAATATTTTATTGTATTAAATATAAAATATAAAATTTTATATTTTGTGTTGGGTTATTTAGTTGGATAAGGTTTTTTTTTTTAATTTTTGGGTGATTTAATTGTTATTATATTAGTGATTTAATATAAATATAAATATAAATATATATAATTAATATAATATTATTTTATAACATATTATTCGGATTGGGCTAAACTTAAGCAAAAAAAAAAATCTTACTCAAGGCCTGGCTCATAATAAAAACAGGTCTTAAATTTTGTATAAATATATTTTTCGAACGGACCTTTGAGCCTGGACAAATAACTCAACCTATGAGCAGGTGTACTGGTCATACTTAAAATTTAACCCACCTTAATTGTTTTTTTTAATCTTAATCTTTAAAATAATGATACAAAATTCAAGTAACTACAAAATATATATATATATATATATATATATATATCCCCTTTTTCTTACATCGAATCAATTCTTTTTATATAATCTCTCACTTTCTTATTTCTTACTAATCAAACAAAATTTAATAATTAAATCCTTAATCCATTGTGTTTCTACTCTTTAAGTTTACAATAAGTTTACCATACTGTACAGGCCAATTTGGGCCTTTACCCCTAACACAAATACATTACAATACATCAACTAACCTAGCCCAAAACCCCAAATCCTATACCCAAACAGAAACCCAATTAACCTAACCCAATTAAGACCCAATACAAACCCTAAAACCCTAGCCTAAATCACCTAATCCCACCGCCCCCAGTCACATCTCCTGCAAGCACCGCCTCTGCTCCACCGGCCCTGCACCTGCAAGGAATTAAACCAGAAAAGACAGTAACAATATAAAATAGATGTAAAATGGGTATAAAGACCCGAATAGAACTTTGTAAAAAGGGGTTCTCTTTTCAGATATTTGAATACACACAGAGACTTTCAAAGAAAACAGTATATAGAGCAGAGAAATCGATCGAAATCGGAAAACTGAAGCATTAACAGTCGGAAAAAAAGGAAACCAGAAGGTGATTAGTAATTTCTTTTTTTTAAATCCTCAATATTCATCATAATACATCAAAAAAACATATATTAATCACAATATAAAAAGAAAAAAAAAAGGGAAATTTTTACCTTTTCGGTGGCCGGCGCCGGCGCCGGTGACCGTCCGGCGACCGGCCGACGATCAGACCGGTGCTCCCTTCCTCGCAGGAGCCCCCCTCTCTTCTCTCCCTCTCTCCCTCTCCCCTTCTCTCTCACTTTTTTTTTCTTTTGCTATCACCAAATGAGTTTTTTTTTAATTTTTTAACTTATATAGGGGACCAAAACGGTGCGTTTTGGTCCCCCTATATCTGTGAACGCACGCCGTTTCAAAGGTGGGTCGGGTCCGGTAAGGTTCGGCTTGTTTTTTTTTGCGGAAGGGCAAATTGCGCGTTTGGCCCTTCCGCTTTTCTTGGGATCTTACAATCGCTTTTTTTATATTTTAAATTATTTGCCACTTGTTTTGCCCGATTTCATTTTGGTCCCCACGATGCGCACTGCTTTTAAATGCGTGGGAAAATTGCTCAAATGGGTCCTCATTTGTTTCATGCGTGTTCAATATAGTCCTTTCCTTTTATTTTTATTTTAATTTCGCCCAAAACTTTGTAACTAATTTAATTTTAGTCCCTTCCATTTTGTTTTTTTTTGTGTTTCTTTATTAAATATTATTTATTTCTGCATTCCAATGTTGTTATTATTATATTTGTATTAGTATGTATATTTATTTATTTATTTATTTACCTATACATGTACGTGTATATATATGTGTTATATATGGTATTATTTTATTACTTTACTTTGACACTTTTATTTTAGTATACTTGCAATTGTGATTTAATATTATTATTATCATTATTATTATATTAGTGTATATTTTATTTACACACGTATATGTTTATATTTACATAATATTTTTTTTAAATTATTTTATTTTAGTATTATATTATGTTTACTTTTTTCGAATTTCTATATTATTATTATTAGTTCATGCTTTGGCATATATTTATATCTTCATAAATACGTGTACATGTTTAATACATTTGTATACCTAAGTAACGTTATTGTTAGTTTTTTCATGTGTATATATTATCTAAAGGTTTTAGTATTACATATATTCTTCGTGTATTATATATATGTTTTTTTTATACCATACTTTATATGTATCATGTTTTTAATGTTATATTATTATATTATTATATTATATTACATATATTGTATTATATTCATATTTTTATATATATTACAATGTATATTTTTCGATAGTATTAGTTATGTATATTGCTTATATATTTCCATGTACGTATCTTAAAAATTATGTTTTCGTCATTAATATACTTACTATTATTATATTTATATATATTCACTTTGTTTCTATTTCATGTTTAATTCTTATTACGTTTAATACAGCGTATTGTCATTGTCTATAATATTAGTGTTGTATAAATTATATGCCTTAATGTATTTCCGACTATCATCTTTCGTTTCTGCCCATTTTATATATTTCCCGTTGTCCATTATTTTAAAATATTTATTCGTGCTTTATTAATTTCAATACATAAGGCAATATATCGATTTAACACTATGTCGTTGATTTCATCGCTATGTTGGGTGAACGTCAATCGACTCGTGTTAAGACAGTATATCCTTCTAAAAAATAAACTAAAATTTCTCGTATTCTTTTAATCGGATCACGACTAAAGTTTGCATTGAACTCTTATTTCTGAAAATCAAGGCAACAAGTGTTTATAAGATACCAATTTTGGGCGTCGCGAGGGTGCTAATACCTTCCTCGATCGTAAATGACTCCCGAACCCTAATTTTTCTCTGGATTTTAACGTAAACCTAAACCTAGCCTTTATTTGTTTTTTAAAGAAAAATCTATAGGTGTCCGATCACACCTAAAAAAAAAGATCGGTGGCGACTCTCGGTTTATTTTTAAAACCAAATTCCAATTTCCAATTTTCTAATAAATCGCCACAATTTAGCGACCCGAAACCAAAATTTTTACGTCGCTACAGCTGGCGACTCCACTGGGGACCCGGTTTCGAGAGTCGAATCGAATAAACACGTTTTGTCAAAGTTTCCAAATTTCCTTGTTCAAAGTAAATATTTGGTCGTGATCCGAAAGTCTCACTTTCAAAATTCATGCATTTGCATCGTGTTGTAAATATTGCTTCTAACTTGTTATTTGTTTGTTTTTCAGTTTTTATTTTTATGGTTTTAATTCTGGCTTAGTTTCTTTAAATAAAACGTAAAGGTTTATGAGTTTTCCCCCCACACACCGTGCACTTGCATTTGGCATAACATGAGCTCTAAACCCGGGCTCCGTCCGTTTAAGTGAAAGTAAACGCTACGCCTTCGTGAGTTAACTCGTCCCTCATTGCAAGCTAGTGAATACTTTCGGGTTACATATGACTTATGCTTTCGTGAGTTAACTTGTCCCTCCACATAGGCATAAGTAAATGTAATCCTCGAATTGAACTCATGAGCTTTGTGATGGGCTATGACCGAGGCTCTCGTGCTAGTCTTAGCGGATGATAGTACGGGCAATTCGAGTACCTATCTAGAACCAAAACCCGCATATAATGAACCATACGAGCTGTCCAATTAGAGCCATGCCGAACCTCTGTCCGCTTATAGTCACCAAAATAAGTACACGGGGAAATGCTTTTTGCCTTTCATTTACACTTTATCTATGTAAAAGAATTGGGTTGAGTAGTTTAATTTGTTTCTCAAAATATATTTGTTGTGTTGCTAACCAAGTTTGTCTGCTTTTATTTTTATTTTCATCATGCATCATAGGCATCACATTAGGAAGGTGTTGATTAAAGGATAGTTGCCAAAGAACGGGTTTTACGATGGAGGAGTCAATTACACAAATAACCGAGAAAGAATGCCGTGGTTCGAGACTGGTCTTTAAAAATTCGAGAGAGAAAAAGGGGACAAATTTAGTGGAAGGGTGTGTTGCCAATTTGCCCGAACATACAATCTGTGAATGTTCGCCAAAATAACCTTGAAGATTTGGTGCGAGTTTGGAATCAATGGGATTGGACACACTAGGGGCATTTTCACCGAGAGGTATGGAGATATAGCTCACTTGATCACCATTTGTGTAGACGAGCAGTTGATTCAAGCCATGGTTCGATTCTGGGACCCGACTTATCGATTGCTTTACATTCAATCAAGAGGACATGACTCCAACCATAGAAGAGTATCTTTGCTTTACTCCGCATCGATAATGTGCAATTCGGCAAGATATACGTGAAGGAGCCTAAGCCCTTGACCTTTAGGAAAAAATTAGTAAGGCCCGGACATGACTGATGCATGGGCGAAAAACAAATAAAAAGAAGAATGAAACCGTTTGCATTCCATGGTCCACCCTACGAGAATTGGTTCTGAGTCATCCTGGACATATTGAAGAGAGTTAATCTATTCGCCTTGGCCATTTACGGTTTGGTCATTTTCAGAGAGTTCTCGGACATATTGAGGTCGCGATGTTTGATTTCTTGAAAGGCTAAAACAAGGAGTCAACCTGTCCCGACTATCTTAGCCGAGACATTCAGGTCCTTGAGTACTTGTCGAAGGGTAGGAAAGAGACGATTTATCGGGTGTGCACAGCTGCTCAATTTTGGATTTTGAGTCATTTTTGGAAAGTAGAGCGCACTCCATTCCACATGTTTTCAAAAACATTCGCCCCGCTAGAAGCTTACCTCAAGAAAGAATGGCCGAGAGAAGTCACCGAGCAACATTGGGTATCAGTCTTTTAGAATCTTCGCGTCGAGGATATAACGTGGAGAGCACCCTGGATCCGTCCTTCAGTCCTGCTATACAAATGTGGAGGCCAAGATTGGGTACCTTTACTCGGGTTATGGGGAGGAGTTGGATACGCTCCGCTATTAGTCCAAAGGTAATTTTCTTCACGACAATTTATACCCGCAACAGGAGGATTAGCACAATTCGAGTTCGCTTTCGCGGGTGAGAGATATATGAAGAGAGTCCGAGACATTGCAAAGTCTTGGAAGGAAATTCATTTCATGGAATTAGCCTTGTATGCTGATACCCTTACTCAAGACTATGACATATGGAGGAAGCAACGGGTAAGTAGTCAGCAAATCTCATCAACAAATTACACTGCCCAGAATCCCTTTTTGGAGGAAATGCCATCCGAATTGGAAATAGCTAGACAAGAATTCGAGCGAGAAAAGCTAAGATGTCTAGGGACCTCAGTACCCTTCAAGAAGAAAACTATCAGCAGAAGATTAAAGTTCAGGTTGAAAGGTCCAGAACTGAAAAAGTACAAAGGGAGGCCGAGATCGTGAGAAACGACTTAAGGGACCTTCACTTGGAAAACAAGAAATTAAGAAACACTATAAAGAATAGTGGATTGGGCAAGTCGACAGCTGAGTGGAAGGAAGAAATTAGCAACATCAAGGGAGGAATGGAATTTTGGAAGGGAAAAGCAAAGAAAGAAGAGGAAAAGGCCGCGCGCGCTGCAATAGAGTTAAGAAGGAAGAATGCCGAGTATGAAATGTTGACTGCAGAATTTGCGAATAGTCAGTCTGAACATCAAGAATTAAGAAGGAGAGTACGAGATTTAGAAAATATGCTACAATCTCGTCAACAACAATTAGATAACCTCCTGAAGGCTCTAGAAGAAAAGAATGACCAGTACGATAGGGACATGCACGCGTACGAAGGAACTCTCCAAGAAAAAGAAATACAACTCAACTTCTTGATCAATGAAATTCGCTAAGCGGCTATGCAAGTTGTTCAATTATCAGATGAAGCCGAAGTTCTCAGTTGCCAATTCCCTCCGAGCCAAAGATCGAGTATATCAGAGTTTTTAGAGCAAGTGAAGAAGCAAGGCAATGTGGCTAGGAAATTTGTGTAACTGTTGGAAAAAATGAAAACTTTTTGTAACGTACTCTTCTGATAAATGAAATGCCTACATATAGGGCTATCTTGAAATCAACACCAAATTCTTGCATATTTATTCATAACTAACATTTATGCATCATTTATTCTTTGGACATTCATTCATTCATATACTCATTCATTCATTCATCGCATGTGCATATCACCATAATCATCCACCGAAACTAAAAGAACCGTATAATCCACAGTTGCAAGACCTAAAGACTGGAATCACGACATTTATACAGAACGCGTCGACAAACTAGGGCAATGGAAGCGGAGTTCAATGAGAGAATCGAAAGGATGGAAAGGGCTCAAAAGGAATTACAAGAGCAACTGGCCAAATCGCAACAAGAAACGAGAGATCTAATGGTAAGATCTCGAGAGGAGTCACTCGAGCAAAGAGATCAGATGGCCAAAATTATGGAGATGATGACAACTTTGGTCAAGGGAAAGGGACCCATGCAGAACCCCGATGTTATAGAACCCCAATTAAGAATTCACCACGATCAGGATCCACTCTATCTCCCGTGATTCACTCCACCACCCGCATATACAACACACAGAGAGGGTATACTCAAGAAAGAACCCACGGGCTTGGAACATCGACCTATGCCACCGCTCCACCCACTAATTTGGGGCAAGGAATATTTACGTCGAACCCGGGGCCGACCTGGCGATCCGCTAGTTCCGATCTAGACGACCCCCATGAAGTAGCCAAATTGAAATTGGATAACCATGACGCAAAATATAGAGTGCGGAGGAAAGACTCAAAGTAATAGAAGGCACTTTGAGGTCTTCTCCGCCCTAGGTGCCAAGGAACTCAATCTAGTGCCTGATCTAATTTTGCCTCCAGTTCAAGGCGCTGATTTTGAGAAGTATGATGGGACTAGGTGCCCAAAAGCACATCTCATCATGTTCGTCGAAAAATGATGGTTACGTGAGCGATGATAAGTTACTTATACATTGCTTCGGGGATAGTCTAACAGAATCGACCCTCCGTTGGTACAACCAACTCAGCAGGGAAAAGATTAGATCCTGGAAAGACTTGGCATCTGCATTTTGCGAGCAATACAAGCATGTATCGGACATGGTGCGGACCAATGACCTTACAAATGATGGAGAAAAAGCCGTCGAGACCTTTAGGCGGTATCTTGCGCAGATGGAGAGACGTATCAGCCCAAGTGGAACCTCCACTAACAAAAACGGAGATAACCGTTCTCTTTATCAACACCTTAAAGGCGCCGTTTTATGAAAAACTAGTGGGAAGTGCCACGAAGGAGTTTGCAAATATTGTAATATCTGGGGAGCTCATAGAGAACGCCATTAAGAGCGGTAGAATGGAAGGTTCGGAGGGTTCGAAAAGGGCAGCACCTATGAAAAAAAAAGAGTCAGAAGTCCACATGGTGGGAACTGGAAATCGTTATATTCCCAATTCATATCCTAACCAACCTCGACCCCGACATTATCCACCTTCAAATTTCCATTATCCTCCTCAAACCCCTTACTACTAAACACTACCCCCCTCCTATCCCGTATACGCCATGAACAACCAAAGACCTGTCACCACTTTCTCACAAAACACTGCACCCGTTCAAAACCAATCTAGAAACGAACCAAGACCTACAAGGCCTAATCCCGAGAGACCTCAATTTACTCCCATCCCTGTGTCATATGGGGAGCTATACCCAAAGCTCTTAGAGAAACAACTGATCTCTCCCCATTACATGACACCACTTAAACCTCCATACCCAAAATGGTACGATTCAAACGCTAGTTGTGCATACCATGCCGGGAATCAGGGGCA
Organism: Gossypium anomalum; assembly: GCA_025698475.1. Taxonomy (NCBI): domain Eukaryota; kingdom Viridiplantae; phylum Streptophyta; class Magnoliopsida; order Malvales; family Malvaceae; genus Gossypium; species Gossypium anomalum. The sequence goes on along the minus strand of CM046957.1, from coordinate 68,066,716 downwards.
TTCTACTGAGAACTGTCTCGCTTTCAAAAGGAGAGTTCAAGGGCTCATCGACGCAGGCATTTTACGATTTGATGGTACTGGCGGCACGGCTGGGAATCCATTCCCAAATCACACCGAAGGGAATGTGAGCGCAGTAGGAGAGGAGGATAAACGACGAAGTAAAAGATGGGTTTCTGAAGTAAGAACACCTCTGCAGAGAATCTGGGAGGTGCTAATTGAAAAAGGGTTGCTTTGTCGTTTCAACGGAGTATTCGAAGGAAGGGATACAAAGAGTCACAGTTTTTGCGAGTTTCATGGCATCGAAGGACACGACATTCAGTCATGTGATGAATTCAGAAGATTATTGCAAAGTATGATGGACAACAAGGAGATCGGGATTTTTTGTAAAGTTGAAGAGGCCTATAGTGGAGAAATATGTGCCTCTGACAATCAATCATCAGGTCCCCCTTATAGCGCGGATCGGCCATTAGTAATTTATTATGACGCGAAGAAGGAGCCGTGAAACCAAAAGTGATAATCAAGTACCATCTCCTTTCCCTTATAAGGACAATAAAACAAGATCTGACGTGGAGATCTGACGTCAATATCGTCACACGGAAGTTGGAAAGTCCAAAGCCATATTTGAAGATGTTGGGAGGTAGGTCATTTTACCCGAAGTGGACGGTGCTATTCTAAAGAAGTTGAACCGCAAAGAAAAGTAGCGACTTGAAGCAAAAGGAAAGCGATGCTGATGCAGTTGAAGTCGAGCAAGAAATTCCACTGTACAAGAAACTAAAAGCACATGTGAATGAGGAAGAAGCTCAAGAATTCTTGAAGTTTATCAAGCACAGTGAGTATAGTGTAGTGGAACAATTGAATAAGCAGCCAGCACGAATCTCAGTTCTATCTCTACTGTTAAATTCAGAGCCACATCGGAATACCTTATTGAAGGTGTTAAATCAAGCTTATGTAGCCAACAACATATCTGTTGAGAAGCTTGATAGGTGGGTAAACAATCTAAATGCGGACAATTTCATCTCTTTTAGTGATGATGAGATACCGCCAAACGGTAGAGGATCGGTGAAAGCGCTGCATATCACGACTCGCTGCAAGGGCTACATAATACCAAACGTACTCATCGATAATGGGTCGGCGTTAAATGTTATGCCATTGGCCACACTTTCTAGAATACCAATGGATTTGTCCTACTTAAGGCCCTGTCATTCCACAGTAAGGGCATTCGACGGGACGAGGCGTGAAGTTATGGGAAAGATTGAGATCCCTCTGAAAGTAGGCCCTTACATTTATGATGTCGAGTTCCAAGTCATGGACATTACACCCTCTTATAACTGCCTTTTGGGGAGACCCTGGATCTATTCTGCTGGAGCGGTCCCGTCATCCCTCTACCAAAAAATAAAATTTATCATGGACGGCTGTCTGGTCACAGTCGAATGAGAAGAAGATATTGTCGCATCTATCTCTGCAGATGCACCGTATTTGGAAGTGAACAAAGACGCAGTGGAGTGTTCCTTCCGATCCCTTGAATTTGTGAATGCCACTTTCGTTGCTGAGGGAAACATAATTCCAGTGCCAAAACTGTCGAGAAATACAAGAATGGGTGTCAAGTTGACCATAGGAAGAGGAGCTCGAGCAAGAAGAGGTTTAGGCAGACATCTGCAAGGAATAGTTAGGGCTTTAAAGCCAGTGCAGCACAAGGCTCGATACGGTTTGGGATTCCAGCCTGACATACGTCAAAGAAGAAGACAGTGGAAGAAAGATCAGGAAAGGAGGATTGCAAGAACTTTGGGCCGAGAACCAGAATCGGAGCCCATAGAATACCCTCCTTTGTCAAAAACATTTACGTCTGCGGGAATGATATACCCTGGACAAGACGATCCACGAAACATGATGAGGATAATTGAAAGGGGTTTTCAGAATGTCAGTATAAATGTCATTCACAAAGGGGCTAGTACAAGTAAAGATGTCTCGAGGATACGCCCTTGCCCTCCTGGTTTCATGTTGAACAATTGGACTTCCGAGGAGCTTCTTGTAGTTTATAAGTCTTGAGTAATGCCAAACATTAACCTTCTATTATGTCTTTAGATATAATAGAATTCTTTTATAAGGCGTGCATTCGCTCTTTATCATTTAAATGAATATCAATGAAGATGCATTTTGTCACGATTTTTCGCATTATCGCTAATTTCATAATCATTTTCTCATTTCATAGCCCATATTCACATTTGCCACATTCCATGCCATAACATTCCTTTGTTGATTCCAATACTTGGATACCCCTCTATAGCTTCCTTTCCCATTCAACTTTCAGGTGCTCAGATATCGATGACATGAACAAACCCGTTCTGAGTCTTGAAATTGATTTTGAGAAAAATTTGTTTGTTTAAGAGAATTTGAAGTGAAGAAAATCTTGAAGATTACATCTCGTCTCTGAATTGTTAAGAATGGTGGAACAAGAGGATAAATGATTTTTCCTCATGAAGAATCAGTGGAAACAATAAACTTGGGCAATCAAGAAAGGAAACAAGAAGTGAAGATTGGGACTTCTATTTGAGAGCACCAGGCATAATTTGATCACTCTACTCCACGAATACAAAGATGTTTTCGCATGGTCATACCAGGACATGCCAGGGCTAGATGAAGATTTAGTAGTCCATAAGCTCCCATTGAAGCGAAATGCAAGCCCATCCAAAGAAAAAAATTAAGACGGATGAGACACGAAATGCTTTACTTTGAAAATAAAGAGAGAAGTCAAGAAGCAATTTGTCGCTGGTTTCCTACAAGCCTCCAAATATCCAGAATGGGTGGCTAATATAGTTCCGGTACTAAAGAAAGATGGCAATGTACGAATGTGTGTGGATTACCGTGACTTGAATCGAGCCAGCCCAAAGGATAATTTTCCCTTACCACATATTGACACGTTGGTAGACAATACAGCAAAACATTCATTGTTTTCTTTCATGGATGGATTCTCGGGGTATAATCAGATCAAGATGGCCCCTGAGGATATGGAGAAAACCACATTCGTAACAATGTGGGGAACGTTCTGCTACAAGGTGATGCCATTCGGGTCAAAGAATGCTGGGGCAACATATCAGAGGGCTATGGTAACGTTATTCCATGACATGATGCATAAAGAAATAGAGGTCTACGTCGACGATATGATTGCTAAATCCCGAGGGGAAAAAGAGCATATAGTGAACTTGAAGAAGTTGTTCGACAGGCTGAGAAAGTTCCAGTTAAAGCTCAATCCAGCCAAATGTACGTTTGGAACTACCTCAGGGAAGTTGCTAGGTTTCATTGTCAGTGAAAGAGGTATCGAGGTCGATCTAGATAAAATAAGAGCCATTCAAGAGTTACCACCCCCGCGCACGCAAAAGGAAGTTAGAGGATTTTTAGGGAGATTGAACTATATCGCCCGATTTATCGCTCAACTTACCAACCAATGTGACCCGATCTTTCGACTTCTGCGAAAACATAACCCTGGAGAATGGAATGAGGAATGCCAAGTGGCCTTTGATAAGATAAAGCAATATTTGTCTAGTCCTCCAGTGCTAGTACCGCCAACTCCGGGAAGACCTTTGATTTTGTATTTGACGGTGTTCAAAAATTCAATGGGTTGCGTACTGGGGCAACACGACGAGACGGGAAAGAAAGAAAAGGCGATCTACTACCTCAGTAAAAAGTTCACTGAATATGAGGCAAAGTATTCGTCCATTGAAAAATTTTGTTGCGCTCTAGTTTGGGTAGCTCGGAGACTCAGACAATACATGTTGTACCATACGACATGGCTAATTTCAAAGCTAGACCCGATAAAATACATGATGGAATCGTCGGCACTATCAGGAAGGATGGCCCGATGGCAGATTCTCCTTTCGGAATATGACATTGCCTATGTAAGTCAGAAGTCAATAAAAGGAAGCGCAATAGCCGACTTTCTAGCAACTCGAACGACAGAGGAATATGAGTCTTTAAGATTTGATTTCCCAGACGAAGACTTAATGTGCATCACAGAAATGGAACCAGAATCATCAAATGAGAAGTCATGGAGGATGTGCTTTGATGGTGCGTCGAATGCTTTGGGGCATGGAATCGGAGCCATCTTGGTATCACCAGAGGGGAATCATTATCCGTTCACTGCAAGACTGAACTTTTTTTGTACCAATAATATCGCAGAATATGAGGCTTGTATCATAGGGCTTCGTGCAGCTATTGATCGAGACATCAAAATCCTAGAGGTGTACGGAGACTCAGCTCTAGTAATTTACCAAATCCGTGGAGAGTGGGAAGTGAGGGATCCAAAATTGATCAAGTACAGTGATTTAGTAGCCGAATTGATCAAAGAATTCAAAAAAATAACTTTTCATTACTTCCCACGAGAAGAAAACCAATTAGCTGATGCCCTGGCCACTTTGGCTTCAATGTTCAAAGCAAGTAAAGAAGTAGAAATAATGCCCCTCAAAATGAGCATATACGAGGTTCCTGCACACTGTTGTAGCATCGAGAAAGAAGCAGATGGACGCCCATGGTTCCATGATGTATTAGAATATGTCAAGAATCAAAGGTATCCTAAACAAGCGAACGAGAACGACAAAAGAACAATCTTGACGGGGACATCCTATACAAGAGAGGAAAAGATCAGATGCTCTTGAGATGTGTGGATGATGTTGAAGCCAGAAAAATACTCGAAGAGGTCCATGAGGGAATCTGCGGAACACATGCCAATGGATTCAATATGGCCAGAAAGATCATGAGACTCGGTTATTATTGGCTGACAATGGAAAGTGACTGCATCAATTTTGCCAGAAAATGTCACAAATGTCAAATCTACGGCGATAAAATTCATGTGGCCCCTTCTCCTCTTCATGTCATGACTTCTCCGTGGCCTTTTTCTATGTGGGGCATGGATGTTATAGGGCCAATTTCTCCAAAAGCATCAAATGGACATCGATTCATTTTTGTGGTCATCGATTACTTCACAAAATGGATAGAAGCCGCTTCGTTTGCCAATGTGACGAGAACTGCAGTTTGCAGGTTTTTGAAAAAGGAGATCATTTGTCGGTATGGCTTACCTGAAAGAATCATTTCAGATAATGCCACGAATCTAAACAATAAGATGATGAAAGAAGTGTGCGAGCAATTCCAAATAAAGCATCATAACTCCTCGCCCTATCGCCCAAAGATGAGCGGGGCTGTTGAAGCAGCTAACAAGAACATTAAAAGGATCATTGGGAAAATGACTGAGACGTATAAAGATTGTACGAGAAACTTCCATTTGCTTTGTTTGCATATCGCATATCCGCATTTAACATCTAGGGAGCAACTCCTTTCTCTCTGTCTCTATGGAATGGAAGTCATGCTACCTATCGAGGTTGAGATCCTCTCTCGCGAGTCTTAATGGAATCAAAGTTAGAAGAAGCGAGAATGGGTTCGAGCTCGATATGATCGATTGAACCTCATCGAAGAAAAAGCGTCTAAGAGCAATTTGTCACGGCGGATGTACCAAAAGAGAATGATCGCGCCAATGACAAGAAAGAAATGCGACCAAGAGAATTCCATGAAGGAGAACTCGTCTTTGAGAAAGATTCTCCCAATATAAAAAGATCTGCGAGGAAAATGGGCACCAAATTGGGAAGGACCATACGTCGTAAAGAAGGCATTTTCAGGTGGAGCTTTGATCCTTACCGAGATGGACGGCAAAGAGCTACCGAATCCAGTGAACTCAGATGCAGTGAAGAAGTACTATGCCTGAAAGAAGAAAGTCAAGATGAAAACCCGAAAAGGGCATCTAAAAAAAAAAGGGATCAGAGCGAAAACCCGAAAAAGGCGCTTTGATTAAACACAAAAGATTAGGATGAAAACCCGGAAGGGCGTTCTAATGAAGCAAACATTTGGCTTACAAGGCAAGGTGTTTTAAACCGTACGACAAACAGTGAGACTACAGTATTTGAAGCATCTCTGAAAGCTCAAAATCTTCTACGCAAGGAGCCAGACTCGAAAAGATTCTTGATTGAGGAACGTGGAAGAGTTCATGTGTTGAATATCTAGAGCATTTGTATCCGTTGAATACGATCCTTTCTTTCTTCCTGACACTTTTTTACTCTCATTGGTTAACTTCCTTTGTTTGCAACACTTGAAATAAATGAATATGAGATATCATTTTTGTCCCTACTTGACCTTCTTCATGCATCTCATTATGTGTTTATTTACATGATAAATAGTGAAATGACACACTCTAAATAAAAGAAATGTTAAGCATTACCTGTTTGAAAATTTGGCACAAGAGCTTCAAAGCAAGAACGGAGTTCAACCAGAGGCAAAAGAGTGATATCCGAGAAACGTCGATTACTTGTAAAGCTTGAAAATGGGTACATGGCTAAAAAAGGAAGTCAAGAGCCAAAGCAACGGACACAGATCATAAAAAAATTCGTGACCAAAAAGGACAAGCGACAAACATGCTTAAGGAGCACTGCATAATCATGTAGACATAAAGGCATTTAAGACAAACATGTGCATATCATGATAACCTCATGCATGGCATATACAGGTACTCCAGCAGAGCAAAAAATTTGGAATGAGAGTCACATTGAATCTAGTGAAAAGACACGCTGAGGTATTTTTAATTTTTGATCAACTCATATTGCGAGAGATGAGTTGAGCCTCGGGGCACGCTGAGGTATTTTCAATTTCTGCTTTTCAATTCCTGTTTTCAATTTATGTTTTTCAAAAATCAACTCATATTGCGAGAGGTGAGTTGAGCCTCAAGACACGTTGAGGTAATTTTAATTTCTGTTTTTCAAAAATCAACTCATATTACGAGAGGTGAGTTGAGCCTCAAGACACGTTGAGGTAATTTCAGTTTATGTTTTTTAAAAATCAACTCATATTGCGAGAGGTGAGTTGAGCCTCAAGACACGTTGAGGTAATTTCAGTTTATGTTTTTCAAAAATCAACTCATATTGCGAGAGGTGAGTTGAGCCTCAAGACACGTTGAGGTAATTTCAGTTTATGTTTTTCAAAGAATCAACTCATATTGCTAGAGGTGAGTTGAGCCTCAGGGCAAGCTGAGGTATGTTAAATTTCTATTTTCAATTTTGCGAGAGGTGAGTTGAACCTTTAATTCTTGTTTTTCGAAATTTACTTTTCAAATTATCAACTCGTATTGCGAGAGGTGAGTTGAGCCTTTTAATCTCTGCTTTTAATTTCTATGTTTCAAAAATCAACCCATATCGCGAGAAATGAGTTGAGCTCAAGATCACAGGCTGAGTAAAGAATAAAGATTGGAATTGATTAAAGACACCAGATTTGGCCTCCCTGGAGTTGCAGTGGAGCTGATTGAAGATGTCAAAGCTTGCCTTTTAGAGTTGCAGAAGAGAAGATCACAAACCCTATCCCCCTGAAGTGATAGAGAATCAGATTGAAGTTATAGATCTAATCTTTATGAAGCTGCGTGGAAGCAGATCGAAACCACAAACTTCATATCCTCGAAGTTACATTGGAGAAGATCGAAGCTGCAAGGCATATGTCAGAAGATACATTGGATTGGACCAAAGCTACAAGATACTGAAAGGAGACTACCTGAACAAGAGGAGCACCAAAGAAGCCAAGACTCGCAAGACAGAGCCAAATTGGCCTTTCATTATATCTTTGCTCTATTCTCGTTGCGACAATGATGAGCAAAGAGGGCAACAGACAGGCCAATTTGGGCCTTTACCCCAACCCAAATACATTACAATACATTAACTAACCTAGCCCAAAACCCCAAATCCTATACCCAAACAGAAACCCAATTAACCTAACCCAATTAAGACCCAATACAAACCCTAAAACCCTAGCCTAAATCACCTAATCCCACCGCCCCCAGTCACATCTCCTGCAAGCACCGCCTCTGCTCCACCGCCCCTGCACCTGCAAGGAATTAAACCAGAAAAGACAGTAACAATATAAAATAGATGTAAAATGGGTATAAAGACCCGAATAGAACTTTGTAAAAAGGGGGTTCTCTTTTCAGATATTTGAATACACACAGAGACTTTCAAAGAAAACAGTATATAGAGCAGAGAAATCGATCGAAATCGGAAAACCGAAGCATTAACAGTCGGAAAAAAGGAAACCAGAAGGTGATTTCGTAATTTCTTTTTTTTTAAATCCTCAATATTCATCATAATACATCAAAAAACATATATTAATCACAATATAAAAAGAAAAAAAAAAGGAAATTTTTACCTTTTCCGCCACCGTCGTCTGGTGGCGCGTGTGCCAGCAACCGATGATCGTCCGTGACCGTGACGACGATCGAGCAAGTGCTCCCTTCCTCGCCGGAGCCCCTCTCTTCTCTCTCTCTCTCCCTCTCCCCTTCTCTCTCACTTTTTTTTTCTTTTGCTATCACCAAATGAGTTTTTTTTTTTTTAATTTTTTAACTTATATAGGACGGTGCGTTTTGGTCCCCATAATACGCGAAACGACGTCGTTTCAAAGGTGGGTCGGTCGATCCGACCCGCCTGCTGATGAGATCCGCGTGTTTTTTTTTGCGGAAGGGCAAATTGCACGTTTGGCCCTTCCGCTTTTCTGGGATCTTACAATCAGGTTTTCTTTTATATTTTAAATTCGGCCCCACTGTTTTGCCCTGATTTCATTTTGGTCCCCCACGATGCGCACCGTTTTAAATGCGTGGGAAAATTGCTCCGTGGGTCCTCGCTATTTCCGCGCGTGTTCAATATAGTCCTTTCCTTTTATTTTTATTTTAATTTCGCCCAAAACTTTGTAACTAATTTAATTTTAGTCCCTTCCATTTTGTTTTTTTTTTGTGTTTCTTTATTAAATATTATTTATTTCTGCATTCCAATATTGTTATTATTATATTTGTATTAGTATGTATATTTATTTATTTATTTATTTACCTATACATGTACGTGTATATATATGTGTTATATATGGTATTATTTTATTACTTTACTTTGACACTTTTATTTTAGTATACTTGCAATTGTGATTTAATATTATTATTATTATCATTATTATTATATTAGTGTATATTTTATTTACACACGTATATGTTTATATTTACATAATATTTTTTTTAAATTATTTTATTTTAGTATTATATTATGTTTACTTTTTTCAATTTCTATATTATTATTATTAGTTCATGCTTTGGCATATATTTATATCTTCATAAATACGTGTACATGTTTAATACATTTGTATACCTAAGTAACGTTATTGTTAGTTTTTCATGTGTATATATTATCTAAAGGTTTTAGTATTACATATATTCTTCGTGTATTATATATATGTTTTTTTATACCATACTTTATATGTATCATGTTTTTAATGTTATATTATTATATTATTATATTATATTACATATATTGTATTATATTCATATTTTTATATATATTACAATGTATATTTTTCGATAGTATTAGTTATGTATATTGCTTATATATTTCCATGTACGTATCTTAAAAATTATGTTTTAATCATATATACTTACTATTATTATATTTATATATATTCACTGTTTTTCTATTTCATGTTTAATTCTTATTACGTTTAATACCGTGTATTGTCATTGTCTATAATATTAGTGTTGTATAAATTATATGCCTTAATGTATTTCCGACTATCATCTTTCGTTTCCTGCCCATTTTTATATATTTCCCCGTTGTCCATTATTTTAAAATATTTATTCGTGCTTTATTAATTTCAATACATAAGGCAATATATCGATTTAACACCATGTCGTTGATTTCATCGCTATGTTGGGTGAACGTCAATCGACTCGTGTTAAGACGGTATATCCTTCTAAAAAATAAACTAAAATTTCTCGTATTCTTTTAATCGGATCACGACTAAAGTTTGCATTGAACTCTTATTTCTAAAAATCAAGGCAACAAGTGTTTATAAGATACCAATTTTGGGCGTCGCGAGGGTGCTAATACCTTCTTCGCGCGTAAATGACTCCCGAACCCTAATTTTTCTCTGGATTTTAACGTAAACCTAAACCTAGCCTTTATTTGTTTTTTAAAGAAAAATCTATAGGTGTCCGATCACACCTAGAAAAAAAGATCGGTGGCGACTCCCGGTTTATTTTTAAAACCAAATTCCAATTTCCAATTTTCTAATAAATCGCCACAATTTAGCAACCCGAAACCAAAATTTTTACGTCGCTACACATACAAACATTATTTCATTGTCAGGAAAAAAAAACATCTAACCTATAAACTTCACATTTTATACAATTAGAGGTGCTCAAGGACCGGATCAAGGCATAATATTAATATACTTTATATTTGTCCAAGCTTGGTTCGACTTGAAATATGGACTTAAATTTTTTTTTAAACCCGCCCATATTTGCAAAAGACTAATCCAAGCATATTTTTGGCCTGCCCATATTATTTTTAATTTTTTTAAAAATATTTATATTATTTTAATTTAATATTTAATAATTTTAAATATTTTTATTTATTGAATTTTTTTATATAGTCACCTTAACATTATTTTAATATTTATATTATATATTTAGTATAAGTTTATTTTTTTTAATGTGTTAAAATTTATATAATATATAAAGATAAGATAAGATAAAGTATTATAAACTTAAAAATAGTTGGGTTGGGTCGAGCTCGAGCCTTGAATCCCGAGCATGGCTCATATTTTAAATGGACCTATTTTTTACCCAAACCTTCTTAAATTTCGAGCGAGCCTTTGGCCTAGGCATGTAACCCAGCTCATGAACAAGTCTAGGTATAACAATATCAAAATTCTTTAAAAAACATTTAAAAATTCGTTATTACTAGTTTATTTATAGGTTAAAATATGCTTCAAGCTGTACATTTGGAATTTAGTACCATTGCTTTTATTTTAAGAAATATAGTCCCTCTACTTTTAGGATTAAAAAAATGCAAATTTAACTATTAACATTATTAAAATTCTTTCGTTAGATTCAAATTCATTACAACGTCAATTTTTGTAATATGACTATTAAGAGATTTTTTTTATATCTAAGTGTCAAACCAATATAAATTTAATAGAAAATTTTTAACAGTGTTAACAATTGGATCTGAATTTTGAAATATGAATAGTAGGAAGACTAAATTCCTGAAAATAAAAATAGATAGACTAAATTTCAAAAAAAAAAAAAATAGAGACTTAGACTTTCATTATGAAGGAGAGAGGGAGAATGAAAAATAAAGGAGAAGTTTAAAGAAAAACCTAAATTTATTTATTCTCAAAATAAACAAGTAGAAATACAAATTTGATTATTAAAAATTGATTTGTTAGTAAGAAAATGAGAAACTTTAAGAAATCTGAACTCCGCTAATGAAAAAGTAAAAATATATTGAATTATATGTTTTGTATGAATTTTTTTTCTCACTATTTGAAGGATTAAGATTTAAAAGAATATTTAAGGTGAATTATTTTAAATTTAGGAAGAAAAAAAATTATTTGATAATGTTGAAATTTCAAAAAAAAGAAAAGAAAAAAAGGGCAGCAAACAAAGGAAAGTTTCGAACCTGGAAAAAAAAAAAAAACAAAGAAAGATGAGAATTTGATAGCAAAAATCGAATGGAAGAAAGAATAAGAGGATAGAATTAAGCCCGAATGTGACTTATTTTTAAGAAAACCGACTTGAACAAGAGTTCTTGAAATTTAAGAACAAAAAATTGCAAGCAATGTGAATCAAACGAATTTAACTAGCAAGGATAACGAAAAATTAACTAAGATAAAAAGGTGAAAGATGGAATAGATAAATTGAAGAAGATGAATACAAAGATAAGTGTCTGGTTGAACTTTTCGAAAAAGATTTCTCTTAACAAATTTAATTAATGGCTTTAATTGACCTTTCAAGAATGAATTATTGGCTATATGGAGTTTGAAGAACTTCCCCCCAAATCTTAAACAATATTATGTAAAAATAATCTTTTGAATAAAAATAAGAATTGAATCTTAGTAAAATAAAATACTCCAAAAAGTGATTTTATTAATTAAATAATCAAAATCGTCCTATATAATGAATAATGTAAGTTCATTGAATGAAAAACAAACTCATAACTTAATTAAACTTCTAGTTTGGCTAAGGAAGAAGTAATTTTAGTTGAACTAAACCTTCTTGCCAACAAAAAAAAAAAAAAAAAAAAAATCTCTAAAGAAGTTAAAACACTTTAATAATATCCTAAAATTAAGAATAAATAAATACCAAAAAATTTTATCAAAAAAAAATAAATACCAAAAACATAATACTTAATAAATGCAATATTGGCTTATATGTAATCAAAATTAAGCATTAAAATTGAACCTAAATTGATGTAAAACCTAATCCAAGTCCAAAACTTGCAATTTCCTGAATAATTTCGTCCATAATTTTCTACACACACTGCCTTCACTAAAATGACAATAACTTGAGATATCAAACTCAGAACCAGACGATTCAAAGTGCATTTCGAAGATAAGAGATTGATCTTTCATCAGTTAGAAGACATCCTGACCTAGAAATGCTAGGACCCATTGTCGAAACTATTTTTTTTGAAAAACGGGGTCGACTTTGGTTTTGAAAACGAAAAAATGGGAGTCGCAACCAATCTTTTTTATGAGGTGTGATTGGATCACCTTATAATTTAATCGTTTTAATAAAATATTTTGATTTATTAAAATAAAGATTTTGGTCTACGAAATTCAAGAAAACGGGCTCGAGAGTCGGTTACGTGCGAGGAATGATTAGCACCCTCATTGTAGTACGTAAAAATTTCACTTTGGTCGCTAGTTGAGGCGATTATTTGAAAATTTAAAAATTTGAAAATGGACTTTCGGTTTTAAAAAGAAAAAGAGTCGCCACAGATCTTTTTTCTAGGTGTGATGAGACACCTAATAAATCTTCTTTTTAGAAAAGAAAACTTATTCTTGAACAAAAATGAAGGCCAAATTTGGGTCTACGTGAAAATCCAAAGGAAAAGAGGGTTCGAGAGTCGGTTACGCGCAAGGAAGGTATTAGCACCCTCGCGACGCCCAAAATTGGTATCTTGTTAAACATGTTGTTTTGATTTTAAAAAATGCGAGTTTAATATAACATTTAATCGTGATCCGATTAAAACACGAGAAATTTCAAGTTTTTTTTGTTTTCTTTTGAGAAGGACGTTCTGTTTTTAACACGAGCTGATTGATATTCACCCAACAAAGCGATGAAATCACAGACTTAATGTTAAAATCGGTACGTTGCCTTATTTATTAAAATAAAAAATGTTTCTAAAATAATGATAAAAAAACTGACGATGTTATTGTAACAAAAATTCATAAGTAAATAAATGATGCAAAATAATGAGGTGATTAATAAAAAATATTATAATATAATATTAGGATATTGGAGTAATAATAAATAATATTTACGATAAAAGAAAAAAGTAAAAATAATATATGTATATAAAAAATAACAATATGTACAAAAAGATATATGTATACCAAATAATACATAATAATATTAAAATAAAATAATAAGTAACAATAGTGAAAATAATAGGTATAATAATAAATGTAATGATATATAAAAATAATACTATATATAAAAAATATATATATGCACGTATAATAAAATATATACTAATATTAATAATAAATATAATAGGGGTAAGAATAGATATAATAATAATATGCACATAATATGGTATTAAAAATATATATATATAATATAGTATTTAAAAATGTATACTATATATTAGGAATAATAATAATAGTAAAAACAACCATTAATAACGCTACATAAATAGACATATAGTAATAGTATATATATAGTATTAAAAATATGTACATGATACATGGAAAAATATATACATAATATAGTATTAAAAATATAGTATTAAAAGACATGATATATACATCGAAGAAACAATAATAATGTTAAAAACAATTATTAATAATATTACATAAATATATACATATATATGTTAAAAATAAATACATATTAATATTAAGATGATGATAATATTAAAATAACCGTTGATAACTTTACATATAAATATATATACATATAAGTGTAATAATAGTATTAAAATTAATAATAACGATAATAATATAATAATAGTAGCTATAGTAATAATATATTGATAATAGATAGTAAATAATAGTAATAATAAGAAATTTAATAATAAAAGTTATAAGAATAATATAAATGATATTTAAAATAAAATAAAATAGCAAAGATAATATAAAGATCAACTTAAATCTAAAAAAAGGACTAAATTCGGAACAAAAACGAAGTTTTGGGGCAATTTTAAAAAGAAACAAAGAGAAAAGGACTAAAAAGCGATATGCGCGTAACCTGGGGACCAAAAGCGCAATATTTCCTCATCCTAAAATGCAGCGCATGGCAGAGGACCAAATTGAAAAGCGCGACAAATTCCAGGGCCGAATTAAAAGTAAATATAGCTTGATTGTAAATACATGAAAAAGCGGAAGGGCTAATGTAACACCCCTACCCGTATCCATTGCCGGAATAGGTACGAGGCATTACCGAAGTTTACTGATAATTCTGAGTCATTTATTATTCATATTTTGAAAATAATCATAACGTCTCTTTATTGGGCCCTCGAAGCCCTAAACATACATTAAAAACCAACCGGAATTAAATCGGGATCATAAAAAATTTCGCAAAATCTTAAATTTTATTTTCATCTAAGTACTTACCATTTCATTGCTTCTTGTAATTAAACATGTTACCATTCAATCAATAGCTTGTCCTTTGTCTAAGTGTCAAGCCACATCTTTGTTAGTATACTTGCATATATTTCATATAAATTCAACATTGATATACTTATTTTCTCGACATGTCACACTTGAGTTTAATAATTGTCTTTACTTACATAATTTTCTTGTATCAACGTATCAAAGATAATTATATATGTACATGTCATGAAACATATTATTCTATTACCGTTTCTTTATAAGTATATATCAATCATTTCATTATATCAATATTTCATGCTTCATCATTTCCATATATTTTAAGTATATTTATTCCGGTAAAGTTTATATCAAACTTAACATAAATTATATTCCATGTACTTGTTCTTATTTTGTTTATCTATCTTCATAATTATTTCATACAACTATTTTGTACATATATGACCAGTTCTTGTAAACATTTCACACAACCATTTTATGTAACCATTCGTCATCTAATACGTATTACCTGAATATCAATTGTTCAATAGATATCATAGCGTCTCCCATCCACGGTTTTGTTTATCTTTGACATGATGCCATAGTGTCTTTCAACTATGGTCTTATTCATTTCCCGTCATGTTGCCATGGTATCTTTCAACCATGGTCTTATTCGTTTCATATCAGGTTGCCATGGTATCTTTCAACCATGGTCTTACACATTTCATATCAGGTTGCCATGGTATCTTTCAACCATGGTCTTACATTTTTCATATCGAGAGAGCACACTCCGCGAACCTCATCCTTACAAAGTGGGATTACCAGTCGAGCTAGATCCTCAGAATATAAACTCATAGAGTATTGTCGGGATTACCACCCAAAGCTAAATCCCTCGCAACGACAATTACTCTAATGAGCTTGGATCCAATTACCACCCCAGCTAAATTGCACCCTATTTTGGATTACCCGTCCGGGCTAAATCCATTTTACACATATTCTTCGGGAGGGCTATATCAGGATAGGATCACCTGTCCAGGCTAGATCCTTTTTACCGTCAATTCCTTTTTAGAGATCCATCGAATTTTGCTTTCATTCAACCGGGATTTTCTCATTGCTTATTTGTGTTTATAATTTCATTAATCCGATATCTTTTCTTTTCCACGATCAAGTCTCATATTTGAGTCGGCTGGATCTTTATAAATAAATTTAATCATTATTTTCATTCATTTCATATTCTAATGCATTTAATTAATGCTCTAAGAAAAGTTACCATTTTGCCCCTAAACTTTTAATTAATGACGATTTCATCCTTAGGGGCTGGAAAATATAATTCTTGCAATTTAATCCTTATTTCCAGCTATTATTCTCATACATATTGATAACAATCCATGAATTCTGTAAAATATCAGAATTTTTTCATAATTTTAACACTTTTCAATTTAATCCCTAAAACATGTTTTTCCCCCTATCTTGAACTAAATTAATAATTTCATTCAATTTTGTAATTTAAATAATAAAATTAATTCATTTCATGCAATTTGATCATTTTTGACATTTTTACAAAATTGCCCATAAAGTTTTACTTTTATTCAATTTAGTCCTTAAGCCTAAAACATGCAAATTAGCCATGCTTGCTGAATATTCATATATATACTTTCCTCCTCCTCCTCTCCATTCCACATCCTTAAATTTATATAATATGCTTATAAGTAACATTATCAATAATTTCACTATTTACTTAAATGTATATTCAAAGCTGTCCATTTGAGTCATAGTCACTAAATTATTTATTTCTTGAGTTACAGAACTCAAAATTAAGATCTGTAAATTTTACCTGAAATTATACTCACATATATTCTTACCATAAAATTTTCAGAATTTTTGGTTTAGCCAATTAGTACAGTTTATTCATTAAATTCACCCATGTTCTGCTGTCTGACAGTTTTGACCCTTCTTCACTAAAAATTAATTATATCTTTATAAAGAATTCAAATGATGTTATAGTTTGTTTCTATTAAAACTATACTCATTCAGGATTCTATACATATAAATTTAAGCCCATAATTATTTTTCTTCATTTTTTTATGATTTTTCAAAATCTGAACAGGGGAACCCGAATTCATTCTGACCTTGTCTCACAAAATTCATTATATCTCAAAATTTACAAATCCATTGCTTACACTGTTTCTTCTATGAGAAACTAGACTCAATAATATTTAATTCCATATTTTGTTCATCTTCTAATTCGATTTCTACAATTTATGGTGATTTTTCAAAGTTAGACTACTGCTGCTGTCCATAACTTTTTCAGTGCAAGATATTAATTTCCATGTTATAACACCCTTATTTTCTTTTTCTACACCATTTCTCATCACTTTCTCTTATTTTCTCTTCACTAACATATCAAGAACATAGGACCTTATGTAAGAAAACTCTACTATAACATTATTTCCATGCTTTGTTAATAATAATAAACTTAAAAACATATTGAAATCTTGATGTACTTACCTTGTTCTCTTGATACCAATCTTTAACTTGATTTTCTCTCTCCTCCAGCTTCTATTTCTTGAATCCAACTTGATATTCTTTCTCCCCATCATCTCCTTGCTATCTTTCTCTCTTGATGGCTATGGAAATTCTTTCAATTTTTTGGTGAAAATAATCAATTTTTGGAGGAAGGACTAAATTGTAAGAAAAGGAAAACTTTCTTTCTTCTTCTTCTTCTCACGTTAGTTGCATGAGAATGGTGGTCATCCTCCCCTTTCTTTCCTTACATATATATATATTAAATAAAATAATAATAAAATAATAAAATATCATTTAAAAATTAATTTAAAGTATTAATAAACTAATATTTATTTATTTAATTTATCTAAAATATCTCCAACATCATCATTGTCTCTAGATTTCTCTCTCTTTCAATTAACCATTTTGCCCTTTGTGATCTTTTAAAATTCCAATCTTCAGTCATCACTTAATTTGGTAAAATTGTAATTTAGTCCCTCATAATTCTTCACCTATTCAATTTGGTCCTAATTCATCAATTTTCCTTGGTTTCTAGATCATTCCACCCTTAAAATATTTGCACTATTAGTCCTTTAACTTTTCATATTTACACTTTAATCCTTCAAATTTTGAGTATTTACTCTTGGGCCACAAAACTTTTCTCACTTTTACAATTTAATCCTTTCTTGAATCAATATGTCATAATATACTTCCCAATATTGGCATAACTCAAAATTCCCTTTTTGTCACTTTATTTCCTTATTTTACTATATCACGGATTATATTTTACTATAAAAATTTTCGGGGTATTACATACGCGCAAATAGCCGTTCCGTCGAAAAAACACGCGGATCCTTAGTGGAGCGGGTCAGATCGGGTCGGATCAGCTCAAAACGACATTGTTTTGGGTGTTAATGGCCAACCCCAAAACGACGTCATTTTAGGGGGCTATAAAAGTCAAGTTTTTGAGAAAAAAATCATTTTCTTCCTTCCTTCAAAAAAAAAAAAACTGAAACCCCTCCTTAAAAAATCTCTCAAGCCTTCCCCCCCTCCGGTGGAATCCCGGTCACCGGACCACCGCCGTTCGCCGCGCCGGCCACGGTGGCCGAAAATTTGAAAAGGTATTTTTTTGTTTTTTATTTTTTTATACTATATTTTTTATATATTTATAATATATGTATTCATGTAAATGAATAAATTTGAAAATAAAAAAAATAAATGAAAAAAAATAAAATCACCTTAAGTTTTGGGTTTGCTTTTCAGTATTTTTTTTCTGATTTGAGAATATCCCCTTGTTTTGGTGTTGCTAAAGTCACTATTTCACTTAAAATTGGATGCTTCATATTTGTAAAGAAACCTTGCCAAATGTTTTTGTATTTTGCAAAGAAAAAAAAATCCTCTCTTTCTGATTTCGGCTTGGCTTTTTAAAGCCAAGTTACATGCATTTTCTATTATTATCTGTCTCTTCTCTGCAGGTGCAAGTGGCGGTGGAGCAAGTGACGGTGGGTGGTGGTGGCAGAGGCGTCAGAGGGCAGGCAGCCATAGGGACGGCGGCTAGCTAGGCTAGGGTTTTTTCTTTTTTGTTTTCTGATAAGTATTGGACTAGGGTTACGCTGAAATTGGGTTTAGGCTGTTGGGTAGGTTAATGTTGGGTTTGGGTCTTGTTTTGGGTTATTTGGGATTAGAGGTTTGGGTTTTGGGTTTGTTATTTTATAGGCCAAAATTGGCCTACAACACTCATCACGCCTAAAATTAGTACCTATTTGATTAATTAATGTTCGAATGTCGAAAGTTGAAACTTTGAAAATATTTTAAAATACAATCCTTTTTTATTAATTTCATTTTAAAAATGCTTGAATTAAATTGAAACGAGCATCAAAGGCCTACTCGTCCCGAGATGACAAAATGCCATATCCTGTAAGTTAAGATACGAATAAACAAATTATAGTACACATATTGGCAATAATCTTACAACATACATCATTGTAATATCAACATTAATAATCAAAGACAAAGGAATTAAAATAATATATAAAAAATTTAAAAGTAAATAATATAAAAAGATTTAAAATAAATAATAAATGAAACAATTTAAAGTAAAAAATATAAAAAGTTTAAAATAAATAATATATTAAAAAATTTAAAGTAAAAAAAATATATAAAATGGTTCAGAATAAACAATATACATATAAATTTTAACATAAATAAAATATAAAATAGTTTGAAATAAATAGTTTATAAAGCAATTTAAAGTAAATAATATATAAAATAATTTAAAATAATAATACAAAACAAATTAAAATAAATAATATGATAAAACAATTTAAAATAAATATTATATGAAAAAAACTTAAAATAAATAATAATAAAACTGTTCAAAATAATAATATGAAAGATTTATAACAAATAGAATAAGTAAGTTTAAAATAAAGAACATAGGAAAAGACTTAAAATAATAAAATAAACAAGTTTAATATAAATAATATATGAGAGATTTAAAAATAAATAAAAGTTCAATATAAACAATATCTAAAATAAAAAAATAAAAAAATAAAAAGATATAAATAACAAATTTGCGAAGAAAGGTTGAAATCAAACAAATTAAGGATTAAATCATAATAAAAATGAAATTGAAAGGTAAAAATTATAACAAAATAATTGAATGAGGATTAAAATCAAAAGGCACACAAAGATCGAGGACCAAATGGGTAAAAAAACCCAATCCCTGGACACGTGTCCACTTTCCAGGGCGTCAGTGGGTCAGGGACCCGATTGGCAACCAAACAAAATTCTGTGGTCAAATTTTTAAAAATAAAAAATGAACAAAAGGACTAAATTAAAAAAAATAAAAATGCGGAAGAGTCGCGGGTGTAAATAACCCATTGAAAGAAAACATGCGGATCCCCTTGGAGCAGGTCGGGTCGTGCTCGAGTAGGCCCTAAACGGCGTCGTTTTGGCGCCTGGGTCCTTAACCCAAAACGGCGTCGTTTTGCACCTTTATAAAAACCAATTTTTTTTAAAAAACTCATTTCTGCCATTTCTCTCCAAAAATATTTCAAAGCCTCTCCATTTTCTCTCAACCCTCTCCTTGGCCGGCCATGGGCGCCGCCGTCCGTCCACTGCATCGCCGCCGTGGCCAGTGACAGACAAAAATGGGTTTTAGCCCCGTTTTCAACGATTTGAAGGCCAAGCCTTCTCAACCCCCAAAAGATCGAAAAAAAAGGTCGCTCCCCCTCTCTTTTAAAACCAACTTCGGCGACGAAGAAGGAATCTCTGACGGTGTGGTCGCGGGGCGTTTAGGTGAGCCTTTTCTTCCCTTTTCTTTTTATCCCATGCTTTTTCTTCTGTTAAAAAAGATTTGTAAAATAGAAAAACAAACAAGAAACAAGAAACAAGAAACAAAAAATAAAAAAAATAAGAACAAAAACCTTTTAAACTTGTTTTCTGCTTTTGATTTCTCTGAAATATGTTCGTAAAAAAAATACAAAGGGATATTGGGGCTTTTTTATAGCTGAATTTACAAGCCGTTCATTACAAATATTTTGTTTTTTTCTTCATTGTCTTCTTCTGTTTGTTCTTTGCTATTGCGTGTTGCCCTTGTTTTACAGGTGTCAAACTCGTGGAGGTGGCTGATGTGCGGCGGTGGTGGCATGCGTGAGGAGGCTGGCAGCTGAAGAGGGTTAGGGTTTTATTTTTTTGGCTAAAAAATATTTAGGTTGTGGGCTTATCGGGCCATTAGGGTTTAGTTTAATTTGGGTCTATATTGGGCCTTTGTAATTTGGGTTACTAAACATTGTAAATGGACTATTGGACTTTTATTTAGTTTAAATTTGTTTTATTCTTGTGGTCTGGGCCCGGGTCAAAACTGGCCTATTACACCCATGTCACAAGTTAGTTAGTTTTCCAAACTTGAAAATTGGCTACTTTGGTGAATTGAATTTAATAAATTTCACTTCATTCATGCATGTATCATTTCCCATTCCTCGAAAAAGTTCATCCTCGAATCTTATCCATGGTAGAATAGGAAAGAATCTTTACGAAAAGTGGAATGGTTTGATTGAACTCTAAATGAATCCACGAAATCCTAAAATAATGAAACAAGTCTACTTGACAAATTTAAATTAAGGTTAGTGAAAACATAATCTTTCCTCTCTTTTCTATAGGTTGTTAGAAAAATCAGTTAAGAAAATAGTTTTTGCAGTTATAGTGGATGTTTTAAAAAATTTCAAAACCGAGCAATTTTGTGATATTCATAGTAATAAACCCTAGACTAGAATAGAACCTGTGCTTTAATAAACCCTAGACTAGAATAGAACCTGTGCTTTGTTCGAGACGGATGCTTTCAACCGAACAACCTTCTCTATTATTCTCATACCATGAATTTCATCGAGTTTGGGCTCGAGCCATACGAACCAAAACAGAGAAAAGAAAACGATTTACTTACTTTCAGTATGAAAGTAAGTTCTCACTCTATAAAAACCAGTAAATATCATATAGAATTTATTCTAAGTAAATAAATTACTACTACTTTCTAGCAGAATAACAATATGTGCATAATGTATGAAGTATCCTTTTAAGTCAACTGGTGCTCTCTATTTATAGAGGAAAGTACAAGAATCTTGATTGAACAAGCCCTTGATAAATAATATTATTTAAAATAGAAAACATACTCCCAGTCTAACTGAGAAAGAGAGGGTGACACGCCCTCATAATTTGACTAGAGTTGTCGTCCCTTCATGTTACATGAGGGATAAATTGGGCCTTTCATGTATTGGATCCAATTATATGTGCTTCCTGAACTTTTGACACAACACTTTATAATTTAAACCAACATATTAGTCTTTCAATTGGTTTGCTCATTTTCAATTAAACTAAGGACATGTTTAGATTATCTAATAATATAAGTTGTCTTTCCTTATCACAATACGACCACGTAATACCACTTAGTATTAGTTAAATGTTAGATAATCAATTAGCCGATATTTGCTTTGCATGTAAAAACCCGTTGAGGAAAATACTACATGAAGGTACTAGATCCAACATAGATATCTTTTTTCTTTTCATTTTTTTTTTTTCATCTTGAGGACAACTCTTGAATACTATCTCATGGATTTTCATTCACCAAAGTTCAACCATCAAATTGACTTTTATTGTTCAAGGTTTCTTTTCTCTCAATCTTTTCATATGGATTATCCTCACTTCTCATATTCCCCTCACAATGTTTTCAACATTTAATACAATTCTTTGGAGATGATGTTTCAAGTTCTAAATCATAGAATCTTATGAACATTCTTCATTATTAATTTCATCGTGTTTGCTAAGTTCACTAACACTATCACAACTTTCACTAAATGATTCTATAATAGCCTAATTTTCAATGGTGTCGACAGTGACAATTTTAGAACCCCATTTTCAATGTTTGATAATATTTACGAGGATAGTATTAAGGTTTATTAAAGTTTGGTCCTTTAATTTTGTCAAATTGATAGTTAATTAAGGTATAAGGACTGGATTGTAAAAGTTGTAAAATTTTATCGCTATAGATTTTTAATTAATCAAAGGACCAAATGAGCAATTAGACTATTCTTAAATGGTAAAAAAGTGGTGGAGGATTGTTAAAATCCACTAAGTTGATTAATTTTGATTTAAATTAATTAATTTAGTTTAATTAAATTAATTATGATTACTAACATATAATTTAAGTATAAAAAAGTGAAGAAAGTGGATGTTGTCATCCATATTTCTTCTTCTTCACCAAATTTGAAAAGAAAACAAAAGGATAAAACCAAGCTAGGTATTCAAACTTTCAGTCCTTTATTGGTAAGTTCAATCTAGTCATTTTCTTGTAAGTTTTATGTTTTTAAGGTTATCGAAGCTTAATTTAACTAGCCCATGTACCAGTTTGCAAAACTGTTAAGGTTTGTAAAAGTTGCCATTGATGAAGTGTTAAAGAAATTGGTGTTAAATTGATAGATTTTAAGTTTAGAAGTGAAAAATAACTAGATTGTAAAGTTTAATTGTTAGTTTTGTTCAAAAGGACCAAAGTGTATAAATTTTAAAATTGATGTCAAATTTATTTAATAATAGATAATAGAGGGTCATAGAAGGATGTGATTGAGATCGATTTTTACATCGAAGCTCAAAATTGAAAGTTACGGTGATTTTGATTTTAGGGACTAAATTGAATCAAATAAAAACTTTAGAGCATTCGAAAAATGAAATTGAAATGATATATGCATAATAGGGAATGTTATAAAATGATTGGTATTGATAAATGGAACTGAATTATTGTATAAATTAGGAATTGAACCAAACTGAAGATAATTAGGGAAAATACAAAATTGTTGATTAGTCCTTGAAGATTCGGTTGTTTGCTATTTTGACCAAGTAAGTTCATATGATATGATTGCATTTAAATTTTTATTTATTTAAATTATGAATACGTGTATGTTTGGTTGTAATTTGAATTGTTTGCAATTTGGTACAAAAGTTGAGTTATGGATTAAATTGTAAACAAATGATTATATGTGCTAAAGATGCCCGAGTGAATATAATAAATGACAGGATATGATTGGCATGTCAATAGGGTTATATGCGTGCTTGTACGAGATATGAAAAATGAAATTGAACTGGTACATGCATAACAGGGAATGTTATAAAATGATTAATATTGATAAATTTTTCCATTTGCTTTAGAACCAACCGTTGTTGGTGTGAAGAGGAGGAACTTGTGTTGTTGAGATTTTTCTTGATTAAACTTTTGATTTCAATTAGGTAAGGTGATTTCTAATTCTTTTCTTTTGATTTTAATTCCTTAAAACATGATCTCATCATTTTCTCTTCAACTTTTCTCTTTACATTAGTTTGGGAGCTACAGAAATAGAGTTCAAATTTGATGTTTCTTGAAAGTTTTTGTGATGATTTTTTTGATACTATATTGGCGATGGGAATGGAGTCACCCAGTTTGAATCCATGTCTGATAAAAGCTTTAGCTACCGCTTTATACAAGTTAAAAATTTTCAAATTTGAACAAAATTTCATATTTGATTTGAACAATGAAGCTTTAATCCCCCTAACTATTTGAAATGTACAATTTAATTCTCTATTTTAAATTTATATAATTTAATCATTTATTTTTATAATATTATTAGTAGGTCGAAGTTGAAATAAATAACATTATTATTAATTGCAATTATTAAAGTGTTAAATAGCGCCAACTTACATGTTGAGTGTTGGGTACACTGGAATGTCAAGAATAAGGGGAATCTAACAATTGGCAGGGGCGAATGGCCAACTTTTTTCTCAATTGTTACCTTGTTTCTTTGGAAGAGCCGTAATGATTTCATCTTTAATAATGCTAGTAGAAGTAGTCATGAACTTGTTGCTTCGGTTCTTGATCGGGCAAAGTCTTTTGGATTTAGTGGTAATATGAAACAATTGGCCTGTTTTTCTAAAATGGAACAAGGGTGGCAATGTCTAGAACCTGGATGGATCAAGATTAACATCAATGGAGTGGTATCAATGAGCAACACCAAAGTGGCAATAGGGAGAGTAGTGAGATATTCAAGCGGAGTTTGGTTGGTGGGTTTCGAAATGATAACATAGGTGTCCAGTTTTTTCCAGATTGAGGCACAGGTGATTGTCGAAGGCTTGAAGTTGGTTTGGTCAAGGGGCTTCAAACAAGTAGAGGTTGATTGTGATAATGCAATGTTAATTGATACTATTTGAAATGGATTTGCATCAATTAGTAACATTGCAGAAGTCTGATTAATTCATGAATATGCACTAAAGATTGGCAAGTGAAGTTTAGACATGTAATGAGAAAGAGTAACAAGGTGGTTGATTGCTAGGCCAAGACAGCAATAGGGCAATTAAATCAATTAGTTATTCTCATAGATCTATCACAAGATGTAAGAAGTCTGTTAGCGAAGGATGTTTGTCGCTCACTGCATGAGGTGACCTTTATCCTATACATTCCTAATTTTAAGCATGCATTTTTATTTACTACAAAAAAAAATAGTTTCAACTGCTAATTGATAATAGTACTATAGTGTTAACAGATTCCTAAAAAAGAGAGTTAATTCTTGCTAATCCCCAAAATGATATATGCTTTTGGGGATTGTAAAAGAATGTATGGTATTATGTGTGTAACTTCAAAGAAAGTTTTTGCACTTTCATCACTCAATTTTTCTACTTCATGCGTTGACTTGGTATGCACATGCATGATACATGACAAAAAATTTTAAATAACTTAAGTTGAATTTTAGTAAATCTCAAGATTGAGATTTCTCTCACAATTTTTTTTTTATTTTTACATTTTTTCGTGCTTGTTGTACATATCAAACATACAAAAAAACGTACACACAATAGAAATGAAATGTACTTCAATTAAGATTTCACCGAATTTTGTCCTTCGATAAGTTCCAGAAAGCAAAGGGATTAATGTATAGGAGCAGACATTATAACACTAGAATCCCGACAACGAACGAAACCTACTACATATGCCATACCCTTGTTTCCTGCATAGACACCGACATGTATTAGATTAATTTGCAATGATGTACAAAGATTGATAAGCAATAAAAACAAAACTACCTGAACTTGGGTGAAGCACTAGCTTAAGCTAAAGTGTTAACTATAGCTCTAATTCCATTCAAATCAAATATTTCAATCCAGTAACCATCGGGATCCTTGATGAATGCATAACCTACAAATCAAATTGGCAAATAAGGCATGAATTAATACATTTTTTAAAAACAAAAATCCAAAACAAAATATTTCAGACATAACTTTGGTTGCTAATATAGATGAAATGACTCACCATCGCCTGGTTTTTTGACAAACTCTACTCCAAGACTCTCAAATCTCTCGCATGCCTTATACATGTCATCCACGGTTATGCCAATGTGCCCTGAAGGGGAATACGTTACCAGAGTTGAGGGTAAATATTACATACAAGTATGTGGCATGATTATACTCAACTTTTTCTAAAGTTTTCCCATATATTTTAAGGATGGCTATTAATACCAATAATATGATCCCCTACCACTATCACCATTGGAGTTCAATAAGGCACAACAAATGAATGGTATATGCCATCAAATTGTCTCCATCTCTAATTTGTAAACCAAACAGTCGGAAGAAATAAACAATTACAAAAGTGACAAAAATTATGCATACCGAAGCCAATAGGTTCTGAATTCCCATTGTGGTATCCTTTGAACTCAGGGTCGTTTTCAGTACCCCAGAAACTGTAGGAAACATCAAATCATTAAATCAATATTATAAAAATCAGATTAGTGATCAAATCAATTAGACCATGAAATTTTAATTTGACCGGTTCAATCATTACAATATAAAAAATTTCTAAAATTTCATAAAAACAAAAGGTTTTCCAACCGGTTTTAACTCAGTTTGATTGATTTTCTACTAGTTTAATTGAATAATCCAATACATGCCACGAGGCAGAAGAACAAAACCTTTGTCAAAACAAAATGGGGTTCAATTATTTTTCTTTTCTTTTTTCTTAAAAAAAATGTATTCTTACTGTGTTAATTCCATAGTAGCTGGTCTTCCAAATGTCCAAATAGTTTTCTCAACTGGGTCACTTGGAGCTGATGAAACATCCTACATTGCATTTAGAATCAAACATAATTATTTTTTCCAAAATGGTGGCACCTAAAACCAATAAGTGAAAGATGATAGCACAATGAAATGAGACAAATAACAAGACAATTTCTTGCAATATAACTATATCAAGTTTTTACCTCATAGCCCATCATATACAATGTCATTTTCATGTATGGAACATCCACTTTGTTTAGCAACCTGAAAATGATGGTGTCATGGATTCCATTAACAATCAAATCAACTACAAGGGTTTTTGATTTTAGAAATAATCATTTTTGAAAATAGATTCCATAATAAAAGTGTTCATAAGAAGATAAAAATAAGAAAAAAAAATAGATAATTTAACTCAAAAGTAACTTTTTAAAAATAAAAAAAAATTAAATTTTCAAAAATACTTTCCTTATATTCGGAGGCAACTTTTTTTTATAGGGTGGTCGAAATTAAATTTTAATTTTTACAATAATTTTGCCATTTGAATAGCCTATATTTTTATAATTTTTAAAAGATTAAATCACATTTTTATTATTCTTAAGAGGTCAAAGTACAATTTTAATTTTACTAATTTAAAATTTTAAAAAATTTAAAAAGACTAAATAAAATTTTTTTCATTTTAAATGGGCCGGGGCCTTCTTATATTTGAAAAGCTAATTCAACTTCAAAAGATATTTATTTAATCTTATAATGCAAAAGGGTCAAAATTAAGAAAAAAAAGAATAATATAACTTATGACATGCCCAAAACGCGACTATAAAATTCAAGAGTAGGTTTTGGATCCTTGATTCGAAACATCTGTAAAATCCAAAAGAAAATGAAAACATTACATAAATTCCCTTAAAAGCCATAGCAATGTACATGTTGTAAACGCCCAAAACAGGAACTTACGGTTTGCTGCATGATGTAGCCTTTGGTGGCTTCATCAGGGGGAGAATGAAGGCCTGGGTTATTGGCAGGTGATTCTTTTGAATCCAATGACCCCATTGTTTGCAATATGTAATCTGGAGAGGAGAGTTGGGGTTTAGAGTTTAAGAGTGAAACAAGGGAAAGTCTGTGAAGTTGTGATAAAAGTGAAAGATCGCTTATATAGGGGCTTTGAAGATGTTAAAAACAAAAAACAAATGAGTGTGATGAAGGTGATGTGAAGGGTTCGCCAATTAAATGAAGCAGAAGAAACAGCAACTAGCCGCCGTTGACGAAACTTCAGTTGTTGGAGAATGGACGGAATCAGTGAAGCAATTTCAATAGTTTATTGACAGTGCTATTAATTTAGGGGAGAATATTTTATCTGAGAATTACGTCACATTATTGAATAAAATAAAAATAATTGAAGAGTTATAAATAAATGCAAATAGCATTAATTTTTTTAGAGATTTATTATTACAAATTGAGTATATACACAACTTAAAATAAATGTCCGAGTAATTACAATATAGAATCATACTAGTATAAAGTAAAATAAAATAGATAAAGAGTTGAATAAAATCAGACAAAATTTACACATGACATATAAAAATGATGAAAATGGAGACTTATATATTACAGCCATGTATGATGGGACCTTAAACCTAAATACTCAGAGATCATAAACTCTAAACTCGAGAATTAAACCTTAAATCTTAAATAATAAATACTAATAATTTTAAAATTTAGAGTCAAGATCCTAACACCAAACTGAGAGTTATTAGTATTTATTTAAATTTAAGGAAAACAAACTGCGTTTGTATGTCTCAAAGTCCACTATGCCTTGCTCAGTTACTCTCGTTTTGTAATATTTTAGTTTTATGAGCAACTTGCTTGTTTCGTCGTTTCTATTCTTTGAATTTTGAATGGTAATATTTTACGTTATTTTGGGAATATAATTTATTTTATCAAATTAATAATTCTAAATTATTGCTTGCTGACGCACTCCAACTTTAATGAAAAAAAATTAAATTTAAGTTGAATAAGTTATTAGTAAATTTATATTTTAGTTACTCAATTATAAAAAGTTATAAAATGGTTATTGAATTAGTCGAAAATTTTCATTTAAGTCATTGAGCTATTAAAATTATTATTGTATAGTCTTTTTTGTTCTCACTACCTACACTAATTCAAAGCTCACATTCCCTTTCTTTCTGTAGTTCAATTTTTATTTTCATGAAATAATTTTAAACGTTATGAATTTGCGAATCAAAATTCAAATAGATTTCTTCTTCTATCTCCTACATTGACCGCTAAATCGACTTGGATTTAAGATATGTTCTATTACTTGTCTATGAGTACCGATTCATCGTATCAATCGTCAAATCGTCACTTAAAGCTCGTAGGCTTTTTGAAAAAAAAGAATTGAATAGCCCAATGACTTAAAAAAAAACATTTAAATAGTTTAATAACTTAAAAAAAACTTTTGAATAATTTAGTAATCATTTTTATAATTTTTTAAAATTAAATGACTAAAACGTAAATTTACTAATAATTTAATGACCTTAAATATAATTTACCCAAAAACAATAACATTAAACAAATAGATTATCCAACGTGGATAGTGACAAACTATTAGTTAGCTTTTTAAAAAATATAATATTTTAAACAATATATTATCTACGCAATGAATTTTGACTTAACAACTTTGCTTGTCTTTATTGTCTTCGATTTTATCGCCTCTCCTAATTTCTAAAATAAAAAATTACCCTTTTTTTTTAACAAATAGTCTAAAAACAAAATATTACATAATAGAACCAGAGAAAAGACCCTTAGCAATATCCTCTTCTAAGAATTCCCGAACTTTCAAAGGTGAGGTTTTCTATAAGCATAAATTTTTCTCGTTTGTAAATGTCATTTTAGCTAAAATGTATACTGCCTGATTATTTTCTCTAAGAATATGTCGTATGAACTACCTTTCTTTTTGTGATAAAATATATTAAATTCTATCCTTCTTTAACATGATTCATAAAAGGAAAATATTAGAAATAAATTAGGTGGGTACATGAAAAATTGGTCCTCTAAAACTATTCAAGTTGAATTCGAAAATGTTTCAACTCGATTGAACTCGATTTGGTAATTACTACAATTAGTTCGAGCAGTTGGAGTTATTGATGAAGTTAAAGTCGAACTTAGTAATGCTCGACTCAAGCAGTTCGTGAGCCTTATCGAACTTTTCATTTTTAATGTATTATTGGAGTCTAGTTTCTAATGTCACATGTGTTGCTTATGATTTTAATTATATTAATGATGATAATTAAAAATAATTGTTGAAATTTGACTTCCTTTTCGAAATAGACTCACAAAATATTTTCTACATGTACCAAACAAATAATGGATAGATAAAAAAAATCAGTTTTAAGAGTGCTTGCTTCAAATGGTATAAATAACATACAACGTAATAATAAAAAATCCATATATTATATTATCTCATCAATAATTAAAATAATCTTCATTTTTTTTCCAATGTCGTTGTTTGAATATGGTTTATTATTGCCTCTTCGAATAACCATTGTTTTTCTTTATATATATAATTCTAACTTATTAATGTTAACAATCTCTAATTTTTTTTATCGATAATTTTCTTAAATACTACTTAATCAAACATATCTAATTACGGGATGTTATTTATAAAGCTAAACGTAAATTTTAGTTGGTATATAAATCTATTTTTAATTAAGTGATAATAAATATGCTTATAATTCTATTCAAGTAATAACTCTATGTTACTTCAATAAAATTAGCACAACTTTTTTACGTCAAATATTTTTAATTAATAATTGTAAATTAAATTATAATTATTAAATGTGTGATTATCACAAGTTCTATTAAATTATAATTATTTTTAAATATATAATTACCAAAATTTTTATTTTACTTTAATTTTTAACTAATAATTCTAAGTTAAATATTATAATTATTTTTAAATGTGAATTTAGTAATATGATAGAAAATAAATGGTATTCTCGTAAATTCAAAAGTTTTTCCAAACGCTTTTGTTTATAAATTACAAAAAGTAATAAATCATATATAACATATTTAATGTAAGTGTAACCTCCCCAACCTAACCCAGACATTATACTTGAATTCAAGAGATTATATTAGCCATCGAAGCGACCCGATAAGCTATCAGATTAGCCATCGAAGCGGCCCGATAAGCTATCAGACTTTTTGAAAATGTTCCTTTTAAAAGGCTTGTTTAATTTGTTTAGAAAACTTAGATATTCTTTTGATTTATTATACCTCAAATCTTATTTATTACTTTGCAACAGAAAAGATGGAAATTGTTTAGGTTTGTTAAGAAAATCGGTTTCATCATATAGTTATAATCTAATATCCAAATTTAAAATTTATAAAGTACAACATATGATCAAATCTAAGCACTAAGTCACATGTCATGGTTTATAATAAATAATGACAATCTTTTTAAAGAAATAAAACATATTAAATAAACTAAAATATTTAAAGAAAACAAAAGTAAACCGTGTTTCTCTGAATGTCACGCCCGCGCCATAATTTGATGAGTTATCTGAAAGGATGGAAAATTAAGGGAAGTGAGTTATGACACTTAGTGTGACATTTACAATAAAACCAATATAAACTGCTAATAAGATATATAATAAATGACATTGCTCATAATTAACATAGATATCAATTCAATTCAAAGTACGGCACTTCAATACCACCAACATTTAAGCATCATAACTTTCAGTTTCATGTATCAAATAATCAATTCTCAGAGTTTCTCATTAATATGACATTCATACATTCATGAATATAATATATATATATATATATATATATATATATATATATATTATAGCATCCCAAAACCTGACCTAGACGTTACGGTTGAATTTGGAGGAATTACAATAGTTTGTTTAAAACAAAATAAAACCCAGAATTTGAAATCTAGTTTCAGAAATCATGTGATTCCAAAATATTATTTTTGAATACTCTTGCATGTTATTTAAGAAAAACACACGTGCAAAACTTATTTATTTTTTGGAAAAGCACTTAATTTAGCACTTAATATTGTAACGAAAATTTTTAAAGTTTTAGTTTTGAAAATTGAATTTTAGTTTGATAAATCATACAATTTTACAGTTTAACGTTAAAAATATCAAAATCTGACAAATAGAACAAAAACCAAAAACAAATTTACAATCCAAAATAACTAAAAACGTAAACCATCTTATTTAATTAATGAAAATAATTCGAACTCTCGTATGCTGTCCGATCCTAAATTTGTTGATTACCTGAAAGGTCAAATATAAAAAAGTGAGCTAAAAAGCTCAATGTGTAACTTTGCTCAACCAAAATCACAAATAGCACAATAAACATATCAAAATGTCACAAAGAATTTCACCAAACTCGAATTACAAAACTTGTGCATGCGTGATTATGCTGATGCAATATTTTCAGAAAGCAGAATGCAGATTTTTCAGAAAGCTTCCTACACAACTCCGCTACACACTAAATTAGAGTTCCCCAGAACTCGTCCATCCAAAAACACACCAACTTATAATTGTGGACAATGCCACCAGAGTTGCAATTAAAACTGCCATATAAGATATATGTGGTCAAGCCACTATATTGCAGCCAAGCTGCCAAAACATATATGTGTGGTCAAGCCACTATAATTGCAATAAATCTCCTAGAACAGAAATGTGGTTAAACCATCAGATAATGTAGATCATTAAACTGCCAAAACTTCCTCCTTGCCATATTATCTCAACCCCATGCAATGTAACATGGCATGCATAAACAGAATCTGAATGAAAAACATGCAAGATGTGTTAGAGATGTGTCCCAAATTCATGATAAAATAAAATACAAGTGGTAAAATACAAGTATGAAAGAGAAGTACGAATAGAAGTATACTTATGAAAGAGAAGTACGAATAGAAGTATACTTCCTATGTTTAATGTTGATTTGAATAAGGTGTTTTAACCTTACTGCATTAGTTCTATTTTATTTTGATTAGAATATGGTTTTACACACCTATAAATCGACATAGTCTACTCCTCTTATAATCATTTAAATTCGACATAGTGAATTATCTTCTCCTCTGCCTGTGGTTTTTTCTCAAAAGGGTTTCCACATAAAAATCTGTGTTTTTTTTCCTTTCTCTTTTCTTTGCGATACATTGTCATTATCGAGGTTCTATTTTTCACAAATTGGTATCAGAGCTTTCAAGGTTGCTTATATCGATCACGATAATAACGTCGTTGAAATATGAAATCTCGTTGTTAGGTAGCAACACTAGATTCACGTTGTGGCAGATTAAGATGTATGCAGTTCTTATGCAGATGGATCTGAAAGATGCCTTGCTAGAGATAGATAAGATGGCTTCGACATTGATGGATAAAGAGAAGAAGCGTAAAGATCGAAAGGCTTTGATGCAATTACATCTACATTTGTCTAATGAAATTTTGCAGGATGTGATGAAGGAGAAGACTGCCGCTACATTATGGAAGAGGCTGGAACAGCTATGTATGTCGAAAACTCTAACTAGCAAGTTGCATATGAAGCAGCGTCTTTATGCTCATCATTTGGAGGAAAGTGCGTCTGTACACGAACACTTAATAGTGTTTAAAGAAATTCTCTCGGACCTTGAAGCCATGAAAGTTCAGTATGATAAATATTATAATTATTTTTAAATGTGAATTTTGTAATACGATGAAAAATAAAGGGTATTTTCATAAATTCAAAAAAAATTCAAACACATTTTTTTAAAATTAAAAAAAAAGTAATAAATCATATATAACATATTTAATGTAATAAGATTTAAAATATATAATATTTTGTAAGTAATAGGTACAACACTATAAAGAGTGAGTATTTGGTACACTAGTGTACTTTTTTTTTTTCACAAGCAGCCTTAAAATTTTGATATGTCTCTTTTTTAAAAATATATATTTTTCTAATAATTTGCTATACCTCTATAGGACATTTGTTAATCCCTTAATCCTACTTGTGGAATTTTAAAACTCCACCAACAGTGTACGAAATATTTTCCCTATTATAAAATGTTATTTTGTACCATGTTTAACTTGTGGACATATTGTAGTATCATACATCCCACAGTTCAATTCTCATTGTTTTGATCTTGTAAAACCGATATAAATAAATATATTATATTATAAATGCATATAATAATTTTATTTTCTATTATAAAATAATTGTTGTATATGTACTTTTCTTGTAGTAACGCTTCCATATATGTCACATATATTGTGTATTTTTCTTATTTCATGCTTTTCTTTTTGGATTTGACTAACACTTTTGATGACGAGACTATAAACCCTATAAGCGCAACATATAGTTGTCAATGAGAGAAAATATGTTACGGTAAATGTACTTCTACAATCGGTATTTTTTGACTTTGTGCTTTATTAATAGTTATAGTAAAACTTGTGGACATATTGTAGTATCATACATCCCACTATTCAATTCTCATTGTTTTGATCTTGTAAAATCGATATAAATAAATATATTATATTATAAATGCATATAATAATTTTATTTTCTATTATAAAATAATTGTTGTATATGTACTTTTCTTGTAGTAACGCTTCCATATATGTCACATATATTGTGTATTTTTCTTATTTCATGCTTTTCTTTTTGGATTTGACTAACACTTTTGATGACGAGACTATAAACCCTATAAGTGCAACATATAATTGTTAATGAGAGAAAATATGTTACGGTAAATGTACTTCTACAATCGGTATTTTTTGACTTTGTGCTTTATTAATAGTTATAGTAAAACAAAGAAGTATCGAAAATTGTTTGCTTAAATTAAAAAGGATATCCTTCATTTTTTGTAGGTGAGAATGGAACTCTTGGTAAAAGGACTTACTTTTTAGTATGTTAGACCAATTGTTATCTCAGTGCATATTACATTATTATTGAAACATTACAGACCGCTCTTGTTCCATTATACAAACCATTTGATCGATCTAAATTTCTTAAAATTGTTATCAAACAATTGACTTTTAAGACACATCTGTATGGAGACAAACCATTTGGTAAAAGTATTTTCTAGAATTATTCTCGATAGTTATTATTTGTATTATCCATAATTGAAACTTTTGAATGTTTTACTATCACATACAAACTTGTTCATCTTCTTATTTATTTTGCCCACGTAGTCGATTGTTGTTGTCAAAATTACACAATTTCTCATATGTGTTGAAATATATGTGTTGAAATAGAATTGTCATTCAGTTGTGAAAACAACATCTATTAAAGCATTTTCACATGTTTCTTAATTTTCATATTTTATCACTATTTCTTCTAACACAAATATTAAGTCATCATGTATTGTAGGTTCAGTTCCATTACCAACTCGAATAAAAAATTCACCAAACAGTTGATCTTCTTTAGCTCTCATGTTCTTTGTCAACCTAAGTATATAAAATTGATTTTTTTTTTCTTTGGCATCCTATAAAAGTATTATTTTATATAAATAAAATTAGTTATATTAAAATAAAAAATAAATATATAATTATTTATGATAAAATAAATATATAAATATAACTTTTTACCTTAATTACATATCTGTTTACTTCAATATTTTGATGTTAAATAATTCAATAATTCTTGACCACTTATTTTATTGTTCAAAATAATTAAAAAAAAAAAAGTTAAATACTAATCTTGTCAAAATCACCATAAATCTGTCAAGTGTTCCAGTATTTTGCACTTTATATAGCCTAAGTTTGGCTTCCTTGTGTCCCCATGGTATGGTTCTTTGGAGGCCTCCCTCTAGTCATCCTAATTGAATCTTCTAGTTGTTGAAGCTGCCTCCTTGTGATAGCTCCTTTACCTTGCCATACTATTCCTCTCCCTTTCCCTGAATGGTTGAATTGGGAAGCATCAGCAGCTACAACCTTTCTTCCACTAACTGTAGTAACCATTGTCTCAACTGATGAACCAGATTAAAGGGTAGGATTAATGCAAGAAAAGTGTTATACTATGACAAAATTCCAAGCTTGTTCTCCAATACTTAAATCTATGCACAACCCAACTCTAAAGGGCCTTTTTCCTTTATTTGTTGCTATCATGTTTATTCGCTTGAGATTTAACTGCTTGTCCTTGAACCCACTGCTAGATGGGATCTATTATGCTCTTTGGCAACTTTACTGGATCTTCATGGGGTTTGTTTGGGAGATTTCAACAATCTGTTGTCTTTTAGTGATAAGTATGAAGGGTCT
This sequence comes from Gossypium anomalum, assembly GCA_025698475.1. NCBI lineage: Eukaryota > Viridiplantae > Streptophyta > Magnoliopsida > Malvales > Malvaceae > Gossypium > Gossypium anomalum. The sequence goes on along the minus strand of CM046957.1, from coordinate 68,030,747 downwards.
GTCTGCCTACCTAGTTGGTCGGATAGCTTTAGAGACTGTCATTTTGGTTGAGATTTATTCGCGTGTTTTTTAAGCAAGGGGATATTTTCATCTTTGATCCTTCTACTTTTTTTCATATTTTTAATTTAGTCCTGTTCATTTTTATTTGTTTTAATTTTCGCCCCATAATTTAAATTCCAGTGCAATTTAGTCTCCTGACCCTCTGTGAACCCCTTGGGGAGTGACACGTGTCAATATGATGGGATAATTTTCATTTGACCCCCTAAAGTTTTCTATCTTATCTTAATTTAATTCCTTAAGTTCTGTTTCCTTGTAATTTATGCGCTAAATTTTGTTATATTTTCAGTTTAGTCTTTTACTTTCCTTTTTCTTATTTATTTCGCAATTTATACTTTAATTTCTGTTTAAATTTCAATTTAATCCCTCATTTATTTAATTCTGCCTCTTTATTTACTATTTTTATTATTTTATCCTTTAAAATTTTATTCTGGTTTTGATTTAGTCCTTTTTTATTTAATCTTGCCTTTTTTTAATTTTTAGTATTTTTAATTCCTTATTTATATTTTATCCTTTAATTTCCATGACTTACATTTTTATCCTTAAGTTTCTTAATCATCTCATTTTAGTTCATTTTTTTAATTTTTTTAATTTTTAATTTTTTTGTTGATGTTATTTTTAAATGACTATTTTTTCTAATTAATATTTTATTTTGTCATCACTAATATTACACGACCATGATCATAGCATTATCATACTTTTTATTATTATACTATTTTTGTCATTGCTAATGGTCCACTTATTATTTTACTATTATTACCATTATTAAATAGTATTATTAATCGGCTAAAAATTATTCTAACTACCACTCATTATTTTGTTATCATTTTTTGACCACGTAAGCTATTCTATACTATTTTCACCATTTCCATATTATGTAACATGTTCAAATATTCGTTTATTTTCGTACCAAGACTTGAATAAATTAATCGCACATTGCATCAAACGTTATATTCGTTTTTACCCAATGCATAAGAAATAATTTAAAACCGAGGCAATATTCTTTATTTGGGGGATTCGAGAGGTTGTACTCTCAACTTACAGAGTATGATTTTCTCATTGAACATAAGTAATTGAATATCCTATTTAAAATGGAAACACATAGGATTTAAGTGATAATCAAATGGCAATTATTCTTGTTGTCGAGGATTCGAGACATCGTGCCCTAACTTACGAGGCGTGATCTTTTCTTCTCGATTAATTCGAAACAAAGCCTTTTTCCACAAAATTTAATTTAGTTAGCGATATTTTAATAAAATAACATCATGAAATGAGGGATCGCATTTTAAATTCTTTTTGAATTTTCAATTTTCAACATCAAGACATTAAGTAATTAACTAGGTACCAATTTTGGGTGTTATGAGGGTGCTAAGCCTTCCTCATACATAATCGACTCCCGAACCCATTTCATGGATTTTGTAGACTGAAAAGTATCGTTTTAATAAATCTAGCATTTTATTAAAATGAGTTTTGAGGTGATCCAATCACACCTAAATAAAAAGGATTGGCGACGACTCCATTTTCGTTTTTAAAATAAAAGTCGATTTCAAAAAAGGTTTCGACATATATGGTTAGTGCCACTTTAGGTCGTAACCCAATAAAAGCTTTGTTACAAGATGGCTTACATGCAGACAAAGGCAGTTCGAGCCATGCAAATAGCAGATGAAGCATATGCTGCTGTTTTGTTACTTTTCAGCTAATGCTTTGTTGCTTAGTTACATTAGAACTAAGTTAGTGACATGCTTGATGTAATTTTGTGCTGACAAATTTGATAAATCAGCTTAACCAAGAGTGAAACACCTCTAACCCGTATCCGTCGTCGAAGCAGGGTTTTGAAGCATTATCGAAACTTTCAGAACATTTTACAAATAATTTATGTAAATTATTTTTCATTAACCGAGATCATTCAAAACATCCCTTAATTGGACCCTCGAGGCCCAATACTTGCATTAGAATTGAATCGGGAACTCTAAGAATTTTTCGCGACATTTCAAAAAATTTCCAAGTTATAGGGCTCACAACCCTTGTGGTCTAAGGGACACGCCCGTGTGACCCTTAGACATGCCCGTGCTGGAGGCCATGTTTGACCTCATGTAACTCTCTAACTTGTGCACACAGCAATGCCACACGCCCGTGTGCTAGGCTATGTGGTTAATTAATTCAATTTGAAATTAGGTGCAGATTTCACACGGCCAAGGCACACGCCCGTGTTTCTGCCCGTGTGCTCAATTCTGAGCATTCTGTTTTTCAAATTTAAGGTGCAGGGGACACATGGCCTAACTATACGCCCATGTACCCAGCCGTGTGTCACACGCAGTCTAGACACACCTTCGTGTGTCTGCCCGTGTGGACAAAATAAAGCTATTCCTAGCTTCATTTCTCACCTAAAATCACACTCATAACCTGCACTTGAATCACACATCCAAATACCAACCATTTCAAGCATTCAAATCAAGCAAATTCATCATTCATCATGGCATATCATTTCATGCATACATGTCTATAATCTTACCTTAGTTAAGTCCTCAAGTTAGACATAATTTGATCAACTACTTAACATATATATAGCTACCATAGTTTGTGTAATGACCCAAAATTCACGGGCATCAGAAAAGTTCATTAACGGGCCTCCGTCTTAGTAAATTGAGTTCGAAAATAATTGTTAGAAATATTTATGAGTTTAGCGATGTGTTAAATTAAGTTTAGATTAGGTGAATTTAGCTTAATTTAGGGTAATTAGTAAAAAAGGACTAAATTAAATAAAGTGTGAAAGTTGAATTATAGATTAAAAGAAAATAAAAAGGACCAAAATGGCAATTATGCCATTTGTCCTAAGTGAGGCGGCATAAAAATAAAAATAGATTTTTATGTGTTAAAATATATATTAAATTATTATTATTAAAAGTAAAGTAAATAAAAAGGAAATAAAAGAAAAAGAAAGATAAAAAAAAAAAAAAGAAGAAGAACAGAGAAGCTCACGAAACAGAGAAAGAAAGGAAAGGAAGAAAGAAAAAGGAAAAATTGGAGAATTGAAGCTTGAAAGTTAAATTGGTAAGTTAATTAAGCCCTTTCCTTTCTAATTTTGGTATTTTTGAAGCTTTAGAGAAAGATTTTCTTAAATTCATGAGAAAATATTGAAAATTAATGAAGGTTTGATTAGGGTTTATGTTGAAGAAATGATGAAATTAGGGATTAATTTGATAAAATTTTAAATTTGAATTGAATTAGGGACTTAATTGTAAAACAAGCCATAAGTTTTGAGTTTTAGGAATTAAATTGAAAGAAATTCGGAATTATAGAAAAATGATAAAAATTTGATAGTTATATGAATATTTTGATGGAAATTGAATAGAAATAAGGTGTGAATTGGTGTTATAAACTTGGTTATTAGCATTTTACATCAAAACAGTTTTGGGAAGTAGCAATGGTCTGATTTTGAAAATTCACTAAAAATTGTAGGAATTGAATTAGAGGATGAATAAGATATGAGATTAAAGCTTATTGGGTCTAGTTTCTTATAGTAGAAACAGTGTAAACAATGAATTTATGAATCAAGAGATATTTGAAATTTTGTAAGACTGGTTCAGGGTAATTTCGAGACACTCTGTTTTGACTTTGAAAAATCATTAAAAATTGTATAAAAATAATTATGGGTTGGAATTCACATGGTTAAAATCCTTAACGAACCTATTTTCAAGATAATTAAACGGAAACATTTTTCAAATCTTGTACAAGGAGATAAATAATTTTAAGTGAAGAGTGGTCAGAACTGTTGACAGCAGAACAGGGGCAACTTTAAAGAATAAACTGTACTTATTGGCTAAACCAAAAATTCTAAAAATTTTATGGTAAGAAGATATGTGAGTCTAGTTTCAGGAAAAATTAACGGATATTAAATTGGAGTTTCTTAGCTTAAGATATAAATGATTTAGTAACAATGACTCAAGTAGACAGTTTTGAATGAACATATAAGTAAATAGTAGAATTATATGTACAAAATGGTTAAAATTGCATGTTTAGGCTCATGGATTAAATTAAATTGTGTTCTATTGATGGTTATAAATTATTATTATTTTCATAGTTAACAAAGAACCCAAGATATCGCGCACAAAGGAAAGAAAGGAGAAAACGACCGGATTAAAACGAGGAACTCACGGTTTGTATTACTATAATTCAAATTTCTTTTTATTAAATGTTTTATATAAATTCTATACTTAATAAGTGAGTTATAGGTAAGTATTGATATTGAGTTGAATAAGAATTGAATTGAACGGTGAATGTGTATGCATAATTGAATTGTAAATTGATTTGAATGTGAAAATTATAATTGAAAAATAATCTTGGATTGGAAATGAAAGTGAATTGAGAATTAAAATACCCTATTAACTAGTCGGGCTAAGTCGGATATAATTGGCATGCCATAGGATCTGGAAGTGTACGGATTTACTGGCTTTATCGATCGGGCACTTTATGTGTCGATTTTTTAGGCACCTCGTGTGTCGTATCGTGCACCTCGTGTGTCGTATTTCGTGCACCTCGTGTGTCGTATCGTGCACCTCGTGTGTCGCTTTTAGGCACTTTATGTGTCGATATCGATCGTACTATGTACCGCTTTGAGCACAATGTGCCGTCTTCGTGTGTTTGGGTTGAAATCCGTGTATCCGCCAAAGTCCGGTTTGTTAATAGGGTGAACATCTAAAGTGAGAATTAAAATAAATTGATTGGTTATGTTATTGAAATATTGAAAGAAATGAGAAAGTTGAGTTATGGATTGAAATTGAGATTGTAAATGGAAGGCATGAATCTAATGTTCATGTAGTGATTGAAATTGTTACATGTGATATGTGATGGAAATTGAAGAATAGTTAAAGAAATTTTATTGTTATTATTAATTAATGAAAGTTTAAGAACGAATTGATATTGAGGAATTAAATAGCTACATGTTTGGTAATTGTGATTCTTTATTGCTATTATATTTTGAATTATGGTAATACCACCGAGTATAAAATACTCAACGCGCGATTGTTTCCGTGCGCGCAGTTAATAGGAGTCTAGTGTCCTGGTACAAAGATCCGAACGATCCCGACTCATGAAATTTTTGGTGACGTTTTCTCTCTTAATTGAAAGTGGCATGTACTAGGTGTTGTATATTTTATATAAATATGCTTATAATGTTGGTTGTAAGAATGTTATATCATATTTTGTTACTAGTTTGATAAAATAGTAAAGATTATATTATATAAATTGGTATTTAGTTAGAATGGAAAATGAATGAAGTGATTAGTTAATTTTTATTAATATTATGAATGTTTAGTTATTAAATGATTATGTCAATGAATTGGTTATGATATTTGTATAATTAGGTTTAATTGTTTTTGACTATGTCATTGGTTTGAATTTGTTGGTTTTTGATGGAATTTGCAGGGGGTTTATGTAAAAATAAGGGGATATGTCATTTAAAATTTAAAAAAATAAAAAAAGAAAAAAACTATATATATATATATTCCCTAATATTCGAATAAGTCCTTCCTGCTCTATTTTAATACATGTGTTGGGCTTCGAGAGTCAAATTTAGGGACTTAATTCTTAAATTTTACTATTAATGTTATAATAATTGTGAATTATTCGTAAGTTGTCCGATATATGCGTAATGCCTCGTAACCTGTTCCGCGACGGTTTTGGGTTAAGAGGTGTTACAATTATTGGTATCAGAGCTATCAGATTTAGCTGATTCTCGGGCTAAATCGGGCTTGAAATTGAGTCTAGAAGTACATGCCACTTTTGAGTCAAAACTGAGTCGGGATTTTTGGATGCTGACCTATTTGTTTGTTTCTCATTTTATAGATTAAAGATGTCGATGAAAGAATAGAAGCTACCGATCGAAATGTATACCGGTGATGAAGAGTCATATGGATTAGATGAAACCGAGTCGGTAACACCTAACATAAATCCTGTAAGAAATCAACCACCTAGAGTTGATAAAAGAAATGATAGAGATGATTCTGATATATTGAGAAAAATTACCGATGTATTACAAAGAGTTGCGGAAACTGTTCCCGCTACGACTTCAGTTCCAATTCAAAGACGGGCCCCGATAAAAGAATTGAGAAAGTATGGTGCCACGGAATTTATGGGTCCAGAAGAGTCGATCCATCTCAGTAGTGAAAATTGGATGGAGTCGACTAAAAGAATTTTACAACAATTAGATTGTACCCCCCGAGAGTGTTTGATTTGTGCTGTATCGTTGCTACAAGGAGAAGCTTACTTATGGCGGGAATCAGTAGTTCGACATTTACCAGAGAATCAGATAACTTGGGATTTATTTCAGAAAGAGTTTCAAAAGAAATATATTGGAAAAATGTATATCGAAGACAAGAAACAAGAGTTTTTGACGTTACAACAGGGTGACATGTCAGTAATAGATTATGAGAGGGAATTCTCGAGACTCAGCAGATATGCCTCAGAGTTTATTCCAACCGAAGTCGATGAGCTTGTAAGAGATTTTTACGGGGTCTGCGAGATGAGATCAAATTACAGTTGGTATCTCAACATATTACTAAAATGGTAGACTTGATTGAACGAGCTAAAATGGTAGAGCAAGTGTTGGGCTTCAATAAAAAGACTGAAAGTGATCGACCAGTTGGAAAGCGTACGGGAACTAGCAGTTCGAATCCTCAGCCGAAAAGACCAAAGGAATCTCAAGGTGGTTAGAGATTCAGTTTTAGATCGGACAGAGGTGGAAGAAGCCGGGGAAAACAGACGACGGTATCTACTGGTAGTATACGAGGTCCACCTCGAGATATGGATATTCCAGAATGTGGACATTGTGGAAAGAAACATTTGGGTGAATGCTGGAAAGTGACCGGAGGTTGTTTCCGCTGTGGGTCGACGAGCTTTTTGTTAAAGATCGCCGAAGATTAAAAATGATACTCTGTCACATCACGTAGATCGTATCTACCACTCGGCAGAGGTTCGGGCGCAGAGCGCTTCGTGTCTAGAGGTGGAGGTGTCGAAGAAACAATGATATAGTTACACAACAATCCGAGGCCGAACGCGTCGGCTAGAGCGTCGTAGTCCCGACTCGTGAGGAGGGTAATGTACATGATGTTGTTACGGTATATTTCTATTGTATTCGAGCTTGCTTTATGTTTTAATTGATCCGGTTCGTCACATTCATATATAAACTCAAAACTAGTCGAATCGGAAAATTAGAATATGAAATGGCTAGAGTTTCTATAGAAGTGTCTAGCCTTTGGGACAAACGGTGTTAGTAAATAGAGTATGTCGGAGGTCCCCATTAATAATATATGATAAAATGTTTCGTGGATTTGTTGATCATGCCTTTTGGTGATTTTGATATAATATTGGGTATGGATTGGTTATCCGAATACGGGTAATTTTGGATTGTTACAAAAAGAGGTTCGATATTCGACAGAGGATGGGGACAGAATTGAAGTGCGCGCATCCGTCGTGCGATGAGTCCGACACGCATCATTTCGGTGATGAAAGCTAATAAATTATCGCAATGGGGTTGTTCAAAGATATTTGGCATATGTTATTAATTCTGATTCAGTTGGAAGTCAGTGTAGTCAGATCAGGACTGTATGTGAGTTTCCAGATGTATTTCTAGAAGAATTACCGGGCTTACCACCTGACAGAGAGGTTGAATTTGCTATTGAAGTGTATCCGGGTACAGCACCAATCTCTATACCTCCGTATCGAATGTCGCCCACTGAGTTGAAAGAGTTGAAGGTGCAATTACAAGATTTACTAGATCGTGGATTTATTAGACCAAGCATTTCACCCTGGGGAGCTCCAGTGTTGTTTGTTAAAAAGAAAGATGGTTCTATGCGGTTATGCATTGATTATCGACAGTTGAATAAAGTGACAATCAAGAACCGGTATCCGTTGCCTCGTATAGATGATTTGTTTGATCAACTTAAGGGAGCTTCAGTATTTTCAAAAATTGATTTGAGATCCGGGTATTATCAGCTTAAGGTGAAGGAAAGTGATGTGCCTAAAACTGCTTTCCGTACTCGTTATGGCCATTATGAATTTTTGGTAATGCCATTTGGATTGACAAATGCTCCAAATTGCTTTCATGGATCCGATGAACCGCATTTTCCAAATTGATTTAGATCGCTTTGTGGTGGTTTTTATTGATGATATATTGGTATATTCGAAGACAGAGGTAGAACATGAACAACATCTTCGAATAGTTCTACAGATTTTGCGAGAGAAACAGTTGTATGGAAAGCTCAGTAAATGTGAATTCTGGTTATCAGAGGTTGTATTTTTAGGACATGTAGTATCTGCTGCTGGGATTAGAGTTGATCCAAAGAAGATCGAAGCAATTGTTCAGTGGAAAGCACCAAAGAATGTATCTGAGGTAATGTAGTTTTCTCAGCTTAGCTGGGTATTACAGAGATTTGTAAATGGATTCTCAAGATAGCACTACCAATGACTAAACTACTGCGCAGAAGAATGTTCCTTTTATCCGGGATGATCGGTGCGTAAGAGTTTTGAGACTTTGAAACAAATGTTGACAGAGGCACCCTGATTAACATTACCGTCGTCGGGAAAGATTTTGTCGTGTATAGTGATACTTCTGAGCGATCAGGTTGTGTATTGATGCAAGATGGGAAGGTTGTAGCTTATGCATCTCGGCAGCTTAAAACCACATGAACGTAATTACCCAACGCACGATTTGGAGCTAGCTGCAGTAATTTTTGCTTTAAAGATTTGGAGGCATTATCTATATGGTGAAAAATGCTACATTTACACAGATCATAAAAGTCTTAAATATCTTCCGTCATGAAGAGTTGAATTTAAGACAAAGACGGTGGATCGAACTTCTAAAAGATTATGATTGTGTTATAGACTATCATCCGGGAAAAGCAAATGTGGTAGCAGATGCATTGAATAGAAAAAGTCACGATTGAATTACGGGCAATGTTTGCTCGGCTCGAGATTAATGATGATGGTAGCTTGTTAGCCGAGTTAAGGGTTAAGTCGGTGATATTTGATCGATTAGAGCAAATTTCGGATGAAAGATGATAGATTATTGAAGAAAAGAGAAATGGTTCGAATGGTACAACCGAGAATTTTAGTATTGACGAGCATGATTGTTTGAGGTTTCAAAACCGAGTTTGTGTTCCAGCTACTTCTGAACTAAAAGAGTTAATTCTCCGAGAAGCACATGATTGTGCTTTTGCTTTGCACCCTGGAGGAACGAAGATGTATCGTGATCTACGAGAATTATATTGGTGGCCAGGAATGAAGAAAGATATAGTTGAATTTGTCGGTAAATGTTTGACATGTCAACGGGTAAAAGCAGAACATCAAGTACCGATGTTTTACTTCACCTATTAGTATTCCCGAGAGTGAAATGGGATTGTATTACTATGGATTTTGTTACAGGATTACCGATATCGGCAAGCAAAAAGAATGCTATCTGGGTAATCGTTGATTGGCTTACAAAGTCAGCTCATTTCATAGCAGTTAGAACAGCATCGATCGTTACGAAAACTTGTCGAGATTTATATTCGGAAATTGTAAGACTACATGGTATTCCTACATCAATAATTTCCGATCGATCCACGATTTACTTCTAGATTTTGGAGGCGCTACACGATTCTCGGGAACTCGGCTCAATTTTAGTACGCCTTTCCATCCACAAACAGATGGACAATCGAGAGGGTAAATTCAAATTTTAGAAGATATGCTTCGAGCTTGTATCATCGATTTTGAATCAAGTTGGGAACGATATTTGCCATTAGCGAATTTGTTTATAACAATAGTTTCCAATCTAGTATTCAAATGGCTCCGTATGAAGCATTATATGATCGAAGGTGTCGATCACCTGGTATGTTGGACAGAATTGAATGAAAGAAAAAGATTGGGCCGTAATTGATTCAAGAAACAAAAGAACGGTTAAGAAGATTAAAGACAGATTGAAAGTAGCCTTTGATAGGCGAAATCATATGCGGACTTGAAACAGCGAGACATTGAATATTCTCGTTGGTGATAAAGTATTCCTCAAAGTATCACCTTGGAAGAAAGTTTTGAGATTTGGCCGAAAGGGGTAAGTTAAGTCCACGCTTTATTGGGCCGTATGAAATTGTGGAAAGAATTGGGCATGTTGCCTCACCGATTAGCTTTACCTCCGTAATTACGTAAAATTCATGATGTTTTTCATGTTTCGATGCTTGGAGATATAGATCGAGATCCTTCTCATGTTATTCCTACTGAAAATATTGAAATTCGGTCCGATTTGACTTATGAAGAAGAACCGGTTCAAATATTGGCTCGAGAAGTAAAAAGAGTTGAGAAATAAACGGGTTCCTCTAGTAAAAGTGTTATGGAGGAGTCATAGTATGGAAGAAGCGACTTGGGAACCTAAGAAACGATGAGAGCACAATATCCTCATTTATTTTTCAGTAAATTTCGAGGACGAAATTTATTAAGGGGGAGAAATGTAATGACCCAAAATTCACTGCATCGAAAAGTTCATTAACTGGCCTCCGTCTTAGTAAATTGAGTTCAAAATAATTGTTAGAAATATTTATGAGTTTAGCGATGTGTTAAATTAAGTTTAGATTAGGTGAATTTAGCTTAATTTAGGTAATTAGTAAAAAGGACTAAATTAAATAAAGTGTGAAAGTTGAATTATAGATTAAAAGAAAATAAAAAGGACCAAAATGGCAATTATGTCATTTGTCCTAAGTGAGTATGGTATAAACATAAAAATCTGAGATTTTTATGTGTTAAAATATATATTAAATTATTATTATTAAAAGTAAAGTAAATAAAAAGGAAATAAAAGAAAAGAAAGATAAAAAAAAAAGAAGAAGAACAGAGAAGCTCACTAAACAGAGAAAGAAAGGAAAGGAAGAAAAGAAAAGGAAAAATTGGAGAATTGAAGCTTGAAAGTTAAATTGGTAAGTTAATTAAGCCCTTTCCTTTCTAATTTTGGTATTTTTGAAGCTTTAGAGAAAGATTTTCTTAAATTCATGAGAAAATATTGAAAATTAATGAAGGTTTGATTAGGGTTTATGTTGAAGAAATGATGAAATTAGGGATTAATTTGATAAAATTTTGAATTTGAATTGAATTAGGGACTTAATTGTAAAACAAGCCATAAGTTTTGAGTTTTAGGAATTAAATTGAAAGAAATTCGGAATTATAGAAAAATGATGAAAATTTGATAGTTATATGAATATTTTGATGGAAATTGAATAGAAATAAGGTGTGAATTGGTGTTATAAACTTGGTTATTAGCATTTTACATCAAAACAGTTTTGGGAAGTAGCAATGGTCTGATTTTGAAAATTCACTAAAAATTGTAGGAATTGAATTAGAGGATGAATAAGATATGAGATTAAAGCTTATTGGGTCTAGTTTCTTATAGTAGAAACAGTGTAAACAATGAATTTATGAATCAAGAGATATTTGAAATTTTGTAAGACTGGTTCAGGGTAATTTCGAGACACTCTGTTTTGACTTTGAAAAATCATTAAAAATTGTATAAAAATAATTATGGGTTGGAATTCACATGGTTAAAATCCTTAACGAACTTATTTTCAAGATAATTAAACGGAAACATTTTTCGAATCTTGTACAAGGAGATAAATAATTTTAAGTGAAGAGTGGTCAGAACTGTTGACAGCAGAACAGGGGCAACTTTAAAGAATAAAATGTACTTATTGGCTAAACCAAAAATTCTAAAAATTTTATGGTAAGAAGATATGTGAGTCTAGTTTCAGGAAAAATTAACGGATCTTAAATTGGAGTTTCTTAGCTTAAGATATAAATGATTTAGTAACAATGACTCAAGTAGACAGTTTTGAATGAACATATAAGTAAATAGTAGAATTATATGTACAAAATGGTTAAAATTGCATGTTTAGGCTCATGGATTAAATTAAATTGTGTTCTATTGATGGTTATAAATTATTATTATTTTCGTAGTTAACAAAGAACCCAAGATATCGGCACAAAAGGAAAGGAGAAAAAACGACCGAGGATTAAAACGAGGAACTCACGGTTTGTATTACTATAATTCAAATTTCTTTTTATTAAATGTTTTATATAAATTCTATACTTAATAAGTGAGTTATAGGTAAGTATTGATATTGAGTTGCATAAGAATTGAATTGAACGGTGAATGTGTATGCATAATTGAATTGTAAATTGATTTGAATGTGAAAATTATAATTGAAAAATAATCTTGGATTGGAAATGAAAGTGAATTGAGAATTGAAATACCCTATTAACTAGTCGGGCTAAGTCGGATATAATTGGCATGCCATAGGATCTGGAAGTGTACGGATTTACCGCTTTATCGATCGTGCACTTTATGTGTCGTATTTCGTGCACCTCGTGTGTCGATTTCGCACCTCGTGTGTCGATTTCGTGCACCTCGTGTCGTCGTGATCGTGCACCTCGTGTGTCGATTTCAGGCACCTCGTGTGTCGTGATCGTGCACCTCGTGTGTCGCTTTTTAGGCACTTTATGTGTCATATACTCGATCGTACTATGTACCGCTTTTAGGCACAATGTGCCGCATCGTGTGTTTGGGTTGAACTCCGTGTATCCGCCAAAGTCCGGGTTTGTTAATAGGGTGAACATCTAAAGTGAGAATTAAAATAAATTGATTGGTTCTGTTATTGAAGTATTGAAAGAAATGAGAAAGTTGAGTTATGGATTGAAATTGAGATTGTAAATGGAAGGCATGAATCTAATGTTCATGTAGTGATTGAAATTGTTACATGTGATATGTGATGGAAATTGAAGAATAGTTAAAGAAATTTTATTGTTATTATTAATTAATGAAAGTTTAAGAACGAATTGATATTGAGGAATTAAATAGCTACATGTTTGGTAATTGTGATTCTTTATTGCTATTATATTTTGAATTATGGTAATACCACTCGAGTATGAAATACTCAATGCGCGGTTGTTTCGTGCGCAGTTAATAGGAGTCTAGTGTCCTGTACAAAGATCCGAACGATCCCGACTCCAAGAAATTTTTGGTGACGTTTTCTCTCTTAATTGAAAGTGGCATGTACTAGGTGTTATATATTTTATATAAATATGCTTATAATGTTGGTTGTAAGAATGTTATATCATATTTTGTTACTAGTTTGATAAAATAGTAAAGATTATATTATATAAATTGGTATTTAGTTAGAATGGAAAAGGAATGAAGTGATTAGTTAATTTTTTATTAATATTATGAATGTTTAGTTATTAAATGATTATGTTAATGAATTGGTTATGATATTTGTATAATTAGGTTTAATTGTTTTTGACTATGTCATTGGTTTGAATTTGTTGGTTTTTGATGGAATTTGCAGGGGTTTATGTAAAAATAAGGGGATATGTCATTTAAATTTAAAAAAATAAAAAAAAGAAAAATCTATATATATATATATATATATATATATTCCCTAATATTCGAACAAGTCCTGCCTGCTTCTATTTTAATACATGTGTTGGGCTTCGAGAGTCAAATTTAGGGACTTAATTCTTAAATTTTACTATTAATGTTATAATAATTGTGAATTATTCATAAGTTGTCTGATATGTCTGGTAATGCCTCGTAACCCTGTTTCGGCGATGGTTTTGGGTTAAGAGGTGTTACAGTTTGTCATTACAAGTTTATTAAAACAAACCATTACTAGCCATTCCAATGGCTAGATTACAAGCATCATTTACATTTACATGCCATTATGGCCAATATATCCTATACATGCCATTGTAACCATAATTGCTTTACCATATTGTACTGACATGGGCTGATGGATAGTGTGAGTGATCTCCACCGAGCTTCCAATCCGACGAACTTCCGATTTACTCTAAAACAGGGAAATAAAACTAAGTAAGCATAAAATTCTTAATAAGTTCGTATAACATGGTACTTAACTTACCATCCATTCTATTTTGAGGTAACTATGTAAGGCATAATCAATCAATTTGACCTCAAGCCTACACACATTCTCATTTCCCTTATTAGTCATATATTCCATAATAACATCAAAACATATATGAGCTTAACAACAATCAAGTTTCCATGCACATATGCTTTCCACAACATGTATTCATTTAACATGTATAAATCATCTCTTTAATTATACTAGTTCATCTCGAGTTTAGATAATTTCATATCAAACTTTACCCATATTACTCGAAATATCAAGGTCACGATTAATACACCCAAGGTGTACAAGTCTAAAATCAAGGATGTACATACTCATTAAATAAATTCCATGGACAATATCATCATTTCATAATTCCATATATCAATCATCACGTATTGTCATATTCATGCTTTCCAGGCCGATATGTGTAATAAATCATTTCTTATTCATATCTTCACATGTCAAGAACTTTAACACGTTGAATTTATTCAGAATATCGATGGATACATAGATAGTACACTCGAGGTGTACAAATCAGAATCAGTCAATTCGTGTCCATTTGTACCCATAAGGTACTATTTCATAGAGTACACTCTCGAGCCACATATATAAAAACAACAGGATTACCAGTTCAGGCTAAATCCTTTTTATGACATATGTTCTAAAGAGCTTGATTTGGATTACCCGTCTGGGCTAAATCCAATCCATAACATATGCTTGAGAGGACTTATATCATGATTACCTTTCCGGGTTAAATCCTTTTTATCATGAGGTCAATAGGATTACTCGTCCAAGCTAAATCCTGTAAGCAACAAATACAGGACCTCATTCTTTTGGGAAAATCACATATCCATCAAATTTTCTAGTTATTCAAATGGAATTTAGCATCTTTTAAGCATTATCAAGCATGTTGTCAATCTCATATATTTATGCACTTATGCAATTCAAATGTTCACATTCAACTCAAGCATAAAATTAACATTTTTATCATTTATCATTTGTCGGGCATTATAATTAATCGGGCACTTTCATTTATCGGGCCTTAACGAGTATGTGATCATTTAACATATTTATGGCATTTATACAATTCACAAACACAACATTTAATTCAAGCATAAAAACATATACAATTTAGTTACACGAACTTACCTCAACAATGTTCGTGTACGTAAGATCTACTAATCCGACATTTTCCTCTTTCCTCGTTCTAGCTCCAAATTTGGTCTATCTGGATCTATACGAGTAAATTTAACATCAACTTATCATATTTCACATTCATGTGGACTCAATTTACATCCTAGGAAAAATTACCATTTTGCCCCTAACTTTTCCATGAATTCTGATTTCGTCCCTAGGCTCGTAAAATGAAACTTGTGCAATTTGCTTCCTATTCCAAGCCTAACCAAAATCCCATTACAAATTTTACAGCACACGTATTCATAAAAATTCAAAATTTTTCATCAAATTTCACAACTTTACATTTTAGTCCCTAAATCATGTTTTCATCAAAAATCACTTTGTAAAAGTTGTTTATCTATCAACAATATTTTATTTTCTACCATAAATTTCTAATTTCCAACATATTCATCCATGACCCAATTTTTATACTTTGATAAATTTTCAAATTGATCCCCCAAATAGATAGATTAAGTTATCCCGATTTCAAAAATATCAAAATTACTAAAAACGGGCCAAGGAAACTTACCCAATTTGGACATGAAAGTTTCTTCTCTCTCTCCTAGGTTTTCCATGTATTTTTGGGGAAGAAGATGATAAAATAAGATGATATTTATTTTTATCATCTTTTAATTAATTAAATTATTTCACTTTCCAATTTAGTCCTTATCCTTTTTCTAAATTTCCATGGATGAGTTACCAAAATATCTACATACTTTCTTTAATGGTCTAATTACCATATAAGGACCTAAAATTTTTGAATTCCATAGCTATTTAACCTTTATAGCTACTAGAATTTAACTTTTGCATTTTATGCGATTTGGTCCATCTCGTAATTAAGCACATAATCGATAAAATTTTCTTATCAAAATTTTCACATGACATTTCTATCATATTATGGACCATATAATAAAATAAAAATAAATTTTATTTTTGGCTCGAATTTGTGGTCCCGAACCACTGTTCCGATTTCACTGAAATTGAGTTGTTAATGTGTTAGTGGAGTTAGGTATGTTTAGGTAACATTTTTATTTTTTGACAATCTGATTGCTTGGTATATGTAATGTTTTTTGCTCTAAATGAAATGATGATGAATCTTTCAACAAATTCTTCTTCTTTTGGTTTTCTGTCAAGCATTCTATTATTATAGCTTAAGCTTAATTTCTTTGTTTGTTCATCAAGATATTGTAGCTTAAAGCTTAATTTCTTTATTTTAATATAATTTTATGGTCTGCATTATGATAGGAATATCGTATAGAAATTTTGTTAAGAAAATTTTATCCATTTCATGTTTAATTGAGAAAAATACCAAATTGAATAAAATGAAAAAGTTGAATTCTAGTAGCTAAAAGGATCAAATAACTATGAAATTCAAAATTTGAAGTCCTTATATGGCAAATGGACCATTAAGAGGAGTTAGTAGATAAGTATGATGATTCATCCATGGAAAATTAGAAAATGAAAAGGATAAAATTGGAAAGATGATAAATAATAAACTAAAGA
Source organism: Gossypium anomalum (assembly GCA_025698475.1). Taxonomy (NCBI): domain Eukaryota; kingdom Viridiplantae; phylum Streptophyta; class Magnoliopsida; order Malvales; family Malvaceae; genus Gossypium; species Gossypium anomalum. The sequence continues at coordinate 68,014,089 of CM046957.1, read as the reverse complement.
AAATATCATCATTTTATCATCATCTTTCCAAAATAAAATATGGAAACCCTAGCTATGGAGAATTGAAGAAAGAGAAAACTTATTTGGCCAAATTAGGTAAGTATTCAAGTTCCGTTTTTAGTAATTTTATATTTTCGAGATCATAATAGCTTAATTTAGCTATCTCGAGGATTAATTTGTAAAGTTATTAAAGTACTAAGGTTTTTACATGAATGAATATGCATGAATTATGAAATTTATGGTAGAAAATGAAAGGTTTTTGTTGGATAAACAACTTTTGCAAAGTGAATTTTCATGAAATTGTGATTTAGGGATTAAATCGTAAAGATGTAAAATTAATGGAAAATTTTAAATTTTATGAATTACATGGGTTGTAAATGTTATATGTAAAAATCAGTTAGGCTTAGAATAAAGATTAAATTGCATGAATTTCATTTTTCGAGCCTAAGGACGAAATCAAAATTAATTTAAAGTATAGAGGCAAAATGGTAATTTTACCTAAGATGGGAATTGGATTGAATTGAATATGAATTGTATTAAATTGATTTAAATTTACTCTTATAGATCCGAATAGACCTAATACAGAATTGGATCGAGAAAAATAAAAAGTATCGGATTAGTACCTTACAAACACGAACATTACCGAGGTAAGATCGTGTAACTAAATTTTGTATATTTATATGTTTGAATTGAACATTGTATATATGAATTGTGTAAATGTCATATATATGAAATTGATCACATGTCCGATAATGTCCAACAAGTAATAAATCCTGTTTGAACAAATGAAATTAGATGGATACATGGTTCCCGAAATGGTTATGGTTCTGCATATGTTGCGAACACACCATAGCTCGCAAGAGCGTCCCGTTATATCTCACATGAGCATCTCGATATAAGCTCTCTTGAGCTTTCTGATATATCCCAGAGCTTCACGATTAAAATCTCTTTCAGGAGCTTCCTGATAATAGCTCTTTGGAGCTACTTGTTAATCTCGCATGAGCTTTCTAATTTAAGCTTTTATGAGCTTCCTGTTATTAAGCCCAGGTAAGCTTCATGTTACAAACTCACATGAGCTTTCTATTATTTGGCTTCGAAGAACTTCCCGTTTAAATGCTCAATAAGCATTCTTGAATATGAATTAACGGATTTTAGACTCGTACACTTCATGTGTACTACCCTTGTATCCATTGATATTTTAAATGATTCAACGAGTAAAGTTCCAAGTTGAGATAAAATGAATTCAAGATGAATTATTATGACAAATATTTGAAGTACAAAAGTATGATATGTACATGTTTATGATTACTTGAAGTGATAAATACATGTATATGGAAATTGAATATTGATGATCTCATATATATTTCTTGGTGATTACTTGACTAACATGATTTTTTGAAGATATGTGTTAGGCTTTTGGCCATGTTGTTTGGAATATGTTTTATTTGTTTACCTTTAATGTGATTAAATGGTAAGTTAAATTTCATGTTATACGAACTTACTAAGTATTAAATATTTACCATGTTTATTTTTTTCTGTTTTATAGTATTCAGAAGCTCGTAAAGGTTGGAAGCTTGTCGGAGCTACATCACACTATCTATTGGCTCACTTCGATATAAATAATAAACAAATTTTGGTTATAATGGCATGTATAGGTTATTTAGCCAAAGTTGGCATGTAAATGTTTGATTGATAATAGCCATTTGAATGGCTTATGTTTAGTATGTTTTAATGTATATATATAAGTGGATTTATCATGTTAGAAGTATTAAGCTTAATCAATACATTAGGTAGACATGATAATAAATTGTCATTTGAGGTGACTAAGAGCACATTAGTTGTGTGTGGACATATGTCAAGTTTAAGACATGATTTTGGCTTGATTTGAATGCCTTTGTAGCGACGTAAAATTTTTGGTTTGGGGTCGCAAATTGTGGCGATCTAGTGAAAAAGTTTGAAAACTGAAGTTCGAATTTGAAATAAATAGGGAGTCGCCACCGATCTTTTTTTTTCTAGGTGTGATCGGACACCTATTAGATTTCTTTTTTCTTTAAAAACGAGAAAAAGGCTGAGTTTAGGTCTACTTTAAAGCCAGAGAAAAATTAGGGTTCGGGAGTCGGTTACACGCGAGGAAGGTATTAGCACCCTCGCGACGCCCAAAAAATTGGTATCTCATAAACATGTGTTGTCTTGATTTTCAAAAATACGAATTCTATATAAGATTTAATCGTGATCCGTTTTAAAAGATAAGAACTTTTAAATTTCATTTTTGAGAAGGATATACCGATTTAACACGAGCTGACAAATTAAATCCAACATAGCGATGAAATAGTCAACTTAGTGCTAAACCGATATGTTGCCTTTGATTATAGAAATTAATTAGAAACAAAAATGAGATTTTCGAAGCAATGTAAAACAAAATTGAAAAATGAAATAAAATAAAAGGTAAAATACATTGGGGTAAAACGTGTATGGCAATAATATTAAAAAACTTAACTATGCATGTACTATAATAACAGTATCGAATACAAGAAAACAATGAATATGTGTATAAGCATGGTATTAAGAATATATACATAACATATTTTGCACACACATATATAAGTAATAATAATATTAGGAATACTATGGACAAAGAAAATACATTTATACTAATAATAGTAAAATATGTGTGTACATCAAATAATAACATAATAAGTAGCAATAGTGAAAATAATAAATACACAATCAATAATACAACATACGCAAATAATACAAATAAGAGGTATATATATACGTATGACAAATAAATATATTAAAATTAAAAATAAATACAATATGGGTAAGAACAAATATATACATGACATATACATAATGTGTTACTAAGAATATATATGTATATACAATATAGTATTTAAAAGAGATATACATAAGATAGTATAAAAAATATATATAACTAATAATATTAAAATATATAACTAATAACATATATAAAATATAACATTAAAAAAATTATATACGTAACATATAAAAAACATATATAATATTAACTCATTTACATAATATATGCACATATGATTTCAAGGTTAATGCATATTAAAATAATAATAATAATATTATATTAAAATATACTTATATACTAAAGTTGTATACACATATAGTAAAATACATAGATAACACAATATTCAACATATACATAATAAAATAATAGTACAAATACTTAATATATATAATATATGCATAATACATACGTATAAAATAAGAGTATATACTAATATATATAGTAATAATAATAATAATAATAATAATAATAATAATAATAATAATAATGATAATAGTAATACTAATAATATAAAAATAGCAAGGATATTTAATGAATGTATAAAAATAAACAAAAAGGACAAATTAAATCAAAAACGAAGTCGCGGGGCCAATTTAAAAAGAAAATGAAAATAAATGGGCCTATTTAAACACGCGAGAAAACGGTGGGGACCAAAAGCACAATATTCCGAACTTTCCAAAAACGATGTGCAGGAACAGGGATCCGATTGCAAATCAGATAAAATAATAGGGCCAAATTAAAATAAATAAAAACTTAATTATAAAACATTGAAAAAGCGGAGGGGCCAACTGCGCAAATAGCCCCTCCCTTAAAAAAACACAACGATCTGACCTGGTGCTGGTCGGGTCGACCCGAACCGCGTCCCAAAATGGCGTCGTTTCGAGGGTTAAGGGGGGGGGACCAAAACGGTGCGTTTTGGTCCCCTATATAAGATAAATTTTTTTTAAAAATTTCATTTGAGAAGGTGAGAAAGAAAAAAAAAAGGAAAGAGGGAAGGAGAGAAGAGGGGGGAAGGGATGCCGCAGGCGATTTCCGACCAGGGATCCGGTCGTCGACCGATCATCGGACCGCCGCCCGCCACCGTACATGGTGGCCGGAAAAGGTAAAATTCTTAAAATTTTTTCTTTTTTTTATTTCTGTTTTATAATGTTATTTTACTTTATATTTATGTATTTATTGATATAGAAAAAAATAGATTCGAAAATAAAATGAAAAAATAAAAAAAATAGAAAATTCACCTTAAGTTTTTTTTTAGTTTCTGATTTAGTGATCTGGGCTATCCTCCTTGCTTGAATGCTATTTTGTATCTAAATATTGATGGAATTTATTTATTATTGCTTTTGATTTGAAATATTTTCTTATTTCTTCTCTTTTTCGAACTGCCGAATGAGAGCCCTTACATTTGTTGCCTTGATCCCCTTTTATATCCTATATTTTACATACTTTATTATTTTGCTATTCTATGCTTCTATTTTGCTTATCTGTTGTTCTTTCAGGGCATGGATGGTGCTGAAGGAGCAGGTGAGCATGGCAGATATGAACGCAGAGCTGGTGGACGATGGTGTCAGTGGGTAGGCAGAGGTCAAAAGTCTGAAGACCCTAGGTGCGGCGCACCTAGGGTTTGGTTGCTGGTTTAATTTTGATGGGTTAGGGTTGTGGAAGTTGGGCTGTTAGTTGATGGGTTTGGATTGTGGGTTAGGCTAGGTTTTAGTTTCTTTGTAATGGGTTTGGGTAATGTATTGGGTTGTGGGGGGTGGCCTAAAATTGGCCTGTACAGCTGCCCCTCTTTGCTCATTGTCGTATAACGAGAATAGAGCAAAGACACAAAGAAAGGCCAATTTTGCCCTATCTTGCGAGTCTTTGGCTTCTTTAGTGCTCTTCTTATCCAGGTAGTCTCTTTCTAGTCCATCACATCTTGTAGCTTTGGTTCAATCCGCTGTACCTTCTGATATATGCCTTGTAACTTCAATCTTCTTCAATGTAGCTTCGAGGATATAAGATTTGTGGCTTCGATCTGCTTCACTTGTAGCTTCAAAAAGATAAAATCTACAGCTTCAATCTGCTCTCCTATCACTTCAGTGAAATAAGATTTGTGATCTTCTCTCCTGTAACTCTAGCAAGGCAAGATTTGATATCCTCGATCAGCTCCACTGCAACTTCAGGGGAACGAGACTTGCAATTTTGACCTACTTTTATCATGACTTCAAGGAATCCAAATCGTGTCTTCCATCGCCTTCGATCTTTATTCTTTGCTTGGCATGTGATCCCGAGCTCAATTCATTTCTCACAATATGAATTGACTCTTTCAAAACAGACATTTAGAAACAGAAATTGAAACTAACTCAGCACATGAGCTAAGGCTCAACTCATTTCTCGCAATATGAGTTGATTTTTGAAAACAGAATTTGAAAGGCGCAACTCACCTCTCGCAATGTGAGTTGCTTTTTGAAAAGCAGAAATTAAAAGGCTCAACTCACCTCTCACAATATGAGTTGATAATTTGAAAAACATAAATTGAAGACAGAAATTTAAAATACCTCAGCTTGCCCTGAAGCTCAACTCACCTCTCGTAATATGAGCTGAAATTAAAACAGAAAAATTGAAAATACCTCAGAGTGCCCCGAGGCTCAACTCACCTCTCGCATTATGAGTTGATTTTTGAAAAAACATAAATTAAAGTTACATCAACGTGTCTTGAGGCTCAACTCACCTCTCGTATTATGAGTTGATTTTTTTGAAAAACATAAATTGAAATTACCTCAACGTGTCTTGAGGCTCAACTCACCTTTCGCATTATGAGTTGATTTTGAAAAACAGAATTTGAACAACAGAATTTGAAAATACCTCGGCATGTGACCCGAGACTCAACTCACCTCTCGCAATATGAGTTGACTTTTGAAAAACAGAAATTAAAACGTTCAACTCACCTCTCGCAGTATGAGTTGATTTGAAAAAATTGAAATTACCTCAACGTGTCTTGAGGCTCAACTCACCTCTCGCAATATGAGTTGATTTTTGAAAAACATAAATTGAAATTACCTCAACGTGTCTTGAGGCTCAACTCACTTCTCACAATATGAGTTGATTTTCTAAAAACATGAATTAAAAACATCAAGATATCAAAACCTATCATTTGGTGGAACTCAGGATTCTCTTCCTTTGATTCAATACAACTATCATCACGTCCTCTTGCTCAACTGGATTACCTGTATATGCCATGCATGATGTCATCATGATATGCATATGTTTGTCTTAAATGCCTTTATGCCTACATGATTATGCAGTGCTCCTTAAGTATGTTTGTCGTATGTCTTTTTTTTTTTTTTGCGACGATTGTTGAGGATCTGCATTCATTACTTTGATTCTCGACTTTTTCCTTAGGCCTCGTACCCGTCCTCAAGCTTTATGAGTAATCGACGTTTCTCCGATAATACTCTTCTTCCCCTGGTTGAATTTTGTCCTTGCTTTAAGGCTCTTGTACTTATCAAATTTTCATCCAGGTAATGCTTAACATTTCTTTTGTTTAGAGTATGTCACTTTACTATTTATCATGTAAATAAATACATAATGAGATGCATGAAAATGGTCAGGTAGGGACAAAAAAGGATATCTCATATTCCTTTATTTCAAATGTGGCAAGCAAAGAAAGTTAACCAATGATGATAACAAATGTGCAAAAGGAAGAAGAGATCGTATTCAATGGATACAAATGCTTTAGATATTTGACACATGAAATCTTCCACGTTCCTCAATCAAGAATCTTTTCAAGTCTGGCTCCTTGCATAGAAGATTTCGAGCTTTCAGAAATGCTTCAAATACTGCAGTCTCACTGTTTGTCGTGCCGTTTAAAACACCTTGCCTTGTAAGCCGAGTGTTTACTTCATTAGAACGCCCTTTCGGGTTTTCATCTTAATCTTTTGTGTTTAATCAAAGCGCCCTTTTTCATGTTTTCGCTCTGATCCTTTTTTTTTTTTAAGATGCCCTTTTCGGGTTTTCATCTTGACTTTCTTTTTCAAGCATAGTACTTCTTCATCGCATCTGAGTTTACTGGATTCGATAATTCTTTCCCATCCATCTCGGTAAGGATCAAAGCTCCACCTGAGAATGCCTTCTTTACAACGTATGGTCCTTCCCAATTTGGTGCCCATTTTCCTCGCAGTCTTTTTTTGTATTGGGAGAATCTTTCTCAAAGACGAAGTTCTCCTTCATGGAATTCTCTTGGTCGTACCTTCTTATCATGGGCTGCGATCATTCTCTTTTGGTACATTTGCCAGTGACAAATTGCCCTTAGACGTTTTTCTTCAATGAGGTTCAACTGATCATATCGAGCTCGAACCCATTCTGCTTCTTCTAACTTTGATTCCATCAAGACTCACAGAGAAGGGATCTCAACCTCGATAGGTAGCACAGCTTCCATTCCATAGACCAGAGAAAAAGGAGTTGCTCCCGTAGATGTTCGCACAGATGTGCGATATGCAAACAAAGCAAATGGAAGCTTCTCGTGCCAGTCTTTATATGTCTTAGTCATTTTCCCAGTGATCCTCTTAATATTTTTATTGGCTGCTTCAACAGCCCCGTTCATCTTTGGGCGATAGGGCGAGGAGTTATGATGCTTTATTTGGAATTGCTCGCACACTTCTTTCATCATCTTATTGTTCAGATTCGTGGCATTATCTGAAATGATTCTTTCAGGCAAACCATACCGGCAAATGATTTCCTTTTTCAAAAACCTGCAAACTACAATCCTCGTCACATTGGCAAACGAAGCGGCTTCTATCCATTTTGTGAAGTAATCGATGACCACAAAAATGAATCGATGTCTATTTGATGCTTTTGGAGAAATTGGTCCTATAACATCTATGCCCCACATAGAAAAAGGCCACGGAGAGGTCATGACATGAAGAGGAGAAGGGGCTACATGAATTTTATCGCCATAGACCTGACATTTGTGGCATTTTCTTGCAAAATTGATGCAGTCACTTTCCATCGTCAGCCAATAATAACCGAGTCTCATGATCTTTCTGGCCATATTGAAACCATTGGCATGTGTTCCGCAGATTCCCTCATGGACCTCTTCAAGTATTTTCCTAGCTTCGACATCGTCCACACATCTCAAGAGCATCTGATCTTTTCCTTTCTTGTACAAGATATCCCCATCAAGAACAAATCCCGCTGCCATTCTTCTGATTGTTCTTTTGTCGTTCTCATTCGCTTGTTCGGGATAACTTTGATTCTTGATATATTCTAAGATATCATGGAACCATGGACGTCCGTCTACTTCATTCTCAATGCTACAACAGTGTGCAGGAACCTCGTATATGCTCATTGTGAGGGGCATTATTTCTTCTTCTTTACTTGCTTTGAACATTGAAGCCAAAGTGGCCAGGGCATCAGCCAATTGGTTTTCTTCTCGTGGGAAGTAATGAAAAGTTATTTCTTTGAATTCTTTGATCAATTCAGCCACTAAATCATTGTACTTAATCAATTTTGGATCCCTCACTTCCCACTCTCCACGAATTTGGTAAATCACTAGGGCTGAGTCCCCGTACGCCTCTAAGATTTCGATGTTTCGTTCAATAGCTGCACGAAGCCCCATGATACAAGCCTCATATTCTGCTATATTATTGGTGCAGAAGAAGTTCAATCTTGCAGTAAACAGATAATGATTCCCCTCTGGTGATACCAGGATTGCTCCAATTCCATGCCCTAAAGCATTCGACGCACCATCAAAACACATCTTCCATGACTTCTCTTTTGATGACTCGGATTCTATTTCGGTGATGCACATTAAGTCTTCATCTGGGAAATCGAATCTTAAAGGCTCATATTCCTCTGTTGTTCGAGTCGCTAGAAAATCGGCTATTGCGCTCCCTTTTATTGACTTCTGACTTACATAAGCAATGTCATATTCCGAAAGGAGGATCTGCCATCGTGCCATTCTTCCTGATAGTGCCGGTGATTCCATCATGTATTTTATCGGGTCCAGCTTTGAAATCAACCATGTTGTACGGTACAACATGTATTGTCTGAGTCTCCGAGCTACCCAAACCAGAGCGCAACAAAATTTTTCAATGGACGAATACTTTGCCTCATATTCAGTGAACTTTTTGCTGAGGTAGTAAATCGCCTTTTCTTTCTTTCCTGACTCGTCATGTTGCCCCAGTACGCAACCCATCGAATTTTCAAACACGGTCAGATACAATATCAATGGTCTCCCCGGAGTTGGCGGTACTAGCACTGGAGGACTAGACAAATATTGTTTTATCTTATCAAAGGCCACATGGCATTCCTCATTCCATTCTCCTGGGTTATGTTTTCGAAGAAGCCGAAATATTGGGTCACATTGGTTGGTAAGTTGAGCGATAAATCGGGCGATGTAGTTTAATCTCCCTAAAAATCCTCTAACTTCCTTTTGCATGCGTGGGGGTGGTAACTCTTGAATGGCCTTTATTTTATCTGGATCAACCTCGATACCTCTTTCACTGACAATGAAGCCTAACAACTTTCCTGAGGTAGACCCAAACGTACATTTGGCTGGATTGAGCTTTAACTGGAATTTTCTCAGCCTGTCGAACAACTTCTTCAAGTTCACTACATGCTCTTCTTCCCTTCGGGATTTAGCAATCATATCATCGACGTAGACCTCTAATTCTTTATGCATCATGTCATGGAATAACGCCACCATAGCCCTCTCGATACGCTGCCCCAAAGATTCTTTAACCGAATGGCATCACCTTGTAGCGTAACGCTCCCCACATTGTTATGAAGGTAGTTTTCCCATATCCTCAAGGGCCATCTTGATCTGATTATACCCTGAGAATCCATCCATGAAAGAAAACAATGAATGTTTTGCTGTGTTGTCCACCAACGTATCAATGTGTGGCAAGGGAAAATTATCTTTTGGGCTTGCTCGGTTCAGGTCACGGTAATCCACGCACATTCGTACTTTGCCATCTTTCTTTGGTACCGGGACTATGTTAGCTACCCATTCTGGATATTTAGAGGCTTGTAGGAAGCCAGCATCAAATTTCTTCTTGACATCCTCTTTTATTTTCAACAGCATTTCGGGTCTCATCCGTCCTAATTTTTGCTGGATGGGCTTACATTCTGGCTTTAATGGGAGCTTATGGACCACTAAATCTTCATCTAGCCCTGGCATGTCCTGGTATGATCATGCGAAAACATCTTTGTACTCGCGGAGTAAAGCGATCAAATTATGTCTGGTGCTCTCTGAAATAGAAGTCCCAATCTTCACTTCTTGCTTCCTTTCTTCAGTACCCAAATTTATTATTTCAATAGATTCTTCATGAGGCAAAATCTGCTTATCCTCTTGTTCCACCATTCTTAACAATTTAGGATACGAGACGTAATCTTTAGCATTTTCTTCGGCTTCAAATTCTCCTAAGCAAACAGCCTTCTCAAAATCAATTTCAAGATTCGTAACGGGCTTATTCATGTCGTCGATATCTGAGCACCTGAAAGTTGAATGGAAAAGGAAGCTATAGAGGGGCATCCAAGTATCGAAACCAACAAAAGAAATGTCATGTCATGGCAATGAGGCAAATATGAGTATAGGCTATGAAATGAGAAAATGATTATGGAATTAGCGATAATGCAAAAAAAATCGTGACAAAATGCATCTTCATTGATATTCATTTGAATGATAAAGAGCGAATGCACGCTCTTACAAAAGAATTCTATTATATCTAAGGATACAATAGAAGGTTAATGTTTAGCATTACTCTGAAGACTTATAAACTACAAGAAGCTCCTCGGCAGTCCAGTTGTTCAACATGAAACCAGGGGGACAAGGGCGTATCCTTGAAACGTCTTTACTCGCATCAGCCCCTTTGTCAATAACATTTATACTGACATTTTGAAGAACCTTTTCAATTAACCACAGCGTGTTTCGTGGGCCATCTTGTCCAGGGTACATCATTCCCGCAAATGTAAATGTTTTTGACAAAGGAGGGTACTCTATTGGTTCCCACTCTGGTTCTCGGCCCAAAGTTCTTGCAATCCTTCTTTCCTGATCCTTCTTCCACTGTCTTCTTCTTTGACACATGTCAGGCTGGAACCTCAAACCGTATCGAGCCTTGTGGTGCACTGGCTTTAAAGCCCTGACTATTCCTTACAGATATCTACCTAAACCTCTTCTTGTTCGAGCTCCCCTTCCTACGGTCAATTTGACACTCATTTTAGTATTTCTTGACAGTTTTGGCACCGGAATTCTGTTTCCCTCAACAACAAAAGTGGCATTGACAAATTCAAGGGATCGGAAGGAACATTCCAATGCGTCTTTGTTCACTTCCAAGTACGGTGCATCGGCAGAAACAAATGCGACAATGTCTTCTTCTCCCTCGACAGTGACCAAACAACCGTCCATGATAAATTTCACCTTTTGATGGAGGGATGATGGGACTGCTCCAGCAGAATGGATCCAGGGTCTTCCCAAAAGACAGTTATACGAGGGTGTAATGTCCATGACTTGGAATTTGACATCATAAACGTAAGGGCCTACTTCCAAAGGGATTTCGATCTTTCCCATGACTTCACGTCTCGTCCCATCGGTATTCTGGAATGCAGTCTTGAATTAGTTGGTGAATGCATTAAAGTGTTGATGTAGATAGAAGATAAATTAGGTGAGAAATATGGCCTTGAAAAATGTCTATTTTCGTCCACACGGGCAAAGACACGGGTGTGTGTCTTAGCTGTGTGTGACACGTGGCCTAGCACATGGGCGTGTGTCTTGGCCGTGTGTCCCCTGCATCTTAAAATTTCAAAATAGAATGCTCAGAATTGATCACACGCCCAGTATACGGGCGTGTGGCTTGGCCATGTGACCCCTGCACCTACACACGGCCTAACACATAGGCGTGTGACTTAGCCCTGTAACCCAAGTTAAAGAGTTACATGGGTACATTACATGGGTACAGACACGGGATAGGATATGGTCATGTTCCCTATTTCGAATGCTTACATGGCCTAAGACACAAGCATGTTTCTTGGCTGTGTGAACCACGCAGCCTGGCCACACGGGCGTGTGTCCCATGCACCTTGAAAAAACTTTAAGATTTTGCGAAAAATTCTCTAAGTACCCGGTTTAGTCCTACTTGTTTCTAATATATGTTTTGGGCCTTAAGAGCTTATATAAGGAACTTTATGAATAATTTTTTAAATGAATGTTAAATAATATGAAATGCATGTATTTGTTCTGTATATTCTGGTAATGCTCCGTAACCCTGTTCCGGCGACGGACATGGGTTAGAGGTGGTATAACTACCATATTTGGGTAGTAAAAATGAAGACCGACCTGCAGGCATTTGATTTGTGGGAGGTTGTCAATATTGATGTTGAACCACTACCCTTGAGAGCTAACCACATGGTAGCTTAGATCAGGCAGCAGTCTGATGATAGAGCCAAAAGGTACAAGGTAATGTTTTGTATTCAAAATAGTGTGCTGAACTTGATTTTCACAAGGATTATGGCCTGTGAGACTCCAAAACAGGCTTGGGACAGGCTCAAAGAAGAGTTTCAAGGAATTGAAAAAACAAGACAGTAATAACTCTTGAATTTGAGAAGGGGCTTTGAAAACTTGAAGATGAAGGAATCAGAAACAGTTAAGTAATATTCAGACAGAATCATGGCTGTTGTGAACAACATCAAACTGCTTGGGGACCAATTTAGTGAAGCCAAAATAGTGGAAAAAGGTTATTTCAACCTTACCAGAGAGATATGAAGCCAAAATATCTTCCCTAGAAGATTCAAGAGATTTGTCAAGCATCTCTTTGACTAAGCTAATCAATGCTCCCTATGCTTAGGAACAAACAAGAGCTAGCAGACAAGAGGAGCATCAAGAAGGTACCTTTCAAGATAAAAATAGACCAACCTCGAGCTCCTCTGGCTACAAAGGGAAGAAAACTTGGCAGACAAATCAAGAAGAGATGAAACAAGAAGAAGGTATCCATCTTGCTCACATTGCAAAAAAGTTAGCTGTCCTGAAGTTAACTATTGGTACAGACTTGATGTGCAGTGCAAGGTTTGTAAACAGATGGGCCATGTTAAGAAGGTTTGCAGAAACAAAAGCAGGTAGAAGCAAAACTAGCCTCAACAGTCTAAATAGAAGCTCAAGTGGCAGAAGAGGGTTGTGATTAGGAAGAACAAGTATTTGCTGTCTCCTGCTCGGCTGGCAAAAGAAAAACCACAAAAGGGTAGCTGATTGGCAGTGGTTGCACAAACCACAAGACACCTGATGTTGCTATTTTCAAGAGCATTGATGGAAGTTTCAACACAAAAGTAAAAGTGGGCAATAGACACTACATTAAAGTAGAAGGCAAGGGAGATGTGCTGATTGACACTCCTTCAGGTATCAAACTCATTTCTAAAGTTTTGTTAGTATCTAAAATAGATAGAAATCTACTAAATATTACTCAACTTGTTCAAAAATAATACTCAGTTGTTTTCAAAGGCAAAGAATGCATGATTAGTTATCTAAGTGGATCCAAACTTATGTCAGTGACCATAACTGAAAGAAGTTTTATTGTGGATTAGAACAAAAGTTCGGATAGTGCCTACACAACTGTTTTAGATGAGTCTAAATTATGGCATAAAAGATTAGGCCATGTTAACTATTAGTTTGTACTTCATTTGTCCAAAGAAGACTTGGTTGAAAATTTCACAAAAACAATTAAAAAAGAGGATATTTGTGAAGTGTGTCAACTAGTGATTGTGATTTTCCGTGATAAGTTTTATAAATTTATAATTAATCATTCTTGAAACTAACTATTATCATGACGTAGGCAAGTGTACCTATCGAATAGTAGTATAGCTTTAGCAAGACCGGATTGTCGAACCCAAAGGACTAAAAGTACTAGTAATGACTGTCTTTTTATTATCTAGCCTAAGAAATAAATGAGGTTGTTTTAAATAACTAATTAAACTAAGAAGTTGCAGAAAATAGAAATGGGAAATTACTTCTGGGAAAATGATTGATTAAGGACAATACCTAAGGAAAAATCCACCTAGACTTTTACTTGTTATTCTGGCTCCGAACCGGACGATTTATTCATTTAACTTGTTCCGTAGAAAATACCTAAATTATGTTATTATCCCTATTCAAGACTAATAACGTCTAATCCCTTAGTTGAATAACCGAGACTTTCTCTAATTAACACCTTAGGGTTGCATTAACTCGATCTATGGATTCCCTTATTAGGTTTCACCCTAATTCGGCAAAATCTTGTCACCCTATCTCATGGCACGCAATCAACTCTGCTTAATTATGATAAAGTTACTCTTAGTCAGGGTCTATTCCTCCTCCAACTAAGAGTAGTAACTTGAAGTGATATCCTGAAATACCAAAACAAGAATTAAGAACACATAATTAAGAATAAGTCAAATATTTATCATACGATTCATAAAATAATAACAAGATTCGTCTTAGGTTTCATCCCCCTTAGGTATTTAGGGGTTTTAGTTCATAACTAAATAAGAAAACATCTCAGAAGAATAAAGAATACCAAACATAAAGAAAACCCAAAACTCCTGAAGGGAAATTGAGGAGAAATCTTCAGTCTTGATGATGAATCCGGCTTTTGAGATGGATCAATCGGCTTCCTTGGAGTAATTCCTTACTCCCTATTGTCTTTCTTCCTTTCTTCTTCTTCTGGGGTGTATTTATAGGCTTTGGAATGCCTAAGAACCCTCAAAAGTGGCCTTTTTAGAATTGGACTCAACTTAAGCTCGGCAGGGACACGCCCATGTGACACACTCGTGTGTGATTACTTTAGGCCGTGTTCGAGCCTGTTAGATTGGTACGAGCGTGTGTTCTACCCGTATGAGTCATGCTTCGATTCTACCAAATTGATGGCCATGTGAGCTGCCCGTGTGAAGAGGTCTGGGCCGTGTTGATTTCGTTATTTGGCCCATTTTCTCCGTTTTTGGCCTGTTTCTCGTTCCTTTCGCTCTCTTATACTTGCCTAAGTATAAAACATGAAATTAAGGCATTAGGAGCATCGAATTCACCAATTCTAAGGAAAAATCATTCATAAAAATGCGTTAAGCATGGGATAAAAATATGTATAAATTACGGTTTATCAAATACCCCCACACTTAAGCGTTTGCTTGTCCTCAAGCTAAATCCTCAAATCATAATTAAAACTTCTTTTTTCTCAACTTATAATTCCTATCAATAGTATCTCAAACTATCTCATAAGTAATTATACATTGAGAATTTAACTAAAAGAACATTAAAGATTCAAACATTCCAAGTCGAATATTTAATCATGAAAAACTTAGGCACCTCCATTCATCTAAGTAGTTATTGTTGATTCAAAATTGCACAGAGTTTAACATCCTCACTGAAGGATTTTCTCAAATCACTCGAAGTGTTTAAGGACAATGAAATTAGCACTCATCAGTCAATATGAAAAGTTATTACCATACGCTTGCATGAAAATCAAATCTCCACCACTATAAATTGAGATGATATATCAACCAAAAAGTCTTTAGAGGGTTGTAACGAGGCTTGGTTAAGGGGTGTGGTCACAAGCTGAAAGAGAAGGTTAGAATCGAGATTGACTTGAAAAACTACTTAACTAGAAAAATAATTAATCATCACTTACGTATAACATAGCTTCTTCTTTGACTATGGGATTTGAATAATGAAGCTTACAAACAAAAGATACCTACTAATATTTATACATGTTGTTTTTTTTTTAAGAACAAGTCAAATGACATAGACTAACTATTAAGAACAAGACATAACTAAACAATTTATTCAACTCGAATTTCAACAAAAATAGGGATCAAATTAATTTAAGGGGATTTCAACAATAATGGGTTAAGGGTTAATATTGAGGTTCATACAAGGAATGGCTTGTTAGGCTCAAAGGGGTTTACTAAGGGTTAATCATGGAGGTAAGCTTTTCATGGCATGAGTGAGTTAGTCCTAAGTGCCTCTATCATCTTGACATATCACATCAAATAGTGTGGTCTTGACATGCATAATCAAGCAAGTTCTAGAATAACAATTCAATATTGACACACTCAAAGCAATAATAAAACTGAGCATGAAAGAATTAATAGATGCTCAAAAGGTTCAAAAATCTCACAAAATTATGGCTTTTTGATGTTTAAACATGTGGGATTCAATTCAAGATAATACCTAAACTTGGAGAACTAACCTAAGATTTTAAATTCTTAAAAATCAACTTATCATGCTTGATTTTCTAATGTTTTAAAGTTTAAAAAAAATCAATGCATGAATGCCTATGTTTTAGTTCAAGATATATCAATAGAAATTATTAGTCAATCAAAATTCATTCTAAACATGAAATGAGAGATTTACAAGAGAATAAAACAATATTCAGGAATTTTTCGGATAATGAAATGATTACCCCCCACACTTAAGATTTACATTGCCTTCAATGTACAAAGATAGATATATAAGAAAATATAAGATCATAAGATAGGGAGAGAATTGAAACTTCCTGAGTGTTGAATGAATGAATTCCCTAGTTTGGAGTTATGGAGGTGGAGGAGGATACTCCGGTGATAGTAGAGGTTGGGCACCACAAGTGCTATGCCAAAAGAATATTATATCTCGTCATTGAGCAGAGCATGGCAGTCGTGGAGAACCTTTTCCAATGGAGTTTGAAGTTCCTAAGTGATTGTGAGCTTTGGAGCTATTTATAACTGTGATAAAAGCAGGAATTGTTTAGGGGGTATTAGGAAGAATAATTACTCGTAAGGAAATAGCCGAGATTAAAACTTGTTAAATAAAAATTATAAATTCTAATAAGATGAAAGAAAAAAAAGTAGTCTTAAATGAAAATAAAAGTAGAAACATAAAATAATAAATAAAAGTTTTTTTAAATATCTTCATCGCTGGATGGTTCGCGAGGTGGGACTGGCGATGAGACGTGGAGATACTGACAAATCTGCTGTAGAGTAGCATTAATGTTGTCAAATCTTTGAAAATACTACTGCTCGAATCGATTAAGGCACTCAGAGATGTCAGCATATGAAGCCGCCGTATGAACTGGATGAGAAGGTGGTGGTGGCTGGGAAGGTGGGTCCTCGTGCTGGGTAGGGACATCATCAGTAATGTCCTTTGGAGCCTCCTCCTCGGTAGATTGGACGAGACGATATTGGGGAGGGTAGGTTCCTCGGCGCCTCTCGATCATCCTCATGCTAAGCATGCTCGAGATGCCTTGTGGAGACATCTGGCTAATGAGGGTCAAGGATGATTCTTGGGCCGCGGTGTCGAGAAGTCCGAAGTGTCTGGTCAGTCGAGTCACGTAGGGGCGAATGGAGATGGCCCCCTCCGATGTCGCTCTGTTTGGTGGCGAATGGCAAAGGCAATAAAATATGCGAGGTCGATAACGTGCCCGTGCGACATGCGCAATAAGTAGTAGACATCGTGAGTAGTGACGACACTGATGCTCTCTCTCAGTCCTATCAGAGTGTGAGATAAAATAGAATGTAAGTACCTCAAGGATGGAGGGAGAGATGATGCCTTAGAACGACTGGGGTCGTATCTGGCTGAACATGGGACGAGGGCATTCTAACACTTTGAAAGAGAATAATAGATGTGACGGTTTAAGGTGTCGAGATCGTTCTCTTCTTAGAACTCCCTTGTGTAAAGACCCAGTGCTGAACCAAGCTCTGGAGCGCTCAACTGGCAGACTAGACCACTAAGTCGAAAATAGACTGTGCCGGGATCATCATGGTTTGTCATGACAGTCTGGAGATAGAATGTTGAACATAATTCCATTGTGAGTTCGAGATATGTCGGTTCGACGATCTCGAAGAAGAGGTTTAATGGGTCGGTGGTAAGGAGGGCCCGAATCGCATCAGCCAATTGAACTTGTTCTACTGCAGCCCAGTTAATGCAGCGGCCTGCAGCTAAAGGTCGAGCACGTAGTATTTGAAAAAGTTCCTCTTGGGGCCCGTTGGGATACTGTAGGAATGGGTGGCGAATTTTCGCGGTAGGGCCCGAGAAAGATGACGCTCCCTTCCTTTTCTTTGAGGCGGGGACGGCGACTTTCTTCCCTTGCGAAGACGACATAGTAAACCTGAAATTTGGACCACTAAGTCGTCTTAAAGAGTGGACAAGGTAAAATGCAACAAAAATCAAAGGGGAAAAACCATGAATATGTTCAGCCACAATTACTAAAAATACTAAGTTCAATAGCATATTTTTGTAGCATGAGCATTGTGGTGTGAGTAAAAATGACAAAGACTAGCATGCAACCTATTATATGTATGAGAGAATGGCAACACAAAAGGGATGAAAAGTTCAACTACCCTAATCATGCATATTGACTTCTAACTAATCAAATATAATAAAGGAATCATGCAATGGGTGAGAACTTTAATATGAAAAAGATGATAGGTATTCTAGATTATGACATTTAAAAGATAAAAAATATGAAAGGAACATGAAAACCTATATATTATTATGATAAAAAGCCCTAGAAATCAGTAAAATAGATAAGGAAGAAGTAAACAAACGCTAGGAAGAGAAGATTGAGCGTCAAAAATAGAGTTGAAGGCGGCGCACGGGCGTGGCAGGGAGGCCGTGTGGACTTGCAGCAGCTAGGGTTAGGGTTTTTTTTTAGTGGGGAAGACCATGAATAGTGCAGGGTATTTATAGATTTTGGGCCACATGGCCAGGGGACACGCACGTGTTCCCCAAATTCAGCCTGTGTGTTTCGCGTTTTTCTTATTTTCGCGCGTCTAAAATTCGACATACACCCGTATACCTCGGGCGTATTGGTGAACACGACCGTGTCGCACAACCGTGTCTAGCTTCGTTCGCTTCTCCCACGCCCTTGTATGCAAGCCCTACGCTCGTATTAATTTGACAGGTTCGACTACGGGTGTTAGACACGGGTGTGTCGCACGCCCGTGCTAGTTTCTCAGTTTCACCATGGTCCTAAGGCACGGGCGTGCCACACGCCCGTGTTGTTTTAACAGGTTCGCCGCGGTCATATCGCACGGCCGTGGCGATTTATCGCAGCCCGTGTTTTGGAGAAATCTTTACCCTGTTTCTATATGGTCATAAGCACGCCCGTGTGCTTGGCCGTGTCTCTGTGGTGAACTTGTTTTCAAGAGCTTCGTTAGTAGGTTAGGTGTTTAAACACTAAAATTTAAAGAAGTTAATATAATTAGTGCTTGGGTTGCCTCTCGAGAAGCGCTTATTTATAGTCTAAGCTCGACTTACCTCTCCGTTGAATGGTCATGGTGGTTTAAGGAGTTCATCCTCCTCATTCCTGCTATCAATCTCATTAAAATAAAATTTTAGATGGGTGTTGTTTACCTTAAAAGTGCCAAAATTGGGATGATTTACCTCGACTGTACCGAATGGGAAAATACTAAGTACTGTAAGAGAGATTTCTTCATTCAGTGTGGCAGTAACAATGTGAGGATCTACGGCATCTAGTAAGACTTTATCTCCAACCTTAAGTAGATTTAAGGAGGTATCGAGCCCATTCTGACGTAATTTTAGTTTATCGTGTTTTCTCGAGTTATGTGCTCGCCATTCATCTAGATCCTCGATTTGTAGCCTTCGTTCTTCATGAATGGGTCATCTATTATAGTTTGAACATGGCTCATGTACTTCTTTCAGACTCAATTTCTGCAAAGTAGATTGCATCATATTTTCAGTTTTAGTAGAATGGTGTGGAAAATTACCTTCAATATTCGATGTGATGCCAGAGTTTCGGGCTTGAAGGGTGATTGTTTCGTCTCCCACACGAAGTGTGAGCTCGCCTGTGCCAACATTAATAATTGTTTTAGCAGTTGCTAAAAGGGCCTCCCTAAAATCAAAGGGGTGTTGTTATCCTCCTCTATGTCTAGAACAACGAAATCAACGAGAAATATGAACTTATCTATTTTCACTAGTACATCTTCAATAATACCCCTAGAAAATCTTATAGTTTTATCTGCCAATTGAATGCTCATCCTAGTTTGTTTAGGTTTCCCAAGACCTAGTTGCTTAAACATTTTGTAAGGCATGACGTTAATACTAGCCCCTAAATCAGCTAATGCATTATTCACACCTAAACTACGTTTAGCTCCTTAGATCTTTCAATTTGTAGGGTAGCTTATTCTATAGAATAGCTGAGCAAACTGCGTTTAGCTCCACATGCGACGCCTCGTCCAACTTCCGCTTGTTTGCTAAAAGCTCTCTTAAAAATTTCATTGCATTCGGCATCTGCGACAGAGTTTCAATAAACGGTAAGTTAATATGTAATTTTTTCAAAAGTTTAAAGAATTTACCGAATTGTTCGTCTGAACGGTCTTTCCTCATCGCGTTAGGGTATGGGACACGAAGTTTATATTCTACATTCACCTTTTTGTTTTCATTATGACTTACCTCACCTTTACCTTTGCTCACCACAGTTTCTTGCATCAATTCTAGCTCAGGCTCAACGAATCTTTCTTTATCTTGAACATTAATTGCATTGAGTTGTTCCCTTGGGTTAGGTTCAGTATTACTTGGCAAGCTACCTTGTGGTCGTTCGGAGATTAATTTAGAAAGCTGGCCTATCTGAGTTTCGAGCCCTTAGATCGATGCTTGTTGATTTTTAATTGCTGTCTCGGTATTCTAAAAATGAGTTTCTGACACCGAGATAAATTTGGATAACATCTCCTCAAGGTTCGGTTTCTTCTCTTGTTGATAAAGTGGCTGTTGGAAGCCTGAGGTTGGTGGTGGTCTCTGATTTCCTTGTCCTCCCCATCAGAAGTTTGGGTGATTCCTCTAACCTGCGTTATAGATATTACTGTAAGGATTATTTTGAGATCGAGGATTATTACCCATATAATTTAATTGCTTGTTCTCCATGGTGTGGCCATAGGGTTGATATTCTAGATTACTCGTTCCACCTCCACTCGCTTCACATTGCATTATTGGGTGAACCTGCGTAGAACCAAGTAAACCATCAATCTTTTTATTTAAAAGTTCTACTTGATTTGACAACATAGTAACCGAGTCGGTGTTATAAACGCCTGCTGTTTTCGTTGGCTTAGTCCTCACGACTTTCCACTGATAGCTATTCAGTGACATCTCCTTAATAAATTCGTAAGCCTTTTCAAGTGTTTTGTTGTTGATGGTTCCACCAGCAACTGCGTCAATCATCTGTCTTGTCGAGGGATTCACACCATTGTAGAATGTTTGAACTTGCAGCCATAGGGGTAACCCATGGTGAGGGCACCTTCGCAGTAGGTCATTGTATCTTTCTCATGCATCGTAAAGTGTTTCTAAGTCCATCTGCACAAAAGAAGAGATATCATTACGTAACCTAGCCGTTTTAGATGGCGAAAAATATTTTAGTAAAATTTTTTCGGTCATCTGTTCCCAAGTAGTGATGGACCCTCATGGTAATGAGTTCAACCACTGTTTAACCTTGTTCCTCAGTGAAAAAGGTAATAATCGAAAGCGACTGGCATCATAAAAAACGCCATTAATTTTGAAAGTGTCTCAAAATTCCAGAAAACTCCCCAAGCGAGTGTTGGGATTCTCATCCTGCAAACCATCAAACTGAACAAACTGCTGTATCATTTGAATCGTGTTAGGTTTCAGTTCAAAATTATTTGCAGCAATAGTAGGCCTAACTATACTTGACTCAACTCCTGTTAAATTAGGTTTAGCATAATCATACATAGTACGAGGAGCAGGATTTTGATTTGCTAATTCAGCGGGTATTGCTGGAGGCAGATGATTGTCTTGATTTTCAGACAGCTCCTTGGTTGTAGTTGAGATATCGTCCTCTTGCTCTTCCTCTGTGTATCTTAAGCTTTGCCTCGGTTTTTACGAGCCGTGTGATCGATCTCTTCGTCAAAAAGTAGTGGTCCCGACGGGTTTCTTCTAGTCATAAACTATTAGAACCTGCCAGAAGAAAGAAAAAGAAAATTAGTAAAATAAAAATAAAGTTAAATTTTAAGAAAAATAAATGGCTAAAGTAATAAAAATTGAGTGTTCCTAATATTTTAGTCCCCGGCAACAGTGCCAAAGACTTGATCGTGATTTTTCGTGATAAGTTTTATAAATTTATAATTAATCATTCTTGAAACTAACTATTATCACGACGTAAGCAAATGTACCTATCGAACAGTAGTATAGCTTTAGCAAGACCGGATTGTCGAACCCAAAGGACTAAAAGTACTAGTAATGACTGTCTTTTTATTATCTATCCTAAGAAATAAATGGGGTTGTTTTAAATAACTAATTAAACTAAGAAGTTGCAGAAAATAGAATTTGGAAATTACTTCTGGGAAAACGATTGATTAAGGACAATACCTAAGAAAAAATCCACTTAGACTTTTACTTGTTATTCTGGCTCCGAACCGGACGATTTATTCATTTAACTTGTTCCGTAGAAAATACCTAAATTATGTTATTATCCCTATTCAAGACTAATAACGTCTAATCCCTAGGTTGAATAACCGAGACTTTTCTCTAATTAACACCCTAGGGTTGCATTAACTCGATCTATGGATTCCCTTATTAAGTTTCACCCTAATCCGGCAAAATCTTGTCATCTTATCTCATGACACGCAATCAACTTCGCTTAATTATGACAAAGTTACTCTTAGTCAGGGTCTATTTCTCCTCCAACTAAGAGTAGTAACTTGAAGTGATATCCTGAAATACCAAAACAAGAATTAAGAACAAGTCAAATATTTATCATACGATTCAGAAAATAATAACAAGATTCATCCTAGGTTTCATCCCCCTTAGGTATTTAGGGGTTTTAGTTCATAACTAAATAAGAAAACATCTCAGAAGAATAAATAATGTACAGGCCATTTTTTTTAAAAACCCAAACCCAAACCCTTACAAACCCATTTCATATTAAACCTATTAAAACTATGTACCAGCCCAACTACCTAAATACACTCAAAGCCCAACTAACTAACCCAATTACCCTTAACCCATTTACAACCAGCCCACTAAACTTAAACCCAAGCCCTAGCAAAACACCTAAACCTAATTAGCAACCAAAACCCTAGGTGCGCCGCACCTAGGGTCATCACCCTCAACCACCCCTTGACTTTCGGTTACCTACCCTCTGCCAAAGCCTGCTCCTCCGCTCCGTCGATCATTCCATACCTACAAAATGAGAAAGACACGCAACAACAACAAGGAGAACAAGTAAAAAGCTTGTAAAAATATAGATATAAGGGGCCGAATGTAAAACAGTGGGAGGGGAACTTCTTTTTCTTTTTTTTATACTTTTGAATACAAAAGTGGAATGAAAAAAATTTAGAGTGCAATACATCGAAAAAGCAGTAATCTAAACATCAAAAAAGAGCAGTAGATCAGGAACCGAATATAAAAGATCCAAAACCAAGGTGATTTTTTTATTTTTCGAATCGTTTTTTTTCTTTTCTTCATACTTTTTCAACGTTTATACATGTATATAAGTCTATATAAAAATATAATATAAGAGAAAAAAAAAGAAAGAAAAAGTTTTACCTAAGGCGATTTCCGGCCACCGTGTATGGTGGCCGGCGCGGTGGTGCTGCAGCGGAGCGATGACCGTGCCCAAGACCGGCGCTGGAACCCTAGCAGAGAAGAAAGGAGCTCCATTTCCTTTTTTTTTTTTTTTCAACACACACAAATGAGAAAAAAAACAAAAAAATTTAACTTATATAGGGGACCAAAACGGGTTAGAAATGCAAGACAGCCAATTAGAAATGTCACGAAATCCCCTCGCTTTTGGGATGTCCTCAAATAACGAGGAACATGTACTAGGGTGTATGTGCGACTTGTTCAGATCATGGGCTGAGAAAAAAGAAACAACTTTTTCAAAGATCAACGATCCGTACTGCGATGAATAGAATGGGGTTCATCCGCTCACTATCTAAAAAGATAGATCTACCATATCCTTCTATTGTGTATGAAATTTATGGTTTCCATTGGCGCAAATCCAATCTTGGAATTTAAGATGAGAAAAATTCCCATTGGTAGCAAATGCTTATCCATTAAGCGGGAAAATCCTATTTAAAAGCAAAAGATTATGCTTCGACTCTTGCAAAGAATGTATCTTAACAGGTCACCGCCCAATTAATCCTCATCCTTACATACCGTTATCAGTATAAGATAGATCTCTGTGAAAGATCTATTACTGGAAAATTTATGAGTAGAGCCAAGAGTGTGAACTGTACAAGTTTACCAATTAAATGAAGGAATGAGCTCCGGTGTATAGCGAGGACCTCACCGTTTAAGAAGTAACCATAGAAACGATGGAACCCACTATTTATTTATCCATTTCTATTTACTCCTTTATTTTAGTTAATATGCTTTTTTTGATACCTAGTATCAATACAATTTCTTATTTCAAGGCGAAATGAAATGCCTAGAAAAAAGGAAAAATCGTGGTCGGGACGGTTAGAGTAGCAAAAGCCATTGGAATTTTTATTTTATACATTGGAAGAATCTATTTTGTTATTAATAGACTAGAAAAGAATAACCGAAAGAAAGAATTAGTTATTCATCAAAATTTCTTTTATTCAATGACCAGAATTAAACGGGGATATATAGCTCGTAGACGTCGAAAAAAAATTAGTTTATTTGCATCAAGCTTTCGAGGGGCTCATTCAAGACTTACTCGAACTATTACTCAACAAAGAATAAGAGCTTTAGTTTCGGCTCATCAGGATAGAGATAGGAAAAAAAGGGTCCCCCCCCCTTTAACAAAGAAACGACGCCGTTTCACGCTGGGTCGGACCGACCCGACCCGCTCCAGCCAGGATCCGCGTGTTTTTGTAATGGAGGGGTTATTTTCGCGTTTAACCCCTCCGCTTTTTAAATGTTTTGCAATTAAGTTTTAATGAATTTTTAATTTGGCCATGTAATCCTTCACAGTCTTCAATTTAATCCCCTTACCTGCGCAGCATTTTAATAGCGGGGTATATTGATGTTTCGGTCCTCCCGGGTTGCACGCGTGTTGCAATCTGGTCCTATCCTCTTTATTTTCTTTTAAATTAGCCCTAAACTTTATTTTTAATTCAATTTAGTCTTCTTTGTTAGTTTACTGCTTTATTTTCAAATTACTTGTTTTTCATTTTCTGTTATTTATTATTATTAATTATAATCTTTGTAGTTTTTATTACATTTATTATATTTTATATATGTAGAAATGTATATTTTACTGTGTACATATATGTATGTATATTTAATATATTTATATAATCGTGAAACATTATTATTAGTTATTTTTTTTTATGTATATACTAGGCAAATATTTTAATGTTATATTATATATGTATTTTTTATATGTATTATTTATATATGCTTTTAATATTTTATATATATTATTATTTAGATGCTTTAATCTTATTAGTCATGTATCTTTTGTACTATCATGTGTATATTTCTAATATTACTATATATTTCTAACACCGTTATATATATATATGTACGTATTTATGTAGAGTACGGATAGCCCTTTTTTTATATGTATTGCAATCATTCCAAAATGTATGTATATATCATATATATTTTATATATATATTATAAGCATGTATTTTCAATATTATTAGTTATACTTTTATATATATTACCCTATGTACATATTACCACATTATCCCATGTATATATATTTTAAATTCTATTATATACATATGTTTATTTTTATACCATATTGTATATATATTATTATCATACTTGTTCTATTCCTAAATGCCTTTATCATTAACATTTGCACATATATTTTATTCTTGTATATACATTATATATATATAGTTTTATTTTCATATGTTATTATATTTATTATTTTTCTTATTATCACTTGTGATCTTAGTATTATTATATGTATTATTATATGTTATTTAGTGTACACATATCTTTTAGTGTTACTATCTTTATTGTTATTAGTACATGTTCATTTTAAATATGTTCTGTATATATATATATATATATATATATATATATATATATTACATACCCATATTAGCATTGATTTGTAAACCTTTTTCATCCTATTTTATGTATATATCCCTAATGTCATTAGTACATATATATACATTCATTGTTTCCATTTCATGTTTAATTCTAGTATTGCACTAAATGTCGTATATATCTTTATCATTTTAATATTATTGTCACATTGATTATTTGTTTCAATATATACCTAGCTCTTTCATTCATTTATTTTTATTTCATTTCAATTTGCTTTGCATTATTTCAAAAATCATATTCTCGTTTTGCTAATTAATTTCAATAATCAAGGCAATGTACCGATTTAACATTAAGTCATCGAGTTCATCGCTATGTTGGGTGAACGTCAATTGACTCGTGTTAAAGCGATATACCCTTCTCAAAAACCAGAATAAACTAAAATTTCTCGTCTTTTTAATCGGATCACGACTAAATTTTACATTGAACTCGTATTTTTGAAAATCAAGACAACACGTGTTTATGATATACCAATTTTTGGGCGTCGCGAGGGTGCTAATACCTTTCTCGCGCGTAACCGACTCCCGAACCCTAACTTTTCTCTGGCTTTTAACGTAGACCTTAACTCGGCCTTTTCCTCGATTTAAAAAAAAAAAGAAATTTAATAGGTATCCGATCACACCTAGAAAAAAGGATCGATGGCGACTCCCCTTTTTATTTCAAAATCAAACTTCAGTTTTCAAGTTTTTAATAAATCGCCACAATTAGCGACCCGAAACCTAAAATTTTTATGTCGCTACAAATAATACAAAACATAAAGAAAACTCAAAACTCCTGAAGGGAAATTGAGGAGAAATCTTCAGTCTTGATGATGAATCTGGCTTCTGAAATGGATCAATCGGCTTCCTTGGAGTAATTCCTTACTCCCTATCGTCCTTCTCTATTTCTTCTTCTTCTGGGGTGTATTTATAGGCTTTGGAATGCCTAAGAACCCTCAAAAGTGGCCTTTTTCGAATTGGACTCAACTTAGGCTCGGCAGGGACACGCCCGTGTGACACGCCCGTGTGTGATTACTTCAGGCCGTGTTCGAGCCTGTTAGATTGGCACGAGCGTGTGTACTACCCGTGTGAGTCATGCTTTGATTCTGCCAAATTGATACGGCCGTGTGAGCTACCCGTGTGAGGAGGTCCAGGCCGTGTTGATTTCATTCTTTGGCCTATTTTCTCCGTTTTTGGCCCGTTTCTCGTTCCTTTCGCTCTCTTATGCTTGCCTAAGTATAAAACATGAAATTAAGTCATTAGGAGCATCGAATTCACCAATTCTAAGGAAAAATCATTCATAAAAATGCGTTAAGCATGGGGTAAAAATATGTATAAATTACGGTTTATCAACTAGGAAAGTAAGCTAGACTACCATTTCCTATAAACAAGGCCTGGAGAGCTTCTAAAAAGTTGCAATTAGTCCATACTGATGTGTGTGGCCTTATGAAGAACAATCCTTGAATAGTGGCAAGTATTTCATTCTTTTCATTGATGATTATTCAAGGTTCTGCTAGATTTATTTCCTAAAACACAAGTCAGAAGTAGCCTCAGTGTTTTGGAAATTCAAGGCTACAGCAGAAACTCAATCAGGTTGCAAGCTTAGAACACTAAGGTCAGACAATGGCACAGAGTACACTTCAGCAATGTTTCAAAGTTTTTATAAAGAATCAAGGATTAAACACCAACTCACAAACACCTACACACCTCTAGCAAAATGGTGTCAGTAAGAGAAAGAATCAAACTTTGATAGATATGGCCAGATGCTTGATGTCTGAGAGGAATTTGCCTAAAAGTTTTAGGGCTGAGGCAGTGAACACTGTAGCTTACCTTCAAAATAGATTACCAACCAAGGGATTGTTTCAAAAAAATCATTTAAGGTCTAGTTTGGGTTCAAACCATCAGTTGCTCATCTAAAGGTCTTTGGTTGCATATGTTATGCACGCATACTTGTAGTCAAGAGGGACAAATTGGCAAAGAAGGCTCAGCCTGAAATTCTAATGGGCTATAAAGTGTCAAGAAGGGCTACAAGATTCTGGAACCTACAACTTACAAAATATTTATGAGAAGATATGTTGAATTTGATGAGAGGTCAAGCTGGAATTAGGATAAAAGTAAACCAGAATATACTGCTGAAGACTTAGTGACAAAGCAAACTAAAGTTGATCAAAATGATCCTGAGATGGAGATTGATCATGAGCCAGTTAGGGAAACCAGACCACTAAGTGAAATATATGAGAGAGCAGATGTGGCTACTGTTGAACCAACATACTTTGAAAAATCTCAAGCTCAAGAAGGACGGAGGCAAGCCATGCTTGATGAAATGAGCATGATTCTTAAAAATTAAACCTGGGAGTTAGTTGCAAGGCCAGCTCATAAGAAGGTCATAAGAGTAAAATGGGTGTTTCGAGCTAAGCATAATATTGATGGAACTTTGAACAAGCTGAAGGCAAGGTTAATAGTGAAGGGATTTACTCAGAAGTATGAGATTGACTACTTTGAGACATTTGCACCAGTGGCTAGGCTTGATACAATCAGACTACTAGTTGTATTAGCTGCTCAAAAGTAGTGGAAAATACATCAACTTGATGTAAAAATTACTTTCCTCAATGGCTTTCTTGATAAGGAGATATTTTTTGAACAGATAGAGAGTTTTAAGGTTGCTAGTGAAAAAGACAAAGTGTTCAAGCTAAGAAAAGCCTTGTATGGCTTAAAACAGGCACCAAGGGCCTGGTATGACAGAGTCAACACCTACCTAATAAGCTTGGGGTTCAAGAGAAGTATTAGTGAGCCAACACTGTATGTGAAGAAGAAAGATGAAGAAACACTGCTTATAGTCTCCCTGTATATGGATAACTTGTTGGTAACAGGTGAAAACAATGATGTGTTATCAGATTTTAAAGGCAAAATGAAGAGCATGTTTGAGATGTCAGATTTGGGTGAAATGTTCTATTTCCTTAGCATGGAAGTGTTTCAGACTCAGCAAGGAATTTTTTTAAGCCAAAAGCCATTTGCTTTAAAGATTCTAAACATATTTTCCATGCAAAACTGTAAAGTAACTAGTACTTCAGTTGCTATTGGAGAAAAGTTAACAAGCCAAGGTGATTTCGAAAAAGTGAATGAGTCAACCTATAGGAACCTAGACAGCGACAAGACTAGACATAATGTTTACAATCAATCTTCTATCCAGGTTTATGCACTACTGCAATGAAAACCATTTTCAAGCTGCTAAGAGAGTTCTCATGTATATTAAAGGCACTCTAAGTTTTGGGATGATGTTTACCAAGGCTGACAGCATGAAGCTCCTTGGTTTTGCTGACGGTGACTAGGCAGGATCAATAGATGACATGAAAAGCACCTCAGGGTATCTATTTACCCTTTGTTTACCTTTTTTTTTTTTTTGGAGTTCAAATAAGCAAATTATTATTTCTCAATCAACAGCTGAAGCAAAATATGTAGCAGCTGCAGGAGCTGTTAACCAAAACAATTTGGTTAAGGAAGATCATAGAAGATATGAATTTACACCAAAGAGAAGCAACAGAGATCAGATGTGATAACCAATCTGCTGTTGCAATTGCAAAAAATCCAATGTTTTATGGGAAAACAAAGTATTTTAAGATCAAGTTTCATATTGTTAGGGAAATGGAACAATCTCAAGAAATCAGACTGGTTCATTGCAGTTCTGAAGATCAGTTGGCAGATATCTTAACAAAGGCTTTTTGTGTGTCAAGGTTTAATAATTTGAGAGCCAAGTTGGGAGTTTGCAACATGCAAGCCAATGAGGAGTATTAGAAAATGGCTTACATGCAGACCAAGGCAGTTCGAGCCATGCAAGTAGCAGCTGGAGCATATGCTGTTGTTTTGTTACTTTTCAATTACTGCTTTATTGCTTAATTAGATTAGAACTACGTTAGTGACATGCTTGATGTAATTTGGTGCTGATAGATTTGATAAATCAGCTTAACCAAGAGTGCAAGCAAAGTTTTTTCTAAGTTTCGACAATGTGTTAGTGGAGTTAGGTATGTTTAGGTAACATTTTCATTTTTTGACAAGCTAATTGCTTGGTATATGTAATGGTTTTTTCTCTAAATGAAATTATGATGAATCTTTCAGCAAATTCTTCTTCTTCTTTTGGTTTTCTATTAAGCATTCTGTTCTTATAGCTTAAGCTTAATTTCTTTGTTTATTAATCAAGATATTGTAGCTTAAAGCTTAAGTTTCAACTTAAAGTTCTTATTCTATTTTTTAAGATCCAACAAGCTTGTTGCAAGTAAATAGATGCTGGTCCACCAAGCTCGCAAATTTTATTTTCAAAATATGTGGTTTTGCGAAGAAGCTTTGGGGATGTTATAAACTCAAGCTGGTATGAATGCCTTTTAATGATGTTATGTCCAAGTTACAGTTTTATGGTGAACGACTCATGGAATGGAAAAGCAATTAAAGTAACAATTATAAATCATGCATCGATAATTTGAAAAATCAAATCGAGGCTACTCGAATGCAACATCCTAATGCACTTGATTTGGTGAACCTACGTTTGGAATTAAATGTACTTTTAGCTTGAGAAGAGGTCTATTGAAAACATAAGTCAAAAATCTTTTGGATGAAACATGGAAAAGCTAACTCTTAGTCCTTTCATGCCCAAGCTTCTAGATGGAAGAGAGACAATCATATTTTATGTTTCACAATGATGATAAAGGATGTGACTTAATTCCAATGAGATGTGTGATATAATTTAGAGGTACTTTCCTAATCTATTCTCATATTATTCTACTTCTTTTCACTATTTTCTTCAATCTTCTTGCTTACATTTTTTATAGCCAGAATGAATCTCTTGTTGCCTCATTTTGTATCGAGGAATTTTCTGATGCGATTATGAGTATGAACCCAATAAAACTCCAAGACATGATGGAACGAATATGGAATTCTTTCAAAGGTGTTGATCTATTTTGGGTACTAATGTTTTCGATCAATGTTGTTCATAATTAAATAATGATGTTTTTCATATTTTTTAATGAAAATTTGATTATTTTTATTCCTGAAAAGGATAAACCTAATAACTTAAAAGATTTGAGCCCCATTGTGCTATGTAACATTTTCTACAAAATAGTGAATAAAGTTCTTGCAAATTGCTTTAAGGAAATTCAGCCTTCCATCATTTCTCCTATGTAATTCACTTTGTTCCTGTGCGTCTGATCATGAATAACATTTCAATCGCTTTTGAGCTTATCCACTACATGAATAATAAGGATTGTGGTAAGGTGGGTGAGATAGCTCAGGAACTTGATGTTAGTAAAGAGTATGTCCATATTGATTGGAATTTTCTTTAGTTTACAATGCGAAAAATGAGTCTTTCTATACTATAGGTGAACCAGATCATGATGCGTGTCACTATAGTTAATTATTAAATCTCTTTGAATGGTCAAAAGGTGGGACCCATTTCTCCACATCTAGGTTTGATCGTTGAATTGCGTGCCAGAAAACAATGAAAATATATAACTATTTGAAAAATTGTTTTAACTGTAATCGTACAACGTCAAGTTGTAATATAAAAATTTCTACAATAAAATATGGAAATATTCAGAGGATTGAACCTAATAGATTTTTAAATTGGTAAATGCATTTATCAAGTTAATTACGAGCTAAGAAATTACTAATCTAATCGAGTAAAAAATTATTAGTGCAAACCAAATATGAAAATATATTGAAACTAAATTTAAATTATCAATAAAATTATTCTCTCGATCTTTTCTTAATTTAGAATTTCCAATTAACTTCTCTTGATCTCACTATCTGGTACAATTATATCGAATTATCAATAATAGACTCTCCTCTCTATCTCATTTATCTAGATTTTCCACTAGAGATATAAATTTTAACGTATTAAACATTTTGTATAAAAGAACAACCCATTAATCAAAAATAACCATCAACCTTATCTGACAAATAATTAATCAATCAACCAAAAACCAATTTAACATTTAATCAAATTAAATCGAGAAATAAAAGCAAAGGGTTTTTTCCAAATCAAGAGTATATCCTTTCTACCCATGCCTCAAATGATGGTCCTAGTGTCACAGGGCTAGATCTTTCGTCTCGCGATTCGTGCGGCCTTAGGCGATTCATTCGCTCCAAACTTACCTAACTCAGCCTTTACTCCCAAAAGGAAGGATTCCTTTATAATTCTTCCAAGGCACCAATTTGTATAGCGGAAGCGATTGTGCTAAAAGAAGCTACAAATGAACAATAGAAAGCCAAAGAAAGAATGCACACAAAGTGTTTGAGTAAATACTCAAAGAATTCTATTACTCTTAAGAATTCAACATACAATGGATGATTTACAAGTGATGGGAAGGCTCTCTATTTATAGTTGAGCTCACCCAAAACTGACGGTCAAGATCCAATTACATCGACGGTCAAGATCCAATTACATCGACGGACAAGATTAGCCTATCCCTTAATTTTGGGGATTTACAAGATTACATCATATCATATCAAATCTACAAGATATGATTCCCCTACTTACTAAAAATAGCTTATGTTGTCATATCTTCATTAGCGGACCAACTAGGCTTCAATCTGATAGGCTTCTCCAACAGTTTTTGGAATCGTGTCAGTTCTCGTAGACTAAATGATCCCCATCTAATTGATCGACTTCCATGGGGTGCATCTTATGCCATGGTCATAGGCTTTGTACTTTGGCCCGTAACACTAGGAACTACAATTTTTTTCAAAGATAGTCTCTTCGTTGAATCTAAAACAAAATGTTTGTGTTTTCGTCTTTATTCTCCCAAACACAAAAAAACAAAAAAACGTATTAATTTCTCGTTATGAAATTATTGTTAGTGTTTGGCATATTTATCAACATCCACGTTGCTAACAAATGATATAAAAAAACTAAGTTTTGTATAATAATAATTGTTATAATATTACTAATATTTAATATGTAATTTATAAATATTATTTAAATTAATTAATTTAATAATTATTATTATCAAATTAATACAACTTATTATTTTATGAATTTTTACTTTTAAATATCATGTGATGGTAAACATTAATATTAATCAATTGTACTTTTCTACAATACTTTTCAAATAAATTACTTTTTCCAAATATAACTTTTGAATACACCGTAAGAGCAATGTGAAACTGACTATTAACCTTTTGACATTTTTTCTTATTACTTTCGTTTGTTTTTTGCCGACTATTTTAAAGTTTAAATGTGAATAAATGAGTTTTTAGGTGTAAAAATATAAGGAGGTTATCATATTAGAAGTTAAATTATAATTTATTTTTTATTTAAAAATTCAGTAAATTTGATTTTACACATTAAATTGAAGAGTAAGTTAGCTTTTTTTGTTAAAAATTTATTAATTTGTACTATTAAAAATTAATATGACTGAAGAAATAATTAGACAATGACATATAATGTGTCACGTGTATCTCATGTTGATAGGCCCGTTCTTAATATTTTTAGGACTCTAGGCGAAATAATAAATTGAATCATTTTTTAAAAAAAATTATAAAATGTAATACAATAAAAACTGAAAAAAATTTGGGGCCCTAAGAGATAAAAGCATTAAAGGTGAAAATTTAAAAGCCCTAAGTATTTAATTAATTTATTTTACTCTAAAAATTCTCTTTCCCATATTAAAAAATGAAAAATATTTTTTTGAACCCCTTTCAATCTTGGGCCTTAGACAGTTGTATTCTTAAACAACCCTTAAGAACGAGCCTACATATTGATGTATAAGACCAGTTTTTAATAATAATAATTAATTAATTAAAAAATTAATTTACTCTTTAAATAAACATAAAAACTAATTTATTTATTTTTTAAATAAAAATAAAATACACTTTTAGTCCGAATAGATCCAACTCCAAAGTACGTTTAAGGCTCTGATGAGAACGGAGACAACGTTGGACTCTTTCAAGTAAGTTACCGAATCATCTTTTTTCTTTTTCTTCCGAACTTATAGAAGAAGGGGAAATCCAGCCTTTCGATCCTCATTTGAGTCGGCTGCGTAACGAAGTCAACCTCTGAAGATATCCACATGATTGTCTGTAGGTTGAAAAACATGAAATTATTGGCTAATTTTGTCCACACTTCCTTCATCGGTCATTTGTCTTTAGTGTCGTTTCCCGTCAACTTGTCCCCATGTGCCGTTGCTTCTTCAACCAAATGATCTTCCATACATTGTTAGTCCCTACTCTATTTTGTTATTAATCCATTCCAAGCTTCCAGCTTTCATTATCTAAAAGAATCACGAAAGGATCAAAGCTCAAAGATCAGGTTTTGATGGAGAAATCTGGGTATGGAAGAGATGGGATTTACAGGTCTTTAAGGCCACCGGTAGATTTTCCCAAGGAACCAAATCTTTCAATGGTTTCGTTTCTGTTGAGGAACGTGTCTTGTTACCCTGACAAACCAGCGCTCATCGATGCAGATTCTGGGGAAACCCTCACTTTCTCTCAGTTGAAATCCACTGTCATCAAGCTCTCCCATGGATTTCTAAATCTGGGTATCAACAAAAGCGACCGAGTATTGATCTTTGCTCCAAATTCAATTCAGTTCCCTCTTTGTTTCTTTGCCATAACAGCCATTGGCGCCATTGCTACAACTGCCAACCCCATGTACACTGTTAACGAACTCTCGAAACAACTCAAAGATTCCAATCCCAAGCTTGTTGTCACCGTCCCTGAATTGTTCGACAAAGTTAAAGATTTCAACATCCCTATGATCTTCCTTGGTTCTAAACGGAACCAACAAGGATTTAATGTAAAAAGCACCCCAACAATCCTTTCTTTTCATGATCTTCTTGATATAGCGGGTAACGTAACAGAGTTTCCCTCGGTTTCCGTCAAGCAGACCGATACAGCAGTGCTGCTTTACTCATCGGGGACGACGGGTGTCAGTAAAGGTGTTGTTCTGACACATGGAAATTTCATTGCATCATCTTTGATGGTGACAAAGGATCAAGAACTTGCAGGGGATATCCACCGGGTTTACTTGTGCATCTTGCCTATGTTTCATGTGTTTGGATTGGCTGTCATGGTGTACGCGCAGGTGCAGATGGGAAATGCTTTGGTGTCAATGGCGAAGTTCGATTTTGAGATGTTTTTGAGGAATGCGGAGAAGTATAGAGCCACCCATTTGTGGGTTGTGCCTCCTGTTGTGCTTGCTATGGCTAAGCAGAATGTGGTTGACAAGTTTGATCTTTCCTCATTGAAGCAAATTGGTTCTGGTGCTGCACCTTTGGGAAAAGAGTTGATGGAGGAGTGTGCACAGAAGTTCCCTCAAGCGGTTGTTATGCAGGTAATTTAGTTGTCTTAATGGGGAAAGCATTTCAAATCTGCGAGCTGATATGGTCCTTTGCATGCATAAAAATGTTCAGTTAAATATCCATATTGTGTTAGTCACTGTTGCTTTCAATCCAAATTGATATCTTGGGCAACATTCTAATGGGAACCAATGAATGGTGACTAGCCTGTTAGCATATATGAAGTAGGATTTGTCATTGTATTTGCTTGAATCCAAGTTCATGATTCTTTGGATTTTTGGAATAACTTGGAAGTAGAGAAGCTGCCTTCTCCTAATGAGGCTTTCTTTGGTTTCAGGGCTATGGAATGACTGAAACCTGTGCGATTATCTCGGTGGAGAATCTCGCATTTGGTGTCCGACATACTGGCTCAGCTGGACTGCTTGCTTCATGTATTGAAGCTCAGATAGTCAGTACAGAGAATCCAAAGCCTCTTCCTCCAAAACAATTAGGGGAAATATGGGTTCGAGGGCCTAATATGATGCAAGGTAACGTTACTTGCTTCTTAGTTCCTGTGGAAATAAAAGAAGATCGATCTTTTGGTATAAATAACATCCAGCTATTTGTATACGCTAATCATTCAGCCTCTTTGATATGATAACAATAACTTCTAGCTTTGCATCTCATATGTAGATCGGTAAAATTCTTAACAACCCTTATTTGTGGTCTGTTAAGAGTTTGATAGTAATCTACCTATACCTGTATTTGTATGAATGCAATATATTTTTATTTTCTTGTACTTCTGTTATAACTTCTGCTATTTTCTCTGACACTGCAATTTCCAATCACTATTTTCAGGATACTTCAACAATCCTGAGGCAACTAAACAGACAATAGATGAAAAGGGTTGGGTACATACTGGAGATCTTGGATACTTTGACGAGAACGGTTATCTCTATGTTGTTGACAGAATTAAGGAGTTGATCAAGTACAAAGGTTTCCAGGTAACTTATTTCAATTGCCAATTGGTTCTACGTTGAATGCTCGTTTTCACGTAACAGTTATAGTTGCATAGACAGTTCCTATGCTGTAGTGTTCTGGTTTGACTATCTATATATATAAGTCTTTGAGGTGATCCCAAAGTTAATATGTGCATGATTTAATGTGTTTCCTTCTAAATTAAAGCCTTTTGATTTGCTTCATAAATTACTCACCAGATTGCACCAGCAGAGCTTGAAGGTCTACTTGTATCTCACCCTGAAATACTGGATGCTGTCACTATCCCGTAAGTTATACCCAAAAATTATTAACTGTTTGCATAATCTAAATCTGGGAAAATACCTGAGTTCTTCCTTGTAAAGACATCATTGGGAGTTAATACATATTTCACCACACTACAGATATCCTGATGATGAAGCTGGTGAGGTCCCAGTTGCATACGTTGTTCGCTCACCCAACAGTTCGTTAACCGAAGAAGATGTTCAAAAGTTTATTGCTAAACAGGTACGATATCCAAATAAATCGATAGCCATTTTTAACTGAAGTCTTTTCCCTTCCAATGAAATAGGAAGACCTTATAAAACAGAAGCTGTTTTTCACCTTTGCAGGTGGCACCTTTCAAAAGGTTAAGGAAGGTCACATTCATAAGCAGTGTCCCAAAGTCGGTATCAGGGAAAATCCTGAGGAGAGAACTTATAGCCAAAGTAAGATCCAAAATGTGAAATTCTATAATTCTGTTTTAGGCACATAGCGTGAATACAAACTAGTGGTTAAGTTAAAGCTGTCTTTGTCTAAATTTGTAACTATATTATTGGGGTAAAATTACAAGGAACAACAGATTATTGGGTCAATAAATGTTTCAGTTCCTCGAAAACATCATTTGTGTTATAAACCATTGTTTTGTGCATTTTATGTATGTATATGGAAGATGAACATCATTGCTGAGACACTTGGTGCAGATTACTGCAATTTCAAATTAAACTAAACGGTCGCTATATGATTATAAGATCTGCCCAAGGACGACCAGACGGGAGGCACGGACTTCGCAAATGTCCAGAGCCTCCTTTACTGATAAGGGAAGCTAAAGTGGTGAGGTTAAGAGATTGGATTAAACCTACAAGGCCTCACTATTTGGTAGGATTATATTGACCTATCAATGATAAACTCTTCTCTTGATTTCATTTATCTAGATTTTCTACTGGAGGCATTCCGATCTAAAAAAAAAACAACAAATTAATCAAGAATAATCATCAACCTAATATGCCAAATAACTAATCAATTAACCCGGCAACCAATTTAGCATACAATTAAACTCAATGACATAATAGGCATTTCATCAAATGCATGGTGTGCGATATATAAAAGCAAAGGATTTGAAATTTTGACCACTCAATTGATGAAAATCCAATGAAATGTAGGAGTTTGATCATTTCTCTTTTGCAAAGTCTTCAACAAAAAAGAAGAAATGAAACAACCAAAATTAAAATCTATTCTAATGGAAAAGAAAAGAGAAGAAAAATAAAGACCTCAAAGAGAGAAAAAATTGTTTAATGTCTATCCTAATTTTTCTCCACCATAAAAACACACATAAAATAGTATTTATATTTTTTTTTAACTTAACCTTGCATGACAATTGTGCCCTCCATTGTAAGCTGGGTTAAGTTTTGTTGGACTGAAAAATGCTCTTCAAAACTTTGTCTTAGTCAAAGTCGGTATTATGACACCCACATTTTGATATCGCGACATCCTCGATAGTTTCAACTTTTGGTGTCATTGACCCCTCAGTGCCGCAACCATAGCATTTGGTGTTGTGACATTGCTCTCAATCTAGCTCAATTCTCCATCATCAGGCGTTGTAGTCGGTATTACAACATCATTGGCCTTATTTTGTGAGCACGAGTGCTGGTGCCGCCACTTCGAAGGTAGTTAATCATGTGATTTGGTGAAGTCCAACTCTTTAGTTGATGGCAAAAATATTTGTGTCGTGACTTTAACTCCAGTTCAATCTCATCTTCTCATTCTTGTATCAACTAGGTGTTTAAAACAAGCTCAACTCAAATATTAGATCCCTAATAGTATATACTTATCTCTTTTTTTTTTCCAAAAAGCATAAAAACAAAATCTAATAATTATGGAAAATTAATAAAATTGATGTGAAATACTCGAGACTAAACTCTTTAAATGTTTAAAGAGATTAATTCTACATATATGAATTCAACAAATCAGCGTTAAAAAGATCTTTTGTCACTTACTCTTTATATTATGTATTGAAAAGCTTATTTATTTACTTGATAGGGTAGTGACTAGAGGTGTGCATGCGTTGGGCTACCCGGCCCGGCCCGAAGGTCCGCCTAAAAAATGAGAGAGTTCAGGTAAAAATATAGACCCTAAATATGGGTTTGGATAAAAAAATGAGGCCCGTTTAGAAAACGGGCCGGGCTCGGGTAAAAATTTTTTAGCCCAGCCCGGCCTGAATTATATACTAAATATATATTATTTTTTATTTTTAATCATATTTACATTTTATTTTTAATTTTAATATAATCACTTTTTATTATATTTTCAATTTGTGTATTGTTTTAAGAATTGTTTTAATATTATTTTTTATTTGTTTCTTGTTTTAATATTTGTTTTAAATGTATTTGATGATTTATTATATTTTAATTTTTTTATTTAATGAAATAAGTTAAAAAAATTAATATGGGTCGGGCCGGGCCGGGCCAGGCTGAGCCGGGCTCGGGCTTAACAATTTTATTTTGGGCCGAGCCGGGCCCGGGCCTAGAAAACAGGCCTAAAATTTTGTCTGGACTCTACCTGGCCCAGCCCATGCACACCTCTAGCAGTGACATGCGGCGGTGCACTCAACTTTTGGGTGTTTCAACTCCTTTAGACTAGAAGTGTTCATGAACTAGGTCGGATTGGATTTAAGTTGAGTTTAAACATGATATTAACATATTTTATATTTGTTCAAGTTTGGCCCAACTCAAAATTTGGGCTTAAAATTTTGCGCAAACCCACTCATATTTATAAAAGATTAATCCAAGCTCATTTTAGGCTCGCCCATATTATTTTTAATTTTTTAAAAATATATTTATTTTATTTTAATATTTAATAATTTTATACATTTTTTATTTATTAAATTTTTTATATAGTCATCTTAACATTATTTTAATGTTTACATTAAATTAATATTATATATTTAGTATAAGTTTATTTTTTTTAATGTGCTCTAAATTTCATAATATATAAAAATAACATAATATAAATATTATAAACTTAAAATTAGTCGGGCTAGGTCAAGTTTAGATATTGAATATTTAAGCCCGAGCCCATCTCATAATTTAAATGGACTTTTTTTTTATTATCTAATCTCATATTTTGAACTTAATATTTTTATACGCATCCATTTAAATTTCAAGTAAACTTTTAAATTTAGATAAATAGACAGATAACTCAACTCATAATTCTAAACCGCAGACATCGCGGACTGCAAAAACATTCTCAAACACACAAATATCTTGTGGCTTATAGAGTCTAGAAGTGAAAATACCTAAACACCCTTATTCATTATTTCATCCACCCAAACAACGACACTTTACTCTTTTCTTCTGGTCTGGGGACACAAAAATACTTTCCTATAATTTCTTCATTCAAAGTATCATTTTGATTCTTCTTCATTCTGCTTATAGTTTGCGGCTTGGCTTCTCTTTTCTGTGATTTGGAGCTTTGCATCCGATTTTCTTTGTAGAAGTTAAACAAGCGTCCATTTTGCTGTGCGCTAAAAAACAAAAATCTTATCAAAATTTTCTTATGTTATGCCGAAATAATTTTGAATGAATAGAAACACACAGTAGAATTCTCGGCAGGAAATATATTTAAAGCACAGTGTCCTGGTAAGTTTATGTTAAACTTGTGCTCGATGATGAACAGGGCTTCCCTTGGTCAAGGATTATAACGATTTAAACTATGTCTAAGGTTGCCCCTTTTTCTTAGTTGAAGACAAAACTACATTGAATTTTTGCTCAAATCAAGTATATACTTTCCACACACTTGTTCTAGGGTTGGATTATTCACTTAGGCCGAAAGTCTACTTGAAATTCGAGAGAGTATAT
Source organism: Gossypium anomalum (assembly GCA_025698475.1). NCBI lineage: Eukaryota > Viridiplantae > Streptophyta > Magnoliopsida > Malvales > Malvaceae > Gossypium > Gossypium anomalum. The sequence continues at coordinate 67,973,947 of CM046957.1, read as the reverse complement.
TAAATCCGAAAAATTAAACTAAATTCAAACTTAAACATTCAAAGTTCAATACTGCCTATTTTTAAGTTTATAATATATTATATTATATTATATTATTTTTATATATTATTTAATTTAAAACACATGAAAATATATAATACTAAATACCAACTGTATTTTTTTATAATATTGGTCAAATATATTATTTTACCTAAATGTAACTGTTGAATACACAGTAAGAGCAATGCAAAAATGACTCTTAAAGCTATTGACTTTTTTGTTTTTTTTTTTCTTTTATTAATTTCGTTTGCTGTTTGCCATCTACTTAAAAGTTTAAATGTTAAGAAAGGAGATTTTAGGGTAAAAGTGAGGTAAGAGTTAAATTGTAATTTTTTTATTTAAAATATGGGAAATTAATTTTTATAGGTTAAATAAAGAGAAAATTAATTATTTTTATCAAAAATATTATTTATTTGTATTATTAAAAATTAGTATATCTGATAAAATAATTAAATAGTGACAGGTAACGTATCACGTGTATCTTATATTGAGGACTCGTTTTTAACAATAAAAAAATTAACAAAAAAATAAATTTATTTTTTAATCTAATATATATAAATTTATTTTTTTTAATTTTTTAAAAAAAAAAGTAAAATATAATTAATTTAACTCTGAACTCCATTTTACTTTTATGGATGAGAACCGAGACAATATTGGACTTTTTCAATGAAGTTACCAATCATCTTTTTCTGTTCTTCCAAACTTTTAGCATGAAAAAGGTTGTCAAAGAAGGCGAAAAAAAAAATATAGTATACTCAAAAGTATTAATAAATCCAGCCTTTTGATACTATTTGAGTCAGATGCATAACGAAATCAAGCTCTGAAAATATCCACATGATTTTCTGTAGGTTGAAAAGCACGAAATTATTGCCTAATTTTGTCCACGTATCCTATATTGGCCTTTCGTTAGTGTTGTTTCTCGTCAACTTGTCCCCACGTACCGCTGCTTCTTCAACCAAATGATCTTCCATGCATTGTTAGTCCTTACTCTATTTTGTTATTAATCCATTCCAAGCTTCCAGCTTTTCATTATCTAAAAGAATCACGAAAGGATCAAAGCTCAATCAGGTTTTGATGGAGAAATCTGGGTATGGAGGAGATTGGATTTACAGGTCTTTAAGGCCACCGGTGGATTTTCCCAAGGAACCAAATCTTTCAATGGTTTCGTTTCTGTTGAGGAACGTGTCTTGTTACCCTGACAAACCAGCGCTCATCGATGCAGATTCTGGGGAAACCCTCACTTTCTCTCAGTTGAAATCCACTGTCATCAAGCTCTCCCATGGATTTCTAAATCTGGGTATCAACAAAAGCGACCGAGTATTGATCTTTGCTCCAAATTCAATCCACTTCCCTCTTTGTTTCTTTGCCATAACAGCCATCCGGTGCCATTGCTACAACTGCCAACCCCCATTACACTGTTAAGGAACTCTCGAAACAACTCAAAGATTCCAATCCCAAGCTTGTTGTCACAGTCCCTGAATTGTTCGACAAAGTTAAGGGTTTCAACATCCCTTTCATCTTCCTTGGTTCTAAACGGAACCAACGAGGATTTAATGTAAAAAACACCCCAAAAATCCTTTCTTTTCATGATCTTCTTGATATAGCGGGTAACGTAACAGAGTTTCCCTCGGTTTCCGTCAAGCAGACCGATACAGCAGTGCTGCTTTACTCTTCGGGGACGACGGGTGTCAGCAAAGGTGTTGTTCTGGCACATGGGAATTTCATTGCATCATCTTTGATGGTGACAAAGGATCAAGAACTTGCAGGGGATATCCACTGGGTTGACTTGTGCATCTTGCCTATGTTTCATGTGTTTGGATTGGCTGTCATGGTGTACGCGCGGGTGCAGATGGGAAATGCTTTGGTGTCAATGGCGAAGTTCGATTTTGAGATGTTTTTGAGGAATGTGGAGAAGTATAGAGCCACCCATTTGTGGGTTGTGCCTCCTGTTGTGCTTGCTATGGCGAAGCAGAATGTGGTTGACAAATTTGATCTTTCCTCATTGAAGCAAATTGGTTCTAGTGCTGCACCCTTGGAAAAAGAGTTGATGGAGGAGTGTGCAAAGAAGTTCCCTCAAGCAGTTGTTATGCAGGTAATTTAGTTGTCTTAATGGGGAAAGCATTTCAAATCTGAGCTGATATGGTCCTTTGCATGCATAAAAATGTTCAGTTAAATATCCATTTTGTGTTAGTCACTGTTGCTTTCAATCCAAATTGATATCTTGGGCAACATTTTAATGGGAACCAATGAATGGTGACTAGCCTGTTAGCATATATGAAGTAGGATTTGTCATTGTATTTGCTTGGAAGTTGTTCCAAGTTCATGATTCTTTGGATTTTTGGAATAACTTGGAAGTAGAGAAGCTGCCTTCTCCTAATGAAGCTTTCTTTGGTTTCAGGGCTATGGAATGACTGAAACCTGTGCGATTATCTCGATGGAGAGTCCCGCATTTGGTCTCCGACATAGTGGCTCAGCTGGACTGCTTGCTTCATGTATTGAAGCTCAGATAGTCAGTACAGAGAATCCAAAGCCTCTTCCTCCAAAACAATTTGGGGAAATATGGGTTCGAGGGCCTAATATGATGCAAGGTAACGTTACTTGCTTCTTCTTTCCTTTGGAAATAAAAGAAGATCGATCTTTTGGTATAAATAACATCCAGCTACTTGTATATGCTAATCATTCAGCCTCTTTGATATGATAACAATAACTTCTAGCTTTGCATCTCATATGTAGATCGGTAGACTTCTTAATAACCCTTATTTGTGATCTGTTAAGAGTTTGATTTGTGATATAGTAAAGGTGCATGTATTATGCTAACAGTTAAATAAGCTAGGCACAAGAGTTAAATGGTTAAAGGAAAGTGGTGGGCTTCGTCATCCACAGCCAATCATGCCCTCCAACTCGCATGCTGCTTTCTACCACATCATTCAAATGAAGTTTTACTATAATGTTCCTCTAGTTTGGAACATTGTTTCAATTACGGGATCATGAACAGCCATTGGTTAAGTCAAAACATAGTAATCTACCTATACCTGTATTTGTATGAATGCAATATATTTTTATTTTCTTGTACTTCTGTTATAACTTCTGCTATTTTCTCTGACACTGCAATTTCCAATTACTATTTTCGGGGTACTTCAACAATCCTGAGGCAACTAAACAGACAATAGATGAAAAGGGCTGGGTACATACCGGAGATCTTGGATACTTCGATGAGAACGGTTATCTCTATGTTGTTGACAGAATTAAGGTGTTGATCAAGTACAAAGGTTTCCAGGTAATTGCTAATTGGTTCTACGTTGAATGCTCGTTTTCACGTAACAGTTACAGTTGCATAGACAGTTCCTGTGCTGTAGTGTTCTGGTTTAACTATCTATATATAAGTCTTTGTGGTGATCCCCAAAGTTAATATGTGCATGATTTAATGTGCATCCTTCTAAATTAAAGCCTTTTGATTTGCTTCATAAATTACTCACCAGATTGCACCAGCAGAGCTTGAAGGTCTACTTGTATCTCACCCTGAAATACTGGATGCTGTCACTATCCCGTAAGTTATACCCGAAAATTGTTAACTGTTTGCATAATCTAAATCCGGGAAAATACCTGAGTTCTTCCTTGTAAAGACATCATTGAGAGTTAACACATATGTCACCACACTACAGATATCCTGATGATGAAGCTGGTGAGATCCCAGTTGCATACCTTGTTCGCTCACCCAACAGTTCGTTAACCAAAGAAATTTTTCAAAAGTTTATTGCTGAACAGGTACGATATCCAAATAAATCGATAGCCACTTTTAAGTGGTCTTTTCCTTCCAATGAAATAGGAAGACCTGATAAAACCTAAGCTGTTTTTCGCCTTTGCAGGTGGCACCTTTCAAATGGTTATGGAAGGTCACATCCATAAGCAGTTTCCCAAAGTCGGTTCCAGGGAAATCCCTGAGGAGAGAACTTAAAGCCAAACTAAGACCCAAAATGTGAAATTCTATGATTCTGTTTTAGGCACATAGCATGAATACAAACTAGTGGTTAAGTTAAAGCTGTCCTTGTCTAAATTTGTAACTATATTATTGGGGTAAAATTACAAGGAACAACAGATTATTGGGTCAATAAATGTTTCAGTTCCTCGAAAACATCATTTGTGTTGTAAACCATTGTTTGTGCATGTTATGTATGTATATGGAAGATGAACATCATTGCTGAGACACTTTTTCAAAGTAAACTAAACGGTCGCTATATGATTATGAGACCTGCCCAAGGACGACCAGACGGAAGGCACGGACTTCGAAAATGTCCGGAGACTCCTTTACTGTAAGGGAAGCTAAAGTGGAGAGGTTAAGAGATTGGATTAAACCTACAGGGTCTCATGGGGTGTCAAAACACTCCATCACCACGTTGATAAGCTCAAATGGGACCCTAATCTATTATTTCATTGAATTGCTTGGAACATTGAATATTATTGCAGATCATAGGCAATATCTGAACCTTATTTATCATAGCAACAAGAAAAGAAGAGGCAATATAAAGATTTACTACAATTTGCCTTAAATGTGTTCATAAAAACTAGGGAACCTGCCAGCAACTAAAAAACCTGAGAATGAGACAGTAAATACTAATGAAAGAAAGTATTCCCAAAACAAAACACACTCAAAAAACCCATTTTTGCAATACGAGTTGTAGCCATCCTTGTTGTTTACAAACATATATTTTCTTTAAATGTCCTTGCTTGAGCAATGGAAGAAACATAATTATAACCTCTGAAGATCCTATACCATGACAGTGTATAGCTGCTTACCTTTCACTGTAACACATAACATACTTCAAAACAATGAACTCAACTCAAAAGCATGCTACAACAGATAGCCACATCTCTCAAGTAAAAAGATTATTAGCTATGCATTATCTTGTAAAACTGACAACCTCTGTAATGCAGTAAAGTTGATTGAGAACCAGAAAGGAAACAACAGCTGAAAATTTTAGTGAAGGAGCTTAACAAGGAAAAGGCTTGGGGGCACTTCTGCACATCTGGGTAAAAACCAGGCTTCATATATATGCTTGTGTGTAGCCAATCTTTTTCAAATGACGGATTTGTTATGTATGAGACACATGTTACACTTTAAATTTTAAAATTAATAATATTTGCTCGAATTTTCATGTGTGAACTTTAAGTGAAATTGTTACATGGTGGTTTCACCGTAAACGAAAATGCAACAATCAAATCCAATTTTTTTTCTAAAAAGACTATGAAGTGTGACATATGTCACACGCACAATAAACATGTCATCTGACATAATAAAATTATTTACAGAGCATAAAACTATTATATTTTTTTAAATAATCTAAAACCCATCATATATTTTTTAGATAAATTTTAAACATATTATATTTTTATAAAAAATTGCAAAGGGATACTAAACTATTTATTCAGCATATCATAGATAGTTAGGGTTAAAGACCAAAGATGAAAAATACTAACATCTCAAGCCCTTTTGGAGGTTTGTGATCATGAGGTTCTATAAATACAAAGACTGACAAGTAATTGTAATCAACATATAATATTTTATAAGAAGATGGAGGACCACAAAGGTTAAGAATGGAGGGAAGAAATACCCATTAAAAAGCTTAGGAAATCAGTGATGTATATCACCATGTATACTTGGTTGAGTTTAATGTCTGTTAAGTAAAGCTTTTAATTCTATTCCATTTAAAGATTTGATTTAATTTCATATTAAATTTAATTGAGAGAATATAGAAGGATTTTAAAAAATTCATCTTAATCTAAGATCATCCTTATTTTAAGAAGCTCTAGAAAATAGAAATGTTGTAAATTCTAATGGAACCTCTTCAAAGCTTCATTAGTATATTACCCATGGCTGCTGCTAGGATCTTTATTTATCTAAAGAAGACCTGAAAAACTTAAAAGCCCTTTTGGCCCTTCTTTAAGAATCACACAATGGAAATAAAAACATAAATACATACATATATATATGATAGGAGCTGGAGCTAGCTTCCATGGTAGAAGTGGCATTCACCTGCAATTACATCTGCACCTTCTTTGTACTCTCCAATATATCTCCCTTCACCACTATAAACACATGATCTGCCATGAGACTGTCATGAGACTGTCATGCTTTAGTTTCTGAAGCTGAACCAAACTGAAGAAAAAAAGAAGGTGCAGGTGCAAATGCAGATTAAGGCTACATCTTAGCAAGCCAGCCAAACCTCGCAAAACTGTATATATCAATGTATATGTATTTATAATAGGAGAGAAAGAATCAAAGAATCAAAGGGCAAAGGCAAATTAGAGTGTTATAAATCTGACAAATGAGAGAAACTATTAAGGAAGATAATTATGAAGGGATAAAGATTTGATAAGCACAAGCCAAGCCTCCATTATTAATGCCTTTTTGAAGCAAACTATATATTTATAGGTTTAATTTAGTTTTACCCCCTCTACTATGCTAATTTTTTAGATTTAACTCTTCCACTGCTAATGGCTATGGTTAAAGTAATGAAATGGACTTTTTCTACTGTTATTCAATCACACAATTAATGTCTAGTAATTTTTTTTATTGATATTGGATCATACAATCAAGACTATGTGAAAATTCAATTAACCATATTCAAATAATAGACTTACATGTTAGCCTAATGCTTAAGGCTATTTAAGCACACACACATCATCACTTTAATAATAATATCTAATGATACTTTTAATTGGGATTTACTAATAACGTTATAAAAACAAAAGATTAAATTATGCACAATTATAGTAAAATGATTAAATCCTAAATTTTAGTATGATATAGGGACGAAAACCAAAATTAGACCTGTATTTATATATGTGTGTCCTATGATATGAACCAGTTACCAGCAGAGGTTGGTACCTCCTAGGCCACGTGATGCAACTCTTGGGATCACGTGGGCATTGGGGTCCCTACTAATCGTGAACTGCCACGTCAGCAAATTCACAAAGTTGCCTCGTGGGCTTGAAATTTGAGGTTTTTTGATAATAGGAAAAAGTCAAAAAGGTGAAGGAATTGGGAGAGTGGAGGAAATCTTCCATAAATATTCTCCCTTTCTCTTTCTATTGCAAACAAATATTTGATATATTAGAATGAGGTTTGCTTCAATCTAAGGTTGAGGTCCAAGTTTTAGATTTGATTCTCACTTTATCTAAAAGCAACTGCAAATGGAGCTGATTATTAGTTATTTGATTTAGGTTCATTTTAGTTGGACAGTGCGTTTACCTCTGATTAGTGTAAAAATAATAACAGCAGTGAAATTAGATTGTAGTGATATTATGGCATGAGACAAAAGAAAAAAAACTAAACACACCACATTAGAAGGTAAATGTCCATTCAAATAGTCCTTAGTACTTCTAATAATTTATTTACCTTTAAAAAAATTTTGATATATTAATAATTTATTATATTTAATTTTTAATAATTTTTTTATCGCATAAATGATTAGTTACTTTACTTTCAATTATAGTGACAATGAATGATTAGAGGTGATCTATGGGCTAAATCAAACTTAAAAGAAATTTAAAGTTCAAGCTTATTCAAATGATTAATTTCGTTGTTTAGTTATATATAAAAATATATGCATATTAATATAAAATTGTTTTTATATATTTTTTAATTTTAGAACCATAAATTGAGTTACAGTTTAGTCCTAACATTAATATTATAATAAAATTTCTATCGGAATTGGTGTCACAAGTTAACAGGGTACAAACTCAGATAAAAATGGTTAAAGTATTTTTTTAATAGATAATAAATATTATTATAAGATTATTTGTGTCTTTTAATAATTTATATAAATTTTTTTTAAAAAAATATTACAATACCAAGGTTGAAACTTGAAACTTGAAACATTAAGGTATTAAAAAAGAAATTTCAACCAATGCTCCAAAAAGATGTTATATATCTTTCTTTTTTTTTTACAAGGGTTAATATGTTGTTTAGTACCAAAACTATACATCTTTCTTTAATGTGGTACTTATGATTTTTTTGTTCTGAATTTGGTGCTTGTGGAATAGTTCCATCCACTAGTTTAACCCAAGCCGTTACGGAAAACGACATGGCACTAAATGACCAATTCACTATTGAAACGTGGTGGAACACCCCTTACTCGGATTAAACTAATATATCTCAAGTAAGGGTACCACATATGAGGACAAAGCCCACTTAACTTAAAGTATCATGTTGAACACTTTATAATAACATATTTAAGCTTGTTTGAAGTTATTTGAGTCATCTCTAGGCTTCATTTATAGTTTGGTTGTATTTGGAGGTCATTTGGGACCTTTTCGGAGCAAATCAAGATAAATATTGTTAGTGTTGTGACATTGAAAATTGGGTGTCACGACATTGGGGGCAGAATACTCCAATGACTCTAATGTCATGACATTGACTTGTGGTGTCGTGACACTAAGATCAAAATTGCCCAATGTTGCAACACTAATTAATGAATGTCGCAACAACGAGAACAGATTGACTAAAACATGACTTAAATACTTAAAACCAAGTCAAAATTTCTTTTGGATCATGAGTAGGTGAGGAAGCATAAAAAAATGGATTGTCACTAAGCATTGAAAAAGTTTGTCCGAAAAGAGCTTTTGTCTTTTGCCTAGTGTTATAAGGATAAGCAAGGGCATTAGTGCTTAATGACGAAGTCGAATGGGTTAGAGGAATAGTTTGGGCAGACTTGCTGATGACGATCTTCTTTGAGGCCATTGCAATCTTAAACTTTGTGGAAATGTGAAAAAAAATGATATTTTAAATATTTACGTATAAAAATAATAATGATATTTGAAATAATAAATTGATTTTATAATATTAAAATTCACCATACTCACAATTTAGGTGAAAAAATAAATATTTGATGTATAGAAATTGTACATAAAAAATTTATAAAAAAATTGATATTTAAAAAAATAAAATATATTTTACATAATGATATATAAATTATATATGTTTTCATTAAATAATTACATATTTATTATTTTATTTATAAAAATAAACAAGTTATTAATTAATTTTTTTTAACGTAATGCTATATAAAATATATTTTCATTATATAATTACTATTTTATTTATATAATAAAAGAGGTAATAATTGAAACATAATTAAAAATAAAATAAAATATCTTGAAAACATGTTTATTAATTAAAAATTAAAATTAAAAAAGCTTCGAACATGAATTTAGAAAAAGAAAAATCAAATGCTTGACCATCTTACCAAAAAATGCTTGATCATCTTATAAAAAAAATGATATACAATGCTTTCCGTATAAAGTGCTTTTTAAAAAGGCTTTTTAGATATCATGCTTTTGTAACATAATAATAAAAAATTCGAAGTAAATTTAAAAAAAAAATTTAATATCTCCTGATGTAAATTTGATTATAATTTATTTTTTTTAAATAATTTAACCCTTAACGTTTCATCTTTGAATGGATTTACTGGTTTTTTTAACAGAAAATGTTAACTAAATCGTTAAGTTTTCGCAATGTGAATATGGCATGATCATGTTTTCCAGTTTTTGTCGGCCTTACTTAATTAAGCCGTTGCTTCTTCGTTGATCCACTTATCTTAAAGAGCTCAAGCCCAGCCTTTTACACAAACAAATTGGGTTTAGCAAAGCAAGCAAAATCTCTACTTTGCTATCCCGGTACACAATTCATTTTACTAAAAATATTATTTTTAAATAAATCAATTTGGAATCGCATGTAGTGACTTAATTGCACAACACTAAAATTGCAGGGGAATTAAGTTAAAAATATCCCCTACATGGATTGCTATATGGGCATCTATGTTTAAAAAATGTAATATTTTAGTCAGTATTTTTATTAAAAAAAAAAACAATTTGATCATGTTTTTGAAAGGTTGATAATTATATTTGTATCTTTTTAAAAAGTGAAAAGCTTAAAAATAGAATAAGAATCAATTTAAGAAAAGATATAAACATTAAGGGCTAAATTTATGATTAAACCATTAAAATTTAACCATAAATTATTCCCAAATAAATGCATTAGCATAGTCGGTTACAATTTTTTACCATTTCATTTCTATCCCCTTCTTTTACCTAATATATAGTGCAAAATTCGAAATTGTAGGGTGAGAACAATATCATTTTGAAATATGTTCTCGAAGGAATCAAATACTACTATATTCATTAAAAGTGTAAATTGTGTTTAAATCTCCAGTAATCATCTTCGTCACACAATTCATAACATTATTTTGTTCCTTTGAAATATGTTGGAATTTAACTTGCCAACCTTTCACAAGTAAAGAATGGATGAGTTGTATCTCTGAAAGATTATTATCCACTATATAACCATTGCTGATAATATCAATCAAAATATCATTGTCACTTTCCACTTCAACTTATTTAAACACTTCCTTTAACACAATAGAAATTCTCTCATAGACTGCTCTTGCATTATTTATTTATGCTTAAATCTTTCTGACACATTCAAATAATTTTGGGAAAAATTAATAAATTAAAGTAAAATAACGTTATACAAATTTCAAATCCTATGAGATGAATCTTATGAACCAAATTGTAGACACAAAATATGGAATTGAAACATCCAAACACGCCTTTATAAATTTGTTTATTTATTAAAAGGTTTTTCCTTTTCATTTTTTAAACAACACCAACACCTTGAATCTTAGAAAAGTTGAAAGCAAAAAAAAAAAAAAAAAAAAGGAAAACCATTTAGTTTAGAAAAATCGAAATAGTAACAATCTTTTTTTTTCCATTTGAAAATCTCAAAAGCAAAAATCCTAAAAAAAAAAAAATGTGAAGTAGCCTTTAAAGAAAAAAAAAAGTAAATGTGAAGTAGCCTTTAAAGACTTTGGTACTTCACCAGGATTAAAAGCCGGAAAAGGTGATGAATAGACCTGTTAATGAGTCGAATTATTCGTTTAAGTCCGAAAGTTCATTTGAAAAGTAGTAAATGTACAGGCCAATTTTGGGCCCCCCTAAGCCTAACCACTAACCCATACCCACTAAAATATTACAGACCAAGCCTGTTTACAATATTTTCAGCCCAACAACCAATATCCACTTAACCCTCAGCCCAATAACTAAAACCAAGCAGATTTCAAAACCCATTACAGAAGCCCAATTACCCTAACCCTAACCAGCTCCCCACCGAACCTACCCTCCCACTTGCGCCGCAATGTCCCATCGGCCACTTACCTCTCTGCGCCCCCATACCTCTGTCCCATCCACCACCAGCACCGGCCATCTTCTTTAATCAGACAAAACACGCAAACAATAAAAAAGGATTGTAAAAGGGGTATATAAACCCGAATGAAATCATTGTAAAAGGGAGGAATTTTTTTCATCAATAAAAAGAACAGATTTAAAACACATACACAGGCAGTAATAAAAACACAAGTATAACACGAATCAGAGAAATCAAAAGCCGAAAATCCAAAAATTTAAGGTGATATTATTTTATTCCATTCTTATTGTTTTACTTTTATTTATTTGAATCTACCGGTTTATATAAATACATATACTAAATATAAATAAAAAAGAGGAAAAAAATTGAGTTTTTTACCTCTCTCTGCCATCGTGCACTGTGGTGCGACGCCAGCCGCATGCGTGAGGCTCGATGGCCGGCCGTCAGTGGCCTGCCGTGGGCCTGAGCTCTCCCCTTTCCCCCCTCTCCTTCCTCCCTTCTCTCTTTTCTCCCTTCTCTTTCTTTTTTTTTCTCTGCTGTTGCCAAATGAGATTTTTTACAAAATTTTTGTCTTATATAGGGGACCAAAACGCACCGTTTTGGTCCCCACCCCTTAAGCCTCAAAACGACGTCGTTTAAGCCTTATCCGACCCGATCCGACCCGCTCCGGACAAGGGATCCGCGCGTTTTTGCTCTTAGGGGTTATTTGCGTAATAGGCCCTTCCGCATTTTTTATGTTTTAAATCAGGTTTATAGGTATTCATGAATTGGCCCTGAACTTTGTCGCGCTTCTCAGTTTAGTCCCTGGCCAAGCGCAGCGTTTTAAAGGCTTGGGAAAATTACTTTTTTGGCCCCTCATTGTTTGCAAGCGTATTCAAAGGAATCCTCTGATTTATCTTTTATTTTAAAATTCGCTCAAAACTTCATTTTTAATTCAAATTTAGTCCTTTTTGTCATTTTAGCTCTTAAAGTAAATCTGTAATGTTAATTTCATTTAATGTTAATATTATGTTTATTATTATTATGTTTAAATATTAGTGTACTTTGTATGTATCTATTATTGTCATGTATATTTTTAGTATGTATATATATTTATATAATACGATTATTTTATTACTTTTTTTTAGTATTTTATTATGTTTGCTTTGTGTATTTATATATTATTATTATTGTTATTTATATTATATAGTAGTGAGTACTTTTTTGTTCTATATATATATATATATATATATATATATATATATATTTCCATACGGTATTTTTATTACTGTATTTTAATATTTTATGACGTTTGCTTTTTGTATTATTACTATTATCGTTATTATTATTGATATTAGTATATATTTTTATGATACATATATGTGTTTGTATATATTTATATATAGTATCATTTTTAATTATTTTATTTTAATTTTATTATTATATCATATTTACTTTTTGTTTCTTGTTAGTATTATTATTATCATTAATATTAGTGTATGTTTTCATTATAAGCGTATATACCTATGTATATTTATTTACAATATTATTTTTTATTACTTTATTTTCATATTATTATTATTATTATATTATATGTTCTCCTTTTTGTGTTTATTTATTATTGTCTTTATTAACATGTCATCATTTTATTAATCTATGATTATTACCATTGATAATATTTTATTTTGACTTGTCGTGTCATTATTATTATTATTAGTTCTATTATTATTCGTATATATGTTAATACTATTGTTATTTTTTTTAATATTGTATTTTAATATTTATCGTTAATTGTATCATCGTAAGCATTATACACAAATTTCTGTTACAAATAATATTATTTTTTTATGTTTTCATTAATTTCAATAATCAAGGCAATGTTCCGATTTAACATTAAGTCATCGAGTTCATCGCTATGTTGGGTGAACGTCAATTGACTCGTGTTAAAGCGGTATACCCTTCTAAAAAAAAAAACCGAAGAACTAAAATTTTTCGTCTTTTCAATCAGATCACGATTAAATTTTACATTGAACTTGTATTTTTGAAAATCAAGACAACACGTGTTTATGAGATACCAATTTTGGGCGTCGCGAGGGTGCTAATACCTTCCTCGCGCGTAACTGACTCCCGAACCCTAATTCTTCTCTGGATTTCGACGTAGACCCGAACTTAGCCTTCTTTTGTTTTAAAATAGATCTAATAGGTGTCCGATCACACCTATAAAAAAGGATCGGTGGCGACTCCTTTTTATTTCAAAATCGAACTTCAGTTTTCAAACTTTTTTTCAATAGATCGCCACAATTAGCGACCCGAAACCAAAATTTTTACGTCGCTACTGTAAAACTTGAGCAAAATTATAGGCTTGACAAATGGTTTGAACAAAAAATAATATTCATTTTCTAAATGAATCGGGCCTCGAGTAGGATTTTTTTTGTCCAGGCCTGACTTGAATAAGTTGTTTTTCACTACCATTTTGCTATAACATTGTTACTTGCAACTATCTCAATGTTATTTAAGTATAAATTTTCTTTTAATGTATTTTCAATTTTGTGGGGAAACATTTATTTGAATGTTTTTAGTGCATTTGATGTATTTTTAAAAAAAAATTATTTTTACATAAAAAATAATCTAAAAAAATTAAATACAGGCAATTCAGGTCAGATTTAGATTTAACATTTTTAATCTGAATTGAGTTTGAGTAGAATTTTAGGCCCATTTTTCGAACCAAACTGAAATTCGGGCCTAAAATTTTACATCAACCCGACATGACCCACGATCAAGTATAGTTATTGTAGGGCCCAAAAATTTGCCCAAATACATCAGCTAACTCAAATACATTTCAATTAAAACCCACTACCCCTGGCCCAACTACAGAAACCCAAACCCACCAACCAATAGCCCAAACCCCACTAAACCCTAACCAGCTCTCCACCTAACCTCCCCACTTGCGCCGCAACACCCATACCCCTGACAACTCTGCAGCACCGGCCACCTGCTCTCTGCGCCCCATCACCTCCACCGCCCTCTACACCTGCAAAAGGAGGACAAGACAGAAAGTTAAAAATATAGAAAGCAACTTGTAAACAGGCTATAAAGCCGATTGTAAAAACAGAAAAGGGGTTCCCCCTTTTGACATTTTTCGAAATCAGAGAAAACAAAACACAGAACATTTTCAATACATAAACAGATCTGAATATTAAAAACTCATCAATCTAGCAAACCAGATCACAGAATCGGAGATCAAAACTTAAGGTGAATACTCTACTGTTTATTTTTAGTTTATTTTCGAATATTTTTTTAAACATTTATAAATAACTAAATAAATAAAAAGGGCATTTTAAGGCATAAAAAATAAAGTAATAAAAAATAAAAAATTTTGAAAATTTACCTCTCCACGGCGTCGGCGTGCGTCATGGACGGCGTCCTGTGTGACCGATGATCGACCCTCTCTACCGAGCCCCTCTCCTTCCTCCTTCCTCCCTTCTCTCTTTTCTCCCTTCTCTTTCTCTTTTTTTTTTCTCTGCTATGCCCAAATGATTTTTTTTAAAATTTTTTTGTCTTATATAGGGGACCAAAACGCACCGTTTTGGTCCCCCCTTAACCCTTAAAACGGCGCCGTTTAGGCCCAGGGTCGGGTCGACCCGACCCGCACCAGGGAGGATCCGCGTGTTTCTTAGCGGAAGGGCAATTTGCGCGCTTAGCCCTTCCGCTTTTCTGAGATTTTACAATTAAATCTTTTATGTTTTGCAATTTGGCCCTATCTTTTTCAGCGACTTCCAATTTAGTCCCTGGTAATGCGCCTCGTTTTGAATACTCTGGGCTAATTTCCCTTTTGGTCCCCCCACTATTTACGCGTGTTAAAATTAGTCATTTTCCTTTATTTGTTATTTCAGATTTACACCCAAAACTTTATTTTTAATTTGATTAAGTCCTTTTCGTTAGTTTACTTTCCAAAATTACTTGTTTTCATTTTCTGTTATTTATTATTATTAATTATAATCTTTATATTTGTTATATTTATTACATTTTACATATGGTAGAAGCGTATATTTTATTATGTACATATATGTATGTGTATTTAATATATTTATATGTATACTTGTGAAATATTATTAGTTTTTTTTAACATATATATATTATGTAAATATTTTAATATTGTATTATATAAATATATTTCTCGTATATTATAAATATGTGTTTTCAATATTATGCATATTATTATGTACATTTTTTAGTATATACATATATATTTGTGAAATATTGTCAATGGTTTTTTATGTATATGTTGTGTATGTATTCTAACGTTACATTATATATTTCAATTATTATATATTAAACATTTCTAACGTCGTTATTATGTATGTATGTATTTATGTATCGTGTGAATATTTCATCACTTCTAATATATATATCGTATGTGACTATGTATCATATATTTTTCTTATTTATTAATACGTTTCTTATTAATTATATATTTTTCATACTATTTCATGTATATACGTTCTATATTATCCTTATTATTAGTATTAATATTAGCGCGTATTTTATGTACATACTCTCGATATTATTCTTATAGGTATACTCTTAATACCGTATTATCCTTACTATTTTCATTATTATTGTTATTTTTAATATTATTATCATTATTATTTACATATATGTATAGATATTTTCATGTACTTATTTTGAATGTACTATTTTCTTATTTTTATACATTTTCCGATACTTATTTTATACAAATGTTATGTATATATATTTTGATATTACGAATTATGTTATACTATCTTAAGTGTTATTTCAAATACTATACATGGTATATCTCTTGCATTATCACTATCTATGTATATATGTTTTATGTAACTTACCCAAAAATGTCATTTTCCACATATGTGTATTAATTGTGTTCTTGTATTTGATACTATGATTATATTTAATTCCGCATGTATTGTTTTTGTTTTTTATATTATCTGTCATGTTCATTATTTGTTTCAATATATACCTAGTTCTTTCATTTATTTATTTTTATTCTGTATCGATTTTGTTTTACGTTACTTCGAAAATTACATTTCTGTTTTCTAAACAATTTCAATAATCAAGGCAACGTACCGGTTTAACATTAAGTCGTCGATTTCATCACTTTGTTGGATGAACATCAATCGACTCGTGTTAAGACGACGCGTCCTTCTCAAAAACTTAAAAATATCAAAACTTCTCGTCTTTTTGATCGTATCACGACTGAATGTTACTTTGAACTCGTATTTTTAAAATCAAGACAACTCGTGTTTATAAGATACCAATTTTGGGCGTCGCGAGGATGCTAATACCTTCCTCGCGCGTAACCGACTCCCGAACCCTAACTTTTCTCTGGATTTTGACGTAGACCTAAACTCGGCCTTCTTTTTGTCTTTAAATAAATTTATTAGGTGTCCGATCACACCTAGAAAAAGATCGGTGGCGATTCCCCCTTTTATTTCAAAATCAAACTTCAAATTTTCAAGCTCTCAATAAATCGCCATAATTAGTGACCGAAACCAAAATTTTTACATCGCTACAGTTATGACTCTCCAAGTTATGAAAATCAAACAAAATGATGAAGAAAAGGAATGTAGTTTCATGTTTTCAAAAGAAAATCTGGATGTTGGTTTTTTAGTTCTCATGGAAGGAGAAAGGACTTCTTTTTATTTTTATTTTTTGATTTAATAAATTTCTTTTAACAATAAATTTATTATAAATTTTTATCACTCGTAACTCCTTTTCAACCTTTAAATAGAAATATAATGCACTTTAACGTACTCGAACCCATGTCCTCCTGTACTGACAACAATACTGATATCAATTGAGTTAAGACCCAATCGACTATTTCTTTGATTTTTTTTATTTTTGCATGTGGTAAATTAAGATTTGATTATTTACATGATTTAGTTTGTTGGTTTATTTTGTTTATTTTTATTATTTTGATTAGTTTAATTATTTAGGTTATGTTGGATATAGATTAGTTAATTATTTGTTCATTACTTAAATTATTCACATTATTAAAATTATTTATTTCTAGGAATTGGTTAGATTAATCATATTTATTAACTGCTTACAATTTTTAAAATTATTACATTAAAATAGTGTTTTATTAAAATTTAAACGATGTTTAAACAATGTTATTTATTTATTAAATAATAGTTATTGACTTTAAACAATTTTTAATTATAAAAAATAAACATTTTTAAATTTTAATTTATAATTAACAATTTTTATTTTTAACATTATTTTAATACATGTGAATTTTAATTTTTAAATAATATTGTTTATAAAATTTAAAATGTTTTTAGTTATTTATAAATAAAATCATTTAAAATATTGTTTAATAAAAATAGTGAAATTTTCATCTTAAATATATGTCAGCCTTTTTTTTTTTTAATAAATCAAATTTGTAAAATTAATAATAAAATTTTATAAAATCATTTTTAAGTAATTTCAACTAACATTTTTTAAAACCATGTTTCATAAGCATGAACTTTAAAAGACTTTGAAAATATCCTCATAAAATCAATTTTATCAAGTTTGGAGGACTTGTATCGATATAACTGTTAAGTTGTATTGATACAAGTCAAATAATGAGAACCCTAAAGATTTCAAAGGAGTTGTATCGGAACAAAGGGGTAGTTGTATCGGTACTGTAGCGACGTAAAAATTTTGTGGATTCGGGTCGCTAAATTATGGCGATTTATTAGAAAACTGGAAATTGAAATTTGGTTTTAAAATAAACCGGGAGTCGCCACCGATCCTTTTTCCTAGGTGTGATCGGACACCTATTAGATTCATTTTTAAAACAAAAGGAAGGCTAAATTTAAGTCTACGTTTAAAAGCCAGAGAATAATTAGGGTTCGAGTCGGTTCTGCGCGAAGAAGGTATTAGCACCCTCGCGGCGCCCAAAATTGGTATCTTATAAACACGTGTTGTCGTAATTTTCAAAATACGGGTTTAATGTAAAATTTAGCTGTGATTCGATTAAAGAGATAAGAAATTTTTTTGGATTTTTGAGAAGGATATATCGCTTTAACACGAGTCAATTGACATTCACCCAACATAGCGATGAACTCGATGACTTAATGTTAAATCGGTATAGTGCCTTGATTATTAAAATTACTTAGCAAAGCGAGAATAGAGTTTCAAATAATGTAAAGCAAATTGGAATGAAAATGAATAAATGACATAACCATAAATATATTGAAGCAAATGATAATCGTGATAATAATCTCAAAAACAATAATCATACATGCTATATCAAACGTAATAATAGTATTGAACCAAAACATTATAAATATATATTTGTGTATATGAACATATATTAACAAATGATCATGATAGTAATAATAAAAAGATGGGTACATATAATCTAGAAAGTAAGTGAAAATAATAGGTATAATAACGAATGTAATATAGGAAAATAGTACCGTATGTATATACAAGAATAAAATATATGTATAAATATTAGTGATAAATATGGTAAGAATAAAACAAATGTAATAATAAAATATATATATACAATATAACATAAAAATACAATATCAAAAGGTATATATATACACTATAATTATTTTAAAAATATATATATGATACAATAAAATACGCTGAATGATATAATATATAAAGAATACATAATATGTGAAAAATAAAATAGTATAAAATAATGATAAATATAACATATATATATAATAGTAAAAATGAGACATTTTTAAATATACGTATGTATATATCTCAATACAATATAATAATATGATAATATTATTAGAATAAAGTAATTAAAATAATACCACATATGAAAATATATACACATACATGTATAAAACATATACCAATATTATATATAATAATAAAAGAGTGAAAATAAAATATAAAAAGTAAATAAAATGAAAACAGGACTAAAATCGAATTAAAAACAAAATTGTGGGGCTAATTTAAAATAAAAAGCAGAAGAAAGGGGCTCATTTGAACACGCGTTAAACATTGAGGGTCATAATAGCAATTTCCCTTACCATTTAAAACATTTGCCAAAGACACGGGGACTAAATTGAAGACATCGACAAACTATGGGGCCAAATTAAAAATAAGGAAAACCTTAATTGTAAAATCCCGAAAAGCGGAAGGGCTGAGCGCGCAATTTGCCCTTCCGCTTAAAAAACACGCGGATCCTTCAGTGCGGGTCGGTCGACTCCGACCAGCGTTCAAAACGACGTCGTTTTGTCTATTATGAGGGGTCCAAAACGGTGCGTTTTGGACCCCTATATAAATAAAAAATTTTAAAAAAAATCATTTGTAGCTGAAGGGAAAAAAAAAAAAAGGGGAGAGGGAAGAAAGGAGAGGGGGAGAGGAAGGAGCTCGGCCAGGGTTCGATCGTCACGGTCGCGGACGATCACCGGACCACCGTCGTAGCGCGCGCTACACCACATGCGCGATGGCGGAAAAATAAAATTTTTATTTTTTTCTCTTTTTTTATATTATATTGTTGGTATTTATTTGTTTATAAATATGAAATAGATAGATTAGAAAATAGGAAGGAAAAAATATTACCTTAAAACTTTTATTTGAGATTTTGGTCACTTTGAATATGTATGTTGTTTCTCGTTTTTTTACTCTTGATCCGATCTGTTATTACTAGAGAAATCAACAGTTTACGATTTTTGGTATTGAAAAAAAGTCCCTTTACAATCCTTTTGTTCGGGTTTTATACCCTTTTACAATGATTTTTTAATGTTTCGCTCTTCTCTCGCTTACATTGCTTGCAGTGTGCGGTGGGTGGAGGACGTGACCAGGGCGGTCTTTGCGGGGGTGTCGAGCAAATGGGGAAGGGTAGGTGGCTGAGTTTCTGATTTGATAGGGGATGGGTTAAGTTAGAATTGGGCTAAGGGGTTAGTGTAATTGGGTCTTGTATTGGGTTGAGTTTGGGCCTCTGTTAGTTGGGTTTGATGTAATGTAGGTTTGGGTTGTTAGGAATGGGGTTTAGTAGTTAGTGGGCCAAAATTGGCCTACTACACCCCTCTTTGCTCATTGTCGTATAACGGAATAGAGCAAAGACATAAAGAAAGGCCAATTTTGCCTCGTCTTGCCGAGTCTTGACTTCATTGGTGCTCTTCTTATTTAGATAGTCTCCTTTCACCCACCGTACTTGTAGCTTTGGTTCAATCCACTTGCATCTTCGACATATGCCTTGTAGCTTCGATCTGCTTCATTGCAACTTCAGAAAGATGAGATCTGATATCTTCAGTGTGTTCTGCTACCACTTCAGAGAAGTGAGGTTTGTGGTCTTTTCTTCTGCAACTTCAGAAAATTAAGATTTGATATCCTCTATCAACTTCACTGAAACTTCAGGGAGAAAAGATCTGGTGTCTTCAATCAGCTCCAATCTTTATTCTTTACTTGACATGTGATCTTGAGTTCAACTCACTTCTCGCAATATGAATTGACTCTT
The DNA here is from genome assembly GCA_025698475.1 of Gossypium anomalum. Taxonomy (NCBI): domain Eukaryota; kingdom Viridiplantae; phylum Streptophyta; class Magnoliopsida; order Malvales; family Malvaceae; genus Gossypium; species Gossypium anomalum. Next base: position 67,953,266 of record CM046957.1, on the reverse strand, counting down.
TAAAACATAGAAATTAAAAGCAGAAATTAAAAGGCTCAACTCACCTCTCGCAATATGAGTTGATCTTTGAAAAATAGAAATTAAAGGCTCAACTCACCTCTCGCAATATGAGTTGACCTTTGAAAAACATAAATTGAGGACAGAAATTTAAAATACCTCAGCTTGCCCTGAGGCTCAACTCATTTCTCGCAATATGAGTTGATTTTGGAACATAAATTGAAATTACCTCAACGTGTCTTGAGGCTCAACTCACCTCTCGCATTATGAGTTGATAATTTGAACAGTAGATTTCGAAAAACAAAAATTAAAGGCTCAACTCACCTCTCGCAATATGAGTTGATTTTTGACAAAAGAAATTTAAAAGCAGAAATTAAAAGGCCCAACTCACCTCTCGCAATATGAGTTGATCCTTGAAAAACATAAATTGAAGACAGAAATTTAAAATACCTCAGCTTGCCCTGAGGCTCAACTCACTTCTCGCAATATGAGTTGATTTTTGACAAAAGAAATTTAAAAGCAGAAATTAAAAGGCCCAACTCACCTCTCGCAATATGAGTTGATCCTTGAAAAACATAAATTGAAGACAGAAATTTAAAATACCTCAGCTTGCCCTGAGGCTCAACTCACTTCTCGCAATATGAGTTGAAATTAAAACACAAAAATTGAAAATACCTCAGCGTGCCCCGAGGCTTGACTCACCTCTCGCAATATGAGTCAATTTGTTTTGAAACATAAACTAAAAATACTTCAGCGTGTGGCCTGAGGCTCAACTCACCTCTCGCAATATGAGTTGATTTTTGAAAACATAAATTAAAGATACCTCAGTGCAAAAACATATCATCTGGTGGAACTCATGTGTCTTTTCCTTTGGTTCAGTACAGCCATCATTCAAGATTTCTTGCTTTGCTGGAGTACCTGTATATGCTATGCATGTTGTTATCATGATATGCACATGTTTGTCTTAAATGCTTTTATGCCTACATGATTATGCAGTGCTCCTTAAGCGTGTTTGTCATATGTCCATTTAGCCACGATTGTTGAGGATCTGCATTCATTTCTTTGATTCTCGACTTCCTCTTCAGGTCTCGTACCCATTTTCACGCTTTACAAGTAATCGACGTTTCTCAGATATCACTCTTTTGCCCCTGGTTGAACTTTATTCTCGCTTTGAGACTCTTGTATTTATCAAATTTTCAAACAGGTAATGCTTAACATTTCTTTTGTTTAGAGTGTGTCGTTTCACTATTTATCAAGTAAATAAACACATAATGAGATGCATGAAACAAAAGGTCAAGTAGGGACAAAAATGATATCTCGTATTCATTTATTTCAAGTGTGGCAAACAAAGGAAGTTAACCAATGAGAGTAAAAATGTCAAAAAGAAAGAAAAGATCATATTCAACGGATACAAATGCTCTAGATATTCAACACATGAACTCTTCCACGTTCCTCAATCAAGAATCTTTTCGAGTCTGGCTCCTTGCGTAGAAGATTTTGAGCTTTCAGAGATGCTTCAAATCTGTGTAGTCTCACTTGTTTGCCGTATGGTTTAAAACATCTTGCCTTGTAAGCCGAATGTTTGCTTCATTAGAATGCCCTCTCGGGTTTCATCCTAATCTTTTGTTTAATCAAAGCGCCCTTTTCGGTTTTCGCTCTGATCCTCTTTTTGTTTAATCAAAGCGCCCTTTTCGGTTTTCGCTCGATCTTCTTTTTTTTTTTTTTTTTTTAAGATGCCCTTTTCGGGTTTTCATCTTGACTTTCTTTTTTTTTTTCAAGCATAGTACTTCTTCAACGCATCCGAGTTCACTTGGATTTGGTAGCTCCTTGCCATCCATCTCGGTAAGGATCAAAGCTCCTCCTCGAGAAATGCCTTCTTTACGACGTATGGTCCTTCCCAATTTGGTGTCCACTTTCCTCGCGAGTCTTTTTGTATTGGGAGGATCTTTCTCAAAGACGAGTTCTCCTTCATGGAATTCTCTTGGCCGTATTTTCTCTTGTCATGGGCGCAATCATCCTTTTACTCGTACATCCGCCCGTGACAAATGGCCTTTAGACGTTTTTCTTCGATGAGGTTCAACTCGATCATATCGAGCTCGAACCCATTCTCGCTTCTTCTAACTTTGATTCCATTAAGACTCGCGAGAGGGGATCTCAACCTCGATAGGTAGCACGGCTTCCATTCCATAGACTAGAGAGAAAGGAGTTGCTCAGTAGATGTTCGCATGATATGCGATATGCAAACAAAGCAAATGGAAGTTTCTCGTGCCAATCTTTATACGTCTCGATCATTTTCCCAATGATCCTCTTAATATTCTTGTTAGTTTGCTTCATGACCCGTTCATCTTTGGGCGATAGGCGAAAGAGTTATGATGCTTTATTTGGAACTGCTCGCACACTTCTTTCATCATCTTATTGTTCGTATTCGTGGCATTATCTCAAAATGATTCTTTCAGAGCAATCCGTCTCGGCAAATGATCTCCTTTTTCAAAAACACATAAATCTGCATCCTTGTCACATTGGCAAACAAGCGGCTTCTATCCATTTTGTGAAGTAATCGATGACCACAAAGATGAATCGATGTCCGTTTGATGCCTTTGGAGAGATTGGCCTATAACGCCCATGCCCCACATAGCAAAAGGCCACGGAGAGGTCATGACATGAAGAGGAGAAGGGCCACATGAATTTTATCGCCGTAGATTTGGCATTTGTGACATTTTCGGCAAAATTGATGCGATCACTTTCCATTGTCACCAATAATAACCAAGTCTCATGATCTTCCCGGCCATATTGAAACCATTGGCATGTGTTCCGCATTCCCTCATGGACCTCTTTAAGTATTTTCCTAGCTTTAACATCATCCACACATCTCAAGAGCATCTGATCCTTTCCTTTTTTGTATAGGATGTCCCCGTCAAGAACAAATCCCGCTGCCATTCTTCTAATCGTTCTTTTGTCGTTCTCATTCGCTTGTTCGGGATAGCTTCGATTCTTGATATATTCTAGGATATCGTGGAACCATGGGCGCTTGTCTGCTTTCTTTTTCAATGCTACAACAGTGTGCAGGGACCTCGTATATGCTCATTTTGAGGGGCATTATTTCTGCTTCTTTACTTGCTTTGAACATTGAAGCCAAAGTGGCCAGGGCATCAGCCAATTGGTTTTCTTCTCGTGGGAAATAGTGAAAAGTTACTTCTTTGAATTCTTTGATCAATTCGGCTACTAAATCACTGTACTTGATCAATTTTGGATCCTCACTTCCCACTCTCCACGGATCTGGTAAACCACTAGAGCTGAGTCTCCGTATACCTCTAGGATTTTGATGTTTCGCTCGATAGCTGCACGAAGCCCCATGATACAGGCCTCATATTCTGCGATATTATTGGTGCAGAAGAAGTTTAGTCTTGCAGTAAACGGATAATGATTCCCCTCTGGTGATACCAGGATTGCTCCGATTCCATGCCCCAAAGCATTCGACGCACCATCAAAGCACATCTTCCATGACTTCTCGTTTGATGACTCTGGTTCCATTTCTGTGATGCACATTAAGTCTTCGTCTGGGAAATCAAATCTTAAAGGCTCATATTCCTCTGTCGTTCGAGTTGCTAGAAAGTCGGCTATTACGCTTCCTTTTATTGACTTCTGACTTACATAGGCAATGTCATACTCCGAAAGGAGAATCTGCCGTCGGGCCATTCTTCCTGATAGTGCCGGTGATTCCATCATGTATTTTATCGGGTCCAGCTTTGAAATCAACCATGTCGTATGGTACAACATGTATTGTCTGAGTCTCCGAGCTACCCAAACCAGAGCGCAACAAAATTTTTCGATGGACGAATACTTTGCCTCATATTCAGTGAACTTTTTGCTGAGGTAGTAGATCGCCTTTTCTTTCTTTCCCGTCTCGTCATGTTGCCCCAGTACGCAACCCATTGAATTTTCGAACACCGTCAAATACAAAATCAAAGGTCTCCCGGAGTTGGCGGTACTAGCACCTGTGGAGGACTAGACAAATATTGCTTTATTTTAACAGGGGACATGGCATTTCTTCATTCAATCTCCCGGGTTATGTTTTCGAAGAAGCCGAAAGATTGGGTCGCACTGGTTGGTAAGTTGAGCGATAAATCGGGCGATGTAGTTTAATCTCCCTAAAAATCCTCTAACTTCCTTTTGCGTGCGCGGGGGTGGCAACTCTTGAATGGCCTTTATTTTATCTGGATCAACCTCGATACCTCTTTTACTGACAATGAAGCCTAGCAACTTCCCTGAGGTAGCCCCGAACGTACATTTGGCTGGATTAAGCTTTAACTGGAACTTTCTCAGCCTGTCGAACAACTTCTTCAAGTTCACTATATGCTCTTCTTCCCCTCGGGATTTAGCAATCATGTCGTCGACGTAGACCTCTATTTCTTTATGCATCATGTCATGGAATAACGTCACCATGGCTCTCTGATATGTTGCCCCAGCATTCTTTAACCCGAATGGCATCACTTTGTAGCAGAACGTTCCCCACATTGTTATGAAGGTAGTTTTCTCCATATCTTCGAGGCCATCTTGATCCGATTATACCCTTTAATCCATCCATGAAAGAAAACAATGAATGTTTTGCTTGTGTTTGTCCACCAATGTATCAATATGTGGTAAGGAAAATTATCTTTTGGGCTTGCTCGATTCAGTCATGGTAATCTACGCACATTCGTACTTTGCCGTCTTTCTTTGGTGCAGGGACTATGTTAGCCACCCATTCGGATATTTGGAGGCTTGTAGGAAACCGCGTCAAATTGCTTCTTGACTTCCTCTTTTATTTTTAGTAGCATTTGGTCTCATCCGTCTTAATTTTTGGCTTTGGATGGGCTTGCATTCGCTTTTAATGGGAGCTTTGTGGACCACTAAATCTTTATCTAGCCCTGGCATGTCCTGGTATGACCATGCGAAAACATCTTTGTATTCGCAGAGTAGAAGCGATCAAATTACGCTGGCGCTTTACGAAATAGAAGTCCCAATCTTCACTTCTTGTTTCCTTTCTTGATTGCCCAAGTTTATTGTTTCCACAGATTCTTCATGAGGCAAAATCTGTTTATCCTCTTGTTCCACCATTCTTAACAATTCGGAGACGAGACGTAATCTTGACATTTTCTTGACTTCAAATTCTCTAAACAAACGAATTTCTCTCAAAATCGATTTCAAGACTCGTAGCGGGTTTGTTCATGTCATCGATATCCGAGCACACAAAGTTGAATGGAAAAAGAAACTATAGAGGGGCATCCAAGTATTGGAATCAACAAAGGAATATTATGGCATGGAATGTGGCAAATGTGAATATGGGCTATGAAATGAGAAAATGATTATGAAATTAGCGATAATGCGAAAAAAATCGTGACAAAATGCATCTTCATTGATATTCATTTAAATGATAAAGAGCGAATGCACGCTTTCTTATAAAAGAATTCTATTATATCTAAAGACACAATAGAAGGTTAATGTTTGGCATTACTCAAGACTTATAAACTACAAGAAGCTCCTCGGAAGTCCAATTGTTCAACATGAAACCGGGAGGGCAAGGGCGTATCCTCGAGACATCTTTACTTGTACCAAATTTTTTGTCAATGACATTTTATAATCGACATTCCGAAAACCCCTTTCAATTATCCTCAGCATGTTTTGTGGATCGTCTTGTCCAGGGTATATCATTCCCGCAGATTTAAATGTTTTTGACAAAGGAGGGTATTCTATGGGCTCCCATTCTGGTTCTCGGCCCAAAGTTCTTGCAATCCTTCTTTCTGATCTTTCTTCCACTTGTCTTCTCCTTTGACGCATGTCAGTGGAATCCCAAACCGTGACGAGCCTTGTCTTTGCTGACGGCTTTAAAGCCCTAACTATTCCTTGCGGATGTCCGCTAAACCTCTTCTTGCTCGAGCTCCTCTTCCTACGGTCAACTTGACACCCATTCTGGTATTTCTCGACAGTTTCGGCACTGGAATTCTGTTTCCCTCAGCAACGAAAGTGGCGTTCACAAATTCAAGGGACCGGAAGGAACACTCCACTGCGTCTTTGTTCGCTTCCAAATGCGGTGCATCGGCAGATCTGAGATGCGACAATATCTTCTTCTCCTTCGACAAAGACCGGACAAATAGTCCCATGATAAATTTTATTTTTGGTGGAGGGATGACGGGACGCTCCCAGCGAGAATGGATCCGTCTCCCCAAAAGCGCTTATACGATGGCGTAATGTCCATGACTTGGAACTCAACATCATAAATGTAAGGGCCCACTTCTAGAGGATCTCAATCTTTCCCATAACTTCACGCCTCGTCCGTCCGAATGCCCTACTGTGGAATGACGGGGCCTTAAGTAGGACAAATCCATCGGTATTCGGAAAGTGTGGCCAATGGCATAACATTTAACGCCGACCCATTATCGATGAGTACGTTCGGTATTATGTAGCCCTTGCAGCGAGTCGTGATATGCAGCGCTTTCACCGATCCTCTACCGTTTGGCGGTATCTCATCATCACTAAAAGAGATGAAATTGTCCGCATTCAGATTGTTTACCCACCTATCAAGCTTCTCAACAGATATGTTGTTGGCTACATAAGCTTGATTTAACACCTTCAATAAGGCATTCCGATGTGGCTCTGAATTTAACAGTAGAGATAAAACTGAGATTCGTGCTGGCTGCTTGCTCAATTGTTCCACCACACTATACTCACTGTGCTTGATAAATTTCAAGAATTCTTGAGCTTCTTCCTCATTCACAGGCTTTTTAGTCTCTTGCGCGGGTGGAATTTCTTGCTCGACTTCGACTTCGTGCATCACTGCTTTCCCTTTTTGCTTCAAGTCGCTACTTTTCTTTACTGGTTCAACTTCTTTGGAATAGCACCGTCCACTTCGGGTAAAATGACCTACCTCCCCAACATCTTCAAATATGGATTTGGACTTTCCAACTTCCGGTGTGACGATATTGACATCATATCTCCACGGTACTGTTTTGTTGTTCTTATAAGGGAAAGGAGATGGTACTTCGATTATCATCTTTGGTTTCACCGGCTCCTTCTTCACGTCATAGTAAATCACCAATGGTCGATCCGCGCTATAAGGGAGACCTGATGAATGATTGTCAGATGTACATATTTCTCCATTATCGGCCTCTATGGCTTTACAAAAATCCCGATCTCCTTGTTATCCATCATACTTTGCAATAATCTTCCGAATTCATCACGGATCAATGTCGTGTCCTTCGACGCCATGAAACTCGCAAAAAGCGTGACTCTTTGCATCCCTTCCTTGAATGCTCCGTTAAAAGGATAGAGTAGCCCTTTTTCAACTAGCACCTCCCAGATTCTCTCGCAGAGGTGTTCTTACTTGAATACCCATCTTTTACTTCGTCGTTTATTTATCCTCCTCTCCTCTGCACTCACATTCCCTTCGGTGTGGTTTGGGAATGGATTCCCACCACCTGCCCGAGTACCATCAAATCGCAAGATGCCAAGTCGATGAGCCCTTGAACTCTCCTTTTGAAAGCAAGACAGTTCTCTGAGAATGCCCTTGATTCCGGCATGATATGCACAATTAGCATTTGGATCATACCATTTCGGGTATGGAGGTTTAAGGGTGCCATGTAGTGGGAGAGATCAGATTGTTTCTCCAAAAGTTTTGGGTACAATTCCCCATACGACACGGGGATGGGAGTAAATCATGATCTCTCGGTATTAGGCCTCATTGGTCTTGGCTCATTTCTCGAGTTGGTTTTGAGTCAAAAGTGCAGTGTTTTTTGAGAAAGTGGTGGCGTGTCTTTGGTTGTTCATAGCGTATACACGGGGTAGGAAGGAGGTGGTGTTTGGTAGTAAGGGGTTTGAGGAGGATAATAGAAATTTGGAGGTGGAAAATTTCTGGGTCGGGGTTGGTTAGGATATGAATTAGAGGCATAGCGGTTTCCCATCCCGACCATGTGGGTTTCGGTTCCTTCTTTTCATAGGCACCGCCTTTTTCGAACCTTACAACTTTCCATTCTACCGCTCTTAACGGCGTTCTCTATGAGCTCACGGATATTACAATATCTCGCAAACTCCTTCGTGGCACTTCCCACTAATTTGTCATAAAACGGTGCCTTTAAGGTGTTGATAAAGAGAACGGTTATCTCCGTTTTTGTTAGTGGGGGTTCCACTTGGGCTGAGACGTCTCTCCATCTCTGCGCATACTGTCTAAAAGTTTCTGACGGCTTTTTCTCCATCATTTGTAAGGTCATCCGGTCTGGCACCATGTCTGATACATGTTTATATTGCTCGCAGAATGCAGATGCCAAGTCTTTCCAGATCTAATATTTTCCTCTTTGAGTTGGTTGTACCAACGTAGGTCGACCTTAGCTAGATCTTGGAAGCAATGTATAAGTAACTTATCATCATTCACGTAACCAGTCATTTTTCGACAGAACATAATGAGGATGTGCTTTTGGGCACCTAGTCCCATCATACTTCTCAAAATCAGCGCCTTGAACTTCGGAGGCAAAATTAGATCAGTACGAGGCTGAGTTCCTTGGCACCTAGCGCAGAGAAGACCTCAGTGCCTTCTATTGCTTTGAGTCTTTCCTCTAGACTCCTATATTTCGCGTCATGGTTATCCAATTTCAATTTGGCCACTTCTGCGGGGTCATCCAGATCTGGAACTAGGGGATCAGCAGGACTGGCTCCTGGGTTCGACGCGAATATTCCTGGCCCCAAATTAGTGGGTGGAGCAGGTGGCATAGGTCGATGTTCCAAGCCCGCGGGTTCTCCTTGAGCATACCCTCTACGTGTTGTATATACGGGTGGTGGAGTGAATCCGGAGGATAGAGTGGATCCCGATCGTGGTGAATTCTCGATTGAGGTTCCATAACATCGGGTTTCTGCATGGGTCCCTTTCCTTGACCAAAGTTGTCATCATCTCCATAATTTTGGCCATCCGATCTCTTTGCTCGAGTGAATCCTCTCGAGATCTTACCATTAGATCTCTGCGTCTCTTGTTGCGATTTAGCCAGCTTGCTCTTGTAATTCTTTTGAGCCCTTTCCATCCTTTCGATTCTCTCATTGAACTCACCTTCCATTGCCCTAGTTTGTCGGCGCGTTGCTCTGTATAAATGTCGTGATTCCAGTCTTGAAGTCTTGCAATCTGCGGATTATATGGCTCTTTTAGTTTCGGTGGATGATTATGGTGATATGTACATGCGATGAATGAATGAATGAGTGTATGAATGAATGAATGTCCAAAGAAATAAATGATGCATAAATATTAGTTATGAGTAAATATGCAAGAATTTGGTGTTGATTTCAAGATAGCCCCATATGTAGGCATTTCATTTATCGAAGAGTAATGTTACAAAAAGTTTTCATTTTTTCAATGATTACACAAATTTCCTAGCCACATTGCCTTGTTTCTTCACTTGCTCTAAAAACTCGATATACTCGATCTTTGGCTCGGAGGAATTGGCAACCGAGAACTTCTGCTTCATCCGATAATTGAACAACTTGCATAGCCGCTTGCGAATTTCATTGATCGGGAAGTTGAGTTGCATTTCTCTTTCTTGGAGAGTTCCTTCATACGCGCATGTCCCTATCGTATTGATCGTTCTTTTCTTCTAGAGCCTTGAGGTCATCTAATTGTTGTTGACGAGATTGTAGCATATTTTCTAACTCTCGTACTCTCCTTTTAATTCTTGATATTCGATGACTATTCGCAAATTCTGTGGTTACCATTTCATACTCGGCATTCTTCCTTCTTAACTCTATTGCATTGCGTGTACATGCCTTTTCCTCTTCTTTCTTTGCTTTTCCCTTCCAAAATTCCATTCCTCCTTTGATGTTACTAATTTCTTCTTTCCACTCAGCTGTCGACTTTCCCAATCCACTATTCTTTATAGTGCTTCTTAATTTCTTGTTTTCCAAATGAAGGTCCCTTAAGTCGTTTCTCACGATCTCGGCCTCCCTTTGTACTTTTTCAGTTCTGGACCTTTCAACTTGAGCTTCAATCTTCAATCGATAGTTTTCTTCTTGAAGGGTACTGAGGTCCCTAGACATCTTAGCTTTTTCTCGCTCGAATTCTTGTCTAGCGATGTCCAACTCGGACGGCATTTCCTCCAAAAAGGGGTTCTGGGCAGTGCAATTTGTTGATGAGATTTGCTGACTACTTACCCTTTGCTTTCTCCATATGTCATAGTCTTGGGTAAGGGTATCAGCATACAAGGCTAATTCCATGAAATGAATTTCATTCCAAGACTTTGCAATATCTCGGACTCTCTTCATATATCCCTCACCCGCGAAAGCGAACTCGAATTGTGCCAACCCTCCAGTTGCAGGTATGAATTGTCGCGAAGAAAATTGCCTTTGGACTAATAGCGGAGCGTATCCAACTCCTCCCCATAACCTGAGTAAAGGTACCCAATCTTGGCTTCCACATTTGTATAGCAAAATTGAAGGACGGATCCAGGTGCTCTCCATGTTATATCCTCTGTGAAAGATTCTGAAACACTGATACCCAATGTTGCTCGGTGATTTCTTTCGGCCACTCTTTCTTGAGGTAAGCTTCTAGCGGGGCGAATGTTTTTGAAAACATGTGGAATGGAGTGCGCTCTACTTTCCAAAAATGACTCAAAATCCAAACATTGAGCAGCTGTGCACACCCGACAAATCGTCCCTTTCCTACCCTTCGACAAGTACTCAAGGACCTGAATGTCTCGGCTAAGATGGTCGGGACAGGGTTGACTCCTTGTTTTAGCCTTTCGAAGAAATCAAACACTGCGACCTCAATATGTCCGAGAACTCTTGGGAAAATTACCAAACCGTAAATGGCCAAGGCGAAAAGATTAACTCTCTTCAATATGTCCGGATGACTCAGAACCGATTCTCGTAGGCTAGACCATGGAATGCAAACTGTTTCATTCTTCTTTTTTATTTGTTTTTCGGCCCATGCATCAGTCATGTCTGTCAGTCTTACTAATTTTTTTCTAAAGGTCAATGGCTTAGGCTCCTTCACGTATATCTTGCCGAATTGCACATTGTCGATGCGGAGTAAAGCAAAGATACTCTTCTATGGTTGAGAGTCATGTCCTCTTGATTGAATGTAAAGCACTGATAAGCTGGGTCCCAGAATCGAACCATGGCTTGAATCAACTGTTCGTCTACACGAATGGTGATCAAGTGAGCTATGTCTCCATACCTCTCGGTGAAAATGCCCCTAGTGTCTGAATCCCATTGGTTCCAAACTCGTACCAAATCCTCAAGGTTATTTTGGCGGACATTCACAGTTGTATGTTCGGGCAAATTGGCAACACTCCCTTCCACTAGGTCGTCCCCTTTCTCTCTCGAGTTTTTAGAGACCAGATCTCGAACCACGGCATTCTTCTCGATTATTTGTGTAATTGACTCCTCCATCAGAAACCCGTTCTTTGGCAACTATCCTTTAATCAACACCTTCCTAATGTGATGCCTATGATGCATGATGAAAATAAAAACAAACAAACTTAGTTAGTAAACACAACACATATGATTTGAGAAACAAATTAAACTCGTCCAATCCAAATCTCTTTGTATGAACAATGTAAATGAAAGGCAAAAAGGCATTATCCCCGTGTACTTATTTTGGTGGCTATAAGCGGACAAAGGTTCGGTATGGCTCTAATTGAATGGCTCATATGGTTCATTATATGCGGTTTCGGTTCTAGATAGGTACTCGAATCGCTTAGTACTATCGTCTACTAAGACTAGCACGGCCTCGGTCGTAGCTCATCACAAGCTCACGAGCTCAATTCGAGGATTACATTTACTTATGCCTATGCGGAGGGACAAGTTAACTCACGAAAGCATAAGTCATATGTAACCCAAAGTATTCACTAGCTTTGTGTGCGGAGGAGGACGAGTTAACTCACGAAGGCGTAGTGTTTACTTTCACTTAAACGGACGGAGCCCGGTATAGAACTCATGTTATGCAAAATGCAAGTGCACGATGTGTGTGGGGAGAAACTCATAAACATTTTTATTTAAAAGCTAAACCAAAAAGAACCGTAAAAATTTAAAACCGAAAAACAAAAGGGCAAAAAGCGAGTTAGAAAAATATTTACAACACGATGCAAATGCATGAATTTTGAAAACGAGAATTTGGATCACGACCAAATATTTACTTTGAACAAGGAAATTTGAAAACTTTTGACAAAATGTGTTTATTCAACTCGACTCTCAAAACCGATCCCCAGCGGAGTCGCCAGCTGTAGCGACGTAAAAATTTTGTGGATTCGAATTCGCTAAATTATGGCGATTTATTAGAAAACTGAAATTGAAATTTGGTTTTAAAATAAACCGAGTCGCCACCGATCCTTTTTCCTAGGTGTGATCGGACACCTATTAGATTCATTTTTAAACAAAGGAAGGCTAAATTTAAGTCTACGTTTAAAAGCCGAGAATAATTAGGGTTCGGGAGTCGGTTACGCGCGAAGAAGGTATTAGCACCCTCGCGACGCCCAAAATTGGTATCTTATAAACACGTGTTGTCGTAATTTTCGAAAATACGGGTTTAATGTAAAATTTAGCTGTGATTCGATTAAAGAGATAAGAAATTTTTTTTGGATTTTTGAGAAGGATATATCGCTTTAACACGAGTCAATTGACATTCACCCAACATAGCGATGAACTCGATGACTTAATGTTAAATCGGTATAGTGCCTTGATTATTAAAATTACTTAGCAAAACGAGAATAGAGTTTCGAAATAATGTAAAGCAAATTGGAATGAAAATGAATAAATGACATAACCATAAATATATTGAAGCAAATGATAATCGTGATAATAATCTCAAAAAACAATAATCATACATGCTATATCAAACGTAATAATAGTATTGAACCAAAACATTATAAATATATATTTGTGTATATGAACATATATTAACAAATGATCATGATAGTAATAATAAAAAAGATGGGTACATATAATCTAGAAAGTAAGTGAAAATAATAGGTATAATAACGAATGTAATATAGGAAAATAGTACCGTATGTATATACAAGAATAAAATATATGTATAAATATTAGTGATAAATATGGTAAGAATAAAACAAATGTAATAATAAAATATATATATACAATATAACATAAAAAATACAATATCAAAAGGTATATATATACACTATAATTATTTTAAAAATATATATATGATACAATAAAATACGCGAATGATATAATATATAAAGAATACATAATATGTGAAAAATAAAATAGTATAAAATAATGATAAATATAACATATATATATAATAGTAAAAAATGAGACATTTTTAAATATACGTATGTATATATCTGAATACAATATAATAATATGATAATATTATTAGAATAAAGTAATTAAAATAATACCACATATGAAAATATATACACATACATGTATAAAACATATACCAATATTATATATAATAATAAAAGAGTGAAAATAAAATATAAAAAGTAAATAAAATGAAAACAGGACTAAAATCGAATTAAAAACAAAATTGTGGGGCTAATTTAAAATAAAAACAGAAGAAAGGGGCTCATTTGAACACGCGTTAAACATTGAGGGGTCATAATAGCAATTTCCCCTTACCATTTAAAACGCCGCACAAGGACAGGACTAAATTGAAGACATCGAAGAAACTATGGGGCCAAATTAAAAATAAGGAAAACCTTAATTGTAAAATCCCGCAAAAGCGGAAGGGTCGAACGCAAGAATTTGCCCTTCCGCTTAAAAACACGCGGATCCTTCAGTGCGGGTCGGGTCGACCCGACCCGCGTTCAAAACGACGTCGTTTTGTCTATTAACAGAGGGGGTCCAAAACGGTGCGTTTTGGACCCCTATATAAGTAAAAAAATTTTTAAAAAAATCATTTGTAGCCTGAAAGGGAAAAAAAAAAAAAGAAGGGGAGAGGGAAGAAAGGAGAGGGGGGGAGAGGAAGGAGCTCCGGCCAGGGCCCGATCGTCGGCCGGTCGCCGGACGATCACCGGACCACCGTCGTATGCGTAGCGCCACACACCGCGTGTGGCGGAAAGGTAAAATTTTTTATTTTTTCTCTTTTTTTTTATATATATTGTTGGTATTTATTTGTTTATAAATATGAAATAGATAGATTAGAAAATAGGAAGGAAAAATATTACCTTAAGACTTTTATTTCGAGATTTTGGTCATTAATATGTATGTTTTTCGCTTTTTTTTTTACTCTTGATCCGATCTGTTATTACTAGAGAAATCAACAGATTTCGATTTTTGGTATTGAAAAAAAGTCCCCTTTACAATCCTTTTGTTCGGGTTTTAAACCCTTTTACAATGATTTTTAATGTTTCTGTCTCTTCTCTGCTTACATTGCTTGCAGGTGCGGTGGGTGGAGGACGTGACCAGGGGCGGTGCTGCAGGGGCTGGTGTCAGAGCAAATGGGGAAGGGTAGGTGGCTGAGTTTCTGATTTGATAGGGGATGGGTTAAGTTAGAATTGGGCTAAGGGGTTAGTGTAATTGGGTCTTGTATTGGGTTGAGTTTGGGCCTCTGTTAGTTGGGTTTGATGTAATGTAGGTTTGGGTTGTTAGGAATGGGGTTTAGTAGTTAGTGGGCCAAAATTGGCCTACTACAGGTACAATTGGAGTTGTGTCGATACCTAGTGAGACTTGTTTCAAAACAAGTCAGACAGTGAAGTCTAAAGATTTTCGTCTGCAACTTTTATCGATACAAAGGAAAGAGCTACATTTCAAAGAAAGTGACAACGGTAGTTGTATATCTAATTTAATATATTATGTATCAATATTTTAATGTGCATGTTGTAATTATAAATATTTAATTATTTTCAAATTCACTGAAAATTCTTGGTTTCTTTACAAAATTGAGGTCAGCTTGTAATAATATTTTTTTTTATTTTTATACATATTCATAATTATTTAACTACATTAATAAAAACATATATTACGTGTTTCTTTTATTTTTTTAGGTAGTTACATGTACAAGTAAAAATGTAGTTACGAATAATACACATTTAATAAATCTAAAAAAAATCATGTAAAATTTACACGTGATAAGACTCAAATATAATTCTTAAAATTCTTAAATCTTTACTTTAAAAAAAATTCTTAAAACTTTTGTTGTCTTGATAAAGTATAACTATCTTTTAAAATTAATAAAAAAATATAATTTAGAAATACTTTATTTAATTTATAGTGTGGAAACAACAAAAGCAATATTAGTTCTAATAGAATTTAAATTAGCAAATTATAACTACTGTTGCATAAGTGGTGCCCACTTGGAAATGCTTAATGTAAGTTATCTCTTTTCATGTTATATATATTTATGTATATTAATTTGTTTTTTCAATCAATTAGAAATTAAATAGGAAACTACAATGGTAGAATTAGGCATATATGACGATTTAAAACAACAATTAGGGTTTTAGACTGTTTTATTTGAAAATTAAGGAATTAGGTTGATTTTAAAGAGAGAAGGTAAAAATGCGTCGTATGAAACACGTTTTCAAGTGACATGACATAGGGTAGGGCAAAAAACACTCCTCGTGTATGCCTAATTTTCCATATATATGTATATTATAAATTTGGTGAATTGTTTTCTTTTTTCTGGGCCAATGTAGAGTTGCCCGTGGATTGGGCTGGACCCTAACAAAATTTTAGGTTCAGGCCTGATCCGACCCGAAAAATGGGTCTAGATTTTTTGAGCTTGAACTAGATAAAATACTAAAATCCAAGCCTGGCCCGTATTATTTTTTAAATTTTATTTTACATATATCTTTAAAAAAAAATACAATACACCAAATACACTAAAAGTATTAAAATAAATATTCCCCAACAAATTGAAAATAAATTTAAAAAAAGTCTTTATTACTTAAATAACACCAAGATAAGTGCAACTTAACAATAAAACAAGTGTTATACAATATTCAAATATTAACAATAAAATAGTGGCAACATAATAGTGAGATTGTAGCAAAACAGTGGAAAAAAGTGGGAAAACAGCAACAAAAACAACAGGATTTTTTTTATCGAAAATTTGGACCGAGTTAGGCTCAGGTCAAACAACCTTACTTAAGGCCCGACCCATTTTTTAAATGAATCTTTATTTTGATTTTTTGCTTAATTCTATTTTTTGAGCGGACATTTCTACTGGAGCTAGGACAATGAATATGTTTATTGAAATTAAAGGCAAAATAATACCATGAAAGTTGCAAAAACCCAATAGAGAGAACAAATCACGAAAGCAAATACAAAAGACAAGAACAACATGGCAACCAAGGACCAATCAGCCTCCTTGAGAAGCATCAAAATGAACTAAAGATGCCAAGACACTAAAACAAACAGCCATGACACACCAGCCATTACCAAAAAATTGCACCATATCTTTAGAAGAAAGGAAAGGTTCATTGTTTCACTTGAATTAGTAACATTTCAACTTTTTGAAAATTTAAAAATAATTGAGTAATCATATTATGCTTTATAAAAAATTAAAGTAAATAATTCATCAATATATATAATGTTTTTGAGCCTAAACTAAGTATAAATAAAAAACATATTGTTGGTTTGAGTTTATTTTTATAAATTTGGAAATCACTCGCCATGTGAATACGTTATCTTTTAACATAATTTAAAATTGAGTTAATTGTATCAAATATTCTTATACTATGATTCTCATTTTAAATTGGTCTTTAAAATTTAAAACGTTCTAATTATATCCACAACCTATAGATGTTATATTAATTAAGTTATGTTACGTATTCGTGATCACCAACTGGAAACCCAGATAAAGTCCAGATTGCCTACTCACGGCCTGATTGAGCCCTACCAGTTGGATGCGAGCAAGCCTTGTAGTGGAGGTTCGCCAGAACGGCTCGCAAGGGGAGTTCGCGATCCCAATTCGCATGTACCAAGGAGTATGCATGTGGGGGGCTGCGAAGTCTAGCAGGCAAACTAAAACAACACACATGTCCAACATACATGAAGCCTATCAAGAACATCAATTTCATGAATAGTAACCGTGTATATAAATATTCGACTGTCCCCTTCAATGAGACACGACGAAAAAACACTCAGCAAGTCCTTTTATTATTGAAAATGTTAATTTAGCCATTAAATGACACATGAATTCTTATATGCCATAATTTAAAATGAAAATTTTAAAGAAAAGTAAAATGTTACGACATAACTTTTAAAATTAAAAATTAAAAATAAAGTAAAACTGAAGAGAGAGAGAGAGAGAGAGAATGATAAATTTTGTAAAAGCTTTAAAAACCTCAAAACCAAGATTTTTACAATATTCATTTTTTCTTTAAAATTTTCATTTAAATTATATTGCGTATTGATTTTAATAACAAAAGGACCTTATTAATATAACACCGATAATTTAAAGATATAATTAGAATATTTTAAAATTTAAGGACCAATTTAAATTAAAAATCATAGTTTAAAAATATCCGATGCAATTAACTTTTAAAAACCACAAAATATCTTAACTATATTATTTGGAATAATTTAATAAAAAGTTATCACTTATATATCAATGATATGATAAGTTTTAAGACAAAAAGGAATTCATAATTAAACAAATATATTAACTTAATAATAAAATATATTAATTAAATTTTAACTCGATTTATATTAATATTGTTATTAGTGAAGGAAGTCGTAGATTCATCTTTCTTTTCCTATAATGAAATTAATTAAAAAAAATAAGATAGTAATTATATTATCATCAAGTCAATTAATTTAAAATCTTTTACTTAATTAGACTAGATACGATATAATACTCACCCGTATAAGCCATCTACTCAATCCACGGTTGAATCCATACATGCATACATACATCCACCCATCATCATATCAGCATTTAACTCTACCATAGTACCATCCCATCCCACAGTCTTTTAAATACTGCAACTCTCTGCACCTTCCTTTCCTCCTATTTTCTACTCATCAAAAAAACCCAATTCATCATAACGTAAAAGGGCTTTTCGATTCACAATGGGAGAGGTCAGTTAAGCAACAATTTATTCTCATTTCTCCCATCTCTTTTAATCTCGGTTTTTTTTTGCCGTTTCATTTCCTTCGATTTCTAGTTCATGACTTACACACCATCTCTTTATCTTGTATCTTTGTTGCAGAAAAAGAATGGAAACAAGAAAGGAGGGAATGAAGGAGAAAAGAAGGAAAAGGGTTCTTCGAACTTCGTTTTCAAAGTCGATTGTCTTTGTGAAGGATGTTCCTTCAAAATCCTCAAATGCATTCGTGAATTTCAAGGTATTATTCATGTTTTAACGTTTTAAATTTCTGTTTTCCCGCTTGGTTTTCCCGTTATTCACTCTGGGTTTTCTCTTTTTTTTTTTTTTTATGGAAGGGGTGGAGACGGTGAAAACAGAGAGCAACTCGAACAAAGTGACTGTAACGGGAGCTGTGGATCCGGCCGCTATTAAAGAGAAACTCGTGAAGAAAACGAGGAAGAATATTGACCTCGTTTCTCCTCAGCCGAAGAAAGATGATAACAAAGAAGAGAAAAAGGAGAAAAAACCAGAGAAAAATCAAGCTTCTGATGACAATAATAATAAGAAACCAGAGAAGAAACCCAAAGAGGTAAACGTTTTACATGTTGATCTTGAATGTGAAAACTGAAATAGTTTGTTACTAATTTTCCTGATTCTATTTGAATAATTTTGATTCAGGCCCCTGTAACGACGGCAGATTTGAAGGTGCAACTGAAATGCCAGTGCCAGGGATGCATTGTTAAGATTCGCAAAATCGTGTCCGATACCAAAGGTGATGACTCTTTATGTATTTTTGACTGTTTGGTAGGTTGCTATAAAGGCGGCGTGCGTTAAGATGTTTTAATTTTTGGGTTTTTTTAAAAAAAAAATTTGACGGCATTGTAATTTGCAGGTGTGCATGAGTTCAAAGTAGACGAGGTGAAGGAGATGGTCACAGTGAAGGGGACTATGGATGTTAAGGCCTTGGCTGAGGCATTGAAGGACAAGCTGAAGAAGAGTGTTGAGATTGTGCCACCTAAGAAAGAGAAAGATGGCAAAAATGAGGGTGGCGAGAATGGTGGCGGCGGTGATGGAGGGAAAAAGAAGAACAAAGGTGGCAATGGCGGTGCCGAAGATGGTGGACATGGTGGTGGTGGTGGTGGTAAGATGGAAGGGAGCAAGATGGAATTTATGGTTCAACCCCAATTTGGATACATGCCCGCTTACCCAGGATATGGGCACCCGGGCTATGGGTTCGGTTACGGGCACGGCTACTCCGGGTACGTGCCGGGTTACCCAGTATCTGTTCATCCTCCTCACCACATGTTCAATGACGAGAACCCTAATGCTTGTGCCATTATGTGAGGAGAAATGGATTTTTAGTGGCGTAGGGTTTTATGTTAAGGAATGTGTAAATAAGAAATAGAGAAGCAGAGAGTTTACTTGGAAGTCAACATTTTGGGTTAACTTGGATGGCAGTTTATAAAATGTTAATTTTAGGGTTTTGATATTGTAATTTGGTGTTGCCATTTTCAATGCGATTAGTGTTGTTTTGCGCCTATGTCCAACAAGTTGGAGTTTTATAATTTGGTAACAAACATATTTCGATGTTGGATTGAGGCAACTGAGTACATAAGCATGCCCGGATCCTGGTGCACCCTACTTCCTCATCACATCATATGAATTGTTGATGTCAGTGTGACATAAATGGCCACCCAAGGGACAATGCTCATGTATATCCATTAACATGTGTATAGGGATAGTAAAACTCAATTCGGTTTGAAAAAGTAAAAATAAAAATTGAATTGAGTTATTTGAGTTGCGAATTCGAATCGAGTTAAATTTTATAATTCAAATAACTCGAATAATAGATTTGTGTGAATACCTTAATTTCGAAAATGAGTAAATTGGTATCGCTCAACAAAACAATATAAAAATAATTTTCAAATATTTAAAAAATATATAAAGAAAAGTAAAATTTTAAAAAGTTTCTAAAATAATAATTTTACAGACTTAAATAAGTTAATTAACAATTCAAGTTTATTATACTAAAATACATATATTTGCTTTGAAAAAGTTTTCAAATATATATGGTTTTAAATATATGTGCTCTAGTATGGAATTAATTATATTGTAACAAAATTTTAAATTTACATGTTTAATATTTTTAATTTAACTTGAACAATTTCACTCAATTCTATTCGACTCTATTCGAAAAATTTTCGAATCAAATTAAGATGATGAAATAAGACTCGTCAATTGAAATAAATGCGAAATTTTAAAAACATGAATATTGAGAGGATTTTAGCATACACGATTGTTTTAAAACATCTGGTCATAAACGCACGTACAGATTACACCTACCCATCACCCCATTCAATGTGATGAACAATTAAGATTTGCAGTTCGCAATCAATGTCTGCAACCTTACGAGGCTGCTTTCTTTGAATCATAACAGCTTCACACTTTATTTCCTCTTTGACTCAAATTTGCTTGCAAATCTATTCACTTTTGTTCATTTTTGTACTCCTCCCAAAATACTAATTTGAATGGGAAAAGTTTAAAATGACTCAAATTCGAAATATTATATATTTTTTTAAAATTTGAATTGACCTGACTTTAATTACCCCGATCCAAAATCAATCCAACCTACTACCAAATTCACACGTATAAATCTCATATCAGTGAAAAACTTCTAAGATTGAACAAATTTGATATTTGCATGAATTTTTGTGAATATGCAAAAGCTTTCCCTCCCACTATGAATCACCAAAACAAATGAATTTGGCAGAGACACTCTTTGGGTCGACAGCATAAAAAATGACATTAAAAGGGTTGGCCTAATTCAGTTTTAATCCCTCTTGTAGAATATAATTAGTTAAAATATGCCATAAATTCTAGTATTTTTTTTGTAAACTTAGAATTTAGTCCACGGATTTTTATTTTTTAGGGGTTTAGTTTATTTACTTTTCAGATTTCAGAATTTAAGTTTAATTATTAATATTGCTAAAGATTATTTTATTAAATTTAGGTTTATTACAATATTATTTTTTTGAGTTACATTGCTATCAAGTGAGTATTTTTTTTATTTCAAAATGTCACACTAATAAATTTAATGGTGTTAATAATTTAACTTGAATTTTAAAATCTGAAAAATAGAAAGACTAAATTTTTAGAAAATAAAAGTACAAAGAACTAAATTCTAAATTTACGAAGAGTACAAAAAATTATGACTTATTTTAATCAATTTAGTTCGTTTGCATCCATAAGTTAGATAACAATATTAATATTTCAATGATTTTCATGAATTTATTAACATTGTTAGCAACTAATAATATTGTTAATACTTACTGATTGCATCTTAGGTCGATTAACGTAGTTATTGTTATTAATGCAAGATGAAGTGAGTTCGAGTGCGTTGAAATATATTATTATCTTTGTAGGACCAAATTTATGCCCGGGACCAATAAGCAGAGCCTAGAACACCAACCATCCAATTAGTACCCACTAAACTGACCACTAACTCCTAAACTATCCCACTAACTCCATCACCCCACTAAGCCACCCCACTAACTCCATCACCCCACTAAGCTACCCCACTAACTCCATTACCTTACTTGCCACCATGGAAGGAGGCAATCAGTTGTAAAATTTGGCTATAAAAGCCATTCAAAACTATTGTATAGGGAGGTTGGTTTTTGGAGATTAATCAAAGATCAAAGCAAAAGAGGTTTTTTTTGTCTATTCTCGTTTTAAGTTCTTTGTTTGTCTATTTTTTAATTTCAATTTAATTTTATTTTTTTTATACGAAAGTAAAAATAAAGGGAAGAAGCTTACCCATTTTAAAATTACCGAAAAAGGGTTTTTTTGAGGTTCTATTGCCACGTGTGGTGGTGGCGAACAATGACTCATGGGGTCCGGTGATCAAGCAAGGTCGGATGATGGCGGATTTAGATGGGAGGGGAGAGTGTTATTATTATTATTTTATTTATTTTATTTCACATTACTATTATTTTATATATATTTATTACCATTATTTATTTATTATTATTA
The DNA here is from genome assembly GCA_025698475.1 of Gossypium anomalum. Taxonomy (NCBI): domain Eukaryota; kingdom Viridiplantae; phylum Streptophyta; class Magnoliopsida; order Malvales; family Malvaceae; genus Gossypium; species Gossypium anomalum. The sequence goes on along the minus strand of CM046957.1, from coordinate 67,931,226 downwards.
TTAGTAACATATTGTTATTTTTATTATTATTTTTATTATTATAATGGCACTATATTAACTAGTTTTGTACTGTTATTACTACTATTATTATATTTTCATTCTATTTATTTATTTACCTAAAAACCTTATATACCTTTATTTTATTTTATCATTTATTTATAACTTCTTATACAATATTTTTTCCCTATATTAGTATTATTTTTATTAATATATTATTATTGTCTTCAATTTTGTTGGTGTTATATTATTTTAATTGTTATTACTATGTTTATGGTTACGGTTAGTATTATTCTCATATTATTATTTTCATGTTGTCTATTATCATCATTTTTGAAAAAATCTATGTCCTTAATTCATTTATCTATTGATCTTCTCTAAAAAATTTTCAAAATAAAGGCAATGTTCGGTATTTAAAGAATTCGAAGAATCGTGCCCTAACGTACTGGGTTTCGCTTTCTTTGTTTGTTTTGAATATTCGAATATCCTCTTAAGGCTAAAACGCACGTTTTAAAGGCAAGCTCAAAATTGAGGGTAAAAAATGTTGTGTCCTAACATACTGGATGTAATGTTTTACCTTGAGGTGAGATGGTCTTTAATACACATTTGACTTACCTAAATGTTTTAAAAGCCAATAAAAGGAGGATCGCGTTTTGAACTCTGTCCAAATATTTAATTTTCGACATTAAGACATTAAATAATCAATCAAGTACCAATTTTGGGCGTGTCGAGGGTACTAATCCTTCCTCGTACGTAACTGACTCCCGAACTGGTTTTCTATTTTCGCAGACCAAAATCATCGATTTGAAAAAATTATTTATTTATTAAAAACGACCGTGTTTTGAGGTGATCCAATCACACCCTATTAAAAACGATTGGTGGCGACTCCCAACTTTTCGTTTTCAAAAGTCGATTTCCTGTTTTCAAAAAAATGGTTTCGACAGCTTGGCGACTCCACTGGGGAGAAGGGAGAGTCGAGCTATAAATTGATTGTTTTCTGTCTTCTTGTCAAAATTTATAAATTTGGTCTTTCTAAAAATACACGATCCTCGCTTTGCATTTCCTGTGTCCTTGTTAAGTTTGTTTTTTCGTTGAATTTCTTTATGTACTCTCGCATCATATCTCATGACCGTTGTGGTCACACCTCTTAAGTGGGAGTGAGAAACTATGCTTTCGTGAGGTTTTCACCTCCGCATGGGCTAGGGGATCGCTTCCGAAATACATCCGTACTTATGTCTTCGTGAGGTTTTCACCTCCGTATGGGCATAGGGAAATGTATTCCCCTGAACCGAACTTGATCCATATGAGCCTATAATGGGTGAGGGTTGAGGAATCTGCTGGTTCAGGTACCCTTTTTCTTAGAACCGAGCCACATATAATGAACTCTAGGATCCCGCCCTAGGTAGAGCTATGTTGAACCCTAACGATTACCCAGTTAGGTGTTTGATTATCTTCTATTTGCTTTGATTTTTATTTTTCGATACTAACTTATTTTGTTTTGTTTTGTTTATAACCGCATTGCATTACATCATCATAGAAAGGAGGTTTTGATTCATATTCGATTGCTAAATAGAACAATTTGTCATGAGAAAATGGATTTCTTGATAAAGTGAATTATAATACGGTTGTCTGAATATGGTCCAAGTAAGCACAACGAAAGAAAACTGATAATTCGTGGAGGAAAACAAGTCTTTACCTGAGGCTTCAAGCTGATAAAGATTGTTCAAGAGCCGTCGCGTCCCGACTTTGTTAAAGGAGCTAATCAACATCGCGAGGATAATAAGTCGCGGTCTGGATCAAGCAAAAAGGAGCTAGTGGAGGCATCTATTAGAAGTTTGGGAGCTTTGACTTTTACGAAGAAAGGAAATTAGTGTCTTCACCTAGAACATGAGGGCAGGGCCGCATATGTAATCCGTTTTATGTAAAGGAATTTATTTTTTAGAAAAGTTGTTCCAATAGAATTGAATTCAGAATCAACGTCTTTCTTTCTTTTGCATTCATTCCATGCATTTACATTCCATGCATTTGCATTACATTGCATCATTGCATCATGTGCATTAGATTTTCACATAAGGCCCCTAATTAATTGAAATCATTTCAGTTAATCTGGAAACCGATAAAAATTTACCAACCAAGCATCGCTACTGTACCCGTGCTATGGCAAAAGATATGGACCAAAGATTGGAAAGACTTAAACAACTTCAAAGAGAGATGCATGACCAGTTACAAATGCAATTGCAAGAGCAACTGATGAGGATACGGCAAGATATGAGAGACCAAGTGCTAGAGTTTCAAAGAAATATGATGAACCAGTTGTCCCAATTACTGACTAAGGGGCTAGAAAAGAGGGAAAGCTCCATGATTAGTGCTGGGGTGGATAATGAGGAGCCTCTCTATTCTCTGGGTTTCACCCTGACAAATGCACATGCATGTTTGCAAGGTCTACCAATTATCAGAGCTCAGCAAAATCAGGCCAGTACCTCAGCACCAGTGAATTATTTGATCGGCTCAGACTCTAATCCGGGGGGCAATCCAACTACCTTTGTTGTTCCTGATTTAAACAAAATAGGAAAAACAAATATGGAATTGCCAAAACAACTCGAGGATCGGTATCGGTGGTTGGAGGAAAAATTTAAGGTGATGAAAAATGCTGATGATTATCGCAGAATTGACGTCAGAGACCTGAGCTTGGTTTCGGACTTAATAATTCCCTACAAGTTTAAAATGCCTGAATTTGAAAAGCATAACGGGACTAGCTGTCCAAAAGCTCACATCACCATGTTTTGTAGACGAATAACTGAGTATGTCAATAATGACCAATTATTGATTCACTGTTTCCAAGAAAGTCCGGTTGCAAAGACATCCAAATGGTACAACCAATTGAGTCGTACCAGCATCAATTCATGGAAATATCTAGCACAAGCTTTCATGAAACAGTATAGTCATGTAACGGATATGGCTCCTGACAAGATCACTTTACAAAGCATGGAAAAGAAACCGAATGAGAGTTTCAGGCAATACGCCCAAAGATGGAGAGAGATAGCAACACAAGTTCAACCGCCTCTTTTGGAAAAGGAGACCTCAATACTTTTCATCTATACCCTGAAAGCCCCGTTCATTGACTATATGTTAGGAAGCACTGCTCTGTGCTTTTCAGTTATAATAATGTCCGGTGAGATGATTGAAAATGCAATAAGGAGTGGGAAGATAGATGCGGGAGAAAGCGCCAAGAGGTTAACCCAAAAGAGAAATGAAAATGAAGTGAGCATCGTGAGCATGCCTTCCAAATTGGTCAATGTAGGCCAGCCGAGAGTTGTAACCACTAACTATCTATCCCAATGACATATCGCTGGATCTGAATGATATTTCTCAGGAGGGAACCGGGAAATGAAAATTTCTAAACCCTTATGTTCTTGGGAGTGTTTTGAATAATGAGATTGTGGAAAAAATCCCTGTATTTTTAGAGCTAATCTAAAGTAATGTTCAAAATACGCTTATTGCTTTAAGCCTAGGGGCAATAAAAACCCTTTTGTGAAATAGGCTTGTGTTCAAAGTCTTTATTTCAATCAAATCTTTTTGAGTAAATGTTCTTTCATTCGTGACATATTATTTTATTCTTTGGACTCTCTTTTGAATATGTTTTATTTTTCATTCATGATCATGCCATATCAATAACATCCTTAGAATCATTTGTTCTTTGGAAATATGCCTTTGTACCTACAATAGGTCCCCAGATATCAACGACAGGAGCAACGCTGTAACTGACTCCCTTTTGGGGTGAGATATGTGTTTAAGCGGATCTCAAGACTTTAAAGATGACAGAGATTGTAGCTTATCTTTTGATTTGTTAAGGATGGTAGAACAAGATGAAAAATAGATCCTGCTCTACAAAGGGTCAGTGAGCATTATAAGCAATGAGGCAAAGATCGGAGTCTGAGTCACCGTAAAGACAAAGCGAATCGTCATTGAGTTATTTCAAGAATTCAAAGATGTTTTCTCATAACCATATCAAGATATACTTGGAGATGCAGAAAATGTCTATATGGGTGTTAGAAGAACATATGTTAATGGCTTCACGGTAGCCACACTAATCATGATGTTTGGGTACTATTGAGACAAGATCTATGTGCCTCATTTATTTCTTCACAGCCTTTCTCTATGTGGGGCATGGATGTTATCAGGTCATTCTCGACTAATATACATTGACTCATCTTGGCAGTTGTCGATTACGTCAAGAGGAGGGTAAATGTTACTTCATATGCCAATGTTACAAAATCATCAAACCCCCCCCAAAAAAGTGAAAGGTGACTGAAACTTATAAAGATTGGCGTAAAGAAGTTTATAATTTACCCTCTTTGTTTATCGAACATCAACCAGGACTCGTTGGGGCAACATATTGCTCATTGATTTATGGGATAAAAATGATATTAAAATCGAGATTCTTTCTCCCCAAGCTTTGATTGAGTCGAGAACTGGATGAATCAGAAGAATTCAATGAACTTAATTGAAGAGAAGAGGGTGAAAGTTACCCGTCATGGCCAAAATATACAAAAAAACAAATGATGCGAGCTTACGACAGAAAGGTTCGTCCTAGAGAACTCTGCGAGGAGGACCTGACATTGAAGATTTTTATACAAAAGGACTTCAAAGGAAAGTGGATCCCAAATTGGGAAGGACCTTATGTAGTAAAGAAAACCTTTCCTAGAGGAGCATTGATATTGACCGAGACGGATGGAAAAAACCTATCCAATCTGGTGAATTTAGATTTAGTTACAGTTAGCAGTTTCAAAAAAAGGAAAAACACAAAAAAAAAGAAAAGAAAAAGAAACAGGAGAGGCCAAGGCGAAAACCCACAAAGGGCGCCTTGAGACCAAAGGGGATTTGAGTTGAAAACTCGAAAAGGGCGACTCAAATTTGGATCAAAGTGGGGTATACAGTAGTCTTGCTATGCCTAAATTAACAATGAAGAAGTATGCTATGTCTGGGGGCATTGACAAAGTACTCTAGATTCTCTAAACATAGATTGAGCTTAAAATGGTCCTCAAGAAGTTAGTACAGAGAAGCTCAAGCTGCGATATCTGGGGCACCTAGTTTTCCATTCTACCCATTTTTGGATTTGATATCTTTGAATATCTTATTCTTTTCAAGATACATCCCAATAAATTTCCTTCTTAATTGCATTTTGCCATCATTGTTTAACTTACTTGCTTCGAGCTATGTTTCTAATCCGTTGTTATGATATTTTTCAAGCATTTTGCATTGAAATAATGATTAATGAACTAGTAACACTTTCATAAAAGGAGTTTTGCATATTACTCTGGAAGTTTCTAAATAATACAGGAGCCTAAAACGGGACTATTGTTTAAAACTCACCAAGCTTAAGGGTTGGAAATATTTAAGCCCAAATTGAAATTATCTCCTTAGGTTTCCTATCAAAGACATTGGTTGACCAAAAAGAAAATTACATTGGTGTCGTAATCCTGGCAAAGAACGAGTAATGGGATTATTCTCAAGAAAAATAAAATGGTATTCTGTATTCATGCAAATATCAGGCATATATATCTTTTCATTACACCCGGGGAATAGTGTAACAGATCAAATTGATTGAAGATGATGTAAATCCTGTACCTCTGATTTACAGCAGGATGGATAGAAGAAATCAAATGATTATTTCTTTGAAGTTGTAGTGGGAAGTATAAACTTTATGTCTCAGAAAGTACAGTGGAAGAGACTTTGAAACCGGCGGTGGGGCAAGCCATTGAGCAAAATGAGTTGTTTCTCTGGGTTTTCGTTGGAAATGCTAGCCGAGCAAGAAGGCAGCATAATATGATAGTGATAAAACTCTGATGAATAACGAGTGATGTCACTTTAAGCATTTAAAAGGAATCATTCTCATGACATTTCTACATTCAGCATTTATACAAATGTCATTCATAATACATCTAGTTAGGAGCATTTGATTTTGATCATAGCATCCTAATTATTTGGCATAAACATAGACATGAAACCGAGTCTACAGGGCATATTCCCCAGTGGACAATGTAGCAACATCGGTGAAATTACAGATTTTATCTCCCGGAGCAATAGTGGGGCAGATAAAAAATAACAGGCTTTAACTCCCTAAGCAGTAGGGTAACAAGTCAAGATGGCGAGCTTTAACTCCTAAGCGAGGGGTAACAGAGCTAAAATTTATAAATCCTAGCTCTCCGAGCGGCGGTGTTAGAAGCAGATCAAGGATACAAGCCTTAACCCCCAAGCGATAGGGTAACAGGCTAAAATTTGGTTCTGCTCTCCGAAGCGATGGTAGAAGCGGTCGAAGACCCGCCTTAACCCCCTAAACAGTAGGGTAATAGGCTAAAATTTGAAGATCTTGGCTCGCCAAGCAGTGGTAGAGCAGGTCGAAGACTACTTTGAACCCCTGGCGATGGGTAACAGGCTAAAATTTACAGATCTTGGCTCGCCAAGCAGTGGTAGAGCAGGTCGAAGACTCGCCTTAACCCCCTAAGCAGTAGGGTAATAGGCTAAAATTTAAAGATCTTGGCTCGCCTTAACCCCCTAAGCAGTAGGGTAACAGGCTAAAATTTACAGATCTTATCTTCACTGAGCAGGAGTGAAGCAGATCAAATTTTGGTGAATCTTATCTCCACGTACCGACGATGGAGTAGATTCCAATCATCAGCCTTACCTTCACTGAGCAGGAGTGGAGCAGACTAAATATCAAGTCTTATCTTCGCTGAGCAGGAGCGGAGCAGATCAAGTTTTAGTGAATCTTATCTCCACGTACTGGCGATGGAGCAGATTCCAATCATCAGCCTTATCTTCACTGAGCGGGGAGTGAGCGGGCTAAATACTGTGTCTTATCTTCACGAGCGGAGGCGGAGCGAGATCAAATTTTGGTGAGTCTTATCTCCACATACCGGCGATGGAGCAGATTCCAATCATCAGCCTTATCTTCACTGAGCAGGAGTGGAGCAGGCTAAATACCAGATCTTATCTTCACTGAGCAGGAGTGAAGCAGATCGAATTTTGGAGAGTCTTATCTCCATGTATCGGTAATGGAGCAGATTTCAGCCACTAGCCTTATCTTCACTGAGCAGGAGTGGAGCAGGCTAAACATACGATCTTATCTTCACCGAAAGGCGAGGTAGAAGCGATCAAATTTTGGCAAGTCTTATCTCGCATGTATCGGTAATGGAGCGATTTCACCCACTAGCCTTATCTTCACCGAAAGGCGAGTGGAGCGGGCTATATACTAGATCTTATCTTCGCTAAGCAGGAGTGAAGCAGATCAAATTTTGGCAAGTCTTATCTCCATGTATCGGCAATGGAGCGATTTCAACCACCACCTTATCTTCACTGAAAGGCGGGAGTGGAGCGGGCTAAACATAACAGTCTTATCTTTCCCGGCGGTGAGTAAAGCGAGATCAAATTACAAAGAGATCACATCTCCGTGAAGCAAAGAACGAGCGCTTTTGAAGCAATATAAGGTGCGGTGGGTTGCGACAAAGAAGACAAGACTCACGGCCACTCGAGCAAATTTGGCCCTTCTAAAATCTTTGCTCTATTCTCGTTACGATAATGAGCAAGAGAGGCAAACAGAGGACCAAATTTATGCCCGGGACAATAAGCGAGCCTGAACACCAACCATCCAATTAGTACCCACTAAACCGACCACTAACTCCTAAACTACCCCACTAACTCCATCACCCCACTAAGCCACCCCACTAACTCCATTACCTTACTTGCCACCATGGAAGGAGGCAATCAGTTGTAAAATTTGGCTATAAAAGCCATTCAAAACTATTGTATAGGGAGGTTGGTTTTTGGAGATTAATCAAAGATCAAAGCAAAAGAGGTTTTTTTTGTCTATTCTCGTTTTAAGTTCTTTGTTTGTCTATTTTTTAATTTCAATTTAATTTTATTTTTTTTATACGAAAGTAAAAATAAAGGGAAGAAGCTTACCCATTTTAAAATTACCGAAAAAGGGTTTTTTTGAGGTTCGGCTGCCGTGTACGGTGGCGCCGACAGCGACTCATGGGGGTCCGGTGACCGAAGCAAGGTCGGACTGATGGCCGGATTTAGATGGGAGGGGGAGAGTGTTATTATTATTATTTTATTTATTTTATTTCTGTTACTATTATTTTATATATATTTATTACCATTATTTATTTATTATTATTATTAGTAACATATTGTTATTTTTATTATTATTTTTATTATTATAATGGCACTATATTAACTAGTTTTGTACTATTATTACTACTATTATTATATTTTCATTCTATTTATTTATTTACCTAAAAACCTTATATACCTTTATTTTATTTTATCATTTATTTATAACTTCTTATACAATATTTTTTCCCTATATTAGTATTATTTTTATATTATTTTTATTAATATATTATTATTGTCTTCAATTTTGTTGGTGTTATATTATTTTAATTGTTATTACTATGTTTATGGTTACGGTTAGCATTATTCTCAAATTATTATTTTCATGTTGTCTATTATCATCATTTTTGAAAAAATCTATGTCCTTAATTCATTTATCTATTGATCTTCTCTAAAAAATTTTCAAAATAAAGGCAATGTTCGGTATTTAAAGAATTCGAAGAATCGTGCCCTAACGTACTGGGTTTCGCTTTGTTTGTTTGTTTTGAATATTCGAATATCCTCTTAAGGCTAAAACGCACGTTTTAAAGGCAAGCTCAAAATTGAGGGTAAAAATGTTGTGTCCTTACGTCTCTGGATGTAATGTTTTACCTTGAGGTGAGATGGTCTTTAATACACATTTGACTTACCTAAATGTTTTAAAAGCCAATAAAAGGAGGATCGCGTTTTGAACTCTGTCCAAATATTTAATTTTCGACATTAAGACATTAAATAATCAATCAAGTACCAATTTTGGGCGTGTCGAGGGTGCTAATCCTTCCTCGCATGCAATCGACTCTTAATCGGTTTTCTATTTTCGCAGACCAAAATCATCGTTTTGAAAAAATTATTTATTTATTAAAAACGACCGTGTTTTGAGGTGATCCAATCACACCCTATTAAAAACGATTGGTGGCGACTCCCAACTTTTCGTTTTCAAAAGTCGATTTCCTGTTTTCAAAAAAATGGTTTCGACAATCTTATTTATGGGTTGGAAGAGAAACTACTATGACAATATAAAATCATATAAATAATATTGTTAATACTTTAACAACGGGAATTAACGTTTCGAATTGGACTTACTATAACATTATAAAAATAAAAAATCAAATTAAGAAAAAAAAATTAAAACCCTTAGACCAAAAGGGTGTGAATAATAGGGGAGGAGAGAACCTACCAAATTATTTCAAAGAAAACAGGCAGGCCTATGAACCTTGTGAATAAACCCCTTTACTTTCTGTGTGTCGTTATTAGGTGTGCTCAGCATCAAGCCATTTTTTAACCTATTTCTTTGCTGTCCTGGTTAGGGAACAGGATACATGATAAGAGCAATTTGCTGTAATGTACATTGGCTCTTTCTACTCCATTTCCTGAAATTTTGTGTTATATATTTTTTACAATTTATAAATTCGTAAGTTTTTAATGTTCAAAATATAATATAATTGCTGATTGAGTCTTAACTCGATTAGTATCGGTATTGTTGTCAGTGCAAGAGGACATGAGTAATTCTAGGCATTGTATCAAAAGGAACAAATATGACAAAAACCTATAATGAGATTAATGTTAAAAAAATACAATATAACTTATTACTACAAAGTTTACTAAAAGGCTAAAAAGGGACAAACACTAGGCAATCAGTCACCCAACCAGCCAATGCTTCATGTTGGATGTTGCCATCACCCCATTGTAAGGTTTGGTACAATTTAGGATACTGTTATATATTATTGAATTACAATTTTCGCTTTAAAAAGAACAATTGATTATTTTATATAAAAGAATGAATTAGTGAAAATTAATTATTTTAATAACTACTATAATTTCACCTTTTAAATGATATAGGGTAAGAATAGCACTAACAATAGTAAATAGATCAAATTATAACAAATTAAAATATAAAGACGAAATCTTTGAGCTGAATATGATGTATTTGACTTATATTATCTAAAATTTGTAAAAGTGAACATGAGAAAGAAAGTTCATGACGATGTGAGTGTTCCTTTTTCTTTCTTTCAATCAAATGTTTTCTTGGCAGTATTTGAGCTTACATTTTCTCCAAACAATTTCCTTCTGCAAGCATATTCAATTTTCTCTCCATTTTTCAATGAAACCCATCATTTAGTGCCATGTAGATTTAACCCCTTTTTTCCCCTCCCAAGCTTATCTCTTTTGCATGTGCACATGTAAAGTCATGATGTGGGTGGCATGCATGTACATGAATCCCATCATGGTGATGATGATGCCTAAAATGTGCCATTTCATGCAGCATATAGCAGCTCAAACCCTCCTTCCAGTGCCCCTATTTTCCTTTGTGAAATTAAGGGGAAACTTCCACAAAGGAGTGGGAAAGGTAGCAATCTTATGTTCTTTTACAAGTTTAGTGTTGTTTGTAATAATTCCAAAATTTCTTTGTTTGCTAGACAAGAAAGGGAAATTAAAGGGTTGGAGCTTTAGAAAATGGAGGAATATTCCACCTACTTACCTAGAAATTTCAAGACTAGAGTTTAATAATGAATACATGTTGACTATTAAGAAATTGAGAATTTAATAATGTTTATTGGGTTAAGTTATAAGGAGTTCAATAATTTTTTTTTAAGTAAGATCTCAGGTTCGAGTCTCATGGATTGGAGGAAATAACATTGAGAAAGCGTTGTCTCCGTTTGGGGATCCAGTTCAGTTCGATTCTAGATTTGATTGTGTTTCAATATGATTAAGATATCCTAGACGGAAAAAAAAAAAGAATTACAGTTTTTGACATTGTAAATGTAAAGAAAAAGAAAAGAGTGTTTAATGTCATGGATGAATAGAGACTGTTCTTCCTTGCAATGTAAACAGTATAAAAGGGGGGAAATTTACTTTAAAGATTCCAAATCCATGTGATTAAAGAGTCTTTTGAATCCTTTAAAGAAGTGATGATTGCATAAGCTCAATCCCATGTGAGAAAGAAGTAGATAACATTAAAAAAACAGAGTTAAAGAGAAAAAAGGATTCATTTTTCATGCATGAGAAAAGAATCCAATTTTATATGGATATTGCCCGATAAATAAAAAGGAAAAAGTGCTAAAGGAAAAATATATGTTAAAGGTGTTAAAGGTATTTCCTTTTTTGAATTCAGATATTAATATAGCTTATAGAGTTTTGAAAAAAAATTTAAAATTAATGCAGTTATTATTGTTATAATTTTGCATGGATTTTGAACTTTATTCCAGAGGCAGAATCAGCATATGCTATATATTCATGATGAATTTTGAAAGGCAAAACAGCACAAACTTCTTTGGAATATGAACATGGAAGTATCCTTTGGTCATTATGATTCAACTAACTTTTTGCTGGGGTTGGATTTTGTTTGTGACAATGTTAAGCAATAATAATAATAATAATAATAATAATAATATAATATTCTCACTCAATTTAATTTCATAAAAAAAATATTTTATTTCTTTTGGGAAACATGGAACTGGAGCTCAAACATGTCTTGAAACATGTTTATTTTCCAAGTTGCAGGGTTCCATTGTGGAACTCCCAGGCTTGGAAATTACTTATGAAACAAGAGTAGTATACAATATACATCCATAAATTATCTAGCTTTTGTTTCTTTTCCCTGTACTGTGTCAAAAACTATATCAGAAACTTGGCCGTGATGGATTGTCTTCATTATCTTCGAGAACGACTTTAACTCCATGGTTCTTAAGGGCATTGACAACGGCCCAGACCTTGGTTCGGTTCTTAAAGCCTTTCTTCTCGACCTCCTTGTTTACATCAACATGAATCCCTCTTCCCTGTCCTTGCTCAAGACCTTCCACCTTGAGTCGCATAGCCAATACTTCACCGATAACGGATGCTGCCTTGGCATTGCAAGACCGGCCACACTCCAATGAGTTCTTGATGGAATGTTCAACTGTTGATGCTGTTGCAACTATCCGTCCATTATTTCTGTCCACGACATTTGCTGTTATGTACTTAAGTGATATGAACAACCTCAGCACATACCTCTTCAGCACTGTCATCCTTTTGAGTTCCCAAACAATCTGTTTAACATAACAAAACAATACCAAGTTTAGCAGTTTATGCGTTATAATAACATAGCACTTCATTTCACTAAGTTGCAGCCAAACTGAAGAATAGCATACCGATATTTGTACTACAATGGTGGATAAAACATATTCACCATTTCTAAAGTCATTCCACAGACATTATTGACAAAATTTAAGTTTGAAAACTTTCCAAGTTAATTTGTTACACTACCTCAAGACATCTGATAACACTGGATTTCAAATTTCCTTTTCTATCTGCCCTTTGTGGCATACTACCAAGTCCAACAACGGTATCATTGTTCTATTTATCTGTGCATTTTCCCTATTTTAACAAAACCATTATAGTGAACTAATAGCAATTAATTGAGTTTCAACAATGAGTGATGCATTCTATGTAACAAGACTACTAGTAAAACTATAGCCAATTTTGAAGAAAACTTTAGGAACTGCCTCACAGTCACCCTAGGAATCATGACAAAAGAACATCTCAAGGTCAACTCAGAAGATGCATATTTACGTACTTGGACCTGAATAAGTCTCCCTTCTTTGATTCTTCTATCCCTCATTCACTCACGAAATGGGCGTTTTCATAACAAAGAAAAAGATAAGAAACGGTGTTTCAATTGAGTTGATGCAGAGGAGGTGTATCTGAATTCTTGAGTATGTGTTGCAAATGTATATAGCAAATAAAGTAACTGTCATGTCATACAACACAAGGGCTTCGGCCTAAATTCTCAAGTCAATATAATATTAAATAAAACCCAACTTCTAACTTTATCTCCAATAGTTTATCTTCACCATGCAGTTCAAATGACCATGCAGTTCAAATGACGAAGTAAAGAGAAAGCAAGAATTACATGTAAGCATCTCAATAAGCTCTGTAAGCAGAGTAAACACTTTTTCAATAACATTATGCCATATCATGGAAGGTTTTACTAGACCACCAACATCTAAGGAAGAAACAGCAACAACAATCTTCGATAACCCGTTAAACTTGTTGAAGCTCAAAGAAATAGGAAAAGCCATGGCATGGATTTTTAAAGCTTAATGTTGATGCTAGCAGAGGTATAGCAATAATAAGTTGGGGCTCGGGGCAGTGATTCAAGATGCAAATGGAGACTTTGTTGATGCTAGGTGCCGGTTGCAAATTGGCACTGCCAATATATTTATATAGGAAGCTTATGCTATCTTGTTTGAAGTTCAATGGCTTTTAGAAATGTGTATTAGAAATCGTTATAGAAAGTGATTCACTTGGTGATAATTCGGTACTTTACAAGCACTGACCGTGTAGTGTCTAGCCTAGGGCACCTAATTACTTACATTAAGTCCTTTTATTCTAGTTTGGGGATGGTTTATTTTAAACATGTACTTAGGTCACGGAATCAACCAGCTCATCTTCTAGCTAGTTTTGCTACCTTGAGAAGTGGTTGTAATTTCATTTGGTAGCATGATCTGCCTAAATGTATTGATCAATGGTTATGTATGGACAATCTTATTAATGAATGACCTCACAGGTGCACTTTTTTTCCACTCTACAGCTTCGATGAGTTGTTTTATAGTAAGGGTACCTGTTCCTAAAAAGAAAAGGGAAAAGGAAAGTATATAATGAAGCTTAAAATACATTGATGGTCCACAGTGGTTTGTTTCCAGAAAGAAGAGAAACTGTGACAAGAAAAAAAGCAAATGCTTGCATGAAGTGTGAATTAAGCATATTATAGAGCCTCAAGTACTGAACCCTTTCAAGCAATGCCACTATGGGTTTAAATCTTCTAACTTAGAACTACTACAAAATGTATAGCATAAGGCAAACCAACATAAACAACACAAACAGAAAACTAAAACATATATTTTCTATCTGAACTTAAATCTTTCATTCAAAAGAGAAGGCTTTACTTAACCAGAAAATTGAGATTAATTAAAAAAAGAACTTGGGTTTAACAGGAATATAAAAATTACATAGCTAAACAAGGTTCAATTTTCATTGAGGCAAATGATCAAACAATTTACGTTCTAACAAATATGCAAACAAGCAAATTCAGGCAGCAGAGAAATGAACTTCACTACAAAATAAAATTTAACTTCAAACCCAAAACAAACAAAAAAAGCCAAAAAAAGAAAAAAACTTACCAAAAACGGAAAGCCCAAATCAAGAGAAGAATCCAAAGGGAAACCACTGATGCACTGATAGAGCAATTAGCGAATAGAAGAAAACAGTAGTCTTTGCAGATACAATCAGTGAAAACTGAAAGTGAGAACAGATAAATGGGTCGGGCCAACATGTACGCCCTAAAGCTCAATAAACAAAAAGATTAATTTTACCATACATCCCCAACTATTGTTACAATTTCAAATTAGTCCAAACTTCAATATATCCAACTTGAATTTTCAAAATATCAACAATGAATTAATCAGATATTTTTGTTAACCTTGTTAGTTTAAGTATAACTTGGATTTATCGTGAAAATATTTAAAAACATGTATATATATATATATATATATATATATATATATATCAATTTGTAAACATGTTTGTACATATCGTATTAATAACTTCAATACGATGTTTTAAAAAAATGTGAAAAAGTAGTAAAAAAGTTGTGCAGCGATCGGGAAGATGATTCGGTTATTGGGGCTATTATCAAGGATATACAGAGGTTAAGGGAGGGTTTCCATAGCTGCACGTTTCTATACACTGCTTAGGGGGGAAATGAATCGTCACACATTATGGCTACAGAGGGATTAAAAAGGGGGGAAACGATTTACCTTGTGGATGAGGTGCCGGGATTTGTTATGAGGGAGGTGGAGAGAGACAGAAGGCAAACTGGGTCATGAGTACCAATGTTCCCGATGGAGGAGGATGATTACCACGACGGAAGAGGTGGTGGATCAAGTGGCGTAGGATAAGCAGTGAAAACGGAAAGCTGATGGAAATAGCTGATAAAACTCTGCCGGCGAACAGCTAAAGGAAAAGGGAAAGGGATGTTCGGCTTTCAGGGGGGAATAAAACAAAAAATAATGAAGGCCCACTTGTGAATACGGTTTTAGTAAAAATATAGCTCTAAAAAATAAGATTAGACCGAAAAATATAGCCCGTTTAAAAAATCAGTTGAGTCTCAATAAATTTTTGGCCCGGGCCTGGCTTAGCCCGAAATTATTAAAAGATAAAAAAATTAATGTTATTTTTTTATTTTCTCATTATTTTGCTACTACTTTATTGTTATGTAATTATTATTTTGTTGTTATTATTTGGATATTGTATAAAACTTATTTTATTGTTAATTTTGTTATTATTTTAGAGACATTAGCTTATTAAGTTGTATCTGTCTTAGTATTGTTTAAGTATACATAAATATTTCAATGTTTTTAATATTTTTGATATATTATTTATTTAAAAATTATATAAAAAATAATATAAAAATTAATACAGGTCAGGTTGAGCCTGAATTTTAGCGTTTTTATCCAGACTAGGTTTGGGTAAAATTTTAGGCTCATTTTTAGAGTCAGACTAGGCTCGATCCTAAAAAATGGGCATTAATTTTTAGCTGGATCTAGCCTGAAACCAGTCCGGTCCATAAACACCTCTATGTGTAACTAATCATTCACATTCTATAGACCCATCAAGGGGTATATACAATAGTTGTACTTTTAGATAATGTTTTGAAGCATAGAGATGAATTTGAAATTTAATAATAATTTAAAGATGTATGGAGAAATTAACCCAAAAAAGAGATGTGGTTGAATTAATAACCTCGAAACGACAACGTTTGTTTTGACTAAGAGAGGCAAACTGAGGTCCGTTTAAAAAAGAAACCGGTGGAGATATCACCATACACGTGTCCTCACCTCCTTCCATCATTATTCCTCGCTTCAAAAACAGAACTCTCCTCTATTCCGAAAGCTTCCACACCTCAGAAACCCTATTTTTCGGAGTTTTACGTCTTATAGTATTTCTCCAGCAGCGCACTGTAGCACCAAATTTCCGTACGTCCAAACCCTAGATTCATTTTCATCTTCTCTGATCCTCCCTCGACTAACGGAGATATTGAATCTTTTCGAATTTAATTTTCTTTCTTTTGCATTAATTGCAGTTCTAGATTTGTTGTGGTGGTTAGATTTCAAGATGGTGTCGGACGCGAGCAAGAAGAAGGCTGCTCAGAAGAAGGCTGCTGCCGCTGCGAAGAGAGGAGGGAAGGCCGCTGCAGCTGCTGCATCTTCCAAGGCGGCAGCTGCAGCGACCGCGGAGAACGGCGTTGATAATGTTTCTGATAAAGTTAGCATGCTCCAGATATCCGATCGGACCTGTACCGGTGTTCTCTGCTCGCATCCTCTTTCCAGAGATATTCGTGTATGTTGGAAGGATTCCTTCCTTTGTGAGAATAAATGTGATTTATTTCTATTTTTTTTGTTGATTGTTGCGGAAAATGTTAGTATTTGATTTGTTTCTTAAAAAACAGTAGTAAACCGAAATCAATGAATAGGAATTAATCCACTCGAAGTCCTAAAGATAGTCAAAATCTTATTTGAAATCATATGCGAAAATAAATAAATCATGTTCTCTAAACAGTAACTCAAAACCTTCTCGATACCTGTTCAGTCCACTTGTGTATCATTTACTAAATTAATCATATTTTAAGTTACAAAATTTGAAATCATGATCCATTGAAGATTTAAAAACCGGACTTAGTATGGACTTTTTGTAAAATGCGGTAAAATCTCGATGCTGCCAGGCAACCCGAACAACGTATGCTTAAAAATAAGATATCTCCAAATATTTCTTCTGAAGCATGCTCTTCTTTTTATGCTAAATTGTTTGAGCTAAAGAAGAAAAGTGTAAAGCTTGTCTTTTTAGCTTCCAAAAATTAATACCGGAACTATTCATTAGTTTGGGAATATCCATTTATGAATATAGACAAATTAGTTAAAAAGTTTTGATATATTTGATATATTCCATTATTGAAGGTAAAAGAACCTTTCTGTATGTTCAAGATGTGTCCTTGAATCATAATTTATATTGATGTTGAATTGATTTTCTTGTTGCAGATAGAGTCCTTATCAGTTACTTTCCATGGACATGATCTTATTGTTGATTCAACATTGGAGCTTAATTATGGCAGGTCTGATGACCTTATATCATGTTGCTTAGGAATATTCATTGTGAAATCTTGTTTGGGATATTTATCTGATGAGACCGCTGTCTATTTCATATTATCTTTGCAGACGCTATGGTTTGCTAGGATTAAATGGTTGTGGGAAATCCACGCTGCTTACTGCAATAGGGTTGCGTGAACTTCCAATTCCGGAGCACATGGATATCTATCACCTGACGAGGGAGATTGAAGCTTCAGATATGTCTGCATTGCAGGCTGTCATAAGTTGTGATGAAGAGAGGTTGAAGTTGGAGAAAGAAGCAGAAATCTTGGCAGCACAGGTTATTCAGCAAACCCAGTGTTGTAATCATGCTAAGTTTCATCAGAAACATGCATTATAACCTCATTTTCTGTTTTCTTATCCATTAATTTTGTTTTAGGATGATGGTGGTGGAGAGACACTTGAGCGTATCTATGAGCGATTGGATGCCTTGGATGCATCAACGGCTGAGAAACGTGCTGCTGAAATTTTATTTGGACTCGGTTTCAACAAGATGATGCAGGCAATGAAAACCCGAGATTTCTCTGGTGGTTGGAGAATGAGGATTGCATTGGCACGGGCTCTATTCATGAATCCCACCATTCTTTTGCTTGATGAGCCAACCAATCATTTAGGTAGGTATTTCGTGTTTTTTATGTGTATGTCATTCTGTTTATTAATATATTTAAATTAATGAAGTCTGTTCATGAATCCACCATTCTTTTTCTTCATAGCCCACCGATCGTTTAGTTAGGTCTTTAATGGTCATTTTGTTAGACGTCATAAGTTTGACATGGAGAACATTTTCACTATGATTCTCAATTCTGATGCTTACAATTGGTTTAATTGGAAACAGATTTAGAAGCTTGTGTCTGGTTGGAAGAAAATTTGAAGAAATTTGATCGTATCCTTGTGGTGATATCACATTCCCAGGATTTCCTGAACGGAGTTTGTACTAACATTATCCATATGCAAAACAAAAACTTAAGTTGTACACCGGCAATTACGATCAGTACGCTCAAACTCGTTCTGAATTGGAAGAGAACCAGATGAAACAATACAAGTGGGAGCAGGAACAGATTGCTTCAATGAAGGAGTACATTGCTCGCTTGGTCACGGGTCAGCCAAACTAGCCCGGCAGGCACAGAGTAAGGAGAAGACATTGGCAAAGATGGAGCGAGGTGGGCTCACGGAGAAGGTAGTCAGGGACAAGGTTCTGGTGTTTCGATTTGTTGATGTCGGAAAGCTTCCTCCACCGGTACTGCAGTTTGTGGAAGTTACTTTCGGATACACGCCTGAGAATCTGATCTACAAGAACTTGGACTTTGGGGTAGACTTGGACTCAAGGATAGCATTAGTAGGACCTAATGGTGCAGGGAAGAGTACACTGCTGAAGCTGATGACAGGTGAATTGACTCCTATTGATGGAATGGTCCGACGGCATAACCATCTGCGAATTGCACAATTCCATCAGCACTTGGCAGAGAAACTGGATATGGAAATGTCAGCTCTCCAGTACATGATAAGAGAATACCCTGGAAATGAGGAAGAGAAGATGAGAGGTGCAATAGGGAAGTTTGGATTGTCAGGGAAAGCGCAAGTGATGCCAATGAAGAACCTATCTGATGGACAGAGGAGTCGAGTCATCTTCGCGTGGTTAGCATTTCGACAACCCCACTTGCTGCTGCTAGATGAGCCCACTAACCATTTGGATATCGAGACGATCGATTCACTGGCGGAAGCATTGAACGAGTGGGACGGTGGGTTGGTACTGGTGAGTCACGATTTCCGGCTGATAAACCAGGTAGCGGAGGAGATATGGGTGTGTGAAAATCAAGCTGCAACACGATGGGAAGGGGACATTATGGACTTCAAACAGCATCTCAAGAGTAAAGCTGGTTTATCTGATTAAAACAAAGCAGTAATTAGCATATAACTTATAAAGCAGATGGTGTTCACCACGCCAGATGGGTTATTCTCGCGTGGTGGATTAAGCTTAGTAGCTGCTATTTAGTCTTTTTATAGAGCAGAGGTAACGAGGAAAGGCTTTGTTATTGTTTGAAGCCATCGAGTTTTCGTGGCCTCTGTTTGGTGGGTTTAGCAAAGCAGGATTTGTTGCCATTTGGTTTTTTAAACCTGGGTTTGCTTTCTCCGAGGGGTTGGTTGTTCGGTGATACCTGTTCTAGTGTTAAAGCTTTTCAGGCATTGTGCTGCTGAGGATTTGGCACCATATAATCATTCCAATGCTGTATTTTTTAGTTTCCCATCTTTTTGTTTTTTCTTGAATTAACTTGGATTTCAGATTGAACGGTGTTATGCGTGTAATATTTACTATTCTCTATTTTAAGAAAGAGGGTTATGAATAATTTAAGCATTACAATATGCAGAATGCATGAGAAGATAAAAAAGTACAGAGACTTTCTTAAACCCAATATTTTCTATTAACCCTCTCTTACGCCGCAAGCTCCCTAAACTCTCCCATCTTCTCCATCCAAAGGTTCTTGAACTTCATCAAAATCTTCCCCCAAAACCGAAATCATCTTTGGCTTCCTTTCTTCTCTCATTGCTTCATCCAAAATTTCTCACTGCGTTGGAATCGACTCCTTTGGTGTTTTGCTAGACAAATCCCTCGTAATTAATAAGCCCATCACCGTCAGCGTCGATGTCTTTGATCATTTTTTTGTAGTTGTTTAAAGGAGAGTTGTTAGCCGAGGGAGCGCATGATGGAAGCATGTTGAGATGATGCAGGGATATGCATTTTAGTGCAGCACAAACCGGAAAGGCTTCTCGAAGCTGTTCCAGCAACAAAGGCTTGTAAGCCACATGATGCCATTGCAAATTTCACTAATTAAATTATTCATTTTATAATTTAAGTAAATTTCAGTATCAATAGAATCCTAGTATAAAATTTGTTCTTTTAGCCTTCTGTTGTAACAGAGAATGAGATTAGAAAGAATTAAAGAAATAAACGTGTTGTCCCCTTTAAGCTTTTTAAACTTCTTCAAATAGAGATGATGAGGGAATTGTTTGAAAACTTGTTCGAGTTTGGGGTTGGATTTTGGTGAAGTATTTTTGATGGGGTTCGCAATGGAGATTGAAGGAAAATCTGGAGAAGCTGCTGAATTAGACTGAAAGAGACCCAAATTCCATTGGAACGTTATCTCTTTGTATGAAATAAAACAGATGAGATAAAATTAAACCCGAACTTGCTTAAATTGTAAACCTGAAATGCTTATTATTAAAAACATTAAATCAACTTTGAATAATATTTCAATACATCATCTGTCATGTTTCAAAGCCCCTGAAAAGGTTTGTAACCATAAATAATGTTGATTGAGTGCACTGAGGAAATGTCCACTCTTTTGATAGTAAACTTTTTTGTGTTATGATTTTATTTGTTGAGTTCAAGTGCTGAATTTAAAGGTGAGAGATTCATTTTTAAGTTACAAAGGTGAACAAATTGTTATGGATGGGTGATAGATGAGGATCACTTGTTATAAGTGTTAAAAAGATAGTGAATATTTCTCACTAAGCTAGACTCTATAAATGTAGGGAAGCCGAATTGTATAGACAATTTTTGTATCATCTGTTTATTTCTATTTCACATAGTGCTTTCAAGCACATAACTTATATCTCAACAACTATTTTAAAGTATCAATTAGTATCAAAGTTTACCACTTAATTAGCTAGTGGAAATCCCTAGTATTGCTAAACTCAAGCTGCAGAAGATTAATCTACTTTCAAAACCTCCTACGCTAGAGGTTGACAATTATGCGTTTTGGAAAGCATGCATGAAAGCATATATTAAATCTATTGATGAAAAGACATGACGAGTTATATTGATTGGACGAGAACCACCTAAAATAGATATTGAAAGTGGAAAGGTTGTTAAACTAAAAGTTCAATGGACCACTTATGAAAAAATTTTGACTAACACGAACTTCAGAATCTTATACGCCATAATTTATTTTATGAAATTAAAAATTAAAAAAAGGAAATATTCATTCCAATTCATATAAAAAAGAATCTGATTCCAATTGAATTCAATTTTTTTCCATGCAATACAAAAAACCAATTCGATATTGTCGTTTTCAGTTTCTTTTTTTTTTTTGTTGAAATTCTAGTAATCTGATAAAGAAAATGGATGATGGAAATGAAAACAAAATCTAGATTTTCTTTTTGTTTTTTTTTTTCAAGATTCTTGTAATAGAACAAGAAGAAAACAAACATATAAATATAATCTTTTTTTCCCTGTTACTTTATAGAAGTGAAACATTTATGTACATTAAATATTTAATTTTATTTAATCTTTTCACAAATAATTTATTTATTTCTTTTAAATATCTGACATGGAAAAACAATACACGTGCCAAAGCTGGATTGGTCAGGATTTTTTCCAAACGACGTTATTCGCTTGGACTAAAAAAGTTAACGGAGTTAAAATTCAGGTACCTATTTGGGAGAAAAAAGTTTAGATACCTATATGGGAAAACAGGGAAAATTTGGGGGCTAAAATGTGAATAAAACCTTTAGTCAAAGTTAAACCTAAGAGAGACGTGGTTGAATTATAAACATAACACGACACCGTTTGGTTGGAAGATAGAGAGGCAAATTGAGTCCGTTAAAAAACGAAACTGTACACGTGTTCTCACCTCTTTCCATCATTCTTACTCGCTTCAAAAACAAAACTCTCTCCTCTCTTCTGAAGGCTTTTATAATTCAGAAACCCTATTTTCCGGAGTTTTACGTCTAATTGTATCTCTCCAGCAACGCACAGTAGCACCAAATTTCCGTACGCCCAAACCTTTGATCCATTATCACCTTCTCTGATCTTCCCTCGACTAACGGAGGTATTGATTCTTTTAAGATTTAACTTTCCTGTTTTTTCTCTTTTCTTTTTTGCATTAATTGCAGTTCTAGGTCTGTTGTGGTGGTTAGATTTGAAGATGGTGTCGGACGCGAGCAAGAAGAAGGCTGCTCAGAAGAAGGCTGCTGCCGCTGCGAAGAGAGGAGGGAAGGCTGCTGCAGCCGCTGCATCTTCCAAGGCGGCAGCTGCGGCGACCGCGGAGAACGGCGTTGATAAGGTTTCTGATAAAGTTAGTATGCTCCAGATATCCGATCGGACCTGTACCGGTGTTCTCTGTTCGCATCCTCTTTCACGAGATATTCGTGTAAGTTGGAAGGATTCCTTCCTTTGTGAGATTAAATGTGATTGTATTTGATTTGTTTCTTAAAATACAGTTAAGCAATATCTAATCGCATGCCTGAAATCCTTAAACCGAAATCAATGAATAGGAATTAATCCACTCGAAGTCCTAAAGATAATCAAAATCTTATTTGAAATCATATACGAAAATAAATAAATCATTTTCTCTAAACAGTAACTCAAAACCTTCTCGATACCTGTTCAGTCCACTTGCGTATCATTTACTAAATTAGTCATATTTTAAGTTACAAAATTTGAAATCATGATCCATTTGAAGATTTAAAACCCAGACTTAATATGGAGTTTTTATTAAATACAGTAAAATCTCGATGCTGCCAGGAAACCCGAACAACATATTCTTAAAAATAGGATATCTCCAAATAATTGTTTTGGCATACTCTTCTTTTTATGCTAAATTGTTTGAGGGAAAGAAGAAAAGTGTAAAGCTTGTATTTTTATCTTCCAAAAATTAATACTGGAACGAGTCATTAGTTTGGGATGATCCATTTATGAATATAGAGAAATAAGTTAAAAAGTTTTGATATATTTGATTGATTCAAGATGTGTCCTTGAATCATAATTTATATTGATGGTGAATTGATTTTCTTGTTGCAGATAGAGTCCTTATCAGTTACTTTCCACGGTCATGATCTTATTGTTGATTCAACATTGGAGCTTAATTATGGCAGGTCTGATGACCTTATATCATGTTGCTTAGGAATATTCATTGTAAAATCTTGTTTGGGATATTTATCTGATGAGACCGCTGTCTATTTCATATTATCTTTGCAGACGCTATGGTTTGCTAGGATTAAATGGTTGTGGGAAATCCACGCTGCTTACTGCAATAGGGTTGCGTGAACTTCCAATTCCGGAGCACATGGATATCTATCACCTGACGAGGGAGATTGAAGCTTCAGATATGTCTGCATTGCAGGCTGTCATAAGTTGTGATGAAGAGAGGTTGAAGTTGGAGAAAGAAGCAGAAATCTTGGCAGCACAGGTTATTCAGCAAACCCAGTGTTGTAATCATGCTAAGTTTCATCAAAAACATGCATTATAACCTCGTTTTCTGTTTTTTTATCCATTAATTTTGTTTTAGGATGATGGTGGTGGAGAGGCACTTGAACGTATTTATGAGCGATTGGATGCCTTAGATGCATCAACTGCTGAGAAACGTGCTGCTGAAATTTTATTTGGACTCGGTTTCAACAAGATGATGCAGGCAATGAAAACCCGAGATTTCTCTGGTGGTTGGAGAATGAGGATTGCATTGGCACGGGCTCTATTCATGAATCCCACCATTCTTTTGCTTGATGAGCCAACCAATCATTTAGGTAGGTGTTTCGTGTTTTTTTTGTGTATGTCATTCTGTTTATTAATATATTTAATTAATGAAGTCTGTTCATGAATCCACCATTCTTTTTCTTCATAGCCCACCGGTCGTTTAGTTAGGTCTTTAATGGTCATTTTGTTAGACGTCATAAGTTTGACATGGAGAACATTTTCACTATGATTCTCAATTCTGATGCTTACAATTGGTTTAATTGGAAACAGATTTAGAAGCTTGTGTCTGGTTGGAAGAAAATTTGAAGAAATTTGATCGTATCCTTGTGGTGATATCACATTCCCAGGATTTCCTGAACGGAGTTTGTACGAACATTATCCATATGCAAAACAAAAAACTTAAGTTGTACACCGGCAATTACGATCAGTACGTTCAAACTCGTTCTGAATTGGAAGAGAACCAGATGAAACAATACAAGTGGGAGCAGGAACAGATTGCTTCAATGAAGGAGTACATTGCTCGCTTCGGTCATGGGTCAGCCAAACTAGCCCGGCAGGCACAGAGTAAGGAGAAGACATTGGCAAAGATGGAGCGAGGTGGACTCACGGAGAAGGTAGTCAGGGACAAGGTTCTGGTGTTTCGATTTGTTGATGTCGGAAAGCTTCCTCCACCGGTACTGCAGTTTGTGGAAGTTACTTTCGGATACACGCCTGAGAATCTGATCTACAAGAACTTGGACTTTGGGGTAGACTTGGACTCAAGGATAGCATTAGTAGGACCTAATGGTGCAGGGAAGAGTACACTGCTGAAGCTGATGACAGGTGAATTGACTCCTATTGATGGAATGGTCCGACGGCATAACCATCTGCGAATTGCACAATTCCATCAGCACTTGGCAGAGAAACTGGATATGGAAATGTCAGCTCTCCAGTACATGATAAGAGAATACCCTGGAAATGAGGAAGAGAAGATGAGAGGTGCAATAGGGAAGTTTGGATTGTCAGGGAAAGCGCAAGTGATGCCAATGAAGAACCTATCTGATGGACAGAGGAGTCGAGTCATCTTCGCGTGGTTAGCATTTCGACAACCCCACTTGCTGCTGCTAGATGAGCCCACTAACCATTTGGATATCGAGACGATCGATTCACTGGCGGAAGCATTGAACGAGTGGGACGGTGGGTTGGTACTGGTGAGTCACGATTTCCGGCTGATAAACCAGGTAGCGGAGGAGATATGGGTGTGTGAAAATCAAGCTGCAACACGATGGGAAGGGGACATTATGGACTTCAAACAGCATCTCAAGAGTAAAGCTGGTTTATCTGATTGAAACAAAGCAGTAATTAGCATATAACTTTAAAGCAGATGCTGTCCACCATCCCAGATGGGTTATTCTCGCGTGGTGGATTAAGCTTAGTAGCTGCTATTTAGTATTTTTATAGAGCAGAGGTAACGAGGAAAGGCTTTGTTATTGTTTGAAGCCATCGAATTTTCGTGACCTCTGTTTGGTGGGTTTCGCAAAGCAGGCATTTGTTGCCATTTGCTTTTCAAACCTGGGTTTGCTTTCTCCGAGGGGTTGGTTTTTCGGTGATACTTATAATATAAAGAGTATCTTAAATTTTGGCTTATATTTTATAGATACTTATTGCAATTAGCTCTACGAAATACTAGTATTTCTGTTAATTATATCCTTCATACATAGCAGTATTTCATAATTATTTTGAAATTTTCGATGTGTATGAATTGATTAAATAATTGTAGTAAAGTATTTGAATTTGGTAAGTTTGAATTTGTTTTTAATTTTTTCATATTAATTCCTTTTTTTTTTTTAAATATTTTGTTATGGTTTGTGATGATGTTATGGAACTCATAGCACATACTTCATTTTATATTTTTATAAAATAATATTTAAGTGGTGCGGAGATACAATATTAAATGGATAAAAATTTGAAAATGGAAAAAATTCAAAAGCTAGAAGTCATTAGGAAAACTAAATATTTCTTTATCACTAAATAATTTAAAATTAATCAATAATCGACAGCCTTGAAGTTGGGCTTCCTAGATCATTCCGGCGTATCTTTGATAAACGGAACCGATTTTTTTTTAATATACTCCCAAGACCCAAGTTATTGACATTTACAACATTTGAGATTAATCACTCAAATTTTTCTTATATTTTATATTTCAAAGTTCAGACTCCGATTTTTAATATTATGAATTTCTTTTTCTTTCTGTTAAAGAGTTGTATGATATTTTGAAATGAAAAGTACAAAATTTGGTAATTATATTACAGAAAAAGGTTACGAACTTGAATTTTACAAAAACTTCGTATAGAGTACAAAAACTTGAAGATCATTTATCCGATGGAAGGCAGGAAATAAAACAAAAAGTTAGTTTCAAAGTGATTCAATAAATGAAATTAGGGGAAACATCAAACAAGTTATGAATAATATTTGCACCATGACTTGTTAAAATGATTGTGGATTGCAGCAAGATTCCCAAAAGAAATACTAACAGTAATGTTAGAAAAAATTGTTTTCAAAAGATTACAATGACACAATATATGTCGTAAAAGTAATTCTGTTCATGTAATAAGTTGCACTAAACAATATTTTTAACTCTACAATCCAATCGTATTATGCTGCAATTCACCTCTTTTTGATGCCTCATCTTCCAAGCATTTCTGTATTATTTTGACACTACAAATGGCATGCCATACAACAGGCTCTTTGGATTCCCTGACGGCGGTTAGTAGCTTCTAGTAAATGATTCTTTTTTCCTTCTAAGAAAGCCTCCAAATGGAAGCATGTGGGGAAGGATTTGTTTGTAACCATCCCTGTATCTTTTTGAAGGTCGAAGTGTGCATTTACAGACAAAGAAGGCTGTAGAAGACAAGTGGTATAAATGCATTATCGAGTTGCGTTGTGTAGGCCTCCAACAAACCACTTGTGGTCACGGCTATGAAAATAGGGAACCAATGCTGTGGAAATTGGAATTTAGGTCGTCACCATATCCATTATGGATCAATAATCCAAACATTAAACCATGCCCATGGAACCATATAGTAGTGTTATATATGCAATTCACGTAACATAACAGCAGGGTTATATATGCACATATAATAATAACAGAAACATCCTGAAGAGACATGTAGGATGAGAGAGAGAGAGAGACCTTAGTTAGAAAGTAACCGGTGGATGCCCAAAGTGGAAGCAGAACAGAGCAAGCAGCAAGGACAGATGTTATACCAGCTGCAGTGCCTTCAATAGTTTTCTCTGAAGTGTAAGAAATTTGCTAGAATTAGCAGGTATGTCGTAAAGCCCCTCAAAAGAAAGCTTAAGCATTAAAAATTAATAAAGTAGAGATAAAGAAAGAAAATCCTTAACTGCCAGTTTTGCTCCACCTAAGGACACCATACTTGTGGCCAACCATTGATGCCTAAGCATAAAAGCAAAATGATCACATATTTATAATCCACTTGGTAGGAGCACCATGCAGGCAGCCAATTTTATTACTTCTTAGACCTTTTCATATTTATACCCTGCTAATTCTCAATTATGTTTCAAATTATTTTGTAATATAGCCATCATAAGTTCGACCCCCCTGGGGTTCCCTCATAATGGCACTAGTGATGGTGCAGTCCTGGTGGTTCTTTTAATCCTTTATAAAATCGCTAAGACTTTCCCCTTCTCTCTCTTTTTGGATTGGCTCGGAGTAGAATGCTTGCCTTGGTTTAGAAACACTGGCCATGTTTGCATGGGGATGTAAGCAGTTCATACTGTCAATTATTTCATATTGAGCAAATCCAAAATTGTAAAAGATTTTAGTTCAAGAGCCAAATTTGACATCAATGAAAAACAAAAGAGCAGCAAGTGAAAACATCATAATAATTTTGACATGTAGCACTATATCAACAAGAAATAATAATTAGGATCATAATGCGACCATTTTCTTCACTAAGTAAAAAGTAAAGAACATGCTAGCAAAATTATTTGAAGATGGAGAGGGAAGAAGTGGTAGAGAAGAACAAACATCCAAGAAATTTACGGCCACAATGGCAAAAATAATAATCACACTCACCATCGTATCTCCAATGCCAAGGCTTAAAATTCCAGCAAAAGGGGTAAGAGGTCGGTCATTGAACCCAGAGGACATCCAGATAGGAAGTGCACATCCCAACAATAGTGAAAAGTGGCTACATAAGCAAAAAAAGGGACATTCAGGATTTTGCTTGCAACAAATATATGCAATTTAGTTTCCAGTAATGGTTAAAATGAAATACCTGACAATGATAAGATCTGAGTCACGATGATCAGTAAAGGCACTCATAAATTGATGTACAAGTTGCCCTAAAGGCCAAATTCTCCAAACCTGGCTACAAAGGAAAGGTTACATCAACCAAGAAACTTCTAAAAAACCAGCAGTTCCCCAGTACATTAGTGAACATAAACCTTGACTGTAAATTGTAAGGACTAGGATATGGTTGCTAATTTATGACACCTGCAAAAATATTACCCTTTAAAATCCTTAAGTAGAAATCATTTGGACGAAAAGTAGAGCAACTTCGGCCGACATAATTACTTGATAAATTGTCAACTACAAAATATTTGCAAGTTTAGTGAACTTACTCGAATGATCTCTAATACCAAGAAAACAGCCAAAGCAGCACCAAATGCTAGATCAAGAAATTTTGGCTGGAAAAAGAAATTATAAAGTCAATATGACATCTAAGCAAGTAATTACAAGGACGAAGGTGCAAAAAGTTGTTAAATAATTTATACATGATACTCAAGTGTATGCTCACCTGGTAAATAAGAGCGGGCAAAAACATTAGAACAGCCAGCAGATGGTAGTACTTCCGAAGAAGAATCCTCTCAATCTTACTATTCTTAGAAATGTTGTAGAACCTCAAGACAGATGCATATATCAAAACCAACCAGTAGATACATAGTGAAAGTCTTTTAAAAGGTTCCGAAAATATAAACTGGAATATCCTGTTAAAAAAAGATGATGTAAAGATGAGATAATTGGAAAGTTGGAGAAAAAGCAAGCTATCTTTATTTATAACAATAATTCCTTTAAAGTCATGTATTAGCATAAATCAGTTTGCTCTTTTCTTTCACTATCCATCACCAGAGCAACATAGGATCATCAAATACCAAGGCAAGCAAACCAGCAATTACATAAATAATATCTATATACATCACCAAACAGTTATATTTAAAGTCACCAAAATCTCTTCATAAACATCTACTTACCTCCATACCAGATTATATTACAAAAACCAAATGCGAAGGGGATAAACAAAAGTCGTAATGAGAAAATATTTGAGCAAAAGTTATACCATAGTACAGGATGTACATCAAAATCTAGGACAATCATCATCCAAGATGGTGCAACTGCAATCATGATAAATCCAAGGGAAGTCAAAAATATAAGAGATCTCCAAATTTCTTTTCTTTCTCTTGATTCAGAGTTGTTAGCTCCCCAGAAGTATTCCCATAAGTGGATAAGAAATTTAAATACTGCTGAAAAAATAAGAAGTCCAAGCAGCACACCCTGCATATAAAAACAACTCTTACTATCCGGCTAGACTATTTATGAAAGTTTCAACACTTGAAGATCCGTACCTGGATAACAATACCTATCTCACTTCTTTTAATTCCATATCGTATGGATACCAACTCTGGTGGAATCAACAATCTACAAACCTGTTCTAACAATGTTGTTAACATTAAAAAGCTAAGCCTGCAGGAGATTTCAGCCATAGCATGCTGTATCTGTATGATAAAGCAGCTCTAACCTTTGAAATAGTACATGCCAGCATGTCACCAAAATAGAGTACAAGACCTGAAGTCACCAAATTTGCTTCCCCTGCATTATGAAGGGACATAGAAAACATTTCCATTTTGCTCAATAACAAACATTTGAATCATAAAAGTTGACATAAAGAAATAGTAGCATGAAACAAACCGATTGAAGCACAAAATGGGAATGTAGAGAGAAGATGTTGAATTAATTTAACTGTTGCAAATCCATGACATAGCAACCACAGTAACTTTAAAGCTGTGTTAAATCCTGTATGCATAAAAAGGAAACCATTGGTTACTCAATGCAAGAAACCAATGCTAATTTAAACCTTCACAGCTTACCCAATGCATGAATTGGAAAACATAGAACCATGACAGAACAACTAACTCACCAGTATGAGATATTGTGGCAAGCGATATACAGCAAACCGCTGAATATAAGATGACACAGCTTAAGCTAAACTTCGCATCCCAAACGCTACAGGAGAAGTGGGGATTCTTGTTGTTGGCAGCACACCATGTAACTATGAAGAGGAATATAAGCACACCGCAGCTACAAGCCGATGCAGCCCAAAATTGCATTGTCATGTGTTCAAGCTCTATATACAAAGTTTAGAACACAAAAACATCAACGTAATCCATACTTTTATTATATATATATAGATATATATATATATATATATATATATATCCCCTACAATTCCTTGTAGAATTCATTAGTGAATCCACAATTTGTCATTTAAAAAAACTGCTCTTGAATCTTTTTCAAGGCGGAAATGAAGTACCTCCAATCTCAATTTGTTGCAAAGAGACAGCTCTGGAAAGCTGGATCAATTTCGATAGCATTACAGTTGGCAACGTAACTGCTCCTAATATTATTCCTGATGAAGCACCTGGCCTAACAAAACAAACAAATATTCAAAATTTAACATTTAGAAATTAAAGTATTTAACGAATTGAGATTCTCTAAAACCCTAATTCTCGAATTGAAAATCTTTTTTCTTTCTTTTTCGGTTGTTCTTACCTGGTTTTGAAGAGGGATGGCGAATTGTCGACGCGGATCTCGACGACGAGGGAGAAGAGGGAAAGGAGAGAAAGTGAGAGCGCGTGGGGAAGGAGGGCGAGTGGTAGAGAGGAGAGAACACGGAGAACGAAGATGAGAACCACGGCTCTCTCTCCGTTCATCGCCTTCAACGGCGAGATCGCCATGGAAACGGTGACGATTCTACACGGGAATCGATTGGATAATAATTAATAATAAAAAATAAGTAAATAAATAAAATTATCTTCAATTGTTGGATTTTCAGAATTCGGAAATCTAGGTCCATCGGATCGGATTTTGCTCGACCCGCAATTTTATTGGACTCTGTTGGCTATGGGACCCACCTTATTGAATATTCTTTAGCAAGATTTATTCACTTTTTTTTTTTTAAATTATAAAAGAGGTGAAATATGATTAGTAAAATTCTAACTTAAATCACATTTGAGATGATAAATATTTTAATCATTAAGTTGATACGAAGATTAATCCATTTAATTTTTATTCTCTAAATTTCGCCCTCATTCTTATACAAATATTTTACTGGAATTAATAATTTTATATATAATACTTGTTTTTAAAAATTATTAATATATAATATTTAAGTTTTGTATAATTTATTACTGCACCGTTTACTCTATATATATATATATATGATATATACTCAATAGATAATTATTCACATTGTTATTAATATATCTATCATTATCAATTGTTATTACTAATATATTAATGTTTATGTTAGTATATACTTAATTAAATGGTAAGTTTTTTATAATTTGTTATATAATAATATTATATGATATGCATATACTCGTGTATGTATATTCTAATAATTTATTAATATTAATATCATGTAACTATATAATATTTAATTTTATATTTTAATATCATTATACTAATTTATATAATAACCAGGTACTCATTTATATTATTTAATTTAATATACATTGCATATTACGTGTACTATGAGTTAATTTATTATATATATTTGGACTATCTATTTATTCAATTCTTTTATCATATTTTAATTATTATTTTTTTTTGTATTTGTATCATTTGGATTAATTTATTCACTTGAATTGCATTTTAATTATTTATTATATATTTTTATTTGAATTTTAATAATTTTAAAATTTATATTTTCTTTTAATTTTAAAAAATAGATATATAGATAAATTGCATTGCCATGTGTTGATAGGATAAGTATGTCACATGTAAAAAATTTAAGCTGTCATGTCAACTGAGAACCTAATTATATATATGAGGGACGAGGAGAGGGAGAGGGGGAGGGGGAGGGCGGAGAATATTTGGTAGGCAGCACAAATAAAATTAGGGATTGACCAATGTCCTACAAGGTAATAGTAAAATATTAAAAAATAAATATAAAAAAAAGATATGTGGCAATTTTTTAAATATTGCTGGTGGAATAAATATATAATACCTCAATAAACTTAATAAAAGAAAAAAAACATATAAAGTTATTAAATATTCAATTAAAATAGCATAACTGTTTATAAGAATAAAAAATAAAAAATTATGAACATTTTTAAAATGAGTTTGAACAGAGATAAAATTGATATTGATATTTTGAGTTTGAGTAAATATAAATTATACCAATACAATGCAATAACCTGAGCCAAACCCGATTGAGATCCACTCGTAAAAATAATAAATAGGTATATTTGAAGGTTGATTTTTGGCGTGTAAGGTACAAGCCTCTTACCCCTTTTGACAATTGACAACACACTAGATGAGGATTTTGGAGTCACATGCAAATTTGGAATTTACATCCATTGCTTCATCCAAATTTGCTAATAACTTCGTTTGAAGGAAGAAAACGACATGGAAAACCTCTTGGGATTTTGCAAGGGCCAATCGAGTTATTAGAATATTAATGATTTTTATATTTGTTAATTAATTAATTTATTTTGATATTAAGCTAAGGGATAGGAGTTATACGGTTAAATTCGTATTAAACTAGGAGAAAGAATTGTATGAAACTGTGATTCTACGTCATTCCTATCCCTTTTCAATAGGAGAATGACAAATCAGATTTTTCCTTCTAATTTTTATCATTTTTAGTTGGATTTGAATTTTTTCAGGAGGAAAAAGCTGAAAAGTAAGAGGAATGTGAGATCACAGTCTCGTGCAATCTCTTGTTATCAAACTAGTGTCTAACAAGAGCTTTAATCATCATTCCATATAAGTCAAGACTTATTTCTATCGTTCTATCTAGTAAAATACGTTAATCATTTATAACCAAAATATTATGTATTTAAGTGTGTTTAAACATATGTTTTTTAAATTATTATAACAATGATGAATAATCAAAATTTCTAAAGTTATACCAAATTTTCCAATACTATATATCAATACCAAAATGTTTAAGGTTTACACAAAATCCTAACGCTTTAGTTAGAACTTTTGTAATACACTTTATTCATAGCGCATAATAAAATTTCACTAATGATGATAGATGATTTTAGAGTACGGAAATTCTTATTAGAGATGAAAATGATAAATGGATTATACGTTCCTATCGTCACATACCTCGTGCAAACAATTTAGAAGTGGTGCTTTGGGGTCTTAGATAATCTTGAACTTGCAAATATATGAATTTGTGGAACCTTAGAAATTAAAGTCGATGCATGTTGTGAAAGTGGAGATGAGGGAGTTGATTGAGCCACTAATGACAGCTGAAGAACATGCTCTACAATTTCTTGGTGAAACAGGGGAGAGAAAATGTATGTTGCATATAACCAACAACTTTGCTTGAACGAAGATAATAAGGGTTAAATGATATTTTAACATCTCAAAACCCAAAAGCCACAGTACCTTTCTCTAACTTATTCATTTGTCTCTAAAAGCATTTCTCCAAAGTGTTTTTACATCCCAAACACACCCTATTTAGGGTTGCTTCTGCAGCCCAAAAGTGCTTTTGGGACTCAACAAGTAATCCCAGACATAGCCCTAGTCTTATATATAATGAGTCTAATAATAAAATTTTGCTATCTGTACAGCCCAAATTTTGCCCGGCCCACTAAACCATAAATAAACCAAATAATAAACCCATTAAAAGCCCAATCCAAACCCATTACATCAACCCCAAACTAAACGCCAACTAAACCATCAGCCCAATACAACCCAATACCTAAAATCTAACCCAAATCTAAGGCCCAAATTTTGTAGGCCCGAAAATAAAAACCCTAGCCTAGGAATTTAACACTTTCGGAGGAACCCTAGGGTTTCCCCTTTTGCGCCGCGCCGCTCACCCATGTGCATCCTCTGACAGCCACCTGCTTCACTTGCTCTGCCATCAACCACCAACCTGCAGAAAAGAGAAGAGCAAACACGTAAATTGTACGAACAAATAGTAGAATGAAATAATGTATTTCAACTATAAAGCCATGAAAAACGATTGTAAAGGGAGATTTTTTGAAAAAAAAAAACATTGTATTAAACACAACGAATACAAACGAGATATCGGAGAATCGAAAGGAAAAAGTTTCTGAAGGTGTTCTTCTTATTTCTTTCATTTCAGTATTTTCATTTTTTTTAAAAGAAATAGTTTTAAAATAAAAAGGGGTGGAAGTTTACTTGAGGTTTCAACACCGCGAGTGGGGGAGGTCGCCGTTCCCGATGATGAACGGTCATTTTTGATAAAACGGACAAAAATCTGAAAGGTTTCCTTGTCTTTTTCTTCTTTTTTGGTTGGGTTTTCGTGGAAAATGGCCTCGGATCGGGACTTTGCGCGTTGGAGCGCTCAAGTTGGGGGCTTTTGATGAACTCCGGCCACCGTGTACAGCGGCGCCGTTGCCGGTGACTGGCGGCCGCCACGGTGGTCCAGCGCCGGAGTCTAGCCGGCCTCTCAAACTTTCAGAGAGAACAAAAAGGGGGGGACTTTTTTTTTTTTGAGAGAGGAGAAAAAATGAATCTTTTTAAAAAAAATTGCCCTTTTATAAGAGCCTGAAACTTAGGCCCAGCGCTTAGGCGTTGAAACGACGTCGTTTTACCCTATAGATCCGGGTATTGACCCGACCCGCTAAGAGGATCCGCGCGTTTTGAGATGAATGGGCTATTTATGCTTCCGTCCCTCCGCTTTTGCAGTGCGCTTCAATTTAGTCCTATCCTAGTTTTATTTTTTTTAATTTTACCACAAACTTTTAACTTTGTTTCATTTTGGTCCTTGGACCGTTTAAAGGGGTTAAACGCCTGAAGCGATGCCGTTTTGGGGACAGGGGATTATTTCCCTGTTGGTCCTCGCCTGTTGTCGCACTTTACATTTTGGCCCTTCTATTATTTATTTTATTTAATCTATCCCCTTTAACCTCATTTGGTTTCGATTCAGTCCTTATTTGTTATTTTTATTACACTCTAGCCTCTAAATTTCACTTTTGATTTTGATTTAATCTTTTCTTCGTTTAATTTCTACCTTTATAGATTATTATATTTTATTTTAATTGTTTACGCATATGTCTATTCATTTATTTGTTTCTTTATACTTTTATTTCATATTTTAAATTTATATTATTATGAATTTCAAAAAAAAAAAATATTATTATGTATTCTGCCATATGCATGTTTCATTATTGCTATTATTATTATTTTCATTACTATTATTATTTCTACTTTTGTTATTGAATTACTATTATTATCATCATTATTATATTTTCTTTTCTACGTATAAGTCATTATTATTATATTAAATAATTTAATATTATTTTTAGCACAATTTTTTACGTCGTTACTTTTATTATTATCATTTTATCATTCATTTTATTTATATCTTTTTAAATAATTTCAAACGTTAAAATGTTTATTATTATTATTATTATTATTATTATTATTATTATTATTATTATTATTATTATTATGTAATCATTTATTTATTTGTTATCCCATACGCCATATATATGTATATATATTAAAGTCTGTAAAATTAATATTTTCTTCATAAATATTTGTTGATTCATATAATTTCTTACTACCAAAAATTCGTTTATTTATCCATTTGTTCATTATTTGTTTCTTTTTACATATGGTTTCATTATTTCATCCATTCTTGAACATTTTTATGTCATGTTTGTTTGTTTTTATGTCGTATATATTCGTTTTATTGCTTTATTCATCGAGGCTTGTGTACTAATATTGTATTCATCTTTGTAATTACACCATTGTTATTGTAATATTTTATTGCATGTTGTATATCACTTCAAATATTGCATTAATTTTCACTAAAATTCATAAAAAATGTTTTTTTTAGAATAAAGGCAATATTTCGTTTTTTGGGGATTCGAAAGATTTTGCCCTACGTGCTGGGTTTCGATTTTTTTCGTTTGACCCAAATAACCGAATAACCTTTTAAAATTTCAATGCATGAGTCTTGGAAACCACGAGATGATTTTGGTATTAAAGGTTTGAAATGTCGTGTCCTACGTGCTGGATATGA
This sequence comes from Gossypium anomalum, assembly GCA_025698475.1. NCBI lineage: Eukaryota > Viridiplantae > Streptophyta > Magnoliopsida > Malvales > Malvaceae > Gossypium > Gossypium anomalum. The sequence goes on along the minus strand of CM046957.1, from coordinate 67,895,125 downwards.
TATTTTATTTCTTCGAAACAAGAGAATTTTAATATCCACTTCAAGTTATCCAACATTCATAAAAAGGGATCGTATTTTAAAATTTATTTTAAAATCTTTTCAACTTTTGACATTAAGACATTAATTAATCGATTAGGTACTAATTTTGGGCGTGACGAGGGTGCTAACCTTTCCTCGCACGTAACCGACTCCCAAACTCGTTTTCTCAACTTTCGTAGATCAAAATCATTTATTTTAATAAATCGAAATATTTTATTAAAACGACTAAATTTCTAGGTGATCCGATCACACCTAAATAAAAAGGATTGGTGGCGACTCCTATGTTCGTTTTCATTTTCAAAACCAAAGTCGATCCTTTTTTAAAAAAAATGGTTTCAACATTATCTACTCTTGTTTCTTACTGCAGGACACTCGAGGGACAATCAAGTACGTCTTTCGTGAGAAGAATTGATACACAAGTGCTGATCTTTTGTCTAGTTGTGCCATGCCGCCTTTAGGTTTGTTCGAATGATGCGTATGGAGAACTTTTGTACTGAACTGTTGGTTAACTTTTAATAATATCTTGTTCCTTTTCGCACCCAAAAAAAGATAAACTAATAATAGAAGCCGCCTTTATAATGGCTATGGCTTCCTATATAATATATCACCGATTGATGACTTCATTGAGTCCTACCTTTCTGGACTTACTTAAGACCCCATCTCATCATATTTAATTATACGAGCTCAAGTGAGTTGCAAATATCAAAGATGGCTATTACCAACAACATTAGTCAATGAAACTAAAGAGTAATAGAGCTATTCAATCCTTCAAAACTCACTTTTTTCTACTGTTTGCATTGTTTACATATTGTTGAGGAAGAAAAAATATTGCTGAATTTCTTTTAAACCTACCTATGTTCACAGCTAAGAAGTTGCCTATGCTTTCACTATAAAAGTTAAAATTGATCAAATTAAAATATAAAAATAATTTTTTATATAATCGTGTATATTTTTATTTATTTTAAAGCAATCCTGATCGAACTGGGTATTTAATTCATTAAAAATGTAAAAATATATATTAAATACACTATCAATTATAAGTTGATAAAAAGAAGAATACTTTAGTAAAATAAAATAAAATAATTATTCTAATAATAAAATCCACAAACATCTACTATTGTGTATTAATTAAAATAAATTTTGTTCAACCGAGTTTTAGTTTGAATGGTATTTGTATTGTTGTCAATGTAAAAAATATGTTTATTCTCCTATTTAAGTGTTGTGAATATGAATTGATATATATATATATATATATATATATATATATATATATATTTCAATTGTATGCGGAAAAGAGTGTAATTAGAGAAATTCTCCTCAATTATTGTAAGTGAAATCTAGGAAAGCCGAGTTAAACAATGAAATTTCACTTAACAGAAGAAAAAAAATCTTAAAAGGCATATTTAAAGGGAAAAAATTGGGATGATGTATTAAGAGATACAGATTGATAGGGGTCGAATGGGAAGGTGACCCTAATAAGTGATAGAAAGAGAAAATAAGCAAAAAGCTTACTATCCATCCATATCCGCAAAGGAGGCAAAGTCGGTCATTTTGGACTACGTTTCCCGCGAAATTAGTTATGACGTCCATAACAATGAACCTTAAAGACCTCATCTATCTCTTCTTTTATTGAAAAAAAAAAAGAAGAAGAAGAAAAGCCTTGTTTTTTTCATTGCTCTCTGCAACTTATAAAAGAAAATTCTTCCAACAATGGCGGATGAATCAAGCCAAAAGTCACATGCAATATTCATACCATACCCTCTCCAAGGCCACGTCATCCCATCCGTTAACTTAGCCATCAAGCTAGCATCCAAGGGCTTCACCATCACCTTCATCAACACCCACGCCGTCCACCACCAGACTGCCAAGGCTCACCCCGACATTGGTTCCGACATCTTCGCTAAGGTCAGGGAATCGGGCCTCGACATACGGTACGCCACCGTTTCTGACGGTCTCCCCGTGGAGTTCGACCGGTCGTTGAACCACGACCAGTTCATGGCTTCGTTGTTGCATGAGTTCTCGGCCCACGTTGACGAGGTAGTCGGCCGGATAGTAGGGTCCGGGGAGAAGGTTCATTGCCTCATTGCTGACACTTTCTTCGTTTGGTCTTCAAAGATTGCAAAGAAATTTGGGTTGCTTTATGTCTCGTATTGGACGGAACCAGCTTTGGTGTTTACTTTGTACTATCACTTGGATCTTCTTAGGGAAAATGGTCACTTTGGTCAGCAAGGTAACTTTATTTTAATTTAACTAACATAATTTGATAACATTATTGTATACTAAATCATAAATATCATTAAAAAAATTATTAATCCACTGTTATATAAAAATCAATTAAGCTAGTATTGGGTTTTAAGGAAGGTTTTTTTAAAGTCATTTTAATAAGTTTTAGGAATTTTAGTCTAAATTAGGGTTTAAATGAGACAGTGGTGTTCACAATTTATTTAAATTTGACTAAAAAAATTGAATTCGATTTGATAATTATCGAGCTAAGCTCGAGCTCGAGTAGCTCAAGTTATCGATCGAACTGAATTCGATCGAACTGAATTCAAGTTTAGTAATATTTGATTCGAACGAATCACAAGCCTTATCGAGTTTTCTATATTTTTATATTTCTAAATTACACTATTGCCTTTAATATATATCATTAAATCTATGCTTTTATTGAGTTGAACTCAAGTATAAAATATATAAATGAGTTTAATCAAAGCTCGAATAGCTTGATTATATATTGAGTCAAATTCAAACTTAACAGTATTCAAGCTTAGCTCGACTCGATTATACCTCTAATCTAAATTAGATTAAGGAATAACATTAATAATAGTAGAACTAGTTAAAAGCCGAGCTACCTGTTTAATTTTAAAATTTGTCTAATATTAAAGAAAATTTGAATAAAAATATTATGCACAAAAATAAATCTAATTAAAATATAATCCATGTTTAAGCTGTAATATTCAAAACTCAGTGATTACAAATATGAACAACATTTTGCAAAATTTGAGGACAAGATTGAGTGCGTGAACATCAGAATGACCAAGTTATGTCACAGATGAAAATCATAATTTGAAATTTAAGCTTATCTCATCATTACAAATCTAATGTTTTAAGGTTTGAATTTTTTAATCAGAATGTCGGGAAGACACCATAAAATACATACCGGGAGTGGAAGCTGTTGAACCCAGAGACATGATGTCATACCTTCAAGACACCAATACAACATCCGTTTGTCATCAAATCATTTTCAATGCCTTCCAAGATGCCAAAAATGCCGATTTTGTTCTGTGTAACACCGTTCAAGATCTCGAACTTGGAACCATATCAGCTCTGCATGCCAAAGTCCCTTTTTATGCAATCGGACCCATTTTCCCACCCGGCTTCACCAAGAGCAACGTCGCTACCAGTCTATGGTCCGAGTCTGACTGCTCCCAATGGCTCGACAAAAAGCCCCATGGCTCCGTTCTGTACGCCTCCTTCGGTAGCTACGCCCACGTTAAAAAAAGCGAGCTAATAGAGATAGCTAAAGGGCTTGCCCTTAGCAAAGTCAGTTTCCTTTGGGTGCTTCGGCCTGATATTGTCAGTTCTGATGATACGGATCCCTTGCCCGTTGGATTCAAAGAGGAAGTTAAGGACCGTTCGATGATCATACCTTGGTGTTGTCAAAATGCAGTGCTGGCCCACCCTGCAACAGGAGGGTTCTTAACACATTGTGGGTGGAATTCGATACTGGAGAGTACATGGTGTGGGGTTCCCTTGTTGTGTTTCCCTTTGTTGACGGATCAATTCACTAATAGGAAATTAGTGGTTGATGATTGGAAGATGGGGATTAATTTGAGCAATAAAAGACCCATCACCAAGGAGGAGGTTTCGGATAATGTCAACTGTCTGATGAGTTGGAAATCAGGGGATGAGTACAGGGTGAAAGTCAAAGAGGTGAGGAAATCATTAGAAAATGCATTGGCACCGAATGGGTCATCAGGGACTAATCTGGACCTGTTCATCAAGCAACTCAAGGCTAAGTGTCAAATCAAACCCATCTCTCAATAGTCTTTACAACAATTTGTCAACCATTTATTTACAATAGGGTTTTCATGATTTTTGTTAGATTAAAATATGTTCTCATATCTATATTCAATCTCTATACTTCAAACATTAAAAATAAAATTGTAAATTTTTTTATTTAAAAATCATAATCCCATAAATCTACATAATAATTTAGTTGATAATAAGTGTATATAAGAATATGGTAAAAAAATCAATATATATATAAAGAGCTCACGTGACAAATTTATAATTATATTTGTAGAATTTAGAAATTATACTATCAATATATTATGCTCTTAGTAAACATAACTCATGATAAGCAACAAATTACCAAAATATAGGAAATATCAAAAACTTACCATAGTAGTGTAGCAACATACAAAAATATTGGCATTTTTTATTGTTACTAAACTGTCTATTATGGTTTTAGTTGTATTTATTAGAATAATTTATTTAAAACAATCTTTTGGTACATTTTAAAAAAATTATTTTAAAGATTTTTGAGTTATTGTGATATCTATAGTAATAATTTATTTTCTCTAATTATATTTGTATTTTTGGATTAGACTATAATTTATTTTGCAAAAAATAACTAAATTATATTTTGACAGAATATCGATGCAAAAAAGACGTGTTTGACCTAACCCCTAGTCTCTATTTATAGAGAAAATAACAAAAGTCTTAGGATCCGTTTGTTTACATGTAAAAGACTTTACAGAAAATATTTTCATTGTTTTTCCATGTTTGTTTGGTGGAAACTGAGTTGCCAAAAGAAATCATTCTCCAAAACACGGTAAAATGAAGGCAATTTTTAAGAAATGTCTCGCAAGACATTTTCCAACTGTTTCTCCTCTTCACATCCCCCAGCAAACAAACCAAAAAATTCACCTATCCCTTCAATCCCTCCATCGCCTCATCTTCTCTCCCTCACATTTTACCCCTCCCTCCACCACCTTCAACCACTGACCCAACCCTTCTCTTCTTCCGGCAACCTAGCTAAAAACCAGAAAAACAAGGTAATTTTTGAAATCCTTAAAGTAATTTGAAGATTGGTCCAGTTTGTGTTCTCTAGTCTTTGCTTCTGCCTCTATATCACTTTGTTATATTTGATTTTTTTTTTTGTGTGTGTTTTTTATCCTACTGCTATTTCTCATTACTTTGGTATATTTGTTTTCAATTTGGTTCGATTTATGTTCTCTTGTTGGGTTGAAGATGCTTGATAGTTTATTTATCATAACTTACTAGTGTGAAGGGGCTTATATTGTTTGGATGATGATTGCGAATTGAGAATTTGTGATTTTAGTTTCATCGACTAATAAAATAGAAAATATTTTGAGAAATTTTGGGGGTTTGTAGCAAAATGCCTAATAAAATATGTTTTCCTTATTTTCAACTTATTCCAAACCCTTCTCTTATGCATTGATACAGTTGCAAGATTATGGCAAGAATCTATCAGCTAAAATGGAGGTTAAGTTTCAGCTCTTAAAGGTTACTTTAGAACCTATGCTAAAGACTATGGCTTATATTAGCGAACAACTTTCCACCCCAACTAACAGGATTGTCGTCATCAATTTGAAGGTATGTTAAGCCATACTCTTTACAAAAACAGTTCATCCAGCTGCTTTGTCTAATGATCTCATCATGTATGTGTTATCCTCATATGATATTCTTGATTCCTTTGAGTTAAATCCGTTCACTCAATACACGCATATTTTCTCTCATTGTCGTTATTGTGTTTTCTTAATGAATAATATGATCACTGTGAACAAATGACTGTGATAAATTGCTCATTTGAGAACAAGCAACCCGTGGCCATGTTCTATATTTATCAATCCACACAATGCAATGAGAGGATATTGTAAACTCATTAATTCAGTTATGAATTCCATTGTTTCTAGTAAAGTCATGCCATACACAATTCATGTACCCAACATACCAACTATCGGGTCAACCATCTTTAGAGCATAAGCCGCTACTTATATCAAAACACATGAGTTACATACGCATGGTCAGTGACTGACTCAAGATTTAGGTAAATCACACCATGAATGTCACAAGTGAATTAATTCACAAATGGGTTCATAATTAATTTATCTTGGGTCTAATCCAATGAATCATTCTACCAATGAATACATCTATGTCTCTACCCGTAGAGTTAACTGCTCCGATAGCCAAAACTAGCCATCTCCTTAATTGAAATTGTAGACGACATAATAATCTTTCTTAGTATTTGAATCAAATGTTCACTTTGGTTCTTTTACGAGATTACGAACTCGTTTAGATTATCTACTAAAGTAAGTTGTATTTCTCACAATGCAAACGTTCTTACAGTGCTACTTAATTATTAGTTTGAACTTAGACAATCAATGAGCTAATATTTACTTGTCATAATTTCGCTATGCATGCAAAATATGAAAGACAGAAATACAAAAGACATAACAATGAAATGTGAAATTTATTTATTCATCGTTCAAATACATAAAAAATAATTACATGTTTACTACAATATGAACACATTTCCTGACAATCTCTCACTTGTCCTAGGGAAGTAAATGTGTTATGTTTTGTATTCTCATATCCTCGATGTGTTTGTTAAAACTCCTAGTTACAAAAGTCTTAGTAAACTGATCCGCAAGTTATTTTCAGAAGCTACTTTCGCCACATCTATAATTCCTTCTCCTACTGCATCATATCAAGTGATACTTTTGATCAATATGTTTTGTCCTCTTGTGACTTCTCATTTCCTTGTTACTAGCTATTGTAACATTGTTATCACAATACATTGTTATAGCTTTTTCCATATCAAGAATGACTTCAATTTCGGTTAAGAACTTTCGAAGCCATATTGTTTCTTTCATTACCTCAGAAGCAGCCACATACTCGGCCTCCATAGTAGAGTCAGCAATGCAAGTTTGTTTTACACTTCTCCATACTATGGCTCCACGGCCTAGGACGAATACATTTTTCTGACGTCGATTTCCTCGAATCTTTACAAGTTTGGAAATTTGAGTCTGTGTATCCAATAGGAGTAAGGTTCTCCCCAGAATACACAAGCATAAAATCCCTGATTCTTTTAAAATACCATAATATATGCTTTGCAGCTTGCCAATGCTTGAAAGCAGGATTTGCCTGATATCAACTGTGAAACATATATTTGGACATGTGCAAAGCATCACATACAAAAGGCTTCCAACTGCCAAAGCATATGGAACCTTACTCACATGCGCTCTTTTTTCTACTATTTTAGGACAGTCATTTAAAGAAAGATGAAAACCTGATGCGGTTGGTTGAGTGCCTGACTGTAACAGCCTAATTTTCAGTGGTATCGGGAATAGAGATTGGAGATCACTAAATCCGACGGGTGAGTTAAAAATTTAATAAATTAATAACTATGAGTCAAATGTGAATATAAAAGCATTTTTGAATTAGTGAATTTGGTGATTTAAAAGAATTAATTAGGTAAATTGGGTCGAGAATGAGGTATCGAGACCTCGACTTCATAAACCGAGCCATAAATATTTTTAGAAATATTTATAGAGTGTTGGTGAGGTAGTATTAAAATTTAGTCAGAAAATTTTGACGTTTGGGTGGTTAATTAAATAAAAAGGACTAAATTGAAAAAGGTGTAAAAGTTGCTAAAATGATTAAATAGCTCAATTGTCAAATGAGGAAGGACCTAAAGTGCAAATAAGCCCAAAGGAGATATTTTGGGCGGCAATAGCTGAGAAAAATCAGAAAATTGGTGAAATAAGGGCAAAATTGGAAAATTGCCAAAATTAACTAAATAAAAATGGGACTAAATTGGAATATCTAGAATTCTCTTCATTTCTATTCATATTCATCAGCTGAAAAACAACCATGGAGGAGGGTTCAAGTTGGTTTTCATACTCTAGCTTCATGTAAGTTTAATTCTTGCTTTTTCCTTGACATTTTTATGTTTTTGGACTTTTACAATTGGGTCCAACGTACTATTTCATTAGTTTTTAATTCCATGGCTAATTTTTGAAGTTTTTATGGATGAGTACTAGAAGCATATGATGAATAAACATAGAATTGAAGCTTTAATTTTGATATATGTGATTTTATCAAGTAAAATTGATGAAAATTAGTTTAGGACCTACTTGTGAAAGAGTTTGGAATTAAGGTCTAGTGTTAAAGTTCTGGTTTACAAGGGTTATGAAGTAGTTTAAAATGATAGAATAAAATATTAAATGAGAAAAAATTATCTCAATTGAGGAGTTAATTGAGCAAGGATTGAATTGTATGAACTATGAAATTTGGGGCAAAATGGAAATCAATATTTTTCACTAAAACTGTTTTGGGCAGCAGCAGTAGTTTAATTTTGAAAAATCACAAAAAATTGTAGAAATCGAATTAGAGGATGAATAAAATATGAAATTAAAACTTATTGAGTCTAGTTTCTTATAAAAGAAATTATGTAAGCAATTAAATTGTAAATCATGAGATACAATAACTTTTGTGAGACAAGGTCAGAATGATTTTGGGTTCCCCTGTTCTAAATTTGGAAAATCATAAAAAAATTGGATAAAAATAATTATGGGCTTAAATTTATATGTTTAGAATCTGAATAAGTCTATTTTCAAGAGAAACAAACGAAGACATCATTCGAATCCTGTACGAGAAGATAATTAATTTTTAGTGAAGAAGGGTTGGAACTGTCAGACAGCAGAATAGGGGAAACTTCAATGAATAAACTGTATTAATTGGCCCAACCAAAAATTATGAAATTTTTATGGTAAGAAGACATATGAGTCTAGTTTTTGGAAAAATTTATGGATCTTAATTTGGAGTTCTGTAGCTCAAGATAAAAATAATTTAGTAATTATGACACGGATGGATAGCTTGAATATTCACATAAGTAAATAGTGAAAATTATGGATAATGTTACTTACAAATGTGTTAATTATACTAAGGAGGTGGATGGAGAGGAGGAGGAGGAAAAGTAAATATACATATATGTATGAATAACTTGTGTATAAATTGATCACGTGCCCGATTATAATTGATAAATGTTGAATTAGAAATGATATAAGGTTTTATTTGGAATATTTATTATGAAATTATGATTATTGCTATAATACAAAAATCGAACTTGTGATTTTATATAACTAAATTTTAGTGACCATTTTTTAATATTATTAAATTTCAATATTATTTTATGAATGGTGATTAATATTTATGTATGTTAATTGTTGAAAATAAGTAAATTATGTACAAAAGTTATGAAATTGAACTGAGTATTTCGGAGGAACGGAACGCAGGAAATGAGTACAATCTTTCAGTGAAAAAGATGAATTGACGGTAAATTACCCAAGTAAACCGAGATTCAACATTTGTTGCGAATTCTCGTGTTTGCTTTTCGTTTAGCTCCTACGAGCTTTCGTTAATTCATATGAGTTGCAGTTAACCCTTTTGGGTTTCAGTTCAGCTCTGATGAGCTTCAGTTAGCTTTCGGGCTTCCGTTTAGCACTTGTGTGCTTCAATTAGCCTTCGGGCTTCCGTTTAGCACTTATGTGCTTCAGCTAGACTTCGGGCTTCAGATCACGATGTACTTAAATTTGTAAGCCGTTTCTTGAATGGACAAGTTGGTAAGTCCTAAATGTAACGTGTGGAAAAAGAAATGTAAGTAATATTATCATTATTATTATTGAGCTCAATTATGTGAATTTGTCATTTGAAATTGTGATTGACAGGAAGAAACAGTGAATAGCATACTTATGAATGGTTACACATTATTATCTAAAAAAAAGAAAGAAAAATGATGGTTATTGATATACAGAGACACGAGACAAGTTGTTATGAAAATATATTTAAATTATTTGTAAGTGTTTCGTACTTCTTGGTAATGCCTCGTACTCTATTCCGGCGATAGATACGGGTAGGGGGTGTTACACTGACCCCGCATCAATCATTGCAAAACGTTCTAGTACCTTATTGATGTATGAAGCTTGTGATAGAGCTATCGTTTTGTTCTTTTGGTTCCTAAATATTAAAATTCCAAGAATATAACTAGCTTTACCTATGTCTGTCATGCTAAACTGTTGAGGTAACCACAATTTAACCGATGACAATTCTCTTATATCATTTTCGATAAGTAGATTATCATCAATATACAAAACGAGGAAGACCACCTTTTTGTTATTTATACAATTATAAACACAAGGTTCATCAGCGTTTTGCTTAAACCTAAAAGTCTTGATCTTCTGATCAAATCTTTTACTCTATGAGTGGGACGTCTGCTAAAGTCTATAAATGGATCTTAGCAGTTTGCAAACTTTCTCCTCCTTTCCTTTGACAACATAGCCAGTGGGTTGAACCATATAAATGGGCTCACCAAGATAGCCATTCAAGAATGTCATCTTGACATCCATTTGTTAGATCTCGTAATCGAGAGCAGTGACAATAGATAAGAGTATGCGGATAGATTTGAGCATGGCTACTGGAAAGAAGGTCCCATCATAATCGATTCATTCTTTCTTTGTGTAGCCTTTCCCTACAAGTCTAGCTTTATGTGCTTCCACTTTACCTTCCACTTTTCTTTTCTTCTTGTAGATCCATTTACACCCTATAGGTTTAATCTCAACTGGTACGTCTACAAGTTCCCACACCGTATTGGATTTTATAAAATCCATCTCGGCATCCATGGCCTGTTTTCAAAGCTTGGAATCAACGTGATGCATAGCCTCCACGTAAGTGAGTGGATGACCATCCTAATGATTGACTTTAGTATTATAAATATTATCATCATAGATGAAGAATAGTTTTTTTTTAGAAACCCTCCCACTACGATGGATTCCCATATGCTGTTAATTGTTTGCATGTCTTTCTACAACTTTCTCAAGAATTGAATTTGGTGATTGTTCTACAACTCCCAAAAGTTCTTCGAATACCATTTTACTTCAAGGCTTAAAGTTTTTCACGTAGCTTTCCTCGATGAAAGTAGCATAAGTAGAAACTTTGATCGTACTATCTTTCGGATTGTAGAATAATTCACCATTTGTTCCTTTTGGATATCCTACAAACATGTACAATTTTGTTCGTGAATCCAACTTCTTTGTATCATTATCTAAAATGTGTGTTGGACAACCCTATATTCTAAAATGATTTAGAGCGAATTTCTTTTCATGTCACAGTTCATAAAGTGTCTTACAAGCGGGTTTCTTTTCATGCCAGACTTGGTTGGCACATCATTCAGAATATAGCAAGCCGTTTGTATTGCATATCGTAGGGAGTTATGAATAGCCTAACATTGAACAAACCATGTCAAGCAAGGTTCTATTCCTTCTCTATGAGGTATCCTACTTACTCGTCGGAAAAGTATTCTCCACCTCAGTCAAACATAATATTTTTTACAAATAAACCTAATTGATTTTCCACTTCCGCATGAAACTCTCGAAATTTATCAAAGGTTTCGCTTTTGCGGTGCATTAGATATATATATCCATATCGAGAATAGTTTTCAATAAAAGTCAGGTAACAATCGTAACTTCCTCGGGCACTGATGCTCATAGGACCACATACATTAGTGTGCACAAGTTTTAAAGGTTGGTTGGCCCTTGTAACTTTTACATTAAAAGACCTCATAGTCATTTTACCTTCCAAGCAAGATTCACATTATGGAAAACTAATTTCCTTAAGCATACTTAAGGGGCCATCTTGCATGAGTCTAGTGATTCTTTCTTGGTTAATGTGACCAAGCCTTAAGTGTCATAGGTACCCCTCATTAGAGTGAGAAGTTTTAAGCTTTTTATTCACTATTTCAGTTTGAAGCATCGAGTAGTTATTTGGTTTGATAAAATATATATTGTTTTCCCTCCATCCATTACAAATTAAAGAACGATTTCTGTGAATAACAATCCCTTTATTGAATGTCACGGTATAACCTTCATAAAATAAACATGTTATAGAAATCAAATTCCTCTTAAAATGAGGTACATAAAATACATTATTTAAAACAATCTTCCTAAAATTATCAAAAATGTAAAATAACTTTTCCCACTATTTCAGTTGAAACATAGCTCCCTTCTCCGGTCTGCAACAAACGGCTCCTGTCACACAGACTTCTCGTTTCACTGAATCCCTGTAAAGAAACACACATATGGTTAATGGCTCCAAAATCAATAACCTAGTTTTCAATTGATTCTTTTACTAAAAAAGCTTTAACCACAAAGAGTTCCACACATTTACCTTTTTAGGCTAGATAATCCAAATACTTCTTGCAGTTTGATCTAAAATGGTCTTTCCTGTTGTAGAAGAAATATTTGGTTTTTTTTAAAATCTTTTGACTTCTTAGCATTCTTCCTATCCACACAAAATGGAACTGAAGACTTAGTTTCTGCTTTCCCTTAGAAGACGAAGGGCCCACAGCTAAGTTTGCATCAGGTTTCTCCTAAACCGACTTATCACCATTCAGCATCAATTCATAGGATTATAATTCCTTCATGACCTGAGCCAAGGTAAGCACATTGTTCTCCAAGTTATAAGCGGCTCTAAAACCAACAAACTCATTGGTTAAGGATTTGAACCCTATTTTAATCTGACTGTTCATGTCTAGTTAAATTCTAGGTCGATAATAGAGCATATGTAAGCTCGTACAAAGCCAAGAAAAAAAATTATATTTGGTTATTATGCATTGATTTGATTATGAAGTAATTTTATATTTATTTGAAATAATCGATGTGAATTGAATATTATATTTGGATTATGAAATGTTTTATAGTTTATTTGAATGTGTGAAGTCGGTTCTGTATGTAATATGTTTTGTTAACTATTGTAGCACTCCATAGCTCGAATCAAGCGACCGGACCAGGTAAGAGGTGTTACAATAGTCTCTTCCAAAATGATTACGATATTTGAGCAAATAAACCTATGATATTTTCTGACCAATTGTGATTGTATAACATTTTCATGTGTGTTTTATCATGTATTAATCGACTTGTAAGATTGGTTTTCTAATGGAATCGTGTCGAATCTAAATTTTTGATGATTTGGCTTTTGCTTTAACACCTATATTCGTTGATGCAGTGGTGGTTCAATAATTTTTTTGCTTTCCATTAGACAACAAAGTAAGGCTTCTATTGTTCTTTTTTAGTACCTTTTAAACAACTATCAGTCATTTGCTTATTAGATTTCTTTTATCATCTCTATTATAGATTCAAGACAGTGAGACTACTACCGAAAATCGGAGGTTAAATTCCAAGTATCGAGGGATACATTAGGTGCAATGTTGAGATCAATAGCTTACATTCAAGAGTAACTTTTAAATGTTGTAAACATACTCTTCCTTTACTAACTACAGTTATCTATCATTCAATGCGCATCATTTGACATAACTGGATGCAGTATTATCCTCAATTTCTCTCTAAGCTTTCTATCCGTTACCGTTTCCTTATAAGATCTCACATTCTAATTCACTTATAATCATAAAAAGTCAACAATACAAATCCAAACTAACTGGAAATTGAAACTAACTTGAACTTGAAATGATCTGATCACATAATGACTAGACCTAAAAAACACTAGATGGCCCAAACTAGAATAATCCAAACCCAAAAACTGATAGGTCTACTCCCACTTCTCGATGCATCATTAAACCCTTTTTTAACAATTTTTTTTTGTTCTCTAATTGACATGGAATCTTTTATTGTGTGTTTTTAGAATGAAGCGCAAACAGAGCCATTACAAAATAAGCATAGGAGATAATAAGGTCACTGAAGTTGGGATTTTAAGTATGCCATCTTTCATTGGTCCCTTACAGCAAGACGATAATGATAATATGGGAATGCTCCTTTGTAATACCCCTACCCGTATTCATTGCCGGAATAGGGTGCGAGGCATTACCGGAGTTTACGAATTAATTTTTTTATTCAATATAGCCCTTTTATAAATATCTAAACTTCCCTGTAATATTAAATCGAGACCAATCCACATCAATCAAATCAATTTAACATATTTTCATGATAGATTCATGCATTTATATAAGATAACGTCATCACATATCTATAACCAGGTTTGTTAACCATACTAATGGCTAACTTTACATTCATTTCACGTTAACATTTACTTTGTTAGCTTATACATGCCATTGGTTCTCAAAATAAAGTTCCTTTATATACCGAAATCCCGAGGTTGATAGTGTGATGTGTCTCCGACCAAATCCGACCTCCGAGCTCTTAACACTACAAAACAGGGGAAAAAGAAACAGGGTAAGCGCTTTGTGCTTAGTAAGCTCATGTAACAAGAATTACACTTACCTAATATTTTCAGTACAATACAATAAACATTACATATATCCATTCAATGCATTATTACCCTAACATGCACAAACTTCAACATTCAAGTTAGTACAATAATTTCTATGTATCAATAATATATATCATGATTGATGAGCTCATCAATACTATGATTTCCATTCCCTTGTTATTTTTCCATATTTATCCCGTTGAATTACTCGGAATTTCGATGGATTTTTCAGAGGTACACTTTTAGTGTACATTTTCGGGTCCGTCAATTCATATTCATGTGCGCACATTTCCATTTCAGAGAGCACACTCCCGCGAACCTCAACCTTGCAACGGGATTACCAGTCCAGGCTAAATCTCCTGCAATATAAACTCATAGAGTATTGTCGGGATTACCACCGAGCTAAATCCTCGCAACGACAATTACTCTAATGAGCTTGGATCCAATTACACCCAAGCTAAATTGACTTAATTCGGATTACCCGTCCAAGCAAATCCATTTTCCACATATTCTTCTGGAGGGCTATATCAGATAGGATCACCCGTCCGGCTAGATCCTTTTACCGCCAATTCCTTTTCGAGATCCATCAAATTTTCCTTTCATTCAACCGGGATTTCTTCCCCTTTTTATCAAATATGTCAATATTTCATCAATTTTCATATAATGAACATTCAAATCATATTCACATCAATAACATACATTTCAAGTATTTAAGAATATAATTCAAGTTACATGAACTTACCTTGATACTTGTTTGTAAACAAAGAAAATCTACTAATCCCGAACTTTTTCCTTTCCTCGATCTAGCTTCAGATTTGAATCTTCCTGATTTGGTGCAAAAATTATGAAATACCAGCTTAGAGAACCCTCCTATGGCATTTTTAGCTGCTTGAATTGAAGAGAAATGAAGAGAAATCTAGATATTTCCTATTTAGTCCTAGTTTTATTTAGTTAATTTTGCAATATTCCAATTTTACCCTTAATTTATCAATTTTTCTCATGATTTCATACCCTTACCATTCCAGCCCAAATAACTTTTGGGTCTAATTGCCTTTAAATCCTTTCTCATTAGACTCTTAAGCTATTTAATCACTCTAGCAACTTTTACACCTATTACAATTTAGTCCTTTTCATTTAATTGATTACTCAAACATTAAAATTTCCTAACGAAATTTTAATACCACATTAATAACATTTCATAAATATTTATAAAATTATTTTCGACTGGTTTTTATGAGATAGAGGTCTCGATAACTTATTTTTACCTAATTTCTTTAATAATTTTTTTTTAACTAGCCACTAAATCGATAAAATTTTTCAATTAATATTTTCATACGACTTTCCTATCATATAAATTTTCATGCAAAAATATTAAAATAAATTTCTCTTTAAATCGGATTTATGGTTACGAAACCACTATTCCGATAACTTTGAATTTAGGCCATTACAACTCTCCCCCCTTTAAGGATTTTTGTCCTCGAAAATCTTACCAGTAAAGAGGTTTGGGTATTGTTTCATCATTGTCTCCTCCGGTTCCCATGTCGCTTCCTCAATCCCGTGCTTTTGCCACAATACTTTCACCAAATTTATCTTTTTATTTCTTAGCTCTTTTGTCTCCCGTGCTAATATCTTGACCTGGTTCTTCACCGTAAGTCATATCTGATTGAATCTCCACTGGCTTGAGAAATAACATGTGAAGGATCCGATCGATATCGTCGTAACATAGATACATGAAAAGCATTATGGATTCTATCAAGTTCCGTGGTAATGCCAATCGATAAGCGATCGGTCCAATTCTTTCTATGATTTCATAGGGCCCGATAAATCTTGGACTCAATTTACCCTTTCGACCGAATCGGAGAACTTTCTTCCAAGGAGACACTTTCAGAATACCTTGTCACCAACTTGAAATTCAATCTCTTTTCGCTTAAGGTCGGCATATGATTTTTGACGATCGATCTAAGTCGCTTTTAGACTATCCCGAATAACCTTTACTTTTTCTTCTGCTTTCTGATCAAATCAACCCCATGTATCTTCCTTTCATCGAGCTCATTCCAATATAACGGTGTTCTACATTTTCTCCCATACAAAGCTTCATACGGAGCCATTTTAATACTGGATCGATAATCATTATTGTAAGCAAATTCAATCAAAGGTAGATATCTCTCCCAATTACCTTCAAATTCTAGTATACAACATCGGAGCATATCTTCCAATACTTGAATTACACGCCGGATTGACCATCTGTCTGAGGATGAAATGCAATCTTTGAAATACAATCAATACCCAAGGCTTCTTGCAATTTGTCCCGTAAACGAGACGTAAATCGGGATCTCTATCTCGATATAATAGAGACAGGCACTCCATGTAACTCCGACAATCTCGGATATATACAGCTTCAATTAGTTTATCTAAAGAATAATCCATACGTCTTCTAATAAAGTGCGTACTGACTTTGTCAATCGATCAACAATCACCCAAATAGCATCCTTTTTCTCGGAGACAAAGGTAGCCCCGATACAAAATCCATAGTGATTCTTTCCCATTTCCATTTCGGTATAGTAGTTGGTTGAAGTAACCACGAAGGTACTGATGCTCACTTTAACTTGTCGACATATTAAACACCTTGATACAAACTCAAAGATATCACGTTTCATTCCGACCACCAAAGTACATCTTTTTAAATCATTATACATTTTATTGCTCCCCGATGTACGGACATATAGTACCACCGTGAGCCTCGCGTAGAATCTTCTCGTATGAGCTCAATTCGAGGTACACATACCCTACCTTTGAATAATAAACAACCATCGTAACCAACCCAAATTCGTGGATCATTACTTAACCGAAATTCGGGATCATTACTTGACTCACACTGTGTCTGCTTAACTTGTAACTTCTCATCATTCTTCCGAGCTTCACATATTTGCTGTAAAATGTCGGTTTAGCTCTCAATTCAGCTAGGATTGAACCATCATCACCAATGATAACCGGGTATTCATAGCTCGTAAAGCAAAATGAGATTTCCATCTCAAAGCATCACCTACAACATTAGCCTTACCCCGATGGTAAACAATAATCAAATCATAATCCTTTATCGGTTCAAGCAACTCGCATTGCCTCAAATTCAAATCTTTCTGTGTCATCAAATATTTCAAACTTTTATGATCGTGATAAATATGACATTTCTCACCGCATACAAGTAATGCCGCCATATCTTCAAATAAAAATACAATAGCAATGCATTCAAGATCATGTACTGGGTAATTTCTTTCATGTGGTTTAAGTTGTCTTGAAGCATAGGCTATTACTTTACCTTCTTGCATCAAGACACAACCTAAACCATTTAATGATGCATCATCAGAAATAACAAATTCCTTACCCGGTTCAGCCGCACTAATAAGGTGCTTTCGTTAATAGGTCTTTCAATCGGTTGAAACTTTGTTGACATTCATCACCCACTCAAACTTTACATCTTTCTCGCAATAATCGAGTCATTGGAGAAGCTATCATAGAGAATCCTGCACAAATCTCTGATAATAACCAATTAAACCCAAGAAACTTCTAACTTCGGATACATTCTTTGGTGGACTCCAATTGACAATAGTTGAGATTTTACTCGGATCTACCCCGATGCCTTCTGGCAGATACAATATGTCCTAGAAAACCCACTTCTAAAGCTAAAATTCACATTTACCGAATTTAGCGTATAATTGCTTCTCTCTCAGCAGAATTTGTAACACGCTTCTCAAATGTTCTCGCGCATGTTCTTCTTCATCCCGAGAATAAACCAAAATATCATCAATGAATACTACTACAAATCTGTCTAAGTAAAATCAATCAATATCCGGTTCATCAAATCCATGAATACTGCAGTGCATTAGTTAGCCCAAAAGGCATAACTAGAAACTCATAATGCCCGCACTGGTTCTAAAAGTCGCTTTTGGCACATCCGACTCCTTTACTCGTAGTGATAATAACCCGATCGAAGATTAATTTTTGAAAACACGGTATCACCTTTCACCGATCAAATAAATCATCGATCCGGTAAGTGCTGGTACTTATTCTTTATAGTTACTTTATTAAGTCAGTAGGTAGTCGATACACAATCTCAAAGACCCGCTCTTTCTTTTTCACAAACAGTAACCGAGCACCCCAAGGTGAATGACTCGGTCGGATAAAACCCTGTCAACAAGTTCTTGTAATCGTGTCTTTAACTCCTTTAATTCAGTAGGAGCCATACGATACGGAGCTATGGAGATCGGAGTAGTTCCCTAATCAAATCTATAGAAAATTCCACTTCTCTTCTCGTGGCAATCCCGTAATTCCTTTGGAAACACATCGGAAAATTCACATACCACTTTGAATCGCTCGTATTTTTGACTCGATACTTTGGTGTCAAGTACATAATCCAAGTAAGCATCATACCCTTTTTAACATACCTCTGTACGCCATTATCGAAATCACATCGATAACCCTCTGTCCGATCGAGATTTAACCCGAAGCAACTCACCATTCGACATTTTAACATAATATATTTATGTCTACAATTTACTATCGCATCATGTCAAGTTAACCAATCCATACCCAATATCACGCCAAATTCATCAAATGGCAATAACATCAAATCACCGAGAAAACAATAACCTCTTACCATCGCGTGGACAATTTTTACAAATTTTATCCACTAACACGGATCGCCTGTGGGGTTCGAGACTTTAACCACAAATTCAGTGAGGTTCAATGATAAATTTTTAACAATTGCAAGTTTAACACATATATATGAATGCGTAGAGCCGTGGATCAATCAATGCAAGTAATATCGGTGTCAAGTAAAGAAAATGTACCGATAATAACATCGCGTCTTTGAGGTATCTTCTCCGCACGAATGGCATATGTCCTAGCAGTGCTCGCACTTCGTGCCTACCCGCAGATCTTTTGTAGCTCCTCGACTACACGACATTACCGGATGGTCGAGGTGGTCCGCCTCGAAACTGGATTACTCGGCTTCAATATCTGCTCACTTCTTTTTCAACCCTTTCGGACAATCTCTCGAGGAAATGGTCAAAAGAACCACATCGGTAATAAGCCCCACTCTTAAATCGGCATTCACCAAAATGAGCTTTATTACAAGATCGGCATCTCGGTTTAGGAGTTCCGACACCGCCAACATCGGTCACCGATGGAGTAGAAGGCCTTGGATTAGTGCGTTGAGAACCTCGCTCTTTGCCCGAATACCCAATGGTCAAGTAGAACGATCCGATATTTCTTCAATTTCTTTGAAGCGAAAACGGGATTTTCCGTCGGTCTTTTACTAAAAATTCGAGCTTCCTCTCACTGCTTTTTTCTTTGCTCAATTCTTCTCGCTTTATAAGCTCTTCTCTGCTAATGTAGCAAACTCTCGAATTTCAAGAATTTCGATCAAGAATTTAATGTCTTCATTCAACCCTTCTTCAATCGCTTGCACATTTCAAATTTTCCGATCGTACTATTCTCGAGCATATTTACTCAATCGAACAAATTCTCTTTCATATTCAGATCATCGATCTATTGCCTGCTTTCAACTCAAGAAATTCTTTTCTTTTCTCGTCAAGGAACCTCTGGTGATATATTTTTTCTCAACTCTCGGTCTCAAAAAGAATTCCCATGTAATTTCTTCTTTCTAACAATCAAGCTTTAGTATTCCACCAATGGTAAGTCGTGTCTTTTAGCAGCGTGAGACGGCACATTTCGGACATTCTTCTGGTGTACAAGATAATTCCTCCGTAACCGAGTAGTGTTTTCTAACTGAATTCAGCCCGTTCGATCATCATCAACCGCCGCCAAAATTCTTCTACCCCATATTTTCGATTTTATCTACAGGAGCTTTCCTTTTCTCGACAGATTCAATGCACTGTGACTGTGGGATCTCTGAACCGGTGGAGGAGCAGAAGGGGAGCTTGAGCTTGTTGCACTACAGGGTTAGTTCTTAAATATTGACTAAACCATTCATTCATCACTTGAAAGAAGGCTCGCTTTGCCTCCTTCCCTTGGCCCTCGACATCACGGGCCTTGTACTACTAGTTACTTCGATTTCCTTTGTGCCTGCTTCTCGAGTCGGAGCACGACTCCCGCTTCCTCAGTTGAGCTCTGGTCGGTGACATTTACTATAAAAAAACATTTAAATGGTCGAGATATCACACTATCAATAATAATTTAAATGGCATGTATAGCTAATTCCCGTGTTTGCTACATCGGTCCTAGAACCGACTAAACCGTAGCTCGATACCAATAAATGTAATACCGCTACCCGTATTCATTACCTAATAGGTGCGAGGCATTACTGAGTTTACGAATTAAATTTTTTTATTCAATATAGCCCTTTATAAATATCTAAACTTCCTGTAATATTAAATCGAGACCAATCCACATCAATCAAATCAATTTAACATATTTTCATGATAGATTCATGCATTTATATAAGATAACGCTATCACATATCTATAACTGTGTTTGTTAACCATACTAATGGCTAACTTTACATTCATTTCACGTTAACATTTACTTTGTTAGCTTATACATGCCATTGGTTCCCAAAATAAAGTTCCTTTATATACCGAAATCCCGAGGTTGATAGTGTGATGTGTCTCCGACTAAATCCACCTCCGAGCTCTTAACACTACAAAACAGGGAAAAGGAAATGTGGTAAGCACTTTGTGCTTAGTAAGCTCATGTAACAAGAATTACACTTACCTAATATTTTCAAGACAATACAATAAACATTACATATATCCATTCAATGCATTATTACCCTAACATGCACAAACTTCAACATTCAAGTTAGTACAATAATTTCTATGTATCAATAATATATATCATGATTGATGAGCTCATCAATACTATGATTTCCATTCCTTGTTATTTTTCCATATTTATCCCGTTGAATTACTCTTAATTTTTGATGGATTTTTCAGAGGTACACTTTTAGTGTACATTTTCTGTCCGTCAATTCATATTCATGTGCGCACATTTCCATTTCAGAGAGCACACTCCACAACCTCAACCTTGCAACGGGATTACCACCCAGGCTAAATCCTCGCAACGACAATTACTCTAATGAGCTTGGATCCGAATTACTGCACCCGAGCAAATTGCACTTAATTCGGATTACCCGTCCGGTTAAATCCATTTTCCACATATTCTTCGGAGGGCTATATCAGATAGGATCACCCGTCCGCTAGATCCTTTTTACCGTCAATTCCTTTTCGAGATCCATCAAATTTTCCTTTCATTCAACCTGGATTTCTTCCTTTTTTATCAAATATGTCAATATTTCATCAATTTTCATATAATGAACATTCAAATCATATTCACATCAATAACATACATTTCAAGTATTTAAGAATATAATTCAAGTTACATGAACTTACCTTGATACTTGTTTGTAAACAAAAAAAAATCTACTAATCCCGAACTTTTTCTTTTCTCGATCTAGCTTCAGATTTGAATCTTCCTGATTTGATGCAAAAATTATGAAATACCAGCTTAGAGGACCCTCCTATGGCGTTTTTAGCTGCTGGAATTGAAGAGAAATGAAGAGAAATCTAGATATTTCCTATTTAGTCCTAGTTTTATTTAGTTAATTTTGCAATATTCCAATTTTACCCTTAATTTATCAATTTTTCTGCGATTTCATACCCTTGCCAGTCCCAGCCCAAATAACTTTTGGGTCTAATTGCCTTTTAAATCCTTTCTCATTAGACTCTTAAGCTATTTAATCACTCTAGCAACTTTTACACCTATTACAATTTAGTCCTTTTCATTTAATTGACTACCCAAACATTAAAATTTCCTAACGAAATTTTAATACCACATTAATAACATTTCATAAATATTTATAAAATTATTTTCGACTCGGTTTTTACGAGATAGAGGTCTCGATAACTTATTTTTACCTAATTTCTTCAATAATTTTTTTTAACTAGCCACTAAATCGATAAAATTTTTCTATCAATATTTTCATACGACTTTCCTATCATATAAATTTTCATGCAAAAATATTAAAATAAATTTCTCTTTAAATCGGATTTGTGGTTACGAAACCACTATTTCGATAACTTTGAATTTAGGCCATTACATCCTTTGCTTGTGGATAGAGGTGTGCATGGGCCGGGCGGCCCGGCCCGGCCCGAAGGCCCGCCCGAAAAATGGGAGGGTTTGGGTAAAAATATAGGCCGAAAAATGGGCTTGGGCAAAAAAGAGGCCCGTTTAGAAAATGGGCCTGCCTCGAGCAAGATTTTTTGCGGCGAGAGGCGGCTTCTACTTCCGATTTTAATATTAAATTTTTAAAATTTTTTTATTTTAAATTTTAAGTAACTTTAGTTTTTTTTACTTTAGGTTTTTTTAATTGTTTTTAATGTTATTTTGATATTGTAAAATTTTTGTTATTAATATAATTTAGTTCTAATTTATTTCAATTTTTAATTTTAATATAATTATTTTTATTATATTTTTAATTTATATATTATTTTAAGAATTATTTTAGTCCCATTTTTTTAATATTTTTTATGTTTTAAATGCATTTGATTTATTATATTTTAAAGTTTTTATTTAATAAAAAAGTAAAAAAATTAATATGGCCGGGCCGGGCCGGGCTCGGGCCTATCATTTTTTTCTCGGGCCGGGCTTGGACAAAATTCTAAGCCCATATTTCGGGCCGGGCCGGGCCCGGGCCTTAAAAACGGGCCAAAGATTTTTTATTGGCCCGGCCCATGCACACCTCTACTTGTGGACACAACCTGTGTATTAATGGATTTTTGTATTTTTTTCCTTTTCATTGTGCAAGTGCCTTGTATAACATGTTTATATTTATGTAAGTATATGTGCATGTAAAAAAAATTGTGAACTCAATCATAATGTTGTAGTCTAGTTTACACATTTTGTTTAGTGAATTTAGCTAAACAATGAAAAGTCAAGAAAATTTTAAATGTATATTTGTTTCATTTAAAATAGCTTTTTTGAAATATTTTCAGGAAATCTGTCAAATAACAGAAAATATTTTACACAGATTCATTTAAACACAAAAAAATATTAGTTTTCCAGAAAAGTATGTCATTTTCCAAAAATTATTTTCCGAAAGCCATTTTCAGTCAAACTAACGGTGCCTAATAGAATGAGGTGTAAACAGTAATATAATAGTATTTTAATAGGAAATCGACTTCCATTAGGAGAGTACATGAAGGGGCAATAGCACATCCTCTCAAGGACTAAGGTTTGTTGCTCCTCTCTATTAAACCAGGCCTTATTGGATCTCGTCATGTACTAGATCAATTATATGTGTTTTCTGATTTTTAAATCAACTTATAATTTATCCAACCCAATAAATATATTTTCTATGCCTAAAATATTAATTAATTAAATTAATTAAACTATTTAAATTATTTTCTCAGCTCAATTTTAATTTCATTAAAATAATGATGATTTTAGCATACTAGAATCTATGAGTAAATTAATTTAATTAACTTGTTCTTATGAAACTATAATGACTTAATAAATTTAATTTCTAAACTTCAATTATTTAATTATAAATCTATTAGATAATAATTCAAAAATTAATTAATTACCAAGTCATTCCACATTTTCATTTCTTTTATTATAGATAAAGATATATGCAATCTCTTTTTCTAATTTGTTGTTTCACATTTTCATATCATTGATTAATACAAACTATTAAGGTTATAACGAGCTAGCGAAGAGATCAATTGAACATATATAATTAGGGCTCAAATAATTTGTAATTAAGTTACAACTCTTCATTTATTAACTATACCATTATATAGTCATGAAATCATTCCATTAAAATACTTTAGCTAAACTTTCTCTATTACAATATTATAAAATAGGATCATTAATCTCTTTGGGATAAAATACGTTCTCAATAAATAATTATATTTTATCTTATGATACATCTTCCTTCTTAAAAAAGTCAATTATTAACAAATAGTAGTTAAATTATACGTCTTAAAACAATGACCACACTACTTTTCCATCTATCATGTAATATTGATGAAAAGATATCATTTGCACTTTACTGGCTATGAATTTCACTATTGTAAATAAAACTATGCTATAAAGAAATCGTATACACAATGTACCATTTTTTGGTTCTATTATCAATTGAACTCAAGCTATCACTACATCAAAATATACAAGTCACAACATATAATTTGTCATTTACCCAAGATTGAAGTAAATCACACTATAAATGTCACAAGTGAATAAATCATAAACAAATATTAAATTTATTTTATTTAGATCTTGTCCAATGTATTGTCAATCTAGACAGTTACATCTATGTCTGTATTATCTAGAAGTCATCCACTTTAATACCCAAAATAAAAAATTTCATTAATTAAACTTGATAGACAGCATATTAATTTTTTAATCAACTTGTTCAATTTCATTTAAATTATATATTAATATAAGTTATCTTTTTGCATCAAAATCCAACCACATAATGTAAATTATTATTAGTTAAATGTTAGATAATCAATAAGCTAATATTTGCTTTCATTTTGCTTTGTGCACAAAAACAGTTGAGGACAATATAAAAAATATACTAATGGTAAAGATGAAATTTTATTAAACCAAATTGTTCGAAAAAATACAAGTATATAGACGTAATTACTACACTAAAGGCATTAGATCCTAGCACTACTATGCTGAAATTTGAAATTTAATCCCTTAAATTTGACAAACTTTAGTCCCTCAACTTTTATAATGTTAATAGTAGGTCAAACTTAACAAAATTAAATTTCACATCACAACTTCAACAACTAACAATATTATAAAAGTAGAGGGACCAAATTATACCAATTAAAGAGATTAAATCTCAAATTATAACATACTAGAGGGATGAAGACCATAATTAGACCATACTAAATCCATGACTGGATTAGAAGGATTGTCACTCTCGTCGTGAAGAGTAGCATCAATGTCATCAATGGGCATACCATTTAACATCACTTTTCACAGTCTAATATATGAATGATATATATAACTTACAAAAAAAAGGGATTATATGATTCAAAAAGCCGACAAAGATTAAAGATCGATTCTACCTTTTTCATTCATCTCAGGTTGTTGATTTGCGGCACTGCCAAATTCTATGTAGGGATACATTTTTCCTAACATGAAAATGTAGCAAAACAAACACAAGGATTCTATATCCAATAGCCATGAGGAACAATACCAGTAAATTCTCCCACTTGGAGTTGCTGCTTTGAGAGATGTCGTAAGCACTATGGAGCGCCTGAAACCCCGATATCGTCCTCACCTGCCCGACGGCAAAATTGGTCCCGAGGTACTCATTCTCCAAAAGTCCCTATGGCGAAAACATAGGTAATTAATGAACCATACGGAAACTATAAAACAGCCCCGAATGGTTTCTGAGAAGCATGAAGTGACTGATATGGTTTGTGATAAGAAATAGATCAAGTAACGAATCTGCTGCACACACCTGGATGGAATAAGTGTGGAAAGCGATATATGATAATGGATACTTCCACATGGGTCTGGGCAGCTCATTGCGGATTCTCAAATAGCCTGCAGAAAGCATCATTACTACCTGAAAACATCATGCATTTTGGTCGTAAGATTAGTAAATGCTTAGGTAAAAAGGTAAAGAGTGGAAAGCAAAATGATTATAAGAATGTAAACGAATGGCAAATGAATAAGTGAAAACTCACATGTATGGTTACAAGTGTTAAGATACTCCAGAAAATATTTTGCCACAAAGAAGTAACAGCCAGCAGCAATCCTTCATTAACAAAGAGGCACATAAAGAAATTCAGCACAAAGTACATCAGCAAGCTGAATCCATCTCGCAATCCTATTAAGAAATAGAAGACGAGACTCGATGATATGGAGATGAGGAACAGGAATGGGATGCTGGACAGAAGTTGGCCGAACAAAAAGACTAAAGCTCCTGAATGCTGGTTTGACTCCTCGCTCGCATAAATCTGCAAATCGAATAGCAGCAATTATGCTACTTTCAAATTTGGGGGGACGGAAATGAAAAGAATTGATCAATCAAAATTCAGAAAACGAGGGGATCACCTTGACTTCTTTCAGTAGTGCAGGTACTCCAGCGATGCTTAAAAGTGAAGTAAATGACACAAATACAAAAATTGCAGCGACTCTTTTCTGAGATGAGAAAAGATGAAAGTCAGAAAAACGCCCATGCTTCATGAGTGAATCAATTATATTAATCAGAAACAAAAAAGTTCAAAAAATAAGTTGAACTTCAAAAGCAGGACAGAGAAGAACTTACACCATGCATCCTAGAGGCAGTAATAATTAATGATGAATATCACATGCATGTTAATCAAACTACTTCTATTTGCTTATCACAACAAGGTCTCATAATAAAATTTACTGAAAACATTCCCAAGAAATGCATCTATAGGACTATTGCTTCATCAACTGGATAAAGCGGTGTATTGAGAAAAAGAAAATTCGGAAATACACCAATGATGGTTTTTAAATTGAAGTTACTTGAGAAAACTCCACATTCACAAAAGAAAGCTAGTAGAAGTAGATTTTTGCAGCTCAAAAACATCGGAGACTTGCAATAAAAGCATGCGGCACATGCTGATTATGAAAAACCATCTTTAGAAGGCATAAACATAAGAAAAATATTCTACAGAAAATAAACAAGATGCAACTTTAATAAATACAATTGTTTGCATCACACTGGTATAAATGCTAATCGAACATGTTTAGATTAAATTAAGTCCAATTCACTTAAACATTAGAGCAGAGATATTTTGACTTGAGCACGAATGGTTTACTCACCACAACTGAAGACAAAGAATGCCCCAAGCCTGAAAATACAGTTCCAATGCACAGTGTAAGGATCATATAAAGGATAAGGCGAAGCCAGTAGTATTTCCACTCCCTTGACATGATTAATAACGACCTCCAAGTCAATACTGCAATTCGTGTGGCATTGCTAGCCTTTCCTTTGCTTTTGAGAAGAGGACCCTCCTGTAGAATGCAATAAAGTGAACAAAAATTAAAAGGGGTGACTTACAGTCACCGGGCCCACCATTAAATAGGCTCCAGGAAAGCATGCAAGAAAAATGCTTAATAATTTAATATACATTGTCAACAGATGTCAGCCAGCTATACTCCACCATTCACTTACCTTTGCTCATTTTAACCTTTAAAGAATACAAGTGAGGTATGTTAAACTATTTATTGAACCCCAGGCTTAACCCAAATGGTTCACCCACCTCCATTAGGGGGATCCCCACAAGGATGGGGTTTGACCCTCAGCACTTGAAGATTCCTTTTCCTAATTTCCCATAGGCATTGGCCTCCTTTGCACCAAAAACAACTATTCCTTGTGTATGATAAAACAATTTAAGGATATGAGAGCACCATTACGTTAGAATTTAACACACACCCCAAACAAGAACCAGTTATACATGATGACACATGTAACTAGAGCTTCCTATTATCCAATTAGTAAGGGCCAATAAATGATAAATGGTTATGGTTCAACACAAAAAAGAATACATATTGCACCTTCTCGGTGAGTCTCAGCATCATATTTTCAACTGCAGCGGCATCAGCTGATGATTTATATGTTGCCTCAAGAGTGCGAATTGCAACAGCAGTATCCATGTTCACAGATGAGAAGTCCCCATTGTCATCCTGCACAGTGTACCAGTTCATACAAAATAAAGTTCACAAGTAGCAATAGTAAACTCTAGAAGCCATTATTCAAAGGTAAAACAGTAAAAAGAAATGTTTCATACCAAATAATATAACATACCATACGAGTATTTCTAATCCTCTTAATTTACCATCAAGTGTACAACATCTAACAGGTTTTGAGATCCAACTCACAAGTTTTATACTCTTTTCTTGTTTATTTTTTTGGGTTTTACTTGTTTTCTTTAAGTACCATTCAGGTTTTGAACTACAACTTACAAAATGAGAATCATTGAATACCTGCCAATTTTTGCACATCGCAATGATCCTGTCGAAATCTGTATTTATGGCACGTAGAAAGTGATCAGAAGGACTTTGCATAATCGGGCAAGGAAATCCAGCATTTGAGAAGTGCTTCATCAAGAAAAGGGAGATAAATTAGAATAAAAGGAGGCAAAATCGGTACTCTTAATGAACACTAAGAGAAAAACAATTAGGATACTTAAAATGGATCCTGTCTTCTTCTCCTCACTCCACATTACAGGAACCAAGTGCACATACAACATAACCTTTAAATAGACATCTTTTAATCTTCCATACCAACTTATGCTTACACGATGGAGTCACTGCTAATAGAAAATCAAAACAAAGACAAGATAAAAAGTAATTATATTCATATTATCACTTACCTGCAAGCAAGCTAACGTTTCCCCAAAAAACAGGGTGTTTCCATTTGAGAGTAGACAGATACGATCGAAGAGACCAAAAACTTCTGTACTGCTCTGGTAAATGGTGAAAATGAGAGTGCATCCTGTGCTTGCAAGTTTCTTCAGTGTTACCATCATCAAAAGGGCAGAGACACTGAAAAACATACAGTCTTAAATTTTAGCTGAAACATTATAAATGATCTTGATTCTATGGAAAGTAGATAGCACACCAATCATACGGTCAGCATTGTGAAGCATGCAGGAGATGAGGAACAAGAGACAATAAAACAATTTAAAGAATTAAATTAAGGAAAATGAATAAAAAAAAGCCTACCTGTCAAGATGATAAAGAGGCTCATCTATGAATAAGATACGAGGCCTCATCACAAGTTCCCGAGCAATACTAACACGCCTTCTTTCACCCCTAGCAAGGCCTTTCATATAACAATGGCCACCAATTAGTTTGTTTGCATAGTCACTTAAGGACATGGCTTGGATGGCTTCCTCTACCACACTCTTTTTCTGACAGAAAAAACCAGGAAGTTGGAGCAAAGCTGAGTAGTATAGATACTCCCGGACTGTGAGTGAACCAATTAGAGTGGTTTCCCTGTCAACAAATCCCTGCAAATTGGACGTTACAAAGTAAAAATATAAAACAACCTTGAAACTCAATGCTTCCTTGCAGTTTCTGCTCAACTAAAAGAGAAATAATTTTGATAAGGAAAGGATTTAAAACTACCACTTTCACAATGAGAATAAGTAGACTGCTTTCAACACAAATGATAAAAGGTACAAGGAAAAAAAATCAAATATTGGTTTAAATAAGGGAATTCACAGAAGCCATACTCATGATGCTAGTTAAATTGCGAACCTAAGTGGGACTGAGCATTAAAGATGTATCACCTAAACGGATTCACAATATGACACAAGTAAAACTGAAAAAAAAGGACCTATGTACTACATAAGATGATCGCTCATCAGAAATTTTCCTATAATCTATAGTTCAAAACTGAAATGAGATTTGAGCTTGTATATTTCAACTTCTCTAAAGTCAGTTGGACATATTATAATTGCAAAATACCAAATCCAAAAGGTTTTAGAGAAAATGCTTATATATCAATTTGGACCAAAAAGAAAAGAGACGATCAAGAGTAATCACTTTCACCAAGAGAAATCACTCTGTCAAGGCAAGAACCATATGAAGCATCAAAAGTAACATCTAGAAACTTCACCGCCCATGAAAATGTAACTGAAACTCACATATGAACCATAAAGCAAGCGTGTTTTCGCCCCATTAATGAATACTTCACCATACATTTTAGCTGAAGGGTGTAATCTTCCTAAATTCAAGAAAAGAAATTTTCAGTCTTAAAAATCTGAAATGAAACAACATAAAAGCATAAAAAAAATTGTTGTTTGATAAGTAGCCAATACAAGTGTCACACTAAAAGACCTGCTATAGCCCTCAGTAGCGTGGACTTCCCGGATTTTGCAGGACCCATGATTACTGTCATCGTGCCAGGTAATGCATAACCATTGGAACTCTTCACAACTTTATCAGAATACTTCCGCTTTCCCTTTATGGTAACAGCCAAGTCTTTCCACACAACTGATGCACCGGCAGTTTTTCTTGTAACAGCTGCACCTTCTGGCATTGGCGGTGACGGCAAGGACCCACTATTGAGTTTTGAGAGAGATGGTGAGACTGGCGTAGTTGCAGCATTGATAGAGTCACCTCCTTCCTCCACCCTGACATCGGCATCTGTATCTTCCCACTCAGGCGAATCCTCAAATGAGATGGGTTGTCGAAGAGAACCAGGTTTCCGTAGATAGAAAAAGTTACTCGAGGGCACCCTACTTGCAGGACTACTGGCTGAGGAGGAAGAAGACCTATAATTGTCCGATTGAGACTGTATTTCTTCCATTGCTCACTCCTGATTTCTAAACCTTCTAAATTCCAATTGTAGAAATAGCCCTGGCAAATGCTATGGGAAACTTCCTAGTGCCCCCACTTTAATAATAAAGGGATGAGACTGGCTGATAACTGCACACTGAGTTGTACCATCCACACTTTCACAACCCTAATTAAAACAATATGTCACCTGTTAAACGAAAACAAAATATTAAGCAACAATTACAGAATTCGTACCAAGGTACTGGAGGAGATCAAAAGCTTAAAGTGTACCATTAAGTGTTAGAAAAGCATAGCCTGCATTCAATGGAAGGAATTAATTAAACAAAAAGCTCTCAACTTCCATGGAGAGAATGAACACCAACAATGGAGCACAAAATTAAAAAAAGAAACTACTAGCTTAATATTAAAATAATCCACCAATCCACACAGCAACATAACATGTTTGCCAGCATATGAAAGCAAAATACTAATGCATTGGACCTTCCCCTTGACCACATATTATCCATGTATTTGATACAACTCAAACTACCCAGTACTAAATTTGATAACTAAAACAAAATAATGCAGGAAAATCCTCTAAAATTGAAAGGTTCAACAAAAGAAAATAAGCAACTTAGTAACTAAAACATAAACCACAATTTCTTTTTACAAACAACAGATTATTGAGACGAGCCCAATAATTTATTCAGGTCAAGATGCTGAGTTACATACAACCAAACAACCAACCAACAAACAACCCCAAACCTTGAATGTTTTGGTGTTCTAATAGTATCTCAAGTACCCATAGCAGACAAAACAATAAACTAAAAAAAAAAAAAAAAGAAGAAGAATTAAGAAGTAAAAAAGAAGTGCAAGAGACAAACCTGGATCTGAGTAAGAAAGAACTTCAATGGTAGAGAGAGAAAGAGTTGGATGTGGAAAAAGAAAAGAGTGTAGGGTGACGAGTGAGTCACTGAGTTAAATGAAACAAATAAAGAATCTAAAAACTCGGTAAATGTTTCCTGGATTACTTGACCCGCTTTTGTCGGGTCTCTTTTTTGATACTACTGCTGGCATCTCTATGTCTACTGAGAGAGTACTTCACTAAATTCTTTATATAAACATTTATATAGGGTTAATTCCATCCCGCATACTTATACTATGATTTAGCTTTTAAATTCATCCCTAACTTCAAGTCTTTCTAATTTAGCAGTATCATTCAGATTCCTTTGTTAATCTAAAAAAATCAATTTATACATTAAATTTCAGTTGGAATTATAAATATTGCATGGATTACTTAAAGTCGATGTGTTAAAAGAAAAGTATTAATTTTCTTAAATTTTATTCACA
This sequence comes from Gossypium anomalum, assembly GCA_025698475.1. Classification (NCBI taxonomy): domain Eukaryota; kingdom Viridiplantae; phylum Streptophyta; class Magnoliopsida; order Malvales; family Malvaceae; genus Gossypium; species Gossypium anomalum. Next base: position 67,863,133 of record CM046957.1, on the reverse strand, counting down.
ATGTTCGATTTTTTTAGATTAAAATCTACTCCAAATTCTTACATTCTTTGTAAATTTGAAATTTGATCCTACTTTTATCTCAAGAAAATTAATCCTTTATTTTTCGGATTTAAAAATATAAGTCCAATTATTAACACCGTTACAATTCTCTTTGTTAAATATAAGTTCATTGCAACATTCTTTTCTTGCCCCGTGATTATCAAGTGAGTTTTATTTTATTTTAAAATGCCATACTAATCAATTTAATAGAATAATTTAGCCAAGGTTAACAATTAAACTTACATTCCTGAATCCAAAAAGTAGAAGGACTAAAATTTTAAATGTACAAAGAATACAAGAACTTGGAGCATATTTTAATTGATTTTTTAATACATCAAATCCGAGCTATCTATACCGTAAGTATACACGTATTTGAAATTTGACTTAAGTTTTCAAATGTTTCAGTTCAAATTTGAGCTTAGACTGATAATACTTGGATGATTGGATTAAAATATTTTGAAATTTAAGGACTAATTTAGAACCTAGGTCATAACTTAGTTATTTTTTATGGAATTAGACCACGAACAGTCTTTGATATTTCTCTTCTTTTCTTTTTATTAAAGGGGTGGCCTTTAATTTCTTTTTGTTGTGGAAGAACATAATGATGTTTATTTTGCCAACGCAGCATATGAAAAAGCGCTCCTCTCTTCATCACTTCTGCTTTATTTTAATTCCCAAAAATTATATTCAAAACTAATTAAAATATATATAATTATTAACATAATATTAAAAAAAATTTATTATTTCCAAAGAATAAAATATTTCATTTTGATGAGTAGAGTTAGACCAAACTCAAATCCAGACTTCAAAATATTTTAAAGCCCAACCACAACCTCTCCATAAATTAAATAATCCATCTTTCTATTATTATTTTTAAATTTTTTTTTTAACTTATAATTTTAACTTTCTTAAAAATGGGGAAAATTACATCTTGCTAACATTGTCCAAAATTGGAAATACCATATGCTTGATTTTGCCAAAAAAAAAAGAAAGAAAGCTTATGGGTATAATGGTTAGAACTGGATTGGTTTGACCAACTAGATCAATATATTAATTTGGATATAAAAATTAAACGGCCTAAATTATAAGATAATAAAAAAATTTGATTAAATTGACATTTAAATCGATCAAATCATTAATTAGTAACACCGCAAATTCGACCACTCAACTAATTCCAAAAGTATGGGTTTAATTCCCTATCTCCTTTTCAGCATTATTATATTCATCCCCAAAAAAGTAAAAAAATATGCAATTGTATTCCTTTTTCTTTTTTTTTTTGGTAAATTATAATAACAAGGCAAAGTACGAATAACAAACGCGATCATTAATAAAATCATATACTAAAATCCCATGTGTTGGCCTAATGATTAAGGTGTTTACCGTCTCAAGTGTAGTCTGAATTTGAGTGATGCTAATCAGTTACTGTTAAGATATTACCCTCCTTTTATAATTCACCAAAAAAATCATATACTACTATAATTTTCGTTTAAAGAAACAATTTGGAATTATTGGGTTATAGACAAATTTTTGTAAGCCCTTCGAAAGAAATTGTGTCTACAACATTTGCCACTCTTCTATTTTGTTGTTTTTCATATCAATCATTTTAGAAATTTGCTTTTACCTTTTTTCTTTAGCGTAAAATAGTACTATTATTTGAACGCTTAAAAATAGTACAATCATATATCAAAATAAGGTTAAAATGTGTTAGAAGTCCATGTATTTTTCAAAGATTATGAATTTAGTCCCTTTACTTTTCATATTTTAAAATTTAGATCCAACTGTCAGCACTGTTAAATTTTTTTATTAAATTCAAGTTAATTACAAAGCTGTTTTTTAAGTACATACCTATCAAGTAAGTATATTTTTTTTATTTTAAAAATATCACAACAACAAATTTAACAAAAAAATTTAACAATATCAATAATTAAACCTAAATTTAAAATTTTTAAAAATAAAAAGACTAAACTCCTAAATTTTAAACATTTAAACCATCAAATAAAGGTGGAAAAATCAAAAACGTGTGGGACACATATATGAAACATGTGAGACCTTTTTCTCTTACCCAATAATGCTCCAAAGCACTTGATGGAGAAAATGTCCTAAAAAGAAAAGAAGTTGTAATTAGAGACGTGATTGCAGCTTTAATTTAAGATTTGACAAGTTTAAGTACTAATATTGTATTCACTTTTTTTTCCATTCTCTCTCTTTGTCTTTCAAAGGATAGGTTTTAGGTAAAAAAAAAAAAAAAAGATAATCATAATCTTGAGTGTTTTTTTCCTCAACAAATTGATAGCAGTAGTAAATATATTAGGTTTTGTGAATATATAATTAAAATTTTATTAAAATTTACAATTTTAAAAACAAAATGTTAAAAATTCATAACTTCTCTAAAATGTGTATTAAATTATATTTTAATTTTATTTACCAAAATATTTTTAATTAAATTTATAATTTTAACATTAATTTGGACATGAAAGATCAAATGTTAAGTACAAATGTGAAATATTATAAAATGTCATCTACCAATTACAACTATTTAAAATAAATATTAAAAGTTTTCAATATTTTTAAATAATTTATATTCTTTTGAATATTCAAATTTAAACATTAATATTTTTCAAAATTAAAAAATAAGGTAAGTGCGAACATGGGAGTGTTATTTAGTCAATGTGGGACTGAAATTAAATTTTTAGGGATTGAAATTAATTTTTAATGAAAATAGTAAAAACGTGAGTTATGAGAGTATTCTCTAGTCAATTTGGGACTAAAATTAACTTTTTAATAAAAATAAGAAAGAAATTGACACTTATTTATAGGGTAAGTGTAAATATGAGGGTATTCTCTAGCCAATATAGGATAAATTTTACTTTTTAAAGGATTAAAATTAATTTGTAATAAAAATAGTGAAGCATTTATGAGAGTATTCATTAATAAATATAGGATTAAAATTAACTTTTTAATGAAAATTATCACTTAATTATAAGATAACTATAAGATATGAGTGTTCTCTTAATTAATGTAAGATTAAAATTAATTTCTTAATTTCTTAAATTAAATTTAAAAGTATCTATCTTTTTGTCTTATTAATTTATTAAAATTAACTTTTTAATTTCTTACATTATATCTAAAAATATGTATCTTTTTATCTTATTAATTTATTTATAAATTAAAAAAAATCTATTTAGGATGTTTATCAAAACTTAATTATGTATCTTTTTATTTTATTATTTTGTTTGTAAATTAAAATTTTAAAAAAAAATAAATGACAGTTCTAAATTATTTTTGAACCAATAGAAAAGAAATTTTATTATTTTTTAATTTGAACCAATAATTTTTTTCAAAAGAAGATAGAACTTATAAAAATAGTGAAGAAATTTACACTTATTTATAAGATAAGTGTGAGCTATAAAAGGCACCTCTAGTTGATGTGGAATTAAAATTTGGTTGTATAAAAAATTGTCAAATGTCAACAAAATGAGTATGCTATGTGCTAAAATATCAGCCTTCCATGTCGGCCGCGAGCCTAAGGCTTTGTAATATAATATATATGATTTCTAAATTATTATCTTATTTTAAATTGGCTTAATTCATGATTTACTCTTAGGGTGTACTTATTTTTACACTTTGATACTTAAATTTTTTTATCCCAATTTAATAACTAAAGTATTGTTAATCCAAAATTTATTTGAAAAAAAAAAATCCAAAACTTAACTAACGTAAAAATTAAAAAAAATCACCCAATCACGCCACGTGTCATGAAATAATTTTATTAAAATAAAAATATATTCTGACAAAATAAAAAAAAAAACATATTATATTATTAAAAAGCCTAACCTAAACTCACCCCTAACCTATTTCTCTACCTCACTCATGGCTCCTTTTAATCCTAAAAACACCATTGCAGAAAGAAGAAGAACAAAAAGATAAGAAAAACTGATAGGTTTTGTTGACCATTGCATCATCGCCATTGCCTCTGCTAATTATCTCTCACCATGGAAGAAAATAATTGGGGTTTTGCTATGAATAGAAAGATGGTTTCTTGGAACTTGTTGACCATTTATTTGCAAGCAATAATCTCTTATCGTTGAAGGGGTCTCCACTTTTTGCAGCTCTTTCACCAAGTTACTTTTTCACTTAGTTTTGTTTAGATTTGTTTGGATCTATCACACTGATATATATTTTCTGGAAAATTTTTGACTTTGTACAAAAGAATTCTTAAATTACTATAAAAAATTTTGGGTTGTCTTTGTTTACATTGAGTTTTTTTTTTTTTTTCTAATTAGAATTTAGGCAAATTTTATAAATTTTAGCATATTGGTTTTAAATTTGTAGATGAAGAACAAATAGAAAAAAAAATAATTTTGGAAAAACACTATGAAGAACACAAATTACCTATATATAGATTTTAATTTTTAAGGTTAAAAACATTTAATTATTTAATGAAATTAATGAATTTTTATTTTTATAATTTTCTATTTTAATATTATATTTTATAATATATTTTATAATTTTTTTATATATTTATTTCTATTTTTATAATTTTTAAAATATATTGGATAAATATATATATTTTAATTAACAATACTATTATAACAACCTGATTTTTAAAACTATCATAAACAACAGTTTCAAAACCCTATTTTTGATGCCCGAGTTCATAAATATTAATATTTAATATTTAATATTTATGATGTCAGTATTAAAATTTATTAAAATTTGGTACAATAATTTTGTCAAATTGATAATTAATTAAGGTATAAGGACTAAATTATAAAAATTTATCGCTCTAAATTTTTATTTATTCAAAAAGCAAAATGAGTAATTTGATCATTTAAAATAGTCAAACGGTGGTAGATGATAAGGAATTCCATTGATTTTTGGTTAAGCATGCTTAAAGTTTAAGTAATTATGTTTTAATTAATTACTTATGCTTAAGGTTAAAACAAGTATATAAAGGATTGTTAGTGCTTTTTTGTCATCTTTTATCTTTCTTCCTTCACCGAAATTAACCTAAAGGAAACCAAGAAGCCATTTTTGAAGCTTTATGGCATTCGGCCCTTTTATTAATAGGTAATTTTAAGTCTTTTTCTTGTAATTTTTATGTTTTTGAGGTCATGGGAGCTTAATTTAGCTAGTTCATGTACCAATTTATAAAAATGTTAAAGTTTTTGAAAGTTTTTATTGATAAGTTCTTGAAGAAATAGGTGTTAAATGGATAGATTTTAAGCTTAGATATGAAAAATGACTAATTTGTAATGTTTAATTGTTAGTTTTTGAACATAAGGACTAAAATGTATAAATTTTGAAATTGATGCAAAATTTCTATTATAATATATAATAGAGGGTATGGAAGAATGTAATTAAGGTCGTTTTTAAAACCCCGCTCAAAACTATAAGTTATGAAAAAAATTTATGGACCAAATTGAATAAAATGCAGAATATTAGGGGCATTCAAAAAATGAAATTGGACTCATTCATGCATTTAATAGGATGTTTTAAAATGTTGGAATTTATAAATTGAACCGAATTTTTTTATAGATCGAGAATTGAACCAAATCGAAGATAATCGGGAAAAAATGAAAAATTATTGATTAGTCCTTAAAGACTTGTTCATTTGTTGTTTTTCCAGGTAAGTTCATATGGAACTTAATGTTTTATTTCATGTTATAATTGAATTGTAATTGTTTTTCTTATTATTTTATATAAATGTGAACTTGGTGATTTTGGCTTCAATTGGGCTCAATTGCAAAGTATGAAAAATATGGTATTTATGTATAGGTACAAGGTACCAAAATGGAAATGGAATGTTTATAAGATTGATATGACATGTATATGTTGTTACAAGGATTAAAATGATATAATTATAGTAGTAATGCCCGTACAAACTTAGTAAAAGATTATGATTCATATGACATGTCATTAGGGTCAATTATGGAAACAATTAGGGATTTACATAGTTATATGTTATCCATCATTTGTTGTGGATTCTCGGATTATATGTATCATTGGTTTAGCCTAGACTGATAACCTCGATACAATGTTAGCTTCTGTGAGCAATGTCAGCTTGTATGAGCAACCTTAATCACTGTCAGCTTGTGTGAGCACTATAGTCCCGTGTATTTTAGTTCAATTAACTAAGGTTCTCTCGGGTGAAAATGTAACCTAATGGAAATGAAATTATTGAAATGGATTGAATTACATATGCTTTCAAATTGAATATGAATTGGTTTGTACATGTTACTAAATTGAATTGTTGTATATGATTTGTATTATAAGTTTTTGATATGCAAATGGGCTAACCTATTGGTTGTATATGATGTTATGTGTTAGCTATTTCAAGATATGCCAAAGAATTTCATTTGATTGTTATTGTGTTTAATGCTTAGCTTATTGAATTGTTAAGGTAAGTTAAGTAAATTTCATATGGGCTTACTAAGCATTCAGTATTCTTACTCCATTGCCTCCATTTTTCCTTGTAGATTGCCAACTTACAAAACTTGTCTATTTAATTATCGAGAAGCTCACACAATCCCATTACTGATTCGGTAGCTTTTCAATCGTTTTAAAATCCAGTTTTGTTGCATGTACATAGATGTTTGTATATGTTAATGTGAAATGATAAATTCTAGCTTGCAATCTTTATAATGCTTGATTTTGGTAATGATATAGCCTACATGAAATGGTATGTTTTGGGTAATGTGATTGAGTTATGTATGGCACTTAATTAGCATGGTTGAACATAAATTGCAAATATGAGAAGTTGATTCTTGAATGATTAGTTGGTTAGATGAATGTTTATAGTTGAACAATTTAAAATGGCATGATCTGTTCTAAAATGAAGCTATAATGAATTGTTTGGTTAGAAATGATTCAATGGTTTGTTGTGACATTTTTTTGGTATGGTTGATTCAAGTAAAAATGGTGAATTGTTGAGTTGAATATGTAAGGTTAAGGAAAGTTTTGAAATAGGTACCAAATGGTATTTTACCTAAAATAGGGACTTAGTAGACTGTTTTCAATATCGCGATACCACACATTGGATATCACGATATCGACCCTAAATTATTTTATAAACTTTACAATTCGGTCATCAGGTTAGGAGGTTTGGCTATTGTCTTTGAGATCACGATACTAAGCCCTGGAAGATGTCATCATAAGCCACTAATTTGTGTTACAAAATGGTTCAGTTACCATTTTGAACCTTTGGCTAATTGCAATTTAAGTCCTTAAGTCTTTGGCCAATTAAAACCTATAGCGACAATACTTTTACAATTTAGTCCCTACACCAAAATTAACTATTAATTCAACAAAATTACTGGATCAAGCTTTAATATTCTATTATACCAATTCTGTAAATATTTATGGACCTGGTTTATGAAAATAGGGCTTCAAAATCACCTTTTCCAGTACCACTAAAAACCATGTTGTTATAGTATAGCTAGGGTTTTGAGAAAAAAATTAAGATGAAAGAAATGAAATAAAAGGTTGAAGTGAAAGAAAAAAAAATTGAAGGATCTATTAAGGAGGCAATCGAAAGTCTAATTTTATATTTTTTAGTGTAAATAATGATAGAATTAACAACTTGGTGTGATGATTGGTGTATTAGTCTTTAAGTAAGAGTGCAAGGTTTTAAAACATTTTGGGCATTTTTAAAATTTTTTAATATTATATCTATTATAATAACTAATATAAATTTAAAAATTTTGAAAATTAGTGGGGTGATTAAGGAATTAGATTAGTAATAAAAAAATCATAGGTTCAATTTTTTCTAAAAGCATTATTATTATTAATATTATTATTTTATTATAATCAAAATTATATAAATTATAATAAATGTTTTTAGAACCAGATCGATAAACGAATCAATCAAGTCGTCGATTTACTTGTCCAATCAATTTGATTAAAAAATCATAAAAAAACTCATAAAAATATTAAAAACAAAAAACCTGGAGTGATATCATTCTCCAGATTGGTACCCCATGTAACAACCCGTTTTTAGTCAAATTGAAATAGTAGTTTTAGAACCACAAATACAAGATCGAATGATTATTTTAATATTATTTTAAGTGTTTAAAACATGATAGCATGTACGTGTGAAAGTTTCGTGAATTAATTTTATCATTTGAATGCTTAATTCGGTAAAAAGGACTAAATCGCGTAAAGTGTAAAAGTGGAGTTCTATTAGCTAAAAGTATCTAATAGCTATATAAACTTAAAGTAAAGGTCCTTAAGTATTAATTAGCCCAATATGGAGTTAATGAAATTTAGTGGCTTGATATTTATGTGAATATTAAAGTTATTAAGGGTTAATTTAGTAAATTGGTTAATTTAAGTTAAATTAAAATAAAAGAAAATCAAATTATCATCATCTTTCACCATTTTCAATCGAAACTTAAAGATAAAGAAGCCATTTTTTGTCTTCAACATTTTGCAACCTTAATCTCTTCAATTAAGGTACGATTTTTGTCCCGTTTTTAACGATTTTTACGTTTTTTATATCGTTGCAGCTAAGTCTAGCTAGCCCAGCGACTATTTTGCAAAAATGTTAAAGACTTTGAATGATGCCATTGATGAATGCATGTGTATTTTGAAGTTTCTTGATAGATTATAAATGCTTGTTGATAGATATACAAGTTTTGTTAAGTGATTTTTAGTAAAATTGTAAAATAGGGATTAAATTGAGAAATTTTGAAAACTTGAGGATAAAATGTGAAATAAATGAAAAATATGGACTGCTAGGGGCATAATAGTAATTTTTCTAAGCATGGGTATTTTGAAATTTCATGAATTTGTGATTTTGTGTAATAAGGACTAAATTGTAAAAATGTGAAAGTTTAGGGGAAAATGTGTAAAATATCCCTAATGTATATTTTGGATTGAATTGAATAAATAGATGATTAAATAAGTTAATTTTGAATATATTTAAATCAAGAAAAGTGAAATTCGGATCTAGATCAGGGGAAAACTAAAGTTATCGACTAATCAATTTATTTCGTCGTTTTCACATTCGAGGTAAGTTCGTATGTGATAAATTTCAATACAAATGTATTTCATATGCTTTGATATTGCATAAATTGCAAATATGAGACTGTGGATATGAACGATAGTGATTCAAAGACGATTCGACATTCGAAATCCCAATTGAACATTAGGAATAGTTTAGGATGCTAGTGACATGTCATTAGGAGATACGTTGAGTTGGCTTCGGGCCATAATATAGCACTTCGGGTGTAAGTTATACCCATTTGGCTTCGGGCTATGCATATCGGCTGATTTGGCTTTGAGCCATGATATTAGTATTCGGAGATAAGTTACCTTGATTTAGCTTTGGGCCATGGTATAGTACTTATCGTGTGAAAACCTTGAGTATCCGACTTCTATTCCGAATGGTTCAATGGGTAAACGAAAGAGATGATTGAGTATGAGAGTGGTATGATATGGTACAGGTACGTACGTGATTTGCATAAGTTCTAGTTCGAAGAAACTTATGAAGAATGTAATTAATATTATAACTGTGAATGTGAAAGGTTTGTTAGCCAATATATATGCTAATTGTTGTTATATTCAAATTGTTGAGTTATAATCTTGTGATTTCATTAAGTCTACTTCATATGAGCTTACTAAGTTATAAAGTTTACTTTGTGTATTTCTCTGTGTTTTATAGTTTTCAAAGCTAGCTCGGATTTGGGAATCGTTGGAGATCACTTCACACTATCCACTTATCATTTTGGTACCTATGAACTTTGGTATTTAAGTATATGGCATGTATAGGTATTTTGAGTCATTTTGAATATGGGTTGACAATGATTTTGGTTATAACTTGTTAATGAATTTGACCATATGAATTGGCATTGTAAATGTTTATGTTTGATTTGTAAATATAGCCATGAGATTTGGCTTAATTTGGTGGGTTTTGGTTATGTGCATATATGTGTATATATGGTTGTTATGGTGAGCTTATGAATGGATTGTGTATAGATCATATTATGAGGCTTGTGGATATTGATATGGTAAATGTTAAATGGATGATATTAGATATGAGTTGTGTTTGTGAATTGGTGCAAAATGATATATGTTTGAGAAAGATTTAGCTAGTTGAATTGTATATGTAATTTTAGTACAAATGGTATGGTGTATTTGGAGAATTTGTGTATCAAGAAAAGTAGTTTAGATTATGCATGAATTAGGCTTGGATTGAATGTTTTAAAATGCCTAATGATGCTATATATTGGTGTAATTGAATTGATGTAGATGAGCATAAAATTGGGTGGCAAATTGGCTTGGTAAATAGCCTATTTTTGTCTACACGAGCAGAGACACGGGCGTGTGTTTCAGCCGTGCGTGACATACGGTTATGATACACGACCGTGTGTCCGCTGGTGTTGAAATTAAAATTAAGTCAGTATGCTCCACACGGCCTCACACACGGGCGTGTGACTTGGCCGTGTGGCATAAGTCAGTATACCCTACAGGTTTGGCACGACCTAGCACACGGCCTCACACACGGGCGTGTATGGCCATTTTAGGGCACACGGGCGTGTGTGTAGGCCATGTGACCCAAGTCAGAGAGTTACACGGGGTCAGACATGGGCTGGGACACGTCCATGTGCTCCCATTTTGAATGTCCACATGGCCTGTGACACGAGCGTGTGTCCCCTGTTTTGAGAAAAATTTTCAAAGTTCGTGAAAGTTTCTTAAGTTATCGATTTAGTCCCGAACCATTCCCAATGTATGTATAGGGCCCCGTAAGCTTGTTTTAAGGACAAATTGATTGAGATTAATTGACGATTGTATGATTTGATTAAATGTATACGAAAAGTATGTTTTAAATGTGTTGTAAGTCTGGTAATGTTCTGTAACCCTATTCCGACGTTGAATACGGGTGAGGGGTGTTACACCCTAACTAATTCTTATTCCAATCGGCCGATCTAGTTCAAACATCATTGCTTAGAACTATATATTATAATATTTTTTATACCATATAAAACTCTAGTTTTATAACCACATGCTTATTATATAATAAAAAATTAAATATTATAAATCAATAGTCCAAAAACAAGTAGGAAAACAATAAATTTAATATCAATTTGAATAAATAAATTTTTGTGAGTCTTCCAAAATATCACCAAAAATGCAAAATGTCAATATATAAAAAAAATTACAGAAAACTATTTCTATTGTTGAGGCTTTAAGTGTCATGATATAAAAAGGAACATCACAAAAAATTTTACATTTGTGAGTGTAGCGACGTAAAAATTTTTTTTTTTTGTTTCGGGTCGCTAATTGTGGCGATTTATTGAGAGTTCGAAAATTGACGTTTGATTTTAAAATAAAGAGGGAGTCGCCACCGATCCTTTTTCCTAGGTGTGATCGGACACCTATTAGATTCATTTTTTAAAACAAAAGGAAGGCTGAATTTAGATCTACGTTAAAAGCCAGAGAAAAATTAGGGTTCGGGAGTCGGTTACGCGCGAGGAAGGTATTAGCACCCTTCGACGCCCAAAATTGGTATCTCATAAACACGTGTTGTCTTGATTTTCAAAAATTCGAGTTCAGTGAAAAATTTAATCATAATCTGATTAAAAGAACGAGAAAATTTGGTTTATTCCGGTTTTTTGAGAAGGGTATAACGCTTTAACACGAGTCAATTGACGTTCACCCAACATAGCGATGAACTCGATGACTTAATGTTAAATCGGTATATTGCTTTGATTATTGAAATTAATTAGCAAAACAATAATATGATTTTCGAAATAATATGAAACAAAGTTGATATGAAATAAGAATAAATAAGTGAAAGAACTGGAAACATATTTGAAACAAATAACAAATATTACAATAATGTTGAAGGAAAACACTAATAATGCATGCAAGATTAAATGTGATAACAGTATTGAATTAAAGAACACAAAGAGAAAACAATGAATATATACACATGAAGATAATTAAGAGTATATATGTAAAATATGCATATATATAAAAATAGCATTAGTGTTAGAATATACTATGTAAGGTATTTGAAGTATATACATGAAATAGTAAAAATACATAATTAGCAAGGATAAAATATCTACATAATGTATACATATATATAAAAATGCAATATATTTTAAAAAATGGTATACATATACATATACATATGATAATGCTAAGATCACAAGTGACAATATGGAAAATAATAAATATAATAACATATGAAAATAAAACTATATATATATAATGTGTATACAAGAATAAAATATATGTGCAAATATTAATAATAAATGAATTAGGAATAAAACAAGTATGATAATAATATATATACAATATGGTATAAAAATAAACATATATATATATAATAGAATTTAAAAAATATATATACACGGGATAATGTGGAAATATGTACATAAGATTGTATGAAAATATATAATTATGATATTAAAATATACATAATATATATGTAAACATATGATATTAAGAACATATATACATAACGTATAATAATACAAATAAATCTATGTACATAGCTAAAATTATAATAATACTAATAATAAATATAAAAATAATTTTGAAATACAATAACAAATACAATAAAGGCAATACAATAATGAAATAAACCTACATGTGAAAGCATATTTATACATATTAAGACACATATATAATAATAACAACATTAATAATGATAACAATAATATTGAAATGCACAAACAAATAGCATAAAAAATCAAAATAAAATAACTAAAAAAAAACTAAATACAAATACATATATACATGCATTTAATAAGAGTATATATACTAAAAATAATAATAATAATAATAATAATAAAATTAATAATACAAAAATAATAAGAATATTTAATAAGGAAATAGGAATAACGAAAAAAGGACTAAAACTAAATTAAAAACGAAGTTGTGGGCGAATTTTAATATAAAAACAAAGAAAAGGGACTTAATTGTAACACGCGTGCTACTTGGAGGGTCAAAAGCGCAATAAACCTGTGTATTAAAGCGCCATGCAGCTGGGGTGGGGACCAGGATGAATTCGGGGCAAAACCCTGGGGCCAAATTAAAAATAAAAAAAAACCTTGATTGTAAACTCCCAGAAAAGCGGAAGGGCTAGAAGTGCAATTAGCCCTTCCAAAGAAAAACACGCGGATCCTACCCTGGTGCGGGTCGGGTCGACCCGACCCGCATTAAAACGACGTCGTTTTTTGCTTAAAAGGGGGGTCCAAAACGGTGCGTTTTGGACCCCTATATAAGCCAAATTTTTTTGTTTTCTCTCATTTGGGCAGCTGAAAGAAAAAAAAAAAGGGATAGGAGAGAGAGGAGGAGGAAGAAGAAGAGAGGGAAAGGGAGAGCTCGGTCGCGGGATCCGGTCGTCACGGCGATGGCGGACTGTCGTCGATCTTGTGCGCACACCACACGAAAGTAAGTAAGTTTTAAATTTTTTTATATTTTTTATATATATATTTTTTTGAAATGTGTATATATATAAATAGAGAGCTAAGAGAGAAAAAAAAATAAATCCGATTAGAAGGAAAAACTAAAAATCACCTTGAGTTTCTAACTTTTTCGATATTTTGGTTGTCTGACTTTAGTGTTATTCTCGTATTTTGATACTACTAGAATTGCTATTTTTGTTTGAAAATATATTGTATCTATTCGAGAAATTTTTCAGCCCCCTGTTCTCTGTTTACATTCGGCTTTTATAGCCTTTTTGTTACATTTTCTTCTCATTTTCTGCTATTGCGTGTTTGTCTTCTTTATTTTGCAGGAGATGGCCGGTGCTGGGACAGAGGTATGAGGGCGCAGAGGGGTAAGTGGCCGATAGGACATTGCGGCGCAAGTGGGAGGGTAGGTTCGGTGGGGAGCTGGTTAGGGTTAGGGTAATTGGGCTTAACGGGTTAGTTGGGGTTTTGGGTTGAGTTTTGGGCCTCTGTTAGTTAGTTAAGTGGGTCTGATAAATTTGTAATGGGTATTGGGTTTTGTTGTGGGTAAAATTTGGGGTTTAATGGGGTTGAGGGATTAGGGGCCCAAAATTGGCCTACTACAGCTGCCCCTCTTTGCTTATTGTCGTGTAACGAAAATAGAGCAAAGACAAAATAAAAAGCCAATTTTATCCCGTCTTGCTGAGTCTTGACTTCATCGGTGCTCTTCTTGCTCGAGTAGTCTCTTTCCAGTCCACCGCATCTTGTAGCTTTAGTTCAATCCACTGCATCTTCTGATATACGCCTTGTAGCTTCAATCTATTCCAATGTAACTTCGAGGATATGAAGCTCGTGGTTTCGATCTGCTTTTATTGTAGCTTTGGAAAATTAGATATACGTCTTCAATCTGCTCTTCTATCGCTTCAGTGAGATGAGGTTTGTGGTCTTCTCTTTTGCAACTCTAAAAGGCAAGCTTTGACATCTTCGATCAGCTCCACTGCAACTCCAGGGGACAAGACTTGCAACTTTGACCTGCTTCACTGCAACTTCAGGGAGGCCCAAATCTGGTGTCTTCAATCAGCTTCAATCTTTAGTCTTTGCTTGGCATGTGATCCTGAGCTCAACTCATTTCTCGCAATATGAATTGACTCTCTCGCAACATGAATTGATTCTTGGAAAACAGACATAAAAGGGCTCAACTCATCTCTCGCAAATTGAGTTGAATTTTGAAAAACAGAAATTAAATGGCTCAACTCACCTTTCATGATATGAGTTGGTTTTTGGAAAACGGAAATGAAAATGTTCAACTCATCTCTCGCAGTATGAGTTGATTTTTGAAAAACAGAAATTAGAAAGCAGAAATTGAAAATACCTCAGCGTGCCCCGAGGCTCAACTCACCTCTCGCCATATGAGTTGATTTTTGAAAAACAGAATTTGAAATCACCTCAACGTGCCTTGAGGCTCGACTTACTTCTCGCAATATGAGTTGGTTTTTGAAAAATAAAAATTGAAATTACCTCATCGTGTCCTGAGGCTCAACTCCCCTCTTGCAATATGAGTAGATTTTTTTGAAAAACAGAAATTGAAAATAGAAATTAAAAAGACTCAACTCACCTCTCGCAATATGAGTTGATTTTTGAAAAAAAAGAAATTAAAAGCAGAAATTAAAAGGCTCAACTCACCTCTCGCAATATGAGTTGATCTTTGAAAAACATAAATTGAAGACAGAAATTTAAAGTACCTCAGCCTGCCCTGAGGTTCAACTCATTTCTCGCAATATGAGTTGACTTTTTGAAAGCATAAATTGAAATTACCTCAACGTGTCTTGAGGCTCAACTCACCTCTCGCATTATGAGTTGATTTTTGAAAAACAGAAATTAGAAACGAAAATTGAAAATACCTCAGCATGTGAGCCGAGGCTCAACTCACCTCTCGCAATATGAGTTGCTTTTGAAATAACAGAAATTAGAAACGAAAATTGAAAATACCTCAGCATGTGAGCCGAGGCTCAACTCACCTCTAGCAATATGAGTTTCTTTTGAAATAACAGAAATTAGAAACGAAAATTGAAAATACCTCAGCATGTGAGCCGAGGCTCAACTCACCTCTCGCAATATGAGTTGCTTTTGAAATGACAGAAATTAAGAATACCTCAGCGTGACCTGAGGTTTGATTCACCTCTCGCAATATGAGTCAATTTTTGAAACATAAACTAAAAATACCTCAGCGTGTGCCCTGAGGCTCAACTCACCTCTCGCAATATGAGTTGATTTTTAAAAACATGAATTAAAGATACCTCAGAGTACCCAAAACATATCATTTCCTTTGATTCAGTACAACTATCATCGAAACCTCTTGCTCAATTGGATTACCTGTATATGCCATGCATGATGTTATCATGATATCCACATGTTTGTCTTAAATGCCTTTATGCCTACATGATTATGCTATGTGCCTTAGGCATGTTTGTCGTATATCCTTCTTGCCGTGATTGTTGAGGGTCTGCATTCCGTTGCTTTGGCTCTTGACTTCCTTTTTAAGCCATGTACCCGTTTTCAAGCTTTACAAGTAATCGACGTTTCTTAGATATCACTCTTTTGCCTCTGGTTGAACTCTGTTCTTGCCTTGAAGCTCTTGTGCTTATCAAATTTTCATCCAAGTAATGCTTAACATTTCTTTTATTTAGAGCATGTCATTTCACCATTTATCATGTAAATAAACCCATAATGAGATACATGAAAATGGTCAGGTAGGGACAAAAAAGGATATCTCATATTCCTTTATTTCAAATGTGGCAAACAAATAAATTTAACCAATGATAGTAACAAATGTGCAAAAGAAAGAAGGGATCGTATACAAATGCTCTAGATATTCAACACATGAACTCTTCCACGTTCCTCAATCAAGAATATTTTCGAGCATAGCTTCTTGCGTAGAAGATTTCAAACTTTCAGAGATGCTTCAAATACTGTAGTCTCACTGTTTGTTATAATTGCTTAAAACGCTGTTGTCTTGTAAGTTTAGTGTTTGCTTCATTAGAATGCCCTTTCGGTTTTCATCCTAATCTTTTGTGTTTAATCAAAGCGCCCTTTTCGGGTTTTCGCTCTGATCCCCTTTTTTTTTTTTAGATGCCCTTTTCGGGTTTTCATCTTGATTTTATTCTTTCAAGCATAATATTTCTTCACAGCATCTGAGTTCACTGGATTTGGTAACTCCTTCCCATCCATTTCTGTAAGGATCAAAGCTCCACCTAAGAATGCCTTCTTTACCACGTATGGTCCTTCCCAATGGTGCCCATTTTCCTCGTAGATCTTTTTGTATTGGGAGAATCTTTCTTAGCACGAGTTCTCCTTCATGGAATTCTCTTGGTCATATCTTCTTGTCATGGGCTGCGATCATTCTCTTTTGGTACATCTACCCGTGACAAATTGCCCTTAAACGTTTTTCTTCAATGAGGTTCAGCTGATCATATCGAGCTTGTACCCATTCTGCTTCTTCTAACTTTGATTCCATTAAGATTCGTAGAGAAGGGATCTCAACCTCGATAGGTAGCACAGCTTCCATTCCATAGACCAGAGAGAAAGGAGTTGCTCCCGTAGATGTTCGCACAGATGTGCGATATGCAAACAAAGCAAATGGAAGCTTCTCGTGCCAATCTTTATATGTTTAAGTCATTTTCCCAATGATCCTCTTAATATTTTTATTGGCTGCTTCAACAGCCCTATTCATCTTTGGGCGATAGGGCGAGGAGTTATGATGCTTTATTTGGAATTGCTCGCACACTGCTTTCATCATCTTATTGTTCAGATTCATGGCATTATCTGAAATGATTCTTTCAGGCAAGCCATACCTGCAAATGATTTCCTTTTTCAAAAACTTGCAAACTGTAGTCCTTGTCACATTGGCAAACGAAACGGCTTCTATCCATTTTGTGAAGTAATCGATGACCACAAAAATGAATCGATGTCTATTTGATGCCTTTGGAGAAATTGGCCCTATAACGTCCATGCCCCACATAGCAAAAGGCCACGGAGAGGTCATGACATGAAGAGGAGAAGGGGCTACATGAATTTTATCGCCGTAGATTTGACATTTGTGACATTTTCTGGCAAAATTGATGAAGTCACTTTCCATTGTCAGCCAATAATAACCGAGTCTCATGATCTTTCTGGCCATATTGAAACCATTGGCATGTGTTCCGCAAATTCCCTCATGGACCTCTGCAAGTATTTTCCTAGCTTTAACATCATCCACACATCTCAAGAGCATCTGATCCTTTCCTCTTTTATACAGGATATCCCCATCAAGAACAAATCCTGCTGCCATTCTTCTGATTGTTCTTTTGTCGTTCTCATTCGCTTGTTCGGGATAACTTTGATTCTTGATATATTCTAAGATATCATGGAACCATGGACGCCCGTCTGTTTCTTTTTCAATACTACAACAGTGCGCAGGGACCTCGTATATACTCATTTTGAGGGGATCATTTCTGCTTCTTTACTTGCTTTGAACATTGAAGCCAAAGTGGCCAAGGCATCAGCTAATTGGTTTTCTTCTCGTGGGAAATAATGAAAAGTTATTTCTTTGAATTCCTTGATCAATTCAGCCACTAAATCACTGTACTTAATCAATTTTGGGTCCCTTACTTCCCAATCTCCACGGATTTGATAAACCACTAGGGCTGAGTCCCCATACACCTTTAAGATTTCGATGTTTCGTTCAATAGCTGCACGAAGCCCCATGATACAAGCCTCATATTCTGCGATATTGTTGGTACAGAAAAAGTTTAGTCTTGCAGTGAATAGATAATGATTCCCCTCTGGTGATATCAGGATTGCTCCGATTCCATACCCTAAAGCATTCGACGCACCATCAAAACACATCTTCCATGTCTTCTCTTTTGATGACTCTGATTCCATTGTTGTGATGCACATTAAGTCTTCGTCGGGAAATCAAATCTTAAAGGCTCATATTCTTCCGTCATTCGAGTTGCTAGAAAGTCGGCTATTGCGCTTCCTTTTATAGACTTCTAACTTACATAGGCAATGTCATATTCCGAAAGGAGGATCTGCCATCGTGCCATTCTACCTGATAATGCCGGCGATTCTATCATGTATTTTATTGGGTCCAGCTTTGAAATTAACCATGTCGTATGGTACAACATGTATTGTCTGAGTCTCCGAGCTACCCAAACCAGAGCGCAACAAAATTTTTCAATGGACGAATACTTTACCTCATATTCAGTGAACTTTTTGCTGAGGTAGTAGATCGCCTTTTCTTTCTTTCCTGACTCGTTATGTTGCCCCAGTACGCAACCATCGAATTTTTGAACACGGTCAAATACAATATCAATGGTCTCCCCGGAGTTGGCGGTACTAGCACTGGAGGACTAGACAAATATTGCTTTATCTTATCAAAGGCCTCCTGGCATTCCTCATTCCATTCTCCCGGGTTATGTTTTCGAAGAAGCCGAAAGATTGGATCACATTGGTTGGTAAGTTGAGCGATAAATCAGGCGATGTAGTTTAATCTCCCTAAAACTCCTCTAACTTCTTTTTGCGTGCGTGGAGGTGGTAACTCTTGGATGGCTCTTATTTTATCTGGATCGACCTCGATACCTCTTTCACTGACAATGAAGCCTAGCAACTTCCCTGAGGTAGCCCCAAACGTACATTTGGCTGGATTAAGTTTTAGCTGAAACTTTCTCAGCCTGTCGAACAACTTCTTCAAGTTCACTACATGCTCTTCTTCCCCTCGGGATTTAGCAATCATGTCATCGACGTAGACCTCTATTTCTTTATGCATCATGCCATGGAATAACGTCACCATAGCCCTCTGATATGTTGTCCTAGCATTCTTTAGCCCGAATGGCATCACCTTGTAGTAGAATGTTCCCCATATTGTTATGAAAGTAGTTTTCTTCATATCCTCAGGGGCCATCTTGATCTGATTATACCCCGAGAATCCATCCATGAAAGAAAACAATGAATGTTTTGCTGTGTTGTCCACCAACGTATCAATATGTGGCAAGGGAAAATTATCTTTTGGGCTTGCTCGATTCAGGTCACGGTAATCCACGCACATTCGTACTTTGCCATCTTTCTTTGGTACCGGGATTATGTTAGCCACCCATTCTGGATATTTGGAGGCTTGTAGGAAGCCAGCATCAAATTGCTTCTTGACTTCCTCTTTTATTTTCAACAGCATTTCGGGTCTCATCCGTCTTAATTTTTGCTGGATAGGCTTGCATTCTGGCTTTAATGGGAGCTTGTGGACCACTAAATCTTCATCTAGCCCTGGCATATCCTGGTATGACCATGCGAAAACATCTTTGTACTCGCGGAGCAAAGCGATTAAATTATGCCTAGTGCTTTCTGAAATAGAAGTCCCAATCTTCACTTCTTGTTTCCTTCCTTCAGTGCCCAAACTTATTGTTTCGACAGATTCCTCGTGAGGCAAAATCTGTTTATCCTCTTGCTCCACCATTCTTACCAATTCAGGAGATGAGACGTAATCTTTAGCATTTTCTTCGGCTTCAAATTCTCCTAAGCAAACAGCCTTCTCAAAATCAATTTCTAGATTCGTAACGGGCTTATCCATGTCGTCAATATCTGAGCACCTGAAAGTTGAATGGAAAAGGAAGCTATAGAGGGGCATCCAAGTATCGGAGCCAACAAAATAAATGTCATGTCATGGCAATGAGGTAAATGTGAGTATAGGCTATGAAATGAGAAAATGATTATGGAATTAGCGATAATGAAAAAAACATGACAAAATGCATCTTCATTGATATTCATTTGAATGATAAAGAGCGAATGCACGCTCTTACAAAAGAATTCTATTATATCTAAGGACACAATAGAAGGTTAATGTTTAACATTAATCTGAAGACTTATAAACTACAAGAAGCTCCTCGGTAGTCCAATTGTTCAACATGAAACCAGGGGGACAAGGGCGTATCCTTGAAACGTCTTTACTCACATCAGCCCCTTTGTCAATAACATTTATACTGACATTTTGAAGACCCTTTTCAATTAACCACAGCGTGTTTCGTGGGCCATTTTGTCTAGGGTACATCATTCCCGCAGATGTAAATGTTTTTGACAAAGGAGGGTACTCTATTGGTTCCCATTCTGGTTCTCGGCCCAAAGTTCTTGCAATCATTGTTTCTTGATCTTTCTTCCACTGTCTTCTTCTTTGACGCATGTCAGGCTGGAACCCCAAACCGTATCGGGCCTTGTGGTGCACTGGCTTTAAAGCCCTGACTATTCCTTGCAGATATCTGCCTAAACCTCTTTTTGCTCGAGCTCCCCTTCCTATGGTCAGTTTGACACCCATTCTAGTATTTCTCGACAGTTTTGGCACCGGAATTCTGTTTCCCTCAACAACAAAAGTGGCATTGACAAATTCAAGGGATCGGAAAGAACATTCCAATACGTCTTTGTTCACTTCCAAGTAAGGTGCATCGGCAGAGACAGATGCGACAATGTCTTCTTCTCCCTCGACAGTGACCAAACAGCCGTCCATGATAAATTTCACCTTTTGATAGAGGGATGATGGGACTGCTTCAGCAGAATGGATCCAGGGTCTTCCCAAAAGGCAGTTATACGAGGGTGTAATATCCATTACTTGGAATTCGACATCATAAATGTAAGGGCCCACTTCTAAAGGGATTTCGATCTTTCCCATGACTTCGCGTCTCGTCCCGTCGAATGCCCTTACCATGGAATGACAGGGCCTTAAGTAGGACAAATCCATCGGTATTCTGGAAAGCGTGGCCAATGGCATAACATTTAACGCCGACCCATTATCGATGAGCACGTTCGGTATTATGTAGCCCTTGCGTAGTGCGTGATATGCGGCGCTTTTTCACCGAGCCTCTACCATTTGGCGGTATCTCATCATCACTAAAAGAGATGAAATTGTCCACATTTAGATTGTTTACCCACCTATGAAGCTTCTCAACAGATATGTTGTTAGCCACATAAGCTTGATTTAACACCTTCAGCAAAGCGTTCCTTGTGGCTCTCTCAATTTAAGAGTAGAGATAGAATCGTGATTCGTGCGCACGCTTGCTCAATTGTTCCACCACGCTATACTCATTGTGTTTGATAAATTTCAAGAATTCTGAGCTTCTTCCTCATTCACAGGCTTTTTAGTTTCTTGCACGGGTGGATTTTCTTACTCGACTTCGACTTCGTGCATCACTGCTTTCCCTTTTTGCTTTAATTCACTACTTTTCTTTACCGGTTCAACTTCTTTAGAATAGCACTGTCCACTTCGGGTAAAATGACCTACTTCTCCAACATCTTCAGTTATGGCTCTGGACTTTCCACCTTCCGGCAGACGATCTCGACGTCATATTTCCACTCGATCGCTTTTATTGTCCTTATAAGGGAAAGGAGATGGTACTTCGATTATGATTTTTGGTTTCACCGGCTCATTCTTCGCGTCATAATAAATTATTAACGGTCGGTCGGCGCTATACGGGAAACCTGATAATTAATTGTCAGAAGCACATATTTCTCCTCTATCGGTTTCCTCGCTTTTATAAAAGATCTCAATCTCCTTGTTGTCCATCATACTTTGCAGTGATCTTCTAAACTCATCGCAGGACTGAATGTCGTGCCCTTCAATGCCATGGAACTCACAAAAACTGTGACTTTTTGCATCTTTTCCTTCGGATACTCCGTTAAAACGACAAAGCAACCCTTTTTCAACTAGTACCTCCCATATTCTCTGCAGAGGTGTTCTTATTTCAGAAACCCATCTTCTACTTTGTTGTTTATCTTCCTCTCCTACTGTACTTACATTCCCTTCGGTGTGGTTTGGGAATGGATTTCCGGCCGTACCGCCAGTACCATCAAATCGCAAAATGCCCGCGTCAATAAGCCCTTAAACTCTCCTTTTGAAAGCAAGATAATTCTCAGTAGAATGCCCTTGGTTCCCGGCATGGTGTGCACAACTAGCATTTGGATCGTACCATTTTGGGTATGGAGGTTTAAGGGGTGCCATGTAATGGGGAGAAATCAGTTGTTTCTCCAAGAGCTTCGGGTATAGTTCCCCATATGACACAGGGATGGGGGTAAATTGCGGTCTCTCGGGATTAGGCCTTGCTGGTCTTGGTTCGTTTCTGGGTTGGCTTTGAGCGGGCATCGTGTTTTGTGGGAAAGTGGTGACGGGTCTTTGGTTGTTCGTGGCGTAAACATGGTAGGAATGAGGTGGTGCTTGGTAGTAAGGGGTTTGAGGGGGATAATAAAAATTTAGAGGTGGATAATTTCGAGGTCGGGATTGGTTCGGATATGGATAACGGCCTCCCATTCCTACCATGTAGGCTTCTGGCTCTTTCTTCTTCATAGGTGCTGCCCTTTTTGAACCTTCTGAGCCTTCCATTCTACCGCTCTTGACGGCATTCTCTATGAGCTCACCAGAAATTACAATATCCGCAAACTCTTTCGTGGCACTTCCCACTAATTTTTCATAAAACAGCGCTTTAAGGTGTTGATAAAGAGAACGGTTATCTCCGCTTTTTTAGTAGTGGGGTTCCACTTAGGCCGAGACGCCTCTCCATCTCTACGATACCGTCTGAAGGTTTCGATGGCTTTTTCTCCATCATTTGCAAGGTCATCCTGGTGCTCGCACCATATCCGGCACATGCTTGTACTCGCTTTCGCAAAATGCCGACGCCAAGTCCTTCCAGATCGAATCTTTTCTCTCATCGAGTTGGTTATACCACCAAGAGTGACCTGTTAGACTATCTTGAAAGCAATGTATAAGTAGCTTATCCTCGTTCACGTAACCAGTCATTTTTCGACAGAACATGATGAGAAGTGCTTTTGGGCACCTTGTCCCATCATACTTCTCAAAATTAGGCACCTTGAACTTCGGAGGCAAAATTAGATCAGGTACCAGACTGAGTTCCTTGGCACCTAGTGCAGAGAAGACTTCGGTGCCTTCTATTGCTTTGAGTCTTTCCTCTAGACTCCTATATTTTGCGTCATGGTTATCCAATTTCAACTTGGCTACCTCTGCTGGGTCATCTAAATCTGGCATTAGCGGATAGCAGGACTAGCCCCTGGGTTCGACGCGAATATTCCTTGCCCCAAATTAGCGGGTGGAGCAGGTGGTATAGGTCGATGTTCCAAGCCGGTGGGCTCCCCTTGAGTATACCCTCTTTGTGTTGTATGTATGGGCGGTGGAGTGAATCCCGGGGGATAGAGTAGATCCTGATCGTGGTGAATTCTTGACTGAGGTTCCATAACATCGGGGTTCTGCATGGGTCCTTTTCCTTTGACCAAAGTTGTCATCATCTCCATCATTTTGGCCATCTGATCTCTTTGCTTGAGTGATTCCTCTCGAGATCTCACCATTAAGTCTCTCGTTTCTTGTTGCGATTTGGCCAGTTGCTCTTGTAATTCCTTTTGAATCCTTTCTATCCTTTCAATTCTCTCATTGAATTCAGCCTCCATTACTCTAGCTTGTCGGCACGTTTTATAGGAATGGCGTGGTTCCAGATTTGAAGTCTTGCAACTGCAGATTATACGGTTATTTAGTTTTGGTGGATGATTATGGTGATATGTACATGCGATGAATGAATGAATGAGTATACGAATGGATGAATGTCCAAAGAATAAATGATGCATAAATGTTAGTTATGAGTAAATATGCAAGAATTTGGTGTTGATTTCAAGATAGCCCCATATTTAGGCATTTCATTTATCAAAAGAGTATATTACAAAAAGTTTCTATTTTTTCAACAGTTACACAAATTTCCTAGCCACATTGCCTTGTTTATTCACTTACTCTAAAAACTCTGATATACTCGATCTTTGGCTCGGAGGGAATTGGCAACTGAGAACTTCGGCTTCATCTGATAATTGAACAACTTGCATAGCCGCTTTGCGAATTTCATTGATCAAGAAGTCGAGTTGCATTTCTTTTTCTTGGAGAGTTCCTTCATACGCGTGAATGTCCCTATCGTACTGATCATTCTTTTCTTCTAGAGCCTTCAGGAGGTTATCTAATTGTTGTTGATGAGATTGCAGCATACTTTCTAGATCTCGTGCTTTTCTTTTTAATTCTTGATGTTCAAACTGATTATTCGCAAATTCTGCAGTCACCATTTCATACTCGGCGTTCTTCCTTCTTAACTCTATTGCAAATACATGCAATTTTTCCTCCTCCTCTTTCTTTGCTTTTCCCTTCCAAAATTCCATTCCTCCCTTGATATTGCTAATTTCTTCCTTCCACTCTGCTGTCGACTTGCCCAACCCACTGTTCTTTATTGTGCCTCTTAACTTCTTATTTTCTAGGTGAAGATCTCTCAAGTCATTCCTTACGACCTCAGCCTCTTTTTGCACTTTCTCGGTTCTGGATCTTTCAATCTGAACGTCGATCTTCAATTGATAATTTTCTTCTTGAAGGGCACTAAGATCCCGAGACATTTTGGCCTTTTCTCGTTCAAATTCCTGCCTTGCCATCTCTAGCTCAGACGGCGTTTCCTCCGAGAAAGGATTCTGGACAGTATAGTTTATTGACGAGATTTGCTTACTATTTACCCGTTGCTTCCTCCATAGGTCGTAATCTTGGGTTAGGGTATCCGCATATAGAGCCAATTGCATTAGGTGAACTTTCTTCCAAGATTTTGCAGTGTCTCGGACTCTCTTCATATATCCTTCACCTGTAAAAGCAAACTCGGAATGCGCTAGCCCTCTGGTGGCAGGGATGAATTATCGTGAAGAAAATTGCCTTTGGACTAATAGTGGGGCATATCCAACTCCTCCCCATAATCCGAGTAAAGGTACCCAATCTTGGCTTCCACATTTGTATAGCAGGATTGAAGGACGGATCCATGGTGCTCTCCATGTTATATCCTCGGCGCGAAGGTTCTGAAGAACTGAGACCCAATGTTGCTCAGTGACTTCTTTTGGCCATTCTTTATTAAGATAAGCTTCCAACGGAGAGACTGTTTTAGAAAACATATGGAACAGAGTGCGCTCTACTTTCCAGAAGTGACTCAAAATCCAGACATTGAGCAACTGCGCGCATCAAATAAATCGTCCTTCCCTTTTTCTTCGACAACTACTCAAGGATCTGAAGGTCTCGGCTATGATGGTTGGGGTAGGGTTGATTCCTTGTTTTAGCCTTTTGAAGAAATCTACTACTGCAATTTCAAGATGTCCGAGAACTTTCGGGAAAATAACCAAACCGTAAATAGCCAAGGCGAATAGATTCACCCTTTTCAGCATGTCGGGATGGTTCAGAACCAAATCTCGTAGAGAAGACCATGGAATGCAAATGGTTTCATTCTTCTTTTTTATCTCTTTTTCGGCCCATGTATCGGTCATGTCCGTTAACCTAATTAACTTTTTCTTGAAGGTCATCGGCTTAGGCTCCTTCACGTATATTTTGCCAAATTGTACATTGTCGATGCGGAGTAAAGCAGCATACTCTTCTATGGTTAGAGTCATGTCTTCTTGATTGAAGGTGAAGCACTGATAAGCTGGGTCCCAGAATCGAACCATGGCTTGAATCAACTGTTCGTCTACACGGATGGTGATCAGGTGAGCTATATCTCCATACCTCTCAGTGAAAATGCCCCTAGTGTCTGAATCCCACTGATTCCAAATTCGAACCAAATCCTCAAGGTTATTTTGGCGAACATTCATAGTTATATGTTCGGGCAAATTGGCAACACACCCTTCCACTAGACTATCCCCCTTTTCTCTCTGAGTTTTTAGAGACCAGTCCCGAACCACGGCATTCTTCTCGGTTATTTGTGTAATTGACTCCTCCATCAGAAACCCGTTTTTTGGCAACCAACCTTTAATCAACACCTTCCTAATATGATGCCTATGATGCATGATGAAAATAAAAATAAAAATAAACAAACTTGGTTAGTAAACACAACAAAAATAATTTGAGAAACAAATTAAACTACCCATCCAATTCTTTTGCATAAACAGTGTAAATGAAAGGCAAAAGGCATTTTCCCCGTGTACTTATTTTGGTGACTATAAGCAGACAGAGGTTCGGCATTGCTCTAATTGGATAGGTCGTATGGTTCATTATATGTAGTCTCGGTTCTAGACAGGTACTCGAATTGCTCGTTCTATCATCTGCTAAGATTAGTACGAAGCCTCGGTCATAGCCCATCACAGGCTCACGAGTTCAATTCGAGGGATTACGTTTACTTATGCCTATGCGGAGGGACAAGTTAACTCACGAAAGCATAAGTCATATGTAACCCGAAAGTATTCACTAGCCTGTGCGGAGGGACGAGTTAACTCACGAAGGCGTAGCGTTTACTTTCACTTAAACGGACGGAGCCCGGGTATAGAGCTCATGTCATGCGAAAATGCAAGTGCACGGTGTGTGGGGAGAAACTCACAAACCTTTACATTTTATTTAAAATTAAACTAAAAGTAAAACCATAAAAATTTAAAGCTGAAAAACAAAAGGACAAAAATGAGTTAGAAAAATATTTACAACATAATGCGAATGCATGACTTTTTGAAAACGAAAATTTGAGGATCACGACTAAACATTAACTTGAACAAGGAATTGTGAAAATTTCGACAACACACATTTAATTCAACTCGACTCTCGAAAAGGCGTCCCCAGTGGAGTCGCCAACTGTAGCGACGTAAAAATTTGTTTTTTTTTGGTGTCGGGTAGCTAATTGTGGTGATTTATTGAGAGTTCAAAAATTGATGTTTGATTCTAAAATAAAGAGGGAGTCGCCACCGATCCTTTTTCCTAGGTGTGATCGGACACCTATTAGATTCATTTTTTAAAACAAAAGGAAGGTTGAATTTAGGTCTACGTTAAAAGCCAGAGAAAAATTAGGGTTCGGGAGTCGGTTACGTGCGAGGAAGGTATTAGCACCCTCGCGACGCCCAAAATTGGTATCTCATAAACACGTGTTGTCTTGATTTTCAAAAATTCGAGTTCAGTGAAAAATTTAATCATAATCTGATTAAAAGAACGAGAAAATTTGGTTTATTCCGGTTTTTTGAGAAGGGTATAACGCTTTAACACGAGTCAATTAACGTTCACCCAACATAGCGATGAACTCGATGACTTAATGTTAAATCGGTATATTGCTTTGATTATTGAAATTAATTAGCAAAACAATAATATGATTTTCGAAATAATATGAAACAAAGTTGATATGAAATAAGAATAAATAAGTGAAAGAACTGGAAACATATTTGAAACAAATAACAAATATTACAATAATGTTGAAGGAAAACACTAATAATGCATGCAAGATTAAATGTGATAACAGTATTGAATTAAAGAACACAAAGAGAAAACAATGAATATATACACATGAAGATAATTAAGAGTATATATGTAAAATATGCATATATATAAAAATAGCATTAGTGTTAGAATATACTATGTAAGGTATTTGAAGTATATACATGAAATAGTAAAAATACATAATTAGCAAGGATAAAATATCTACATAATGTATACATATATATAAAAATGCAATATATTTTAAAAAATGGTATACATATACATATACATATGATAATGCTAAGATCACAAGTGACAATATGGAAAATAATAAATATAATAACATATGAAAATAAAACTATATATATATAATGTGTATACAAGAATAAAATATATGTGCAAATACTAATAATAAATGAATTAGGAATAAAACAAGTATGATAATAATATATATACAATATGGTATAAAAATAAACATATATATATATAATAGAATTTAAAAAATATATATACACGGGATAATGTGGAAATATGTACATAAGATTGTATGAAAATATATAATTATGATATTAAAATATACATAATATATATGTAAACATATGATATTAAGAACATATATACATAACGTATAATAATACAAATAAATCTATGTACATAGCTAAAATTATAATAATACTAATAATAAATATAAAAATAATTTTGAAATACAATAACAAATACAATAAAGGCAATACAATAATGAAATAAACCTACATGTGAAAGCATATTTATACATATTAAGACACATATATAATAATAACAACATTAATAATGATAACAATAATATTGAAATGCACAAACAAATAGCATAAAAAATCAAAATAAAATAACTAAAAAAAAACTAAATACAAATACATATATACATGCATTTAATAAGAGTATATATACTAAAAATAATAATAATAATAATAATAATAAAATTAATAATACAAAAATAATAAGAATATTTAATAAGGAAATAGGAATAACGAAAAAAGGACTAAAACTAAATTAAAAACGAAGTTGTGGGCGAATTTTAATATAAAAACAAAGAAAAGGGACTTAATTGTAACACGCGTGCTACTTGGAGGGTCAAAAGCGCAATAAACCCAGGTATTAAAACGCTGCGCAGCGTGGGGGACCAGGATGAATTCGGGGCAAAACCCTGGGGCCATATTAAAAATAAAAAAAAACCTTGATTGTAAACTCCCAGAAAAGCGGAAGGGCTAGAAGTGCAATTAGCCCTTCCAAAGAAAAAAACGCGGATCCTCCCCTGGTGCGGGTCGGGTCGACCCGACCCGCATCAAAACGACGTCGTTTTCTGCTTAAAAGGGGGGGTCCAAAACGGTGCGTTTTGGACCCCTATATAAGCCAAATTTTTTTGTTTTCTCTCATTTGGGCAGCTGAAAGAAAAAAAAAAGGGAAAGGGATAGGGAGAGAGGAGAGGAGGAAAGAAGGAGAGGGGAAAGGGGAGAGCTCCGGTCGCGGGATCTGGTCGCCGGCCGATGGCCGGACCGTTGTCGATCTGTGGCAGCAGCACCGCGTCTTGATGGCGGAAAGGTAAGTTTTAAATTTTTTTTTAAATTTTTTATATATATATTTTTTGATATGTGTATATATATATAAATAGAGAGCTAAGAGAGAAAAAAAAAATAAATCCGATTAGAAGGAAAAACTAAAAATCACCTTGAGTTTCTAACTTTTTCGATATTTTGGTTGTCTGACTTTAGTGTTATTCTCGTATTTTGATACTACTAGAATTGCTATTTTTGTTTGAAAATATATTGTATCTATTCGAGAAATTTTTCAGCCCCCTGTTCTCTGTTTGCATTCGGCTTTTATAGCCTTTTTGTTACATTTTCTTCTCCTTTTCTGCTATTGCGTGTTTGTCTTCTTTATTTTGCAGGAGATGGCCGGTGCTGGGACAGAGGTATGGGGGCGCAGAGGGGTAAGTGGCCGATGGGACATTGCGGCGCAAGTGGGAGGGTAGGTTCGGTGGGGAGCTGGTTAGGGTTAGGGTAATTGGGCTTAACGGGTTAGTTGGGGTTTTGGGTTGAGTTTTGGGCCTCTGTTAGTTAGTTAAGTGGGTCTGATAAATTTGTAATGGGTATTGAGTTTTGTTGTGGGTAAAATTTGGGGTTTAATGGGGTTGAGGGATTAAGGGCCCAAAATTGGCCTACTACAGTGAGATTCCAAAACGTGACAAAATATGTTTAAGTGTCACGTTTTAAAAATCTCACTGACTATTACCCATAAACGTTAGTAAAAGTGCCATCTATCGTGACATTTTTTTTTACTTTTATCTTTTCGTAAAAAAAAAAAGTCACTGAAAATATGACTTACCTTTACGTTTAAAATCACGAAAAAAAAGTCGTGAAATGTCAAATTTATTGTAATGCGTGTAAATCGGAAGAGTACTTTCAAGTTTAAATGATAGATTTAAAGGGTTTCACATTTAGTTCAAAACAAGCTATACCAAAGAAGATAAGAGGAGATGGAGGGGGTATTTTGGTGTGTTACGTTGCCAGGGACGAAACAACTAACGACGAGGATGATGGAGAAAGGAGTGGCGGCTAGAGGTTTTAATTACATTAATCTATTGTTGAGAAAACTAGTGCGAGAAAGGTATGAAATTTAAGACGAAAGGTTAATATCTTAGTTAAAAATGAGTTAAGATTGCATGCATTTATATTTGATTACATGAAGTAAAAATTATAGTAGTGTTTAGTACATTTGCATGATAAAATTTCAGTATTTAGTATATTAGAAAAGCAAAGTTAATTGATATATTTGGTTGACTATAAACACTTTACTAGAAATGTGATACTAAAATTTAAAATTGTCCCATCAAATAATTCTTTTTTTTTTTTTTAATTTTAACATTTTTAATGATATTTATTATTAACAAAATTTAGCTTATTGTTAACATTTTTAGTGACATTTATTATTAGCAAACAAGTAATTTAATATATCTATTTTAATATTATTTATTTATTTTAAATAAAAATAAATTAATACACTTATCTCATTAATATATGATTAAATTGAATTTTTTAAATAATTCAATAGTATTTAAAATAAATATAAAATTAAATAGTTTTTATAATTTTATGGTGAAAAAATGTTACATTTCCAAAAAGTTAATAGTTTTATGCATATCAAATAAGAATCACTCTTCTACCAATTAAATTTCTAAAAATGTTATCACTTTCTTCCGATTAAATTATAATTTTATTTATTAATTGATTTATCTTAAATTTTTTAAGGCAACTCTTTTAATTCCTTCATCCAATTTTTTAATTGTTTATTTTGAGTTATTTTATTATTTGTTAACACTTTATCGAAATTTGTAAATCAAATATCTATTTTTAAGTTTGAATTCAGTTAAGCTTGTACATATTCAAGATCGAGCTTGATTTAATTAAGTTGAGTTAATAATATATATTAAAGGCAATAAAGTAATTTAATAATATAAAATATTTAACATATATACACTAAAAATGGAAAGCTTGATAAGGCTAGTAAGACATTCGAACCGAGTATTACTAAGCTTAAATTTGACTCGATCAATAGCTTAAGTTTTTTTGGTAATTACTGAATCAAATTTATTTATTTTCCAATTAAATCAAATAGCTTGCAGGTATTAATGACTTGGTTGTAGTCTCCCTAACATAGCTACAACTCGATGACGAAAGATTACTCGACAGCAATTTTAGAAAGGAAAAGGTCGTCGAGTCGACAGGTAGTTGATGAAGCAGTGGACGACGATAACTCCGTTATTTGTTTCCACCCCGACACCATAGACAGCTTGCAGTTTTTCCATGGGGACACTATTCTCATCAAGGTACAATGAGTTACTATTATATATATATTTATTTATTTATTTAAATTATTAAGTTTCAAAGCTTTTTAATTAATTTTACATCAAGCCTGCTTTGTAGTTTTAGAATATTGCGGTAATAGTTAGATTTTATTGAATAAAGTGATGTTAGCTGAAAAGTTTGAATGTTATCTCTGGTTGATTATGGGATTTGGTTTCTTGTAGGGAAAGAAACAAAAGGATGCCATTTGCATTGTGGTGATGAGACACGCGAGTTATAAAAAATTCGAATGAATAAAATTGTTCGGTCGAATCTGAGAGTTCGACTTGGAGATGTCGTATCTGTACATCTATGCGCTGATATTCCGTACGCAAACCGTATTCACATCCTTCCCATCGACAATACTGTTGAAGGGTTTCGGGGAATCTATTTCATACATAGTTGAAGTGTAACTTTTAAATCTGCTCCCTGCACATATGATTGCTGTTCTTGTATTATATATTTGTATCATTAGTTTGTTGTTTGCAGCTTATTTGTCGGATTGTTACTGTTATAGCCCAATTTTGCCCCATGATCCATGTACACTAAACCCAATACCCAACCAAACTAAATAATCACTACTCAATTTTGACCCACTTAAAATTTAACCCAACAAAAGTCCAAATCCCACCAAACCCTAGTCCCCTAAGTTCAGCCAAACCTACCCCCACTTGCCCCTGACATCGGCCACCAACCAGTCATGTCCCCCACCGTCCGTGCCCATTCCCTGCACACAGTAGAGAAAAAGGACAGAAATTAATAGAAAATGAAATTGTAAGGCTATAAAAAGCCATGAAAACAAATGTAAAAGGAGTTTTTTTTGGAGATCAATACAAAAGTGTTAAACTTCTAGAGCATAAAAAAGCAATCTCCACAATATCAAGAATTAGATCAAGAGAATATATTCAAAACAACAAAACGATCCAAAACAGAATCGAATTCGGAGCCAAAGGTCACTTTATTTCTCGATTTATATTTTTTATTTTTATATTTATGTGTAAATAAATAAAAAAATAATATAAATAAAAAATAAAAAATAAAATTTTACCTCGGTGGCGGTTGCACTGCGCATTTACATGGCGATGGTGGTGGTCAAGCGATCGGATGATGATCGACCATTGGTGAAATCCCTCCCCTCCCTTCTCTCTTCCTTCTCTCTTTTTTTTTTTTCTCCTCACCAAATATTTTTTTTCCAAATTTTGGACCTTTTATAGCCCCCCAAAACGACGTCATTTTGGGGTTGGCCTTTAAACCTCAAAACGACGTCGTTTTGATACAACCTGGTCCAACCCGTCCCGACCCACCTCAGGATCCGCGTGTTTTTTACAAAAGGGGGAATTTGCGCGTGCGGTCCTTCTGCTTTTTCAAGCTTTTGCAATCAAGTTTTTTTATTTTAAAAATTGCCCCAGGAAGTTGTCGCGCTTTTCACTTTAGTCCCTACTGATATGTTGTTTTTTATGGGAAGGAATATTTACTATTTTAGTCCTCCTAGGTTATGCGCATGTGACATTTTGATCCTTCTTCTTTATTTCTCTTTAAAATTGCCCCAAAACTTTGTTTTTGTTCAAAATTTAGTCCCTTTTTTTGGATTTTAGTTTATTTTCGTTATTTTATTTCATTTTAAATATTATTTGATTATCATTATTATTATATTAGTGTATATTTTATTTACACATGTATATGTATTTATATCTACATAGTATTTTTTTAAATTATTTTATTTTAATATTATTTTATTATGTTTACTTTTTTTGAATTTCTATATTATTATTATTATTATTATTGTTACTTATTATTATTACTGTTATGTACATATTATTTATACTATACTTAATATTATTATTATTATTATTATATTTACTATTATTATTTATAAATATTAGTGTATATTTTTATTATATGTGTATATATATACTCTTTATGTATGGTATTTTTAACATTATTATATTTACTATTATATTTATTATATTTAATATATTATATTTTACTTTCCTTACCTTATTATTATGTCATACTTTCTTTTGTATTTTTATTATTATTGCTATTATTGTTATTATTATTATTATTATTATTATTATTTATTATTATGTTTATATAATATTATTAATAGGTACTTTTAACATTATTATTTTTAATATGTAAATGCTATGTAAATATTTTAAGACTATATTATGTATGTATTTTTCAACGCCATATTATGTATATATTTTTAATGCTATGTGTACACTTTGTAATACTATTATTATGTATATATTTCAATACCATTAGTTATACATTTTTGTACTATTTCATATATATATATTTTCTATATTATCCTTATTATTAGTATTAATATTAGTGCGTTTTATTATATGTATATATACTCTCAATATTATATTTTTATACTCTTAATACTATATTAT
Organism: Gossypium anomalum; assembly: GCA_025698475.1. Classification (NCBI taxonomy): domain Eukaryota; kingdom Viridiplantae; phylum Streptophyta; class Magnoliopsida; order Malvales; family Malvaceae; genus Gossypium; species Gossypium anomalum. Next base: position 67,829,160 of record CM046957.1, on the reverse strand, counting down.
TCTTATTCTTTTCACTATTATTACTTACTTTTAATATTATTGTTATTATTTACATATATGTATAGATATTTTCATGTACTTATTATAAATGTATCATTTTCTTATTTTATTATGTACATACATTTTTCAATATTTATTTTATATATATATGTATATATTATGTATATATTTTAACATTACAAGTTATATTTTTACTATCTTAGGTATATACTTCAAATATTATATATAGCATATTTCTAATACTATTACTATTTACATATATATATTACGCACATATCCTTAATATCATTATTATATGTATACATTCATTGTTTTCATTTCTTGTTTAATTCTAGTATTACGTTTAATATTGCATATATCTTTATTGTTTTTAATATTATTGTCACACTCATATTTGCTTCAATATATTTCTAGCTCTGTCTTTTATTTATTTTTATTTCATATCAATTTGCTTTGCATTATTTCAAAAATCTTATTCTCGTTTTCTAATTCATTTCAATAAGCAAGGCAACGTACCGATTTAACATTAAGTCGCCGATTTCATCGCTATGTTGGGTGAACATCAATCGACTCGTGTTAAAACGGTATGTCCTTTTCAAAAATCAAAAATTAAAAATTTTCGTTTTTCAATCGGATCACGGTTAAATGTCAAATTGAATTCGTATTTTTGAAAATTAAGACAACACGTGTTTAATAAAGGTACCAATTTTGGGCGTCGCGAGGGTGCTAATACTTTCCTCGTGCGTAACCGACTCCTTAACCCTACTTTCCTCTGGATTTTGACGTAGACCTAAACTCAGCCTTCTTTTGTTTAAAAAATAAATTTTCTTTTAAAAATAGAGGATTTATTAGGTGTCCGATCACACCTAGAAAAAAGGATCGGTGGTGACTCCCTCTTAATTTCAAAATTAAACTTCAGTTTTCAAGTTTTCACTAAATCGCCACAATTAACGACCGAGCTAAAAAAATTTTACGTTGCTACAGTTACCGTCTTGTTTGGAAAGGAGACCTATTCCAGGTTTGAGGAGGGATGAGGAGTGTCGAGTTTAAGGTTATGGAGACCAACCTAGCACAGTATTGTGTTGTTGCAGCAGGTACCGAATTCTTTTGCGAGGGGGAACCTGTTAGAAGAGAAGATGAGGATAGATTGGATGAAGTTAGTTATGATGATGTAGGTGGCATTAAGAAGCAAATAACTCAGATTCGTGAGTTGGTGGAATTTCCATTAAGGTATCCTCAACTTTTCAAATCAATCGGTGTTAAGCCACCTAAAGGGATTCTGCTTTACAGTCCTCCGGGTTCTGGCAAGACCTTAATAGCCAGAGCAGTTGCTAACGAAACCGGAGCTTTCTTCTTTTGCATTAATGGACCAGAAATTATGTCCAAAATGGCTGGAGAGAGTGACAGCAACCTTAGGAAGGCTTTTGAAGAAGAATGCTCCATCTATCATCTTTATGGATGAGATTGATTCGATTGCTCCTAAGCATGAGAAGACCAATATGAAGTCGAGAGAAGGACCGTTTCGCAGTTTTTGACTCTCATGGATGGATTGCAATCAAGGGCTCATGTGATTGTTATTGGGGCTACTAATCGTCCAAATAGCATCGATCCTGCTTTGAGAAGATTGGGCACGTTTGATAAAGAGATAGAGATTGGTGTTCCGGATGTGCTTCGCATCCATACCAAGAACATGAAGCTTTCCGATGAGGTTGATCTAGAACGGATTGCAAATGACACTCATGCTAATGTCGGTCCAACCTTGCTGCTTTATGCATGGAAGCTGCGCTGCAATGCATCAGAGAGAAGATGGATGTGATTGACTTGGAGGATGATTCCATTGATGCCGACATACTTAACTCAATGGCGATTACAAACGAGCATTTCCAAACTGCCCATGGAACTAGCAATCCCTCTACTCTGCGTAAAACGGTAAGTGATTTACATTCATTTGAAATTAAATTGGGTGCTTGATTTGGTGACTCTGGTGGTTGAAGTGCCTAATGTGAGCTGGGAGGATATTGGAGGCTTTGAGAATGTTAAACGAGAACTTCAAGAGGTGTTTATCATTATTTCATCAATTTGTAGCCTTAACTATTTTTTTTTTTATAAAATTTGCTAATGTGTGTTTCTGTTTGTTGTGGCAGACGGTGCAATATCCAGTGGAGCACCCGGAGAAGTTTGAGAAATTCAGTATGTCACCTTCAAAAGGGGTCCTTTTCTACGGTCCTCCCGGATGTGGTACAACTCTCCTCGCAAGGCTATTGCGAATGAATGCCAAGCAAACTTCATCAGTGTCAAAGGCCTGAACTGCTCTCCATGTGGTTCGGTGAGAGCGAAGCCAATGTTCGAGAAATATTCGACAATGCCAGACAGTCTGCACCTTGTGGCCTTTTCTTTTATGAGCTCGGTTCAATTGCTATATATGTATTTTATTTGCTCCATCAATGACTTCAATCTTATATGCATATGTTGTACAAGCCCGTTTGCCCAGCCCAAATACAAAACCCAAATGTACCTAACCCACTAAACCTAAACCCAAACAGAAATTAAACCCAAACCCCAAGCCCAATAAAATTTTAACAGCCCAAATCAAAAAGAAAAAAAGAAAAAAAACCTAAACTAAAACCCTAGCCCCCATAGCCTGCAGCCGCCGCCAAGTCTCATCGCCCCCAGGCCAGTCACCTGCTCCACCTACGCCCACCACCACTGTGCCACCGCTCCACGCGCACCTGCGAGCATTAAACGGACAAGATAGAAGCAAGAACAGATGATGTATATTCGGCTATATATAGCCAGACCAAACGTAAAGAAAGGGACTTCTTCTTTTTTCTTAATTTTGTCTTTCTTTTCTCGAAATATAAGTAGTAAATAACATCAAAAAAGAAGACTCAATACCAAAACAGAGATTAGAAAACATCAACAGATCGCAAGACATAAAACAAAAGCCCAAGGAAGAAATCAAAATCAGAGATCGAAAGGTGTTTAAATTTTCTAAGTTTTGAATCGGTTTCTTTCTTTCCTCTTTTACTTTATTTTCTGATTACATGGTTGTGCATATATATATTATTTAAATAAAGAGGAAAATAAAAAATAAAATAAAAAATACACCTTTTTGAAACTCCAGCCACCGCGAGCAGTGGTCGGCGACGGCACCGGCGGAGGAAGACACGACGGACGGCGAGGAATGCTGGCCTGATCCAGGGTACCTGCAGAGAGAAAAGAGAGGATTAGAAGACTTTTTTTTTAAAAAGGGAGAAGGAAAATGAAATTTTTAAAAAAAAATTAGTTTATATAGGCCGGCAAAACGTACCGTTTTGCCCGGCCCTTTTAAAACCCAGAAACGGCGCCGTTTAGGCGCGACCCGAAGACTCGACCCGTCTTACCCTAGGATCCGCGTGTTTTTGCTCTTAGGGGCTAATTGCATGCCCGGTCCTTCCGCTTTTTATATGTTTTGCAATCAAGTTTTCAATTCTTTTAAATTAGCCCCGAGGTTTATCGCATTTTGCAAGTTGTTCCTCCCTTCAGCGACACCGTTTCAAGGGCTCGGGTAAATTGCCCTTTTGGACCCCGTGTGTTATTTGCTCTTTCAAATTAGTCCTTTTCTCTTTATTAGTTCTTTAAATTGGCCCCAAGACTTAATATTTGTTTCAAATTTAGTCCATTTCTCATATTTAATACGGTTTCTATACTATTTTTACTCTTTATTATTTTAATATTATTCATTGTTCTATTTTACCATTCTTGTATTATTATTTTTAGCATATTTTATTATTATTTAGACCCTTTTTAAATTAATACTACATATTTTATATATATTCTTATATTTGTTTTATATGTATTATTATTGTTCCTAATTTATGTTTTATATATACATATTTAAATACTCTATTATATACGTTCTGTTATATCTAATTTTGCCTCTATATTTATTATTAATATTAATATATGTTCTATAATATATCTTTAATATGTATACGTATACATTTATATATTATCATTATCATTAGTTTTTGATGTTATTGTTTTATTAATACATTTGTGTCATATATACCTACTTTTAATATATATTTGTATATTATACTTCATATTATGCCCATGTAAACTAATATTATGTATATACATTTAATATTATCACGTAGTTAATTTCAATATATATTTATACAATGTTTCTTTATTACTATCATATTATTATATTATTATACCTTTTATTATATATTGTTACAATTGTATTGTTACTATTATTGTTATTATATTTTCATTTTTTTTATTTACTCATATGTTATTATTATTTTTTTATACCAACTAATTTAATACATATACTTTGGCACACTTATTTTATTTATATGTTGTTACCCATATTATTAATATTTTATTGTTTATTTATTTATATCTATTCAAATAATATTAAACTTTAGATTATTTGTTATTTGTTATTTGTATTATTACTATGTGTATTTACCATTACTATTACTATCATTTTCACTTTTTATTACTATTACTATTATCATTTCTTTATTATCTTCTATTACTATTATCACTATTGTTAATACAAATATTAATATTCTTATTATTACTTTTATCATCAATATTATTGTTTTACCACCACTATTATCATTATCAACATTATTATTATTTTTCATCGTTATTGTCATTTTCGTGCTGTCATGTTTTATATTTCTTTTATTTACTTATGTATTTGTTTATTTCATTTCCCTTACGCATCTGTTTTATATTATTAGCCTTACTTTCATCTTTTTATAATTGCTCATATTATTGTTATTGACACTGTCGCGCTTATTATTACGTATTAGTACCGTAATTTGCTTTTATATGTCGCTAAAAATTTACATCATATTTTTACTCGATACATTAAAATAATTCTTTCATAAAAGTAATATTCCATATTTAGAGACTCGAGAAAATCGTGCCCTAACTTACTGGGTTTCGATTTTTCTCATTTAACCTAAATAGCGGAATATGCTTTTAAAATCGCAATACGAGTTTTGAAAAATGCTTATTCTCAAAGGTATGAGGTGTTGTGCCCTAATTTACCGGGTACGATATTTTGTTACCTCGAAATAAGGTTTTTGCAAGTAAAGGCAATATTCGGTGTTTGGAAATTTGAGGAAACGTGCCCTAACTTACTGGGTTTCGATTTTCCTTGTTCACCCTAATTAACCGAATATCCTTTTAAAAAAGGGTTAAAATAAATTAATTTTAAATAAAAGGCAAGCTCGGTCTCAAAATTCGAGATATCGTATCCTAACTTACTGGACGTGGTATTTCATTATTGCAAGACGAGAAGATCTTTAACATTTGAGCATTTTTTTACAAAAGAAGGATCGTATTTTAAAAGCTTTCAAGTTTTCAAATTTTCGACATTAAGACACTAATTAATCAACTAGGTACCAATTTTGGGCGTATCGAGGGTGCTAATCCTTCCTCGTGCATAACCGACTCTCGGACTCATTTTCTGATTTTCGTAGACCCAAAAATTATCGTTTTAGTAAATCTTAACTTTTATTAAAATGATTAACTTAAGGTGATCCGATCACACCTCGTCAAAAAAGGGATTGGTGGCGACTCCCGTTTTTCGTTTTCATTTCTAAAACCAAAGTTGATTTACGTTTTACCAAAAAAATGGTTACGACATATGTTTTGGGGGTATTTTTAACTCATCTGATGACATTATGTAGTTGGTGCAGAGAGGAAGCAGTGTTCGGGGTATTTTAACTCATCTGAAATGGATGGCATGTCAGCCAAAAAGACTGTATTTATCATCCACGCCACCAACAGACCTGACATTATAGACCCGGCACTTTTGCGGCCTGGAAGGCTTGACCAGTTAATCTATATTCCTCTCCCTGACGAGGAATCACGTTATCAAATCTTCAAGGCTTGTTTGAGAAAATCACCCGGTTCTAAAGATGTTGATTTGAGTGCACTGGCTACTTACACCCAAGGTTTTAGCGGGGCTGATATTACTGAGATTTACCAACGAGCATGCAAATATGCCATCAGAGGGAACATTGAGAAGGTACACTTTGCTGCCTGTAGTTTCATTATAAATGGTTATAGAAAGCTAGAGCTGTATTTGATATGCATGTTTTAAGATGCTCGGGGGATGTGAATAACTTCATAACAAAACATTAAATCAAAATGGAACTATTTGCAGGACATAGAGAAGGAAAGGAGAAGAAGGGAGGATCCTGAGGCAATCGATGAGGAAAGAGGTTGCAAAAATCAAGGCTGCACATTTCGAGGAGTCCATGAAGTCCGCTCGAAAGAGTGTTAGCGATGCCGATATCCAAAAATACCTGTCATTTGCTCAGGCATTGTAGCAGTCGAGAGGTTTCGGATCCGAATTCAAGTTTTCAACATCCGCAACTACTGCTGGGGGTGACCAAGACGATTTGTATAACTAGGATTATGTTACCCAACTTATATTTTCTTTTAGGATTTATTTACTAGTACTAGTTTTTATAGTTTTGGGCCATTAAATTGCTAACTACATGACATGGTTTTTGAGGGTGGTGTGACCCTACGGGCTTTTGTATCATTGATTTCTTAATATGATTATACAAGTTTTTCTTATTTCTTAGCACTTAATTCTTTTTTTCTTTTTAAATCTCATTATAGATTCTTATTATATCTGTTTTTATATAATTTCTCTCCCCGATCCTTAAATAGAAAAATAATACGCTTTAGCGCACTCGAACCTACTTCCTCCTACACTGACAATAATATCGATATCAATCAAATTAAGACTCAAATCAGCAATTTAACACCTAATTCTAAGTAAAACTTGGCATACATATTATTATAAGCCAAACTTCTTTTCATTCTACTTGCAATAACATCCTTATCTTATCAATCATGTTCTTAATATGCTTAACCTCAATGTTGATCTTGCTTGGCGTATGATATTTCAACTTATCTTTGTTATGAGTTTAAAATATCCCGTAAGTTTCTTGTATTTTTCATAAATTTGAAATTTAATTTTTCTATTTTTCAGGTTCAACTGTTAAATTTGTTGATGTGATATTTTGGAATTAAAAATATTTACTCACTTCATAGCCATGTAATTAAAAAAAAGATGTTGTATTGAACTTAAATTTAGCAACAACAAAAAAAATAACAATATTAACAGTTGGACTCGAAATTTGAAATCTAAAAAGTAGAGAGACTAAATTTCAAATTTTCGAAAAGTTTATGGACTTATGACATATTTTAACATTTTTATGATATATTTTCTCTCTAATTTGTTTTATGCTTAATCTTTAAATGAATAATATTTAACGCACACTCAATACATAAGTTTCATTTATCGTAACTGTACTGTAACAACTCATATTATCAATAAGCAAAAGATAAAAATTTGACGAATCTTTTTAGTACAATGATGATTCGAATCAAAATTATTCTTGAAAAAGATAAGTACTCAACCTATAAATCACGATTTGAGATTAAAAAGTTTTAGATGACAAAGTAAGAAATAATGTGCATGGAATACTGTCTTACGATTATTATTCAAATTTGGCAACGCCTGCCAATGTAACAACGTAACTGAAAATGTTGAAAAACTTAAGTCCTAAATAAAGATTTTCTTAAGGTTAAATTCTGTAATAAATTTTTTTTGAATATTCTGTAATTACATTAAATTTCGACAATTGAGAAGGAAGCCAAGCATTTTCAAAACTGTTTTTTCCATTTACAATATTAAAATTCGAGATTTTATTTAAAAATATTAAAAATTTGTAACACTTATTCAACTTCATCTGACACACCATCGTGGAAAAGTTGGAAATTGTACGACTTTCTGAAGTAGAAAGTAGTTTTTCTTTCTTTCTTCTCTTCCTGCGAACTTGGGTTCATTAAATACGTAGCCCACATTGTCAAATAAAAAGACTATAATTCAAAGTTCTCAAGATAATAATCTCACCTGCTATTGCCCGTTTCGTTCACTTTTTTGTAAACCTATCGGATTGATTTTGATTCTAGTTATTATAAATCTGGCTTGGTTTAAATTTTAAAATTTTTAAGCTATTTTGAGTTAGGATTATTTCAAGTTTAAATATTTTAAGTTTAAATTATTTTGAGTTTGAGATATTCGGGTTTTTTTTATCAAATCATTTCAATTATTTATTCAATTTAGGTAAAGATTTATAAATACTAGTTGAAATGATTGTATGATTTCAATTTTATTACATTTGAAGTTAAAAAGAGAGAATTTTATTACAATGCGAGTGGGAGTAGTCAGAAGTTAATAGCTTCGGCTACGACATGGGCAAGATCGTTTGGAAACAATGGCAGCATAGAGCAAATGGTATGCAAGTCAAGGACAAAAAATAGTTGGCAAAGGCCTGAACTGAAATGGGTCAAGATTAATATTGATGGCTCAATGTCGACAAGTAAACAGAGGGCGGCACTAGGAGGAGCGTTGAGAGGACCAGGCAGAGGGTGGTTGGTGTGTTTTGAAACGGTAACAGGTATAGCTGATATCTTCCAAAGTGAAGCTTGAGCTATCCTTAAAGGCTTGAAGCTAGCATAGATGAGGGGTTTCAGACAAGTTGAGGTGAAAAGCAACAATGCACTGTTGATTGATATTATTAGAAATGGCTTTGCAACAAACAATAATAATAGAGAATGTCAAGTTGAACTTCGACATGTCTTGATGGAAAGTAACAATGTTGCTGATTGCTTAGCAAAGAATACGGGAGGTGGAATGAATCCCTTGATTGTACTCGTTAATTCACCGTCACGTTTACAAAGACTTTTGGAGGAAGATATTAACATCTCAATGCAAAAAACGTGGTTTAGACTCTAACTTTCATTTTAGTCATATACTAAATCCTCGAAAAGAGGGTGGTAGATAGAGTGGAAGTATATGACTTTTTGAAATATTGTTACCATTGGATTGCTTGATTCATTTTAGTCATATACTCAATCCTCGAAAAGAGGGTGGTAGATAGAGTGGAAGTACATGACTTTTTGAAATATTGTTACCATTGGATTGCTTGATTCAAAGGTTACTGGGATTGAGAATCTACTGAGTTGCTCACCTACTCTTATAATTTTCAATGCCCTTTTCATATGAAGCAAATAATTTAATTAGATGAAAAGTATTTTAGTTTCTAAGCAAAATCTAAAGCTTACACGTTACATTCACACGTTAAATTGATTTATTCTTAATTTTTTATATCTATTTAATAAGATTTAAATTTTAAATTGAATCAAGATAACAAGGTCTCGTTTAATAATCCGTTAGAAAAACCAACTTAAAATTAATATTTTCAATTATTTATTTTTTTAAACATATTTAATAATTTGTGGAAAGAATTTTTATACAATTTTTTTTATACAAAAATGTAAAAATTGATTTGATATTGTTTAAATGGTCACTTAATTTTTTTTTGGTCATTTAACTATTTTGGGTTTTTTGGTGGTTCCATTTTTACGTAGCTAGCGGGTGAGTAAAAAAGATAAAATTGAATATTTGGGTGATCATTTTGTAACTTTTTATAGTTGGATGATTAAAGAAGAAATTTATTAATAATTGTGTGGTATTTTATAACTTTTCATAATTGTATGACTAAAAAAGAAAATACCATAGTTGAGTGCCCTCTAGCATAATTTAGCCAATTATTGGTATTTGCGAATTTTAAATAAAATATTCCCACACTAATTAGCTACATGAAACTTGCATTATGCCTCTGGTAGAATACACCCAGCATATACCATCCGATTCATTTTCATACTTAATCTAATCTTATATAATTAATGGATATTAAAAAATCTCAATAATTTAATTTTTATTTTTCTTAAACTAAAATAAAACAACAGAAATTTCCACTGTTTCAGATTTATTTTGTCTTAGAGTGACCCATCCCCTATTTAGAATTTTTAAATTCTTTAAATTAATAAAAATTATAAAGATATATATATTATTAAAATGATAAAATTACACTTTTACTATCATACAAATTTTAATTCAATTTCAATTTCTCTAAAAAAAATTTCTGATTTCGTCCATCATATTAAATGTATATAAAATAAAAATAAAATAATATTTATATGCTCTGAGGTACTAAAATAGATGAATTAATTAATGTGCAAAACGGAAGAGTAAAGAATTTGGGCATGTGTACAGCAAAAAAGAAAGTGTACCTTTCGTTTAAACAAACTGTTATAGCTTATCATATGTTTTGGTCAACTTCTCCTGCAACTTGGGGAACATCAATTATTTTCAATACCTCATATAATAATACAATTAAAAATAGTGGTTTTCGTCTCTCAAGTTATCTTTCCTTTTTTCATGTGCCTAATTCTGGTTTTAGTCATGCAAAATTTTGAGAATTTAAATTTTCTTTTCACTTTTTAAGCAAACTTTAATTTAGCATAATCTAAGTCTTTTTATTTTTCTAATAGATCTAAATTGATGACAATACCAATTGTTGTTGTTAAAGTGACTGGAATAGATTTTTTTTTATTCATACACACAATCACGGCCACATGGTAATTTAGCCAACTATATTCAATCAATAATAATTTACTTGTAATAATGGAAGGGCGACTTCATTAGAAAAAGTCTACGAAACATTCTCTCAAAAAATGCCCTACAAGCTGTAAGGCAAGGATTTGAGTCCAATTCTGCATAGTTTTCCTTCTCAAGCACCTGACAAGGCACTCTTATTTTATTAACCTACTGTCTCTTTAAGTTCTTAACTTTTGAGAGAGTGACAAATGATATGTCACAAACTTCTCCTAACAAAGTTGGCCTCCTTCAAGGACATATCAAATGCTTAAACTTATTTTTTTAAAAAAGTTTATGTAAGTAATGGTGTTATCAATTTAGACCTTTAATATTATTATAAAAATAAAGGGACTAAAATCATAATTAGACCATATCTCATCAGTCTAACTATTGCATGAATGATAAGGCAAAGCAACCAGATTTTCAAGGCAGATATGAGTCTATATTCTTCATTAACAATCAAAGTACAAATTAAGAAAAAAAACTTGAAAAAGCCAAATTTCCACACCTAGTAAGTCATCTCATGCTTTGCATAGCTTACAAACTAATTAACTTCTATGGTATGGATTGAGTTCATTTTCGGATTAAATTCATATTTAGATTCAAATGAGTTGAGGGAGGGTTTGGAAGGGCGATTGGGTGTGGTACGTTTAACTTACTTTTTATCTCACGTTACAGTATTTAATCTCACTATTATTGCTGTTTTTACACTAACGGTGAATAAACATATCGTCCATCCAAACCCACCCAGACTATTTATGATTAAATCAGGTTTGGATTCAAGTAGAACCACTCTAACCTCTATATCCTTCTTTAGCATTTAAAGCACAAATAAATGAAAAAAATTGAAAAAGCCAATTTTCGTACCTAATAAATCATCTCATGCTATGGATAATTTTACAAGGTAAAAAAACTAATAGGAGAGGAAATTAAGACAGCAGCTCTCAAATAACCTCAGTTTTTAGTAGCTAATTATACATCGATTTAAACTGATCTTATGTATATTAAACATGGACCGGCGTAGAATTCGGCGGAGTCGGTGCGGATAAAACCACATTACCGACCCGTTTTCCACGTTCGGATCTGCTATTTTCTGCAAACTTTACGCTTCCTTCATGCAAACCCTTCGTTTTCTCTTCTTCACTCCATTCTTTCATGTAGTAATATTCTTCGGTTGATTTTACAGGGTCTTTTGATGGCGGAAGGAACATGCTTCCCCATTGTGGGAAATGCAAGAACGCTACGGGTATGGTGCAAATGACAGCCGTTGCACCCATCAACGAAAGGCCGGTGGCCGTGGAGAATCTGGAGCTGGAGAAAAACACTAGCTGCGTCAAACCCGAACCAAAGTTCCCGCCGGCGCCGGTGAGGCCCGATATGAGTCCCAACGACCGCCGCGAGACAAATGGGACGACACCGAAGGTCGCACCGCATGCGGCTTGGGTCCCGAGCGAGAAAAGGATCATTGCTAATATGGCAATGGGGAGTGAGTCGGCTAGGCCGAGCCAGATACAGAAGGCACCTCCTAGGGTTTGGAAGAACCAGAGGATCCATAGCCTGCCTCTCATACCGAACAATCTTGCGGCTTTATCGGAGGCGTAGCCACCGAAGGGACGAGCAAAGAAGTTGGCCATGCCGAAGCTTGCTGCTATAGTCCCGGCCGTGTGGATTTTAAGGTTAAATCTGTCGTAAAAATATCCTGAAATGACATTATTAATAGTCAATTCAATGCCCATTGAGAAGCCATAAAGTAGGAAAAAGATCCATGTTCTATAGTTGGTGACGGCATGTCGAAAAACCTAAAAAGAAAAAACGAATAACAGGTCAGCACCATATGTAAGAATAACGTGTACGGGTTTAAATTTTGTTGGATTAAGGACTTTACCTTGGAGAACTTGTCTTTGGAAACTTCACCATTCTTTTGAAGGGCAGCAAGGTTACCATCAGGCAAGTCTTGGCCAAGGGTTAGAACCAAGATGCCCATAATGACATGGAACCAGCCAGGGATGAAAAAGGCAATCCTCCAGGCAGTGAAAGGGGTTGCACCAGCTAGCTGGATTAATTGAAAAGCTAAGGGCATCAATAGTTGAGTCACACCACCGCCCATGTCACCCCATCCACCAGCACACCCATTCACAAGCCCTATGATCTTCCCATTGAACATTATGGTGGTCCAGTACTGACACGATACGAACGTGGCGAGGGCGAAACCGATCATGAACCGGACCGCCAAGTACCCCTGCGCATCGGCAACGAAGGACATGCAGAAAACGGTGGGGGCCGATAACAATAGGAGAAAGGCAGTGCCGTATCTTGCACCAATTAGGTCACAAACAGCACCCATAACCAGCCTGGAAAATATACTCCCAGAAACTGAAGCAACCCCAGCATTCCCAATATCTGCTTGTTTCAAACCCAGGTTATCTCGGATGATGGGAACCAAGGGTGCTGCAGCGAAAGTGGAGATGAAACAAGTGAAAAAGGAGATCCAAGCAAGGTGAAACGTTCTCATGTGAGGCTTAGCAAATGAAAAGACTTTGAAAGTTGTGGCTCTATGCTCTGAGTCAACGGGCAAAGCAAATTTCGCCATGGTGCTATCAGTTGGGGCACTTGATGATGCTGCAACTGAGAAGGCAAATGTTTGCTCTCTGCCCGTTATTCCATGCATTGAAGTCCCCATGGAACCTTCATTTTCAGCCATTTTTTCTTGATTCTCTGTTATGTAAAGAAAACAAGAAAGTTGCTTGGTTTAATGTATTGGGGGAGGAGAAGATATTGGGGTATTTATAATTGAGCTAAGGCAAGGAACCTGCACAGGGTGTGGTATTGGTTGATTATAAAAATGCACTTGAAAGAAAACACAATTAAATGAATAAAAAAAAAAAACTTTTGAATAAAAGTGACAATATAAGTCATAATTTTTCTCTATAGAAAATAAATTATGCTTGAAAATTGAAATATTATAAGGTATTAGAGGAGCATTATTGGTCTCCTTCGTACACCTAGCCATGACCAACCATCCAAGTTTTTACCGTGGAGTAATTGGTTGCTCGAGAAGTAAAATTAAAAACTCAAGTTTGGGAAATTTTTTTAAGATTGAGTGGACTCGATTTATTTTTAATTTAGATACTAAAATATATTAAAAATGATCTAAAAATAAGAAAATACATCATAATTAATATAAAATAAAAAATAGAAAACATAAATGAATCATAATTCAAAATCTAAAATCTAAAACCCAAAATTTAAAACTCGAAACTAAAATTAAAAAATATTTAAAAGTTTTTATTTATAAATCTTTTAATATTTTTTTATTCCACGTTATTAATGAAATATCATTTTATTATTAACTAATTACGAATCAAACATCATATATTAATTCTTAAAAATATATTGGTTCTTTCAATTCGTGGTTCTTTCAAATCAACTTGCGAATGGCTGACTTGAGCACCGATTTGCTCGAAAATGGTCCATGCATATGAAAAGTCAAATATCGAGTAGTTTACCTTTTAAGTGACCTTGCAACATCGCTCTTTTCTTATGCCTCCAGAAATTATCTCTCGTAAATATTAGCTGGATGATATTATTATAATCGTTTAGAGCACACATAAGCGTATAATATTTCTCTAATTTAATTAATTTAGGGTTTAAAAGTTATGAAAGTTAAAGATTTTTTTTCGATTTCAATCTTATATTTGAATAATTTAAACTAAAATAACATAATTTTTTTCAAAAAAATTGAAGACAATGAAACGCAATGAGAAAAGGTTAAAGATTAAAGAACACCAAAATTTGGTACTGAGCCTTTTGTATTTAAATGTGATCATGGTAAATCTCATTTATTAAAAAATTACTATTTTATAATAGACAAAATACATAATTAAATTACTAAAAATTATATAATAAAGTTTATAATTAAAGCTTTTATAAATTATTTTTATATTTTCTATATCTGTTTTATGGTTCATGTTTGGTATTTGTAATGGTCTCTCCCAATACTGTCGTCTTCAAAGTTCGAACCTACATTACCTTCTTAATTGTAATTTACTTTACTATTGCACTTAATTTGATTATTTATTTTATTATTAAATTTGAGTTCAAGTCAATCTCAGATTTTAATTTTTTGAATTTAATTTTTTTTAAATTTAGGGATTAAGCCTTTTTAACTTCCAATTTTAAATTTTTTACCAAATCAAAACTTAAATAAGTTAATACTTAAGTTTTTTAGAGTCAGACTTAGGATCATTTATTCATATTATGTAAATGATGGTATTAGGATGATTAATTATGTGGAGATGTTTTGCTTTCTCCTTTTTTTTTTTCGGGTGATTTTATATTATTAATTTCTTAAGATATTCCTTTTGGGCTTGTGTTATTTAAATGATTTTATGGGTTAATTATGATGTATTCAAACTACTATCTATATTCTAAATTAACTTTCAAATTTTAAAGTGTTTTAATTAAGTTATGTAAAGAGTTGTTTTTGTATAAAGAATAAGTGTTATAGATGAATGAACAGAATGTACCGAGAGAAGGCAGAGAGGAAGATTGAAGCAGACCATGTAACACTGAGCACAATAACAAGTGATGATTTGTAAGGTGAAAGACAGTTATGTGTGGCTGAGGAAAAGGTTGAGCAAGGAAATAAATTGAGAGAATTTGGAGAATCCAAATGCCAAGAGTGCCAAAAATCCTTTCACTAATTGTGAAAGACTCTTATTTATAGTGTCTAAAGAATGAGAGTAACAAAGTTAACATTAAATAGGAATAAAGAGTGAGATTTTAATTACAAAGGCATTAATTTTTTTTATCATAAAGAGTTTAAGTTATAATGATAATGGGGATGACGAATAGTGAGCAAGAGTTCACTATTTTTTGAAAGAGAAAGGGAGAACCACTCAATGTTACAAGAAAAAGTTAAGAGGAAACCTCTTAACTTTCTTTATATCTGATCCACCAAGCTAAGCTCTCTAGAACGTCTCAAGAGTGAAGACAACCTAAGAACCTTGCCATATTCTAGGGTTATTTCTGCCTCTACTTTGGTGAAATGATACCCTGTGAAACATCTTCCATAGAACATCTCTTGAAATGTAAGGTGAGGATTGTTTCTAAATAAGGATTGTTCTAACTTATTCCAAATGTGAGTTATTCTCAACTTAGAGTTATTCTGAACATGAGTTGTTCTGTGATAATGCTTTTGGAAGAGCTTGTTTTGAAATAATGGTTCTTCTTTAAAATATTTTTAAAAAAAAATAGAAGTTGTTCCAAACAATAATTGTTTTGAATATGGTTATTTTTGAAACATAATTGTTTTAAACAAGAGCTATTCTAAATCTTAGTCTCAACATAAGCTATTCTCAAATGACACAGTTATTCTAAACTAAATTCTTGGATTGAGCATAGCTATTTCTGGCATAGCTATTCTCAAATAATAGTTGTTCTGAACAACATCTATTTTGAACAATCATTAGTTCGCTTTCCAAATCAGTTATTGGACGACAAAGATCCATTACAGGTACCTTTATTTTATGTGATTTTTTGGAATCAATTTCATGATTTATCAAATGGTCTGATATCAAAAGTGATGGCCACACAATTTGGCAATTTAATTGGTCATTTTCTGGAATATGGTGCTGTTGAGATCTAGTGCCCTTAGTATAGTAACATCGTCAAATGTACTTGTAATTTTTTGAACAAATTGTCGTAAATAAAATTTTCATTTACGTTAAAATAATTTGTATAATTTTCTCAACGATTTTTGCACACAAAGTAAAATGTGAATTAAATATTAGCTCACTAATTTATCTAACATTTAACTAATATTAAGTTGCATTGTATTGTTGGACAATAATGCAAGACGACAACTTATATTGCTAGATAATTTAAATAGTCCATAGTTTAATCAAAATTGAGCAAATCAATTAAAAAACTATTATAGTCTCTATCAAATCTAGTTAGGGGGATACTTTGTCTTGAGTATCGGAGCAGACGACTCACATAGAGACATAGATGTGAACTGACAGTACATTAGACATGACCTAAGTAGAATAAATCCTAGATCCGCTTATAGATTTATTCACTTGTAATGTTCATGGTGTGGCTTACCTCAATCCTGAGCAAGTAACGAACTATGTGTGCGTGACTTGTATACTTTAATGTATTAAAATATTGAGTTCAATTGATGATAGAGCTGAAAGCCAGTACATTGGGTATAAGACTTATGAATGACACAGCTTCACCTACAATAGTGGAACTATTAGGATCTAGTACCCTAAGTTTAATTAGTTTATTTTTCATTTGTACTTGTAATTTTTCGAACAAATTGGTTTAAATAAAATTTCATTATTCACATTAATATCGTTGGTATTTATCTTCAACGATTTTTTCACGCAAAACAAAATGTAAACAAATATTGACTTATTGAATACCTAATGTTTAAGCAATACTAAGTTACCCATCAACTAGCTACAAGAGGGTTTCAATTTAATGAGACAAGTTTTGGATTGAAGAACCATTCGATTTCGTCAATATAGTGGCAGTTGTTGAAAAAAAATAGATTTTTGGAAGCTTTGAGGCATTTTCTCGATTAGTAAAGATAGAGATTTGAATCATAAAATTATGGTTTTATATTCTATCCCATGAGACCTTTACAACGGTATATCATATGCTCAAAATGGTTGAGTGATGAATGAGAAATTGATAATCAAAGTAAGCCACTTGTGAATTATGATGAGGAAAAGGGAAAGCTTAGTCCCACATTAGTTAGATATCAAGTGTGGAATATGTTTATATATATGAACCAACTTGTTGGTTATTGAATGATTGAATTAATGCTTTCCCTTGCGTGCAGGGGTGCAAATCCAAACCCACTGGGGTTAAGGGCACACCTGCACGACGTAGGCGACGTGAAATGTTTGGACCGATCCATAGGCCCTTCTACGCTTGCGGACAATTTAGCCTAATATGTAATTTTATTTTTCCTCAGTAGAACTTATTTGTCTCCAACATGATTAGCCTCCCTAGGAATATATCTTACCACTCAATGCTCTGATACCACTTGTAAGAATCGACCCGATTAAGCAACGAACAAGAAAAATGGCAAAATAAACTGAGAAATTGAACACACAAATTTAACGTGGAAAAACCCCTCCAAAGAGGATAAAAAACACGGGCAAAGATAATTTTACTATAATGGCAAAAGAACGAATAGTACAAAAGATGGAGATAAAGACTAAACCCCGAAAATTCGAAAACAAAGAACCCTCAAAACGTAAAGACAAAATTCTCTAAATGTGTTATGAGTTCTAATCTCTAATGGGTGTATTTTCTAAGGTTGTAAAAGAGCTTATTTATAGGCTAAATTCATAGGTCAAATAATAATAAAATAATCTAGACTAATCAGAATTTAATTAAAACAAATAAATAGAGTTTAACTAGAAGATTATTTTTTAAATTTGACTGAAAATAGGAGTCATATTTAACAAATCTCCACCTTGACTCATATTTCCACGACACCATTTGCCAAAGCCCCCCATGAGCCTATCTTGAACTATGCAGGGAATTAACTGAGTTGAGTTTGTGCTTAGAAACTGGAAGACTTCCAGCCTTCGACTTGTACGCTGCCAAATCAAAACTAACTCGGGTATGATTTTCACGAACATAGTACCTTAACTTTTCAAAACCCGCATACAAAAGAGAACCTCTCTTCAATGAAACGGTCATACCTTTTTCCCTCCTATGACCAAGTTGCCTTCGCTCCAAACGAGTTGACTTCGACTCCGTAACGGACGAGGAACGTCCGATTTCACCTGTCACTATAGAATCTTCCAGGATATAAAAACTGCCGGTTCTTTTACCTTTTAACAAAATGAGAGCTCCACGAGATACTTTAATACCGCTGGACTTGATATTAATTCTGCATCCTTTCAAGTCTAAAATACTCAAGGAGATGAGATTCTTTCGTAAATCAGGTACATACTTGACATCTGAGAGTGTCCTAATCGTCCCATCGTGCATCTTAATTTTAACAGTACCAGTACCAATTACCTTACTAGATGAATCGTTTCCCATGCGCACAACTCCACCTTCAACCGAACTGTATATGTGGAGAACCATTCTCTATTGGGACACATGTGGAAAGAACATCCTGAATCTAGGATCCACTCGGACGTGAGCTTGATGTTATCACTTGTTGACACTAATAAGAAATCATCACCATTTTCATCGGTGATAATCACACTAATTTACATAATTTTTGTGTTTAATTTGGTTTATTTCTGAATTAATCCCTGCTTAATTGGTGTTTTTATGATTTAATTTTGTCAGGGATGTAATTGGTCAAAAACGAGCAAAAGGGGGCCAAATCGAAAGAAAAATCGTTGAGTTGGGGCCAAATCATAAAGATGGGAAGGCCAAGGATTAAAATTTAAATTTGACTTTGTAAAAATCTAAAAATAGGAGATATTATTTTATTTAGTTTTATTATTTATTTATTTTTATTTTTATTTTATTAATTTAGAATAGGCTATTTTTAGTAACCCTATGTATATAAATAGGGGCTTTTAGTTTCCTAAAAAATTATCCTTTAATTTGTATTCCTTCTTCTATTTGGAATAGAATTACTCTCTCTCTTGTATTTTCTTTTTCAATTTGGAGTTGGAATATCATTTCTTTTCTTTTCAATTTAACGTTGCTTTTTGTAGCTTTGTCTCCAATTTTTGTTTATTTTCCACAATTGGGTCAATTGCTCGCCAAGTCCCCTTTCCTTTCCAAAATCCCATCATCATTCACACAAAGCCAAAACACAATCCACAACCTTCAAGCATGATTAAATTCATGCCACACTAAACCCCTTTCAGCTTTAAGCCGGTGTTAACCCCGTTAAAAACCCGTGAGTTATGAACCCGAGCTGTTTAACTCTCAATTTTCGATATTTATTATTTCTTCGGATTAAGAGTATAACTTCGTCAACTCACAAATTCAAGACAACACTAAGTCAAAAAAGACGTCGTTTGAGTTAGTGTGGCTAGACGTACAGTTAGAATTCCAAAAGGATCGATTGTCTAATTGGTTTTCTGTGAACACATTGGCATGCCAAGTGGGGATTGCTATTCAGTTCCGTCAAGGGAAGTAGTAACTGGATTTAAATGTCCCAAACGTTTGAGGGCATTGGTTCAAGCTAGGCTCTTCTAGAATGCAAAGCTGCAGGAGTTCTAAATCACGAACGTTTCGTAGGTTGTTCGTTCGGTACGGGTTAGTTACAGGACGTTCTATAACTAACTTACACAAGGAAGAGTTGGTGTCCGAGGCGTCCTTGGTAGCTATAACTAGCTTATTGGAAAAGAGAAGTTCACCTAATTTCGAGGATAGGGTCAAGACGGAAGAACCTGTGCTTAAGGCTGAGCTAAGTTTGATTTATTTTTCTTCAGATTACGTCATTGTTTATTTTATTTCATCTTTTACTTTTTACGTTTTATTTTGTGTTTATTTTAGGTCTCATATTTTTTTTCCCTCAAATATCGCAGGCACGACAACTGCCCAAACATAATCTGGTCGAGAGATAAACAATTTACAGTAAACCCAGTCTCTGTGGGATCGACCCTACTCCCTATACTGCTTTAATGTACAAATTAGGTGTAGGTTTATATTGGTGGAATCGACAGCCATTAGTTTTGGCGCCGTTGCCGGGGACTGGCAACACTTACAATTGTTTAAATCGTCTTCATGACCAAATCTTCATCAGGAGATCTCGAATACGACCCAGAGATCGAGAAATCGGCGCGAGCATGACGAAAAGAGACAAAAGCTCTTAAACGTGCAAGTAAAGCAGGAGTTGAGCTAGGCTAAGGGATCTTAGAATCCGACGTTGAAAAGTTGAGCGAAGTAATTAGTGCGGAGGCAATTCGACGTGAGAAGCAAGTCGAAGAGGTTGCACCTGAGACTGAACCACTCTTTGAAATAAAAGGCAACCTCGGTGAACCAGAAAAGATAGCAAACTGAACTATCGTCAACTAGCCGCTGCTCCTAACGAGCAAACATCGTTATGCATCAACTATCCAGCCGGATGAACTCCCTTTGAATTGAAGTCGGGCTTGATTCACCTTTTGCCCACTTTTTGAGGCTTGAAGAACGAAAATCCACACACTCACTTGAGAGAATTCCACATGGTCTGCTGAAGCATTGAACCCTAAGGAGTATCCGAAGATGAAATCAAACTTCGGGCCTTTCTTTTTTCTTTAGTTGATTCAGCAAAAGAATGGTTATTTTACTTACCTCCCTGTTCTATCACAACATGGGATGACTTATCTCGTGTATTTCTTGACAAATTCTTCCCAGCATCACGAGCAGCTGAGTTTAGGAGGGACATAGTGGGAATTCGTCAAATAGAGAGTGAACCGCTCTACGACTATTGGGAGCGGTACAAAAAACTGTGTGCAAGTTGTCCTCAACATGGGTTGACCAAACAATCACTTCTTTAATATTTCTACGAGGGTTTGCTTTCTATGGAAATAAAGATGATTGACGCTGCTAGTGGAGGGGCACTTATCAATATGACCCCTTAAAGGGTAAGAGAATTAGTATCCACTATGGCGACAAATTCTCAACAGTACCGGCCGAACTCAGAACCGACAAGACGGGTTAATGGGGTAAACGTTTCATCTTTAGAAGATAAATTGGATAAGCTTACGAATGTTGTTCAATCTTTGCTTACAGAAAAGAAGGGTCTGACCCAACTATGTGGAATTTGTACCACATATGAACACCTGACGGATTTGTGCCCAGTCCTTAGCGACAATTGAACGGCACATGTTGATGCTGTCGGAGGTTTTCCGGGACCTCCGCAAAGACGTTATGGTCCTTTTTCCAACACCTACAATCCCGGGTGGAAGGATCATCCTAACCTGAATTACGGAGCTAATCCCCGATATAATCCATCATACCAACCAAGACCTCTGCAACCACCACAACAACAACACAAGCCGAGCACATCTCTAGAAGCTGTTGTGGAAAGACTTGCCACCGATGCTGCAAAATATCAACAGAGGACAGACGCATCAATACAAAAGTTAACTAATTAAGTTAGTAAACTCTCGATGGCAGTTAATCGCTTGGAGTTTCAAGGTAAATTACCTTCCCAGACAGAGCCGAACCCTCGGCAGAATACCAGTGCAATAACTCTTCGTAGCGGAAAGGTTCTAGAATCAGTTCCAGCCAAAAGTCGTGGGCAAAACAAGGAACG
Organism: Gossypium anomalum; assembly: GCA_025698475.1. Taxonomy (NCBI): domain Eukaryota; kingdom Viridiplantae; phylum Streptophyta; class Magnoliopsida; order Malvales; family Malvaceae; genus Gossypium; species Gossypium anomalum. The sequence continues at coordinate 67,807,387 of CM046957.1, read as the reverse complement.
GGAAAGGCAGATTTCTGATCCAATAGTCAGGCCAGGATCAGAAATTCAAAGACCAGTTGTGATGCCACCTCCTTTTCCAGGGAGGCTTGTAAGGGATAAGAATGAGAAGGAGGAAAAAAAAATCCTCGAGACATTCAGGAAGGTAGAAGTAAATATCCCTTTACTCTACATTATCAAACAAATCCCTCATTCTGTAAAATTTCTCAAGGAATTATGTACAAGCAAGAGGAGGTTAATAGGTAATGAAAGAGTAAATGTAGAGGAAAATGTCTCCGCAGTACTGCAAAAGAAACTTCCGTCCAAGTATAAGGATCAATGTATGTTTGCTATTTCCTGTGAGATAGGTAATGTAGGCATTAAGAAAGCCATGTGTGATTTAGGGGCTTCCATTAATGTTATGCCTTATTCTATTTATAAGCTGATTAACGCGGGTCCTTTAAAAGAGACAGGAGTAATAATCCAGTTGGCGGACAGGTCAGTCGTCTATCCCGAAGGGCTACTTGAAGACGTCCTTGTTAAAATTAACGAATTATTTTTCCCTGCAGATTTCTACATTATTAATATGGAAGATGATAATTCAACTAATTCGTCTGACATTTTGCTTGGAAGGCCGTTCCTAAGTACCGCACGCGCAAAAATAGATGTTCGAAGTGGGACACTGACCATGGAGTTTGATGGCGAAATCGTGAAATTCAATGTCTACGAAGTCGTAGGTCATCCTAACTCACTATTAAATATTTTTAGCATCGATATTTTAGATTGTTTAACTCAATCTTATTCCGAATATCATGACTTTGATGAGTTGGAAACTGTCCTTTACAGAAACATTAACATGGATGCTTTACATCATCTCGAGGAATTCACAGTCATTGAAGATCTGTTGCAAGAAATTGTCAATCACTTGGAAACGCCACTTTCGTTGACAAATCGAGGTAACCAATTTGAACTATTACCTTCCTAAACTAAAATGTTACCTTTAGTTTTGCAGCCACCGACCTTGGAGTTTAAAGTATTACCGGACCACCTTAAGTATGTCTTTTTGGGAGAGAAAGACACCTTACCGGTAATAGTATCAAACAAGTTAACCAAAGACGAGGAGGAAAGTCTAGTTCGAGTTTTGAGAGATTATAAGGAAGCCATTGGTTGGATGATAGCTGACACAAAAGGGCTAAGTCCATCCACTTGTATGCACAAAATTTCCATCGAAGGCAACACGAAACCAAAGAGAGATGCTCAAAGGCACCTTAATCCACCCATGATGGAGGTAGTAAAAGAGATCCAGAAACTGTTAAATGCTAGAATGATATACCCGATTTCTGACAGTGATTGGGTTAGCCCAGTTCATGTCGTGTCCAAGAAAACTGGCGTGACAGTGGTGAAAAACCCGTCAGGAGAGCTGGTCCTACACGAATCCAGAATGGATGGAAGGTTTGTATCGGTTACAGAAAATTGAATCCGGCTACCCAGAAAGACCATTTTTCACTCTCCTTCATTGATCAAATGCTCGAGCGATTAGCCGGTAAGACCCATTATTGTTGTCTCGATGGGTACTTAAGATTTTTCCATATTCCAGTGGCTCCGGAGGATCAAGACAAAACGAATTTCACGTGTCCCTTCGGAACATTTGCATACATACGAATGCTGTTTGGACTTTGCAATGCTCCGGCCACCTTCCAAAGATGCATAGTAAGCATATTCTCCGATTATGTTGAGAAAATCATTGAAGTCTTTATGGATGACTTCACGATTTACGGTAACTTTTTTAACGAATGTCTCAATAATCTTGCTAAGATATTACAAAGATGCCTAGAATTTAATCTTGTTTTAAATTATAAAAAATGTCATTTCATGGTTGACAAGGGATTAATTTTGGGTCATATAGTTTCTTCGAAAGGAATCGAGGTCAATAAGGCAAAAACGGATATTATTAACTCGTTACCTTACCCCTCATCAGTGAGGGAAGTTCGTTCATTTCTTGGCCATGCAGGATTTTACAGACGATTCATGAAAGATTTCTCAAAGATCGCACGACCGCTTTGCAGTCTGTTACAAAAGGATAAAGAATTTGAATTTGACCAGACTTGTAAAGATGCATTTGATGTGCTGAAGCAGAAACTAGTCTCCGCTCCCATAGTGCAACCACCAAATTGAAACTTCCCATTCGAAATCATGTGTGATGCAAGTGACCAAAGTGTGGGAGCTGTTCTTGGCCAAAGGATAGGGAAAGAGCCTCATGTTATCTACTATGCTTCGAAGACTTTGGATGCTGCCCAAAGCAATTACACAACCACCGAGAATGAATTATTAGCTGTTGTGTTTGCTTTAGATAAATTTAGATCTTACTTATTGGGAACTAAGGTAATTATCTTTTCTGATTATGCAGCTTTGAAATATTTAATAGGGAAGAAGGAGGCAAAACCCTGACTAATCAGTGGATTCTATTCTTACAAGAATTTAATTTTGAAATCTGAGACAAAAAGGGATGCGAAAACCTAGTAGCTGACCATTTGATTTGATTACTGATTCCAATAGGTGACGCACAGTTGAAGGATAACTTCCTAGATGAAAACCTATTATCAGCAAATGCAGTTCATCCTTGGTATGCAGACATAGTAAATTACCTCGTTACAGCGCGATATTACATTTGGGACGATCCTTACCTTTGGAAGCATTGCTTGGATCAGGTAATACGACGGTGTGTAGCAGAAACAGAGGTACAGTCTATCTTAACTTTTTGTCATTCTTATGTATGCGGAGGGCACTTTGGACCTAAACGCACCGCATATAAAATTTTCGAATGTGGATTATTTTGGCCAAACATATTTCGTGATGCCTTTTAATTCTACAAAACTTGTGAAAAATGCCAAAGAGTTGGCAACCTTAGTCGTCGAAATGAGATGCCTCTTACACCTATTCATATTTGTGAAATTTTTGAGGTGTGAGGCATCGACTTTATGGGTCCCTTCGTTTCTTCTTTCGGTAATTTTATATACTCTTAGCTGTTGATTATGTCTCTAAGTGGATAGAGACGAAGGCCACTCGAAATGATAATGCTAAGACCGTAGTTGACTTTCTTAAAAGTTCTATTTTTTCCAGGTATGGCACTCCACGAGCATTAATTAGTGACAGAGGAACTCATTTCTGCAATAAGCTCGTAAGTGCACTTATGGAGAAATATGGAGTGACCCAACGAATTGCCACCGCTTACCATCCACAAACAAATGGGCAAGCCAAAGTGTCAAATCGAGAGATCAAGTCTATTCTAGAAAAGACGATTAAACCTAACAGGAAGGATTGGAGCTTGAGACTGAATGACGCACTTTGGACTTATAGGACAGCTTACAAGGGACCAATAGGCATGTCACCTTACCGACTCGTTTTCGAAAAGTCGTGCCATCTTCCAGTCGAGTTAGAGCACAAGGCTTTTTGGGCAGTTAAGCAGTGTAATATGGAGATGGAGTCTGCGGGAAAATCTCAAAAATTAGACATCCAGGAACTCGAGGAAATCAGAAACGATGCATATGAAAATGCTCAAGTTTATAAAGAAAAGACGAAGGCATTTCATGACAAGTTTATCACTAGAAAACAGTTTTCAATAGGACAAAAAGTTCTCCTATACGACTCTAGCTTAAAAATCTTTGCTGGTAAGCTTCGATCCAAATGGATAGGACCGTTTATTATTAGTAATTTATTTTCGAATGGTGCCATGGAAATTCGAAGCGAAAAGACACAAAAGTGCTTTAAAGTGAATGGTCAACAACTAAAACCCTTTTTCAAGGATTTTCAAACACACACAGTTAAGGATATTGTTCTCGATGAACCCAAAGTTTAAATAACAGGTCATCGAGCTAACGACGTTAAATAAAAGTGCTTTTGGGAGGCAACCCAAATTTATTTTCATTTATTCTTTTTATTTAATTTTTAGTTTAAGTAAATTAGAGTGTAAATAAATAAATAAATTTCTATTTAACTTAGTCAATTTGATGTTTTCAGGAACACTATAGAGGTCATGAAATTTCAGGAAAAAACGAGTACTGATAAAGGCGTGGGCACGACTTGCTAATTTGGTGATAGTAAAAAAAAAGAAGAAAAAACCAAAAACCAAATCCAACACCCATCCAATTCCTAACCAACCTAATTAACTTACCATACCCAATACCCAACACCTAATCCACCTACTAACCCAACTACATAATACCCAAAACAAACCCATGTGAGAAAAAAAAAGGGCCAATCGGCTTAGGTGAACCAAAGGAAAAAAAAAGAATGAAAAAAAAAGGAAAAAAGAAAGAAATTAGAACACCAAAATCCCCAAAACCCATTCTCCCTTCATCTTCATCTTTTTCAAATTCCAAAAAGAAACCCTAACCCAAGCAAGCCACATCGCCACCGCCGTCACACTCTCCATTGCCGACCACCACCGTCGCACCCCTTAGCTGACTCCACGCCTTCGCCGATCCAACCACCCACCGCCGTCGAAAGAACAAACACACCACTCACATTTTTTTCGTAACCTTCATCTAAACCCAACACCACCGTTCGCTGGCCCCCCTTCTCCGCCGAAACACTGTCGAACAAGTCCCCACACCATCATCCTGCCACCGCCGGCCTCGCAGCGCGTTATCGTCGACATCTTGCCCCATTTTCTTTTCATTTTCTCTCTTCACCACCGTCCAACGTTATTCCCACCGCCGAACCACCGCCGAACAGCAACCTCTCACCTGCGATGCACCATCACCATTCAAAAATTCGGCCAAAAATTACACCAAAATGCCATCGTCACTGCCGTACGCGCCGTCGCCATCGTCGTTACCGCCGTGCGCCGTCGCTGCTCGTCGCCTCCAAGACCATCTGACATCTGTTTTTGGAGGTACAACCGGGACCATAGTCCAAAATCAAAACCAAGCGACAGACAATATCCCGGTTTCACTCAATCAGAATCGACACTGATTTTACGCTCCTCCTGTCGTTGATATCGACGATGACGAACCACCTCCATCGCCTCCTAGAAGAATAGCATGACCAATGAGCACAACGCCAACGACATTCAACTCCAGTCGAACCAGAGCTTTCGGACAGCAGCTCCGATAGTCTTGAGAGGTCGACCCTTAACCTTGCATCTAATTTACCTTTACTGACATATCATGCAGGCAACTTGAACACGACTCAGACATCTCGCGACCACGTTGAGGCTCCTTCAACCACGAATGAACGTGTCAGTCAACGCCAAACACGATCGTCTACCACTCGAAGTCGTCGACAACAAACACGTGAACCAATGACACCAAATCGCTGGCCCCCCTTCTCCGCCGAAACACTGTCGAACAAGTCCCCACACCATCATCCTGCCACCGCCGGCCTCGCAGCGCGTTATCGTCGACATCTTGCCCCATTTTCTTTTCATTTTCTCTCTTCACCACCGTCTGACGTTATTCCCATCGCCGAACCACCGCCGAACAGCAACCTCTTACTTGCGATGCACCATCATCATTCAAAAATTTGGCCAAAAATTACACCAAAACGCCATCGTCACTGCCGTACGCGCCGTCGCCATCGTCGTTATTGCCGTGCGCCGTCGCTGCTCGTCCCCTCCAAGACCATCTGACATCTGTTTTTGGAGGTACAACCGGGACCATGGTCCAAAATCGAAACCAAGTGACAGACAATATCTCGGTTTCACTCAATCAGAATCGACACTGATTTTACGCTCCTCCTGTCGTTGATATCGACGATGACGAACCACCTCCATCGCCTCCTAGACGAATAGCATGACCAATGAGAGCACAACGCCAACGACATTCAACTCCAGTCGAACCAAAGCTTTTGGACAGCAGCTCCGATAGTCCCGAGAGGTCGACCCTTAACCTTGCATCTAATTTACCTTTACTGACATATCATGCAGGCAACTTGAACACGACTCAGACATCTCGCGACCACGTTGAGGCTCCTTCAACCACGAATGAACGTGTCAGTCAATGCCAAACACGATCGTCTACCACTCGAAGCCGTCGACAACAAACACGTGAACCAACGACACCAAATCGCTGGCCCCCCTTCTCCGCTGAAACACTGTCGAACAAGTCCCCACACCATCATCCTGCCACAGTCGGCCTCGCAGTGCATTATCGTCGACATCTTGCCCCATTTTCTTTTCATTTTCTCTCTTCACCACCGTCTGACGTTATTCCCACCGCCGAACCACCGCCGAATAGCAACCTCTCACCTGCGATGCACCATCACCATTCAAAAATTCGGCCAAAAATTACACCAAAACGCCATCGTCACTGCCGTACGCGCCGTCGCCATCGTCGTTATCGCCGTGCGCCGTCGCTGCTCGTCGCCTCCAAGACCATCTGACATCTGTTTTTGGAGGTACAACCGGGACCATGGTCCAAAATCAAAACCAAGCGACAGACAATATCCCGGTTTCACTCAATCGGAATCGACACTGATTTTACGCTCCTCCTGTCGTTGATATCGACGATGACGAGCCACCTCCATCGCCTCCTAGACGAATAGTATGACCAATGAGAGCACAACGCCAACGACATTCAACTCCAGTCGAACCAGAGCTTTCGGACAGCAGCTCCGATAGTCCCGAGAGGTCGACCCTTAACCTTGCATCTAATTTACTTTTACTGACATATCATGCAGGCAACTTGTACACGACTCAGACATCTCGCGACCATGTTGAGGCTCCTTCAACCACGAATGAACGTGTCAGTCAACGCCAAACACGATCGTCTACCACTCGAAGTCGTCGACAACAAACACGTGAACCAACGACACCACCGGAGAGCAGTACTGACACTGCTAAAAATTCAAGTCCACCACCCTCGCCCAACGAATATGTTTGACCAGCACGAAATATCCAACGAAATAGATGAGGTCGTGCCAACACCGTTCCTACAGAAGGACGATTGCTAGGATTTTTGGATTTTTTGACCCAAGAGCATCGCACACGATACGATAAAATTTGACAACGCACACTCCCGGTCTATAAGCAAATTGATTTCACCACTCTTAATATGCTAGATATTCATGAGGCTGTGACTACTGATTTTGATGCTATTGGTTGGAGCTCTTTTGCAAACATATCCTGTGATGCATATTATGAGTTGATATATGAGTTTTACACTACATTTAGCTTTAATGCTATCTTGCATTCTGATCTATTGAAAACGCATAAAACATTGTTTGTTTTCGTCTGCTTGGAAAGGACTTTCGAATGTCTATTTCTGATTTTAATATTGCTATGGGTTTCGTTGACCCTGACAATATTCAGTCCGATTCCTATCATTCTGCTTTGTTAGACTTTCCGAGCGGCTTTAATGCTCAAGATGCCTACCGTATTTTAACCAATTCCAATCAACTTTATAATGCGAAAATCATAAAAGACTTATTGGTGTATGAACCTGCTTTAAGATATATTCACCAATTTTTGGCATTTAGTTTTTCGGGACGAAACGATTCATCCGCTGTTTTAACGAGAACTGAATTATTTTTCTTGTGGTGTATGCATTCCGGTTATAAAGTTAATTTAGGATATTGGTTTGCAAAAAAATTTCATGCTGTTGTGCGTTGTAATCATCCTCTAATACTTGGGTCGTATATCACGAACTTAACCTTTATACTTTTCCCCTCTGGAATCGATTTTTCCTCCTTGACATGTGCGTATCATATGGACAGCTTAGATAAGTATTGTTTGGATTCTATGGGTTTGCTTGCCAGTACCCCTACTGCGTGTTATTTTGTTCCTCCAGGTACATAGACTGCTCGTGGGAACATGGTTTTTCTCCACGCCCACATCTCGCTACTCAAGAGTAAGAGGAACAGACTCCAACTGTAGAGGCCCGTTTAAGCCGAATCGAGGCTCGACTTGGAACGATGGAAACCCAAGTCTCCACAATCCTCGACATCCTGCAGAATCGCTACCCCCAACACCAACCACGACAATAACATACATGGGGAGTACTCTTAACCTTTTCTTTTTGTTTGGGCTGCTGACTATTATTTCTTATAATCTATGCTTGAGGACAATCATTGATTAAGTAGGGGGAAAAGATGGTAAACATGCATGATTTTTGCTCTTTTGCATGTGTTAAGTCTTACATTTAAGTTCATTCGACAATTTCTCTAAACATTGAGCCTTTAATCTCATACTCAGTTAATTTGGACAATTGGGAAAAAGTTTGAATTAAAATGTTCAAGAATATAGGTTAGTCAACACTTGTGTCTTAAAATTTGATATATGTAGCTAGATTTATTTTCGTATAAATTGATTGTTTGGAAAAATTAAACTTGCTTGTGCATTAATAAATAAAGTGAATAAATAAAGGTTCAAGTTATGAATGAAGTTTCGAAAACGTGACCGGATTGATTAACTGGGATAGGGTGTTTGGTTGTCATCCTAGCTCGCGTAAAAAGGTTCGAGTGACAAATCGATAACTTATCAACATTCCGCTAACTGAGGTTTCAAAAAAAAAAAAAAAAAGAAGGAAAAAATATTATAATAATAATAATAATAAATAAATTTAAGACGGTTTGGATTGAGTAACCGGGATAGGGTTCTTGGTTGTCATCCTAGCTCGAGTAAAAAGGTTTGACCACGTCAATAATTTTATTTCTCTAATGCATAGTTAATTAAAGAATGTCCTGCAGTTTATTGGATTCAAACTCAATTTAATGAAATTATTTAGTTCGCATATTTCAATTTTATGACAATTGTTGATCAAACTTTATATCTTGAGCACTTATTTATTTTTGCCTAAATTGTTCACATTGATTCTGTATGCGAAAAAAGGGCTCGATTTTTTTATAGATTGTAGAATAAATTTAATGTTTGAAAGAACAACATGCTTGAGGGCAAACATGAGCCAAGTAAGGGGGAGTTGATAAACACACTAATTTACATAATTCTTGTGTTTAATTTGGTTTATTTCTGAATTAATCCCTGCTTAATTGGTGTTTTTATGATTTAATTTTGTCAGGGATGTAATTGGTCAAAAACGAGCAAAAAGTGGCCAAATCGAAAGAAAAATCGTTGAGTTGGGGCCAAATCATAAAGATGGGAAGGTTAATGATTGAACTTCAAATTTGACTTTGTAAAAATCTAAAAATAGGAGATATTATTATATTTAGTTTTATTATTTATTTATTTTTATTTTTATTTTATTAATTTAGAATAGGCTATTTTCAGTAACCCTATGTATATAAATAGGGGCTTTTAGTTTCCTAAAAAATCATCCTTTAATTTGTATTCCTTCTTCTATTTGGAATAGAATTACTCTCTCTCTTGTATTTTCTTTTTCAATTTGGAGTTGGAATATGATTTCTTTTCTCTTCAATTTGACATTGCTTTTTGCAGCTTTGTCTCCAATTTTTGTTTCTTTTCCACAATTGGGTCAATTGCTCGCCAAGTCCCTTTTCCTTTCGAAAATTCCATCATCCTTCACACAAAGCCAGAACACAATCCACAACCTTCAAGCATGATTAAATTCATGCCACACTAAACCCCTTTCAGCTTTAAGCTGGTGTTAACCCCGTCAAAACCCCTGAGTTACGAACCCGAGCTGTTTAACTCTCAATTTTTGATATTTATTATTTCTCCGGATTAAGAGTATGACTTCGTCAACTCACAAAGTCAAGATAACACTAAGTAAAAAAAGACGTCGTTTGAGTTAGTGTGGCTAGACGTACAGTTAGAATTTCGAAAGGATCGATTGTCTAATTGGTTTTCTGTGAACACATTGGTGTGCCAAGTGGGGATTGCTGTTTGGTTCCGTCAAGGGAAGTAGTAACCGGATTTAAATGTCCCAAACGTTTGAGGGCATTGGTTCGAGCTAGGCTCTTCTAGAACGCAAAGCTGCCGGAGTTCTAAATCACGAACGTTTCGTAGATTGTTCGATCGGTAAGGGTTAGTTATAGGACGTTCCATAACTAACTTACACAAGGAAGAGTTGGTGTCCGAGGCATCCTTGGTAGCTATAACTAGCTTATTGGAAAAGAGAAGTTCACCTAATTTCGAGGATCGAGTCAAGACGGAAGAATCTGTGCTTAAGGCTGAGCTAAGTTTAATTGATTTTTCTTCAAATTACTTCATTGTTTATTTTATTTCATCTTTTACTTTTTACGTTTTATTTTGTGCTTATTTTAGGTCTCACATTCTATTTCCCCCAAATATCGCGGGCACGACAACTGCCCAAACATAATCTGGTCGAGAGATAAATAATTTACAGTAAACCCAGTCTCTGTGGGATCGACCCTACTCCCTATACTGCTTTAATTTGTAAATTAGGTGTAGGTTTATATTGGTGGAATCGACAGCCATCAATCGGCCAATTAGCACCAACTACATCTTCCTCGTTACACTCAGTAGCTCTTTTATTTCGCAGTTTATAACAATCTACTTTGGCGTGACCTAACTTTTTACAATAGCGACACCTTTTGTCTCGTTTCTTTGATGCTACCAAAACGGAAGCTTGCCTATCTGTATTGCTATTCAAATGAAGCTCATTGTCTAGTTTGTCTCTACTCAACAAATGACCCTTCACGTCTTCGAACGAGAGTTTGTCTCTACCATAAATTAGGGCCTCCTTGAAAGACTTGTATGAAGTGGTATCAGAGCTACTTCTATTTTCATAGATCAGATAATCCATTCCCCTATATGATTTCTCACCACTATCCCTGCGGACGCAAAACCTGCATTCAAATTAACGGTCCCATCAATATGCAAGTGAACCCAATTATCTGATAAAGAATTTCTCTGAATGGTGGTGATACTTGTATTATTATTTGATATTTAATAATATTTACACAATTGAGAATGTTTTTTTTATCATGATGTTTTGAAATATTATGTCTATCAACTAATGATTATAGATTAAATGTAGATTATTAACATTGATAAGGGACTAAGTGAGAAAGTGAAAATTATTTGAACCTCATGTGATGGCTTGATGGTAAAGGGTATTCATCACCCCAAGTGTGGCATGGGTTCGAGTCGCGCTAGTCGCGTTTATTGTTCGGGCTTTGCCCTGTTATTATAATTCTTCGAAAAAAAAGTGATGAAAATTATTTAATAGATGATGAGATACTATTATAATATCTATATTTTAAATGTAGATTTATTTTTTCATTTTTTTTTGAAATCTCCTTAAATTAGTATTAATTATAATATCTCTTTTAAACATTGTACAAACAAAAATATTTAATATTGTACAATTAGTTTAATTATGATTTTAAATTTTTATAATTTTTTATACAAAGCTTACTTTTATCCGAAACCCTTCTCATCTTTAAATTAGAGGAAAGTAAGGGTTTAAGCGTGATCGAATCTATGTTTTCTTAATTATTGTAATAACAATAGTGTCAAAGATAACAAAATTGAAATTATTTTATTTTATAATATTTTATATATTTAATTATTTTTAATAAAGACTACTTACATTGTTTATTATGTTACGCCATTGTTATTAGAATAACATATTATTATTTTATAAGAGAGGATGATAATTTTTTTAAAAAAATTTATCCCATTATTTTGTCAAAATAAGAGAATAAAATTTTTATCACTAACTGTATATATATATATATTTATATTAGTTTTGGTTACTAATATCAAACTACCATTTTTCTTTTATAGGGTTACTATGTTTATTAATTATAAGTGTTTTTTTACCATTCATAATTAATTAGTTATGTAGTTTTATTTTCACAAACTAGAAAATCTTGCTTAATATTTTGTTAATATTTTTTTAAATTTATAAATAACTTTTTTTTTTTTGTTTTTCTCTTGTATTTGTATTAATTTCTTCATACGCAGTCATAATTTTCACAAACACAACAAAATTAATAGCCGTGAGATGTGGTGTGATACAATGATAGTTGTTTACCTCATCCCTTAACTATGAGATTAGGGGTTCAGTCTCTACCCATGAGAATAAATCATATTTCAATTGCTAGTTGTTTACCTCTTTAGAGCGCACCCACAACAAGAGTATTAGTCACTGCTATCGACACAATTATAACATGAGTGAAAAGGTTATGTAACAAATTTCTAAAAAATGATTTAAAAACTTAAATGTGGCTTTGATTGAAATGATAAAGTTGAAGGAAAATTTTGATGTCTTAAGTTTAAATTCTATCACGCGTATATACCTTTTAAATTGCATGTAAAAAGAGAAAAATACCCTCAAAATTATTTGTTGTTTCATAAAAATATTAGGCTTTTGAAAATATTTATCTTTCAATTTTAGTCTTTTTGACACAATATCTATAACTACCTATAGCCCCTCGCAACCTATAAATAGGAGGATAATGCGTTTTAGCACACTCGAACACACATATTCCTACATTGACAACATTATTAATGCCAATCGAGTTAAAACTCAATTCATCAACTTAATTTTTTTTTTTTAAAAAAAACCAAACATAAACTCGATTCGGTACAATTCAACCACACCTCCAAATCTTTCGAGGTTATCATCGTTGTCTATTTTAATTGCACAAAATAAATATTTAATTATATGTGCATATATATATATATATATATATATTATATCAAAAAGAAAATGATAGTACACGTCATTATATAATCATAAAAAACAAGTCAATAGTCAGATAAAAACAAAACAATAAGTTAAAAGAAAAATTGGCAGATAAATGTGAAGTTAATATAAAATGAGGAAACAATAAAATAAAATGTGATGAAAATGAACAAACTAACCAGACATGTGAGATAATTGAAAAGTCAAACAATAAAGCATTTTCTAATATTGCAACAATGGCTGCCCACTAAATAAAAATATTAATGTAAAAACAACTGTGAGGTTAGACTTTTGAAAATTTTGGATTATTCATATTAACATCCCCAACTACTATGGACTCTCTTACACTGCTTTTCTTTCTATTTATTTATGTTTAAATAATTTTTTATAGGAATTTATGAAAATTATAACTTTTAAAATGGTGGGTGTCTTGAGTTTCATATTTTATAATAATAATAATAATAATTAAAAAAATGTAAGATGATGAAGCCATTTCGATATGTACGGCTTTGAATGCATCAGCAAGTGTTGAATATGTACTTTCATGTGTACCCTTTGATTTCATTATCATTTTCATCATCAACTTGGGGGAGGCTTCATCGTGTTTTTTCCAAAGATCTTTGATCATGCAATCATTTTTGTACAGACTCCAATTTACATCAGCAGTTGGTGAAGGTGTACTTGTCATGATGTGCCACCCTTCCTCCATTTTGGCATAATTCTATAACAAGGGTCAAAACGCAATTTTACAAATATATTAACATAAAATTTATCAAAGTTTAAATGTTTTAGAGAGGTTATACTACCTTTGCATATGTATGTAGGGGCATAATTAGCAGGGTAAAATTTAGGGGGCTGGCAGGGCCTAGCTCTCCTAAAATGAAAATTTTTTATTTTAGTACTTTAAAATTTTAAATTAATAAAAGTAAAATTACATTTTGATCCCTTAAAATGAGAAAATTTTAATTTAATTCTTTTAAAATTATATTTTTACTATCGTAAAAATTACAATTTAATTTTAGCCTCCTAAAGAAATTTTCTGGCTTCATCCCTGAAAATCAGGACAGGATCCTTGGTTGAATGGTATAATTTCACTTTGGTGAGTCTATGATATAAATAGTTTAATTTAATCATTTTAGTCTTTTTTTAGATGAAAACATTACAATTTTGGTCCCTTCCAAAAGTTAAAATTTTGGCTTAAATTATTTTTAATACAAAATGTTTAACTTTAACCTCTCAAATTTTTTGTTTTATTTCGGCTTCCTTCATATAATTCGTAGTTTCACCTTCTTCTTTTTTGTGAAAAGAACCTAACTCATCTTAACTTCCTAATACAATCACTCATCAATCCTACTATTCCTATAATTTCCTAAAATATGCTCATAACCTAAGTTACACTCGCTAGTTTGATCCTAGCTTTGTGCTAAGCTATACTCATGAGCTATCCAGCATAAAGAAATTTTAATGGTTTCTAAGAAGTTTCAGTCCTGAAAGAAAAAGAGATTTCTATTTTTTCCATATTTGCCACGCTAACACCCCAAATAGAGTTGACCATAGAACCCCATTCCTCAATCTCCATTCTTAATTTCATAAATTTGTCCTAATCCATTCCGAGAGACTTCCTGAGAAAATAAATGACTGAAAAAATATGTAAAATAAATGACAATTTATTTGACGGAACTAATAGAAAAAGTTGACATCGTGATTGAAAATATACATCTCGAGAAGTAAAAGACTAAGAAATGATGAAACTATAATAAAAGGACTAGATTAGTCAAAAACACATAATGCAGGGACTATCCATAAATTTAATCATCTCACCAACTCAAGCAAATTTCCTAGATCTTTCCTGGCCAAAAATATATATAATATAACTTCTGGTACACGCATTTTACGCGGAAAGATTAATGTAAAACAATTTTTAACAATAGCAAAATCGGCCGATTTACGTTGAATTAATTAAATAATATGATCCTAACTTCAGAAATAAATAAAGAAATCTAATATGATTGTTAAATTTGAATAATCCAATCTAAAAAAATTAATTAAAATATTTAAATTTAAAATTAAATCAAACTCAAAATAATATAAAACCATGGTGGTTACTGCTTACAGTTATGGCGCATCTCACGGTGATGGTGGCGGCCGTACTACCAGCTGACTTAGCCCTGGATAACGCCTAGCATCACGGACACCCGCCGTGGTCTAATAAGTTGTCTATTTTAAAACCTTTTTATCAATTAATATATAAAATAATATGAAAATGATAACAAATTATCATTATATGGACCGTACATTTATTTATGTAACAAACCGTACTAATCACGACTTTTATGTATTTTTAATATTTTCCTTTTCTAATAATGGCGGTCCATTGTCTTCTTTATAAAGCAAAAGCAAGCAAGCCTACGTGCCAATGACTTTGACAATTGAAAACTTTTAATATTGGCCAAATTTTACATAAAGTCCCTATACTATACGTTTTTCTTTATGGATTTAATCATTTATTACAATTTGGCCCTTTCTAATTCCTTCACTTATTGAAATAAAACCAACTTTTTTCTGTCAATTATCAACATAAACCCTTATATTATAAGTTATAACTGGATGTCTCTTCAAATTACGGTAAAGTGTCAGCTACTTTGAGCACATTAGTTCCCTGTTTTATCAAGATTACTCTTAGCTTCCATGCATATTGGAGTATGGATATAATGCATAAAGAATTTATGGCTTAATTTTCTTGGATTTGAAGCTCCATAAAATTTTGGGATTATTTAATTATATATACTTCAATTCTTGTAGTCCCTTTGATAGGACAATTCATCACCCTTGAGACCTAGAGACACAACTTTGTTAGTATTTCGTTAAAAGAATTCCGCCTCATACGCTCGTCTAAATATCATATTTAGTGGACCCATATAATCTACAAAAGACATATTGAGCATCAATCAATCCATCACATTTAGTAAACTCTCGTTTAGCCTCCTTAAGTTGACTCCAACTGTTCCCTAAGTTGACACTTGTCACCTTATCTCGATACTTATACTCAACGGTTAGAGCCCACATCCAACCTTCTTTCTTCTATAAATATCTCTTTAATACTATGGTAAAAATACATGAGAATAGAGGCGAATCTAGGGGGGCTGTCAGGGGCTCTGGCCCCCCTAAAATGTAAAATTGTTATTTAGGCCCTTAATTTTTTAAAAAATTTTAAATTAGTAAAGGTAAAATTATACTTTGCCCCCTTAAAATTATAAAAAATTGATTTAATCCTTTAAAAATTATAAAGATATAGACTATAAAAAATTAAAATTTTATCCAACCCCCAAAAAATTGTTCTGACTTCACCCCTACACGAGATACAAGTAACCTTACTCTACCAACCCCTCTCCCTCAATGATGTGAATCGTCATAATAAGCAACCCCTATCTTTTGTGTTGAACAATAAGTTTCTTTATGGAACATATAAGTGATTGTTTGAGTACATAAGATCTTCTTTTTTATGATAAACATGTTTATTTTAATTAAGATTTGATTAAATTATAGTTTCAACATTTTAGTTTGCTCAAATTTAAAATTTAGCTTCCATTCTTTATGGCATAATATTAATATAATGTTCTAAATCTTTTTTACATGTCATTAATTAATATAAATAATTTTTTAAAAAAAATTAAAGTTTGTTCAAATAATTAACACCGTTATTAAATATTCATGCTAAAATGCTATTCAAACATTCGTCGGCATTTTAACTGAAATAGTTAACTTAAACAAACAAACTAACTAACAACATAAAAACGAAACATCAAATTATAATAAATTAAAATATAGGGATTTAATCTAAAATTTAAGTATACTAGAGATAGCAAAACTATAATTTAATATTAAAATTATTTAATGATTTATCGTCTCTGTTTGTTGGTAAAACAAAGTAATGATTATGTTTTTAATGATAAAATCGATTGTGGTATATTCCAAATCTACGGATATATAAAATCTCAGTGGTTATGAAATTTCTTATTTGATGGCTTTTGTATGATATAATATGTATATATATTGCTTATGTTGCTGTCTACATTTGTCGTGATTTTTCTTTTTGTCATACGTCAATTTTGATGTTATGTTACGTGATTTGATGCTCAAATTGAAAAATATACATATATATATGAAAAAGTGATTTAAGTTTTTGACATTTTCTGTGTTTTGTCTTTTTTTTTTTTTTTTAATTTTAAATCTCATATCTAATTATTTAGATTATTTTATTAAATTTATTAATGTGATATTTAGTATTCATGTAATAAAAGAAACGAACTTTTATGATAATTATATTAACAATTAAATTTAAATTTTTAATTTAAATTACAATAAAAAATAAGAAAATTAAATTTAAAAATTACAAAGGAACATCAAAACTTGGAGCATATTACCCTTCTGATAATTGCTAATTTATGATAATTAGCAACTTAATTAATAATATATTTTTGCAGATCATTAATTTAACATGGCCAAGTTGAATTATTTTACTTTTTTCTTTCCCTCTTTCTCTCTATATTTTCATGTGCCAAGTTGCTATGGTTATTTTCAATAAATATGTTTAACATAAAGAAGAAAATTAAAAAAAGCCTCTCGTGAATAAAATTAACTAATTGTAGAAGTTGTAAATATGGTTAGGTGGTTATTAAGTTTGTTTATGTAAAATTTGATCTTCAATAATGATAATGGATCGTAAAGAAAGAGAAGAAAAGAACACATAAAATTTTACATGAAAACCCTTTTGAGAAAAAACAGTAGAAGAAAATTCATTATGTCGAATTCGAATGATATAAGAGAAGTATATACTATGTCTATTTATAGGTTTATAAAACTATATTCTAATTAAATATCAAATAGAGGAAGTAAACTTCTATACGGATTCCACTTGCTCTAGTAGATTCCCTTATCTTTGCCACTTGTATTTTATTTTAACAGGAATTTGAATCACACAACTCTAATAGTTTAATAGTTGTTAAATTTATTTAGTGAGCTGTTAGTAGAATAGTGTATATAAATCAACTATTGTAAGCTTATTAAATTAAATTGAATAAGTAATATTTTTTACTCTTAAATCGATTATTTTCTCGTTCCAGTTTATTATTTCCTTATTTAAGTAAATTAGATATTGTAATGCTCTAACCTAATGCATTTGCTAATTTATTTTGATGTTTTTTGTTGGGGATTTTGAATTTCATAATACAAAAGTTGTCTTTTACATTTTTATTTATTTATTCTACTGTTTTAGCAAACATTTTTTTTGGGGTCAACTTTCTAGAAGTCAGACTAAGTTGATAACTACATGGCATCCTATCCCTTAGTTCCTCCCAATTTGCTGAGACACCAAGCGAAAAATCATATCAACTCAAACATGGATTAATGAACCCAATTTAAACAAATATTTTCTAGACTTTTACATCATATTTTAAATAGATTCCTTCTAATCACATTTTGGGTAGTTCATCGGAATTTTTTAAATCGTTGATAATGAAGTATTAATGTTGTATTTAAATAGGGTTAATTGTATTAAATGTTTTTAAATTAGGATTTAGATTTTAACTTGGTATAAACTTTAAAACATTTTAATTGAGTTATTAAAATATCAGTATTGTGTTAATCAGGTTATTCCACCAGTCTAACGTTAACTTAAGTGTTAAATGACAACTTAGATATGACATGGAGCATATTTAAAATAACGTGGATCAATGTTCAAACATGTGTATATGCTTATAGCATAGACAGTTTAGATCTAATGTGTTAAAAAATTGCAATATCATTAAAATTTAAAAGATTTTTTTAACATGTTAGATCCAAATTGCTCATGCGATTAGTATAGATGTGTTTTAAATTTGATTTACTTAAAAACTGAGTTAATACTTAAATACCCAAGCCAACAACTAGGTTGACGGAAGGAATAGATTGATATGCTATTGATAATTTGAGAATTCAATTTGAATGTTTTGAAGTAGGTAGATTAATTTAGAATATGGGTCATAGTTCAAGGACATAAAATGTAATTAACCCTTAGTACATATATAATTTAAAGCGGCTATAGATATAACCAACGTCCAATGGTCATCTTCAAAATTTGAAAACTTTTCATTATGCATTTTAATTATTATTTTTTTTTGAAAATTTTAATTAGAATCTTTCAAAATATTAATTAACTCTCTAAAATTTTGAAAATTTTAATTTTTTGGAAGTTCTCATTAATTCCCTCGCAATTTTTTAAAACTTTATTAAACTATTTATTTAAAAAAAAACTTATTAAGTTTCTAACATTTTTTAAAAGTTTAATGATATTTTCTGAAATTTTTAAAAATTTTAAGCAACACTTTAAAACTTAGGGCGTGTTTAATAAATTATTGAAAATTTTTATTTTCAATTATTTAATTTTTTATTTGTGTTCGATAAAATATTAACTTTTTACTTAATATAAATTTTCAACAAAAAAGTGTTGAACATGATAAGTAGACAACTACTCATCAGTTAATGTGGAAAATATTAAGCTGATTTTATTTTTTAAAATCTTATTTTTAAAATAAACTATTTCATCATTTTATTAAAAATTAAAATATTCAAATTTTATTTTAATTTTATCCAAAACTAATCAAAATAAAATAAAAAATAACATATTAATAAAATTATTTAGTAAATATTATAATTTAAATGCAGTGCTGATAAAATTTAATATTAAAAATTAAAAATTAAAATTTTCAATAGTTAATTTTTCAATTTATCTAGCATGGGATCATAATTTAGAAATATACTGCAAAAGCAAAAGCAAAAGCTATTGATCGATTAGCAATCTTAAGCTATTGGGCCTCCTTGAGGAAGAAGTTGGATCTTAGGCTATCCCATGAGCTTTGGGCTTTCCATATGAGTAAGGTAATTTGATGTGATCCAATTCAAATGATTATTTTTTAAAGATAAATTCATTGATTCATTCAATGAATGGGGTCGTATAATTCAAGAAAAAAAAAATAATCACTCGTTATAGATGGTGAAGTATAAGCTCCATCAACAAAACAAAGGCTTCAACCTCAGCATCAATAGAACATTATGACACGTTGACAATTGGCTTTGTCACGACTCAAGTACGATATATCTGGAGTGATTGTAAGCACCTAATACGATAAGAAAATCAGCCCCGGATGGTCCAAAGTGGCGAGGGAAAGTCAACAAAATAATCAAGCATTCACCAAACTAGAGAGAATTACAACAAAATTATCTCTAAAATCACTTGTAAAACTAATATTACATGCATAAGCAAGACTAAAAAACGTGCTACAAGAGTAGATAAAAACTTTTAAAATTGAAGACTTATTAAACAATGGAAAAATAAACAAAAAAATATAAAACTTAAACAACACGAATCCAAATTAATTTGTGAAATCATTTATTATTCTAAAATACTCTCAAACATATTAAGAAGTTTACGAAAAGTCACCCACTTTTCGAGAAAAATTACTGGTGGCTGGTAGAGTTTTAGAGAACGGCAGACATCGTCATCTGTCCACCATAACTTGTGAAGACAACAAAGATACCTATTAAATAGATCTGTAAACTGAAAAGAGAGAAGATATGTGTATTAAATGAGAAGAATAAAAAAAAAGAGTTGATGAGAAGGAAAAGAGGCAAGCGATAATTAACCCGAAAACCGGCACGCCGCTAGGCAAAACAAAAGATATGAAACAAACTCCTTGGAGAAAAAAGAGAAAATCTTTTACTGCTTTTCCACTATCACTTTTTCAAATGATTTTTTTTTATTTGATGCATTTCGATAAATAAGTTTATGCATTACAAAAGAAATATTAAAATTAAATTCACTTAATTTTATTTATATATATTATACAATGGTTTAGGTGCATGTAGTTGCACATAAACAACTAGGTTTAACCAACAAAAGATGTGAAGGAAGAAAACAGACACAACATTTCTCATTAGTGAACAAGAAAGATGAATAGTTATTACTGGTAATATTTCCTCTTGGGTTGGAGACTAAACATGGGACGGGGTTGTATTAGGCGGTGTCGGTGCGGAAGTCACGCGCTTCCCGCGCTCCGACCGGCTATTCTCGGCGAACTTCAGGCTCGCTGAGTGCATGCCTTTTTTCTTTTCGTCCTCGTTCCACTCCGAAGAGTAATAATGTTCCTCGGTTGATCTCGCTACGTCTTTTGACGGCGGAAGGAACATGCTTCCCCATTGCGGGAAATGGACCAAGCTGACGGGCAAGGTGCAAGCCACGATCATGACGCCCATCCACGTGAGACCCGCGGCAGTCGAGAAACTCGACGTTGAGAAGAAAATCAACTGCGTCAAACCGGACCCGAAGTTGCCACCTGCGCCGGTTAGGCCGGAGATGATCCCCAAGGACCGTCGTGAGACGAAGGGGATGATGCCGAAAGTTGCACCGCATGCGGCTTGGGCTCCGATGGAGAAGAGGATCATTGCCAAGATAGCAATGGGGAGTGTATTAGCACGGCCTAGCCAGATACAAAAGGCACCTCCAAAAGTTTGGAGGATCCATAGGACCCATAGCCGGCCTCTCATGCCGAATAGCTGAGCAGCTTTGTCGGATGCGTAGCCACCAAAGGGACGAGCCACGAGGTTTGCCATACCAAAGGTGGCTGCAATGATACCTGCCGTGTGGAGCTTGAGATTGAACCTGTTGATTGAAATATATTTTATTGTTCTTTATTTTCTTTTAATAATAAAAAAAAAGTACATATTTGCAAGGTTAAATTCTGGTTTTCGTCCCTGCATCATACTCAATCAGAGGATTTAGTCCATTGATGCGGTTAAAATTCTAAACCCAATTTTTTTATGTCATTTAAATTAGAGATAAAGCAATATTTAATCTTTAAATTTTACAACTTTCTTGTTCTCTAATTTTTTTTCTAGTCCATATTAGTCTTGAAATTTGACAACTATTTTTCAACTTGGTTCTTAAACTTAAATTTTGATTAAGTGATGATGTCGCACTAAAATATTATGTCACATCATCACCTCCAATTTTCTTAAAAGTAATTTTTTTAATTTCATGTGTTAACATATATCTCCACACCTTAATGAAATTTAAGTTTAGATATTAACTTGGAACTAATGTAGATAAAAAAGGTCTAAGGACCAAATTGAGAAAAATTGTCAAGTTTAGGGACTAAACATGCCTTTATACCTTTAAATTAAGATTATTAAAATAGTTATTTTCCGCTTATATGCCATTTAAAAGATATATAGTTTAGCCAAATTTGAGTAATTTACATTTTAAGTCACAGGAGTTAACATTAACTTTTGTTGAAGTCACAAACTTTTTATTTGATCAAATTATATCATTTAACTTCTATTATTAACAAAATAGATTAGTTATGGCAACTTCGCTAATTAATTTTAAAGTAAAACATTTATTTTTAAATAAAATCAACTTCAAGATTTTCGTGTTGAGACATGTAGGCATTTTGAGAGAACTAATTTTTTTTGGGTAAGAATCACTTAACTGAGTTAATATAAATGTATTAATTTGTTAATAATAGAAGTTCAGTGAGGTAATTTGATAAAAAATAATAATAAGGGTTTTTGACTTACACAAAAATTAATGTTAAATTAAATGATCTAAATGTAAATTATCCGCCAATTTTTTTATGTCATTCAATTATTATGATCGCCTATAATATTTGTAAAGGCTTAACTTAGTCGTTTTAGACTTGCCCATATTATTTTTAATTTAATATTTGATTTTTTTATATGGTTTTTCTTTTATTAAAACATTAAAATTAACAACTTAATATGTTTTTAATATTTACATAGTATTTATTTTATTATATATTTTATTTTATGTGATATAAATTATATAATACATTACAAAAGTATAAAATGAGACAAGCTCGGGTCTTCAATGTTAAAGTCCAAACTCGATCCACATTTTAAATTTGCCTTTTTTTTTTTTTTTTGAAAACCTATTTTTTAAATTACTTACTTTTATTCAAACCTCACATATTTTGGGAGACCTTTGAACTTGAGTAAATAATCCAAACTATTAACAATTTTATTATGATTAGTAAAATATTTATTTTTCACTAATATCTCATTCTTTAGAAAAATATTTTAGACTCCTTTTTTTTTTTTAGTTCTCATATCAATCGGATAAGGAGTAAGAAAATGAAATTATATTTAAAATATAAAAATTAAATAGTCAAGAATATAATCCAGGGACTAAAATCAGGGAAACTTACCTGTCGTAGAAATATTCAGCAATGACATTATCAGTCGACAATTCAACTCCCATAGAGTAGCCATAGAGAAGGAAGAAAATCCAGGTTCTGTAATTTGTGACAGCATACCATAGCACCTGAAATGGTAGTAGCATTCGCATTTCGGAGTCGACAATCAGGTGATTACAAATTTAGATTACGTTGGATGAAATAGGAAAAAAAAAATTTATTCGTATCTGGATACTGACCTTTCCGAATTTATCCTTAGCAACATCACCCTTCTTTTGCAAACTGCTAAGGTTCCCATCAGGCAAATCTTGACCAAGGGTTAACACCAAGATCCCCATAATGACATGAAGCCATCCAGGAATGAAGAAAGCAATTCTCCATGCGGTAAATGGAGTAGCACCAGCTCGTCGTATAATGTCATAAACTAATGGCATTAAAAGCTGGGTTGCACCACCTCCCATGTTACCCCACCCGGCTGCAGTCCCGTTAACCAGCCCTATGATCTTACTATTGAACATCGTACTCATCCAATACTGGCACGAGACAAACGTCGCGAGCGAGAACCCGATCATGAACCGGACCGCAATGTAACCCCCCGCGTCGGCAACAAACGACATGCAGAACACGGTCGGTGCCGACAACATGATCAAGAATGCGCACCCGTAGCGGGGGCCCAAGAGGTCGCAAACCGCGCCCATCACGAGCCTCGAGAATATACTCCCCGAAACGGAAGCTACCCCGGCGTTGCCGACGTCTTGTTTCTTCAAGTTGAGGTTGTCGCGGATGATGGGGACGAGGGGTGCGGCGGCGAAGGTGGAGACGAAGCAAGTGAAGAACGATATCCACGATAAGTGGAACGTTCGCATGTGGGGATTGGCGAAGGAGAAAAGCTTGAACACTTTAGCTTTGTGCTCGGAATCCACCGGCAAGTCGAAGTTGGCCGTTGTGTCGGTCGGGACCATCGGCGAAGCAACTGATGAGGCGAAAGCCGGTTCCCTGCCGGTGACTCCATGCATGGAGCTTCCTGGGGATCCCTCAATGTCACTCATAGTCACACAAAAATATTACCCAAGAAATACTTCGATTGTTGTTTTTAGAGTAGAGGTGAGTTGTTTGGTATTTATAGTGATTGTCGTTGACATTTCAGGAGGCGTTTAAAGAGCTAATCGGATTACCAATGGTCAAGGATTTTTTTAAAGGAAAATTTGTGGAGAAGAATCTTTAATTGTGTGTCTAGTCTTTATATTTTTAGGATTTTTGGAATTAAGTCCATCTATTTTTATATTGAGGAATTTAATCTTTTTATTTGTTTGATTTCGTATGTAATTTAATTTTGTCATTTTATGTACTTTTCAATCCTAACCATAACGGTAGCAATTCAATTTGTTAGATCAAATCTATTATCAGTCCCATACTATGCATAAATTATGAATTTAATCATTATTCTACAATTCGATCAGTTTTAGTCATTATATTTTTCAGATTTTGAATTTCATTTTTGTCTCAAAAGGTAGTAGTTAAATCTACATTAACTAAAATGCCGTGGCTTTTTATAAATATTATGTAAAAACAGTAAATTGATATGACATTATATATTTAAATTAGTGAGTATTATCATTTGGGTCAAGATTAAAATTTAAAAATTTGAAAAATATATGAACTGAAATTGATCAAATTAGAATATAAGGTTGAAATTCATAAATTACACATAGTACAAGGACTTATAGTAGAATTTGATCAAATTTAAATGTGACATTTTAATATTTTAATATTTGATTTAAAAATATTTTCAGAATTAAAGGAAGTGAGTTAACAGTTTTTTTTTGGGATTGAATTTTAATTTTTAAATAAGAAAGACAACAATCTAGAAATTAAAAGCAAAGGATTAATTTAAAATTCTAAAGAGTAGAGGGAGTAAACTCAAATTTAGACCTAGAAAGGAATCCACTTTGCCGCATCTAGCTGGAAATGTCTCGTCATATATCCCAAAGGATCAAACAGACTTTGTTTCAATGGCCTACCTGCTGCTTAATTACCTCACTAACCTCGAAACGATAATGAGTGGCGGAGTAAGGGGATTCCGCAGGTTGCCCGCCTTTTTTTTAATTAGAGATAATAAAATTGTACTTTGATGTACTTAAAAATAATATTTTTTTTTAAATTATAAAGATATAATTATTAAAATAGTAAAAATTATATTTTTACCATCTTAAAAAATACCATTTAATTAAAAAAAATTCTCTTTTTTTCTCCAAGCCATTTTTTTTTTATCTTTTATTTTGTTCAGCGGCGGTGCCAGCCATCGGGTTAGCTATCGCTCGTCTTTTTTCTCCCCCATCAACCTTTATTTCTTTCTTCTCCTCATCCGCTACACATTTCTTCTCTCTTTTCAATTTGTATATCTATTTTGTGGGTATCTTTATTGTCTTCACAAGTTGTGATGGACAGATGACGGTGCTTATCATTCGCTAAAACTCCATAGGCCACAAGTAGTTTTTCTTGAAAAGTGGGTGGCTTTTCGTCAACTTCTTAATCTGTATCTGTTTTGAGAGTATTTTAGAATAATAAATGATTTCACGTGTTGATTTGGACCCGTGTTGTCTTAAATTTTATATGATTTTTGTTTATTTTTCTATTGTTTAATAAGTCTTCAGTTTTAGAAGTTTTTGTTTGCTCTTGTAGCACGTTTTTTAATCTTACTCATGCATGTAATCTTAGTTTTACAAGTGATTTTAAGGATAATTATGTTGTCTTCTTCTTTAGTTTGGTGAATGCTCGATTCTTTTATCGATTTTTGCTCGCCACTTTGGACCATCTGGGGTTGATTTCCTTATCGTATTAAGTGCTTACAATTACTCCAGATACGTTGTGCTTGAGTTGTAACAAAGGCAATTGTCAACATGTCATAATGTTCTATTGATGTTAAGGCTAAAACATTTGTTACATTGACGGAGCTTGTCCTTCACCATCTATAACGAATATTTGCTATTTTTTCCCTCTAAATTATATAATTTCATTCATTGAATGAATTAATAAATTTACCTTTTAAATATATATATATACCTTATAATTTTGACCTCCAAAGCAATTTTAACTTCAGTCACTGCGATAATCAATGGTTATTACTATTTTTCTAAGTTAACACTTCACTTTTAGGGCTTCAAAGGGCATCACTAATATATATATATTATATATATATATATATATATATATATATATATATATAAATTTGAAAGAACACAAGTAATAAAAATGGGTTCAATTTTGGTATATGAAGCATGGAAAATTTTCCATATTTAAATTTTTTTTGGTTACATTTTAGAAGGGTAGTCGGCACTTTTTCAACTCTCAGCTTTAAATATTTCACATACGAAGTTAGAAAATTGTTTACGAAGTTATAAATGAATTATAAATTTTAAAGAGTGAAAATGTAATTTTATTATCATATTAATTTATAATTAAATAAAATAATAAAATATATAAGGTCACTAAATTATTAATAAGTTTATATTTTGTTCACTCAACTTCAAAAAGTTACAAAATGGCTATTGAACTATTTGAAAATTTTCATATAAGTCACTAGACTGTTAAAATCAATGTTGTATTGTCTTCTTTGTTCTCACCGTCTGCACTATTCAAAAGTTCTTTTCACTTTCTTATCCATGTTTTTTTCTGTGAAATAGCTTTGAATGTCATGAATCTGCAAACTAAAATTCTAACAGTTTTTTTCTCCGATCTCTAACACTAACCATCAAATTAACTTATATCTAAAGTATTTTCTTCTACTCATCAATGAGTACTGATCCATCGTACCGATCATTGAGTCGTCGCTTGAAGCTTACTAACTGAACTTAAAATAAAAATTTAATAGCTCAATAAATTAAATAAAAATTTTCCAATCATTAGTGACAATTTTAATCTTGGAATGAAGAAGTAAAATTTTAAACGATAAACTTCAACACTAAAAAATTGACGACTTTTTGGCCCAAAGGGACTAACTTACTATAAGAGCCCCAAAACAGTAAAGAAAAGAAGGCGACAAAGAAATTAAGTACACTGTCTTTACCTGGCATCCTTCAAACGATTTTAACTAGTTTTTACTTGAATTTGTGCATATATAGGTAGGTTAATATTTCATACATTGTCGGTTTATAATTTTATATACTATCACTAAATTAGATAAGAAATAAAGTTAGTTTAGTTTTAGTTGAGAGAGATAGATACTTTCGAGAAAAGTCTTTAAAGTGTTGTCTGTTGGGTAGTTGATTGGAACCTCAACAATTAAATGTATTATTTTTCTGAAAAGATTTTATCTTTTATACTTTATTGGGAACCATTGTTCCGTGAGCGATTGCCCTAAGGACCTTGTTCATAGAGTCAGGAGTATTTGAACCTTACGTATTCATACGGTCACCCGAGAAGCAACATGAGTGTCTCAACCTTAAAAGGTTCGAACTCTAACCTATGTCATATAAGTCACTTATTAGGATATATAATATATATTAATGAATTAATACTGATATACGAAAATTAAATAATTTTATAACGTGAATAAATCTTTCAAAAAAAACTAAATTTACGTAACTTCCTTTCAATATTTTCTTTAAAAAAATTGAAAATAATATTATTTGATTTAGTAGTAATGTATAAAATTATATATTTATATATATATATATATATAAAGAGATGACTAGAAAAATATTTAGTTGACAAATAAATTACTTAAAATTCTAAAAAAGAAGAAGCAATAATAATAAATTACGCAACCAAATGCTTTTTTAGATCTTCTAATATTAGACATCTAAATTAAATTTCAATGAAATATATAGTGAAGTTAGATTAGATCCTAAATAGGAACAGGTTCTTCAAGTGTTATTTTCTTTATATATATTATTTGAATCTTAGATTTCATTAATTAATAAGACATCAAATTTCTTATCATTCAACTCAATATATCAGTAATCAATGCTATGTTCATGCGGAAAATACTTACTTAGTAACTAAATATAAATTAAAGATTAATTAGTACAAATTAAAACTTGAAATTAGAAGGATGAATAAAAACTCTTGTAATTTTTTTTTTCTCTTTGTCACAAACAAGTCACGTGAATGGCTAAACCTTTGCTTTGTCAGTGGTGGTGCTAGCCTTTAGGTTGATTGTTGGTCCCGGTTTCTCCAACATTTTTTTTTTGTAGTTTTATTTTGTTTTTAATTTCAGTCCACATTACCATGGTTTTGTCCACATTTTTCATGGTTTTTGTTTTACGCAATCTATTTTATTTGAAAGTAGAGGTGGTTAAATCATAGTGATGGTGACAGATTTAAGATGCTGAAGAGAAAGATATGCCATTTAAGACTTAGCCTTTTGTACATCACTAATGCGGTGAGTCTCTTGAAATTTTTAACTGTCTTTTCTTGGCTAATCGGTGTTCATTGTCAGGTTGATCTAATTATGGCGAGGTTAGGATGCAAATTCCAACAATTTAATCAAGTTAATGTATTTCTAGTTTATTTCTAAATTATTCTAGTGTTGCAATTACTGTCTTCTCTTTTTTCTTTTTCTTTTTTTAAATTACTTTACAAACATAACATGTTTACATTAATTTATAATAATTTATTTATTGTTTATATTATGTGTAATTATATATGGTTGTTATAAATAATAATACTGAACTTAGCACAAATGTTAAAAAGGAAATGTGAAGCAGTAATTGTGGTTGCTTAGCAACACAAACGCCGGTTAGCTTCAGCAAAATTATCAAAATCATATTTGACCAGAAAAAAAATTTATCTCCAGGGCCCAGAAAGAAAGAATATATAAAGCACACCTCATGATAATCTCCAGGGGCCAGAATGAAAGAATATATATAATATATGCATTGACTTATGCATATATTCCTAAAATACTTGTACATCAATGCTTGAAAGCTTTCCTTCGCTGTAGGAACCGTACACCAGTACATTGTACACAGGTACAAAGGTTTAAATATTTCTTAGAGAAATTCATTATGCAATTAAATTCCCCATCACCAAATAAACAAACATGTTTCACATATTTTGACCTCTCACCATAAAAAGGGACAAATGAAGATTGAAGAAAAAGCACCTGTTTAAATATATAACAAAAAGCTATCAAAATGGCTAACATATCCAACAAAACGAACCAATCCATTCAATTCAATTCCCACAAATACAAGTTCTTTTAAGTTTAGTACCATCCTACGCAGCAAACAAGTTCACAGGACCGCAAATACCGAGCTACGAGAAAGCTTTATATGTATCACAACATAAACTGATGATATTTTCATGTTAAAATGTTAAATTTTGAGGTTCAATGGACGACCCCTATAGTCATCGAGCAAAACCAATGAATATTCTTTCAGCTAATTCCCTATTCGAGTCTATCGAAACTAATTGGATCACTAGGGCTAACCAACAAACTGAAGGCCTATGCGATGTTCATAACTTCAAGTATGAGAACTACCCCTTCTTGGAACTGGTTTGTATAGCACAACAGTAACATACTTTGAACGGAAACGGTGAGTAAACCCTAGTGCCACTACAGATCTTGGTGCCTCTCGGTTTTCAATGTAAAGATGATTTAGAATCACGTTTTCTGGCAAAGGAAGATTCCCAGAAGTATTCATACTCGTGGGGTAACTGAGCAACGAATGATGCAGGTGTGGAGGGACAACTGGAGGGTCACGTGCATCATCTTCATTCCCTGGGTAGGCGTTATTATAACTTGAATCAGGTGATCTTGGCACTTCAAATCCAATGACAGTTGCTTCATCCTGAACAAAACACTGCATGGTTAAACCCCCCAATTTTTAACACTACAAATAATCACTAAGATTCCACAACTTACTTGATCTTCACCATATTGGTTGTTCATACTGAGTAGTGACACGAGATGCTAAAGCAGCTAAATTATAAACAAAGCAATATTATAACACCAACTGAGCCTGAAATAAAACAATTATGTCTATGTGAGCATTTCAAAGTTTAACTAAGCAACATGTAAACTTAACAACAAGAGAAACATAGAATTTAATAAAAATAGAATTCAATAAGGCCTCATTCGAACTAGAATGAACAGTACTAAAACATTATTTTTTGAATGAGAGTTTAACAGAAATCCACAACATAAAAGATGGGGCACTAAGCTCATCAGCTCTCTTGAGTTGTTTTTGGGAAGACTTGAAAACACATCACAACTCAAACAGGGCTCTTTTGAGTCGAAACTAGCATGGTTGTTAATTATGGAGCTGAGTAACATCTAACAAATTTGTGTTTCCCATGCACTCAGATCCAAAATAGTAGTGTCCCGAAGTCTTCCAAGAAGAGCACATTAATGGTGCATAATCTGAAAACTACAAATACTCACAGATAGATTCCTAAACAAGAGTCATCACATCTAAATCTTAGAACCAATATTCTTTGAGGACCAGTCAACCTGGGTTTAACTTTTCAAGAAGAATAAATAGTACTAGTAGTTAAGCTGGCCAGAAAATGAAGATCACGTTTTAACTACATATTAACAAAACATTAAACAATGTCCTATGATGAATGGCAAGTCCAGAAGACTGCAAATGCAGCAGCGCAATGCCGCAACCTTGTAAAAGTGTCTAGTGTGTTGAATGCAGAAACTATGGGCTAAAGTTGCAAAACCAGAATGCAAAGAAAATGTTTGAGAAAACAAGAAGGCGTTGTTCATTAAGACCAGCAGAAATGCTAAAAAGCTTAGACTATGTCAGTATGTCCCAACTACCTAACAAGTAGGGGTAGGACAGAATCATAAGGCCTTCAATACTATCATTAGCAAAGGCCATTCAGCTTAAGCATCAAGAATCACCAAAGTATCTTAAGTTGTCTGAGAAATACAAAGAAGAGTCTTTTAGAGAGTATGAGAGAAACATATTTTTCTTGCCCATAGGTAACATTTACATAACAAGGATTGCATATTTAGTAAATGCCCATATAGATGATATCCAAATGCATCTTACAGGCCTGTCGGTTCATTGAAGTCCAGCCTTTCTCCAGGAAAAAAGTAAGCCCTTATTGCTTCTAACTTGGAATCGTCCGCAAAGTGGCACGAAAAGTTCCATAATTATTTGAAGGAGTTATACACAAGCAATAAGTTAGGTCTTATGTAAAAACTTTTATTTCTATGCAACCAGAGAGATATCTCTTGGCATTGAGTGATAATCACATTGACATTGACAGATTTCGGATGGTTAGAAAATTCAACTGTACTTGTTTATACTTAGGTTAGATTTCTTTTACCACAAACATCAGTTGAAGCTATTGCATCAACAACCAAAACCCCAAAGTGGGACATATATAGTTCTGCTCATATATTCTATTGAACTTTTCCTATTCATTTGCATATTATAATGTTCAGGAAAATCTACGATTCTATGAAGCATCAATCTTAAGGAACTCATGAATCTAATTTTACACGTTTAGACCATTCTCTAATAAATAACACCGCCAACTCTCCAGTTCATTATAATATCCAATCTTTATAACAAGACTGATGAAAACATCAATTTCTTCAAAGCATACAATGCAAAGCTTCTAACAATCTCCATATCTTATTCGAAGCAAAAATAATTCAGCCCAACAAAAGCATTGGAAAACTAGTAGACACAACCTAAAATTCAGAAAATACAAGAAGTACTAATAGCAACATTAAAGCCAAAGAAATTAATTTGTTAAATAATAATAATAAAAAGGGAGACTGACCTGAATCACCAAAACTCCCCACCTTTTCAATAACAAAAACCCAAACTTTACACTAAAATAGTTGAATAATTTTTTCAATGTCGCCAAGCTTTGAAGCTTACCTGCAGAACTAAAGTAAACCCAGGTTAAATCAGACCCAGCACATGAAAAACTTAGCAGAACCAAAAAAATACCCAACAATTTAAACCCCCAGAATTCACTGCAATATATATTATATATAACCAAATAAAATTATGCTAAAAATAACAGGATGGGATTTCAAGAAATAAGAACGTTAGTGTGGCTTACCCTGACAAAAAGGGAAAAATTTTTCTAGAAGAAAATACAGGGAAAAAATAAGTAACTGTTGGAGAAGAACCCAAAAATAAGAGACTTAGCTAGTGGCAGGGGAATCAACCACGAGAATCTGCCATGATAGTATAAGGAGAGGAAGGAAAAAAAAGGGAAATGGTAATTAAATAAAAAATTAACTCTTTTTTTTTTCGTAAACTCTTAAAACGCTCTCCATAAATTAATGGGTAAATTTCATTTATAATCACTTAACTATTAGTAAATTTAGACTTTAGTCACTCATTGTTAAATTAGTAATAGACTAATGTCATGGCATGTTAGCTCAATAGACTTAATTTGGTTCATGAACTATAACTAAAATATCATTAATTTTTTTAAATCTAAAACAAATAAAAAAATAAAAGCCTAAATAATTTGAAAAAAATCATACTTTATTTTCTAAAATTATAAAAATTTAAATTTATAATGCTACGAAAAATTATTTAAATTTAAAATATTCATAAAATTTTAAATATATAAAAAAATTGCCAAAGATTAAGATTAAAAAAAAACTAGAAAAGTTTATATATTTCTATTAATTGTTACAATTTACTCCACAAATTATCTTTGTTTCTATTAAACACAAAAATTATAAATAGTGCTCTTCTCATGTAGATCATCTTCAACTTACACACAAAATGAGAATCATCAAAAAAAAATTGAGCAAAAAAAGAACTTGAATTTACATTTTGCATCATTAAGCGAAGAGAAGGAAAAGACCATATAAAAAGTCATGTAGCTGGACAATAGGTTTGTTACAGCCCAATTTTGGCCTGTTTACAAACAGGCCTAACATTTAAACCCTCAAACCCCTTAAGACCCAATACTACCAAACTCAGCCCAAATACATTATAATTAAACCCCTTAACTTTTTTTTTGACCCATTATAAAACCCAATTGGCCCAAACACAACTAACTTAAACCCAAAACCCACCAGACCCAACTAACCTAAACCCAAAACCCAAATGGCCCATAAACCCATTTCAGTTTCAAGCCCCAAATCCCATCAGCCTAACCCTAGCCCAAACAAACAGAAACCAGCAACCAAACCCTAGGTGCGCCGCACCTAGGGCCTTCAGACTTTCGGCCACCTACACAACTGCCCCCTGACACCACTGTGGCTGCCGCCCGAAGTCACGTCCACCGCCCATAGTCCCTGCAAACAATTAAAAGGATGGGACATAAAGCAAAAGAAAGGAGAAAAAGAAAAAAACAACTTGAAAACAGAAGGCTATAAAAGCCGAATTGAAACACTGTAATAGGGGATCGAAAAAATACAAAAATAATTGCAAATATATGTATAAGCAGTAATCTAAAGGAGAATATATAGGAATAACACCAAAAACAGATAGCCCAAAAATCAAAAATCGAGATCAAGAAATCAAAGGTGATATTTAGTTCGTTCTGAATCGGCTCTATTTTTCATTTTTATTCGTTTTCTTTTTCTTTTCTTTTCTTTTTCTACTTGCACTCAAACATATACATAAAAAGAAAATAAATAATAAAAAAAAATAAGAATTTTACCCCTTACGCCACCGTAGTGTACGGTGGCATGGCGCATGTGACGGCGGTCCGATGACCGGATCGGTGATCGGCACGTGTGCGCCGCTCCCCTCCCTCTCCTTCCTTTTCTCTTTTTTCTCCTCTCTTTCTTTTTTTTTTCTCTCACTGGTGCCAAATGAGATTTTTAAAAAAATTTGACTTATATAGGGGTCCAAAACGCACTGCTTTAAACAAACAAGCAAACGACGTCGTTTTGATGCGGGTCGGTCGACCCACCACCCCCACCAGAGATCACAGTGTTTCTGGCGGAAGGGCTAATTGTGCATTTAGCCCTTCCGCTTTTTTTATTAATTTACAACCAAGTTTTAATTTTTTTTAAATTGGCCTTTAAACTTATTGCGATTTTCAATTTGGCCCCAACAATGCGCTGCGTTTAGAGAAAGTGGAAATATTACTATTTCGCCCCCTCAATGTTCCATGCGCGTATAACTTAGTCCTTTTCTTTAGTTTTATTTCAAAATTTGCCCCATAGCTTTGTATTTAGTTTAATATTAATCCTTTTTTGTTTGAATGATATATTATTCTGTTTTTTTTTTTTAATTTTAAAAATTGGTAATTATTATAAATATTATTATTTTACTGGTTATTATTTTTCTATAATATATATATACTTTTCGCATATATTTATATTATCTTTATCAGATTTTTATTACTATTATTTTATATTATTGTTATTATATTAGTATTATTGATAACATTATATTTTTGTCATTATATCTATTATTATTTTCAGCAGCATTACTTTTTTTTTTTTATTTCATTACATCATATTTTTTATATTCTATCATTATATTAATAACTATTAATGCTATTATTATTTTTATTATTATTACTATTAGTATTTTACCATTATTAGTATAAGTATTAATTCTCCTTTAATATTTATATGTGTATATATAAATATTTATGTAATATATTAATAGCTTTTACTACGTATATGTTTCCGTAATATTATGTATTTTCAACATTATTATTATGCATTTTTATACATTACATATATACCTTTAGTATTGTATTTTTATATATCATGTATATATATACTTTTTACATACGATATTATTTTTATATATCATTATATTTATCATTACATTTATTATCTTCACTATTATAATTTATTATTTTATTTTAATACTATTATATATACATATATCTTTTTGTACATACTTATACTTACTTCATCATTCCTTAATTATTACCATTGCCACTATCACTAGTATAATTATTATTCTTTTCATCATTATTAACATGTCTATACACGTATATATGCATATACATGTATATTTTATATATATACTGTTATTTCCTATTATTGTTAAATACATTTATTTTTCTTATTATATTAATAGTACAATATCTTTATTTTCTTATAAATATTGTTATTGTTGTTTTAATATTCTTAGTTTTTAACATTTTCGTATTAATTGCATCATTGTTTGCGTTATTTACGAACTCTCATTATAATAATGTTTTGCTAATTAATTTCAATAATCAAGGTAATATACCGATTTAACATTAAGTCATCGAGTTCATCGCTATGTTGGGTGAACGTCAATTGACGCGTGTTAAAGCGATATATCCTTCTCAAAAACCGGAATAAATCAAAATTTCTCATTTTTTTAATCACGACTAAATTTTATATTGAACTCGTATTTTTGAAAATCAAGACAACATGTGTTTATGAGATACCAATTTTTGGGCGTCGCGAGGGTGCTAATACC
Organism: Gossypium anomalum; assembly: GCA_025698475.1. Taxonomy (NCBI): domain Eukaryota; kingdom Viridiplantae; phylum Streptophyta; class Magnoliopsida; order Malvales; family Malvaceae; genus Gossypium; species Gossypium anomalum. Next base: position 67,772,233 of record CM046957.1, on the reverse strand, counting down.
TTCCTCGCGCGTAACCGACTCCCGAACCCTAATTTTTCTCTGGCTTTTAACGTAGACCTTAACTCGGCCTTTTCCTCGCTTTTAAAGAAAAAGAAATCTAATAGGTGTCCGATCACACCTAGAAAAAAGATCGGTGGCGACTCCCGGTTTATTTTAAAATCAAAATTCAAATTCCAAGTTTTTAATCGCCACAATTAGCGACCCCAAAACCAAAATTTTTACGTCGCTACAAGGTTTTAGGAATTTAAAAAAAAAAAGTCAATTTTTTTTAAAAATTTATGAACTTTTAAATTATTTATAATTTCAAAAAATAAATTATGAATTTCCATACTTTTTTAAGAATTTCTCTTGGATTTATCACTAATTTCTTTTGAAGTACCAAATTATATTTTAGTTATAGTTTAGGGACCAAATTAGTTATTAAACCTATGATTTAATGTTTCATTACATCAATCGTCAGTGAATATTTTGTAACTTTTCATAATTAGGTAATCAAAACAAAAACTTACCAATAATTAGGTGACTAATGGTGTAGCTTACCCGGATATATTTGAAGAATAATGACTTAACGACCCACATTGACATCCATTTGAACAATATCCTTCAGAGGTATATCCCTCACAAAATTAGGGTTTAACTCAATTTTTTACCCTATAGATGAGATAGATGATTCTTCAGATGGAACTCTCTTAACTATTTTCCTTTTCTAAGAGATTTTGGATGGAGCGAAGGTGTTCCCTCTCTGAGCTTTCTTGGTATAGGCTAAGGCTTCAAGCTCCTTATTCACTATGGAACATGTACTAAATTGTACTGGTAGAGCTATTTACAACACATAAGTTTTACATAACTTTGAGATATTGTTATTCTGCTAGGAAGTAGAGAGAATTTATTTTCTAAGCATAAATTTTATTTTCTGGGAATAACAATTTTTCTGATTTCTATTGAGAGAGAATTATTTTTCTACTAAAAGTAATAAATCGTTTCTGATTCTATATTTGATTCGTGATTATTCGAGCCCACACTTAAAATGATTCTATGTTTTACTAATATTTATTCACGTACGGTATGATCTATATGAATAGATCATGAAATATGACAGTTGAATTGTTAATATATTAATCATAAAAATAATTATGAAAGTGTGTAAAATTATATTAAATCTATACCAATATAAGTGGATCATTCCTCTTATGTATATGATACGCATAAAGCTAAAAGCTAGAATGTCTTCAATGTTTTTCTTTCGCTAAAATTATGAGTTAGCCTTGAATTATATTATTTTTCTCATTTTAGTACTTAAACATTTTTTTTGTTTTATTTTGATATTTAAACTATCATTTTCGTCCCATTTACCCTAATGTTGTTAGTGTCCAATAAGAATGTGCCACTTGTTGCATTCTTATTGACGACTTTTTTATTTTGAAGTAAATTGGGATGAAAATGATAATTCATGTAACTATATGAAACAAAAAAAAAATTTAGATAGCAAAGTAAAAAAAAAAAAACCCGAATATAGTTGAAGGGCTAAATAATGAGTTAAGTTTTTTTTTCCTTTTCCCTTTGTCCATATTTGACAAAAGCCATGCATTTTAGTACTTAAAGTAACATTGTTAACTTTTTAGTATTTAATTCGGGTTTTAGAGTTGATTTAATAAAAATTAATGATTAGCTAATATTATTAGAAATTAAATTTGATCAAATATACCTTAAAACCCAAATTAAATAACAGCCATTGATTTATATTTGACAAATTAAACACAAAATTAAATATACTAACAATTTAACATTAATTTTATTCTATTAACAAAGTTATAAAAAATTCAAACATAATATTAGCAATTATCTTTCGTCAAATCAACATTAAAATCTCAATTAAACACTAAAAAGTTAACATTATTATCATTGAGTACCAATATATGTAATTTTTATCAAATACAAGGTCTAGATTAGACCAAAAAATAACACAAGTGCCACTTTAAAAAAATATCAAATTCGAGTATCAAATAGTATATTAAAACTACTTCAAAATGTTACAAAGATAAAACTATTTTCCTTCTTAAAATATATATACAGAAAGTCTAATTTTGGTTTTAGTCCCTCTATTATGCAAAAATTTAAGGTGCAATCCCTCTATTTTTATAACATTATTTGTATGTTGTTATTAAAGTAATGGCACAAAATATTTTTACAGTTATTTGACTCACAGTCTAGTCACGTGAAAATCTAGTTAATCATATTTAAATATTAATAAAGTTACATATCAATCGAATGTTTAATGTTTATTTTTTATTTAAAAAAATTTATATCATCAATTTAAACTTACTAATAATCCCTCTATTTTAACATAGTGGGAAGACTAAAACCACAAATTAGTTCAATTTTCTTTTATTACTTGGTCCGGAGTTTTCGGCCGTTTAATAAATTATGATGGGCTCAAAATACTTCTGTAAAAACCCAAATACAGCCCAAGCCCAAGAAATATGACATGGTAAGGCAATAAATTGAAGCCTAAATTTAAAAAATTATTCATGTCATAATATTGCTTCAATCAATGTGATTGAAATAATTTAAAAGCAATTTTTCTTATAAACATTTGTTTTTATGCATTTTCATATATGAATCTACGTTGACACTAAATCACATCTCGATACTTCATCAAAAATCATTAAAAATTTATTATTATGTTTAACTTATGACTACAACCTTTTATAAATTTATACACCGAAAGTATATTCAATATTAATTATTTTTAGCTAACATTTATTAGGTCTAATAGTAAAGGACTCGATGTCTCTTAAACTAAAGAGATATTTGATAAAAAGAGTTTTGAGTCTTTCTTAGTTGATTTAGGCACAAATGGAGGATTGGGTAGTTAAACTCTGGTTTATAAGAGCTTATTGAGTTAAAACCTTTAAAACAAAAAACGTAGGGATGAACGATGTTTTTCACAGCTGATTGGGAAAGAGATATGTGGAATAACATATCTAATAATGCTTGCTAAAAAATTACTCCCTTTACCATATGCTCTCAAACCTAATGAGATTTATGGAATGAGATATGTATTTATTTCTTGAATATTTATGTACTCTTAATTTATTTTTAATTTACTTGTATAAAATAATTTTTTATACAACTCTATATTAATTGAAATACGCTACTTAACAAATTTATCACTAATAATATAGTTTACAATTATATTGGTACACTATTAATATTTATCAATTCCCACAAAATTAACGTTTACAAATAACAAACTTAAGAAATTTGTTTATTTAAAATTTTAAAACCATTCAGTTATTAATTTTCACAATAGATGTTTTAATTCCTTGATGATAATGTTTTATTTCAATAATTTCACCCAATAATAACTGAAATATTATAAACCAATAAATACTTAACAATAAAATGTGACATGCCCTTATTTGTCATTTTACATGTATTAACTTTCAGTTATTAGTTAAATTTTATCAAAATACTTTTAAATAAACAGTTAGTTAGAACTAATTGACCAACCCAATCACTATAATCAACTATCAACCAATTGTCAAATAAGACTATAATCTCGTATTCGAATCTTGCGATGGAATAAAACCATATTCAAGAAAACTTTACTCTTCGTTTAAGGATACAATCCAACACTAACTTTAAAACCAAACAAACCTACCAAATATCGAAATGTTAATAAAAATAATAATAATCCATTTTATAATGTAATATTTTTATTCGCATTTCAAAGCTAAACCTTAAAAGGTGGAACTTAGCATAATGGGATGACACATAATTGAGGATAATTATTTTATTATACCCAACAACTATTAAAAAAAAAAAAAGGTTTGTTTTTCTTGGGTGGTGTCAGGTTTTGTAGTGCTTCCAAATTAATTTTTCCAATAACACATAAAATAAATAAAGTAATATGATTTAGAATAATAAAATTAAGATTAAGATAATATATAGTCGGTGACCACCTCAAACAAAGATTATCCATTATTGTGAACAAAACAATGTATATTTAACAATCTCATAATCTTCCATAACTCTTAAATAAAAGAATAATATATTTTAATGTACTCGAATTCACATTCTCTTACATTAACAATAATATATTCATACCAATCAAACTAAAACTTAATCGACAAAATAACACTGAATAAACATGCATCAAAGCTAATTATCATGGTTCATGTGCAGTTATTTAATAAGCTTTTTCCCCCTCATTTATCATTCACATCATTTTTATTTTTAAGGTTAAATTATGATTTTTGGTGTTATTGAGATTTGATTTTTATATTTTAATTTGATATATTTTAACTTTTTTTATAATATTAATGTAAGATTTTATATAAATTACCAATTAAAAACATTTTTTCTTAAACGTTTAAATATTTTTTTTTTGAATCTAGCTTAATTTCAGGATTTGGGTTTTTTTTTTATTTAAATTCTACAATAATTTAGAGCAAGGCACAAACTTAAGTATAATAGGGGATAACTTTTTTCCAAATGAATAGGTTTTTTTTTTTTTTTTTTCTCCTTGTCAAAAACTCTTAATGTTTAATAATCATAAGGTTCTCTATTAAGTTTAAAGTCGAGTTAGGTTGAATCTCTTTTTAAGAGATAAATTTTCTTAAACACTAAAATTTGAAATAAATTTTTTTAATAAAAATCGAACTCCTCACCCTTAGATAAAACAAGTACTTTTACTGTATTATTATACAAATGCTAATAGATAATATATATTGATAGATGAAGATTTTACTTTTAACTCCTAAAATTTTTGGATTTTTATTATAATCAAACGCCTTAAAACTCAAAACAATAAATATTGGTATACTCCTAATTCTTTCAAACACCAAAAAAATTGTATTTCTTTTTCTAAAAGCTTATAATTTAATCCCAAATCTTTTATACATAAATTTTTACTTCACCCTTAAAAGATTTGATCTATTTTAAAGATGCCAAATATGTCCCACTCATGGGCTAATATGAGGGGTAGACAAGGGTCTTGACTTTCTCAAATGGAAAAATGCTATTTAAATCTACTATAAAATAGTAAAATTAAAAATTATTTTATGATAAAATTAAATTTTAACCTCTAAAAATAAAAAAAAATTTTATGTTCAACGAATTATAAAAAAAAATTACATTTTCTCTACCCAATTCTAATTTTGTTAAAGTCATGAAAATTTTACTGTAAAAGAATCTATGAGGAAATATATTCAATTTTCATATTTAACGAATTCATAATGATTGATTAATTTCATTTCATTTTTAAAATTCAATTATTTAAATATAATTAATTAAATAATAATAGAAAACCTTAAATTAATTCTCAAACCATTTCTATACTCAATGATAAAACGCATTCATTTGTGAATACACTCCATTTCTCTAACTCCATTTTCATTTATTCATGTTCATTTGGTTTTATATGCAATTTATTTCTATTTGCAATGAGCTAACGGACGAACCAATTGGGCATATATAATTAGCGCTCAAATAATTTATAATTAAATTCTAACCTTTTCACCTATTAATTATAAACCTATTTAGTCACGAATAGAGGTGTGCATGGGCCGGGCTACTCGACCCGGCCCGACCAAAAAATGAGAGGGTTCGGGTAAAAATATAGGCCCGAAATATGAGTTTGGGCAAAAAAATGAGAGTAAAACTTTTTTGGCCCGGGCTCGGCCCGGCCCTGCCCGAATTATATACTAAATATATATTTTATTTTTAATCATATTTACATTTTATTTTTAATTTTAATATAATCACTTTTTACTATATTTTCAATTTGTGTATTGTTTTAAGAATTGTTTTAATATTATTTTTTAATTTGTTTCTTGTTTTAATATTTATTTTAAATGTATTTGATGATTTATTATATTTTAAAATTTTTTATTTAATGAAATAAGTTTTAAAAAAATTATGGGCCGGGCCGGGCTCAGGCTTAAAAATTTTATTTCAGGCCGGGCTTAGACAAGTTTTTAGGCCCATATTTTGGGCCGGGCCGGGCCCAGGCCTAAAATTTTGTCTGGGCCCGGCCCGGCCCATGCACACCTCTAGTCACAAAGTCATTGCACTATAGTATCGTAATTGAGCTTTTCCTAATTACATATCATTACGAAAGCTACTTGATAAGTGCTCATCCAATAACATTGTCATAAGTGTGTTACCCTCATAGGATATCCTTAATCTCTTTGGGATAAATCTGTTCTTTAAATATATATGATCTTATTTTATCTCATAGTAACCAGTAAATCTTCCTTTATGAATAGTCAATTACTATCAAATGGTAATCAAGTCGTTTATCACAAAAACAAACGACCCTTGACCATGTTCACTTTTCATCTATCATGTAATGTTGATGAGAGACTATCATTTACCTATTAGTTGAGCTATGAATTTCACTATTATGAATAATGCTACATATTACAGAAGTCGTATACCCAACACACTAGCTTTCGGTTCTTTATCTATTTGAACTCAGACTTTTATTTACATCAAAGTATTTGAGTCATGCATCCATAGTTCATCATCCACTCAGGATTAATGTATGTCACACTATGAACATCACAAGTGAACAAATTCATAAACTGATCTAGGGTCTATTCTACTTGAGTATTGACCGATGTACTGTATTCTAGTCAATCAGATCTATGCATCTATCTTGTGGGGTCATCTACTCCGATGCTCAAGACAAAGCATCTCCTCAATTGGACTTGATAGACAACATATTAGTCTTTCAATCAGTTTTTTCATTTCAAATTAGTCTAAGGACATGTTTAGGTTCATCTAATAATACAAGTTGTCTTTTCGTATTAAGATCCAACCACGTAATACCGCTTAGTGTTAGTTAAACGTTAAATAACCAATGAGCGAATGTTTACTTCTATTTTACTTTGCATGCAAAAACCGTTGAGGGTAATATAAAAGAATATTAATGTGATCAATAAATATTTTATTAAAACAATATACGAGTATTTCGGGCCTTGTACTCATTCTTTGGGTTATAATCTACTATATAATAATGCCCCCTCAAATTTTAAAAAGTGACTCAGCGAGTACCTAAAAGAGTGAATTCTTATGCCTTGTTTGTATCGATGATTGCATAAAGTTTGTCTAGGACTAAATGGATATTATTTGGAATAACAATTTGCGAGAGACAGACGTATTTATTTGGCACCGAGCAAATTCTAGAGCGATATAATGCTGTGTTGTGCAAGAAATTATAAAAAGATGATGGTGAAGTCATTTACCTTGCTGGTATTCTTTGATATGTGTAGGATGAAGCCAAGAAACTAGAGCGATGTTGGTTGTATTTCCTCTATCTATGGATGTAACTTGTGAGAAGGTGATTTTGTCTATAAGAACTAGTTCTAATAGTTGAAGAAGAGATTAGGCAATGACCATTCATTTGGGGTGATGACTTGTTGCTGTGGAGGAAATGTGATTAGTGGCTCTTGGATTAGAGACATACATTGTCATGATTATTAATCATGGAACAACTTTGGAAATGTCTTGACTTTGTGTTTTAAGGTAGTTATGGATGAAACTATGTCTACTAGAGAGTTTTGGAATTGGCCTCTAGTTCTAAAGTTTGGATTTGATGATGAATAAATAATTTTATGAGAGTTTTAGGATATTATCTTATGGGTGACGAATGCACTAATAATTTCTTAAGGGACTTAAGATATTATCCCTAATTAAGAGAGATAGAATAATGTCTCGTGGGAATGTGAATTATGAAATCTTTAGGGGTTAACATCCATACATGTGAAAATTTATTACCTAATGGATGAATATACTAAAATCATATATATTAATGTCATGCATATACTAAGAAATTATACATTTCAAAATTATATTCATAAATAAATTATTAAAATTCTATCGTGCGTTTATGCATGTGGAAATCATGTATTTGAAACACAAATGTACGTTTAAAAATAACATAAGGAAATTTAAATAGGTAAATACATCATTTTAAGAATATTAAACACATTTAAATTGTTTATCATGGTATTGTCATTTTTTTTGAGTTGGTATTGAGTTTACTTACGACACCAACTCAATCAACGACATTATCAATACTAGATTTTTCACACCCACGATGTGAGTGAAGGAAAATATAAAAATTATATCTTCTTTTAAAATTTATTCAATAATGAATATAGTGTAATGATAATGAACCTGTATTTTGATACTATTCAATATATGTCCAATCTTTGGTTTTTTAAAATCAAATTTAATTAAATTGAGTTTAAATTCGATTTAATCAATTAGAGTTTGAGTTAGAATGAATAAATCTAGAATACGAGTGGATGTGAACGAAGAGCAGAAGTGAATAAGACAATCACCATTCCCATTCGGATCCATTGTTTCAGTCTACCACCATTCATTTTGAATGGGGGAATTCATTTCTATCATGAAGAACGATTGGTTACCTTCTAAGGCCTTGAAACTGATTGATTGTATTGCAAAGGAACAAACACTTCACTATTACCACCCCAGCACATTATTGTCCATAAGACATTATTGAAATAAATAAATTTTCACGGTGCAAGTGGCTATTATAGAAATAGGAAGCAAGAATTATATATAAAGTTGGTGTCCTTGAAAAACCACCCTGGAACTGCCTTTTATTATTCCTCATCGATCGATTCCTATTCCCAAGTCCCTGTTTTTCTCACTTGAAACCACTGATTTATTCGTCTAAACGAACTGCATGCACCCCCACAAGCCATGAAGGCTGCTTGCCTGCCTCAACTGCAACGAGGCCAAGCATCTCTAATAGTTTCTTACAATTTGTAAATTTTGAATTGATTTAATCTGAATCCCTATATAATTTTGTTTGATTTGATAATTCAAATTTGAAAACAATTCGGATTAAAAATATTTAAATAAGTAATCTAAAATGACTCAAAATTCAAATAATAAAATTTGAAATGACTCGACCTTGAAAACTCGAATGATTCGAATCTAAAAATACATAAACTTGAAACATTCAAAAATCAGAAATAATTATGGGTAATATGAATTTAGATAGATAATAAAATTGGAAGTAGTATTCTAAAAATTTTCATTTTTTTAGCCCTTAAACTTACGTTTTTATTAAATTATCTCAAAACAAATGAAAATAGTAATGTTATTTAATTTGGCTGACATTACACGTGGATGATACATCATCATTTAATTAATTTTTTTAAATTTTAAAATTTTAAAAAATTATAAAAAGTAAAAAATCTTTAAAATTATTAAAACATATAAAAAAATATTTTTAAAATAATTAAATGTTGATGTGTCATCTACCTGTATTTCATATCAATTAAATTAACAAATGTTAATTTTTCTAAGGATGATTTGATAAAATTACAAATTTAATTACTAAAAGGACGGAAAAATCAATTAGAGAGGTTTATGAACTTCAACAGATAGTTTTTTTTTTTTTTGGTAACAAAAAGAAATTACAACTCAAAATCAAACATTAAAAAAACTCAATACATTATCCTGGTCCAATAAGCGCATTCATGGCACTCTATCTCTCCTGAGCTTAACAATCTTATCAGCAATTCCATTTTCTTCCCTTGGGATGTGTTGAAGATTCCAATGAGTCAGTTGTTTTAACAGCAAAATAATTCTTATAATTAAAGCAAAATTAGAACCTTTACAACCGATAGTTTTTCTTTAAATTAAATGATGCGACATATACTATGGATGTTGTTAAGCTACGCTATAGTTTGATTCAATGAATATTTCATGTTTGTCTGTTGATCAGTCAACGCTTTTGGCGAAAATAATATACAATCTATACTATAAAGTAAAATTTTGATTATGTTAGGTTTACAAGTCAATTAAATATGAATTAAGCTATAAAAATTAAAATAAATTATATTATTTAAAGGTACGTTAGTCTTTTTATTAACAAAAATCAATAAAAATAAAAACATAGTGAGATTTGAACTCATACCAGTTGATATCATTAAATTTATCAATCAACTAAAGCTTCATCTTAAAATATTTTATTATCTTCATCAATTATATATATACACTAATAAGATTGTTAATTGAGTTGTTAGTGCATTTAATATTGTTAATATGATATATTTATGTATTTAAATTTCGTTTTACTCACAATTTAATCTAATTTTTATTTTAATATAGCACACATTTATGTTTTAAATCTGTGGTTTTCACACACATACGCATGTGTTAGAATTTATAACACTATATATTTTCCTCTTTTTCTTGACACTATATATTTTCATATATTTATTTATAATTTATAATTTTTTTTTGAATTAACAAAAATACTCTTTATTTTCTATCATAGTACTAAATTTATTGTAGTCCCTCCCGACTGAGTTGAACAGACCATAGCCATTGAAGCAAGCTCTGGATACAACATATTATTGCAACATTTAAATTATAATTATTAGTTAAAATTTTGTGTTAAATTTATTGATATAAAATAAAATTAACACTTGAATAAAATTATAAGCATCTTAATTATCACTTAATTAATATTTAATTAAATTATGTTAATTAGTCATTATTTTGAATAATGATACTTTGCGTTAATTATATAAAGTAAAACTATAATATTGGTTAAATATGTTAAAATACTTTACTTATTATTTGAAAATTTTCTATTATAATATTTGAATTGATAAATTAATATATTCTAATTATATTCAACAATTCAAATAAAAAATATTATTTTATGCTAATTACTATAATTAAAAATATAATATTTTAATAAAGCTAATTAAATATTAAATGCATAAAATTATATGCAACGTAAGTGAACTAGTATTTAATATTGATTACATAAAACTTCTAATATTGATAGCATAATATTTGAGATTTAATTTTTAAATTTTAATTTGATATTATATAATTTTTTTACTTTTACATTGACATTAGTTAATCTAAAAAAAAACATCTTTGACTATTTTGATTAAATTTTTTACAGTAATTTTTAAAAAGCACTATTCTAACAAAAAAATATTTTCTCATAATGAATTGAAATAATAGTTTTTTTTATTTTTAAAATTTCACACTACAGAAATTATTAAAGGTACTGTTATAACCCAATTTTGCCTATTACAGTCCATTTACATTTTAAACTCAAATACATTAAACCAAACCCAAATTTAACCCAACAGGCCTACTAACCTAAACAGCCCAACACCTATACCCCTAACCAGCTCTCAACCGAAACCCTAGCCACCTACCCCACTTGCCATCTGCCATCAGTCTCATCCCACCGCCTGAGCGCCCCATGCCTCTGCTCCACCGCCTCAACCTGCATGAAAAGACAGAAAATTAAAAAATATAGAAAGCAAGTTGTAAAACTGGGTATATAAACCCGAAAAAAGAATGTAAAGGGGTTCCCCCTTCGACAGTTTTTGGTGATAAAATAGAGAAGCAACATTCGATTTCAAAACACGAAACAAAATAGAGATTACAGCAACATCAAACCAGGGAAATAATACCAAATCGGGCAACCTAAATACCAAATCACAGTCGTAAGACTAAGGTAATCTATTTTTATTTTCTAATCATTTTCTAGCCTACTTTTAAAAAAATCTATAAGAATATATTTAATAAATTTTCTTAAACTAAAATATATAAAAATATAAAAAAATTTTACCTTTCCGCCATCAGATATACGGTGTACGCTGCGAAGGCCGACGACGGTCCTACATAGGCCTGTGTGCCCTCTGGCCGGAAATCGCTCCGATCCCCTCTCCCTCTCCCTTTCTCTCCTTCCCTCTTCTTTTTTTTTTTCCTTTCAGCCATACAAAATGAAAAAAAACAAAAAATTTAACTTATATAGGGGACCAAAACGGTGCGTTTTGGTCCCCCCCTTTAATGAACAAAACGACGCCGTTTAGGCCTTGGGTCGGACCGACCCGACCCGCCCCAGGTTAGGATCCGCGTGTTTTTTTAGGGAGGGGCTATTTCCGCAGTTGGCCCCTCTGCTTTTCCAGTGTTTTACAATTAAATATTTCAAGCTTTTAAATTCGGCCCTACATTTTTCACGGATTTGGATTTAGTCCCTATCTTTGCGCAATGCTTTAAATGGTAAGGGAAATTGCTTGTTATGACCCCTCAACGTTTAATGCGTGTTCAAATGAGTCCTTTTCTTCTGCTTTTTATTTTAAGTTCACCTAAAAATTTTGATTTAAATTCTATTTAGTCCTCCTTCATATTTTTCCTCATTTTTAATATTATTGTATTTATTATTATCATTATTATCATAGGTCTTATCATTTATGGATATGTCTTTAGCATGTAAATGTATGTACGTATATAGTATTATTAATTTTTTTGCTTTAATGATATTATTATTTTCCTATCATGCCATTATGTATATATTTCGATATTATATTATATTCAATTAACACCATATTGTACATTATCATTTTTAAATCTATTTTTACTATTATTTTATCTATTCTTTTATATTAGTATCATCATCATTACTATCATTATTACACTATTATTATTATATTATACTTAGTATTATCTTTAATATTATATTTCCATTATTATATTTATTATTACCCATTACTTTATTCTTATTTTATTTTCAATATCATTATATTTTATTCACTTTTTATATTTTTTTTATTTTATTATTATTATATTATTTTTATTACTATTGCTTATTTTTACTTATATATATATATATATATACATACATATTTTTTATGTACATATAGCTTTTATATAGTTTTTTTATTATTACGTCATTTTAATATTATCATTATCTTCTTTTATTTTTATGTTATATCATCATTTTTCGCATTAATGATATATATAATATTAGTGTTTATGTTACTATATATGCATACGTTATATATATGTTTAATACTATACTTTTTATAACTATGTTATGTGTATAATTTGCATATTGCCCCGTATATATATATATATATTTTGATATTATTAGCTTTTTTTTATCTTTTATACGATTTTTATGTATATTTCTAACGTTATCATTGCTTATATATAGATACGTATTGACGTACATGTTCTTAATGTTTTATGTATGTATATTCATTATTGTCTTGTATTTGATACTATAATTACATTTAATCTCATATGCATTATTCGTGTTTTCCTTCAACATTATTGCAATATCTGTTACTTGTTTCAAATATATTTATAGCTCTTCCATTTATTTATTCTTATTACATATCAACTTTGTTTCACGTTATTTTGAAAACCATATTCTTATTTTGCTAAATAATTTCAATAATCAAGGCACTATACCGATTTAACATTAAGTCATCGAGTTCATCGTTATGTTGGGTGAATGTCAATTGACTCGTGTTAAAGCGATATACCCTTCTCAAAAATCGAAATAAACTAAAATTTCGCCTTTTTAATCGGATCACAACTAAATTTTGTATTGAACTCTTATTTTTGAAAATTAAGACAACACGTGTTCATAAGATACCAATTTTGGGCGTCGCGAGGGTGCTAATACCTTCCTCGCGCGTAACCGACTCCCGAACCCTAATTTTTCTCTGGATTTTAACGTAAACCTAAACCTAGCCTTTTATTTGTTTTAAAAAGAAATTTAATAGGTGTCCGATCACACCTAGGAAAAAGGATCGGTGGCGACTCCCTTTTTATTTCAAAATCGAACTTCAGTTTTCAAACTTTTTCACTAGATCGCCACAATTTAGCGACCCGAAAGCACAAATTTTTTCGTCGCTACAGCTGGCGACTCCGCTGGGGACCCAGTTTTGAGAGTCGAGTCGAATAAACACGTTTTGTCAAAGTTTTCAAATTTCCTTGTTCAAAGTAAATATTTGGTCGTGATCCGAAAATCTCACTTTCAAAATTCATGCATTTGTATCGTGTTGTAAATATTTTTCTAACTCGTTTTTTGTCCTTTTGTTTTTCAGCTTTAGATTTTTATAGTTACTTTAGGTTTAGTTTTTAAATAAAAACATAAAGGTTTATGAGTTTTTCCCCACACACAGTGCACTTGCATTTTGCATAACATGAGCTCTATACCCGGGCTCCGTCCGTTTAAGTGAAAGTAAACGCTACGCCTTCGTGAGTTAACTCGTCCCTCCGCACAGGCTAGTGAATACTTTCGGGTTACATATGACTTATGCTTTCGTGAGTTAACTTGTCTCTCCGCATAGGCATAAGTAAATGTAATCCTTCGAATTGAACTTGTGAGCTTGTGATGAGCTACGACCGAGGCTTCGTACTAGTCTTAGTAGACGACGGTACGAACAATTCGAGTACCTATCTAGAACCAAACCCACATATAATGAACCATACGAGCCATCCAATTAGAGCCATACCGAACCTCTGTCCGCTTATAGTCACTAAAATAAGTACACGGGGAAATGCCTTTTGCCTTTCATTTACACTGTTTATGTAAAAAATTGGGTTGAGAAGTTTAATTTGTTTCTCAAATTATATTTGTGTTGTGTCTACTAACCAAGTTTGTTTGTTTTTATTTTTATTTTCATCATGCATCATAGGCATCACGTTAGGAAGGTGTTGATTAAAGGATAGTTGCCAAAGAACGGGTTTCGATGGAGGAGAGTCAATTACACAAATAACCGAGAAGAATGCCGTGGTTCGAGATCTGTCTCTAAAAACTCGAGAGAAAAGGGGGACAGCCTAGTGGAAGGGTGTGTTGCCAATTTGCCCGAACATACAACTGTGAATGTTCGCCAAAATAACCTTGAGGATTTGGTGCGAGTTTGGAATCAATGGGATTCAGACACTAGGGGCATTTTCACTGAGAGGTATGGAGATATAGCTCACTTGATCACCATTCGTGTAGACGAACAGTTGATTCAAGCCATGGTTCGATTCTGGGACCCAGCTTATCAGTGCTTTACCTTCAATCAAGAGGACATGACTCCAACCATAGAAGAGTATGCTGCTTTACTCCGCATCGACAATGTGCAATTCGGTAAGATATACGTGAAGAAGCCTAAGCCAATGACCTTCAAGAAGAAATTAGTAAGACTGATAGACATGACTGATGTATGGGCCGAAAAACAGATAAAAAAGAAGAATGAAACCATTTGCATTCCATGGTCTTCCTTACGAGAATTGGTTCTGAATCATCCTGACATATTGAAGAAAGTAAATCTATTCGCCTTGGCCATTTACGGTTTGGTCATTTTCCCGAAAGTTCTCGGACATCTTGAAGTCGCAGTATTTGATTTCTTCGAAAGACTAAAACAAGGAGTCAACCCTATCCCGACTATCTTAGCCGAGACATTCAGGTCCTTGAATACTTGTCGAAGGGTTGGAAAGGGATGATTTATCGGGTGTGCACAGCTGCTCAATGTTTGGATTTTGAGTCATTTTTGGAAAGTAGAGCGCACTCCATTCCACATGTTTTCAAAAACATTCGCCCTGCTAGAAGCTTACCTCAAGAAAGAATGGCCGAAAGAAGTCACCGAGCAACATTGGGTATCAGTTTTTCAGAATCTTCGCGCCGAGGATATAACGTGGAGAGCACCATGGATTCGTCCTTCAGTCCTGCTATACAAATGTGGAAGCCAAGATTGGGTACCTTTGCTCGGGTTATGGGGAGGAGTTGGATATGCTCCCCTTTTAGTCCAAAGGCAATGTTCTTCGCGACTATTCCTTCCTGCAACTGGAGGATTAGCACAGTTCGAGTTCACTTTTGCGGGTGAGGGATATATGAAGAGAGTCCGAGACATTGCAAAGTCCTGGAAGGAAATTCATTTCATGGAATTAACCTTGTATGCTGATACCCTTACCCAAGACTATGACATATGGAGAAAGAAACGGGTAAGTAGTCAGCAAATCTCATCAACAAATTACACTGCCCAGAATCCCTTTTTGGAGGAAATGCCATCCGAATTGGAAATAGCTAGACAAGAATTCGAGCGAGAAAAAGCTAAAATGTCTAGGGACCTCAGTACCCTTCAAGAAGAAAATTATCAGCTGAAGATTGAAGTTCAGGTTGAAAGGTCCAGAACTGAAAAAGTACAAAGAGAGGCCGAGATCGTGAGAAACGACTTAAGGGACCTTCATTTGGAAAACAAGAAATTAAGAAACACTATAAAGAATAGTGGATTGGGCAAGTCGACAGCTGAGTGGAAGGAAGAAATTAGCAACATCAAGGGAGGAATGGAATTTTGGAAGGGAAAAGCAAAGAAAGAGGAGGAAAAGGCCACACGCGCTGCAATAGAGTTAAGAAGGAAGAATGCCGAGTATGAAATGGTGACTGCAGAATTTGCGAATAGTCAGTCTGAACATCAAGAATTAAAAAGGAGAGCACGAGATTTAGAAAATATGCTACAATCTCGTCAACAACAATTAGATAACCTCCTGAAGGATCTAGAAGAAAAGAATGATCAGTACGATAGGGACATTCACGCGTATGAAGGAACTCTCCAAGAAAAGGAAATGCAACTCAACTTCTTGATCAATGAAATTCGCAAAGCAGCTATGCAAGTTGTTCAATTATCAGATGAAGCCGAAGTTCTCAGTTGCCAATTCCCTCCGAACCAAAGATCGAGTATATTAGAGTTTTTAGAGCAAGTGAAGAAACGAGGCAATGTGGCTAGGAAATTTGTGTAACTGTTGGAAAAATAAAAACTTTTTGTAACGTACTCTTCTGATAAATGAAATACCTACATATGGGGCTATCTTAAAATCAACACCAAATTCTTGCATATTTACTCATAACTAATATTTATGCATCATTTATTTCTTTGAACATTTATCCATTCATTCATTCATCGCATGTGCATATCACCATAATCATCCACCGAAACTAAAAGAACCATATAATCCGCAGTTGCAAGACTTCAAGACTGGAATCACGACATTTATACAGAACGCATCGACAAACAAAGGCAATGGAAGCTGAGTTCAACGAGAGAATCGAAAGGATAGAAAGGGCTCAAAAGGAATTACAAGAGCAACTGGCCAAATCGCAACAAGAGACGAGAGATCTAATGGTAAGATCTCGAGAGGAATCACTCGAGCAAAGAGATCAGATGGCCAAAATTATGGAGATGATGACAACTTTGGTCAAAGGAAAAGGACCCATGCAGAACCCCGATGTTATGGAACCTCAATCAAGAATTCACCACGATCAGGATCCACTCTATCCTCCGGGATTCAATCCACCACCCGCATATACAACACAGAGAGGGTATGCTCAAGGAGAACCCACAGGCTTGGAACATCGACCTATGCCACCTGCTCCACCCACTAATTTGGGGCAAGGAATATTTGCGTCGAACCCAGGGGCTAGTCCTGCGGATCCACTAGTTCCAGATCTAGACGACCCCGCAGAAGTAGCCAAATTGAAATTGGATAACCATGACGCAAAATATAGGAGTCTGGAGGAAAGACTCAAAGCAATAGAAGGCACTGAGGTCTTATCCGCGCTAGGTGCCAAGGAACTCAGTTTGGTACCTGATCTAATTCTGCATCCGAAGTTCAAAGTGCCTGATTTTGAGAAATATGACGGGACAAGGTGCCCAAAAGTACATCTCATCATGTTCTGTCGAAAAATGACTGGTTACGTGAACGAGGATAAGTTACTTATACATTGCTTCCAAGATAGTCTAACAGGGTCAGCCCTCCGTTGGTACAACCAACTTAGCAGGGAAAAGATTAGAACCTAGAAAGACTTGGCATCTGCATTCTGCGAGCAATACAAGCATGTATCAGACATGGTGCCAGACCGGATGACCTTACAAATGATGGAGAAAAAGCCGTCAGAGACCTTTAGACAATATGCGCAGAGATAGAGAGACGTCTCAGCCCAAGTGGAACCCCCACTAACAAAAACGGAGATAACCGTTCTCTTTATCAACACCTTAAAGGCGCCGTTTTATGACAAACTAGTGGGAAGTGCCACGAAGGAGTTTACAGATATTGTAATATCTGGTGAGCTCATAGAGAATGTCGTTAAGAGCGGTAGAATGGAAGGTTCAGAGGGTTCGAAAAGGGCAGTGCCTATGAAAAAGAAGAAACCAGAAACCCACATGGTCGGGATGGGAAACCACTATGCCTCTAATTCATATCCTAACCAACCCCGACCCCGAAGTTTTCCACCCCCAAATTTTTATTATCCTCCTCAAACCCCTTACTACCAAACACCACCTCCTTCTTACCCCGTTTACGCCACAAACAACCAAAGACCCGTCACCACTTTCTCACAAAACACTGCACCCGTTCAAAACCAACCTGAGAATGAGCCAAGACCAAAGTGAGGCCTAATCCCGAGAGACCGCAATTTACTCCCATCCCTGTGTCATATGGAGAATTGTACCCAAAACTTTTGGAGAAACAACTGATTTCTCCCCATTACATGGCGCCACTTAAACCTCCATACCCAAAATGGTACGATCCAAACGCTAGTTGTGCATATCATGCGGGGAACCAGGGGCATTCTACTGAGAACTGTTTGGCTTTCAAAAGGAGAGTTCAAGGGCTCATCGATGCGGGTATTTTGCGATTTGATGGTACGGGCGGTACGGCTGGGAATCCATTCCCAAACCACACCGAAGGTAATGTGAGCGCAGTAGGAGAGGAGGATAAACGACAAAGTAAAAGATAGATTTCTGAAGTAAGAACACCTCTGCAGAAAATCTGGGAGGTACTAGTTGAAAAAGGGTTGCTTTGTCGTTTTAACGGAGTATTCGAAGGAAAGGATGTAAAGAGTCACAGTTTTTGCAAGTTCCATGGCATTGAAGGGCACGACATTCAGTCTTGTGATGAATTCAGAAGATTATTGCAAAGTATGATGGATAACAAGGAGATCGAGATTTTTTGTAAAGCCGAAGAGGCCTATAGTGGAGAAATATGTGCCTCTGACAATCAATCATCAGGTCTCCCTTATAGTGCTGATCGACCATTGGTGATCTATTATGATGCGAAGAAGGAGCCGGTAAAACCAAAGATGATAATCGAAGTACCATCTCCTTTCCCTTATAAGGACAACAAAACAGTACCGGGGAGATATGATGTCAATATCGTCACACCGAAAATTGGAAAGTCCAAAGCCATAATTGAAGATATTGGGGAGGTAGGTCATTTTACCCGAAGTGGACGATGCTATTCTAAAGAAGTTGAACCGGTAAAGAAAAATAGCGACTTGAAGCAAAAGGGGAAAGCAGTGATGCACGAAGTCGAAGTCGAGCAAGAAATTCCACCCGTGCTAGAAACTAAAAAGCCTGTGAATGATGAAGAAGTTCAAGAATTCTTGAAATTTATCAAGCACAGCGAGTATAGTGTGGTGGAACAATTGAGCAAGCAGCCAGCGCAAATTTCAGTTCTATCTCTACTGTTAAATTCAGAGCCACACCGGAATGTTTTATTGAAGGTGTTAAATCAAGCTTATGTGGCCAACAACATATCTGTTGAAAAGCTTGATAGGTGGGTAAACAACCTGAATGCGGATAACTTTATCTCTTTTAGTGATGATGAGATACCACCAAATGGTAGGGGCTCGGTAAAAGCGCTGCATATCACGATTCGCTGCAAGGGCTACATAATACCGAACGTGCTCATCGATAATGGGTCAGCATTAAATGTTATGCCATTGGCCACACTTTCCGTAATACCGATGGATTTGTCCTACTTAAGGCCCCGTCATTCCACGATGAAGGGCATTCGACGGACGAGGCGTGAAGTTATGGGAAAGATTGAGATCCTCTAGAAGTAGGCCCTTACATTTATGATGTCGAGTTCCAAGTCATGGACATTACACCCTCTTATAATCGCCTTTTAGGAGACCCCGGATCCATTCTGCTGAGCGGTCCCATCATCCTCCACCAAAAATGAAATTTATCATGGATGGTCATCGTCACAGCTTGAGGAGAAGAAGACATCGTCGCATCTATCTCTCGCAGATGCGCCATATCTTGAAGTAAGCAAAGACGCAGTGGAATGTTCCTTCCGATCCCTCGAATTTGTCAATGCCACTTTCGTTGCGGAGGGAAACAAAATTCCAGTGCCGAAACTGTCGAGAAATACCAGAATGGGTGTCAAATTGACCGTGGGAAGAGGAGCTCGAGCAAGAAGAGGTTTAGGCAAACATCTGCAAGGAATAGTTAGGGCTTTAAAGCCAGTGCACCACAAAGCTCGATACGGTTTAGGATTCCAGCCTGATATGCGTCAAAGAAGAAGACAGTGGAAGAAAGATCAGGAAAGAAGGATTGTAAGAACTTTGGGCCGAGAACCAGAATGGGAGCCCATAGAATACCCTCCTTTGTCAAAAACATTTACATCTGCGAGAATGATATACCCTGGACAAGACGATCCACGAAACATGCTGAGGATAATTGAAAGGGGTTTTCAGAATGTCGTATAAATGTCATTGACAAAGGGGCTGGTACAAGTAAAGATGTCTCGAGGATATGCCCTTGCCCTCCTGGTTTCATGTTGAATAATTGGACTTCCGAGGAGCTTCTTGTAGTTTATAAGTCTTGAGTAATGCCAAACATTAACCTTCTATTGTGTCCTTAGATATAATAGAATTCTTTTTGTAAGAGCGCAGCATTCGCTCTTTATCATTTAAATGAATATAAATGAAGATGCATTTTGTCACGAATTCTCGCATTATCACTAATTTCATAATCAATTTTCTCATTTCATAGCCTATCCTTACATTTGCCACATTCCATGCCATAACATTTTTGTTGTTTCCAATACTCGGACGCCCCTCTATAGTTTTCTTTTCCATTCAACTTTCAGGTGCTCAGTTATCGATGACATGAACAAACCCGTTACGAGTCTTGAAATTGATTTTGAGAAGGTCATTTGCTTAAGGAATTTGAAGTCAAGAAAATGTCAAGATTATGTCTCGTCTCCTGAATTGTTAAGAATGGTGGAACAAGAGGATAAACAGATTTTGCCTCATGAAGAATCTGTGGAAACAATAAATTTGGGCAATGAAGAGAGGAAACAAGAAGTAAAGATTGGGACTTCTATTTCGGAGAGCACCAAGCATAATTTGATCGCTTTACTTCACGAGTACAAAGATGTTTTTGCATGGTCATACCAGGACATGCCAGGGCTAGATGAAGATTTAGTGGTCCACAAGCTCCCATTAAAGCCAGAATGCAAGCCCATCCAGCAAAAATTAAGACGGATGAGACCCGAAATGTTGTTGAAAATAAAAGAAAAAGTCAAGAAGCAATTTGATGCTGGCTTCCTACAAGCCTCCAAATATCCAGAATGGGTGGCTAACATAGTCCCGGTACCAAAGAAAGATGGCAAAGTACGAATGTGCGTAGATTACCGTGACCTGAATCGAGCAAGCCCAAAAGATAATTTCCCCTTACCACATATTGATACATTAGTGGACAATACAGCAAAACATTCATTGTTTTCTTTCATGGATAGATTCTCGGGGTATAATCAGATCAAGATGGCCCCTGAGGATATGGAGAAAACCACCTTCATAACAATGTGGGGAACGTTCTGCTACAAGGTGATGCCATTCGGGTTAAATAACGCTGGGGCAACATATCAGAGGGCTATGGTGACATTATTCCATGACATGATGCATAAAGAAATAGAGGTCTACGTCGATGATATGTTTGCTAAATCCCGAGGGGAAGAAGAGCATGTAGTGAATCTCAAGAAGTTGTTTGACAGGCTGAGAAAGTTCCAGTTAAAGCTCAATCCAGCCAAATGCACGTTTGGGGCTACCTCAGGGAAGTTGCTAGGCTTCGTTGTCAGTGAAAGAGGTATCGAAGTTGATCCAGATAAAATAAAGGCCATTCAAGAGTTACCACCTCCGCGCACGCAAAAAGAAGTTAGAGGATTTTTAGGAAGATTAAACTACATCGCCCGATTTATCGCTCAACTTACCAACCAATGTGACCCGATCTTTCGACTTCTTCGAAAACATAACCCTGGAGAATGGAATGAAGAATGTCAGATGGCCTTTGATAGGATAAAGCAATATTTGTCTAGTCCTCCAGTGCTAGTACCGCCAATTCCGAGAAGACCATTGATTCTGTATTTGGCTGTGTTCAAAAATTCAATGGGTTGTGTACTGGGGCAACACGACGAGACAGGAAAGAAAGAAAAGGCGATCTACTACCTCAGCAAAAATTTCATTGAATATGAGGCAAATTATTCGTCCATTGAAAAATTTTGTTGCGCTCTGGTTTGGGTAGCTCGGAGACTCAGACAATACATGTTGTACCATACGACATGGTTAATTTCAAAACTAGACCCAATAAAATACATGATGGAATCACCGGCACTATCAGGAAGAATGGCACGATGGCAGATTCTCCTTTCAGAATATGACATTGCCTATGTAAGTCAGAAGTCGATAAAAGGGAGTGCAATAGCTGACTTCCTAGTAACTCGAACGACAGAAGAATATGAGCCGTTAAGATTTAATTTCTCAGACGAAGACTTAATGTGCATCACAGAAATGGAATCAGAGTCATCAAAAGAGAAGTCATGGAAGATGTGCTTTGATGGTGCGTCGAATGCTCTGGGGCATGGAATCGGAGCAATCCTGGTATCACCAGAAGGGAATCATTATCCGTTTACTGCCAGACTGAATTTTTTCTGTACCAATAATATCGCAGAATATGAGGCTTGTATCATGGGGCTTCGTGCAGCTATTGATCGAGACATCAAAATCCTAGAGGTATACGGAGACTCAGCTCTAGTGGTTTACTAGATCCGTGGAGAGTGGGAAGTAAGGGATCCAAAATTGATTAAGTACAGCGATTTAGTGGCTGAATTGATCAAGGAATTCAAAGAAGTAACTTTTCACTATTTCCCACGAGAAGAAAACCAACTGGCTGATGCCCTGGCCACTTTGGCTTCAATGTTCAAAGCCAGTAAAGAAGCAGAAATAATGCCCCTCAAAATGAGCATATACCTGCACACTGTTGCAGCATCGAGAAAGAAATAGACGGACGTCCATGGTTCCATGATATATTAGAATACATCAAGAATCAAAGGTATCCCGAACAAGCGAATGAGAACGACAAAAGAACAATCAGAAGAATGGCAACGGGATTTGTTCTTGATGGGGACATCTTGTATAAGAGAGGAAAAGATCAGATGCTCTTGAGATGTGTGGATGATGTTGAAGCTAGAAAAATACTCGCAGAGGTCCATGAGGGAATCTGCGGAACACATGCCAATGGTTTCAATATGGCCAGAAAGATCATGAGACTCGGTTATTATTGGCTGACAATGGAAAATGACTGCATCAATTTTGCCAGAAAATGCCACAAATGTCAAATCTACGGTGATAAAATTCATGTAGCCCCTTCACCCCTTCATGTCATGACTTCTCCGTGGCCTTTTTCTATGTGGGGCATGGATGTTATAGGGTCAATTTCTC
Source organism: Gossypium anomalum (assembly GCA_025698475.1). Taxonomy (NCBI): domain Eukaryota; kingdom Viridiplantae; phylum Streptophyta; class Magnoliopsida; order Malvales; family Malvaceae; genus Gossypium; species Gossypium anomalum. Next base: position 67,748,868 of record CM046957.1, on the reverse strand, counting down.
CAAAAGCATCAAATGGACATCGATTCATTTTTGTGGTCATCGATTACTTCACAAAATGGATAGAAGCCGCTTCGTTTGCCAATGTGACAAGGATTGAAGTTTGCGTTTTTTGAAAAAGGAAATCATTTGCCGATATGGTTTGCCTGAAAGAATCATTTCAGATAATGCCACGAATCTGAACAATAAGATGATGAAAGAAGTGTGCGAGCGAGCAGCCTCCAAATAAAGCATCATAATTCCTCGCCCTATCGCCCAAAGATGAACGGGTCATGAAAGCAACTAACAAAAACATTAAAAGGATCATTGGGAAAATGACTCGAGACGTATAAAGATTGGCACGAGAAACTTCCATTTGCTTTGTTTGCATATCGCACATCTCACATGCGAACATCTACTGAGAGCAACTCCTTTCTCTCTAGTCTATGGAATGGAAGTCGTGCTACCTATCGAGGTAGAGATCCCTCTCTCGCGAGTCTTAATGGAGTCAAAGTTAGAAGAAGCGAGAATGGGTTCGAGCTCGATATGATCGAGTTGAACCTCATAGAAGAAAAACGTCTAAGGGCAATTTGTCACGGCGGATGTACCAAAAGAGAATGATCGCCGCCATGATGACAAGAAGGTACAACCAAGAGAATTCCATGAAGGAGAACTTGTGTTGAGGAAAATTCTCCCAATACAAAAAGACTCATGAGGAAAATGGGCACCAAATCGGGAAGGACCATACGTCGTAAAGAAGGCATTTTCAGTGGAGCTTTGATCCTTACCGAGATGGATGGGAAGGAGTTACCGAATCCAGTGAACTCAGATCACGGTGAAGAAGTACTGTGCTTAAAAAGAAAGTCAAGATGAAAACCCGAAAGGGCATCTTAAAAAAAAAAATCGATGAGCTTAAAACCAAAAAGGCGTTTTGATTAAACATAAAAGATTAGGATGAAAACACGAGAGGGCATTCTAATGAAGCAAACGTTAAACACAAGGCAAGATGTTTTAAACCATACGACAAACAGTGAGACTACAGTATTTTGAAGCAAACCGGAAAGCTCAAAATCTTCTACGCAAGGAGCCGACTCGAAAAGATTCTTGATTGAGGAACGTGGAAGAGTTCATGTGTTGAATATCTAGAGCATTTGTATCCGTTGAATATGATCCTTTCTTTCTTTTTGACATTTTTACTCTCATTGGTTAACTTCCTTTGTTTGCCACACTTGAAATAAATGAATATGAGACATCATTTTTGTCCCTACTTGACCTTTTTCATGCATCTCATTATGTGTTTATTTACATGATAAATAGTAAAATGACACACTCTAAACAAAAGAAATGTTAAGCATTACCTGGATGAAAATTTGATAAGTACAAGAGCTTCAAGGCAAGAACGGAGTCCAACCAGAGGCAAAAGAGTGATATCCGAGAAACGTCGATCACTTGTAAAGCTTGAAAATGGGTACATGGCTTAAAAAGGAAGTCAAGAGCCAAAGCAACGGACGCAGATCATGAAAATTCGTGACCAAAAAGGACAAGCGACAAACATGCTTAAAGAACACCGCATAATCATGTAGACATAAAGGCATTTAAGACAAACATGTGCATGTCATGATAACCTCATGCATGGCATATACAGGTATTCCAGCAGAGCAAGAAATCTGGAATGAGAGTCGCATTGAATCAAGTGAAGAGACACACGAGTTCTACCAGATGACAGGTTTCAGTATTTTGATATTTTTTAATTTACGCTTTTCGAGGAAAATCAACTCATATTGCGAGAAATGAGTTGAGCCTCAGGACACGCTGAGGTATTTTTCAATTTCAATTCTCAATCTACGTTTCAAAAATCAACTCATAATGCAAGAGGTGAGTTGAGCCTCAAGACACGTTGAGGTAATTTCAATTTATGTTTTTCAAAAATCAACTCATATTGCGAGAGGTGAGTTGAGCCTCAAGACACGTTGAGGTAATTTCAATTTATGTTTTTCAAAAAATCAACTCATATTGCGAGAGGTGAGTTGAGCCTCATGACACGTTGAGGTAATTTCAATTTATGTTTTTCAAAAATCAACTCATAATGCAAGAGGTGAGTTGAGCCTCAAGACACGTTGAGGTAATTTCAATTTATGTTTTTCAATTATCAACTCATATTGCGAGAGGTGAGTTGAGCCTCGGGGCACGCCGAGGTACCTTCAATTTTTGCTTTTCAAATTCTGCTTTTCAAAAATCAACTCATATTGTGAGAGATGAGTTGAGCCTTAGGCCACACACTGAGGTATTTTTAGTTTATGTTTCAAAAAATTGACTCATATTGCTAGAGGTGAGTTGAGCCTCAGGGCAAGCTGAGGTATGTTGAATTTCTATTTTCAATTTATGTTTCAAAAATCAACTCATATTGCGAGAGGTGAGTTGAGCCTTTAATTTCTGTTTTTCAAAAAATCAACTCATATTGCGAGAGGTGAGTTGAGCCTTTAATTTCTGTTTTTCAAAAATCAATTCATATTGCGAGAAATGAGTTGAGCCTTAGTTCACATGCTGAGGTATTTTCAATTTTGTTTTTAATGTCTGTTTCTAAAGAGTCAATTCATATTGCGAGAAATGAGTTGAACTCAGGATCACATGCCAAGCAAAGACTAAAAGATTAAAGCTGATTGAAGATGTCAGATTCTGTCTCCTGAAGTTACAGTGGAGCTGATCGAGGATATCAGATTTTGCCTTGCTAAAGTTGCAGAGGAGAAGACCACGAACCTTGTCCCACTGAAGCAATAGAGGAGCAGATTGAAGTTGTAGATCCTGCCCTACTAAAAGTTAGCAGTGAAGCAGATCGAAACCACAAACTTCATATCCTCGAAGTTACATTGGAGAAGCTCGAAGCCGCAAGGCATATGTCAGAAGACACAGTGGATTGGAAAGAGTCTACCTAAACGAGAAGAGCACCAACGAAGTCAAGACTCGCAAGACAGAGCAAAATTAGCCTTTTATTTTGTCTTTGCTCTATTTTCGTTACACGACAATGAGCAAAGAGGGGCAGCTGTTATAACCCAATTTTGCCTATTACAGTCCATTTACATTTTAAACTCAAATACATTAAACCAAACCCAAATTTAACCCAACAGGCCTACTAACCTAAACAGCCCAACACCCATACCCCTAACCTTCTCAACCAAACCCTAGCCACCTACCCCACTTGCCATCCGCCATCACCCCATCCCACCGCTTTGGCGCCCATGCTCTCGCTCCCACCGCTCAACTCGCATGAAAAGATAGAAAATTAAAAAATATAGAAAGCAAGTTGTAAAATTGGGTATATAAACCCGAAAAAAGAATGTAAAGGGGTTCCCCCTTCGACAGTTTTTGTTGATAAAATAGAGAAGCAACATTCGATTTCAAAACACGAAACAAAATAGAGATTACAAAGAACATCAAACCAGGAAATAATACCAAATCGGGCAACCTAAATACCAAATCACAGTCGTAAGACTAAGGTAATCTATTTTTATTTTCTAATCATTTTCTAGCCTACTTTTAAAAAAATCTATAAGAATATATTTAATAAATTTTCTTAAACTAAAATATATAAAAATATAAAAAAATTTATTTTTCCGCCATCACAGACGGTGGCTGGCTGCATGCGCCGATGATGTCCGATCCATCGGCCGATGACCGCCCTCTCTCGCGAAAATCGCTCCGATCCTCTCTCTCTCTCCTTTCTCTCCTTCCTCTTCTTTTTTTTTTTCACCTTTCAGCACACAAAATGAAAAAAACAAAAATTTTAACTTATATAGGGGACCAAAACGGTGCGTTTTGGTCCCCTTTAATGAACAAAACGACGCCATTTAGGCCTTGGGTCGGACCGACCAGACCGCCCCGAGTTAGGATCCGCGTGTTTTTTTAGGGGGGCTATTTATGCGCAGCTTGGCCCTCTCCGCTTTTCCAATATTTTACAATTAAATATTTCAAGCTTTTAAATTCGGCCCTACAATTTTTCACGGATTTGGATTTAGTCCCTGGTGCTCTTTGCGCAGCGTTTTAAATGGTAAGGGAAATTGCTTTATGACCCTCAACGTTTAATGCGTGTTCAAATGAGTCCTTTTCTTACTGCTTTTATTTTAAGTTCGCCCAGAAAATTTTGATTTAAATTCTATTTAGTCCTCCTTCTTATTTTTTCTCATTTTTAATATTATTGTATTTATTATTATCATTATTATCATAGGTCTTATCATTTATGGATATGTCTTTAGCATGTAAATGTATGTACGTATACAGTATTATTAATTTTTTTGCTTTAATGATATTATTATTTTCCTATCATGCCATTATGTATATATTTCGATATTATATTATATTCAATTAACACCATATTGTACATTATCATTTTTAAATCTATTTTTACTATTATTTTATCTATTCTTTTATATTAGTATCATCATCATTACTATCATTATTACACTATTATTATTATATTATACTTAGTATTATCTTTAATATTATATTTCCATTATTATATTTATTATTACCCATTACTTTATTCTTATTTTATTTTCAATATCATTATATTTTATTCACTTTTTATATTTTTTATATTTTATTATTATTATATTATTTTTATTACTATTGCTTATTTTTACTTATATATATATATACATACATATTTTTTATGTACATATAGCTTTTATATAGTTTTTTTATTATTACGTCATTTTAATATTATCATTATCTTCTTTTATTTTTATGTTATATCATCATTTTTCGCATTAATGATATATATAATATTAGTGTTTATGTTACTATATATGCATACGTTATATATATGTTTAATACTATACTTTTTATAACTATGTTATGTGTATAATTTGCATATTGCCCCGTATATATATATATATATATTTTGATATTATTAGCTTTTTTTTATCTTTTATACGATTTTTATGTATATTTCTAACGTTATCATTGCTTATATATAGATACGTATTGACGTACATGTTCTTAATGTTTTATGTATGTATATTCATTATTGTCTTGTATTTGATACTATAATTACATTTAATCTCATATGCATTATTCGTGTTTTCCTTCAACATTATTGCAATATCTGTTACTTGTTTCAAATATATTTATAGCTCTTCCATTTATTTATTCTTATTACATATCAACTTTGTTTCACGTTATTTTGAAAACCATATTCTTATTTTGCTAAATAATTTCAATAATCAAGGCACTATACCGATTTAACATTAAGTCATCGAGTTCATCGCTATGTTGGGTGAATGTCAATTGACTCGTGTTAAAGCGATATACCCTTCTCAAAAATCGAAATAAACTAAAATTTCTCGTCTTTTTAATCGGATCACAACTAAATTTTGTATTGAACTCTTATTTTTGAAAATTAAGACAACACGTGTTCATAAGATACCAATTTTGGGCGTCGCGAGGGTGCTAATACCTTCCTCGCGCAGAACCGACTCCCAACCCTAATTTTTCTCTCGGATTTTAACGTAAACCTAAACCTAGCCTTTTATTTGTTTTAAAAAGAAATTTAATAGGTGTCCGATCACACCTAGGAAAAAGGATCGGTGGCGACTCCCTTTTTATTTCAAAATCGAACTTCAGTTTTCAAACTTTTTCACTAGATCGCCACAATTTAGCGACCCGAAAGCACAAATTTTTTCGTCGCTACAGGTACTAATTATTTGGACTAATTAACGACATAGCTCTTTTTTAAAATCATTATAAAATAATGGTAAACTTGCAGTTCGGCCTCTCTACTATGCTTGCATTTGAGGTTTAATTTTTATACTTTAATTTGACATAATTTGATTTTCTACTTTTTATAACGACATTAGTTATTCCAAATAATTAGTTTCCTTAACTGTTTTAATTAAAATGGTTACGTGAATTTCTCTTAAAAACACATTTTTATCACAATATATATTTCTTCATGAAGTTGGAATACGTATTTTTAAGAAAAAATTTAGCTTAACATTTTGACTAAAATAATTATATAAACTATTTCAACTAACTATTGATATTATGTAGAGAAACTAAATTATATCAAATTAAAGTATAGTTACTAACTCCAAAATTTAAACATAATAGATGAACCATAATCATATGCCTAACATATCCGTTGGTCATTTGATTTAATAAAAAATTATTATTTTTATTAAAAGATTGTTTTTAATTTAATTTAATTTAATTAGTATAAATGATTATATGTTTACTGGAAGCGAAGTAGTGAACCAAGGATAACAAACTAATATATACTAAAAGTAGGTAAAAGTACTACAAAATCTCCTATACTATATCTTAGATTGTATTTTATCTATTTTATTGAAAAAATGGGTAAATTAGTCCTTGTACGTTAGATGAGTGAGCAAACACCCCATTCATTAAAATTACACCACTAAATGTTTGTTTTGGTGTTTATATATAATGTAAAATAACAAATTTAGCCCTCAACATTTACATATTTATTCAATTTGACCCATACTCTTTTATTGGAAGTAAATTAGAAATTTTTGAAACTAATAAGGCTAAAGGGTCAAAAAGGCCTTAGTAACAAATTAAAAAAATCATTTAAGCCCTTTTAAATTTTAAAAATTATTTTAAAAATCATAAAAATTATAAACAAAATTTATTAAAAAATAACAATATGACCTAATAAAAGAGTAGAGGTCAATTTTTTAAAAATCTTAAAACTATTAGATTTTGATGGGTTGGTATTGTTTTTTTTTTAATAAAAATTTTAAATTTTTTATAAACTATTGTTATAAATGTTGCTTATAATTTTTAATAATTTTTAAAATTTTAAAGGGGCTTATTTTATTTTATTTTTTAATTTTTCACAAAGGTCTTTTTGACCATTTAGCCTTATTAGTATAAAAATTTTTTAATTTACTTCTAATAAAAGAGTAGAGGTTAAATAAATATGTAAACGTTAATGGTTGTTTTGCTCACTCACTTAATGCACAAAGGTTAATTCACCCACTTTTTTTTAATAGAAGAACTAAAATGCAATCCATGATATAATATAAGGGATTTTATAGTATAGCACAATTATTCGAATAGCACAATTTAAAATAAAACATTTTAATTGTTTCAAGAATTAATTAGAGTTATAAATCCATAAATATTTGACCTAACAAGAATATATCTTGACCTATGCATAGAATAAAAAAAATATTTGAAATAATTACAAAGGAATTACTATATCTATAATATAAGATTTATATAAGTACGAATTTAGAGGAATGGTTGAACTAACGAGAATATTCTTTATTGTTCATTATACTATTAAATTGACATTAAAAATAAATTATTAGTATATTAATAATTATGTGATAATAACAAAAACAATAATAATTAATGTAATAATATATTAATGTGAAATTAAATAATTTGATTATATCTTTTAAAAGTTTTACTTAAAAATAATATAATATATTATTAATTGATTAAAGTTTTAATTTATAAAATCATAGATTAAAAAAATAAAAATTCAAGTATTTTATAATTAAACATTTTAGTTAAATAAATATTTTTTTCTATAAATATGATTTTATTTTAAATATTATAATAATTAAATTATGTTAAAATCATTTTTTTAAAATTAATAGAAATTAAATGCATGAGACTAATATTATATATATTTAAAAAGATAATATCAATATATTATCATTTAACATTAGATGAAATTTTAACTAATATTCAAATGACAAGTTATTTTATCAAATTACTTGATATTTTATTATAAATTATTTTCTACCTTTTTATTTTCATTACTTTTCAAATGTTGTTTTCCTCTCTCAATTATTTTTCTAAATTAATAAACTTTTATTATAAGCTATACCAATTCTCATTTAATTAACAAAAATATATACGTTAAATAATATAAAAATATATTATTGAATGAATTAAAAAATAAGTACATAAAATTACGTACAATGCATGTAACATTGAGCAATGACTAAAACTCTTATCAGATACTCATTTGACACGTGCTCAAACTGTATGACCCCATCATTTACCTCTATAGAACACAATTTTTTAGATTCAGTCATGAAACTGGAAAATCATTAAGAAAAGAAATCTTTTAATTTTTTTTTGTTAAAATGTGTTGTTAGTCCATGTACTTGTATAGAGTTTGAGATTTGATTTCCATACTTTAAAAGTTAAAATTCAATCATCCTACTTTTTTAATTTACAATTTCTAGTCCAATTTTATCAAGTTAACATGTTTATTTTCTACCAATTATATGTCACATTATATAATGACAACCTAATCAAAATTTCAAATTATCAAATTTTGACAGAAAATACATACAATTTTAATAATTGGACAAAAAATTTTAAATTAAAAAATTAGAAAAATTTAACTTTTAACAACTAAATTTAACTAATAGCATATTTTAACATTTTTTAAACATGGGAAAAAAAATTGGATGGATGTCATTATTTATTTATGTGATCATTTGAAACTTTGAATATTAAATTTCTATTGGAGTATTATATGTTGTGAGTGATGATGATTGAAAAGAAAAAGGAGGGGGGGGGGGGGGGGGTGAAAGTGGCCAACAAAATGAACATCAGTATCTGAAATTAGCCACATCAAATTGTACGGACATCGGTCATGCTTCAGGTGGAAGCTTGATGTAAGGAATCTACCAGTTCAATTTTATTTTTCCATTTAAAAATCATTGTGCAAAACAGGTGGAATAAAACTTATAAAATCTAAGGGAAAAAGGCAATGACAATTTTCCAATGATCAATATTTTAAAATACATTAATATATATGTAATATTTTCCTTAATTCAATTTAATTTTAGTAATAAAAAAAAACCTATTAGCTATTTTTTTTACTTTTGGTTTTCTTTATGCATCTTTTCATGAATTTATTGTCTCACCTTCTCAAAGTCTAATATTAGATTAAAAAAATTAAAATTTGAAACTAATTTGACAAAAAAACCAATGATACAAAGAATTCATGGGAATGATTTCAAAGAAAAGTTTGTTTGGGATGAATAGAGAAAGAAGGAAGAAGATGATGGTTCATATAGTTGTGGTGTGTTGAAAGCCGTGAGAGGGAGGTTGAGCAAGATAGAAGAGTAAGAGAAGAGGTTTCAAAAAAAGCCCTTTTTTAAGGCCAATGAGAGGTATTTATAGGCAAGGTTGATTACTCGCCTTAGTATTAGGTCTTGACATGTGCTCATGTTTGTCATGTCGTGGTCACCTCCTAAGGAACATGATAGCCTTCCTAATTAAGTGGCAAGAGGATTGATGGATTTGACGTCTCACTATGATTAAACTAATGTGGACTTAATGAAGCTTTGTATGTGCTTCATGCGATGAGGAGGCTCAACACCAAGCTTTGGCAAGGTAGGTTGGAAGCAATTCACGTATCAATTATGTATGTGCTAGTGAGGACCAAAGTTGGCGAGGTGTTGCCAGTAGGTTAGGTGAGAATGGCAAAGCCCATTTTAGTGAGAGCTAGTTCAAGTGGTAACACAATTAACCATAAGTGCCCTATATGTAGTAAGGCACGAGGTCAAATTATACCAAGTGAAAATGTTAAGATTTCTTTGATAGATGGTTGTATGCGTACATACGGTTTACCTCTTTAGGCACCCAATTAGGTGTTCCCACTCTATTGAACTTGTTGCCTCTTTAAGCAGTCTCTTAAGGCACTAGGGCTCTTGACAAAGTTAGGAGACAAAACCTGTAACACCCTTAACCTGTATCCATCGTCGGAACAGGGTTACAGAGCATTACTAAATTAACAGAATAGTAAACCATTCAATTCATACATCAATACAGAATAGTAAACTATTGGAAATTTTAGGAAAAAAGTTAAAAAATTTGAACTGTAGGGGTCACACGGCCGTGTGGACATTCAAAATAGGGACGCACAGCTGTGTCTCAGCCCGTGTTCGTGCCTGTGCAACTCACTGACTTGGTCATATGGCCAAGCCACACACCCGTGTGCCAGGCCGTGTACCCTTCGAAATGACCTTACATGCCCGTGTGTCAGGTCGTGTGCTAGGCCATGTAACTGCCTGACTTGAATGCCTTGAATCTACAAGGGACACATGGCTGTGTCGCATGGCCGTATGCTACACACGATTGAGACACACACCCGTGTCTCGGGCCTGGCCTCAAAAAGAACCTTAAAACACAAGTTTACCATTTCAAATTGCTTGGACCTTAAAAAAACTTAAATACTAACCAAAACACCAAATCAAAATGACATTAATTAGGTCAAAAACACATCAAAACCAACCTAATATGTGCCTAACCAATATACCCTTATTGGTACCACAATTATATACAACTTTACCTCAAAATACACATTAATTCAATTCATCAACTCATTCAAGCAATACCAAATCAATATACCTAATAAAGTTACCACAATCACAACAATTCAAATATATATATAAGACACATACTAGCATAACAATTATACCTCATTCGCATACCATTTGCAAATTGGTTATTTACTCAAAATATCATTCATAACATTTACATAAGCCAAACATTAACCAAAATAGCAGAAGAGCCTATACATGCCATATAATCAGAATTAAATGTTTCAAAAACTACCAAGATAAACTGGATAGTGTGACTTGAGTGTCGATCCGATCGTCCAACCTTCCAAAAATCTACTATGACAATAAACAACACAAGTAAGCTTAATGAAACTTAGTAAGTTCCACGAGTTAAACGATAAATCTTACCGAACTAACTATAATAATTTAAACAATAAAAATCATCCAAAAGAACTCCCTGTCATTCACAACTTCAATCAATAAATACATTTGTATTCAAATCAATACAAAAATAACTAACATGTCTTTCAAATTCATTAAACAAATTACCTTGCCGAGATTTTTCATTCGAAGAACGACTTACGGGTAAGAGTACATCGTCAACAGAAGCTCATAAGAGCTGGTCTTCCCGAATACGCCAACAGAAGCTCGAAAGCTTAACAAAAGCTCATAAGAGCTAAACAGAAGCTCATGAGAGCCGATCCACCCAATTACACCAAACAGAAAGTAAAACATGAGAATTCGAAACAAATTATAAACCCCGATTTACTTGGATAAAATGTCGATATCTCCCTTCAATACCATCTACACTCCAAACCCCCATCATACAACAAACCACGAATGTATTCAAATCCCGCGTTCAATTCAAACCGAATATCCAATTCAATATTATAATTCAAACAATAATTCATTTCCAACAATATAATATATACATAATACCAATCATCAATTTATACAAATGTTAAATTTTAATCGTACAAACTTACATGGACTGAATTCTAGTAATTGTAAAAGTTCAAGGACTCCGCTATTTTTCCTTTTCCACGAATATCTACGGGATCTGGATTTAAAATACAAAATTACTCATTAATTAGCATATATTTTATTTCCAGACTATTTTACAATTAATACCCTTTTACTTTTTAAATTTGCACAATTACCCTAAACTTTTACAATTTTTACAATTTAATCCCTTAATTAGTTAATTCATCAAATTAACTAATTTTCTCAAATAAATAATTTATCCAAATATTCTAGGCCCTCAAAAATCTCCTAATAAACCTAAAATTCACTATCAAACCCTAATATTTTGACATTTTCACAATGTAATCCTAAAATTAAAGATTTAACAAAAATCTCTTTACAAATTCATCAAATAGCATAATAAAGACTCCAAATACATAATATTCATTAAAAAAATTCAATATTCATCAATGGAAACTTCCAAAATTTTTAATAGAATCGAAAATGAAGGTACGGGCTAGCTGGACCTACTTGCAACAATCTCAAAAACATAAAAATTACAAGAAACAGGTAAGAATTGAACTCACATGCAAGCTTCAATGCTCAACCGATTCTCCAAGCTATTTCAATGGTGTTTCGGCAATGGCATAAGAAGAAATGAAGAAGAAAAACTTATTTCTTCTAATTTGTTTTATTTAATTTCTATTTATTTACGATTAGCCATTAAAATCTCATTAATCTATCATTTTAATTTCTATTGCCGTTCAACACTATCCATTAGGGACTAATTATTATATTGGTCCCTCCTCATGTAATTACTAAGCATTTAATCATTTAATTGAACTAATTATTAACTTTTTGCACATTTTTTAATTTAGTCTTTTTTCTTTAATTAATTATCTCAACGTTAATATTTCTTAACCAAATTTTAATACGGATTTAATAAATCTATAAATATTTTAAAAATAATAATTACGAGTTGACACGATGAAAATTTGTGATCCCGAAACCACTGTTCCATTACCACTAAAAATCAGGCTGTTACAAAACCCCTACTGAGGATAATACCAAACATGTTAAGGGATCCACTGGCTCCAAACAGATGAGACTTTAAAGACTTCTCCTGAAGGAGACAAAAATCCCTCAATAATGACTTCCACGAAGGTCATCTCGTTTTTGGCAAGCCTCCTTCTTTCTCTAGAGAGGTTCCTCGTTTGATTTGCGAGCCTTATCCTTTTTTGGTGAGAATCCCTCTTGTATTGTTGAAGAGACTCATTGGTTTCTTGAGAAAACCCTTTTCTCTCTCAAGTAGGGTCTTTCTTGGAGTATGCATGGCTCCCTATACTTGCAGTGACCTTTTGTTTCTTTGGAAGGTCTTCTCCAACACTTGGGCTAGCATTCTTGGATCATTTCTCTCTTAAAATTCTTTTTGCTAAAGTAAGAATACTTCCTCCAACAACAAAGTATAAACTTGGTTAGCCAAATAATGAAGAACTTGTAAACCATTAAATTTTGACACACTCTAGAACTATTTGTGTCAAGACCTTAGTTTCTCCTAAGTTCATAAAAATCCAAAGTGTTATTAAAATCATGAATGTTCAAAACCTCTTCATCATTCAAGGCAATTAAGTATATCCCAAGGATGTTGGAATGGCTTGCTATAATTTTTTTAGAAAGGGACCTCGTGTTCAACTACTTCTATCACAACACTACGAGCTCCAGCAAGGCCTACATGAGCAATAACATCAATGTCAACAGTGAAGCATATTCATTGGAAGAATTCTATGGCGCTACTCACGTTTATGACACTTACAATATATGTAAAGAAAATTCTTAGGCCTTTCTATTTTTCCAAACAAAATTCCCAACTCATACTTAGCACCTCACAATCATGCCTCCTTTCATGTCACCAGGTCATTGATATCAATACCTCGCTTGAGGTTATTTGTCTTAAAGCCATTAGGGCCCTTTTCTTCTAAATAATATTTCCAAACCTTCTCCACAATCATCAATCCTTCTATTTTCAATGGGTGACCTCATTTATAACAAGTATACTAGGCATTCTTGAACATGTTCTCTAGGTTTGGAATCTTTCCAAAACACTCGCTACTTGGGGTATACCATCTAATTGGGAAATTAAGCTCCCTTTTGAACTTTTCTTAATAAAGGTGTACATGTGCTTGTCAAGGTGGAAATTGCTCACCGTGATACTTATTATTTGTTGCTTCCCTTTTGCGAGGGGTAAACTACACCATACCTTGGAAGCACTCAGTATTGGAAATGGTGTAATGAATTAAAACTTTTTGGAGCTGGAAAAATTCATAAGTGTGCCATAGTTAGAAATCGGAGTCGTTTCAAGAAGTTAAACTAAGAGGTTTTTAAGAATAGGTATCAAGTTTTTTTATGAGCTGATATAATTGAATTGTATTTATTAAATGTCATTAAATTGAATAGAACTAGGAAATTAGAATTTTGAAGTATTCACTATTTTGTAAGGAAAAGAAAACTAGTGGAGTGAATGTTCAAAAGGTAGGGATTAGAATTGGAACTAAGAGGACGTCTTAAAGGCATGATAGCAAATAGATCGATAAGCAAAAACTCATAGGAAGGAACGATTAAAATTAGTTTCATTTTTACAATAGCTTTGCTATTCTCATGAACAAAAATTCTCTCCATTTTCTCACTTGTTCTTCAATTTTTTTATTCTAGTCACTCAAATTTTATAAATTTTTAAAACATTATTAAGCTTCAAAAAAATATTAAATAAATCTTAAAAAGTTCAAAAACTATAAAAATCATTTAAAAGTTAAAGTCCAGACAAAATCTGGACATATGGTTATCCAAATTCATCATTCAAGATAAATTTTCTAAATTATTAAAGTTAAAAAAATATTTTTCTTTAAAAATAAGAGATGTGTATCAATGTTTTAATTCTATTGATACCTTTTAGAATATATAAAAATAAATATATAAATAAAATATAATTTTATTAATCGTACGTATAAAGTTTTTTTAAAAATGTGAATGTAACCAAATAAAATATGTGCATCAATTATTTTCTTACATGTATAATCTAAAAGGTGTATCAATTATTTTCTCATGTGTATAACCTCATGTTTAAATAGTAAGATATATTCACACTTTAAAAAAAAATTACATATATGATTAATAAAATTAAAATTTATTTTTATATATTTAATTTCTAAAATATTTTTTACTTTTTATATAGCCTAAAAGTACCAACAGAATTAAAACATTGATACACATATGATATTTTTAAAACAAAAATATATTTTTTATATTTTTTAACTTTTTATAATTTAGAAATTTTGTCTTGAATGAATCTGGATAACTATATGTCAAAATTCATTCTGAACTTAACTTTTAAATTTTTTTAATCAATTTTTTAATTTTTTTTGAAATTTTGAGTTTTATTTAATATTTTTATAAATTTTAATAATGTTTTACGATTTTATAAAAAAATTTAAAAAATTAATTCTTTGTAAAAAGAATTAATTTTTTATAATTTAAAAAAAATTTAAGTCTGAAATGAACCTTGACAAATGCTTGTCCGGGTTCATTCCATTAAAAATTTTAAATAATTTCAAAAAGACTTTCATTTTTTTTTAAAAAAAAGTTGAATTTTTATTTTTGTTGATGTGGCAGCTATCATGCTAGCACCGTTAACAATGACATTAGCGCTTTAGCTGTCAAAAAAAAAGTTGGTTAAAGTACTTAATTAATGTTTTTTTTTTTTTACAAAGCTTAAGTAATGTTATTTGAGAGTTTAAGGGTTTAATTGAGTGTTTTTTTTTGCAAATAGACTTAATTGATTTTTTTGTCAAAATTAAGGGGCTTATATACCCTTTTTACCCAAATATATACGTATATATATATACATACATATATATCTAGATATAAATTTTATTGAGGATAGTCGAAAAGATGGAGAAGCCTAACCATGAACATTGAAAGAGAAACTTTATTGTTCAGTTGTGAACAGTTGGGGTTTGATGAACTCCAAATAGAAGAGATTAAATTAGGGTAAAATAAGAATTGATTTTTATGGAAGAAACTAATTTGAGGAACCTGAAATTAAAATATAAATACTTTTAAATTAAATAATAATAAAAAACTCACGTTGTGTTACTTGTATAGAATGGATTGATCCCTCTTATACAGAGGTCAATCTTTTTATATATAGTATGATACAAATATGGAAGTAATGAGTGGTAATCACTCTAAGCCAAGGATATAATTCAAGCACTATTGCTCAGTCGGGGAGATAAAGCTAAACGAAACAAATAAAATTATGCAATGCCTGCAAAATGGACATCATACAAGCCTACTTCCAACTCAACTAACTCAGTAACTCCAACTCCATTAAATAATTACTGTATCATTTTTGAATTTTTCAAAACCGAGCCTAAATATTTTGTTGTTAATTGGAGCTAATTCTTTTGTTGCATATTTGATTAACAACTCACAACAATAACTTGTATTGTTGTAACAACTTTTTAAAGTTGTTAATATAATAACATTTACCAATAATTTATTTTATTGTTACATATTTGATTAAGATTTTATATTGAGAAATTGTACTATTGCAATTAATAATCAGATTGTTGAGGTAAGTTTTTAACTGGTCCGCTGAATTTTAGCTATTAGTGGCCAATTCTTATGAGAGTCCAACAACTTGCTGTATTTGGAATTAATTCGCAGTTTATTAAAAGAAAATCTTTGAGCCTTGAACTGTATTGATATAATGAATATATGGAAGCTCGACTTTAAAAACCAATCCATTGAAATTAATTATCCTTGAAGATTGAATTAGTTTGGATCAAACAATTAAACCCCTTGGATTGTGGAGGACCAATTAGTATCACATTGACAACTTTTTTGGAGAATGAATCTTCGTTAATATTGTAATTGTTTACTGGTATGTTAGAAAGTCTTGAAAATTTATATATTGAGAGACTTTAAAAGGTTTTGTATGAGAGCATAAGAGAGTACTTTATTGTTCATTGAGGAACTTATTTTGTGAGCGCATTTGAAGAGTAAATAGACTATTTTTACAACCTGTGAATTTAGAAGTGAGTGTTCTAGTATTCAAGTACAAAAGTGAGGCCTCTGTACTCAAAGAGTGATAGAGTTTGATTTATTTGTTTTAATGCGGATTAAAGGTAATAGAATTAGGCATAAGAAAATTAAACTGTGTAAACAATCACGTGTGTTCATTCAAACAATGGTTTTTAAGCAATTATAGGTTCCAAAACACATTTTAAATTTGTTGCTAGTAAAAAAACTATTTACCAGCAACTTATTTTGGTGCTATGCATTCTATTAACAATTTGCAATGATAAATTGTATTATTGTGATTAATAACCTAGAAATTAAATAATGTAACATTATTTTAAGGTTACGAGTAATATTTAACATTTAACAGTAACTTATTTTATCATTACATATTTTATTAAGTATCACAATGATTAATTGTATTGTTGTAATTAATAAGTAAAAAATTAAATTATGTAACGACGTTTTAAAACTGTTTAATATTTAACATTTGACAACAACTTATTTTCTCATTACATAATTTATTAAGAATTCACAAACTATTCAAATTAGTATCTTAAAAGTGAAATTCAACAGCAACATTTCGAAATCATTGCAAATACTCCAATTTATACAACCTATTACACAACCACACAAAATTTCATTGCAAAATTTAGTTGTCAAAAATCCTGCTTCTGTGGATCCTTTATGGTTGTGTCTTTAATTTCTGACGTGATTGTCTAGTAGGTGGAATGTGTTGCTAAGTCTCTGTTGTGGTACTCTAGCCAGCAAGTAATTGAATGATATTGTTGTTGTCATCCTCGTCGGTTCAACTTGTACTACTCCTTTATCTGTATAAACCTTCTATAAATGAATCCGTTTTAATATAAGTTTGGCTTAATTCATGTTTTCGCCTTCAACTTTACCAAAATTTTCATTTCAGCATTTTTTCCACTTTGATAAATAATAATCATTTTCATTTCAATTTGCTCAAAAAAAGAAATTTTGCAATAATAACCGATAATTTTTGGAGTTAAGTAAAATAAAAATAATATTTCAAATATCTAGAACAAAAAAGTTTTAAATACTAAAATGGAAAATAAATATAATTTACGGACCAACTAGTAAATAAAGTCTATAATTTTCTTACATATCGTGCATGTTATGTGGATGCGTTAGGTACCATGTAATTAGTTGGCAGCAAACCTGTCAGGTGACATCATTATTGTAATTTTTGCTTCGAAAATTTCTCAGCCAAAAGTTTTATACTAATAATTGCAGTTTCAGAAAAATGAGTGTTGAATTTCTTGGATTTATACAACACCATTTATGGTCTTATATTAAGTGAAATACTGATTTATTTAAGTACTAATTAATTAATTAATGTTAAACATTATTTAAGTATAAGTAAGAAGTGATTTTATGGAATAATTAGTATAAGAAAAAGGTTAAAAGCTTAATTTAAGAGAAACTCGTGTTGGCATGATGATCAAGATTTTTAACGCCTCAAGTGTAATTTAGATTTGAGTTACGTTAATCGCGTTACTGTTAGGATTTCCTTTTGTTGCTACTAGAATGCTTCTTTTTCTTTCCTTACATTATTAGAAAATATTAATTTTTAATTTTGTTTATTCTATTATATTTAAAGTGGCTATATATAATTCAAATGCCTTAAGTCTTACAAATTCACACCTCTTTTGAGTTTCCGTTAGTTTTTCTTTTACCTTGTAAGACAATGGTCAAATTTTAATTTTTATCTTTATACTATGCTAAAACTTGGATTTAAACTATATATTTTAATTGTTTAGATAATTTGATCCCTCTACTTTTATAATATCATTAATTAGTTTAAATAATCGCTACTGTTAAGTAATTTGATTACAATAATGACATCCTTTTTTTCTTAAAGAAGAGTATTCCAACAAAAAATTTCTTTTATGATGATGGTTTAAAATGAGTTTTTTTTTTTTTTTTCAAAAAAGACCATATCAATATTTTCAACGTTGAAAGGCTAAATTCTTAAATATAAAAGTTGGAAAGCGAAATATATAGAAACTTAAAACTTTTATTCTATAATTTATCACGAATAAATAATTAAACATGCAAATCATACCCATAAATTTTAAGGGCTTACAAAACAACTCATAAATTAAACTCTCAAAAATAGCATGATTGATAAAAGTCTTTTGATTCCAAAAGCTTGATTCATGAGACAATTGGGTCTGTATTCATTGTTATTTGTTTCCATTGGTGAGACATTTTGGAATCAAATTCTTGAATTTCGTTTTCAAGAAAATGAATGGAGGAGGCAATGATCATTCTGCTCATCTTCTATTTCCAAGTCAATGGCCACCCTGTTTTGGGTTTTTTTTTTTTTTCATCCATTACAGTTCTAAAAGACTATTAATACTTCATTTTGTTTTTATTTATTTATTATTGTTTCTTTATTTTTAAATATTTTTAATAGATTGATTAATTTAATTTAATGAGTAATATTTAGTATTTTATTAAGTATTAGAATTCGAGTTTCATTAGTAATTTTATTTAGTAGGTAATCGAGAAGGGTTCATGTTAATGTAGTTGATTGGGTACTCATTGATACTTTGATGAACATCAAAGTTTGAAGTTTTACTAGTCGTCTCATTTAGTGGTTTGGTAAGTATTAGGGTTCGAATTTTATCAATAATCTCATTTGATGGATGATATACCCTAATCTTGAATTGAGTACCCTTCACTCACTTAAACTTTTTCTCGATAAAAAATAATAAATTTAATTTTTATAACCATTTACCTTTATTTTTTTTAAGTTAGCATATTTTTATTTTTATTTTAAAAAATTGCTATTATTTGTGCAGCAGATAAAAACTAGGGCTAGACAGACTCTTGAGGAAGATGGCGATGTGTAACTGCAGCAAACATGAGTGCTGCGTACTATACAGCTAAGCATCAACCAATAAAAAACCCACAAATTTGTAAAAGAAACCCAAATAAAATTTACAACTAATTTCATTTAAAGCCCTAATTATTTTTTTATTATATAAAAAATCTAATTAAAAGCAATCATTCTAATAAATTAACTCATCAACTAAATAATCTCAAGTAAATTAAGTAATTATTGCTAAAATAAAATATTAAAAATCACACATAAAGTGACACTCCAAGCCCTAATTAAAATTGGAGACCTGCAATATAAATTAACCTATCTCTGTGTCACTACTTACAATCCCCCCTTTGAAAATGAAATCCAAACCCTCTCTCTTTGTCCTTTATCTTATTTCTTTTTCTTCACTTTATAAATCTCCAAACCCTTTCCCACTGTTGGATTTAGATCTCATCTTTGCTATATATATATATATATATATGTATATATATACACATAAATATACATAAAATATTCATATCGTTTCCTTTCTTCTCTAGTTACCTTTTTTTCATATCTTTCTTGCTAGTTTTAATGTTCTTTTTTCCCCCAAGGGATTTGGTTCTTTTTGTTCAAGCTCTATGTCAATAAATCTACTTTTCAACATGGGGTTTTTTCCATTATCAAAGAGAAATCAGAGTTTCATAAGATTTTTGATACAATCAGCTTAGCTTCTCATCATATTTTTGCCAGTTTAATTCATAGGAACTCTTTTTTTTTTTTTTTTTTAAAGTTCATAAAAGGAAGGAAATTAGTAGGGTTTTTGTGGTTGTTTTTGTTATAAAGATGAGTAGTCTCAACTGGTTAGATTCTTGTTGGGTAGATCTCACGTAATCAACTTTATGTTTCAGCCACTGGTAATAAGCCAGATCAGCTGGTCCTAGCCAGCTGCCCCCTCTTTGATGCTAAGAGTACGAACATATTTTCTTCCAAGAATTTATATGTAAAAAATCTTTTTCCTGTTTAATTTTCTTTGTTTTTTTTTTCTTGCAGAAGCTTTTCCATGATTTTAGGCTCTTTGGGGTCATACTCAAATTTTTAATCTTCTTTTTCTTTTATTTCCTCTCCTTTTATATAAATCCCAAAACTGTATATAATATGTGTGTATGTGCATGGGGATATTTGGATAAGTAGATAGATTGACAGTCGTTGTTTGCAGGTGTAGCATCATCAAGATTCACATGCAAATTATATTGCTAAAAGTTCTTTGAACTGAGAATCTTGATGATGCTGCATCGGCAATAAACGACTACACAAAAGAGATTAAAAGAAAAGAACCCTTTAATTCCTGTTTTTTTTCTCCCTAGTTTCAAAGGATACAGTTTTCGCCACTTCACAACATCAACAAGAACAAGATGAGAAAAAAGGCACTTTTTTTTCTGTTGTTGTCAGGTGAGTATATACATATACATATACATATACATATACATATACATATATATGATACATGTAGACAAGTGGACATACTTCAATGTTAGTTTATGGGGGATTAATCTTTAACAAATAAAGGGTATCTAGTTAGCTGTTTTTAAAGGACTAGTTGCAGATCCAGATCTGTAATTATTCTTCAGAGCCAAATATATTGCTGTAGTGGAAATATTGGGTACTTTTAACATATGAAGCTATATTGAGAGACTTTGTTGTGTTTATGTATGTTGATGCTATATTGAAGGAAATTAGATCCATTTGTTGGTATTTTGTAGATCTTTGATTATTTTATTCCTATTATTTCATTAATGGTTTTTGCATTGCAGATAGGCAAAGAAGCACTCTTACAGAGAAGTGAGTAGTTTTAGGTTTTGTTTCTTTATGGAATTTGATGATATCAAATAAATAGGTTGCTGCAAGTTGGTTCTTTCCTCCATATCTGTGTCTTCAAATAGAAATTTTAAGGGGATTCTTCCAACTGGATTTTTGTCTTAAAGAATTAGTGGATATTGTTGAATATTGGAAGCTTTCAAGATCATAAATGGTGTAGGAACTAGGAATTATGGGACACTGCCATTGGCCATTTTTTTTTTGTTTTGTTTTTTTAATATTGTTAGTGGACCCTTAAAACATTTTATCTATCTCTATTTAGTTCATAGTTTCTAAAATTTGCTTCCTTCAGTCATGAAAATGATAATCCACTCTAGAAATTTATGGATATATATATGAGCCCTCAATCGCTTTCTAAGCTTTTATACTTATATTCTCTGCTACATGCATTAAGGGTTTTTCTCTTAGTTCATAAAAGGAAAAGAAAATAATAGGTACTTTTTTCCGAGTGTAGCATCATCAAGCGTAACATGCAAATGCATGGAGGTGATGAAAATTTATCTTGCTCAGCCTCTTTGTTTTTTCGTGTTTGATGCTGGTGTACGATACACCAATATAGAATATGACCTCCAAAAGTCCTTCAAATGTATAGAAAAATATAGAAAAATTAATCATATCTATATTAAGTACATATACATATTCAATAGTCACACCGAAATTCAATAGACATATTCAATACTCATACCCGAACTCAAATAACTTAAGTAAAAAATTTGAAATTTAATAATTTTTGTTGCAAAAGTACTTTGAAATTGAGAATCTTGATGATGCTGCACCGGCAATAAACGACTACAGAAAAGAGAGGGAAAAAAAGACCCTTTAATCTTTTCCCCTTTTTCTCTCAGTTTAAAGTTACCCACTTTGCACTTCACAGCATCAGCAAGGACAAAATGAGAGAAGACTCTCTGTTGCTGTCAGGTGGTATGTGTATATCTATAAATATATTTGATGCATATATTCATACTTCAATGTTAATGTTTGGGGGTATCATTCTTTAATAATAATAAAAAAGGGTATCTGAATATCTCCATAAGTAGTGTTTTATTTGTTTTTTTTTTTACATTGCAGGGTAAGGTAATAGTGTCTTAAAAAAAGTGCTTTGTTGTGTTATATTTGTACATTGCAGATGTAATGAACTTTTACTAAAGCCAACAAGGTGGTTTGCTGATGTTTCCATCCCATGAGAGTGCTTTGGAGTTGGAGGTGAGAGAAATGGGGTTTTTTTAGATTTGCTTATGGGATTTTGATGATATTCAGATGAATAGGTTACTGCAAGTTCTTTGGTTCTGGAAATTAGTAGATGTTGTTGAATATTGGAAACTTCAATGTGGAAGAGAAGATATATATGTATGTATGTATGTATGTATGTATGTATGTATGCGGTTCTTCTCTTCAGTTTGCTTATAGGCCTTCTTATATATTGTTGAATATTTCATGCACTAGCAGACTATTTTACAAAATATCTGCAAAGGGGGTTGATTGATGTATTTAGTAATTGCTTGATCCTTTAGTGTTAAAAAAGTGAAGTATAAATAGATGAATGGGTATTAGAAAATTGAAGTCTCTGCATCATTGAGATTGACGGTCCCCATTCAAGATTTTCTCTGTTACTTCAAAAGATAGATAGCCATGGATGCATGAATATGTACTGGTTCCAGCTAGTACACACTTGTGCAGTTGTACACGTATCCACTTGTTTCTCCTAAACTTATGCACCTATACATATATACTGATATACACTGCTTTGATCCTTGCCTTAATAATGAATTGCTGGACATTACGTTTTTGCAGGTAGGTTTAATTAATCAAATATTGTTACTATGAGTTTTATTTTGTTTGGAGTCAACCCCCTTGACCGATAGAGGTTCACCCATCATGAAGGAACCTCGCCAACTTACATCAAAGATTTACTTAGAATATAGTCTATGAAGACAAGACCTTCCATAAACTCTAAGCACACGTGCTGAAGATCAGTCATAACTTAGCAGCTTACTGCAAGAACCTTGACATCTGGCTCCTCCACCACCACATCAAACCTATAACTTCCCCTTAGCTAAGAACCACTGACAAGAGACTTCCGTTGTTGTTACTCTACCGAATTTCCCTCAGATTTCACCTTTCTACAACTTCCAGCACAACTGTGTCAACCGTCTCCAACCACTCTCTGGTATCAACACACACACACACATATATATATTATTTGTGTACTGTACTACATGAGTCTTATGTTTGGGCTGTCAAAGACAAAAACCTATATAGTTATCACATGGTAATGGAATTTGATGTGTTAACCACTGCTAACATATGCATTAGTTCAGTTGGTATGATGCCATTGTAACATCGTTGAAACATGCTTAAACAAGCTCACTTGCATGATCAAGCAAGCAACCAATGGTCATACACCGGACTAGAGCTGATCATGGGCTGGGCGGCCCGGCCCGGCCCGAAGGCCTGCCCGAAAAATGAGAGAATTTGGGTAAAAATATAGATCCAAAAAATTAGCTTGGGCAAAAAAATGAGGCTCGTTTAAAAAACGAACCGGACCTCGGGTAAGAGTTTTTTAGCCCGGGGCCAGCTCGGCCCGAATTATATATTAATATATTTTTTTATTTTATTTTTAATTATTTTAAACTTTTAATATAACTATTTTTTATTATATTGTTAATTTGTGTATTGTTTTAAGAATTGTTTTAGTATTATTTTTTATTTGTTTTAATATTTATTTTTATGTTTTTAAATATATTTGATTTATTATATTTTTAATTTTTTTTATTTAATGAAATAAGAAAAAAAATTTTAATATGGGCCGGGCCGGGCTCAGGCTCAGTAATTTTATTTCGGGCTGGGCTTGGGCGAAAGTTTAGGCCCATATTTCGGGCCAAGGTCGGGCCTAAAATTTTGTCTGGACCCGGCCCGGCCCATGATCACCTCTACACTGGACAACTCAAACAATAGGTATAAATATTCTAGAAAGATCCTCATCCGCTCCTGTTTCTCTTTTTCTTTTCTTTTTTTTAAATATCAAAAGGCATCCCAAAATTGAGTTATCACCAAAATTATTGTACTTGTAAGGGCGAAGAAGCTGCTATGGTATAAATATCATGCATACGAAAAACCAAAATTATACAATTAAAGCAAAAAATGGATTCCCCCTGCAAATATTTTTCTTTTTGGTGAAATGAATGCGATACAAACCAAGGCTTTGGTTTGAGTGGACCCAAAAGACAAAAAGATAAATAATGGTCCCCTAATGTTGTAATTGTAGTTTCATCTGATAGAACCTATGGGTGTTCACGTGGCAGACATGCGAAGTGAAGGACCTGCCATTGGTCTCCGACATTATATGTTTCATCGTGGTCAGTAAATCAATAAGAACGCACTTGAAGGGTGCAGTTATGGTGGTTGAGTGCTGATATTTAATTGGTCACTTTACAATCACAAGAGATCAAATATGAAGACTTTGGTATAATAATAAATTTAACCCTTAACCTTTATTACTTTTGCTATTTAGTTTTTTAACTTTTAAATTTTAGTTAAATTGCTTTTTTCGATGGAAAAGTTTGCATATTAGTACTATTAATTTTCTTTTACAGTTCAATCAACTTTTACGTTTAAAAAAAAAAAGAAGCAATTTGACAAAATTGTAGGTTTGAGTACCGAAATGATAAAAAAAAATAGATAATGGTTAAGAGCTAAATTTATCATTGTATTTTTTTAAGATACTTTTTTGGTACCTATGTTTGACTTCTATGTTCATTTCGGTACGTATATTTTTTTATTCAAATCGATACCTATGTTTGGATTCTTTTACATAAAATGGTACCTAGAGCAGTGTTAACTTTTTTATATGGTGCAATGAGTATTTGACATATAATGATCATTCGAAAATTAAAAAGTATAATAATTAAAAAATATTTTATATAAAAAATTATAATTTTTATTTGCATAATAAATTGTAAAAAATTAACTCACCCCATGAATATTTTCATGATTTTCATTTAATCTTTTATAAATTTATAAAAAAATATTATTTTTATAAAAACATTTTATTTCTATAAATTTGTTTTTATTTAAAAATTATACTTTTTTTTATAAAATCTTGTGAAAATTATAATGTTTTATATATTTTTTATTTTTAATGAAACATTATAAATATATTTTTAATTTCTATAATTTTTTTTGAATTTTTAATGTGATATCATTGTAATGTCTACGTCATCACACGTCGAATATGGGACTTACCGTATGTCAATTATATATCATTTTGTGTAATGGAAGCCAAACATATAAATACTATTTTTTTTTAAATAACTATAAGTACCAAAAAAATATATTTAGCTTTTTAACAAACCATCAATCCATTAATTTTGGGGTGACTTATCTTAGCTGAAAAAGAATTATATGAAACAAGAACGTCATGTTATTTGTATTTATTTTTCAATAGTTTAATGCTATATCAACATTTTCATCGCATTTTCATCTTGAAAATAGTTAAATCTAAATTAAATATCTAAAGTTCAAGATAAAAATACCGATATAAGATTACATTATTAAAAAGATATAACATCTCTATTTCATACGATTTTTTTTATGTTAATTATATTTAAAATCCACTCAACTCGCAAAACAATGATGCCATTTCATGATTTCAAATGACGTGAGAGCAAAAATGGTGACCTACTTTTTGTTTGGATAATTTGGACCAACTAATTAAACACCCTTGCACATGGAATTGGATTGATTTTTGGGTGGGCTTAATTTAAATTACAAATTTTTTTTTCTGAATTGTATTGAGTTTAGGGTTAATTTTGAGTTGGAAGGAGACTTATTTGAGGTTGAAAGGATTATATTTTTTTTTATTTTTAAGATTTTTTTAAAAATTAAATATAATATTAATTTTTGAGTTTTTTTTAATATGTATTTTAATTTTTTTTTACACTTTTTTGTAATTTTTTAAAAGTTTGACTAATTTTTGAAGTTTTAATATATGGCTTTTTAACTTTTAGAATTTTATTTTTTTTCTTCATTTTTGAATTATTTACATTTTATATATTGTTTTTATGATTTTTTAATATATAATTTATATATTAGAAATTTTTTTGAATTTTATGAATTTAATATATTTTTACATTTTTAGAGTTTTGAATTTTTATATTTTATAAAATGTTTTGTGACTTTTACATAATTTATATCTTTTATTCTTTTTTAATTTAATAGATCTTTTAAACATTTATATTTTATTTAAATTCTAAAATTCTTTAATAAATATCATGTCATTAATTACTATGTTTAAAGAAATATCATGTGACACGTTATTAATTACTATGTGCAAATGAATACCACATGATACGTTTTCATTGATGGGTGTCATTTTTTTAACGCCATTAATTTTTTGGCATACCAATTTATTTAACTCTTCAACTTCTAAAAAAAATTATTTTAGTTTTTCATTTAATTTTGTCTTTTTTAACTCTTAAACTAATTTTTTTTGTCAAAACACCTTGAAATAAATGAAAAAATTAATATTTCTGACATAACAGTCCACGTGTATACCACATCAACAATTTATTACAACTTCATAAAAAAAATCTAAATATTATAAAATAATTTTTATTATTAAATAAATTCTAAAATTCCTAATAACTTACTTTTTAATAATTTGAATTTATTTATCTTTCTGATAATCTTTATTTTTGAACATTTTTAGAATTTTTATATTTTTAAATTTTTTTAAATCATTGAAGTAAACATAACAGTAAACAAAATTAATATATATTAACTTTCCCATCTCAACAAAATTAATTTTTTTACATATAACACAAATTCAAAATTTTAAAAAAATTAAAACAATTTTTTTTATAAAATACCAGCCAACGCCTATTTAACCAAAATTTATAATAAAAGTGATAGTTCTGAAAAGTTTGCAGACATTCAAATTTTAAATTCAGTCATTTTTCTAGTCAAGTTTATTCAACGAGCATTTGGTATTATCTCACTTCGATTTTCTTGCTCAAATGAAATTAAATTCAAATCATGTCTAATTCGAGTACTTTTCTAATTCAAATTATTGGTTCTTCAGGTTATAAATTATTGAATAATTCAAATTATTGATACTAATTTGCTCAGGCCAACTCAAGCCTTGAAATTTAGACCCAAATTTTGATCAAAAAAACCAAATCATCAAAGCTCATTGCCATTTGCCCACTATGCACGAGAGAAGAAAGTGAGCAGGGTAGGAACTTGGGATAGATTACCCGGTAATTAACGACAAAGCCACATCTTTATAAACCAAAAAAAAACAAAACAACACATACTAAATGCCATGAACTAGACTATTTTGCCATCTCTCAGGTGCCCGTGAAAGTATGGGATCCCCTATTATTGATCCACGATTCCCCAAGGCCGAAATACTCAGAGACCGTTTTCGCATTTTAACGTTGCCCTTCTCGATCTTCTCCGTGAGAAGGGAAGAGTAGGAGCATAGCGGCTCAGAAAACTGCTTTCTTATACTTCTAAGGAAGAGGTCCAAGTTCTTGTTATATTTATCCCCTTCTGAGGAAGTTGCTTGTTGGTCCCCGGAAAACATCACCATGTTATCGCGATTGTAGTCGTCGTCATCATCAGGGCTGTAGCCATTCTTCATTCCATCTTGCAATGCCAAATCGTCATACTCTTCGTCCGACTTTGTTGAGCCTTCATCAACTGAACCTACCTGTTGGAACAGAAAATGAAGAAGATTTAGATCAAAATCTACACAAAATAAAGCATTAAAGAGTCGGGGTTGGAACAAAAATCTATTCAAATTGTAAAGCAGAATCTCATGCCATTTCGATAGCGTTCAGAAAAAAAAATTAATGAACAAAGCTTATGATACGATAATCGAACAATAAGCAATGTCATAAACATCTTCCACAAAACACAAACAATGAACCGATATGGACTCCTCTTGGTATAATTGCATGGTAGTTTGCAACTCAATCTCTAAACTCAATGCGATAATTATATATATACACACACACCTATTGTAGGGTCTAACACAAATTCATACCTCTTCATGGACCTCTTTATCACCATCATCACTAAAATCCTCATCAGTGTCCACCTCAGGTTGATCATCAACTTCTTCATCGCTGCCATAGACTGAGTTTTCCTCCTTAAGCTGTAAGATGAAAATTAGATAAACCAACAGCAAAACAAGCACAGAATAACTATATACATTAAAAAAAATCCACAATATTAGTACTAAACTAACGGTGACTTACATTTTTCTTTTCATTTCATCTACTTTGAAGTATAGATGTTAAACATATAACCCAAAGCATAGATAAAGAGTGCTTGGAAAAAGAAAATCACATTGCAACAGGCTACCTCTTTTGCTGGACCATCGGACATCCTCGGTGAGCTACAGCAAGAAGATTGGTATCTACTGCTATTTTCAGTCCCATCATATCTCGACTCATCCACACTTCCAGCACGACTTGTTCCACCATCACTAGGCCAGGCACTAATTCCAAAGTGACCAAATTGAAGATTAACAGGTTCGGCTTTGCCAATTTTTAAAGGTCCATATAAAGGAATGCCTATTCCACCCTCAGTTCCATAGCCAGAGATGGGCCTTCCATTGCTATCAATTGATTCAACTGGCCAAGCTTTAGCTACAGATCCATCAGTGTTAAGAAGGGCCATCAGTTGCCTACAAGAACCCTTCCTCTGGATCAACTGAAACATACCCTTGGAGCTCAGTGAATTGGCAGCACACTGGTTCCGGTATTCCTCATCAACCACAGCAACTGTGTTTGTTATAGGATCATAAAGTGACTCCCCAGCTTCACGCCTGCGGAGGCAACTGAAAACTGTTGCATGTATGGCTGCCACACTTCTGTCGACATTTGTGTTGTTTATTTTGGGGACCAAATGCTTGTCAGCTCGTTTACATAGATAATCTTGTATCGTCCTAATATTCCTTATATACTTTACATACTTATTTTTTGCAGGGTCCAAAGTCATGTACTTCGCACGAACTGCAAATCTTTCCAAGTGTTTGTCTTCATTTGTGATATATATCATGAATGGTATAATTGAGGGATGTTTCTTCATAAGCCCCATCTGTACATGATCACAATTTAAGACAAGAATAAAGTAAGTTTGGGACAAAAACATTTTGCTGTAGGAAACCCCCCAAAAAAAGTATACTTACAACAAAATTAAGGCTCAAGTGAACACCCTCGACAACTACAGACTCTTTCCTCTCTTCCCACGCAGTAATCAACCTGTCTAGACTGTCTATTACCATCTCACTTTGTGCCTTGAATCCTTCAACTGCCATCTGTTTGGAACTGATCAATTCAGTACTAGCAGAACTACCCTCCATTGGATGGGCCCCCTTGGCTGAAGAACCATCAGCTACCTCACCCTTGGGAACTGATTGAGCAATGCCTGCCAACTTTTTTGCATGTTTTCTAGCCTTCGCTTCTGCAACTGCCACAGGATCCAAACACTCCCCAGCATGATAGGTTGAAGCCCACAGTAGAGGATTTTCCTTCTCATCCACAAAACTCCTCATCATGTGGCGAATAGAGTCAGTAGAAATCACAGTTGTAATTCCCAACCTACCACCCTGCACGACATTACCAAAGATTAGCTATTTTGTAATTGCAGTTACAACCACTAGTGCCACAACATTAACATGAAAAGCACAACCTACCAGCAAAGCAGACAAAGTAGATTTGCCACAACCACTAGTGCCACACAACAGCACAGTTACAGATTCCTTCCTCTCTCGTATTCTGCAGTGAAGACCAAATACAGTTACAAGGGGAGACAAGAAGGTTTTTGCATCTAATTTGAAGCCCCCAAGCAAAGGACATAGAACAAGACCGTTCTAAAACTATCACAAACCCATGCCAAACCATACATGCAAATTTCCTGCACTAGGCATTAAAGATAAAAATATGCATACACCTTACATTAGAAACGTATGGATACTTGGGATTATTGTCTCTATCTTGTTGGCAAAACCGGGAAAAGGAGGGAAAAGAAGAAAGTTGACAGACAATTGAAAATTTGATGGAGAAACTTGAGTCTCGATAGTCTCTTGAAATAAATTCTATGAAAAGTTTGTCACATTAAATAAAGAGAATCCGAGAGAAATGTGAATTACCAATCTACAAGCTACCACAACTCCCCATGAAATTACCAGAAAAAAAAATGAAGGAATATTTGCAGATTCAACATGCAAGCAATTAATTACAGGCCATTTTCATTGCAAAAGTTTCTGGTAGTATAAGATGTCACAGTTGCACAATACCTGCTTGCCAAAATCAAGTCAGCTCTCTGGTTTGGACCCACATACTTATATTCAGCCAGAGCTTCACAGACAACATCCAAGAAAGTTTCCCTTCTAACAACAACCGTGGTACGTCTTTTGTACAACTCAAATGGTATGGTCTTATTTCCATCATCTTTATCTGAGACTAAGCAGCTGCCTGCCTCTGCTCCGCCAAGGTTACCATTGGTGGGACGAACGTCTTCCCTTTCAGAGTTCCCTTTGAAACTATCAGAATTTAGCGTCTCGTTTCCCTCATAATGTAGAGACTTGTAAAATGGATCACTTCTTATCAATTCAAAAACACTCTGGCTAATCTGGTAAGAAATACAAAGAATACATTTAGCAAAAGGATCCACTTGCCATAACAATCAAAGAAACATGAGAGAAAAACCAATCATGTCAGATTAGAGAATTAAATATGGAATGACATGCAAAAACTCCAAACGATAAAATTATTGACGCTAAACGAATAATAATGCCAAAAGTGACAGCACAACAGAGAATCTGGGCAGTCCACATTATACAATAATTTTATAAATATATCTAATTTAGCAAACGCCTCCAAGTTAATTCTCGCCTCAACCTCTCACTGGACACGAAAGCGAAGATTTCTATCACCCACTAGGAAGCAGATATTAAATACAAACTGAAAATCAAACCTATAACATGCACTAATAGAATAAATACAGAAAACGATGATGGGACCACATGGTGGTAAAAAATCCACTACAGAGAGGTTCCAACAGAAAAGATAAAACTGATCCAAACTGATTTCATCTATATGGATTTCGATCATTTGCAAAGATCTGAAAGGCGCAGACACAAATAGGAAGCTAAAAATCTAACGAGGAGATAAATATTCCGTTACCATTCCATGACAACGACAGGATGCTGGTTTTTCTTTTTCTGGATAAATAGAGAAGCCAAAACAAAAAAACAAAAACAAAAAAGAAAAAAAAAGCGCGACTATGGAACTGTTTAGACTCAGCATTAAATCCGAATTTTAAAAAAAATGTAAATTTGGAAAGAAATTTCATAGAACACGTGATAAGCATTCCAGATCTATCAACTAATCATCCAGAGTTTATTATATCGTAAATTCGTAATAATATTTTGCGAATAGAAAGAAATCGAGGATAAAATGAAAATCCATAAATAAGCGAAATCAACCTGATTGCTTGAAGTTTTCTTTAAAAGAAAATCAAATTTCAAAAAAGAAAGAAAGAGAGAAAACCTTGAAAGCATGACGAGCTTTGCATCCCATGAGCTGAAGAGTACTCTGAAGAACGGGACGCGTGTACCGAAACGACGACATCTCCTTCTCCTTCTTCTCGCCTTCGTCCACTACCATTATGTACAATACCTTCGGAATCTCTCCCATCTCTTCTCTCTCTCACTCGAGCGCGCTATCTGTGATCATCAAAAAAAGAAGAATCAAAACGTCAACCTTCTGAAATAACGCAATGTAGAAGAATCAACGAAGAAGACAAAAAGAATCTTACCCGAATAAATTTACAGCTAAATCAACCAAAAACAAAGATCGCTAGGGTTGGAATGTTGGATTTTCTCTATAAATCATGAATGAAATCCAAGAAACCGCCATTTTCGAAGCGAGTGAAAGGGTTTTTTAAGCTCTTGGGCCGTGTCATCACTTACACTATACCACGCATCACGCGAGCAGAGCTTACACGAGTCCTTTTTTGTGTTTTTACTTTTTCTCCTTTTTTCCCCCCTTTTCTGAATTGCGCGGGTTTTCTAAAAGACCGAAATACCCTTGATATCAGTGCGTAAGTACAGTACTTCTCTGTTTTGGTTTAAGGGAAAGGGGAAGGGTATTTAGATGAATTAGCGTGTGGCACGATCATCAAGGTATGGCAATTGAAGCAATTTTAGGAAAAAGAAGAGGGTAAAAGAATGAAAGCAGCGAAAAATCCCATTTTGTCCTTGATGTGTAATTAAGGAAAAGAAGGGAAAGGAGGCTTGGAGAAAAGGACTTGACGCAGAATACCCTTTTTATTGGTTTATTTATATTTTTTATTTAGTACATTAACTGGTTAGTCAACTAAAATAACCAAAATTGTTCCAATTCCTTTAATTTATCAATGAATATTTTTTTAAATAATTTGTTTTAAGTGAGTTATTATTTAGTTAGTTTATTTTAAAATTTAAATAAGAAAAACTTTTGGGTAACTTTTTAGTAGTGTATTAATATTCAGTAACTCTATTATTAAGTTAATGGTTAAAATAAACGGAATTTTAGTTAATTGTTCAATTTGGTATTAACCAAATTAACACCCTAACTACAGCCATTAAAGAAAAGTATTACGCACCGACTCGTAAAATTTAGAGTTAAGATATATAAAATAAATAAAAAAACATAATATTTATAATTAATCTCTCTAATTACGTAAATAATTGACTTTTTAACTCGCGATTTAAAAAAAAGTAAAACACGATAATTAATCTCTTTAATTACATAGTTGACTTTTAATTCGCAATTAAATGAAAAATAATTAATAATCAAAATATTTTCTTTATATTGATCTACAAATCGAGTTCACGATTTTGGGATATGATAAACAGTTTTAACCAATAAATTAAAACATGATTTAAATCAAAGTCTCAATCTTAAAGATATTATAAATTGGATATTCTTACTTTTCTGGTAAAATTGATAATTTTTTTTATTTTTTAATAAAAAGTTTACACAAATAATACATATCGATTTGATATTTAAATTCAAAATAATTTAAAATAGAACATACATATTATTCGAAGTAAAAATCTCATTTACTTTATCTTTTTATAATTTCCCCCCACCGACGGATCTAATTTACAATGGAACAACCTTGGACCGCAACTAAAGTAAAGATAGAGTAAAATATAGCTGGAGACATAAAACTAGAGAGCACTCTTTACTATCGGACACATGTCTCGGTTTGTGGCTACCACATGTTTTTGCCTGCAAACTCGCGCTGCTATCGAGTATAACTAATTTTACTATAATTTTTTAATGCCATTAATAATATATTAGAAATAATATAAATAAATAAACTCAAATCAATAAAACTGTATTTATATTTTGATATTAAAATAATGATTCAAAATATTTTAACTTCACTTCATTTTAAAATTTTTGATTAAAAAGTAAATGAATTATTTAATTAGTGAAAAAAGAAAATATAAAGGAATTAATATAAATTTTAAACCCAAAATGTTTAAAAGTATAAAAATATAATGTGAGTAGATGGAATAAAGATTTTTTTCAAGTTCAATTAAAATATTTTGTTTAAGTGAGTATGAAAATAAAAACTTAAAACAACTTAATTAATATTTACTTATTGTGATTTAATATAAATAAACTTTCACAATGAAATACCAATTTTTTTAATTTAAAATTAATTGGGCTTCACTTTTTTCCAGCTAATAAGGAAATTTAAAAAAAATCTGGTAGGTCAATTGTCAAAAAGTAAACAATTTCACTTGTGTAAAGTTCTTTATTTATGTTAAAATTTTGCACTAGAATATATATTATATAATTTTTATAATTACCATAAGTTATGTTAAAATTTTGCTATAGAGTATATACTATATGATTTAGTATAATTACTATAAGTAAAAATTATTAAATGTAGTCCAATATTAATCATAATCTCTTGGTACTTATTCTAAAGAAATTTGATGTAGAGCTCATCCAACAATTCCGACCAATTAGCTTATGCAATATCTTG
This sequence comes from Gossypium anomalum, assembly GCA_025698475.1. Lineage (NCBI taxonomy): Eukaryota > Viridiplantae > Streptophyta > Magnoliopsida > Malvales > Malvaceae > Gossypium > Gossypium anomalum. The sequence goes on along the minus strand of CM046957.1, from coordinate 67,714,743 downwards.
TACAATGTGATTACAAAAACAATCGGCATCCATCTTCGACAAGTGATGCAAACTCTGGTAAAGCAAAATCAATCAAGCTTCATACATTTACGTAATACTTCCTCATCCATGCAGTTACTTTGGAATGGAACACTCACTCATAGTTTCAAATCGTCAAGGGGACCCTTTATCACTATATCTCTTTGTTCTAGGAATGGAGCGCCTTGGTCACTTGATTGAAGTTGCAGTTGAGGATGGGAGTTGGGAGCCATTGTTTCTATCACGTCGAGGGCCTAGCATATCACACTTGTTCTTCACCGATGACCTCATCCTTTTTTGTAAAGCTGATAGGAAAAATATAGAGTGTCTTCAACATGTGCAAGACTTTATAGCCCACTTGGCTGAAGCCATTTCATCTTAGCCTGTTGAAGCTTTGGGCTTGGGTAGTTTAACTTTAAAGAACGGGCAACAAGAAAAGAGAGAATTCCCTAAACAATAAAGTTCTGGTGGTTATTATTATTTTTTGTTTTATATGGATTTAAATCTGACCATTTTTTCGTGAAGGCTACATTAGTAGCAAATTTATTCGTGTTTTTCGCAAATACAATATCGAATATGGCCTGGATATTGTGTGCTTGTTAGAGTTGAGAGTAAGTGGTAATAATGTTAATTTTATCATTGATAAATTAAGATTTTTTTAATTCTCACCGTGTTGAAGCTGTTGGATTTTCAAGAGGAATTTGGGTGGGTTGGAAGGAATCTATTCAAATTAGAATTATCCAAAATCACCCACAGTTAATTCTTCTTTGCGTATCTAGTAATGTTCAATCTAATTCTATTTTTATATCTTTTGTTTATGGTAGCCCGGACATAAGGAACCGTAAGGCACTTTGGGAAGCTTTGAAATCTGTTTTGCCTCATGATTCTTTTCCATGTTTAATTTTGGGTGACTTTAATGTTATTCTCTCACCTAACAATAAAAAAATTATTTACGCCATAGGGAAGAGATGTAATATTTTTGGCAATTTTGTAGATTCTTGTAATTTGTAGGATTTGGGATTCACCGGTCCATCATTTACTTGGCAAAGAACTGGCACGTCTGAGCAATTAGATCGAGCATTGGCTAATTATTCATGGATTTTAGCTTTTCCACAATGCCTTGTTTCCCACTTGCTGAGGACTAAGCCTGATCATAGGCCCATTCTCTTGAGGACCAAAACGAATATTAGTGTGGCTATAGGGAGACCTTTTAGGTTCTTAGCAAGGTGGATGAAGTATGCTAACTTTCCCTCATTTGTGAAAGATTAGTGGAAGTTTTCGAGTAATATGGCTAATTCTCTTTCTAAATTTACTTTGCATGTCAAAGAATGGAACATGCCAGTTTATGGCTTTATAGGTTCTTGAAAAAGATATATTATGAGGTCGCTTTCTAATATCTAAAAGGCTCTGGATCATTTTGCCTCTAGTGGGTTATTTTAGTTAGAGGCTACTGTGCGTGATTAGTTGGAAAACTTTCTGAATCATGAGGAACTTCAGTGGAAGCAAAAAACTAAATGTGTCTGGCTCTATCTTGGGCACCATAACACCAAATTCTTTCATAGTCAAACGGTCCAAAGAAGGAAATTTAACCGTATCACGGCCCTATGCATCAATAATGGTGAGTGGTATTCCGATCAGAACATCCTTAAAACTAGGGTAGTTGGTTTTTTCGAGAAGCTTTATGAGGAAATGCCAGAGCCCATGAAGGATCTCTCTTCTAAAATTTTCCCTCACCACAAGACTCAGGACATTGAGTTTTTGGAAAAGTCGGTATCTGATGAAGAAATTAATAAAGCTTTATTTGACATGGATCCCTTGAAATCTCCGAGAAGTGATGGCTTTCATGCGTATTTTTTTCAAAATCAGTAGGATATTGTAGGGAATACAGTTTGCAAATGGGTTTGAGGAGTCTTCATTGGAAACAGTATTAACTCGGAGCTGAATAACTCAATGATAGTGTTTATCTCAAAGAATGACAACCCAAAAGACTTCAGCCAATTTCGCCCTATTAGTTTGTGCTCGATAATGTATAAACTGGTGATGGAAGTCATTGCTAATATATTTAAATTGGTTTTTCTTAACTTTATCTCACAATAGCAAGTTGGTTTCACTGCATGGCGTAATATTTCAAATAATGTTATTATAACACAAAAAGTCATATATTCTATGCGAAAAAAATGAGATGGTAAAAAGTAGATGGCGATCAAGTTGGATTTAAAGAAGGCTTATGACAGAGTGAGTTGAGAATTTATCGGTGATTATTTACAGGTTGTGGGGATCCCAATTTTTCTCAGTTCAGTAATCATGATGGCCATCTCTTATTCGATTATGCAAATTCAAACCATCTAGAGGGATCATACAAGGTTGTCCATTACTACCTTACCTTTTTGTGTTATGTATGGAATGCTTAGGGCACACTATTTACGCAAAAATTGATGAAGGTAAATGGTGTCCAATTCGTCTTTCAAGATTTGAGCCTACTTTATCTCATCTTTTTTTCGCGAATAATTTATTCATTTTTTGTAAAGTAGAGTTGGATCAAGCTCAATTATTAGTGGACATCTTGAATCACTTTTATGCTTTCTCTAGGCACAAGTTCAGCACTCGAAAAAGAAATAATTATTTCTCCAAAGTAGCTGAATGTGGTATTTGTTATCAGATCAAACAATTATTTGGCTTTTAGGTTGTTCAAAATATTGACATTTATCTAAGTGTGCCTCTTTTTCATGATAGGGTCACTAAGAGTACCTTGAGTTTTGTTGTGGAAAAGGTGAGGCATAAATTGAAAAATTGAGAAGCTAGAAAATTGTCCATTGCTGGAGGAGTCACTCTGGGCCAATCTATTCTCCTTGCCATTTCGAAGAGATCGAGAGAATCGTAAGACAGTTTATTTAGGGGTGTGCCAGTAGTCATCTAAAATTTGCTTTGGTTTGGTGGGATTCCATTTGTCAGCCTAGATCTCGAGATGGGCTAGAATTTTGACATTTACATAACCAGAACAATTATTTTCTTATGAAATTAGTTTTAGCTTAGTCACTAAGGATAATGCCTTATGGGTACAAGTTCGCCGCACAAAATACGTACTGAATGATCATTTTCAGAAACTCATTTCCAGAAGCCAATGTTCGCACTTATAGCTGTCCCTTTTTCAGATATGCCCTCTTTTATGTGAGAACTTAGATTGGTCGGTGGGGAATGATACAAGTATTTGATGTTGGAAGGATTCATGGATTCCAGGAGTTGGCTCTTTACTTTCGCATATTCTTGCACATGCTAATTTAAACTTGGACTACATGTTTAGTGATTTGGTTACTTCCGATGGAACTTGGAATCTTAATCTATTCTGTATGTGGCTGCCTAAAGAGGTGATCCAACGAATTGTAAGTATTCCTCCTCTACATATTTTATTGGGCTTAGATAGGGTGATTTGGGCAGCATCGGCATCAGGTTGCTTTTCTATTCGTAGCGCTTTCTAGTCCTTAAAACAAGATTACTGGAATAGCACAAATATCTTTTGGAAGAATATCTCAAAGTATCAATGACCTCAGCGAGTTCGGATTTTCCTTTGGTAGTTCAGAAACAAAGATTACTAACTAATTCAGAACGTACCGGAAAAAGACTGGGTCATAACAACTCTTACTCTTTATGTGGTCACGAAATAAAAGACATTCTTTATGTACTTCGAGATTGTTCAACTACAAAGGACGTATGAAAGCATATGGTCCCAATTGATCAACAAAACAAGTTCTTTTATAATCATTTTCATATTTAGTTAGCTTTTAATCTTTGTTGCCACATAAGATTGAAGAAACATGGAGTTCTCTGGTCGTGTCTTTTTGGTCTTATCACTTGGCGAATTTGGAAGAATAGAAATATATTCATCTTTCAGAATGTTACTTGGTCAACTGTTGAAATTGTTAAAGCTTCTCTTAGTTGGGCACAACAGTTCAAATCATGTCAGAACATTTATAATGCCAATACCTTAAAATTGGGATACCAAAAGCATTCTGAAGGAACGTGGGTCCATATTTTCTATGATGGTGCAGTGAAGCGAGTCACTAGGACTGCTTCTACCGGAGGAGTGATACGCGATCAGGCCAATAATTGGATCTTGGGATATAATTGATACTTGGGAAGTTGTACTCCTTTTGAGGCAGAACTCTAGGTTATTCTAGATAGGATACTCATTTTCTTAAACATATGATACAAATGAGCCACAATTCAAACAGACAATTTAGGTGTGGCTAATGCACTATCCGTTCAGGGGTTGGAAGATTCAGGCATCATAGTTCTTAGAAGGGTTCAAAGGATTATACGTTTTAAAGGAAAATGACAGATCAAAGTTGTACCTAAGGAAACAAACTTAATTGCAAACCGTTTGGTTAAAGTCTGCCTTACATGGGTGTCAAGTTTACAAATTCTTTATGTGTCTCCTTGTGAGGTGATGGGGGCCCTTCAACAAGATAAAGCTTGTGGTGCTTTTGAACAATTGATATGATGTAATTTTGTTTTGTTTTTCACCATAAAATAATTTCAAATATGAAAATATTAATTGATTATATAAATACTATCAATAAACTTCACAAAAAATTTCATCATTTAACAAATCTAAAGTAAAGAAGGAAAACAAAAACATCTCACACATTAAACAACAAAATTATTTTAAAAAAATCTACAATAAAATCATCACATAGTAAATATATAAAATGAAAGTTGGGCAAAAACATACATAAAATATTGTGTTCATGAAGCATTTAGAATTTTTTTTCCTGTTTAGTTTGTTTATTATATAAATTCTTTACTTTTTATTATTCATTAATTTTCTACTTGAAAATTTTAAAGTTTCCCTTTTAATTTGGTTAAAGTTTAAATTTTAAATTTGATTAATAAAAATATTAAAGCTAGATAAAAAAAAGAAGGTAATTTTTTCTATTTTTTAACATTAATTCATGCACTGGCATGTGTGATCGAAATTGGCCAAAGCGAGTTAGTGCAATCAATACAGATCAAATTTTACACTAGTGCGAAAAAGAGAGATAATTATTCTAGTTTGTTATTGAAATGGTGCACACCGACCGATACGATTAGAATCGGTGTGGAATCGATTATATTTATTAAAAGACTTTAAAGAAATGGTAATCTACAAAAATAGTCACTTTTGTTTGCCTCAGGTTACATTTTAGTCACTTATGTTTGAAATGTTACGTTTTAGTCAATTATGTTATTATTTTGTTACGAAGTGATCACTCTACCGTTAAGTTCTATTATCTCTCTAACGGTAATCCTAGATGGCAGTCCAACTAGATTTTAAGTGCAAACTTGGATTTCTAAATGAGACGAAAATAGTTGAAATCAAATTGACTGCTTTATAAAGAAGGATTCAATTGAGGGTTCAGGTATGTCTTCTTTGCATTCCTCTATCTCTTTTATTCAATACTGAAAAACAAAAGATTGGATTTTTTATTGTTTAATGAAAAACCTAAATTAAAATTCTTGATATTTTCTTCTACTTTTTGAAATTGTTTGTAAACATGTATTTTATTTTGTGTCAGTAGATATCCCATAAAATGCAACCAGAAACATGTTTTCATGAACATGTTTCATTCAAGCTAATTTTAAAATTTTCAAAAAAGGGTTGTTACTTTCACTGTTCTTGTTCCTAATTATTATATTTTCTAGTTCTTTCACAGTTTTTGAATAATTGGTTTCTCAATCAAATTTTTTCTAATCTGAATCAACTTGTATGTTCACAATCTCTTTGTGGGTATTCCAGATTATTCTTTCTTATTGCTGATTTCAACTATTTTGATCTTAATAATAGTTTTTCCAGTCAAATGAAAAAAAAAACCCATTGAAAAAAATAAGAGACAGAAGAAAAATTAAAAAGATCAGATGAACAGTTCTTTTAGTTAAGGTTTAGGTTTGAAAATTTTAATTAATTAAATTTTTTAATTAAAAATCTATTTTCATCCTATTTAGAAATCCAAGTTGACACCTAAAATTTAGTTGGATTGCCACCTAGGATTACTGTTAGAGAGATAACGAAACTTAACGGTAGAGTGATCACTTCGTAACAAAATAATAACATTTTAAATATAAGTGACTAAAATGTAACGTGAGGCAAACAAAAGTGACTATTTTTGTAGATTGCCCTCAAAGAAATTACTTAAGTTTTACTTAAAACATTAAAGTAGTTGAAGGAAATTAAGTAATTCTTAAATCTTGCGTGAATTACTTACTTAATTTATTAAATATTACTTAAAACTTTAAAAAGCTTTTAAGAAGTTGTTTAAAGCATTAAAGAGTTCAAAAAAAAAAAAAACTAAGTAATTACTAAATCTTCGGTAAATAACTTGGTTTATTAAAGGTTACTTAAAAAATTAATGTGCTTTTAAGAAATAAAGTAGGTCTTAAATCATGAAAAAATTACTTAAGTAGTCCTTAAATATTGGGTAAATAACTTAATTTCTTAAGATTTACTTAAAACATTAACAATTTTTAAGAAATTAAGTTATTAATAACTTATTAAAATAACTAATTTTTTTAAGGGTTACTTAAAATTACTTATTTCAACATTAAGGGTGTGTTTGGGTGAGAAATTTGTAAGAGAAATTTCATTTGTATCAAAGTTTTCAAAATTTTAAAAATGAATTTACTTATTTAAGTAAATATATTAGAGGATTTTAAAATTTGTAAGTAATTCCAATATGAGATTTTACTAGCTTAATTTCCTTTTATTCTCCTTAAATAGGTGGTTTTTCAAAATTTATCATAATTTTATTTGATTTAATACAAGTGATCCCACTATAAAATTTTAAAAAAAACTTTAAAAAACATTTTAATTTAATTATAATATATATTTTTAAATTTTATTTTACTAAAAATAGTTATAAAATTTTTAAAAATATAATGATATCCATATTGAATATCTTTTATATAAATATTCTTTTTTCTTTTAAATTTGTAAAATTCTAGTAACTTAAATTTTCTAAATCAATTATTTATCCAAACAAAGCAATTATAAATTCTAATATTTTAAAATGATAAATTCTAAAATATTAATATTTTAAAAATTTTAAAAATATTTATCCAAAAACAACTTTTAAGAAATTTAATTTAACTAGTAACAAGTTGCAGCTCATATTAACATCATGAGAATAATTATTTTTGAAAATTTGACTATTTCAAAGAGATATGTCCAAATAATCATAACATATAACTAGTATAAATTACAATGATAAAGCCCTTAGCTCAAATCAGGGGTGGATACAAGGGGGCAGATAGGGCATAATTCTCCCAAAATTGATAAATTGTCATTTTAGTCACTTATAAATGATTAAATTATAAATTTACTTTAATTTCTCAAAAATAAAATATTATATTTAATCCTTTTAAAAAATTAATAAAATACTAATTAAATCCATATTTAATATCTCAAAAATTTATAATTTATTTTTCACCCCTCCTACTGAAATATTAAATTTTATGGAGGAGAAATAGACATCTTTTTCTTACGGTTTGAACAATACTTTGGAGGACCCACTTGGCTTAATAAAGTATTCATTTTGTGATTGTGACTATTTGGTTTTATTGAATAAGACTTTGAAAATGTAGAGGGTTCAATGCACTTTGGGAGAATCTCAATGCCCGTTGTTTTTGGCTTTTATATTAACGGCTTTAACTAATCTTATCTTAAAGTAATACATATAATTTATTAATTATTAACCGCCCGTGGTTGTGACCCCTCTAAATTAAAGTTCACTACCAACGGTGCGGATGGAATACAATTGATATCGTTATCGTTTCCCTAATATATAGGTTATTGGTTCGAGTATAGGGATGAGTGTATATTGAATCGAGTTCAAAAGTTAATTTAATCGAGTTTCAATTTAATTTAAATTTTTTTAAAATGAGTGAAATTGTTCAGTTATAATTAATTTTATGTTAGAATATATAAATTTAAAATAATATATTTTTAAAAATTTTTAAAAAAATAGAGAATACTTTAAAAAATAATTATATTTTATGAATATTTTGAATTTTTAAAAATTATTTTGATTTTTTTAAATTATTTGAAATTATTTTTTAAAAGAAATAAATTTGTTTATTTTCGAAATTGATAGGGACCAAAATATTATTTACATCAATCTATCATTTAAGTTATTCGAATTATTCAAATTGTAAAACTCAACTCGACCCAAACTAGAAAAACTGAATTACTTATTCGAGTTGACTCAAAAGAATCAAATAACTCGATTCAATTAACTTGAAATTCAATTTTATTTTATTTTATCGAGTCAAATCAAATTTTGCTCACCTCTATTCGAGTGTGCTTGAGCATATGGTATATTTTAAATTAAAAGTTTGAGAAATTTATGAATAGTTTAAAAATTGCATAAAAAAATCTACAAAGAATAGTTTTTTTTTTAAAGAAAATTACAACTGAGTATAATACAGATCACAAATAATACCTATGCAATCAACTAAAATTAAATATCAACTTAACGAACTCATAATCTGAATGTATTTGACTTAGACTAAAATAAATTTATATATGACCTACACATAATGGAACTTAAACCTATAATAATAATAAAACAAATGTTACAATATAATAATTTCTTAATAATTTTAAAAGGGTAAACTATTAAAATAGTCACTTTTGTTTATCTCAGGTTATATTTGTTTGAAATGTTATGTTTTAGTCACTTACGTTATCGCGTTGGAACATTTTAGTCACTGAGCCATTAATTGTGTAACGGTAAGCTAACGTGGCACATTAAATCATCATTTCAAACAAAAAATTTAGGTTAATTTATACAATATATCCCCATATTTTTTCGTTTTGAGCAATTTTTCTTTTATTTTTTTTAACTTTCCTTTTTTTTTCTTTTATTTTTTCCCATTTTCTTCTGATTCTCCTTCAGTTTTCTTCCATTCTCCATTTCTTTTAACATAGTTTTTCTATGTTTTTCATTTTTTAAAACTATTCCCTATTTTATTTTTTGAACAATTTAATTTTTTCGAGTGAGGCAAACTTGTGGACTAGTTTTAATAAATAGAAAACACAGAAAAACTGCGTTAAAAGAAATGAAGAAATGAGGAAAACAAAGAGAGAATAAGAAGAGAATGGAAAAAAAAAGAGGAAATTTAAAAGAACATAAAAAAATTAAATTGCTCAAAAATGAAAAAAACATAGGAACCAATTGTAGAATTTAACCTAAAATTTTCATTTGAAATGGTGATTTAACGTGTGATGTTAGCTTACCGTTACACCATTGACGACAGTTAACGGTTCAGTGACTAAAATGTTACAATACGATAACATAAGTGACTAAAACATAACATTTCAAACATAAGTGAGTAAAATATAACCTGAGACAAACAAAAGTGACTATTTTGATAGTTTACTATTTTAAAACTCAAATTCACTCAATTAAAATTAAACTAAATAAAGCCTATGCAACTAACTCAATGATAAGCTTTTTACTATTTTCTAGAAAATAGAAACGAAGTCCAACAAACTTCAGACCTTAAGGCCCAATCTTTGTATTCGCCTCTTCTAAACCCAATGGATATTCAAAGCTTTTTACCCTGTCCTTAAATTTTGCATTTCCTCCCAATTTTTCTTTTCTGCATACAGTGAAAACCTTGATTGATTCTTTTAAAATATTTTTTCCGAGCATTTTGAATCATATATAAATAATATTAATTGTGTTTTTACGGCGACGGTGAGGCTGTTATAATTTACGAATTAAAATCTGAATCGCTAAAGAATTTTTGGATCAATCGAGAATTTTGACCGGTGAGAACTGGAATTTTATCAATCAAATCCTTAATTCCGATTTTGTTATTGTTGCTAATGAATTATTGAGCTTGTTTATCTACAGATCTGAAAGTTCTTGAGTGGTGCATTTTGATTCCTTGTTAATTGTTTTATGTTGCTGAAATCTAATAATTAGTAGCAAAGGTGATTTTGGAACTGTAAAACATTTTTGGTTTCTTATGTTGCGAGCTGATACTAGTTTCATCTCAGTTTTAATTTTTTTCGGCCATCATCTCATTTTTCGTTGGAGTTTCACATTTTTAACAGAAACTGGGCCATTAGGGGATCTATCACCGACAATGATGGTGTCTTCAGTAACAGATTGAAAAGAATATCATAGAGGTACATTTCTAAGTAAAATTAGGTTCGACTCAGAAAAAATCGAAAAAGAAATTCAAATGTTGAATTATTCTAATTGAGTTGTTCAGTTTTTTAACCAATTTCAATTAGTAATTCGGTTTTTTGGATTGGAACGAGATCGAATATCCGGATTAAGCAAATCGAGGTAGTTTTGGATTAAAGCTATAATTTTAATTTTAATTCTGTTTTTTACACTTTTACACTTCAGTTTTCTGTTTCCTGATTAGGAAAAACCCGTCCCCAATTTTGAAAGCCCAACTTTCTCCTGACTCCCGATTTCTATTCCATTCTTTGCGTCTGTGTTCATTGGCACTCCGGTCGATCTTAGGTATCTTTCAACTTACCTTTTTCGTTTTTCCTTGGTTTATCTCTTTTGGGGTTTTCTTTCTTGCTTTGCTTTACCTTTTATCGTAAAAGGATTAATCTTAGATTAATTAACATAACTGGAATGAGCAGAAACTTGAAAGTGCCCTTATTCTTTTATGTTTTTGAAACTGATAGCTGGTGTCTCTTTTGGTGTCTCTTTTGGCTTGTTCTTTCTGTCTTATAATTGTCATCTGTTTCTCTTCTCTGCTCCCTATCTATCAAGCACTTTGGGGTTAAATTGACTAATTATAGTTAGAAATGAGGTATTTAAAAGAGGCAGGAAGAGTGAGAGAATAGGTTAGCGACAAAGAGACCATCCATTGGTTATTAAGCATGAAGGAAAAGGATCATGTTCTTATGAATGATGAAGTTCTGTGTAAGTGCTAATATATTTGGTTCTAAATACTCAATGCAACTATCTCCCTCATATTCTTTGTTTCCATAGTAAGATAAAAGTGCATGTTTTTAAAAGTTCTTTTTAAGTTACAAGATAGATTAATGATCCCTCAAATCCCAGTATTATATTCTTCAGGGATGACATTAATGCATTTCTACGCTAACCGGTCCCCAAGAACTTTAATCTTCACTTCTAAAAAGTCTATAGCTTTCATTTATTTTTTTAATTTGATCTTTTGTTTGAGTAATCATGGCTGCTTTGCATTTTCCTTTCATCTCTAGTTAGTTTTTTTTTTCTTTTCATGTTGGCAGCATAATTGCTGCCATGAATTCCCACCAAATATTACCATTGGAGGGTCAAAGATGGAAATTTAGTAACAAATGGAAAAACTTGTTTGTTAGTTAGCTGATCTTATCAGCTTCTTCAATGGATAAAGATTTGATTATCATTTTCAGTTAGATGAAAATTAAGGACGATTTAATTATCTTCAATTACTATTCTTTACTTATATTCTGTGGTTAATTTGAACTATTATAAACTCAAAGAAATATATTCGATTTAACTCGAATTTCATATCATTCTACTCAATTCGAAAACTTTTCAAATTGAGTTTGGTTGATAAAATAAGACTCATCAACTCTACTAACTCAAACTTTTTTTTACTCGATTCAACTCGACTTGATTGAATGCTCACCCCTAATTCTCATGTTACTTTTGATGTTTAATTAGCTTGGTTTCAAATCCAGCAATATCATTTTTGCCTCTGTTACAGTACTGGTGTGTTTACCATTGATTTTTGATGTAGGTGGGAGGGATCAAAGGATGTGACTTCTTGAATGCCTATTTTTTTTTCTTCATCTTAAAAGTTTATCTGCAATGGTTATGAATGAATAAATGATCTTTTGGAAGCAGCGAAACAAGATAGCTGCTTTTCTTATTGTAATGTTTAGTGTGAACAGAATCTTGGAAAATTTTTTTTGGTAGTTATCATTATTGATGCAAAACTGCTGGAATAAGTACTAATGTTTTGTAGTTAAAACAAAAAAAGGAAAAAGAAATTGAGTGAAAGCTGGATGAGTTAGGATTTATTTGGAGGGGGTTCAACTAAAGTACTGCCCGTTTAACATATTTCTCTCTGTATTGCTTTCAGTTTTGCATTAGGATTTGGGTTATCTGGAAATGGTTTTCTAGGGAAGCTATTGTCAACAATGGTAAGAAGAAACCTGAAAAAGATTGGTATGAGAGGGAGAATTACAAGCTGGAGAAGGCAATGCAAAAGAAAGTGATATTTTGGATATGTCAGCTGAGAATACGAATTGATCAATAGAGCTGGCTGGTATGAATAAGAGAAAAGGAGGATAACAATGAAAAGAAGAAGGATCGAATAAAAAGAGGAAATCAGAGTTTTATACAGATGAAAAGGAAGCTGAGAAGGGTCAGAAGAATTATAAGAAAAGTAAAGATGCATTTGGTGAAGTTAGAGAGATTTCAATGGATGCTTGTTTGGGTGGAAAAGAGAGCACGGGGAAAGAAAGTAATGAGGTAACATTTCTGGAGAACAACTTTGGTTACAAAGCAAAAAGGATGCGAAACAAAAAAAGCTTGAAAGGTTGTAAGAGAATATCTGTTGGACCAGTTTTGCTGATAACCTGCAAAGCAGAGGCTTTGCTAGTTGTTGCAAAAATGATATGGAAGCTTAGCATCTTCTATGGTAGCAGAAGGCACATGGGCAGATGCTGATAACATTCTGGATTCTCTATCTAGCTTGGATGCTTGCTCCATGGAAGATGTGGACCGGCACAATCTTATTGAGAATAGGTCTGGAGATTCATGTCGAAAACATTGGAACTGGATAGGCCATCACTGTGGCCAGCATAGGGACAAGTCTTTTGCTGAACAAGTTGAAATTCTTGCTAATTGATATCTCCCATACATGCTCGATGCAAAGGAGTCCTATAGTAGCAATGCCCAGTTGGTCTGCAATAGCTGTGGTGCTGTTTTTATCTACTGGAAATGGCTTCTTGATTACAAATTAATTTGGAGTTGCATGCATTATATTAGCTTATTGGTTGATTATCTAAGAACTCTTAGAGCAATTTCCAATTAGATCCCTTGATATATGTTTAGATCTCCTCTTAATGGTGCTAATAGCTTTAATATATGGATCTTAAGGTCTCTTAACTTGTTTGTGCATAATCCACTCAATAGGCTTGGTATTGAATAATCCCGGAGGATTAAACTATAGTGTAGTGGGCATATTATTTCTTAGTTTTGCTAATAGCCAAAAAAATACGTTTTCTATAAGATTTTATTCCTGAAGTTTGATTGTGGTTTGTAACAAAAATTATAAATGTAATTTGTGTTTGCTTCTGCTGCTATATCCTTTATTTCTTATAAGAATGTAATTGAATTCCGAGTTTTGAATTTTGCTTGGTGGCAGGAGATGGATCTGATACTGGTTTATTCTGCTATAAATTTCCTCATTTGTTTGCTTTTATGAAAAAGATGACACTTCGGGAAACAGAAAGAAAAGGGGAGAAAGAAAACTCTTAGTTGAGGATGATAAGTTTGTTTTGATCTATAATAGCATCAAACTTTTATACTTAACCTTCTTAAAAACTTGCCTAGAGTAACATATGATGAGTGTTTTTGTTCACCAAAGTTTTGATTTGGCCGTGGTGGTCTATGGTGATTAGATGTACTATATATGAGTAAGATAGGTTTGCTTGATGTTTTACATAGGTTTATGTTTTTGATTCAACTTCCCTGTTCAATCATGCACTTCCAAAGTAAAATGTTTTTCCTGCATTTTGCATAAATCATTGTGTATGGTTGCACCTCCAAAGCATTACCAATAACTATTTGCTGATCATCTCCAATTAAAAAAAACCACTGATGTGTTTCTTTCCCTGCCTTTTTTGTTTTTTCAAGTCATTTGGTGTACTATAAGTTGCTTCTTACTGCATAAATAGTTAAATGCTCATTACAAATGGCAGAATTTGCTAATATGACTGCATAAACTATCACTTGTCTTTTTTGCAATATTAATATTTGCTAGAATAAATCTGTATTTTGATTTGTATTTATTAGGAACAGAGCTTATTTCCATTTAAATAACATTCAATTTTGGTGCTTCCATTCCCCATTCCCCATTCCCAACTTGATCTGCTGCATTCTCTCTGTGCAATTAAAAAACATGTGGCCCTTGCGTGCTAGGTATTGGGGATCATTTCCAGCTGTTGTTGTTTAGATTACACCATTTTCAACACTCCTATCTACTGCTTGTTTTTCTCATGTTTTTATAACAAAGAATATTTTACTATTATTGTTGCAGGTGATTGCCTTCATGGCTGACCTGAAGCACAGGATTCTTATGGTTTCTGATTTTTTCTATCCCAACTTTGGTGGTGTCGAGAATCACATCTATTATCTGTCACAATGCCTACTAAAGCTTGGTCACAAGGTCAGAAATTTTTTGTAAGTTTGTAGGTTCTAACTAATTCTTGTTTGTGAGCACTGTTTTCTATTTGACCATGAGCAAAGAAACTGGAAAAGAGGAATGATGCTTTTCCTTCTTCCCCTGAAAAGAAGGGGGAATGAATTTAGGTCCACTACTATAAAGAGGAAATCTTTTTTTTTTTTTTTCAAAAGAAGGTTTTAGATATGCCGTTGCTTAGGTAGAAGAATACTATAATGTCTCTCTCTGGAAGGGTTCTCTCTATATTTCTTTCTCATTTTCTCTGCTCTGCATGCATTTTTTGACTAAACCTGATATCCTTTTGTTTTTCTTCTTTGGTCGATAAGAGACATCATATTTTAAAATTCCTTGGTCCTTTTTTCCGTCCAACTCCATTTTACCTTCCTTTCCTGCAAATTAATGTTTCTTTTTTTCTTCAAACTCTCAATGCAATAGGTACCAAATTTCAGTCCTTTTATTTCCCTAAAATGGATGATAAAATACAATCTTACATTATTTATTCTATTATTAAAATATTTATTCTATTGATAATATTTAAGTTTAAAATATTTATTCTATTATTGCAGGTTGTTGTTTTGACTCATGCTTATGGAAATCGATCTGGGGTGAGATACATGACAGGTGGTCTGAAGGTTTATTATGTACCGTGGCGGCCATTTCTTATGCAGAATACATTCCCGACTATCTATGGAACATTCCCAATAATTAGGACTATACTTCTTCGGGAAAAGATATCACTTGTGCATGGTCATCAAGCCTTCTCAACTCTATGCCATGAGACTTTGATGCATGCACGTACTATGGGGTACAAGGTTGTATTTACTGATCATTCATTGTATGGTTTTGCTGATGTGGGAAGCATCCACATGAACAAGGTTCTGCAATTTACTTTGGCAGATGTAACCCGAGCGATATGTGTTTCTCATACAAGCAAGGAAAATACAGTGCTACGGTCAGGTTTGCCGCCTGAAAAGGTTTTTGTGATACCTAATGCCGTGGACACAGCTATGTTCAAACCTGCTCAACAGCGCCTTGGCCGTGATGAAATAGTTATTGTTGTGATAAGTAGGTTGGTTTATCGGAAGGGTGCAGATTTACTTGTGGAAGTCATTCCGGAAGTTTGTCGTTTGTATCCCAATGTGAGTTGCTCAGAGCATGTTGCTGAAAAGATTTTGATTTGTTGGCTTGTTCTGTGACTAGTCAGTTGTCATGGTATTAGTTAGAAATGAGCAGTTCACCCGGTTCTTATGTTGCTTCACCAGCTACTGGCAAGGGTATGAGATGGTTGGATTTTTTTATTACCTATGTCCTTTGGTTAGATATTCTGAAATGATGGTTAGTGTTGTTGCTACTGGCTAGACTAAGCATAAAATGGCCTCCATTATATATCCATATGAACTGTTGGCCATTTTTACGTAAATTTGGTGTATAGTCCCTATTTACATATGAAAGATATGTTTATGTAGAATAAATATCCTGCCTTTTCAGCAGTGTGTGCCTATGTGATGAATGTAATTGCTTTTTTATGGTTCAATTTATGTTAGTCTTGGAAAATATTTCAGTAGCCATTCTTTTGGTTTGCTTTCTGCAGTTAGCATGAGAGGAGCTAGTTGCAAAAGGGTTTATTACGGCTTTCTAAATTATGATGGTTCATCTGTTATAGGCCTAAAAATTAGCATGTTTAGCCAACTGCCATGTTGCACCTGCTCTCTCACATACACAAGCCTCTTACATCAAGATATCTGAATTTCTGCTACACTTACACATTGCTGATCCATTGTCATGTTTTAATTTTAGTTAAATCTTTCAGTGTGTTGGTTATAGTTCCTCATTTGGATGAAGACTTGGTATTTAGTAGAAAGTACGACTGTACTCTAACATGTTAGTCTGCACTGTTATTTTGAGTTATTTTCTCATTTTTAAACACCTGCGAAGGTACGTTTCATTGTTGGTGGAGATGGACCTAAACGAGTGCGGTTGGAAGAGATGAGAGAAAAGCATTCTCTCCAAGATCGAGTTGAGATGTTGGGGGCTGTACCACATGCTTCTGTAAGGTCTGTGCTGATTTCTGGCCACATATTTTTAAACAGGTAAATTTTTGGTTCCTACAGACCACCCGTTTTTAGTTTATTACTTTTTTATGTAACCAGAAGCCAAAAAGAACAAAAAAAAAAAAAAAAAAAAAAAAAAAAAAAGGGAAAAGAAGAAGAAGAAGAAACACAAAGAAGACAAATTAACAGTCCTTGATCATTTGATAATCAAGTGTAAAGGCTGATCAACTTAATTGCTTTTCCTTTTGACAGTTCTTTAACTGAAGCTTTTTGTATAGCCATATTGGAGGCTGCAAGTTGTGGACTATTAACTGTCAGCACACGTGTAGGAGGTGTCCCAGAGGCATGTATTTCAAACTGTCATTAACCTAGACATACCAAACTGGTTTATGCTTTTGCACCTCAAAGGATTGAAATTTATTTAAGATATTCTCTAATTTTCCATTTATTTGTTTTAGGTTTTACCCGATGACATGATAGTACTTGCTGAACCGGATCCTAGTGACATGGTACATGCAATTAGGAAGGCAATATCTATCCTTCCTAATATTGATCCACAGGTTATGCATGATCGAGTAAGTAATTTTCATTGACTTCATATAGTAATTTTGAACTGCGTGAGGTGGACAAATGCATATTTCTCTTTTTGTGGCAAGATGAAGAGACTTTATAATTGGAACGATGTTGCTGAAAGGACTGAGATTGTATATAATCGTGCCTTGAAATGTTCTGATCAGAGTCTCCTAGAACGACTTTCCAGGTATGCCATTGAATGTTTTTCCCGAAGATGATGCTCACAAATTTGTCTTAGCCAATAAGATGGTTTCATGCTTTTCAAGCACCTCTGATTTCACTTAAAGGTTTTTGGTATAATGTTGAGTGTATGGTATGGATGTTTTCTTATGTGCTTTTAGTATGGAAGGCAGGAAGATTAAAAGTTGGCTTATTAAGTAATTAAATAAAAACTTACATACAACCTTGCAATCATCAACCATATATACACTCGAGCTCGCATTATCTAGTTGTGAACAGGACTTGGAGATGAGTATTGAACATAATTATGTGTTTGTTATGGGTATACCAAACTTTTAAAGCTTTTCTTTATATTTTTAAGTTGATACCCTCTTGTTTATGTTTTGTGTCGGACATGGGTACTTCAGGGACAATGGAGAATCTGAGTAATATACAAAGTGGTAGCTTGTAGCTTTGAAATATTTGGTAAAATCAGCACATTATTTTTGAGTCATTACCAAGGATGCTAATGAGGTGATGTTTTGTTAGGTATCTGTCATGTGGAGCTTGGGCAGGAAAGCTGTTTTGCTTGGTTATGATAATCGACTTTTTGATATGGCGTCTGTTAGAACTTTTGCAGGTACATAGTGTTTTTTCTCTTTTTGGTATGATCCCGTAAAATTAAATCAGTCAATTGGGTGAATCAGTTTGGTTTTTAATCGGCTCAATTTGGATAAGGTCAATTCAAGTTTTTAAATTTTTTGGTCATTTCAGTTTGGATTAGTTTCAGGTTAGGGTCATTTTGGGTTATTCCAGGTTCGGGGTTGTTTTTGGTTTGAGGCTCAGGTTTTTCGGGTCGGTCATTATGGGTTTGGACCATTTCGAGTTTTGTTCATTTTGATTTTGAGTCATTTTGGGTTTGGGTGGCTTTGTGGGTTTTGGTCATTTTATGTTAAGACTAGACGGGTTGGATGGTTGGAACAGGTTTTTGAGTTTTGGGTCAAAACTTGACAGTTATACATGAAGTGATGGTTTGTTTTTGTTTATAGTTTTACTTGATCTACTATACTGTTGTTACTGCTTCACCAGCCTGCAAAGGATATCGAGGAGGTGCCTGATGTGGCTCTACGCTGCCATCAACACGGAGAAAGGATTGAAGAAATATATCGTTGCAATTCAGAATAATAGTATAGCAATAGTTTTCGAGTTTATAACAAAATTATTAGCTTCAAATATTTGACCTTTCGTCTTCAAGCATTGTACCCTATTCTATTCTATTCTTTATGCATTTTAAGTAAAAATCTTATTGCTGCAATCCACTTCTGAATGTACTTTCTTGAAATCCCATGTTTTTCGCTTCATTTTAATTATTATTCACAACGAGGCCTTGGCATAGTTAAGAGGTTTTGGGCATGCACAATTAAATGCGTGGACTTTCAGTTTCACCATACATTATCGCCAAACCTGAATTTTAGTTCAGTTGATAGTGGTTATTCGGACATGTACTTGTATTTTGATATTTTAATTATAATTGTTAACGTTTAAAAAATTATTATTTACAAATATAATTTTACAATTAATGAGTCTTTAAAAAATGCATTATATTATGTTTTACTTTGTTTTTTTTAAAAAAAAATTGAACACATTTTAAGTAAATTTTTTTCAAAAAGAGATGATGTGCAGCTTATTGGTTTATATATTCAATGTTTTTTTTTTTATTTTGTGAAAGATTAATGTGCCTTATTTTGGTTTTCACGTGGGATTTAATGTACCTATGCAATCTGGCAACAGCAATTTTTTTTTTTTTTTTTTTTTTTTTTTTTTTTTTTTGGTGGGCGGGGGCTGTTTTTATCTACCTAACTTTAGAGATACAGCGCCTAATTTCAGTTGGATTGGGCTTTGTGGAGATTAGCAACTGGGAAATACAATTCCAGTCAGAAAGAAGAGCAATACCTACAAAATACTGCTACAGGCTACAAGTGAAGAAGAATGCAGATGCCGTAGCCGTCACTTAACGTTTACTGTTAGTCTCCACCACTATCACCTGACGGAAGCAAAGTAATAGTACCATTAGTACACTACCACGTGAACTGACCCTCCTTCATCACCTCCTGTAATTATTATTACTTTTTTTTTTTTTTTTGCATTTTTTCCCTTCCATTTTAAAGTATTCCCCACTCATCTCGTCTCTGCGGCGTATCGACCCCGCATTTTATTTTATTTTATTTATCTCAATGGGTTTTTCTGATATTATTTTCATGGATAAATTATCTTAATTAGTTTCCTTCTAATATTATTCAGCTAATCTGGTATGTTGAGAAGTTCTCATTTATTTTTTAACGAATGTGTTTGCTACTTTTCTTGTATTCTTAATTCTTTCTAATTTTCTATAATGCCATTGTTTAAGGGACAATTTGGGTTTTCTAATCTGAGCAATTTGTTGTTAATTCATTGTTTAGTTTGATATTGTTGGGGGGGGGGGTCTATTTGACCATTTTTGGCTGCAAATCTATTAGTTAAAGCTCAAACCTTTACATAAAGTATAAATATTTAAGCTATAATAAAATCTGGGTATTGCATTTTGTTGCTAAATAACTAAACTTTATTATCATATATATATTTTGTCTATGTTCATTACTGCAGGAAGCAGATTTTGGGGGTTAAGAGATTTTATCTACAGGGAGGATGGTGACATCTGAGCAAGAACATGATTTTGTTAAGTGGGGTTTGCAACTATTCGATAGTGATCCCTATGCTAATTGTGGATATTGTGGTGTGTTAACTCAAGAAAATGGAGAGTATTACACTGGAAATAGTTTCAAGGAGGATGATCAGTACGACGCTGGAGAATGTTGTAATGTGGAAAATGATGAGGCTATTGCTCATACTCTTCAACTTCAAGAACTGTCAAAACTTGCAGTGGTTGGATCTCCAAGCCAAGGGGAGGAAGAAGAATTGCAATTGCAAGTGTCTGGTTACACCCGAGATTGTATCAATCAGTCTGTTGGGGACTTTGGTTCTGGTATAAGAAAGTTTCTGAATTTTCGAGTTCAACGGTTTGAAGTTGCTGATATGTCTTTAATGTATTGCATTTATATGTTTCTGTTTTGTGATTTGTAGGGCAAGGTTGTGGTGAGGAAGAGCAAGATGAAATAGCAACTTCTAGTTCATGTTCTAGCCCTGAAGAGAAGTTGTTATGTGAAGAGGATAGGTCATATTCATTGGAGCTAACCGATGAGTTTGCTCTTGATGGTGAAGTTGGGAAAAGGCTGAATCAGATGGTTCCTGTTCCTGTAAGTGTGACTATAAGGTTTAGATTCTTGATTATGACATCTATAAAGTAGTGTCGTAGTTATGCATTTAGATTTGTCTCTGGTTGTGTGTAGCATATTCCAAGAATCAATGGTGAAATACCCTCTGTTGATGAAGCAACTTTAGATCATCAAAGACTACTAGAGAGGTTTGCATTTTTTTTTTTGTTTTGTTTCCTGGAACTTGGAATTGGACCTTTCTTTGAATTCTTTATCTTTATATTCTCTAGCTATTTTCTAGTTCTATTGCCATTTTTTCCCCTTTGGTTGACCTATTTGTTGAATATATGGTTCTGGTAATTCTTTTGCTGTAACAGATTGCAAGTCTATAATTTAGTGGAGCTTAAAGTTGAAGGAGACGGTAACTGTCAGGTTAGCTTAAAAGCTGAAAGCATGGATATTAACATCAATAGAGCTAGATAGCATCAATATGGTTGAAGTTGTTTTTTGTCTAAACTGTCATTATACATACATAGGTTTCATGTATCCATATAAAAGCATCGGTGTCTTTTGATATTGGTTCCCTTCTAACATTAATTTCCAAGGTCTTGACTCCATTGTTGGTAAAACTTTCGAATGTTGTTACCGACATAAAATCTCATCCCCTATGACATTCTTCCCAGTGATCATGGAAGCTCACTAATTGTTACTGCAGTGCTTCATGTAAATTATATACCTGATGTCTCATTAACTTCATGATGTTGCCAGTTCCGTGCTCTATCTGATCAAGTTTATCGAACTCCTGAGCATCATGAGTTTGTGAGGCAGCAAGTTGTAGACCAGGTTGGCCTTTAACATACAATAGCAAAGTTTGGCGTTTTTGTTTGTTAGGCTTGTGTATAGTCTTTCATTGAAATCATTGTGCATTGCAAATAAAGTTTGATGTTTAACTTTTTTTTTCTTGCTATACCTTGCACAATCAGCTTAAGTCTTGTCCAGATATATATGAGGGGTATGTTCCCATGGCATACGGTGACTACCAGGAGAAGATGTCCAAGTATTTTTCTGTTCCTCCATGACTTAGCTATTCTTCCTTTTCTAGTTTTCTTGACCTTGCTTCATCATGTTGATGCTTATAGGAGTGGTGAATGGGGTGATCATGTCACTTTGCAGGCTGCTGCAGATTCGGTACGCTCCACCTGTCTTTTCTTTTTGGCTTTATTCATAATTTGGACATTGAATTATATCTGCTTTCCCACTTTGGTACCTAAAATTTTTTTGGTCCCACCTTACTTGAAATATCATTTTCACCCCATTTTACCCCCAAAAATTACCAGCGTCCAATAAGAATGTGTCATGATTTTATTGGCAATTTTTTTTGGGTAAATTGGGATGGAAATTTCAGGTACCAAAATGGAAAAAAAAGTTTAGGTATGAAGTGGAAAAATGAGTATAATTTAGAGGCCAAATCGTGAATTAAGTCTTTCTTTTACCCTCTTGTTTGTGATAGATTTCACATTCCCCCTCCCTTAAGTTTTTGTTATATTGTTCAATTTGCCTAACCTGCATATCAATTTTCCGTTGTCAATCCTCCAGTTTCTCTATGATTCAGTAGACATCCAAAAGATTAGTTTATGCCAATTTCTGTGTGCTGCTTTATCGTGCACAATATGGGAAGAAAAACTGTATTGGTTATTGTGATTTTGTTAAAATATGCCAACAGTGGCTGTCTAATGCATGCTAATTGCTTGTTGCAGTATGGTGTTAAAATATTTGTCATAACATCTTTCAAGGACACTTGCTACATTGAGATTCTTCCAAATGTCCAAAAGTCAAAACGAGGTATAGTCTATAGTATTAGCTTTTATTAGTAAGTTATTTTTCTTTTGTATCGTCATGATTCTGATTGCAATTAATACATTGAATGTCATGTTAAAATTTCTTCCTAGCATTTGAGCATCTCTTGTTATATCTCAATAGTTAGAGGTGCAAGCTGCCGTCTGACCATTTAGGTTATGATGATGGTTGATCGAAAAATATCTACTTTGTAGATTTTCTATTCTTCGTTTTAATCTAGTGGTTTTCTAGAGAAGAAAGATGCACACTACGGCTCAACCATTGTGCTATTCGGTAGGAATTTATATCACAAAATAATCAGTTTGGTCTGGTTTCTGCAGTTATTTTTTTGAGCTTTTGGGCAGAGGTACACTACAACTCAATATATCCATTTGGAGGTAAATACCACCCTGGGAAATTACTTATACATGCATTCTAGCTAGTGAATATTAGAAATACACCAGTTTATTGTATTGAATGCAGCTGAGCCTGCTCTCCAAATTCTAAAGCCGCTTCAATTATAGATCAAGTTGACCTTTTTTATTTTGGGTTTGAGTTGACCAGTCGCTTTTCATCCTCTAGAAGATTTTCAGTCAGTATTAGATAGATGGAAAGATGACCTAGCATATGCCTTAAACACCCAAGTTTTGCAAATCAATAAACTCACTAAGAAACATCGAGTCAGAGATACTCTGGTTTGAGGGAATGGTAGTTGCATAAGTTGGTTTGCCGGAGGCACTTCAGCTTAATAGTACCTTTTGACCGTGGTTTTATATACATATATATATATACATATTATGTTATTTATTATTTGTTTTGTTTATAATTATTAGATGTAAAGATTGATGACTAGGATTATTAGATATCGTTACGGTTTAGATCACTTTATTTGCCAGAAAGCGAACTTTACTTTCAAGAAAGCCTAATATACATAAAATTAAGCTTTATAGCCAACATTATTATTATCATCATCATCTTCAAATCAATAGGAAAAAGAAAAGAGTTTTGTTATAACCCTATGTTCTCAAGAGTCCCAAACCATGGGTTCTAGAAAGGATGATGCATTTAAGAAATGAAAAAAAAAAAAAAAAAAGAAGAAGAAGATGCCAAACTAGTAATATGAAATTATGAATCTGTCATTTCTTAAATCCATGTATTGTTTGAGCATATTGATAATGTGCGGATTATATTACAATCTTTATATTCAGATGTGCCTGCATTCGGGATGAAGAAGAAGAAAAGGTGGCGAATGTTGCGGAACAAGCATTTGGAGTCAACTGATGGATATCAATGAATCAATCAAGCTTTGTTGCTTCAGCGAGAAAGCGAATGTGCCTCGCCGTTAGTTTTCTACCAATGCAATGTTAGATTCAATGTTTATTTTAAGGATGGAAAAGCAAAAGCAAAGCAAGGTAGGAGACATCATCTTGCTTGCTTCAATGCTCCACTTAGATTGTATATTTCTTGGATTCAATCTATCCTCATTTATTTTCCAAATAAAGAGATAGTACCATATGTGTGTACAACCTGAGAATGAGTATCCTAATTCGAAAAAACTTGATCCGATAAATTCAAATTTAGTCAAATCTGATTTGATTATAAGTTAACAATCCAAATATAAAATTGATTCAAACTAGAAATGACCTGAATCCGAAATGATTTGAAGCTAAAATGATATATTAAGTGACCCAAAAATGATCTAAACTTAAAGTGACTAGGACTAAACATAGTATGACATAAAAACTTGGAACTTTAAAATTTAAATGCCTCAAACTCAAAAAGGCTCGAGGACTAAATCAAATTGATCTAAACCAATATGATCTAAAATTTTAAGAGAAGAGAAAATAATCCCTCAAAGGATGGGAATTGCAATAGGGAGACGCCTGCATTCTTTTAAATATACACTGTTAATTGAAAAGAACCATTGAAAGAGGAATACATTGAATTACTAGAGGGTGATGTGTTGACTCAAACCAGAGATGGAATACCTTCTATAAATTTTTTTGAGAGAGTTCATTCTCTAATGGAACAAAGTATGAGCAAAACGGTAATCATCAAGTTGCTTAGAAGGAAGATTGGGGTTAATGCTTTATTGAATAAGATTTACTCCATTGAGAAACCGTCAACATCGATCCAACTCACGGAACTAAACTAGAAAACGATTCCTACATGGTTAAGTTCCAGACAAGGGAGGACGGTATTATCTGAGGGTCTTTGGGTTATTTTTGGTTAACATCTTACAATCCGACCATAGACACCATTATTTTCGACTACATATCCTGCATCTATTTGCTGGGTCTTTTGAGAGCTTATAAGAAAAGTATTTTGTGCAACACCCTTCACTCAGATTTGTGACATTTAAAATTTCAATCTTAAAACATTTTTATAAAATCATAAATTAAATATGAATTGTTTTGGGACTTTAAAATCAATTTTAAATCATTTAGAAAATATTCAAAAAGCGATTAAGGTTATTGGGGACCCAAAACGGCCCCAGGAAGTCAAACTAGGCCAAAACAATGTAGTGGCTGAAGCTTAGGGGAGTTGTATCGGTACAATTGCTCTAGTATGTCTATTTTCAAAATTTGAATACTTGGACTCCTGAAATTAAAAATTGATCCTAAAAACTCTAAAACATATAGTTAAGTTTCAAATCATTGTAAATAAAATTTTAAACTCAAAAAAACAAAAAAAATATATTTATTCGAATTAAAAAATGGAATAAAGTTCGTTTAAAAATACCAAAGGAATTAAATTACAAATCAATTATCTATATCTTTATGTACATATGAAGATAATTATGGTTGAATAGTTATCTCATTATGTAATTCACACATATGGTACAGTTATTATCATCACTACACGTAAATTTCTGTTATAGATCTTTTTGTCTCATACAATTAGACAGATTCCATGTTTATATTCACTTCTTATTTAGGGCATTAAAATTCAAATCTTTATTTTATGACCATATGTATATATAGTGGTTCATGGTTCTCTTTATTCTCATTTATAGTACAAATATTAGAACATTATATCACAACTTATTTCATGTTTAGCATGCTTTTTTATTCACTTATTTGGTTCATATTCCTTAATGTATACCACTTACATCACATATAACAATTTACATTTATAAAAAAAGTCTCAATATTAATATTTTAACTCGTTTCACTTAAGGGTGAGCAAAACTCGATTCGACTCGAAAAAATCGAAAAAAAATTCGAATTTCAAATTAAACGAATCGAGTTAATCGAGTCAACTCGAATTTTTTTTTCGAATTTCAAGTTTGAATCGAGTTGAGTTTTCGAATTCGAATAACTCAAATAATTCGAATATCAAACTATAATATTTTACATTTTTACCCCAAACTCTCAAACTTTTTTACTTTTCTCTCAAAACTTTTACTCCTTCCCACTTTTCCCCCACAACTTTTACTCCCCTTCCATCCCAACCCCCCAATCTACCCAAAATCCATTTCCCACCAAAATTTTACTCTCCCATTTACTTTTTTTCAAAATTTTACTCCCAAAAAATCCTCAAAACTTTTTATTTTCCCTTAAAATTTTTACTCCCTCCCACTTTCCCCCTAAAATTTTTACTTCCTTCCCATCCCACCTCCCATCTACCCCAAACATCCCTCCCCACAATTTTTTTTTCTAATATTTTCCCTCCAAAATTTTACTCCCCCTATTTACTTCCCCTCAAACTTTTATTTCCCAAACTTTTTATTTTCCCCCTAAACTTTTACTTCTCACCTTTTACTCTCAAATAAAAAATCAAAATTATCCAAAAAAAATCACTAAACATAAATAGTAATAATTTTATTTATACCTACTATTTATATTATTAAATTAAATTTCACATTTTATATTATTTATATTATTGAATTGTTTAGTCATATTGAATATTTATATTAAAATTGAATTATTAATTATGCCATTAAATATTCATGTTAAAATTTTATATTGGTATCAATTTCACATTTTATCTTTAAAATAACTTTTATTAAAAAATCACATTTTTACATTTAATATATTTTTTAATTCCAAAATACATAGTGACAAGAATCTGAAGATAATTGAAACAACTAAGCAAACAAAGAAGCTAACCCGTATATAAAAGATTAATAAATAAATTATGAGGTGATGAAAGTTAATAAAAATTTTGATTAAGGTGAACAAATTTTATTACGATGGGTGACAGTGGTTACAAAGACCCAAAATTATTTTATAAAATCTAACTCGAACAAATATATTCGATTCAATTTGATTCGAATTCTATCTCACTCGACTCGATTCGAAAAAATTTCAAATCAAATTAGGATGATAAAATATGATTCGTCAACTCGATTAACTTGAAATTTTTTTCATTCAATTCGATTCGATTTGATCGAACGCTCACCCTTAGTTTCACTCATAGTAAATCTTAGCATAACAGAATTTAGATACGCAAGATTTCAACTAATCACCTTGAAACACAACGCTAGAAGTTCATTAATCTGAACACCCTAGAAATAGATCCATAATGCACATAAGTGCTGCGCTCGAAGGCATCTTCTAACCATAGTCTTCAAACACACGCGCTAACTTATCCCTATAGCATGCTAATTGTATCCTCACAAATCACTAAGTTTACTAGGGCATTTCACAATATAACCACATTCCACTTATAACATGATTTCCATATTTATATATCACATTTCATGATGCTATTGAGATCTAGTATCCTAAGTGTAGTATATTCATATATTTATACTTGTAATTTTTCGAACATATTGGTTTAAATAAAATTCCATTATACACTAATATCATTTGTATTTGTCCTCAACGATTTTTGCACACAAAGTAAAATATAAGCAAATATTGACTCATTACTTATTTAATGTTTAACTTATATTAGTAGATAATCTAAACAGTTTGTAGTCTAATCAAAACTAAGCAAATTAATTGAAAGACTGTTTATGCCATCTATCAAGTCCAATTGGGGGGATGCTGTCTAGGGCATTAGATCGACTCCCAGAAGATAGAGACATAGATGCCATTGTCTGAATTGACAATACATTGAACATGACCCAAGTTGAATTTATGAACATAACCCAAGTTGAATTTATCTTAGATCCATTTATGGATTTATTTACTTGTGATATTCATAGTATGACATACCTAAATCCCGAGTGGATGATGGACTATATATGTGTGACTTGTATACTTTGATGTAAATGAAAGCCTAAGTTCAAATAGATTAGGAACTGAAAGCTGATATGTATAGTATATGACTTCTACATGATGTAGCATCATTCCATAATAGGGGAATCATAGTCTTATAAAGGTAACTAATATCCTTTCATTGAGATTACATGGATGATGAAAAAGGACTGTGGCCACAGGTCATTTGTCATAAGACAAATAATTTAATTACTATGTGTTAGTAATTGACTTTTTCATATTAGAAGATTTAATGGAAACCATGAGATAAAATATGATTATATTGAGAGAATGGAATTTATCCTAAAGAGATTAAAGATATCTTATGAGGGTAACGCGCTTATGACAAGACCATTGGACAAACATTTAATAAAGTAGCGTTTGTAATGATATATGATAAAGGAGAGTTCAATTATGGTACTATAGTGAAATGACTCCATTGTTAAATAAGTTGAAATTAATAGGCGAAGATTCAGAACTTAATTTCAAATTATTTGAGCCCTAATTAGATATGTCCAATTGGTCCCTCTTCTAGCTTGAGACAATCCAAAACAAATTGCATATAGAATCGATAAATTATGAAATGAATGAAAATGATAAGTAAGAGAAATAGATCACATGTATCATTATCTGCAGTGAATGTGTTTTCTTGCTTAGTACAAAAGATGATTTAGAAATTAATTTAATTTCTTCGAATTATTAGTTAATTGCTTGTAATTAAATAATTGAAAGTTTGAAGTGAGAATTAAATTAATTAGTCATCATAGATTTGTTGAATAAGGTAATTAAATTGGTTTCCTTATGAATTCTAATACGATAAAGTTGTCATGACTTTAACGGAATTAGAATTAGGTTGAGAAAATAATTTAATTAGATAATTAATTTAATTAATTAATATTTTTGAAAATAGAAAATAATTATTGGATTGGGTAAATTATAAATGTTGGAAAAAAATCTAAATAACAAATATAATTGCAACCAATATACAAAAGGCCTTTTAGCCACAGTTAAAAGAGAGGGGCGGCAACCTCTAGTATTCCCTAGGGTGTGTCGTGCTGCCCCTTGTGTTCCAATTGAACATCCTGTTTTATATTAAAATATTATTATTTAATTAGACCTTATTTGAGTAAAACTCCTGTACGTTTCTTTATAAATAAGAACTATGAGTTAACCTATTGACATAACTTTGAGAGCATCGATATTCTGTCGAAAAATAGTGGCAATTTATTTTAAAGAATACTCATAGTTTTCAGTTTATAGAGAAAATTAACTTTCTCATTGAAAGTTAAGAAAAGTTTTCATTCTATGCACTTGGTTAGATTTGTTTGAGCTCACACTCAAATTAATTCGGTATTCAAGGATAGCAAAGAAAATTGATCGGTTGAAAGCCGGGAAACAACCTAGACTGCCTTTATGCAAAACACATGTATAGTTTCAGTTAAAAGTTTATTACTATAAATATCACAAGGCTTAATTTTAAGAAAAAAAAATTTAAACTTCAGTTGTGCCTAAAAACATTGTTTGCTAAACTGATTTTTCCAATAGATACAAGGCACATTTTCGAGTCACGTCATTAGAGCTCTTTGTAACCATTTAATACCTCATATTTTAAATTCAAGTCACACATTCACTTATTAAAGTATTTGAGCACTTAGTGCTCCCAACATGATTTTCACACACACACACACACGCACGCCCGAGCACACACACATTGTACTTTTTATGCTTTCCATCAAGTACCATTTACCATTCACAAATTTTAGCTTGTTTTAGAAATAATTCACATTTCATCACTTTAATTCCATGTTTCATAAATTTCTCATATCAATATTAAATTATTAACCACTTTATGGAAACCAATTTCCATATCACATTATTAATCAATAAGGCTTTTTTCATAACCACATATTTTAACACTTTTAACCTATGGAACACAAGATAATCTCCTAAGAAATCAAATGAGAATCTTCAATCTTGACAAAAATCTGCTTCAGAATCAACTTTAATAGTATTTTTTGAGTTGTTTTCTTGAATATTCTATAACGGCTCTCTCCTATCTTCTTAATTTTGTAATATATACGTCTTAAAATGCTCAAAAACTTAAAAATCGTATTTTTCCACTGTTCAGTATGCAAATTCACGTAATCGATGCGGTGTACCACATGGCTATATGGAATAGGTCAGCTCGTATGGCTTCTATAGCTTACTTTAATTTTTTGGTTTTCAGTTGTTTTTCTCTCCTTTTGCTCTGAAGTACTCTATTATGCATCAAAACATGAATTTAAAGGATTAGGAGCATAAAATTCACAATTAACAACGAATAATCACCTAAAAATATATTAAGAATGAGGTTAAAATATGTTACTTTTAGCACTTATCAAGAGTTCACCGAGACAGTAAACTCGGGGTAATTCGCCAAGACATAGAAATCTAGGGTTACACTAGGAAAGTCTGCAAATTAGTATACTAGTGGAGTCACTGAGGTTTAAAGTAGAGTTTGTGAGGTGACTGGTGCGACAAGTCACAAGAACAAATAAACTTGGTGTGTCTAAGGAACACAGACCATTGGAATAATGAGAGAATTCACCAAAGGCGATGATAAATGGGTCCAACAAAACATCTCAACCTAGTTAGGGTGAAAAGAGAATGAGGTTCCTCAGATGATGAGGTATATGTAATGTACGTTAAAACAAGTCCGCCTAGGAAGCCGCTGGTCCCACATGGTATAAAATAGGATACAGTCATAAATGGTAAGCCGATAAGAGTCAACCGAAAGATTGGGCAGGTCAATAAGAGTCTCGTGAGAGGAAATGCTTGCTTAAGGTTGAACGATCAATAAAGTCTGCTAGAAAATAAAGGAAAGCGAAGGTCCATCAAGACCATAAAAAATGGTGAAATCCTTGAGGAACTACCAAAGGTAGAAACTGCTTATCTAATGAAGTCGTTATAAGGAAGGGACTGGAAGAGCAGGTACTAAAGGAATTACATTGTGGGTGTTAGTTCTCCAAGGAAAAATGAGGTACTAAGAAGAGGTCATATTCTTTAAGGACTCGTAGGTTCAATAATTATTTACGAAAAACACTAAGCGTCGCCAGTCAGAAGTGACAAATACAAGTATCAGGGTTTATGTCTGCTAATAAACAGCGTAGGGTGAATAAGATATCGGCTTCGCCAACTGAGTTCGCAAATTCTCCTATGGAAAATTAGGGAGTTTAACTCTGAGCTTAAAACCTAAATTTCCTATGATTTATTTTGTAGTTTCATATGAACTATATACATATACAAATCTCACTAAGTTCTTTCGAACTTACAAAATTTCTACTTGAAATACAAGGTAGATAAAGATTTGGAAATTAAGAGGGACGAAGCCAGACTCTGCCAAGGTTAAGTGGTGCGCTATAGCAGTTCAAGGTATAGAGAGGCTCACACTATTCCATCAATGATTCAGTAAACTTTTGCTCATTTTAATTCCGATTATGTGGCATGTACATAAGTGTTTATATGTGTTAACTTGGTATGTTAAGTTGTTAAACCCTACCTAATGCTTAGTTTTGAAAAGGTTAATGCTAATGTGGATATGTGTTCTTGGTAATATGGTGTAATGTTTGAATAACATTTATGGGCATGAATCAGAATGGGAAAAATGTTTATTTGAATAGTTACAAGAAATGATTATATAAAATGAGATTGATTAGGCTAAATTGGCATGTTTTAGAACCAAATGTGGCATGATGAATTGATTAGTGTGAATTGGTTGTTTTGGCATGTCTTAGAATGGTTTTGTGTAGGTAACTGTTGTGCAAAATGCACCAATTGGTTGGGTTGAAAGGTTAACTTGCAATAGGTATCAAAAGGCCTAATTTTTACTAATGACAAGGTCCTCGTCACAATATCAGTCAGCAGTGAGTGACATCGCAACGTCTAGTGGTCTGATTTCATGACGTGACAAACTATTTGGTGACTTCACGACGTGGAGGAAATGACGTCATGACGTCGGGCCCAAATTTTTAAAACTTTGCAATTTGGTCATATTTCATGCTTAGGTCAATAAAAGGGCATTCCTAAGCTTGATTAAGACTCGAATTGAAGGATTTATTTATGATATGATTGATCTGAAATTTTGAAAATGTTGCAAATTAGTCATTGTTCAATTCTGAGTTGATTTTAAAGCATACATAAGCTTGCATAAGACCCGAGAAAGGTCGTGTTTGGCGATTATGAACTGAATTATCTATGATTGTATGGTTTATGTTTAATTTGAATGTTAGTTGTCCGTATTTGATCCGACAACGATTGTAACATCCTATACCTCGGATCCGATGATCAGGTCGGGTGGAGTGTTAGATATGATGTAGAATTGTCTTTATGTCATGAAAATATGACATATTTGCTCAATCCAAATGCTTGAATTTTCATAAAAATGGATTATACTTGTTTTGTTAAACTACTGGAAAAATGTAATAGAAATTAATTTTTGAAATTATTAATAATATTATCAAACATGTTTAGAAAATATTAATATTATTATAAGACAAATACTTCTTTATTTTTTATGTATATTTTTAGAAAAATTAAGAAAAGATGGTAATCTAATCTAGCTTCCATTTATATAATATATTTCATATTATTATGTTCTTATTTCAACATTAAACTTACATAAGATATGTTAGCAAAAGCCAATATTCATCTTATTTCAATGTTTTCCTTCAAAGCCTGACATGAAACCTTATTAACCTATGGATCAAGTGTCATTCACACATAGAAGACCATCTAGATAAAGCTTCAATGCTATTATCACACTTTTAGATACAACAGTAATGTCATTAGCACAAGGGGGTGATGCCTATATTTTTTATTACACCATATTTTTTTTAACTGCATTCATTTACCACCTTAGCAGTTGTGCTTTTTCTTTTAATTGAATTTTTTATTGTTTACCTGCATATTGATCCCTCATTATACCATCTTAATGATAATGACACCACATGTTCAAAGTTACTATGATGTTTTCTATCGCATGTTGATGGAGGACCCTAACTAAAATCTTTGTATGTTAAACGATATTTTGCCATAACAATGACTTGTGGGAAGCAGTTGTATGTTGGATATGTTTGGTTTTTACAAATCAGTGAACCTAAAGGCATGCAAAATGGAAGAAAAGTGGAGGTGATCTTATTAGTGGTAGAGGTGGCGACGAGTTTGTTAGATGCAAAGGTGAATTTTCTTGAAGATAGAGATGGTGGTGAAGGTATGTATCTTAGAGGTGGTAGTAAAGGTGATGTTGAGGGTGGAGGTGAATTTGTTAGAAATGGTGGCAAGTTTATTGGCATTGGAAGTGGTTGTTGGTTCTTTAGAGGTGAATGTGGTAGACGTGATGTTAATGGAAGTGAGTTCATTAAAGGAAAAGTCGAGTTTCTTGAAGGAAGATATGGAGATGTTGGTGGAGGTGGTACTTCTAATAAAGATGTTGGAGTATGTAAGTTTGTTAACAGTGGAAGAAGCAAGATTCTTAGCTGTGGAGGTGATTATTGGCTTGTTGAGGTGGAGGTAGAGGTGAAGATAGTGGATATGGTGACTTTATGGATGAAGATGTTGGTGGAGGTAAGTTTGTTAGCAGTGGAGAAGGCGAGTTTCTTAGAGGTGGATGTGATCGCAAGTTCCTTGGAGGTGAAGATGGTATCATAGGTGATGTTAAATGAGTAGATGTTAGTGGAGGTGAGTTTGTTAGAGATGGAAGAGGTGAGTTTCTTAGAGGTGGAGGTGGTCGCAAGTTCCTTGAAGGTGGAAATGGTATCATAGATGATGCTAAAGGTGTAGATATTGCTGGAGATATGTTTGTTGGAGATGGAGGTGAATTTCTTAGTGGTAAAGGTGGTGGTAAGGGTGATGTTACTAGAGGTGAGTTTCTTGGTGGTGAATGTGATGTTATCGATGAAAATGTTGTTAGAGGTGAGTTCGTTAGCAGCAAAAGAGATGGGTTTCTTGGAGGTGGAAGTGTCACGATTCCTTTGGAGTTGGAGATGGTGATGTAAGTGATATTAAGGGTGGATGTGAGTTTTTTAGACATTGAGGAGAGTTTCTTATGGTGAAGGTGGATGGGGTGAAATAATGGCTAAAGATGTTGGTGGAGGTGAGTTTGTTAATAGTGGATGAGGCAAGTTACTTGGAGGTGGTCATAGAAATGCCCAATTGCTACAAGAAAATAGTCATCTAAAAGAGGAAAATTCTAGTTTGAAAAGCAAATAGAAGATAAAGAATCTTGGTTCATTAAAGAACTTGACAACTTGGTGAAGACACAAAAGGAGCTTGTAACAACCAAGCTTATGCTTCCGAAGTTAAATACCAATAGTAGTAAGCTAGATGAAATCCTCATTGCAGGAAAGAGAGATCCAGACAAATAAGACATTGGCTATTGACAAAGGAAAGACAGTCATCAAGAGTGCCACTATTTTTGTGAAGGCATCAAATTATGGTGAGTTGGGTGCGTGTTCCAACAAAGCTATATTAATTAAAACTTCCAAAAAGGTATTGACTCCTTATAGACTGATTTTCCATTATTGTGGTTCTGACATATCAAACCACAATGTTTCAAGATGTTGCATGATTTGAGATGGAGAGGTGTAGTGCTAGCAAAAGTGTCCACTTCTCATGGCACATTGCATGTGAAGAAACAAAAGCATGTTTGAGGAAATGAGTCAAAGTGTTTGCTTGTTGCACATCGATCACTGCAATCAACCATAGATGATGTTTGGTATTTCAATAGTGACTTCTCATGGCACATGACAAGTAATCAAACCTACTTATATAAGTTTGAAGATTGCCAGTATGGAAAAGTTATTTTTGGAGATGGCAAGAAGAGACACATTCTTGGAAAATGTATTTTCAATGTTCTTGAGATGCCTAGACTAAAGAATGTGCTTCTTTTTAGAGGATCTAAAAGCTAACTTGACAAGTATAGTCAACTGGGTAACATAGAAATCCTTGTCAAGTTTACCAAAGACAGGTGTATAGTATCATTGAAGTCAACAGAGAATATCATGAAAGGGGCTCGTACATTTGACAACTGTTACATGGTGGTCCAATTTGTCAAATGCAATAGTGCAAGTGTTTCAAATTTAGAATTATGGCACGAGAAGTTTGGCCATATTCACTATAAAACTATTAGAGGGATTCTTAAGCTTAGTAACACCATCCCTAAGGTGTGTGGTAACTACTTAAACGGCAAACAATACAAGGAGAAGCATCAGAGACTGCCCACATCCAAACCTTAGGGAAAAGTTTAATAAAGTGGATTGGAAACTTTTTTAAGCAAGTAAATAGGTTTCTTTTAGGCTAATTAACTTTTTACTGTTCAGCCTAACTTATATTAGCCATTGCTTTACAATTAACTATTCTCACCTAACCTTCTCGTCTCAAAATGATTAACTTTTTCTTTACAATTCTATGTACGTAAACAATATAAAGCTTCATGCATGGGCCAAATGATATCATTTGCAACTACAGGTCTACTTACTAGCCATTTTAACCCATTCCTTCAATAACAGAATGTGAAAATATAAAATTATTAACTAAGGTATGTAAAATGAAACATCAAGATAGATGATTTCTGGGTAGCAGGGGATCCTCAAAACATAGTAAAATTGCAGTTTAATTTCTCTATAAATTACAAAAATATATGGTGAAATTTTACATTATCCTGCAAAAGTTATTATTTAATTAAAAGCTTAAATATATATAGCCACATTTCAAGCCTGTCCAGTATTTTTCTTTTTCCGAAAGGCCTAAATCCGACCAGATAGTAAGAATTTAATAAATGTTATACTTTTTGGCCATTATCATTTACTCTTTTGGGTCCAACAGCACAGTAAGTAACACATTCAGAAACTCTTAATTATTCTTCCATGATTTTTTATCATTAAAGGAAATGATGATAAGCATTGGATCTCTCATTGTATTTTTCCTACTTTTAGTTGATTTTAATAAGTCAAATAGGGTTAACTTTTCTAAACAGGATAAAACTATTTTAATTCTTTTCATTAACAAAATTTAAACTCAAAATTTTACTTAAAAAACATCAATTTTTTACGGAATTTCCATTAGGAGCACATCATGATTCTTCAGTTAGCTAAACCTTGAATGATGATGATGATGATGATATCCCTATTTAAGCTCACGCTTGACAGCCCAACCCCTTTCCCTCATCCCATGACCCACAACCCACCACCTTCATAATTTTGTCATCCCATTAATAAGTATCTTACCCGTGGGGTAGCTTAGCTACCCTTTCATTTCATTTGGAGGGTGTGCACCACTGCAAGTCCATTTGCCTTTGATTATATTGTTGAGAATAAATGATATGAGTTCCTCAATTCGATTCAAATAACTCATAATGTCTATATATTAATCAATTAATTGATTGATTTAATTAAACTAATTTAATATAAATCAGTTTGGTTGGTTATGTTAGTTTAATTGACTTTTTTAAGTTTGTTTTTTTTCCCTTTTTCCAATTTGTATGAGAAATAAAATAATAATAAAAATCGATTTGGGTTTTGATTAAAAAATTATAAATCTTTCTATATTATACTTCATAAGTTCACCTCATGTACACGTAACATTGCAAGTAGAGACATTTGAAAGCCTAATATCTCGGGAGTCCAATCCACCGAAACCGCTTACTTGATATGAACACATCTATCATTCACATATCACATATATTTATTCCCAAGCATGACAACATAAACATTAAGATCTGCTTAGGAAATCTACTATTAGATTAAATTGTAAAGAGTCAATAGGAGGACAACAAGTAGCATTTCATGAAGTATCAAAGATAACCCTTAAAGTCCTTTCAACTTTAGGAAAAGAGGCTAAAATATCTCTCCTAATTAAATCACTCACTCTCTCCTACTTTTATCTTCTCTCTCTCTTTTTCTCTCAACATTTACATTTCGATGCTTTAATGCACTTATGACTCTTTATTTTTCGGATGAACCATCATAAATTACTATAATTCTTTTATTATATCAACAAATATATATTAAAAGTCATTTGAATCGCTGTTATAAAAAATTATGAATAATAACTAGTTTAACCTATTTTAATTATTTGTAAAATTAAATCAATCATCATCAAATTGATTGAAAATTAATGATTAAATTAATTAAATTAGTTTCAACCTTTGCTCAAGCCTACTAGACAACATTGTTCCCCAGTCGTTTAATTGACTATCAAATGTGGGCATTTCTCTCTCCAAAACTCCACACAATCACCCTTGGTCCCCTTTATTGCTCTTGGATTTATATGATGAGTAGCTGAATAAGTGCGTGGTTGTCAATGTTGATATGTTAGGCAAATTTTAAATATATACCCAAAGAATTGGACCCATCATTTTATTTTTATTATTTGATGCTTTCATATCATCAAGCATATGAATGGTCAATCTGACTTGTGAAATTTTATTTGAACACACATGCTTTTATTGCTCTCTTTTTCATTTTCTGGAAGTTTCAGAAATGCTGCATATAGTGGCCTATGAATCACCTAATAATTGTAAGTGAACTTACATTTTAATAGTACATTCTTTCATATATATATAGGTAAAACTTTGATATAGGTCCAATTTAATAGCATAATTAGTTGTTGTCAAGGTCAACTGAAAATTCAGTTAGCTATATTTGAATATTAATAAATTTACATTCAGCGAAATGTGTAATAACAATTTGAATCAAACTAATAGGGGTTAAATGCTAAATTTCAACCTGTACAGGGA
The DNA here is from genome assembly GCA_025698475.1 of Gossypium anomalum. NCBI lineage: Eukaryota > Viridiplantae > Streptophyta > Magnoliopsida > Malvales > Malvaceae > Gossypium > Gossypium anomalum. Next base: position 67,677,449 of record CM046957.1, on the reverse strand, counting down.
CTAAAACTAGAATTATGATTAGAATTAGAACTTCAATTCACTTCTGTAGTTAGCACATCTAATCATGTGGTTATGGAAAAGTTGGTTTACACAGTTAAGACTAAAATGCCTAGAATCACATAGAATAGTATTTGATTCCAAAACCCCAAACCCTAATAGCAACCTTCATGATAAAGCATGGAAGATGCCCCCTTAGGGACATTATGATTGTTCATGGTTATTACAATCATCCCAATTCATATCAAAATCAACTTAATTATCATTTCTCTTTCTTTCACATGATAAATGGAAAATTCTGCCTTTTCAACTCAATGAATTGATTACTACTATATAATAAGTACAAAAATTAGATCTACAGTGAAACTAAATACAAATAGATTTGATTAAATAAAAAATTATTCCGAATAAATTGATTAAATCGGTAAATAGTTTAAAATTAATAAAAAAAATTACAATAAAACTGAAAACTTGAAAGCTTTCGCTTCCATTTTACTTGTATAGTGTTTCCCTGCGACGATATTTTGCTTCTTACAACTGGAAACTTTTGCACTGAATTTTCAGCAGCTACATTGGACTTATTACAGCAGTTAGAAGTGAAACTTCATATCAAGTTAAAACAAATCATCGAAATATGAAATTCATCTTTTTATTTTTTTTAAAAATAAAAAAAATTAGTCCAATAATTCATAAACATATGAATTTAAATTGTTATAAATTATTGAAGTGTTATATATAAATTGTTAGAATGAGATAATTTTAATTCTAGACCTTAACATAACTAATTATTCAATTTAAACTTTGTTAGAAAAATTATATTTTTGGTTCCTTTATTAATTTAATTATTTTATCAATTTTTTTTTAACTTTAACCTCTTATAATTTTATAATTTTATCTCAACCCTCCATAAAAATATTTTAACTTAGTCTTTACTTATTAAAGGTGCAATCTCCGTTGCGATGGAAAAACATTTTTAACTCAAAAGTGTTTTTCCATCAATTAAGAACATTTGGCTTTTTTAATCTAATTAAAAGTATTCTTTTTATCCAAACGCAAAAAGTTGAAATTTAGAAGCTTTTAACTTGTTCGTTTGTAAGTGAAAATGATTAAAATACTCTTATTTATATTAATTATTTAAAAATATATAAAAATAAATCAATTTATATTTTATATATCATTAAATTAAATTATTTAAATATAACTTATCATTGTATTAAAATTTTACATTTTAAATCTTATTTATTATATTTATTTTTAAAAAAGTATTTTATATATCATTAATTTTACAAATAATTTATATTAATTACTTAAAAGTTATTTAAAATTTATATTTTATTTATAATTATATTAAACTATTTAAATATCATATAACTTCACTAATTTTTTTACTTTCTACTTTCATATCTCAAAAATAATATTTTAAATATTAAAACAAAATTTAAAAAAATTATGTAAATTCAATGTAATGATAGAATATTTTATGTGTATAAAAATGAGCAGGGCAGGAGATAGTGAAGTGGCTCGGTTTCCATGACAGGGTAGCTACGTCATTTCCCCAAAAATGAAAATAAAGTTGTAGGGCATCAGAAAGATGTGACGTACCCCATAAATGAATTTCTTTACTAAAGAAAAAGAGAAAATTAAAAACCTAGGGACCCTAAAGGAAAACCCAGTTTTTTCTAGGTACAACTAAAGTAGGGCAGGTTGATGTCACAGTTGTAGGGTTATTTGATTGTTCCTTTTGCATAGTAGCTTTTTACCCGACCTTTATTATTTTTAACTATATATTTATTCATCAAAAGATGAGCTCCTTAACTCATAATTTGCCGTCTTTGGGAAAATAAATATTTTGAATGGTTAATTCTACGTTTTAGTCCCTCAATTATACAACTGTTTAAGATTTAATTTTCCTATTTTAGTTGTATATATTTGGTCTCTCAATTTTTTAATTTTATCAATAAATTATTATTATAAATATAACATATTGCGGAACAAATTATAATTGAAATTAATCAATATAGAGTACAACAAACTAATGATCCAATATCTTTGGTCTTTGCCCAAAATAAATTCGAGCATGGTCCACATATAATGAAATTTAAAATTTTATAAATTTAGAGAGAGTTAATATATAGTTTACGTAAAGAGAGACTTAAATTTGCACACTCAAGAACTTAAACATTTCCAACACAATTATTCAGAGTAAAATAGCAAAAGTATTGTTCTATATAGATTCAATTTGCGCAGTATGGTCTATGCGGGAGTTACAAATCCAGTCTCATCTCCCATATATCTCTTTTTTTGTCATTGTATTTATTTCTCTAACAAGTGACAGAATTTATGTCGCACAATCTTTAACAAATTTAAATGCAGTTATTAATTTATAAAAATAGAAGATTAAAATATATCAATTTAAAACATGATTTAATTTAAATGAATAGTGACTAAAATTCTTGTGAGATACTTGTTTAATGTGTTATCTCATGTTTACCTTTAATATTTATTGCTATTAGGTGCAAATATCAGACAAAAAGAGGACCAGATCTGATTGGTATTTTTAATTATAAATCAAATCACTCTAGTATTGAGAAATATATTAATTATTTATGAATTCTATATGTCCTTTTGGTCTTCTGTTGTTTGAAAGACTTACATCACCTCATATGCAGTAAATTTTACTAAATTGAGATATTTGATTTTTTTCAGAAAAAATAACAAAATCAAATTTCAATAGCTTTAACTATAATATGGAGGAATTTTTGTTTCTTCCCATCCTTAAATTCTACGTGTAAGTAATTTTGAGCTCAGCTCGTTTTAATTGTTTTAATAATAACAATATTAATTAAATTAATATTTAATCGATTAATGATATTTTATTTTTAATCGAAGCCAGTAAGATTTCGAGTGTTTAATTTTAATATTTGATTTAATAAATTTTTTATGTAGAAATGCTTTTGTCGTAACAGTTCATGGGTTAGCTGGACGAATTTTCAGAAAATATGAAATTTTTATTGTTGATACCTAAAAATAAATTGTCATAAAAAGCAATTTATTATGAATGAAACAATTTTTTTTAAATAAAAAAAATTAGCGTTTCTGATCGAAAACTTTTGCAAGGCCTCATTTAGTTAAAAAAATATTTTGTTATGATAAATAATTATTATCATCGTATTAAAATGTTGTCTTACTTTCAAAATTGTATTTTTTTTATTTCTTTATTGAAAATTAAATTTAAATAAAAAACTTGATAAATATGAATAATATGAATCAATACATATCTATAAATTGCAAAGAGAAACGTAGTAATACATAATGGAACAAAATAAAATTTTACATCACAAATTTAGGAATGGTATGAAACTGTGATTCTATATCATTTTTATCTCTTTTCAGTGAAAGAATGATAAATCAAAATTTTTTCTTCATTTTTAGTTTTTTTCTTGTGAAAAAAATTTAAATTCAACTAAAAATACTAAAAATCAAGAGAAAAAATCTAGTTTCTCATCCTCGCATCAAAAAAGATAATGATGACGTGAAGTTAGAATTTCATACCATCCTTTCTCTGAATACATGATATGAAATGCCAAAACATTTATACTCGTAAATTGACACATCACACAATACAAACTCATAACATGAAATCAATTGTATATATTTACATCCTAAATGTTTTTTTTAACATATTGTATATAAACATGAAGTCCAGGGACTAGCATGATAATTTGTCCCAACAACCCAATAAAGTAAAAAAAGAAGACAAAGAAGTCACATTATTTATGCAATTTAACCCTAAATCAACAGACAAACAAAACAAATATAACATAAAAGATGAAGAAAGGAAAGAAGTTTAAATCATGAAAACAAAATCTTGTAAAAGAAAAGACTCAAACAGTGTCAAAAGAAAACCTTTTAATATCAAATTTAGAATAGAAAATCTTGCAATGGGAGACTCAATATTGTTATTTACTTAGGGCCAGTTCTTCATTGCTTTTGAAAAGCACTTCTGGCTTCAAAAGCACTTCCGAAGAAGAAAAGTCATGCAACAATGTCGCTTTTACAAATTTTTAGCTTTTTTCGTAATGCTTTTCAAAAGCACTTCTCGAAAAGGAGAAGCTAAAATTTTTAGCTTTTCCTCTCCCAAAAGCACTTTTAGTGATTAATTACTTTTTCACCCTCCAATAACATAGTACTTTCTGCTTTTTCTTGATACTTAATTACGTATATGTTAAAATCATTAATTAAAAATAAAAAATATTTTTAAAAATACTAATTACAAATATTTAATAGTTATATTTAAATATTTAAAATATAGTTTATAAATTCTAATTAAATTTTATAAATAATTAATATTTATTGCTTAAAATATTTAAAATTTATATTTTATATATTAAAATATTAACAAGAAGTTATAATAAATTTTTATATTCTTATTAAAATATAATAATATTAACTAATTTAAATATTATTTAAATGCATATTTGTTACTTGATAATAATATGTCTAAAATGGACATTTTATTTCTCAAAAGCACTTTTGACAAAGAATGCTAAACACTCAAATTTTAAACCAAACTTTTCAAAAGCACTTCTCAAAAGTACTTTTCCACAGCACTTTTCAAAAGCACTTTTCAAAAGCAATGAAGAACTAGCCCTTAGTATTCCACGCTGTAGTGAGTATTATTTGAATGGATGTGGCTTGGGGTGGTTAGCCGATGATGGCCAATCATTGCCCCTCTTTTGCTTTTCCTTTGGTTCATCTTGTTGTGAAAGAAATAGTTTCTTAGGTTTTAAGGATGAATTTGATGGGGTGAGTAATCTTCAACTCGTCAAGATGGGATAATGTTTGAAATAAAATAATATTAAAGAACGGAATCAAACTTGAGTAACAAGTATCGAATCTGAATAAAAACTGAACACTATTCGCACGGTTCCTCTTTGCTCTCTTCCACTCTAACAGGGACTGCCTGCCTCATATGCCATCACCCATTAATCTCTTTGATTGGACCCCTTTTTCTGGCGGTGTTGGGGGCATCAACTTCGATACAACTATGTCATCTATCATCACCGTCCAACTCATATATTAATATCAAACAGCCAGGATAAGACCTGCACTGTATGAGTTAAAATTATGATATTTGAGTGATTTTGCCGTACAAGAAAGGGGAGTTGCGGTGGCCGGCTTTTAAATCTATTGGGAATAAGACTGAGATATTTTTTGGGAATGGGTAGGAGAGGAGAGTTTGAAAGCAAAGGTAAGGCGGTCGGCTTTGAATGCGGGGGAACAAAGGCGTTGGTTTCTAGGAAAACACCGGTTGCTGCTGATGATCTACAGATGCCCATACAGTTTGGGGAACTCTGTTCAATGAATTCGTATCCTATCAATAGCCTGCCTTCCGTTTCAGACCATAATCTTTGTTTTTTCTCCTTAGCTTAGAGGAGAAATTTTGAGAATGATCTGAAAAAATATATATATATATATATATATCAATATCAAATTTTTAAATAAAAAATGTTCTCCAAAATTTTTAAAAATTATCATGAAGAATTTTTCAAATAAAAAGTATTTTTAAAAATTTTAAAATAAAAAAAACAAATAAAAATTCTAAATATGAACTATAAAATAAACAATTTCGTAGCCATTCAGCTCAATTCTCATTTTTTATATTAATTTGGGTTTTTAGACATATTTTGATAGAATGATTTGTTTCCTGGGTTTTTGGTTATTTGAAAGATTTTAAATTTATATGTATATCAAATAAATAATTAGTGTATAACATATTTAAAAGATATTTTTATATAAAAATTTGAAATTATTTTCACTAATTAAAATGTAACATATTTATTTTTATATCATAGAAATTAAAATAAATCATGAATTAAATAAAGACAAGATTCGATAATATTCAGATAATTGTAATTTTTTAATATTTTAAAAATAAATCCAAACAGCTGAGCTGATATTTAATTTTTTTTCTTGCCCTACTATTAAAAAAAAAGTTGCATTTAAGATAAAAAGCCTTAGTCGTAAACGAAGACGATTACTTTTGTGATTAACCTGATTACGGCTCCTGTTTCATCTAAACCAACCCCCACGTATTGTGGGGGGTAAATTTACATTACAACTTACTTAATTTAGCATCAATTTTTATTTTAGTCATAAATTTTTAATTTATCAAATTATATCACTAAACTTTAATTATTAATAAATCAAATCACTGCATTAAATAATTTTAATAGAAAATTTGACTTAGACAATATAATATCCCTAATTTGATTATGTTTAAAACTCAAGTCACAACCAGGTTGCTTCTTATCTTTTGTTTTGCTTAGCAGTGATGTTAGCTTTTGGGCTGGTTATTGCCCACCTTTTTCCTCTTCCATCAACCTTTTCTTTCTATTTTTCTTCTTCTTATTCACTACATACGTCTTCTCTCTTTTCAGTTTGCAGATCTATTTTATGAGTATTTTTGTTGTCTTCACAAGTTGTGATGAATAGATAACGATACTGGTTATTCATTAAAACTCCATTGGCCACTAGTAGTTTTCTTGGAAAGTGGGTAACTCTTTGTCAACTTCTTAATTTGTTTCTGATTTGAGAGTATTTCAGAATAATAAATAATTTCACATGTCGATTTTGACCCGTGTTGTCTTAAGTTTTATAAATTTTTTGTTTATTTTTACATTGTTTATTAAGTCTTGAGTTTTAGAAGTTTTTGTCTACTCTTGTAGCACGTTTTTTATTCTTACTTATGCATTTAATTTTAGTTTTACAAGTAATTTTAGGAATGATTTTGTTATCGTCTTCTCTAGTTTGGTGAATGCTCAATTCTTTTGTCGATTTTTGCTCATTGCTTTGGACCATTCGGGGCTGATTTCATTATTGTATTAAGTGCTTGCAATCAGTCCAGATATGTCGTGCTTGAGTTGTGACAAAGCCAATTGTCAACGTGTAATAATATTCTATTGATACTGAGGCTAAAGCCTTTATTGTGTTGATGGAATTTATCATTTACTACGATGGAATGTCTGCTTTTTTTTCTCTGTGAAATATATTGTTCCTTTCATTGAATGAATAAATTAATGAATTTACTTTAAAAAAAATTTAAGTCACTTATGCATATTAAATTTATTAAATAAATTTGAAATAAGTGAATTAATTTATTAATAATAAAAATTCAGTGATATCAATAAATATTAAGTATAATAATATTTTTATAAAAAAATAATTTTTATAGATCTTAAAACAGATATAAAAAAAAAAAATTAACTTCCATAAAAATTGATGTTAAGTTTAGTGAACTAAAATGTAAATTACTCAACATTTTAGCTTTAACTTTTTAGCATGAAAAATTAGGTTCAAACGGGACCCTAAGAGGGAACATAAGAATTTAAATCCAAAAACACACTCCTTTTTCACCTTAAACGTCAATGGTGACGTCCATTTATTTATTATTATTATTATTATTCTCAAAGTTTTCTTTATCTTTCTATCCAATCAAATATTTTCTTGCTGGAAAATTCCCCAGCCATTATGAAAAAGAAAATTTGCTTTCATATATTTGAGATCTAACATCTTAACAAGCATACAAAATATATCTTTAAAGAGGTAACTTATTTTATAAAAAAAAAATTATACTATTTCTTGCATTATTTTTTTGAAAATTTAATTATTATTACTCCATTATTATGAAGTTAAGCTAGCTGTTGGGGATCTTTTTCTTGGTTGGTGGATGTTGAGTTAAATCTTTATTCTTCTTTTTTTAGTCTTTGGGTCTTCATTGCATCATGACAACTTAGAAAATTTTATCACCATGTATTTTTTTCATAAAAATAGTTTTCTTCAAAAAGGGAAAAAAATATACAAGAGATTTTCTAAACTTGATTTTATTTTATTAGATCTAAGCTTTAAAAAGGTTTGGGTGTTTTCAGTAGCTTGCAACTGAAAGGAAAACCAGGGTGTTTTTTTTTTTTTTTCAGCTTTGTGAAATTAGGGTTTATTCCACAGGTTGACGTGAAGCTTATGATTGCCATTTTCATGTACTTTTTGCAGTGTATACGCTTTTGCTGATTTATTTTATTTATATACATACATATATATATATTATATTTGTTTAAAGTACTGTGGTTTTCTGCTTAGATAAATTATTTAATATGTTTATATTTTTGTTATTTTTTCCCCAGATCGTTGAATCCTCTTGAAAGCTAGCTTTGCATGAGTTTTTTGGGTATGGATATGAGCAAGTTTAAACTTGAATCGCATGTAGCACAGCAAAGCCGGCGAGATAAGTTGAGGGTTCATCATTTGGGACTAAACCCAGATCTTGTTCAAGTTCGTAATGTTAGAAATGCCAATTTGCTTTACGACCCAACATTTGTTTCACCCCATCAAGAGTTAACAGAAGATGAAGAAAGGTGCAGCAGGGAAATGCCTGCAAATGGTTCGTGTAAAGTACCAGGTGACCCACAAAGTTGCGGTGATTGGGTGATGGGTTATGGGATCAACCAAAACCCTATGTTTGATGCTGCTATGGGGTATCCGAAGCCTAATTACAGTGAAATTTGTAGCCAGGATAGCAAAAGGCATTGTGGGGAATTGCATTTTGTTTCATCTTCTTCTCTTTATGATGTTGTTACTACAGCTTCTCTGGGTACTCAGGGACTAGAAATGGCTTCTATGGCACATCAAGCAAGTTCTTTGCAGTGTGGCAACGGTGGTGGTGCTTGGACGAACATTAGGCCTGTATTAGAGGATGGCCAACAGTGGGCTGATGCTACTACTAATACGACCCAAGGGCTATCTCTAACTCTTTCGTCGAATACCACATGCGGTGCAGCTCAGTTCACAGAGGACCAGTGTTGTTCCCATCGCTTTAAGGAATCTCAAGATTCAAAAGCTTTAAACACTGCCCATTTATATTCGATGCAGAAGCCATCTATAATCAGTAAAGGTAGTGGGAATTCAACATGTGTTCCCCTTGGTCCATTTACGGGATATGCAACTATTCTTAAGAATTCAAAGTTTCTGAAACCAGCACAACAATTATTGGATCAATACTGCCATATAGCCAACTCGAAGCTTGCTAAAGTTTGCGAGACATCCGATGCGGTCATAGGCGACATCGGTGACTTAGCCTCGGCTGATGATGCCAATGCAGTTGATATGGAGGATAGAGCTATTAAGGGAAACAACTCAGGGGCTTCCATCTCGAGTTTTTGCAGTTCTAATGAAATTAGTGTTGCTGTTGGCATTGGGAGCAGCAGCTCTTGTAGGCCTGAATACCAACAAAAGAAGGCAAAGCTTTTATATCTGCAAGAAGAGGTTGGTTGCCATTTTTTCCCCCTTTTTTATTGTCTTCCATTAATTCAATGAAAATTAATGAAGATAACTATCAGATATGTTTATCTTAAAATCATATGGCATAAATTGAAGCCTTGCATCTTTGTACTTATACATATTGATTGTAATGCCTGCACATTATGCCGTTGAAAAATTTCATCCTGTGTGCTTGGATGACTAACAGAATCGAATTTTAAACTAAATGGTCACTGATTGTAATGATAAGGATTGGTATAGTTAAGGCTTAAGAACAGAGAATTTCAATGGATGGAATTTTTATAGTCGTAATTTGGGTGAAGTGTTAATTTGATTTCCATTGATGGATCTTGAAAATTATCAATACTGCATATACCATCTTTCACTTTGTCATAACAATTTCTTTGATGGGTGATCAAGATCTGCCCTACTAGCATTAAGGTTCCTTTATTTATCATATATACAACCAGACCGAAAAAGAAACCGAACCATCAAATATTATTCCATTTGTATTATATAAGCATCTGCATACGATATATAGTTCATTTTTGTTAATTCAAACTTGAACAAATGCGGGAGTTTTTTTCCTCTTAATTGTATTGCATTCACATTTTGCTTAGATTTGATCATGGAAATTTTGTTTTTTTCCTTCTTTCTTACCAGTTCGAGCATGTTGCATGTTTGGACCGGTTATAAACCTTGTTTAGCTCGGCATGGTCTATTTTACCGTCATGGTGTAGCCTATCCATCTAATGCTATTTTCTTTTTCTACTTTTTTACATTGATAGAGGATGTTTTCTTACAATTAAGTGCTGATGATGGATGAAATTTATCTACTTCCCAACAGTTTAATGAACTTTATTTCATTATAAAACAGTAATTAGTTTCTGGTATCAATCACTTTTCGTCTCTGTATACCTTCAAATCAAATTACATTTCAATTAACAGTGCGGACAACACTTTTAAAGCTACTTTATTTGTAAGTTTCGACCTTGATAAGTTGTCGTCGTGTCTTGGCTCAAGGCCCCATTGTGGGTTGAAATCATGGGTTATTAATATCTGTATACTGTTGATTTTTCCTAATATGGACAAGTTGTTTGATCAGAGAATGAATACTACAGTGAAATTGCTGTTCTTCCATCATGTTTTCCCTGTTGTGAACCAGAAGTGTTTTGAGGCCATCGATTTTTTCAAGATAGATTGATTGGTGTTCTTTGTTTTATCGTTTTACCGTTAAGTAATACTAGCTCAAGTTTGCTCTAATGAAAAGCTGTCTTTGCCGTGCCATTGAAAGGTTTGCAGACGATACAAGCTATATTATCAGCAGATGCAAATGGTGGTTTCGTCTTTTGAATCCGTAGCTGGTCTTAGTTCTGCCACTCCCTACGTTTCCTTGGCTCTCACAACGGTAGAAAAGAACTTTCGGTGCATAAAGAACGCAATCTTGGACCGTGTCAGGCATATATGTAGAGCCCTGGGGGAGGATTTATTGTCCTCAACTGCCGGTGCTAGTAGTAGCAAAGGTGATATAAATATGTCTAGGCTAAAATATGAGGTTCAGAAATCCGGGGGGGTTAACGTGGGCTTCCTTGAACCCCAACAAGAAGGCTGGAGGCCCCAGAGAGGCCTACCAGAACGTGCTGTGGCAATTCTTAGAGCTTGGCTCTTTGAGCATTTTCTTCATCCGTAAGTCTTTCCATTTTCGTATGTCAACTCGAGCATATAATTTGATGTGAATTGTTTTGTCTGTTTTTTCTTATAGGTACCCTACAGACACGGATAAGCATATGTTGGCCACTCAAACCGGACTTTCTCGGAACCAGGTGGGCTCATGGCTTCTTGTTTGTGGTATTAAGTGTTTAATCTAACAGTTCTGTGTGATTGAATTAGAATGTAGCGTAGTTAAGCGTTTGATATCTGAAGGCAGGTGTCTAACTGGTTCATAAACGCACGAGTTCGAGTTTGGAAACCGATGGTTGAAGAAATACACATGCTTGAAAGCAAAGGCTTGGCAGAAAACAATCCGAACTCGAGCAAAACAACTGAAGCAAAATCTCCTAGTACCAATCGGCCTAATGAAGACCAACCTATCGACAGGTCATGTATAAACGCAACTTCCATGGAGCAATTGACTTGCACAGATATGGCTGTTGCGGGGACTACGGGAGATGCCCATGATACCGAACGCTGGTTTCATGATAAACCTTTGAGGATGGATTTTCGTATCCCAACAAGCATGGAAGGTTCGTTGTTGAGTTTCGCACCGTATGAGCAAAGCAGGCTTGAGATGGGAGGGCTTGGAGCTGTGTCACTTACCTTGGGACTCAGGCATGGTATTGAAACCGCACAAGCACAACAGCACCAGCACCGGCAGCAACAATATCAGTCGCAGGAGGACCAACTGCAGCGTCCATTCGGAGGTCAAATGGTCCACGACTTTGTTGGCTGAAATTGTATGATCAATCAACTAGCCTAAGCCATTCCTTATGATAGTTTTTCCAAAATGTGGCAGAGACTGCTAATACCAATGTTGCAGGCCAACTTGACCGTATTTGTTTGTCACACCAATAGAGGGTTGAATGAAAGAGATGGCACCATGCAGTGCAATCATGTTGATGTGGTAATGGTGCTTTATTAAGTTTGTTTAGATTTGTCAGTTGTGTTGGTAGGGATTTTGGTTCTTTCGGTAATTGGTGTATACAAACATGTAATGTCTTTTAGGGTAAGAATGACTTGACACCCTTAGATCCACTGTAAAAATTTCTGAGTATGAATTTGGATCAATTTAGGTTAGGTTTGTTTCAGGTTATTTTGAGTTTATCTGGGTTTTTAAGGTGGGTTCCGAGTTTTGGATATTTTGGGTTGTACGAAGTTATTTTGAGTTTGGATTATTATGTAGATTTGCATTAAAATTAAAATTTGAAAAATATAATTATTAAAAATATCAAAATAGAAAATGTAAAATATAATTATTAAAATGAATTTAATTACTGTTTAGTGGGGAATGAAGTTCTAAAACTCTTAAAAAAAAAAATTAAAATTAATCACAATGACCTTACTTTTTATGATAAGATGTACCTTGACTGTCGGAGATTAAACGTGTTGTCAACCCAAAGCATTGAAGTGGCTGTGAAGCCAGCCATAATTTCTTGGGTAGATGACTAAACTTTCTTAAATTTTCATTCTGGATATAGAAAATAATTTTTTTTATTTTAGGTACAATTATTGGAAATTATTTTCATTTTTATACACAATTGTGAAAAGCTATTTTCATTTTGGTCACTTGTTGTTAATTTGATGTTATTGTATATTTGTTTTAGTCATCTAACTTCAGTTAATTTTTATTTTGGTCACTCATTTTTATAAAAAAATGAAAAAAATCTTAAATTTATACAGGGAATGGAATTATTTGAATGCGTAGATAAAACCAAATTTTTTCCAATAACTCAATTCCTTATAAAAAGTCATGTTTTAGCTTATAAAAACTTCATTTTACTCGTTTGTGAAAAAAAAAACTAAAATTAATTTTAAAAGATGGGGAAAGGAAATTAAAAATGATGAAACAGTTTTTCCATAAAAGCCCAGATAATTTTCTATAAAACTCCAAGATTATCCCTTTTACAGGAAATAATTAAAATTAATTTTGTAAAAAGAAAAAAAAATAAAGGAAATTAAAGAGATAAAATGATTTTTCCCTGTAAAGATTCAAGTATTTCCTTTAAAAACTCAGTTAATTCCTATAGAACTCCAAAATTTTCCTTTTACTAAAAAAATTAATATTAATTCTAAAAAAGAAAAAAAATTAAAAAGTTAAACAATTTTTATGGAAAAACTCAGGTAAACCCTTTTATTGAAAAAACTATTAAGAAATAAAACAAATTAAAAGATAAAATAAGTGACCAAAATAAAAATTTATTAAAGTTGAGTGACTAAAATGAGTATAAATTGACATTGAATTAACGAAAGATGACTAAAATGAAAACGGTTTTTAGTGACAGTGCCTAAAATGATAACTTATAAAAGTTGTGTGACCAGCCATGTAATTTGCCTTAATTTCATTGATGGTTTTTACACTTGTCAATTTGTCAAGTCAACTTAATTTTGATTTTGGTTGATTTAAATTAGATTAATTCTGGTTTTTAAAGTTTCAAATAATTTTAAATATATTCGTATTATTCGATTTTGGATCAATTTTAAGTTTGGTTCAGTTTGATTCAGGCAATTTTAAAGCTTAAAATTTTTGAGTTAAATTCATTTCAAATTTCAATCATGAACTATTTATTTATATCATTTCCCATTTAAATCATTCAAATTTCAAACTCAATTTTTCCCAACCCTAATTATTCAAATTTGAGTTGGATAAATTTGGGTCATTCACTGATAAAATTGGATTGGATGATGTTGGAATTAGGGTCGAAAGGTGTAATCCCGTGCAAAGCATCCAGCCATGCATGCATGAAGTTACGTTAAATCCTATACATAATTATAACAACAGATATACGATACAACTAAAACCAGAATACAAGTTATGTAGGTACTGCCGTACAGAAACTAATTAGATCATAATCACACATATATATATATATATATATATATATGTCTTAAAAACTCATTAAACACGCAGCAACATCATGCAATTATTATCTAGTTACCGGTTTAGTCCCCATATTATTGCTAATCTCATTAATTTACCCACTTCTATCTTCATTGCCACCAGGGTAGTTGTTAAAGTCGTTCCTAGGAATGTAATGGTGGTTGCTCACACTGCTCTCATTTGCGTATCCACTTTTGGCTTTGTTGTCGTCATCGAGCAGCCGCCGGCCGCCATTGACCGCGGTGTTTTCGCGCTTCAGCATATCCACTTTTATAACCTTTGCAGCCAAGCAGTAACTCGCCATCATCAATACCGCTAAAGCAAGAGCCACAAACCTTATTCTTGCACCCATTAGTTGGTTTTTTAGGTTAAAAGAGAAAGAAGAAAACAACATAACAAAACAATTAAGTATTGAGACCCTTATATAGGGAGAAAGGGTAGGGTTCATGACATCAATATAAAATTTTGTGATATGGATAATGTCTGTTGGATTAAGTTACAATAAGTTTGATTTTCTTAAATTAATATCTCGAGTTTGAGCTTTGTAGACGAAAAAAATAATATTAAAAAAATTTATCCCTCTACTTAAGGGTCTGATTAGCTTAATTTTAGATTTAATCGATGTTTAATATCACCGTTGGATATCGAAAAATTTGGAAAAGAAAAAGGTGATGGGATTTCCACCAAATGAGGCAAAACCAAGTGGGATGACGGTATTGTTTCATACAAGTTGGGATTAAAATCATCAAATTGAAAGAAACTTTTTTGTCCATATTGGAACTAGCCATAAATAGGAAAATTCCACATTATGAGTGGATTTAGTTGATGCAAAAGTCAATGAAGCACAAATATAGGTGTTGAACGGCGAATCTGGTCGAGTTTGTGTTTATTTTATGTATAAGTTTTAAATTTTGTTAAAATTAATTCATATTTATAAAGAGTTAATGAAGCTCATTTTATTATTTTTATTTTTTATAAAACATATGCTATTTTATTTATTATTTGGTAATTTTATATTTTTTTATATATAAAGTTTAGACCTATTTATAATTCTTCTCAACCTTTAAATAGGAGGATAAAAGCGTTTCAGCACGTTCAAACCCACGTTCTTTTGTGCTGACAATAGTGTAAATGCCAATCGAGCTAAGATTCAGTCGACATATTTCTAGTTTTATTAAATTTGTAAACATAAACAATTTACCATATTTTTAATATTTATATTATAATATTATACATTTAATTTATCATATTATATAAATTACATAATATATATTATGAATTTGAAAAACAAATCATCTCGGGTCGAGTTCAGACCTAATATATGGAAACATAAACCATAGTAATATTTTACACATTTGGTTCTAATATTTTTCTTCAACCTCTTTCAATGAATAATTTTGAGACTTGGACACTTCTAAGTGGTTTTCTATTGGCTAGTTTTGTCAAAGCATTGTGACCCAAAAAGAAACAATATTCCTCTGAAGTTTCCTTTTGGAAAATTGTAACATGATTTCCACTAGCAAAAACTTAGAGCTCAAAAATGTTTGAGTTGATTAGATTAAATGCAGGTGGCTTGATCAGTTGTTTTCAAATTGTACATACTTAATTGAATTTAGTAATTCAAGTTGGATTCAATTATTCTTAAAACAATAATGGTTTAAGAATAACTATGCTGGAGCTATTATATTTAGGGAATAGCTTTAGTTTGGAGTAATTGTAATTCAACAATTTTGTCCTTGGAAATAATTTTTGTTTTTAGAATAGTTTCACTTCAATTGTTATTCAAAATAATAATAATTTAGAATAACTTTAGTTTTAGTACAATTCTTCAAGAATAGTCGTTGTAGAGAACAAATTCTTTTAAAAAATATCATCATAGATCAACTCTTGTCGAAAACAACTTCTATCTATAACAATTTTTCAAGGCATTTGAATGCTAGATGGCAGGAGTTTATGAAGCTTTCGAGCATTGCTGATGCTTTAGCAAAAGGGTATTGATAACTGTTTCTTTTTGTTGTATGATGATTTGCCTTATTTGTTTTTATGCTTGTTGTGTTCGGAAAATATCGGTTAAAAAACAATTATTTTAGGTACAATGAAAGTTTTAAAACTTTTCTTAAATTGAGTCTATTGTGTTATTTATAGCAATAAACTTAAATTGAAATATACTTGTGCTGTGTATTAGATTAACTAAAGTCGATCTTGGCTTTCAACTGAACGGCTATCTCCACTATCATTGAACCATGAATTGCCTCAAGTGTGGGCTCGAGCAACATGAACTAAATCACATAATGAAATTTTTTATTTACTTTCTCTCTGTAACTGGTAATTATTCGTTTTTCCTAAAATATAGAATTTACTTTTAGAAATAAATTTCCACTGCTTTCTTGAAGAATAATGATGTATGAAAGATATTTAAATTGCTTAACCAACAGTTCCTATTTATAGGATAAAATATATAAGTTCTATTTGAATAAGGTCTGATTAAATAATAAATATTTTAATAAAAATACTACTCCTACTTGAATTGTAGAAGTAAGGGGCACCGACACACCCCTAAATACATTAGGATTTGCTGCCCCTTTTATTACACAATGCCATATTGGAGATTATTTTGTATTAAGTCCAATTATATGCACTTCCTAGACTTTTATTCAATACTTATAATTTATCCAATCCAATATTTATTTTCTATTATAAAAAACTATTTATTTAATCAATTAATTAAAATTAAATAATTTTATCAATCCAATTGTAATCCCATTAGGGACATAACAACTTTACCGTAATAAAATCTATGAAGAAAAATATTTAATTGTCTTATTCAACAAATCCAAAATGACTAATTAATTTAATTCAATTTTTGAACTTCAATTCTGTAATTATAATTAATTAAATAATATTCGAAAAACCTTAAATTAATGCATTCACTACGGATAGTGATACATGCGATTTATTACTCTTACTTTGTCGTTTTCATTCATTCCATATTTGTTGGTTCTATATGCAATTCGTTTCTGGTTATCTCAAGCTAGCAAAGAGACCGATTGGACATTTATAATTAGAGCTTAAATAATTTGTTATTAAGTTCCACCTTTACGCCTATTAATTACAACATTATTTACTCACAAAGTCATTCCACTAAAGCATCGTGACTGAACTCTCCATTATTATAGATCATTACGAAAACTACTTAATAAATGTTCATTCAATGACCTTATCATAAGTGTGTTACTCTCATAGGATATCCTTAATCTCTGTGGGATAAATCTATTCACCCAATATGATTTTATTTTATCTTATATCTTTCTTGATGAAAAGTAAATTGCTATCAAATAATAATTAAATCATTTATCATGACGACAAATGACTTATGACCATGTTTTAGTTTTCATCTATCATGTAATACCAATGAGAGGATATCATTTACCCTTTATTGGGCTATGAATTCCAATATTGTGGAATGATGCTACATACTGCAAAATACCCAATGTACCAACTTTTGATTCATTATTTATTTGAAAATGTTGCCGAGGTGGCTGAGGTTGGTGCGGTAAAGGTTGCTCTAGAAGTTTTTTTAGCTATGAATTGGAAGCCTAATGACTCTTTATTTATTGAAATAGGTTCATTTGTGGTGTTTTCGTGGTGTGTTAACAAGGTTTTGAGACCTTGATCGTTTCAGGAAATTATTGCAGATATTGAAAATGATATGTTAAAGGCTGAAATTGTCGTTTTCTCTTTGGCAGATAAGAATGGTAACGAAATGGCTTTCTTCTTGGCGGTGGCAGGTGTTAATTGGACGCAAATGTTTAAAGCTTAGTGGTGAATTTTTGTTTTGTTGTATTAGCAGGTTTTTTTAGTTGGTCTGTGTTCAAAGATTGTTTACTGTTATTTTGCATTTTTGGTTGCTGCTCTGTTTGTCTTTGACAACAATGCAGTTTGAATGAAGCAAAAAAAAAAAAATCTATTTGAACTTAAGCTTTCATTTACATCAAAGTATATTAGTCAGGCATACATAGTCCGTCATCCACTCAGGATTAAGGTATGTCACACTATGAACGTCACAAGTGAATAAATTCATAAACAGATCTAGGATCTATTTACTTGGGCCATTTCCGATGTACTGTCAATCCATTCAGTCATATCTGTGTCTGTATCTTTTGGGAGCCATCTGCTCCAATACTTAAGACAAGACATCTCTCTAATTGGGCTTGATACGACATGTTAGTCTTTCAATCAGTTTGCTTGTTTCTTATTAGGCTGTGTATCTGTACCCTTTTGAATCAAGAGTACTCAACGAAATTAAATTTCTTTTCAATTACGGAACATACCGTGCGTCACTAAGTGTTCGACAACTCCATCAAACATCTTAACTTTAATTGTTCCAACACTGCGATCTTACACGAAGCATTATTTCCCATCAAAACAACACCTTCGGACATAATCGCTTAGTAAGTTGTAAACCAATCCCGATTGGGACTCATATGGAAGGTGCAAACAATCAAGTATCCACTCCTCACTTACTTTAGAATCATTGTGAAGTGACTAGAAGTTCACCATCGCTGTAGTCTTCTACAACATCGACTTTCACCGAGAATTTTCTCGTTGTTTTCCTTTTGATTTGCAAATTCCCTTTTAATCTTATTTTGTAGCTTATAGCACTCTCATTTAATGTGCCCTTTCTTCTTACGTAAGTTACAAGTTTTACCTCTATTTGAAGACTTGATCTACCCTTAGATTTACCACGATGATTTCTTTCCTGTGTCCTACCACGATCATCATCAGTATTCCGATCTTGTCTCCCACGAACAATGAGACCCTCTCCCTGAGAGTCAGGTTTAACCACAAGATGTTTCATCTTATCATACGAGGTTAAAGAATCATAAACC
This sequence comes from Gossypium anomalum, assembly GCA_025698475.1. NCBI lineage: Eukaryota > Viridiplantae > Streptophyta > Magnoliopsida > Malvales > Malvaceae > Gossypium > Gossypium anomalum. The sequence continues at coordinate 67,658,657 of CM046957.1, read as the reverse complement.
TCATCAACTGTGAGAGACTCGCGGCTATATAAAATCGTGTCTCTAAAGGTTGAATAAGACGGAGGCAACGAACAAAGTAGAATCAACCCTAGATCTTCCTTATCATACTGAACCTCCATGGCCTCCAAGTTTGAGAGAATTTCTTTAAACACTGTTAAGTGTTTGTGTACAGACGCACCTTCCTCCAAACGATGAGTATAAAGACGCTGCTTCATATGCAACTTGCTTGTTAGAGTTTTCGACATACATATTTGTTCTAGCCTCTTCCATAATGCAAAATGGCGATCTTCTCTTTCATCACATCCTCGCAAAATTTCATTGGACAAATGCAGATGCAATTGTGTTAATGCCTTTCGATCCTTACGTTTCTTCTCTTCATCATTAATGTCGAAGGCATCTTATCTATCCCTAGCGGGGCATCCTCCAGATCCATCTGCGCAAGAACTCGCTTGCATCTTAATCGCCACAACGCAAATCGGTGTTGCGATCCAACAACGGAATTTCATATTTCAAAGACGCCATTACCGTGATCGAGATGAACAACCCGGCTTCGGATACCAATTGTGAAAAAAAAAAAATAAAATAAAAAATAAAGATAAAGAACACAAAATTTTACGTGGAAACCCTTTCGGAAAAAACCCCGGGCAGAGGGAGAAGAAAATTTACTATGTCGAAAATTTGAATCAATACAAAAGGAATAGACTATGTCTATTTATAGGCTTGTAAAGCCATATTCTAGTAGGATTGAAACACCTTATCCTAGTAAATATAAAATAGATGGAGTTTAATAAGGTTTAAAAAACATTATTCTAAAATAAAATAAAAGAAGTCTAGTTCTATATGGATTTTACTTTTATTTTATTTTCCATCGTATTTTATTTAAATAAGAATTAGGGTCACTTAATTCTAACACTGTATTTTCTATACTTATAAATAGTTTCTCATAGCACTCTTGAAATTATCTATAATCTTTCTTCTTATTTATCTTTTTAGCCTTATTCTTCTTGCACTGCTACTTTAATCATCGCCAACCACTGCACTTAATAGTATTTAATTTACTCGAATATTTCTCTATTGTTTCTCAATAAATTACGTTTCATATGTTTGCAACGCTTTCTTTTTTACCAAAAAAAATCTTCTACACAAATCAATATATATAAAAGTACATAACCATTTCCATTCCTCCATGATTCATCCGGGGCTTACTGTTCTCATAATTTAGATAATGCAAAGTACTTTATATCATCAACAACTAAAATATATTAAATATATTAAAAAAATTATCACTTTCAAGAGCATTAAAAGATCCTTTTTGCATATTATAAAGTGCAATGGGCTGAATTATTGCATCCAATTGCAATGATACAGCTTCTTCATCCATGGTGTAGTAGAACTTTTGTTGGATTTGATTCACACCAATATTGCACCTTATTAGATACAACATATTGCTTTCATTATTAATTTAAAGAAAACAGCAAAAAGCAACAAAAAAAAATCTACCTAGTTTTATCCGAGATCTTAACTGGAATGGAAATAAAACTTGTAATTGAAATTTAAGTTTTAAAGTCATTTAATTGAATCCATTATTTTCTTTTAATTGAAAATAAAACAAGTTTTAAACCTGAAGCTGCTAGTAGTGAAGTCCTTGAGACTGGTGCTATTCATAGACCGAGTGATGGAACGAGTGCTATTGAAGTTGACTGGTGGGATCGCATACTATCCACCATGAACATGGAATCTGAATTGCAAGATATCAGATATTTCTTCAGTGTAGCCTGCGTCTACCTTGCACCGAGGTGGTCCACCACCTCCAGATATGGTATGTAAGGTTATTAATTTTTTTTAGTTTAAATGCTCAAATTGAGGCTAAATATTTTAAAGTTGTTCACATAAAGTTTAAACTTTTCAAAATGGTTAAATAAAGATTAAAATTTTTCGAAGGTGTTCAAATAATCACTTTTCATACACTTCATCCAATTGTTAGTATAAAATTAAGAGAACAATAACGTATTTAGAAAAAAACACATGTCAATTGAGTTAGATATTAATTGTAACTTGATTTACGACATTTAGGGTTCTGTTGGAAATTTTTTATTATTAAAAGAAGCTTATCGACTTACCATTTCACAACCAAAAGATAAAGCAAAATAATAACATTATAGAAGGTAATATATTGATACACAGTAATAGCGGATTGACTGTGTTTATTTATATGTCCTCATAGTGAGGAGATTGTTTCAGTATTCGAATACCCCAATAAGGCTAGCTCCTAATTAGTTACAAATAACTTATTTGGCATGCATCTCCAGATGTGGGTTCTCTTCCCTGTACTTCTTCTGGAATACAATTTAGAGACGTTGCAAATAATGAAATGTGAAATGCTTCTTAGGTTATTGAAACTTCACCATCTAATGGCACCATTAATGTAAATTGCAATGTGTCCCATTCGGATGCACAGCAGTTGAGATCCACAGGATCAACTTCTAACCTCTCTCCTCCTAGTCTGCCTTCAGTTACTGCGATTGAACATCAACCAAGCAATGCAAACCAAATTGCTAGCCAGATTTCTCAAGATCCGAGGCAACCGGTGGCAGACCGGATTGAGCTGCCCAATTGAGATATTTTGTAGCCTGTGCATTCACATATCATTGGTGGGCTTGTGAGACAGGCTTAGGTCCCTTCTGTTTCTAGTGGCCTTCCCATTCAGATTGCACCTATTGCATCATATCTGATACATGTTCCTATGTATTATGACCCATTTCAATACGAAATGGAAAGAATAATTAAAGAAGATCAAACCATTAAGGTTTATAAAGACACGACTAGTGCCCTTTTTAGTTGTTTGCTTATTTACTAGTAGTGGTATATGGTTTACTTTCAATCAAGAATTTCCTCTCTTTGAACAGAAGCTGAAGCTGAAATCAGAGTGTGAGAAGGAGATTAAGGAGGTTGTAGCTCAAATTAATAGGAAGTATAAAGTTAAACTCCAGGAGAAAAAGACAATTTATGTGCTAGAAAAAGAACTTGTTATAAATTTCAACAAAGTTCTCTTAAACAAAGGTCTTGATCGTGGCTTTTAGGTCTAAATGTATGGATAATGGACCATCTGGTTCAAAGGGTACACAGCAAGGTGAATTTAATATATTACTTAGTAGTGCTACTGTAGTAAATGGAAGAATAGAGAATCAAATGGATGCTTATAATAATCTACTTGCCGAAAATTCCAGCACTAGTGCCTCGTAGGTTTAGGGTAGCCACTCAATCCTGGATTTGTTGAGTGATCATATTTGGGATATTCTATGCTTAGTTTACCGGTACTTACATTGCAATCACATAGACCAATATTCTTGTTTAAGAAAACATGATGATTGCTAAAAAAACTGTTAACAAAATATGCAACCTTCGACGAGGATTTGCTTCCAAGTTCAGCCAAGTCAACCGAAACATGGCCCTGTGGTACATGCACATGGCTTAATTGTTATTTTGGTGGGGGCAAGCTCTATTTTCATGCAGCAGTTGGTTCAACTTTCATCACAACAGATGGTATAGCCACCTTCTACTGCTTCTGCTCCCCTCTCAACTGGCCCAGCTGCTAGAATGCAAACTTTTTCACTGGCTGTAGTTAATACACAAACTGTGACTCCATCCCTACAGCCTTTCATTGTTTCTTGTCTCCCTTCAACTAGCCCAACCACTCATGCAGTGCCGCCTTCTAGTACTTCTGCTCTCCTCTCAACTGGCCCAACTGCTAAATGCAATCTTTTTCACCGGATGTAGTTAATACACAAACCGTGACTCCACCTCTTCAACCTTCCGTTGCTTTTGGTCTCCCTTCAACTGGCTTAGCTACTAGCATGCAAACTGTGCCACCTACTGTAGTCACTTTACAAACCATGGGCTCGCATTTGTAGGTTATTAACCCCTCGACATTTTCATCAGGTGCCCCAACTAGACCTCCCCATATCAATTTCATCTCCCCTTCCCCAATAAACTTCCAAAATGGGCAGTGAAATTCGAGCTCCTGCCTTGCATCTATAACCATTTAGACCTTCAACATCCAGTCCCCCTGGCGGTCTCCCGTCTCCCCTGGCAGTCTAGTGGAATTTCAAACCATCAGGCACATAATAGCCACCCTGCTCATAGGCAGGGATCAACTACAACCCAATCTAGCCGGTCGGACATAATAATAGACGACAGGCTACCCAACTCTTTACAATCATTGGATGTCCCAATGGGTATGAACAATCTATCGATCACCAGTGCAAATCCCCAAGCACCTTGCAGCCAGATCTTAGTTTAAGCTTGGCTGCAATAATACCAAGTGTTCGGGCTAAACAAGCACAACAAAGCGGAGCAAGCGACATTGTTTGTTTATCAGATGATGACGAACCATAATAGCTAGACGTAATGTTGTTCAACTTAGGCGATCTATATATGCAGTGGCAGATTGTATCGGTTCGATTTTTGCAGGCCTTCTTAGATTAGCAGTGTAAAGTTAGGTCAGAAATTGAGGCGATCACAAACGAATTTATTGTTATCTTGGTTGTATATGGAGGAATGTATGTAGCTAATTGTTCATGTAATTTGTAATATATGTATATAATATATGTATATTTGCACTGTCTCTTATGCAAATTATTTAACTTTAAACCCTCTTCATATTGAAAGCCTGGCCAATCACCGTATATTCCATGCATAACTTATGAATATCTTATCTTTGAAGTTTTTTTTTTTTTTTTTTTTTTTTATGGTTTTCGAGATGTAGCATCTCTACTTAAAATGCCATTAATAAATCTAAATAATTAACATTGATAACTATTCTAATGTTATTATGGATTTAAAAGAATAACTTGTAACTTATCATGTTGATATGGATTAACAACTATTTCGATTGACTTATCAGTATTTTTTTTAATTAGAATAATTTAAGAGTTAACTATTTGGATTGATTAATGAAATAAAATGAGAAAAAATCAAATTTAACTAAATTAAAGGATAAGGATTAGATTTTAATTTGAGTATAGGATATGGACTAAAATCATAATTTGACATTTCACTTGTGTGTTTTCCTTTTTCTTTTTTTAGTTTTTCAGTTAAACCCACTTTGGTGGTACATAAATTGAGAGAATACTGGATGTAGAAAGTAAAAAAATAAAAATAAGAGGGTAAACTGTAATTAAAAGCCAACTATAAAAAGTTTTAAATTGTTGATCTAAATTATTGATTTTAGTTTTTTTTTTATCATTTTTTGTGCTGTAAAGCTTTTAAAATTGGTATAATAATATATTTAACTCTCAACAATTACACATTTTTATCAATTTTGTCATGATTATAAAAAAATTAACCCATAACTTTTATAAATTATCTCAATTTGGTCCTCAACATCTGATATGACGAAGGAGAAAATATACCACGGAGATTGGTAATGGCATTTGAAATAGCCAAAGCTGTGTAAATCCCTTTTCCAGAACCTAACATATCTTCACCAAGCAACAATTTTGCAAATCTCTCCTTCATCTTATCCATCTCTAAACAATTCACAAAAAAGAACAAAGAATTAAACAAAAAAGTTCAAACTTTGGTCTAAATCTCCTCTCTTCCTTCCTTATCATACCTCAAAGCTCTCTTTTATATCATCTCTTTCTATTGTCCCCACCGCGGATGAGAGCTTCAATGGTTATGCCCTTATCGTTATCCCATCTTTGCAATACCTTCCTTTTTTACCAGTTTTTTTTTTAACTATTCTATCTCTGTTCTTCAACCTTCAACTCTCGGAAAATCTTCTGTTCTTTGCTGCTGCTGTTGCGTAACTATTGAAATCTTGACTAATTCCAAAGTTCATATGAGTCGGGAAAATTTTTCTGCATAGAAAGCTAGTTTCTATTGGTTTCTGCCATTTATATGTTATCTTGGAATTGAAATAAGAATTGGGTTCTACTCCAAAACATGCCTTTTACAAATATATGTTTTATTGTTTGATTATGGTAAGGGTTATTTTAGTAAGGTGAGGAGATATTATAATCTAGCAAAATCAGAAGTTGTGGAGAGATGGCGGAGAAAAGGATCGAAGCAGACTCGTGCAGTGACAAGCAACTGTGATGGACAGATAAGGGATTAAGAAGTATGAGAGTTACGGTGGTTGTTTTGATTACAGAAAACAAGTTGCATAAAAGATTCTAAAGTCTTAAGTTTGATATACGATCTAGAAAATTCTCCAAACGAGACGTTTAAACTTCTATTATAGGCTCTGGAAAGGAAGTTATCTCAAAGAACGATTATGTAACAAGTAAAATATTTTATGGAACGTGAGAGAGATGTGAATTAATTCGTAAGAATGTGTTATAAATTATTAGGTAATGGGAATGAATTCAGGTTCATGTTACTTATATTGGATAATGGGAGAGAAATTATAAAAATAATGGATATAATGATAGTTTAGTGAAAGCTATACTAATGTGACTCATTTTAACAAGAAGAGTTCTACTTGCAAAGTGCAAGTGCACAATTTGATCAATGAGGAGAGAGAAAGACAAAAAAACCCTTACGGCATGTTTGGTTGGCTGTAATGCTAAACCATTACAGGTGAATTCAGTGGCCCATCCCGATTGCATTGTTTGGTTGGTTGTAATAGGCTATTACAACCCTATTCTATACGACCTTATTCAAGGCAAAACTGTCGTTTACCATTCGGCACTCTATCCACGGAATACCCATTCAGCGTGTGTGAGTTTCAACTTTACCCTTCTCCCTCTTTTTCATTCTCACGTCTGAAGCAACTTCTTTTTTTCATTCTTCCCATTTCCTTCCAACCTTCTCCTCTTTTTCATTGTCACGTCTGAATCATCTTCTTTTTTTCATTCTTCTTCCCATTTCCTTCCAACCATCTCTCTCTTTTTCATGCTTCTATCCTGACCAACCCTTTGAGAAAGCCTATTGTTTAGTTTTATTTTTCCCTTTGCTCTCGTCTAGCTTCCTGTGAAGGCTAAAGCGGCTCCTTTCTTTCAGCTACCCACGCTTTCAAGCTTCCAACTTTCCCAGAAGCCCCAAGGCTAAAACCGAGGAGAAGACGCTACAAATACTAATTTGGGATTCCATCCTCAGTTTTGGCTAATACCCTTTCCAAGGTATAAAGCTCTCTTTTTTAATTTCATCATTTTATTTCAAGCTTTATGTCCTTAGTTCTGATATGGGTTACTTTTATTCGACTCGTTCATGCTCAAAATTTGGTCATTTTTGAGTAAATTAGTCAATGCTTTTGATTAGTTTGATAGTGGGTACCATATCATATGTTTCTTTTATGTGAAACACTGCTTTGCTCCTTTGAATTTGGAACTGGTAGACTGTTGTTTGCCTTTGTCTGCTATATATATATGCTGTGGAAAATCTATTGGCATTTGTGCTATTTTTTATCCTATCCTTTTACTATTTTCAGGCTTTTCTTCTTTTCTTTTTTCTATTGGTTTTCAACCAGAACATATACTTGTTTTCTTTAGAGTGTTGAAGAAAAGATTGCTCGGCATGAAAAAGATGGGACAGTAGTAACAAGGTGCGCTTTCTAGGCTTTGGATGTAAGAGCTTATCTTCATCTATATTTTTCATGATTATCATCATAATGTCCTTTTTGTTAATTTTATTGTGATTCTATTTCAATGCTTAGTTTTTGTACTGTTTTATGTGTTAAACCTGGTTCTGTGGTTTGCTTCTGCTTGTAACATTCTCAGTTCTACTTTTTGACATTTTCTACTTAGATATGTATATGTTTCTTTGGTTAGTTGTAATCATGATTATTTATTATTATTGTTGTTTTTAAAGTGTTTTAGAGCATGAAGTCATTCCCTCAATGAGAAATCGGTTACCATTCTTCTTATTAGAAAAATGATGGGAAAACGTTGAAACTTGTTTGTTGCAAGAAACATTTGAGTATGATGGGGAAACAACTTAAACCAATAATGGTCTTAGTATGTTATTTCTGAAACAAATCAAGAAGGGAATGGGATGTTTTATGAGGTAAAACCATAAAAGGTGTCATAAGATAGATTGCAGGGTATCACTCCCTTCCGATTATACTCTTTATTTATATATAGATGCGACTTTTTTACAAGAGGGTAACAAATAGGAATGAGGTGGTAAATTTTAGTATCATTCATCATTTCACATCAGCCAGTTTGTTCAATTCAATTCATGCATTTCTAAAGATGCTATTATGAAGCTGTTAGACTTGCATCCCGATATGATCTTTCTTGTACTTCTATGCCTTTGTTTGAGAAATTTTCTCTTATCCTTTTAGGGAGATAGTAGTGCAATTCAAATCTGATGTGGTGGATGGAATGCCCTGGAAATTTGTTCCAACTCAAAGAGAAGTTCTTAACTTCTCTGTTGTTTTGGGGCACTGTAGAGTGCTTCTTTTATCAATTATTTTCTTATTTTTTTTATTTTTCTGCTAGGTGAGAGTTAAGCCTGGAGAAAGTGCTCTTTCTTTTTATACTGCTGAAAACCGAAGTTCAAAACATAACTGGTGTCTCTACTTATAACGTCACCCCAATGAAGGTACTGATACTTACTCATGCTCCATTATGAAATTTGGATCTTTGAAATTTGTTATTTCTAAAGTTAAGTTATTGGTGTCTGTTTAGATCTTTGTCAACCTCTCAAACGTTATTTGGTTGTGTGAGCCGTTAGGCTTTTTAACCATTTCTTGCTAGCTTAGGTTTGACTTGTGCTGTTTAGGCTTGAATTATGTACATGATTTAGTAGTCTTCCTTTCAATATTATTGTTCAAATAATTTATTCTTTGTCATATCCTTGTTACTACATTTCTAGTTTGGATTGAGAAAATTGTCTGCTGAGCTCTGCTACTCATTTATCCTCTTGTGCATGTCATAGATTCCATGACATACACTTCTTTTTCTCTTTCTCACTCCGTGTCTAAATTTATTTCTAGAATTTTTTAGTGGAACCCGCATGAGTCTATGCCTAACCTCTTATAAAGCATGTTTGAAGGTTTCCGGTATCATTATTTTATATTTATAGTTTGCCATTGGGGCTTCTAGGTGTCACAATAGGAGAATCTGCAATATTGTTTTTCTAATGGTTTTAGCCAGGAAGAGTCTGTATTACAACTGTTAATTTAATCAGAATATTTCTTGATGAGGGTATCTTCAAGTTTGAGATAAAATTATTGCAATCAACTCTTATTTTAATTTTCCTTTTGCAAGCAAAAAAGGAAATAATATTTATGTAAGATAGGCCTAAAATATCCAATAGCTAAGATAGAATTCCAATCCTGAAGATGGGCCCGTGAGGCAGGTTAAAGCTCACTTTCGAACCACACAGTTGTTTTCATATGTTTGTACCAATACTTGGCTTTCTTTATCCTCTAATTTTTTTATTTTTTATTTTGCATAGTTTGATTATCCTTTTCTACAAATTGGATGACCAAAGAAACATTAGGTGAAATACAATGAGCTTGTTATGAGATGATAAGCTAGAAAGTGGAAGCAAAAAAACCTTTAGGGCGAAAAAATTGATTACATTGGAACACGTTAACTTACTGGTAATGTTTGTCATTATCATATCACAAGCCTTAAAACTTTGACTCGGTTTCTTGCTTGTTCGTGTTCCTCTTCAGGCTGCTGTTTATTTCAATAAAATCCAGTTCTTTTGCTTTGAGGAGCAGCGTCTTCTTCTTGCAGAGCAGATTGACATGTCTGTAAGTCTTTTTATTGTTGAAAAGGCAAAACTTGTTGGTGATCGTCAACTAACCTGTACTTTCTTGCAGGTTTTCTTCTACATAGATCCTGAGTTTGAAACAGATGCCTGTATGGATGGTATAAACAACCTGATTTTATCGTATACTTTTTTCAAGGTTTCCGAAGAATAGAAGGGGGATATTTAAATTCATAGTGAAAATAGAATATCATTCACATGAGAATAAAAACTATTGGTTAGGATCCCATTTTCATATACAGGGAGAAGAGGGAGAAGAAACATTCTTTTGTCGGAATTATTTTATTATTACAGTCTCCTTTCACCTCTTTATGGTGGAAACAGTCTATTTTTGTACCAGGCTCCTCCCTCTTCATACCAAGGAAGTGCAGAACTTGTGTAAAATCCTTGGTTGTTCTAGTATGGAGTAAATGCGATGTCACTGTCTGTATGTGTTTTATCTACTATGGAGTTCCTATCACTGTTTGTCTGCGTTGGTCGTTATGAGTTTTGAATCATACCAAGTACATACACGAGCATATTCATCGTAATCTCTTGATATAATTCCTAAATCTTAGTGCATTGAAAAAGAAAAAAATGAACATAATCAAATTAACTAAAAATGGTAGGTTTTAATATATGAGTTAGTAATAAAATAATTTTAATTGCTAAGATTTAGTTATTTATATGATTTGTTTGTGACAACAATAAAGAAAATGTTTTTCATTCGTAGTAAGTTTAAATTTATGATAATAATTTTTTATTTTATATCTAATGTTTTAACACTCTTAAGTTAGTGTGATGAAGTTGTTGATGCCATATATAACAATACTAAACCAATCCATTTCGGTACAAGGAATAATATTTCTGTTAACTATGGAAGATGGGAGCCCTATCCCAAGTATAACTTTAAAAGAAGAAGAAAAAAAGGGCAGCTTAAGCCTTGCAAAATCTTCATCCACTTCCTCTTTTATTAAAAGAATCTGTATTTAACTTCAAATTCAACTATAGTATGATTTGCTTCTGAATCTTTTTGTTTAATAAGTTAATGCTCTTCTATCAACTGAGTGTAAGTGATAAATGCTTTGCCTCATTCCCAGCAGACAAAGTTCATTGATGAAGAAGGGACTTGTTTGATGTTCATTGGATCATGTCTACAAAAATTAATTACCAAAATGATTTGAGATTTTATTTCCTTCAACTATTTTCGAGTTTGATTATCAAATAAATTCATGAATCTGTTTGGATTTGATCAAATTGGTCAATCGTGGATGTTTGAATTTGATCAAATTGGTTGGTTTAATTAGGAATTAGTTGGGTATTAAGTTAGAAAAAACATTAAATTGGTTGCCTTAGGTTGGGTATCAAGTTGGAAAAGGCATCAAATTTGTTGCCTTATGTATTTGTATAAATTGTTGAATTAGGTTAAAAAACTAGTTAATCGGTTTTTAATTTTTCTAAATATTATTTTTATAAATTTTTAATAATTTATTTAATTAATTCATTGATAAATTAGTGATAAATCAATTTGACTATCGACTTGGTTCTTAAAACTTTTGGCTTGTAACTTTTTGTTAATATATGAATATTATGCTTGGATGTGAAATATAATTCTCAAGTTATTTATTACTTCTAATATTTTGTTTTTTATTGTAGAATAATTAAATTATTTGTTTCACTAATGATATTTTAGCACATTAAATATGTATTACAGTTTAAAAATAATAAAGTAGATTATATATTTTTTTATAGTATTATATATTTTGATTTTTTAATTCATGTAATAATAATTATATTAAGAATGTTATTAAATTAAATTTTTTATTAAATTATATTTAATAATAATTATGTTAAAATATGGTTAAATTATTTATTATTTATTATTAAATTATTTTCAATAATAATCTTATTTAATAACAATAACAATAATCGTCTAGCTAAAAAAAATTCTGCTAAGGGTATTCTGGTCATTTTAGTTTTTTTCCTTATGCTATTACAACATCATTCCATTCAACCAAACACAAGAATACTATTACAGTCCTATTCCATTCCATTCAACCAAACAAATGAATTATCGATTCTGACTCTATTCTATTCAATTACAAATTCTATTCCATTACAGTGAACCAAATATACCGTTATGCTCTTAATAATATTTGTATCTAAGCCTCGAAGTCATGCTTTCTAAGACATTTCAATAGTGGGGCAAACCTAAGAATCCTACCAACCTTTTTAAGCTTAGCTCCACCACCTTCTCAATATGGAGTGGCTCTGTAAGGAATAATATTTCCTGATACTACTACTGATAGAAGCATTAATAACAAAAAGCGAGTACCCACAAATTAATCTTTTGTTTACGACAATAACAAAAGAGTTTAAATTTCAAATTTCAAATTCCCATCCCTTTCTACCCCAAGGTTGAAAATAGCTCTAAGGAACAACCAAAGGAAAGAAGAAGAAGAAAATGTTGACCAAAATGCGATAATTTATAAATGTTGAAGATTAATTTCTTCATAATCATGACCAAATTAATAAAATGTGTAATTATTGAGGGCTAAATATGCTAATCTATCAAAAACTTAACAACACATAATGGAAAAGGACCAAAAAGAACAAGGTCGATAAGTTGGGTAGCTAATTTAAATTTTTTTACAGTTGAGTGACAAAAAACATTTTGCCCATAATTGGGTGACCATCAGTGCAATTTACCCAAAAAAGCCTCAATGGCGACTAAAATAAGGGGTTTTTTTACCTTAACAAATGTATTAGAAATAGGTACTTATTTTGCTAATTAATCACAAGGTTCATTATATTAAAATAAAAAATATCTAAAAATGGTAAACAGAAATATTTGCCCATATCATGAGAATCATATGGATTGCTCCGTCTGATTTTGTCCTTCCATCGATTTTAGCTTCAATTTTCCCTTTTATCATTTCATTTTGGGTTTAGTGATAATAAACCAATGGTATTTAAAGGCAAAAAACTTAAAAGAATAATTTAATAATCCTCTTTCCTAACCCTACTTTTTTTTTATTTAAAAAAAAAGAGTAAAGACAAATCACCATCACCTTTAATTCAGAATCTAATTCTAGGCCTTTATCTAGTTGACCCGATCCTATAGAACTCCTCTAATTTACATCCTAAGGTCAAGTGTAAAAAAAATAATATTTTAGGGGTCGAAATTAAATTTTAATTTTTATAATAGTAAAAATATAAATTTATTATTTGAATAGTTTATATTTTTATAATTTTTAAAGGATCAAATTAATTTTTTATCATTTTTAAGAGGGTCAAAATACAATTTTACTTTTACTAATTTAAAATTTTAAAATTTTAAAAAATTTTCAATTTAAAGTGGATCGGGCCCTGCCAATCCCCCTTGGCTATGCCCATGGTCAAGTGTATAAAGTTAGAAGTTATCCAATCAAGCCATATTTAAATTAGTTTGAATTAAAATGTTTTGCTAAACTATTTTAAATTATTTTTCGAGGGCTAAAATGAAATGTGCTACAGGATGCTAAGATGATGGTTTACACGGTGGTGCGCAGAGAGCCGTAAGATCAAGAGATTTTTCAAAGATTTCAAAGGAAGAAGAACCATTTTCTCGAGTCAAAATAAGGTATTCATAAATGTGGGATACCTACTCTTAGTCACGAAAATGCTACCACACATGTTGCACATGTTCTATCATGGTTGACCACTAGGGAGACAAGATAGAACTCAGGTAAGCAATAATGAGATGGAAATAACTCAAACGAGATCCTTGTGTAAGCCATGCAAAGGGAGTCTTGACATCTTTCCTTTGCAAGGTAGTTTACAAAGGTCCAAATGGCTTGTACGAGTGCTTCTTGATATTTGAGCTTTGATGAGGTTAAGATAGTTGCACGATGAGATCATGGCGATGAGATTAAATCTTGATGAAATACTAATAATTACTACTATCCTTCATAGGCCTTATATGACTTGAATTATTAAAACCTCTATTTGCATGTGATTTCTATGTGATCAAATACAATAATGGTTTTTATTAATAGGGGTGAGTAAAATTAGATTCAACTTGAAAAAATTAAAAAAAAATTTCAAATTTCGAGTTAAACGAATTAAGTTATTCGAGTTAACTCGTTTTTTTTTAAATTTCGAGTTTGAATCGAGTTTAATTTTCGAATTTGAATAACTCAAATAAATTGAATACCAAACTATAATATTTTACATTTTTACCCCAAATCTCCAAAGTTTTTTAGTTTCCTCCAATACTTTACTCCCTCCCACTTTTCCCCTAAAACTTTTACTCCCCTCCCATCTCACCCCTATCTACTTCAAACCCAGTCCCCCCCTCCCCCCAAATTTTTTTGAATATTTTCCTCCCATTTACTTTTCCTTCAAAATTTTTTATTTTCCCCATAAACTTTTACTTTTCACCCTTTCCCCCAAATAAAAAATCATCCAAAAAAATTCCTAAGCCTAAATAGTAATAATTTTATTTATATCTACTATTTATATTATTAAATTAAATTTCACATTTTGTACTATTTATTTTATTGAATTATTTATTCATATTAAATCTTCATAAATTTATGTTAAAATTGAATTATTGATGATGTTATAAAATATTTATGTTAAAATTTTATATTGGTATCAATTTCATATTTTATTTTTAATATAATTTTTATTACGTTTTTTATATTTAATATATTTTTTAATTTCAAAATATATAGTGACAAAAATTTGAAACAACTAAGCAAGCAAATAAGCCAACCCATATATAAAATATTAACAAATAAATTAAGAGTAGATGAAAGTAAATGACAAATTTGATTACGGTGGATAAATTTGATTATGGTGAATAAATTTGATTACAGTGAGTGACAGTGGTTACAAAAACCCAAAGTCATTTTTTTAAAAATTTAACTCAAACAAATATATTCGATTTGAGAAAATTTCAAACTGAGTTAAGATGATAAAATAAGATTCATTAACTCGATTAACTCAAAAAAATTTCAGTCAATTCGATCAAACGCTCACCTCTACTCCATTTTATCTCTCTAGTTAAGTAAAACATTCAAAAAATAATAATTTATTAACATTAATTTAATATGTTTTAATCAGCGAGCTTAAATAATGAAGGGAGAAAAATTTCTTCTTCTTAAAAACCATAAAAACCTATTTTTTAAGACTTTCGATGTTTAATAATCACATTAAAATTAGTTTTAATTTGAAATCGAGTTAAATTAAATGTTTAAATGAAACACAAAATTTATCAATATTATTTTCGAATTAAATCTCAAAACTTTATTTAAAAAATTAAATTTTATTACCATTGTTTTTTTTTTGTAAAAGCCATAGTTTTGTGAAAGCAGATTGCTTTAGGTGCGCCAAATTCTGGTGATTTGTTGTGACTTTTTAGCTTTTGCTTCTTTTTATTAATTACATACTTTGATGGTTATTTATTAATTTAATGACGTTTTAGACTTTAGATTACGTATATAAATGATATCTCTCCAATCTTCTTAGAAAGGATCATAATGATTGGCATTCTTTGATCCAACGGTCTATATCAACTTAGGGCCCCCCATCCGGACAACGACACTCTATAAAGACGGACCCAATCTAACTTTGGTCTAATTTTACCGTCAATCCTTATGCTTTTAAATTTAATCCTTTTCATTTTCATTTCTAGAATTTAATTTCTTTACTTGTTTGATTTAAAAATTGAAATACGATTGACAATATTGTTAATTGAGTTATGTTATATTTAAATATTTATACCTCGTCAATTGGGTTTTAAATTTCAAACCGAACATTTAAATATTAGAATGCTACATATTCAAATTTACTAAAAGTCCATTAAGGATGAAACTAAATTTTTTTCTAGAAATCTTATTAATTTTAAGTGGAGTCATAATACAATTTTATTATTATATTAGTTTATAACAGTTTTTAAATGGACTAAATCATAATTTGACCATTTTAAGGGTACTTAGACCATTAAAATTATCAACAATTGGGTTGATAGTCAAACTAGTCAAACCATCAATTACCAGTCCAAAATGATTAAATAATTAGTTCAAAAAAATTAATATTTTAAAAAAATTATAAAATTGATTCAATCGTTCAAGATTCAATTGGTCCGTCCAGTTCAAATAACTTTGAAAATTATTGATTAGTAATGTTATTAATTAGAGCTTACTTTTTAAACTAGAGGAGACAAGCTAAATTCCCGAAATTAAAAAAAAATGGGGACAAAACTTTAAAATTCTAAAGAGTAGAGGGACAAAAAGGATAATTTAACAACAACAACACTGGACAAGAAAATAGGACCTTACAATAGACAAACAACGTTGAAATTTCATCTTTTACATTTTTACAAAACGTCGCTTTAACACTCCCCAACGTATCCAGTAGCAGTAACCTTTGAAGCTAAGCCAAGTTTCGATTTTTTTTTTTTCCTTTTTTTCCCTTTATTTTTAGCTGTTGCCAAATTGGCAAAGTTCTACACTTTATTAGTTTCATTTGAATTTTTACAAAGAACCCATTAATCCATAAATGGTTGGCAAGTCATTTTCCTGTTTGCAAACAGGTAGCTTTCAGTGAGGTGGTTGATGGGTTTTGTTTTCTGTATTCATTCTAATCTATTCTTTCAATGCTTTTATATATATATATATATATATATATATATATATATTCAAAACATCACTAGTCTTTGTCCAGTTTCTTAAAACGGTGCTGTTATATGTCTCTTCTTTCATTGAAAATTGCAACTCTTTTTTCCTTTTCAATTCAATTGCTACTATCTTTGATTGGTTATGATAACATTTAAGAATAATGAATTATTATCCATTCTTCTTATAGCTTCTCTCTGGTGTTTATCCTTGCTGGCTTCTCTAGTTTAATACCCAGGTTTGAACTTAAACACCCACCAATTTTTTTCTAATTTTTTTGGTGCTTTTTCTAGGTTTAATTTGAACTTCTTGTGTTGTTTAAAAACAATGTGGAGTCAAATAGCCTGTTGGATTCAGTTTCTTTTTTTATGAAGGGCATGGGATAAGGGTTTTCGAGTGATAAATCCGAGATTTGGGATGAAAATTATAATCAGTAAGTGTCCCCTGCTACCCCCATTAATGTAGTTGTTTGTGGAGTGGGGAGGGGGAGTAAAGGTCTTTTGATGCCATAATTTTGAAAAAAATCAATTGGTGTCAATTGTAGACCATGTGTATTTAATATTTGAAGTAACTATACTATAATAACAGCTGGTAATTTGGTAAACCTTATTGTATTTGGCCCTTTGAATTACTTTTCTTCAGTTTTGCTCTCCTTTGGACTGTAGATAGATACTAATGAATTCTTTGAACTTTGTCATATAGTTTTTATGTACAAGAGTGCTGGTACTGAGTGTGTTTTGAACATACTATTACTTGGTACCTTGCTTGCTTTGCTTGATTTGCCTTGGGGGAGGGTTAAAGAATTAGAATTAACAGCCTTTGATTTGTTGGCCAACCATGAATTTGACACTACCTAACGTGATATATTTATTTTCTGCTTTTCTGATATACTTGCCATCATATCTAGAGTTTGAGCATGAATGTAGGGGCATTCGTTTTACTTAATTCGAGATTCCAGTGCTATATTGTATGCCATCTTCAAATCTCTGAACCATCTTATATCTTGGTTACAACATCCAGCCAATCTTGTCATATGCAAAGCTATAGTATCGGTTTGGTTTGTATAAATTATTGCCCTTCTTCTTTGTCGCATCAATGAACCCCCATTCAGTTCTCATTTGTTCTTATCTTTTTGCAGATTAGAGGCTTTTAAGACAAGGGAAGTTTGAATGAGCAGTCGCCCTCTGGCTCCGAATGAAGGTTTATACATATAATGCATTATGCATATGATTTTGGAGTTGTTTTTTTTCATTTTTTTATCTAAATTGCGGAGTTCATTATTTCGTGTTACTTATGCTGCTGAGATAACTCTGGCGAATCCGATTTGATACTTAGACTATCAGTTCCGAGAAAAAAAGGGTTGATTTCTACTTTGTTTAAGCAGTGCCTGTTCTGGTATTATAACATAGAGATAACTAGATATTATTTCTCCAGCTTAGTGTTCAGATTGGAATAAATGAAGTTTGAAGTGGAAGTTGTCCTTGCTTGTTTCGTTACTTTGATTTTGATTCAGCAAGTTCTTTGTGGTGAGTCTTCTCTTGTCGAATCTCACTCTCTCTCTCTCTTTTTTTTTCAGTTAAATTTTAGTATCAATATCATATTACCATCAGAATCCTGAGTGCTTGATGCACCATAGTCTGATATATCTTACGCTGTGGCTTACAAAATTTCAATGGAAGGCTACTGTAACTTTGTTGTTTCTGCTTGGAGATTTGTTCGCAATAAAGTTTACCTTTGGCATCCCCAAGTTGTTTGCTATTTGCGTAACTGCTACTTAGCTGAATTTCATTGTGATTATTTATGACAGATGAGTTTTCTAATTCATCTGGCGTAAACAAATGGACATGCACATGCTCTTCCTTTTATCCTGGAAAACAAAGCGACGTTCTTAAATCTAACTGTTCTAGATCCTGCGATTGCAGTCCAGGTATGCCGATATTATTTTAGTAGAATATTTCGGAATCTTCAAACTAGTTTTATATAACTTTGGTGCTGCTAGGAATAGATAAAAGATGCTACTATTTTTAGTCTATTTAATCACTATGAAGCCTCAAATTTCACCGGTGTGCATATACTTAGATATATTTGCTTTGTTGAAGTGACAATCTCGTGACAATCTCCTTTTGTGCCAAATTTACTCGAATTATTGCATAACATTTAGAGTATACTGTGTTGAGCATGCTTCGTGCTTACATAATGTCATTGTTTTTGCTGAGCTATTACTATCTTTTTGCATCTAAAACATCGAATTCTGTGGCATTCCATGTGGCAGTTCAACCAAATGGAGATAGATGGAAATGCTTATGTGATAGTGATGGATTCCCCAAAGTAGCAGTCGACAATCGTGATACTACCTGTTTTACTGCCTGCAACTGCACTGCTGGTATTGTCTTCCAACTCTGCATGTTAATTTATAAAGAACTCAATAGTTCAACTGCTGCATGTAGCATGAACTATCCAGATCTGTAGTACAATGGCTTATTAATCAAAATCAGACAGTGTTTGGATAAAGTATTAGGAGCTTATTTAGTGGCACATAATTGTATGTTTTGACAGGATCCTTTCCTGAGGCGCCAGTGAGAAAGAACTATGCTAACAGAGTTGTTGTGATTGTTCTATTACTCTGCGTAATTCTTACAACGTTGGCATTTCTTGCTTCGTTAACATGCTATTTCTACCAAAAGGACAAGTGCCCAAAGTGCCCCATCCAACCGTCAACATTCTCGTCAGATAAAGAAACTAGTTGCAACAGTGCTACCAACTTAATAAGTAACAAGACTTCATCCGCAGAAACTAAGGCTAACATCAGTTTCGCTACTAAACCCATTGCAGGTATGTAAGCTGTAACATGTTAAACTTGGCTTTTATATGATGAACTTGATTTGCTTTCAAACTCTTGACCGTGTTTTGCGCCATTAGCGCTCTGGATTATTTTGGTTTTGAACCTTGCATTCAGAATTCTTCATTCTGGACTTGTCTATCTTCAGGATGCTTCCAAAAGGCTTCAATCCTTTGTTGGAGCAAAACGGGGAACATGCTTGGAACAATTTGCCAGTTTGCCTACTCTGAACTGGAAAATGCAACCAATAAGTTCTCAAATTCCAATCTAATTGGACTTGGAGGAAGTAGCTATGTGTATCGGGGCCAGCTCAAGGACGGAAGAATTGTTGCAGTCAAGCGACTTAAAATTCAAGGAGGCCCCGATGCAGATTCCATCTTTTCAACTGAGGTACAATCTCAACTTTTCGTTTTTGTCAAAAGTTTTCAGTTAATGAAAGCTCTCATTTTTCCCCATCTTTTTAACAGATGTTCTCAAAACACAATAAGGTATTTTATGGTGTTCTTTTGCGTAGGTTGAGCTGTTATCAAGGTTGCATCATTGTCACGTTGTGCCTTTGCTTGGTTACTGTTTAGAATTCAGTGGGAAACATGCTGAGAGACTGCTGGTATTCGAATACATGCCTAATGGTAATCTGAGGGATTGTTTGGATGGAATTTCAGGGGAGACCATGTCCTGGGAAACTCGTATTGCGATCGCTATTGGTGCTGCAAGGGGCTTGGAATATCTCCACGAAGCTGCTGCTCCTAGAATTTTGCATAGAGATGTAAAATCGACGAATATTCTTCTTGATAAGAACTGGAGAGCAAAAGTAAGGATGATTTGCTTCTTGAATCTGTTTCTATACAATTTCTGGAGAAAATTACTGAACAAATAGACACATGTTGAATATACTTGAGAATGTGATGCTAACATATATTAATTTCTCACATTTTGGTGCACATGTTGATTTCTAACCAAAATGCCGAATATGTTCAGATTACTGATCTTGGTATGGCCAAACGTTTAAGAGCTGATGGACTTCCCAGCTGTTCGAGTTCTCCAGCAAGAATGCAGGGAACCTTTGGCTATTTTGCCCCAGAATATGCTATTGTTGGAAAAGCCTCACCTATGTCTGATGTTTTTAGTTTCGGTGTAGTTCTTCTGGAACTGATCACTGGTCGGCAACCCATCCACAAATCAAACAATAAAGAAGAAAGTCTTGTCATTTGGGTAATGTAGCCGTTTCATGTTACTATTTTTGTGCAACTGAAGTTTCTCGATGTTGGTCAGTTTGATGCTTAAAACATCTGTCTGTACTTTGTCCCATTCAGGCTACCCCTCGTTTACAGGATAGTAAGCGAGTGACCTCGGAGTTACCCGACACACGTTTGAAAGGGAATTTTCCAGAAGAAGAGATGCAGATAATGGCTTACCTAGCAAAAGAGTGCTTGCTGTTGGACCCCGATGCTCGACCAACAATGAGTGAGGTTGTGCAAATCCTCTCAACTATTGCTCCAGATAAATCGAAACGAAGAAATATTCCTGTAAACTTTTACCAGGTAATATTCTTAAACCCATTGATGCTTAAGAATTCTTCACCTTTGCTCTTGAGTATCGCATAACAATCTCAAGACTGAAATAGTCAAGTTTCTTTTTCTCTGAGGGTTGCCACGTCTGCTGATTGTATAAATGAACCCAGAATTTTGACTGTTTTAACTGTGTAGATACCATCCACCTACAAAATGAATAATGAAGCTTTTCTCGAAAGACATCAAACCGTGATCGAGGATTTATATGACGCAGAGGAACACATGCCAAGTACATCGAAGTCAGCAGAAAGCTCGCGGCCATCAAGCATGAATGATATTAGAATCTCCGGCAAACAAACAGTTACCCTTCCTGCCGAGTGCATGGAGAGGCTGGTTTCTTTGAGTTCCAGTACTAGGAGTTCGCATGTCCACGATGATGAAGCGGTAGACTTAATAGAGCCTCGGTTTGAATCGTTCCGTATGGCAAACCTTAAGTCCCAATGAGAAGAACAATCCAAGTGACAAAGGTTAACATGTTTTACACCCAAGTTTGCATTTTTGGTTTCTTCATGGTGCGGTTCATTTGTAGAGGAAATGATCCATTTGAAAAATAGGCCAAATGACGATTGTGTTAGAATGAGGTGGATATAGTTTTACATTGATTGCATTTCATGCCTTTTTTTGTACAGAACAGCTATACAAAATTGAAAATTTCAAATCAACAAAGTTTGTAGAGCAACCAATGGATCCACCCTCTACTCTATCCAAATAAAAATATTAAACTCGAAAAATATAGACTGAAAAAAAAAAAATGTTTAGCATTAGGTTGGGCTTAGAGGTGATCATGGGCCGGGCCGGGCTCAAACAAAATTTTAGGCCCGTCTACTAGGACCGGGCCAGCCCGGCCCGAAATATGGGCCTAAAATTTTGCCCAAGCCCGGCCCGAAATAAAATTACTAAGCCCGGCCCGGCCCATATTAAATTTTTTTTTTCTTATTTCATTAAATAAAAAAATTTAAAAATATAATAAATTAAATATATTTAAAAACATAGAAATAAATATTAAAACAAATAAAAATAATACTAAAACAATTCTTAAAACAATACACAAATTAACAATATAATAAAAAATAATTACATTAAAAATTTAAAATAATTAAAAATAAAATAAAAAATATATATTAATATATAATTCGGGCCGGGCCCGGGCCAAAAAACTCTTACCCGAGCCCGGCCCATTTTTCGGGCCTATATTTTTACCCAAACCCTCCCATTTTTCAGACGGGCCTTCGGGCCGGGCCGGGCCGCCCAGCCCATGATCAGCTCTAGTTGGGCTTGATCTTCAATATTAATAGCGCTAGCTTAAGTCAGACCTAATTTTTAATTTCATAATATGTTACTTAAATTGAAATATAAATATATATTGTTATAATATAAATATAAAAATATATATGGTGCTTATATTTACAAATTTAATAAAAGAAAAATATATGAATTTATTAAATATTAAATAAAGGCGAACATACTTTTATAATAAGTTAATAGGTTATGCGATGTACTCTGCAGCGATCTTTGACTAGTCAAGTTTTCTGATGGCCCTTTTCAGGTTGTTTCAAGTGGGTTTTGTAAGTCTAGGTCGGGTTTGAATTATTTTAAGTTTGGATAAATTACATGTTTAAGTTAATTTTGAGTTTATATTTTGATTTTTTATAGTGAAAGTCAGTTGTGTTGCGTTTGAGTTTAAATTAATCAAATCAAAATTTCAATAAAGTTAATAGGGTTGAGTTTTTACGATCAAGTTCGTGTTAAAGTTAATAAGTTAAGTTTTATGACCATGTGTGGTGTGGTTATTTATTTATATTTTTTAGTAATATTTTCTCGATAAATTTCCTATACTTTTGAGAGAAATTTGTGAAATATTATTTATTCAAAGTTGAGGGACTTTTTAACAAATTTGGTGTTATGCATATGAGTTTTATCTTCCATCTTAATAGTGTTTGAGGAGACAACCCTTAATGAATGATGTCAATATAATTGGAGCCTCTATTGAAATTTATTAAAAATTTAGAACTCTATATAAAAACAATATATAATATGGTGTTGAGAATAATGTTAATGAAAGTAATATTAGATTCAGTTATAAGAAGTTTATATTTTAAATTTAAGTTTTATCAAAAAAATTTAATTAAAATATTCATCACTAGAATAGGATATCATAAAAAGTGCTTATGGGTCAAGTCGGGATGGGTTCAAGTCGATTTTAAGCATGATATTAATATATTTTATACTTGCCCAAGTTCGACCCGATTATAAACATGGGTTTAAAATTTTGTCCAAACTCGTTCATATTTGCAAAAGACTAATCCAAGTTCATTTTAGGTCTATCCGTATTATTTTTATTTTAAATATATATTATATTATTTTAATATTTAATAATTTTATATATTTTTTATATAATCATCTTAACATTAATTTAATGTTTACATTAAATTAGTATTATATATTTAGTATAGATTTATTTTTTAATGTATTTTAAATTACATAATATAAAGTATTATAAACTTAAAAACGGGTCAAACTAAGCTAGACTCTGGCTTTAAATATTCAAACTTAAGCTTGACTCATATTTTAAAGAGGTCTATTATTTTTTATTTAAACCCAATTTTCAAACTTAACATTTTTATCTAAATCCTCTTAAATTTTGGACGAATTTTCGAACATAAACAAATAATCCTAACTTATCAAACAAATGTACATGTGAAATGAAAAATGCAGCAGGTAGGGGGTAGGGGCGAGATCTGGCTGGCTTTGTCGGATTTTATTTAATAAAGTAATAGCATAAGTTAACATTGACCACTAATAATTATGTATATTATATGTGGGTGTAATTTTGGTGAATGTGAATGCTTGGAATTTTGACATACAAGAACAGATAAAGTAGAAGAAAATAACAGTTGTAACAATTACACATAGAGGATCAATGGTGATTATTAAAATGGGATGATTCTCATGTAATTATCGATATTATTTTATTTGTATATATTATATATATAAATAATTATATTTATTCAATTAAAAATTAATTAATATATTTAATTTTTTTAAATGTACATAATTGAGTCAAATTAAAATTTTATGTATTTATTCTTATTAAAATTTTAATAAATATTTTATTTGTTTTTGCGTATTCAGATTTAAAAAGAATTAAATTTTAATTACTATTTGCAACAAATTTAGATACTAATTATTAAAATTCATTATCCAAATTCCTTTTTTATTTTTGCAAATAGAGATTATACCTAAAATTCAAAATCACTTTACCATTTTGTGGATAATTAATTCGGTTATCTAAATTCATTGTTGCCTTTATTTTTAAATTTTTTTATTTTAAGATATTTTTCTAACTTATTAAATTTAAATATTTAATTTATTAAGATATTCGAAGATAATTTAATTAATTAAAATTTAAATGATAATACTTAAATTTAATGTTAATAATAAATGAATTTAAGGTTAAATTTTAATTAGAGTCAATTAAATTAACAATTCTTAAATTTTGTTTAAAATTACGTTTCAGTCACTTATTTTTTAAAAGTTATGTAATAATTATTGGTGCATCCGTTAACTTGCACTAAGAGGATGATACGACATATTAATTCAAAAGAGTTAATAATAAATTTAACCATTGATTTATAATTAAAATATCATTTTAATATTCTTAAAATTCTTTTAAACAATAATTCTAATTTTTAAAAATATATAAATATTGGGTCTGCTATCAGGAAAAAGAAGACATGGTCAAACACTTTACTAAAACTGTTCAACCTGTGACTTACAAAGCTGACCTGTAGTTTCTTCACCTTCGTTCAATGTGATGTGGGGTAAGCTTTATCCAAACAAATATTCAATAAACCAAAATAATGAATGAATAAATAATTCAGGTGGCAAAATTAAATAATACTAATAGTGAAATTGTGGTGCGATATTACTAAATCATTCCATCTTTTACTTCCACATAAAATATCAATTGATTTTAATTTGATTTTTGAATTAAATCTATTGATGGTTGTCTAAGCTCGAAGGTCTGTCCGAAATTTAAAAAAGTTTTGACAAAAAATTAGATCCATTTAAATTATGAGTTGGGTTCAAGCTTCGAACTCGAGTTTGGCCCGACCCGTTTTAAGTTTATAATACTTTATATTATATAATTTAGAATACATTAAAAAAAAACCTATACTAAATATATAATACTATTTTAATGTAAACATTAAAATAATGTTAAGATGACTATATAAAAAATTTTAATAAATAAGAATTATATAAAAATATCAAATATTAAACTAATATAATATAATAATGAGCTTGGGTTAGTCTTTTGTAAATATGGACAAATTTGAGTAAAATTTTAGGCTCAGATTTTAGGTCAGACCAAACTTGAACAAGTATAAAGTATGTTGAATATCATGTTTAGACTCGACTTGACTCTGAACACCTCTAAAATTTGAATTCAACCAAATTAAAATTAATCAAAAATAATAATTTAAATCTAAAATAATCCAAAACGTAAGGATTGGAACAAAAAAAATATTTTAGTTTGAAGTAAAAGAAACTCATATCCAAAAAAAGGCTGCCAAGAAAGTAGGCAAAAGTCAATTAAGTTATTAGTCTAAGAAACTTTTTTTTTTCCTTCACTTCTAAGATTCATTTTTTTTTTCTTTGATGAAATTAGTATCTTTCAATCCCTTTGAGAAATTCACATGAAATGGGCTAAA
Source organism: Gossypium anomalum (assembly GCA_025698475.1). Classification (NCBI taxonomy): domain Eukaryota; kingdom Viridiplantae; phylum Streptophyta; class Magnoliopsida; order Malvales; family Malvaceae; genus Gossypium; species Gossypium anomalum. Next base: position 67,633,168 of record CM046957.1, on the reverse strand, counting down.
TTGGTTGAATATTTCGAAAAAAAGTTAATTGGTAAAATAAGTTTTTTTTTTAATTTAGGGAAATAGGTAATTTTTGGAGAGAGTATATGAAAATGTGTTCAACAGGGTACATTTTCTTTATAATAATATGAAAGTGCGTCCAGCTAGACGGGCTTTTTGGCTGACATGTTAAGGAATAAAACATACGTAGATTGTCACATAGGCTGTCATGTCAGTGTTGTTAAATTTTTAATGGTTTATTAAATTTTTACGCTCAAACAAAACAAATAGACTAAGTTTTAAAAGCGGAATGTCAAAGTGATAAAGAAAAAAAATTAGGACTAAAGTGAGAAAATAAGTAAATGTTAGATACTAAATTTGTTATTAGGAAGAAAAAAAGAACTCCTTGAAGAATTAGAATTACCAGCAGCTTGCAGTTGTAAACTTTCAGGACAAAATATATGTCAACATTCCATGAAAAGCATGCCTCGGATCTTACAAATTTTGTAAATAAATATAAAAGACAAAATGAGGATCATAAATAATCATAGTGCATGAATAGAACCCTCATGTCCTTTCTCTTTGGAAATTTTCATATGACTTTGCCTCTCTGTATTTCTCCTCATCAATAATTTAATCATGCAAAAGATTCGGCCAACTAAAACCCATAGTGGTGAGAAAAGTCCATGGAAAATCGAAAACCGAGTGACATTAAGGAACCATGAAAGAGAAAAAGGGTTTCTCTTCATTGTTCTTACTATGGAAATTGTTGTAATGTTTTAATTCCATGTATGTTGGAATCAGTATAAAAAAGATCTAATGATATATTCTTCTTTTTTTGTTTAGAATCATATTCCCATTTAGGGTTTCTTTTATTGACTTATTCCCTTCCAAGTGGCTAAAGATTTTAAAAATCAGTAAAATAAGGGGAAATAAAAATAGTTATAGCTTTTGTTTTTTTCTTTCATGGTCAATGCTTCATCTTCCATACTGACTTTCTAAGCCATTTATTGTCTTATAATGAAAGGGTATCAAAATTTTAAACTTTGGGTGTTTGCTTTTGACTTCATATATATACAATAAAATACAGATAGCTTATGGTTCATCACTTGTTTGATGAATTTCCTGTTTCAACTCATACCTGGCATCTAAGGTTGTCTGAAAAGGAAATTGTTCACATGTTTTGACCAGCTTTTTTTAGCTTAAAAACTGCTTCATGTCAAGTTGAGTTAATCTTTTTATGCTATTGGTCACATGATTCCTGGTTCAAAAAGCCATTTGAAGGGCCTTTTTCCAGCTCTTGTGGCTTTGAGCTCTTGAGACTTTGCCTAGTCAATTTCAATTGATTTATGACCTTATGCCTATAAACACTTTGTTCTTGGCCATCTCTTTGTACAACTCTTTTGTCTTTTTCTCTCTTATCCTCTGATAGATCAAATCTAATTGAAGAAAATCCATGGGGTTTATTAATTCAAGATCTGTAAGGTTTGTTCCATCTTTGTTCCTTAATGTCTTATGTGTGTAGGTATGTATGTATGTGTGTATGCACTCTCATTAGCGATGGAACAATCATTTTTTTGTGGTTGCATATGTGTTTTTCCAGATTTGAAGATGACCTTGAATTAACAAAGCTCCCCCCAATGAATGGAGATGGTATGGTAAAGCTGAAATACAATATCAACGGAACGAAAATATCGGAGCCTGGCACCGAGAGGGTCGAGAGCAAGTTGCCTGCTACTACTAGGAGAGGTAAATTGTTGAAAGCTAAAGTACTGTCCAGAGTTTTCTCTGAGGATTTTGAGAGGGTGAAGAAGAAGATTTTGGATCCTCGAGGACCGGTTATTCGTCGATGGAACAAGATTTTCCTAGTAGCATGCTTGGTTTCTTTGTTTGTGGATCCTCTGTTCTTTTATTTGCCAATAGTTAAGAAGGATGTCTGCATTGATATTGGAATACCCCTTGAAGTTATCCTTACCATGGTTAGATCATTAGCTGATGCCTTCTACATAGTTCAAATATTCATTCGGTTTCGAACCGCTTATGTTGCACCGCCTTCTCGTGTATTTGGGAGAGGCGAGCTCGTTATAGATTCCGGGAAGATTGCTTCCAGGTACCTCAAGAAGAGTTTCTGGATTGATTTACTTGCTGCACTCCCCCTTCCTCAGGTATACACATGATGAAACTGATGAACACTCGGGTCGTTTTCACGGAATGTTTCATTTTTCATATGTTTCAGTTTTGTTTCCAGGTTTTGATTTGGATCATCATTCCGAACCTTAGCGGTTCAACAATGATGAACACCAAAAACATGCTCCGGTTCATAATCATTTTTCAGTACCTTCCAAGACTTTTTCTTATTTTTCCTTTGTCATCACAAATTGTTAATGCCACTGGTGTTGTGACCGAAACAGCATGGGCTGGTGCTGCTTATAACCTCATGCTCTACATGCTGGCAAGCCATGTAAGTCATTATGATGCTTCTTAAGTTTAACTCTGATCCTAAGTACGTATGTGCATACGCACAAACATACATGTATTCCTGAATCTGAGTGTGCTTTGTTTCTTGAAAAGGTTTTAGGAGCTTGTTGGTATCTTCTTTCGATCGAGCGGCAAGAAGCATGCTGGAAGACCATCTGTGATCTCGAGAAGCCTTATTGTCAGTATAAATATTTTGATTGCAACAAGGTTAAAGACCCTGGAAGGTTGACCTGGTTCAACTCCAGCAATATTACTAGCGTATGCAGTCCAAGTTCCAGCTCTTATTCATTTGGTATCTATGGTGATGCATTGGAATTTAATGTTACAACAGCACCATTCTTCAACAAGTACTTTTATTGCCTTTGGTGGGGTTTAAGGAACTTAAGGTACATTGTTGCTTTCATATGTGCATCTTTATGCTTATTCCATAATCTCGAATACACTGTAAATTTCTGCAAATAAGACCGAGAATTCGGTCATATAAGAAAGACGATATTGCTTAAACTCTAATACTATGTCCCATTCCCATGGTGTAGTTCTTTGGGACAAAATCTTAGCACAAGCACTTATGCCGGAGAAATAATTTTCGCCATCATTATTGCAACTCTCGGTCTGGTTCTTTTTGCACTGCTGATTGGGAATATGCAAGTAAGTTAAGACCAAATTGTTTTGCAACTCGGCTTCTTATATTGTCGATCATACTGATATCGTTCTTTTAACTGGCAGACATACCTTCAATCGACAACGGTCAGGTTGGAAGAATGGAGAATCAAGAGAACTGATACGGAACAATGGATGCGTCACAGGCAACTTCCTCCTGAATTAAGGCAATCCATCAGAAAATATGATCAGTATAAGTGGTTAGCCACGAGGGGAGTCGATGAAGAGGCCTTACTAGAAGGCCTTCCTTTGGATCTCCGGCGAGACATCAAACGGCACCTTTGTCTTGACCTTGTTCGACGAGTAAGTCATTGGATACCAGCATTTCAGATTACATTTAGACTATGCCATGTATAGACCAGCTTGACATGCAACTTTATTTTTTTTACAGGTTCCACTGTTTGATCAAATGGATGAAAGGATGCTAGATGCAATCTGTGAGAGGCTCAAACCGGCTTTGTGCACCGAAGGCACGTACCTAGTCCGAGAAGGAGATCCTGTCAATGAGATGCTCTTCATAATTAGAGGCCACCTTGATTCCTACACTACAAACGGTGGCCGAACCGGATTCTTCAACTCATGCCGGATTGGCCCTGGAGACTTCTGTGGTGAGGAACTGTTAACATGGGCATTAGATCCTCGTCCTAGCGTTGTTCTTCCATCTTCGACCCGAACAGTCAAAGCAATATCCGAAGTAGAAGCCTTTGCACTTCGAGCAGAAGATCTCAAATTTGTTGCAGCACAATTTAGAAGACTACATAGCAAACAACTAAGACACAAGTTCCGGTTCTACTCACACCAGTGGAGAACTTGGGCTGCCTGTTTCGTCCAAGCAGCATGGCGTCGGTTTAAGAAACGAAAGGAAGCCGCCAAACTTAGAGCCATGGAGGACCTCATGGTGGCTGAACCTGAACCCGAACCAACCAAACCTGTTTCAGGCTTGGCTATATATGCAGCCAAGCTTGCAGCAAGCACTAGGAGAGGGATTAATATGCATTCTGAATCTGATACTGGGGTTGTTAGCCCCTTGCAGAAACCAGCTGAGCCAGATTTTTCTGTAGATGAGGAATGAAATTGTAACACTAGCAAATCAAGAACTAGAGTGTAGGTATTATTAATCAGTGAACAATGCTTGTAAATTTGTTTATTTCTTGGCTAGCATGTAAACAGAAAATGATGAACACTGAAATTATTTGTTTCAATATTCATCTACACATATATACTTAAGTTTCTCCTTTTTCCAAAGGGACTCCAGAGACTCTTTCGTCACTGAAACTTTGTCCAAATATCATCAGAACATAAGGTTAGTTGTCCCACTTGGAGGTTCATAGCTTTGATGTGATTGAAGCTTAGATTAGGTTGGTGCAGCCAAATGAAGTTGGATTTTTGTCATTGCACCAAAGGCAGCTGGGAACAGCATTGGATTCGATCACTTTATGGAAAAAAGGGTCCTGCTTTTCTGCATTTAGATGCTCCAAAGAACACAGGCTATATTCTGTATGAGAGCCACATAGGCTAGGATAGCCTTCATGCTTGCTTTGCATAATCTATGTTTTCATCATTTCCTTAACCCCTCTAGTTTGGAATAAGGAATCTTATGTTGAGAGGCCGACATAAATTTATAAGGAAAAAAAAATGGAGGGATTGGTGTTAAAATGGTTTATTTTGAATAGTCAATTTTTTTGAGAGAAGTCCAAAATGTAATTTTTTTTATATGATCAAAGCTAAAAAGGATTAAATTTAATTGTTAAAATTTTTAAGGATTTAATTGTTAATTTTTAAGAGAAATTAAAATCAAAATTGAATCATTTAATCAACGGAGTCAAGTAAGACTAAGCAAAAACATCAAAAAATCAAGAATTGATATGAATCATGTTTATAAACAGTTTTTGAAACACAAATTAAAAATCATGATGGTCCGAACTGGTTTATATTTTTATTTAATTTATAATAAATTTTTATATTAAAAATAAATATTATATATTTAAAATAGTGAAAAGTAAATTTAAAATACTATATTAAAAGTTAAAACTATTATTTAAAAAAAAACTATATATGAGTTATTGTTTATTTTTATTTACTTAGAAAAGTTACATTCTTTCAAAAATATTTATAAATAAAAGATTTTAAAATTTTACCAAATAATTTTTATCAAAATAAAGTAAAAACTCAAATATATAAAAGCAAAAATGTAGGTAGAGATTATCACAAGTCTCTATGATTCATCCATTTTTGAGTAAATATCGCTTGGTGCATTAATCCCAAATTAAATCACTTAAGATATAATTAAGTATCGGATATACTATATATTATATTTTTAAAGAGAAAATACAAATTCGAATTTAAAGATAACATTATTGACAGAAATAATCATGAATAATAATCGAATTATGTGAAATATTTTAGAGTCAATTGACCAGAAAAAAAAATTTAAGCAAAAAATTACTTTATAAAAAAATTAATGTAAGTGATGCTTTAAATTAGTTTCCAAACTTTAAAATATTCTAATTATATTTTTAAACTATCAAGGTTTTATCAATAAGATCATTACATTAATAAAATCGTTAATTTAATTGTTAAATGAGACATCATATCTTATGTGATAGAGTTTAAAATGCAAAATTTAAATACAAAAATAAATGTTGTAAAAATGAATGTTTTACAAATATTGTTTTGAGGTTTTCAAAACTTTTACAAAAGTTACAAAAGTTTTATCCTTCACTTCTTCTTCTTTTTTTACTTTATTTTTAGTTTTAACTTTTAAAAATTATGTAGTAACTTTTTACTTCTCTTTAAAATCTTAATTTTAAATTATGGTATATAAAACTTGATATGTCATTTAACGATTACATTAACAATATTAATAATAGAAAAACCTGATTGATATAACATCAATAGTTTAGGAATGTAATTAAAATGTTTTGAAATTTAAGGACTAATTTAAAATGTGAATCATAGCTTGAGAATGTCAGGTGCAATAAACTCCACTTTTACATTTAACCATATTATACATTAGTTTATTGAGTGTTAAGGTTATGCATTGATTTATATGAATTTTTTTAAGTTTTAGTTTTGCAAAATTTGACTCCATAATCAAAATTTTTTAACTTCATCTCTAATCACGAAACTAAAACATCGATAATAAAATGAACATAAAAAAGTATCAATATCTGTGATAGGTCCTCTGAAAGTTCAGGAGTAAAAATTCTACAAGCTGATCCATTATCTCTTTAAATAAAAATTTGTATATTTTATGATAAATTAATTATACAATTTAAGTTTTCTTCAGAGTAAACTATAAAAATAGTTACAAACTATGCCTTTAGTTTTATTTTGGTCACTTAATAATTAGTTTTTTTTCGATTTAATGACTCAACTTTTTGAAATTAAATATTTTAGTCATTCTCCCATTAGTTGTCATTAGATGAGTGACGAAAATTTGACGTGGTCCTTTTTTTATTGGTCTAATAACAAATTTAAACACTTCAATATTTACACATTTTGTTAAATATGACTCATATTTTCAGTCAAATTTGAAAAATAATCTTTCAGTTAAACTCTGTTTACTTGTTTCAATCAAACACTGATTAGTTTAGATTATTTTATTATTATTTGACCTAAGAATTTAGCCTATAAATAGGCTCTTTTACAACCTTAGAAAATACACCCATTAGAGATTAGAACTCACAACACATTTTGAGAATTTTGTGTTTACGTTTTGAGGGTTCTTTGTTTTCGAGTTTTCGGGGTTTAGTCTTTATCTCTATCTTTTGTACTCTTCGTTCTTTTGTCATTATAGTAAAATTATCTTTGCCTGTGGTTTTTTATCCTCTTTGGAGGGGTTTTTCCACGTTAAATTTGTGTGTTCAATTTCTCAATTTATTCCTCTATTTTTCTTGTTCGTTGCTTAATCGGGTCAATCCTAACAAGTGGTATCAGAGCTAGTTTAATTTTCATAGATTAGCCCATTCAGATCTGGCAGCAACAAGGTTTGAAATTGAGAAGTTCGATGGTGAGACAAATTTCAATCTGTGGCAAGCTCGGATGATGGCAATTCTAGTATAATCCAGTTTGAAAAAGGTTGTTACCGGCAAAAAGCCTAAGAATCTAAATAAAACAAAATGGGAAAAGTTTGATGAAAAGGCTTTGTCTGCAATTCAGTTGTGCCTCACGAATACGGTATTGCAGGAGGTATTGATGGAGAAGACCTCATCTACCTTGTAGAAAAGGTTAGAAACTCTTTATGCGACTAAGTCTCTGGCTAACCATTTAATGTTGAAACAACGTCTATTTACGTTTCGCATGAATGAATGTGAGCTTCTTAGAGATCACATCAGTCAATTCATTACTCTTTTAAATGATTTAAAGAACGTTGAGGTTCATATTGATGATGAAGATCAAGCTATGCTATTATTGTGTTCTTTACCTCCTTCATACAAGTCTTTCAAGGAGACCCTGATTTATGGCAGAGACAAACTCTCGTTTGAAGATGTAAAGGGTCATTTTTTGAGTAGAGACAAACTCAATAATGAGCTTCATTTAGATAGTAAGACAGATAGGCAAGCTTCCGTTTTGATAGCATCAAAGAAACGAGACAAAAGGTGTCGCTATTGTAAAAAGTTAGGTCACGTCAAAGCAGATTGTTATAAACTGCGAAATAAAAGAGCTGCTGAGTGTAACGAGGAAGATATAGCTAGTGCTAATTTGGCTGATGAAAATGGTGATGATTTCTTATTAGTGTCAACAAGCGATAACTCCAAGCTCAAGTCTGAGTGGATCCTAGATTCAGGATGTTCTTTCCACATGTGTCCTAATAGAGAATGGTTCTCCACATACAGTTCGGTTGAAGGTGGAGTTGTGCGCATGGGAAACGATTCATCTAGTAAGGTAATGGTATTGGTACTGTTAAAATTAAGATGCACGATGGGACAATTAGGACACTCTCAGATGTCAGGTATGTACCTGATTTACGAAAGAATCTCATCTCCTTGAGTATTTTAGACTTGAAAGGATTCAGAATTAACATCGAGTTGAGCGGTATTAATGTAACGCCCCTAACCCGAATCCGTCACCAAAATAGAGTTATGGAGCATTACCGGAGTTACCGATTTATTTATCAGATATTTCATTTTATCTAACGTTCATATTTGGAACCAATTAAAATCAAACATATTGTCCCTTAACGTACTTATTTTTCTCGATATGTTTTACTTGAATTTATTACTCGTCTCAATTTAATTAATTTCCTTGTATCAACGTATCAAAAATAATCACCTATTTACATGTCATGATAAATATCATTCTCTTGCCATTTCTTCATAAACATAAAATCAGGGAATTCATTATATCGATATTTCATGCATTTAAAAATACAATTCAAGTTATACTAACTTACCTCGTTACTTGTACATGTTTATAATTTCATTAATCCGATATCTTTTCTTTTCCACGTTCAAGTCTCGTATTCGAAAGTTATCCGGATCTTTATAAAGAAATTTGATCGTCGCTTTCATTTATTTCATGTTGTAATACATTCAACTAATACTCTAAACAAAATTATCATTTTACCCCTAAACTTTTAATTAATGACGATTTCATCCTTAGGTTAAAATAAAATAAAATTATTGCAATTTAATCCTTATTTCCAGCCGTTATTCTCAAACAAATTGATAACGACCCATGAATTCTATAAAATATCAGAATTTTCCATAATTTCAACACTTTTCAATTTAATCCTTAAAATATGTTTTTCCCTAATCTTGAGCTAAATTAATAATTTCATTCAATTTTGTAATTTTAAATAATAAAATAATTCATTTCATGCAATTTGGTCATTTCTGACATTTTTACAAAATTGCCCATAAATTTTTACTTTTATTCAATTTAGTCCATGAGCCTAAAACATGCAAATTAGTCATGCTAGCTGAATATTCATACATATTTTCCTCCTTCTCCTCTCCATTCCACATCCTTTATTTATATAACATGCAACAAGTAACATTATCAATAATTTCACTATTTACTTATATGTATATTCAAAACTGTCCATTTGCGTCATAGTTACTAAATTATTTATATCTTAAGGTACAGAACTCGAAATTAAGATCCGATAATTTTCCTGAAACTAGACTTACATATCTTATTACTATAAAATTTTCACAATTTTTGGTTTAGCCAATAAGTACAGTTTATTCTTTAAAGTTACCCCTGTTCTGCTGTCTGACAGTTCCGACCCTTCTTCACTAAGAATTAATTATCTCATCGTATGAGATTTGGATCATGTTCCCGCTTATTTATATTGAAAATAGACTCATTAAGGATTCTAAACATATAAATTTAAGCCCATAATTATTTTTATCCAATTTTTGATGATTTTCCAAATTTAGAACAGGGGAACCCGAAATCATTCTGACCTTGTCTAACAAAAGTTATTGTAGCTCATGATTTACAATTCCATTGCTTACATAATTTCTTTTATAAGAAACTAGACTCAATAAGCTTTAATTTAATATTTTATTCATCCTATAATTCGATTTCTACAATTTTTGGTGATTTTTCAAAGTTAGGCTACTGCTGCTGCCCAAAACAGTTTTAGTGAAAAATATTGATTTCCATTTAGCCCCAAATTTCATAGTTCATACAATTCAATCCTTGTTCAATTAACTCCTCAATTGAGATAATTTTTCTCATTTAATACTTTATTCCATCATTTTAAACTACTTCATAACCCTTGAAAACCAGAACTTTAACACTATACCTTAATTCCAAACTCTTTCACAATTAGGTCCTAAACCAATTTTCATCAATTTTACTTGATAAAATCACCATATGTCAAAATTAAAACTTCAATTATATGTTTATTCATCATATTCTTCCAGTACTCATCCATTAAAAATTCAAAAATTAGCCATGGAATCAAAAACTAATGAAATAGTAAGTTGTACCCAATTGTAAAACTCCAAAAACATAAAAATTTCAAGGAGAAAGCAAGAATTAAACTTACATGAAGCTAGAGTATGAAAACCAGCTTGAACCCTCATCCATGACTGTTTTTCAGCTGATGAATATGAAGAGAAATGAAGAGAATTCTAGATATTCCAATTTAGTCCCATTTTTATTTAGTTAATTTTGGCAATTTTCCAATTTTGCCCTTATTTCACCCATTTTCTGATTTTTCTCAGCTATTGCCGCCCAAAATATCTCCTTTGGGCTTATTTGCACTTTAGGTCCTTCCTCATTTGACAATTAAGCTATTTAATCATTTTAGTAACTTTTACACCTTTTTCAATTTAGTCCTTTTTATTTAATTAGCTATCAAGTATTTTAAAATTTCTTGACTGAAACTTTAATACTAACTTATTAACACTCCATAAATATTTATAAAAATATTTATGGCTCGATTTAAAATTTTTGAGGTCTCGATACCTCGTTTTCGATTCTAATTATTTTAATATATATATATTTTTTGTACACTATTCACTATTTCAAAATTTTTCCTAACTTAACATTTAACTTATACTCAGTATTTCTTCTAGAGAATCCCCTAATTGTTCCAGAGCAACTAGAAAGAGATTCTTTAACCAGAAAGAATTCAACGTAATTTCATAGAGTCATTCGGTCTGAATGCTACATGAAGAACATAAGCCAGATGACGGAACGGGAAGACCTAGGATGTAGAAGATCATAACATGAGTGGTTCGACATGCGATACATAGAGATTCTCGAGCTATAGTGCAACCAATGCCTTCTCGTCACCTAGCGAGTTCTCTTTATCATCGCTCGCACTCGGGAATGACTCTATAAAACATGTAGACATACTTCATGGCTAGAAGTACTCATACACCGTCCAAATGGACTTCCTGAATTATAGTTCCCGAGTGCGCAAAGTAGATAGCATAGCTGGGCAGACTATGCTATCGTTCCTCTAGGTGTTTCATTGGTCATTTATGATATTTTTCTAGAGCTGTTGTTAGTTCTTAGTGTGTAGCTCCCTCCCGAGCGTTCCATAAAGTGAGGGAGGGAGGGTGCTACACACACAGAGAGTTTAGGGTAGAGTGAGCGGGCTATTGGCTATAATAATATTTCCTACTCATTTGTCGGATTTAGTGATCTCGAATCATTGTTCCGACACCACTGAAATTAGGCTGTTACAATTAAAGTATCTCGTAGAGCTCTCGTTTTGTTAAAAGGTAAAAGAACCGGCAGTCTTTATATTCTGAAAGGTTCTACAGTGACCGGTGAAATCGAACGTCCCTCGTCCGTTACGGAGTTGAAGTCAACTCGTTTGGAGCGGAGGCAACTTGGTCATAGGAGGGAAAAAGATATGACCGTTTCGTTGAAGAGAGGTTCTCTTTTGGATGCAGGTTTTGAAAAGTTAGGGTACTGTGTTCGTAAAAATAGACCCGGGTTAGTTTTGATTTGACAGTGTACAAGTCGAAGGCTAGAAGTCTTCTAGTTTCTAAGCACAAATTCGACTCAATTAATTCCCTGCATAGTTCAAGATAGGCTCGTGGCGGGCTTTGGCAAAGATGGCGTTGTGGAAATATGAGTCAAGGTGGTGATTTATTAAATATGACTCCTATTTTCAATCAAATTTGAAAAATAATCTTTCAATTAAACACTGTTTACTTGTTTCAATCAAACACTGATTAGTTTAGATTATTTTATTATTATTTGACCTATGAATTTAGCCTATAAATAGGATCTTTCACAACCTTAGAAAAATACACCCATTAGAGATTAGAACTCATAACACATTTAGAGAATTTTGTGTTTACGTTTTGAGGATTCTTTGTTTTCAGGTTTTCAGGGTTTAGTCTTTATCTCTATCTTTTGTACTCTTCGTTCTTTTGCCATTATAGTAAAATTATCTTTGCCCGTGGTTTTTTATGCTCTTTGGAGGGATTTTTCCACGTTAAACTTGTGTGTTCAATTTCTCAATTTATTCCTCTATTTTTCTTGTTTGTTGCTTAATCGGGTTGATCCTAACACATTCTATTATTTTGGTTCTAAATCTAAAAGAAAAAAAATTATTCTCAATGTTTATAAAATTGATCATTTTATTTCGAATTCTAAAAATTCAATAAATTTAACCCTCAATATTTATAAAATTTATCAATTTAGTTCAAATTCTAAAAATTTAATAAATTTAACTCTCAATATTTATAAAATTTATCAATTTAGTTCTAATTCTAAGTTGACATCATAAGTTATGCTTGATGTCTAAAACCTAGAATCAACTTAAGTGCACCGTTGAGTGCAGTTTTCTTTTCTTCACCATATGATTGTGTTAAGCCTCTGCTAAAATTTTGCGTTATAAATTTCTATTGAAATTGTTACCTCTTATTGTGTTAATGAATATGTTAGTCTCGGAATCTAAAAAATCATAACTAAAGATTTTCTCCAAGATTCTGGCGCTTTTCCTTCTTGATTTGTTTTGTGAGTCTGCCTTTATTCGTTTGAATATTGTGTCAGTAGAGGAGTTTTCATGTATGTTGGTGTAGAGTGAATGTTTCTCTATCGTGTTTTAATCGGAGGCGTACGGTGCAAGTGATTTGACGTGGAAGGTCTTTGTCAAAGGCAGTAGCTGGAAAAAGGGTCACTGTTAGGCTGTTTTCATCGGGTTTAACGTCGACTTTATTTGGCTTTTGTTGGCTGATGGAGGAGAGTACTGTTAGTAATAAGGAAACAATGGCTGATGATATAAACGTGTTGTTAGAAAGGCTGAAATTCTCGGAAGAAGAGGCTATCCAGGTTATTAGCACAAACGTCGAAAATAACTATCAAGGATTTGAGTCATGGGCAGTGGGCAGAATAATGGCGGAAGAAAAACCAAATAGGGAGGCAATGTATAGGGTTTTTAAGTCACTATGGTTCACGAAAGAAGAGGTAAATTTTGTTTTTCTGAAGGATGAGGCAATAATCATTAAGTTTGGTTGCTTGGAAGATAAAAGTAGAATCCTCAACCTTATGCCCTAGTTGTTCGACAATTGCTTATTTTCAATGATGCCTTTCGTAAAGGATAAAGAAATTGATTCCTATGAGTTCAACATATCCCCTTTCTGGCTAAGGATTTACAACATACCCTTGGAATATATGGATCGTCAAACTGCGTTGGATGTGGGAAAAGCCATAGGTGAGCTGGTGGCAATCGATTAGAGGGATAGAAATGGAGGATGGACGGAATTCATAAGAATAAAAGTTAAAATCAATACCTCAAAACCTTTAAGGAGAATTGTGAAGCTTGTGAGAAGAGAATGGACTGAAATTATATGTGCGCTGAAGTATGAAAGGCTACCGGATTTCTACTATTTTTGTAGCTTGATTGGACACACTACTAAAAGATGCCGTAACAAAGTAGGAGGTCCTGAGTCAAGTGCGTTAAATCTCTAATATGAGAGTTAGATGAGGGCAACTGTAGTAAACCCGAACCAATAAAAGGGAATATGGCGATGGAGTAGAAATAGTGACAACAAAGACTTTATCGACTGAGGATAGAGAGGAAAGTAATACAGATACAAGGGAAGATAGTGGACAATTGGTTCAAAAAGGGAAAGAGAAGGAGTGTGAAGAGGATTCAATGTCTACCTCGTCTCTAAAAAAAGGAGCCATAAAGCAACAAGGGATGGATTAGTTCGATTCAAAAACAGGAGAAAGAGATAGAGGGGTCCAAATAGAGATAATTTAGATGAGAATCCATCCAAATTAGTGAGGAGAAAGTTACTGGACAAGGCTTGACCCTTTAAGGTGGCAGTTGGCGATCAGCCCCTCCAAGAGCAATGAAGGTCTTATGCTGGAATTGTCGTGGGGTTGGAAACCTTGCAACAATTCATGAATTAAAGCAACTCCTAGTTGCAAATGTTCCGAATATAGTCTTTTTATGTTAAAGTAAAATAAATTCTAATTAATTCTCTCGGATTAAAAATGTCTGCAGAATGTCGAATTACTTGGCAGTTGACTCGAATAGGAGGAGTGGTGGGCTTGCTATGCTCTGGAGAGATGAGGTTGAGGTGGTCATCCAAAGCTATTTGAGCAATCATATTGACTCCTTAGTGAAGGTGGACAACATGATCAATATTCGGTTCACGGGTTTTTATGGCTATACGGATCCTACTACGAGAGATCAATCTTGGGAAATCCTCAAAAAAATTGGTAGAACAGTCAGAGAAAAATGGATCGTTGAGGGATATTTCAATGCCATCTTGGGTGATGCAAAAAAAGAGGGAGGGAGAAAGAAGTTGAAAATGCATATGGAGGAGTTTAGAGAGGTGCTAGAGGAGCTAACTGTTATAAGCCCAATTTGCCCGGGCCTATAAAATAACAAACCCACTTAACCCAAACAAAAACAAACCCAATTTTAACCTAATGTCCTATACAAACCAAGCCCAAAACAAAAAAAACCCTAGCCCACAACCTAAACTTTTTCTCAACTAAACCCTAATCCCACTTGCTAGTCGCCTCTAGCCCCTAGCCTTGGCACCACCGTCGACATCACATCAGCCACCTACTCCATCACCCATGTCAGCACCATTCATCCACCTGCAAGAAATAAAAACAGAAGAGACAGATCATAATAAAAAAATTATGTAAAATGGCTTTAAAAAGCTAAGCAAAAATCAATTTGTGGATTCGGCAACCTTTTCATCAATACAATAAAAACAGATTCAAACACCAATAGAAGCATTCGATCATAGCAAGAAATATTAAAACAGAGGAGTTAGATTCGGATAAAAGGTGTTATTTTCGATCTATTTTCATTTTTATTTATTTACTTTTCGTAACTATTTATACATATAAAGATCCATTTATTTTCTTTTACTGTCTATACATACATATATTAAAAATATATCAAAAAATATATAAAAATAATAAAAAATACCATTTTTGAGAGTTCCAAACCCTTGTGTCTTTGTGGCCACGCGACGCGGCCGAGGACAGCGCGACTGTGGTGACGACTGGCCGGACTTCTCACCGGAGCAGGAGTCTCTGCAGAGAAAAAGAAAAGAGAAGATGAGTTTTTTTTTTAACAAATGAGAAAAATAAAATTTTTTAAAAAAATCTGACTTAAATAGCCGATCAAAACGACGTCGTTTTAAGCCCAGGACCTGCGTGTTGACCCGACCCGCTAGGAGGATCAGCGTGTTTTTGTTTTTGAGGGTAATTGCGCTGCAAGTCCTTCCGTTTTTTTATAGTTTTGTAATTGAGTCTTTCGTTGTTTCTAAATTTACCCTGGAATTTTGTTTCGATTTCATTTTTGTCCCACGTGGAGTGATGTGTTTTGGAAGGAGGGGATATTTTCCCCTTTAGTCCCTCCTTGTTATTCACTCTTTCAATGCGGTCCATTTCCGTCAGTATTTGTTTCGAATTCGCCCCAAACTTTCTGTTTCAAATTCAATTTAATCCCTTTTTTAATTGTTTAGCTACTTTATTGTTAAATTAGTTAATTTTATTATTTTTGCTATTATTTATATTATTATTATTATTATTTTTCATGTATATATTATTATTTATATTATTTATATTATTACTGTTATTAATATTCTTATTATTACTATTATTTTCATTCCTTTTATTATTATTATTATTATTATTATTATTATTATTATTATTATTATTATTATTTTTACTATTATTATTATCTTAGTATTAAACTAATTGATTTCATATTATTATTATATATTTTCTTTTTTTGCGTTTATTTACTTATTATTTTATTATTAATTAATTATTATTTGTTACTATTATCCTTATTAACATGTCATCATTTTATTATTAATACATATGATTATTACTCTTGTTAATATATTATTTTCTACTTTGACTTATTGTGTCATTATTATTATTATTATTTTTTTTTTTTTTTCATGTATATGTTTTTATTTATATTATTGTTATTATTACCATTATTAATATTCTTATTATTAACATTGTTTTTATTCCTTTTATTATTATTATTATTATTATTTATTATTATTATTATTATTATTATTATTATTATTATTATTATTATTATTACTTTTAAATTGCTGTTAATATTGTTTTTTTATTGTTTAGCATATCACCATTATTACTAAATTTTTATTATCATTATTACTATAGTATTTTATTACTATTATATTTTCATCAACATAGATTTTCTTGTTACTTAACTATTTATATTTCTATCTATTTATATTTTCGATATTATTGTATTTTAAGCATTATATCTATATTATTATTTCACTATTGTTATATTTTTCATATTATTATTATCATCACTATTACTATCTTTTTTGAAATAGTTTCGCATAATCTTTATTTATTTACAACTAGTTCTTTTTTATTTTCAAATACTTTTAGCTTATTTATTATTTCCTTTTTATTTTAGCTCATTCCTTTTATTCATTCCTTTTATTTTTTTCTTTTATCATTATCGTTCACATTCACGTCTATGTTTATTCCGTTATGCCTATCAATATCGAAATTTGTATTTGTTTATGCATTCTTTATTATCTCATTTTATTACAACTTATATTATATTAACCTTTACCCGATCCAAAATTGATTCTTTTATAAAGGCAATGTTCCGTATTTGAAAATTCGAGAATCGTGCCCTAACTTACTAGGTTTCGATTTTTCCCATTTCATCTAAAAACCAGAACATTCTTTTAAATCGCAATACGAGTTTTGAATAAAATGCTTACTCTCTGAGATTCGAGGTGTTGTGTCCTAACTTACCGGATATGACATCTTATTACCTCGAGATAAGATTTTCGTAAATAAAGGTAATATTCGGTATTTGAAAGTTCGAGAGATCATACCCTAACTTACTGGGTTTCGATTTTTTCTCGTTTACCCTAAATAATCGAGTATCCTTTTAGAAAAGGCTAAAATACATGAATTTTAAACAAAAGGCAAGCTCATTCTCAAAAGTTTAAAGATGTCGTGTCCTAACTTATTGGATGTGACATTTTATTACTTCGAGACGAGAAGGTCTTTAACATTTGAGTGTTTTTACAAAAAGAGGGATCGTATTTTAAAGTTTTTCAAGTTTTTAATTTTCGACACTAAGACACTAATTAATCAATTAGGTACCATTTTTTGGCGTTACAAGGGTGCTAATCCTTCCTCGTACGTAACCGACCCCCGAACTCGTTTTTCTAAATTTCGCGGACCAAAATCGTTGTTTAAATAAATCAAATCATTTATTAAAAACAACCACTTTTACGAGGTGACCCAATCACACCTCATAAAAAAGGATTGGTGGCGACTCCCCCTTTTTTCGTTTTCGTTTCCAAAACAAAGTCGACCCCGTTTTTCAAAAAAATGGTTTCGACACTAACGTTAGTCGATATTAAACCTACGAGGGGCTGGTTCACCTGAGTCAACAATAGGGACGGTAATGCTTTAGTTAAAGAGCGGTTAGACCGCTTTGTAATGTCTTCTAATGCATTCTCTTTTTTTCCTGTTTATAGATGTTAATACTATTAGACAGACTAAATCGGATCACGACGCTGTGCTTTTGGATACGATGGGTAAAAAGCTAAAAGAGAATCAAAGAGATTCTAGGATTTTATTTCGTTACGACATGTTCTGGGTAAAAGATAATAGGGCAAATGAGAATATCGAGGAAAGTTGGCATAAAAGGGGTGATAATATTCTGGAGAAATTGGATGGATGCGTGGGGTCTTGGGGCCATGGCAGTTTAACAAGTATAATAAAATGAGAGCTCAGATCCGTGACTTAACTAAGCAAATCAATAAATCCATCGACGGGCTCATCACTAATTCAAATATTAACAGTCTTAGGGAAGCTCGCATTAAGTTGAGCAATCTCTATGCTAAAGAGGAAGGTTATTGGGCGCAAAGATCCAGAATCAGTTGGCTTAGGGAAGGGGATATGAATACAAAGTTCTTCCACATGAGGGCCACAAACAAACAAAAGAAGAATAATATTGAGAGACTTAAAGACCATGGTGGACGATAGGTGTACGACACAAAAGGTATTTGTAAGATTGTTAAGGGTTACTTCAAAAACTTGTTCAAGTCGAGTATTGACTATAATGATGAGATGGAGATGAGCTATATTCCCAAGTGTGTTGACCATGAAATCAATAATATGTTTGTGAAGGATTTTACGGATGAGAAAATTTTAGCTGCTTTTAACCAGATGGGCCCTCCCAAGGCTCGGGCATTGACAGCCTCTCGGGTGTTTTCTTTCGAGAAAATTGGGAGGTCATGGGTAAAGATATTCTAAACCTTTGTCATGATTTTTTAAATGGTCAAAAAGATTTTTCATGCATTAACGAAACGATAATTGTCCTCATTCCAAAAATTAAAGAACCCACTGATATGTCTAAATTTCAACCTATTAGTTTATGCATAGCTATTTACAAAATTGTTGCAAAGACTTTGGCGAGTCAGTTGAAGAATGTTTTGTCGTCTTGTATAAGTCAAAATCAAAGCGCCTTTGTCCCGGGAAGAATGATCCACGACAACATTCTAATCGCGCATGAATTATTGAACTACCTTAAGAGGTCAAAAAAGGGTCAAAATAAAGGGCTCGTAGTTAAACTTGTCATGAGCAGGGCGTACAATAGGGTTTAGTGGAAGTTCTTTGAAGCTATTATGAAGAATATAGGTTTTGTTTATAATTGGATCAATTTAATTATGAAGTGTGTTTGTTCGATTAAGTATGTGTTTAAGTGTAATAGGATTTTAGTGAATACAATAATTCCGGAGAGGGGTCTCTGTTAAGGGGATCCCCTATACCCTTATCTTTTCCTATTTTGCATGGAGGTATTTTCGAGAATGCTCAATCGTGCTCAACATGAGAGGATTATCTGGGGAGTTCGGGCTAGTATTAATGGGCCAAGAATTAACCATTTATTTTTTGCTAATGATGTTCTCCTCTTTATTAGAAATAAAAAAGAGGAAGTTGAAGCTTTTACAAAAATCCTAAATGATTTTGAAAAGGTTTTTGGTCAACAAATAAATTTAGAAAAATCTATGGTTTATTTAATCCCGAAAACCCCTATGGCTCAGATGGAACACGTTGGTAATATGTTTAGTAGACGGGTAGTTGATAAGTTGAATAATTACCTTGGGTTACCTCTTTATATCGAAAAGAAAAAATCGTTACCTTTTAACGACATCCTTAACCGTTGCTCCTGTAGAATTAATAGTTGGCCCAAAAGACTGTTATCTTATGGTGGCAGAGAAGTATTTATTAAATCTATTCTTTAGGCTTTACCCATTTATGCTTTTTCTGTTTTTCTTGCCCCCAGAGGTATTATTGAAGATATAAACTCAAAGATCTGTAGAATGTGGTGCGCATGTAAAAATAAGGATCGTGGATGGGCTATGCTAGCGTGGGACAATGTTTGTGCTCCAAAAGGCATAGGAGGCCTCGGGTTTAGAGACTTTCACTAATTCAACTTGGCACTTCTCGACAGATAAGTGTGGAGGCTCCTCATAAAAATGAACACGCTCTGCTATCACGTTCTCAGTTCTAAATACTTTCCTGATGGTAACCTTTTTAGTCTTAAAAATGTGGATAAACCTTCTTTTACTTGGAGAAGTATCTTCACAGCGGCTAGGAGCTTAAAACAAGATTTTGAGTGATTGGTGAGCGATGGAAAAAGGGTGGACATTCACAATGACAACTGGGGTTTTGAAGGGGACTCTTTTATCTGCCAAGGGGGGCTTGTGGGTGAGAGGAAAGTTTATGAGCTCTAGGATCCGAATAGCATGCGATGGGACAGGAATATGGTGCATGGCATTTATGGGGAAAACCTGGGGGACCAAATTTGTAATATCCCCATTCTTCGTCACTCTCCAAAAGATGTTTTAGCGTGGTTTTATAGTAAATGTGGTCTTTTTACTACTAAATCGGGATATTCTTGGCTCATTCTAAAAAAAAATGGGCATAGGTCCTCATAGGTTGCTTTGGAAGAAGATTTGGAAACTTAATGTCTTGCCCAAAATTCGGGTTTTTGCCTGGAGAGTGGGTCATAAGATCTTGCTACCAATTCAAAAATTGCTTCCATTAGGCCTACGGCGAATTCGGAGTGCTAGCGATGTGGAGTCGAAAGGGAAACCCTTATTCATGCCATAAAGGATTGTCCCACAACTAGGGAGACTCTGGTATGTGGTGGGCTTGATGATAGGCTGGTAAGAAATGAATTCGACCGTTGCATTGATTGGTTGGAAGCTGCTATGAGAATTCTTGATAAAAAAGCCATGGAGGACTTCATTACTCTTGTTTGGAACTCGTGGAACAACAGAAACAATTTTAATTTCCAAGGTAAAGAGGAGAGTGCAATCACAATTTGGAACAAAGCTCGGACTCTTAGCAATGATTTCAGGATTTATAATCTTAGAGAAAAATCGATGATTCCCTTACAACCTTCTGTCCGTAGATGGAAGAAACTTGTACGAGGGGTTGTTAAAATAAATGTGGATGCGACCATTGATGATGAGCGAATGGGACTGGGGCTTATAGTGAAGGACAAAGATGGTTTTGTGCTAGGTGATGGTTTTGTGCTGGGTGGCTATAGAAGCATTAAAGATACGGCTTTTAACAGCTAGGCCGAAATTATGGCAATTGAGGAAAGGGTTATATTGGCAAAAAATATGAACTTAAAAAAAGTTCACTTTGAGTCTGATAATGCAAATATTGTAAACAAAATAAATAGAAAAGGTCAGGATATTACGTTTATTGGGCAGCGTGCGAAGAATGTTTTCAGGCAATTGTAGAATTTGGAGACAGCGGTAGTCACGTGGGCACCCAAAACTAGCAATAAGATTGCTAATTTTATATGCAAGTTTGTTTTAAAAAATAATTGCACATGGGCTTTTGATGTGAACTATCATAGAAAGCTACATGATCTTGTTATTCAGGATGTTATAAATGAAAGTTAGGCCTTATGGGCTGTTTTTTGATATAAAAAAAAAAGAATATGTTAGTCTCGATTTTGTTAATAACGATCTCTTAAATAGAGTAAAAGAAGCCTTCCCTTGTTATAAATACTGAGCTTTATTGCTCAACACATGATTGTTTATTTCTATGCATAGTTATCATTAGATCTCAAAGTCTCGAGGAGTGAAATAAACATCCAAATTGTAGTTCTCGACTCAACAAATTTATATAGTCTCATTTTATTATCAATAAGTGACATATATCTAAGATTGAGTTGGTCTTATATTAAAAATTATCATTTTGGTAATTTGAATGGAAAATATTAACTTGAACATGAATATACGAATTGAAAGTAATTAAGTGTGAGGCCATAAATAAAAGTTGAAATGTTATTTATTTGTCAAGTTAATGATTAGATGTTTAATCTTTGAATGAATGCTTATAAGTACTTGATTTTATATATATTAAGTTGACTATAGGTGTTGATGATAATAGCTTAGTATGTGAATTAATGCTCAAAAATGTATTGCAATGAACTTTTGGCCATTTAGGCTGCTTGGTTTTGAATTTGGGAGGTTTGAATTGATTGAATTTTTTATTCTTGAGGAAATATTCTATGAAGTCACGATACTAACTCTTTGATGCCGCAACACACCAAGTTTCTATTTTCATGGTCGCGATTCTCCTTTATTGAGGGTGTGATATTGAATCCCATGCTCTCAACGTTGGGACATCCCCTATTGAAGTCGCGATGTCGAGTTTTTGCCTTCAGCGTCGCTACATAAATATCTCGTGGTTGCAACATCAACTTAGTACTTTTTAAAATTTTACATTTTAGTCTCTTAATTTACATCAGCTTTTTGGCAAAAGCTTTTGTAAGCTCGTATATAGCATGGATTCGATTAAACAACTTATTTATCATAATGGTTTGCATAAATTGTTTAATTGATTTAGAAATGAAGTTGTAGTTGCTTTGGCAACGAATATGACATCTTGCATCTTAAATTCGGTGATCAAATCGAACGAGGGGTGTTATAAAATTTATTAAAAAAATGTAAATAAATATAAAAACAGTACAAAAAAAAAAGCTCTCAAGATGGTAAAAAATTATTTGTGTTTGTTTATGTTTGTTTAGCTTTCAAATTGTATATGTTTTAAATAATTTTAATAATTATCAATATTTTATTTTTAATAATTTTTAAAATTTTAATTATTTCATACATTTTATATTGTCAATTTTTACTAGAACACTGGCCACATGATGCCCAGTAAAATTGAACATTTGGGTATTATAGGAAAGGGGAGAGAGAAAAAAGTAAAATTACATTTGGGTCATGAGCCCATGGGTTATTAGAAAACCATCAATTTAATGAGCCTAAGAGCAAGCTTTTCATTGGGTCTGGAGCCCAGTTTCCATGAGTCTATCACATGTTCAGTTTCATGGTATTTACTAAAGAAATGGGAGGACTAACCAAAAATTCATATTTTGCCTCTAAAGCTAAAATTCATACCAAATCTTTGTTCTATTTTTCTTATTTATGAATTTAGTTATTCTACTATAATTTGATATTTTAAGATTATTTTATCATTAATTCTTTCAAAAGTATGGTGAAAAAAATGTTTTTTAAAAGTATATTTAAAAAGTGTCGAGTATTATTATTAAAAACTGTTTTTTCAAAAAATAAAATGTCTTTATTAAATATTTTAGATATGATGTTTTAACATAGAATATATATATATATATATATATATATATATATATATTTAAATGATGTTGAAATTTGTTAATATTATAATATTTCAGTAAAAATAATAAAAATAATTTATTGTAACTCATTATTAATATGTTGATATATGAAATATAAATTGAGTAATTAATATTAAATATTTTTAAATTTAATTTGAATATATAAAATATGTTTTAAATATTAAAATATAATCATTACAAATTCAAATATATAATGTTATATATTTGAAATAAATTTCAATAGGAAATAATTGTATACCCAAAATAAATATTACATAAAATACATTGTGTAGCGACGTAAAAATTTCACTCTCGGTCACTAATTGTGGCGATTAAAAACTTGGAAATTGAAATTTGATTTTAAAATAAACAGGGAGTCGCCACCGATCCTTTTTTCTAGGTGTGATCGGACACCTATTAGAGTTATTTTTAAAACAAAGGAAGGCCGAGTTTAGGTCTACGTCAAAAATTTAGAGAAAAATAAGGTTCGGAAGTCGGTTACGCGCGAGGAAGGTATTAGCACCCTCGCGACGCCCAAAAATTGGTATCTTATAAACACGTGTTGTCTTTATTTTCAAAAATACGAATTCAAGGTAACATTCAATCGTGATCTGATTCAAAAGACGAGAACTTTCAATTCAATTTTTTATTTTGAGAAGGATATACCGTTTTAACACGAGCCGACAAATTCCATCCAACATAGCGATGCAATTCACGACTTAATGTCAAATCGATATATTGCCTCGATTAATAATTAAAACATAAAAATATTTATGAAATAAGAATTTAAAATAAATAAAAATGCAAACAATATCGAAATGTTAACATAATATTAGAGCAATAGCAAAACAATAAGAATAATATTTTAAAAGAAAATAAAAACCAAATATGAAAAAAAGAAAGAAGAAAAAAATATATATATATATATATATATAAAAAGATAGATATATATATAAAGTACACTTAGTAAAAATAAAATAGGTAATATGTACATGAGATAATATGTATGTGGAATAATATAAAGAATTTAATTAGTAATTTTGAAAGTATCTATATACATAATACATGACAACGAGTGTATACCATACATATTAGAAATACTAATAACACAAAATGCTAATGACACTACACGAATATGTACATGGTACAATATAATATATACATAAAAGTAAAGAAGTTATATATAACTAATAACATCAAAGTATATACATGGTACACATGAAAACATAATATAGTGTTAAAGATATATACATAACACAAATATATATATATATATATGGCTCGTGTTAAAAGAATATGCACATAAGTATACATATACATATGCTAAAACATATATGTAATAATATTATTTAAAGAAGTACATATTAGAAATGACTATATGTAATACGGAAAAAATATATATACACATAAATAATAATAACAAGTAATGAGTAAATATAAAGAAAATAATAAAAAGGAAAGAATATAATATATAAACAAAAACTAAGTATAACGATGATAGAAAGAAAATAAAATAATAACAAATAATAAATATCATAATGTAAAATATAAGAAAACTTATCTATACTTATAGTATAAAATATATATTAATAATAATGATAAGGATGGTATAGGTATATATACACGAAATAGTATAAAGAATGTATATAACTAATAATATTAAAATGTATACATGATAATATAAAACATTAGAAAACATATGTACGTAATATATAAAAATATACATAATATAGCGTTAATATATATATACATAATATTTACTTATTAAAGATAATAACAATATTACAAGACTATTATTAAATATACCATATAAATACACACATATATATATTAAATATGTTTAAATATATAATAAGATTATACAATGATATTAATCGTAATAATAACAATCAATTAACAAAAATAACTAAAAAAGGGATTAAATTGAACTGGAAGCAAAAATATTTGGGGTGAAATTAAAATGAAAATAAAAAGAAAGGACCATCATGAACACGCGTGGAAACAGTGGGGGTTAAAATAGCAATATTCCCCGCTGCTCCAAACGCTGCGCAGGTAAGGGGGCTAAATTGAAAACGCTAAAATTATGGGGTCAAATTGTAAAATCTGAAAAGCTTAATCGCAAATCCTCAGAAAAGCGGAAGGGTCATTCGTGCAATTAGACCCTTCCGCTAAAACACGCGGGATCCTCTCTCGCTACTGGGTCGGGTTGTCTTGGGTCATAAGAAACGGCACCGCTTTTGGCCTTTAGGCTTGGGCACCAAAACGGTGCCGTTTTGGTGTGTTATAAAAGTCTAATTTTTTTCCAAAAATTTCATTTCTTCCAGCTTTAGAAAAAAAAAAGGGAGAGAAAGCTCTCCTCTCCTCTGGGAAATCCCAGATTTCGGTCAGGGACCGATGAGCTCCACCGCCGCCACTGCCGCCACCATCATCATGTGGGGCTGGGAAAACTAAAAGGTACTTTTTTCTCTCTTTTTTTTTTTATTTTCAATAGTATACATATATATGTACATAAAAAGAGAAGGAAAATAAAAGGAAAGAACGAAAAAGAAAGAAAATAAAAAAAAATTCCAAAGAAAAGAAAAGAAAGGAAAAATCAGTGATCACCTTGGATTGACCTTATATTCCTTTTTTTGTTCTTGCTTTTGATTCTCTGCTATATTTTTATGTTTTGGAAATGTGTTATGTATTATTTTTCTTTGTAAAACTTGCTGAATCTAAAAAAAAAACAAAAAAAAACCCCGTTTACAGTGTTTCATTCGGGTTTATATACCCATTTTACAACCATTTTTATATTATTTATGTCTTGTCTTCGTTTTCTTGCTTGCAGGTGGTGGCGACGTGACTGGTGGAGGCGGTGCAGTGGGCTAGTGGGGAGAGGGTATGTAACACTCCTAACCCGTATCCGCTGCCAGAATAGGGTTTCGGAGCATTACTACCATTTGCAGATCACTAAAAAATTTTTACTTAAATATTTACCAATTCAATGCATCAATAAATATATTACCATTCAATCAATGGCTTGGCACTTGCCCAAGCATCAACAATCAACACTTGTTAGTGTACTTACACATATTTCATATAAATTCTTATTTTCTCAATATGTCATATTTGAATTTAATACTCGTCTTAACTTACATATTTTCCTTATGTTAACATATAAAAGATAATTTCATATGTACATGTCATGATACATATCATTCTCTTTACCGTTTCTTTAATAACATATATCATTTATTTTATTATATCATCATTTTATGCACCATCATTTCCTTATATCTTAGGTATATTTATTTCGGTAATAGTTCGTATTAAACTTAACATAATTTAAACTCCATGTACCTATACTTATTTCATTTATCTATCTTATTAATTATTATCATACAACTATTTTGTACATTTATTTCCATATGACCAATTCCTGTAAACATTTCACATTACCATTTTGTATAACCATTTCATTTAACCATTTGTTATATTACACGAATATTAGTTGTTCAATAGATATCTTGGCGCTTTCTCTTCCACGATCTTATTTATCTTCGACATGATGCCATAGTGTCTTTCAACTATGGTCTTACTCATTTTCTCATCATGTTGCCATGGTATCTTTCAACCATGGTCTTATTCGTTTCCGTCATGTTGCCATGGTATCTTTCAACCATGGTCTTACACATTTCATGTCACGTTGCCATGGTATCTTTCAACCATGGTCTTACACATTTCATCTCAAAGTTGCCATGGTATCTTTCAACCATGGTCTTACACATTTCATATCAGTTGCCATGGTATCTTTCAACCATGGTCTTACACGTTTCATGTCACGTTGCCATGGTATCTTTCAACCATGGTCTTACACATTTCATCTCGGAGTTGCCATGGTATCTTTCAACCATGGTCTTACACGCTTTCATATCGAGAGCACACTCCCGCGAACCTCATCCTTACAAAGGGATTACCAGTCCAGGCTAAATCCCTCTGTAATATTAACTCATAGAGTATTGTCGGGATTACCATTCAAAGCTAAATCCTGCATACGACAATTACTCTAATGAGCTTGATCCAATTACCAGTCCGAGCAAATTGGACCCTAATTCGGATTACCCTTCCAAGCTAAATCCATTTTCCACATATTCTTCTGGGAGGGCTATATCGAGATAGGATCACCCGTCCGGCTAGATCCTTTTACCGTCAATTCCTTTTCGAGATCCATCGAATTTTCCTTTCATTCAACCGGATTTCTCCCTTTTATATCAAATATATCAATGTTTCATCAATTTTCATACAATGAACATTCAAATCATATTCACATCAATAACATACATTTCAAGTATTTAAGAATATAATTCAAGTTACATGAACTTACCTCATTGCTTGTTTGTGTTTATAATTTCATTGATCCGATATCTTTTCTTTTCACGATCGAGTCTCATATTTGAGTCGCCTGGATCTCTTTTAAATAAATTGATCATCATTTTCATTCATTTCATATTCTAATGCATTTAATTAATGCTCTAAGCAAAATTACCATTTTGCCCCTAACCTTTAATTAATGACGATTTCATCCTTAGGGTCGGAAAATAAAATTCTTACGATTTAATCCTTATTTCCAACTATTATTCTTATATATATTGATAATGATCCATGAATTCTATAAAATATCAAAAATTTCCATAATTTCAACACTTTTCAATTTAATCCCTAAAACATGTTTTCCCCTAATTTAAATAATAAAATAATCTATTTCATGCAATTTAGTCATTTCTGACATTTTTACAAAATTGCCCATAAAGTTTTACTTTTATTCAATTTAGTCCCTGAGGCTAAAACATGCAAATTAGCCATGCTAGATGAATATTCATACATATTTTCCTCCTCCTCCTCTCCATTCCACATCCTTAATTTATATAACATGCAACAAGTAACATTATCAATAATTTCACTATTTACTTATATGTACATTCAAAACTGTCCATTTGCATCATAGTCACTAAATTATTTATATATTAAGCTACAGAACTCGAAATTAAGATCCGTTAATTTTCCCTGAAACTAGACTCATATACCTTCTTACCATAAAAATTTCATAATTTTTGGTTGGGCCAATTAATACAGTTTATTCATTAAAGTCTCCCCTGTTCTGTTGTCTGACAGTTCCGACCCTTCTTCACTAAAAATTAATTATCTTCTTGTACAGGATTTGAATGATGTCCTCGTTTATTTCTCTTGAAAATAGACTCATTTAGGATTCTAAAAATATAAATTTAAGCCCCTAATTATTTTTATCCAATTTTTTATGATTTTCCAAAGTCAGAACAGGGGAACTCGAAATCATTCTGACCTTGTCTCACAAAAGTTATTATATCTCATGATTTACAATTCCATTGCTTACATAATTTCTTTTATAAGAAACTAGACTCAATAAGCTTTAATTTCATGTTTTATTCATCCTCTAATTCGATTTATATAATTTTTGGTGATTTTTGAAAGTTAGACTACTGCTGATGTCTAAAACAGTTTTAGTGCAAAATGTTGATTTCCATTTTGCCCCAAATTTCACAATTCATACAATTCAGTCCTTGCTCAATTAACCCCTTAATTAAGATAATTTTCTCAATTAATACTTTTTATAGACATTATAAGTTATTTCATAACTATTGAAATTCAGGATTTCCATATGGAACTCTAACTTCAAACTCTTTCACAATTAGGTCCCAAACATTCACTTTCTATTCAATTCTTTCAATAAAATCAGCATATAAATAATTTAAATCTCTAATTCCATGCCAAATCATCATATACTTCCAGAAAATATTCATATCAACTTTCAATTTCTTTCATAGAATCAAAAACTAATGAATTCAACAAGTGGACCTAGTTGTAAAAGTCACAAAAAAAACATAAAAATTTCAAGGAGAAAGAAAGAATTAAACTTACATGAAGCTAGATTATGAAAACCAGCTTGAAACCTCCTCCATGGCTGTTTTCCAGCTGATGAATATGAAGAGAAATGAAGAGAATTCTAGATATTCCAATTTAGTCCCATTTTTATTTAGCCAATTTTGGCAATTTTCCAATTTTGCCCTTATTTCATCCATTTCCTGATTTTTCTCAGCTATTGCCGCCCAAAATATCTCCTTTAGGATTATTTTCACTTTAGGTCCTTCCTCATTTGACAATTAAGCTATTTAATCCTCTAGCAACTTTTACACCCTTTTCAATTTAGTCCTTTTTATTTAATTAACCACCCAAACGTCAAAATTTTCTGTCTAAATTTTAATACTACCTCACCAACACTCCATAAATATTTCTAAAAATATTTATGGCTCGATTTATGAAGTCGAGGTCTCGATACCTCACTCTCGACCCAATTTACCTAATTAATTCTTTTAAATCACCAAATTCACTAATTCAAAAATGCTTTTATATTCGCATTTGACTCATAGGTATTAATTTATTAAATTTTTAACTCACCCGTTGAATTTGGTGATCTCAAATCTCTATTCCCGATACCACTAAAAATTAGGCTGTTACAATATCTCTAGCATCATTATTACTTTCTAGATTTCTCTCTCTTCCAATTGACCATTTTGCCCTTCATTATCTTTTAAAATTCCATCCTTGAGTCATCATTTAATTTGGTAAAATTGCAATTTAGTCCCTTATAGTTCTTCATCTATTCAATTTGGTCCTAATTCATCCATTTTCCTTAGTTTCTAGATCATTCCACTCCTAAAATATTTACACTATTGGTCCTTCAAATTTTTCATATTTACACTTTAATCCTTTAAATTTTGAGTATTTACTCTTGGGCCACAAAACTTTTCTCACTTTTACAATTTAGTCATTTCTTAAATTAATATATCATAATATACTTCTCAATATTGACATAACTCAAAATTTCTCTTTTGTCACTTTATTTCCTTATTTTACTATATTACTGATAATATTTTATCAGTAAAAATTTCGGGATATTACAGTGTAATACTGAAAGTAAGGGGAGGTGGCTAGGGTTTCACTTTTCAAACCCTAGTTTGACTAATGGGTGTTTGGGCTTCTATTGGGCTCCGGGTTTTGGGTATTGTTTGGGTTTTAGGGTTTGGTGGGTATTGGGTTTAATTTTATGTAATTGGGTTTTGTGAAATGGGATTGGGATAATGGGCTAAGGGTTTAAATGGGTAATAGTTTTGTAAAGTTAATGGGTAAGGGTTGTAATTGTGTTTTGGTTTTTCTATTTTAAAAATTGGCCTGTACAGCTGCCCCTCTTTGCTCATTGTCGTGCAACGAGAATAAAGCAAAGACTTAAGGAAAGGCCAATTTTGCCTTATCTTGCCGAGTCTCAACTTCATCGGTGCTTTTCTTGCTCAGGTGGTCTCATTCTAGTCCATCGCATCCTGTAGCTTTGGTTCAATCCACTGCATCTTCTGATATATGCCTTGTAGCTTCAATTTTTTCAATGTAGCTTCAAGAATATGAAATTTGTGTCTTCGATCCGCTTCACTGTAACTTCAGAAAGATGACGTCTACAGCTTCAATCTGCTCTTCTATTGCTTCAGTCAGATAGGGTTTGTGGTTTTCTCTTACGTAACTTTGGAAAAGCAAGATCGATATCCTTGATCACTCCATTGCACCTTGAGTGAGCGAGACTTGCAACTTTGACATACTTTATCAGAATTTGGGGAGGCCAAATTTGGTGTCTTCAATAAGCTCCAATCTTTGCTCTTTCTCGGACATGTGATCCTCGAGTTCAACTCGTTTCTCGCAATATGAATTGACTCTTTAAAAACAGACATTAAAAATAAAAATTGAAAATACCTCAGCATGTGAACTGAGGCTCAACTCATTTCTCGTAATATGGGTCGATTTTTGAAACATAGAAATTACAACGGCTCAACTCATTTCTCGCAGTATGAGTCGATCTTTGAAAAATAGAAATTAAAAGGCTCAACTC
This sequence comes from Gossypium anomalum, assembly GCA_025698475.1. Taxonomy (NCBI): domain Eukaryota; kingdom Viridiplantae; phylum Streptophyta; class Magnoliopsida; order Malvales; family Malvaceae; genus Gossypium; species Gossypium anomalum. The sequence continues at coordinate 67,602,458 of CM046957.1, read as the reverse complement.
ACCTCTTGCAATATGAGTTGGTAATTTAAAAAAAATAGAAATTAAAGGCTCAACTCACCTCTCGCAATATGAGTTGACCTTTGAAAAATATAAATTGAGGACAAAAATTTAAAATACCTCAGCTTTCCCTGAGGCTCAACTCACTTCTCGTAATATAAGTTGAAATTAAAACACAAGAATTGAAAATACCTCAGCGTGCCCCGAGGCTCAACTCACCTCTCGCAATATGAGTTGATTTTTGAAACATAAATTGAAATTACCTCAACGTGTCTTGAGGCTCAACTCACCTCTCGCAATATGAGTTGATTTTTTGAAAGACAGAAATTGAAATTACCTCAACGTGTCTTGAGGCTCAACTCACCTCTCGCAATATGAGTTGATTTTTGAAAAACAGGAATTGAAAACAGGAATTGAAAAGCAGAAATTGAAAATACCTCAGCGTGCCCCGAGGCTCAACTCACCTCTCGCAATATGAGTTGATTTAAAACACAAAAATTAAAAATACCTCAGTGTGTGGCCTAAGGCTCAACTCATCTCTCGCAATATGAGTTGATGAGGCTCAACTCACCTCTCGCAATATGAGTTGATTTTCTAAAAACATGAATTAAAAACATTAAGATATCGAAACTTATCATTTGGTGGAACTCAGGAATCTTTCCGTTTGATTCAATACAGCTTATCATCTTGGCATCTTGCTCTACTGAATTACCTGTACATGCTATGCATGATGTTATCATGATATGCACATGTTTGTCTTAAATTCCTTTATGTCTACATGATTATGCAGTGCTCCTCAAGCATGTTTGTCGCTTGTCCCTTTTGGTCATGAATTTTCATGATCTACGTCCGTTGCTTTGGCTATTGACTTCCTTTTTTAAGCCATGTATCCGCCTTCAGGTTTTACAAGTAATCAACGTTTCTCAGATGTCACTCTTTAGCCCCTTGTTGAACTTTGTTCTTGCCTTGAAGTTCTTGTACTTATCAAATTTTCATCCAGGTAATGCTTAACAATTCTTTTGTTTAGAGTGCGTCATTTCACTATTTATCATGTAAATAAACACATAATGAGATGCATGAAAAAGGTCAGGTAGGGACAAAAATGATATCTCATATTTATTTATTTCAAGTGTGGCAAACAAAGGAAGTTAACCAATGAGAGTAAAAAATGTCAAAAAGAAAGGAAAGGATCGTATTCAACGGATACAAATGCTCTAGATATTCAACACATGAACTCTTCCACGTTCCTTAATCAAGAATCTTTTCGAGTCTGGCTCCTTGCGTAGAAGATTTTGAGTTTTCAGAGATGCTTCAAATACTGTAGTCTCACTGTTTGTCGCACGATTTAAAACATCTTGCCTTGTGAGCTGAATGTTTGCTTCATTAGAATGCCCTCTCGGGTTTTCATCCTAATCTTTTGTGTTTAATCAAAGCGCCCTTTTCGGGTTTTCGCTCTGATCACTTTTTTTTTTTTTAAGATGCCCTTTTCGGGTTTTCATCTTGACTTTCTTTTTTTCAAGCATAGTACTTCTTCACCGCATCTGAGTTCACTGGATTTGCTAACTCCTTCCCATCCATCTCGGTAAGGATCAAAGCTCCGCCTGAAAATGCCTTCTTTACGACGTATGGTCCTTCCCAGTTTGGTGCCCATTTTCCTCGCAGGTCTTTTTGTATCGGGAGAATTTTCCTCAACACAAGTTCTCCTTCATGGAATTATCTTGGTCGTACCTTCTTGTCATGGGCGGCGATCATTCTCTTTTGGTACATCTGCCCGTGACAAATTGCCCTTAGACGTTTTTCTTCTATGAGGTTCAACTGATCATATCGAGCTCGAACCCATTCTGCTTCTTCTAACTTTGATTCTATTAAGACTCGCAGAGAGGGAATCTCAACCTCGATAGGTAGCACAGCTTCCATTCCATAGACCAAAAAGAAAGGAGTTGCTCCCGTAGATGTTCGTACAGATGTGCGATATGCAAACAAAGCAAATGGAAGTTTCTCGTGCCAATCTTTATATGTCTCAGTCATTTTCCCAATGATCCTTTTAATGTTCTTGTTAGCTGCTTCAACAGCTCCGTTCATCTTTGGGCGATAGGGCGAGGAATTATGATGCTTTATTTGGAATTGTTCGCACACTTCTTTCATCATCTTATTGTTCAGATTCGTGGCATTATCTGAAATGATTCTTTCAGGTAAGCCATACCGGCAAATGATCTCCTTTTTCAAAAACCTGCAAACTGCAGTCCTCATCACATTGGCAAACGAAGCGACTTCTATCCATTTTATGAAATAATCGATGACCACAAAAATAAATCGATGTCCATTTGATGCTTTTGGATAAATTGGCCCTATAACATCCATGCCCCACATAGAAAAAGGCCACGGAGAAGTCATGACATGAAGGGGCGAAGGGGCTACATGAATTTTATCGCCGTAGATTTGACATTTGTGGCATTTTCTGGAAAAATTGATGCAGTCACTTTCCATTGTCAGCCAATAATAACCGAGTCTCATGATCTTTCTGGCCATATTAAAACCATTGGCATGTGTTCCGCAGATTCCCTCATGGACCTGTTCGAGTATTTTTCTAGCTTCAGCATCATCCACACATCTCAAGAGCATCTGATCCTTTCCTTTTTTGTATAGGATGTCCCCACAAAGAACAAATCCATTGCGCCATTCTTCTAATCGTTCTTTTGTCGTTCTCATTCACTTGTTCGGGATAGCTTCGATTCCTGATATATTCTAGGATATCGTGGAACCAGGGACGTCCGTCTGCTTCTTTTTCAATGCTACAATAGTGTGCAGGGACCTCGTATATACTCATTTTAATGGGCATTATTTCTGCTTCTCTACTTGCTTTGAACATTGAAGCCAAAGTGGCCAGGGCATCAGCCAATTGGTTTTCTTCTCGTGGAAGTAATGAAAAGTTATTTCTTTGAACTCCTTGATCAATTCAACCACTAAATCATCAGATTTAATCAATTTTGGGTCCCTTACTTCCCAATCTCCACGGATTTGATAAACCACTAGGGCTGAGTCCCCATACACCTCTAAAATTTTAATGTTTCGTTCAATAGCTGCACGAAGCCCCATGATACAAGCCTCATATTCTGCGATATTATTGGTACAAAAGAAATTCAGTCTTGCAGTAAACGGATAATGATTCCCCTCTGGTGATATCAGGATTGCTCCGATTCCATGCCCCAAAGCATTCGACGCACCATCAAAACACATCTCCCATGACTTCTTCTTTGATGACTCGGATTCCATTTCTGTGATGCACATTAAATCTTCGTCTGGGAAATCGAATCTTAACAACTCATATTCTTTTGTTGTTCGAGTTGCTAGAAAGTCGGCTATTGCACTCCCTTTTATTGACTTCTGACTTACATAGGCAATGTCATATTCCGAAAGGAGAATCTGCCATCGGGCCATCCTTCCTGATAGTGCCGGCGATTCCATCATGTATTTTATCGGGTCTAGCTTTGAAATTAGCCATGTCGTATGGTACAACATGTATTGTCTGAGTCTCCGAGCTACCCAAACTAGAGCGCAACAAAATTTTTCAATGGACGAATACTTTGCCTCATATTCAGTGAACTTTTTACTGAGGTAGTAGATCGCCTTTTCTTTCTTTCCCCTCTCGTCGTGTTGCCCCAGTACGCAACCCATTGAATTTTCGAACACAGTCAAATACAAAATTAACGGTCTTCCCGGAGTTGGCGGTACGAGCACTGGAGGACTAGACAAATATTGCTTTATCTTATCAAAGGCTATCTGGCATTCCTCATTCCATTCTTCGGGATTATGTTTTCGAAGAAGTCGAAAGATAGGGTCGCATTGGTTGGTAAGTTGAGCGATAAATCGGGCGATGTAGTTTAATCTCCCTAAAAATCCTCTAACTTCCTTTTGCGTGCGTGGGGGTGGTAACTCTTGAATGGCCTTTATTTTATCTGGATCAACCTCGATACCTCTTTCACTGACAATGAATCCTAGCAACTTTCCTGAGGTCGCCCCAAACGTACATTTAGCTGGATTAAGCTTTAATTGGAATTTTCTCAGCCTGTCGAATAACTTCTTCAAGTTCACTACATGCTCTTCTTCCCCTCGGGATTTAGCAATCATATCGTCGACATAGACCTCTATTTCTTTATGCATCATGTCATGGAATAATGTCACTATAGCCCTCTGATATGTTGCCCCAGCATTCTTTAACCCGAATGGCATCACCTTGTAACAGAACGTTCCCCACATTGTTATGAAGGTAGTTTTCTCCATGTCTTCAAGGGCCATCTTGATCTGATTATACCCCGAGAATCCATCCATGAAAGAAAATAATGAATTCTTTGTTGTGTTGTCCACCAACGTATCAATATGTGGTAAGGGAAAATTATCCTTTGGGCTGGCTCGATTCAAGTCACGGTAGTCCACACACATTCGTACCTTGCCATCTTTCTTTGGTACAGGACTATATTAGCCACCCATTCGGATATTTGGAGGCTTGTAGGAAACCAGTCAAAATTGCTTCTTGACTTCCTCTTTTATTTTCAGCATCATTTCGGGTCTCATCCGTCTTAATTTTTGCTGGATGGGCTTGCATTCTGGCTTTAATGGGAGCTTATGGACCACTAAATCTTCATCTAGCCCTGGCATGTCCTGGTATGACCATGCGAAAACATCTTTGTATTCGCAGAGTAGAGCGATCAAATTATGCCTAGTGCTCTCTAAAATAGAAGTCCCAATCTTCACTTCTTGTTTCCTTTCTTCAGTGCCCAAGTTTATTGTTTCCACAGATTCTTCATGAGGCAAAATCTGTTTATCCTCTTGTTCCACCATTCTTAACAATTCAGAGAGGAGAGCGTAATCTTGACATTTTTTCTGGCTTCAAATTCCCTAAGCAAACAGCCTTCTCAAAATCAATTTCAAGACTCGTAACGGGTTTGTTCATGTCATCGATATCTGAGCACCTGAAAGTTGAAAGGAAAAGGAAACTATAGAGGGGCGTCCGAGTATTGGAAACAACAAACAAAAATGTTATGGCATGGAACGTGGCAAATGTACGGATAGGCTATGAAATGAGAGAATTGATTATGAAATTAGTGATAATGCGAGAAAATCGTGACAAAATGCATCTTCATTGATATTCATTTGAATGATAAAGAGCGAATGCACGCTCTTACAAAAGAATTCTATTATATCTAAAGACACAATAGAAGGTTAATGTTTGGCATTACTCTGAAGACTTATTAATTACAAGAAGCTCCTCGGAAGTCCAATTGTTCAACATGGAACCAGGAGGGCAAGGGCGTATCCTCGAGACATCTTTACTTGAACCAGCCCCTTTGTCAATGACATTTATGCTGACATTCTGAAAACCCCTTTCAATTAACCCCAGCATGCTTCGTGGATCACCTTGTCCAGGGTATATCATTCCCGCAGATGTAAATGTTTTTTACAAAGGAGGGTATTCTATTGGTTCCCATTCTGGTTCTCGGCCCAAAGTTCTTGCAATCCTTCTTTCCTGATCTTTCTTCCACTGTCTTCTTCTTTGACGCATATCAGGCTGAAACCCCAAACCGCATCGGGCCTTGTGGTGCACTGGCTTTAAAGCCCTGACTATTCCTTGCAGATGTCTGCCTAAACCTCTTCTTGCTCGAGCTCCTCTTCCTACGGTCAACTTGACACCCATTTTGGTATTTCTCGATAATTTTGGTACTGGAATTTTGTTTCCCTCAGCAACGAAAGTGGCATTGACAAATTCGAGGGATCGGAAGGAACATTCCACTGCGTCTTTGCTTACTTCAAGATATGGTGCATCTGCAGAGATAGATGCGACAATGTCTTCTTCTCCCTCAACTGTGATCAGACAGCCATCCATGATAAATTTTATTTTTTGGTGGAGGGATGACGGGACCGCTCCAGCAGAATGGATCCAGGGTCTCCCCAAAAGGCAGTAATAAGAGGGTGTAATGTCCATGACTTGGAACTCGACATCATAAATGTAAGGGCCCACTTCCAAAGGAATTTCGATCCTTCCCATAACTTCGCGCCTCGTCCCGTCGAATGCCCTTACTGTGGAATGACAGGGTCTTAAGTAGGACAAATCCATCGGTATTCTGGAAAGTGTGGCCAATGGCATAACATTTAATGCTGATCCATTATCGATGAGCACGTTCGGTATTATGTAGCCATTGCAGCGAGTCGTGATATGTAGCGCTTTCACCGAGCCTCTACCATTAGGCGGTATTTCGTCATCACTAAAAGAGATAAAGTTGTCCGCATTCAGATTGTTTACCCACCTATCAAGCTTTTCAACAGATATGTTGCTGGCCACATAAGCTTGGTTTAACACTTTCAATAAAGCATTCCGGTGTGGCTCTGAATTTAACAGTAGAGATAGAACTGAGATTCGCGCTGGCTGCTTGCTCAATTGTTCCACCACACTATACTCACTGTGCTTGATAAATTTCAAGAATTCTTGAGCTTCTTCCTCATTCACACGAGCTTTTAGTTTTTGCACGGTGGAATTTCTTGCTCGACTTCGACTTCGTGCATCACTGCTTTCCCTTTTTGCTTCAAATCACTACTTTTCTTTGCCGGTTCAACTTCTTTGGAATAACACCGTCCACTTCGGGTAAAATGACCTACCTCCCCAACATCTTCAATTATGGCCTTGGACTTTCCAACTTCCGGTGTGACGATATTGACATCATATCTCCACGATACTGTTTTATTGTCCTTATAAGGGAAAGGAGATGGTACTTCGATTATCATTTTTGGTTTCACCGGCTCCTTCTTTGCGTCATAATAAATCACCAATGGTCGATCAGCGTTATAAGGGGGACCTGATGGTTGATTGTCAGAGGTACATATTTCTCCACTATCGGCCTCTTCGGCTTTACAAAAAATCTCGATCTCCTTGTTATCCATCATACTTTGCAATAATCCTCTGAATTCATCACAGGACTGAATGTCGTGCCCTTCGATGCCATGGAACTCGCAAAAACTGTGACTCTTTGCATCCTTTCCTTCGAATACTCCGTTAAAACGACAAAGCACCCCTTTTTAAACTAGTACTTCCCAGATTCTCTGCAGAGGTGTTCTCACTTCAGAAACCCATCTTCTACTTTGTCGTTTATCCTTCTCTCCTACTACGCTCACATTACCTTCGGTGTGGTTTGGGAATGGATTCCCAACCGTATCGCCAGTGCCATCAAATCGCAAAATGCCCGCGTCAATGAGCCCTTGAACTCTCCTTTTAAAAGCAAGACAGTTCTCCGTAGAATGCCCCTGATTCCCCGCATGGTATGCACAACTAGCGTTTGGATCATACCATTTCGGGTATGGAGGTTTAAGGGGTGCCATGTAATGGGGAGAAATCAGTTGTTTTTCCAAAAGTTTTGGGTACAATTCTCCATACGACACAGGGATGGGAGTAAACTGCGGTCTCTCGGGATTAGGCCTTGTTGGTCTTGGTTCATTTCTGGGTTGGTTTTGAACGGGTGCAGTGTTTTGTGAAAAAGTGGTGACAGGTCTTTGGTTATTCATGGCGTATACGGGGTAGGAGGGAAGTGGTGTTTGGTAGTAAGGGGTTTGAGGAGGATAATGGAAGTTTGAAGGTGGATAATGTCGGGGTCGAGGTTGGTTAGGATATGAATTGGGAATATAACGATTTCCAGTTCCCACCATGTAGGCTTCTGGCTCTTTTTTCCTTATGGGTGCTACTTTTCTTGAGCCTTCTGATCCTTCCATTCTACCGCTCTTGACAGCATTCTCTATTAGTTCACCAGATATTACAATATCTGCGAATTCCTTCGTGGCACTTCCCACTAATTTGTCGTAAAACGGGGCCTTTAAGGTGTTGATAAAGAGAACGGTTATCTCCGTTTTTGTTAGTGGGGGTTCCACTTGGGCTGAGACGTCTCTCCATCTCTGCGCATACTGTCTAAAGGTCTCTGATGGCTTTTTCTCCATCATTTGTAAGGTCATCCGATGCGCACCATGTCCGATACATGCTTATATTACTCGCAGAATCACGGATGCCAAGTCTTTCCAGATCTAATCTTTTCCCTCTCGAGTTGGTTGTACCAACGGAGTGGCCGACCAGGCTAGACTGTCTTGGAAGCAATGCATAAGTAACTTATCATCGTTCACGTAACGATCATTTTTCGGAGAACATGATGAGATGTGCTTTTGGGCACCTAGTCCCATCATACTTCTCAAAATCAGGCGTCTTGAACTTCGGAGGCAAAATTAGATCAGGTACGAGGCTGAGTTCCTTGGCACCTAGGGCGGAGAAGACCTCAGTGCCTTCTATTGCTTTGAGTCTTTCCTCCAGACTTCTATATTTCGCGTCATGGTTATCCAATTTCAATTTGGCTACTGCGGGTCGTCCAGATCTGGAACTAGGGGATCGCAGGATGGCCCCTGGGTTCGACGCGAATATTCCTTGCCCCAAATTAGTGGGTGGAGCAGGTGGCATAGGTCGATGTTCCAAGCCCGTGGGTTCTCCTTGAGCATACCCTCTCTGTGTCGTATATGCGGGTGGTGAAGTGAATCCCAGGGGATAGAGTGGATCCTGATCGTGGTGAATTCTTGATTGGGGTTCCATAACATCGGGGTTCTGCATGGGTCCTTTTCCTTTGACCAGAGTTGTCATCATCTCCATCATTTTAGCCATCTGATCTCTTTGCTCGAGTGATTCCTCTCGAGATCTTACCATTAGATCTCTCGTCTCTTGTTGCGATTTGGCCAGTTGCTCTTGTAATTCCTTTTGAGCCCTTTCCATCCTTTCGATTCTCTCATTGAACTCAGCTTCCATTTCCCTAGTTTGTCGACGCGTTCTGTATAAATGTCGTGATTCCAGTCTTGAAGTCTTGCAACTGCGAGTTATATGGTTCTTTTAGTTTCGGTGGATGATTATGGTGATATGTACATGCGATGAATGAATGAATGGATGAATGTCCAAAGAATAAATGATGCATGAATGTTAGTTATGAGTAAATATGCAAGAATTTGGTGTTGATTTCAAGATAGCCCCATATGTAGGCATTTCATTTATCAGAAGAGTACGTTACAAAAAGTTTTCATTTTTCTAACAGTTACACAAATTTTCTAGCCACATTGCCTTGTTTCTTCACTTGCTCTAAAAACTCTGATATACTCGATCTTTGGCTCGGAGGGAATTGGCAACTGAGAACTTCGGCTTCATCTGATAATTGAACAACTTGCATAGCTGCTTGGCGAATTTCATTGACCAAGAAGTTGAGTTGCATTTCCTTTTCTTGGAGAGTTCCTTCATACGCGTGAATGTCTCTATCGTACTGATCATTCTTTTCTTCTAGAGCCTTCAGGAGGTTATCTAATTGTTGTTGACGAGATTGCAGTATATTTTCTAAATCTCGTACTCTCCTTTTTAATTCTTGATGTTCAGACTGACTATTCACAAATTCCGCAGTCACCATTTCATACTCGGCATTCTTCCTTCTTAACTCTATTGTAGCGCGCGCGGCCTTTTCCTCTTCTTTCTTTGCTTTTCCCTTCCAAAATTCCATTCCTCCCTTGATGTTGCTAATTTCTTCCTTCCACTTAGCTGTCGACTTGCCCAATCCACTATTCTTTATAGTGTTTCTTAATTTCTTGTTTTCCAAATGAAGGTCCCTTAAGTCGTTTCTCACGATCTCAGACTCCCTTTGTACTTTTTCAGTTCTGGACCTTTCAACTTGAACTTCAATCTTGGTGATAGTTTTTTCTTCTTGAAGAGTGCTGAGGTCCCTAGACATCTTAGCTTTTTCTCGCTCGAATTCTTGTCTAGCCATTTCCAATTCGGATGGCATTTCCTCCAAAAAAGGATTCTGAGCATTGTAACTTGTAGATGAGATTTGCTGACTACTTACCCGTTGCCTTCTCCATATGTCATAGTCTTGGGTAAGGGTATCAGCGTACAAGGCTAATTCCATGAAATGAATTTCCTTCCAAGACTTTGCAATGTCTCGGACTCTCTTCATATATCCTCACCATGAAAGCGAACTCGATGTGTGCTAATCCTCCGGTTGCGGGTATAAATTGTCGCAAGAAAATTGCCTTTGGACTAATAACGGAGCGTATCCAACTCCTCCCCATAACCCGAGTAAAGGTACCCAATCTTGGCCTCCACATTTGTATAGCGGGGGATGAAGGGCGGATCCAGGGTGCTCTTCACGTTATATCCTCAGCGCGAAGATTCTGAAAAGTTGATACCCAATGTTGCTCGGTGACTTCTTTCGGCCATTCTTTCTTGAGGTAAGCTTCTAGCGGGACGAATGTTTTTGAAAACATGTGGAATGGAGTGCGCTCTACTTTCCAAAAATGACTCAAAATCCAAACATTGACCAAATTGTGCACCCGATAAATCGTCCCTTTCCTACCCTTCGACAAGTACTCAAGGACCTGAATGTCTCGGCTAAAATAGTCGGGATAGGGTTGACTCCTTGTTTTAGCCTTTCGAAGAAATCAAATACTGCGACCTCAATATGTCCGAGAACTCTCGGGAAAATGACCAAACCGTAAATGGCCAAGGCGAATAGATTAACTCTCTTCAATATGTCCGGATGACTCAGAACCGATTCTCGTAGGCTAGACCATGGAATGCAAACGGTTTCATTCTTCTTTTTTATTTGTTTTTCGGCCCATGCATCAATCATGTCTGTCAGTCTTACTAATTTTTTCCTAAAGGTCAAGGGCTTAGGCTCCTTCACGTATATCTTGCCGAATTGCACATTATCGATGCGGAGTAAAGCAGCATACTCTTCTATGGTTGGAGTCATGTCCTCTTGATTGAATGTAAAGCACTGATAAGCTGGGTCCCAGAATCGAACCATGGCTTGAATCAATTGTTCGTCTACACGAATGGTGATCAAGTGAGCTATATCTCCATACCTCTCGGTGAAAATGCCCCTAGTATCTGAATCCCATTGATTCCAAACTCGCACCAAATCCTCAAGGTTATTTTGGCGAACATTCACAGTTGTATGTTCGGGCAAATTGGCAACACACCCTTCCACTAGGCTGTTCCCCTTTTCTCTCTGAATTTTTAGAGACCACTCTCGAACCACGGCATTCTTCTCGGTTATTTGTGTAATTGACTCCTCCATCAGAAACCCATTCTTTGGCAACTATCCTTTAATCAACACATTCCTAACGTGATGCCTATGATGCATGATGAAAATAAAAATAAAAACAAACAAACTTGGTTAGTAAACACAACACAAATATAATTTGAGAAACAAATTAAACTACTCAACCCATAAACAGTGTAAATGAAAGGCAAATGGCATTTCCCCGTGTACTTATTTTGGTGACTATAAGCGGACAGAGGTTCGGTATGGCTCTAATTGGATGGCTCGTATGGTTCATTATATGCGGGTTTGGTTCTAGATAGGTGCCCGAATTGTTCGTACTGTCGTCTACTAAGACTAGTACGAAGCCTCGGTCGTAGCCCATCATAAGCTCACGAGTTCAATTCGAGGGATTACATTTACTTATGCCTATGCGGAGGGACAAGTTAACTCACGAAAGCATAAGTCATATGTAACCCGAAAGTATTCACTAGCCTGTGCGGAGGGACGAGTTAACTCACGAAGGCGTAGCGTTTACTTTCACTTAAACGGACGGAGCCCGGATATAGAGCTCATGTTATGCAAAATGCAAGTGTACGGTGTGTGGGGGAAAAACTCATAAACCTTTACGTTTTATTTAAAGAAACTAAACCAGAATTAAAACCATAAAAAACTAAAAAACAAACAAATGACGAATTGGAAGAGATATTTACAACACGATACAAATGCATGAATTTTGAAAGTGAGATTTTCGGATCACGACAAATATTTATTTTGAACAAGGAAATTTGAAAACTTTGACAAAACATGTTTAATTCAACTCGACTCGCACCGAGGTCCCCAGCGGAGTCGCCAGCTCGTAGCGACGTAAAAATTTCACTCTCGGTCACTAATTGTGGCGATTAAAAACTTGGAAATTGAAATTTGATTTTAAAATAAACAGGGAGTCGCCACCAATCCTTTTTTCTAGGTGTGATCGGACACCTATTAGAGTTATTTTTAAAACAAAGGAAGGCCGAGTTTAGGTCTACGTCAAAAATTCAGAGAAAAATAAGGTTCGGAAGTCGGTTACGCGGGAGGAAGGTATTAGCACCCTCGCGACGCCCAAAAATTGGTATCTTATAAACACGTGTTGTCTTTATTTTCAAAAATACGAATTCAAGGTAACATTCAATCGTGATCTGATTCAAAAGACGAGAACTTTCAATTCAATTTTTTATTTTGAGAAGGATATACCGTTTTAACACGAGCCGACAAATTCCATCCAACATAGCGATGCAATTCACGACTTAATGTCAAATCGATATATTGCCTCGATTAATAATTAAAACATAAAAATATTTATGAAATAAGAATTTAAAATAAATAAAAATGCAAACAATATCGAAATGTTAACATAATATTAGAGCAATAGCAAAACAATAAGAATAATATTTTAAAAGAGAAATAAAAACCAAATATGAAAAAGAAAGAAGAAAAAAAATATATATATATATATATATATATATAGATAGATATATATATAAAGTACACTTAGTAAAAATAAAATAGGGTAATATGTACATGAGATAATATGTATGTGGAATAATATAAAGAATTTAATTAGTAATTTTGAAAGTATCTATATACATAATACATGACAACGAGTGTATACCATACATATTAGAAATACTAATAACACAAAATGCTAATGACACTACACGAATATGTACATGGTACAATATAATATATACATAAAAGTAAAGAAGTTATATATAACTAATAACATCAAAGTATATACATGGTACACATGAAAACATAATATAGTGTTAAAGATATATACATAACACAAATATATATATATATATATATATATATATATATATAAGGCTCGTGTTAAAAGAATATGCACATAAGTATACATATACATATGCTAAAACATATATGTAATAATATTATTTAAAGAAGTACATATTAGAAATGACTATAATGTCTGGAAAAAATATATATACACATAAATAATAATAACAAGTAATGAGTAAATATAAAGAAAATAATAAAAAGGAAAGAATATAATATATAAACAAAAACTAAGTATAACGATGATATAAAGAAAATAAAATAATAACAAATAATAAATATCATAATGTAAAATATAAGAAAACTTATCTATACTTATAGTATAAAATATATATTAATAATAATGATAAGGATGGTATAGGTATATATACACACTAAATAGTATAAAGAATGTATATAACTAATAATATTAAAATGTATACATGATAATATAAAACATTAGAAAACATATGTACATAATATATAAAAATATACATAATATAGCGTTAATATATATATACATAATATTTACTTATTAAAGATAATAACAATATTACAAGACTATTATTAAATATACCATATAAATACACACATATATATATTAAATATGTTTAAATATATAATAAGATTATACAATGATATTAATCGTAATAATAACAATCAATTAACAAAAATAACTAAAAAAGGGATTAAATTGAACTGGAAGCAAAAATATTTGGGGTGAAATTAAAATGAAAATAAAAAGAAAGGACCATCATGAACACGTGTGGAAACAGTGGGGGTTAAAATAGCAATATTCCCCGCTGCTCTAAACGCTGCGCAGGTAAGGGGGCTAAATTGAAAACGCTAAAATTATGGGGTCAAATTGTAAAATCTGAAAAGCTTAATCGCAAATCCTCAGAAAAGCGGAAGGGTCATTCGCGCAATTAGACCCTTCCGCTAAAACACGCGGATCCTCTCTGCGCTGGGTCGGGTTGTCTTCGGGTCATAAGAAACGGCACCGTTTTGGCCTTTAGGCTTGGGCACCAAAACGGTGCCGTTTTGGTGTGTTATAAAAGTCTAATTTTTTTCCAAAAATTTCATTTCTTCCAGCTTTAGAAAAAAAAAGGGAGAGAAAGCTCTCCTCTCCTCTGGGAAATCCCAGATTTCGGTCAGGGACCAATGAGCTCCACCGCCGGCCACCGTCGCGCGGTGGCCGGAAAACTAAAAGGTATTTTTTTCTCTCTTTTTTTTTAATTTTCAATAGTATACATATATATGTACATAAAAAGAGAAGGAAAATAAAAGGAAAGAACGAAAAAGAAAGAAAATAAAAAAAAATTCGAAAGAAAAGAAAAGAAAGGAAAAATCGGTGATCACCTTGGATTGACCTTATATTCCTTTTTTTGTTCTTGCTTTTGATTCTCTGCTATATTTTTATGTTTTGGAAATGTGTTATGTATTATTTTTCTTTGTAAAACTTGCTGAATCTAAAAAAAAAAAAAAAACCCCCCGTTCTGATGTTTCATTCGGGTTTATATACCCATTTTACAACCATTTTTATATTATTTATGTCTTGTCTTCGTTTTCTTGCTTGCAGGTGGTGGCGACGTGACTGGTGGAGGCGGTGCAGTGGGCTAGTGGGGAGAGGGTGGCGCCGAAAGTAAAGGGGAGGGTGGCTAGGTTTCAGCTTTTCTGAAACCCTAGTTTGACTAATGGGTGTTTGGGCTTCTATTGGGCTCCGGGTTTTGGGTATTGTTTGGGTTTTAGGGTTTGGTGGGTATTAGGTTTAATTTTATGTAATTGGGTTTTGTGAAATGGGATTGGGATAATGGGCTAAGGGTTTAAATGGGTAATAGTTTTGTAAAGTTAATGGGTAAGGGTTGTAATTGTGTTTTGGGTTTTCTATTTTAAAAATTGGCCTGTACACATTGGATTAAAAATAATGGCTACAAATATCACTTGACTCCAAAAATATTTTTCCCCCAAATTTAGCTTTTGTTTTTGGAGTTCAAAAAAGACTTTTAATAGAAAATGTTGTCTGTTTAGCATTATTTATGGGTTCAAAGGTGTTTTTTTTTTTTTGTCAACAACACTTTTGATAAGAAATGATAAACGAAACATTATTTAGTCTGTTTACTTTTTGAAATATGTAATTTTTATTTTAAGCTAAATTTTTTCTATTAGTTCTATAAAATAAATTGAATTGATTTATTTTCTTTATACAAGAGATGACATGATATATACACCTCGACATTTTTTTTTTGTTAAATTGGATAAAAAATTCCACATTTTAAAAAAAAGAGATAAAATGTATAATATATGTCCAATTGTATAAGAAATGCGTATGTATGTGTCACATCATCAAATGTTAAAAAAACCAAGTTTAGGAATAAGAGTAGGGTTAGTATTTTGTATACTGATAGTGTACTTTTTTTTTATTCCACAAGCATCCTTAAAAAATTGACATGTGTCTCTTTTTTAAAATATTTTTTTAACCTCTGACTCTACTTGTGGAGTTTAAAAATTCCATTGATAATATACCAAATATTTTCCCATAAAAGTAAACTTGTTAGAGAGATTAAAATAATAAAATTTTATAGTAGAGAGACTAAACCCACCAAAAATTTATAGTACATACACCTTCCATGGAATTTTACCTTTATTAAAAAATTATTTCCCTTTATTGGAATAGGAGAGAAAATTAAGAGGCTACTACTTTAAATAATAATAATAACAACAAAAGAAGATATATTCAATAAATTTTTTTAGGTTGTATATTTTCAAGCACAATTTAAATTTAAATTTATTTTTGTTTGAGTTTTTTTTGAGTCATTTCTATTTTGTCTTAAATAAATTTAAATTATTTTAAAATTAAATTGAATCTAACTTAAACTCGAATTTAAATAAATCGAATCGAATTTTTACACCACATTTTACATGATGAAACATCATATTGAATGATATATTGCGCAGGAAGAAAAGGGTATTTTTTTTGGATTGAAAGAGAGATGCTCAAGTAGTAATTTCACTTTATACAGACAGTAAAGTAGACACATTGATGTTGTTACAAAATGAATTTCCCTCTAAAAGGGGGCAATTATAAGGACTATATAGAAACTGAATTGGACCCCTAGAAGTTGGTCAAGACTCAAGTCCCCCATCTCTCAACTAACACCAACAGTCCTACACCACCCAAAAACAACTATGGCCCCCATTGGCTTTAATCAAACCCCAAGCCATTTGCTTCTTATATGGGCCAAGTAATTAGAGATGGACCCACTATGACTATTGATCAAGGCTAGCTACAAATCCACAACTAAATTTAGGATATTATTGTCTTTTTTGGTGTGTTATAGCCTTCTAAATCTAGTTGTAAAAAGTCGATTGAATCTTAACTTAATTGACATGACCATTATTATCAATGGAGGAAGATTTAGATTCGAGTGTTTTGAAGTGCATTATCCTCCTATTTATGTCCTATTATTCTTGACCATTCATAAAAGCAGCTTCTGACAAAGAGGGATGTATTTAAAATTTTTTAGATTAAAATGAAAATTCATCCCTTAATCTATATTTCATAATTTTTTTTTGAAGTTACGAGTAGAGTTATAAATAGATTTTCAATTGCAAATACAAATAATACACATTTGAATAACTGTAATTAAAATTAATCATTATAAAATATAATCAGACTAATAACTGAAACATATTTGGACCTAACTAGAATAAACCTTGATAAGGTTGATGATACATAGTGGGACTTAAAACCGTTACAATGCACATTCAAATTATAATTTTAATCCTTTTACTTTGTTTAAATTTAAAATTTAATCCCTATACTTTAATTTCACATAATATAACGATTATATTCTTATAATGTAATTAATTGGTTTAAATAATTAATAATGTTAATTATTTTAATTAAATGTTGATGCGGTTGTTTCTTAAAAACAATATTCCCAACATAAAATAAGCAACGTCAACATGATGAGTTAGAAAAATTGTTTTTAAGAAAAATCTACACTAACATTTTAATTAAAATAATTATTGATATTGACTATTTGAATTAACTACAGGTATTACTGTGATAATCATTGCATTAATGAGTTAATTAGAAAATAAAATTGGAGAATTTTTTCCTTGAAAGTGCCAAACTTGTTTTCTAAAGTAACTTTTTATAAATAAATAAAAAAAAAACTGAATTGGAAGTCTTAAAAAATATTTGATGGAACATCCTTACTTTAATTTAATTAATTAAATAAAATATTTATTTAATTATAATTTAAAATTTTTGTTGATGGAAAGTTATTTGTATTGTGTGTTATAAATTTCAATCTTATCTCTAAAAAGGAGCATCCTTCAACATTACTATTTACTGGAATGGATTCTGACATACACTTCCCAATAATTTTATTATTTTTTAGACTAAATTATTATGTTTATAAGTTAATGATTATATTTTTATCTTTAAGTATTTAGTTTCTTTTATTTATTTATTTAATCTATTTCATGACTAAAACAAGAGGAGATATACGTTACACCACAATTTTAAATTAGAAGAGAGATTTTAAGAAATAACAGATCTATTCACTGTATCAATAACCAAGCCGGATCTGGTGTATTATAAGGATTTACCTTTTCTATTGATTCCTACGGATTGGATCAAAAACAATTCTTGAATGAGGTATTCAACTCAAGGGATGAATCGAAAAAGAAATCTTTATCGGCTCTACCTCTTAAATTTTACTATTTTGTGGTGAGGATTGTAACTTTCCATAAATTTTCCATTTCTCACTAAACGACGGAACTTTGCTTATTTCTTTTTTTGAGGATCGACGAATCAAATGATATTTTTGTTCCAATTTTTGCCTCTTCTTCTCCCTATGAATCAAACTTTTCTTTGCCATAATGGTTCAGTTCCTATTATTATCAATGATATAAGTTGGATCTTAGATGTAGAAATAGAAGGAGGCATACCCCCTTTTCTATCGAAAGAGATGATATTATCGCAGATACAACGCATAACATAAGGAATTAACCAAATTTGCCTTTTTATTTAGTTATTAATACTGTTAATTTTTTATTAAATTTTTTGATGTGACATATTAAGAAAAAGTCACACTTAGTAAGCATATAACAAAAAGATGATATTGTAATAAACTTGAATTTAATAGAGAATTTTAACGGCATTAGTGATTCTTAAAAGTTCACTCAACATTTTAATCAGAATAAAATATTTAGACTGACTAATGATATTACAAAAGTTGAGGTATCAAATTACGTCAAAAATTAAAATATAAAGATTAATTTTTAAAATTGAGCATAGTATAGAGACCAAAATTGAAATTTGACAATTGTTATATAATCTTAAAACAAAAAGACAAAAAGGAAAATGGTGTCGATTTGGACTAGACCTGTGCATTGGTTGAGATATCTATCCAAGTTTGAAGGTCCATTCGAAATTTGAGAGGGTTTGGCCTAAAATATTAAGCTTGAAAAATGAGTTTGGGCAAAAAGAATCGGGCTCATTAAAACATAGGCCAAGCTCGTGCTTGAACATTCAAGGCTTGAGTCCGGCCTGGCTGTTTCTAAATTAAATTATTTTTATATATTATGTAATTTATAAAACAAAAATTAAATCTATACAATAATATAAACATTAAAAATGTTAAGATGAGTATATATAAATTTTAATAAAAATAAAAATATTAAATATTAAATATTAAATAAAAAAGAATAGAAGTATATTTTTAAAATTAAAAAAAAAAATAAGCAGACTAAAATGGGCTTGGGTTAGCTATTTATAAGTATGGGAGAACATGTGCAAAATTTTAATTCCATATTTTGAGCCGAATTGAACTTAAGCAAATATAAAATTTACTAATATCATGCCTAGATTAGAGCCGAATTAGTCCGGCCCAACATGGCTCAGTAACATATCTAATTTGGACAGGTGTTAGATAAGAAATATCTTACGCAATTCCTATCCCTTTAATAACAGATTTGATAGTAATCTTGATTTGACTAATGTACATATCTAACACTTTTAAAAACATAAATTAAAATATTAAAAAATTAAATGAATCAAGTATGAATTTAGGAGTAAACTTGTGAATCAATCAAGTTAAATGCATTATTTAAAATTAAATTTAAAATGATAAATTAATAATATATTTTTACCGTGCAAGTATATAAAAATATAAGGTATACTATTTAGATAGTCACTTTAAAATTACGGTGTGCTTGTTTTGGTCAATTTAATTATTTTTTGTTAATTTTAGCATTGCCGTTAATAACTATTATTGTTTTGATCACTCCTCCGTTAAAATTTAAATGAAATGTTGATTGACTACCATGTAATGTTGATTATTCCATTAAATATGAATATATTTTTTACATGTCATTAAAATAATTTACCCAAAAATATCTTTTTACATTATTTTAAAAATTTTACTATTTATAAAACAACCCATAATGGTAAAATCCCATAGACAAACATTCAAATTGAATTTCATCAATTTCAATCTCTGCACACATTAAACCATGACATATCAAAACCCTAAACCCAACAATATCTAAATAATTTTCAACAAGGCAACTAAAAATTTTCAAAACCCAAATAAATTCAACAAAAAATTTAACAACAAAACTTATAAAAATCTCATTAAATAAATTTAGACTTAATTTACGATTTGATGATTAAAATATAAATATTTCCTCTTTTTAATACCTAAACTATTTTTATCTCAATTGATACTTAAAATATTGTTAAATTATAATTTTTAATCAAATCTCCAACTAATTAAAGAATGTCACATGATAGTTTCTATATTTTCATAAAATAAATTTACTTACTAAAATGAAATTTAATTAATAAAAATATAAAAAAAAAATTAATTCTCGCTTCCCCACGTTCTCACTCCCTCCGTCCCTCTCTCTTTCATCTTCTATTGTCTTTTCATTTTTCTTTCTTTAAAAACCTATAGAGGATTAGAAATCTAATAAGAACGGAATGAAATCTTGAATTGAAGCATAACTTTTGAGATACACGACTTGTTTATTTATACAAGAAACTATAATTAATTCATAACTAGAAATTGGTTGAGCCTAGCTAATAGTAGTTATTTAGTTGCTTCTGTTAATTGCTATGCTAACATCTACTGATATTTCCCCTGCAGAAGTGCAAAAAATAGTAAGTGAAATTACGTTGAGTTTATCACGACATTGAGCAAAACTCCCTATGGTCAGCGGTTTGTTGAGTATATCTGCTATTTGATCTCTACCAGGAACATAGTTCACCTGCAGGTTGACACTCAACACCTTGTCCCAAATGAAATGCAGGTCAAGTTCCACATGTTTCACTTGAGCATGTAACACTGGGTTGGCAGCCAATAACACTGTGCTGGAATTGTCACACCAGACAACTGGAGGTCCAGGAAGTTTTATCTCAACTTCATCAAGTAGAGAATGAAACTAGGTTACTTTAGAAGCTGCATTTGCCAAGCTTCTGTATTCTGCTTCTGTAGTGGATTGTGACACTAGACTTTGTTTCTTAGATGTCCAACCAATGAGATTATCTCCAAGATACACACAGTAACCTGATGTGGACTTACGATCTTCAAGACAACTTGCCCAATCAGCATTAGAAAATCCAGTCAATGTGATCTTTGAAGGATGAAAAACTATTCCATGATCAAGTGTCCCTCGAACATACCATAAAATACGTTTAACAACACTCCAGTGAATGTCATGTGCCTGATGCATGTATTGGCTCACCTTATTAATAGCAAATGCAATATCCGGTCGGGTGAGACACAAGTACTATATTCCTCCAACAACTTGCCTGTACGTTGTACCATCATCAAGTGGAGTGCCAACTAGAGAAGTCAATATAGGTGAACTCACCATAGGAGTGCGAACAGACTTAGCATTTGTCATATTTGCTCAATCCAACAACTCTCAAGCATACTTGTACTGGGAAACATGCATACAATCACCTTTGCGAATGACTTCAAGTCCAAGAAAATAACTGAGATCCCCTAAGTCCTTTAAAGAAAACTTCTCATCAAGACACTGCACTACTTGATCAATTTCCAAGTTTGAATCACCTGTGACGATTATGTCATTGACATATACAAACAAAATAACACATCCAGCTGTAGTTTTCTTGAAGAACAATGATAGATCTGCACGAAAAAGCTGAAATTGTTGCTTCTGAACCATCTCTCAGCTTTTCAAACTAAGCTCTTGGGGCTTGTTTAAAACCATATAGTGCCTTGTTCAGTTTGCAGGCTAGAAGAGTCCCATTTGCATCACAAACTTCAAATTCAAGAGGCTGTGTCCGAATAAAAATACTAAAACCTGAACCCAGCCTGAAAAATGGGCAAAATTTTTTTCTCAAGCCTAGCCCGAAAAAAATACTAAAACCTAGACCCAACCCGACCTGTCTTGTTCTTATTAAAATTTTTTATATAAAAAAATTAAAAAAACATAATACATCAAAAACACTAAAAGCATTAAAATAAATGTTTCCCAGCAAATTGAAAATAAATTAAAAAAAGGTCTTTATACTTAAATAACACTAAGATAGGTGCAACTTAATAAGCAAAGGCCTCTAAAATAGTAGAAAAATTAACAATAAAACAAGAGTTATATAATATCCAAATATTAACAACAAAATAGTAACAACATAATAGTGGAATGACTGCAAAACAATAGCAAAACAGTGGGAAAACAACAAATTTTTTTTTGTAAATTCGGGTTGAGCCTGAGTAAAAAAAACCTTACCCTAATGTTTTTGTCAAACCCATTTTTCAAGCCTATATTTTTGTCCAAGTCATTTCACTTTTCGAGCGGGCCTTCGGTCTAGACCACCCAACCTGACCCATGGATAGGTCTACTTGATTAATATTTTTCTCTTTTTTCTTTTGGTCTTAAGTATCTAGGTTCGAGACTCATCATTTGCAATTTTATGCTTGAGTCTCGAAGTCTCACCATGTGCAATTGTCATGTGTGGGCTTAGTCCAGTTAGTTCAATTTGATGATTTTAGTTTTGATAGTACCAATTTTTAGTTCGATTGTACTGTAATAGTTTGATTCTATTTTGTGATTCCTTGAATAATCTATGCTGTAATAATTTGATACTTGCAATTATTCAAATATAAATTTATATTTGTACTTTGATTGTACTTATCACACTTTAAAAAAATTTAAACCCTTTTAACCCCTTAATTAAATGAAATTTTATGTATTTATCCTTATTAAACATTAATAATTCAATCTAAACCCCTTTAGCCCCAGAGTTAAATGAAAAAGAGGCATTTTGACGCTTATCAATAAAATATTATATACAATTTTAATTTTGAAAATCAAAATCCTTATCATGTTTAAAATTAGGAAAAAAATGCCAATGAGGATTTGGCATTGGATGCAAAGGCTGAAACCTTAAGTAACTCATCGTAATGTTTAGATCTTTAACCTAATCGTCATGAATGAATTTTATCTGATTATATTTCGACTTTTTGTACGTTTATATTTTGTATTAGTTTAACTCTATTTATAAACTCTTAAAAGTTAAAACATTAAAGCTTTTTTTGTCTGATTTTCAGAATTCTGATATATACAACAAAAGAAGAAATAATTACACAAGAACAATTATACAGTATATGGCAACAAAGCATGATAATGTTGGATTTCATTGTTGCAAGTGACAGACAAGACAACAGATTCAAGTGGTAATCCCATAAACGTTTGTTTGGCTGCAGAGAAATTTCGGCTTCATATGGAATTCTGAGTCAACCCAAAATTAATGCAGCCATTTTAAACTTTCATACTTGTCTAAGAATCATACATAAATTGGTGACCCACCAAAATGGTTTGACTGCACTTGGATTGCCCAATTCCCAAGTCACGAATTTTTTCTAACCATCGAAATGAAATTATAAAATTTTAGGGATTAAAATTAAGAATTTTGCATTAGAAATATTTAAATTGAAATTTTATTTTTCAAAATACAAATTTTGTTATTTAATTAAGGTTAAAGAGGCTCATAATAACAATTTTGATTTTTTAGAAAGGCCTAAAAGTAAATTTCCTATTTAGCCAATGAGCGAAGGCCGTTTCTCCAACCTATTTACACTTCTAATTAGTATGTATTCAGCATAAACCTGATCATGGTCAGGTCACTTGTTCAAGTTTGAAGGCCTGTTTAAAAAGTGGAAGCATTTGAGAAAAATATAGACTTAAAAAATGAACTTGAAAAAAAAAACTCGTTTTTTAAACGGCCGAGCCTTAGGTAATACTCTTTTGGCCTGGGCTCGGTCCGAATCTGCCTAAAATTTTTTTGCTGCTATTTTGTTATTGTTTTGCTACCATTTTACTATTATATTGCTACTATTTTATTGTTATTGTTTAGATATTGTATAACTATTATTTTGTTGTTAATTTTGCTACTATTTTAAAGGCATTTGCTTGTTAAGTTGCAACTATCTTAGTGTTATTTAATTATAAAAGACTTATTTTAATATATTTTCAATTTATTGAGAAACATTTATTTTAATATTTTTAGTGTATTTGATGTATTATATTTTTTAAATTTATTTTTATATAAAAAATAATATAAAAAAATTTAATATAGGTGGGCCAAGGTCGAGATTAGCATTTTTTATCAAGGCCGGATTTTGGCAAAATTTCATATCTATTTTTCGAGCCAAACCTAGAGAATGGGCATAAAATTTAACATCGACCCAGTCTGAACCTGACCCAACCCATGATCAGGTCTAGTTCAACATTGTGGATGAAATTTTTTGGGTGAGACTTTGCTCACTGTCTTTAGAGTTACGGACAATTATAACTCATTTTATTTGTAACATGCCTAGCTCGTTCCGGTTGCTGGACTTGAGCTAGAGGAGGTTACCACACGAAACTCACAAAACAAACACATACTTCATACATACATGGCAAGCCGTGCCACAAACTAATATGTGGCGGACTGGTCCTATGGGTCATCCATCTGTGTACTGAATTGCAAATGGTTAAACTGCAAATTATCCCGTGGACACAAATATTGCGGAAAGTAAGGCGAATATCAAATTTCATAATTTCCTGCGGATACTTAAATGGCGGACTGTTCCACGGATACCCTACACTGTGATAAGACTTGTGGAATTTATAATGCGGAACATAACAAAACTTGAGTTCAATTTATTTACATACATCCAGATAGTCCAAAGAAATCACCTTCAAAATTTTAACATATTTGCTCACAATAACCAAACTTCTATATACATGCCACCTAGATTGACCCAAACAAAATCAAGAGTCTATCACAATTTTGGGCGGAGAGTGTGAACTTCTTGCTAATCCGATTGTTATGCTCTGAACATTCAAAATCTACAAGATAAAAGCAACCTAGGCGTAAGTATTAAGAATACTTAGTAAGCTCATACAAATTCAATAGTTAACTTACCTGACATAATAATTATATGATAATTTAATATGCAAACACAGTTTACCTATCAGCCAACATAACTCATCAACAAGGTAAGCGCGTATACTTTATCACATACAATATATCAAGTAAACAACATAATGCAATAACACTCTTCATTTTTAATTCATTCACATACCTTTCATTGGCGCGAGTTCCAATTTAATAGGCAGGTTTTCTATAACACCCCAAAATTTTAAGAATTTATTTGTGAGAATATGCAGTAATTAATTTTTGTATTTCTGGTGCTATGCTTTGCTTCTAGGTTTAAGGTTTGGAGTTCCAGTCACTTCACTGAAAGTTTTTTTGTGTTTTTAAATCAACCCATGAGCCTGTGTTACCCGATTAAGTTCAATTCAGTGTGAAATGGTGACAAGAATGAGCCTATTGGTTCACTGGTTAAGCATCTGTCTGTATTTTGTCTGGTTCTGAGTTCAAATCCCATCGTACGCATTAAGAATATATTTTTCGCAAATGTCGGGAAGGGTGGTGGTTAATTTAAAATAGTCCATGAAAAGTTATCATTCGTTTTCTTTCAAAATTTTAGTTCTTTAATTTTTGCTGTTCTTCCTTCTTTTCAATTTCTTTTTCTTCCTTCTTCTTTTTTGCAATTGATCTTGTGTGATTGTGAAGTCTTGTTGCCTGTGCGATCAATTTTGCGTAATTCCTTTTGTTGTGATTTTCGTTCTGTTAACATTTTTCTGTCAAAATGAGACTTTGCTCGTTTAGTTGATTTTCTGTTAAATACTCGATTGGCCACTTTGTTTAGGCAATGATATTGCAAAAGACGGTAATCCGCCGTGTTAGGTTGATTTCTCCTGTTTCGTACGAGATGAGTGTGCGAATTGGAATAGAATTGTGTCGAACCTTTCAACATGTTTTTAACGATAAGTGATTTTGCTAAATGTTGGAATTGATAGTGTAATTGATTGTAGAATGACTAATTAGGTTTCGGGTAGTCTCCATATTATTTCTCTGTCAAAACAAAATCAGGTGTGTATCAGAAACCTTAATTTGCAAGTTTCGGATCGCTGAAAATAGTGGTTGTTGACGTTACACGGCCAGGCACACGGGCGTGTAACTAGGCCGTATGGGCCACTCGGCCATGTGGCAGGCCATGTAACTCACTGTTTACTGAATTAAGGCCACACGAGCGTGTGTTCAAGCCGCCTGTGGCCATGCTAGTGCAGGGCTTACACGGCCGGGGACATGGGCATGTGCCAAGGCCGTGTAACTCACTGTTTGAGGTATAAAAACCACACGTCCAGGGACACAGGCGTGTGCCCAGGCTGTGTAACTCACTGTTTGTACTTAAGAACCACATAGCCAAGGCACATGGGCGTGTGCCCAAGCCGTGTGGCTGGATGTTGGGTCCGAGAACTGTTTCCGAGGTCGAGAATGTTGCTAAACTTTGATATTGGATTCCTCAATGTACGAATGACTGAATTTATTTATATGAGAACTGTCTGATACATTGAGACTGATCTGTGAATCACATACTTGAATGTGCACTGTAATACCACTCTGTTATTGAACTGTTTTATTAATTATGTAATGTATTAGTATAACTAAACACGTGTTACGGTAGTTGTATGCTACATTGGTATGGGGTGGGATGTTGTGAAGGAAGAAGAAATCTATTCTGAAATCGTGGTTATGCCACTAAGAGTATATCTGATTCTGGCACTTGTCGCATACTGAATTAGCAGCTAAGTTGTATTTCTGTAAAAGTTTCAACGAACACTTAATGGTGTGAAGGGTTGGTTGGGCATTGAATGTCCTTAATGGTGTGTTGGGATGTCAGGAGATGGTGTGTAGCGGACGGAAATAGGAAAATTGCATCTGAATCTGATCGGTGTTGTATATGAACTGAAATTGCATATATGTATACATGTAATTGGTCTACTTTGAATCTGAACTATCATTTTCTGAAATGAACTGAATACTTGAATTTGGAATTTCGCTATAAATGATATCTAATAAATAAACTTCTTTTATGTACTGAGTTCACAACTCACTCCTTTATTGATTAAATTTCAGATGGTTCCTAGTCTTGATCGGGTCAGGGTCGCAGAAGCTTGGTCAAACCTTTATCTTTCTTTTAAGCATTACTAAGGATTATTGTTCTGTGATGTTATGGAACTTATGAAGATTATGTGCTTTAAATTTTATGGTGATGAATGTTACGTAATGAATAGCTCAATTTGACTGCATTATGATAGTATGAATCTTAATTTACCAACTCCACATCTCGCATGTTTTATCTTACCTGATGAACATCGTAAAAGAACTCAAAACGTAGGTACGCTTTCAGAGGCTCGTTCGAGCTAATCATGTACAGGAGTGTCAGGTTACCTGTTGGGCTAAACCTTTATTGACACAATGAAAGCCTAGCCAAGACTGTATATATAAAACATATTAGTCTATTCAACAACTTTTCCTTTCGCACGATCTTCTATTAACGGATTCAAAACTTGATCTATAATATAATTTAATTTAGTTTTTATCAAGCATTATCATTCATCAACTTTATCACTCTAGATTCCTTTAAACCTAACACATTAAACAATCGAACCCTTTATAACAAAGTTTATAGAATCTTAAACTGATTTTGAAATGTCTACACTTTAGTCCTGATATTCAAAACTAACAAATTCTCATTATCCCAAGTAATCCTATTTCATAACCCCTCTTCTAAACTAATCGTTTACCACCACAATTTCAAGCATTATACAATGGTAACCTCATGAAATCTTTAACAGTTTTAGAAACAAACACACTATTAGCTAGATTGAAGTACAAAAATTTCAAAAACATCAAATCCAAGCAAAACGGGCTCGAATTAGCTTACCATGCAAGAGCAAAAAGCTTGGCCGAGCTTTCCTAGCTTAACAAAGAAGAAAGACGATGATAGAGAGAATCAAAGAAAGAAAAAAAATGAGTTTTCTTCACTCTGTCCACTATGTTACAGTATATATATATCTAATTTAATTATTAATTAAAATTAACATGATTATAAGTAATGCCAACATTTGTCCATCCACTATCAATAAAAATGACTAAATTATCATTTTAGCCCCTAATCGATTAATGTATCGTCATTAGAAAAAAAAGAAATTCATAATGGTCAACTTTTACCACATTTACGATTTCATCCTTATACTATGATTAATTCTCTAATCAATCAAATTTTATGAACTAAAATTTATATAACACTATATTAAACTAATGATTATTAAATATTAATATCAACAGACTCAGTAATCAAAAAACAAGATTTTGAAATTACTATTTTCGATACCACTGAAAACAAACTATTACATTATTGTTATTTTATATTAAGGTCTTTAGATTTAAATTCTAGACTTAGATTAAAAAACAAAACAAAAACTCGATGAATGAAAAACTCTGAGCTTTTCTTTTTATGACTAACTTTTAATAGAATATGAATATGACGAACTCTCTTCTTATGGATGTGTTAAAATTTTTTGCTGTAAAATGCATGGCTAAAGCACTTTAACATACAATGTTATAATCATAAAGATCGAAAACCGATTTTAACAGAAATGTTTTCTTCAATTTTGGTTCGACAAATAAAAAAAAATAAAAATTATTCAAACAAAGTTGAATATTTTTATTTAATTTATAATTCTTTATAATATAAAATAAATATCTTATATTTGAATTAGTAAAAATAACATAAAAATGCTATACTAAAATTATTTTTCAAAAACAAAGATAAATCAAACCGATTTTAAAACGGTAGAATCAGTTATCTTTGGAAGTCTTTGATTTTTTAAAATCTAGAATAGCATAGTCAACATCGATTTGAACCAGGGAATAAAAAAAAAAAAAAGAAGAGAAATAATGTGAAAAAAATAAAAAAATTGTTTTTAAAGTTTTATAGGACGAGGCAGTTTATTATTGGTTGAAATATTTTTAATAAATATAATATCTTTGTGTAAAATAGATAATAGAAGAATAGTTTAGTTTCCACTTGTAACCAAATAAAAAGTTTAGTTACCATTCTTATAAAACATAATGATTTTTTTTAGCTCTTCAGCTTTATAATAAAAAAAAATTATTTTACCTCTTCATTTAATTTTTTTTGCCTTTTTTAACTCTTAAACTTGCATTGTTTGTTAAATCATCTCAAAAGACATCCATGAGGGTTGTCACGTGGATGCCACATCAGAAATTAATTAATTTTAAAAAAAATAAAAATATCTAAATTTTTTTATAATTTTTAAAATTTTAAAATATTTCTTTTTTATTATTTTTTTATTTTTTTAGTAAAGTTAACATTTTTTCATCTATTTTAGGGTAATTTGACAAACAACGTAAGTTTAAGGGCTAAAAAATAAAAAATAAAATAGAAGGCTAAAAAGATTTTTTTTGCAAAAGTTATAGGGCCAAAAAAGTCATTATGCCTTCTTGTAAAGGAAATGGAAGAAGGGAAGAAAACTTTAATCAGATGGAAGTTTTGTCCTCATTTCAATGAATTTGTTAATTCCTTTCATGCTGCCATTTTTTAGGGCATTTGTTAATTTCTTCTGACCAGACATAGATTTTAGTTCCCAATACCAATCCCTTTTTCAACAACTCTTTGTATCTCACGATTTAAGCAACACAAACTGTGATTATTGTGTAAACAGTTTTTTAAAATAAAAAAGAGAACTAAAAGAGTCAAACTCAATTTCAATAGATCTAATACCCCTATCTTAAGAAATCTTGATCCCACTAAAACGACTCCAAAGTGAACAAGGCCAACACTTCTATTCCCACAAAAGCTATGAAAATTAACAATTCATTTGCCTACATTGTCTCGAACAATATTGTTGGAACCAGATCAGACTAGACTAGTTGGATCGAGAATTTCACATCCGGAAAAGTTAAAGTTTAAATTGCAATAGTGACTTTGGGGCTAAATTTAAAAGTTTTCTATTTGGGCGGGCTTTAACGTAAATAAGAGCAATCAACGAACTGGATAGTAAAGGCTGATTTTCAACCCTTAGTTCTGTGAAGGAAGTGCAAGAGTATTATATAAGGGAGAGACGTTATTCTCTGATGTTGTTCTTTTATTTTTTCTGTTCTTTCTTCATCTTCTTTTTGGTTTGTTTTGTAAGAGAGAAAATTAAAGAATGATATGCATGGAGGGAAGAGAGGGAAGTTTGAGCCTAAGAAACTGGAAATTTTGTAAGCTGGTAAGCTTTCTAACTTTTTTGT
Organism: Gossypium anomalum; assembly: GCA_025698475.1. Taxonomy (NCBI): domain Eukaryota; kingdom Viridiplantae; phylum Streptophyta; class Magnoliopsida; order Malvales; family Malvaceae; genus Gossypium; species Gossypium anomalum. Next base: position 67,572,848 of record CM046957.1, on the reverse strand, counting down.
ATGCAAGGATTTAAGAAAAGGGAAGAAAGTTAAGGATTTCAGTTAATCCATTGATTTTGTTCTGTATTGGGTGAGGTTGTAGATAATCATTTAAATGGCCTCTGCGTGCAAACAAAATATGTTTTTTATGATTATAAATTATCTTCGTGGGGTTTCTAAAATGGTTGTTTTGTTTAGTTGGCTGAGGAGGCTCCAGAAGTAAGGGAAAAGCTAAGTAGATGGATTTAGTGACAACTTCCAGGTGAGTTCTAGATCTCAAGTCTTAAATGGTTGTTATTTTACTTTTAGTATCATGTGATGGGTATGTTTGGCTGAGTTTTGTGCAAATGATGAGTTATATTATGGCTGAATGTTGATGTTTTGTGATGCATGCTATGTATTGATATACAAAGGCATGACTATTTGTAAATAACCTCATTGAATAAATGAAACATTTGGCGCAATATGTGTCGTGCACGAACAATATTATTGGTTGACTACTTGTGTATGAATGATATGCAGAGTTGTGGAGGGTTTGTTGAAGTGTGATTGAGATAGGAGACGGAGATGGAGAGGGAGAAGAAGAATATGATATGTTATAAGTTTTACCTCCGATATGGCATGTAAAATGCAAACCGAGAATGGCGAATGACCCCAACCTTGCAAGGGAGCACTTATGTGTTCAAATTAACCAAGAGGATTTGTGGAGGTTCGGGCGAACTATACAAAAAATTAATAATAATGATATTTCGCTTTGTGAAAGTTCGGGTGAACTGTATAGAGAAGGGTGTGCACCAATATATGAAATCCCTTTATGAGTAGTATGAAAGCTCTTTAAGGGTGGTAAAAGACTCTACGGAGTCAGAGGCTTTAAGCCGTATGAATGAATGCAAGTCTATAGCCATGGTATGAACTAGGAAGGTCCGCAAAATAGTTCATGTTTATAAATCCATTAGAATTGCCTATAAGGCATGATCTAGGAAGGTCCACCAAACTCGCTTAGGTGGTACAATCCGGTGAAGTTTACAAGATAATTCACGTATGTGAATCTGTGCATATGTTCGCACCTATGTTTCGTAAATATTGATAAACCATAAAAGTAACACTTTCTAATCTCATACTTAACATACTTTTGGATGATTTATTATATAATTGAGTGAATTAGATGCTCTTAATCCTTTGTTTTCATGTTTTTGGATGAAAACGAGCCAAAAACGGATAAAACGGGCTGATTAAAGGACCCACATGGCCAAGACAAATTCCACACGGGTGGAGCACACGCCCGTGTGAGACACATGGGCTGGCCACACACCCATGTGGCAGCTCGTGTTGATATCACTCTAAGCTTCCCAAATACGCCGAAAAAGCCAATTTTTAGGGCTTCTGAGCAGTCTAAAGTCTATAAATACATACCAGAGGAAGACCTAAGGGGACACGGAGAGTAGAACAAAAGAATTACTTGAAGAACGCCAACGGATTCAGCATGGAAGCAGGATCTCCTTCAAGACTGAATATCTCCCTTCAATTTCTCTCAAAGTTTTTGGGTTTCTTTATGTTTTGTTATCTTCCTATTTTTTGAGATGTTTTCCTACTATAACATTTACTAAACTCCCTAAATACCTAGGGAGGATGAAACCTAAGATGGATCTTATTGTTTAATATTTTGAATTTAATGATAAATACTTATTCTTGTTCTTAATTATGTTTTCTTAATTCTTGTTTTAATAATTTCAGGATATTAATTCAAGTTGATGTGCTTATTCAGTGGAGCAAAAGTCCCTGTTTAAGAGTAGATCTCACATAATTAAGCGGAGTTGAATGCAACCCTAGAAATAGGGCGACATAAATCTGCCAAATTAGAGTCAAATCTAATAAAGGAATCCATAGATCGAGTTAATGCGACAATAGGGGTTTTAATTAGAAAGAGTTTTGAATTAATCAACCTAGAGTCTGTTGTTTTTAGTCTCGAAAGAGATATTAACATAATTTAGGGATTTCTACATGATTGTCAGTTGCGATAAGTTTTAAAATTTATAATTGATTGTACTTGAAACTAAGCGATAAGTTTTACAATTTATAATTGATCGTACTTGAAACTAACTATTATCACGATGAAGGCAAGCGTACCTATCGAACAGTAGTATAGTTTTAGCAAGACCGGATGTCGAACCCAAAGGAACTAAAAGTGCTAGTATTAAATTTCTTTTTATTATCTAGCCTAATAATAATGGGGGTTGTTTTATCTAAACTAATTAACTAACCTAAGAATGCACAAAAAATAAATTGGGAAATACTTTCAGAAAACTGATTGATTTGGACAATACCCAAGGAAGAATCCACCTAAACTTCACTTGTTATTCGACTCTGAACCAGACGATTTATTCACTTGACTTGATTCGTAGAAATCCCTAAGTTATATTATTATCCCTATTCAAGACTAATAACGTCTAACCCTAGATTGATTAATTGAAATCTCTTTCTAATTAAAACCCCTGGTTTTGCATTAACTCGATCTATGGATTCCCTTATTAGATTTGACTCTAATCCGGTAGATTTATGTCGTCCTATCTCTAGGATTGCATGCAACTCTACTTAATTATGAATGATCTACTCTTAGACAGGGACTATTTATCCTCCGAATAAGCACATCAATACTTGAATCAATATCCTAGACTATTCAAACAAGGGTTAAAATCATAATTAAGAACAAATCAAGTATTTATCATATGGTTCAGAAAATATTAACAAGATCCGTCTTAGGTTTCATCCCCCTCAGGTATTTAGGGGGTTTAGTTCATAATGGTAAAAGAAAACATCTCAGAAGAATAATGACAAAACATAAAGAAAACCCAAAAGCCCCTGAAGGAAATTGAAGGGAGATCTTCAGTCTTGAAGGTGAATCCGGCTTCTGAGATGGATCAATCGGCTTTTTTTGAGTAATTCCTTGCTTCCTACTCTGCGTGTCCTCTTTAATCCTCCTCTAGGGTGTTTAAATAGACATTTCAATGCTCAAAATAGCCCAAAAGTAGCCTTTTCCGAATAGAACTAGACTTGGGCTCGACAGGGCCACGGCCGTGTGCCACGCCCGTGTTGGGGTGACTTTAAGCGGTGTTCAAGCCTGCTAAAATGACACGGGCGTGTGTTTTACCCGCGTGAGGAAGTCCAGGCCGTGTTGATTTCCCACGTCGGTCCATTTTCTCCGTTTTTGGCACGTTTCTTGTTCTTTTTACTTTCTTAAGCTCACCTAAGTATAAGATATGAAATTAAAGGATTAGGAGCATCAAATTCCATAAATCTAATGATAGTTCATCCAAAAATGTGCTAAGCATGGGATAAAAATATGTATAAATTATGACTTATCAAATACCCCCACACTTAAGCGTTTGCTTGTCCTCAAGCAAAATCCTCAATTCACAATTAAGAATTCATTTTTCTCAACTTATAATTCCAATTAATAATATCTCAAAATAATCCATAAGTAATCATACATCGAGAATTCAACTAGAAGAACATTAAAGTTTCAAACTTTCTAAGGTGAGCATTTTATCACAAAAAACATAGGCATCTCCCCTCATCTAAGTAATCACTTTTGACTCAAAATATCACAGAGTTTAACATCCTTACTAAAGATTCACTTAGATCACTCGAGGTGTTTAAGGATAATGAATTTAGCACTCAATAGTCAATATGAAAAGTTATTACCATAGGCTTGCATGAAAATAAAATCTGCACCACTATATATTGAGATGATACATCAATCAAAAGTTCTTTAGAGGGTTGTAACGTGGCTTTGGTTAAGGGGTGTGGTCATAAGCTAAAAGAGAAGGTTAGAATCGAGATTGAATTAAAAAATTACTTAACTAGAAAAATACTAAAACTGACAAATTACATTCCTGATTTAGATAACCTGAATTTGAGCTTTTCTTTACGGATAACATCGTTTTAACATAAGCATTACATAATTTCATCAATTTTTTTTTAATTAAGAACAAATCAAGTAACATAGAACTTTGCTAACTATCAGAATAGAACATAGCTAAACAATTTATTCAAATCAAATCTCGACAAAAATAGGGACCAAATTAATTTAAGGGATTTCAATAATAATGAGTTATGAGTTAATATTAGGGATAAATCAATGAATGGTTTGTTAGGCTCAAGGAGGTCCACTAAGGGTTAATTATGAGGGTAGGCTTTTATGGAGTGAGTGGGTTAAACCTAAGTGCCTTTATCATCTTGACATATCAAATCAATGGTGTGGTCTTGACATGCATAATCGAAGCAAGTTCTAGAATAACAAATCAATATTAACTTACTCATAGCAACAATAAAAGTGAGCATGAAAGAAATAATAGATGCTCTAAAGGCTCAAGATCTCACAAGAAATTATGGCTTTTTGATGTTAACCCTATGAATTTCAACTCTAAGATAATACCTAAACTTAGGGAAATAACCTAAATTTTTAATACTCAAAAATCAACTTATCATGCTTGATTCTCTAATTACTTAAAGTTTAAACTATCAATTCATAAATACCTATGTTTTAATTCAAGACATATCAATAAAAACCATAAATTAATCAAAATTCATTCTAATAGTGATGTGAGTGATTCACAAGAGAATAAGACAAAATTCAGGGATTTTTCTGATAGTGATATAAATGACCCCCCACACTTAAGATGCACATTGCCCTCAATGTACAAAGATAAAGTTAGTCACAAATATAGATATAAGATCATAATATAGGGAGAGAAGTGAAACTTCCTAAATGTTAAATGGATTCCTTGAATAGTAGTTATGGAAAGTGATCGGTTAAGGCAAGGAGGAGGATACTCCGATGGTGGTAGAGGTTGTGTTCCACAACCACAGTGTCCAGCGAAGAGGTTATCGCGGTGGTCGGGCAGGACATGACAATCGTAGAGGACCTTTTCCAGTGGAGTTGTGAATTCCTAAGTAATAGTGAGCTTTGAAGCTCTTTTATAACTGCGATAAAATCAATAATTCTTTAGGAATATAGAGAAGTAGGATTACTCATAAAGAAATAGCCAAAGAAATAAATTACTTAATAAAAATTGTAAAACCTAAAATGAAATAACATCAGTCTTAAAAATAAAATTAAAGAAGGTTAAACAAATAAATGAAAATAAAAGCAAAAATAATAAATAAACAAAAATCCTTAAAAATCGTCATCGCCAGATGGTTCGTGAGGTGGGGGTGGCGATGAAATGTGAAAATGCTGATAGATCTACTGTAGAGTCGCATCAATGTGATCAAAGCGTTGAAAACATTGCTGCTCAAATCGAGTAAGGCGCTCAGAAATGTCAGAAAATGAAACAGCAGCATGAGCTGGACGGTGGGTAGGTGATGGCTGAGATGGTGGAGGAACATCATCAGTAATGTCCTCGGGGTTCTCCTGTTCGGACTGGGTAAGGCGGTACTGAGGAGGGTCAAAGCCGCGTTATCGTTCGATCATCCTCATATGAAGCATACTAGAGATGCCCTATGGAGACATCTGGCCAATAAGAGTGAGGGAGGATGATTACGCCGCCGTGTTAAGGAGACCGAAGTACCTCGCCAGGCGAGTCACATATGGGCCGATGGAGATGACCCCTTTCCTATGTCGCTCCGTCTGATGGCGAATGGCTAAGGCAATGAAGTATGCGAGGTCGAAGATGTGCTCATGCGCCATACTCCTTAAAAAGTAGGCGGCGTGAGTGTTGATGACGTTGGTGCTCTCTCGTCTTCCTATCAAAGTGTGGGCTAAGATGGCGTGTAAGTACCTCAATGATGGGGCGAGAGCTGAGGCCTTGGAGCAGCTAGGATCATAGGTGGCCGAGATAGGGACTAAAGCACTCTAGCACCGTGAAGGAGAATAATGGATGTGGCGATGGAGAGTGTCGAGGTCGTTCTCCTCCATAAACTCCTCTGTATATAGGCCCAATGCGATACCGAACTCTGGGACGCTCAACTGGCGAACTAGACCGCCAAGACGGAACTGGACCATTCTAAGATCATCGAAGATGGTCATAACGGTCTGAAAATGGAAGGTCGAGGAGAGTTCCAATGTGAGCTCGAGATACGTAGGCTCGATGATCTCGAAGAGGAGCCCCCATGGGTCGATGGTGAGGAGGGCCCGGATTACGTCAGCAACCTGTATTTGTTCCAGGGTGGCCCAGTCGATACATCGACCTACTTCTAAGGGTCGGGCCCGTAGGATCTGAAATAGTTCCTCCTGATTACCTGGTGGAAATTGGAGGAAGGGGTGTCAGATTTTTGAAGTGGGATCCGAGGAGGATGATGCTCCTTTTCGCTTCTTCGAGGCGGGGACGGCGGTTTTTTTGCCACGTAGATTTGACTTGGTATGCCTGTGAAAACAATTCTAAAATTTAGTCGGAAGAATTAGCACAATAGACAAATCCAAGTTTAGCTCAGTCAAGCAACAATGTAAGTAAAATAGGAATACCTAGTAAATATAGATATATATGAACAATAGTTAAGCAGAGAAGACTATGACCCAATCAATGCAAAATAATGCCAATGTTAAAGACTAAATAGAGTATAGGTATGGATTAATCAACCAATTTCGACTAAGCAAATAATAATTCATAAACAAGTAGAGTACTAAATAGAATGTAATAATAATTAATAAAGATGAAAATAATTAAGTAAATACGGAGAAAAAGAGGGGAACCGATAATGAGAGGTGATGAGTCGACTAGGGACGACGGTGGCAGCTTGGAGCGTGTGAGTTAGGCTGAGCACGGGCGTGGAGGTGAGTCGTATAGTGGCGGTGGAAGAGAGAAAATGAATGGGAAATTAAGAGAAAAAGAAGGAGGGTGATAAGAAGGGAGGGGAAGGAGAAAAGGAGAAAAGAAAGTGAAGAGAAAGGGGAGAAAAGAGAGGGAGAAAGTGAAAAGAGATAAGCAAGGGGGTGAAGGAAGGAAGAAAAGGGAAGAAAATATGGGAGCTAGGGTGGCTGGCCGGTTGTCCAGAAGAGTGGGGAGAGGGCGTGTGCGGCGGCTAAGGTTAGGTTTTAGGGAAGAGGATGATAAATAATAAGGGCTTTATATAGATTTTGGGGCACACGGCCGTGGGGCACGCCCGTGTGCTCTGATTTCAACCCGTGTTTTTCGTGATTTTTGAATTCGGACGAGTCTGAAATTCAGCCCACGCCCGTGTTATTTGGGCGTGTTGGGGCACACGGCCGTGTCGCATAGCCGTGTGATGCATCGTTCGTTTCTCCTACGCCCGTGTATAGTTGTGCACGCCCGTGTTTATTTGACAGGATCGACCACGGGTGTTGGGACACGCCCGTGCTGATTTCTCAGTTTCAACTAGGGGTGAGCAAAATCCGATTCGATTCGAAAAACTCGATAAAATTTTCAAATTTTGAATTAAATAGTTTGAGTTATTTGAGTTAATCAAGTTATTTGGATCAACTTGAATAAAAAATTAAGTTTTTTGGTTTAACTCGAATATGAATTACACAATTCGAGTTATTCGAAAATCCAAATAAGAAAAGGCAAAACTACGTCATTTTGATAAATGTTTACCTTTTCTAAAGTTAAAAGTCAAAACCATTAAGTTAAAAGGCAAAACTATGTTGTTTTGATAAATGTTTAGTCATTAAGTTAAAAGACAAAACCATTATATTGTTTATATAGGTAAATAATTTTATACTTCGTTTACTAGTTAAATAATCGGTTCATATAAACGCAACATTGAGTATAAATAATAGGATTTGTTAACTCGACTCGACTTGACTAGAAATTTTTTGACTCGATTCGATCCGATTCGAAAAAAATTCAAATTGAGTTCGGTTGCTAAAATAGGATTCGTCAAGTCGACTAACTCGAAATTTTTTGACTCGATTCGACTCGACTCAATCGAATACTCACCACTAGTTTCAACCACGGTTTCCAAGCACGGGCGTGTCGCACGCCCATGTTGAATTGGTAGGATTGACCACGGCCATGTCGCACGGCCGTGGCAACTTATTGCATCCCGTGTTGTTGGGAAAAATTTTGCTCTGCTTTCACACGGCTTAAGGCACGCCTGTGTGCCTGGCTGTGTGGGTCTGGAGAACCTGTGTTCGAGGACTCAGTTAGTGAATTAGATGTTAAACACTAAAATTAAAAGAAATTAATACTGTTAATGCTCGGGTTGCCTCCCGAGAAGCGCTTATTTATAGTCTAAGATTGACTTACCTCGATTTCACGCGGTCATGGTGGTTCGAGGAGTTTACACTCCTCATTCCTGCTATCAGTTTTATCAAAATAAAATTTTAAACGAGTACTATTTACCTTAAAAGTGCCGAAATTGGAATGAGTTACCTCGAATGTATCGTATGGAAAGATGTTAAGTACTGTAAGAGGGATTGCTCCATTCGGTTTAGAAGTGGCAATACGAGGGTCCGTTGCATCTAATAGAACCTAATCTCAAACCTTAAGTTGATTTGGTGAAAAATTAAGTTTGTCATGGCGTGGTTTCGGTTTATCATATTTTTTCGGTTTCTGTGTCCGCCATTCATCAAGTTCCTCGATCTGGAGCCTTTGTTCTTCATAGATAAGTCATTTGTTGCTACGTAAACATGGCTCATTTACGCTCTTCGAGAGTAGTTCCTGTAAAGAAGGTTGCATCACATGATCAATATTAGGAATATGATTTATACTACCACCCTCGTTACTGAGATTACGAGCTTGAAGAGTGATTGTTTCATCACTCACATGAAGTGTGAGTTCACCTGTACCAATATCAATAATGGTTCTAGCAGTCGCTAAAAAGGGCCTTCCTAAAATTAATGGCACGTCACTGTCCTCTTCTATATCTAGAACAACATAATCAGCTGGGAATATAAATTTATCGATTTTTAGTAGTACATCTTCGATGATACCCCTAGGAAATCTAATGGTTTTATCTGCCAATGAATGCTCATCCTAATTTGTTTGGGCTTCCCAAGACCTAGTTGTTTAAATATTTTATAGGGCATGACATTAATACTAGCCTCTAAATCAGCCAAAGCATTTTTAACATTTAAACTACCAATTAAACAAGGAATCGTAAAACTCCCTGGGTCTTTCAACTTGTTGGGTAGCTTATTCTGTAGAATGGCTGAGCAAACTGCATTCAACTCCACATGTAATGCCTCATCCAACTTTCGCTTATTCGCTAAAAGCTTCTTTAAAAACTTCATTGTGTTCGGCATCTGTGAAAGAGCTTCAATAAACGGTAAGTTAATATGTAATTTTTTAGCAGTTTAAGGAATTTACCAAATTGTTCGTCAGTGCGGTCTTTCCTTGTTGCATTAGGGTAAGGTACTTGAGGTTTGTATTCTTCACTTACAAGTTTTTACTTACTATGGTCTACCTCATCCTTACCTTTACTTACCACAATTTCTTGCCTCGGTTTTGGGTTAGGCTCAATTAACCCTTCTTCATCTTGAACGTTAATCTCATTAAGTTATTCCTTTGGGTTAGATTCCGTATTACTCGGCAAGCTACCTTGTGATCGTTCAGAAATTAATTTGGCGATCTGGCCTATCTGAGTTTCGAGCCCTTGGATTGACACTTGTTGATTTTAAGTGCTGTCTTGGTATTCTGGAAACGAGTTTCTGACACCGAGATGAATTTTGTTAGCATCTCCTCAAGGTTCGGCTTCTTTTCCTGCTGGTAAGGTGATTGTTGAAGACCCGGAGGATTTTGTAGCCTTTGATTTCCTTGGCCACCCCACGAGAAATTGGGATGGTTCCTCCAACCTGCATTATAAATATTACTGTATGGGTTATTTTGAGGTCTAGAGTTATTATTACCCATATAATAGACTTGTTCCTCTTCGGTGCTGGGGTTGAAGGATTGATATTCTGTGTGTAAGCCTCCTCCACTTGAATCATACCTCATCACTGGATTTACCTGCGTGGAACCAAGTAAACCGTCAATCTTTTTATTCAAGAGTTCCACCTGATTTGTTAGCATATTAACCGAGTCGACGTTATAAACGCCTGCTGTTTTGGTTGGCTTAGTCCTCATGACTTGCCATTGATAGTTATTCAATGACATTTCTTCAATGAATTCGTAAGCCTCTTCAGGTATTTTGTTGTTGATGGTTCCCCCAGCGGCTACATCAATTATCTGTCTCGTCGAGGGGTTTACACCATTGTAAAACGTTTGAACTTGCAGCCACAGAGGTAATCCATGGTGAGAACACCTTCGCAGTAGGTCCTTGTATCTCTCCCATGCATCGTAGAGAGTTTCTAAATCCATCTACACAAAAGAAGATATATCATTCCTTAGTTTAGCTGTTTTAGCAGGTGGAAAATATTTGAGTAAAAACTTTTAGGTCATTTGTTCCCAAGTAGTGATTGACCTTCGTGGTAATGAGTTTAACCACTGTTTAGCCTTGTTCCTCAGTGAAAAGGGAAATAACCGAAGGCGAATGACATCATCAGAAATGCCATTGATTTTAAATGTGTTGCAGAGTTCCAGAAAATTGGCCAAATGAGTATTTGGGTTCTCGTCCCGCAAGCCATCAAACTGAACAAACTGCTGTATCATTTGAATTGTGTTAGGTTTCAGTTCAAAATTAGTTACAGCAATAGCAAGCCTAACTATACTTGATTCAGTTCCTGTTAAAGTAGGTTTAGCATAATTATACATAGGACGAGGAGCAAGATTCTGATTTACTGGATCAGCAGCAATCGCAGGAGGTAGTGGATTATTCTGATTATCAGCCATCTCCGCGGTTGTAGTTGAAGTATCGTCCTTTTTCCCTTCCTCTATGTATTGTAAGCTTATCCTAATTTCTTTTTAATTTCTGCAAACTGTGCTTTCAATCTCACTATCAAAGAGTGATGTCCTGACGGGTTTCTTCTAGTCATAAACTATGAAAACCTGTCAGAAGAAAATAAGAGAAAATTTAGTAAAACTAAAAATAAAATAAAATTAAATAAAATAAGAAAATAATGGCTAAAGTAATAAAAATTGAGTGTTCCTAATATTTTAGTTCCCCGACAACGCCGCTAAAAGCTTGATTGTCACTCGCGATAAGTTCTAAAATTTATAATTGATCGTACTTGAAACTAACTATTATCACGATGAAGGCAAGCGTACTTATCGAACAGTAGTATAGTTCTAGCAAGACCGGATGTCGAACCCAAAGGAACTAAAAGTACTAGTATTAACTTATTTTTTATTATCTAGCCTAAGAATAATGAGGGTTGTTTTATCAAAACTAATTAACTAACCTTTGAATGCACAGAAAGTAAATTGGGGAAATACTTTTGGAAAACTGATTGGTTTGGACAATACCCAAGGAAGAATCCACCTAAACTTCACTTGTTATTTGACTTTAAACCAGACGATTTATTCACTTGACTTGATCCGTAGAAATCCCTAAGTTATATTATTATCCCTATTCAAGACTAATAACGTCTGACCCTAGGTTGATTAATTGAAATATCTTTCTAATTAAAACCCCTAGTTTTGCATTAACTCGATTTATGGATTCCCTTATTAGATTTGACTCTAATCCGGTAGATTTATGTCGTCCTATCTCTAGGATTGCATGCAACTCCGCTTAATTATGAATGATCTACTCTTAGACAGGGATTATTCATCCTCCGAATAAGCATATCAATACTTGAATCAATATCCTGGACTATTCAAACAAGGGTTAAAATCATAATTAAGAACAAATCAAGTATTTATCATATAGTTCAGAAAATATTAACAAGATCCGTCTTAGGTTTCATCCCCTTTAGGTATTTAGGGGGTTTAGTTCATAATGGTAAAAGAAAACATCTCAGAAGAATAATGACAAAACATAAAGAAAACCCAAAAACCCCTGAAGGAAATTGAAGGGAGATCTTCAGTCTTGAAGGTGAATCTGGCTTCTTAGATGGATCAATCGGCTTTTTTTGAGTAATTCCTTGCTTCCTACTCTGTGTGTCCTCTTTAATCCTCCTCTAGGATGTTTAAATAGACATTCCAATGCTCAAAATAGCCCAAAAGTAGTCTTTTCCGAATAGAATTAGACTTAGGCTCGACAGGGCCACGGCCGTGTGCCATGCCCATGTTGGGGTGACTTTAGGCTGTGTTCAAGCCTGCTAAAATGACATGGACGTGTGTTCTACCTGGGTGATGAAGTCCAGGCCGTGTTGATTTTCTATGTAGGCCCATTTTCTCTGTTTTTGGCCCGTTTCTTATTCTTTTTACTTTCCTAAGCTCACCTAAGTATAAGATATGACATTAAAGGATTCGGAGCATCAAATTCCATAAATCTAATGATAATTCATCCAAAAATGTGCTAAGCATGGGATAAAAATATGTATAAATTATGACTTATCACTCCGGATCAAGACAAGTGAATAAATCGTTAGATTCAGGATCAGAATAATAAGTAAAATCTAGGTGGATTCTTCCTTAGGTATTATCTTTAATATTGGTTTATTCGATTATTTTCTTCACTCTCTATCGCGTTTAGTAGTTAATTAGTTGGTTAATTTTAGATTAAAACAAATCCCTTATATTTTAGGTTAAATAATAGAAAGAAAGTTAATACTAGTACTTTTAGTCCTTGTGGATACGATACTCTGGACTCACCGTGACTATACTACCATTCGATAGGTGCACTTACCTTAGTCATGATCATAGTCTAGTTTAGTGGTTCAGAAAACGATCATCAAGTTTTTGGCGCCGTTGCTAGGGACTAAGATATTAGGAATGCTTAATTTTTATTACTTTAGCCATTTTTTATTTTTTTAATTTATTTTAATTTAATTTAATTTATTTTATTTTTATTACAAATTTTCCTTTTTGTTTTCTTCTGGCAGGTTTTTATAGTTTATGACTAGAAGAAACCCGTCAAGACCTCTACTCTTTGACAGCGAAATCGAAAGCACAGCTCATAGAAATCGTAGAGAAATAAGGCGAAGTCTACAGTATATAGAGGAAGAGCACGAGGAAGATACCAATACTACCGAAAAGATGGCTGAAAATTATCATAATTCGCTACCTCCTGTGGTTGCCGCAAATCCTGTAAATCAAAATCCTGCTCTTCGTACTATGTATGACTATGCTAAGTCTGATTTAGCGGGGGCTGAATCGAGTATTGTTAGACCTGCAATTGCTACAAATAATTTTGAACTGAAACCTAACACTATACAAATGATTCAATAGTTTGTTCAGTTTGGTGGTTTGCAGGATGAAGACCCAAATACCCATTTGGCCAACTTCTTAGAGTTCTGTGATACTTTCAAAATAAATGGCGTTTCTGATGATGCCATTCACTTTCGGTTATTTCCCTTTTCATTGAGGAACAAAGCTAAACAGTGGTAGAACTCGTTACTGCGGGGTTCCATCACTACTTGGGAACAGATAACCAAAAAGTTTTTACTAAAATATTTTCCACCGGCTAAAACGGCAAAGTTGAGGAATGATATCTCTTCTTTTGTGTAGATGGATTTAGAAACTCTTTACGATGCATGGGAGAGGTATAAGGACTTATTGAGAAGGTGCCCTCACCATGGGTTACCTTTATGGCTACAGGTTCAAACTTTCTACAATGGTCTGAACCCCTCAACTAGACAACTGATCGATGCAGAAGCCGGCGGAACCCTAAATAACAAAACACTCGAGGAGGCTTATGAATTTATTGAAGAGATGTCATTGAATAACTATCAGTGGCAAGTTATGAGAACAAAGCCTAGTAAAGCAGCCGGTGTTTTCAACCTCGACACGGCCACTATGTTATCAAACCAGGTCGAGCTTTTAAATAAAATGATTGATAGTTTATGTGTCTCTACACAAGTACATCTGATGATGCTGTGTAACACAAGTAGAGGAGGAATGAATAATACAGAATGCCTAGCCTACGACCCCAGCACTACGAACGAACAAGTCAGCTATATGGGTAACAATTCTAGACCTCAGAATAACCCCTATAGTAATACTTACAATGCAAGTTGGAGGAACCATCCCAACTTTTCTTGGGGTGGTTAAGGCAATCAAAGATCACAACTCCCTCCAGGCTTTCAACCACTTTACCAGCAGGAAAAGAAGCTGAACCTTGAAGAGATGCTAATGAAGTTCATTTCGGTGTCAGAAACACGTTTCCAAAACACCGAGACAGTGCTTAAAAATTAGCAAGCATCAATTCAAGGTCTCGAGACTCAAATAGGTCAGCTTGCTAAGCTGATCTCAAAAAAGCCACAAAGTAGCTTGTGTAGCAACACCGAGACTATCCCAAGAGAACAGCTTCATGCGATTACTATTCAATATGAAGAAGGATTAGTTGAGTCCAAAATAGGACCAAGGCAAGAAACTGTGGTAAGTCAAAATACGATGGATGAAAGCCAGAACAAACAAAAACCGGTAATCAGAGAATACACACCTCGCGTGCCCTACCCTAAAGCAACAAAGAAAGACTTCACAGATGAATAATTCGGTAAATTTCTTAAAATTTTTAAAAAGTTACATATTAACTTATCGTTTATTGAAGCTCTTTCGTAGATGCCTAACTCGGTTAAATTTTTAAAGGAGCTCCTAGCAAACAAATGGAAGTTAGATGATTTGTCGCATGTAGAGTTGAATGCAGTTTGCTTGGAAATTTTACAGAATAAACTACCCAGTAAATTGAAGGATCCAAGGAGTTTTACTGTTTCTTGTTTAATTGGTAGTTTAGCTGTTAATAATGCTTTGGCTGACTTAGGGGCAAGTATTAACATCAGGCCCTATAAAATGTTTAAGCAACTAGGTCTTGGGAAGCCCAAACAAACTAGGATGAGTATACAGTTGGCAGATAAAACTATTAGGTTTCCTAGGAGTATTATTGAAGACGTACTCGTTAAGATTGATAAATTCATATTTCCAGTGGACTTGGTTATTTTAGACATGGAAAAGGACGTTGACGTTCCTTTAATCTTAGGGCGACCATTTTTAGCAACTGCTAGAACTATCATAGATATTGGTACAGGTGAATTAACGCTTCGTGCAGGTGATGAATCGATTATTCTTCAAACTCGTGATTCGATTGAAATATCAAGTAATGAAGATAACCTTATAAATCCGGTTAATAAGACTAATCATGTGGTTCAACCCTCTTTGCAGGAAAAATTTTTGAGAAACATAAATGAGCCACGATCTAGTTCATGCACTAACACTGGAACCATCAATGAACGATGAATGCTACAGATAGATGAACCAGACGAATGGCGGACTTATGGCAAGGAGGAGCAAAAACAAAACCATGACGAGCATAAAGACGAGTCGAACTAGTTCAAGGTAGGGGGCCAAGTCTGGTTAGATAAAAAGGACCTTCAAATTATCAATACAGAGCTCAACGCAAACAGAGCTTATTTAAATAAAGGAATTGACAGCGAGAAAGAGGAGTTTCGACTCCGTGATCCACCTTGACCATGTGAATACGAGGTAAGTCAAGCTTAGACTCTAAATAAGTGCTTCTCAGGAGGCAACCCGAGCACTAACACCACTAACTAATTCATTTTTATCTATTTTTCATGGTTAAATGCAGGTTTTTTGACCCACACGGCTTGGACACACGGGCGTGTCCTAGGCCATGTGCTCTAACAGGAATTAAATATATGTTACAGGGCCTGGCGACATGGCCTGAACATACGGGCATGTCCTTGGCCGTGTTGATCTAGGGACTTAATTTTCCCAAATATCGACAGAGACACGGCCTAACAGAGACCACACGGGCGTGTCCTAGGCCGTGTGAAAATTGGAGCTAAAATTTCAAATTTTAAATAAGTTAGAGTGCTCCACAAGCAAGGCACACGACCGTGTGTTCGGACACACGGGCGTATGGGTTTCCACACGGGCGTGGGAGAATCGAACAACGTAGCACACGGCCTGGACACACAGGGTTGTCAAAAGTCGTGTGACGAGTGGGTTATTATTCTCCTCGAGGAACAGGGGCTAGATTTCGAGCCACAGGGGCGTGTGACACGGTTGTGTGGCCCAACACGGGGCTCATACGACCGTGTCCCCATAAAACCGCTTAAACCTTAATTTTCTTTCACCCATTTTGTCGTCTTCTTCCTAAAGTTCCAAGAGTCCAAGCTGCCACCGCAACCTAACCCCCATATCTCCAGCCACCACGCCTCCTTTTATTTTACTTTCCCTTCCCCTCTCCCTCGTCATACGACTTCCCCTCTTTCCCCCTCCTTTCTTTTCTTTTCTTTTTCTTTTCTTTTCCACCTTGCCTCACCCACGAACTCCGCGTCCCCAAACCACCGCCGCACGGCCAACCCTCAGACCACCGACCAGCCCCAATTAAAACCCACACCCCACTACCGACCCGCTTTGATCGGTAACTACCACTATCGATTCCCCTTTTTACTCTTCACATTTATTTATTTATCTATTTATTTATTTATTTATTATTAGTCTTCATTATTATTACTGTTATTATTCATTATATTTGTTATTATTATTATTATTATTATTATTATTATTGTTATTATTATTATTACTTTGTTTGTTTTATTTTAGTTTTCTAATTCTTTCATTTTTGTTCTTTGTTGTATCCTATTTTATTATTTTTAGTTTTAATTCAATATTTTCCTATATTTGTATCCATCTGTTTTTTATTAGTTTGATGTTTTCAATGATCTTTTTATTAATTTTTATTCTTTAGTGCTATTGTTATGTTCCTATATATTTTTCTATTATTCTGGTCTTTGCTATGATTAGTGTTAGGGCATATTCTTTTTAGGACTATAGTTTTCTTTTTACTACTTAGATTCTATTTTTCTACTTCGACTTGTGGTTGAATATTTGGTGCTATTTTTGACTTCTGTTATTTTCAGGTATACCATGACAAACACACAAGGCAAGAAGACTGTCGTCCCCACTTCGAAAAAGCGGAAGGGCCCTGGCTCGACGTCTTCTTTGAGCGGATCTGTCGAGGCTCGCCACACTTATCTCCAATTTATGGCAGGCCCCTAGGAGGAACTGTACCAGCTTCATCGAGTACGACCCCTCGGCGTGGGCCGCTGCATTGATAGGGCCACATTGAAACAGGTCTGTTTGGCTGATGATGTGCGCGTGATTATTATTACAGCCCGTGGGATAGATTTTTCATCATCATTAAGCTTACCTACTTGGAGATTACTTTAGAGTTCGGCGCCACATTCTCAGTCCAGCAAGTCATGTCACTCCATGACGAGCCCGGTACCATCACCTTTCGCCTTGGTGGGCTAGTACGACATATGAGCGTCCCAGAGTTCGATACTACTTTGGGACTTTATGTATAGGAGTTCATGAGCACCGAGGACTTTCTTTAGCACCATCGACATATTCATCACTCACCTTCATGCTGTTGGAATGCTTTTACAGGCGACCTGACTACCTATGACGCAAATCGCTCGAAGGCGATGCATCTCCCTCCAGCCTTACAGTATATTCACGCCCTCCTAGCTCACACTTTGACAGGACGAAGAAAGAGCACTAGAGTGGTTAGCACCTATGACGCATACTTTCTGTGAAGCATGACTACCGGACATGTGTTTGATTTGGAGTATTTCATCGCACTCACTTGTCGCAATCAGATTGAACACCATAAGAAGGGCCCCATCTGTCTCGGCCCTTACGTGGCTTGCCTCGCTCGATATTTCAATCTTCTCGACACACCGGAGCAGTCTTTCACCCTTACCCTAGTAGGTCAGATGTCCCCTCAGGGCATCTCGACCATGATCTATATGAGGATGACCGAGCGGCGATGCGGAGTGGAGCCCCCTCAGTACAGACTAGTCCAGTCTGATAGTCAGCATGACCTAGAGGACTTCATTGATAATATTCCTCCCTATCATGAGGACCCACCACAACCTCCACCATTGATTCACCGATATGCTCCCTTTGCTGTTAGCTCTCTAAGAGTACCCTCCGAGGAGTTTGCTAGTTTCCGTCAGTATTGGGCTCAGAGGTTCGGCAATATTAATGGGACTTTACAGCAGATCTGTCAATATCTTCATATCGCTCCTCCAGTGCCACTGACTCGTGACACAGATCAGTCTGATGATGAGACCATTGAGTCCATTTATCTTTATCTTTAGGTTTATTTTTATGTTTATTTTTATTTTTATCTTTATGTTTATTTTTAGGTTTATTTTTATTTTTATTTTTATGTTTATTTTGTTTTCATATTTTGAACTTTATTTCAATTATTATGGTTGTTTCTTAACGAGTAACCCTTTAATCTTCTTCAAGCATTGTGTTTATTTTCTTATCAGTTGCTCAGAATTTTGCACTACCCTACATTTATCTACAATTCCGCTTTTCACTAGTATGGGAAATTCATCCCCCATTCAGGGCAGTTTCAATCATCTCCTTATCTTATGATATTTTGTCTCTATTATGCTTTATATTTGCTTGTACATTAAGGACAATATACATTCTAAGTGTGGGGAGGTTATTTATATGATTATTTGAAAATCCCTAACTTATGCTTTGTGTTTAAGTAATTTGCTCATATTACTTTTAGAATGAACTCTTATTAATTTGTGATTTTCATTGATATGTTTTAGATTAAATTCATAGATACTTGTGCATTGATGGTTTAAACTCTAAGATACTAGAGAATCAAGCTTGACAAGTCTATTTTTCGGAATAAAATTCTTTTAGGTTGTTTCCCTAAAATTGAAGTATTACCTTGAAGTTTGAAAATTACAAGATTGACATCAAAGTCGTATTTCTTGTGAGATTTTAAGCCTTTAGAGCATACATTTTTTTCGTGCTCACTTTATTATTGGTTATGAGTGTGTCAATATTGAATTGTTATTCTATAACTTGCTTCGATTATACACGTCGAGACCGCACCTTTGATTTGATATACTGAGATGATAAAGGCACCTAGGTTTTAACCAACTTACCCCACAAAAAGCCTACCTTCATGATTAACCCTTAGTAAACCCCTTTGAACTTAACAAACCATTTCTTAATTTTCTCTAAATTTTAACCTCTACACCATACTTTTTGATTTGTTGAGAATTTTTCCTATTTTATTGATTCCTTGTTTGTCGAGATTTGATTTGGTTAATTGCCTAACTATGTTCTTTTATTTTAGTTGTATAATTTTCTCTCATTATTCATTCTTTCAAAAAAAAAGTGAAACCAAAAAGTGAAAAAGAAAAAGAAAAGAAAAAAAAAAGAGTATACATATATGTTGATTATTATTAGTTCTTTGTTTTGAGCTTAAGTATTTAATTCCATATTCTGAGAAGAAGCTCATGTTTTTCTTTAATAAATACGATTGATGTAATTATTTAGTGTTAGTTTATTTTTCTAGTTAGGTAATTTATCAATTCGATCTCGATTCTAACCTTCTTTTTCAGCCTTTTTCCACACCTTTAACCCAAGCCCCGTTACAACCCTGTAAAGACCTTTTGATTTGTGTATCATCTCATTTATAGTGGTGGAGATTTGATTTTCATGCAAGCCTACAGTAATAACTTTTCATGCTTGACTCTTGAGTACTTAATTTTTTAACCTTAAACACTTTAAGTGATTTGAGTGATCATTTAGTGAGGATGTCAATTCTTGTCATTTTTGGATTAAAGGTCATTATTTAGATAAAGGGAAATACCTATGTTTTCATGCTTTAAAAATACTAGACTTTGATTGCTTGTGCATTTAGTGCTCTTTTAGTTGAATTATCAATGTGCGATTATTTGTGAAATTATGATAAAATATTATTGATGACAATTATTAATTAAGAGAGTTTAATTTTAATTGTGAGTTGAGAATTTTGCTTGAGGACAAGCAAATGCTTAAGTGTGGAGATATTTGATAAACCATAAAAGTAACGCTTTCTAATCTAATACTTAATGCATACTTTTGGATGATTTATTATACAATTGAGTGAATAAGATGCTCTTAATCCTTTAGTTTCATGTTTTATACTCAGGAGAGCATAGAGGAACAAAAGGAGCAGAAAACGGGCCAAAAACGGACAAAACGGGCTGATTAAAGGACCCATACGGCCAAAACAAATTCCATACGGGCTGGCCACACGCCCATGTGACAGCTCGTGTCGATATCGCTCCAAGCTTCCCAAATACGCGGAAAAAGCCAATTTTTAGGGTTTCTGAGCAGTCTAAAGTCTATAAATACATACCAGAGGAAGACCTAAGGGGACACAGAGAGTAGAACAAAGAAATTACTCGAAGAACGCTAACAGATTCAGCTCGGAAGCAGGATCTCCTTCAAGACTGAAGATCTCCCTTAAATTTCTCTCGAAGTTTTTGGGTTTCTGTATGTTTTGTTACCTTCCTATTTTTTGAGATGTTTTCCTATTACAACATGAACTAAACTCCCTAAATACCTAGGGAGGATGAAACCTAAGACGGATCTTATTGTTTAATATTTTGAATTTAATGATAAATACTTATTTTTGTTCTTAATTATGTTTTCTTAATTCTTGTTTTAATAATTTCAAGATATTAATTCAAGTTGATGTGCTTATTTAGTAGAGCAAAAGTCCCTGTTTAAGAGTAGATCTCACATAATTAAGCGGAGTTGCATGCAACCCTAGAAATAGGGCGACATAAATCTGCCAGATTAGAGTCAAATCTAATAAGGGAATCCATAGATCGAGTTAATGCGGCAATAAGGGTTTTAATTAGAAAGAGATTTCAATTAATCAACCTAGAGTCAGTTATTTTTAGTCTAGAAAGAGATGTTAACATAATTTAGGGATTTCTGCGGATCAAGACAAGTGAATAAATCGTTAGATTCAGGATCAGAATAATAAGTGAAGTCTAGGTGGATTCTTCCTTGGGTATTATTTTTAATATTGGTTTATTCGATTATTTTCTTCACTCTCTGTCGCGTTTAGTAGTTAATTAATTGGTTAATTTTAGATTAAAACAAATCTCTTATATTTTAGATTAAATAATATAAAGAAAGTTAATACTAATACTTTTAGTCCTTGTGGATACGATACTCTGGACTCACCGTGACTATAATACCATTCGATAGGTGCGCTTGCCTTAGTCCTGATCTTAGTCTAGTTTAGTGACTCATAAAATGATCATCAAATATTGGGTCCACTTTTATAAGTCCGCCAATAATGACTTCATTTACTTGTAATCTATTACTATGCGTAAATTTAAAGGTACGAGCTATCTGTGTATGCGATTTGTATGAAAGAGATAACAATCCGTCAGGACCATCTTACAAAGGAGTGATTTTAGAAGTGGGAGTCCACTATGACTATCTATAAGTGGGAGTTCGTCAGGATTAAATTACAAGTATTAATCTGCAACTACTATTCCACAAATAAAGGATCCGCTCTTATGAATCCACCTACATGTAAATTGTTTCTAAGAGTAGGATATTACGTATAGGCTATTTGTTATCGCGAGGTAAACGCAAATTATGATGGTCCGCTAGATTTATTCTTTAATCTTAGTGTCGAAACTTGATAAAATTTTATCTTATAAAGGTTCACAGAGTTGCTCACGTATTGGAATCTATTTCTTAATAAAGACCTTTTCTTATTTATATTTACATATATGAATCCGTAATTCAATATCTGTATAAATATATATTGCCTTCTAAGAAGGATGGTTTATCTTTCAACTGAAAGCCATGGAAACTCTCCGCTAAGAGAGTGTCCGCAGGATTCAGCCATCATGTGCTAATCTGCCATAAAGTAGTCAGCAAAGGTATTTCGCCTTGGTACTCATGGCAAGCCAGTACCATGACGTTAGTTATCTGAAAATGGACAAATCAAAATAATCTACAAGGGGTCCCATAAAGAGAAGCGAGGAAGAGAAAGTTCGTGTCATAGAAGATAATATGCCAACTTACGAGATGCTCCGATATGAGTGGTAACAAGTCTACGCCAATGATATTGGCGAACTGTCCTAGTACAGATAAACTCAACATAAACTCAGAACCATGAAGTCCATGCAAATATAAGTTTTGTGAGTATATGAGGTATGGATAACTCATTAACTTAAGTATATTTTATTACGTATTTAAGGTAAAAAGGAAATTTGAGGATTTAAGGAGGGATTAGACCAGAATCTACCGTGCTCAAATAAACATACTTTTTAGTTGTAATGTACATACAGCGGGGTGACCTAGAGGCGGAGCCTCAAGGTTATAGTCGAATTTGTAATTAGATATGGTTAGAAGATTAATTTCATCATTAAGTAAATATTCAATATGTTAAAGTTACTTCGTGAAATTTTTGTATCTTAAATTAAAGTTATATAATTGAAATAAATTAATGTATGTAGCGAAGTTTGTTAGCTAACTATGATTAAATAATATTTCTATTAAGTGAACATGATTTGTGGAATGCAATAATAAAAAGTATTAGTTAAATTCAAATATGGAGCGTAGCACCCTGTAGTTCGGGCCTGGCGATCAGGTTGGGTATGCGGTGTTACAGAGAACCAGCTAGTATATTAGTCTAAGTAAAGGTATTGAATCAACCTTTGATCAAATCGTTTGAAATTGGTAAAAATAAAAAAAAATGTGAAGAAAAAAATAGATAGTTGAACCGGTTTATAAATTTATACTTTTTATAAATTTTAAATTGTTTTTAATTACTTTTAGACCGATAATTGAGCTAATCGAATCGAAATTCGATGGTCTAACTAGTTCAACCACTGCTATGGTTTTTAAAACATTGGTCTCAAATCACTCCCTCTACTCCTGCTTTATTATTGGGTTGATCCCAATTCCTATCTACATTGAATTTAGCACAGCCTTGCGTAAGCTTTTCCCAACACAGTAAAACTTTTTTAAACAACCGAAAGTGGAATATTTGCCACCCACAGTAGTCAATTCATTAAAATTTATATATAATATTGCAATTTTTCTGCTAAACTCATACTAGGCTTATTAATATATGGATAGTCCCTTAATATATGGACAATGACTTCTCTTTACCACCCATAGAGCTAACAAATCTCATCGTTAGTGAACTTGTGAGCTCTCCTATTGGAATTAGACATAATAAGATTATACTAGGCAAGCCAGAAAAAAATTTGAACTCTCAAAAGGTAAGGGATTTTCCAAATAAATTGCAATAGGGTAGTTTCCTTGTAATGCCCCAAAATTTGAGTTTTTGATTTGTTAAAATTTGTCAAGTAAAGTGACTTGCTTTAGTGGTTTAGTGCTCTGGATGTATGTTTGAGGTCTTGTGTTCAAATCTTACTCTTAAAAATTTTTGCTATTTTTGTTCCTATCTTTATCTTTTAAGCATTTGACATAAACTCTATTTCCCCCAATTTGTAATAGAATGAGCTTGCTGGTTTAGTAGTAAGGTGTTAGCTTGCCCTTTGGTCTTGTGTTTGAATCCCTGCTTGAGCAAAATGAAATTATTTTTGCTATTTCTTATGTTTGTGTGTTTAAGTGTCAGATATTGAATTTAATTCAAATATTGGATTAAGCTGTTAAGTGGTGGTTAGAAGACTAGTTTGGTTAGGATTTAGTTATTTCTTAGAAAAAAAATTTGAAAATTGATTGATTGAAAATAAAAAGATTTTTAATCCCCACTTTTCTCACTGACACTATTTCACGTTCCTTTTCCCCCACCTTCCCAGTTATTCTTCTTTTCCTTATTATCGTTTCTTTATTTTTTTATCCCTTCTTGTTTGGTCGTAATTTTAATCAAGGAAACATCTTTTACCCTTTCCTTTTTGCAAATTCAATCTTTGTTGGAGCGTGATCACACTATTGTTTACCGGTACAAGTGCCATTGGGTTCTTTCTCCTATAGTAAATGTGTTTATTTTTATTTTTAGTCTTGTTAGTTTATGGTTGTATACGTTCTGTAATGCATTTAGTCACCTCTAATGGTGGTAGGGTTTTTCTAGGTGAAATTGGTGAAACATTAACTCCTCCAGTGTTGTAATCGCGGTTGAGGATTGCTGTTGTGATCGTTTGGGTAAGTTTTCAAAAGCCTAAAAGATTAATTTCTGGATTACTAATGCACGTGTTAGCGATTATTGACTGAATGAGTTACTTGAAAATTGGTAAATCATTACTAAATTAGTCTCTTAAATGTTGTTTTTAGGTTCTTGTAGTCTCGTGATTGAATTCGTATCGAAAAATATTCAGCTGTGTGTTTCTAACTCGAAACCTCTATGAATAAATCTGGAAAAACCCCAAGAAATTTGAAATTGTTCTTTGTCACCTGGTCCTATGGTTGGCCGTGTGGCAGGCCTTGTGTGCAACATGATCGTGTGTCTGACCATAAGTTAGGCCATGTGGGGGCACATGGGTGATTACATGGGCAAATCAAGTAAGCCGTATGGGACACACGGGCGTGTGAAATCACAAGGGCAGGATAGGCAGCTCGTGTGAGCCACACGAACTAGTCATTTGGGCCGTGTGGGCCACACACCCTTTGGAAAATTTGATTTAGGGTCAATTTAATTTGTAATTCATAATTAGACTTGTAACACCCCTAACCCGTATCTATCACCAGAATAGGGTTACAGAGCATTACCTTAAAATCGTAACTTAAAACATTTAATTCCAAACATTTTAAAATCAATGCATAATTCATTCAAACACATGCATACCGCCAATTATTCGAGCCATCGAGGCCTTAAAAATACTTTAGAAACGATTTGGGACTAAATCAGAAACATTCAAAACTTTATAGAAAAAGATAAAAACTTTCACACTACAAGGGTCACACGGCCGTGTGCCTGACACGGCTGAGACACACGCCTGTGTCTCAGGTCGTGTACCACTCAAAATAGGGACACACGGCCATGTCCCAACTCGTGTCTGTACTCGTGTAACTTTCTAACTTGGGTCACACGGCCAAGTGACACACCCGTGTGGTAGGCCTTGTAACTCTCGAAATAGCCTTACACGCCTGTGTGCCAAGCTATATAACTGCCTGACTTGCAACCCTTTGAAGCCAATAGGGGACACACGGCCGTGTCGCATGGCTGTGTGCCACACACGACTGAGATACACGCCTGTGTCTCAGGCCATGTGGACAAGAAATTGGCTCGATCAAGGACAAGAAATTGTGTTTACAAAAAGGCCAAATTGGCCGCTCGTTCTTGATCTAGAATAACAATTTCATTCCATGGATTAGAATAACAACATAATTTGATCCATTTCATGCAATTGAGTCCTTTTTGGAAAAGTTTCATATTTACCCCATAGTCTTTCATTTTATACAATTTAGTCCTAGGCACTAATCATGCAAATTATCCATTCTTTTCTAAACACCCATGTTACCCAACATACTATACTTCAAATAAGTCCCTATTTGCAATTATTTCACCTCAAGTATATACAATTTACCATTTAATCAATTTAGTCCCTAAACATCAAAATTATCAAAAATCACTTTTCAAAACATTCAAATCTATTAGAAAAGTTTCATGTTTCATCAAAAATCTAATAAATAACCTCATTCATCAATGACAACTTTTATAAAATTTAACAGTTTCGTAAATCGGTCCTTGATATAGATGGGCTAAATTGAGACGAACTTAAAAACATAAAAATTACTGAAAACGGGCATCAACACACTTACCAAATCAAGGTCTAAAGATTAAAAATGAAAAATCCTAAAATTTCCTCTCTTTTCCATGGAGAAGATGAAGAAAGTGAGAATTTTCTCCAAATTTTTAAGTTTAATTATATATATACTTATGGCATTTTTGTAAATACTTTAACTTTCTTCATTAAGCTTTTATAATGCATTAATTAAGCCTAATTTAATCACTTTAATAATCATAATCTCATCAAATCCCACTAACAATTTTCCCATGGCTAAATTTTCCTTTTAGTCCCATTAATTTAACTACTCAACCTTTGCAGTTTTTACAATTCAATCTTTTTTACTTATTAAACTATCCAAACAATTAAATTTCTTAACCAAAATTTAATATGGCTCTAGAGACCTCATAAATATACTAATTAAAAATTTTTCACGAAATATTTTGTCGGGATTATGGTCTCAAAACTACTGTTTCTGACACCACTAAAAATCAGCCTGTTACAAGACCTGGTTTGATTGTCTTGAGACCTCAAGAACAAAAAACTTAAATTTCTTACATTTTTGGGGTACATGTCTCGATACATGGTTTAATTGTCTTAAGACATAAGGTACGAAGTCTCGATACATAGTGACCTTGTCTTGAGACATAACATATCAAAAGCTAAATTAGTGATTATTTAATTTAGGGTCTAGAGACATAAGGGGTCTTTGTCTCGAGACTTCAAACTTAAAAGTTTAAATCATGAAATAGGGGAAGCATGCATCGAGACATGGCTTCTCCGGCTCAAGACATTGCCTTGTATTTTGCTTGTTTGACCTGAGATTTGCAACCTGGCCTCATGTTTAACCTTATTCAACCTCGAATTATTATATCCTGGCACAATAGACTTCATTTATATGCATTTAAAAATCATAACATCCTTTATTTGTACTTGCCATGTTTGTTTTATTTTTTTCTTTGATGATTCTGTTAAGTGATTGTTTGAGTGATTGTTTTATTTGCACTTGATTTCCTGAACTAAAAATCAGGACTTGGATTAATGTCAAACATACTATTACCCCCAATTCGAAAATATTCAAACAATTTACATTAATTTGATTCCAGCTATCCATAACTTGAGTTAGAATAGAATCCAACCCACTCAAATCGAGTAATTTAACATCCTTCCTAGTGTTCAAAGGTGAATGCATAAGAAGAGAACACAAAAAAACTACCTTATTGAATGATAAATGTAACGCCTCCTTACCCGAGACCGTCGCCGGAGTCGAGCAAAAGGCAATACTAAACTTATTTGAGCACTTAACCGAATTCAGACAATTTATATCATGCTTTTCAGACAAGCTGTCCAACTGCGTCACAGTCGTAAAAAAAATCATATCTTGAGTTACACAACTCAAAATCCAAATCCGTAAATTTTCCCTGAATCTAGACTCATATATATATTTACTGATTTTTTTCTAGAATTTTTTGTTGGGCCAATTAGTACAGTTTATTAGTTAAAGTCTCCCCTGTTTCAGGGTTCGGCTACTCTGACCCCTGTGCACTACAAACCAAATTTCTCCCTGTACAGAATTCAAATAACCATATCGTTTGTTTCTATTAAAAATAGACTCAATAAGTAATTCATACATATACATTATGACTCCTAGTTATTTTTTTACAATTTTTAATGATTTTTACAAATCAAAATAGGGGAGCTCAAAATCACTCTGACCTTGTCTCACAAAAGTTATTATATCTCATGATTTACAATTCCATTTCTTACATAATTTCTTTTATAAGAAACTAGACTCAATAAGCTTTAATTTCATATTTCATTCAACCTCTAATTAGATTTTCATAATTTATGGTGAATTTTCAAAGTCAAACTATTGCTACTAACCAAAAACTGTTTTAGTACAAAATATTGTTAACTAGTTTATAACATCTTTACTTTAATTCCTTTAAACTCTATACATGCCATATAAATCTTTAAACATAAAACAAAAGCTACCGAAATTGATCTGGATAGTGTGCCTTGTTGTGTTGATCCGATCTACCAGCTTTACTTTAATTCAATCTATATAAAAATATCAAACATACACAAGTAAGCTTATTGAAGCTTAGTAAGCTCATAGGCATAAAAACACAAATCTTACTACAGAACATTGTACACAATCATATATCTTTTAATTTAACTACTTTACCCTGTAAATCACAAATCCATTATTAAGCTCCTTTGAATAATTTTCATATTCCTATTCACAAATTTAACTTCTTTGGGCCCTTTTTTTTTCATTTATTTCCATTGACAATTTATTGAGAACTAATGGAATTGAGTGCTTCATTAACACATTGCCATAGAAAACTATGGACTTGCACATTGTCACATATCACACACCGAAGCCATAGTCCTGCTATGGTCTTACACGGATCACATTATCACATCTCACCGATGCCATAGCCCAGCTATGGTCTTAGACGGGCGTACTTATCACATCTTTTCCACAATTCATCATGGTCACGAAATGAAGCACTCAAATCCATTGTTCCAAGTAATGTGTACTTTTATTTAACTATTATTTCATACTTGTTACAAATTGATAGTATTCATCTACAATAATATACTTAAAAATCATAATATCTTCATAATCAAACATTAAATTTGCCATATGAACTTACCTGGGCTAATTTGCAAAAGTCGTAGAAATTCAGGACTATTCTTGAATTTTCTTCTTTCCACGATTCACTTCGTTTTCTTGATCTATAATCATAAAATCATTCCTTCATTAGCATCCATTACAATTCTATTCTATTTCACAAATTATGCCCTTAAAATTGTGAAATTACACTATTACCCCAAACTTTTCAATTTTTTTACAATTTAGTCCCTACTTAATTTATTCATCAATTGAACTAATTCTTCTCAAATAACACTTTATTCAAAGTTTCATCACAAAACCCTAATTTCACAACTTTTACGATTAGGTCCTAAATAGTGATTTCTATAAAAATCTCTTCACAAAATCATCATATAATAAAATTAAAACCTCAATTCCATAATAAATCATCATATAATTTCAGCACTTGTTCATGGCAACTTTCAAAATTATCAAAAACTAATGAATTAAACATATGGACCTAGTTGTAAAAGTCTCAAAAATACAAAAATTGCAAGAAATAATCAAGAGTTGAACTTACATGCTGTAGGATATAAAAACCAGCTTCTTAAAACTCTCTAATGGTATTTTTATCTGATGAAGATGAAGAAAAATGAAGAAAACTCTAGATTTTACCTAATATATCATATTTTACAATTAAATTATTACCTTATTTCCAATTTTGCCCCTTGTTCACACTTGATTTTTAATTTTCCTGCACACACATGCCGTCCAGCCCAATAATAGGTGTCTAATTGCCTATTTAGTCCTCTTTTAATTATTACTAGAGCTATTTAATCATATCTCACAATTTTGCACTTAGTTCAATTTAGTCCTTTTCACCTAATTAACTACCGAAACCTTAAAATTTCTTGACGAAACTTTAATACTAACTTATTTACACTCCATAAATATTTTTAAAAATATTTATGGCTCGGTTTATGAATTCGAGGTCTCGATACCTCGTTTTTATTCCGTTTTATCTACAACTTCCTACACTACATAATTTCACTAATTCAAAATTATTTCTAAAACCACACTTAACATTTACTTACTAATATCTAAGCTCACATGTCGGATTTAGTGATTTCAAATCACTGTTCCGGTATCACTGAAATTTTGGCCGTTACAACTCTCCCCCCCTTAGGAAATTTCGTCCTCGAAATTTCGTACCTGAAAATAAATGCGGATACTGTGATCTCATAGATTCTTCCGTTTCCCAAGTTGCCTCCTCCAATCCATGTCGATGCCATAACACTTTTACTAATGGTACTCGTTTATTCCGTAGTTCTTTAACTTCCCGAGCTAATATTTTCACTGGTTCCTCCGAATAAGTCATATCTGATTGTAGCTCTATCTCAGTATGAGGAATCACATGTGAAGGGTCTGATCTATATCGTCTCAACATAGATACATGAAATACATTATGGATTTTCTCAAGTTCGGAGGCAAGGCCAATCTATAAAGCTACTGGACCGATCCTCTCAATGATTTCGTATGGTCCGATAAATCGTGGACTAAGCTTTCCTTTTCTACCAAACCGTAAAACTTTCTTCCACGGAGAAACTTTCAAGAACACATGATCACCCACATTGAACTCTATATCCCTTCTTTTTCAAATCATGCATACGACTTTTGACGATCGGAAGCGACTTTCAAACTTTCTCGAATAATCTGAACTTTCTCTTGGTTTCCGAATTAAATCCACTCCGACTAATTTCGATTCACTTAATTCGACCAATACAACGGGGTTCTCGCACTTCCTTCCGCATGAGCTTCAAACGGTGCCATTTTGATACTAGCTTGATAACTATTATTATAAGCAAATTCAATTAAAGGTAAGTACCTTTCCCACCGCCATCAACTCGAGTATCTGACACCTTAACATATCTTCCAAAATCGTAATCACTCGCTCTCCGATTGCCCATCATCCGAGGTGAAAAGTCAGTACTAAATTTTAACTTAGTCTCTAAAGCTTCTTGTAGTTTATTCCAAAATCTCGAAGTAAGCCTCGGATCTCGATCAGAAATAATTGATGTCGGCACCCCATGTAATCTCACAATTTCTGACACATATAATTCTGCTAACTTATGAAGCGAAAAATCTGTTCTGACAGGAATAAAATGCGCCGATTTAGTTAATCTGTCTACTATCACCCAAATCGAATCTTTCTTCTTCGGAGTCACTGGCAACCCAGATACAAAATCCATCGTCACATGTTCCCACTTCCATTCTGGAATCATTACGGGTTGTAACAAACCTGTAGGCACTTGATGTTTAGCTTTTACCTGTTGACAGATTAAACATTTGGCCATAAATTCACAAATTTCCCGTTTCATACTAGGCCACCAATACATTTTCTTCAAATCACAATACATCTTCGTACTACCCGGATAAATCGAGTACATACTACTGTGAGCCTCTGATAAAATATCCTTCTTCAATTCTAAATTATTCGGGACACAAATTCTATTACGATGGTATAACATACCACTTTTATCAATAGAGTACTCTAAATTCAAATTATCCCGAACCTTTTGTCGTTTCAACACCAACTTCGATCTTCATCTTGCAACTCCAATTCGTTGAAAGAATACTGGTTTTGTCTTTAATTTAACTAACACAGAACCATCTTCATTAATGAGACAAATGAGCATTTAACGCCCAAGAGCAAATAATGGCGATTTCCGACTAAGTGCATCCGCCACTACATTTGCCTTACCGGATGATAATCAATGACAAGATCGTAATCTTTCAACAGACTCTAACCATCGCCTCTGTCTCAAGTTCACTCTTTTCTCGCAACATTAAATATTTCAAACTTTTATGATCTATATACACATAACATTTCTCTCCATATAGGTAGTGTCTCCAAATTTTTAAAGCAAATACTATGGCGGCTAATTCAAGATCATGTGTAGGGTAGTTCCTCTCATGTGGTTTCAACTGCCGAGAAGCATATGCTACAACTTTTCCCGATCGCATCGAAGACACAACCTAAACCATTCAGAGATGCATCACTATACACTACATATGGCATACACGATTCAGGTGAGTTAACACTGGAGCCTCTCACAACATTTTCTTTAATTGATCAAAACTTCGTTGGCAATCATCGGACCATACAAATTCAACATTTTTCTCAGTAATAATCGGGTTATCGGTGAAGCAATCGGTGAAAAGTCTTTCACAAATCGACGATAGTAACCAGCTAATCCAAGAAAACTTCGTACTTCCGTAACATTCTTTAGAGTTTTCCAATTAATCACCGCTGACACCTTACTCGAATCTAACCGTATACCATCAACGACACAATGTGACCCAAGAATCCTACTTCATGAAGCCAAAATTCACATTTACTAAATTTTGCATATAATCGTTTCTCAAAATCAGTAGCACAATTCTCAAGTCTTGAGCATGCTCGGATTCTGTCTTTGAATAGATCGATTATATCGTCAATAAACACAACCACAAATCTATCCAGTAAGACTGAAAAATTCAATTCATTAAATCCATAAAAGCGGCGGGAGCATTTGTCAAACCGAATGGCATAACTAAGAACTCATAATGACCATACTGAGTTCTAAAAGCTGTTTTTGGCACATCACATTCCTTTACCTTTAACTGATAATACCCAGATCTAAGATCTATTTTTGAAAACACTGCAGCACCCTTAAGCTGATCAAATAAATCATCAATACGAGGCAAAGGATATTTATTTTTAACCGTTACCTTATTTAGCTTCCTGGTAATCTATGCACGGCCTCAATGAACCATCCTTCTTTTTCACAAATAAGACAGTGCACCCCATGGCGACATACTCGGTCTAATAAACCCTTTGTCTAATGAATCTTTGCAAATCGTTTTTAACTCTCTTAATTCTGCTGGAGCCATTCTATACGGTGCCACATGATATGGAGCTGTTCCCTAAGCATATCTATCACGAACTCAACTTCTCTATCGGGTGGTAACTCGGTAATTCTTCAGAAATACATCCATGAATTCATTCACAACAGATAGTTGCTCTAACTTTGATTCAGAACTTGAGTATCAAGAATATAGGCTAAATATGCCTCATTTCCTTTACGCAACAATTTACGAGCGGACATAGAGGAAATCATTCTAACTGTATCATCCAAATTTCGGACTCAACCAAAATAATATCTCCTGTTTGACATTTCAAACTAATTGCTTTTTCTCGACAATTCACTACACGCGTCATGTTTCATTAACCACCCATGCCCAAGATAATATCAAATTCCCAAAGGGGTAGCAACATCAAATCACGGGAAATCACAATACTTAACTTTCAAAGGAGCGGTTATGACATATTAAATTAACTACCACACTTTGACCTAACGGATTTGTAACTTGTACATCATAATCGATGAGGCTCAACAAATAAATTCTTTTCAGATGCTAACACAAGACAAATATATGAATGAGTAGACCCGTGGTCTATTAAAGCATACACAGAACATCATAAAGATAGAAAGTACCAAAGAATTACATCCGAGTCATTGCTTCTTCTCTTTGCTCGAGTGGCATAAGCACGGCGGGGCCCTAACTTCGATCGACTAGCGATATCTTTCATACCCGAACGAGTAGCCCTCAGCCTAGCACTGCTCCGATCGTAGCGTCTTCCTTTTGAGGAGGAGTTTCTGCTTCTCCTTCTGCTCCACTTCTTCTACTTGTAATTGGGGACAATCACGAATAAAGTGATCAGTGGCCCCACATTTATAACAAGCCTCTAACTTACTTCTATATTCACCGGGGTGACTTCTTCCACAATGTTGGTACTTAGGCCGTTGGGTATTTTGTACACTACCCACACTAACAGCAGGTCTGTCAGATGTCTTGTAATCAGATTGTCTTAGTCTACTCTTTCCTGATCTTTTCGGTGCTGAAGTGGCTCGACTAAATTCCTCTTTAGATTTCTTCACCGGTAAAGCCGAAAATGACTTAGATGCACTTCTTTTGAAAGATTCTTTACTTCTTCTATCTCGTTGCATCTTTCTATTATATACTTCTTCAAGCTTTTGAGCACGATCTGATAGAACAACAAATTCTCGTATCTCATTGGCCCCTATCATCATTCTAATCTCATCATTAAGCCCTTCTTCAAATCTGATACACATTTCTTCTTCAGTGGGTACTATATCTCGAGCATATTTGCTCAGATAAACAAATTCTTTTTCGTATTCAGCTACTGACTTGTTTCCCTGTCGCAAGTCGAGAAATTCTCTTTTCTTCTTATCCAGATATCTTCTACCGACATATTTCTTCTTAAATTCATTTTGAAAAAATTCCCAAGTGATCTTCTCAGCCGGTACAACAGCTTCTATTGTTTCCCACCAGTTATAAGCTTCTTCTTTTAATAACGACACGGCACATATTAAGTAATCATTTGGTGAGCACGCCATTTGCTTAAAACCCCTTATTATACTTTGTAACCAATATTCAGCTTTTACAGGATCATCATCTGTTCTTCCCCGAAATTCTTCAGCCCCATGTTTTCTAAGCTTTTCAAATGGAGAACGTTTACCAGATTCAGTTATCGGGGGAAGTGGAGGAGCAACCGGGGGTACTACCGATGTTGAAATAGGGGGAGGAGGTTGCGGAGTCTGATTTCTTTCTCGTACATTCTTATTATACCACTGATTCATGAAGCCATAAATCATATTTTTGAGTTCTTGTTCTCGCATCAATGAAATTGGAACTTCACTACTTGTTCCTTGTTTAGAGGTTTGTACTTTGCTATTAACTTCTTCTTGCTCAGTTTGTTCTGGTCTATCTGACATCTTTTCAAATCGAAGATAATCTATAATAAAAGCAAGGATTAGATCGGATCATACACATCACACTATCACAGATTTATATGGCATGTAATTCTAGACACTTTTCACATCATACATATTCCGAGAATCGGCTAAACTGAAGCTCTGATACCAATAAATGTAACGCCTCCTTACCCGAGACCGTCGCCGGAGTCGAGCAAAAGGCAATACTAAACTTATTTGAGCACTTAACCGAATTCAGACAATTTATATCATGCTTTTCAGACAAGCTGTCCAACTACGTCACAGTCGTAAAAAAAAATCATATCTTGAGTTACACAACTCGAAATCCAAATCTGTAAATTTTCCCCGAATCTAGACTCATATATATATTTACTGATTTTTTTCTAGAATTTTTGGTTGGGCCAATTAGTACAGTTTATTAGTTAAAGTCTCCCCTGTTTCAGGGTTCAGCTACTCTGACCCCTGTGCACTACAAACCAAATTTCTCCCTGTACAGAATTCAAATAACCATATCGTTTGTTTCTATTAAAAATAGACTCAATAAGAAATCCATACATATACATTATGACTCCTAGTTATTTTTTTACAATTTTTAATGATTTTTACAAATCAAAATAGGGGAGCTCAAAATCACTCTGACCTTGTCTCACAAAAGTTATTATATCTCATGATTTACAATTCCATTTCTTACATAATTTCTTTTATAAGAAACTAGACTCAATAAGCTTTAATTTCATATTTCATTCAACCTCTAATTAGATTTTCATAATTTATGGTGAATTTTCAAAGTCAAACTATTGCTACTAACCAAAAACTATTTTAGTACAAAATATTGTTAACTAGTTTATAACATCTTTACTTTAATTCCTTTAAACTCTATACATGCCATATAAATCTTTAAACATAAAACAAAAGCTACCGGAATTGATCTGGATAGTGTGCCTTGTTGTGTTGATCCGATCTACCAGCTTCACTTTAATTCAATCTATATAAAAATATCAAACATACACAAGTAAGCTTATTGAAGCTTAGTAAGCTCATAGGCATAAAAACACAAATCTTACCGAACATTGTACACAATCATATATCTTTTAATTTAACTACTTTACCCTGTAAATCACAAATCCATTATTAAGCTCCTTTGAATAATTTTCATATTCCTATTGACAAATTTAACTTCTTTGGGCCCCTTTTTTTTTTTTCTCATTTATTTCCATTGACAATTTATTGAGAACTAATGGAATTGAGTGCTTCATTAACACATTGCCATAGAAAACTATGGACTTGCACATTGTCACATATCACACACCGAAGCCATAGTCCTGCTATGGTCTTACACGGATCACATTATCACATCTCACCGATGCCATAGCCCAGCTATGGTCTTAGACGGGCGTACTTATCACATCTTTTCCGTCAATTCATCATGGTCACAGAATGAAAGCACTCAAATCCATTGTTCCAACTAATGTGTACTTTTATTTAACTATTATTTCATACTTGTTACAAATTGATAGTATTCATCTACAATAATATACTTAAAAATCATAATATCTTCATAATCAAACATTAAATTTGCCATATGAACTTACCTGGGCTAATTTGCAAAAGTCGTAGAAATTCAGGACTATTCTTGAATTTTCTTCTTTCCACGATTCACTTCGTTTTCTTGATCTATAATTATAAAATCATTCCTTCATTAGCATCCATTACAATTGTATTCTATTTCACAAATTATGCCCTTAAAATTGTGAAATTACACTATTACCCCAAACTTTTCAATTTTTTTACAATTTAGTCCCTACTTAATTTATTCATCAATTGAACTAATTCTTCTCAAATAACACTTTATTTAAACATTATAAACTATTTCACAGCCTTTGACATTCAAAGTTTCATCACAAAACCCTAATTTCACAACTTTTATGATTAGGTCCTAAATAGTGATTTCTATAAAAATCTCTTCACAAAATCATCATATAATAAAATTAAAACCTCAATTCCATAATAAATCATCATATAATTTCAGCACTTGTTCATGGCAACTTTCAAAATTATCAAAAACTAATGAATTAAACATATGGACCTAGTTGTAAGAGTCTCAAAAATACAAAAATTGCAAGAAATAATCAAGAGTTGAACTTACATGCTGTAGGATATAAAAACCAGCTTCTTAAAAACTCTCTAATGGTATTTTTATCTGATGAAGATGAAGAAAAATGAAGAAAACTCTAGATTTTACCTAATATATCATATTTTACAATTAAATTATTACCTTATTTCCAATTTTGCCCCTTGTTCACACTTGATTTTTAATTTTCCTGCACACACATGCCGTCCAGCCCAATAATAGGTGTCTAATTGCCTATTTAGTCCTCTTTTAATTATTACTAGAGCTATTTAATCATATCTCACAATTTTGCACTTAGTTCAATTTAGTCCTTTTCACCTAATTAACTACCGAAACCTTAAAATTTCTTGACGAAACTTTAATACTAACTTATTTACACTCCATAAATATTTTTAAAAATATTTATGGCTCGGTTTATGAATTCGAGGTCTCGATACCTCGTTTTTATTCCGTTTTATCTACAACTTCCTACACTACATAATTTCACTAATTCAAAATTATTTCTAAAACCACACTTAACATTTACTTACTAATATCTAAGCTCACATGTCGGATTTAGTGATTTCAAATCACTGTTCCGGTATCACTGAAATTTTGGCCGTTACAATAAAGTAGAAGATCCATGCGTCCATACACTAAACACTACAACGATTTGTAATATTAGTGTAAAATAAATAGAATATTGGTAATGACAATATATAGCAAAGAAAATAGAAATAAAAATAAAGAACACAGATTTTTACGTGGAAATCCTTTCGGGAAAAAACCACGGGCAGAGGAGAAGAAAATTCACTAAGACAAGGGAGAAGAAAATTCACTATGTCGAATTCGAATGATTACAAGAGGAGTAGACTATGTCTATTTATAGGCTTGTAAAACCATATTCTAATAGAAGTGCAGTAAGATTGAAACACCTTATTCTAGTCAATATCAAATAAATGGAGTTTAATAAGGTCTAAAAAATCTTACTCTAAAATAAAATAAAATAAATGTAGTTCTATATGGATTTTACTTTAATTTTATTTTACCATTGTATTTTATTTAAATAAGGATTCGGGTCACTTAATTCTAACAATCTCCACCTTGACACGAATTCTCAATGAACAAGTTCTTCATCGCGAACTCTTAACGAACAAGTTCTCCGCCTCTTCCATAAAACCCCTTAAGGGTTTAACTTCAACAATGAACACCAACCAAGTCTAAGCAATGCTCAAACTTGGTTATAGGAAGTGACTTAGTCATCATATCTGCAGGATTTTCATGAGTATTAATTTTGCTCACAACAATATCACTATAAGCAATAATATCATGAACAAAATGATATCGAACATCAATGTGTTTTGTTCTCTCATGAAACATTTGATTTTTTGTAAGGAAGATGGCACTCTGACTGTTACAAAATAGTGTACTGATTTGAAGTTATTCATTGAGTTCACTAAAGAGTCCCTTCAACCAAATAGCTTATTTACAAGCTTCAGTAATCACCATATACTCAGCTTCAGTGGTAGACAAAGCGACTGTAGTTTGCAAAGTGGCTTTCCAACTGATTGCACAACCTCTGATTGTAAAGACATAACCTGTGAGAGATCTTCTTCTATCAAGGTTTCTAGTAAAATCAGCATCAACATACCCAATGACTCCATTTCTAGTTCTTCCAAACTATAAGCAAACATCAGTAGTTCCTCGTAAGTATCTTAAAATCCGTTGAACTGCTTTCTAATATTTTTTACCGGGATTCGCCCTGTATCTGCTAATTGCACTGACTGCATATGATAAATCTGGACGTGAACAAACCATAGCATACATGAGAGATCCCACTGTACTAGAGTATGGAACATGTGACATGTACTCAACCTCATCATCTGATTGTGGAGACAAAGCCGATAAAATTCTGAAATGGGCTTCTAAAGGAGTACTAATAGGCTTAGCACTCTGCATATTGAACCTGCAAAGAACTTTTTCAATGTACCCCTTCTGATTTAGGTACAATTTACTTGCTTTTCTATCTTTGAGAATCTCCATACCAAATATCTTCTTTGCTGGTCCCAAATCTTTCTTCTCAAATTCTTCACTTAGTTGGGCTTTGACCTTTCTTATCTCTCATTTATCTTTTGCTGCTATCAACATGTCATCAACATAAAGAAGTAGATACACAAAAAAACCATCACTATTTTTCTTAAAGTAAAAACAACTGTCAAAGCTACTTCTTTTGAAATCATGAGAAGTCATAAAGGAATCAAACCTCTTGTACCACTGTCTTGGTGACTGTTTCAAACCGTAAAGGGACTTTTCAACAAACAAATATAGTCTTCTTTTTTTGAGACTGTAAAACCCTCTGGTTGTTACATGTAAATATCCTCCTCAAGTTCTCCATGCAAAAATACAGTTTCTACATCTAACTGCTCAAGCTCCAAATCATGCATGGCCATAATACTCAGCAAAGCTCGAATCATACTATGCTTCACAACTGGGGAGAATACACCTATGAAGTCCACTCCTGGAATTTGACTGTAACCCTTTGCAACAAGCCTTGCTTTATATCTGGGTTCTTCAACTCCTGGAGTCTTTTCGTTTTTTTTAAACACCCATTTACAACAAACAACCTTTTTATCTTTAGGAAGTTTCACAAGATCCCATGTTCTGTTTTTGTGGAGTGATTCCATCTCCTCTTGCATAGTAAACATCCACTTTTCTGAGTCTTCACAACCAACCGCATCAGAATAATTAGGTGGCTCTTGGTTTGCATCTATATCTTCAACCACATTTAAAGCATAAGCAACTAGATCAGCCTCAGCATACTTCTTCGGAGGTTTAATTTCTCTTCTAGTTTTATTTTTAGTGATAGAGTATTGTGGTGAAGAAGCAACTCTATTATGAATTTTTGTATTAGCTTTAGGAGTCAACTCTGTTGTAGATTCTGGATTAATCTGATGCTCCACCTGCTTTTGATTTTCTTTATTGGAAGAGTCTTTAAGAGATAAGTTAGGTACCATAGCAGTTTCATAAAAAACATCTCTGTTAATCACAACTTTTCTATTTTTAGGACACCATAACTTATACCGTTTTACACCAGCTTTATAACCAAGAAATACACATTTAATGGATCTCAGTTCCAATTTTCCATTATCAACATAAGCATATGTAGGACACCCAAAGCTCTTCAAATTAGAATAGTCAGCAAGATTACCAGACTATACCTCTTGTGGAGTCTTTTTCTCAATGGCAACAGATAGAGATCGGTTGATCAAAAAACATGCAGTAGAGGCTGCTTCAGCCCAAAATGACTTTGGTAAGTTGGCATTTGACAACATACATTGAACCTTCTCCATGATCGTTCTGTTCATTCATGCTGCAACACCGTTTTGCTGTAGAGTATGACAAATTGTCAAGTGTCTCATGATACAAACTGTCAAGTGTTTCATGATCCCTTCTGTCTTGCACAATTTATTAAACTCATCAAAATAAAACTCTAAACCATTGTCTGTGCCGATGTATTTTACTTGTTTTCCCATCTGTTTTTCAATCATAGTTTTTCAAGACTTAAATGCAAAAAACACATCACTTTTCTGCTTCAGGAAGAACGCCCAAACTTTTCTGAAAAAATTATCAATAAAAG
Organism: Gossypium anomalum; assembly: GCA_025698475.1. NCBI lineage: Eukaryota > Viridiplantae > Streptophyta > Magnoliopsida > Malvales > Malvaceae > Gossypium > Gossypium anomalum. The sequence continues at coordinate 67,533,179 of CM046957.1, read as the reverse complement.
TTAGCATATAATTAGCTCTACCTCTCGAAGGCACTCTAGATGGGCCCCATGGATCAGAATGAATATAATCCAACGTTCCCTTCATGTTATGGATTCCTCTGGTGAACCGAACTCTCTTTTGCTTCCTAAAAATGCAATGCTCACAGAACTTTAGTTTGCAAATTCCTTATCCATCAAGAAGTCCTTTTTTGCTCAATTTTGCCATGCAATTCTCACTCATATGCCCTAGGCGCATATGCCAAAGTTTAGTAATATCATCATCTGACAAGGAAGAGGAAGCGACAGCTGCATCACCAGTAATAGTAGAACCCTTTACAACATATAACTTAACAGTCTTTCTCTGCCCTTTCATCACAACAAGGGAACCTTTGGAAATCTTCAAAACCCCACTTTCAGCTGTGTATCTGTACCCTTTTGAATCAAGAGTACTCAATGAAATTAAATTTCTCTTCAATTCTGAAACATGTTGCGCGTCACTAATTGTTCTGACAACTCTGTCAAACATCTTAACTTTAATTGTTCTAACACCTATAATTTTACATGAATCATTATTTCCCATCAAAACAACACCTTCAGACACTGTTTCGTAAGTTGTAAACCAATCCCGATTGGCACTCATGTGGAACGTACAGTCCGAATCAAGGATACACCCTCGCTCACTTTAGAATTGTTGATAGAATCGACTAGAAGCTCACCATCGCTGTAGTCTTCTACAACATCAGCTTCACCAAATTTTTCTGGTTGTTTTCCCCTTTGATTCGCAGTTTCCCTTTTGATCTTGTTCTGCAGCTTATAGCACTCAGATTTAATGTGCCCTTTTTTTTCTTGCAGAAGTTACAAGTTTTACCTCTGTTTAAAGACTCTGATCTACCTTTAGATTTACTGTAAGGATTTCGTTTCTGTGTCCTTCTACGGTCATCATCAGCATTTTGATCTTATCTCCCACAAACAATGAGACCCTCTCCCTGAGAGTCGGGTTTAACCATAATATGTTTCATCTTATCATACGAGGTCAAAGAATCATAAACCTCATCAACTGTGAGAGACTCGCAGCTATATAAAATCGTGTCTCTAAAGGTTGAATAAAATGGGGGCAATGAACAAAGTAGAATCAATCCTAAATCTTCCTTATCATACTGAACCTCCACGGCCTCCAAGTTTGAGAGAATTTCTTTAAACACTGTTAAGTGTTCGTGCACAGATGCACCTTCCTCCAAACGATGAGCATAAAGACGTTGTTTCATATGCAACTTGTTGGTTAGAGTTTTCGACATACATATTTGTGTCAGCCTCTTCCGTAATGTAGCGGCGGTCTTCTCCTTCATCAAATCTTGTAAAATTTCGTTAGACAAATGCTGATATAATTGTGTTAACGCGTTTCGATCCTTACGCATCTTCTTTTCATCCGTTAATGTCAAAGGCATCTTATCTATCCCTAGCAGGGCATCCTCCAAATCCATTTACGCAAGAACTGCTTGCATCTTAATCTGCCACAACGTAAATCTAGTGTTGCGATCTAACAGCGAAATTTCATACTTCAAAGATGCCATTACCATGATTGAGATGAACAACCCGAAGGCTTTGATGCCAATTTGTAGAATAAATAGAATGTCGGTAATGACAATAAATTACAAAGAAAAGAGAAATAAAAATAAAGAACACACAGATTTTTACGTGGAAACCCTTTCGGAAAAAAAAACCACGGGCAGAGGAGAAGAAAATTCACTATGTCGAATTCGAATGATTACAAGAGGAGTAGACTATATCTATTTATAGGCTTTTAAAACCATATTCTAATAGAAGTGTAGTAAGATTGAAACACCTTATTCTAATCAATATCAAATAGATAGAGTTTAATAAGGTTTAAAAAACCTTATTCTAAAATAAAATAAAAGAAGTATAGTTCTATATGTATTTTACTTTTATTTTATTTTACCACTGTATTTTATTTAAATATGGGTTCGGGTCACTTAATTCTAACAATTAGAAAGAACTTTTGATTTTCCTTTCCATACCTTAGATCAAATTGAAGAAGATCCACCAAAAGCATCCTTCAAAGGCTGTAGAACAACCTACCCTTATTTCGGTTCCATTTTAACTCTTACTGAGTCAACCAGTTACAACTCATCAATTTCACTCATTATAAAAATCTTGGGCAATCTGTTTTCATATGATAGCAATGCCGCACTTGCAGATTTTCATTTGTTGAAACGCTTTTGTCTCCTCTTAGCTATCATACAAGGAGAAAATCGATTATTTGCACCAAATGTATTGCTATCAATCATAATGTTATCACCTTTAGGTCCCACCCTAGTCCCTTCACTCACCGAATTTGCCTCATTAGCATTCTTCCTCAAGCATAGTTTAATTTTATGTTGATACACTCCATATGCAAAGAAATCATCTAGACCTTCATATTCTACTTTTTTTCCCCTAAAATGAACATATCATCATACAGTCAATAAGTATATGAAAATTAAGTTAAAAATTTGAAATCAAGTCATCAAAAGGAAAGGGAAGGGGGTTGCTCAAATTCGAAACCTAGCTTAATATCAACCGAGACTACAAATTAATAAAAGCCTATAGCCACACTACAATATTAATTTCATACATTACTAGTTAAATATATTTCATCTCCTTATTAAAATGTGGTTTACATGAGTAGATAGGAACTTTGGTCCTCTTTGGTTCCATCAAAGTAAACTTGTCAATTAAGACTTGAATTCAAAAATCAAACTTTATAAACCTAAATGCGACGCAACCTAATTTGACTATAAAAATTCAACAATCCAAACACATTCAACCCACACTTAAATTAAATTGAATCTAATCTAACTAAACTTGAAATTGATTCAAACATGTAACAATTTGAACTTGAACCTGAACACAAAATGATCCAAACAGATAACTTAAAAAACAACGAATTTGAAGTGGCTCAAACTCAAAATGACCTTAAACACTAAATTATTCGAGCTCAAAACAATTTAAATTTGAAATTACTTGAACGTGAAATTGATAGAAACTGAAAATAACGTGAGCCTAAAACTACCTGAACTAATGTGGCAAAAAAAAAATTAAATATTTAAAAAAAAATAAAACATGAATTGAATTTATCCAAATCTATCTTCATCCAAAATTACCTCAATGCGCTCATTTAACAAATCTAATTAGATGTGATAGTTATTGTTAGCTAAAATTTGATAAAATTATATCTTCACCGCCAAAAGTTCTTTACCCAATCCCAACCCCTTTATTACAAAAGTTTGACTTTGCTCTTTATTAAAATTCTATATTTAAAATTTCTATATCTTCTAAAGTTGCAAGCTTACTAAATATAACTTCTTCTTCTTCTTCTTTTTTTAAAAGGAAAAATCATAAAAAATTAAATTAAACTAACAAAATTAAAAGCATCACTAATCTTATCATTATCAAGAGGTTTAAGTAATTCCATAGGGCCTTTTGGCAAGATATATACCTCTTTTGCATTCACAGTATCCAACTTTATAATACGATCAACAACATAATTAGTCTCCTTAGATATATGCCTTATCACCTAATGTTCTTTATTCTGTATTAACTTCTAAATTTGCGTGACCAATGCTAAAATCGAGTTTGGTGAAGTTCTTCCTTGGATTGCTTGGAATGTCTCCAGGCTATCAGTTTGAATTAAGATTTTATCGAAGCCCCTATCTTGTGATATGGTCAAACAATCAAGAATGCCTCATAACTCGGTTTAAAGAAATGCTCAAAACCTATAATCCATTCCTCTAAATTATTTCGCACCACTCTCCCTGCATATGCTAAATTTGTATTCAAATTAAATGCACAGTTATACTGACTAATTAAATAAAATTTTGGTTCGTCACTTTTGGTGTGCCCCTTTTTTTTCCAACTGCAAGATGATCGACGAATTCTACTCTGATGTTGAATTTGACAAATTGGAACAAAAAACTAGTGGGTAAGCTTGGTCAAATTTTTGACACATTGGTAAAGCAAATTGAAAGAATGATAATATAATAAATATTTATTTAAACTCTTTGAATAAAAGGTCGTAGGAAAAGATGATAAATAAAAGGTGAAATTATGATTGTGGTCCTATTATGTTTAAAATTAAAATTTAATTTCAACAAGTGTTGAGTGTACTGGTAAGATATGTTATATTCTCATAGAGAGAATTCTGGCTCAAACCTTAAAGATAATGTAATTAAAAAGGACAATCAAGAATCCTAAAATAATTAGCCTTTCTGAACCATAAAATAGATATTAAAGATACCTTAGTTACAAAAAAAAATTGAAATTTAATCTACATACTTTAATTTGATACAGATTGGCCCCTTTATTTTTATAATACATTTAGCTAGCCCAAAATAATTAACATTGTTAACTATTTGATTTAAAACACTTAAATGGATTTTCCTTAAAAATACCATCTCAACTTATCACGCTAACATGGACTTTTTTTTGCGATGGAAGGAATAGTTTTAAGGAGGTCTTATGATGAATTTCATCCCTCTACTTTACAAAAACTAAAATGTTAGTCATTTTACACTAATTAGTCAGAATTTGATTCCTGTGCTTTATGAAAACTAAGAAATTAGTCATTTCATGTTGATTTTTGCTAATTTGTTGCATATAAATTTTTAAATTGTTGATTTTTTGTTAGTTCATTGCACATAAATTATTAAACTGCTAATTTTTTGGTTAGTGATTTAACACAAAGTTTAACAATGTGACCCAGTTGAGTTGGACTAACTTTTCAATTATCATAAAGTACACGGACCGAATTCTGACAAATTAAAATAAAATGATTAACTTTTCAAATTTTCTTGAAGTAGAAGGATGAAATTCATAATTGGACCTCTTAAGAAAAGTACACATCATTATTCTAACTGGAATTATGTCAAAACTAAATTCTAAGTTTAAACATAATAGGAGGACTAAGATAAGAATTTAACCTAAATAAAATAAGCCCTAAAATTTAAGTTCCGTAAATAAATTTGCATCTCAAATTCTCCTTTTGATATTTAGCGGAAGCTTTTATTTTATTTAATTTCTTCTATGATGTTGAAATGGGAAGAAAATGACCAAAGCATTAATAATAGGAAAACAACATGACATTCATTCTCTCTCATTGGACAAAACATAAGTCGGTCGGTGCTTTTTATTATTATTTTCCAAATTGAAAGAAACTGAATTTTTGTTTTGTTTTAAAGATGAAAAAAATCATTACACCTCATTTGATGGAACACTTCATTCGACCATGTTATTGATATGCTAATTAAGTTCATACTGATTAATGGTTTGCTTGTAAAGTAAGCATACTTGATAATACGTAAATTTTAACCAAAAAAAATACAATTGAAATGCAAGAAGATTTAGTTTTTTGAGGATTAAATTTACAACTTTGTAAAAAATACAGCAGTAGCGACATTAATTAAATCATCTCCAAATGCAGCTTAATGCCTTAATCCCATCAATTAATTTTTTTTTCAGTTACCTCTTTAATTTGTGAATGTTTCTCTTTATTCGTAAATATTAATGATGAAATTGTAGCTTTCATGCTACTAGACTCTAATTATTGACTAAAATAATAACTTTTCATTTTAGCCAAAAACAAAATACGCTATATATCCTTTTATTTTTCATAAATTTAAAATTTTTTCCATGCACTTTTATTTTATGGGATTTAGTTGCTCTATTTTTCAGGTTTTAAAATTTATGTCCAATTGTTTTACACCCTTAACTTTTTTGTTAAATTTTTTGATGTGACATTTTAAAATTAAAAAAAATTCTCACTTAATAACCATTAAAATAAAAAATTGATGTTCTAATGAACCTAGATTTAATAAAAGAATTTTAACTGTATGAACAATTGAGCTTACTTTTTTAAATCAGAAATGTAGAGCAAATAAATTCCTTAAAATAAAACTAAAGGGACTAAATCTCAAATGCACGAAAAGTACATAAACTTAGAGCATATTTTAATAAAAAACTTTTCATAGTTTAATAAACGTGTAATTGTCCCATAAAGGTAATGGAGGCCTTGCCCCCAAAATTCCTAAAAACTTTTATTAAGCTCTTCAAAATTTTTGAAAATTTTAATTAGGTCTTGTCAAACGTTTTTGAAATTTTCATCAACTCTTCAAAAAATTTGAACTTTAGGTTTGATGTTTAGATGTCTTGAGAAAAAAAGGCTTCCTGCCTTGAGACATGAAACATGGTAAATCTAATTTAACTTCCACGTTTACTTCCAAACTGCAATGAACAAACATTTTGTTCTTGATATCTTGAGATAATAACCTTATTGTCTCAAGACCAAATAGCAAAACTGCAAAACATACAACTTTACTTCAAGCATTAAGGACTCCAAATCATACCTATATGCAACCATTGTGTCATTTAATTGTAGAACATCACATTGGCATCCAAAAACATATCACAAACACCTACAACCATAGTAACCATTACATCATACAAAGATATACAAGATTAATTATTTAGCAACATCAAAACTTATACATACCATATTATAATCCCAACATAACCATCAACAATCCATATCATTCCATGGACCTTATAGAAACCCTACTTACCTAAGTACATGCCATTTACAACATAAAACACACAAGAAACATTATAGAGATGTAGTTGAGTTAAGATTTGAGATTTGGATGTTACGATCACTCTTCGATCAATCCAAAACTAAGTCGACACCAGTGCATGGAAACAAAAGCTCAGCGATTCTTACATAATTTAATAACAATGTATATACATAATAAGTAAATAAACATGCTATTACTAAATACTACTATTTCAGAACATTATTCTTTAGTGCTTTCTCAAATTCATCGCAATTCGACTTATGTCTTGTTTAATAACATATCAATACGCTCTTGGAGCTCTAACTCACAATCTCGCATGTCTTTCACATGCTATTCAAGTTTCACAATCAATTTCACATTTCATTTCTATATTTTATAACATGTTATAATCGTATTTATCTCCCTTATTAACCAAACAAAAACCTAAGACCAGTTACGCAGATTAATCCACTGACACACCTAAAATGCTCCAAATGCTCATCAATATGATCTTATGAACACCTAGTGCTCTAGAGAACTACAAAAGTGATATGCATTCGACGTTAAATTATATATGCACCCAATGCTCATCGGTACGTACTGAAGTAATATGTTCCTAGCACATATAGGGTTGTTACTGAAGTAATATACATCTGGTGCTAAAGTATCCCTCTATAACAAATCCTATGGCATGCCAACTATACCCGTAACTCTATCTGAAACCGTTTAATAGGTGATTCATAATGATAATATACATACATTCATATATCATCGATATGTTTTATTTATATGTATTCATATATCATACATATGTTTTATTTATACTTTCATACTTTTATCTATGTCATAAGCATCACACATACATATACATTCAGTAGTTCAACAATTCATCCAATCACAATTTAACTTACCATTCATGAGATCAAGCATTATTTTTACCTTACTCAAGTTACTACTTAATAAGCTATGAATTGAAAGTAAATCATGAAAGCACAAACCAAATAGGGCTATTCATCTACGACCTTAGCTTTTTCTTTATTCTTTGACATTCCAACGTCGTCTTTAGCTACATATAATAAATTTGATTACGAAAAACTTATTAGTTTCACATATCAAACATAAAAACATATTAATTAAATATGAAATGAAATATATTCAATTAGGTCCCTCCAAAGCCTAATATCTGAAATGTTTATATTTCACTACATACCAATCGAATCTAAATCTGACTTCATATTTATTTTCTAGGGACTTCAAACTATAGATCTATAGCATTTATTTCCAACAGCTTTTTTCTTTTACTATTTGGTCTCTAATAACAAATAGATAACCATATAGCTTAAACCTAATTCAAGCTTAAATCAACACTTCCCACTAGATTTTTAACATGATCTTAACATAAACTAACTTAATTCCCAACAATCCATAATATACAAGCTTCCATTTCACCGTGAAATCAACAATGGCATATTAAATAGAACTTCACTATAGAAAAATTTAATGGTTGGGTTCAACATGCCAAGCTCAAGTGATTATGAATCCATAAAAAATTATAAGAAAAAATTCACTTTAAGAAATTTGTAACCGAAAATGAAAAAGAAAACTTATTCTTTCTCCCTTTTTAAGCTACAATTTTGGATAAGAAAAGATGAAAATGACATTCATCTTCTCTCTCCTACTAATAACATATATATAATATTAATTAATTAGTTAATTAGCCTTTAATTAAATTGATCAATGGCCATCATTCTTAAACATAAGCATTAATGAAAATGAATGGCCATGATCAACTCATGCCACTAATATCACTTAATCATGGTTTCATTTCATTTGGGTCATTGATTAAATTTTTACTTATGGCCTCAAACATTTCCTTGATCAAATATCACTTATGCAACCACTTTGTAAGTTAGTCCATGTACAATAATCAACAACTTTCTCAATTTAATTACTCAATAAACCAATACTATAATTTTATACTTGATACGTAGATTCCTCGATTAATATTTCCACTAATTTGATTTAAGAAATTGGACTTCGAAATGTATTTTTCAACACTGGCTAAAATTGGATCGTTACAATTCTCCGCTCCTTTAAGAAAGTTCATCCTCAAATTTTACCTAGAAAGAGGTGAAGATATTGTGATCGCATCATCTCTTTGGGTTCCTAAGTGGCGTCTTTAATGCTATGACTTCTCAATAGAACTTTTACCAACAGAACTCACTTATTCTCAAATCTTTTCCTTCTCGGGCTAGAATTACCACCGGTTCCTCCTAATAGGACAAATCGGGTTGAATTTCAATTGGTTCAATTGGAACTACGTTTGATGAATCTGATCGATACCTCCGAAGCATAGAAACATGAAATACATTGTGGATTTTCTCAAGTTCTGGCGGTAAAGCCTTGGAGATACTTTCAAACTCAACTTCCCTTTACAACTAAAATGTAACACTTTCTTCCATGGAGATACTTTCAAAAACACTTTATCCTTAACTGTGTATTCAAGTTCCTTCCATTTAAATTTTGCATATGATTTTTGTCTATTTGAAGCTACTTTTAACATGTTCTTGATCAATCACACTTTATCCTCTATTTCCAAACCTAGTTCTAGCCCAACCATTTTTCTCTCACTCAAGTTGGTCCAGCACAACGGAGTTTGACATGTTCGACCATTCAAAACTTCATACGGAGCCATTTGAATCCTTAATTGAAAACTGTTATTGTACATGAACTCAACCAATGGCAGATATAATTCCTAACTACCCTAAAAAACAAAGATGCGTGCCCGTAACATATCTTCCAAAATCTATATTACCTATTTTGGCTGACCATATGTTTGAAGATGAAATGTTTTGTTGAAATTCAACCTTGTACCCATAGATTCTTGTAATTGCCTCCAAAATCTAAAAGTAAAACGATAATCCCAACCTAAAATGATAGATACTGGTATATCATGTAATCTCATTATCTCCTTGATGTAAGCCTTAGTAAGCTAACCAATGGACCGATTTGTTCTCATTGCTAAGAAATAAGCCCATTTCATCAACTGATCCACTATAACCCAAATTATATTCCTTTTTTTCGACAAAATTGATAGTCTCCCAACAAAATCCATGATTACTCTTTCTCATTGCCACTCGGGAATCGATATCGGTTGGAGTAAACGTGTAACGCCCTAAATTTTTGATTTTTAGCTTTTGTGATTATTGGGCTTGGAAGTGTCTGAATTTGTGCTTCGTGTTAACTTGGGCTAAATTTTGGGTTTTATTTGAATAAAGTCTGACTTGAGGCTAGTGGGCTTATAAGGATTTGGTAGTAAAACTTAACAGAATGGGCCTGCTGGTCTAGTGGTGAAGTGGCAAGGGAATTATGCTTAAGGTCAGGGGTTCGATTCCCTGCAGTGGCGATGGGATTATTTTTGCTGCAAGTTTCAGTTAAGTGTGGGTTTTATTCAACGTTTGAGTTGTGGGCTTTAGGGAAAACTTAGGGTTTTCTTATTTTTCTCTTTTTTTGGCAAAACACATTTCTCTGCCGTCTTCTTTTTTTTTTCCCTAATTTCCCCTTGCTGCCGAATTTATTCTTTTTCCCTTTTTCCATCGTTTTTCTTCTTTTTCGATAAGCTTTGGCGTTTCGGTAGTGAGTTCGTCGATTCGGTAAGTAACGTTTAACTAAAGTTACAAGTTTTCATTTGGGGATTACTTAAAAGGGTTTTGGTTATTGTTTAAGGATTATTCAAGGCTCTGTAGATCAGTAATCGAGTTCTAAACAACAAGGAAACCCCATTCTTCGATGAAGGTAAGTAGATCTCTCGTTTTGGGATTTGTCCATTCTTAGGTAAGACGATTTAAGTGACTGATTTGGGCTTGGTTTTGACAATCTTAGGCTTTGGAGTGCTTGTGGTTGGATTAGCAGCAACAACGAACCAGGTGTGTACTCTGAATACGTAGAAAATGAGTTTCGACGAAAGCCAAAAAGCTGACTGTCGGCACCACACGAGCGTGTGGTCTGCCCGTGTGGTAGCCTGCGTCGCGAGACACGGGCGTGTGACTGACGAGCCAGGCCGTGCGCGCCATACGGGCGTGACAAATACGAGCGTGTGAGGCTGGCGAGGCCGTATGTGAGGCACGGGGTCAACTATTTGGGCCGTGTAGGCCGCACGGGCGTTTGGGTCACACGGGTGAACCACACGGGCGTGTGGGATTTTGAGCCAGGCCGTGTGATCCACACGGGCAAGGCTAATTTAGGCCGGGTAAGCCACACGGGTGTGTGGGCCCACACAGGCAGGGCGTAGGGGAGTGTGAGCCTAATTAATATGAAATGTTCTGTAAGGTTGTACGGGTCGCCTAAGTCGACTGTGGCCTGACTGTAGGGGTGGTAAGTGTTACGTAGACCCCATGCTCTAATTGATTACTGATTTGTATGCAAAAGCATGTTAATATAAGTATGTGTATCTGTATGATTATGTACATCTGTTATCTGCACATAAGTATGCCATGATATTTATGATTTAGGTTGAGATTGTTATGAAGAGAAGGAAGTCTGAAAGGCGATTAGCCTGATATCTGGCAGCGACACTGCATTTAACTGTATACACTGTTTTTCAGTACCATTTAGTGTGTAGGGTTGGATGGGTAGATTATATCCCCATACTTGGTGTGTAGGGCTGGGTGGGTTGATTTTATCCCTACATGGTGTGTTGGGTTGGACGGAGATGGTGTACATGGCTGGTGGGCATGATTTCTGATTTCTGATATCTAATATGTTATGCATGTGATATCTGTAAGGCTAAGGCCGAATATTTGTATTCTGTTATCTGTTTGTATGCATGTTGCTTGTGGGGATGTACATACTGAGTTGCGAAAACTCACCCCTTTATTTATTTTATCTGTTAGGTAATCCTCAGCAGTAGATGGATCGGTGTGATGGAGGGCTCATTGGTGACCACTGGTAGACACTTATGGATTTTAGAGTAACATTTATTTCATCTGCTTTATTTTTATATTTGCTTTGGGATTAATTATGTATTTGGACATGAACTATTTATTTTAGTTTTTGGGATTTTAAACTGTTAAGGTTATTTTCTTATGAACCGCGGCACTATAAATACGTTTTAGAAATTTAACTTATGGTTTTCGTAAAAATGAATGATGATTTAGCTTCCGCATTATAAGAATGTTTTCAAGTAATAATTGGAATAGGGATTTCATGACTTAAGAAAATATAATAACTTGGACAATTTTTAACTTGCTAAGGTTTTCTAAAAAACAGTCTTATGTGACTCCACCAGATTCGGCCACAACGTTTAGGTCAGGTTTGGGGTGTTACAAAATGTGAAGGAACCTGGTGTTCAATTTTGATTCTTTGACATGTCATGCACTTGGCCACATATTCAACAATTTCTTATTTCATGCCCAATTACCATATTGTTCTCGTAGATTTCAATACCTTTTCATACCACCAAGATGCATTGCAAATGAACCATATGAGCTTCACGAAAAATCAGTCGTCTCAACTCAAAATCATTAGGCACACAAATTTGATTATGAAATTATATGCAATCATCATCAATGTTGAAGTTCTCCGCACCACCTTGGTAAACAAGTTTCCTTTTATACCCTACATGTATCTCCCCAAAGCGGACTTCATGACAAATGAAACTTAGACCACAACAGATACCATGAAGAATCCTTACTAGATCACCTTCGCTAAGTGTACATGGATCCTCAGACTTATTGATTACCTAGTTATCCTAAGATGTCATAACCTTGACCTAAGATGTCACATTACTGCCACTGTAAGGAGACAAATAAACAGGGTATAACTTTGTTGTTAATGAACTCAGGACATGTGGACTCCTTTGTTCCTCATATATAAGCCCAACCAAGATACTAGGGGGAGTGTGAGAGAGGAACCAAGACACTTAACTCCATTTTAATGAAACTCATCTAGTCCAATCCTACAAAACAATCTTCCTATCCACCATTCGTAATGACTTTATACCTTAACAAAGGGTGAACCACCACCATCAGAACCATCTCCTTCTCTTTCTTGATTTGCTTGTCAAAAAATTGGTACGGTGAGCATAAATTGCACAGCCATGGCTAACCCAAATTCTAGTATTCCCCTAGCCAACTAACAAAACCTCACATGATAATCAACAACATCCTCAGAAAGATACAGTCAGCCATGCCCAGACATATAACAACTTAAAACCCAACCTAGAAGTTTCGATCAGATTTTGTAGGTCACATTGACCACCAAGATAGCTTAAAACAAAATGTCATTCAGATACCTTAAAACCAGATATAAAAAAAACTTATGTACTAGCTTTGAAACCAAAATGGACTTAGTAATCTTAATTTTTGAAGTAATACGGCGTAAAAGTATGACCCTTTTATAGTCAATTGAAAATTTCGAACAAACACTTAAAACTATCTAATTATCCAAGTAACCAACATACTTCAATCAAATGTCAAGCACGAAAACAATTAAGTTAACTTGAGCCAAAAATCTCATATCATAGTTTACTTAAATTTATTTACAAACCAACTGAACCAAATCAAAATACTACAGAAAACTTATTTGCATCAAACCAGAACGGAATACTCTGAGATCCTTTGATCCCCTGAGTCTGAGACATATCCACTCGGTTTACCTGAAAGAGAGAAAACTAAGTGAGTGAGCTACAAGAGCTCAATGTGATTCCAAAACATACGTAAATAAGTGGTGTCAACAACCGTCCAAACACAAAAAAAATCTCGAATAATACAAGATATCCATACACGTTGAATAAGCGAATCAGTACACAAATAATACAATCAGACATATATGCAATACACACTTGAATGCCAAAACAAATGCAATGTGATCCCACCTATCCAACTACTACACACCATCTCCGTCCACCCAAACACACCAAATAGGGTTTACTAGACCCTTCCATTCTCTACACATCAATTTTGGGTTATGGTGGACCCATCCAGCCAAATCACACCGTTATGTGGTCATTTGCCACTTGAATTATTACGGTTTTACCACTTAATCAAATAATGCAGTTAAACTGCCAAACCAAACTTTCTTCATTTCATTTTCAGATACCAAACACAGATGCAAATAGAGGTGTGCAAGGGCCGGGCTACCCGGTCCGGCCTAAAGGCCCGCTTGAAAAATGGGAGGGTTTGGGTAAAAATATAGGCCCGAAATATGGGTTTGGGAAAAAAAAAAGGCCCGTTTAGAAAATAGGCAGGGCTCGGATAAAACTTTTTTGGCCCCGGGCCCGGTCCGGCCTGGTCTGAATTATATACTAAATATATATTTTTTTATTTTTAATCATATTTACATTTTATTTTTAATTTTAATATAATCACTTTTTATTATATTTTTAATTTGTGTATTGTTTTAAGAATTGTTTTAATATCATTTTTTATTTGTTTCTTGTTTTAATATTTGTTTTAAATGTATTTGATAATTGATTATATTTTAAAATGTTTTATTTAATGAAATAAGTTTAAAAAAATTTAATATGGCTAAAAGACATGCTCATGTAATTAAAGCACACGTTCGTGTAGCTAAGGGACACGCCTATGTGCAATCGATAAATTCCCAAACAGGGGTCACACGGCTGTGTGGCCAGCCTATGTGACCCACTCTAGACCGTGTGACTCAAAAGTTACCCTAATTTCCTAAACAACAGACGATCGTGTCGACCGTCTGTGTGCGGCACACACCCTTCTGCCAGCTTATGTGGTCTAAAAACCACCTTAAATCTTGCTGCAAATCATGACATTCAACCATAATTTTGCCCCTAATTCAGATAGTTCAAGAATACACACCTAAAAGACAATGCTACGCACTAACAATCGATTGATTCCCTTATACTCTATCGTCTCGATTCGACACTTGATTAAACGAATGATCATAATACCAAGGAGGCCTTTGAAGAACGACGCAAAATTACCAAAATTGAAGTAAAGGAAAAATACTATCAAAAAATGCAGTTGCCAAAAGAAAGTAAAATTTCCATTTTGGGAAAAAAATGAAGGAAACTAATGTAAGAAGAACATGAGAATGAAACAAAATGTGATAGAGGTTTTTTTTTTTTTTTTGAAACTTTCCTTTTTCAAAATTAAAATAAAAAATAATTACATAAAAAATTTACGAAACTTAAACCTATCAAAATTTTTAAAGTTGAAACCAGAAAATAGTTTTCACTTTACATACACAGGGATTTGAACACGTAACCAAAAGTTACACAAAAACTAAACCACTGAACCACTAGGCTTATCATTGCCCTTCAAATGCAAAAGAAAATGTAAAAGTCTATCTGAAACCACTGACTCTCCTACAAACTTTAATTCTTCTAATCCCAAATTTTGGGGCGTTACAAGACAAGTACAACACAAGAACGTTCACATGCATAGCCTAATGAACCAAGTGCACATAATAAAAATTTTTATTAACTTTCAATGGGAAAGTTAATTGTCTCTAGAAGAACAGGAAACTATGAGTTTTTCACAGAAAATAGAATTTTTTCTAAAAATAAATTACAACTATTTTTTGACAGAATAAAGATCCTCTCAAAAGGTATGTAAATAGGTTGGCTCATAGTTCCTATTTATATAGAAACATTACAAGGGTTTGGTTAGAACAATGGTTAATTAAATAATAATATTTTAATAGAAAATATGATGTTCCACTAGACGTGGAACATCAATTTAGTTAATGGATTTAATAAGGATCGTTCAAGTCATGATTGAAATTTCAGAATTCGGAAAAGTATAATTAAAATTGTTCAAATTGAAAAGCAATGACTAAATTCACAACTGTTTGAGTTAAGATCGAAATTTTAAAATTTGATTAATAGTAGAATTTGACCTAACATATTTAATTATTAATGTTTGAGTCAAGACCGAAATTTCAAATTTTGAAAAGTAGAAGTACTAATTGACCAAATTAAAGTAGATGAACTAAGTTCACAATTTATGTATAATGCAGGGACTAATAAAAAATATTGACCTTTTAATTATAATGGTGGTCCAAATGTCAATATTCAAGATAATTAATAACTTTTTCAAGTTTGAAAATTATTGAAGGAAAACATTAAATAAAATTCTCTTTTTGGTTTGGTTAATGGTGATTATCCCATCATCTCCAAACAAGAGTGGTCCGAAAATCAGTGGATGTGATGGGTATAAGGTGGCAGAAAAAAAAAAGTTTTTTAAGTTACAATGATAATAAATAATTACGTACCAAGAAAAAATAATAATAAATAATTGATAATATTGTGAAAGAGATTTTTGCCTTATCCGAAAAGGTTTGGGCTAACCAATTTGTTTGGTGACCATTATTCAAAAGCTAAAAGCTTTCTACTATGAATTTCGATTTTTTGACTTTGTTGGATGTTAAGATTATTGAATTTAATTTATATCATACTTATATCGATTGAGTCTTATTTTAATTGGTATGGTATTATTTTTAATGTAGGAAAACATGAATTTGAATGTACTAAAATAAATTATCCTCGTATTTATTAGTTAGAGAGGAGCTATAGATAGTTCTAAGCATTGTGTAAAAAAAAAAAAATCAAAACTTATAATAAGATTATTAAGAAAGAAAAAAAATTATATCGAGTTATAGTGTATTTTGAAGTTCTTAACTTCCACATATTTTCGACTAAACTACGAATTATAAATGGTATTGAAAGATCAACTTGGTTGCTTCCTCATCACAACTCCAATTTTGTTTTTATTTTTCTTTAAATCTTAGCCTTTTGGATCGTTTTTCCTTTTTTTCTTACTAGATTTAGACTTAGTTTGAATGAACAGTGTGTTTACTTCCGGTAAGGTTAAAAACAACAGTAATAGTAAAATTAGTTACTATAATTAGGAGGTAAAAGATTCCACCACACCACAATCAATGCCTATACAAAAGAAACATTATTTAAAAACCAAATTATAACAATTTAATTTATGCATAAACTTATATCTACATTGAATGATAAATTAAAATTTTGATAAATTAAGCTAATCTTGATGAGTTAAATCGAATTATAATCTTATTTTTGAAATTTTCATTTCAAAGTAGAGATGTTTGAGTTGAAATATAATCTTATTTCAGAAAATATAATAAGCTCCTCCAAATATGTTTTTTAAATCATAATTTTTATTTAAAATTAATTATAAAAAAATATACGTATTATCTAAAAATAATGCTTCATTCATTGAATGGAGTTATATAAAAATAAAAGAAAATTTTCTTCAAACTTGAATTTAAAATTAATTCTAATTTATCCGTACTTTAAGAAATAGTATCTGAAAAACTTAAGACTATTTATAATCTCTGTTTTATATTTTCAAATTTCGTCCCTATTTATAAAAGAAAAATAGAAAGAGAAAAGAAAGAATGTACCTAAGAGTAGGGACAATATATGAGCCAAAAAAAAAGTACGGACAAGATGTGAGCTAAAGTAAGTAATTTACATTTAATTTACATAATTAAGTGAACTATTAACATTTTTTTTCCTGAGTCTTGTAAGTTATATTTTCATCAACCGATATACTCTCAACTTTTTGAATTTTCTTCATGTAACTCTTAAGACACACTGGTTCTAAGCAAAGGGGGTAAAAGTCCCATGAAAAGACAATAATTTACCATTATTAAGAGTGTGAAAATATATTGTTGATAATGGTAATGTATTGTAAGAAAAAAAAAAAAATAGAATACACACAGATTTTACGTGAAAATTTTTTCGGGAAAAAAATCACAGATAGAGGAGAAGAAAATTTACTATGTCGAATTAGAATGATGCCAGAGGAGAGACAACTACGTCTATTTATAAGTTTGTAAAATCATATTCTAATCAAAGTCAAATAAAAGTAATGCAGTAAGGTTAAAACACCTTATTCTAATCAACATCAAATAGAGGTAGTATACTTCTATACGGATTTCACTTGTGCAGCTTGTACCGTACCGTACCGCACCGCAGGAGCCTTCGCCCTCGTAGATCCCCTATTTTGCCACTTGTATTTTATTTTAATAAGAATTTGAGTCACATATCTTTAACAGAGAAATCAATTGATTGCTCGGCAAATGATACTTTAAAAACTTCTCTAAAAAGAATCCGCTCACCTCAACAAAAATATTAATTAAATTAAAAAAAATTAGATGTTTCTTTTTTCTTTTCATTTTAGTCATAAGCACGTGAAATGGTGATGGAAAGTGGGGGACTAAATAATTCCACCAATTCTTAAAGGGTAAAGAGGTGCATTTTCTTAGGGAGGCTCCAACAAATAAGGCAAAAAGAAAAAGAGGAGCTAAGCCTAACTTTCCTTCCACTTAACAGCAATTATGAAATTTTAGAAAATAATGCCATCATTAATGGGAGTATTAAGCAAGCCATTTTTGACTAATTCTTTTTTTATGTAAGCTTATCCGTTTAAATATTTTTTCCTTCCATACATCTCAAAATTATACATAAACTTTGATTCAGTATACAATTTGATACATGAATTTTAATTTAGTACAATTATGCACATGGGATTTTTATTGTGGTTCAAATATATATATATGAAACTTTAATTTTGATTCAATCATACATATTTAATGAAATAAATACGTCAATTTTTTTCTATTAGATAAATATAATTATTTATTTATGTAATGTATAAACATAAAATGATGCTACATCAATATTACGTTGATAATCTATGAGAATTGGATCAAATCAAAATTTCATGTGTAAAAATGCTCGAAATCATATAGTTTTGAAATTTTTTCTTTTTTTTTTTCTTTCATTGAAGGTTAAAAAATGTTTTTCTAAGAGTTTACAATTATAGATTATGGATAATAAATGTATGATAATTAGATAAAACTTACACATGGTGAGATATAACCTCATAATAATATAAGAGAGGACTAATACATGGCATTTGTGCCTGATAAGACACGAACTTGGGTCATCAAAATCTCATAATCTCAACTTTGCCTACACAGCTAAAGTATCATTTGCAATAAATAATAATAATTTTGTGATCAAAATTCTCAGCAAAATTCTCAGCAACCTCCTATTTTCACTATGAAAATAATTATACATATAAAATAAAGATACATATTTAGTAGGCCAAAAATTGAAGGTATCGTTCATTGTTGGCATTCAAGCGATGACGTAATATTTTTAAATAGTTCTAACCATTGGGTTGACATGTGATTTTTTTTTTAATCCTGACATGTAAATTTCCTGCTGATTGGACATAATTGATGGAATTTTAAGTAGCCTTAATTATGTGACGGAATAACATTAGAAAATAACTTCACGTTATCATTTTAACGGCAACAATCAATAGTCTTGTCAATTTGAAAATACAAATATTATAAAATAAAAAGGTTAAATTATGTCAATTTAAAGTAAAGAGATTAAAGTTCAAATTTTATCATATTATAAGGACTAAAATCATAAATAAACATAAATTTATTACAAAAACAGTTTTGAAACCATAAATAAATATTGAGAGTAATGACAAGACGCATTATATTCTTAAAAATAGAACTCATATTTGAATTTTGAACAACTACAAACCTAAAAATTTAATTTACAAACTATAAAATAAACACGAGAGATATATTAATTTTACTAAAATAATTATAAAAGTGTATAAACTTCTCTCTCATTAAAAAAAAAAAAGAAAGAAAAAGTGATTGGTGCTTTCCACTTGCCACATTGTTAAACCTCAATACCTTTATCCCATCTAATAGAAACTCGACAACAATTAATGTACTTCTCAATTTCATATACCAAAGAAAGATTGAGGTCCAAATGACAAAAAGGTTCTGATGGGGGCTATTTATAGAGCATGCAAAATGGGAATTAAAGCTTACAAAACTTTTGTACGTAGGGAGGAGAAACACACGATGGGATAAGACACTTTCTTTTACCAAAATTAGAAGGCCAAGTTTTCAATAGGTGTCAATTTTGAAGTGGTGATTTTGACAATTTAATGGTCCTATATGTACTTTTTTTCAATCAATCGGATTGAAATGAAAGATAAACATAAAAATTTTACTTAAGAAACTTCAATTTCCTTCCAGCTCAATCCAGGTCGGACGGTCCTACATGTTGCTAAGTATGTTCATTTTCTTACCACATTATAAACATGGAATTGGCCAGCACCTGGTTTTTAGGTAGGGGCTCGTCTCCAAACAAGGGAGGATTTAGCAATCCCAAATCTACTTTGGGTTTTTTAAGTGAAAAGAAAATGTTATATGAAAAATATATTTGACAAAGTATTTCATTTTCTCAATTAAATTCATAACTATATCTTAATATAAAATTATATAAATTTAAGATTTAATTTGAAGAATCTATAACAAATTTAGAAGATATAATTGGCTTAAATTTTAATATTGTAAAACCAATTTTAATAAGTGAAAATATTCAACTGAATATATTAAGAGGGGATTTATTTACAACGATGTAAAACTGTTAATCATTAGATTAATAGGTGGAAGCAGACGGTGGCTTACACGGTGGAGTGCTTAGATGAAGATTAGGAAGGAAGTTTATCTGAGGGAGAATTTAGAGGATGAGGGAAATAAGATGAGTATGCCCTACTATATGAGTTGTTTGTATGGTTATTTTATAGTGGGAGAAAATCTTAGCTACGTTTTCTGAGGTTATGACAGAGAAGTCTAATTTGAAACTCTAGATAGTGATGTTGATGCTACGTCCTAGGATAAGGCGTCTTCGGACGACTAACAATCAATGACCCTGAACTTCCACGTGGGTCTCACAGGGTCTTAGTGGAGAAGCATAGTCCTTAGGTTCGCTAGTTAATTCAAGGTCCGTTGGTTGGTAGGTCAACTATACATAGTTTGTTGAGATGGTGATTCTACCGGGAGACACGTGTCAAGTTCTCTTTAGGTATGGTTTAAGGTTCGTGAGGTCCACGGTGTAAGGTTCAACAATTGCCCCCCAAAAGCGAGAGAAGGTTATACAGTGACCTTCGCAAGCCTGTTGGGGAATTTCGTGTTGTAGGTTTAGATAGCTTATTTGAAGTTCGCTTTGAAGTACTATGTGTTTTATGTATGCTTTGGGTTTTTATTTTTACAGGTGACTTCTTTTTAAATTCAAATTTTGAATTTTGAATTATTGAAAATTTTAACTTTTATTGGATTTATGGAGGCATAAAAAAGATTCATGTATATATATTCTTATATATATATATTTAATGATGAGGCTATTAAAAAGTGCGACCTATTACGGCGTATTTATTGGGTTCCAATCAAATTGTCATTGCCATTACTATTTACGTATTTGTGTCAGATTATGATTTGAGCAACTTTTTTAGTATGAAAACAGTAAGCGCATGATAACTTACTTAGTAAGTTTCAAAGCAGTTAAAAGTTTTTTTTTCACTTATAAATAGAGGTAAGTGTTTGAATTGTTGGTTGTCGTTTCTTTTATAAGTTTTCCTTTTTTCTACAATTCCTTAGAACTTTGCCCTTGTTGCCATCATTGGTGCGATTTTTTTTCTCAGTGCTTCTAGTGTGATTTTAAGTGGTAGGTTCTAATTCCTTAAGCTTTTCCTATACTTTTCTTCTTCTTTTTTAGTTTTGATTAAGTCTCGTAAAATATGGCCCCCTAAAGAATGCTAGATGTTCCTATTGAAAGTGAAGAATTTGAATGTTCTGCAAGTATTGAAGAAATGTGGAAACTATTAACCTGTATTGGAATTATATGTTTTCATAATTTTAGATAAAATTTTGAAGTGTTGAAAGGAAAACATCGACTAAGTGATATGAACAATCACAAAAAGGAGAACAACTGATTTCTTTTACCACTATATGTATTTGAAGCGAATTCTCTTGTAAAACCCCACTCCCGACCCAATCGTTGGATATGAGATAAGAAATGCCACATTCGTTGTCGAAGCAACCTCAAACTCGATTCAATATCTAATAGGCGAAACATGCAAACAATTAAATTTAATCATACATTTACTAAAATAAATGAGTTTTACTATTTCTAAACACATTATTAATTTAGGTTCCAAATCAGCTTACGAATGCTTTCATGAATCTTCGATAACAAATGAGGGACCAAACCATAAAAACAACTAAAATAGAAGTGTTGTCGCAAAATTTCTTTTGCCTTTGAATTTCTTTTTTTTGTCAAAATTCTTAATTCATATAGTGTAGCTCGTGGCAATGATGGGCTCTTCTTGGTGGATATCGATGATTTTTTTCCTGGATTATTGATTGTATGAAGAGAAAGCATTCAAGAATGTGTTTAGAAAGATTATACATAATATCTCATGCTAGCGAAAATTAACAAAAATGGTTTGTAATGTTCGCTACTCGAAGTGGTAGGAAGGTTGTTGTTAATAATGCCACAAGAAACATGCATTTAATTAGGGACAAGTATATAAAAATTGAGCACACTTGTGGTGGGAAATTTTCTTTCCCTATGGCCTAGATTAAACCTAGTAGTAAATATAACACTCCTTACTCAAACTTATACCTAAACTTAAGCAAGGTTTCATGATAAATACTTTATTCAAGAACCAAATTTATTATTCAAGTTTTTCTCATCTTTTAGACCTTTTTAAAGTCATCTAAGGTTGTACAGATCATTTTTAAGTTTTATCTAAAGTTTGATTGCATTCGGGGTTCGTACATGAGACTCTTACAATGGCTCATTTTTTAATGATATCGAAAAATGTGATTTGGAACTTCATTTCCATAAACCGAGTCTGTAATTATTAAATATGAAGATTTAGGAGATGATATCAAAATATATTAAAGATTAGGCTAGTAATTTTACTGAATTAATGATTAATTAAGGCTCATGAACTAAATTGTAAAAATCTAATCGCTATAGATTTTTTTAATTGACAAAAGGCTTGGGGATAAAAATAGCAATTAGCCAAGTGTCTAAAATGATAATTGAACCATTTTAGAACTGAAATTAGTGGATAGTGATGGCAAAATCCCTAGAACTTCTCTACCTTTACATCACGGTATGGATGAACCACTAAATGTTGCAAATGAATTGTTACTATGGTGTGGATAAATCACTATTTGATGCACAACATATTTGTATATTAAAGTTGCTAGTACAGTGTGGATAAACCACTAGTCGGTCCAGACAAGTTGCTAATACTTCATCATTTCATACCGTCCTACCCCATGTAATACAATATGACAAGCTTATAACTGATCAATACGGTAGCAATAGCATGCTTATAGCAAATTAATATGGTAAGAATTATCATGCTTATAACAAATCATTACAGTAGCAATAAACTTTCTTAACATGAGTTTGGTTTAACAGTAACAGTAGGTAAGTATGTCATGCAATCAGTAACACAGTGGTATGGGAAACGTTATCAATTCATCAGTATTACAATGACAGTAAACATGTAATATTTTCATATCATACATATACGGTAATAATTCAGTCAATCAAATCATGTATTCTGACATTATTTATATTATCAGGGGCTCAATTGAATGAAATATGACACTACAACAATTTGGGGAGTATTCTGTAACTAAACTGAACAATTCACAAAATTCTAGGTAAAACTGTAAAATTTGCAAAATAGGGGTCCCATGGCCGTGTGGTCGAGCCGTGTAAGATGCTATAGGCCATGTGGAAAGGGTAAACAGCCATGTGAGGGATCGTGTAACAGGTTGTGACCATGTGGCAAAGGCCAAAATAACCTACAAGGATAACATGGTCGTATGGTTCATGAACTATGCTAAGGTTTCTAGGGCAAATGGTCGTGACACGTCCGTGTGGCCCTAATACTAGGCACGGTTTGCCCCAATTCGCTTGTAAAAAAACATACACCTTTGACCGTGTTGATGATCGACGTTCCTTATGATCAAATATGATCCGATTCACCTAAATCAAGTCCTTCAAATGACATTTACACACGAGTTAATGATTGATTTCAAGATTTATCAAGATTATCGAGAGATTTGTCAAGAACTGAAAAAGATTGTTTAATTGGGTTGAAAGATTATCATCGAATAGAAATATTAAAAAATTCGAGATTTATTCATCGGGATTGAGATATACTTACCACTTTTTGGCAAAATTAGGGGTGTTCTTGACGTTAATACAATCCAATAGAAAAAAATGTTGGAATGGTGAACGGTTTAATTTGAAAGAGCAAAATAGTTGTCAAAATTTAGATGGAAAATTTGATTTAAAGAAAAGAAAAAGAGAATAAATAGAAAGATGAAGAGAAAATTTTATTTGGATTTGAAAAGGGGTAAATTGAAAATCTAATTAGAAAAAGAAGAGAAGAAGATGGTGGAATTCTAATTATATTAGAATTTGAGAAAGGACAAAATATGAATTCTAATTAGGAAAGAATTAGGTCAATTCCTAAGGTCACAAACCCTAAGGGCATCACTTGCAATTTCTCCAAAGCTAGCCAAATTTCAAAAGAAAATGGAAGGGAAGAGCATGATTCAAACTTAGAAACACAATGGAGGAAGGTTAGCTCCTAACTGTTGGGTTATTACCCATTTCTTGTCTAGTTTTTAATCCCTAACAGTATATATTTTGTGTTTGCCAAAAGGGAATAAGGGACTCGAACCTAAGAACTCTAGGAATGGTTCTAATGTGCTAATCATTAGGCCTAAGCCTACTTCTTATTTAGTTTTTACCCCCCAACAATATTTATTTTAGTGTGATTTTTATCCTAGGTTGTTGGAAATAAAAGGAAGAGAAATGGGAAGAATGGGGTTTGAACTTAGGACTTCTAGGGTGGATGCACAATCACTTAATCATTTAGCCTATGTCTTTTTTGTTGTCTAACTATTTCAGCTAACCCCCTATTTTACGAGGCGTGACACAAACGACAATTGTTAAATCTATTAACTAGCTTTTTTTATATAATATGTGAAGACAAGGGAGAAGCCAAAAAATAAATAAATAAATATATATTGAGGGCAGAATTAAGTTGTATATTTATGATAGCGAAAATGCAATTTCACCATTTTAATAACTTATATCTTTTTAATTTTTTTTAAAGGGCTAAATAAAAAATTTAATATTTTGGGATCAAAATGCAACTTTACTATGTACTAATTTAAAATCCCAAGGGATCCCATTAGATACGAAATTAAGCCAGGCTGGACCTCATTTTTGGAGGCAAACTCTCCCAACGTTATTTTCTCTATTTACAATATACGAATTCGATATATTACTTAAAAACCATCAAACTTTTTACCAAGAGTTAGTATATTCTCAAAGAAACATGAGCTTGTCAAGAGAGTCATTGTAGCTAGAAATGTGAAAAAAATGCAATGTTTTGTGCTGCTTACACAAAATTGGATGGGACTGCAGAGTTACCCAACCTGTATTGCCGACTACCTAGTGCCATGTTTTGTTACAATCGAAAAGAAAAAGAGTCTTTGTCATGTTACCATCAACCACACAAAGCAAAAAATTGACAGCCACCATTTTTGTAGTCAAATTATTAAGCAAATATAGTTATGCTGTTCATGATTTTTAAAGTAATGAGATGTTGACTCCTTACATAAGCTTATTCAAACAATAAAAATCAGCCTCTCAATAATTAGACTAACCTATTTCCTGGACTTAAGTTTATATAAAATGTTTTTGGTTCATAAAATATCTAATAGATTTGAGTACGAATCCTAATATCTATAACTTTTTTAAATACATATAAGATTAAATTAAATAAATAGTGGATAGAAGGTGGTGGTTTACATGGTGATACGGTATAACGATAAGGTGTAGAAATTTTTAAAAGAAAAAGAAACACATAAAGTATAAGAGTGCAAGATTGAAACAGACTTCTTAAAGTCAAATATGGGTATTTATAGACAATGTTGACCATCCTTGGCATCAAACCTTGACATATGTCTGGTGTTGATCTTATTGTAGCTAGCTACTTATGAAGCATAATAGCCATCTAGATAGGTAGCGATAGGATTGACATGAATAATGCACTATCCCAAAGTTAATTCCAGCATAAAAGGATCCAACACTTGTCCTCAACAAAATACATCATAGACTCTCCACATGCCATGTATACATATGTTTGTGAGGTACATAGCTAAGGGATGTTGCCAACAAGCGAAGTTGTACCTGACAAGGCTGTGACTACACGAGGTGAGAGCAACAAAGCCCACTCTGGTGAGGTACCAATAACAATATAAAAATTAAAATTTAGTTATGGTTTTAGTATTTTTGTTATATTAAAATTTAGAATTTAGCCCTTCTAATTTGATAATATTTGGTTTCTATATTTTTATAATATTATTAGTAGATTCATGTCGATAACGTTATTAATTGTTGTTTTAAAGTGATGATGTGAAATTTTTTAAAAATAACTTTAAGAATTTGGCTATATATAATATTACTTTTGATTAATTATGGTTGGCTGAAGTTTTATATAACTCTGATTATATAATCGAATAACAGTAAGAAAGAAAATGTCTATATCACTTTAACATAAACAACTAATGATATTATCGATTTGAATAATAATAATGATAATAATAATAATAATAAAGAAATCAAATTATAAAAAATTAAATTAAATAAATTAAATTTCAATTCCTATATAAAAGTAAAATGACTGGAAAACCAAGCAAAAAATCAATGCATGGGGTGTGGGTGTTTGAAAAAGATATGCTCAGGTAATTAAGAGGGCAAAGGAACGGAGTGGGTCCTAAATGTTCGTGGAGAGTATTTGTTTGTTACTGTAATAAAAATATAAATGTTTCCTTTGCATACAACATAAGTTGTTGAATAAGGGTTCAAACGGTCTTTGGGTCATCACCCACAAATTTCTCCTCCTTGTCCATTCTTTTCAAATTCCGTAAATTCTAATTTTCAATATGGGTTAATTGCATCAAATTACCACTTTTCATATAGTTATTCTTCATTAAGGGTTATTTGTCTAGATTTGAAGGCCTGTTCGAAATTTGGGATGATTTGGGTAAAAATATTAGGCCTGTTTAAACTATGAGTTTGGCTCAGACTTGAACATTCAAGGCCCAAGCCTGGCCCATTTTTAAGTTTATAATACTTTATATTATGTTATTTTTATTATTATATAATTTAGAACACATTAAAAAAACAAACATATACTAAATATATAATACTACTGTAATATAAATATTAAAATCATGTTAAAATGATTATATAAAAACTTTCAATAAATAAAAATATATAATTTTATTAAATAATAAAAATAATATAATATAAATATTTTAAAAAAAATAATATGGGCGGACCTAAAATGGGCATGGGTTAGTCTTTTGCAAATATAGGTGAATTTGGACAAAATTTTAGGCCCATATTTCGGGCCCGGATCGGGCTTGGGTAAGCATAAAGTATGTTAATATCATGCTTAAACTCGACCCAATCCATGAGCACCTCTAATCATAACTAAATTAATTTTTAAATGTTTTAATTGAACTTTCATATGAAAGTATTGTTTTAATTAAAGATAGTAATATGGATTACAGATTTAGATATATGTAAACATTTTAGTTGGTTTTTTTGCATATTTGGATTCGAATGTTAAGGTTATTATCTACTTTGGACTCCGAATAGATGTAGATAGACATCCTTATATTTCGTTATACGAATTCACATTGCTTATTCGGACAATATATTCAGATATCCAAATCTAAATTCGCATCAGGATTGTAACTTTGGATTGATTTTAACTTTTAACTTAGATTAAGATTTTTGTGGACTCAAATATTTAACTCAAATTCATATATGAATAGTAATACTCAGATAAATTACTGGATTTGAATAATTTTAAAAAAAAGCACAGATATTCAATGTATTGTTATTTCTAGTTTTAATCAAATTTTGGGCTAAAACAATTTGAAAATTTACCTATAATTTCATATATTATTAGACTTAGGAAAAAAATTGTTTCAACTTCGAGATGGCCTGATTTAACTTGAATTATAGTTTAATGATAAAAATATTTTAATTTATAATTTATTATAAATTATGAAATTATTTTGTTTTTAGAAAGTAAAAACAAACTATCAAATCGATTTAAAAGAATAAAATAAAAAAGTCAGACCTAAATACCTTTAACACTGAAGACTAAGGGAAAAGAAAAAAAAAAGAATAATGGTCGTATAGTACACTAAAATTTCATATGGGGTGGGTAAATGCATTAATTAATTTTGGATTTTTTAAAAAATTAAAAATGAAGGGAAAAATATAAAAAAGGAAATGGCCGGCGGCACCTCCAACCATTGTGATTCCAACATTAAATTTAATTTCAATTATTTTGAAGGAAATATTTGTTTTTATCAAACATTTTGAAGAAAATACTTCATGCATCTAAAATGCTACCAAAGAAATTTTAATTTAATTTCAATTAAGAATATTGAATTGGACTAACAAGTAAATTGTAAAATTTTTAAAATCAAATCGAATTTCGATCTAGAACACATTTAGTTTTCGCTCTCCCAATAGCTTGTAAAATTTCGTTTCAAAAATTGGGTTCAATGATCAAAATCATAATTTTAACCCATAAATAGGGTGAGGCAATAAGTGTTTTTATAGGGTTGTTTCATCTTTTACGATGCCCAAAACTTGTAATTAGGAGTGTAATAATTAGGGGAAATAAGAGCGCTATTCATTGGAATAATAACACTTTTAATCCCTCTTAATTATGAAATATTCAATATAAGCCATTTTAAACTTTTTTTTTGAGCTCCCCCAAACTTTTTAAATTTTATTTTAACCCCTCAATACTAAATTCCTATCTTCATCCCACCCTCCTCACTGTGAAATGATTGTATGAAATAAACTCACCACATTATTCTGTATCACTTACTAATTATTTAATGTCATTTCAACATCTTTTTCCATATTATTGACACATCTTTTCGGTATTTTTTTTTACCTAAACCTTGAACCTTAGCAAGGGCGAAGCCAGAATAAATTTTTAGCGGGGCCGAATGAAAATTTAATTTTTTACAGTCTATATCTTTATAATTTTTAAAGGATTAAATTAAATTTCTATAATTTTAAGGGGGCCAAAGTACAATTTTACCTTTACTAATTTAAAATTTTAAAAAAATTTAAAGGGCCTAAATATAAATTTTCTATTTTAGGGGGGGCCAGGGCCACTGCCAACCCCCCTTATATCCGCCTCTGAACCTTAGACCTTCGATTCTAAACCCTGGCTCAAGAGTTCAAGGACCAAGGTCTAGAGTTCAGAGTCCAAAGTTTAAGGTTTAAAATTTAATGTTTAAGGTTTAAGGTTCTGATTAAAAAAATTAGCAAAAAATGTGTGAATGACATGAAAAAATAATGTTAAAATAGCATTAAATAATTAATAAGGGATACAATCCTTTCCCCTTCCTCACTACTCTACCCAACATGTAGCAATAAGAGGGGATGGCATTGGACCATTACATCATGGGGTTAACGCATGCCCAGTCGACAACCTTGTAGCCTCTTGCCTACCGTTATATATATATGCGCACACAGCCTGCCCACTTCCAATCTCAAAATCCTCAACCATTTCTCTTCTTTTTCCCTTCACAATTATTTTCTTTCTTCATTGAAAAAACAAAACAGAGGATATTCCCTTATCCCCACAAAAAGAAAAAATGGAGAGAGATATGGAAATGAAACAATCAAAATTCAAAAGAATCTGTGTGTTTTGTGGGAGTAGCCCTGGTAAGAAGAACAGCTATAGAGAAGCTGCTATTGATCTTGGCAGGGAATTGGTAACCCTTCTTTTTCTTTCTCTTTTTTAGCTCTGTTTTAGCTCTGTTATATATATATATATATATATGTATATAAGTTATTGTATGATTTTCAGCTTCCTTTATGGTTATTCATGGCTAAACATTTTGTTTCCACTGCTACCAATCTTCTTATTTTCAAGAGGAAAAAAAAAAAAAAAAAAAAAGGTTTTATGAATTAAGTTCATATATATTTATATATGTATGTGTAGTTTGTAGCTTAAAGTTGAGCTCATTTTTCTAAAATGTAAGTTGATGGGTTGAATAAAGCTGAATATTGTTGTTTTTTAATAATGAAGGTTTCAAGGAATATTGATCTGGTTTATGGAGGGGGCAGTATTGGATTAATGGGGCTGATTTCTCAAGCAGTTTTTGATGGTGGCCGCCATGTAATTGGGTATTCAAATATTCAACTTAAAAGCTAATTTTTAACTTACAAAAATATAATTTTAATTTTGTGTTTCTTCATGTTTATTATCATCTGCAGAGTGATTCCCAAGACACTCATGCCTAGAGAGGTACTCTCTTCTATTTAAATTATGTCTTTCTTTTATAAATTAAAATATAAAAATAAAAAACATTATCTGTTTGTTCTTTTATGTTTATATTTTTCAAAATTTTTATTTTTATTTTTATTTTTATTTTTCTAGTGGTAGCTCCCATGACATGAATTTCTACCTCACTTTTGTTATCTTCTAAATAAGGGGGGTTTCACACTTTGTCTCTTTTGGGTCTCATGCAGGTTCCTATTTAGACTTTTGTTGTTGCTTTTTCCCTTGTTTTTCACATTTTTCAAAAACAAAACTTTGCCATTGAATTCCACCTGAGGGCATATGATGGGCCTTCACCATTTTTGTCCCTCTCCAATGATTTTCTTTTTTCTTTTTTGCCCACCATAAACATCATCATTCTTAGCATATATATCACACTTACATGGTGCATGTTGTGTTTTCAGTATGTATGTATATTGTTATTGTGAATTAAAGCCCACCACAACTTCATCTCATCATTGCAAAAGTGGGTATTATTTTAATATCGGGTTTTAAAACATTTTAATTGGGTTACTAAAATATTACTACTATATTAATATGATCTTTTCATCGGCTTTAACTATCAACTTGAGTGTTAAATATTAACTCAAGTTTAACACACACCAACTTAAAACATTTGCATTAAATTTTAACAATACTGCTTTTTTTTAACACATTAAAGTTAAACTGTTCATGTAGTAGTTACACACATATTGTAAATATGCTCTACTTTATATTTTTGCTAGCATTTAACACTTGAGCTTACATTATAAGTAGGGAGGTATGGTGGAAATAACTTTTTAAACCAATTACATTAACATTTTCTTGTAGATAACTGGTGAGACAGTTGGGGAAGTTAAGGCAGTTTCAGACATGCACCAAAGGAAGGCAGAGATGGCTAGACAATCTGATGCTTTCATTGCCTTACCCGGTTGGTATATAATAGACCCGAAATACTCATTCAAACTCAAAAGTGACTTGACCTAGACCTGGTAACTAGCCCAATGGGGACCTAAGAGACATGGGGCCTTTTCATAGACCACATTTATATTTTGCGTTTGAAGGGCTCTCTCCTAGTTTACCCCAAAAATGAGGCCTATTGGGCATGGACTATTCGCCCATACGGGCTAGGCAAAGACCAAAAGTGTGCTGAGCTCGTGCAAATATCATGGTCTACCCTTGATATAAACATCATAAAAATTAATTTAATTGATAATTAAATTTGAAAATAAAATAAAAAATTGAAAAAAGATCACTAATATACCTCAATTATCATTTATTTTCCTGCCATTATCTATCTAATCAATGTAATTAATTAGAGGAATTTCTATATTGTATTTATGAATAGGTGGCTATGGAACTCTTGAAGAACTTCTTGAAGTCATAACCTGGGCTCAACTTGGAATCCATGATAAGCCAGTAATATTCTTTTCTTTTTCTTTTTCTTTTTTCAATTTCCTAAACAAATCATTTATGGGATATTTTGGTGTCTAATAATTAACTTCCAAGTCAAATCGAGTTCATCCTTTAAATGGGGCAAATCTCTTCCACCTTATGGGATTGGGTGGATTTGAAACACATCAATACGAGGTTTTTTTATTTCTGAATATATATATATTTTTCTGATACAATGTTTAAAATTATTCATAGTCTTCTTAAATCTATAAGTTGGAAGATAATGCGCTTTAACTTACTCGAACTCACATATTCTTATATTGACAATAATATTCATACTAATAGAACTAAAACTCAATCGATACGAGTTTTTTTTTTTCTCAATAGAGTTTTTTATAGGTTGAATTAATGTTTAGGATGTTGGTTGAGAATGGTGCAGGTGGGATTGCTGAATGTGGATGGATATTACAATTCATTGTTGTCTTTTATTGACAAAGCGGTGGAAGAAGGTTTCATTTCTCCAAATGCACGCCATATCATTCTATCTGCTCCCACTGCTCAAGACTTGGTCAAATACATGGAGGTTCTTTTTTTCTTTTTTAATTCTTTTTTTCTCAAATTTTAATTTGCATTTTACACCTGAAAAAAAAAAAACTTAGTTACAAATTTTCATAACTTTTTCGCTCTTAATTTTTATTCTTTTTCAAATTAATCCTTGAACGTAGTATCCTTTTCTAATTTGATTTTAAAATTTGGATTATGTTAAAGTATAATGATTTGTTATATTGAGATAATATCATATCATTACATTATTGTTTTAAAAAAATAATTTTTCTATTTTTTTAGATTTTTTAGATTTTATATAAATTTTTTTAAATTTTTAAGTGATTACGTGATATAATCTTAAAGTGTCACATCATCATATTTTAATGAAATCTAAGTTTAAAGACCAAATTGAGAAAGTTGCCAAATTTCGAGACTAATATGGAACAAAAAAAATTTTAAAGACTCAGTTAAGAAAATTTGTTAAGTTCAAGGACTAAATGTTGATTTATCCCTAACGTGAATTATGTTATCATCTCACCTCAAACTTAAAAATAGCTCCCGCTAGAAATAATCTAAACCCAAAATAGCCTAGACTCAACAATCCAAACACAAAATGGCACAAATATGAAATGACCCAATCTCAAGATGATACGGCCTGAAAAACCCGCCTAACAAACTTAAAATGACTGGAAACCAAATGACCTAGACTTGGAATGACCCAAATCCAAATAACTAAAACGTGAAATGACCTAAATCCAAGATGACCTGACTTGAAACTCTTGACTTGCAAGCTTGAATAATTCAAAACCAAAGTGACTTGAACCCAAAAATGATCTTTACCAAAATCACTCAAAAATTTTAAAACTCAAATTGATTAAAACTTTAACCAACTCATTCCACCTAGTTGACACATTGTAATTTCGAAACACTTTTTTTTTTATACAATTCCTCCTCTTCCTCTTTTTTTTTTTTCTCCTCCTATTATCTATAATTTTTCAAAACTCTTAAATAGAAAAATAATATATACGTAAACACATTTAAACTTACGTCCTCTTGATTATTACAATAACAACTTCAATCGCTTATAAGGTAGGGTAATGTTTATATAGCCAATTTTAATGTCAAACTAATCACCCATTTCTTTTGTAAACAGGAATATGAACCACAACATGAAAGAGTGGCTCCAAAGCTAAATTGGGAGACTGAACAGTTAGGGTACCCTGCAAAATATGAGGTCTCTAGGTGAGAGAGATTGTGGCACCAATTGCAGGTTTCAAAGAACTAATTTTTAGGAGATCAACTTGTTCCTGAAATGGGAATCTTTTTTTTTTTTTTTCTTTCTATTTACTCATGTTCTGATATAAATTTTATATATATATATATATATATATATATCCTCCCCCTAAAAGGAAAAAAAAAACATTTATGTTTTCATTAAAAGTTGAAATTTAATTCTCTAATGATCAAACTTTGTGGTAAAGTTGCTGATCAAATGAAAAAGAAATTTGTCCCAGTGGAGTTCTATTTCTGTCCCTAGTCCTTATATTCTTTAAATTTTGACATTTAGCCCTTCTACTTTATTTCTAAGATTTTTTGTCAAAATATTTTTAAGAATTTAGTCTCTCTGCTAAATATTTTATATTTCTAATAGATAATACATATCCAGAATTAACAAAAATCAGTTAACAATATTATCAATTAGACTTTAGTTCTTAAATCAAACAAATAAAGGAACTAAATCCTTAAAATTTAAAAAAAAAAAAAACAGAGAACTAAATTTCAAAGGTCCAAAAAGTACAGGGACCGAAAGCAGAATTAGACCTTATTTGGACTTGTGAAATTTTCTTGTTTTTGTTAAATTCGATCTTATAACAAGTGATTTATGGAAATGATGGATTAAATTAAGTAAATTAAACCTATGTAATTTATTCATAGGTTTGCTTCGTACCCATGTGCCTCTTCATAAAACTGGGAGAAATGCATGAAAGATTAATAGTTGGTATAAATATTCATGAGGTGCTTGTATTATAGGGTCATTACTAATTTAGCCTCTCTCAAAATAAAAAGAGAAATTAGGCCTTGTATCGTTGAAAAGAGAGCAAAAAGGACAATTTAAGACGGTATTAACTATTTTTATATTAATACGTAATTATAAAATAGGTCAGGCCGAACAAAGCTCAAATCTTACACATTAGAGTTTAAATTCGATTTATATATTAAACAAGCTTAATTTTTGTTGCCCAAATTTATTTTACATGTTTAATATTTTTATCGAAACCTTCCAATATATGAAATAGGGTCAGAGGCATATTTAAGAGGGCAGGTGTAACACCCCCTACCCATATCCGTCGCCGGAATAGAGTATGAGGCATTATCGAGAAGCACGAAACACTTACAGATAATTTAAATACATTTTCATAACAATTTGTTTCGATTTCTTACTATTTCATATTTAAGCTTTATTCACCAAAGTATTTGAAATATCATCTTTATGCAAATAGCACACATGAGGTACATGATTCCATAATTATGAATGAACACATTTATCAAACATATTCCACATTCATATATCAATGTCTCATGTCTCCACATGTTAATAACCGTCGTTTTTTTCTTGTTTTTCAGATAATTATGTGTAACAATTCATAAGCATGCAATCACTGTTTATTACTGTCAATCACAATTTCAAATGACAAATTCATATGATTGAGCTCAACCTCATTAGGTGTTTAAATTCTGTCACTTTGATTCACATACTCATAATTTACTAACATATCCTGTCAAACACAATCTCTAAATGACGAAATCACATAATTGAGCTCAATAATAATAATGATAACATTACTTTTTTTTTTTCCACGCGTTACATTTACGACTTACCAACTTGTCCATTCAAGGAACGGCTTACAGATTTAAGTACATAATGATTTGAAGCCCGAAGTCTAGCTGAAGCACGTAAGTGCTAAGCAGAGCTTAGAAGCTACAATCAAGCACACAAGTGCTAAACGGAGCCCAAAGGCTAAATCAAGCATACAAGTGCTAAGCGGGCCCGAAGGCTAATCAAAGCTCATCGAGTGAATTGAAACCCCAAAAGGGTTAATTAAACTCATATGAGTTAACGAAAGCTCGTAGGAGCTAAACAGAAAGCAAACACGAGAATTCGCAACAAATGTTGAATCTCGGTTTACCTGGGTAATTTACCGTTAATTCATTTTTTCACTGAAAAATCGTACTCATTTCCTGCATTCCGTTCCTCCGAAATACTCAGTTCAATTTCATAACTTTTCACTACAGCGAAATAGGGTTTTAGCGGCGTTTTTAGCGGCGTTTTAATAGAAAACGCCACTAAAAATAAGTATTACCGGCGTTTTCAGTAAAACGGCGCTATAGATCAACCTATAGCGGCGCTTTTATAAAAACGCCGCTAAAAGATTATTGCAAACGACGCCGTATTCAGTTCATTAGCGGCGTTTTCAGTAAAACGCCGCTATAGATAAACCTATAGCGGCGCTTTAATAGAAACGCCGCTAAAAGATTAATGCAAACGACGCCGTATTCAGTTCATTAGCGGCGTTTTCATTAAAGCGCCGCTATAGGTTGATCTATAGCGGCGTTTTTATTAAAAACGCCGCTAAAAGATTAATGCAAACGACGCCGTATTCAGTTCATTAGCGGCGCTTTCCTTAAAACGCCGCTATAGATTGAGCATTAGCGGCGTTTTTATAGAAGCGCCGCTATAGACCGATCTATAACGGCGTTTTTACGTAAGCGCCGCTAAAATATTAAAGACACAATATGAATTAACTATGGGAAAGTTAATTTCATTTTAGTTACTTAATTATGAAAAGTTACACTTTGATAAATAAACTATTTAGAAGTTTTCATTTAATTAAATTACGAAGATGTTAAAATCAATGTTATGGCTTTCTCTAAACCTTAATTAACCCCTAACCCCTAAAATCAATAACCTTTTTACATCTCAAACCCTAAATCTCTAGTCATAAATCTTAAATTGTAAACCTTAAACCCTAAACATTAAATCTTCAATTCAAAATCATAAAACCCTAAACTATAGACACTAAACCCTTAAGCCCTTAAATATAGATTCCTAAATCATAAAACTATAAACCAAATATCACTAGACCCTAAATTATAAAACTTAAAACTATAAACCCTAAATCCAAAACCATAAAACCTTAAACTATAGACAACAAACCCTTAAACACTTAAATACTATATAAATCCTAAATTAACCTATAAGAATAAATAATATATATATATATAGATATATATAGATATTAATGTAAAAGAACGACAGAAACATATAAAAAACGGAAACCACATTTCAATCTCTATTCTCTAAATATTCAAATTATATATTACCATGTGATGTTTTATTAAAAAAGTCAATAACATTAACTGTTTAGATTAATTAATAATATTATAAAAATATATAGACTAAATGATATTAAAAATTAAAGTATATGCAAATAAATCTAAAATTTAAATATATTAGAGAGACCAAATTAAAATTTAACCATGTATTAATAGGAAATAATAATAATAATAATAATAATAATAATAATAATAATAATAATAATAATAATAAAAGAGGAAAAAAAAGGAGGAAAAATTATTGTCATAATTAGTGGCGTTTTAGCAAAAAACGCCGCCAATATGTATAGTTTATTAGTGGCGCTTTCTAAACAACGCCACAAAACATCTATTAAAAGAATGTAAAGCGGCGTCGTCTACATTTGTTGTTATTATTAGTGGCGCTTCCATAAACGCCGCAAAAAGGTGAGAAATTACCGCGTTTTATCCGAAACGCATACAAAAATCTTTCAACAGTTGTAAAACGACATCGTTATTACCTTGTTATTAGTGGCGCTTTATATAAAAATGCCACAAAACATTTAAAGTGATTTCAAAACGTCGTCGTTTCGTTGTCTTTTATTAGTGGCGCTTTAATAAACGCCACAAAAGGTGTGAAATGCCGGCGTTTTCTCTAAAAACGCCACAAAATCTATTAATAGATTGCAAAACCGGCGTCGTTTTTGGAACCCCAATTTCCCTTTACTTTTCCCAGTTCATTTACCCCGACTACTTTTCCTTTTACTTCGTCTGTTTCAAATTTCCCTTAAAATTTCCCATTTCTTTCAAGCCCTAATTTCAGAAATCCCTTATAATTTCCCCCAAAGAGATATCCTCAAATCGTTTTCCCCGAAGTCCCTTTGATTTGCTCTGCTATCAGTAGTTTTCCCATAACCCCAAATCAAAATTTTTGATTTTTGGACCCTAACTGCGTCTGCGTCTGTGTCTGCGTCTGTGTCTGCCTCTTCTCTCCGCCGCTGTCATTGGAATTTCGAGTCCTATAGGTATTGTTACTACTTATATGGGCACTTTATTTAGTTTAATTTAGTCTCTTTGAAAATGGATAATGAATGTCATCTTTGTGACTACAATGTGATGTTACTGTTTTTTTCAATCATGATTGGAATAATTTGGATATTTTCTTCTCCTTTAATTTCGATGTTCATAGAGTTTAAGTTTTAGGATTTTGTATTTCTGTTTCAACTTTTAAATTTTGGGAATTGAGGGTTCAGGTTCTGTGTTTCATACATTCCCCGTTTATGTACGTGAAGCTGTTCTACATCATATCATGATGATGTACAATTGTTATACTTGCTTATTTCAGCAGGATATAGATTTAATGTTGACAAATATCTTGATGCTTTCTCAGAATATCTCATGGCCAATGTTGGAGGCATCAATACTTTGCTTCTAAAGCCATGATGGGTTGAATATGTCATCTCTCGCTGTTGATCAGGGGACAACATTCATGGTTTATTCCTAAAGGAACCCTTAAGCCCTGCTTTTGGTACGAATTATTTCTAAAAATATTTGAGAATTTTGATTTATCTATGGAAATGATGGTATAGGTCATTGTATTCCTTGCTGCAAAAAAACAAGATAATCTTAAAAGCTGCCCTACAGTTAGCATGTAAATTGATAGGTTGCAAATGCACTTATGGAAAGACATATCTGTCTTATTCCCCCTCCCCTTCTTCTCATCCCTTCTATAGAGTACATGGAAATTGAAGTTATATCCTATAGTGGAAAGTTTTGTATCTCTAGACTGTGCATATCAATATGATTAAATAAATGTGTGTATATATATCGATAATCGATTGATATTTTTTTGCAAAGGCTTCTAACTTTAATGCTTGAGTATTGACAAGAAGATGTTACCATCACTTATTTTAATTTTTGAGAATGAAATGCACCCACTATACAATAATTAATTAAGACTCGCAAATATTTGATTTTCAAATTCATTCACCACTATAATTTATGGTAATCTAAAACCCAAATTCCTTCTCAGATGTGTGAAGTGCATTTGTGTGTTTTGTAGGTGTTTTAAA
This sequence comes from Gossypium anomalum, assembly GCA_025698475.1. Lineage (NCBI taxonomy): Eukaryota > Viridiplantae > Streptophyta > Magnoliopsida > Malvales > Malvaceae > Gossypium > Gossypium anomalum. The sequence goes on along the minus strand of CM046957.1, from coordinate 67,494,926 downwards.
TTTGAGATTGGTTTGTGATAGGGTGAGATATAGTTGGGTGTTTCACGTGGAGCATGTTTGTTGACTTGGATGTCATAGTTGGGACGTATTATCTCCTTGTTTGTCCATTTGTACTGCAAGTTATGGTGTTTGTTCATGGGCAACTTAGAAATTTTAGTGGTTCTCAATTAAATGCAGCATCATCTTCATCATTATTATTAATTTTATATATATAATTTTACAAATATACTATAGTTATACCTTATCTATGAATAATTTATTCCTTATTAAGAAAAAATAAAAATTGAATAGCGAAGAGTTTAATTTATAATATATTAAGTTTTTATAACTTGTATATATTTTTTAGTAATGATTAGGAACTTTTTATTGGTACTCATTTATTATTTTAAATAATATTGCTTGGTATTAATAATATGAAAGTAAAATGATATTGTATATATTTTTTAACCATTAATTATATTGTATATTGAATAGTATGACAAGAGCAGCCAGAAAATTTATTAAAATGAATGCAAAAGTAAATCTAATGACTTGGAAAATAAAGCTATGAATAATTAAAAAAAAGAAAGAAATTGTAAAAAACTTCTTACATCACCCTTTTCTTGTGAATAAAACAAGATATTCTAGAAGTGGACATGGTTACCATCCTAGACCTAATTAAAATTGAAATTGTCTGTATTGCTTTTTGCTTTTTGCGTTTATAAGTAACAGTTGCTTTTTGCTTTTTTAATCTGTTTTTTTAATATAACAGATTTGCCAACTGCTTCAAACTGGGTGAGAAAGGTGTGGAGAATGATATAGATGTTGATAACAGCACTTCAATAGAGGAAGTCTAAATCAATTTGGTCGCTGGACTAAAAGATTATCTTCAGGTCAGCTTCTTCTTCTTCATTTGGATAGCTATATGCTGAATAATTAATCATGTGTTGTTGGCCTTAACACCAAGTCTCAGTAGTACTCCTCCACTGGCATATATAAATGTTTGCACAGGTATTTGCTCGAGTATCTGTCTGTATGGGGTGCTGGGTTATTATCTGTCTGTATTTTATATATGTGCCTAATAGTAATTTGCTCGAGTAAATTATCAAAAAAGAATCTCATGTTTCTGAATTTGTGCACAAACAACTGGAATGTTTTGTTTTTGCAAAAATTTCAATTAATGTTTGTACAATTGCAAAGGCATTTTCACGAGGAGTGGTAGCTGAATCGAGTCTATAGGGATATCAAAAAGAATAATATGAAGTATAGTGTTTTGGTATTCTGGTTAGGAGAAGTTAATGTTTATGAGTTTTGTGGAGTATGATTCTGCACATGCAAAGTTGGTTTGTTTAAAGATGTGCATTTTCATGTTTACATACTAATGCTGATTCCATTTTTGTTTTTTAGATGTTCTTTTGGTCTGTTTTCATGTTTCTATCCAACTTATGTGTTTACTGTGCAGTTTTGCCATATTTTGCTAAGGTGTACAAACTTCATTGGCGATGTCTTTGATCCTGGTACAAGTGGGCACTTGCAAAACCGATATAGGTAAAGTTTTTATATTTGCTTAAACTGAAATATATTTGGTGCTACTCTTATAATCTTACATCTGTTCTAGGTACTATCGAGCACCCTGAATTAATATTTGGTGCAACTAAATACACCACACCATTGACATTTGTTCTAGGTAATGCATGTTTTCGTTGCTAAATTTTTTCCTTATTTCTATGCATTTTCACTTTAACCTACTTAACAAATATTACTTTTCCGACTCCAAACTCTCTTTTTTTGGGTGAGAGTGGAGTAGACCGGTAAGTTTTATTAAGGTGCGTTTTATTTCAAAATTCTAATCAATAATAGTTTTATCATTATGATTTTGGAAAATTTAATATTTTGGGGTTGCGATTTTGTAAAGATTTAATTGCTCATTCTGTTTGGAGTAGAACTATTTTATTTCGATTTTAATATTTAATATTTGGATCAACTTACTTATTATTTGGTTCAACTTAAGTATGAATATGTATGAATTAATAAATTAAAAAAGACTTGAAAAAATTAAACTACGATTTTTTTTATATTATTATATTCATATTACTATTTTTTATATTAATAATGTTTGATTTTAATATTTAATATTTTTAAATGTCTTTGAAAGTTATAACTAATTTTTATCAAAATGGCAACAATTTTATCAAAATTACAAAGTTTAAATATTTTAAAGATTCAAAGTATATAGGTTTGAAACTTTGACGGGTTGCCTTATATCGAGTCATGAAGATATAATGAATCCTCCTAGGTGTAACAACGCCACGTCGATGAATCTTAAATAAATTAAAAAGACTTGAAAAAATTCTATCGAGCTCATCTACTATCCAATATTTATATAACCTTAATTTATTTCCAATTGACTTATCAAAATTAAACTACGATTTTTTTATATTATTATATTCATATTACTATTTTTTTATATTAATAATGTTTGATTTTAATATTTAATATTTTTAAATGTCTTTGAAAGTTATAACTAATTTTTATCAAAATGGCAACAATTTTATCAAAATTACAAAGTTTAAATATTTTAAAGATTCAAAGTATATAAATTTGAAACTTGACGGGTTGCCTTATATCGAGTCGCAAGATATAATGGATCCTCCTAGGTGTAACAACGCCACGCATCTGATGAATCTTAAATAATGGATCGTCCGTTTTACCATTTAAGTTAAACTTTTATTCAAACTAAATCATAGCTTTTAAGCTAAATACGGATGTCCACACAAAGGCTTTAATATGTACTTAAGAAAAGATGACTTGTAAAACATAAATTAAATTAAGTGTGGACTATTTTAACTGCACATGTGATTTGTCAAATAAAAACGAACGACATGTATATTACTTAATTAAAATAATTTTTATAAATATTATTTAATTAAATATTATTTAATCCACTACTTACCTCACTGTAGATACTTCATACTTGATATGTATTATCCATGTGATTTTTCACATCGTGATATAAAAAACTTACATAATATATAAATATATTTGATATCATAATTTATATAACTTACAAAACGTACATAACTTATATAACTTAGATAAATATATAACTTATATAACATACATAACTTACATAACTTATATAACATACATAACTTATATAACTTAGATAAATATATAACTTACATAACTTATATAACTTAGATAAATATATAATTTACATAAATATATCATATCATACATAACTAGTTTACGAAATTTACTTAACTTACATAATACATAAATCTATAGTTGAAAATCTCGCAACTTGCCTGAATTAGTTTATACCCATTAGAGACTTGATATTTAGTATAATGATATGATTTAAATCAATTGAGAACATTTAAGTAACTGTAATATGTTGTCAACTTTAGATTTCAAGAACTACAAAATGGATAGGAGTTGGATGAAATTGTCAAGGGTAAGCAATGCCTATCAAAATGGAGTACAAACTTTTCTAAATTTTGCATTTCAAAATGCAAGCCAAGAGAATATGATTCTTTGCCCGTGTAAGAAGTGTGGCAACATCTACTGGCATTCTCGTGAAGTTGTCTACGAACATCTAATTGTTGATGGCTTTATTCGGGGGTATAAAAAATGGATTTTCCATGGAGAGTGTACATCTAGTGGAACTTCTTCAACGATTAATCCGACTTATCCTGATACTGATTACCATCAGTATGTTAGACAAGATGACATGGAAGATATGTTGCGGGATGCATTTAATATGCGTAGTCATGGTGAGCAATCGTTTCCACCTGACTTTATTATATCTGAGGATTGTAATATTATCGAAATGTTTTTTATGAAACGGGAACAAGTGCACCTAATGAGGAACCAAATGAAGAAGCGGCTAAGTTCTACAATTTACTTAATGAAATGAATGAAGAACTTTACGAGGATCAAAATATTCAAATTGTCCTTCGCATTCGTCTCATTTCACTTAAAATGTTTGGGAGGGTGGACCGGAAACTCTTTTACAATGTTTGCTAGAGTTTCTAAGAGAGATGTTTCCGTTTGCAAAAATTCCCGATCTTGTCAAGATATGAAGAGACTAATAAAAGATTTGGGCCTTGGGTGCGATAAAATTCATAGTTGCCCAAATGATCGCATGTTGTACTGGGGGTGATCGGAAAAACCAACAATCTTGTCATGTTTGCGGTAAGTCTCGTTGGATGAATAGTAATACGAAGATGTGAATACGGATGAAGGTGGGGCACTGATTAAGAAAGAAGCCGACAAGGTCTTGCGATATTTTCCCGATACCAAGACTTCAAAGGCTTTTCATGTCCTCAAAGACAAATAGAATCTATGACGTGGCATAATGATCAACGGACCGATGATGGATTATTAAGACATCCTGCGGATTCTTTAGCTTGGAAATCATTTGTGATAAATTTCCAAGCTTTGCAAGCAATCCTCGGAATGTGAGGCTTGGGCTAGCAATGATGGCTTTAATCCATTTAAAATCATGAGTACTTCGTGCAATTACTTGGCTGTAGTACTTGTTCCTTACAATTTGCCTCCATGGATTTGCATGAAGCAATCTTCATTTATTTTATCAATGATTATCCTCGGAGAAAGGTCCCTAAATGATATTGACATCTATTTGCAGCCACTTATTAAAGAGTTAAAACAATTATGGTCGGGTGTTGAGACATATGATGTATTGAGAAAGGAGAACTTTAATTTACGTGCGGCTTTATTGTGGACAATTAATAATTTCCCGGCTTATGCCAATTTATCGGGTTGGAGTACTAAAGGACGTTATGCTGTCCTTGTTGTCTTTGCATAAACTTGTTCGAAGTGGTTGTATAACGGGAAGAAGTTCTCTTACATGGGCCACCGTCGGTGGTTAGATGAAAATCATAAATTTAGATTTCAGAGGACTCTATTTGATCTTGATCAAGAGTACAGAGGAGCTCTGAGCGAGCACCGTTGGATCTGAAATCTTGTTTATGTTAAAAGATATCAACTTTAGTTACGGGAAGATGAATCAACCACCTATCACGCAAAACAAGGAGAAGATCGAGGGATGAATCGATGATGAATCGACGAAGAGGATGATCCTAATGAGGCGAGTTGTGGAAGAAAAGGAGTATTTTTTTGAGTTGCCTTATTGGGAGCACAACATTTTACGCCACAATCTTGATGTCATGCATATTGAGAAGAATGTCCATGCGAGAACATAATTGGGACAATTTTAAATGTCGATAGAAAATCAAAAGACAATCTTGAGAGCGACTTGATTTAGTTGACATGAGAATCCAGCGTGATCTTCATCCTCAAGTACTTCCGAATGGGAAATGTCATTTGTCGCTTTCTATTTTTTCAATGTCAAAGAAAGAGAAAGAAGTTTTACGCATGGTGTTGAAGGATATAAAGGTCCCGATGCGTATCGTCAAATATATGTCGATGTGTGAGTTTCAAAGATCGAAGATTATATTCATTAAAATCACATGATTACCACATCTTGATGCAAGATTTACTCCCAATTGCTTTACGGTGCTGTATGTCAAAAAATGTAACGTCCTGTATAATTGAACTATCCAATATAATGAAAGATATTTGTGGCAAAGTTTTGAATGTCGAATAACTTGAGAGAGTACAGATCGAGCGGCTTTAACTTTATGCAATTTAGAGAAGATCTTTCCACCTTCCTTCTTCACTATTATGGTGCACTTGGTAATCCATCTCCTCACGAAGCAATCCTTGGTGGACCGATTTTTATCGATGGATGTATCCTATTGAAAGGTGCTAATTTATTTCTCAAGTATTCACTCATTCACCTCTATACATTTAGTTCTGACTTTTGATAAATATTGTATATCGTGTTTAGGTTCCTAAGCAAATTGAAGTCATATTGTCGCAATAAGCGTTATCCGAAGGATCAATTGTCGAAGGCTACTTGGCGTAAGAGTGCATGACCTTCTCGTTTAGATATTTAGAAGATCTTTGAAACACGATTGAATAGACCAAGTAGAAATGCTTGGGCTCAATGATCATGACTTGGCGAAACTTATTTATTTCAAAGTTATGGAGAACCAATTGGCAAAGTTGAAATTGTAGAATTAGATGATATATCGTGGATACAGGGCACATCGATATGTACTTTTTCACCACGATTCAATGGAACCGTTATGCAAGTAAGTTATAAAATTGTCTTACATATTCGCTGCGTTTTGATTTGTTTATCTTCTAACCAATTAAACTTGTTTTTAACATAGTGAGTACAAACAAATTTTGAGATCTCGTGCACGCTCTCGAAGATTACAACATCGAGAGATTAATAAGTTATTCACGTAATCTTTTCATGAATGGTTAAGTCAAACGGTATGTAACTAAAGTTAATAAGTTACATATAATCGCGAAATTAAGTTAATCAAATAAGAATGTTTTTACATAATACATTTATAATTATTTAATTTACTTTCGATTCAATAGGTTTGGAGTGGGAATGACATCAATGACGAAAATTAAATGGCTTTCCCAAGGTCCAACAGAGTAATAAAAGATATAGTGCCTTCCTCATCAATGGATACAGATTTCATACAAAGTATCGCGAGAGAATGAGGAGAACTCAAAATTGTGGAGTTGTTGTTAATTCTTCAATTACAAGTTATGCTAGTGCTAGGGATAGTAATCCGGTTGAGGGTAATGTGGAGTATTACGGACTTCTTACCGATATTATTGAGTTGGATTACTATGGCAGATGGAAAGTTATCTTATTTCGGTGTGATTGGGCTGATGTTAATACTGCTCGAGGAATTAAAAAAGATCAATTTGGTTTTACAATGGTGAATTTCTCTCACTTGATTCATACTGGACAACAATTGATGGACGAACCATATGTATTTTCCTCTCAAGTGAAACAAGTTTTTTATTCAAAAGATCCAACTGATGAGGGTTGGTATGTTGTACTCCGGAAAACCCCTAGAGACTTGTTTGACATGGGTAATGGAAGTAGAGATGACATTGTCGAAAGATCAGAAACATTACCTTTTCCAGAACAAAACTTAGATGAAAATATCCCTAGTACTAGTACACAATATCAATGGGTTCGAGATGATGTGAATGAAGATATTTACGAATAATGATGTAGTAAGATTTTACGTTTTTTTAATTATATGTAATATTATAATTTTAATCTTGGTCATGTTATATAATTTGACTATTTTATATGTACTATTATTGTTGTAATTTATTACTAAAACTTTAACTATTTTATGTGTATTGCAGAAAAATGCGTAGAAGAAGATTACGTGGTTTAAGTATTGTCCGAATACTCCAAATTCGGAAGAAGGAAATAGTGAACAATGGATACCGTTGGATCTTCGAATGTGCCGAGACACTTGACGAGCCTGAAGAATTTCAAAGTAATGTTATGTTTATTTTACATGTGTTGACTTTTATTATTAATTTATTTGTAAATTTTAATATAATAATAGTATATCATTTTTCAGCTGAAAATTGTGGGACGCGCAGAGTTCGAGGACGTATAATCGCGCTTAGTGATTTATACGACTTAGATCCTGCCAACCGTGTCAAAGTAAGTAGAAATACTTATGGCCAGCCTGTTGGATCTGAAGCTCGACTTTTAGCAGGCTATATTGGCATTTTAGCACGAAATGCCAATATGTTGCCCATCAACTACTTAATCATGGCATCACATGCCCGATAGCAACAAAAATCGAGCTCTCGCTAATATTAAGGTAACAAAATGTGAATGTAATTTATAATATTTTGGTTTAAGTTTCATTCATATTTACATTCTAAACTTGTGTTTTTTTAGGATAGATTTGCTTTAGAGGTCTCCGATGATTATATCAAGAAGACATTGGGTAAAAATGGAGAGACAATAAAAGCACTTTAAAAAAACAATATTTTAAGAAAGACATAAGCCTCGAGGAAAAATTAAGAAATGTCCCACGGAATGCCGAGGTACCAATGGGAAGATGCGGTTAGATTCTGAATTCAAAAAAGGAGAGGTATTACGTATTTCCAAACTCCTATATATAGTGTTTACTATATACGTAATAATAATTTCATTATGTAGGACCGTGAGCGAGTTGGAATAAGCGTGAGCAAAACAAAAATTCACGCACACAGGGGTTTTCGAGAAGTTTTGCTTCAGAAATGAGGGCCGAGGTATCAAAATTTTATTAATTCTTTCAAATATTAATAACTTTCTAATATTAAATAATATTTTTACTACTATATTGTAGGAAATCAAATCTGACAAAAAGTTGGGCGCCTTGACTTTTTGAGATTACGATAGGAAGAAAGATGGATCTCCTATGACATCCGGTTGGAGAAATTATGGTATATTTACTTAATACTATTTGATTTATTCTAAATATTTATAATGTTTAATTATAATTGTTTAATTCAATTCATCGTTAGTAGTTTTAAATAATGCTATGTTGCATTCCTTTTATTATATATTTCGCTTTCTAACTTTTTAATTGATTTTTAGGAGAAACTAAAGGATAAGAAGGCGGAATATGAAGCGATCGCTTCGATCGATAGTTCTGTTAATCTTGAGAACATTGATAATGTAATTATCACCAAGTTTTGGGTCCCGAAAGGTACGGTCGGGTTCGATTTCAAGGATCCGTATTACCCCGACTCAATATTTTGGATCCGGCTCAAAGCAATACATGCCTTCCTAAGTCAAGCTAAAGTCAAGTTCGAGGTTAAGAGATCGATGGCTCGGATGCAAGCGAACACAGCTTGAGCAAATTGCCGAGGTTCAACGAAAATATGAAGAACTCCAAAAACAACTTAGAGCGGAGGCGTGAGAGAGGAGGCGCAAGCGCAGAGAGAGGAGGCAAAGTGGCGCAGAATGAGGAGGCGAGCATAGGAAAAATACGATGACCTCCAAACTACTACACTTCAAAGAGATGATGCAAATGTTTCAACAATCGCAAAGCCGCCATCTTAGACATTAGTTTTCTCAGTTGTAAGAATATTTTTAACTTTGTCACGTTTAACATTATTCTAAGAATATTTTAAATCATACTTTATTAATTACATCATATATTTTTCGTTAAATTTGAAGTATTATTTAGAATTAATATTTTTGGTTGTATTTTCTTATGCTAAATTTGCTATTTTGGCTGCATTTTATGCTATATTTGTTGTATTTGGTTAGATTTTAATGCAGGAAGGGCTGAATATAGGTGTAAAAAATGTATTGCAAATCTGCCAAAATTAGCGGCGTTTGTGGGAAAAACGCCGCTAAAGGACATGACTTTTAGCGGCGCTTTCTAATAAACGCCGCGAAAGTCCATGACATTTAGGGCTTTTAGCGGCGCTTTTATTTCAAACGCCGCTAAAGGACATGACTTTTAGCGGCGCTTTTATTTCAAACGCCGCTAAAGGCCTTGACTTTTAGCGGCGCTTTTATTTAAAACGCCGCCAAAGGCCTTGAATTTTAGCGGCGCTTTTACTTCAAACGCCGCTAAAGGCCTTGACTTTTAGCGGCGCTTTTATTTCAAACGCCGCAAAAGGCCTTGACTTTTAGCGGCGCTTTTATTTCAAACGCCGCTAAAGGCCTTGACTTTTAGCGGCGCTTTTTTTCAATAAACGCCACCAATTTTTGCGGCGCCGCCTATAGCGGCGTTTTCAAAAGCGCCGCAAAAAGATTTAATGGCGCTTAGAAGCGCCGCTAAAGGCTAAAAAAAACGCCGCTAAAAGTCTGTTTTGCTGTAGTGTTTGTACATAATTTACTTATTTTCAACAATTAACATACATAAATATTAATCACCATTCATAAAATAATATTGAAATTTAATAATATTAATAAATGGTCACTAACATTTAGTTATATAAACTCACAAGTTCGATTTTTGTATTATAGCGATAATCATAATTTCATAATAAATATTTCAAATAAAACATTATATCATTTCTAATTCAACATTTATCGATTATAATCGGGCACGTGATCTATTTATACACAAGTCATTCATACATATATGTATATTTTTCCTCCTCCTCTCCATCCACATTCTTAGTATAAATAACACACTTGTAAGTAACATTATCCATAATTTTCACTATTTACTTATGTGAATATTCAAGCTGTCCATCCGTGTCATAGTCACTAAATTATTTTTATCTTGAGTTACAGAACTCAAAATTAAGATCCATAAATTTTCCCAGAAACTAGACTCATATTTCTTCTTACCATAAAAATTTCATAATTTTTGGTTGGGCAAATTAATACGGTTTATTCATTGAAGTCTCCCCTATTCTGCTGTCTGATAGTTCTGACCCTTCTTCACTAAAAATTAATTATCTTCTCGTACAAGATTCTAATGATGTCCTTGTTTGTTTCTCTTGAAAATAGACTCATTCAGGATTCTAAACATATAAATTTAAGCCCATAATTATTTTTATCCAATTTTTTATGATTTTCCAAATTCAGAACAGGGGAAACCGAAATTATTCTAACCTTGTCTCACAAAAGTTATTGTATCTCATGATTTACAATTCCATTGCTTATATAATTTCTTTTATAAGAAACTAGACTCAATAAGCTTTAATTTCATATTTTATTTATCCTCTAATTCAATTTATAAAATTTTTGGTGATTTTTCAAAGTTAGACTACTGCTGCTGCCCAAAACAGTTTTAGTGAAAAATATTGATTTCCATTTTGCCCCAAATTTCATAGTTCATACAATTCAATCCTTGCTCAATTAACTCCTTAATTGAGATAATTTTTCTCATTTAATACTTTATCCTATCATTTTAAACTACTTCATAACCCTTGAAAACCAGAACTTTAACACTAGACCTTAATTTCAAACTCTTTCACAATTAGGTCCTAAACCAATTTTCATCAATTTTACTTGATAAAATCACCATATATCAAAATTAAAGTTTCAATTCTATGTTTATTCATCATATGCTTCCAGTAATCATCCATAAAAACTTCAAAAATTATCCATGGAATCAAAAACTAATGAAATAGTAAGTTGGACCCAATTGTAAAAGTCCAAAAACATAAAAATTTCAAGGAGAAAGCAAGAATTAAACTTACATGAAGCTAGAGTATGAAAACCAGCTTGAACCCTCCTCCATGGCTGTTTTTCAGATGATGAATATGAAGAGAAATGAAGAGAATTCTAGATATTCCAATTTAGTCTCATTTTTATTTAGTTAATTTTAGCAATTTTCCAATTTTGCCCTTATTTCACCCATTTTCTGATTTTTCTCAGCTATTGCCACCCAAAATATCTCATTTGGGCTTATTTCACTTTAGGTCCTTCCTCATTTGACAATTAAGCTATTTAATCATTTTAGTAACTTTTACACCTTTTTAAATTTAGTCCTTTTTATTTAATTAACCACCCAAACGTCAAAATTTTCTGACTAAATTTTATTACTACCTCACCAACACTCCATAAATATTTCTAAAAATATTTATGGCTTGGTTTATGAAGTCGAGGTCTCGATATCTCATTCTCGACCCAATTTACCTAATTAATTCTTTTAAATCACCAAATTCACTAATTCAAAAATGCTTTTATAATTACATTTGACTCATAGATATTAATTTATTAAATTTTCAACTCACCCGTCGGATTTAGTCATCTCCAATCTCTATTCCCGATACCACTGAAAATTAGGCTGTTACAGCAGGGCCCTTGGCTTCCCAAAAATGAAAATTTGTTATTTTAGTCGCTTCATATATGATGAAATTATAAATTAATATATAGTGAAATTACACTTTGACCCTTAAAAGATGAAGATTAAAATTTTTAAATTCATCATTAAAAATATATTTAAAAAACATTGGATAAATTGGGTTTTTTTTTAAATATATAAAATTTAATAAATTAAAATATTTAAAATAATAGAGGTAAGAGTTAACCAAAAAGAAAAAAATTAGTTTGATAAATTAATGGAGACAGGGAGGGTAGTATTTTCATCCATTAAAAATATGACCCAAATCTATTTCAAAAATATTGAATTTTTTATACCACCACATGCATGTATTTTGATTTCAAATAAGATTATTAATTGCATAAAAAATAATTTAATTAATAATAAAAGTCAATGTATATTATTTGGATTACACCCTTTTTGAATTTTTGTTCAGACAATGGCTATACATAAGTCATGTGAGCATCCCCTGCCTGCCTCAGAGAAATTTATTATGGCATCACCCCACTTAAAATTAAGTCCAAAAGTCTTCCAACTTGGCCTGTATGGATAAAATAAAATCAAAATATTTTAGAAAATATAAATTATTGAAGGGATCAAAGTAAAAGGATTAATTTGAATTACTATATTTCAAGAGGGTCCTAAAAACAATTTAACTATTTTAGTTTGATTGGTTAATTAAGTTGAATTAAATAAAAAAAGTTCCCAACTTGATTTCTTTTTACCATCAAATGATTTAGTAACAGAAAATCTTAAATAATGGGAGATGAGGTGCACATGGTAAGTGAAGATGGAATTTTGATTCAGAGATTTTCCATGGCAATGGCACTAATGATATATAAATTGTTTAAAATGTATTTCCATATGTGGCTTCCACTTCCTTCTTCATATGCATTTGAAAAAGGGTTGATCTCAATCTTGACCTTTCTTACATCTATACCTTTTGACTTTTTAGTTTAGATAGTGCTAAAATATGTATTCAAATTGATTGAGTCTTAGTTTAATTAGTATTGGTATTATTATCAGTACAGGAAGACATAGATTCGAGTGCGTTGAAACCCATTATCAGTATTGGTATAATAAGCATTATATCAAAAAGAAAAAATATAATAATAATTAACCGTATTTTAATTTCACTGATAAAAAATATTTTATCTATAACTTCATTTAAATATCCCCACATGTCTTGTTATTTTTAATAATTAATTTTTCATTAACATCTCATAGAGAGTGCGAGAGACATGTTTAAGAATTCTTTCTTTTCCACTTGTGTGTGATCTAATTTGCATGTTCATGCTTTTTTTCCTTAACATTTTATGCATGCCGGGAAGTAATTTTTTATTTAATTTGTAATTAAAATTTATTTTTTTATATGTAAAAATAAAAAATTTATATCTATAAATAGTGAAAAAAATTGTATATAAAAGAAATTTTAAAAGATATTATATGAGTTATTGATATTTTTCTTTACTTGAAAATTTATTTTTTAAAAAATATTTATGAAAAAGTTTGAAACTTTAATAAATAATGTTCAAAAGTCATAAAACAAAGTCATTTTTATTAAAATAAATTTAAAAAACTCAAAACCCAAAATTAATATAGAAGAATTGTGAACTGAATCAAATTATAATGAAAAATCCAAACAACTTAGATCGAACCAAACCAAATTCAGTCGTACTAAGGGTTTCTATATAATTGATTTTTCTTACATCAACTTCTTAATTTAATAAAATTTATTTAAATTTTTAAAAATACTATCATATTTACATGTATAATTTTTTGAGTTTAATTATGCTTTTATGTACTATTTGAATATTTGAATCTAATTTTTGTTATATTTAAGAATTTAGTCCCTATATTTATCTAATTTGAAAATTAAGGGTTGATTGATATCTCTATTAATTGATTTTGATTAAATTTAAATACGTGACATTTCAATATTCAAAAGTTCAATTAAAAAATTAAACTCCAATTGACTACATATTTCTAAATTAACATGAGTCCGTTAGAGGTGTTGTCAATTGCTCTTTAATTTTTAAAGTAGACAAACAAAGAAATTAAATTCTTACAATAAAGAGATTTAAAATATCTTATTAATATACAATCTTATGTAATGGCCTGATAGTCAAGGTCTTCACCGTCTTAGGTGTGGCCTGGATTTGAATTGCACTAATCGTGTTTGTTGTTTGGGCTTTATCCGTTCTTGTTTTTTATAATAAAAAAATCTGATGAATATAAGGGTCGAGAGTATAATTAGGGTGGGTTTGGATCGGCAGTGAGGTACATTTAGCTTATTTTTTGTCTCATACTATAGTATCATTACAATATCTAATCTCACCGCCACCGTTAATTTTTCCAAATAAAATAAAATTAAACACACCTTAGACTTTTCTATCTTTATGAAACATTGTCTTAAAAAATAAAACAAATTTTAATAAATTTCACCAAATTTAAGGTCCCAATGCCAATATTTAAGTTGACGTAAAGCTTTAAAATACAAATCCCCAATGAGCATGCCATCATCATCATCATTTGACTATGATTGTAAGGTGAATCTTTTTTTAGCTTATTTAATTTATTAGGATTCATTTTGATTAGGGTTTTTTCTTTTTAATATGTTTCAATAAAACTAAAAATGAATAAATAAATAAAATTAAAATTAAACACAAATATCTAGATATAGTAACGGATTTGGGAGCTTAATTAATCTTTTTTTCAATTTGGAGGTTTAATTTAATTTTTTTTTCAAAAATTTTGGAGGTTTAAAGAGAATTTTCAAAAAAAAAATGTTTAGATAATTTTTTTTAATTTTGAGAGATTTTTGAGAAATTTTGAAAATTTTAGAGGTTAGATTAAAATTTTCATAATTTTTGAAAGGCTCATTTTGAATTTTAAATTTTTTAAGAGATCTAATTTAAAATTTCAAAAAATTGAAAGGCTTAGTTATAATTTTCCACATGTTGGGGGACAAGTTCCCTCATGCTCCTATTTAGTTCCATAGATATTATAATTTAGATAATGATTTTTGCTATCCAACTTTATAAAAAAAAAGTCATTTTAGCTCTCTATTTAATTTTCTGTCTCTTTTAGCTATTGAACTTATTTTTTTTGTCAAATCACCCCAAATGAATGGAAAAATTAACGTTTGTTAACTTTGATGATATGACATATACATAGATTGCTACGCGGATGACATGTCAATATTTAATTTTAAAATTAAAAATATTAAAAATATATTTTTAAAATTGTAATACTTTTTAAATAATTTTAATGATTTTTAATTTTAAAAAATCTAAAAATTAATTAAATGTTGACGTGTATGCCACACCATCAAAATTAAAAAACGTAAATTTTCATCTATATCGTGAATGTGTCATAATCAAGTATTAATAATATTGATAATAATAATAATTAATAACAACAAACATTAAATTGAATAATTAACTCAACTCTAATTAATTAACTAAACTAAATTTAGAATACAACCCAAATGATTAGAACCCTAGGAAGAGCAAACCCTTTCTTTACCCGAAATGGTAAAATCGCTTTTTAAAATTTTTAAATAATAATAAAATTACCTTTCAACATTTCAAAATTTATAATTCAATCCTTGGACTATACTCTTTTGAGATTTCATGGTCTAAATCAATGTATTATACATACAAATATACTTTAATATAAAGTAGTCTTAGTAAGTACTTTTGATATCTCCAAAGTCCAAGAAAAGGTTGAAAATTAACGGTAAAATTACCACAAAACTCACTATATTATATCTTAAATTACATTTTAGTCTTTCTATTGAAAAAATGAGCAAATTAGCCCCCTCTATGCTAGATGAGTGAGCAAAACAGTCCCTCCATTAAAATTTGGTGTTTATATATAAGGTATAATAACAAATTTACCTCTCAACTTTACATGTATATTCAATTTGACCCCTACTCTTTTATTGGAAGTAAATTAGAAAATTTTGAAATTAATAAGACCTTAGTAACAAATTTTTAAAATTTTTAAAATATTAAAAATATCATAAAAATTATAAAAATTAAAAGTATAAAATTTTTATTAGAAAATAACAATACCAACCCATTAAAATCTAATGGTTATAAGATTTAAAAAAAATTGACCCCTAATCTTTTATTGGGTGGATATTGTTTTTTAATAAAAATTTATAATTTTATAGTTTTTATATTTTTATAATTTTTTAATACTTTTAAATTTTAAAAGGGCTTAATTGATTTTTTTTTAATTTGTTACTAAGGCCTTTTTGACTCTTTAGCCTTATTAGTTTCAAAATTTTCTAATTTACTTCCAATAAAAGAGTAGGGGTTAAATTGAATAAATGTGTAAATGTTGAAAGCTAAATTTATTATTATATCTTATATATAAACACTAAAACTTAACGGAATAACTATTTTGCTCACTCATTTAACGCGCAGGGATTAATTTGTTCATTTTTTCAGTAGAAGAACTAAATACAATCTAGAGTATAATACAAGAGGTTTTATGATACTTTTACCGAAAATCAAGATGAAAAAATTGTAATCCATGCTCACGATTTATTTACTGTTTTCTTCAGTTAAAAATGTCTATATAAATAATGGGTTAACACTCGCCAAACATTCTAGTCCAAATTTAAATCAGTTTAGTAATGGATTTGGGCATTAAATATTAGTTTGAAAATGACATAAAAGAGTACTTGGAACATATGACTCAAATTTTAAATAATTTTGTATTTATCATATGAAAACTTAGATGTAACATGTTTAAAAGAGAAGAAAAAAAGAAAGAACCTTTCTAAATTTTACTAATATTGTGTTCAATGGTGATGTCAAAGTAGGCAGGGGTCTTGGTTCTCGAGAAAAATGATCTAATTTTTAAAATTATAAGTTAATACATGGTGATATTGCACTTTACCTCCCAAAAATGATAAAATTAAGATTTATCTATTGCAAAAATAGTGACGAAATTGTATTTTAGTTCCCATAAAAATTTATAATTTAATTTTACCCCCTCTAAAAAATTTTGTATTTTGCCCTTGATTATCTTTTTTGAACATGCTAGATCCAATTTGTCCATGCAAGAGGTATCCACATGTTTAAACATGCTCCTCATTGGATTCGACACATTAGATTGGTAAAAAAACTCGATTGATATGATATTAATGCTTTAGAAAACCAATTAAAATATTTTAAAATTTAGACATTAATTAAAGAATTCGAGCCAAAGTTTAGACCCTCATATTGCATTATATGCATATAACAATAACGAATGTTCTGTTCTTTGATTGTATCTAACACAACAAATTCACAGAAAACATGTCTTGAAAACTGATCAATCAGGTGATGGTCTCATAATCAACCAAATTCAGTCATGAATTGGAGGCTTTTCTTGCTTGTTCAACTTTTGAACACAGGTGGGCAAAAAGCCATTTCTTGCTGCAATGTTCATTTACGTATCTACATGTAAAGTCAACCCTATATATATTTTTTCTCTTATATACTCAAGCTTTACTTTTGCCTAATATGCCTTCCTTGTCGAAAACTCTACTTGTTTGAACCCAAGTGTTGAACCTAAGAGTGCTTGCGTGCTGAATAAGAAAAGGGTCTTGTGCTTTTAACCACAATATTATTTCCTGGTTCTCCAAGGTAATATTGTCATTTCTTCTATGTTTTCTTTATTAATAATTTCTTTTTTTTTATCGAAAAAGGTTTAATATTACCTCGATTCAAGGTTAGAGTATATCATTGGTCTCGTAGAGGGTTGAAAATAGAGGACTAAAATATGATGTATTTAGGGGATGACAATAAAACCCAAACCTGATAAATTTTGACTTGATCAAATCCAATAAGGTCTCTTTTTTTAAAAAAAAAATCAAGTTCTTAAACAGTTTGAGAATAATTTTATATAATATTAGTTCAAAATATATGAAGTTAGTTTTAAATGGTGACATATTAATTCAAGTCGAAGTTGAATATAACTTTGATTTTTTAGATTGGATTCGAGATGCATAAAAAATCGCTTAGTTGTCATCTTTTGATGTACTTACATATAACTTATTAAATGAGTTTATTGGCCGTTGTTGAAACTCGAATACTAATATTTATCAAAATACTAGTGAATGTTTGATTAACTAAATCAATCCATATAATATGTTTGAACACTAACTTGTAAGTATATTCTCTCTCACACAAGGATGTATCTAAATTTCAGTGTTGAAAAAAGCTTTGACAGAAAGAAATTAAGAGCAAAATTGATAGGAAAGCATATGGGATTATGTGAGGGTAGCCCTTTCCTGCGCCATTAAACCCGGCTTTCTTTAAGAGCTGCCAAAGGGGCGGCATTGCAAAATGTATATGACAAGTAGTGAAGGCAACGCGTGCAATATATATCGTAAGGTTTAATTATGGTTTTAATCCCTTTATTACACTATAATTGAAGATTATTCTTTATAATGTTATTAATACGATAATATAGTTAATTGTTGTCTTTAAAGTGATTTTTTTAAGACATTCTAAAATAATTGGTTGACAGGTAAATTTATTATGGGCTGAAAATGATTAACTGGGTTTTCAAGTAGTACTAATTAGTTGTGTAAGAATTATAAATTGTAAATTTTAGCATAATAGAAGGACTAAAAATATAATTAGACAACATTGCTTGTTAATCAGACTTTATTAACAATAAACGTTTAAATCCCATGTGACCTTCTCTTTGCCATTTCACATTGGCTGCTTATCATTCACTTTATTTCAAGTACCTTTCCATTTATATATATACACACTATATGCCATAGGCTCCATTGCCCTTCATCACCACTTTCTTCAACACTCCGTTTCTCCCATCAAAACCTAAATCTTGAAAGCATTTTGCATTTTTGTTAGGTACATAAATTGCTTGGTTTTTGAATTTATGAAATGGGATTTGTTCGGAATTCGAATATGAGAAGTACCGATTTCTTGGACGGAATGCTCGGTGACTACGTCGGGAGAAAAGCTAAGGTGAAGGCTCCGAAAACCAGCTCAACTCGGCTCGTCACGGCCCTCACCTGCCTGCAATTCGCATTCGCAGTGTACGCAACGTTCCTTTTGTATTACATGAGTCCCGCGGTTGATTTGAGGACGAAACCGGACTTTACTTGGATCACGAGGAACATGAAGCAGTTGATCACAACCCCACATGTTCTCGGCAGGTACCAAGACGCCGCCTTGTCACTTGTTGGAGCTGAAGTTGCTCCGATTACGCCTTCCGAAGTTTGTGAGCACGAGAAGATCGATTTCATGCAGAAGAAGTCCAATAATGCTAGAATGATCAAGCTGAAGAGGGAGTTGTACGATGAGATACTGGATTTCCAGAGCAAGACCATTGGCACCGAAACTCTAGCCGAGCTAATGGCAATGAGATCGAAATGGGACATGCGTGGTCCGAACCGACCGAGAGTTACAGTGCTGTTGAACCATTTCAAGAGGAAAACACTATGTTCCCAGCTCGATTCTTTGCTTCAACAGACCCTTCCGTTCCATCACGTGTGGGTACTTTCATTCGGGAGCCCGAATGAGCAGTCCCTAAAACGAATCGTTGACAGCTACAATGATTCGAGGATCAGCTTCATCAGTTCGAGCTATGATTTCAAGTACTACGGAAGGTTCCAAATGGCCTTACAAACCGAAGCCGACCTCGTTTACGTACTCGACGATGACATGATACCGGGAAAGAAAATGCTGCAGATCTTATCCCATGTAGCCGGGACCGAAAAGTACAAGAACTCTGTTTTGGGCAGCATAGGAAGGATCTTGCCATTCAGGCAAAAGGATTTCACATTCCCAAGCTATAGGAAGTTCGGATCCAAAGAGGCCGGTCTTTACTTGCCTGACCCCGCCTACGACATCACCATCGACAAGATCGTGCAGGTCGATTTCCTGTCGAGCTCCTGGTTCTTATCTGCTGAACTTGTCAAGTCACTCTTCATTGAAACTCCTTTCACTTTCATGACTGGTGAAGATCTTCACCTTAGGTACGTTTTAAAAACCTCTTCAAAACTGGAAGTCTTCTTTTGAATATTAAACATGTTCCACCTACATTACTAAATATGGATTAAATTGCAATTGAGCTCACTACATGTTTGATGAAATGTATTAAAGGGTTTCAATGGGCTTAGAAAGTTGACTATCATAGAAAGCATCTGAAAAAGTATATATTAATTATCTTTATTGAATTCCATGAAAGAATCTTCTTAGCTAATGCTGCAATAAATTAGTTCTGATACTGGTCAGCTTTTATGAATATTGTAATCCATTTTTGACAAAAATGGACTATTTATATATTAGTTACAGTAAAAGATGGATACACAATATCATGTTTCCACTACTGATATTTCTGCAATCATTCGTTTTTTTGTCTGTTCTAAATTATGTACTTCCATACAATACATTATTTCAATTTTTCTTTTTTCTTAAAGTATTGGTATTTGACATTGACATTCGTTGCATATACAGATAAGGTATAGGCATATGGCTTTCCAAGAATCCTTCAATGCACATATTAGATACATACATGTATCAAACTGAATTTGAGTACCTTGATTATTAGGTTCATAGGTTGGTTCTAAGTTAATTTCATATATTTTCAACTCATTTTGTTTGGAGTAAGTTTCATGTTAGATTCAATTTTGAGCTTGAGCAAATTCAGGTTCAAATTGTTTTCGATTTTAGTTATTTGCATTTCTTGGGTTGGTTCAGATCATTTTGAGTTCATGTCATTTCCTATTACTTGTTCAGGTCATTTGATCATTTTGCTTTCGAGTTATTTAGGATACTTGTTCAGATTATTTCAGATTTAGGTTATTTTGTGTTTAGATCAGTTTCATTAATTAGGGTTCAAGTAAGACAGATTAAGTTGTTGACTTTTAATCATTAAAAATCGCATTGAGTCGGGTTTGAATTCGTATTGATTAGGTCAGATATTTAATTCAGGTCAAAATTAACATATATACATTTCACCTATGATCGTTAATCAGTTATTTTGGAAGTCCAAAATTACATTCCTTTTCTGTGTGGATGATAAAAAATTCTAATGGTTATTTATTTGTTGCAAATTTGTGCAGCTATCAGCTTCAAAAATACAGAAATGCAGGGTCATTTGTACTTCCAGTTGACCCAACTGACAAAGAAACATGGGGTGACAGTGAACATAGGCTTGCATATGTCTCAGAAACCACTGTGATCTTCAAGGACATTGTTCAAGTAAGAGATGATCAATGGTGGAGGGCATTAACAACTGGTTATGTAACTCAATGGGCTGCGATGTACGCTCAAAAGATCGATGCTCTCTTTTACGCTCACTCGGTTGACGAGGTCAAGGCGCTCACGCCGTTGCTCGAGAAGTTCCGATCCACTGTCGGCAAGAAGGCTTACATTGTGGTCTCTGGGGATGGTTTCTGCAGTTGTGAAGATGCTGCCGCAGCTCTCAACTGGCCTAAGCAGGTTTGCAGAGAGAGAAGGTTCAAGATTTTTGATTTGCAAATCGGGGCGATCTCAGGGACATCGAACTCCGAGGTCCCGGTCCTGCAAGTGGTGTACTCTAGCATGAAAGGGTTGATCAAGATCCATAACCCCAGTGTGGTGATCACATTGGCAGACGCCGATTCGAACGTAAAGAAAGCTCTGAAGATGGCGTCCGAGACAAATGCAAACGGTACCGCACTTGTGCTTTTACCTAGACCTTCAGTCTCAAAGGTTCTATGGATGCCCGATCTAAGATCAACTGCATTACCATGTAAGTATAATCATATACACATACACAGATACATGTAACCGATCAACAAATATCTTAGTGGTCCATTGTGAATTGCAGATTGGAATCGGATGAGGATCTCGATCAACATAATTACACAGAACCGGGCCGAATCGTTAACGAGGCTTCTTAAATCTCTAAGTGATGCATATTATGTTGGAGATGAGGTCCCTATTAGTTTCAACATGGATAGCAAAGTGGATGAGGCTACCATTAAACTGGTGGATTCATTTGAGTGGCCTCATGGCCCTAAAACCTTAAGAAGGAGGATCATTCAAGGGGGCCTAATTCGAGCAGTTAGTGAGAGTTGGTACCCCACTTCTGACGACGACTACGGCTTACTCCTCGAGGATGATATTGAAGTCTCGCCGTACTATTACCTATGGATCAAATACGCTCTCTTAGCCTATCATTATGACCCTCAAATATCCCTCCCTGAGCTCTCGTCAATCTCTCTTTACACTCCTCGGTTAGTCGAAGTCGTTAAAGAAAGGCCGAAATGGAATCCGACCGAGTTCTTCAAACGCATTCACCCCAACACACCGTACCTTCACCAGCTACCGTGCAGTTGGGGTGCGGTTTTCTTCCCGAAGCTTTGGAGAGAATTCTATGTTTACATGAACATGAGGTTCACTGAAGATGCCAAAGCAAACCCAGTTCAAATCCCAAAATCCAGAACCAATGGATGGCAAGCTTCATGGAAGAAGTTCCTCATCGACATGATGTATCTCCGAGGATACGTGAGCCTCTACCCGAATTTCCCGAACCAGTCAAGCTTTTCGACGAACCACATGGAACCCGGGGCTCATATAAGTGCAAAGGACAATGTTGTTAGGCATGACAAAACAGATTTTGAGGTCCCTTTGTTGATGGAAGATTTTAGGCCATTGTTGCCTAATGCAAAATTGCCACCAGCTTCTAAGCTGCCATCACTTAACCTTTTCAACCAACCTGTTTCATTGAAAGGGCTGAAAATGGCCGGAGCCAAGCTCGGTCAGGACGTTTTACGATGCGATAATGCGACCGAGATCGTGACGGTGCATCACCTGACTGGTCTGCCTCTGCAATGCTCGAAGATCGTTTAAATCGGAAATCGAATTGCTATTTTAGTTATATTCTTTGTTTCTTTTCCAGAGAAAAAAAAATTAAAATCACAAATGTAACAATTTTTTTGATATAGCTTTCAATCTGCTGCTAATATACATACATCAACGGAACCATACAGCGGGAAACAAAATGCCTGACCCTTTTTCTAATTTTATTTTATATTCATAAAAATTAAATATAAAATCTTAATAAAATAAAAAGAATATTAAATTATTTATAAACAATGTTTGTTTATTAAATGAATTAAATATGAAAAAAAATTTGTTTAGCTCATCGTTTATATTCATTTAAAATTTAATTAATAAATTATTTAAAACTTCGATTATTAAGTAATTAATAATATTATTTTTTTTGTGCTTATTTTATTTATAATTTATATATTTATATATTTTTTATTAATATATTTTTATTTATTGTTCGTTTATTATTCATCAATATTATTTGTGAATATATTTAAATATATGTAGGAGAATGTGCTCTTTAATGTTGTTGAAATAAGTTCATGAAAATGAACACGCTAATTTGATTTTATTTATTAGTTATTATTTGTGAATCATGTATTTTTATTTATTACTTATTTTTAATTATTATAATTTAATTAATTTTGCCCTAACCCGTATCCGCTGCCAGAATAGGGTTTCGGAGCATTACTACCATTTGCAGATCACTAAAAAAAAATTCACTTAAATACTTATCAATTCAATGCATCAATAAATATATTACCATTTAATCAATGGCTTGGCAGTTGGCTAAGCATCAACAACAACACTTGTTAGTGTACTTACACATATTTCATATAAATTCTTATTTTCTCAATATGTCATATTTGAATTTAATACTCGTCTTAACTTACATATTTTCCTTATGTTAACATATAAAAGATAATATCATATGTACATGTCATGATACATATCATTCTCTTACCGTTTCTTTAATAACTTATATCATTCATTTCATTATATCAACATTTCATGCACCATCA
This sequence comes from Gossypium anomalum, assembly GCA_025698475.1. Taxonomy (NCBI): domain Eukaryota; kingdom Viridiplantae; phylum Streptophyta; class Magnoliopsida; order Malvales; family Malvaceae; genus Gossypium; species Gossypium anomalum. The sequence continues at coordinate 67,471,358 of CM046957.1, read as the reverse complement.
TCTCCTTATATCTTAGGTATATTTATTTCGGTAATAGTTCATATTAAACTTAACATAATTTAAATTCCATGTACCTATACTTATTTCATTTATCTATCTTATAAATTATTTCATACAACTATTTTGTACATTTATTTCCATATGACCAATTCCTGTAAACATTTCACATTACCATTTTGTATAACCAATTCATTTAACCATTTGTTATAATACCTGAATATTAGTTGTTCAACAGATATCTTGGCGTTTCTCTTCCACGATCTTATTTATCTTCGACATGATGCCATAGTGTCTTTCAACTATGGTCTTACTCATTTTCTGTCATGTTGCCATGGTATCATTCAACCATGGTCTTATTCATTTCCCCGTCACGTTGCCATGGTATCTTTCAACCATGGTCTTACACATTTCATGTCACGTTGCCATCGTATCTTTTAACCATGGTCTTACACGTTTCATATCAGAGAGCACACTCCCGCGAACCTCATCCTTACAAAGGGGATTACGGTCTAGGCTAAATCCCCTCAGAATATAAACTCATAGAGTATTGTCGGGATTACCACCAGAGCTAAATCCTCGCAACGACAATTACTTTAATGAGCTTGGATCTGAATTACCAGTCCAGGCTAAATTTAGACCCTAATTCGGATTACCCGTCCGGGCTAAATCCATTTTCCACATATTCTTCGGGAGGGCTATATCAGGATAGGATCACCCGTCCGGGCTAGATCCTTTTTACCGTCAATTCCTTTTCAGAGATCCATCGAATTTTCCTTCCATTCAACAGTGATTTATTTTCAAGTTATATCGAGTATTTACCAATATTTCATCAATTATCATAAATTGAATATTCAAATCATATTTTCATTACATAACCACATATTTCAAGTGTTTAAAAATACAATTCAAGTTACACAAACTTACCTCATTGATTGTTCGTGTTTATGATTTCATTATTCTGATATATTTTCTTTTCCATGATCAAGTCTCGTATTTGTGTCGTCCGGATCTTTATAAATAAATTTGATCATCATTTTCATTCATTTCATATTCTAATGCATTTAATTAATGCTCCAGGCAAAATTACCATTTTGCCCCTAAACTTTTAATTAATGATGATTTCATCCTTAGGGTCAAGAAAATAAAATTCTTGCAATTTAATCCTTATTTCCAGCTATTATTATCATACATATCGATAACAGTCCATGAAGTCTATAAAATATCAAAATTTTTCACAATTTCAACACTTTTCAATTTAATCCCTAAAACATGTTTTCCCCCGATCTTGAACTAAATTGATAATTTCGTTAAATTTTGTAATTTAAATAATAAAATAATCTATTTCATGCAATTTAGTCATTTTTGACGTTTTTTACAAAATTGCCCATAAAGTTTTACTTTTATTCAATTTAGTCCATAAGCCTAAAACATGCAAATTAGCCATGCTAGATGAATATTCATACATATTTTCCTTCTCCTCCTCTCCATTACACATCCTTAATTTATATAACATGCAACAAGTAACATTATCAATAATTTCACTATTTACTTATATGTACATTCAAAACTGTCCATTTGCGTCATAGTCACTAAATTATTTATATATTAAGATACAGAACTCGAAATTAAGATCCGTTAATTTTTCTTGAAACTAGACTCACATGTATTCTTACCATAAAATTTTCAGAATTTTTGGTTTATCCAATAAGTACAGTTTATTCATTAAAGTCTCCCCGATTTTGCTATTTGACAGTTCTGACCACTCTTCACTAAAGTTTAATTATCTCTTTAAACAGAATTCAAATTATGTTATAATTTGTTTCTTATAAAAATATACTCATTAAGGAATTTATCTATATAAATTATGTAACAAAATTATTTTTGTATAATTTTTAGTGATTTTTCCAAGTCAGAACAAGGGATCTCAAAATCATTCTGAACCAGTCTCACAGAAATATAAATATCTCAGAATACAGAATTACTTTACTTTATCTCTTTATTTTATATAAAAATAGACTCAATAAGATTTAATTCCATATCACCCTTAGCTTCTAATTAAATTTCTATCATTTTTGGTGATTTTTCAAAGTTAGCCTATTACTACTGTCTAAAACTACTTTAGTGCAACATATTGATTACCAAGTTTATAACACTCCTATTTCCATTTTCTACCATATTTCCCATTATTTTCTCTCATTTCCCTTCACTAATATATCAAAAACATGGGACCATATAAAAGAAAACTCTACATTAACATCAATTCCATGCTTTTTCAACAATATTAAACTTAAAAATATATTGAAATCTTAATGTTCTTATCTTTTCTTATTAACTTCAATCTTTAACTTGATTTTTCTCTCTCCTCCAGCTTCTATTTCTTGAATCCAACTTGGTATTCTTGCTCCCCATCATCTCCTTGCTATCTTTCTCTCTTGATGGCTATGGAAATTCTTTCAATTTTTAGGTGAGAATAATGAATTTTTGATGAAAGGACTAAATTGTAAAGAAAGAAAACTTATTTTCTTCTTACTCTTTCTCACGTTGGTTTGCATGGAAAGGAAAGATGATGAAAATTCTCCATCTTTCTTTCCTTATATACTAAATAAATAATAATAAAATAATATTAAATATCTCATAAAATATTAATAAAATAATATTTATCTAATTAATTAATTTAAAATATCATCAACATAATCATTACATTCTAGAATTCTCTCTCTTACTAATTGACCATTTTGCCCTTCATGATCTTTTAGAATTCCATCCTTGAGTCATCATTTAATTTGGTAAAATTATAATTTAGTCCCTCATAGTTCTTCACTTATTCAATTTGGTCCTAATTCATCCATTTTCCTTAGTTTCTAGATCATTCTACCCTTAAAATATTTACACTATTGGTCCTTCAACTTTTTCATATTTACACTTTAACCCCTTAAGTCTTGAGTATTTACTCTTAGGCAATAAAACTTTTCTAACTTTTACAATTTAGTCCTTTCCTGAATCAAGATATCATAATTTACTTTCCAATGTTGCCATAACTCAAAACTTCCCTTTTTATCACTTTATTTTCTTATTTTATTATATCAAGGATAATATATTACTGTAAAGATTTTCGGAGTATTACAAATTTTAAAATTATCTTTAATACCATAAAATTAAATTTTAATTATATTATATTATATTATATTATAATTCAAATAAATGTTAAATGTTTTAAGTTTATATTCATTTCAATTATATATTAATTTTATGAAAATTTTAGTAAATTATGGAGACTAAAAATCCAATCAAATTAAATTATAGGGACTAAGTTCTTAGCTTTTTGTAAAGTAGAGGGATGTGCTTCAACATTAGACCAAACTCTTAAGTATACCAAAACTATATAAGGAGTTGGTTTTTCTTTTTTATTCTTTTTAGTAATTTTTAAGCCAACGTACGATGGTTTTAATTTAGATTAGGAAACTCAATATTTGCAATAAAATTACCTAAAATTCTTACATTTTCTATTTAATTCAATTTAAAGTATAATTAATTAATTTAATTCTATTCTAAACTCCCCCCTCAAACAGCAAAAACCAGGTGTAACTTTCTCTAAATTTTCTATTTCTGTTTATTAAAAATAAATTATATGCAAAGAAAACTCTCATTTTCTCTGTTTTTTTTTCTTGAATAAAATCAATTTATCATCACCAAAAAAACGCAGGTAATTTTCTAAACCAAACATTTTCTTGTTGAAATTTGAAATTTTTTTGTTGATTGGTTTTTATTTATTTATTTATAAAAGTAATTACTTGATGTCAAAATTTTAATTTTTTTAGGTTTTTTTTTCTTTGGTCTTCTCGGCTTTGATCCTGGGATTTGAAATTCTCCAGACAAAAGGAAAAAAAAAAAAAAAAAAAAAAAAAAAAAAAGAGAAGGTAATTTTAATTTTTGAACCTTAAATTTAATATGTTTTGTTTGTTTAAACATTTGAGTTTTTCTTCAATGTGATTAATAAATATATATATTATTATGGAGATCAGTAAATTAAATGAAATGGCTTTTTTCTTTTTTTTCTTTTCGTTGCAGATAATAAAAATGTTATCTTTTTCTTAAATCAAGTTTGGAATTATTAGATAACTGGGGGGTTTTTATTATTATTATTTTAAACAATTTGGAATTTTTATTTTTCAAAAAAAAAAAAAATGATACGGAGTAAAAGATATTAAAATGGTTCAAACCCAAAATTGGAATAGCATAAAGGAATGATTTTGGAGGATGAAAACAGTTTAAATAGTAAAAAATATGGCAGTTTTTTATTTAAATTTAATAGTTTTGCAGCACATTGCATTCTAAGAGTAAGCAATGGTCGGAACGTGCTTGAACTATGTCATAGGTTTTAAAAGCTCGAAATTTTAGTCATTGTTAAGTTGAAGCAGTAACTTATATATGGTGACTTGCTTGGATAGTATGTTGAAAGTAGATGAGACTTTTTATTTCTATTCTATTGATCGTTTCGAGCTCCAATTTGTTATTTTCGAATGATCTTAGGCACTCTTTTGAAACATAAATGTGTTGCAGATCTTTTCTTTGTGTGTTTGATACTTTTTTTTAACATATATTGAAGGTATGGATCAGAAGTCTGGCTCGGTTAACGATTAGAGTTGCTTTGCCTTAGTATTCTTGAAGAATGCTCCTAAGGTGCTTATGAGATATGACAGTTCTTGTGGGCATCTAGCCTTTTAAAATTGACTGCAATAGAGCATATTGGTACGGACATCATGTACCGCAGGTTAGGATACTGTTATTTTTAGCTATTAGAAAATGTTGGTGTAATTGTTTGAACCTGACCTCAGTCTCATGTGTCTTCACCTTGCAAAAGATTTTTGGTTTATTGCTTATGATGACAAATTCTGATGACCCCATTTACTACACTATTTCGATGCTTTGCAGTGTATTTTGCAGGAAAAATTTTAGTCCCAGGCTCATTATCACAGCCGTTATCGGAGCTGTTTTTGGATTTTTTGTTGGTGTTTCCTTTCCATCAGTTTCCCTTTACAAGGTATGTTTGCCTTAATTTATATCTAGTTACGCCTGTGGTTGATCTATCATCTGTATGATTTACTTCTAATCCCTTCAGATTCGAAACTTTCCTTTAAGCCTCGGACCGTCAGTTGGTGGAGCCACATCTGAAAGCAAACAATTCTATATGGTCGGATCTTCTGAATCATATCAAGCCAATATTTATAAGGTGCCTGTTGCTTAATGTTTTGTTATTTGTAAGTGGAAAACATTTTATTGATGCTCTTCAGATTATACGTTTTTGAATGATCAGGGAGAGTTTTGTTTACCCCCATGTTCTTGAACCATTATATTCTGTTTTCATGACTTCTTGTGTGGAGCAGTGTTCTTTGTTCAGAATTACGGCACAGTGTTCGGTTTTGGTCCTTCTCTTTAATTGTTTTCTGCTTCTATGTTCTCCCAGATATATGTTCCAACAAATCCTCATGGTGCAGAAACATTACCACCAGCAATTGTTGTACCAGAGACCGATCTTTACCTGCGCAGATTATGGGGTGAACCTAGTCAGGTATGATGCTTTAAGTACTATTTACATAGAAATGTCATAAAACATCTTTGAGGAATGTTTACATGCAGCATATTGTGTTATTTCCGCTAGAAAAGGTTCCGATGCATTAGGGCCATTTTGGCACTATATCAGTATCATTGTCAGCTCGGAAACATATGCATTGCGGTATGCTAAAATATACTTCAATGCGTCTCTTTGTTCTTGGTTAATAAGTGTCTCTCTTATCATGATTTTTCCTTGAAATTGCAGGATCTAAAGAAGAAACCAAAGTATTTAGTAACATTTACAGTTGGTATTGATCAGATGAATAATATTGATAAATGTGTTAAAAAGGTTTGACAATGGGACCATTCCATCATTTCTTCAACCCCCCCCCCCCCTCCCCCGGTTTTAGCTTTCAGAGTTACTGACACTTGTGTATTCTTATATGTTGAGGTAGTTTTCTGAGGATTTTCAAATAATGCTTTTTCATTATGATGGCCGGACCACTGAATGGGACCGATTGGAGTGGTCAAAGGCTGCAATCCATGTTAGTGCAAGGAAACAAACGAAATGGTTAGTTTTTAAGACACTACACCTTTCTCTAATCCTTACATCTCTTAATTTTAGTCCTCCCTGTTACATTAGCTTAACACTTAAAGGTCATTCAAGCCGACAATAATTTTGCTTCCCTGCTCGTGCGCACATGTGTGTGTGTCTATCAGGTGGTTTGCAAAAAGGTTTTTGCATCCAGATATTGTAGCTGCTTACGAATATATTTTCATATGGGATGAAGATCTAGGAGTTGAAAACTTCAATGCAGAGAGGTTGGTCATATTTTAAGCTTAATTTCGACATTTATATTTCCCTTTCTAATTTCCTCTGCACATGTTACCAGATACATAGAACTGGTCAAGAAACACAACCTGGAGATCTCACAACCAGGTTTGGAGCCCAATGTCGGACTCACATGGCAGATGACAAAGAGGAGAGAAGACCAAGAAGTTCACAAGTAGGCTCTCTCTGCAATTACTTTACCCATCATAAAACGTCATGCCTTTTTTTTTTTTACCTTGAAGTTCTGCGTTTCGACTTGGTTCACAGGTTTACCGAGGAGAAACCTGGCTGGTGTAGCGATCCACATTTTCCACCATGTGCTGCGTATTGCCTCTCCCCCTGTCTCTCTCTTATGAATTTTACAATTTAATACTGTGTTAGTGAGCATGTTCAAATTGGCTCCGACATCATTACTTTGGACTGACTTGTTAAATTCTGAAAAACGGGAATCATGTCTGCCTGGAAAATCATAATGCACGAGCTGTAGTATCCTTGATTTGTGAATTTTTAATGCACTTCACTGTTAAACATTCCTTGAACCGGATGTCTTCCTTTCCCTTGGTGCGTTTAATACTGTTTACTTTCTTTCAGTTTTGTGGAAATCATGGCGCCTGTATTTTCTCAGGAAGCTTGGCGATGTGTATGGTATTTGATTCAGGTAAAAGTGGTGCTTAAGGATTTTGTAGGCTTTGTCCACATTGTTTAGAATATTTACATTCTCACGGATTAACTGACTAGATAGGTTGCACTGGCAAATTTCAAACGGTTTCCTTGTTGCCAGGTCTGACCCTTTGGTGGGAAATTGCACATCTGAGGTTTAATTTCCCTGTTAGCCGTTAGCTCGGGTTATTTAGGAAAATTACAATTGTGAATCGTTTTGTTACTAGCACCTTTCAGGGTGAGTAATGGAAAGAGAACGAAGACACGGATTATTAGGAGCATACAACAATGTTTTAATTTTACTTAATAACTCGGTGCAATTTCTTTTGCTCCTTTTTTTATAATATCGAAATGCTTAACGATTCGTGTTCTTGTAGAATGACTTGGTGCACGGTTGGGGATTAGATTTTGCTCTCAGAAGATGTGTTTCGGTGAGTAGTTTTTGACAAATTTTGCTTTCATTCTTCTGTTCTTGAATTACTCGTTTCTGGTGCAAAGCAGCATGATATAGGTATAGGAATATGACCCTCCATGGAATCAGAGAAAAAAACTTGAACAGACCCGTGTCAACTCTTATTTGACACTAAAATCTTAGTCCAAGTAACATAGCTAGAGAATTGGAGAATTTATTCGGAAAAATCAGCATCAAAGAAGCTACTTTGTAAAATCGATAAAAGCTGTTAATTTTCTAGAGAAAGCGATTTCACTTTCAACTATCTAATAAAAACATGTAAAGCTAGCTTCTCCTAGTCCTCATCTTGGCCTTTTATTTAATTTTGTGCTAACTTTCCATTTTCTTCTCCATAGCCTGCACACGAAAAAATTGGTGTGGTAGATTCGCAGTGGATTGTTCATCAAGGGATTCGTTCTCTGGGGAACCAGGTGAGTCCTCATCAGCTTGCTAGATATTTTGGCTACGATGTATGATGAAAAATGTTGTGGTTTACATCCCCATATATTTTCCTTGAACATAGCGGTTGATCCATATCTGATATCCTGAGTGGTAAGCATGGATGGAGAACTTTAGCTTTTGATCTATTACTTCGGCATTTTTATGCTTCATTCATACTCAAACATGTTTTTTTATGGCCACCATGATTATAACCTCATTACAATGACTTCTTTCAAATTTCAGGGCGAGACGCTCGGTGGGATATCTCCCCGGGATGCGGTATGCATATTTTATGAATTTCGACATCAATTTTGTATACCTTTTAGCCTTTTTTGGCTTCCAAATGTCTTTGCATGGTGTAGGTACTAAATATGAAGTCTTAAAACCAACTAACATACTTCTTTTCTTCTCCATGCGCAGGTCCGAATAAGGAGCAAAATCGAGTGGGCAATGTTTCAGAAGCGACTCGTGAATGCCGACTTGGCATACGTTGCTCAGCGTGGCAAAGGATAAAGATAATTTTTTATTATTTCCACCCCCCACCCACCCAATATGTGCATCTATCATCTCACTTGCTAGGCTTAAAGTCTAGGGTGACATTTTTTTTTACTGCAATAGGGTGGACTCATTTCCCTAACCCACATTTTTTTTGTATCTTAATATTTCTTTTACAGATAAAAAAAAAGGGATAAATTATTTTTTTACCAGTTCTTCCTCACGAAGAACAATGGTGGGGTGTCTTCCATTAAAATCATGATGATTGTAACAATTCCATAAGAAATTTTATTCTCTCATCTTAATGATATGAAACCATTGTTTTTTACATCTTTTGCATTGTATTTCAATGTATGTATGTATGTATGTATGTATGTATGTATGGGATATATCATCAATTAAGTTATCGTTGGCATTATTGAGTTTTATAAGGCAAGGAAGAGCTTTCAGCTGATTTCATCAAAATACTTCATTTCTTTTGACCCTATTTTCATCATTAGTTCAAAAGGACAACACAACAGACAAAACGGAAGGTAAAATTTTAGTTTTGGCCCCTTTACTATGCTTAAATTTGGGATTTAGTAGAAGGACCAAAATTCATAATTTGACCAAAAGGAAAGAGAAGGTTGTCTTGTAATTAAACATTGATCTGTCAACTGCAGTTTGCATTTAAAGTTTGACATTTGAACCTCATTGATACTTGGAAATAAAGAATATTCTGCAACTAATTAGCAGTAAAACTAGGATTTGATCCTGAAACTGAGTAAATTCCTTGTGGATCTTGCAAATACAGGTCAAAGAGAGAAAAAAAAAATTGAGATTAAGTTGATCAAATTATTTAAGTCAAATTTGATTAAGGTCCCTATATTATATTCAGATTTGAGATTTAATCCCTGACATAATTTCATCTTTCTACTTTATTTATATCAATTTGTACTAAATTAAAATACATAAATCAAACCTCAAATTCAAGCACTACAATTCCACCAATTATTCAGAGTATATAATCATGCTAACTACTAAACATCTTTTCAAGGAAGTTGAGCTATCATATATTTATACCCAACACAGCAAAACACAGTATAAAATAGTATGAATATTCTTCTCCATCATCAACACCCCCCACCCCCCCAACAGCAGAATTTTCAGTTGTTGATGATTTTTGGTCAAACCCTAGGTCCTAGTGACATTAACCAATGGGGGATTCAAAGGAGTTTTTTTTTTTTTTGCATGGTTGGTGGAAAGGCCTTTATTTTATCATGAGTGAAAATGAAGTTATTATTATAATAATAAATAATTTTTTATTTATTATCACCAAACTCACAATTGAGTTTTAGGATGGCAAAGCCCCATTTGCTTGCATTGGGAGGTACCTCATTTTTCATTTAAGAAGAAAAAAAATTTGTTCATCTTCACCTTCCTGGCTTGTGTGCTAAGGATCATTTAACACTTATCTAGAGGAAGGGAGGTAAAAAAAAAAAAAATCGAAACCGAAACCGATAAGTTTCAATTTGTTTCAATCTTATTAGGGTATTTAATAATAATAATAATAAATTGAATTTTAACAGGATGAATTAAGGATATTATGAAAATAGATGGTCAAATTACATCAAATTAACATTTAAGGATTAAATCTCAAATTTAAAAATAGTAGAAGAATCAAAACCAAAATTTGCATGTGAAAGTTGGTATAAGGGCTGTGATACCACTACTTTTGAACGCTTAAAGTACATCAATCAGTTGGACTAAATAATGCATGTCGCCTACATAAAACTTAAATTGGATTAATTACACTATACATTCTAAACTATTGGTTAAATTCTAAATTTGTCCCTAAATTTTATAATATTTTAATTGAATCTTTAAATTAAGGTACTATTTCAATCAAATCCTTCTATCAGTCTAACCATCTACTTCGGTGTTAAATGCAAAGATTGGTGTACACTAGTGCCTAAACTACTAACTAAAGGACCTTATTGGGGACATACTTTTGTTTGAGGATTTGATTGAAATATTTTTGAAGTTTGAGGATGAATTTAAAACTTTTTCTGCCGTAGATTTTAGTTTTTATACAATCAAAGTTTACATTAGAATTTAGGGAATGGGAGGTTAGTATAAAATTTTAACCCCTTTTCTTTTGAGTTATTAATATTTTTTAAAATAAATTAAATTCAAAATAACTCGAACTTGAAACAGATGAAAGCAACTAACTAAATCCGGGTTTTGAAAAGAGTGAGTAATTAAGTAAATCCGGGTTTAGGAGAAAAGGAAGTGTAGGCATATGATATGATGGGCAACAGCATTTTAAAATGTGAATGGTTGTTCTTCCTTTAACTTGAAGGTCAGCTTCTTCTGGAAAGTAAAACAAGCCGTACTTCGAATTGTAACAGCGTTAGGCACCAACCTTTTAGCATATTCCAACACTGTGAAAACACAACATCATAAAAAGGCTGTTTAAAAAGCCTTCTTTCTCAAACAAAACCACAATCATCTCTCTCTCTCCCTCTCTCCAAGCTTCTGCAAACTCAAAAAAAGCTTCTCACAACTCTCATCTTCCAGTTTCTGTTTGTTGTTAAGAAAGATATAAACTTGGTGGTGATTTTGATGGAGTTGTAGGATCCCTCTGCAAATAATCTTGTATACTTATTTGTACTCTTTTCAAAGGTGTCTCTCTTCTCTCTCTATTTTTCTTTTTCAATGTGGGAATTTGGTTGATGAAACTAAAACTTATTTTGGTTGTTTAGATCAATTTCAGGGCTCCTAGAACTCCAAGGGAATCTGCTTCTTTTATATAAAGGTAACATTTTGTTTACTTTTGACTTTTTTTCATGCTGCATAGCCATTGTTACCTATTGTGCTTTCTCCCACATTACTCTGACACTAATGAATCCAAATACAACAATCTACAGCTAATCAACCACCAACTATGAATCAAATTGCAGCAGTGCACATGCAATATATATAGCTGTCTTTTCTGATATATATATATATATATATATATATATATATAATGTTGTTTGATTGAGTGAGCAGAGAGAGATGGGAGAGATGTCAAGCTTCCAGTTGGGCGTGATTGGGGCCCTGTTTCTGTCAGTTGCATCATCAGTCTCCATTGTCATATGCAACAAAGCTTTGATGAGCAATCTTGGCTTCCCTTTTGGTAATTTTTTACTCTTTCTCTTTCTTCATACATCACATCTTTAACATTTGCACTCCACATAAAATGAGTACGATGTTCGAGGATTCGAATACATGGAAAAACTTTGAATCAAATGAAAGTTGATTTTCTTTTGATCCTCTACTTCCTTTCTCCTATTTTTGGTCTAATTTGGATTTAGTCCCTATACTATTATCAAATTTGGATTTAATCTTTATATTTTAATTTGATCATCTACTTTTATAATGTTATTAGCATGTACGAATTGATAATAACATTAAGTTTTCAAAAGTTAACGATAATGGGGGAATGTGGGCTTAAGTTCTAGAGGGACCTAATTAAATTTTTTTTTAATTGAGGGGTCTAATAAAACTTTCAATAAAAAAATTGAACAAATTAATGAGAATTTTCCAAAAATTTTGGAGGGCTCAATAAGATTTTCCAAAAATTTTGAAGAGCCTAATGAAAATTTTTCAAAATTTTTGAGAGCTCAGTACATTCCGTCATTGACTAACCAACCTTATCAATTCAGACTCACTAATAACACTATAAAATCAGAGGGACAATCATATGTAAAATTAAAGTAGAATGCTTAAATATCAAATTCCAACATAGTATAAGGAGTAAAACCATAATTAGACCCTGTTTTTAATCTGTCTCCTTTGGGGTGCAGCCACAACACTAACAAGCTGGCATCTGATGGTAACATTTTGCACCCTCCATGCGGCGCAACGGTTCAATCTGTTTGAGAGTAAACCAATAGACATGAAGACGGTGATGCTCTTTGGCATCCTTAATGGTGTCTCCATTGGTCTTCTCAACTTGAGCCTTGGTTTCAACTCCATTGGCTTCTATCAGGTCTACTTTTTCACTTACACGTCCATTCCAAACTAACCATAAGGTAGACCACATACTTGTTTAAAAATGACTAAGCTGAAAGAAGAAACCATTTGATATACTTTAAAGACTCAATCAAAATATTTTCAAGTTCAGGGACTAATTTAAAATCCAGTCTATAGTTTGAGGGCATCTCATAAAATACATTTTTAGCCCCAAAATCTGGGTCCTCATTCTTTGTGGTGCCTTCATTTGGCAGATGACCAAGCTTGCAATCATACCATTCACCGTATTATTGGAAACCATCTTCCTAAAGAAGCAATTCAGGTTTTTTTTTTTTTCTTTCTTTTTTCATTTTAAATAGCCATTGCTTATGATAATTAAGCCCTTTGAGATTTACATTGTGCAGCGAAAAGATAAAGATGTCACTCTTCGTTTTACTAGTTGGAGTTGGGATTGCCTCCATAACTGATCTCCAACTCAACTTTGTTGGCACAATCCTTTCTCTCCTTGCCATCGTCACCACCTGTGTTGGCCAAATTGTATCCTTTTTCTTTCTTACTCTTATTGCTTTCTTTTATAGCCGTCTAACTATTGATTTCTCAAGAATTGGCCATGAATCAACTAGACTTGTCAATCGGGTCCACTAGATTGGTTTTGGATTGAGCTAAATTGGGTTTTAAATTTTTTGAATCATTTGGAGTAAGATTTATTTTAAGTTCCAACTGTTTTAGATAGGGATGTTAATGGAGTAAGGCGTGGGTGGATGTTGTCAAATTCACCACTCTTACGTATTTGGCATGCTCTTCTATGCCACTTACCCTACTCCACTAGGGATTTTAATCTTAAAAACCACTATCACATTCATAAATGTTGGATACATCCATTTCTACCCTGCCTCAATTCATATGTTTTATGTTTAATTTTTTTATAATGCATTTTCATTTTTATGTAAGAGTAAAATAGTAATTTTATATAGTGGGACAAGGTAGGATAGAATAATGGAAGCAATTATTATAACTGCTTCGAACTCACTATTCAAGAAAAAAATCATTTACATTCTAAACATATTAGTTCAAAATCCATCAAGTGACACAGGTTTTGTCATTTCTAATTTTAAACTTGAGCTACTATAGTTTCGTTTTTTTTTTTTTTTGTTCAGGTCATTCAAGCTTGTTAATTAGATTTTTCAGATTAAGATATCTCGAATTAAGTTATTTAGGTCATTTTAGGTTTTGATTATTTTTTGTTTGGATCATTTTCAAATTTGAATTGTTTATTTTTATGATCGTTGATTCAAGTTTAAATTTAGATTAATCAATTGAAATGTTTTATCAAAATTCACTATTGATGAGCAATTACATATTTGCAAAGTTGATTTAACATTTCAAGAAGTTTTTAAATGATCTTGAAAATAAGGTTTATCCTTCAACTTGAACATAGCTGACAAACACCATACAAAAGAGGTTGAATGTATCTTCGACCCAGTTGCTGTACCAATCAGCTCCATTTCAGGCAGCCATTCTTTTTGTCTCTGGTCCTTTGGTTGACCAGTTTCTCACCAAACAAAATGTGTTTGCCTTCAAATATTCCTCTATTGTCTCGGTAAGGAAATTTAGCCTCTCTTTCAACATCATTTCATCAGATTCCTCTATTCTGACTTTGGGGTCAAATTTAATTTTGGTCCCTCTTTATTCCCACATTTTGGGATTTAATCCCATACTTTGTTTTGATGTAATTTCAGCCTTTAGTTTTATAATGTCATTCGTTAGTCTAAATAATTAACATGTTAACTATTTGGGCCAACTAATGGCATTATAAAAGTAAAATTCAATTATGTCAAATTAAAGTATAAAGATTAAATTTTTAAGCTAAACATAGTAGAGAGACTAAAATCATAATCCGACCGTAATTTTTGGTAACTAATTGGATTTATTATTATTATTTTGGCAGGCATTTATCATCCTCTCCTGCATAATTTCAGTATCAGTAAACTTTAGCACATTTCTGGTTATTGGGAAAACATCCCCAGTGACATACCAAGTGCTTGGCCACCTCAAGACTTGCCTGGTTCTTACGTTTGGCTACACACTTTTGCATGACCCTTTCACTGAAAGGAACATCATTGGCATCTTGATTGCCATTTTTGGGATGGTCTTGTATTCATATTTTTGCACCCAAGAGAACAAAAAGAAGCAGGTTGATCCATTGGTGTCTCAGGTAATATTATATATTATAAATTTGTCTAAAGATCAAATTATCTATTTAAATATGAAGGTCATATGATAATAGAAAGGATTCAGATAAAAATATTAAACTAAAATGTAAATTTATAATAAAAAGAATCAAATCCAAATTATTATCAGGTGCACTGCCAATAAAAATATAAAATAATTATATAACGTAATTCTAAATGGATTTGAATTAGCCATTTAAAAATATGGATAAATTTAGACAAATTTTAAAGTCCATATTTTAACCTAAACTAAATTTCAACAAACTATATATGATGTTAATACCAATGAGTCAGGCTCGACCCATACATACCTCATGTGTCTATATACATACATATATTCATAGTTCTTTGTATGCTTTATGATTTATCCCAAGAACTGTTTGTGTTGGTTTTTTTCTTTCCAGATGAAAGATAAAGAAGGGGCACCATTTCTGGGTCTAGAGAAAGAAGGCCAAGAAGATAAAAATGCAGACAAGGATTCTCATGTCTAAAAACAAAACAGGATTTTTGTCATAAAGAACCTTTTGTCTTTTAAGGTGTTCTTTCAAACATATTCTTTAAATAAGTCACTCATTTTCTAAATCATCTTCTTTCTTCTTCTTTTTTCACAGCTTATAGTTGTAGAAAATTTATGGAATGATTAGCAAACTGTAATTTGGTTTCAAAGTAAATAGCAAGAAATGTTGAAAGAAGAAATATGATGCCCCAAGTTTATATATGTACATATAAATATAATAAATAGGGTTAATTTCTCTCAAATTATTGGAAAATTTTTAAATTGATCCCTCAACTTTAATTTGAATTTAAATTTTAAACAATTCTATTAATCTAGCTATTGATTTTTTTACTTTAAATATGTAGTTAAGAATTATGTTTGATCCATATGAATGGTGATTTTTTTTAATTTAGATAAAAAATATAATTTTAATAATAAATTTAAAATTAAAAAGAAATTGAATTGTCGTTGAATTTAACTCCTGAATAGGTTTATTCTAAATTTCATTATTTTAATCAATTTACCTAGAGTATTATAATTGTTTGTCACTAACTCAATTGGTGAAACTACAACAAAATCATAAAAATTTTAAATTAGCCGAATTTGGTGTAACGAGTGGAGTAGAGGTGTGCATGGGCCGGGCCGGGCCCACAAAAAAAATTTAGGCCCGTTTTCTAGGCCCGGGCCCGGCCCGGCCCGAAATATGGGCCTAAAAATTTGTCCAAGCCCGGCCCGAAATAAAATTGTTAAGCCCGAGCCCAGCCCGGCCCGACCCATATTAAATTTTTTTAACTTATTTTATTAAATAAAAAATTTTAAAATATATTAAATAATCAAATACATTTAAAACAAATATTAAAACAAGAAACAAATAAAAAATATATTAAAACAATTCTTAAAACAATACACAAATTGAAAAATATAATAAAAATTGATTATATTAAAATTAAAATTAAAATATAAATATAATTAAAAATAAAAAATATATATTTATTATATATATTCGGTCAGGCCGGGCCGGCCAAAAAAATTTTGCCCGAGCCCGGCCCATTTTCTAAACGGGCCTCGTTTTTGTGCCCAAACCCATATTTCGGGCCTATATTTTTACCCAAACCCTCCCATTTTTCGGACGGGCCTTCGGGCCGGGCCGGGTAGCCCGGCCCATGCACACCTCTAGAGTGGAGTGACGCTAACTCAATTATTAAATGTACAAAAAATTAATAAAAATTTTGAATTTTAAAAATAAAATAAGGGTAATCAGGTTTTTTTTTTTTTTTAAATTGTTAGTTTTAAAAATTTATTCATCTCTCTTGAATAACTACACACTTAATATTTCAACAAAAATATTCATTCACAGGCGTTCAATTCACTCAAAGTAAGATTGCTTAACACATTATCACGCATGTTACAAGATTGTAAGAACCGAACCAGTAATCAAACCAATCAAACTGTTCATTCTAGATTTAATCAATGCAAAATAAAATAAAAAAGTTATAGAAAACTCATACTAAATCAAAGATAAAAAATAACAAGAAAAAGCTAATAAATAAAATCAAATAATAATAATAGAATCATAAACATTCATTTAATAAATTATACAAAAAATATTTAATATTTGAAGTAACTTAATTTCAGTTCCAATAGTTTTTTACTTGTGCAAAGAAATTTTTATCAGTTAAACTCCTTTTTAGTTTTTTGCAGAGATTGAACCAATTGAATTATTGATTCTTGGTTCAATTAGTGGCTCATTTGTGATAAACTGGTTCTTGTAATGTAATATTTTATTATTTGTGTTAACCAGTTGGATTAACAAGGAGAGGAAGTGATAGATTAGATTGTGGTCTAAGTTGGACAGAGAGCCACCAAGAATGGAGTTAGTCTTTTGGTGGGATAGTATGAGAGAAAGAAGTTTTTGATATGGAATGAGACTTCACTTTCTTTATTTGTTTTTGTGAGCTTTTATATTGGAAGACAAGGTTGTCTACGTGTTTAGAGACTACTGATAATGAGATCATATTCAATTCCTTTGCAGTGATGGTGATGTGATGTCTTAGGATATGACATCTTAGGACAACTGTGTAATCAATATGTAACACTCTTAACCCATATCCGTTGTCGAAATAGGGTTTCAGAGCATTTCCAAGTAATCGTAATCTAATCATTCATTTCAAACATTTCAAAAATCATAAAATAATACAACATTAACATGCATAAAGACCCTTAATAAGCCTTTAAGAGTTTGAAAACACTTTAGAAACGATTTGAAACTAAATCGGAAATATTTGAAAATTTTTGGAAAAAGTTAGAAAATTTTTAACTACAGGGTTCACACGGCCATGTGGTCAGGCCGTGTGGGCATTCAAAGTAGGGACACACAGCCGTGTCCCAGCCCGTGTCTGTGCCCATGTAACTCTCTGACTTGGGTCACACGACCAAGCCACACGCCTGTGTGCCAGGCCGTGTACCCTTTGAAATGGCCTTGCACGCCCGTGTACTAGTCGTGTGTCTCACACGGCCAAGTCACACGCCCGTGTGTCTGGCCGTGTGGACCTAAAATGTGCCTTAAACAACAAAGTTACCAATTCTTATATGCTTGAACATTAAAGTACTCAAAAACCATTCGTTTAACCTGTTCAAAACATAATCAAACACATTCAAAACATGCCAAAATAATCATCCCAGGTGCTTAACCAATGTACCCTCATTGGTATACCACATTTATATCATCAAAGCATCATTCAAATCCAAATTATAAACATACCAAATTCGATCAATTTTGCCTAGTTTATAAGCACTTAAACATGAACTTAAATTTACATGCATATATCTAGATTTGATTCAATTTACCATACCATACTATGGCTTCAAACACAAACACATGTTTATATATATACCAAACCAACATTACACCTATAGCCTAATTTACAATCCATCCACAAAATAACTATCATTTGGACATCCTAGGTACATGCCTATACAAAAGATAAACATCACAACATTTGAGTTCGGGATTGTTGTTTGACACTGAATAGGCAATCAAAAGTAAAGTACCTAATCTGCGCACGAAAAAACAAAATTGTACCCTGAGTAAAACTCAGTGGTATTTCAATAATCTGAACATTTAAAGACAATATAATATAATATGCACAATTGAATTATGAGCACATATTGATGTCTAGTATCATAACTATCATATACTAGTATTTTTAATTCATACATATTAGCATATCACTTTATATTATATTCAATTTACACATGCTATCATATTTCATTTGTTAAACAATGTCCCAATTCACACAATTGCTATATAAATAGATATTCACATATCAAACCACATTTATTTGTACAATAACATTAGCCATTCAATACTCAACTTATGAATACATCATTTCATACCATAGTCAATTCTCATCACTTGCTACATAATAGCTTTTCACAATTTGATTCACATATCATTTAAACAATAACATTATCCATTTCATATCCAATTCATGATTACATAACTCATGTATCTCATTTTCATGTTTCAAATCACTATCCCAATTTCAATTCACATACAATATCATCCAATATCAATCATAGTACCATTTATTTAATTACCCTTATTAACAGGACTCGGACTCGTACGGATATACAGATCCAACCAACACATCAGTTTGACACCTAGTGCCTCATTGAATAAATCCGAAGTAATAACTACACCCAAAGCTATATAAATTTGAGACCTAGTGTCTCATCGGTTAAACCGAAGTAAATTGGCACCCAGTGCCTCATCGACTCGAAGTCGAAGAAATCTCTGAACTCTTCCTATCCTATAGCATGCCATCTATATTCGACTCAGCCTGATACAGTTAATAGGGTTTAATTTTACATTTCAGATATAACCAATATCCAATACTAATTTTTCATATAATCACATATATACACATGAATTAAATTCAATCTATAATAATCAATATCCAATTTTCACATTAACACATATATTCATTTCAATTCAATAATCAATACATTCATTATATATCTACCAATTCAATCCATTTCAATCAATTATCAAAATGTCAATTACTCACCTCAACACTTACCATATGCATTAAATTGAATTATAACAATTAACAACTAAGTTCAGATTATAGAAATATAAACCAGGAATTCTGAGCTATTCCACGTCGATTTTATCTTTTCCCTTTTTAGTCGAGGATTCTGGTACGACGTTAGCTACGGAATTAAAACAATTAAAATTCATCAATACAATAAAATTTCAATTTCATATTGAATATTGAATATTTAAATTTTTACTCAATATTTGTCTAAATTCCAATTTAACCCCTAAACCAAGACTAATTTGTATTCCTTACATTTAATTCTATATTTTCATACAAATTCCACTTTAAACTAAATTTAACTCCTTATTTCACTTAAACCCCTAAATTTAAAAATTTT
The DNA here is from genome assembly GCA_025698475.1 of Gossypium anomalum. Lineage (NCBI taxonomy): Eukaryota > Viridiplantae > Streptophyta > Magnoliopsida > Malvales > Malvaceae > Gossypium > Gossypium anomalum. The sequence goes on along the minus strand of CM046957.1, from coordinate 67,451,760 downwards.
TACAATTTAGTCCCTAATACTCAAATTTTACAATTTGTTCTACAATTTAATCCTTTTCCATTTCTAACTTAAAAATCTATCAATTTAATCCTTAATACTAAAATTATTCAACATTGACAACACTTAAAAACTTAATAATTGCTAAAATTTCAACATGGGTCGGGTAACCCTAGCTATCGGGATTCCAAAAATATAAAAATTACAAGAAAAGGGACTAAAAATTAACTAACCAATTGAACTTTGAACCTTAGAAGTCCCTAAGGTTGTGCGTGACTTTCTTTTCTTCTTTCTTTTTCTTTCTTTCTTTTCTTTCTGATTTGTATGGCTTTATCTTTCTTTATTTCTTTTTTTATACTAACTTTTATTATTATATAATACATATACATTTACTTAATTATTAAGATTCTTAATATTATAATATATTTTAACTTTAACTATTATAATATATAAAATAAATTTACACATAAATTATATAAATAATTCACTAATGTCGTCCACTTAATAGAATAGGCATAATTGGTTCTTTAGTCCCTTTAATTATTCTTTAATATATTGTAACACCCCCTACCCGTATCCGTCACCGGAATAGAGTACGAGGCATTACCGAGAAACAAGAAATACTCACAGATAATTTAAATACATTTTCATAACAATTTGTTTCGATTTCATATTATTTCATATTTAAGCTTTATTCACCAAAGTATTTGATATATAATCTTTATGCAAATAGCACACATGAGGTACAAAATTCCATAATTATGAATGAACACATTTATCAAACATATTCCATTTTTTTTATATATATATATATCATAGTTTCATATTTCCATGTATCAATTACCATCATTTCCTCGTATTTCAGACAAATACGTGTAACAATTCATAAACATGCAATTCATTAACTCTTCCTACCAATCACGATTTAAATTGCCAAATCACTTATTGAGCCCAATTTAAATGTTCACTAAAATCTATCATATAAAATTTGATGTACGTATTCATCAATAAATTTCATGTACAGATATCATCATCTCACATTTCCACATACATTTACTTTCCACATTTATGAATTCATATAGCATATACGAGACATACCAATGTATTTCAAGTACGTTTTCATGATATTTCATTTCGAACTCAGATTATTCCATACTAGAAGTTTTCTTATTAACTCATTTGGAATACCAATTCATACGGATAATACACTCAAGGCGTAGAAATATATAATCACAAATGAACTCATTCATCATCCAAGTTTTATGCTCATGTCTCATCAACTCGTATTTCCTTATGTCACATAATTCTATGTAATACTTATCAAACTTCTTCAAATTAGTGAACATCTTATGGAATTGGTCTGCAACGGTAGACACTGAATTTCACTGATAATCACTGATGCCATAGCATAGCTATGGTCTTTTCACTAGAATGCCAAAGCTCAGCTATGGTCTTACATCTTATACACATATCACACCGATGCCATATCCCAGATATGGTCTTACACAGAAATCACTTGTCATTTGTAGCCGAAGCTACCACTATTCACTGATCAAGTAGCCGGAGCTACCATTTTTCACTGATCAAGTAGCCGAAGCTACCACTTTTCACTGATCAGGTAGCCGAAGCTACCACTTTTTACTTGTCATTTGTCCTTGATCAGATAAGTGTAGCCGAAGCTATCACTTATCACTTTCATTTGTCCTTGATCAGATAAGTGTAGCCGAAGCTATCAGAAGCTATCACTTATCACTTTCATTTGTCCTTGATTAGATAAGTGTAGCCGAAGCTATCACTTATCACTTTCACTTATCCTTGATCAGATAAGTGTAGCCGAAGCTATCACTTATCACTTGTTGCCATGGTCCAACTATGGTCTTTTCCTTCAATTCATCTTGTCACTGAACTGAAATGCTCAATTTGATCATTTATTCAATTTTCATGCTTTTATATTATTCACGATTTTATCATCAATACATATGAAATAACACATCATGAAATTCATAAAATTAACAAATGGTCACTAAAGTTTAACTATATAAACTCAGAAGTTCGATTTTTGTATTATAACGATAATCACAATTTCATAATAAATATTCCAAATAAAACATTATATCATTTCTAATTCAACACTTATCGATTACAATCGGGCATGTGATCAATTTATACACGAGTCATTCATATATATATATGTATATTTTTCCTCCTCCTCCTCTCCATCCACATCCTTAGTATAAACAACACATTTGTAGGTGACATTATCCATAATTTTCACTATCTTCTTATGTGAATATTCAAGCTGTTCATCTGTGTCATAGTCACTAAATTATTTTTATCTTGAGCTACAGAACTCCAAATTAAGATCCATAAATTTTCCCAGAAACTAGACTCATATTTCTTCTTACCATAAAATTTTCATAATTTTTGGTTGAGCCAATTAATACAGTTTATTCATCGAAGTCTCCCCTGTTCTGCTGTCTGACAGTTCCGACCCTTCTTCACTAAAAATTAATTATCTCCTCGTACAAGATTCGAATGATGTTTCTGTTTGTTTATTTTTAAAATACTCATTAAGGATTCTAGACATATAAATTTAAGTCCCTAATTATTTTTCTTCAATTTGTTATGATTTTTCAAAGTCAGAACAGGGGAACCCGAAATCATTCTGACCTTGTCTCACAAAATTTATCATATCTCATGATTTACAATTCCATTGCTTACATAATTTATTCTATAAGAAACTAGACTCAATAAGCTTTAATTTGATATTTTATTAATCCTCTAATTCGATTTCTACAATTTTTGGTGATTTTTCAAAGTTAGACTACTGCTGCTGTCCAAACTGTTTTTGTGCAAAATGTTGATTTCCATTTTGTCCCAAATTTCACAATTCATACAATTCAGTCCTTGGTCAATTAACCCCTCAATTAAGATAATTTTCTCAATTAATACTTTTCCTAGACATTATAAGTTATTTCATAATTATTGAAATTCAGAATTTCCATATAAAACTCTAACTTCAAACTCTTTTACAATTAGGTCCCAAACATTTACTTTCTATTCAATTATTTCAATAAAATCAGAATATAAACAATTTAAAGCTCTAATTCCATGCCAAATCATGATATACTTCCAGCACTCATCCATAAAAACTTTAAAAATTAGCCATGGAATCAAAAACTAATGAAATAGTAAGTTGGACCCAATTGTAAAAGTCCAAAAACATAAAAATTTCAAGTAGAAAGCAAGAATTAAACTTACATGAGGCTAGAGTATGAAAACCAGATTGAACCCTCCTCCATGGCTGTTTTTCAGCTGATGAATATGAAGAGAAATGAAGAGAATTCTAGATATTCCAATTTAGTCCCATTTTTATTTAGCCCATTTTGGCAATTTTCCAATTTTGCCCTTATTTCATCCATTTCCTGATTTTTCTCAGCTATTGCCGCCCAAAATTTCTCCTTTGGGCTTATTTGCACTTTAGATCCTTCCTCATTTGACAATTGAGCTATTTAATCCTTTTAGCAACTTTTACACCTTTTTCTATTTAGTCCTTTTTATTTAATTAACCACCCAAACGTCAAAATTTTCTAACTAAATTTTATTACTACCTCACCAACACTCCATAAATATTTCTAAAAATATTTATGGCTTGGTTTATGAAGTCGATGTCTCGATACCTCATTCTCGACCTAATTTACCTAATTAATTCTTTTAAATCACGAAATTCACTAATTCAAAAAAAATACTTTTATATTCACATTTGACTCATATGTATTAATTTATTAAATTTTCAACTCACCCGTCAGATTTAGTGATCTCAACTCTCTATTCCCGATACTACTGAAAATTAGGTTGTTACATATATAATTTAACTTTCATCCTATACGCAATTTAGTCCTTATACCTAATTACTTTTAATTCAAATAAATTCCCTTAATCGAAACCTAATTAAGAGTCCGATTTACGGAAATAGAGTTTCGAGAATGAGCTTTCCGACACCCCTAACTATCAGGTTATTACACAATGACTTTGAATCTCTACGTGTGTCTCATGTATGCTTAGCGAAGATATGATGTGGTATGAGGTTCGCTAGGCTCGGGTTCATCTGTTGTAAAAGGTGGAAGGTTCACTGGGTGCGTAGTTCATTGGCTTAGTTAAGTTTGCCAAGTGTACGCAGTATCGTTGGAGGACACATGTAATAGTATGTGGTGTAGATATAACAATTTGATTGACAAAATGTAAGATTACTTAAAAACACATATTACTGAATCATCCTCGTAGAATTTTTTTTCTTCTCTTTTTACAAAAATTGTAGCATATTACTATTATTTAAGTAACTTCTCATATTTCTTAATTGTTTTAAAGATTATTTTTGTATTATAAACTTTTTAAACTCAAATGTATTGTTTTACCCATATTATGGTAATGTGTATCACAAACTTTGTTACATGATTATCAATAAAAAATTTTATTTGAGAAATGGTGTCACCATTTTATTCATTCAATCAAAAAATGGTAATTATTTTATCATGTCTTTAAACGTTTTATATAATTATTCTTAGTCCGGTGCTGCTAATGACAACAATGGTACCTAAAAAATTATTTTTTAAAACTAGAAGTGATGACCCATTAATAATGGGTCATAATGAATTATTTTTATAAGTAATAAAAAAATTTAAATATTTTTATAAAAAAGCGGATTTGAGTATATGGTGCCAGATTCCAAAGTGATGTAAATAGGACAAAATTGTTAGTTGCCTTTCTGAAAATTTCCAAAACCATGATACTTTATTTGAATATTAAAAATTGATGATGATGATGAAAGGGAGCGTACATTCATCATGGACATTAAAAAATATTTTAAGCCATTAATAATTGCCTGGGGTTTAAAATTTATATTTTTTTACTAAAACTATGGAGCAAAATTGTAAAATAATATATATACATACCAACTTAGGTAAGTAAAAATAATTGTAAAAATATATATTCTAAAAAAGTATAGATAATGATTAATGAAATTTTGGTGAATTAATTAAGTTAAAGATTTTAAAATTATATTCATGTTTGAAATTTTATATTGATTTTATACAAAATATTAAAAAAAAAATTATCCTTATGAAAACATGATTTATTTCATGAAAAATAATTTTTTAATCATTTTTCAATTGAATTATTTCTTGATTGAGCAATAACATCAACTCAATTAAAAATTTAATAATGTATATGTATAGTGATGTGCCCTTTCATAATTTAGCGTAAAATCAAGGGCTCAACATAAATAAAAAAATTATCCTAATACAAAATTATCTCAACTCTTTGTTATCACTAAAATGCCAAGGGATAAGATTATAAAATTTAAACTCGTGTTATCTAAAGACGATGTGGGAACTCCGACCACTATTTCAAGCAATCTTTGCATTTAAAATTAAACAAATATAATCTATTCAAAGCTCAAGTTTGAATAAGAGTTTAGAAATAAAAAAGAATTTTAAATTTAAATTTGAAATATATTGTATTTTTTTTTAGAATTTACAAGTATAAATATAATAATGCAACTCTAAGCAACTATAAAGTACAAGAAAATTAGTACAAAGCACTAATGAACAAAGAACCGAAATATAATTAGACAACTCACATGGCAACTATACATGTGTCACTGGGCCATTACCCTCTTCCCAAAAGATATGTCTAATTGTAGGATGTGCAGCACACTCGCTTATATAATAATGTAGGACTCTCTTGCTTCATGGGGCCACTACCCTCTTCCCAAAAGGAATAACTAATAAGATATGCAGCGCACCTGCTTATATAATCCCGGAACCTCCTTTTCATTTTTGATGTGGGATTAATGCACCGTGCCTCTTTTTTGGAATGCTATCGGCACATGACAATTGTACATAGGGAAATTCAAACTTAAGTATTCAATGACTTAGAGCGTTATCTTTTACCAACAATACCAAAACCTCAGTGTCAATATATTGTAATTTCAAATAAACATTTGTTTGAAGGAAAAATATTTGGTAAATTGCCAGTGGAGTTTTTAAACTCCATAAGCAAGGTCAACAGTTGACAAGTGTCATATTAAATATAGTAAAATATTAAAAATAAATATTTTAAAAAAGAGATATATGGCAATTTTTTAAAGCTGTTTATGAAATAAATAAAGTACATTATCAATGTATCAAATACTAACGTTTTGTTTGAATTCACAAATTAAATAGGATCAAATTAAAAAAGGTCAAAATATGTTATGTACTTGAATGAAGTTTTAGATTTAATCATTGTACTTAAAAAGGTTAGATAACTCTCTTATTTTTTTTCATTTGAAAAGCTTTGTCCTATCAATGGTACTATTAGCATTGTTCTTTAAAATCTATCATAAATACCAATGTTTTAACAATTAGACCAGTGATTAAATTGACGAGACCATTTGTTATTGGTTCAATCATACTAAAATTAATTTTTCTAAATTTTCATAAATATAAAAAATTTAGGAAAAATTTATTAAACAAGGAAAAATTAATAAATACAATAGAAATATAAACATTCATTTTATAAATAATAAAAATAAAATTACATATTTAAACAAATTTAAATCCAGTTCAATAGATTTTTAACTCGCTTTTTTATCCATACAATCGGTTTTGCGCCGTTTCAATCTTCATCCAATTTTTTGGTACTATTTGGACCACCAATTCATGATTTAGTTGATCGGTCAAGTCTGATTTCAACAACTAAGAAGCAAATAGTTATAAAATAAAATAAGCATAGTAAGAGTTAGTTTAGCATTCTTATTGCGGTTGAAAAATACTTTTGAGAAACTCAATTTGGAAAAAAGTGTTTTTGGAAAATGTTGTTCGTGTATACCATGAAAAAGTGTAGTTTGTTAATTTAATGTGTTTGACATTGCTATAAAAAAATTGAAATGAAAAGTTAAAATGTTCATTTTAGACATAATATTGAAAATTAAAAAAATAATTTAGACAATTTTTAAATAACTTAATATGATTATACATAAAATATACATTTGGAATATTTTTTTAATAATTAATAGATCATTTGTAAATTTAATTACACATGAAATATTTTAAAATTTTAAATATAATAATAAATAATATTTAAATAATTTAATTTAATGATACATGAACTATAAATTTATTTAAAATTTTACATGCATTTTAAATAATTGATATAAATAAAAGTATGTTGATAATTTATACCTGCAAATGCAAAAACCAAAAACACTTAAATCTCAACTTTTATGTTTAAATGGAAAAATATTTTTCAACCTTCAAACGCAATACCAAATGAGACCTAATTAAAGATTTTTTTATGAAAGCTATTAAAAGCTGATCAATGATTGGATTGTAAATTTAAATAAAAAAATTAAAATTTTTTTTAATTTGTTTCCCAATGAAATACTAGCTGAATGTTAAAGTTAAAACTTTCAAAAATTTTAAATTCTATGTGATAGTCTAATAGTTAAGGTATATATATGATGTGATTTGAATTCGAGTTGCAATATATATGATGTTATCAGAATTCGAGTTACACTAATTATGTTGGTTATTTAAATTTTTCCTATTATTATAATTCACCGTAAAACTTTGAAATATTGTATTTGAATCTCATAATTTTTTTTAAATCTGACCCAATCTGGCTCTAATTCACCCTAAATGACAGCATTTTGGAGTATGAGTTATAGAGGTGAGGCTAAGCTAGAGATTCTCGCCTAAAAACAGGCTAAGCTACTCTAATTCGCTTCATTTTCCTTCTCCAAAGGAAAACAAAAACCTTTTATTTTCTTTATTAAAAATAAACAAAAACCATTTTATAAATATAATAATTGAGTTTTTTAAAAATTCATTATTATAAACATAAATTTTGAAATTATAATTTTTTCTAACGATTTCATTAAAAGTTTTGATCTGCTCTTTTTTAAGATAATGTCTAAAACTATTCGTAATTTCTCATTAACCTATAAATAAGAGGATAATATGTTTCAACACTTTCGAACCCACGTCCTATTACATTGACAATAATATTCATACCAGTCGAGCTAAAATTCAATCAACCTAAAATTACATTTTTATATCTATAGAAACGCAGTAAACTTTTTTGTGTATACACATGTCTTTCTTTTATTGGCATTATATATAAAAATATCAAATATCATATTTAATCCTATTATTATGATTACATTTAAGATTTAATTTTTATACTCTAATATATAATATAATTTGGTCTTTGTATTTTGTAATATTATTAGTTAATCCAAATAACTAATATTATTGACTATTTTAATCAATTTTTGTTAATGTTTTTAAAAATATTATTTTAACAAAAAAATATTTTGGCATGTTGGAAGAAATGCTTTTTAAAAAATTCATGTCAGCTATCAAATTTTAATTATTATAAGATAATGGTAAAATTATTATTTTGAACTTTTTATTATACTCACATTTTGGATTTATTCTTTATATTTTAGTAACTATATATAAAAGGAAGGTTGTAAGGGTTAAAATTGAGACATTAGTATGGTGTTTTTTTAAATTAAAAAAAGGTTAAATTTGAATTTCGATCATTCTATTATATTTAAATTTGAGATTTGATATTTAAACTTTAATTTTTAACATAATTTGATCTGTATATTTTTATAATATTATTATTTAGTCCAAATAATTAATATCGTTAACTTTCGATAAAAAATTTACATGGTTATATAATTTGGTTGACATTATTTTTCATTTCTTTTCGATTTGCCTTTTTTTTTTTTTTTACATTACAAGACAATAATCAAATTTTAGATTAATTTCAAATTTTTAAACATTTTTAACTCTAAAATTTATTGAACTCAAATTTGTCCTTAATTTTTTAAAGAGGCTAAAAATGTAAAATCTTCATTTAATTAAAGGTTAAAAAAATTAAATTCATTATTTTAATTTTTTGGAGGGGCTCAAGGGGCCGACGCCCTTGCCTGCCGCTTTACTATGGGCTCTTACAGGCACATATTTGAGATTGAGATATTTCGAATTTATATCATTTCAAGTTTAAATATTTTTTGTTTTTGCAAATCATTTTGGATTCAAATCAATTTCAACGAAGTCGAGATATACGTATATAAAAAAATATTATTATTTTGGTTTTTAATATAAAATTATTAATTTATTGAAATAAAAGCTTTAAGAATGGTCCTTTTCTTTTTATTTCATTTTCCACAAATATGATAATTACAGAGTTTTAATTTGAGTGGAGCAAATAGCAAGATAATATATTCAATGAATAAAGCTTGTTTATATTTTTCCCTTTTTATTCTTTTTGAATAAAAGCTTGTCTATATTTAATGTCAATTTCAAGATGTCAACCACATTAGTTTGTAATATTTTTGGAATCAAGCCATCTTTTTCAATATTGATACATAAAAGAATTTAAAATATATATATTAGAAAAATAATTTACTATTTTATAATTATATCATAAATTCTAGTATTTTCATTCATAATTTATTTGAGATTAATTAATCACAATAACATGTAAAATATGTACGATATTAAAACAAAAAAAAGATTAAATTGTGAGTAAAACAAAATTTAAACATATAAATACATCAGATAAACAATACTAAATGCACTGCATTTTTTTATCATGGTTTTGTCAACAATTATGAGTTAGTGTTAAGATAATAAATTGTGCATATTAAAATAAAATTATATAGAATATATCAAAATGAAGCTTTAGTTTAATGATAAATTTAAAGTTTTAGTAATTCAATTGGCGCAAATTCAAATTCTATCATATGCATATTTTAATTGGTTAAAACAAAAAGATTAAAACACACAAAAATAATTATTATTTTTTAACTATGAAAGGTCATTTTCATAATTTTCTGATCGAGATGGTGACCCGATTGAAGGTGACACCATCTTACTCAAAGATTTAATAAATAATATAAACATATTTATATAAAATTAGTGGTTGATGAACTTATAACACTAATTTAATCAAAATTTAATATAAGTGTAAATTATTAATTAAGGAATATAAAAGCTTCCGGAGTGGTCCTCTTATTTTGCTTCCATTTTCCATAAATATGATAATTATATAGTTCTATTTTGAGTGGAGCAAATAAAAAGATATATATATATATATATATATACTCCTTTTAAAAATGAGTAAAGCTTGCTTATCTTTAATGTCAATTTCATGATATCAACCAAATTAGTTCGTCATTTCTTTTTGGAATCAACCATCTTTTTCCATTTCTTTTCAATATTGATGATATATAAAAAATTTAGAAAATATCTCACCTAAATAGATCAACATTTTGGGAGTATAATGTTTTTTTCGGTTTATGTTTAGGGTTTGAGATTCTTGATTATTCCTTTTAATAATGTTGTCTTTGAAGTTGAAATGTGTGTTTTCTCATTGAGGTACAACGTACTTTACCACTACACCTAGCACTTATTAGCACATGGTAATCATCAATTGAAAATGTATTTACCATTCTTATTTTTCTTGTATGAGTAGATATTAATTCTAAAAAAATTATTTTAAAAAATTCGAAATTTAGTATTTGTATTTTTCTTCAGGAATTTAGTTATTTTACCTTCCAAATTTAAAAAATTTAAGTCCAATTTTTAACATTGCTATTTTTTGTTGACATTTTGAAATAAAAAAAATCATTTGATAACAATGTAACCAAAAAAATGACGTTGTAATGACCTAAATTTAACAATATAATCTTAATAGTGTTAGCGGTTGGGATTGAATTTAGAAATTTGAAAAATAAAAGGAATAAATTCCTAAAAATAAGAGTACATATACTAAATTTTAAATATGAGAAAAGTACATGAACCTATGACATATTTTAACCTTTTTATTTTTTTTGCAATTCGTTAAGCTTATTGACACCTATAAATTTCATCCAAATTTTAAAAACTTGATCCAATTAACTCAAACTCAAATCCGACATAATTTGTCTTTGTCATAAAAAATCACCAACTTGAATTGGTTTAAACTTAAAAATATTTTGAATCACCCGAACTCAAAATAACTCAAACTCGAAATAACTCAAACAAATATCACGAAATGATCTTAACCGTTAATGATCAGAATCTAAAATGATTTGAATAGATAATTCGATCCAACTCCAAAAATCCTTTAAGACGAAATAACCAAAATCTAAATAATCCGAACTCAAAATAATTAAACCCAAAATTAGAGGACCGTACTCGAAACTAAACCAAAATCTAGAATTTCAAAATCCAATTTCGTCTGATTTATATTTATCTAATTCAAAATCAAGAAGTTTACTTCATTTTTCATGAATATATAAAATTGTTTAATAATTAAATAGATAAATTTAAAAAAAAAAACAAAAAACAAAAACAAAAAGGTAAAAGTACATGATTGGATGGATAGGTTTTAACAGACTTTTCAAACATCGAAGCAAAGAACAAAGGGGTAATAAAGTAATTTCATTCGTGAAAGATTCGCCTGTCAATCTTTTGTCTTATATAAACTCTTTCCTCCATTTCAGTTTTCATAATCAAACAGAAAAAGTAAAAAAAAGAAAAGAAAAGAAAAGTGCCCAATGAAATCGATAGTTCATTTTTAAATTCCAAAGAATTTCTTTTTGCTAATTTTCATCACTTCAAAATTAAGAAAAAAATGAAAAAAAACATTGATTCTCTTTGTACTCCATTAATGTGAAAAATCAAGGATCAAATCATCTATGGCAGTTTTTTGATTCTCTGTTTGGCAAAAGAATTTTTTTTCTTTAAGAAAAATGGCAGGTTGTTCGCAGAGCGGCGGAGAGTTAAAAATGGAAGGATGGCTGTATATAATACGTTCAAATCGGATTGGATTACAGTATTCAACGAAACGTTACTTTGTTCTTGAAGCGCATCTTCTTAATTGCTTCAAATCCATGCCTATTTCCAGTCTCCAGGTCCATTCCTTCTTTCTTTTCTTTTTTTTTTCAATAATAGTTTATTTCTTTCTTCATTTTGTTTGTTTGTTGAGATTTGAGAAGCTTATCTTGCAACTTTCGTTACTCAGTTAACGAATGTTTATAAAGAACTAATGGCATTAAGTTGATTATATTTCCTATTTCACTATTTGGTTATTTAATAACCATTTTAGTTGCTAATTTTTGGATTAGTTGAATATAGTTTAATAAACTTATTGCAAACACGTTTTCTGGTAAAGTATGAGAGTACTTTGATAAGGCTTTTTTGCTCATTATACTCTTTTTAGTAGTTTCTTTCAATCTAGCAGTTCAAATTGTGCTGCTACTCTTCTTTCTTGCTTTTGTGTTAGAAATATAACTGTTTATAGGTCAATTGAATCCTGAAAAAATCTACTGACTACGGTCAACTTTGTGTCAGGAATATTTTTACTTTACACATTCGTATGTCACAGTATTTGAAGTCATTTTTTCTCTTATTATTGAAAATTGGAGTTGATTTGACAATAATCATTAGCGAAGCAAATATTAGCTTTAATTTTTTTATTATTATAAAAGAGGCTTTAGTTAGGAGATACAGAAGAGAGTTACAGATGCCACCTTTTAAAGATGGCTGCGTGAACCAACTTGGCTAAGTTTTGCGTTCACTGTTAGCATTAACTTGAGCGTAATTTGTAATGTGGTCACGTCTTTTGCTCTAGGGGGAATTGGCTCATCTTCCTCAAAGAAATAACCAATGCTAAAGCTATTGAGTCCTCTGTTTCTAGCTGTAGCAGTTTTTCTTAGCTTTGTGAAAGTATTGTGTATATAGTTTGACGAATGAATACTCGGGGATGTCAAGATAGTCTTTAGGCTCATTCATTTTGAACAATAATATTTTCTTTATAAATATGGTTTGACAATTTTATTGGGTGAAAGAGATAAACATTTATTTGCCTTTCAGGAATCAGGAAGAAGTGCAATCATTGATTCCAGCATTCGAGTTACAGATAATGGGAGGGAGAGCATTCACAGAAAAGTATGTGTATAATTTGTTATTTTCCTCGGACGGTGGTAAATTTTTTGGTTTATATATCAGTTTACGCCATTGGATCCTTTGTAATGACAGTTCTTTGTTTGATGTTGTAGGTATTCTTCATATTCACCCTTTATAATAGTTCTAATCACAATGATCAACTTAAGGTGAGGCAAATATTTCAGAAAACTATTGTTAGTCAATATCTATCATACTTTTACCTTCATGGTTGAGATATGGAATCTAAATTTATAGCTAGGAGCTAGTAGTCCTGAAGAAGCAGCAAGATGGATTCATTCCTTTCAGGAAGCAGCCTTAAAGGTGCCAAATCGCTTCCTCTTTTTATTGCACATCATAAGTTTCTGATATAGGATAGGATGAGACTGAGACTTATGTATGCAGGGTGGTCCACGCCCTGGAAATGATGTTGCTTGTTCAAAGAGTAGATGGCAGTCCTTCAGGTATAATAATGAGTTATCATTCCTGCATTACTATTCAACATATATTTTACTTCTGGATTTTTTCTCTGTTCATTCGTGCTTGCATACAATTTGGTTTCTTCGCAGATTGCTTGAATAACTTGAGTTGGATATGTTTGAAATGATTTTTAGTGATGAGTGTGAGAGAACATGATGGTTGTTCTTAATTTTGTATTCTCTCGTATTTATATCCCATTACTATATGTCAATTTCTTAAAAGGACTCCGTGCATGCAGATTGAGTAGTTCCAGTGATTCAAATCACAATAATTCTATTGACTGGACTCTTTATCCAACTACAAAGATGGACAGAGTAACATCTGACGTTGTAGCACCATCACCTTGGACAATCTTTGGTTGTCAGAACGGTAAGTACAAAAGGAATATTTTGGATTTTTGATATATTAATATTTGTTTGTCTAAGCCCGTGAGTTCAATGCAGGTCTTAGACTGTTTAAAGAAGCTAAAGATAGGGATTCTCATGGAAAGGTCAGTAGCTTTTGATTCGCTGGTCAATTATTTTTTCATGAACTAGCAATTTGGCCTTGTGTTTTACGCCTCTCTAATTGGCAGTGGGACGATCATCCTGCAATCATGGCTGTGGGTGTTGTAGATGGAACTTCAGAAGCCATTTTCCAGACACTAATGTCTCTTGGACCCTCAAGATCAGAGTAAGCTGCTAAGTACTTTGTATTTTTGTTAGCTCTTATACCCTTTTCCAGAGCCATGGCTTGATTTAATGGTACTTCGGTTCTATGCATATTTGTAATCATAGTAAATCTAGCATTGTGATTCAATGGAACAGATTGGATTGTAATTGTTATTTTCTCAGTTGGCAACTTTTTATGTGCCATTAAAGCAGGTCTTATTGAAGTCGTAATGGAGTGAAAATGTGAACTTTAGTTTGATGCATGATAGAAACTGAAACCATGTAATCTTTGCCATTTTAATGTGAACTTCCAGTCTATGTAGAAACTGAGTATACTAAGTTTAATAGTACACAAAAAACCAGAAATCTAAATTCCGAAGATGATATCATGCACAGATGTGGCATCTGTATTTGGTGCCCAATCCAATTCATCTATTTGAATTATGATTACTGCTTTGGTGTTCTCTTGTGCATCATAAAGTCGTGCAAAATTATAATTCTGTTCATCTAGCAGTGTATTTTGCATTTTATGAAATTCCTCATTTTTCTAAAACAAAGTGCAACTTTGCAAATTGTCTTGCAGATGGGACTTCTGTTTCTACAAGGGTAGTGTGGTCGAACATCTTGATGGTCATACTGATATTGTTCACAAGCAGCTATATAGTGATTGGTTACCTTGGTCAGATCCAAACTTCTGATTTAGACATTATGCTTTGCAAGACAAATGTTTCTGTTTATATATTTTCACTAATTAATTATACTTGCAGGGGAATGAAAAGAAGGGATCTCTTGTTGCGGCGCTATTGGAGAAGAGAAGATGATGGAACATATGGTAGTAATTACTCTTAGGAAATTTTTAAAGTTCTATTCAGAAGTCAGAACCTGGTTGAATTGTAAACTCACTTCTTTTGGTTGATATTATCACAGTTATTCTCTACCACTCAGTGGTTCACAAGAAGTGGCCCCCACAGAAAAGCTATGTCCGTGCCAGCCTTAAAAGTAATGTATGCCTGAAATTTATGCATAAAAGAGATCTTTCTGAGTTCTCTAAATCTGATGTACATATTACAAGATGCATGAGCTGTTTTCAGTTTAATTTATCATGCAAGAGTTTTTTTTCCTTGGTATCCCTTGTGTGCATGAACACATGCATATAGACTGGTACTTGTGTGTGTGTTTGAATGTGGAAGCATCTTTTGGCCTCTCGGCTTGAACACTGCTGATAACTGCTTATCGCATTGCTTTTATTTTGATTTGATCGGTTTTATCATTGTCCTGATATATGCACCAACACATTTGTGAGATGTGGCATATGATGCACACTTAATTTCCTTTTTAAGGAAAGGGAATGATATTTATAATAAAAACAAATAAATAAAAAGTTAATCTACAAGGTTAATGTTTGGCATTTCTTGCAGGTGGTGGATATGTCATATCTCCAGTGACTGAAGGAAAACACTCTGTTGTGAAGCACATGCTTGCAATTGATTGGAAATTCTGGAAATCTTATCTTCGAACATCTGCAGTCAGATCTATTACCATCCGGATGCTTGAGAGAGTTGCTGGTAATCATATATTCTGTTATGACATTGTGTCATCTATTACCCTAAAATCCAACTGCAGATATAATCTTATTTATCAATTCATTTATTGTGTGTATGTGTCTGTGTTACAATTTTGTGTGATCATTGAGGTATTAAGTTTCTAGGAATCTATATCATCTACTTGCAGCATTAAGAGAATTATTCAAAGCAAAACAAGGGAACTATCCTACTGCTGATCTTTCATCTGGAGAGTTGATGCGGAATGTTAGGTTGCATCAAAGTGAAGAGGATGGCATAGTTGATATGTGTACGGAGATAGAGGCTGGAAAAACTAAGGAAAATATGAATGAAGCAATGGAAAGGGCATCTTCAGAACACTCAAGTCTGGTAGGTCTCAATGATGCTGCTGATGAATTCTTTGATGTTCCAGAACCAACAGACCACGATCGAGCAGAAGATGGATGGGCTTCTGACTTTGGTCCTGAAGTATACTCTCAGGTACAAGTCGAAGTTGTTATTACTGATTTTACATTCAAATGGATTTTTGGGTAAATTTGCTTCATATCTCATAGAGGATGTGATATACTGCAGTGTTTCTCCACTTTTTCTATTTCATTTATAATGGCTGCATTACAGTTGCTCTTGCATTAAATGAGCTATAACAAGTTCTGTTGTTTAGCTCCAATTTTCACTTCTATATGATTGGAAACTTTCAGGATACACGCCAACCAAAGTTATCAACGGCTGCTGTTTTTGTGAAAAAGATACATGATCTTGCAGGTGATTCCTATTTTGATGATCAATATTCAATTTAACTTCTGAATTTCGCCAATAAAGATTTTTCTTTTTCAAAGGTAGTTATAGAAAGATCTATTGCTAATTGCGTACAATTCTTATATGTTGCAGTCCAGAAGAGGGGCTACATGGACTTACAAGACATGACAAGGGAAGATGGCGTATGTTGCTCCTATGGAAACACTCTCTCTAAGGATCCAACTTGTACATTGCCTTGCAGTTGGACAGCAGCGGAACCCTCCACATTTTTGATTCGTGGGAAGAATTACCTTGAAGATCGAAAGAAGGTATGAAGAATGATGTTTCATAAGGTTTAACGTCAAAGCTGAAGTGAATAATAAAAGTTAAGCTGGAGTTTTCTATGATGGTTCATTGTATGCCTTACTACATTATCTTCCAGTGAATTGGGTTTTGTCTCTGATATTCTCTAAACTATCTCCTCCTTCCATTTTTGGTTTTAGCTCTTAGAATGTCTTAGATGCAATCAATTTCAGGGTTTTGCCTTACTATATTACCATATGTTGATAAGCTCTCCCTTATGGATACTGCCGTTATTAGCTTTCCCACATTAAATTTCAACTTCTAGTTTAACATTATATCTTTACTCTTGTTTTCTGCCAGTTTAAGGCAAAGGGCACATTGATGCAAATGGTCGCTGCAGATTGGTTAAGATCTGACAAACGAGAAGATGATCTAGGGGGGCGTCCTGGGGGCATTGTTCAGGTTTTCCTTTGTCATTTTCCCATGAGTTACCTGTAAACTCAAGCTGTACTTGTTGCATTGTGCAATATGTTGATTGTAAATTGAAAATTGGAGAACTTCTACGAGTTGTTTATTTGCAGAAATATGCTGCTCGGGGAGGGCCAGAGTTTTTCTTCATTGTAAACATACAGGTACTTTGGTCTTTCACGTATTCTTCATTCTGCGAAGTAATATGTATTTCTATCTCCATTCTTTTTGGTTCTTGAGCATTCAAAATAACTGAATCATTTAACACGAAACAGGTGCCAGGTTCAACAACATATAGCCTAGCACTATACTATATGATGAATACTCCTGTGGAAGATTCACCCTTGCTACACAACTTTGTCAACGGAGATGATGCATATAGAAATTCAAGGTTCAAGCTCATTCCATACATATCTAAGGTTGGTGCATGCAGCACTTTGCAGTTGCTATTGAGGATCTATGGGTATTCTTGTATGGTAGTGAGCTCACTAGGGGGTTAAGGAACTCAGGGAAAAAAAGAGCAAGCTTGTGTTTAACTCCATTCAACCATTAACGGGAAAAACAATTTATATTTCAGCTCCAGTGATTTTAAAGGACTAAGTTCTTAAGACGAAATTACGTTTTTGATATCTTTGTGCATGCCTTTTTTATCTGGAAAAGTGAACTTTTCTCAGTCGGGTTTGACACCCTTTTTTTTTCTTCAGTTGCATCACTTAGATTATGAATTTTTTTACCTTTCTGAAGATTTGCTTTTGTAGGAAATTCTTACATAAAGCTTTGAACTGAGTTACCCATGTCAAGTGGCCTATGAAGAAAATGAATAATTGCATGAATTATTTACCATGAGGACTAGCTGGTTTTGTGCTGTATGCAAACTCCATTTCACATCGCATAAAGCAATGTTTCTGATACTTGAGTTTGTTTTGTTAGGGGTCCTGGATAGTCAAGCAGAGTGTTGGAAAGAAAGCTTGTCTAATTGGCCATGCTCTGGAAATGAATTATTTCCATGGCAAAAACTACTTGGAGGTAACTACCCTAAACCCTATATTTCTTCCGGTCCAAACACACGCATGCATAGTGTTATATATATAGATATATTCAACTCTCTATTAACAATCTCATTTGTTCCAAAGTGTTGATTGTTATACACCTTTGATAGTATTTCATATTTAGATAAAATTTACAAATGTAATTTATTATTAAAAAATATTTTTATTTAATAAAATATGATTAATAGATTTTTTATGTAGAATTGTAACATTTTATTGAAATAATATCTTAACTAGAAGTTATTAATTTTATTTCACTCAGGAATATAACTAATTTTACTAAATTTTGAGATAAGAAGTTATTATAGAAAACTAATTTGCTAAAGAGTGAACTTCATAGTTTATAGCTATAGTTGTTATAGATGAAAAGTTGCTATAGTGTACAAATAAAACATAAAAAAAATCGACTATATAACAAAGTTGCTATAGTTGTTTATTGTATATACGCACATAAGAATTTCCCCATTTCAGAAGACGAGTGTATTTGGATAGAGAAGAATTAAGCTTTGTGCAGTACAATTATACTTACCTATAGTTATTTGCATTGTAAATAAGAGATAAGAAAGAGAACACAATAATTTCATGATAATAACAAATAAGTTGGAGAATGCAATGAAAATAAATCATATAGTTTTATCTCTCTCTTCTCAAACTAAAAGGACAATTAGGTTAGAAAATTTCTCTTCTGATGCAAGCGGGAGAGGCGTATCAGTTACTAATTTGTACAAAAGCATGACAAAAGATTATGTACAACATGGCATACTAAAATTTTGCAACCATCATTTCAGCTTGGGATTGACATTGGGTCATCGACGGTGGCAAGAGGCGTGGTCAATCTTGTGCTTGGTTACCTCAACAATCTGGTTATCGAAATGGCATTTTTGATACAGGTAAGTGTTGGTATAATTTGGTTACCTCAACAGTCTTTTAATTTGATATAATTTGGCTCATATATCTAAATTGATGACACCATTAGTTGTTATTGTTTAAGTGATGATATGGATTTTTCTTTACAAAAAAACAGCCTTAAGCTCGGTTGAAACATGTTTGACTGTATGACCAAAAAAAAAAATAGTTTGACTAGATTTCTCCGTGACCTTAACTTTTTGATCGAATAACAATTAATAGTGTTATCACTTTGAGCCTACTAATAATATTATAAAAATAAAGGATCACATATGTAAAATTAAAGTAGAGGGATTAGATATCAAATTTCAGCATTATAGAGAGACTAAAACTATAATTAAACGATTTTCAATTAATAAGATATCTTTAGCTTTGGTTGGAGCCGAGAATGGGGAGTGTTTGTTAATCAAACTGTTAAAATCAATAAGCATTTTCCTATTTTATAGCTTAACCATTGGATTAACAACTTTTTTTATCCTTTATGCCAAGCAGATCCTTAGCTCTAAAGCACTTAGAAACAAACGAATCCTTCCTTCTTTTATCTATGATCTTACACTTGTCCCTGTGCTCTACAAGAGTTTTCATTTGATTTTCTTATATGCAGGCAAATACGGAAGATGAGCTGCCGGAGTACCTTCTCGGAACGTGCCGCTTGAACCATCTGGATGCCGCGAAATCGATTCCCATAAAAGTATGATTAATTCTCAATCTGATGGTTTACTTGCTTGGATTGAGGAAGAACATCAACAGTTCATACCATTGCATATATTGCATTGCTGCAACATTCAACATTCTTTTATTCAGTCAAAATGAGCATATATTTACCTAATGCCAGCTACATTTGGTGCGGTAGATATCGTGTCATTGAAAAAAAAAAAAAAACCAACTCTTTTGTACAGATAACACGGGTAAATTAGTGAAATCAAAATTTCCATTTTTTTTATAATTTACCTCAATCGGACTTTATGCATGAGTTTGGAATACCGTGCATAAACCTAGGAATTTTGACTTTTCAATTGAATTCAAAATTATTAAAAATATTTTTATGGTCTTAATAAATAATTTAAAATTATTATTAATCAAAACTCACAACATTTCTATAAATTTTAAGCTATTTAAATCGAAAATAATATAAATATTAAATGACTGAAAATTAGAAATAATACTCATGCAGTTAAATTTAAAATTAAATCGAAGTAAAATAAATAAAAAATTTAAAACAATCTGATGTGACCAATTGATAAATCTACACAGCTCCATGGTCTGTGGGTGGGGTGGGGTCCCCAAGCACCACCAAAGTGGGTGGTTTGGGCACCATTTAGGCACTTTGGAGGTTAAAAAACCAGCCAAAATGTTGGCATTTTCTATTATTGCACCACGTATCCCATTACCCAAGGCGACAACTTGATTTATGCAACTATAGATTAAAATAATAAAACAGTCCAACTCCATACCCACTAAGCTATGCCCCTACTTCGCTATTTTCTATTCCTCCAATCCAAACCATATTAGACAACAGCAAAAAAAAAAAAAAAACACATTTAATAGAGAAAACGGATTTAAGAATTTAACTCGAAATTTATGTAATCATAAATTTAATATTAGGATTTCATCATTTCACTCATTGTTTACTTTTAATGCTATCCCCTCGTTGACTTTAAAATTATTAAAAGGAATTATTGGTAGTGAAATCACATTTAATTTTAAAAATAAAATAGTTTATTTTTATCAACCCAATTAATTTATTCCACTAAGGAAAAAAAAATTAATAGTCTACTTCATTATTTAAATATAAAAGTAATATAGTATTAACCCACTTTTTATTCATATCCTAATAGCTATACTCAAATAATTTTAATTAAAGAAAAAATATTCGATTTTCTTTTAAAGTTTTTTTTTATTTCTTTTTAGTTCAAATTTATTGATATGATCATAAAAGATTTGAAAAGGTTTACATGAAATATTAAAAGCCATTAATTTTACAGTATCATACATACTTGCGTGACTTATATTCTAGAAGTTATGCGTTCAAATCCTACTTTGTGTAAAGCTTTTCAATAACCGTAGTTTATTTTGTTTAGATATTAAAAGGTGTTTTTAGGCTCTCATTAGAAACCGTGAACAAGATTGAGGATGTATTGTTTACAATACTAAAATGGACAATACATTCATGTTATCAACACAATACAATATTAAGGATGTGTTGTTCACAATACAATGACAATACATTCATGTTATCAACACAATACTTTAATAGGCTCAGTAAAAAATATATATCACTATTTATTTATTTTTAAAATATTTTTATTAATATTTATATATTTTAGAATTAATATAAATTAAAAATAATAATTAATAAGCAATACTTTAATATGATTAGACTATTTAAAGCAAAATTTATTTTGTTCAAACTTGATTCGAACCAAATGAATAACCTGATATTAAATAAATTTACTAAATTAAAAAAATTTAAAAATAAATTTATCATGCATCAATTAAAAGAAGGGTAATCTACAAAAAATAGTCACTTTTGTTTACCTCAGGTTACATTTTAGTCACTTATGTTTAAAATGTTACGTTTTAGTCACTTATGTTATTATTTTGTTACGAAGTGATCACTCTATCGTTAAATTCCGTTATCTCTCTAACGGTAATTCTAGGTGGCAGTCCAACTAGATTTTAGGGGCCAACTCGGATTTCTAAATGGGATGAAAATAGATTTTTAATTAAAAAAATCTTTTAATTAAAATTTTTAAACATAAACCTTAACTAAAAAAACTGTTCATCTCCTCTTTTTAATTTTTCTTCTGTCTCTTTTTTTTTCAATGGGTTTTTTTTTTTCATTTGACTGGAACTATTATTAAGATCAAAATAGTTTAAATCAGCAATAAGAAAGAATAATCTGGAATACCCACAAAGAGATTGTGAACATACAAGTTTATTCAGATCAGAAAAAATTTGATTGAGAAACCAATTATTCAAGAACTATGAAAAAACTAGAAAATATAATAATTAGGAACAAGAACGGTGAAAGTAACAGCCCTTTTCTGAAAAATTTAAAATTAGCTTGAATGAAACATGCTCATAAAAACATATTTCTGGCCACATTTTATGGGATGGCTACCGAGGCAAAATAAAATACATGTTCACAAACAATTTCAAAAAGTAGAAAAAAAATCAAGAATTTTAATTTAGGGTTTTCATTAAACAATAAAAAATCCAATATTTTATTTTTCAGTATTGAATAAAAGAGATAGAGGAATGCAAAGAAGACATACCTGAACCCTCCATTGAATCCATCTTTATGAAACAGTCAATTTAATTTCAACTATTTTGATCTTAATAATAGTTTTTCCAGTTAAATGAGAAAAAAAAACCATTGAAAAAAAAAGAAAAGATGGAAGAAAAATTAAAAAGAAGAGATGAACAGTTTTTTTAGTTAAGGTTTAAGTTTAAAAATTTTAATTAATTAAATTTTTAATTAAAAATCTATTTTCATCCCATTCAGATATCTAACTTAAAATCTAATTAGACTGCCACGTAGGATTACCGTTAGAGAGATAATGGAACTTAATGGTAGAGTGATCACTTCGTAATAAAATAATAACATAAGTGACTAAATCGTAATATTTCAAACATAAATAACTAAAATGTAACCTGAGACAAACAAAAGTAACTATTTTTATAGATTACCTTTAAAAGAATATTTGTGGCTTGAGTTTTACTAATTAGCCAACATAAGAATATTTCTTATCAATAAAGTTACTATTGTAGTGATAGAAAGGTTGCGTTAATTCCAGTTAAAAATAATTAAAACTTTAATTTCAGATTTGATTCATTTTAAGTTGGATTTTAGTAAATATTTTTCAATTATGGGGTCATCTAACTCGATTTAATTTAAATCAACTAATTTTTAAAAAATAAATTTAATTACAAATATTAAAACATTATTACCCCATACTTTAAAAAACTTATTACCCGAACGTTCTGCCATTTATGGCAGAAGCCAATTTTTAACTAAAAAAATCCAAATAAAATAAATGTTATTTCCTAATTTTTTTAAATCTATAAACATATTTTTCTTTCTTTTTAATTAAATGTTACTCTGTCATTAAAATAAATCTCTTAGTCAATTGTTTTGTGACATTTGGCAAATTTTAACTAAAAAATCTCAAAAAGTTAAATATTATTTCCTTAGTATTTATAAAAATATTATCTCTTTTGTTCTTCACCCAATGACTCTTATGACAAAAAAATTCAAGAATATGTCAAAAAACATATCCAAACCCAATTTTCGATGAAAAAACTCATATTCCCACAAGCTTTTTTTTTTTTTTTTTTAGTTTTAAAACCTTGATTTCGATTCCTTTCTCATCCCAATTCAAAATCTATGTATTATTTTTTAAAAAATAACTTTCTCCATTGTTTTTTATGTACTTTGTATAAAATAATTAAAGTTGAGAAACTTCTATAATAAAATAACCTCGATAAAACATGAAATTCAAATAGAGAGAAGAGGATGAATAGAAAAAAAATAATTGCAAGAGAATTGAAAAATAAAAATCTAACAATTAAAATATTGCATGCAAGGTAAGAAGAAAAATAATAGGGAGTAAGAGAGTGTAAAAAAATTGAAAAAGCTTGATAAAATCTAGATTTTGTTGTCAAAAACTGGGTTTAGATAAGTTTATTGACGAACTCTTAAATTTTTCGTCACTAAAGTTGTTTGACGAGAAACAAAAGAGATAAAATTTAAAAAAATTTAGTTAAGATTTGCCTAAAATAATTGGTTAAAAAATTATTTTATTGGCGGAGTAATTTGGGTTTCTGCCTAATTTTAAGATTAAGATATCGAATATAATTTTGGTATCATTTTAGACAAGGGAGTATAATTTAGAAATACTTGTAAAAATAAAATAGATTAGCTACCTATTTGTGATTTAAGCCACGTAAATATATATATATATATATATATATATAATAGTTTTCTACTCTTTCAAATTTCCACATCCTATATCATTTTCATTGTTTTCGTCAGTTTTCGTTGTTCTCAGGCTGGTTCTGTGTTCTTCTTCGGACACAGATCACAACCTTAAAGTTTCCTTCTTCTCTTTTTTTTCTCTTCCTTTAAAAAAATTTCCCAAACTCTGTTTGGCTGCCGAGAAAATTATTATTTAAAATAAACCCCGGAAATTCACAACGTAATTTTTTATTTTGTGGGACCAAAATTGATCAAAGAGTTAAATTGTGTGTACCCAAAGTCCCGACACAGCTTCGAAGGGATTTAATTTATGAGCACGAGATCCCGTTATTCGATACAGGTAACAGCCCACTATTTCTGAATATATTTCTTCTTTTTTATTATTTTTTTAGTTTTTTTTAAATTAAAATTCCCTTTTCCTCACCTTCTGTAATATAGCGTTTTATTGTGATTTAGGGTTTTTTTTTTTTTTTTATTGTGATCTGTGAGTTGTGACCCTCCCCCTTTCGCCTTTTTATTCTGTTATTTATTGTAATTATTATTTTTCTCGGCAGTGATTTGAATAGGAATTGAATGAATGGGTTCTACTGTAAAATGCACAATTCTGTTAATTCTTCTTGGATTAGGTATTCACTGAATCAATTTCTTTCCTTTTTTAGTGTTTTTCATCCATTGATTTTGATATGTTTTGACGTGTTAAATCTTTTAAATTTTTTCTCCTTTATATTATGTGTAGTGGTGAATGCCTTTTCTGTAACTGATTACGAGCATTGCGAAAATGTGGTAAAAAAATGGGCTACTAATTCGATTAAACATGAAAGCAAAGAGGATAAACACGCGCTCAAGGATTTACTTTTCTTCCTTCATGTTCCTCGGACCGGAGGTCGAACCTATTTCCACTGGTAATTATCATCTGGTACATTGACTGTGCAATTTTTAACTTAGTTAATATATGTATATATATGATATATTATGTATGCATATGAATGAACGATAAGATGTCCGCCATTCTGGGATTTACTTCTTTTGTTTATGCTTGCAGTTTCTTAAAGAAGTTGTATTCGAGTTCTCTAGAGTGCCCCCGATCTTATGACAAGCTACGGTTCGATCCTAGGTACAGTTGGAATTTTATTTGTATTTAAAGTTGAAGGACGAGTTCTCGTTTTTTGTGATTCCTTTTCCTTTCGAGAATGTTTGATTGATTTTTTTTCCACTTGAATACAGCAAGGAAAAATGCAGGTTGTTGGTTACTCATGATGACTATAGCATAAGTTCTAAACTTCCCAGGGGCAGGACATCAGTGGTGACGATACTTAGGAATCCGATTGACCGTGTCTTTAGCACATATGAGTTTTCAGTGGAGGTGGCAGCTAGATTCCTAGTGCATCCCAACTTAACATCTGCCACACAAATGGCAGGACGTTTGCGATCTAAAAATAAAGGAGTAAGTACTCTGGATATATGGCCTTGGAAGTATCTGGTTCCATGGATGCGGGAAGACCTGTTTGCTCGGGTATGTTTTCTGCTATTTGTGCTACTCATTTTTCACTGTATTAGGGATTACTCTCTGTGAAGGTCATTGCATTTTTCAATGTCAATGACACCTTTCCGCATTTTGGGTGAAGGGCTTTCCTAGAGAGCCTTTTTTGCATTTTAGTGCAGTCGGTAATTGGTAGTCTTGTTTGTGTGTTGATTTGTGTTTTAAGATAGCGTTACTTTGACCAATTTGAGAACATCTCCACTTCTGTTTCTCAGTTGCCATGATCGAAACCTATCATATCTGCACATATTTTGTGTGATCTCAAGTGATCAAGAGGGGGAAGTTGTCTTTTGACTTCTCATGCGATGATATAATTATTACAAGACATTGATATTTACTTTTACTCTTTATGAGCAGAGAGATGCTAGGAAAACTATGGGCACCAATGATTTTACAAACGGTGATCCATACAACATGGAAGACATTGTAATGCCATTGCTCAATTACATTAACAATCCTATAGCTCATGAAATTGTCCATAATGGTGCAACCTTTCAGGTACCAATCCACATTTTGCACCATATCTATCTATGTTCTTGTCCAAAATGCTGGTTTACTAATTTAATTTACAGATTGCAGGGTTGACAAACAACTCTTATTTACCTGAATCACATGAGGTGCGCCATTGTGTAGACAAGTACAACAATCTTGGTGACTACGTGCTTCAAGTTGCAAAGGTAATTGACATAGTTTGGAATTTTTTAAGAACTTTCATATAGCTTTTCTGATTTCCCCTTTCTATGGTATATTGTTGGAATTATCGTAAGCACTTGTAAATCTTGCAGAAGAGGTTGGACAATATGTTATATGTTGGTCTAACTGAGGACCATAGGGAATCTGCAACAATGTTTGCCAATGTGGTTGGGCAACAAGTGATTTCTCAGCTGGTAAACTCTAATGCTATTGGGAAGGGAGCCAATGTTAATAATTCAGGTTAGTTTGGGGTTTTATTGAAATATCCCCCTGAAACCTATCTAATGAAGAAAGCCTTGTAAAACCTTGTTTAATTTCTTGTATTTGATTGTATTACATCGAAGTGCTGATTTTGCCACACTGTAATTTCTTGTCTTTCTCTAAACTGATTGATACCAAGATATTTTAGCTTACTTAAATCATCTGTGCTGCAGAACAGGGCACTTCATTTTCAGATTCAGAGCTGGATCAGGTGCTGCATTTTAGCGAACAAATGCTTAATATCTGGATACCTACTAATGTAGGACTCTTAACCATTTCTTTTTTTTTTTTTTTTTAAATGGTATGACAGAATACCAACTCAGACGAAAAGGGGAATGAAACCACATCATCAGACGACAATGAAGTAAACCAAGATAATGTAAGCCATTTTTTTAGTGTGATATCTAACTTTTTTTATGGACTTAATGTGATTTCTTTTTGCATTAAACGGTATAACTTTATTTTCTTTCTACCATAACAGATGACTGTGGAAAAACTTATGGACACTTACGAGGTTTGCATTTCCGGCTTGCGAAAGACCCAAACACGTCGACGTATAGCTTCCTTGAAGAGAATCTCACCTGCAAACTTCACTAAGGAGGTAAGCTAAAATCCAGAACATTAAAATGCCCCACCATTATTAAATAATGTGTGTAATCTATTTCTAGAGCATGGTTAGCTTCGCTATATGACTATTTAGTTGAGCACTTTGGCCAGAACAAAACCATGCCTTAGTAGTTTTGCTGTATCTTCATATATGATTATTTATGTTAGTCAATCCTTTTGTCAAGGGAATTAGATTTCCAGTGCCTTGATTGTGGGTTACGTATTTGGGGATTTCATTTGTAAATCTATTATGTGTACAGTAAGTAGGGAAAATTCAAGGTTTCAAAATTAACCGGAAAAAGTATTCATAACCAATATTAAAGAGAGTTGTGTGGAAAAGTGAGGGAGAAGTAAAAGAAAAATAGAAAAGAAGCACAAGATCAAGTGGTTGCTTCAATCTCGGAGAGGAAGTTCAACCGTAGCTTTGTCAAAGTTGAAATCTTCTTCTGTTTATTATTAACATCTGGATTTACAGGCACGTAATAGGGTTCCTCAAATGGTCCTCCAGCGGATACAATCTCTTAACAAGCTTGACGTGGAGCTCTATGAGTATGCTCAAGGCATCTTTGCAAAGCAGCACAAGCAAGCAGCCGAGAAGTTGTTTGATGCGGTGAGTTTGGTATAGGGGTGTAATGGAGCGAAGCTGAGTTCAAATATTGCCAAGCTCGAGCTCGGCTCGAAATTCGAAGCTCGATACTCGGCTCGAACTCGAACTCGATTAAGCTCGTTTACCAATTTTTGTTCTCAAGCTTGAACTTGAGCTTGACTCAATAATTAAGCCTAGGGCTAATAATATATATTAAGGGTAATAATGTAATTTAATAATGTAAAAATATGAAAAGCTCAATAAGGCTTGTGAGCCGTTTGAGTCAAGTATTACTAAGCTCGAATTCGGCTCAATCCATGGCTCGAGCTCGGGCTCGGCTCAATAATTACCAAATCGAGTTCAAATTTTTTTAGAGCCAAACTCGAGTAGTTTGCAAGCACGAGTGTCTCATTTACACCCGTAGTTTGGTATACATCCAAGACTGATAAGGAATACTGGATATTAATCAAAGTTTGTGCATATCATCGATATGCTTGCTTGATATCTCGGTGTATTTTAGATTGTTACATGGTGAGATCTAGGTCCAAGCAACAATAATTTATCCTTATTATGCTGTGTAATTTTGCAGAGAACACTAGGAAGCATCTTCATTTATTCAGGTGGCATCAAGCTTTGGGATGCCTGTTTGTGGACCATGCCATTTGTCTTGCTGTTCTTCTTCTTGTTTGTAAATGCAAAGCGAAGAACATTGAAACTGAAGATATGAATGTTACTGACTATTCGGTTTTACGGATCACACCCAAAGGAGAAATGAAAAACAAAAGTTGTATAAAAAGAATAGGGGATTAGCTTATTATTTCATCATGCTGGAGTGCTTACATGTGAAGCAAAACCGTTGGGTACAAAGTTTTGGGTACAAAATTTTCCGGTAGAGATGGCTGGCTTTATTACGATATTATATATCTATGAAAAAAATGCTTTATGATTTGTTTTACATGATGACAATCTCAATTCTGATGCAGTTGTGAAGTTGCTTTCAGGTGCTTATGATTGGTGCAGGATGTTTCTTTGAAAACAAACATTGCACCAAATTGGCAGATGAATGTGAGGTAAAGCTCATTTCCAAGGCTCCTCTTGCTAGTTGGTTAGAAATTTTGAGTCTTTGTGATTTAAAATCTTCATCTTTACGATGGGTGTGGGGTTAATATAACTACATATATATATATATATATAAATGGAGAGGGTGGCCTATGCTGTTATGTAAACCATTGACTTTAAAGCATATGGAGAGACCCACACCAGCACCAAACTTGATTCAGAATTTGGAATGTGGTTGGTTTCAGATACATGGGATCATATATATTTATATAAATAGATCCAAGACTATACAACTTGGGTATTTTTTTTAGTGCTTCAAACTTATAATTGATCACTTAATGTATACGCCACTTCATTTCTTTTTCTTTTTCTCATGATGGATGTTGGTCACCATGCAAAAAGTTTCAGACCCAGACTCCAAATTCCATCAACACATGATTTCATTTTATTTAATCATAAAAATCCCACAAATATCCTGAAATTAATTTAAATGGAAAATGAATTGTATGGAAATGATTGTGGGTTCAAATAGGAAGAAGCATTGTATCAAACTTTTTTTCCCTCCTTTGGATGTCTATTATATAAATGGTATTCACTCGTGTTAGTGTAAAATACAAGTAATGTTATACTCTTCTGTATATATTTTATATTATATTTATGTAAATCATGTATGTTAAATTTTGTCTAAATTTGTTTCATGTAACCATTTCATATATTTTAATATAAATAATATTTTAGATAAATATAATGAAAATATTAGATCGATTCTAAAATTTACATGCACGAAAAATGTATTTATATTATTAAAATATTAAATATATAAAAATTACCAAAATGTGAATCCCTTGCCTGCATAAATAATAATATATATCATTTACAATAGGCACATGCTTTTCTTTATATATGTACAAACAAACAAACATTGGCCATTTGCTGAAATCATTTTTCCTTTTTTTTTTTTTTTTTTGTCTTAATAGTCAAAAGAAGCACACAAGAAAAAGAGAATGCACCTAAAATTGTGCCCAACTCCATTATATTCAACAGCATTATGAAAGGAAAAGAAAATCAAAATCTAAAATTCTAAAGCATACCCATTTGTATTGTGGTTATAAATAATAATAATATCAACCCAGCTCGTGGATAGTGATAAAAATTTAAATTTTAATTAAGAATCTAGAGATTAAATCGGAAACTTGAAAAACCCAAAAAATAATTTATTTTAGAAAAAAAAAAAAAGAAGGAGAAATGTAAAGTTGAAAATGAAAAACAATTAAAAACCATAAAAAATGGAAAGGAAAATAAGAGAAGAAAGGGACCACAGCATGTGAGTGGTAAGCTGCAACTAAAAAAATTGGGACCCAATTTGGGCAACACTTTCATATTTCTTTTTTCTCCATTCCAATCTCGTCGGTGATTTTCCCATTTCTTCAATCTTTCGTCGGTGATCTCTTTTTTTGTTTCTCCTTTATACAAGCTGGAATTCTATAAATGGTCCCTATATTATAGGTCGTTACTTTTTAATATATAATGTATATTTTCAGTTATGAGGTTAATTTTTTGTTAATCCTATCAAATAATTTAACAAAACGAATGGAAAAAATTGATCTTAAACCGTGGTTGTCAAAATCGGGTTGGATTGGCTGGTATCACAAAAAAACTGATCAAACTGGGTATAGAGTTGATTAGAAATGTTTGAACAGAGAAATTCATGATCGGACTGACTAGTTTGGTTTTTACAACTTTACTTCAAATTGAAAATTAATCACGAAAAAATATTAACGAGAAAAATTATGTTTCAAAAAAAAAAATGATCAGAAATGATGAAATTGCAATAGAAGGACTAAATCAGAAAAAAAATACATAATACAAGGATCTTCGATAAAATTTGACCTATGAAAACCTTTTTTAGATCTACGTTTACTCCACCTCTTTCCTTTTGGCTTTCCTTTTCAAGATCCATCTCCCCAGATTTTTTTTTTCAATTTTTTTAGGTATAAAATGTTTCAATTTCAAAAAAACAATAAAAAATCCATTTTTAATCAACCCTTTTTTCTTTCATTGTTTTTGATAATGAAAATTAATATTTTTGAAAAGAAAAAAAAAAAAAAGGAATTTAAAAATTGATGACAGATGAGCGGTGATTGAAAGGAAAACACACAACCCACCTTCCATGTGCTAACCTTCCTTCTTTTACATTAAAACTTAATTTTCTCTTTCACTCGAGAAGAGAAAACAAAAATATCTCTAAAAATCACGACCAAAAGGGATTCCCTTTTCTCTCATTTTCCTTTCATCCAAACAATGAATCTCCTTCACTCTTCTGCTTGAAACCCAGGTTCCATTTCTCTCTTTCTCTCTTTGCATTTTGCTTTTCTTTTTGTGTTTTTATTTTATTTTATTTTGAGGGGGGTTTTCCATTTCTCTTTCTGCATTCTGGGTTTTGCTGTTTGGTTCTCAGAAAATGAAGAAAAAGGGTACCTAGTCCCAACTCTTTTCTTTGTAATTTATCAGTATTTTTTTTTAATTTTCAATGTACCCAAACAAGCTCTTTGAAAATTAAATCAAGTTCTTGAAATTTTCTCTTCTTTTTTTTTTTACAGTGTTTTTTTAGCTGGTATTAGTATTACAATTTGTTTTTATATATATTTTTAAAATTTTTAGTACTTTGCTTGGTTAATTTACATGCTGAAATGACAAGTTAACTAATTCTCCAAACCTAGAAAGAGACAATTTTTTCCATTTATAAAATTCAACTTAATAGGAAACTTCATGATTAATATTGCCTAAAGTGTTGCTGTACAGTCTTTAATTGCTTAATATTTTTTATGATAAAAAAGTTATTGCTCAAATATATATATTTTTTAAAAGGTAATTTTAGCTACATAAGGTAATTTCCAAATGGGATTTTTAAGTCTTTGCTAACCCATAGGCGTTTTTTAATTAATTTTTCACTTGGGTTTAATGTTATAAATACTTAAATCAAATGTTTACTAATTAGTTTTTTTTTTTTTTTTGAACAGAAGAAAATAAAATTATGAATAATTCTTGGTTTGACAAAGGGTTTGATGGGGTGAATGATGATTTCTTTGATGATGTAATAAAGTATTTGGATTTCCCATTGGAAGATTTTGAAGGCACTGATGGTGGTGATGGTAGTAGTGGAGAAGGTGTCATAGATTTTCATTTACCTCTTGATGATGACGTAGAACACAACAACTCCGGTGGCGGCGAAGAGTGGGATTGTAACTTTCAGAACTTGGAACCGCCGCCTGCTAATGTTCTCGCCGGCATGTCTTCCGGCTTTTCTGGTGATTTTTTCAATGATAGTTCACCGAAATGCCCCACGGTTTCTGTGAGTTAACCTTGTTTCCCTCCCTCTAGTGATGACTGATATATGAATTTATGAATTTAGTATTACTTGGAACGAGCAATTGTCGTGTGTTATCGATGGAATTATTTGTCCTGAACTCGTTTTTAAAATAGTTAAGAGTCAATGTAAGTAATAGCGCATCGATTCGTTTATCGAACTTTAGTATGAAATATCAATCGAAAACCGGATATTCAAGCTCTTGTTGTAGGGCTAACTTGGTAGGAGACATATGACTTGGCATTCACGACATCGAACTAAAACTACGTGTTGCCTAACAATGCTTTCAGCCTTAAAATTTAATGTCTATCGGATTAGTTCTCCGAGGGTGTCTACTAAGTGATTGCATTTGCATGTTGTCATGCCTGAGTGTTTTGTTGAATAAATGACTGCATTTGTACTTTCACAGTGTGATTTGTGGAAAGCAACCATTACATCAATATGGTGATCCTTCATTCTTTACTTTGTTAAGAAGCAATGTTTATCGAAGTGACTCTGTGTCTAAGATATGCAGTTTTGCTCTATCCTAGAATATTTGCATAATCGGTTCTTTATTGTCCGAATTCTTCTATGAATGGTGCTCTTGACCACCGGTGAAAATGCGTTATTTAGGATGTCCAATGTACTTTGCGAAATCCACGAGACTGCATTGTATTTTATGATGCAGATATAATAAGATCATGGTTCATATTGAATCTTCTCTATAGCTGATAAATCATTCTAAATTGAATGGTTTCTTATCTATTATCATTTTCAATTGAATTCTGACTTTATGCTGAATTTGTCTTCCATTTCGTGTCTAGTGTGATGGATCTTCTCAGCTAAACCAGTGGTCGAGCGTTACAGAAGCATCCTCCGGCAGAAGTGTTACCCTACACAATGAGTCCACCGATGTCAAAGGTTCAATCCGGTTCCAGACCTCCAGTCCCGTATCTGTGCTTGAAAGCAGTAGTACTTGCTCTGCTGCAAATCTGGTACCTATTAACCCTAAACTCGGTTTTCTGGTGAAACGCGGTCGAAGCAAGCGCAGACGAGCATCTGCCTTTAATGTGCACTTCACATTGCCTTTCACGTCCTCCACCTCCTCTACCTCCCGAGGATCTAATTCATCAGTTGGTTCTGAATCTGAATCAGAAAGCCATCTCACCGAGGAACCTGCCAAAAAGAGACTGAAGAAGAAAATGAACCTGACATGGCTTTCGGATTTCAGCGAGATGAAGAAATCCCCCTCCCGACAGCCTATCGAAGTTAGGAAATGCTTGCACTGTGAAGTTACGAAAACCCCACAATGGCGAGAAGGACCAATGGGCCCAAAAACCCTTTGTAACGCATGCGGCGTTCGTTTCAGGTCCGGCCGTCTCCTGCCTGAGTATCGCCCTGCTGCAAGTCCCACATTTGTTCCAGCATTGCACTCCAACTCTCATAAGAAGGTGGTAGAGATGAGAAAACAGGCCAACTTGCCAACGACCGGAACACCACCCATGCTGTCGATCCCGCGGGCACCGATTAGTATGTAGTTGAGAGAAAGCTTCACATAGGGAGCTTCATTGTCATTGTGTCTTACATTTTTGTTTTTGGTTCAGTGTGTACATTGATGGAATAAGTAGGAACTTTAGATGAGATGTTTGGAGGGTGAATTTTCAAATTAGGGTTAATTTTTAGTGATGCTTATAGCTCTTGTTAAAGACATTTATGTATCAGTTCTGTCACCCTATTCATTTATTCTTCTTTAATCCAATCTCTGATTATAAAAACTCAACAATGATACAAGATCTAAGTTTGAGATTTAAAATTCAATTGATCAATTCAAAATAACAAGAGTTTGAAATAACTCAAACTTAAAATCAAAATTATTCAAATTCAAAATAATTCAAAAAATTTATAATTCGTATTAACTCGACTCAACCGACTAGGTTTGTCCAAAATCATAAAAACCTAAAACTTATATCATATTTGACTTGCAAACCTAAATGACTTTTGAACCCAAAATGACTCGATTTCAATAAAAAATCAACTTTGGGTGTCATTTAAATTATAGGAATTCAAAATAACCCCAAAAGATCTAAATCCAAGATCATTTGACTTGCAAGACTCAACTACTCAAATGATTTAAATTCAAAGTGGCACAAGCTTGAAACGATACTAACTCAAAACAATTCAAACCTAAAATGACCTTAACTCGAATCTAAAATTATTCAAATTCGAAATGACCCATATATTTTAAAATTCATTCACTCAATTAGCCTAAAATCAAAAGGACCTAAATTCAACATAATCGACTAAAAAATTCAACTTATAATTTAGAATGACTTGAGCCCAAAATAAATCGAAACCTAAATAATCTAAAACCGAAAAATCAAACCACAGCAATTATATATACTTAAAAAAGAGACCAAACTAAAATTGCTTCACTTCAAAGCAGTGGAACATCATTCATAGAGTGGAGGTAAAACAGAGCTATTCATCAAAGTCTAAGCAAGTTATATATTATCTTCTTTTTTAAGCTTTTTATTTGATTGAAATTGAATGTCACGTTTTAACCCTATTTCCTAGCAACGCAAAACAACAATAAACCCTTATAATCTTTTATAGTTATAAATAATGTTTTGAATGAAGTTTCAAAAATTAGGTCGATTGAGTTTTAACTCGATCGGTATGAATATTGTTGTCAATATAGGAGGACGTGAGCTTGAGTGCGCTGAAGCGTATTATCCTCTTATTTAAGGGTTGGGAGGAGCTATGGGTAGTTCTAGGCATTGTGTCAAAAAGAGAAGTTATGATCAAAACCTATAATAAGATTATTTAAAAAAAAAATTAGTCTATTTGAAATTTAAATCTCCGACTAATTTTTAAAATTTATTATAGGTTCAAATATATTTTTATATAGATATATAAAATAAAAATATCCTCATAATAATTTCCTTTATTTTATAAAAAATATAATTTTAATTATTTTTAACTAAATTAATATATAATTAATTTATCACATCAATTTAATTTAATAAGACAATTAAATATAGCATAAATGAGGCATATATAGAGGGAAAGGAAAGAATTTCATTTAACCCAACTCATCATTACAAATAATTTATACTTGAAATGCAAGTAAAATTCAACTTACCACCATACCCATTCACAACAATATTATGTGACACTTGATGAAAAAATTATGTAAAAATTTATTTAAAAAATAATTGAAATTTTGGTTGAAGTGGTAAAAATTAATGTTAATTTAGTTTGGAATGTTTACATCATTGTCAATTAATCTTTATTTTTTTAGTTAAATTTAGTCATTAACTTTATAAGAAAAAAGTCAAATAATTTTTTTTAATAAAAATGGTGACTGAAACATTAACTTTTTAACGATGTTGACGTGATAACCCATAGTCCATATGTATTTTATGTTAACATGACACTATTTTTCTTATATATCACATTAACATAATTTAAAAATATTCAAAAAATATTAAAAGTTTATAAAAATAAAATAAAAAACATAATTACATGTAAATTGCCATGCGGACTACTATGTTTAAAATTGTAATGTTTTAGTTAATATTTCATTAGAAAATAGCAATTTAACTTTTCTAAAAGGTTAATAGTCAACGTCGACTCTTTTTAAAGGGTCAATGGCTAAATTTAATAAAAAAAAAAAGAATAAGCGTCAAATTGACAAAAGATGTCAACGTGAAGGGTTGAATATGTCATTATGCCAAATGGTAAAATTAAAGGTTTAAAAATCATGGTGTCTTAGGTTCAAATCTTATTATAGGTGAGTTTTTTTATTGATTTTATACGAAAAATATAAAGATGTTTATTGAGACCAATGTGGACGAAAAAATTTTAAGGGCCAAGTTGAAAAAAATTGCCGAGTTCATGCATTAAATGTTGCTTTATCGCTTTTTATTTTTATTCAAATTCGCAAGTTTGAGAGAATACAAGTAATCATACTTTAAAAAATTGAATAATTATTTGATACTGATTTTTTTTTGGGTGAATTATAAGAGGAGGGCAAAGCCATTAACGGCAACGCGACTAGTACGACTCAAACTTAAGCCACACTTAAAACAGTAAACAACTTAATTATAATGCCAAAACATGGAGAATTAAACTCTATAAATTGAGTTCAAAAAGTGACATATGTCCCATTTAATGTATAATGAAAAAAATATTAAAAAAGTACATGTAACCTGCTTAGGGAATTAAAATATTTCTCATAATAACCTTAAAAAAATTCATTCAACAGATTTTCTGTATCTTTTTATCCATTCTCATATTTTCCTATTGTGGTATGTATGCATGTATAGTTGGCTTATACATGTCAGGTTGGTTTTGAATCAAATGGGTCGGATTATTTCAAGTTTAAAAAATGTTGGGTCATTTTAACTTCGAATCGTTCTGAATTTGAGTTAATTTTGAGTTCAAGTCATTCGAATTTGTTAGTTGAGTTTTTAGATCAAATCATATCGAGTTTCTATAATTTATGTTTGAACAATTGAGTTCGGACATTACGGGTTCTGGATTTAGGTCATTTTAAATTTGAATTATTTTAGTTTTGAGTTATATCTTGTCTAAATTATTTTCAAATCTAGATTGTATTAAATTTGAGCGAGTTCATATTCAGGTGAATTAAGTTTAATTTTTTAATTCGAGTCAAAATTGAAACACATTAATTTGAAGTATTTAACTTGTAACATCATTTCGATCATTGAATTGACAAAAATAAAATAAAAAATGTGAAGGTATATATATCTTTAGACTTATCCACTTTATTATAAAATAATGAAATGAAAGAATAAATTAAAGAAAAAAATCAATAGGTAGGGACAATACAATATAAAGATAAATGAAAAAACTTTTTATTTCTTTTCTCCCGTGTCCATACATGTCTTGTCCATGCCTCTATTTATAGGCCTTTTAACATAAGAGAATCTCTTAAGTTACAAAGAATAAATAGACTTACTAATAATATAAAACGTTGTAATTCTATTGGAGGTTACTACTTTGAGAGTTATGAACATCCATAATAAAAATTATTTATAATACATTTCCTTGGATGTTTATTAACAAAGAGTGAATATGCCTCGTTAAAACTTTACTAGGAAAAACTTTCTGGCAAAAAATCTTAGTGAAAGAAAAAGAGTACACTACTTATGTTTATATGCATTGACAAACTTGCCTCATTAAAAACCCTGCGAGTAAAACTCAATAGGATAAAACTTCATCAAGGAAAAAAAAGTACAAAGTGTATTTTACTCCTCTTATTTGAACATCATTTTATAACTCAATAGTGAGATGTTCAATATTATTCATCAATAGTAAATCATCAACATATACAATAAATTTTGTTGATGCATATCAATATAACAATAATATTTAATTGCGTTCTCATGCTTTAGATGTCGTCAATAACTTTATAAAGTATTATGTACTGTATCATTCACTATTAACAACATAATGAATGTATTGGATACATAAAGAAATGACACTTTAGGACCATCATTTTATAACATAATTGTATGACCATTTGTATTCTTTTTTAGTATCTCCAATCTACATGAAAAATGGTCCTGGTTGATTTTGATTATATAAACACTATTGGATACTCAAAATTATTTCTTTATAATGTCATTACATGACCAATTGTCCTTATTGAACACTCGAATTATCTACTAAATAATTATTGCTCTTGGAAATTTTTCAGGAATTCTAATGATATTTGGTAAATTAATATAAACAATTCTCCTTAATTACATACCATTACGAAAGCTACTCAACCAGTGCTCGTCCAATGACCATATCATAAGTGTGTTACCTTCGTAAGATATCCTTAATCTCTTTGGAATAAATTTGTTCTCCCATTGTGATCCTATTTTACCATTACATCTTCCTTCATGAAAAGTCAATTACTATCAAATAGTAATCAAGTCATTTATCACAAAGACAAACGACCCTGACCACGTTTACATTTCATCTATCATGTAATACAGATGAGAGGATATCATTTACCCATTAGTTGGGCTATGAATTCCACTGTTTGTGAATGATGCTACATACTGCAGAAGTCATATGCCTAATGCACCAACTTCTGATTCATTATCTATTTGAACTTAGGCTTTTACTTACATCAAAGTATACAAGTCACACATACATAGTCCATCATCCACTCAGGATTAATGTATGTCACACTATGACCATCACAAGTGAATAAATACATAAACAGATTTAAGATCTATTCTATTTGGGTCCTATTCGGTGTACTATCAATCTAGTCAATCACATCTATGTCTCTATCTTTAAGGAGTCATCCGCTCCGATACTCAAAACAAAATATCTCCCCAATTGAATTTGGTAGACAATATATTAGTTTTTCAATCGATTTGCTCATTTTTTATTAGACTAATGACATGTTTAGGTTCATTTACTAATATAAGTTGTCTTCTCGTATTACGATCTGACCACGTAATACCACTTAGTATGAGTTAAATGTTAGATAATATATGAGTCAATATTTGCTTTCATTTTCCTTTGCATACAAAAACCATTGAGGGCAATATACAAAGGTATTAATGTAATTAATGTGTGATGTTATTAAACCAATTTGTTAAAAAAAAATACAAGTATACAAAATAAATTTACTACACTTAGGGCACCAGATCCAACAATAACTCCTTTCTCACGTTGTGTAGCATTCTTTTTGGCTCAGAATCAAATGAAATCAACTCATTACTACTCCAAGTCATACAATGGATGATAAAACCATAAGAAACTAAACAAAATTAAACAATTAAGTAAATTGAAATTTAACAATAGAAAATAAAGAGGAATGTATAAAAAGTAAAATGTTGTATCTATAATTTCATATATCATTAATTATCTCTCTAACAGGCATGCAAATTATCACAAAATAATTCAACTACCAAACACAAAATATCCCTAACAATGACGTCAATAACTTGATCACACCTCAGTGCACATACACTAAGTAAAGAAATTGCAAACAAATAATATAATGTGCGGTGTTCTACAAGTGTCACAGGTCTCGTTATAATATTTCTAAGTGTACAATGAAACACTTCTAGAGTATTTCAAGGATCGAACCCAAAGGAGATTGGTTGATAAAATGAATTAACAATAATAAGCATACAAAATAGTGCGTCTAGTTAGCTAATGTTTAAAAGGTATAGCACGACAAATCATAAAATTAAAGAATTAAACTACTATAATATCTAAAGGACTGAATCGTAAAAAAATCTAAATTATTATAGAAATAATCAAAGACAAATGCAGTAGGTGATTAAAATCGTGTTAGTAATTAATTCTTGGATTAAGAAAATAAATTAAATAATTTTCTAATTGGCTTAATTTATACCTCTCAGTCAAAAATTTACCCAATTCGATTTACTCCAATTAATCTCTCGATCTCACTTAGACTAAATGAGGATAATTAAATATATACTCACAAGGGTGTAGCCAAAGGGGGCTAGTAGGGGTCCCAACCCCCCTAAAATGGAAAAAATTACATTTAGGCCCTTTTAAAGTTTATAAAAATCAAATTAGTAAAGGTAGATTTGCACTTTGGCCCCCTAAAAATGATAAAAATTATAAAGATATAAATATTAAAATGGTGAATGTATTTTTACTATCGTAAAAATATACAATTTAATTTCGATCCCCATAAAAAAAAAATTTTGCTTCGCCCCTGCTAGCAGCCACTAATCTAATGATTAACCTAATGAAAAAGTTGTCCCAAAAAAATGTTCTAAAAGTAATTTATATAGTTTTGACAAGTTTAACCTAAGATGGACAAAAAGTCCCTACTTAACATCTTATTTGGCTTGTTTTTATTAAGAAATGCCCTTACATAATTTATCTCGTCAAACCTCATTGTCACAACACTTAAACCTTGGTGTCTTGACATCCCTAATAGCTTACTCCCATGGACATTTGACAACCTCGGTGTCGCAACCCTAGTCCATTGTGTTGCAACTCTAGCCTCTTGGATGGCTAGGATTTCTCAACCTTGGTGATTACCCTCAATATCTTGACCTTAGGAGCTCCATGTCACGACCATAAAACTTGATGTCGCAACTCCATCACCAGTTCATCTACAGTGTTTTGTTGTTGAAATTCAAGTCCTTACGGTGATTGAATGCTACAATGTCGTGACATTGTAGATCTGGTGTCGCGATCATGGGCACAATATCGAGACTTCTTCAAGTTCTTGTCTTGGTCACCTCCTGCATAAGCTTAAATTAATTGTTAAACTCCTAAAGACAAGATTTTGTCATTTTGGTCTCGAAACACACTAAAAACACATAAAACCAAATTCAAAAGTAAACTTTATTAAATGCTAAAAAAACACATGAAATAAAGCCATAAAATGCTTAAGTATAAGCTCATTAAGTGTAAAAAAGGGCTTAATTTGCCATATTAATTTATGGCATATCAATAACTA
This sequence comes from Gossypium anomalum, assembly GCA_025698475.1. NCBI lineage: Eukaryota > Viridiplantae > Streptophyta > Magnoliopsida > Malvales > Malvaceae > Gossypium > Gossypium anomalum. The sequence continues at coordinate 67,411,076 of CM046957.1, read as the reverse complement.
ATGTGTATATTCATATGCTTGTTATGTTTATAAAATATATATACAATTGACATTATATAATTTAGGTAGATAATTAATGATATGTATCACTATATACAACTATGTTATTATAATGTATATTTTTATGTTAATGATATGTAAGCTTAAACCCTAAACACGTAACTAACTTTATGTCAAATTATAATACATACCGTTACCATTATATAATTAAGATAGATTATTAATTATATGTCACCTTATCTACAATTATGACATTATAATGTACATTTTTTATATTAATGATACATAATCTTAAACCTTAAATGTGTAACTAACTTATGGCAGATTATAATATGTACAATTAACATGAGTTAAGTAATTAAGTTATTTCATATTGTTATGGAACTTTAGATTGTTTGGAATTCTTAACTTTAATTTGTTATGTTTAATTTGTTATTTACTTTTGTTAATTTGCATTTATTTATTATTAATTATGAATCAAATTTATTTAAAATTAAATTTTTGTTTGATTTTTATATTTTCACGGATTCAATTATTGTGGATTCAAATATTTGGCATATGAATGAAAATATTAAGTTTGGATTTTTATTTTTATTTTGTTGCAATTTTTATGTAAAAAATTTAATTTGTTTGAAATTCTTATGTTTATGTTATTATGTATATTGAAATTGTTGCGAAATTATTATGTTTAATTTGTTTGAATTGTTATTTAACTACTTTTTTTTAATATACTTTTATTTATTTTTAATTATAAATATTTTTTGTTTGATTGTAAATTATTCCATGGATTCAGATTCAAATTATTGCAGGTTCAAATATTTGCAATATGATTGAAAATATTAAGCTCAGAATTATTTCCAGCTTGCTATGAAACTTTTAATTTGTTTGAAATTCTTATGTTTAAGTTATTAGGTAAATTTAGATTGATGCCAAATTATTATATTTAATTTGTTTGAATTTTTATTTAACTATTTTTTTGCTAATTTGCTTTTATTTATTGTTAATTATAAATAAATTTTATTTTTTGTTTGATTTTATATTATTTTGTGGTTTGGATTCGATTTTTTTACGAATTTGGATATCTGCTAACTTAGATTAAATTTTGGATAGTAACACCAAAGTAATTTGCGAATTTAAAATTTTAAACAAATTTATAAATTTAAATTTAAATAATTCAAAAACTACAAATATTCGACTAGTTAACAGTCCATTTTAAACTCACTTATAAAATTGTCTTTCATTAATATTCAATGATCCTACACATACATGAATTACCTAATGAAACATGCCATATGCATTTTTATTTTCAGAATAGTTGAAAATTACAATTTAATCCATGAAATAAAAATAAAAATAAATCAATTTTCAAAACTAATAAATTGCATGCGTAGAATTAAAAACTTCAGCACTATGTTTAACTAATTATGTCTTAAATTGTGTGAACAAATAACAATAAAAAAATCAACACCACTTCAACGAAAACAACAAAACGGTATTATTAATTTAGATCCACAGATCACATCCAAAAAAAATAGAGAGATCAAATTAAATTGAGGGATTAAATCATAAATTTCACAATAGTTGAGTGACTAAAAAGTAAATTAACAAATTATAAATATAACAAAATTAACTCTTTTTCTATCTGTACACGTGTCATAAATTATTTTTAGTTTTTTACTGCCTGTTTTTGTTCGATTGAGTTTAAAAAACAAACATAAGGGCAAAGATTCCTGTGTTGTCTGTCTCATCTTAGACCCCATTGATCCCATTTTCCCTTCCTAGTGTTGTGTCCCCTATCATCATCAACATCATCATCCTGTCAGTCCTCGATAAGCCCAATGTTTTCTACATTGATGGGCCCAAACCATTCTGATCATGCCACGTGTATTAACAAGTTCCCCTACGTCACCCGTGGGCCAACTTTGTACAACTTCTGGTTGGTTTTTAGCTGTCAGAACTCGGAAGAATATGGTTTAACGCTAGAATGCGCACACTGCGTAGTCTAGCAAAAAACCTTAAAATCATATTAAGCTATATCGGTTACATCGTTGATTTTCGATTTCACAATGGTCTCATGATAATTAAATAAATAATAAAATTTATTTAGAAAATCAGCTCAATTATTGTTTTTTTTTATTTTTTAATTTTTTTATCAGCAACCATTATATCTAAATTGATATATTTTTAGAAATTTAATTTAATTTATCTAACTGATGATCTGATTTAAATAACATTATTCTCAATGTGTTATACAAAATGAATATTTCAATCGGCAAAATTTAATAATTAAGTGATTTGATTGTTAGATTTAATAATTTTACTTACATGATCATTAAATCTTAATTCGAACTCATACACTATAAAGAGTCTTTTAAATTAGATAGTGAGATTTTGAAATTTTCTTCTCGAGAAAACAAAGAGAAATAGAAGGAAAAAGAAAAGAGTGAAGGGACATCCTAAAAAGGGAGTTAAAAGGGTTTAAGTATAAGAACAAAAATGGTATGTTTTAGCTAATTTGCGAACCTTGCTTTGCTCGTTGGACTGTTTTTCATGTCACTCTGTTTTTAGGGTTAGGTCATAAAATAATGGTTGGCCTAACCATGCTTATTGGCCACCAATTTTGCCTTTTTTACATACAAGACAATTGGGCATTAAGCTTTCTGCAATCAAATTCTCTATTTATTTTTGTACCTATCTTAGTTGGGTTGAGTGGTAAAAATTTAGGTATATTTTAAATATTAGACTCGAGTCCTACGAGTAAAAAACCTGCATCTTTTTATTTAGGGTTCGCCTCAATTTGATTTTAAATTTAATTAGGACATAGAAAGTTGTTAAAAAAAATGTGATGAGAAAAATGAGTTAAAAAATATGTTGTTATTGTAATAATGATTTTTTATATTTGTCACTTTCTATAGGAATTTGAAAATAGATAGATTAATCGGAATATAACTTGATTTGATGATAGAAAATCAACAAATTGTATTTTAGTTATTCTGAACTTTAATATGACCGAACTAAAAATATCTTGAACCAATAATTTAAATTGATTATAATTTGGATTGATTTGGATCTATAATGATCGATCCAAAAAATGCAACCTCAAATATGAATAACCCGAACCTAAAAAAAAAAACCAAACATAAAACAATCTAAACTCAAAAGTCAAAAAACTCAATCTGAAAAACAATCCAAATCAAAAAGACAAAATAAAAATAAAAATAAAAACTCAAATAGACTCCCTCCATATTCATCTTGACAAGTGTAGTTTGATTGTTCACCAATTACTCAGACCATGTCTTCTTCTTGCTTTCTAACAATTCCATGTTATTAATTGGGATTTGTCTTTACTTAAAAGATATATTCATGTTCCATTGTCGGTTTTGATGTTGTTTCATAACCAACAGCTTTCAATTTGTTGTTTTTTTTTCCATGGGGGTTTCCCATTTGTCTAAAATGCATTGCTTTTAGGGCATTTTCTTCCATTTTCTTTATTTTCTTTCAATCTTTTGTCTGACTTAGGTTAAAGATTCTTCCTACTCTTTAGAGTTATTCTTGAAAAATGATGACAAAAAATAGCAATAAGTGTTTATGCAATGAGTCAAGTTTAATTTTTTTTAAAAATTATATTAATATTTATAATTTTTTTTAAAAATATATTGACATAAGAATAACTTTAAACTTATTTAATTTAAAATTGATTTGGACTGAATAAACCCGAAATCAATTTTTTTTTAAACTCAAACCCGACCCATGCAAACATTTTTTTCCAAATTTTTATTTTGTTTGATTTCCAAGGATTGTAACCAAAACTTCATAGCTTTCAATTGAAGCCTTGTAGAATTGAAAGTAGTTACCTTAAAGCAATGACAAGTACCATAATATGACAAGGAAATCAAAGACCACCCATCAACTTTGCATTTCAAAGATTTCTATATCTGAATTTTTTACCTTTCTTGAGTCCCTAAATATAAATCTTGAAAAATTACGAATAATGTTAATGATTGAATTGACTTATATGAAAATATCGGTGGCATATTTATAAATTTTAGTAATATTGAAACAAATAGAAAGAAGTGGCACATTGAAAAGGTTGTAATAAAAGAAAGAACATTAAAAGAAATTGAATTTGCAAGCTAGCTACTTGAAAGGTTGGCGGATTTAAGTTTGTTGAATGAAAGACCCAACTAATTATTGGAAATTAATTATGTGTACTAAAAATACATATTTTGTTTGCCAAAAGAAAGTTCATGTTAATGGTGACATGCAAAAATGGTTCATTTATTTCCCTAAATAAATCACTTTTCTAATCTTCCAATTAAATTTGTTTTGCCAAAGGAATTTGTGTTAATGGTGCCCTCCCATTTGCATTTCCATCAAAATGGTTCATTTATTTGCCTAAATAAGAAACATTGAGAATGTTAATGAAGTTTAGTTGAATAGTAAGGTTAAGGTTTTGGAAATTTTTAGGTCTTAAATTCGAGTCTCGCCTTAACTGTTAGTTCGATAATAAATGTGTGGATTTTCCTTCAAATTTATTTTAATTAACTAATTTGTTGCGTTAATTATTAATTCAATTCTTCTACAGCATTACGAAGCAAAATTAGATTGATAAAAATTGGTAGAGTGAATGTTTGATCAAATTGAATGAAAAGATTCAAGTTAGTCAGTAATTCTTATTTTATCATTATAATTTCATTTGATTTTTTTTTTTTTGAATTAAGTTGAGTAAAATGAAATTCATGTCCAAGTCAAATAAATTTGTTCGAGTTAAATTAAAAAAAAGTTAAACTTGACAAATTAAAATGTTATTGATAATATGACTAAATTTTAAGCTAGAGCGCATAAATTAAAACCATATATATTTAAAAACTTTTTCAAAGCTTCAAATTGATTTGGATTTTTTTTTAAAACTCTTTTAAATTTAATATTTCCATTTTTTAGAATTTAAATATCTTTTTTTAATTTGTTTTATTTATAAATAGTTTGTAATTTGAAGCTTATTTTGAGATTTTAGTATTTTTTTAGAATGATTAATTTGTTTATTTTCAAAACAAACAAGGACCCAATAGATATTTATACAAATTTATTATCAACTCGAACTCTAAAAACCAAACTACTTAAGTAAAATTATGGGCTTAAGTCGAAATTATTTAAAAAAGAGGCTCTAAAATAAGTAAACTTAATCAACCCATCTGTTGCTCACTCACCATCCTCAAATATTATGCACAAAAAAACAAAAGAAACAATCATTTTCAATTATTTAAACCAATTCATATTTTAAAAATCACCATTTTTATATAATTATAAAATTATAATAAAAAATTTTGTAAGCTAAATTATCTAATTCATGACTAATATAAAAAAAAGTCGAAGTATAGTTTTTAAATATTCAAATTTTTAAAATTTCATAATTAAATTTGTATTTTTTGAACTTACATCGATATCAACAATTTACAAGTACTGAATTGAGTAACTAAAGAGACTAAAGGTAAAAATTTTTATTTTAGGGAAGATTGGGGTCTCAGTCAACCCTCTTAGTATTGGCATTGTTGTCGACATAGGAGGACATTGGTTCGAGCTTACTGAAGCGTATTTATCCTCCTATTTAAAAGTTGGAGAGAAAATATGAATAGTTTAAGCTGATAATGATATTAAGTGAGAAAATATTAAAATAGGAAATTATTAATTTTGATTAAAATAATTAGTTATTGAACCTTGAATGAAGTCTTTCTTAACATCTTAGTCAAATTTAGACAATGCTTTCATTTTATTTACTCATAAAAAATATTTAAGTTTTTATATAATTCGATAAAAACAAATAAATTGTGTTTTGGATTAGATTAATAAAATTTTCCTCCATGTAAAGTTTGGGTTATTTTGTTTTTAGGTCCTTTTGGATTTGAATTATTCAAGTTCATCATTCTTGTTTTTCAAATTGGATTATTTTAGTTTTATACTGGGCACAGGTGACATTCAAGTTTGTCATAATTTTTATTTTGGAATTCTGAATTCTAAAATTTTAATTTTAGCCCTTGAAAGAAAATTGTAACCTTACTCTTGGCACTTAAGTTTTAATGATGTGAATTATGAGATTAGATTGAATTGAATAAAATAAAAAAGTTGTGGATTGGTATGAAAATTAAGAGTTCATCTTTTGACTGCACATTTGAGTGGCGATATGAGTTTTACTTTCCCTTTCCATATCGTCACATGAGATTTTAACGTCAAAATCATGTGCTAATAAATTATTATACTTTTTTTTATTAAAAAAAAGTGAACTCTTTTGTTTGATTTGGGATCTCTTTGTTTGTTCTGTTCCTGTTTGTGTTGTGAGAGATTAAATGTTCTTCATTTTTTTTCTCTCTAATTTAAACCAAACCCAGTCATTAACCTGCAAAAAAAAACCCATCTTTTACAGTATCATTTTTGTTTTTTAGAGTTAAATTAGTGAGGTTCTGTTTTTTCTTTTTCTTTTTCTTTTTCCTTCTTAATTTGAAGCTATTTTCTGTGTTCATTTATTATATTAGTCTGTTTCTTCAAACTGTTTAATCCTCACCCGAGAAAGTGAAAGAAAATAAAGATACAGCAGAGAGAAAAGGTGAGGAAATTTTAATGAACTGGTTTCAGGTTTTTTCAAGCTTAAATTCATAACTAATTTCTGGGTTTTCTTTTTTCTTCTTTGCTTTCAAAGGCTGAATCGGAAAATCGATGAAGGAATCAGAGAAGAGCTTAGATCCACAGTTATGGCATGCGTGTGCTGGCCCCATGGTTCAAATCCCACCATTAAACTCCAAGGTCTTTTACTTCCCTCAAGGCCACGCTGAGCACTCACTCGCCGCCGTCGATTTCCCCTCGTCTCCGCCGGTCCCGGCTCTAGTTCTTTGCCGAGTGGCTTCGCTCAAATTCATGGCGGATACCGAAACCGACGAGGTATACGCCAAGATCCTCCTCATGCCGTTACCCAGCACAGAGCTCGACCTAGAAAACGACGCCGTATTCGGCTCCGATAACGCGGAGAAGCCTGCTTCTTTCGCTAAGACATTGACCCAATCCGACGCCAACAACGGCGGTGGGTTTTCGGTCCCGAGGTACTGCGCCGAAACCATTTTCCCGCCGTTGGATTACACGGCGGACCCTCCTGTTCAAACCGTCGTCGCCGTGGATGTCCACGGCGAAACGTGGAAGTTCAGGCATATTTATAGAGGGACCCCGAGGAGGCATTTATTGACTACGGGGTGGAGCACTTTCGTGAACCATAAGAAGCTCGTTGCCGGCGATTCCATCGTGTTCTTAAGGTCCGAAAACGGCGGCCTGTGCGTCGGGATCCGACGAGCCAAGCGTGGGACTGGAAACGGACCCGAAGCTGGGTCTCCATTTTTGTCTTTCTTAAGGGAGGACGAGAGTAAGATGATGATGATGAACCGAAATGGGGATTGGAGAGGAAAGGGGAAACTGAAGGCGGAAGCTGTTTTACAGGCGGCTACGCTGGCGGCCAGCGGTCAGCCGTTCGAGGTTGTTTATTACCCAAGAGCGAGCACACCGGAGTTTTGCGTTAAGGCGTCGTCGGTGAAGGCGGCAATGAGGGTTCCTTGGTGTTGTGGGATGAGGTTTAAGATGGCTTTCGAGACAGAAGATTCTTCAAGGATTAGTTGGTTCATGGGGACTGTGTCTTCTGTTCAAGTTGTCGATCCCATTCGGTGGCCTAATTCCCCATGGCGACTTCTTCAGGTTTGCGGATTATTGTTTGATACATTAAGAAATGGTTACAACATGTGGCTGTTGTTTTAGGTGAATTATTTAGCTTTAAAACTATATATGTTTTCAGGTTTGTTTAGCATTGTTGTTGGCACAGTAAGGTTTTCATGGCAAAAGTAATGCTAAACCGGTAAAACATTTTGGCTGCTCCAGTTAACATTTAACCGGGGCTAAGCCCGAAACTTTTTTTCGGAGGTCATAATTGAATTATAAACTTTTTGGAGCCAATGCAATTTTATCTGTTTAGTGTTGCTTTCGACTTCAAAAGTTATGCCGGATTGTTGGTTCATTTGGGAGCCTCACTTTGATAACTAATGTTGTAGGTAACATGGGATGAACCGGATTTGCTTCAAAACGTTAAACGTGTTAGTCCTTGGTTGGTTGAATTGGTATCGAATGTGCCTGCCATCCACTTGTCGCCGTTCTCCCCACCGAGAAAGAAGTCTAGGTTTCCCCAACATCTCGATTTTCCTCTCGACGGACAATTTCCTATGTCAGCATTTTCAAGCAATGGCAATCCCCATGGGACCGGCTGTCCGTTAGTTTTATCTGATAATGCTCCTGCAGGCATACAGGGAGCCAGGCATGCTCAATTTGGGTTATCTTTATCCGATCTCCATCTTAATAATAAACTGCAGTCCGGACTTTTTCTGCCCGGTTTCCAGCGGTTCGATCCCCACTCTAGAATTTCCGATGGCATCATGATGGCAAGGCGCCCTAATGGTACTGATAATCTTTCTTGCTTGTTAACAATCGGGAATTCTAATGTGAATGAGAAATCTGGCAATACAAAAAGACACCAGTTTTTACTCTTTGGTCAGCCGATACTTACCGAGCAGCAGCTCTCTCGTAGCTGTTCAAGTGAAGTTGTCTCACAAGTTATTAATGGAAATAGTTCGTTAGATGGCAGTGCCGAAAAAACAAAAGATACTTCTGATGGTTCTCGATCTTCTCTTGAGAAGTCATCTACTGCTGGATTTTTGTGGCACCAGGATTATAGAAGCACGGAAACCGGCCTCGATATTGGCCATTGCAAGGTATTCTTGGACTCGGAGGATGTTGGACGAACTCTTGACCTCTCAGTTCTTGGCTCTTATGAAGAGCTGTACAGGAGATTGGCCAACATGTTTGGAATAGAAAGATCCAAGATGTTGGGCCATGTGTTGTATCGAGATGCAACAGGTGCTGTCAAACAAACTGGAGAAGAACCATTCAGGTATCAATTCGAAAAACCGGTTCATCTTTTTCGTTCTTTCGATCTAGCTTTGGGTTTATATTTACACAATCTTCCCATGCTATATTGTAGTGCATTTATGAAAACAGCAAAAAGATTGACAATAAGGATGGATTCAAGCAATGAAACTGTTGCAAGGTGAGACATACACAATTTTTCTTCATTTCCCCAATTTCTAAACCTCGGTTCTCATGGTTATGGGTTTTCCAGGTCTTGGCTTACCGGGATTCGAACAGCCGAAAACGGGCTAGGAGGGCCGAGCAAAAGAGGTCCCTTAAGCATATTTGCATGATTCGGGGGACCGATGTGGGAAAAGCAAGCATAGATCATTGAAGAACTTAATAGAACAAAATTTAAAGGGACTTGCTAAGCTTCTCTTAGGGATTATCTCGTCTGTTAGTTTCCTAAAAACCATTGATGTTAATGTGTTTTAAAGTTTACGTTTGATGCAGTAACACTTCCCATTTGTAAGGAATTTCTGTTTTTATGCATGCTTTCATAATAAAGTGCAGTGCTAGCTCTGACTTGTCTTAAAGCAAACATTGTCAATCTTAGAGAAGTTTATTGTAAGCTTCGAATTGTCTAAAACCAAACTTGTAAATAATTTTGCATGTTCTAATTAACTTGTTAATTGGACGAGTTAAGACAATTTGGTCAGATTATTTATATTTTTCTAACTATTTCAGATTCAAGTTGTTTCGAGATCATTTTAAATTATTTGAATTGAATTAAGTTTGGATTCGAGTTAATAATATCGGATTAAATTAAGACCATTATGATTCAAGGAGCAAAAACATTGGGATCTTTCATGAAACATTAAAATGAGAAATGTTGGGATTATAAACACACACAACATGAAAGACTTTTGAGTGTTCCAACAGTTTGACGGCCAAGCTGGTCTGGTCTGTTTTAGGATTGAAAATTCACTGAATTTTGTAAACACTAGACTAAAGCAAAATTACTATTTTAATTTTTTTAAATCCCAACACTAAAAATCTTATAAAAAAAAATAAAGGGGAGATTTTAATTTTTGATGCAAATCCCAAAAATAGAAGGAAAAAAAAACCTTATCCTGTTTATTTTTATTGAATGGATTAATTTTTTTGAACTCAGAAAGTAAATTACTATGTACTTATTATATTTTAACATTTATCCTGTTTTAAAAGCCAATTAATGGATGAAAGTACTAGTAATAACCCCAAACTCGGTTTTGGGGATTGAAGGCAAAATTAAGCATAGAACACTGAATCCGAGAATGTCTTAAATGTTGTAAAGACTCAGTTTGAGCTTTCATCCACTTTGTACAATTAATAATATTTTTTTCATCACAACAATTAATAACACTTCATTAATTTTGATGACAAAATTTCAAACTTCCAAACATAAACTTCAACTTAATTATTAGATGTTGACCCCTTGACTACGTGACTATTTTTAAAATAGATTTTTTTATCTCTAATCTTAATAATTATATTCACTTTGATACCTGTATTTGATAATCAAGTCATTTTGGTCTATGAAGTTAAAAAATGTAAAAGTTTGGTAACGTGGTATAATTTCAAAGTATAAAATCTTCCAAATTTTAATGGATCTAATTTTCAAGCTCAATTGTTAAAATTTATGTTAACCCGAACTAAAAATATTTTTGTTTACTATAGTCATACTTGGAATTAAGAAAAAAAAAGTCAATTTATGGACTAAAAAGCTTAAACAAAAAAAAAATCATTTAGCCAAGATTGCCGAGATGATAACTATTTGGATTAATTATAAAATTTTAGGATCAAATTATGTTAAATTATAAAATAAGAGACTAAATCACAAATTTGAGTACAGTAGAAGAACCAAAACCATTATTGGACCAAAAATGTCTTGTACTTAAGTGTAAACGACAGAGATATGATGACGTGGCGTGAAGGGCATCCATTCGTGCGGTGGACCCCAAAAGTTCAATTTTAATGTTTTTCTTTATGTTTTTAAGGTGAAACATCAAAGACTTTGGGTTTGACTTTGGTAAATTTTCCACAATCTCAACGGTTGACATTCATTTCATCTGTATAAGATGTACAATCGACGCTTTTTACCGCTGTCGTCTGTATATTTTGAAGGACGATATAAGAAAAAGTACAATACGCAAAAACTCGAGATTTTGACTTATCGTGATATTTTCAACTCATGTTATCACTTCTCTTTCTATTTTTCCTGCTCTATTATAAAAATTAAAAGAGTTAATCCACAAATTATAACTCAAATTTTAAATTGATTTTCAAACTCTAAAGTTTTCTATTTCTTTTTCAAAATATTTATATCGCGTATTAACTTGGACACTAAATGTTAATTTAAATATAACGCGAATACATATTTAAAACGGTTATGTTCTATATGAAGTTTTTATACTATGTGTTTTAATGGATTTAATCCTTCTACTATAATTTCGTTGTTTATAGTCTTATATATTTTCGAAATCTGTATTTTTAGTCTTATTGTCAATTATTTTTCGTTAATTTTGTCAAATAATTAAACACCTTTGAAAATATTTCCTTGCATTTTTTGTACAGTTGGATAATTTTTTTTGCATGTTAAAAAGAAAGCAAAAATTTATAATATTCCTTTTAACTGTAAGAAAAATAGCGGTGTATATATGTCACATCATCATATGTTTAGGAAAGATAAGCTACGTGAAAATATTTAATAAAATTCATCGAAGAAATTGGACTCAAGACTTAAAAATACACATTCCAAAAAGTCATGGGTCTAAAGATATTGAAAATAAATAGTATAGGAACCTTCCATAAAATTTTACCATTTAAAGCAAGTTGATTAAATAGTGTTCTTAATTTTATTAAAATGATATTTATTTTAACTCATCGTATACTTGTATCCTTGTTGTCCATGAGATAGATATACATGAAATTACAATTTGATTTACGTGTTTTAAATATACGTCATGTTAAATATGAATCGATATTTAAAAATTGTAAAGACTCAGTTCTTAGTGGTATCGAAAATTTAGGTTTTGGGATCTCATTTTCGTAAATATTAAATAAAGATATTTACAAAGTTATTACATAGATGAATTGAAATTTAGATAGTCAATTTAGCCGAAATAGTGGTTAATTAGGGTCCAAAGATTAAATTGCAAAATCTAATCGTTATAGATCTTTAATTAGAAAATGACTTGGGGACTTAATTTCAATTAACCAAAGGTTCAAAACAACAATTAGACCATGCTAAAGCGAGTTGTAGTGGACTGTATGTTTATATGGCCATTAACTTAAGTAAATTAAGATTTATTTAATTAAAATATAGTTAATTAAGTTATTAGCAAATTAATCCAAGTATAAATAGAAATGTAAGTGGAACGAGAGAGGAGATATCATCTTCTCCAACCGCCCAAGAAAAGAAGAAGAGAGGAGGATGCCATTTCTTAGGGTTTCAAGCTTTTAGTCTTTAATTTAACTAACATTGACACGAAACCATTGAGAGGAAAAGGAAAATTGAAAATCATCGACGAATAGCTCAAAATTTTAATTTGTATTTCTATGATTCAGGACCAATTTAATTAATGCATATGATCATGTTATTTTGCATAATATACTATTGAGGTGAGTTGTTATTGGATTATTGAATTGAATTGCTACAGTTTAGATTGAATATCAAGATAGAGACTAAATTGAATAGAATAGAAAGTTGTATGAATTGATTGATATGTGATAATTGGTGTAAAATTGAATTGAAATATGTTGTTTATATGATGATTTGATGGATTATTTGGATATGATTAAATATGATTTGAATGAAGTATATAATGAATCAGAAATTTAGTTACCCTATTAGTTATTCGAACATAGTTGGATAAAGTTGGCATGCCATAGGGTCAGATTATTGATTGAAAACCATCATTACTGGGCAAACCGGGGTGGCAGATTATACATATAGAGCCATTGTTTGCAGGCAACACAGGGTTATAGAATAATCGGATTGTGAAAATAATCATTGCAGGGCAACCTGGGGTGGTAGTATGTACATGTTAGCATCATCGTTACCAGGCAACCCGGAGTGACAGATCCACGTATCCGTTTTGAGTCCGTATCTATTTAATAGGGTTATAAACATATGAATCGACTAAATGATATTAGGAATGGTAAATGAAATTGAGATGCAATATATGACAATATATGTAATGAATTGAAAACAACCCCTAAGGGCAGAATGCGAGTGAGAGAGTTGACGGGCTCAGAAATAGTTCAAAATCATGTATAAATCTGAATATGTATATTTAATGTTGACGTTATGCTATCAGTTGGTATGATATTAAGAAAGAAATGGTACCTTTATTGTTGAATAGCATAATTGGTATTGTTTTGGTACTTATTTGGTGATTGAAGCATATAATGAACATTACCGAGTTAAGTAGTAATGGTAGCTAAGACATGAGTAGGTGCAAAATTGGTTTAATACACATCTATATAGAAATGAAAGAACTTGACATGATTAGCATGAGATTAGGCTTAAATGGTATGTGCGTATATATAAGATTGCATTTTTGGCTTAAATCATGAATTTACTATTAAGCGTATTTGCTCGGCGTACGGTTTTTTTTCTTCATGCACAAGTATAGTAGATTCCCGATTGTACGAGCAGTTGATCTAGCATCCTGGAAGCAATCCCCGACTTAAAAATGTTTGTTTATGTTTTGTTTTTGTGTCAGATATGGCATGTACCTAGGTTGAGTCAAATTTGGTATAAAACTATGTTTATATACACTTTTGGTTTAGAAGGTTAATGTATGATCTTGATTAATAGATTACAAATTGTAAATGGATACAAATAAGGTTTGAAATGGAATGGAATGCTGTAATTGCCAATGGCCTTGGTAAATATGTATGTGTTTTGAAGCTTTGGAATGAATTATACTAATTAGTTAACTTATAGGTAATATAGTATTGGTACACCATTGTTAAAGGTGTTTTGTTATGTTTGAGACTTAGAGATCTTTTTTTTTTGTTGTTGAAAATGTGGTTTGATTTTGCATATGTATTTGTTTGAAAAGTGCAAATTGAAGTTTTGTTTGGAAATTGCAAAAATAGGATATCATGTTGCAAGGTCAGGTGTATGTTGTCGCAACAAGATTAGGCCACCATGCCACGACGTGATGTCGAGCATGGGTCGTTGAGATGAGACCTAGACAATATGTTGCATTGCAATAAGAAACCCATTGTTGTCGTGACATCAACCTGAAAATTTAAAAATATTACAATTTAGTCCTTTTTTTTACCTCGGGTTAGCATTTGAGTTTTCGTAAGTTCGTAAAGACCCGAAAATGAATATGAATAATTTTATATACTTGTTCAACTTATATTGGAATGTTTATGTTATAAATTGAATTGTGTATTGATTGTAGTTGTTCCGGCAACAAATATGACACCTTGTAACTCGAACCAGAATGCCAGGTTGGGTATACGGTGTTACAAAAATAGTACCTAACATTGTTATCAATTTAGACCCACTAATAATATTATAAAAGTAGAATGACCAAATTATGCCAGATTAAAATAAAAGAGATTAAATTTCTAATTTCATCATAATAAAAGAACTAAAACCTAAAGTAAACCAAATATATATAGTCATTTCATAAAAAATAATATATATATATATATATATATATATAATAACCTTCCTAAATTTTCTTCAAATTACTTTTTTAATATGTCAAATCCAAGATCTCCATATAACAGGATTAAACAAAAAGAACCGAGAAACTAAGGACCAATCTAAACTATAGTGTTCGGTTGGTTTTGAGTTCCCAAGTTAAAAAAAACACCATTACTCAAACTAAATTGTGTTTTATTTTTTATTTAATTTATATACATTTTTTAATTTTTGTAGTGTAAAAATAAATATTATATATTTAAAAATCGTGAATATAACTTAAAAGTATTATTTTTTTTTTCAAAAAAATACTAAATAAGAGTTGTTGATTATTTTTTATTTACTTGAGAAATTATTTTTTCTAGAAATATTTATGAAAAAACTTTGAAACTTATGAAAAATATTCTAAAACTATAAAACAAAATTTATTTTGTCAAAATAAAGTCCAAAAAACTCCAAACCTAAAATTAATATTAAAAAAAAAGAATCAAATTATTATAGACGGTTAAAAAAAAAACTCAATCGAACTAAGCTAAACTCAGGGCAACCATGCGGTAGGAAAACACACGCTCACAATTTAATTCATGTGTTCTAAAAATGATATGTGTTAAATCCAAACTAGTATTAATGGTAACAACTAATTGTGTTATCAATTTGGACTTGCTTATAACGTTATAAAAGTAAGTGGATCAAATTATGTCAAATTAGAGTGAGGAGATTAAATCTAAAATTTAATCATAATAAAGATAAAATCATAAATAAACCACATATATATATATATATATATATAATAATAAACAACAATAATAATAATTTCTTGTAATGGAAGTTTAACATAGGTATTAAAAAGAATATTTAATATTTTTGGTAGGACGAAGGTATGTTTCATGTCCGTTTTACAATCTAAAAAGACTAATCATTTTAAGATTCGTGGTTGCTTCTCCCAACAATGTCATATAATATTAGTAGATTTATATAATATTTGTTTATATATACATATCTTTTTTTTGGGTATATTTCGATTTTTAATTCAATTATAATTTCGATATATGATTCCAGAGGAGCATATGGTATTTTGGTGTTCTTATTGCGCCGATTATACTTTGAAGTTTGGACATTTTCATTGAACATGTCTAAGCACAGGTAATGCACTTAAAATCTTGTTGTAATCGATTTAATGAGTAATTTTAAAAGTGATACATGTTTTATTTAGAGTGTAATAAAAAAAATTAAATATTAGAAAATATGTGAGTATTGTTAAAATATTCGAGGCGAGATGGGGATAGTCAAAATAGAAGATGATGAGATATGAAGAAAAAGAAAATTAGAATGTGGGCTTTTCTCAATCAATCAACCAACCAACAAATTATATTCAGACATGCAATGAAATCAACCTTGTAACCTTGTAAACACTCGCAAACTATAGATTGTGTGGAGTCTTTTTGATATTCAAGTCACATTGATGGGAGTGTATACAAATCAAAATTTTTTTAAATTAACAATATATTAAATTTTGAAATTCGATTTATGGAACTTGTTAAATTAGATTGATTAGGTTAGATTAAATTTAATTTTACTTAAGTAGGTTAAATCGATAACTTTAAATGAGAAGTCTATATTGTAATAATAATTTTATCTAAATCTAATTCAATGGTCTAATTACCGAATTAAATCTCTCCTTTACTTAAAAAATACAAGGGATAAGTAACATTTAATCTCTAAATTTGGTAACTTTTTCCACCTTAGTCTTTAAAGTTCTTTTGATGCACATCAATTCTAGAACTCAATTTGACCCTTAAACTTAGATTCTATTAAGATACGATGATGTGGCACTATGAGGCTAAGATTTTTCACATCACCGGAATTTTTGTTTAATATAAAGTATATTTGTAATATCTAATTATTACATTTTATATAAAATTTCTAGATATTCAAGAACAATTATGATATCTTTAACAAAACTTAAATTTAAAGTCCAAATTAATAAAAGTTAAGAATTTCAAGACTAACATAAAACAAAATTAAAAGCTAAAATAGAAAAAATTGACAAGTTCAAGGACAAAATGCTGGATTTTATTCTAAACTATAATAAACCATTATCAAATTTAACCAATTACAAATACCCACTAATCCCATGGCCCCTCAATCCAATTAATTGAAATAACCCCCCAGAATAACCAACCAAACCAACCCACCCCACCAAAGGCTACTTTGCCTAATTAGTAATTTACTCAACTTATTCACCAGTAAAATGGAAAAAGATTTAATATCAAATCTTCGGCTGATATGCCTAATGTAACCACAATTCAAGTCACAAAATTGTAATAATATTGGCTTCAATTTCTAGGCCCAAGTCAGTTGCATATATCTAAGAGATTATTATTACCAATTTAATATAAAGATTGAAAATACAACCAAATATGATTGCATTAAAATTCCATAAAGACTAACATATAATATTGAGAAGCCCTTACCTTAAATCAGGGCAACGAGAAGAACCAAATACCTCCAAATAATGAAAACATTAAAACAACAGTAAAGAGGAGTTAACGCTAACAATTAAAGAAACATAAAACAGTAAAAAACAGTGGAAAGAAAAAAAAAAAAATATAATATACATGTGAGTTTTGCTGCTTCAGCCCTCAGATCGAACTAAACTGTGATGTCGATCTTACTTCCGACTCAACCACCATTACTCCAAAACGGCGACCTCTTGATCGACCTTCCAATAGTTTGCATCATTGAACTCCTTCATTCCAGCCCCACCGTCGTCCGAATTCTCCTTCTGTGGTACCTTTGGAATAATGTTCCTCTTTAACGGTCCAGCTTCCCCAACTATTCCTTCTTTTAAAGCTTGTTCCATTGCCTTCTCTGTACCTTCTAATTCCACCCCTACGAATTCGACATCCTCTTCGAACAAAGAGGGAACTGCTGGTGGAGATTTCTGACTTGTATCACTGCTCACTGATCCGTCACTCAGATCCATGGAGTCTAGGGAAACATTTGGAAGTATGGGGTCTCCATTCGACAGGGGAACGACATCAGTGACCACCGTCTCAATATGACTCGGTTGATTGACATCTGAGCTGTCATCGTCTAGAAATGGGTTTTTGCTTGAACCACCTAGTTTCAAATCTGATGATTCTCCCCACCCCACCCACTCGGGCAAAGGCCCATCTCCAAATAAGTCTTCGTTTTCGCTTGCATCAAACCCAAAGAATCTCATATCATATGAAGCATTTGATTTCTCCCCTTGTGGATTCAGGTCTCCACCGGTCATGGAATTGTCACATCCATTCATAGCATAGGAAGTAGATGTGCCAGTCACAGACTGTTTGATTTCATTCAACTCGTTCTCCCCTCCAAGTACCACCTCATCATCACTACCACTGTTACCATCATTAGTAGTACCATTCAAGTTAATCTCATCCATCACCTCTGTCTGAGATGTGGCTGCAGGTGCATTACCGGTTCTTTCATCTTGGAATGCAAACCAGTCTGAATTCGTGAACAGGCTGCTGCATTAGAAAACTATAGGGTTATGGCTACTCTAACAAAAAAAAATATAAACTTTTTGAAACACGTTCACCCATCCCAAGCGTCCATCATGAACCTCATCAGCCAATTACTCCATCACCATGAGTAACAACAAGAAACTTACCTTCCTTGGTCATCACCGAGCCTCAAGGATGATACGACGACCTCAGCAGATTCATCATCAAAGTATACATCCTGCAAACGGGAAACATATATCTACTATAAAGTTTGACATTAGAAATATAGGGACAAGAAGTCTATTTGTTTGGTTCCTCCATTCTAACACATAGGCCAAGGTTATGTTACCATCAATGTCTAGGAAAAGTTATGTTACTCAGACACGAGTGTTGAGTGTCGGATATGGGTATGCATCCAACACGGGTATGGTTAGATTTTTCCTTGTTTTCCTATGTATTTGGAGGATCTTTGAAAGTCGTATCGCCATATCCATGTGTTGTACATGAGAACTTCAATAAAAATGAAGAGTTCGAAGAATATGGGGGAAAAGAACCTATTGCCTTTACAAAAATCGCAAAAAAGAATTCAATTAATTAAAAGAAATCATAGTCACTCACCTCATCATCTCGATCAAGGGTACCATTGTCCTGAAAGTAGTTAATTAAAAAAAAAATAAGTATAGCAAACATGCAGAATGCAGTGTAGTTTTATGAAAAGACACACTACATACTTCTTTATTATCATCATTCCATTTGTACCCAAAAGCCTGGCTTAGGGTATTTGCCAAAATCGCAACATCATAATCTCTATCACGAAGATCATCTTCATCGCTTATTCTGTCTTGCAATGCTGTTGGGCGTCTGCACATGAGAAGGAAAAATACATGTGATTCTTTAAATGACTCTTCTGTTAGCTCTCGCAACTGTGGTTGCAGCAAACAGAAATAATGTGCTATAACAAGATGATTTCAAAAATTGGAGTTGTGCAATTAGAAACTTTACAATTATAGGCATCATATGACAGAAGAAAGCTGTAAATAAAATAAAAGAGCCCAATAAAAAGTCACGTTTATATGCCATTTATAAGGTTATAAATCTTCCATGATACAATAAATCCACGAGTGCTGGCACACCCTTACAAAAAAACATATCAAGCACAGACAGATCAAGTGATAATTGATGCCCAATTACATAAGATATTAATCTAACTGCACAACATATCAGAAGTGAAGCAGAAGCATACCCACACGCCCATCGATAAACATTTTCAACTGCATTGCGTTCTTGCAGAACATTAGCTTGCCACTCATTCCATTCGCTATTTCCCTATAAAGAATATAAGAACTTGTGTAAGGCAAAAGGAAATATAAGGAATCCTGGTAAAGTTCCCTATACTGATGTAAGATCAGACCATGCAATTCTAGCCAAGTGAAAGGCATAATAAACATGAAAAATAACCAAGCAACTGACTAACTGTGAAGAACTTGATACAGATTTACCATGCTACAGAAACATTCATACCCTGATCTTGATTGAAACAAAACTTGTTGACTTAAAAAAAAAAAAATGCACCTATAACCTGTAAAATCCTTACAGAAGCATTCATACAACATTAACAAGCAGCCAATTCCCCACCTGTAGACATGTCTGAATGCAGCTATTACTGCCTCCTAACTGTACAAGTTTATTTGAGATACGTGTAATGTGACCGATGTTTCCTGCTCGTGGTGCATGTTTTCCAGCAGCAGGTAAAGTTGGCTGCTCAAACAAAAAAGGTAAGTTGGCTGCATGATCCAGTAGCATTATAACCATTTTCAATTATATTTTTAGTAATACCCATTACCAAACTGGACAAACAACAATATGATTAACATCTACCTGATTATTGTCACCAGAAAGAAATGGATGTTTGTCAGTTTGGATCAATTTCCTGATCAAATCACATTCTTGAAGAAGATGGTCGACTATTGCATCATTCTTGCTTTCCAGACAAGATAATATTATACTTTCCACATGATGATGTAGCGCATTATTGTATGGATACCTGCACATAATTTGAGAGAGAATAAATATTAACCTGATAGCAGAAAACACTTTTCTCAAGAAGAAACCAAGTGCCTTCTTCTAGATTCAAACTTCCAACAAGTTGTTCTCATGTTAGCGAATATGACAAATTTTAACCAAGAGCTTACTCAAAGAAAAGATCAATAACTCGTTGGATAGTTCCTGAGCTAATCAATTCCTTCTCCGCAGCTTCATTTCTAGTTCTAAACAGCACAGCAATGAACTCAACAATCTGAAAAAATTAACAAATTAATTCAGACATAACATAAAAAGTTTCAACGAAAAAAGTTTGCGTTACATTGTGCACAAACACCAAAACAACCTAAACATGTGCAAGTTATATCCCATATTGGATGACATATGAACTTTAAGATGAGAATATAACATGAACCTTCAGACGGTGCTTCCCAAGAGGCGGCCTCAATTCTCCATAGGTTGTAGGCAAAAAATTTTCATCAGATAAGACATTCAAAAGCATAAGTAAGTCACCTGCAAAACAAGCAGTTGTGAACACCATAGCTAAAAGTGAAAGCCAACACATTACATGCAACTATATGTAGAAACTATTACATAGAACTTTCAGAGAAACATATCTGCTCACCAAGCTTAGGCAGCATTGCATTAATAGTCTCCGGATTTATGGGGATTGGAGGCTCATACATCTGTTGATTTCGGAAAGAATACATCAAGGGAGAAGCAATTGCTGATCTTTTTGGATCCAACAATGAGATACAAACTGAGAGCGAGTGTACAAGGCCAGATTTTGAGTGTGAATCTTCCAGTGCATGACCAAATATCCTTGCGACAAAGCTGTATATGAACATACTCAAAATCACAGGTCAAAATCACAGAAACATTCACGATAGAGAATTGAGATGGTGATGCAAGTAAGGCTGACATAAGAAAGAATAAGATCTCACAGACCTTGGACTAGAGAGTTTAGTAGCTAAAGCAGATGGGACATTCCGTGTTATTGCACATAATGTTTCTGCTGCATTAGCGTGAACTTCAGGAGGACACTGGTAATTGCAAAAACAGGTTGTGAGATTCATTACAAAGTATGGTATGCCATGAAAATGATAGAATAGAAAATTCTCACTTACCGATGAACTCAATTTATCCACAATCATTTCCAACAAATTGCTATTAGCTAACCATTGCATTACATCCAAACAATTCGGATATACATGATCATCAGCACCTACTAACCGAACCAATACCTGTGAAAAGGTGTGCCTCATTTCAATATTCAACCAAAACATATAAATGCCAAGCCATATAAAACCCAATATTGTAATAAACCAACAAAGAAATGGTGGGTACCTCCATGATGGATGTGATTCCTATTAAATCAACCAGTTGGTGGAATACATCTTGATGTACCTGTTAGTAATCTGTCTCAGTAAATTCACATAAACAAATAAAACCATGCTATCTTTTGTAGTTCAAGATCATAAACCACAAACAAGCCCATTTTGTCAGGCAAGTCACCGGGCCTAAATCATCCTTATAAGCTAAACCCAGAGAACAAACTTGCCAGAAGGAAAGGATTAATAGCTAACATGATTGCTTACACCAGTAATTCAGTATGTTTAACTAAGCTCATAGGTAACCAATCTCATAGGTGCATCATGCATGTCCATATAAAATTAGTTTAAATTTCAACAGGGGAACAAGGTAAAGTTCAAATTGTCAGTGCACATTCTGTACTGAGTTTCAATTCATTAGTTATCAAGATTTGTAGGTTATTGAATGTACTATCCATATTCAAATAACACAGAACAAAAGTATCAACAATTGCAGGAGGGCTAAGAATGTGACAATAAACACAAAAACTTTACTTACTTGAATGTAATTCATAAGTTGAACAGACTTCCGTAGCATAAGGCATATAAAAACCTAAAATACATAGCAAATGAAACTCATCAAGTGGTAATAAAAACCACAGAAGTAGTTGACGAAAGCATGGCATGAAAAGCCACAGAAATTAAACTGAACATGAACAAACACACCTTACTGAAATAACCAGCTAGCAAGGCACTATGAGGACGGTTTGGTTGCAAGAAAGAGAAAAGTAAGTTCATCAACTGCCAAAAAGAGAAAATCATATGAAACAAAACCATAGTAATGCCCACAGCTAAAGATGCATATTCAAGATTGCAAATGAAGGCCATACCTCTTCATCCTCGGCTAAAGTCTTCAGAATAACGTCAATCTCACATGTAAATACCTCACAGGCAATGAACGGGAACCTACACAAAAAAGAATAAATAGCATCAGAAAATTTACAATACAAGGAAACACAAAGAAGTCTAGTTCCTTATTCCTGGTTTAATGAAAATTACATACTTGAACGCCCGTTTGCTATCAGCATCCTCTGGAGGCTCTTCAACAACATATCGTAGTAACTGCTCAACCTGGGCTCTATCTCGTAGACTGCACATAAAAAGTCGAGTACATGAAGAACTAGCTCTCTACTAGATTATACAAACACTTGAAAATTTAAGTCATAGCATCAAACCAATTGCAATATACTAAAAAAACTAATTAGAAAGAAAAAAATTAGTAATAGCAAAAAACTGGAAAAGCGCAATGTGATAGTGGAAAAATTTACAAATTGATGAGTCGACTATTTAAAGCTTTGCACTCTTGGATTATTTCTTCCTCATCCAGAAGCTCTTCCAAAGTAAAGTTCTCCTTGTCTAATATCGACTCCACCTATAAAAGAAAATCGCAGTCAACAAAGCTAATCATAATTATAGTAAACAAAAAATTAAAATGAGTCACTCAACAATATTCATAAGAAAATGAGTGGGAATGGAGAATGAACATCACTTAGAAAGCAAATCCAGCAAACTATAGCAGTTATATTTCATCTTCAAATAAAAGGAACTCCAGCCATTACCACATAAACTAGCTTAAAGATTTGTAAAAAAAAAAAAAAAGGGATAATCATCGAATCGAGCAATGAAAATTTCCAAACAAGTGGACAAATCTAAGTCAGTGAAGCTACTCTGCTACGGCATCAATGAATCCAAAAGTAAATTAAGTATATAAAGAAGTAAATTTCAACATAACTAAACTAAAAGAAAAGCACTGATTCAAACTTACAAAGAACAAAAAATCTAACCAAAAGTTAACAAGTTAATTACAACTAATAAAACTTACTCTAATAAAAGATCTTAATTAATTAACTAATTAAAATAAAATTACTCACAGGACAAGAGGCGGATAGAGATGGGAGCTTCCAAAACATGGCTAAGAAGAGAAAAATAGTAAGCAGAGTAGCAGATTAGATCTGTAAACCCTAAAAATTACCAGTGAATCTAGGAAATATCGAAAAATGAGGGAAAAAAGGGAGATTCAAGAGTAAAGAAGAGAAAAATAATAATAATCTTAAAATAAAATAAAATAAAAAACAATTTTCTTTGCTGTTATATTATAGTGGTAGCTAAGGAAGGAAGAGAAAAATAAGCTAAACAAACGTTTTGCAAGTGAAAAGAAAATAAAAAAGTACAAAAATGAAGTACTTCGATTCTTAGAAAACTACTTTTAGTTTTATGTCTATGGTTATGGCCAAGAAGAAGGGGAAGGGTTCAAATCATCATGGATGGATGTACACACACATGCATACATACATACATATATAGTGCTGCACAGTGGATCTGTCCACCAGATGGGATAGCTCATTTGGTTCTGTTTAATTCGAATTTAAATTAATATTATTAGATTAAAATATACTCTCTCTTTTTTTTAGGGTCTGTTTTGCGGTTATTTTTAGCCTGAAAAGGAAAGAAATCAAAATTTTCAAACTTTTCATCCCCAAAAATATTTTTAGTATTTAAATACTTTTTCACCCTTCCAGTAAGATAATATTTTTATTTTTTTCTTAATTACAAATATATTAAAATTATTAATTAAAAATAAAAAAAATATTTTTTAAAATACTAATTATAAATATTTAATGGTTATATTTAAATAATTAAAATATAGTCTATATATTCTAATTAAATTTTATAAATAATTAATATTTATTGCTTAAAAATATTTAAAATTTATATTTCATATATTAAAATATTAAGAGCAAGTTAAAATAATTTCTTTTATATTTTTACTAAAATATAATAAAATTAATTAATTTAAATATTATTTAAATGCATATTTGTTACTTGATAATAATATGTTCAAAATAGACATTTTATTTTTCAAAAGTATTTTTTGACAGCAATGCTAAACACTCAAATTTTAAACTAACTTTTCAAAAGTACTTTTCTACGGTACTTTTTAAAGGCAATTTTTAAAAGCATTTTTCAAAAGTATTACCAAACTAGCCCTTAGTGGTTGTAGTTTTATAAATTTTAACATTTAATCCATGTATTTAAAAAAATTAAAAATTAAGTCATTTATATTTTAGTCCAATCATTAACATTTCAAGGATTTGTTTGAATATCATTGAGTAACTGATTAAAACGGATAATTACAAGATAATTGTAATTCCCTAGACATGTTCTATTGACAGAGTATAATTACATTGTAATTTCATATTAAAATATTAATTAATTTAAAAAATAATTTCTAAAAAAAGTAACAAAAATTAAAATCAAATCATCATATGTATTATATTAGTTTGAAAAATTAGTTGATTATCTATTTACTAATAAAAATAATAAGAAAAATATGCAACTTTACTTGATTGTTCTAGTGCATACTTGTTGGGTTATTCCCTTTTTAATATTTAACATATGTCCATTATCATTATCCGTTGGGTCTTGATCGAATTCGTTTGAATTTGAGTCTGCATCATTAAAATTATCTATATCACATTCTTCCATGTACTTTTCGAAGTAAGAATTATCTCAATTCCACTTATAAATGAAGTTATGAAATATGAAACATGTTAATACGATCCAATTTTGTTTTTTATGCTATACTAAGGTGAAATTCTTAATATGGGTTTTGTTCAGAACAACAAAGATCTTCTCAACCACATTTCAAAGCGTTGAATGTCACAAATTAAAGAGTTTGCAAGATGTCTATGATGCTTGTGTTTGACACCATTTTCTTAAATTATATCATACCTACAATATGGTGCAAAAAAATATTTTATATTTACATAATTAGCATTGACTTGATAATATTTGGATTCACAGTCCAAAGAGTTCGTAGCTAAAAACTTATATAAACTTAATTTGAAGAAAAACTTTTGCTAGGTTATATCATTTTTATAATACGTAAATTAAGTAAAAATAATATAAATTTTATAATATACAACGTTTATAAAAAATCATAAATTGTTCAATAACTTTCATAACACTTCTTATAGATAATATAATTGTTTCCATAACTTTATAAAAAAAATTATAAACAAGTTATAATAAATAAATAAATAAACTATAACATTTTATAAACAAGTATACTATTTTTATAATATATGGCATAGACACATAAATAAGTTATGTTCATACTTCTTGCAATGGCAAATCTAAGGAGCTGCAGAGGCCCAGTCCCTTTAAGATCGAAAAATTTTTATTTAGCCCTTTTAGAATTTTTAAAATTTTAAATTAATAAAGGTAAAATTATACTTTGCGCCCTAAAATGATAAAATTTTAATTTAATCATTTAAAAATTGTATTTTTATTATCATAAATAAATGTTAACTCTGTTGAAATTTACTTTATTTGATTATTTTTAATAGTACAATATCTAAATATAGTTTATATATTCAAATTAAACTTTACAAATAAATTGTATTAATTATTTAAAAAATATTTAAAACTTATATTTCGTATTAAAGTTTTAATAATGAGTATAATAGTTTTTTATATTTTATTGAATTATTATAATTTTAAAAAATTTGAATATCATTTAAATATATATATATTTTTTATTTTACAGTATTATATCTAAAATGAACATTTTATCTCCTCAAAAGTATTGTTTTAAAAATAATCCTAAATATAAATTTTGAACCAAACGGTTTGAAAACCCTTTTCAAAAGTTATGCTAAACTAGCTTTATATTTGAACTAATTTCTACAATCCTCAATTTATCGATTTTTTAATAAAAAAGATATAGTACTTTTAAGATACTTTCAATAATTTAAGTATAGATATATATTTATATTATAATTTTAATCATTTATAAATCAAATAAAATTTGGGTTACAACAGTCTACATTTTTTTTTCGAAAAAAATTATCAATCAAAAATTTAATTTAAAAAATTAAGTAATAATTAAACCAAAATTAAAATTGTTTTTCTCAGTATAGTTTAAAGTTATCCTAAATATCACTTATGTAAAATAAGATTGGATTCGAATCATAAAACGAATAGAAACACTTCTAGTAATAAAGAAAAGGATAATTTGTAATCAAAGTTATTAAACTATTAGTAAGTTTACATTTTAATTATTTAACTTCAAAAAATTACAAAATGTTACTAAAATATTCAAAAAAATTCATTTAAGTCAACGAATAATCTTCAATTTCACCTCTGCCTAACAATATTAGATTCAAATTGTAAAATGGATAATAACACTTTTAATTATAAAGAAAAGGATAAACTATACTCAAAGATACTAAATTTACGTTTTGGTCACTTAACTTTAAAAAATTACAAAATGGTCACTAAACTATTTAAAAGTTTTCATTTAAGTCAGTGAATTATTCATAAACTTTTATTTAAGTCATTGAGATATTAACTTAAAAAAAAGTTTAGCTAGCAAGCTCTAAGCGACGATTCAACGATTAGTACAATGGATTAGTATCCATCAAGGGGTAGAAAAACATACCTTAGATTCAAGTCGGTTTAACCATCAGTTTCGAAGATTGGAGAAGAAAGTTATTTCAATTTTGGATCACAAATTCATGACATTCAAAGTTGTTTCATGAAAAAAAATTAACTATAGAAGAGAAGGAGAATAAGAGCTTTTGATTGGTGCAGGCGGTACGAACAAAAAAGGCCATAAAACAATAATTTTAACAGGCCATTGATTTAAATGAAAACTTTTGAATATTTTGGTAACAATTTTGAAACCTTTTCAAGAATAGTGGCCAAAACATAAAATTACTAATAGTTTAGTGATCTTGAATGTAATTTACCCTAAAAATTATGGGTCCCACGAAAATAATGTAAAGTAAAAGGTCTCACTCACTCAACTATGTGTTTCAAGTTGACGTACTGTTGCTGCAACCACACGAAGCGTCTCCTTTTTAAGAATTCGTCAAAAAAAGTTTGCCGTCGGATGAAGCTAAAAGTGGTCAACGCATTTCACGTGGACTCTGATCCGCCAATGATGTTCCTAGTTCTGTCAAAGTCACGTGATTTTAGCGTAGCTCGCTCAGCAAATAGGTTATCTCATGGACGGTCATATATGAATCTATTCTTTTTCAGGCTGATTTAGGGATGGAAAAAAACCCGAAACTCACGGGTTTCGAGCCGATCCGATCATATCTGATAGGGTCAGGTTCTTTTTCTTGAAATTGGATTTTGGGTGGATCACATCACATAAGTTTTAGAAAATGGTCCGGTCGAGTGGAGGTCAAGTTTAGCATAAAATCGTTTCATCCGTTTAAATATATTTACAAAATTATTATTATATTTTTTAATATTGATTAGGTTAAAAATTCTTAAATTTTATTACTACTAATATCATTTTACCATCTTTATGCTGTGCTTAGTTGAGTTTAGACCTGTTCATCGTTTAGGCCTGAAGGTCCGTCTGAAATTTGAGAAAATTTAGGTAAAAATATTGGGCTCGAGAAATGGGCTTGGGCAAAAAAAAGTAGGCCTGGTTAAAACATAGGGTAGGCTCAGACTTAAGCATTCAAGGCTCGAGCTTGACTCGTTTTTAAGTTTATAATATGTTATATTATGTTATTTTTGTATATTATGTAATTTATAACACATTAAAAAAATAAACTTATACTAAATATATACTCTAATGTAAACATTAAAATAATGTTAAAATGACTATATAAAAATTTTTAATAAATTAAAAAATATAGAAAATTTTAAAAATAATATGGGCGAGCTTGGGCAAAATTTTAAGCTTATATTTTGGATCGGTCAGTACTTGGGCAAGCATAAAGTATTTTAATATTATATTTAGATTCGACTCAACCCGACAAATGAGCACATCTAGTAGAATGATGGAAAGAGAGAGTGAAAAAGTGGAAGGAAGATAATTTTTTAGTGTACTTGATTGATAAGATAGTGAGAGGAAAGAAAATAGAAATGATGACCACTTTCAATCCTAATACATAAAAATCAATCTTTTCAAATTGGAAAGTGAGAGGAGAGAAAAATGAGATAGGTGTTATCTTAGTTCAAAACTATACATTTTTCAAATGTTTTACTTTTTTCGGATGGAAAGAAAATTGCATTTTATTTTTATTTATTCATCTCCTCTAGTAAGCATACCTATTGAGAGAAAAATTATATTTTCCATTCTTCCAAGGGCGAAGCTAGAAATTTTTTTAGGAGGGCCGAAACTAAATTGTAATTTTTATGAGAGTAAAAATGTAATTTTTAAAGGATTTAATCAAAATTTTATCATTTTTAGGGGGTCAAAGTGCAATTTTACTTTTATTAATTTAAAATTTTAAAAATTTTAAATAGCTAAAATGAAATTTTTTTTATTTTAGGGCGACCGGGATCCCTGCCAACCCTCCTAGATTCGTCATGCATCCTTCTAGTTTTCTACTCCCTTAATTTTCCATCATTCCAATTTTCTTTCCCCTCTACCAACTCCCATTTCACACCAGTTTCTTTCCCCTTCTCATTTTCATCTTTTACTTAGTCATACCAACCATGGTTTTTTTTTTATATAAAATTTTTTAATTTAATTAATCACAATTTTAAATAAAAAAGTTTGAACTCAGGTCGGGTTGGATTGGGGTCGGGTATACAATTAATTTTTAGGTTCAAGTTCGGGGTGGGTTAAATTTTTTTAAGCTTAGGATTGGGTCGGGTGTAACACCCCTAACCCGTATCCGCTGCCAGAATAGGGTTTCGGAGCATTACTACCATTTGCAGATCACTAAAAAAAATTCACTTAAATACTTACCAATTCAATGCATCAATAAATATATTACCATTCAATCAATGGCTTGGCACTTGCCTAAGCATCATCAACAACACTTGTTAGTGTACTTACACATATTTCATATAAATTCTTGTTTTCTCAATATGACATATTTGAATTTAATTACTCGTCTTAACTTACATATTTTCCTTATGTTAACATATAAAAGATAATCTCATATGTACATGTCATGATACATATTATTCTCTTACCGTTTCTTTAATAACATATATCATTTATTTTATTATATCAACATTTCATGCACCATCATTTCCTTATATCTTAGGTATATTTATTTCGGTAATAGTTCGTATTAAACTTAACATAATTTAAATTCCATGTACCTATACTTATTTCATTTATCTATCTTATTAAATATTTCATACAACTATTTTGTACATTTATTTCCATATGACCAATTCTCAGAAACATTTCACATTACCATTTTGTATAACCAATTCATTTAACCATTTGTTATATTACACGAATATTAGTTGTTCAATGATATCTTGGCGTTTCTTTTCCACGATCTTATTTATCTTCGACATGATGCCATAGTGTCTTTCAACTATGGTCTTACTCATTTTCTATCATGTTGCCATGGTATCATTCAACCATGGTCTTATTCATTTCCCGTCAGCGTTGCCATGGTATCTTTCAACCATGGTCTTACACATTTCATATCGAGAGCACACTCCCGCGAACCTCATCCTTATAGTGGGATTACCACATCCTTATGCTAAATCACCAGTAATATAAACTCATAGAGTATTGTCTGGATTACGGTCCAGGCTAAATCCTCAAAACGACAATTACTCTAATGAGCTTGGATCCAAATTACCAGTCGAGTTAAATTCGGACCTAATTCGGATTACCCGTCCAAGCTAAATCCATTTTCCACATATTCTTCGGGAGGGCTATATCAAGATAGGATCACCCGTCCGGGCTAGATCCTTTTTACCACAATTCCTTTTCGAGAGATCCATCGAATTTTCCTTTCATTCAACCGGGATTTTCTTCCCATTTTATCAAATATATCAATGTTTCATGAATTTACATACAATGAACATTCAAATCATATTCACATCAATTACATACAATCTCAAGCATTTAAGAATATAATTCAAGTTACACGAACTTACCTCATTTCTTGTTTGTGTTTATAATTTCATTAATCCGATATCTTTTCTTTTCACGATCGAGTCTCATATTTGAGTCTCCTGACCTCTTTTAAATAAATTTGATCATCATTTTCATTCATTTCATATTCTAATGCATTTAATTAATTCTCTAAGCAAAATTACCATTTTGCCCCTAAACTTTAATTAATGACGATTTCATCCTTGGGGTCGAAAATAAAATTCTTGCAATTTAATCCTTATTTCCAACTATTATTCTCATATATATTGATAACAGTCCATGAATTCTATAAAATATCAAAATTTTCCATAATTTCAACACTTTTCAATTTAATTCCTAAAACATGTTTTCCCTCTATCTTGAACTAAATTGATAATTTCGTTAAATTTTGTAATTTAAATAATAAAATAATCTATTTCATGCAATTTAGTCTTTTCTGACATTTTTACAAAATTGCCCATAAAGTTTTACTTTTATTCAATTTAGTCCCCTGAGCCTAAAACATGCAAATTAGCCATGCTAGATGAATATTCATACATATTTACCTCCTCCTCCTCTCCATTCCACATCCTTAAATTTATATAATATGCTTATAAGTAACATTATCAATAATTTCACTATTTACTTATATGTATATTCAAAGCTGTCCATTTGAGTCATAGTCACTAAATTATTTATTTCTTGAGTTACAGAACTCCAAATTAAGATATGTAAATTTTAACTGAAACTAGACTCACATATTTTCTTACCATAAAATTTTCAGAATTTTTGGTTTAGCCAATTAGTACAGTTTATTCATTAAAGTCACCCTTGTTCTGCTGTCTGACAGTTCTGACCCTTCTTCACTAAAAATTTATTATCTCCTTGTACAGAATTCAAATGATGTTCTAGTTTGTTTCTATTAAAACTAGACTCATTCAGGATTCTATACGTATAAATTTAAGCTCCTAATTATTTTTATTAATTTTTTTATGATTTTTCAAAATCTGAACAGGGGAACCCGAATTCATTCTGACCTTGTCTCATAAAATTCGTTATATCTCAAAATTTACAAATCCATTGCTTACATTGTTTCTTCTGTGAGAAACTAGACTCAATAAGATTTAATTCCATATTTTGTTCATCTTCTAATTCGATTTCTATAATTTATGGTGATTTTTCAAAGTTAGACTACTGCTGCTGTCCATAACTTTTTTAGTGCAAGATATTAATTTCCATGTTATAACACCCTTATTTTCTTTTTCTACACCATTTCTCATCACTTTCTCTTATTTTCTCTTCACTAACATATCAAGAACATAGGACCTCATGTAAGAAAACTCTACTATAACATTATTTCCATGCTTTATCAACAATAACAAACTTAAAAACATATTGAAATCTTGATGTACTTACTTTGTTCTCTTGATACCAATCTTTAACTTGATTTTCTCTCTCCTCCAGCTTCTATTTCTTGAATCCAACTTGATATTGTAACTCCCCATGTTCTCCTTAACATTTTTCTCTCTTGCTAGCTATGGAAATTCATTTGATTTTTGGGTGAAAATGGTGAATTTTTGGTAAAAGGACCAAATTGTAAAGAAAGTAAAACTTCCTTTCTTCCTCTCTTTCTCTCACGTTAGTGCATGGGAAAATATGAATGAGAATTTCTCATCTTTCTTTCTTTATATACTAATAAAATAATAATAAAATATCTTATTAAAATATTACTAAAATAATATTTGTCTAATTAAATAATTATAAAATATCAAAATATCTCTAGCATCATTATTACTTTCTAGATTTCTCTCTCTTCAAATTGACCATTTTGCCCTTCATTATCTTTTAAAATTCCATCCTTGAGTCATCATTTAATTTGGTAAAATTGCAATTTAGTCCCTCATAGTTCTTCATCTATTCAATTTGGTCCTAATTCATCCATTTTCCTTAGTTTCTAGATCATTCCACTCCTAAAATATTTACACTATTGGTCCTTCAAATTTTTCATATTTACACTTTAATCCTTTAAGTTTTGAGTATTTACTCTTGGGCCACAAAACTTTTCTCACTTTTACAATTTAGTCCTTTCTTAAATTAATATATCATAATATACTTCTCAATATTGACATAACTCAAAATTTCTCTTTTTGTCACTTTATTTCCTTATTTTACTATATTACTGATAATATTTTACTGTAAAAATTTCGGGGTATTACATCGGGGCTGAGGTGGCAAAAGTCCAACCCACCCTGCCCCGTTACTATCAGTAGGTTGATTTAATATTTAATGCAATATGCATGTGATACGCATGCTTGATTATTTTTATTTTGGATGCCCAATTTACCTCAGGATTTTGATTTTATTCCCTCTACTATATTAAAATTTCAATATAATCTCTCTACTATGATTTGACATAATTCGTGTATGTTATTAGTAGATCCGCATCGTGCTAATTGTATTGTTAAAATGGTAGCATGTATTTTTATTAATATATAGGGATGGTGCTAAGGGGCAAGCGGGGGCCTTGACCCTCCCTAATATGGTAAAAAAATCACTTTAGTACCTTTAAAATTTTAAGTTAATCAAATGGTAAGATTGCACTTTGGCCCACCAAAATAATAAAATTTCATTTTAATCACTTTAAAGGTTCTAAAATAATAAATATACACAATAATAAAATTATACTTTGACCCATTAAGCATTTAGTTTAACTTTGGTCCGTCTAAAATAAGTTTATGGCTTTGTCCCTAAATATATATTAGATTATGGAATACCTATGATGTGGGTAAAAAATTATTTATAAAATATATTTGTTAAAAGTTTATGTAAGAAATAAATGAAGTTTGAGTTGAAATGATAACGTTGAATGTTTAAAAATTATGGTATGTAGATTCAAATCTTATCACTTAGTAAAAAAAATATGGTTTACTCAATTTCGATTAGCTCGTAATACCAACTCAGTAAGTGATTTTAAGTATAGTATAGATTAACACTATTAACAATGCAAGTTAACTATGTTACTAATAACAATATTATCAGTTTTAACCTATTTATGGTATTATAAAAGTAAAAATAAATAAATCATGTCAAATTAAGGTATAAGAATTAAATTTCAAATTTTAACATAGTAAAAGGACTAGAACTGAAATTAAACCTAGTTATTTAAATAATATTTAAAGCAATTCGTTGTACAGATCCAATCCAATGTCCAGTCCATGAATAAATGAATGCATTTTATAGAATGAACAATCCATTTATGCATGATGTTGTGGGATGAAATATTGAAAGTGCACTCAAAGGTCATAAACAGAGGCAAATCTAGGCGCTGGCAGATGGGCCAACAAATTACTATTTATATTCCTTTAAAAAATTTAAAAACTTTAAATTAATAAATTTATAAAATTTTGATTTAATCTTTATTAAAAATCAAAATTCCATCCTGTCCTAAAATAAAATTTCCAAAATCGCCCTGGTAATAAACATGGAATTAAGTGCTTGTAATTTTGAGTGAAGTCAAGGACATGTCACATTCCTTGGTGGGCGGTCAAACAATTCAGCATTTCACCCTACCACAATAAAAAATATTTTTTTAATTATAGTTTTAGTTTTTTTATTATATAATTTTTTTAGATTTATTATTTTAATTTAATTTCACATAATATATGTTTTTACTAACATAATATTAATGAGTTAATAATAATGTTAACAGTTGCTGTTGTCGTGAATTTTTATTATGAGAAAATAATTTAGTTATCTTTATCGTAATAACATTATCAACAAAAAGATTATCTCATTATTTTAACAGCAACAACTAATAATACTATCAATTTGCTCCTACTAATAACATTATAGAAATTATATTAAATTAAAATAAAGATATTAAATAGTTATGCAAAAATGATATATTTGACTTATTTTATTAAAAGTTACATTTGACTTCATTTAAAATGAGTTATTTATTAAATTGTTTTATGTAAAATTAATTAGTTACTTTATTTTTAGAAATTTATTTATTTATTTTATTTTTCAGATTTTAAAGTTTAAGTTCAATTATTAATACTGTTAAAATTACTTTTTAAAATTCGGGTTCAGTACAACGTTAGTTTTTTAGTCACATTGTTACCTAGTGAACATTACTTTTATTTCAAATGTTATATCAACCAATTTTTAAAAAAAAATATATATATATATTAATAATTAGACTTAAATTTTAGAATCTAAAAAATAAAGAGATAAATTTTTAAAAATAGTAGTATAAAAACTAAATTATAAATTTACAAAGGGAATAAGATTTATCGCTAAGGTAAATTATTTATTTATTTGTTTAAATACTTTTTCCTATAGCAATCGTTTTCGAAGTTAGGTTAGCAAAACCGAGAACTTGAGGTTCCTGTTAAACCGTTTACCAAACAGACCCTTTTCTTTACAAAATTCGCGAGTACATTCCCAAACCAAAACTCAAAAAGTTGACCAGTCTGCTGCTCAACAAACACAAACAAATAAAAGAAAAAGAAAATATATTAAACAGTAGACTTTATTATTTTTAAAATTTTCCCTTTTATTGCCATACTAGTTTTGGTCTACTTCAACCTTTAGTCCCTGTATTATTCAATATTTTCATATTTAATCTCTATATTTGTCTGATTTTAATTTCAAAAAATTAAATACCAGTGGATAATAATCCTTTTAAGTGATTTATGTTAAATTTGAATATGTGTCATCGATTAGATTTTATCTTTTTATTAACACCTAATTTTTGTTAAATTTTAATATGTGTTAGTAATTGGACTTTAATTTTAAATAAGCTTAATATATCATTTGATTCTCGAGTTGACATTTTCCTAATGCAGTACTTGTATTTTTTTGTCTAATGTAGTATTATATTTAGTAAAAGTTATATATTTTGATAATTAAAGGTAAATATGTTAACTTTTGAATGTTCAATTGAAACTTAAGTGTTGATTTAATGAAAGTTAATTGTTAATATTATTAAGTTTGAATTTTCGTGATTTTGTTAATAAAATAAATTTAATGTTAATTATGAATTTGTTTAATTTTCGTGATTTTGTTTTTCTTTTTGAGCTTTAGTATTGATTCAATAAATGTTAGTTTATGATATTCTTAGTTAATTATGAATTTCTATCTAATTAACTCTAAAATCTATATTAAATACTGAAAAATTAACACTATTACCTTTGAGTATAAAATCTATAATTCGTTTATCAAATACAAATATCACATTAAAAGAAATGTCAAAATTAAATACCCAAGGATGAATCAAGTCTTACATAAGACCTTTGAATATTAAAAATGTCACATTTAAGCTTAACAAAGGTTCATTGTCAATGCCTTTAAAGTCCATATATGAAGATCAAAAAAGGTTAGGTGAGCACCATTTAAGAATAGAATACATATTCAAACTTTGAAGATAATGTTAAAAGATGTAACTATAAATTTAAAAAAGATTAGTGTTTATCAACTATAAAA
Source organism: Gossypium anomalum (assembly GCA_025698475.1). Taxonomy (NCBI): domain Eukaryota; kingdom Viridiplantae; phylum Streptophyta; class Magnoliopsida; order Malvales; family Malvaceae; genus Gossypium; species Gossypium anomalum. Next base: position 67,375,190 of record CM046957.1, on the reverse strand, counting down.
TGAACATTAAAGATTCATTAATTCTATAAAGAAATCCACAAATAAACTAGAAAGCTGTTGGTTGAGGTGATAGTAGTCTTGGGTATAATTCCATTTGATTGTGGTGGAAATAGGAAGAGAATTTTGGTTTATCTTATAAGTTTTCGGGAGCTTGTGAGCATGAATTGAAGAGGATTTTAGTGGAAAGAGATGAATGTGAGCAGACCTCAGTTAATCCAGTGGAAGATTCGCCGACCACCGACGGCGGCGGCAGAGGCAACAACAACGAGGTGCCGAGAGTGAGGATGAAGGATGTTCAGGGAATGCCTAGTACGCTAGGTGGGCTTTTGTTGCGGATATGTTTGCTTTTGCAGTTGTGGGACTTTGTGTTATGGCTACCACTAGTGATTTCCCTTCAGTTACTGCCTTTTGGTAAATGCTTTTTGATTCGAGTACAAAATGGTTTCTTTGTTCTGCTTGAAGTTAGGTTTGGATTTGCAATTGATGATGAGAAATTGAGGATCAATATTTGATTCTTTTCATATCATCTTTTTATTTTATTTTATTTGCAAGCTCTAACTCTGGAAATGTAGCTATAAGTTGAATGTCAGAACCTTGTTTGTGTTTCTTGTGGAATATGATTTTAGAATTTCTAGAATTGAATGTAGGAAGGCTACTTGATTGGTTGCTACACATGCTATGGTGTTCGGACTCTTCGTTTTTCTTGAAGTACTCGTGTCTAGCACATGGATGTGTATATATGACATTATTCTCAAATCTATGGAAAAAAACTTAAAAAAATCTAAGCATATCCATGTCGGATACTCGCACTCGAATGCGAGTAATATAGGTTGCTAAGTGCATTGCCCCTTGTTCTATCTTTGATGGCATCTATATTGATTTGTCAATTTAAATATAGTTCAAGTGTATTTACTCAAAGTGTAAATAGCTAGTTTATTTAGTGAAGTGAAGGTTAATTTTACGGCATGAAATGTTAAAAACCCACTTTTAACAACACATTAAAGTTGAACAATTTAGGGCTCCCTGGTGAATTTTTCCGATAGATAGGGTGCTTAGAAAATGGCAAATGCCAATAGAAGGATGTCTTTCATCAAACTAAGTTCTCCATTATCTCAGCATTTTGATGATCGTAAAAAGGGGCGTGAAAGAAGTTTTCATCCTCGTAGCTCTTCATGGAGATGTAGTTTTGTTTAGACCTCTATTTTGCTTTGAAAGTAGCAGTAACATCTGGACTCTAACATATGATTATCAAAGTGAAGCAACTAGTTTTTTTTTTTGTATTCTGCATTGGATGTTATCGTGATTCTCCCATAACATGGAACTTTTTTATTTGTTACATCAGCTACCTTGCTGCAACTGGCTTGCAGAATTTGTGGAGCTTATCGTTTGCTATTATTGACATTTTTGCCCTTTTAGTGAGGCGTTTCTTGCAGAATTCTCGTTTTGTTACTTTGTTTACTATTGGTGATGGAGTAAGATGTTTACTTTCACAGTTACAAGTGAAGCTAAAATGTTGGAACATAATGTGATATCCAATTTGTTTTTGTTGAATCTCATAAAAATCTTTAATTTGCATGTCTGGCATTCTCAGAAACTTATCCTATATCTACATGCATAACTGTTGGATTTGGCACATCCTGCTTGTTCTGTCGTATGACGCATTTTGCACAATACCATTGCTCTTTTCTTTGAAAATTTCATTTAATCATTACTCATTCTGATATTCTTGAACTTTCTTTCCTCACCAACAAATTTGGCATTTAAAGAGCTAAAATTGTTTTTAACAGTGTTAAATTTGATTTTCCTAGCAAAACAATTGGCTTGCCACTGGCTTTGATGTATGCTGATGCTTGGCATTGGTGTTTTTGTATTGGTCTGCAACTAGTAGAAGATTAATAATCGTCATTAATAACTCAGGAGTAATACTTTGAACTTTTGCTAGCACTTTTACCGTATCAGTTTACTCGTTGAAAAATTGTCCCTACTCATTTAGCAATTCCATGGGGACATGTGGGACTAATTGCTAGTTGCCGTTAGCAGACTGAACTCTGCATAGTTTCTTGATATGCTGTGCAAGCTAATTACGTGGACAAAACTCGATCGAAAAGACAAATCATGAATAACGTGTTACCATTCCCCATGGCTTGTAGACTTGTGTTAGTCAAGATCTCGTGTTCGATACAGAGCACCTGAGATTTCGGTCCATTTTGTCTTGACGTTATGTTCTTCTACTTCGCAGATCACATCCACTCTCACATTTGCTGCAGCTTGTGCTTCTGCCGGCATTACCGTTCTCATCGACAACAATCTTGATAGCTGTACCCAAAACCATTGCACTTAGTTCGAAACCTCCACTGCAATGGCCTTTGTTTGCTGATTTACTGCATTACCGTCGTTTCTCTTGAACTTTTGGTCACTTGCATCCCGATAGAAAGGAACACTGGAAATTCGAAGTAGAAAGGGGTAACCGGGGCTGTTTCCAAAATGCCGTATGAATCGTTTTGTTCTGCCAAATATCTTTCCCTTGTAGCATTGTTCACTGCCTCTAAGTGTTATTTTCGAGTTTGTATAGGCATTATGAATAGCAGTTGCTTGAATTTAAGCTGTTGGAGGTGGAATGATTTGATCACATTGATGTAAACATGTATGTTTTTTCAAGTACTTGGTCGTGTGTTTGTGGGTCAATTTTATGTAAATATTGAGCTTCTCCTTGTTTTTAGATTAATTGCACTAGATGTCCCCAAACTATGGACCTAATTTTAAAGTGGTCCCTAAAATTCAAAGCCTTTCAATTGAATCTTCAAGCTAAAATTTCGTTCCAACTTTAGTTATTAAGTTTGGTGTTAAATGTTTTTAAGCACGTTCAATTGGAATATTTTGAAAACTAAGGATCAATTTAAAGTTTGACTAATGATTTTGGGGATGTATGTGGAATTAACCCTTTTCTAATTAATGCTTGTCAATTGCCCGATTCCCCCAACCCAATGAACCCAAATATTTTTATATATTTTTTAATTTGAAAACTATAACCAAATTTTAAAATAGTGGAATTGGGGTAGTCAAACCAACCGAATAATCCCATCCTTGAAACTCTTCATCAAAAATCAAGAATCTGAAGAATCTTCGATTTCGATACAAGATTTATTGTTTGCTGATCGTAATATCTCATTGCTTGATTAATGTGAACAGGTTGATGTAATCGCTTTGTGCTGTTTTTTTTTCGAAATTTTTTTATCCAAATTTAAAATGATCCTTAAAATGTCAATCCAAGAGAAAAAAATGAAAAATGTTATGATTAAAAGTTTTGTTATGGTGTGTTTTTAAGATTAATTAAAATATTATAAAAAATAAATTTATATAAAATATAAAATATAAAAACAATATTTATAGCTAACAACCTTTTAATTTAATGACAAAAAATTACATTGTGACATGAAAGCTCGGTTCAATCCTTAACAATCCTTTTTCTCGATTATAAAAAATAACCATATTTATAATTATCAAGTCCATTCCATTAATTAAGAATATTATTATGTAAATACAACCATTATTAATGAACATCGAGTTACCCGTGAGTATTCCCACCAACTCTAGTTTGTAAGCTCCTCGGCTTACCAGCTTCAGAATTGTGAAAGGTCCTATATATCTTTGAAGAGCCAATGATAAGTCAAAATGAAAAACACTACCAAGGTGTTTGAGATGTATATCGCTCAATGCATTTACTCGTATCAACTATCCAATTTGCATTACTACTTTACCCCTAAAGTTTGATGCACAATCCACCTCTCTCATAGGTGGTAGCTTCATGAATAGCTCGACAAACTTCATATCGATTTTCTACCCCACTAGCATTTCCGAATGGGCTTCATATACTAAGTTAATGTTCCTCTCATACAAAACATCCTCGGCTAGCTGGACTGCCGATAATACCTTGATCCCAACCTTTATGTCTCGATTTATCGACATAACTATTCGTGATATCAGATCATCAAAGTTATGAATGTAACTGGAAAAAGGAAGGGGACACGCCTTAATCCTGTTAAGGAAGTTCAAGACAAGAACAAAATAATAGTCATCTAAATGGATTACCCCGAAATTTTCTTTGCCTTTCCACTCGCAGATTTGTAGCTTGACTCCTCGTGCTACTCCCACAATAAGGACCTTTTCGAAATCTACTGTCTTGATCTTTTTATTCAATTTTCTAACCAAGGGACCAAGTTTTCCCGCAGCTTTCTCTGATATGAACTAGCATGATGCTCCCATATTAACAAGAACACTCTTTCTCTGGCATGTGATGTTGATGTCCACAAACATCAACCCTACCTGCTTGTTATTCCTATTTGTTGGAATAAGTACAATTGACGCAAGCTTTGAAGCTTTACTCTCATCTAGCTTCGTTTTATTTCCCTTACTGATCACGAATAGCTTAGATCGCTCTGGATAATCCTGCAACCTATGCGGGCCACAACATAATAAGCACTTTACTAGCTTCTTCTCACTCTCCTTAGCGTTCTTGGTTTTGACAACCCTCACAATTGAACTAAGCCTCATGGCCTCTTCTTTTGGCTCTTCATCCCTTTTGATAGCCAAAAACATGGATCTCTTCGGATAGTTCCTTACTATAAGCGGACTGTCGCAAAGGAAACATTTTATCTCGCTGTCCTTCTCCTTCAGGTTGTTGTTGGTTTTCCACTTTCCGTTTCGTAATTTTGCATTGCCACTGTTGTCGTTGTCATGCTAAACTTGCCCCTCTTCATCTTCCCCTCTATTACCCTTCCCATTAGGCTTGGAAGACATGAACTTGTCTTTTTTTGGAGTAAACTTTGTCAAAGACTCCGCTACGATCATCTTTTTTAATAGTTTTTGGACCCCTCAACGTTTCAATTCCAATTTGACATGCTGAACTCCTTTATATGCTCTTGGGTTGTGCCTTGTTGCGAGAACTGGTGCAACTTAGACCGAGCCTTCTTCTTGACATATTGGAGGTAAAAACTATTCCATGAACTCATTTTGGAACTCTTCCCAAGTCCCAATCACAACCTGACCACGCTTTTCACCTGTTGACCTACACCTCCACCATAAAAGAACAAAATCAATAAAATATCGAGTAGTAGTATTTACCTTAGCATCATCATCTTTGATGCCCATAGCATGAAAGAATTGTTCCATCTCCCACAAGAAGTTGTTCACTTTCATTGTGGACCTTGTCCCCTTAAACTTCTCCGGTTTGGGGACAACAGTCTAGCGATTAAGTGTGGCACCCAATAATTCTTTACCCACAACAGCTCAACACACGACAAGCTCTCCATCGAGCTTCTTAATCCTCGTGTTCAAAGCCCTCATCGTGGCCATTGTTTCTTCCTTCAAAGCTATCACCATGGCCTCAAGAGCATCATTCCTCTCCGTCAACTTACCCACAGTGGAATTGAGCACCCCTTACATCTTTTCCACATTAGAATTGAGATGCTCCAACATAAAATCCTTGAGCTGCTCCTTCATTGAGTCTAACTCATCGGTGCGTCCCTCGGCCACTTCGAGTGTCTCCCTCATGTCTCCCACAGACTCCTTGAGAATGACAATTCGTCCTTCCAAAGCTGGTAGTAATCCATCGATCGACTTGCTTTCCTGGCCCTCCCACGGGTCTTCATTGGCTCAATTTGATCGGTAACTTCTTTCGACATCTCGGTTAGCACCTTTGCAACCTTAGCTTTGATACCAACTGTTACGGAGCTAGACCTTCCGTCTTGTAATTCGTGTAGCCTTAGGCGATTCCTTTACTTCAAATGCGCCTAAGGCAGCCTAACTTTCCGAAGGTGAAGATTTACGGAGAATTCCTCAAACGCAACAAAATATAGCCAAAACAATCTAAATAAAAAAAACTCGAAGAGTAAAATATGTACACAAGGTGTTTAAGTAAATGCTTTCAATATATTCTACTCAAATAATATGATATAATGGATGATTACAAATGAAGACGAGACTTTCTATTTATAGTTGAGTTCCCCTAAATTGACGGTATAGATTGAGTTACATTGATAGGCGAGATCGAAGTCTATATACAATTAAGTGATTTACACAATCTCCGAGATTACAAAATCAAATCTTACCAGATTATAAATTTTTTAAAATTACTTTCCCTATTTACCAAAGTAACCCTAATTTCCCATAACTGCTTCGCTGGACCACCATGGCTTTAAATGGATGGACTTTGTCACTTGTTTTTCGAATCAAGCTAATTCAATTAGATCAAATTAGCCTCATTTTATATATAGGCCTCCATAAAACACTCTTTGTGCTTTAATTAGTGGCTTTGAATTACCTTATATTTTTCTTTATTGATTTTAATTCCATTCTTTTTAGCTTTTTCCCTCTTTTGCTTTCATTACTTTATTCCCTAATTTCTCCTCTCTTTTAATTTTTCTTAATTTTTTCTCATTTAATTAATTTTATGCTTTCATTAGTTTTTTCCCTAGTTTCTCATCTCCTTTAAGTTTTCTTGATTTTCTCCTTGTTAAGAATTAATTTAAAATAGTGGGTTGTTTAGTTGACTAAATATCTCGGTAGAATCTTTGTTAGTTCCAGATTTTTAATTTAACTAGAATAAGTTGTTAGCTATTTTTGTGTTAAGGTAGTTTCTTTGTAAGCCTATAAATATAGTCATTTATGCTTTGTTTTATTAATTCAGTGTTCATCAATAATAGAATAACTTTGATGCATATTGTAATTGTCTCTTTCTTCTTCAAAAAATTTGATATCAGAGTAGAACGGTGTCGCTGAGCGGAAGAACATGAATGATTTGAGAGTTCTCTTGCTTGTAACATGCTTCTCGCCATCTTTACAACAGTTCGATTCTTCCGCTCAGTGACACCGTTCTGCCCTGGAGTGTAAGGAATTCTTAACTTCCTACGGATGCCGTTGTCTTCACAAAACAGATTGAACTCTTTGGACAGGAACTCTCCTCCTCGATTCATGCAAAGAACTTTGATATGGTAGCCACTTTGGTTCTCCAACATAGCCTTGAATTTCTGGAACTTTTCATAAGTTTTTAACTTGTTTTCCAGAAAATACACCCAACTCATGCGGCTATAATCATCAGTGAACAACAAAAAGTAACGACTCCCACCCAAGGACTCGGTTTGCATAGGGCCACATAGATCAGCATGAATTAATTCTAAACGTTCAGTAGCTCTCCATGCTTTTCCAACAGGAAATGGCTTCCTAGTTTGCTTTCCATAAATGCACCCCTCACATAAATCAAGAGAGCCAAAAGTCCAAGAACCATACCTTTATCATTTAGCAATTTCAGGAATTTAATATTGAGATGTCCATACCTCAAATGCCATAGCTTCAAGTCATCCTTTGCACTTACAGCAAGAACAAAGTTCTCCATGTTTGAAACATCCAACGGAAACATCTTGTTTGGAGTTATGTGGATATGAACTTGTTTGTCTGAATTTTTTGTTTTTGATGATGCAAGCATTATAATCAAATATGACAGAATATCTACTAGCCATTAGTTGTCCAACACTCAATAACTTGTATCCTAAATCAGGAAAAAATTGAACATTTTCCAAAATTTTTCCTACTCCATGGATAGTAAAAAATTTCACCGTGCTTTTCCCTTCAACTTGCATCTCCCTTTTGTTCTCGAGCTATACCTTTATCTTTTGTGACTCATCAATCACCTTGAACAAAGATTTGGTGTCTATCATATGATTCGAACAACCACTGTCCACAAACCACAAATCACTTGGCTTATGGTTAGCATCAATACAAGCCATAAAAAGCTTGTTTTCCTTATCAGTTTCTGCTGCAAAGTTAATTTTTTATCCTTACACCAACAATCAGCTTTTATATGCCCATATCTATTGCAATGATAACATTGTATTTCATATTTTATGTTACCTTGCTCATTGTATTGCTTCTATCCGTAATTCATTTCTCTGCCTTTGCCTCTGCCTTTACCATAACCACGGCCACGACCACAACGGAATCCTCTTCTTCCTCAATCATTGTTTGTTGAACGGTTATTATCGCCTTGATTTGTGAATGTCTGCTTCACTTGAAATGCCTGCTCTTCGCTCTTTTCTGCTGATCTGTTGATTCTCGTCTCATAAGATTAAAGAGACTCCATCAGTTCATCAATGGAGAGAACTAATAGATCTTTGGATTCTTCTATAGCAACCACAACATGATTAAATTTTGTTGTCAAGTTTCACAAAACTTTTGCTACAATTATCTCGTCTAAAATTTGTTCGCCATAAGAGCACAATTGGCCGACTATTGTCCTTGTTCGTGATAAAAAATCAGCAATTGATTCACCATTCTTCATCATTAAGGTTTCAAACCATTCATCATCATCAAGGTTTCAAAATCACATCGTAGTGATTGCAATTTCACCACTATAACCTTTGAATCACCTTCATACTCTTTCTGCAAAATTGACCATGCTTCATTCGATGTGGTTGCTGCAATAATTCGTGAGAAAATAGAGTCATGAATCGCTTGCTGGATAATGAACAACACCTTAGTATCGTTTTTCTTAGTTTCTTTCAATCTCTTTTCTTCTTCTTCATCAAGTTCAAGTATGTCAGCGAACTTGTACTCGACCAAGTCCCATAGCTCTTGTGATCTAAGCAATGTCTTCACATTGATGCTCCACCACTCATATTTCTCACCATTGAAAATGAGTATGAGTAGTTGAGAGGAAGAAAAACCAACTGATGTCATTCCAAGAACACACACTCTCTTTTCTCGTGTTTTCCAAAGACCCAAAAATGTGTTTCTCTCAAATACCTAGTGGACCGAAACCTAACTTTCACTTAATTGCCTAAAAGATCGAACCTTGCTCAATGCCAAAAGCATGTTACAAGCAAGGGGACTCTCAAATCCAATTTGGGCAGAAGCTGTGGCAACATTAGTCTGTCTATTGAATTTCTCGCCAACAAGGGTTGTCATGAACAAAACTTCATATGAAGCTTGGTGTGGTAGGAAACCTAATGTAAGTTATTTAAGAATTTTTGGGTGTGTTGCTTATGCTTTGGTAAATTCTCATGCTCGTAAAAAACTTGATGAAAAATATGAAAAATATATTTTTATTGGTTATTGTACTCAATCCAAAGCATATAGATTGTAACCCTCATAGTGAAAAATTTTCAAGTTGAAGAGATGTAGTGTTTGATGAAAATGCAAGCTAGGATATGGCTGTAGAGCAGGTACAACAGGAGATTTCTTTTCCCATTGAAGATTCTCCAAATGAAAAACAAGAGTCGACACCAGCAACATCTACAACACTTGAAGAGTCTTCTGAAGAACCAATTCCACTAAAGAGATCAACAAGGGTCAGAAAGCCAAATTCGAAATATACTGATGACACTTATGCATCCTGTCAATTTTCTCTAGTTGTTTCAGATCCTTTGTATTATGAAGAAGCTGTTGATAAGGAATAATGATAAAAGGCGATGATGAAGGAGATGAAATCCATCGAAAAGAATGGAACTTTGGAGATGGTCGACTTGCTGGAAGACAAAAATGCAATTGGTTTGAAATGAGTGTTCAAGACAAAATTTGGTGCAGATGGAAGCATCTAAAAGCACAAAGCTCGTCTTATGGTGAAATGTTATGCACAACAATATGGTGTTTATTTCGAAGAAACCTTTTCTTCGGTAGCTCGGTTCGAAATGGTAAAGCTTGTTCTAGCATTAGCTGCACAAATGCAATGGCCTGTTTATCAATTTGATGTCAAATTAGCATTCCTCAATGGAGATATACAAAATGAGCTTTATGTGGCACAACTAGAAGGTTTCATAGAGAAGGACAACGAAACAAATGTGTACAAGTTGAAAAAAGTGTTGTACGGATTGAAGTAGGTCCCTCGAGCATGGTACAGCAAGATCGATGGGTATCTTCAGAAGAAAGGGTACATGAGAAGTGAGAATGAGCCCACCTTGTATGTGAAAAAGGAAGGTAAAAATGATTTCATCATTGTTTGTCTTTACGTTGATGATATCATTTATACTAGTTCCTCTAACTTTCTTATTGATAAGTTTAAGTCTCAAATGATGAATGAATTTGAGATGTTGGATATGGGTTTATTGTATTATTTCCTTGGTCTTGAAGTTCATAAAGCTGAAGATGGAATTTTTATCTCACAAAGAAAATATGCCAAGAATCTTCTTTATAACACCCCTAACCCTATTCGGATAAATGTAATACCCTTAACCCGTATCCATCGTCGAAATAGGGTTAGGAAGCATTACCGGACTTATTACTTAAACAAGCATACATTTCTTGTAAATTTTTCATAACCAAATAAAAGTTATTCACAATCAATCATATTGTCCCTAATACGAGCCATCGATGCCCAAATCATGCATTAAAAGTGGTTCAGGATTAAATCGAGAACTCAAGAAATTTTTAAAAAAATATAGAAAATTTTTAAAATATAGGATCACACGCCCGTGTGGCCTGGCTGTGTTGTCCACATCATTATTCGTTATCATTTCATTCATGATTTGATAGCAAGAGAAGAGATATCTTTGAAGTATTGCAACACTCAAAGAGATATCTTTGGAGTATCTCGGTAAAATCTTTGTTAACTCTATATTTTCAATTTAATTAAATAAGTTATTAGCTATTGTTATGTGCTATAAATATAGACATTTATACTTTATTTTATTAATTCAGTATTTATCAATAATAAAATAAATTTAATGCATATTGTAACTGTCTCTTTCTTTTTCAACACTCCTTCAATTCTTCTTAATTTTTTAAAATTAAAAAATATTTCAAATTTAAATTATTTTGCCATTCCCCAAATTTGAGACACGGTATTATATTAATATTACTACAAATATATTTCATAATTAAATTTAAATAAAATCTATCTTACGATTTCAAGCTAAAACAAAATTTGGGTTCACTAAAAAAATTAAATTAAATTAATAAAATGCAAACCTGAGCTGGTTTCTTAAATATTACAAAACTTTTCTTCTGCTAAATTATAGTAAAATTGTTTTTTTCACACAAAAGACCAGTTCACAAAAGAGAAGGCCAAGCAATGGACAGTGCTCTCATCAGCTTCAAGTACTTTCCAAGCAACAGCTTGTTCATACGAAACATGTCGTCCCATTGTCGACATGCAGATTCCCGCCGGAAAGTATGCGTATCCCTGTTCATAAAAATAGAAATCTTTAGCTCGGGATTCAACTAGTTCTTGCGCAGTTAATATCTTACGGAAACTGCGAGGAAGTTTTACCTGCTGCATCAACTTGGCGAAGTCGGAGCACAATGCCTTACGTCCGGGTTCATCGAATATTTTATCCAGTGTGATGTCTTGTAGGGACACTAGGGTCGTTTCAAGCATGTCAAGACCGGCTTGATTTGCAAAGATGAAAACCGGTAGCGACTGCAAAACCAAAACCAAAGTTAAAACCAGGGTTTGAAGATAAGTTTACAAGTATTCTCAATTTTTTTTCCGATGGAATTGTCAGCGTACCTTCAATGAACAACACAATATTGCATCCTGATGTTGCCAGAGATTCTTCAATATCGAGTCACTGCCAAGTGATTCGGATCTCAACAATTCTGCCCCTATATGATAACTGAGGTAAAAGAAATGAAAACGGGATGAGCGAGCTTATTCGGCAAATCCCAGTGTGGCAGGTTATTGAAAACTACTAAGGTTTACAAAAACTGAAGCAACTTGCCTGTAGCTCTGGCAGATCCACTGAGCTAGAGTAAGTGCTTCGGGAGAGCCTGGAGATAGCTTCGGTCCTACAGCCGCGCTCAATCCGGATGGAGATATGGCCATCGCAACCCGTTGCACAGAAGAAATGACACTACGGACATACTGGCGTGCCATCGTTGCAACATTATCCTGAAGACTGCTATCAAAGGGAAACTGGAAGGCAATCGTCAACACCGATCGCGAGTTCTGAGATGACGGAACATCTCCAGAAGAATGGTTTGTAGCTGGCCCCACTTCAAGACTTGAAGTCAGATCCAAAGTCCGATTTGTGGTCAACGAATCCTGTGTATCAGACTGTATAATAATAACACCCTAAGTATCCAAAACTCAATCTTCGGTATCACTTCAAATAAAATTAAAAGCTGAACCCGGACACTAGATATACAGTACAGCAAATTGTTTCCTATTAAGTGCTCGTTATTTCATAATCTTATGGCATAATCTTTTTTTTTTAATCGAACTTCCACCAAGTCTCTCAAACATACAATCACTCCTTTTATCTCCCTATCTTATCATATAGCGAAAGCTTACTGGTTTTGACTCCAATGGAATAATTCGGAATCCAGAAGGTATTAAGGGAGCATCATTGGGAAACATCTCATCGATCGGAGCAAAGACAAGCTCCGAACATGCTCCAACAGCATTCTCATCTATTCCACTGCATATCTGTAATACATACATCGATTAGTTAATGTAATTAATGAGGATACAATTTATTTTAAACATCCCAAAGATGTTGATCGAAAGATCCGGTGGTTCAAATAAAATTGATTGCAAATGTGGCTTACAATAGTTTCAAGCAGTAACAAAACAATGATTTCATGTAAAACATGTACAAAACCAGTATGATGACAGAAAGTATCATGTTGAGTTTTATATTCCGATTAAAGAAATAAATAAACCTCAAAATTCAACTCGGAAATGCGAGAAAAGCACCTGCAATAGATGAATATCTCTTGATACAAAGGCATCTTCTTGCACAAGGGAATGGCCTTCGAGTCTAATAACTTCAAGTATCTGATACATGAAAAATACATACAACATTAGCATAGTTTATCGGACGGATAAGCAACGGGCAACATTTCAATGGAAAATAAAACACGTGTTGAATTTGTAGAACATATACCTCTTCATGTTCAATTGTGTGACCAAGTGGCATGATAATCTGACTACCAGTAAACCTCGTAGGTCTCATTCCAGGATATGCATATGTTCCGGCCTTCAATGATGCAGCAGTATATGCATCAACATTGAAATCAGCCCACTCTGAGCGGTGCTCTCTTAGGAATCGCACTAACACAGCAGGTGGAACATTCTGACAAAAGACAACAGGTAGTTAGAAAAATTAATTACAAAAGACATAACACGGAAGAGGCTTAAAACTTGTGTACAATAAGAAAATTCCCCACTTCTGAACTAAAAATTTACTAAATAAGAACACTTTCTTAATAAATGTGCAATTTTATTAATATGGTCCATGTTGCAGAATAAGAAAATGATTTCCTATATTTTGGGAGCTTACGAGAACTTACTTGAAGCAGCATGGATGCCTTTGCACACAGAACACCCCCGACGAAGGGAAGAGCATTGTTGGGATTTGAAGTGCAGCTAAAGCTCTTGCTTGAATTAATTGCAATTATCACATCCTCATTACCATCACAATTCATTATCGACCAGCCGTCATCGATGAATCCGTTTATTGCGTCATTAAAGCCTCTACAAGTAAATGATAAACACAATATTTTGATGAAACAACGGAGCATAACACGTTACTAAATGCTCATGTAAACAGGTTACGGACATGCATGTGCATGGTGGTTTTTTTTTTTTGTGTGTGTGTAAACTTGTAAATTGAACAAAGTCGAGGATTTAATACAATACTGCAGCTACCTGCTTAATCTTTGGCTAAAAGTTCTTAGGACAGCTGGTTGCCTGCCCAAACTGTAAACTACCTCACCACTTGTCTCCTGAGCGATTTGCTTAACGTAGCGCAGAGCCTTTGCAGAGATCAATTAATTAGTACCTTTAGAAAATGCTTTTTGAGGAAATAAAAAAGAAAACCAATGAAGCATCCCCCCATTTTGGTATTTCTTTTATGTTTAAACAACAATCAAACACGATACAACATATGGCAACATAATGAATAAGCAGCATCATCATCGACTCACCGCAATTGTCATTTTCTGAGCAATTACTTTTGATGATTCGTAAAGCGGGCGCAGCACCTCCGGCACACTCCACGCCTGCAACGAGAAATTTGAGAAACTTGGTATAGCCACAAGAGATGTAAAGATGTCTGAAAAGTAGCTACTAACCATAAGTCCTACCTCGAGATTTAGGTGGTCAACAATATGGATGATTGACCCTCCACCTTCACATGGTCTGATCAAATACCCACTAGGAAGCACTTCGGCTCTCACAAATTGAGCAGCCGCAGCTGTACTCGGGCCAGCACCAGATCCGGAAAGGGATCTCTCGCAGACCTTTGAGAATACATCAAGAAAGGAAAACCCTATCAGCATATACAACCAAGTTTACTCTCAAGAAGCTTGTATGTCAAATTTAAATGGACCTTCAAGGGAGAAAAAAAATGAATAAAAAGCATAGCTCCGAAACAAATAATAATAGGACAATCATATAAGCAACTGAAATGCTCTAAAATACTTCAACATTGACTTTCTTACACTTGTTTACATTATTGAATAAATAATAAGTACTAAAAAATGCATACCACGAAACTGCCATTCTCTAACGTTGTAGTGTATCTTAGAGTCCAAAAGTCCCTTGCAGGAGCCAGCGTAGTTGGGGCAAACATCTAAAATATTTCTCATGTTAGTCCTCCCTCGTTATAATAGAGGAAACATTCATTCATAAATAAAGATTACTCTTCACCTGTGTGTATACAAGCTCGATTGTTCCACCACTGCCAGCTGGAAACATTGTGAAAACTTCGAGGTTCCGGCAGTCCCGTAACCAAGAAGGACGATCCTTTAGAATCTCTGCAATCTATTAACAATAATTTGATTGTTTTGTTCCGATCATATAGGTCACGTGTGGCAAAAAAAAAAGTTTGATTTGTTATAATTACATCAGAGTTCATACCTTTGTAGGTTCTAAACTTACAAGACCGCAGGCTCGAGCTGCCACTCCACTACAACTTTGGGAAATGGCAAATATCCCAACCGAATCCGGACCAGGCTGTCAACAGATCAAAACAAATTGCTTAGAGACACTTCTCATTTGTGACAACAGATAATATAACTAAGTTCGTATATAATAGCAAATCAAAAACAAAAGGATGGAAAATAGCAACAAACCTTCATCCCAGGCATCTGGACCCAATCGACAGCAGTTCCTGTAGCCTTGGAAAGGAACTCTGCCAAGGTCTCCTCTGCAATCGAGAGGAGTCTGTGCATAACCAAATTCAAAGCATTTATTAGAAAAATATATGCACATACACAGAGAGAGCTGGTTCATTGTAGCTAAAAATTGAACTTACCCAGCAGGGTTATTGGGATCCCTTAGTGAATGCTGAGGAGTGGTAACCACAGAGTCACAGCTTGCATCAGTTGCCGATGCCTGAAAAGCAAATACAAAAATAGAACAGCAATGATAATGTTAAAACAAAATAATCCCATAACACAAGTGGCCTAATTGCAAAAAACAAGTACGAACAATTTAAGGCAAAATAAGACAATTCCAATTCTAAGAAATTAACAGGCCACAAAGATCTATCTAATGCATAAAGTTAAACAAAAAAAGGACATAAACTTCCACATTGAACATACATTTACAGTGTGCAATTGTTGCCTCATATAACCATTCTCACAAACCAGCTGAGAAACCTGTTTTTGCAACCGGTCATTCTCCTCCATCAATAGCTTGTTCATTGCTGATAATTTTCTATTTACAGTCTGCAACCTTGAAGACTCTTTCCTTTGCTTCTCTCTACACCTGCATATTCCAATAGCAACCCCCATAACTACATCTAAAAAGACCCAAATTTTCATTATAAACAAAAAAACCAAGACCAATTTTTTTTTTATTACCTGCGATTTTGAAACCAAACTTTGATCTGTTTAGGTTCAATGTTGGAAAGAATGGGGCATTCCCTTATCAACTG
This sequence comes from Gossypium anomalum, assembly GCA_025698475.1. NCBI lineage: Eukaryota > Viridiplantae > Streptophyta > Magnoliopsida > Malvales > Malvaceae > Gossypium > Gossypium anomalum. The sequence continues at coordinate 67,359,318 of CM046957.1, read as the reverse complement.
TTGCCTACGCAAGGAACTTGGCTTGGGGCACTCAGCATAGACTCGTTCCAAGGCTTCAACTTGCTCAGCTGTGTACCTAACATACTTGCCTGAGGCATCAAGATGTTTGTTGATGCTGCTACTACCACTGGTGCTCACCCTGTGTTGGGCCACCGCCATAGCCATTTTCCTTGCTAAAAACCAAGACTCCAAGAACCAATCTTTGTTTATATATAAAAACAAAAGAGCTCAGCTTAGTAAAGTCCGTCCTTTAGTATATTATATATAAAGCAAAAGGGAGTTAAATGAGGGATTTTGATTGCAAACGAGCCTCAAGTAAAGGCCAAGTGGATAGTCTTTTAGTGAGGTTTTGGCTTTTTTTTTCCAGCTGATGATGATCAAGCTGGTGACGGTGAAATAAAAAAATAAAAAAAAAAGGTCTCAAAATCTGCCCACAAGAACCAAGCTTTGATATCCCAATACCAAAACAAAAAGAACACAGCTAACAAGCAAGCTCGATATCACTGAAATGGCTTCTCAAGTTAGCTTCAACTACCCACTGCACCAAATAAAGAGAATAAGAAGCAGCTTTAAAAAAGGCTCTCTCTCTCTCTCTCTCTCAAAAAAGAGAGCCCAAAAGGAGAAGCATCACAAAAAAGCTGGTTTCCTGCAAGAACCCACCATGGAAATGTGAAGAGAAACTGAAATCTTAACCATGTTGAGGAAGAAGAAGAATAAGAGTGTCTCAAAGAACTAAAGAAAAGATTTTGAACTCTCCAAGGGTTTTTAAAGACCTTAAAAAAAAACCCCCAATTAATTAAAGAATTTCGTCAAAAGAGAAATGGAGAGAGAGAAAGGGTAGGAAAAAGAAGTTGTGACAGTGAGTGATCTAAAGTCTGAAGCTTGAAACTGTAGGGAGGCCATTAAAGAGAGAGAAAGAGAGCTCATTTGCACGCAAACCGACAAACTTACCATACATGTTTTCTTTTTTATTGTTTATATTGGTTCAATTCCTAAATACACCCTTCAACATTTCACTGTATTTAAATAAGCCCTTAAACTTCGTTGCACTCAAACAATTACAAACATAGACGAACCTAAGAAATTTTATGTTAAAGGAATTGAGATAAAATTATAAATTTTTAACGAGCGTAAAACAAATTGTGTTAAAAATATAAAAATTAAATTATTATTTTTTATAGGGACTAAATATGATTTCTCTATTTTAATTAAAGTAAACCATGAACTTAAATTTTCTATTCAAATAAATTCCGAATCTTCTAAAATAAAATTTTATTTAAGTAAAAATAAAAAATAGGACTTATTTGAACACACTAAATACACAAAACTTCATTTAACAAAAGTAAAATAGTTTAAGGTCCTTATTAACATTTTAACCATTAATATCAAACCAGCTAACCTCACTTACTTTACTGTCCCTATTGTCTACTTGAAATGACATGCTATCTCTAACCTTCTGATAAGTACATTATTTTTACCCTTTTTATTTTTATAATAATTTTTCCACCATTAAATAAAAAAATAATATATTTTAACATATTCAAATTAATATTTTTTTATATTAATAATAATACTTATATTAATTGATATTTTTATAACAGTTTTAAAATAATCATTCATAATTAACATTAAAAAGAGAAATTAAATTAATAAAGTACATTTTTTGTATTTAAAAATTTTATAATATGGGTTTTGTCTTTGTGTATTGTTAGGTGTTTGATTATCAATAAATCAACTTATTACAAACTGAATTAGCTGAAGTATCTCTGTTTTTCTTTATCTAATTATCCCTTTTTTTTTCTTTAACATTTATATTTTTTAAGTTCAATAATTGTTGTTAAGGTTTGGCTTTTAATACAAGAAAAGAACAATACCAATCTTCTTCTTTTAAATTATCCAATCCACCTTAGCTAATTTTTTTTCTTAAATTAATAAATATAATATAGATAAATTATTTTAAATTAATGATAAACTATAAAAATAATTACTTTTGTTTGCTTCTGATTACATTTTAGTCACTTATGTTTGAAATGTTATGTTTTAGTCATTTATGTTATCGTTTTGTTACGAAATTGTCACTTTACTGTTAAACTCCGTTACCTCTCTAACACAGTCCAAAAGGGTTTTAAATATCAATTTAGATGTCCAGTTGTTTATATGAAAATAAGTTTTTAATTAAATAAATTTAATTTAGATTGCCACGTAAGACTACCATTAGGGAGGTAATAGATTTTAACGGTAGAGTGACTACTTTATAACAAAACAATAATATAAGTGACTAAAACGTAACATTTCAAACATAAGTAATTAAAATGTAATTTGAAGCAAACAAAAGTGACTATTTTTATGGTTTACCCAAAAAATAATTATGATAATATAGCTTATTGATTATTGAGAATAAAAAAACAAAATTGGAAGAAAAAAATATTTTTGTAAAAAAATTCTCATACAAAAAGTTAAATAAATTTTGCATATTACATAAAAAGAAATGAATATATTATATTTTTTATTTTTGATTACTCAAAATCTCTTCTTTTTTTTTCGATTTTACAGCTAAAATTACACCAACACACATAATTTCTTCAAAATAAATTATAAAAAAAAGGTTGAGAATCCAAACCCTAAACCCAGATTGGACATTGCAAAATTTATCTTTTTCTTTCTCGACTTTTCTTTATACAGACTTATCTTCAACAACACTTCATGTTTTCAATTGGTTCTAACTTTAATTTTTTTTTTCTCTTTTTATTTTCCTTTTCTAATTTTATAAAAACAAATCACAATGAGAGTAAAAAGAAAATAATTGCATTTATTGAGATGATATAAATGAGTACATAATAATTTTAATTTTTTAAAAATTAACAACAGAGCCAAGATTTTATTGGTTCCAAAAAAAACTTGAATCATTTTTAATGCAATTTTATTTAGTTTCGAATAGGTCTAATGCTGTTCCCAATCCATATACGCTTTAAATGTTTTAAATTTAGTCCCTCTAAACTAGTCCTATTGATAACACTATTAACTGGCTTATATGTTAAATCTGAATATTTGTTATTAATTGATCCATTAACAGGTACATGGATTGAAATTTTGAAAATAAAATTAGAGGGACTAAATTTTAAAAATATAAAGAATAGAGAGGCTAAAGGTGGAATTAAACCTTTTTAATATGTTTTTGGATACAAGTCAAATAAAATGAAGATAAAAAAAAATGTTTAATTTTTAATTGTTTGAGTGATTGTTTATTTATGGGATGGTATTTTTCACCCCCTTTTTGCATGCCAAAAAAGTAAGGTTAGAATCATGTGCTACCACATGGTGTGAAATTAAAATATCTTAAATACTATAAATTTATAATAATAATAATAATTAGGAAGTATTATGGTTTCTTCATGGGAAATTATAATCAAATTGACCTTTGATTAATTATTATGTGTGATTTTAATAATAATAAAGAGGCAAAAGGCCTAAAAAGCTAAAATTATATCACAAGCAACAAAGGTGGAAAGGAAACAAGTGAGATTGAAATTCATCTTTTTGGCTCAATGATTGTGTATTTCAGTAGAATTTTAATAGTTAATAATTACTATGTCACAATCTTTATGCTATTCCATTTTGGGGGTGCATAAATTCTTACAATTTTCAACTATAATTTTTTTTTTATTTCTTCCACAATCAAATCACTTTTTTAAAATTTTATCTGCAAATATGTATTGGTGGTTATAGAAAATAATTTGAAATTTTTAATTAATTATAAAAATGATTCACTTTTTTTTATTCCGTATGTAAATTACTTTAAATGAATAGTAAAATTTGGTAGAGCAAAAGAGATTAACGTCACTAACTTACCACATCAGCCCATCAGCTGCCAGATTAAATTAATTAATTTTTTGGGTGGAGTCAATTAATTTAGTGCCACTTATATAAATACCAGAGAAATATCAGTATTTTTGAATAATTCAAGTGCAAAAAAATAAATAATAGTGGTGGAGCTATAGAGAATGACGCCACAATTTTAATGTAATAGTTTTTTTTTTCAAAAGGTAAAACTAAACCACCCCAATTAATTATTATGCAAATAATAATTTTACTTTTAAACTAAAAATAAAAGAAAGTTCTGGCCTCATTCTATATTGTTCCACCAAATAAAATATCAATTTTAGTTTTAAATTAAAAAAATTAATTTAATAATAATAATAAAACCTTGATACATTAAAGTGGTGGCCTCATTCTCTATGGCTCCACTACTATTATTTATTTTTTGGCCCCAAAATTATTCATAAATATTAGTATTTCTCAGATATTTGTGCAAGTGGCGTCAAATCGATTGTCTCCACCTAAAAAAATTTTCTTTTAATATGACAACCAATGATTGGCTGATGTGAAAAGTTAGTGACACCGATCTCTTTGACTTCATCAAATTTCACTATTCATTTTAAGTAATTTACATGCATAATAAAAAAGTCAGTTATTTTCATAATTAATTAAAAATTTCAACTTTTTTTTATAAAGAAAGCTCAATATATTAAATATTGTTCTCGATAAAGAATTTATCTCAAGCACTAAACGTTGGACACTTGAGTTCTTGATAGAGCTACTTTGTGAATTAACTTAAACTCTTAATAAAATTAGAAGATTAAGAAGCCACTGTAAATTATTGTTACTTTGGATTATTATTTATTTATTACGGGTAAATATTTAATAAATTCTGTATACATTTATTGGAGAAGTTCAATAATATATCCATAAAAAGGATATCTAGTAAGATAGAAATGAAGATGGAGAGGTCAAAATACGTAGGTATAAGGTGGAAGTAATAGCGGACATGTTTGACAAAACAGAGATCTTTGTTTGGACCTGATAATGACAAAGAAAAGCTTAAAAGATTCAACCCCACACCCACCAGCCAACCACTTATGTGCCACCTCTTATTCTCTCTCTATGTGTATACGCCCACGCACTTATTCAATAGCAATAAATAATACTATGATATATAACAATAAATAATACTATGATATTAGTAATTGAGCCTTAACTTAATTGGTATAAGTATTGTTGTTAATGTAGAAAAATGTGTGTTTGAGTATGTTAAAGTGTATTATCCTCTTATTTATGGATCTTTGTGTCTTGTTATTATTCAATATGATGCATGAAACTCATGATTGTGCATTACACAAACATTCCCAAAGCTATAACTCAAAATTTAAATTAGTTGATATTCAAAAAGTTCTATTTGTGTCTTCAAAGTATCAAATATTGTATCGAATATAGATCAAATTGAATTTGGCGTGGAGCGTATCTAAAATACACAGATCAAATTGTAATTGCGTGTACTTATTGGACAAACAATTTGGATTTGACAATTTAAAAAAAGATAAGGTCAATAAAAATTAGAAGGGATGTTTCTTTTTTAAATATGCTTCATGTCATATTTGAGTTGAAATTTAATGCCTAAACTAATGGTTAGGCAAACAGAAGGACCTAATTAATATGAAACTAATACCTTGAGGCTTCAATTAAAACATGCTAAAGTTTGAAAATTGATTTACAAATTGGATAGTAGTTTCAGGATGTTTAGCACAATTAACTATATAGAATTATACTCCTTTAGTATATAAAAAATTAGTCTCTCTCTCTATATAAAGATTTTGGGTTAATTTCATACGTTAAATCTACTGTGATAGGGGAAGATGAAAAGTCGCTATTCAGCAACGGTTTCGTTCACGACAGTTGTTGATAATCTCAGCAAGAGGGTTCCTTCATCTGCGTTAAGGGAGCTTTTTGATCATTTTGGTAGGGTCACGGATGTTTGCGTTGCTTATTTTAATCCTAGGAGGAAGTACTCTCTTACGACTTTTGCCTTTGTTCGATTTTGGTTTGAGGAAGATCTTCACAGAGCAATTGCTATGGGTGCTATATCATAGGATTGATGGTTTTGTCATCAGTGTTTCCACGGCTAAGTATGTAAGTAAGAGCGACATTTTGTCAGGCCGGCGATCTAGGGGAGTGCGTAACGTGACGGTGTCGGAAACTTTGATTGGTAATGGCCTTTTTGGTGCTCACAAGCAGAAATTGCCCAAGTCTAGTAATCCTCGTCCCAAGGTCTTTTCAGGCGCGTTGAGGGGTTCTCGGTCATACATTATTGGAGCTAATCCTTTGCCCATGGTAGATGAGAGGGGGAAAGTGAGCCGGTTGCTGCCTTGCTTCCCAACGTGTTCAATGAGTCCTTTAATGCTAGTGACAAAGCAAATAGGTCCACGGGGCAATAACAATGCAGTCAGGACATTGACTGGTTGAAACGTCGTCTTATTGGTAATGTTAAAAAGGTGTATAGTTTGGAAATGGTCCAAAAAGCTTTGTTAAGCGAGAATATCAAGTGCAAAGTTTGTCCATGGGGTGGACCATCCTCTATTTTAGCCATTGATTCATCCAACGACTTGGAAGATGTATGGGAATGAAAGAACGATGAGCTTTTGAATTGGTTTGATTATCTATCTCGTTTTAATGCTGAAGAACAAGATCCAGAGATGTTTGTTAGTTGATGTCCCTTTACGTTGTTGGAATGAAAGCTTTTTTAGGTCTCTCGGTGATCAGTGGGAGCATTTTGTGAGCCTAGATCCTGACACTAGAGATCGAAATCACCTTGACATAGCTAAGATGGTTGTTAAAGTGGTTAGTAAGGCTTGTATTCCCCATCATACTTATGTAGTCAGTAAAGGTACTCAATTGAGGTAGAGGACTCATCCCCCAATTAGATCGATGAGGGGAGTCAGGTGCAGTTTGCAGACGTATGGCTTGAGACGGAGCCCTAATTCGCCCCCTTTCCAATTTCGTTGCTGCATCTTTGGTGCTGTCGGTTTTGATTACTATGTTTACTTCCCCTACATGTTACATGTGTGTGTGTGTAGTAAAGATGAAGCTGATCCATGGGTCATAGGTATATTCTTGATGTCTATTGCCACATTGACATGCATGCATGACTTGATATGTGTTGATGATGCTATATGTCACCCACCCATATATATAACAACAGTAAACCTCTGTCTCCAACAAATAATTATGTTTTCTTTTTCATGGAAAACATAAGCTTCACGATTCTTACACAATCATCAGCCACCTTCCTTTGTCTAACACACTTTTGTTTTCCTTTTCTCGGCTGCTAAGGAATATCCGAACATTATATAACGGTAAATTTGATTAAATTGGTTGAAATTTAAGATATTTTGAATTTAAATTATTTGAAAATTTCCATTGTGTACTTAGAGTTTAGATATGCTATGTTTGTCCGTAACAATAATAAGCTAAAGCCCACATATTAACATGTCTAAAATTGGGTGTTTATAGATTGGTTGAAATTGAATTAATCGACTGAACTAATCTAATTCGGTTAATCAGTCAATAGTCGACTTTAGCTCGTTCAGAAGCTAATTAATGTGATAAACATGTTAATTTGCATATTTTTGGTGTTTAATTTAGCTTATTTCTGAATTAATTCCTGCTTAATTGGTGTTTTTATGATTTAATCTTGTCAGGGATGTAATTGGTCAAAAACGAGCAAAAAGAGGCCAAATCGGAAGAAAAATCGTTGAGTTGGGGCCAAATCATAAAGATGGGAAGGCCAAGGATTAAACTTCAAAATTGACTTTGTAAAAATCTAAAAATAGGAGATATTATTTTATTTAGTTTTATTATTTATTTATTTTTATTTTTATTTTATTAATTTAGAATAGGCTATTTTTAGTAACCATATAAATAGGGCTTTTAGTTTCTTAAAAAATCATCCCTTGTTTTGTATTCTTACTCCTATTTGGAATTGAAATACTCTCATTTTCCCTTTCAAATTGGCGTTAAGCATTCTGCCATTTTACATTTGGTTTTGTTTCTTTTCTCAAATTGGGCTAATTGCCTTCCAAGTACTTTTCCTTTCCAATTTCCATCATCTTTCATATAAATCCATCACAATCCACAATCTTCAAGTATGATTAAATTCATGCCACACTAAACCCCCTTTTCGCTTTAAGCCGGTGTTAACCCCGTAAAAAACTGTGAGTTACGAACCCGAGCTGTTTAACTCTAAATTTTTAATATTTATTATTTCTCCGGATTAAGAGTATGACTTCGTCAACTCACAAAGTCAAGACAACACTAAGTCAAAAAAGACGTCATTTGAGTTAGTGTGGCTAGACGTATAGTTGGAATTCTGAAATGATCGATTGTCTAATTGGTCTTCCGTGAACGCATTGGCGTGCCAAGTGGGGATTGCTGTTTGGTTTCGTCAAGGGAAGTAGTAACCGGATTTAAATATCCCAATGTTTAAGGGCATTGGTTCGAGCTAGGCTCTTCTAGAACGCAAAGCTGCCGAAGTTCTAAATCTCGAACGTTTCGTAGGTTGTTCGATCGGTAAGGGTTAGTTATAGGACGTTCCATAACTAATTTACATAAAGAAGAGTTGGTATCCGAGGCGTCCTTGGTAGCTATAACTAGCTTATTGGAAAAGAGGAGTTCACCTAATTGCGAGGATCGGGTCAAAGACGGAAGAACCCGTGCTTAGAGCTGAGCTAAGTTTAATTGATTTTTCTTTAGATTACTTCGTTGTTTTTTTATTTCATCTTTTACTTTTTACGTTCTTTTTTGTGTTTATTTCAGGTTTCATATTTTATTTCCCCCCAAGCATCGCGGGCACGACAACTGCCCAGACATAAATCTGGTCGAGAGATAAACAATTTCCAGTAAACCCAGTCTCTGTAGGATCGACCCTACTCTCTATACTGCTTTAATTTGCAAATTAGGTGTAGGTTTATATTGGTGGGATCGACAGCCATCATAATGATTATTTGAAGTTTCAGTTATCAATTAATTTAGTTCGAAATCAGATAATTAATTGAATTAGATAATATATAATATATTTTTTATATTAGCCATATATTTTTTGAACTATTATTTTTTATATTAATCGAAATAAATAATATATTATGTATAATATATTTTTTGAACTATTAAAAAATGAAAATGAACATTAGCAATATATATATTTTTATATTTTTATACTTATTTTAACCAAAAAAAATTATATATTTCGGTTCAATTAACGATTAAAGATTTTTACATTTCGAGTAATTCGGTTAATAGTAATTCAGTTCGGGTAATAACCAAATTGACCATTTGAACACTCCTAGACAGAAGGACAAGGGAAGTGAGCCAATCCTGAGGGTATAACATGAGCTATGATCCTAGCCGGTAAAACTATTATAGAGCATATTGATTCTTTTTGTTAAAAGTTTTATATTTTTGAATAAAAGTTAGCGTGATTGATAGAATAATAAGACAAAATGCTGAGCGTGTCATGTGTACCTCATGTCGACGTACAATAACAAATTTTTAACAGTAGAAATAGATAAATTTTTTGGCAGAAGTATTAATTTTCTCTTTTATATAATATACAGTGGCTAATTTATCTATTTTTTAAAATTAAGAGACCAATATACAAATCGATTCCTAATACAAAAATCTCCATATTACTTTTACAGATCCTAACCTTTTATCCATTCTCTCTATATTCTTCTTCCTAAACTTTTTCCTATATTATTCTCTAATAACCCTATTTAAAGAGCTCTTGGAGTGACACCACTTCATTACAGGTCTAGCCACAATCTAATTTCTCTTCAAGAAGACATGAAAAAATTGTCAGATTCAAGTCAATTTAAATCAAGGTTTGATAAATTCGAAATTTTAATTTTGATAATTAGATTAAGTTTATGTTTACTTGAATTTTTATATATTAAAATGCCTAAATATTATATTACATCTTTAAATTGCTTGTGATTATATTAATCAAATGGTAAAAAAAGTAGATAGTTTGAAAAGAAGGAATAGAAGATAAGATAAACACTACAAAATTTTCCCTCACAAATGTGTCGAATGATATATGATGAGAAATGTCAAATGGCTAAGTTTTTTCCCTCACTTTTTTTTTTTTTTTTTTTAATTTTCAAAACTTTAGCTAGGTGATGGGATTAACATTCTTCCAGTTTGTCCCCCTCTCAACACACATATATATTTGCTTCTTCTTTTTTTCATAAACTACTCTAATCCAGGGTTAAGATTGTTAACGATACTTGAATATTGGTGTTTATCAAAGTGTTGATGAGAACTCAATTAACTGGTTCAATTTATTTTAAATAGTTATTTTAATTTTCGATTTTTTATTAGTTCAAAATGGTTTTGACCATCTCCAATTAGATCTTTGATTCTCAATTAAACCAATTATGTGGCATTATGACAACATTGGCTTCATTTGCTTAGTCTTTTTATGGTTGGCTATGGAAGAACAATGGGTGGAGGGTTCCTATCTGCTTTTTGCAATGAGCCATTGCTTTTATCATGGTAAAGGAATAATGGGAGTGCTTCCTTAACCCCATATGGACCCCATTTCAGTCCAATCATGTGGACCCATTTTGTCTGGCCCCATATAAACTAAAACCCAACCTCACAAAAATTATAAAAAAAATTGAAAAAAAATTTAAAATCCCATCACCTCCCATCCCATGTTTGCGTAAATGAATAGAATGGTAACGTGGGTGGTATTGCTTTGAAGGATTGGTGTCGTTAAAGTGGAGTGGAGACTTGGCCCCTCCCACCCAAAGCCAACCTACTTTTCTCAATCCTATTCCTCCCCACTTTCATATTATATCATTTTATATATTATTTACTTTCCCATTCATTTCCATATTCACTGTTGTTTTAACCTCCACACATGGAAAAACATGGCATTGTTATGTTGATCTAAGGTTAGGGTTAGGGTTAGGTTATATGTGTTGCTTAAGCAAAAAAAAAAAAAAAAAAGTTAGTGGGGAGGCCTATATAGGTAAAAAAAAAAAAAAACTTGGTAACTATAGTAATATACAAAGAGGGTAAAGTAAAATTATAAAATTTTGGGTTAAAACTAAAAATATTCAGTTTAAAGGATTTATTGAATTAATAATTCTTTGAAAGGACCATATTAAAAAGACTCAAATTAAATTATTAATTTTAAGATAGGTTAGAATTGAAATTTTTCCATTTTTTTTTATCAAGGAGGGTCTAGGCTTTACCTTCCCTTTAACTTTTTTATAATGGTGATATCTTTGTTAAGATCTTTCTTTCTTTGAGCTTTGACTACAGTTATTCCAATCAAACATCATGAATTATGATTGTAGGTTTTGATTTTACTTTCTATTCACTTTCAAGTTAATTTTATTATCCTCCCTTTATAGAAATTATAATTTTAGTTGTGTCTTTCTAAATGAAACCATATTTTAATTGGTAAACCATATTTTTAAAAATAAATAAATTATAGTAAAAGTGATTAGATCTTAAAAAGGAAAATTGTAGTTGTATATAATTTGACCATGTATACCCTATCATAAACGTATATAAATCTTTGTTGAGGTGAGTGTTGTCAAAGTGCCAATAATAGTGGTCATTATGATTATCACTGTGATAGATTTAGTCATTTTTCATGTTATGAGTTGATAATTTTTTGAATAAAAATCTTGGGTTTTGAAGAATGTTGATATTGTGGAAGTATAGAAATCCGACTGTGAAGATCAATTTATTTGAAGCAATTTATTTTGAAGATCGAACTGAATCAGGTCAAGCAATTAGATCCTTTGCATGGGTTATAGAGATTGGATCGAGATAATATTGAAAATATATCTCCAACAATTCACTTTACATTAGTTTTTATTATATTGCATCTTACTATTTTAGCTGGTGTTTAATAGGGAACTGATTGTAATTGATCTAATATGTTAGCAAGTTTTGAAACTTGTATAGGTATTGTACAGAGTATTGAAAGCACTTATTTGTTCATTTGTGAGTGCATTTGAGAGAGTAAACAAGTTTTGTTGCTTGGTTTATTGTCTAAGTGAGATTGATATACACCAAGGTGTGATAAGATTTAAATAACCTGTTATATTGAGTAATAAATAGTGAATGTATTCACTTAACTAAACTTTACAAACATAAAAAAACCGAATTACATAAACAATGTATGGGAAAATCTCGAAGGCCGAACATTAAATAACGTGTACAACTCATGGCCTCAGCTTGGACAAAAAGATTCACTAGATATTGTTAGTTAAATTAAATTTTGTTGTCACATAATACATGGGTTGGTCCAAAATTTCTTTCTCCAATGATTGCCGATCTTCTAACCCTTTTCTCATGAAATTTCATGGCTTCCAAACAAAGCTTGAAATAAGCTCCTCATATTCTCTCATCATTTGACATGAAACTTCAACTTATCACAACATAATGGGAATGAACCTCATAAATGAGATATTATGGGTTAATTGATGTGTTTATTATATAAGGCAAGAAAACAAATTGAAGTGGAATATATATAAAATTAGGATTTATATTTGTTGTACTATTAAAATATATAATTCATGTGTTGATAGATTGTGTTTGATAAATCGAAAACTTCAAATTAGGTGTTGAAAAATTAAGTAATAAATTTTTACGACTAGATTTTATAAGAACTGAATTTATATTATAAAATTGTTTGCTGAATATAATTATTTTTGTTTGATGATAGAAAATTTTGATTTTTGAAAATTTATTATTTCATAATTTTAATCTTACTAATATGATATTATTTATTTTATTTTGAATAGTTTTGGATAAAAATTAAAGATAATCATGTAAATATTTTAATTTTTAATAAATTGAAGAAATGATTTATTTTAAAAATAAGACTTAAAAATAAAATTAATTTAATATTTTCAACATTAAGATATTCAACTGTTTTTTTTTTTAATTTTCGAATGATTTATCAAAAACACCTTTAAAGAATCTGATGATGCCATGTATATTATTTAAATTTATACTAAGTAAATTTATTTTTAAAAATATTGATTTTTGAATGATATGTCATAATCTTGTTCACCGATATTACGTATAATTATACACCATTAATATAGATTTTATACATCTTCCAAACTACACTTAAACTTCCCAAACCCTAACTTATTATACTCAATTGAGGAAGACATTATGGGTCTAAGTCCATCCAAACCTGGAACTTCAAGAAGTCTTCAATAGCATTTGTGCCAATTAAAACTACGTTTTATAAATTTTTATATTCCCTCTTATTAATAAAAAATGCTTTTTTTATTTTTTATAAAAATAAATTCTTTTTATTAAAAAACAGTGTAGCACAAGAGAGGAAAAAATTAATTATATGATAATATTTGAACTTCAAAATAATTGAACGTCTTAAATAAAACAATTAAACTTTCTTGAAATTGTTGAAGTTTTTCAATGCATAAGTTGATTGAGTTTTAACTCGATTGACATGTGCATTGTTATTAATGTAGGAGGATGTGGGTTTGAGTGTGCTGAAACACATTATCCTCCTATTTATGAGTTGGGGTGGGGCTATGAGTAAATCTAAGCATTATGTAAAAAATGTCAGATATGATCAGGATCTATAATGAGATTGTTCAAAAAAAAAAATTCAATATATAAAGAAGGTGGTAGCTTAAAGATAAGGAATAGTCTTAGATAGGGATAAAGATAACATTTAATCTCTAAATTTGATTTTTTTATCTTAATTCCTAATTTTTTTTCATATTAGTCTTTGAATTTGATAACTTTTCCTAGTTTTGGTCCATGTGATGACCCAACACTATGAAATTGAGCAATGTTATCACCTATTTCTTTTATAAAAAAAAATATAACTTTTAGGTGATGATGTGGCATAACATCAAATTCACACATCACCACATGGATTAAAAATGAAAAAGTTTATCAAGTTTAGGGACTAATATGAAAAAAATAAAAACTAAGTTGAAAAAATTAACAATTTCAATGATTAAATTTTGTTTTATCCTTTTAGATATTAAAATTCAAAATACCAAATCTGTTGAATATGGATTTCAGAAACAATTATATGAACCCATAGAACTAAATTCGGTGTTCCCATCAAACCCATTTTGTTGGTAAGCTATTAATTTTTGTAACCCTAAAACAGTGGAATGAAGAAATTAATGCCAAAGAGGTTGCCTAGTTATCAACGGGAAATTAATTCTATTGAAGAAAGAATAATCAATAATGGGGGGTCAAAAGGCATTAAATGAGCAACAAGAATGATAAATATAAATGTGAAGGCATCCGGTAGCCTTAATGATGTTTTTCACCTTCAATGGTCGGTTCCTCTATTTGTAGAAAATAAGGATTTGTGCTTCATCATTAGCTTTGAATCCTCATTCTCTTTTAGACCATCCATTCAAAAACCTGCCTAAAAGCTTTTATATATATATGAAGTTGGAGAAAAGAAAGAACCCACATCATTAATAAATGGTCCTTAATATCACATGAAAAACTCTTACTTAAGGCTAAGCCAACCTATATGCATGTGTATATATATATATATATATATATATATGAATGCATTGAAGCTAGAAAAGAAGTTGGAGGGAAGAAAGAACCCACACCATTTGTATCTGGTCCTCAATATCACATGCAAAACTCTTATTTAGGGCTACACCTAGCTATATTCCAAATATAAACAATAAAAGCTAAAGGTTTTCAAAGTTTAGACTTAGATCATTAATGGTTGAAATGGGTTGTTAAAAGAAAACCCTTTGTGTAACTCCATTTAGTTTCTTAGAATAAGCCAAATTTTGTCTGAATGAGTTGATGTTAGTGTGTGAGTTAAGGCTAAAATTAAAGAGGAATTAACAAAGGTTTAAGACGCGTAAGCATGTCATTTTTTAAGATTTTATTTGCTTTCATCAAATGTATTGGTGCGCAGAAGAATTGCTTGACAAGTAAACTTCGAGGACATGATGAAATTCAATAATTATTTATATTTTGCGCGGAAAAAAATATCCATTGATTACTAAGTAATGCATAACAAATAAAAAAATAACTTTTGCAATAATTTTTTTATAAAACAATCTTAGAATAATAGAATGAGACTTTGTTTTTAGGGTTTCCTTACGTGTAACTTTCTAAGTGAAATCTAAATAGATATTTATTTGGACAATCACATCTCTTAGCAAGAAAAACTACTCTATTTAAATAGTGTGAATTTGTTGATTTTGCCTTTCAGATTTTTGTTCAGATATTGTTGGGCTACCTTACTAACAATTATAAATTGAGAGATGAGTACCAAAGTTTGGTTACACAGTTTGAAAACTTCATACGTCTATGAGACCTTATAGAGAGAGTAGTCCACTGTAAATCAATAAGTACAAAATGCGATTTAAGTCCGATCTCACTCTTATGCCCAATCTATATATCTCGTCTCACTAATACTTTTCCCTTGAAAGCTTAGTTCTAAACTGGTCAACAAGAACAATTTACATAAAATAAATTTATATTGAAATAAGTTCCTCACTTGAACATAATAAGTGTTCTCTCAAAACTCATGAATAAAATACTGACAAGCCTTTACTTAAATAAACATTTAATAGCTTGCTAAAGTACAATAAATGTGAAACACTTATCTTCTCAAAAGTAGCCTTTGACTAAGTCTTCATATGTAATAAAGTGACAGAGATCTTCTCGGTATAAACTTCTCTGGAGATCAAATCTCTTCAAATATGAAATTTTGATCACATCAAAAGTCATCATAATGTCCTTACTTGACTTGATTTTCTACGTTTTGTCTTCAGTAAAGTGTTGCTAGAATTCCTTAATGATGTGCTTTTAAAGAGTCTAACAATTTTGGTCAAAAAATGTTAATCAAATATGACAAATTACATTAGTCTGCTAAAGCTAAGTCACAACTGTAGTTACATATGAACTATATAATTGGCACTATCATATAGATATCTATTTGAGCTATTACAAGTTTTGATTAATAACTAAAAGATTCACTTTTAATAACTAATAAATAAAGCTAATTAGTTATAATATTTCATTTACTAACTTTTCACTTTTAACTATTACGATATGGATAATTATTTTACACACTATCATTGGAATTTAAAATACTTCCAAATTTTGTAAAATCAAAAAATTATAAATATTACTCTTTTCCTCTTCCACCACCAGTTGAAAGTGCTGCTAAAGGAAAAAAAATATTAAGAGTAGTCAAGCACTTATTATTGTATAAAATATTTAAGCAGTACATTTGTGAGAAATAGAGAATTGAAAAATGGGGCTTCTTTTTTGGGGTGGAATTGGAAAGGTAGGATTAAGGATGGGCTTTGAACATAAGTTGTATTGAAGTTGAATGATGAGACTAGTCATTTTAGGTTCAAATTTTGACCACTAATTCAAAGAAACTTTTACATTATTGTAAATATTCAAACTCATAAAAGTGGGTGTTTTTTTAGTATATATTTTATTCTGTTGAATCGAGTTGTAAGAAATTTAATGTTTTTAAAAATTTTTAGGTTCGAGTCTTATTAACAAAAAAAAAATATTGGAAGAGCTTGCTCTCTATTTAGAGGTCCGATCTAATTCGATATTAAATTTAGTCAAAACTCAATATAATTATCGAAAATAAAATGTCAGATAAAAAAATTATTTTTAAACTTTCAAGTTGCCAAGAAGATAAAATAATATACTAGTTTACATCTTTATAGCTTAAAAACTAGCTTGGTACACCCACTTCCTTTATTGTTTCAAACATTTGGTTAATTATGGGATCATTGCCTTCAAATTCCCCACCCTCCATTGCCCCTTTTCTTTAATATTAGTTATATATGTCTGGGTGCTGAAATAAGCACTACTTCATCCATTGTTTTGTTTTCTTTTTTTCTTTTCTTGATATAATGTTTTTTTTAATTATAAAAGGAGGAGCAACAATGCGACTCAAATTTAAGTCACATTTAAAGTGGTGAAAACCTTAATTATCATATTAATACGAGGTTGGATATAATGATTTCTTTTAAATGCCCATGGGGGACTTTAAAATAATTAGTAAATGAGATAGGATAGTTTATTTTTTTTAAGGAAATATGTGGTTGTAATGATTTTTGTTCTTTTGTTTCTAATTGTTTATGGGCTCTATAACTGTATAAATTATTTGAGATGTTGTTTGTATTATAATTTAGAAATAATTTAATAACATATTATTCAAAAGTGAATATATAAAGAAATTAAAATACGAGAGTAATTTTTTTTTATTCTTTATTTCCGTTTTACAATTTATGTTCAAGATTCATGACTGCCCCTCCAAACTATGTCGTCTCCAAGGTTTGAACTTGTGTCTTCCCTTAAGAATACAATATGCCTTTCCATTGCACCTAATACTTGTTATAATACGAGAGTAATTTAATCTCTTTCAAAATAAATAGGTTAATTTTATTCTTATACTGTTAAAAAAATAAACAACTAAGAACAATTGAGTGCTTAGTTAGTCATTTCTATTAACGCATAACACGTATCTATTAATATCAATTGTAGATGAACAAGTGTTACGTATTAATGAAAATTATTGACCTTGCCTTTAATTATCTTTTTTTGCTCACTTTCAAAAAGTAGTAGAACTTTGGACTAAGGGGGCGTTTGATGTTTTTCTATGTTATGATTCCAATGTCATTGCTATGAAAGTTACTTTATAATTTTTGGCATACATTGTAAAGTATTGATTAAAATTTCGAAAAAGATACGTTAACACGTTTGATTCACTTAATGATGAATGCATCTGAGAGAGGCCCCACTATTATAGGGACTTGATCAAATTAGGCTTTTTACTATTAAATTGGTCGGTTTAATCACTATATTGTTAAAAAGAATCAAATAAGACCAAATTAGAATAGAGTTAACATTTATTGATTAAAAAAATATCATTTACGTTTAACATTGTTAATATTTCTAGGATAAATTACACCATTAGTCACTAAACTAGGGGTAAGTTTTTGTTTTGGTCACTTAACTAAAAAAAGTTACAATTTGGTCACTGAGCTATTCAAAAGTTTTCATTTAAGTCATTGGGTTGTTAAATTCGATGCTATATGGCTTTCTCTATTCGCAATGCCTATATCAATCAAAAGCTCTCTTTCCCTTTCTCTTCTACAGCTTATTTATTTTAATGAAACAACGTAGGATGTCACGAATCTACAAACCAAATTCAAATAGTTTTTTTCTCTAATCTCCGACGTTGACCATCAGATCGATTTGGATCTAAGGTACGTTCTTTTACTCGTTGATAGGTACTAATCCACTGTACCGATCGTCGGATTGTCTATTTGAGCTCGCTAGTGGAACTTTTTAAAAAAAAAATTAATAGCTCAATGACTTAAATAAAAACTTTTGAATAGTTCAGTGACTTAAATGAAAGCTTTCAAATAGTTCAGTGTCCACATTGTAGCTTTTTTTTTAGTTAAGTGACCAAAACAAAAACTTATCCATAGTTTAGTGACTAATGCTGTAGTTTACTCATAGTTTTAAAGTTTTTATGATTTTGTAAAAAAAATCTTTTGTTTGAAATTGAATTGTAATTGAAAAAAATTCAAGACATTTTTTCATTTAGTAAATCTTAACTCTGTTACAATTTAGACTTATTTAATTATTTTTATAGTATAAGGACTAAACTGATCAAGTCGCTATAATATAGGGACCTCCTAGGCACTCTAACTTCACTTAAAACATTCCTAGGAATATACTGTTATTTTATGCATTTTAATATTTTTCAATAATTTTTGTTATTAACAAATATTATTAATAATATTTTCTATTAATCTTTACAATTGACAAATATTTAAATTATTTCAAAAGGTATATATGGTTTTCTTACATGTCGATGGAATCCAAGACATTAATATATTTGAAAGACAATATATATGTAGTTTGCCCTAAAATAGTAAAATTTTAATTTTAATTTTTTATAATTTATAAAATTTTAAATTAGTGATAGTAAAATTGTATTTTGACCTTTAAAAATAATAAAAATTTGATTTAACCCTTTAAAAATTATAAAGATATAAGCTATTAAAATGATAAAATTACATTTTTATTATAGTAAAAATATACAATTTAATTTTGATCCCTTCAAAAAGAATTTCTTGGCTCAGCCACTGTTTGCATATATAACTTAAGATTGTGATTGCATATAATATAACTTATTATATCTGTTATTTTTGACATAATGCTTAAAACTACTCATAGCTCCTCCCTAACTCATAAATAGGAGGATAATGTGCTTCAACGCACTCAAACTCACATCCTCCTGTATTCGCAACAATACTCATACCAATCGATTTAAAAGACTCGAACTTAATTTGCGCGAGTTGTGCAAAAAGTTGAGATCCACTCCTTTAGAATTATGGTAATACTTAATATTAATTGGCTTAATGATAAATTTGGTCACTAACGTTTACATGTTTTATCTAAATGACTCTAATTTTATTTTTTAGCCTTTTTTTGTTATCAACTTTTGTTCTTTTTTTTCACATTGTTTTTTTTAAATAGATTTAATAAAAGTACTGTAAAAAAAAGTTAACGGGATGATGTAGAATTTCATACGTAAAATATTTTTAATGAGATGTAATTTATTACTTAGATAACCTTATAAATAATTACATATAGAAAATAATAAAATAAATAAATAATTCATGAAGTTAAAAAAATAACTTTTAATTTAAAGAAAATAAATGTAATTGTCTAAAAAAAAGTTTTAAAACGAATGCACACATTCAGTATTTTTGATTTGATTTATTAATTATCTTTTTCAAACCTCTCAATAAACAAACTTATGCATTCATTTTGAAACCATTTTTAGATAATTATGTTTATTTTCTTTAAATTAAGAGCTATTTTTTTAATTTCATGTATGATTTATTTATTTTATTATTTTCCACATGTAATTATCTTATTGGGTTACCTAAGTAATAAATTACATCTAATTAAAAATATTCCAAATCATCCACGTTAAATTTTTTAACGATATTTTCATCAAATCAATTATAAAAAACAGTTTGAAAAAAAAAAGTTGATGACCCAAAAAGACTCAAAAATACAATTAAGGCCATTTTGACAAAACATATAAACGTTAGTGACCAAATTTGTCATTAAGCATATTAATTTAAAATAAGTCCAACCTCTCCATATTTATTATGGGTAAACTACCAAAATAGTCAGTTATTTTTACATAGCTTTTCTATGTTTTCCATTGGTTAAAACTAGTCCCTATACTTTTATTTTTTTGAACAATTTAATTTTTCTTTTTATTTCTTTATTTTCCTTTTCTTCTTCCCTTTATTTTTCTCTCTTCTCGTATTCTTCACTACAAAAACATAATATTTACCCACCAAATAAATCAAGTCATTGTTTCTTTCACATCATTCCTGTAGCGACGTAAAAATTTTGGCTTCGGTCGCTAATTGAGGCAATTTATTTGAAAATTTAAAATTTTGAAAATGAGCTTTCGGTTTTAAAAGAAAAGAAGTCGCCACCGATCTTTTTTCTCTAGGTGTGATCGGACACCTAATAAATCTTCTTTTTAGAAAAGAGAACTTATTCTTGAACAAAAATGAAGGCCGAATTTGGGTCTACACGAAAATCAAGAGAAAAATAGGGTTCGAGAGTCGGTTACGCACGAGGAAGGTATTAGCACCCTCGCGACGCCCAAAATTGGTATCTCATTAAATGTGTGTTGTCTTAATTTTCAAAAAGGCGAGGTCAATGTAACATTTAATCGTGATCCAATCAAAACACGAGAATTTTTAAAATTTCAATTTCTTTTGAGAAGGACGTTTCGTTTTTAACACAAGCCAATTGATATTCACTCAACATAGAGATGAAATCGACGACTTAATGTTAAATCGGTGCGTTGCCTTATTTATTGAAATAATAATAAAAAATGAATAAATATATTTTAAAATAAGAATAAAAAGAAAGCTAATATCAACATTGAAATAAGATGTGAACTAATATACTAAATTCGAAACAGACAAATAATAATAAAGAGTTAAGAATATACGAAGCAAATAATAAATATGACAATAATATTAAAAATAACAACAATGTATGCTATACTAAACATGATAACAATAGTACTAAACACGAAATAACGACTAACATATATATAAACATATAATAATAATAAGTAAAATGACGTAAACATAATATTAAAAATACTAATAGTGCTATATATATATATTAAAGTATATACATAATAATAGGAATGAAAAGTGTATACATAATAATACTAAATATATATATAATACATATATATACATAATATATATAAAATGAACATATACAATATGTATTAGAAATACTAATAACATAAAAAAATATATATTAATGATACTACATAAATATGTACATACATATTAAAAATAAATACATAATAATATTAAAAGTATGTACATAATATAGTGTTAAAAATACTTACATAATATAGTTATTAAAAATATATATACATATTAGAAATAATAATAATGTTACAAAAACAATACTGCATAAACATATACATATATATATTAAACATATATACATATATAATAAACATATACTAATAATAATAATAATTATGGTAATAATAAAAAGATGTATGTAAACCAAATAACACATAATAATATTAAAATAAAATAATAAGTAACTGTAGAAGCCCAAATTGCCTGGGCCCAACTTTACAACTATACCATTACCGAAATAATTAAAACCCCATTTACAAAATATTAAATCCCTTAAAATCCAAGGCCCAATTACCTAAAATTAAACCCAATATCCCCAAACCCGAATGGCCCATTACAACACCCAATTACCCTTTCATCCACTACCCAAACTTAGCCCAACTAAAGCCTAACCCAACTACCCATTGCCCAAACACTCAAATCCAAGCCCAAACCCAAACTCCTTAGTCAAACTAGGGTTTCAGAAAATCTGAAACCCTAGCTACTTAGCCATCTCCCACTTGCGCCGCAACCACCCCCACTGACACCACCGGCCACCAACTCTGCCACCACCCACTCAACACCTGCTCCATCAGCCATCTCCTGGAAAATAAAGAAGACAAACACGCAATAGCAGAAAAGAAGAATAGACAGTGTAACAAAAAAGGGCTATAAAGCCGAATGTAAACAGAGAAAATGGGGCTCTTCTCTTCTTTCTTTTTTTCATTCGGCAGTAAGAAATAACACAAAGCAAGAAGTAAAGCATTTTACTTTCAGATTCAATATAGTAATTCAATCAGTTTTTAAATACAGAAGTAGTATCTAGACAAACAAAGACATCAAGATCAACGGCTCCAAAGTTAAAATCGGAATCGGCCTAAGGTGATTTTTTTTTTATTTCAGTTTCGTTTAGGTCAATTTTATACATATATATAGAAAATATATAATATAAAATAACAGAATAAACAATAAAAAAAACTAAAAAAATCAAAAATTTTACCTCCGGCCACTGTACCATGGTAGCGTGGGCGCGCCATACGAGACTCATGATGACCTGGACAAAGGCCGAGCCTTGCCACCGGATTTCTCCCTTCCCCCCTCTTCTCTCTTTCCCTCCTTTCTTTTTTTTTTTTTCCTTTCCCTGATACAAATGAAAAAAACAAAAAAAAATTGTCTTATATAGGGGACCAAAATGCACCGTTTTGGCCCCCCCTTTAATGAATAAAACGACGCCATTTTGCCCTGGGTCGGGTCGACCCGACCCGTCCGATCTAGGATCCGCGTGTTTTTGATGCGGAAGGGCTATTTGAGCAATCGGCCCTTCCGCATTTTCAGTATTTCAAATCAAGTTCTGTTTAATTATAATTTGGCCCTGATGTTTTGCTCCGCGTTCGATTTGGTCCCTTCATGATGCGCATCTTTTTAACGACTGGGGATATTGCTGCTTTGGCCCCTTCTAAATGACGTGCATGTTAATTTCATCCTTCCCTTTTAGTTTTTATTTCAAATCAGCCCCATAACTTTGTTTTTAGTTTAATTTTAATCCTTTTTGTTTGAATGTTATATTATTTTTGCAATTTTGTTTAATTTTAAATATTGATAATTATTATTTATTATTATTATAGTGGCTATTATTTTTTCTACCATATATAGATATTTTTAATATTTATTTATATTATCTTTATCGTATTAGTTTTATTATTATTATTATTATAATTATTATTATTACTTCTAATGTGCCCATTATTATATATTATATTATACATATATATAACTATACGTTACGTATTTTTAATATTATACTCATATGTATATGTTAATATATATGTATTTATGAGGTAATATCAATAGTTTTTCATTATTATTGGATTCAAAATGTATGTATTGCATTTGTATTTTGATACTACGCTATATATGTATTTGTATTATGTATGTATATTTCTAAATGTATGTATATATTGTGTATATTTTATATATATTATATTTTTCTATGCCATTTGCTATATGTTTCTTTTGCTATTTCATATATATATATATATATATATATATATATATCTTTAAATGCCCTAATATTTATATTTTTGTACCATCTCATGTATATACTTTCATGTTATTCTCATTATCATTAATATTAGTATATGTTTTAGTATTTATGTATATCCTTCATATATTATTTACATGTATTCTTAATACTATACTTTCTACGTGATCATATTTTTAATGTTATATTATTATATTTTAATATTGTATTATATATTTTTTCATATCATATTATGTTCATATATCTTTTATATATATTACTATGTGTATATTCTTAATACTTTATAGTGTATATATATTTTTTTAATAACTATCATATGTATATATATTATGTACGTGTATATTATGTAAATATCTCAACATTATATAATACATGTATTTTTTATATGTTATGTATATATACCTTTTAGTGTTGTATTTTTATCATGTATATTTCAAATAGTATATATATAGTATATTTCTAACATCATTACTAATTATATTTATATATGTGTAAGTATATATTATATATATTATTATTCTATATTATTATTACTAAACATATTTTTCCTTATTTTATTATTGGCACATAGTTTGTTTTATTTTCCTTTTTTTGTAAATATCATTGTTATTGTTATTCTAATATTCTGATATTCCATGTTGATATTTTTCATTAATTATATCGATGTTTGTATTGTTTACCCATTAATGATTTCTTATTTTTTAAATATATTTTATGTTTTTTAATTAATTTAAAAAAAAGAGAGGCAATATATCGATTTAACATCATGTCGTCGATTTCATCGCTATGTTGGGTGAACATCAATCGACTCGTGTTAAGACAGTATATCCTTCTCAAAATAAATTTTTTTTGAAAGTTCTCGTCTTTTAAACCGGATCACGATTGAATGTTACCTTGAACTCGTATTTTTGAAAATCAAGACAACACGTGTCTATGAGACACCAATTTTTGGGCGTCGCGAGGGTGCTAATACCTTCCTCGCGCGTAACTGACTCCCGAACCCTAATTTTTCTCTGGCTTTTAACGTAGACCTAAACTCGGCCTTTTTCTCGTTTAAAAAAAAAAGAAATCTAATAGGTGTCCGATCACACCTAGGAAAAAAGATTGGTGGCGACTCCCTGTTTATTTTAAAAATCAAAATTTCAATTTCCAAAATTTTTACGTCGCTATAGTGACAATAGTGAAAATAATAAGTATAAATATAATGATTATGAAAATAATACTATATATAAAAAGTATATAAATACCCATATAATAAAATATATGTACTAATATTAATAATAAATATAATAGGGATAAAAATAGATATAATAATAATAAAAATATAATAGTAAAAATAATAATAAAATAAATAAAAAGAAAAAAGGAAAGGTGAAAAAGGATGAAAATCGAAACAAAAACGAAGTTTGGGGCGAATTTAAAAAGAAATAAAGAGAAAAGGACCAGATTGTAGTATGCGCGCAACCTGGGAGTACTGAAAACGCAATATTTCCCCATCCTAAAACGCAGCGCATGGACGTGGACCAAATTGGAAAGCGCAACAAATGCCAGGGCCGAATTAAAAGTGCAAATAGTTTGATTATAAATACATGAAAAAGCGGAAGGGCTAAATGCGCAAATAGCCCTTTCGTTAAAAAAAACACGCGGATCATCTTCTCAGGCGGGTCGGGTCACGGGTTCCCTCCCCAAAACGACGTCGTTTTGCATCTGGGGAGGAAACCCCAAAACGCTGCTGTTTTAGTCGATTTATAAAGCCCACAATTTTTTTTAAACAGCTCATTTCATTGCTGTTTCAGAAAAAAAAAGAGGGAGAATTCTCCCTTTCTCTCTGGGCAACCCCAGATCCCGGCCAGGAAAGGCCATCGCACACCGCCGCCGCCGTCACCAGCCGTCATCGGCCACCGCGCAAATTCCAAAAGGTATATTTTTTTCTCTTTTTATTTTTATTTTTTTTATATTCGTATATATAAATGATAAAAGAAAATAAATGGATCTTTATATGTATATGTAGTTACGAAAAGTAAATAAATAAAATGAAAATAGATTGAAAATAACACCTTATCCCTAATCTAACTCCACTGTTTTAGTATTTCTTGCTATGACCGAATGCTTCTATTGGAGTTTTAGTCTCTTTTTGTTCTATTTTTTCTATATAAAAAAATGTCTAGCCCCCCAAATACAAAAAAAAGGCAAGGCTTATATGGCCATTTACAAAGTATTTTTTATTGTTTATGTCTTTTCTTCCTTTAATTTTTGCAGGTGAACGGTGGTGGAGGCAGTGGGCAGGTGAGTGGTGTCAGAAGATGGCAGTTGGCTGAAGATTTAGGGCGGTGGCTAGCTAGGGTTTTTAGTTTTCCTTTTTTTGTTTTGGGTTAGGTATGTATTAGGCTTGTTGTTGGGTTTTGGGGTTTAATGTGTTGGGTTTTGGGGTTTATGTAAATGGGTTTTGGGGTTTAACATAAATAGGCCAAAATTGGCCTATAACAACTGCCCCTCTTTGCTCATTGTCGTGTAACGAGAATAGAGCAAAGACACAAAGAAAGGCCAATTTTGCCTGGTCTTGCCGAGTCTTGACTTCTTTGGTGCTCTTCTTGTTCAGGTAGTCTTTTTCCAATCCACCGCATCTAGTAGTTTTGGCTGAATCCACTGCATCTTCTGATATATGCCTTGTAGCTTCAATCTACTCCAATGTAACATCAAGGATATGAAATTTGTGGCTTTGATCTGCTTCACTGTAACTTCAAAAAGATAAAATCTACAGCTTCAATCTGCTCTTCTACCGCTTCAGTGAGATAAGTTTTATGGTATTTTCTTCTGCAACTTTAGAAAGGCAAGATCTGATATCCTCGATCAGCTCCACTGCAACTTCAGGGAGACAAAATCTGGTGTCTTCAATCAGCTCCAATCTTTATTCTTTACTTGGCATGTGATCCTGAGCTCAACTCATTAAAATGAGTTGACTCTTTAAAAATAGAAATTGAAAATAGCTCAGCACGTGAGTTAAGGCTCAACTTACCTCTCGCAATATGAGTTGATTTTTGAAAACAGAATTTGAAAAATAGATTTTGAAAATACCTCGACATGTAACCCGAAGCTCAACTCACCTCTCGCAATATGAGTTGATTTTTGAAAAACATAAATTAAAAAAACAGAAATTGAAAATACCTCAGCGTGTCCTGAGGTTCAACTCACCTCTTGCAATATGAGTCGATTTTGATGAAAAACAGAAATTAAAAATACCTCAACGTGTCCTGAGGCTCAACTCACCTCTCACAATATGAGTTGATTTTTGAAAAGCAGAAATTAAAACATAATTTGAAAAATAGAATTTGAAAATACCTCAGCATGTGAACCGAGGCTCAACTCACCTCTCGCAACATGAGTTGATTTTTGAAAAACATAAATTGCAATTACCTCAGCGTGTGACCTGAGGCTCAACTCACCTCTCGCAATATGAGTTGATTATTGGAAAAAACAGAAAATTAAAAAACAAAATTTTGAAAATACCTCGACATGTAATTCGAGGCTCAACTCATCTCTCGCCATATGAGTTGATTTTTGAAAATAGAAATAAAAACATCAAAATACCAACACATGTCATCTGGTGGAACTCAGGTGTCTTTTCCTTTATTCAGTACAGTTATCATTCCATCCTCTTGCTCTGCTGGAGTACCTGCATATATCATGCATGATGTTATCATGCTATGCACATGTTTGTCTTAAATGCCTTTATGCCTACATGATTATGCTATGCGCCTTTGGCATGTTTGTAGTATGTCCTTTTTCGTCACGATTTTTGTGGTGATCTGTATTTATTACTTCGGCTCTTGACTTTCTCTTTAGGCCCTGTACCCGTCCTCAAGCTTCACGAATAATCTGCATTTATCAGATATCACTCTTTTGCCCCTAGTTGTGCTTTGAGGCTCTTGTACTTATCAAATTTTCATCCGATTAATGCTCAATATTTCTTTTGTCTAGAGTATATCATTTCACTATTTATCATTTAAATAACCACATAATGAGATGCATGAAAATGGTCAGGTAAGGACAAAAGAGATACTTCACATTTATTTATTTCGAAGGTGACAAACAAAAAAAACTAACCAAGGATAGTAAAAAATGTTACAAAGAAAAGGGATCGCATTCAACAGATATAAATGCTCAGATATTCAACATATGAACTCCTCCACGTTTCTTAATCAAGAATCCTTTCGAGTGTGGCTTCTTGTGTATAAGATTTCGAGCTTTCAGAAATGCTTCAAATACTGTAGTCTTGCCGTTTGACTCACTTGTTCAAATCGTCTTGCTCTTTGAGCCCAAGTTGGCTTCATTAGGACGCCCTTTCGGGTTTTCATCCTAATTCTTTTATTTACCAAGACGCTCTTTTCGGGATTTCATCTTGATCGTTTTTTATTTTTTTTAAGACGCCATTTTCGGGTTTTCATCTTGATTTCTCTCTTCTTTTTTCTTTTTTTCAAGCATAATATTTCTTTACAACATCTGAGTTCACTGGATTCGGTAACTCCTTCCCATTCATCTCGATGAGAATCAAAGCTCCACCCGAGAAAGCCTTCTTTACGACGTATGGTCCTTCCCAATTTGGTGCCCATTTTCCTCGTAGGTCTTTTTGTATTGGGAGAATCTTTCTCAGCATGAGTTCTCTTTCGTGGAATTCTTTTGGCCATACCTTTTTGTCATGGGCCGCGATCATTCTCTTCTGGTACATCTGTCCATGACAGATTGCCTTTAAGCTTTTTTCTTCGATAAGATTTAGCTAGTCATATCGAGCTTGAACCCATTCTGCTTCTTCTAGTTTCAACTCCATTAAGACTTGTAGAGAGGGGATCTCAACTTTTATAGGTAGCATAGCTTCCATTCCATAGACCAGAGAGAAAGGAGTTGCTCCCGTAGATGTCCGCACAGATGTGCGATATGCGTACAAAGCAAATGGTAGCTTCTCGTGCCAGTATTTATATGTCTCAGTCATTTTTCCAATAATCTTCTTAATATTCTTGTTGGCCGCTTCAACAGCTCCGTTTATTTTCGGGCGATAGGGTGATGAGTTATGATGCTTTATTTGAAATTGCTCACACACTTCTTCATCTTCTTGTTGTTTAGATTCAAGGCATTATATGAAATGATTCTTCCAGGCAAACCATATCGACAAATGATTTCCTTTTTTAAAAACCTACAAACTGCAGTATTCGTCACATTGGCAAACGAAGTGGCTTCTATCCATTTTGTGAAAGAATCAATAACCACAAAAATGAACCGGTGTCCATTAGAAGCTTTTGGGGAAATTGGCCCTATAACATCCATGCCCCACATAGAAAAAGGCCATGGAGAAGTCATGACATGAAGGGGCGAAGGGGCTGCATGAATTTTATCACCGTAAATTTGACATTTGTGGTACTTTCGTGCATAACTAATATAGTCTCTCTCTATCGTCAACCAGTAATAACCGAGTCTCATAATCTTCCTGGCCATAGTGAAACTATTGGCATGTATCCCAAAAATTTCCTCATGGACATCTTCAAGTATTTTTCTGGCTTCAACAGTATCTACGCATCTCAAGAGTACTTGATATTTTCCTCTTTTGAACAGAATGTCCCTATCAAGAACAAATCTCGCTGCCATTCTTCTGATTGTTCTTTTGTAGTTCTCATTTGCTTATTCGGGATACCTTTGATTCTTGATATATTCTAAGATATCATGGAACCATGGTCGTCCATCTGGCTCTTTTTCAATGCTGAAACAATGTGCAGGGACTTCATATATGCTCATTTGCAGAGGTATTATCTCTGTTTCTCTGTTCGCTTTGAACATTGAAGCCAAAGTGGCCAGGGCATCAGCCAGTTGGTTTTCTTCTCGTGGGAAGTAATTAAAAGTTATTTCTTTGAATTCTTTAATTAAGCCTGCCACTAGATCGCTGTATTTGACTAATTTATAATCTCTCACTTCTCAATCTCCACGGATTTGGTATATCACCAACGTTGAGTCTCCGTACACTTCTAAAATTTCGACATTTTGTTTAATAGCTGCACGAAGTCCCATGATACAAGCCTCATACTCCGCTATGTTATTGGTTTAGAAGAAATTCAGCCTGGCAGTGAACGGATAATGGTTCCCTTCTGGTGATACCAAGACTGCTCCAATCCCATGCCCCAATGCATTTGACGCACCATCAAAGCTCATCTTCCATGACTTCTCTTTTGATGACTTACATTCTTTTTCTGTAATGCACATCAAGTCTTTATCTGAAAAATCAAATCTCAATGGCTCGTATTCCTCCATTGTCCGAGTTGCTAAGAAATCAGCTATTGCACTCCCTTTTATCGACTTTTGGCTCACATAGACAATTTCGTATTCTGATAATAGGATTTGCCATCGTTCCATTTTTCTTGAAAGTGCAGGTGATTCCATCATGTACTTTATTGAGTTCAGCTTTGAAATTAACCATGTTATATGATACAACATATATTACCTGAGCCTTCGAGCTACCTAAACCAATGCGCAACAGAATTTTTCAATTGACGAATACTTTGCCTCATACTATGTGAACTTTTTGCTGAGATAGTAAATCGCCTTTTCTCTTTTCCCCGACTAATCATGTTGCCCCAGTACGTAACCCATTAAATTTTCAAACACAGTCAGATTCAATATTAAAGGTCTTCCTGGAGTTGGCGGTACTAGTACCGGAGGACTAGACAAATATTGTTTTATCTTGTCAAAAGCCACTTGGCACTCCTCGCTCCATTCTCCGGGATTATATTTTCGAAGGAGTCAAAAAATTGGGTCACACTGGTTGGTAAGTTGAGCAATGAATCGAGCGATGTAGTTCAACCCCCCTAAAAATCCTCTGACTTCTTTTTGCGTGCGCGGAGGTGGTAGTTCTTGTATGGATTTTATCTTATCTAGATCAACTTCAATGCCTCTCTCGCTGACAATGAAGCCTAGCAATTTTCCCGATGTAGCCCCAAACGTACATTTGGCTAGATTAAGTTTTAATTGGAACTTTCTCAATCTTTCGAACAACTTTCTGAGGTTCCCAATAAGCTCTCTTTCCCCCTTGGATTTGGCGATCATATCATTGACGTAGACTTCTATTTCTTTGTACATCATGTCATGAAACAACATTACCATAGCCCTCTGATATGTTGCCCCAGCGTTCTTTAATATGAACGGTATCACCTTATAACAGAATGTTCCCCACATCGTTACGAAAGTAGTTTTCTCCATATCCTTAAGAGCCATCTTTATCTGATTATAACCCGAGAATCTATCCATGAATGAAAACAATGAATGTTTGGCTGTATTATCCACCAATGTATCGATGTGTGGCAAAGGAAAATTATCTTTAGGACTTGCTCGATTCAGATCGCGATAATCTACACACATTCGTACATTGCCGTCTTTCTTCGGTACTGGGACTATATTAGCCACCCATTCTGGATATTTGGAGACTTGTAAGAAGCCAACATCAAATTGTTTCTTGACTTCTTCTTTTATCTTCAATAGCATTTCAGGTCCCATCCGTCTTAGCTTCTGTTGAATGGGTTTGCATTCTGGCTTCAGTGGGAGTCTATGGGCCACTACATCCTTATCCAATCCTGGCATGTCTTGGTACGACCATGCAAATACATCTTTGTACTCATGAAGCAAAGCGATCAAATCATGTTTGGTGTTATCTGAAATGAAGGTCCCAATCTTCACTTCTTGCATCTTTTCTTCATTTCCCAAGTTTACTATCTCAACAGATTCTTGATGAGATAGAATCTGTTTATCTTCTTGTTCTACCATTCTTAGTAAGTCAGGAGACGAGACATATTCTTCAACATTTTCCTCGGCTTCGAACTCTCCTAAACAAATAGCCTTCTCGAAATCGATTTCAAGATTTGTAACGGGTTTGTTTATATCGTTGATATCTGAGTACTTGAAAGTTGAATGGAAAAGAAAACTATAGAGGAACACCAAAGTATTAGGGCCAACAAGCATAATGGCATGATGTGAGATATATGCAATAACAAGCTGTGAGAAGAAGGAAAAAGTATGAAGTTAATGAGAATGAAAAGACCATGACAAAATGCATCTCCATTGATGTTCATTTAAATGATAAAGAGTAAATCATAAGCTCTTACAAAAGAATCCCTATTATTACTTCGGGACACACAAAAAAAAGAGTGTTAACATTGAGCATTACTCTGGAGAAGACTTAGAAACTACAAGGAGATCCACAGCAGTCCAGTTGTTCAAAACGAATCCAGGAGGACAAGGGCGTATCATTGAAACATCTTTAATTGCATCATTTCCTTTGTCAATGACATTTATACTGACATTCGGAAGGCCTCTTTCAATTATTAATAACGTGCTTCGTAGATTATCTTGCCCGGGGTATATCATTCCTGCAGATGTAAATGTTTTTGACAAAGGAGGGTACATTATGGGCTCTCATTCCAATTCTCAGCCTAAGGCTCTTGAAACCCTCCTTTCTTGATCTTTCTGCCACTGTTTTCTTCTTGTCGTATATCCGGCTGAAACCCTAAACCATATCGAGCCTTATGGGGCACTGGTTTTAGAGCTCTAACTATCCCTTACTGATATCTTCCTAAACATTTCCTCGCTCGGGCCTCCTTTCCCACAGTCAGCTTTATTCTCATCTTGGTATTCCTTGACAGCTTAGGCATGGAAATTCTATTTCCTTCAGCAACAAACGTAGCATTGATAAATTCGAGGGATCAGAAGGAACATTCTACTGCATCTTTACTTACTTTAAGGTATGGTGCATCAGTAGAGATAGATGCGATAATTTCTTCTTCATCCACGACAGTGACCAAACAACCATCCATGATAAACTTTACTTTTTAATGGAGAGATGAAGGAACTGCCCCAGCAGAATAGATCCAGGGCATTCTTAAAAGGTAATTATATGAGGGTGTAATGTCCATGACCTGGAACTCGACATCATATATGTAGGGGCCCACTTCTGGAGGGATATCGATATTTCCCATGACTTCTCGTCTTGTCCCATCGAATGCCCTTACTGTGAAGTGACAAGGCTGTAGATAAGACAGATCAATTGGAACTCTAGAAAGTGTGGCCAAAGGCATGACATTGAGTGCAGACCCATTATCAATGAGCACATTCGGTATTATGTAACCCTTACAACGGGTTGTGATATGCAATGCTTTTACGGAGCCCCTACCATTTGGCGGTATTTCGTTATCACTAAAAGAAATAAAATTATCCGCATTCAGGTTATTCACCCACCTATCCAGCTTTTCAAAAGATATATTGTTTGCCACATAAGCTTGATTTAACACTTTCAGCAGAGCGTTCCGGTAAAGTTCTGAATTCAACAGTAGAGACAATACCGAGATTTGTGCTAGCTGTTTATTCAATTGTTCCACAACATTATATTCACTATACTTGATGAACTTCAAGAATTCCTGTGTTTCCTCCTCATTCACAAGCTTTTTAACTTCTTGTTCGGACGGAGTCTCAAGTTCGACCTCAGCCTCATGCATTGGTGCCTTTCCTTTCTGCTTCACATCATTAATCTTCTTCATTGGTTCGACCATCTTAGAATAACACCTTCCACTGTGGGTGAAGTGTCCTACTTCGCCAACATTTTCGGTCGTGACTTTGGATTTTTCACCTTCAGGTATGATAATGTTGACATCATATTTCCATGGTACTGCCTTATTGTCTTTGTAAGGGAAATGAGATGGTACTTCAATTATCATTTTTAGTTTCACTTGCACCTTTTTTGCATCATAATAAATCACCAATGGTCGATCGGCACTATAAGGGAGACTTGATGGTTGATTATCAGAAGTGCATATTTCTCCCTCGTCAGCCTCTTCTATTTTGTTAAAGATCTCGACTTCCTTGTTGTCCATTATGTCTTAAAGTAGTTTTATGAATCCTTCACAGGACTGGATGTCATGCCCCTCGATCCCATGAAAATCACAAAAATATTGACTTTTTATAATTTTTTCTTTGAAAATTCTGTTGGGATGACAGAACAGCCCCTTTTCAACCATTACCTGCCAAATCCTTCGCAGTGGTGTCTTTATTTCAGAGACATAACTTTTGGCACGCCACTTGTCTTCTTTTGTCACCGCGCTCACGTTTCCTTCAGTGTGGTTAGGGAGTGGATTTCCAGCCGTACTGTCAGCACCATCAAATTGTAGAATGCCTGCATTAATAAGACCTTGAACTCTCCTTTTAAAAGCCAAATAATTTTCTGTAGAATGCCCTTGGTTTCCAGCGTGGTACATGCAACTAGTATTGGGATCCTACCATTTTGGGTATGAAGGCTTCAGGGGTGCCATATAATGTAGGGATATTAATTATTTTTCTAACAGTTTTGGGTACAGCTCTCCAAATGACACGGGAATTGGGGTGACTGGAGTTTTTTAGGATTGGATCTTGTCGGTCTTTGTTCATTTTTGGGTTGGCTTTGAGCTGCCATAGTATTTGGTGGGAACATAGTAACTGGTCTTTGGTTATTTGTGGCGTAAACGGGGTAAGAAGAGTAATGAGGTGGTACTTGATAGTAAGGGCTTTGGGGAGGAAAATAGAAGTTTGGAGGTGGGCGATATCAAGGTCGTGGCTGGACTGGGTAAGGATTAGAGGTGTGGTGGCTCTCAGTTCCCACCATATGGGTTTCTAGCTCTTTTTTCTTCATGGGCGTCGCCTTTTTTAAGCTTTCGAGACCTTCCATTCTTCCACTCTTGATGGCATTCTCTACAAGTTCCCCGAATATTACAATATCCGTAAAGTCTTTCGTGGCACTTCCTACGAGCTTATCATAAAATGGCGCTTTCAAAGTGTTGATGAAGAGGACCGTTATTTCAGTCTTAGTCAATGGAGATTCTACTTAAGCTGAGATATCCCTCCATCTCTGCGCGTATTACCTTAAAGTTTTCGTCGGCTTCTTTTCTATCATCTGTAGAGTCAGCCGATCAGGCACCATGTCAAATACATGTTTGTATTATTCACAAAATACTGATGCCAAGTCTTTCCATGATTGGATCTTTTCTCTACTAAGTTGATTGTACCATCGAAGAGTCGATCCGACCAAACTATCTTGAAAACAGTGTATGAGCAACTTATCTTCATTCACGTAGCTCGTCATTTTTTGAAAAAACATGACAAGATGCGCTTTTGGACATCTCGTGCCATTGTATTTTTCAAAATCTGGTACTTTGAATTTTGGAGGCAGAACCAGATCGGGCACCAAATTGAGCTCTTTGGCACTTAATGCAGAGAAGGCTTCAATACCTTCTATCACTTTGAGTCTTTCTTCTAAACTCCTATACTTGTCCCGGGCATCATGATCATCTATTTTTAACCTGGCTATTTCTAACGGATCACCCAAATCTGGAACAATTGGATCGGCAGGATTACCTTCGGGGTTCGATACAAATATACCTTGCCCTAGATGAGTAGGGGGTATGGGTCATTGCTCAAGGCTTGCAGGTTCCCCTTGAGGATATCCTTCTTGCGTTGCATGAGCGTGAGGTGGAGTGAATCCTGGGGGATAGAGCGGATCCTGATCATGATTAGTTCTTGGCTGGGGCTCCATAGTGTCAGGGCTCTGCATAGGTCCTTTCCCTTTGACCAAAGCTGTCATCATCTCCATTATTTTGGCCATCTGATCTCTTTGCTCGAGCGATTCCTCTCGAGATCTTACCATTAGATCTCTCGTCTCCTGCTGTGATTTGGCCAACTGCTCTTGCAGTTCTCTTTGGGCTTTTTCGATCCTTTCAATTCTCTCATTGAATTCGGCCTCCATGGTTCTAGCTCTTAGACGCGTTCTATAAGAGTGGCGTGATTCCAGACTTGATGTGTCGCAACTGCGGATTATACGGTTTTAACCTCAGTGAATGATTATAGGATATGTACATGCAATGAATGAATGAATTAATAAATGAATGACAAATGAATGTTGAATAAATGACGAATGAATGTTACTCATGAATAAATATGCAAGAATTTGGTGTTGATTTCAAGATAGCCCCATACTTAGGCATTTTATTTATCAAAAGAGTTTATTACAAAACGTTTCACCATTTTTTTTATTCAATAGTTACACAAATTTCCTAGCCCCATCGCCTTGTTTCTTCACTCGCTCTAAGAACTCTGACATGCTTGATCTTTGGCTCGGAGGGAATTGGCAACTGAGAGCTTTGGCTTCGTCTGATAATTGCACAACTTGCATAGCTGCCTTGCGAATTTCATTGATCAAAAAGCCAAGTTGCTTTTCTTGGAGAGCTCTTTCGTAAGTGCGAGTGTCTCTGTCGTATTGATCATTTTTTTCTTCTAGAGCTTTTAAAAAAGTATCCAACTACTGCTGACGAGATTGCAGCATATTTTCTAGATCTCGTATTTTCCTTCTTAGCTCTTGGCGTTCGGACTGACTAGTCACAAATTCTGCAGTCGCAGTTTTATACACAGCATTCTTCTTTCTTAACTCTATCATAGCACGTGCAGCCTTTTCCTCTTCTTTCTTTGCTTTCTCTCTCTAGAATTCCATCCCACCTTTGATGTTGCTTAGCTCTTCTTTCCATTCTGCCGATGACTTGCCTAAACCACTATTTTTTATAGTGTTCCTTATTTTCCAAATGAAGGTCCCTTAAGTCGTTTCTCACGATCTCAGTTTCTTTTTCAGCTTTCATGGTTTTAGATTCTTCAATTTAGACCCCGATCTTCAGTTGGTAATTTTCCTCTTGAAGAGAACTAATATCCCGTAATAGCTTGGCCTTTTTACGTTCGAATTCATGTCTCGCTACTTTCAGCTCGGATGGCATTTCTTCTGAGAATGGATTCTGGAAAGTATAACTTGTCGGTGAGATTTGTTGACTATTCACTCGCCGTTTCTTTCATAAGTCATAATCTTGGGTGATAGTGTCAGCATAAAGGGCTAACTCCATTAGGTGAATTTCCTTCCAAGACTTTGCAGTATCTCGGACTCTTTTCATGTAGCCTTCACCCGTAAATGCGAACTCTGATTGTGCCAATCCTCCGGTAGCGGGTATGAACTATCGTGAAGCAAACTGCCCTTAAACTATTAATGGAGCGTATCCGATTCCTCCCCATAATCCGAGTAAAGGCACCCAATCTTGGCTTTCGCATTTAAATATCATAACTAAAGGACAGATCCATTGTGCTCTCCAGGTTATCTCTTCAGCGCGAAGGTTTTGAAAAACTGAAACCCAGTGCTGCTCAGTGACATCTTTCGGCCAATCTTTCTCAAGGTAAGCTTTCAATGGGGCGAATGTTTTTGAAAATATGTGGAAAGGTGTGCGCTCCACTTTCCAGAAATGGCTTAGAGTCCAGATATTAAGTAACTATGCGCATCCGATAAAACGCCCTTTCCCTTTCCTCCTACAACAATTTAGATATCTAAAAGTCTCAGCCAAGATAGCCGGGACGGGGTTGATCCCTTACTTCAATCTTTCGAATAAATCCACTATCGCGACTTCTATATGCCCGAGAACTTTTGGGAAAATAATTAATTCGTAAATGGCCAAAGCAAACAGATCAATTCTCTTCGCAATATCTAGATGGTTTTGAACTAAATCTCGCAGAGAAAACCACAGAATACAATTGAATTCATTCTTCTTCTTTATCTGTTTTCCAGCCCATATATCGGTCATTCCGGTCAACCACACTAGCTTTTTCTTGAAGGTCATTGGCTTAGACTCTTTCACGTATATCTTGTTGAATTGTACATTGTCAATGTGAAGCAAAGCAGCATATTCTTTTATGGTCGGAGTCATATCTTCATGATTGAAAGTGAAACATTGGTACATTGGGTCCCAGAATCGAACCATGGCTTGAATCAGCTGCTCGTCTACATTGACGGCGATCAAGTGAGCTATATCCCCATACTTTTCAGTGAAGATGCCCCTAGTGTCTGAATCCCACTATTTCCAAATCCGAGTCAAATCCTCGAGGTTATTCTGACGAACATTTGTTGCTACTTGCTCGGGAAGATTGGAGATACATCCTTCCGTTAAACTGCCCCTTTTCACTTTTTGAGTTTTCAAAGACCAATCTCGAACCACGACATTTTTCTCGGTTACTTGTGTAATTGACTCCTCCATCAGAAACCCATTTTTGGCAACCTATCTCTAATCAACACCTTCTTAATCAAGATGCCTATGATGCATGATGAAAAATAAAAATAAAGACAAACAACCTTGGTTAGTAATCACAACAAATATGAACTGAGAAAAACTATGGAAACTTCAACAAATTAAGCTACCCAGTTTAATTCTTTTGCATAAACAGTGTAAATGTAAAGGAAATGAAAGGTAGGAGGCGCTTCTCCCATGTACTTATTTTGGTGACTATTAACGGACAGATGTTCGGCATGGCTCTAATTAGGTGGCTCGTACGGTTCACTATATGCGGTTTTGGTTCTAGACAGGTACTCGAATTGTTCGTACTATCGTCTACTAAGACTAGTACGAAGCCTTGGTCGTAGCCCATCACAGGCTCACGAGTTCAATTCGAGGGATTACATTCACTTATGCCTATGCAGAGGGACAAGTTAACTCACGAAAGC
Source organism: Gossypium anomalum (assembly GCA_025698475.1). NCBI lineage: Eukaryota > Viridiplantae > Streptophyta > Magnoliopsida > Malvales > Malvaceae > Gossypium > Gossypium anomalum. Next base: position 67,321,361 of record CM046957.1, on the reverse strand, counting down.
ATAAGTCATATGTAACCCGGAAGAATTGACTAGCCTGTGCGGAGGGACGAGTTAACTCACGAAGGTATAGCGTTTACTTCTACTTAAGCGGACTGAGCCCGGGTAGAGAGCTCATGTTATGCAAAATGCAAGTGCACGGTGTGTGGGGAGAAACTCACAAACCTTTACGTTTTATTTAGAACTACGAAACTGAAACTATAAAAAGTTAGAACTGAAAGACCAAAGATAAAACAAGTTAGAAAAATATTTACAACATGATGTAAATGCATGATTTTTTTTAAAACAAAATTTGAGGATCACGACTAAATATTAATTTGAACAAGGAAATTCGAAAATTTTGACAGCACGCGTTTAATTCGACTCGACTCTAAAAAATGGGTCCCCAGTGGAATCGCCAGCTGTAGCGACGTAAAAATTTTGCTTTCGGTCGCTAATTGAGGTGATTTATTTGAAAATTTAAAAATTTGAAAATGAGCTTTCAGTTTTAAAAGAAAAGGAGTCGCCACTGATCTTTTTTCTCTAGGTGTGATCGGACACCTAATAAATCTTCTTTTTAGAAAAGAGAACTAATTCTTGAACAAAAATGAAGGCCGAATTTGGGTCTACGTGAAAATCCAGAGAAAAATAGGGTTCGAGAGTCGGTTACGCACGAGGAAGGTATTAGCACCCTCGCGACGCCCAAAATTGGTATCTCATTAAACGTGTGTTGTCTTAATTTTCAAAAAGGCGAGGTCAATGTAACATTTAATCGTGATCCGATCAAAACACGAGAATTTTTAAAATTTCGATTTCTTTTGAGAAAGACGTTCCGTTTTTAACACAAGCCGATTGATATTCACCCAACATAGCAATGAAATCGATGACTTAATGTTAAATCGGTGCGTTGCCTTATTTATTGAAATAATAATAAAAAATGAATAAAAATATTTTAAAATAAGAATAAAAAGAAAGCTAATATCAACGTTGAAATAAGATGTGAACTAATATACTAAACTCGGAACAGACAAATAATAATAAAGAGTTAAGAATATACGAAGTAAATAATAAATATGACAATAATATTAAAAATAACAACAATGTATGCTATATTAAACATGATAACAATAGTACTAAACGCGAAATAACGACTAACATATATATATAAACATATAATAATAAGTAAAATGACGTAAACATAATATTAAAAATACTAATAGTGCTATATATATATATTAAAGTATATACGTAATAATAGGAATGAAAAGTGTATACATAATAATACTAAATATATATAATATATATATATACATAATATATATAAAATGAACATATACAATATGTATTAGAAATACTAATAACATAAAAAAAATATATTAATAATACTACATAAATATGTACATACATATTAAAAATAAATACATAATAATATTAAAAGTATGTACATAATATAGTGTTAAAAATACCTACATAATATAGTTATTAAAAATATATATACATATTAGAAATAATAATAATAATGTTACAAAAACAATTATTAATAATATCAATATAAACATATACATATATATATTAAAGATATATACATATATAATAAACATATACTAATAATAATAATAATTATGGTAATAATAAAAAGATGTATGTAAACCAAATAACACATAATAATATTAAAATAAAATAATAAGTGACAGTAGTGAAAATAATAAGTATAAATATAATGATTATGAAAATAATACTATATATAAAAAGTATATATATACCCATATAATAAAATATATGTACTAATATTAATAATAAATATAATAGGGATAAAAATAGATATAATAATAATAATAATATAATAGTAAAAATAATAATAAAATAAATAAAAAGAAAAAAGGAAAGGTGAAAAAGGATGAAAATCGAAACAAAAACGAAGTTTGGGGCGAATTTAAAAAGAAATAAAGAGAAAAGGACCAGATTGTAATATGCGCGCAACCTGGGAGTACTAAAAACGCAATATTTCCCCATCCTAAAACGCAGCGCATGGCCGTGGACCAAATTGGAAAGCGCAACAAATGCCAGGGCCAAATTAAAAGTGCAAATAGTTTGATTATAAATACATGAAAAAGCGGAAGGGCTAAATGCGCAAATAGCCTTTTCGTTAAAAAAAACACGCGGATCATCTTCCCAGGCGGGTCGGGTCACGGGTTCCCTCCCCAAAACGACATCATTTTGCATCTAGGGAGGGAACCCCAAAACGCTGCCGTTTTAGTCGATTTATAAAGCCCACAATTTTTTTTAAACAGCTCATTTCATTGATGTTTCAAAAACAGAAGAGGGAGAATTCTCCTTTCTCTCTGGGCAACCCCAGATCCCGGCCAGGAAGGGCCATCGCACACCACCGCCGCCGCCGCCGTCACCAGCCGTCGTCGGCCATCGCGCACGGTGGCCGGAATTCCAAAAGGTATATTTTTTTTCTCCTTTTTTTTGTATTTTTTTTATATTCGTATATATAACTGATAAAAGAAAATAAATGGATCTTTATATGTATATGTAGTTACGAAAAGTAAATAAATAAAATGAAAATAGATCGAAAATAACACCTTATCCCGAATCTAACTCCACTGTTTTAGTATTTCTTGCTATGACTGAATGCTTATATTGGAGTTTTAGTCTCTTTTTGTTCTATTTTTTCTATATAAAAAAAATGTCTAGCCCCCCAAATACAAAAAAAAAAGGCAAGGCTTATATGGCTATTTACAAAGTAATTTTTATTGTTTATGTCTTTTCTTCCTTTAATTTTTGCAGGTGAACGGCGGTGGAGGCAGTGGGCAGGTGGGTGGTGTCAGAAGAGGGCAGTTGGCTGAAGATTTAGGGCGGTGGCTAGCTAAGGTTTTTAGTTTTCCTTTTTTTTGTTTTGGGTTAGGTATGTATTGGGCTTGCTGTTGGGTTTTGGGGTTTAATGTGTTGGGTTTGGGGGGTTTAATGTAAATGGGTTTTGGGGTTTAATGTAAATGTGCCAAAATTGGCCTACAACAATTCTTAAATTGAATTTCACTCAAAACCGAATATCAATCATTCTTAATCAAATCTCGATTTGAATAAAACCTAATTTTGAAACTAAAATTTGATCTAACTAATCAATATAAAAAATCATATCCTTAATCAAACCTAAATATAAATTGAATTTTTTACATTCAATTTTTTTTTCGTTTCCAAACTTTGACAGAATATGAAGATTTTTCTTTTCCTTGTCTTTTATTTTCTGACGAATAAAATTAAGCTAGCGATAAAATTGATCTAAACCTTCTTAGATATTCCTAAGCAAGCTTGATTGGAAGCCGGACATGGATGAACCGAAGAGAGAAAGAGAGCATGAAACCAAACTGGTTTAGGTAAAGTTGAGGGTAAGTTTCATATGGTGATCATTTTAGTCATTGAGAGTATAGAGCTCGTTTGAAAAATCTGTGAAACGTAGTTTTGAGAGGGCAAAAATGTTATAGGTAAGATAGATACTGTGGTCGTGGGGGTTGGTAAAGAGGTTGAGGGAACGGGCTCAAAAAACTTTGTTGAGAGTGGACTGCCATAAGTCATAACTGGTGAGGTCTTCGAGTGAGGCGAGCTTGTGGACTAGGGCATTAAGGCATCCAAATTGGTTCGTTAAAGTGATGATGGATGATGAAGGTTTGTAGTTGTGGGGTGAGAATGCGAAGCAAGTTTTATTTTAGTTTCAACTTTCACCTTTCTTTTTTCATAAACATTAAAAAGTTTAACAAATAGAAAATATAGAAAAACTACATTAAAAGAGATGGAGAAGGGAGAAACACAAAGAAGAGCAGAAGAAAATAGAAAAAAATATAAAAATATAAAAATATAAAAATATAAAAGAAAAAAAATTAAATTGTTCAAAATGAAAATATAAAAAAAAAGTTAACACAATAAAATTTGAATCCAAGGCTTTATAATTTTCAACAATTGTATTTTACCATTTAATCAAAGTGCCATTTGTTATTTATATCGATTTTTAATAAATATGTTTGTTACATTTTTTTCACGCAAATGGTAGCCATAATCTAGTGTATTTCAAGTAAAAGTACTGTGTAGGCTCCTATAGAGTCAACTTATATTTTACCCACCTTTTCTCGGAAAATGGGCAAATTAGTTCATTTATAGTATATCAAAGAGCAACTAAATTCTTTATGTTAAAATTTCATCCAAGCTAGCATGGTTTATGAAATTACCAAATAGTTACACGACGTGTCACTTGCACCTCATGTTGACATACTTTAATAGTAAAAATGAATCAAATTTTTAGACAAAATGACTAGTTTGCTCTTTGATCTATTGAATAACAATTAATTTACTCAAAGTTTTTTTAATAAAAAAAGATAAAATGAAACCTGTCTCTTACAATAAGCGCCTTTGTTAGAGTTGTGGTACCTAAATTCATGTTACATAAAATAAAAGATTTAGTATTTATTAGTATAATATATTTAGCATTTATTAACATTATTTATTTGGCTTACGAATTTAGCTTATAAATAAACTCTTTCACAATCTTAGATAGTAAAATTATCTTTACCCGTGATTTTTTATCTTTTGGGGAAGATTTTTCCATGTTAAATTTGTGTGTTCAATTTTTCAATTTTTTTTACTTGTTCGCTGCTTAATCAAGTCGATTCTCAATAGCTGTTTGATTATTGGAAGCGTGATAAAATCAAATCTTTTAAAGAATCCAAATGATAAACTTACTAGGTGGAGCCATCCTACAGGTCTATCAAAGGAAGCATAAGTCGATTAAAACAAACAATTATTGGTCCATCAAGTTCAAACCAACAACGTAGCTAGCCTCCATATGTGCACCCACTAAAACAAAAGGCATCTCTATTTTCCCTTCCCCTCACCAAAAATCCTACCTCAGATTTGGCCCAACAACCCGAGATTAATGCAATTTTAAATACCCTCAGTCAGTCCATGCCACCAAAAGTATAAGGGTCCCCTCAATCCCAATTTTTGTGTTCTTCCATTCACATGACAAACACATATATCGAGTCAAGACAGGCTAAAGAAAGATAGTCAACAAGCATGAATTTCATTTGTCTTTCATGTATAAATGTCATCGTGCTGATTTGTTTGCATCATATTTGATTGTTCAATCTAAGAATGAATTCTCTAATATTTTGATTAGCATTTACCATCGATATTGCTGCTGCAGAATGCATGCGATTAGTTAAAGAATAGAGACATCTCTTTTCACAGGATTTTTACATGGAATCAATGAAGCTATAAGCTGGAACTTTTCTGATGCCTGCTTCTACCATGGCTTTCCTCAAGTCAGCTGCACGATCCCATCTCTCCTTGTCGGCATTTATGGTAGACAATGCTACATATAGTCCACAATGTCGTGGCTGCAACTCAAGCAACCTCCTCCCCACTTCATTTCCAAGTTCAATGGCACCATGGATCTTACAAGCACCTAAAAGAGCCCCCAAAACCGAAGCATCAGGTTGAAATGGCATAGTGTCTACAAACTCGGTCGCTTGAGTCAAAAGGCCTGCTCTGCCTAAAAGATCTACCATACACCCATAGTGTTCCATTATTGGCACAATGCCATATTGGCACCACATTGATTGAAAGAATTGTGAACCCAATTCCACTCTCTTGGTGCGAGCACATGCTGTAAGAACAGCAACAAATGTGACCTCATTCGGACACATTCCGTCCACTTTCATCTTCTCAAACAAGTCCAAAGCCTCCTTTTCTCTACCATTACATACAAGAGAGGATATCATTGCATTCCAAGTACAAACCTCTCTATCCAACATATGATTAAAAACTCTAAAGGCAAACTCTAAATGACCTCTTTTTCCATAAAAATCAATCAATGCTGTGCCCATGAAAACAGTCATAACGCCCTCGTTTCTGAAAATATACCCATGTATCTGCCTCCCTTGGTAGAACCCACCTTGCTTTTCTAAATTAGCACAACAAGAGAGTGCGTTAACATAAGTAGCCTCACTCGGTTTAACCGAAAATTCTATCATTTTCTCAAAAACCCAAAAAGCCTTTGCAAACTGTTTGCCCCTTACGAAACCATTCATAACACTTGTCCAAGACACCACATCCTTTTCAATCATGCGGTCAAAAAGGAAAAGAGCAGAACCCATATCACCATTTCTCCCAAAAGCATCAAGCATCGCATTACACGCTACGATGCACGGGTTAAGAATTTCTTCGAACACTTTACACACATTACTTAGGCAACCGAGTTTAGCATACAAACCAAGCAACGATGTTTGCACGAAGGAATCAGTCAAGATGCCACGCTTTAGTGCTTGGGCATGGAGGGGTGAACAAGAAAGCGAGGCTAAGGAGTGGGAGGTAGAGGCAGCTTTGAAAAGGGAAGTGAAAGTATGGCCATTGGGGGGTGCCTGATGATGAAGCATGTGGGTGAAGAGTGTAAGGGAACGATGTGGGATTATGTTGAGATAAGCTCTTATTAAGGTGTTGTAAAGGAGGGTTGGTTTCCATTTGGAAGCAGTATTGAAGAGGAAAGCGGAGGTGATTAGCAGGGAATGGATTTGCTTGATTTGGTTTGGACGTTTGATGAAACGTTGAAGGTGTTGCAGCAGATACTCAGAGTTCATGCGGCTTATTCAGGTTTCAGTGATGGCCCTTTCAGCTTTCTATATCATGGGCCTCATTACAGGGAGGCCTAGATCCAATTTTCTATTATGAAGGCAAAAGAAATTTAGGGCGTTCATTGTAATTTTATGGACGAACACCACGGCTTTCAGGAGTAGGTGTTTGCAATGATGTCAGTACGGGCTTCTCATTTGCTGTTGCTGACATAGATCTGTTTCGAGGAACCACCTTCGGGCAGATTAAAGTAAGGATTTTCTAGGTGGTAGCAGGAGGCTGTGGACCTGTTGGTCTACGATTCTGACTAGGAAACTTATTTGTAAATAGTATTGGCGCATTGGAGGAGTTTGCCATAGCCATCTTTTCCTTTATTTGGTAATTCAACAGAGCCAGAGCTATCGTGATCTGTTCAAGCTCATCATTGTTCTCTGGCTCCGAAGAACTTGCAGTTTCTTTCGCCACTGGAAATAAAACACAGTATTCAATTTCGAACAAACATTTATCCCTAGGAAAAATGAAACACAGACTCACATAGTTTTAGAGATGTCCAAGCTGCCATGGCTGCATTCTTTTCTGCTTGTTTCTTGTTCTTAGCTGGTTCCCCAGTGAATCTGATTCCAGCCAATTCAATCGTTCCCGTAAAAATAGGGAGGTGCCTGAGACCTGATCTAAATGTTGTATACTGAGGCAATGGAGCCCCAACTCTTTGTGCAATTTCCTGTAAGAGGTTCTTATAAACTCCTGTCTCATCCTAACATAACAAGGGCGGATCAGTATCAATCTCAATAAAACTCGAGATATCCAGACAGGCATATTCGAGAAAATTGAGATATAAACACAACAAAAATCATCAAGATTTTGCCAATTCACTGAAGGTGCGTAGCTTCATTATAATAACATTCACAAGTTGGTCCATAGATTAGACAACACCGATGACCACAATGAACACAATCATAAGTTTACAAACTACTTCTACCAGGACATGAAAATTGAAGTGTCTTAACAGTTGTGAACTAACCAAGATGACAACAAGAAACAAACAAGCAACACAACGAGAACCATATCAACCACCATCATGAATATCATATGAAACAATTAACTAAAATGCCTCTCATCCTTGTAGTTCTACACGATCCCCCAACCTAAGTCCAAGCACCCCATTTTGCTCGTATTTACATGCTTTTCACTATGCCGAAAAAGGCAATTCATATTAATAATGCACCAACACTCGAGTCTCAACAAAACAATTCATACAAAATTAAAAATAACAACTTTGATCATTTGCTAAAGCAAAACTAACTGTTTCTCTAGGAAGCATTACCAACCCGAAACCGAACCCACTCTTCCCATAAAACCTGTCCCGAAAAACCACGTTCTTTTAACCTACAATCACATTTGCATATCACATTTCTTTTTCTTTTTCTGGGTTTTTTTTTTCTGTTGCGCCGACAAATGTTCATACACCTACTTGAACTAATTAAAGTCTGCAAGAGATTGAGACACCAAATTAACTTTTGCCTTCTCTACCGTTTTATCCTCGGGCAGTCAATTGAGTGAGATGGCCTGAAATGAAACATTTTTATGACCAAAATACCCATGATTAAGCCATTAATTACACCTACAAAACCCATATAATCAAAATACAGCAGTTTCCCAGAATATGAGAGAGAGAGAGAGAAATGAAGAAAAATCATAAGATTGAATCCCATTTTTATTTCCCTCAAAAATTAATTAAGTTTTCGCTTCCATCATCTGAAAAAAAGCCAAGAAAACCCCACTGCCTTCTGCTAATTCATTAACTATTGAAGGGCATTCTAGTAATTCCCTACGACTAGCTGAGCTGAACCTCCGGCGATCACGACGGTGGAGCAGGCTAACACCGATCACACCCCACGGCTCAATTTAGCATAGAAAGACAAAAAAAAAAAAAAAAAAAAAAAACAGGCGCGCCATTAGCAGAAGATCTGAGAAAGAACTTACTAGGATTCGAGCGGCGAGGGAGTGAGAAGGTCCACGGAGAGTCGAACAATAGTTAAAATTTTTCATCACTGCACCAAATAATTATTCTACTATATTAATATACTATTTATAAATTATTTGTTAAATAATGATATTTTTATTATTATCACATCGTAATTAGTAAAATATTAATAAATTATTATGTCTATTTTTTAAAATTAGTTATTTAATAATATAGTAAATTAATTCAAAATTTTCTCGTGCTTTTATATATTATAAATATATTTTTTAAAACTTTATACTTTTATATTAATTATTATTAATTTATATTTTTAAGTTAATAAAATCAATTAAATCAAAACCGAAGGTTCAAACGATTTCGTATTTTTTCGTTTTCCATTAAAAAATTTTAGAGATTTTTTAAATAAGTTATTTGAAAAAATATATATTAATCATATTTAATTATGTTGCTTATTTCGCAATGATATAAAGATTTAATTGGTCAGTTTATTTTGAAAGAGATAAATTTACTTACAACCTTATAATGTATCGATTTTCTTTTTTGTTATAAGCAAAATAAAAGTATATATCTCTATTGTAATGTAATATATTTTTTTAATATGGTATTTACTTTTATTTATAACTCTTTTAACTCTTATTAAAAAAAATCGTGTTTAAACATACGTAAATCCACATATATAAGTTGTTGAAATAATTGCTATAACTATTTAGGGCTTAATGACAAATTTAGTTTTAAATGTTTATATCTTTTGTCAATTTGATCTTTATTCCCTTTTTTTTAGTTAAATTTGATCATTAATCTTTAAAAAAAATCAAATCGTTTTGCAACTTGTGTGGCAATTTTATTTGATGTTGATATTATACTATTTGTTTTATATTTAATGTCAATAAATATTTAAAAATTAAAAATATATAAAAAATTCATAAAAATTTAAAAAATAACATGAAATACACGTAGATTGCCATACGATTTGCCATGTTTAAAAATTAAATGTTTTAATAAGTTTTTTTTATTTTAAAAAAAAAAGAATAACAATTCTAGTTTTTTAGAAAGGTTAATGGTTAAATTCGATTCTTTTTAAAAGGTTAAAAGTTAAATTTAGCTAAAAAATAATTGTCAAATTAATAAAAAAAATAAAAGTTAAGGGGCTAAATTTTTTATTATGCCTATTAGTTATTAATGGATTAATTATTATAACACTATGTAAAACTTTTATAAATAGAATTACGCTGCTACCGATTTTTTTTTTAAAAAAAGGTTTAAAATTAACTATTAAAATATAATTATCACAAATTCAAAAATATAACACTATATATTTGAAATAAAATTTAAAAGATAAGTAATTGTATAATCAACTTAAATATCACAAAACATACCTTATATGAAAAATAAATGTTTAAAATGTTATTTTGGCTCTCAAAGTTGTGATCAAGCCTTTGTAGATACAAGTTATACGTGGGTGAGGAATTATGCAGAGACGAATTTGAAATTGGATCATCCTAAATCCATGCGCTTTTTATTGAATTGGTATTGTCCGGAAGGATTGTATAAAGCATAATACAAATGGGCTAGTGTCCCATTATGATGAACTTAATGTGTCAATTTGAAGGTATACTTCGAGACTCAAATGCTAAATAGTTGTGTGGTTTCTCGATGCCATTGGGTAAGAAAGTTGGGGCCAGAGAGATTGTAGTTATATAAGTTATATATCAAAGTTTAATCAATGGGAATGGAGAAAGAAATAATGATCTCCAAATCCGAGATGAACAACAAATTCCATGAAATCAGAGTGGCTTACGACAACTCTTTTGGCAAACCACGATCAGTGGTTGGCAGCGACTTACAAGGAAAACCATGAGGCCTTGTTCAACCCAATCACGGCTTGTGGAGATACATATGTTTCACGTTGCAGCTTACAGAGGAAGTGGAGCAATGCTTCAAACCCTGGTTAAGTTGGTGCCGCAAACAAAGAAGTGCGAGGTGTTGAAGGTGAAGAACGTTTATGGGAACACCGTCCTCCATGAACTGGTCACCACTGCCAAAGCCGAAGCAGCTGATTTGTTAATGAAGGAGGTATTGTTCTCTGACGGCTTGCATCATGAAGATTATATACGGGAGAGGGAAGAGATACTGGAGGTTCGGAACAAGTTGGGGGAAACACCATTGTTCAGAGCTGTCGAATATGGCAACTTGTCGATGGTGAAGTACTTGGCTACACAGATTGAAGGAATGGGAGGAAATCCTCACAAGCATTACACTAGAGATCACGATGGGCTCTCCATTCTTCATATTGCAGTGATTGGCCAGCACTTTGGTAATCCGTTATGCTCAAATTATTCTATTTACTTATTTCACATAATTTTGTTTTCTTTATTTTTATAATATCAGTAATTAATTCAAATAGACTCTGGTTGGATTTTTTTTAAAAATCATTCCAACATAATGAGAAGGGATTGTAAGAAACTGTAATTTTACGTCATCTTTATTCCTTATTAATTGGAGAATGATTACATAAATTTCTATGTTTGAACAATGTTTTCTTCAAAAAAAAATCCATGTGAATATATATTTTAATAAAAATAGGCAATTAATTACTAAATTTGTTCAAGGATAAAGGTACTTGTCCTTTGAAAATGTTGACTAAAAATGCAGTGAAAGAAAAAAAAAGTATAATTATAATAAAAATATATAAATAATAACTAATAAATAAAAAAATAAATAGGTAAACTTAAACAAGTTTGAAATAGACACTACAAATATGAGTAAATTTTGACGAAACTTGAGGTTTATATTTTAAGTCAAGCTAACTTTAGACAACTATATATAATATAATTATGGGTCATTTCCTATTAATGAGAACTCCATCTGGTATCCCAAGTCACCAGATTCAAGAGTTATTTTCAATTCCTAAAATAAGAGTGTGTCAAGTATTAGACTTAAATTGCAAAAAAAAAAAAATCCCGTTTATTGACATGATGGTTAGGGTGAAAAGAAATTGTTAAAATATTCCGATTATTAATTTGAAAATTGAGGAGAGAGGGGAAGTAGAAAAAGCTCCCAATTTTGATCCTTGACTTGAGAAATGGGTAAGTAAAATTCGACATGATGGTTAGGGTGAAAAGAAATTGTTAAAATATTCCGATTATTAATTTGAAAATTGAGGAGAGAGGGGAAGTAGAAAAAGCTTCCAATTTTGATCCTTGACTTGAGAAATGGGTAAGTAAAATTCGCTTTTTGGATGAGTTGGTGCCAAGAACACCATCCTGCCATGAATTTGGAATTCCTGGCCTGTAAAATCTCAAGTTTCAGAACCTGACTTGGAACAAATAATAGTAGTAATAATATCCCAAGGGAAGAAGAAAATTTTTTTATCTCAACACTCGAATCCTACCAAGTCATCAGAAGATTTTCGTCCAACTGATTGTGAACATTAATATTCACAGTTGTGACATTAACAACAGGACCAGGAAACGCCCCATTAACTGCTATAACCTGCCAACAGATGAATTAGACATGTAAGGCAATTTGAAGTTTTATATAAGTATCTAGATTTTCAAAGACCGGGACAAGTCGTGAGGTCCTATGCGACATGCATATATGCTAACAGTTGAGGCACAACCATTGCCAAGTACTCAACTTACGTTCAAAAGTTAATCAAATATGATATACTAGTGGAAAATCACAAATAGTTCACAAATCCAGTTTTTACCCTCTGATGTACTTCAACAATCTAAGCCAGAACCATCCCACAAAGTGAAGGAAACAGAGAGTAGTGTTGAGGGGAGAGGGTGATGTAAGAGAGTTTAAAATCAAGAAAGACTCAAGGGTCGGCAGTAAAACAGAGCAATGTGAATCAAAAGAGAAAGAGGGTCTTTTGTTGTTTATGAATGGAAAACATCATTCACTAATTTTCCAAATATATCTATATCTTTCCAACGCCCCAGCTATGTTAATGTATATCTTTTCCTTTCCCCTACTTAGATTAATTAAAGATTTGAGCGTCCATGTAGTTGCTTGCTTTAACAATTTACCTTTCCATACCACAAATGAGCTTTGCCCAAAATTAGCAGATTCTCATAATGTTGGGAAATGGATTTAGTGGGGACTCAACCATCATTCACTACTCCCATTACCATCCAATCGTGGTAGCTTCGACACGACACTTGCTTTTCCGAAGAGTAAGAGACTGGTTGAAAAAGACGGAAGCATAAATCCATTCATTTATAATTTTCTTTATCATGGTTAAAATATTGAGGTGATACTATAATTTTGATCCCTCACCATGCTGGCAAAGATTTTGTGTTGGAAAATATATTTTTTAAGAAAAAAACCTCAAGGACCAAAACCACAAATTGACCATTTAAAATTGAATACAAGCAGAAGCATTAGATTAGATCCGGGTAGAAAGAGAAGGGGGGGGGGTAATTATAAATAAACTAAATAAGAATTTGCCTCTAGACATAGTCTAACTTTAACTGCAATTATATGGGACTAACTTAATCTGCAGAAACTGTAGCTTTAGCTTTCTAAGAAAACAAAATGAAAAAGAACACTCATATATGAGTTGACAAAAAGTAACAAAAACAAACTTTGATACCAACACAAAACCATAGCTCTTACTCTATTGCTTCCGATTCGGAATTTGATCCTTCCTTGCCATCAGATTTTGAGTTGTTCTAAACTCTGTACCGTCTCAGATTCTTGCAGGTTCTTCGATATTGTGCTTGCTGCTTCCTCTGCTTGAGTAGGTGATTGGTTAGGCGGGGGAGCAGCAGCAGCGGTTGTGATATCTTCATTTCTGAGAGGAACGGATTGTTTATCTTCTTTCCGTACCGGTGGAGCAGCAAATACAGGAACCACTTGCCTAATGGTGACTGCTTGGGCAATTCGTAATGGAGGAGCTCGCAGTACTTGAGAGGGGAGTGTCGCTGGCAGTTGATGAGGAGGAAGAACAGATTGTGCTGGTTGAGCGGGATGAGTAGGAACCGCTGATGTCGGTGGCTGAGGAGATACTGCAGATGGTGCTGGACGCGGAGGTGCGGAGAAAACAGGCACTGAAGTTCTTATTGTCACTGGTGGAGCAATGCCACAGCAAGGTGTCCTTAATTGTCTGATGGGAACATAAGGCGCTGCTCCAGCTGCAGGGAATTTCTGTGGACGAACACCACGGCTTTCAGGAGTAGGTGTTTGAGATGATGTCAGTACGGGCTTCTCATTTGCTGCTGCTGACATAGATCTGTTTCGAGGAACCACCTTCGGGCAGATTAAAGGAAGGATTTTCGAGGTGGTAGCAGGAGGCTGTGGACTTGTTGGTCTAGGATTCTGACTAGGAAACTTCTTTGTAAATAGTATTGGTGCATTGGAGGAGTTTGCCATAGCCATCTTTTCCTTTATTCGGTAATTCAACAAAGCCCGAGCTATCGTGATCTGTTCAAGCTCATCATTGTTCTCTGGCTCCGAAGAAGAACTTGCAGTTTCTTTCGCCACTGGAAATAAAACACAGTATTCAGTTTCGAACAAAAATTTATCCCTAGGAAAAATGAAACACAGACTCACATAGTTTTAGAGACGTCCAAGCTGCCATGGCTGCATTCTTTTCTGCTTGTTTCTTGTTCTTGGCTGGTTCCCCGGTGAATCTGATCCCAGCCAATTCAACCGTTCCTGTAAAAATAGGCAGGTGCCCAAGACCTGATCTAAATGTTGTATACTGAGGCAACGGAGCCCCAACTCTTTGTGCAATTTCCTGTAAGAGGTTCTTATAAACTCCTGTCTCATCCTAACATAACAAGGCCGGATCAGTATCAATCCCAATAAAACTCGAGATATCCAGACAGGCATATTCGAGAAAATTGAGATATAAACACAACAACGATCATCAAGATTTTGCCAATTCACTGAAGGTGCGTAGCTTCATTTCACATAATAACATTCACAAGTTGTTCCATAGATTAGACAACACCGATGACCACGATGAACACAATCATAAGTTTACAAACTACTTCTACCAGGACATGAAAATTGAAGAGTCTTAACAATTGTGAACTAACCAAGAAACAAACAAGCAACACAACGAGAAACATATCAACCACTATCATGAATATCATATGAAACAATTAACTAAAATGCCTCTCATCCTTGTAGTTCTACACGATCCCCCAACCTAAGTCCAAGCACCCCATTTTGCTCGTATTTACATGCTTTTCATTATGCCGAAAAAGGCAATTCATATTAATAATGCACCAACACTCGAGTCTCAACAAAAAAATTCATACAAAATTAAAAATAATAACTTTAATCATTTGCTAAATCAAAACTAACTGTTTCTCTAGGAAGCATTGCCAACCCGAAACCGAACCCACTCTTCCCATAAAACCTGACCCGTAAAACCACATTCTTTTAACATACAATGACATTTGCATATCACATTTCTTTTTCATTTTCTGGGTTTCTTTTTTCTGTTGCGCCGACAAGTGTTCATACACCTACTTGAACTAATTAAAGTCTGCAAGAGATTGGGATACCAAATTAAACTTTGCCTTCTCTACCGTTTTATCCTCGGGCAGTCAATTGAGATGGCCTGAAATGAAACATTTTTATGACCAAAATACCCTGATTAAACCATTAATTACACCTACAAAACCCATATCATCAAAATACAGCAGTTTCCCAGAATATGAGAGAGAGAGAGAGAAATGAAGAAAAATCATAAGATTTAATCCCATTTTTATTTCCCTTAAAAATTAATTAAATTTTCGCTTCCATCATCTGAAAAAAAGCCAAGAAAACCCCACTGCCTTTTGCTAATTCATTAACTATTGAAGGGCATTCTAGTAATTCCCGACGACTAGCTGAACTGAACCTCCGGCGATCACGAAGGCGGAGCAGGCTAACACCGATCACACCCCACGGCTCAATTTAGCATAGAAAGCCAAAAAAAAGAACAAGGCGCGCTATTAGCAGAAGGTTTGAGAAAGAACTTACTAGGATTCGAGCGGCGAGGGAGTGAGAAGGTCCACGATTAGAGAGGGACTGGAGCGCCACTTCGGCGGCGGAGTGTTCGGCTTGACGGAGAGTCGAACAATAGTGAGGGCTCTCGAAGGTTTCGCCGTTGAAGTTAACGGTCGCTTTGAACCTTGGCGCGTGGTCGGGACCTTCCCTAATGCACGTATAGGAAGGGAGATTAAAGCAGCTCCTCTGCGCCAGCTCTTGTAGCTGGTTCTTATACATTTCTCCCTCAAAATGAAACCAAAAAGAAAAAAGAAAATCACTTTTTTTTCCTAATTTTTGTTTGAACACTTTATCTGGGTTTTTTCATTTGAAGAAGGAGAAATGGGATCGGACCCAGATCGGGTCGGGTTGAGATACGAAATGGGTCAGTGAAGATCAAAGGTTTTAGGGTTTCTGCACCGGAGAAAACACAAAAAGCAAGGAAAAAAAAAAGGTGAAAATATTTTTTGGTGAAGTGGGAAGGGAAAGAGAAGAGCTTTGCTTTACTGGGAATGTGTATTTTAATGGGAATATATTTATTTAATTTTATTATATTTGCTTTTTAAGTGCTGGGAGTCAACTGAACGTTAGGCTGCATGGTGATACTGATGGATGAGATTTTTTTTTTTTTCCATTATATTTTGGTTTAATTTAGATTTTACAAGATTTTATAATTAAATTTAAAGTGAAGTTTGGTCGAGTGCTAAACGAGGTAAAACTATGTTATTTTATTTTATTCATTCAAAAAATTAAAGGGTATCGAATTTTTTATTACTTAACTTAAAAGGTATTGATATTTTTATACGTTACCTCCTGTTGTTTTCGTTAAAATTAAAACGGACAAGAGTTGTGCTTGAACTTTCATGTGACTCTAATTTTATTATGAATAATCGTAAAAAAACATGTTTCACGTTATCATTTTAATGATAGCAAATAACAATATTATCAATTTGACCTGTTAATAACATTATTAAATATCAAATTTTAAGAGCATTTATAACTCATTTCAACTTATAAATAGGAGAATAATATAATTCAGCATACTCGAATTCATGCTTTCTTGTATTATCAACTATATTTATATTAATCGAATTAATACGGATTGAATGTTAAAATTGAATGAAACAAGTAAGGAGGGGTATTTAAATGTAGGGATGGTATGGGGTAGAGACGGTCCAAAGCCAATTAATCAGTGTAGGGACATTATATTAATGTTATTATAATCCAACTACACATTGGGTGAATTAAAATTGATGAGGAATTGAAGAAAAATACAAGCAATATATATATATATATAAAAAATAACAATACTAATAAAGTTGGTTCCCAAACCCCCACAAATAGAAAAAGGAAATTTTCATTTAATGTGTATTTATGAGATTTGTAAATTTGTGGGAAATTTGTGTGGGTGTGAAGTGTGAAAAAAGCAAATTGGGGGGTGGGTACTAATTATGTCATTTTTCATTAATGCTACCATAAAGTGGCCATTAATTGTGTTTAACGACTACAATGATTCAAATTTAATTTGTTTATTAAAAGTTTTTTTTTTAGCATTTGTTTAGGAGGTAAAAAAAAATAAAGTTTGGGCCATCTTGGATAAGTTGAAGTTTATTTTGGATAAACGACTCGAAAAAATTTTAATTCAAACTGACAATCTGGAGGATGTGAATGCCATCATATCTTAAAACTCTAATTTAGTCTTATTAAGATGATTCGTAACAGAAGTCTAGGATTAAAATTGTTTGAGAATTCCTTTTAGGGAACTAATTTTATCGTTTTGTATTCTCTATCTTTTCAAAAAAAAAAAAGTAAAGTTTATTTTCACTATAATATTTAATTTAGGAATTTAGTTTTTTATAATTTAATTTGATTTATTATTAATGTTATTTTTTAGTTTAAATTACTCTCATTGTTAAAAATTATTGTTAGTGGACTGATGTGAAAATTTTCTAAGAACATTCAACTTGAAAATCAAAATTTCTTAATTCATTTAAAGGTGAAAGTATAATTATCAGAATAATTGTTTTTTATTTATTTATCATTTAAAATAATAATCCCAACCCAGCTTCATAGGTGTGATTTGGATTAAGGGTGTTCAAACGGTTAACCGACACCGGTTAACCGAATTAAACTAGTATTAATTGAATTAACTAAACTTTTTAATCCTTTAATCGTTAACCGAACCAAAATATTTCGATTAATTCGGTCGGTTAACCGAAATTTATATGTTTTTCTTTTGTTAAAACAAGCATAAAACATATCAAAATTTTTTGATAACGTTTATTTGCCTGAATTATCCGAATTAACTGAATTAATAAGAGCCTAATACATATAATATATAATATTATTGATTAAATTCGGTTAATTCGGTTAATTACCCAATTTCGAACCTAATTAACTGTTAATCGAAATTCTAAAAAACCTTTAATCAATTTAGATAAGTTTGGTCAATTAATTCGGTTTTAACCGAAATTTGAACACCCCTAATTTAAATTAAAATAACAATAAAAATTCAGTTTATTTTAAATTAAAATATAAAAATTAAATCATCAAATGAAATATAGTATAAAGATGAAAATAGTGATAAACTTTTTTTAAAAGATAATAATAATGAAATGAAATCAATAAAATAATAGTTTATTCATTTTTATTACCTAGCCTTCTTTTTGGTGCGTAATAGAGAGATAAATAAAGAAACTACAATCTAAGTTCGCTTATCTTGCATGAATTGTTTTTTTTTAACAAGAAAAGGATTAAAAAGCTAACAAGAAATAATGGGTTCGAACACGTAAATATGATATCCATCCTTACAAGATGACTAACCAAAGAGGGGGCATTATGAAAATATATGTATACCAACCTACACTTCCTTCATCATACCAGCTAACGAGTGTGCAACAAAGTTTATCTCTCTTGGGATCTGCTTGAAGACAACATTCCAATCACGACTTACTAACTCTCGAATTCTAAGAACCAAAATTCTCTGAACACACCCTCTCAATTTGTCAGTAGTCCCTTTAAAAGCAAGTGCACAATTTGTTTCCACGAAGATATGTCGCCATTGGGCATCCCATGCCATAATAAGCCCATCATAAATCGTCCAAAGCTCTACTTGCTCCACACCAGACCTACCAATATTTCTACCTACTCCAAGAACCCAATTGTTGAATGCATCTCTCGCCACTGCTGCCGAAGCTGCCAAACCCAATACTGGATCACGAGCCCCGTCAGTGTTTAGTTTAGTGGTGTCTGTTGGAGGAGGAATCCATTGACTACATCTAGTTTGTCTTCTGGTACAATCCTCCGGTCTTCTAGTTGTGCACTTAAGAGTTTTAACCCAATTCCATGAAGAGTGAAAGAATCTTCACTGAACTGAACATCCTGGAACACATACAAACATCTTTGTTTCCAAATCTTCCAATAGAGTATACCGAACAGAGACCTCCAATCAAGTTCATAAAAAACTAAGCCAAATACATTACTCAAGTTGACCCTTAGCCAGTCCCTTAACGAGTAAGAGAAGAAACGATGCATTAATCTCAAAGGAATGACTTGTTCCCAAATATCTATTACCTTACAACAACCCCTTAAGGAATGAAGAATAGATTCATTAACACATCCGCAAAGCTTACAAGAAGAAGAATCTGGCATACCTCTTCTGCAACGTTCTGCATTAGTTAGTAAGCATTCCTTGAAAACCAGCCAAATAAATTGTCTAACACATTGTGGCCTTGCATAAGACCACACGAGTTTCCAACTATCTTCTGAAGGATTCAAGGCATCTTACTGAGAAAATTATAGGCAGACTTAACTAAGAAACTCCCATTAGAAAATCATTGTGGTATCATTGTATCGGGACCAACTAGGCGATTAGGAACTGGAATAGCTGCAATGTAAGATAAAATAAAATCATCTAGTAAACATCTTAGGTGTTGCCAGTTCCAGTCCCCATCCATCGACACCATCTCTCTGAGAGAAATGGATTCATCAATAAGCGAGATGTTATGGCAAAAATTAATCAAAGTCCAACCCCAACGACCCAATTATCAGTCCAAAGTTTGATACCAAAGAAAGGAACAACAATTCTTTATAATGTCAACCGGGAAATCATCAATTATTTTGTATTTAGCTCTCAGGAAAAGAAACCATAAAGCCTTTTTATTTGTGAGTAAGTTAAACCCCAACTTGAGCAAAAAAATTTCGTTCTAGGCTGTAAGCCTCCTTATTCCTAACCTCCATTAGAAAGTGGTTGGCAACAATCATTCCACCTAATTAAAGAGTGTAACACCCCTAACCCGTATCCGCTGCCAGAATGGGGTTTCAGAGCATTACTACCATTTGCAGATCACTAAAAAAAATTCACTTAAATACTTACCAATTCAATGCATCAATAAATATATTACCATTCAATCAATGGCTTGGCACTTGCCTAAGCATCATCAACAACACTTGTTAGTGTACTTACATATATTTCATATAAATTCTTGTTTTCTCAATATGACATATTTGAATTTAATTACTCGTCTTAACTTACATATTTTCCCTATGTTAACATATAAAAGATAATCTCATATGTACATGTCATGATACATATCATTCTCTTACCGTTTCTTTAATAACATATATCATTTATTTTATTATATCAACATTTCATGCACCATCATTTCCTTATATCTTAGGTATATTTATTTCAGTAATAGTTCGTATTAAACTTAACATAATTTAAATTCCATGTACCTATACTTTTTCATTTATCTATCTTATTAAATATTTCATACAACTATTTTGTACATTTATTTCCATATGACCAATTCCTGTAAACATTTCACATTACCATTTTGTATAACCAATTCATTTAACCATTTGTTATATTACAGAATATTAGTTGTTCAACGAGATATCTTGGCGTTTCTCTTCCACGATCTTATTTATCTTCGACATGATGCCATAGTGTCTTTCAACTATGGTCTTACTCATTTTCATCATGTTTCCATGGTATCATTCAACCATGGTCTTATTCATTTCCTTGTCGCGTTGCCATGGTATCTTTCAACCATGGTCTTACACATTTCATGTCACGTTGCCATGGTATCTTTCAACCATGGTCTTACATATTTCATATCAGTTGCCATGGTATCTTTCAACCATGGTCTTACACATTTCATATCGAGGTTGCCATGGTATCTTTCAACCATGGTCTTACACATTTCATATCGTAGAGCACACTCGCGAACCTCATCCTTACAGATGGGATTACCACCGAGCTAAATCCTGTAATATAAACTCATAGAGTATTGTTGTCGGGATTACCGTCCAAAGCTAAATCCTCTGCAACGACAATTACTCTAATGAGCTTGGATCTCAATTACCGATCCGAGCTAAATTCGGACTCTAATTCGGATTACCCGTCCAAGCTAAATCCATTTTCCACATATTCTTCGGAGGGCTATATCGAGATAGGATCACCCGTCCGGCTAGATCCTTTTTACCGTCAATTCCTTTTCGAGAGATCCATCGAATTTTCCTTTCATTCAACCGGGATTTTCTTCCCATTTTATCAAATATATCAATGTTTCATCAATTTTCATACAATGAACATTCAAATCATATTCACATCAATAACATACATTTCAAGTATTTAAGAATATAATTCAAGTTACATGAACTTACCTCATTTCTTGTTTGTGTTTATAATTTCATTAATCCGATATCTTTTCTTTTTCACGATCGAGTCTCATATTTGAGTCTCCCGAACCTCTTTTAAATAAATTTGATCATCATTTTCATTCATTTCATATTCTAATGCATTTAATTAATTCTCTAAGCAAAATTACCATTTTGCCCCTAAACTTTTAATTAATGACGATTTCATCCTTGGGGTCAGGAAAATAAAATTCTTGCAATTTAATCCTTATTTCCAACTATTATTCTCAATATATTGATAACAGTCCATGAATTCTATAAAATATCAAAATTTTCCATAATTTCAACACTTTTCAATTTAATTCCTAAAACATGTTTTCCCTCTATCTTGAACTAAATTGATAATTTCGTTAAATTTTGTAACTTAAATAATAAAATAATCTATTTCATGCAATTTAGTCTTTTCTGACATTTTTACAAAATTGCCCATAAAGTTTTACTTTTATTCAATTTAGTCCCTGAGCCTAAAACATGCAAATTAGCCATGCTAGATGAATATTCATACATATTTTCCTCCTCCTCCTCTCCATTCCACATCCTTAAATTTATATAATATGCTTATAAGTAACATTATCAATAATTTCACTATTTACTTATATGTATATTCAAAGCTGTCCATTTGAGTCATAGTCACTAAATTATTTATTTCTTGAGTTACAGAACTCCAAATTAAGATATGTAAATTTTAACTGAAACTAGACTCACATATTTTCTTACCATAAAATTTTCAGAATTTTTGGTTTAGCCAATTAGTACAGTTTATTCATTAAAGTCACCCTTGTTCTGCTGTCTGACAATTCTGACCCTTCTTCACTAAAAATTTATTATCTCCTTGTACAGAATTCAAATGATGTTCTAGTTTGTTTCTATTAAAACTAGACTCATTCAGGATTCTATACGTATAAATTTAAGCTCCTAATTATTTTTATTAATTTTTTTATGATTTTTCAAAATCTGAACAGGGGAACCCGAATTCATTCTGACCTTGTCTCATAAAATTCGTTATATCTCAAAATTTACAAATCCATTGCTTACAGTGTTTCTTCTATGAGAAACTAGACTCAATAAGATTTAATTCCATATTTTGTTCATCTTCTAATTCGATTTCTACAATTTATGGTGATTTTTCAAAGTTAGACTACTGCTGCTGTCCATAACTTTTTTAGTGCAAGATATTAATTTCCATGTTATAACACCCTTATTTTCTTTTTCTACACCATTTCTCATCACTTTCTCTTATTTTCTCTTCACTAACATATCAAGAACATAGGACCTCATGTAAGAAAACTCTACTATAACATTATTTCCATGCTTTATCAACAATAACAAACTTAAAAACATATTGAAATCTTGATGTACTTACCTTGTTCTCTTGATACCAATCTTTAACTTGATTTTCTCTCTCCTCCAGCTTCTATTTCTTGAATCCAACTTGATATTCTAACTCCCCATGTTCTCCTTAACATTTTTCTCTCTTGCTAGCTATGGAAATTCATTTGATTTTTGGGTTAAAATGGTGAATTTTTGGTAAAAGGACCAAATTGTAAAGAAAGTAAAACTTCTTTTCTTCCTCTCTTTCTCTCACGTTAGTGCATGGGAAAATATGGATGAGAATTTCTCATCTTTCTTTCTTTATATACTAATAAAATAATAATAAAATATCTTATTAAAATATTACTAAAATAATATTTGTCTAATTAAATAATTATAAAATATCAAAATATCTCTAGCATCATTATTACTTTCTAGATTTCTCTCTCTTGAAATTGACCATTTTTCCCTTCATTATCTTTTAAAATTCCATCCTTGAGTAGTCATTTAATTTGGTAAAATTGCAATTTAGTCCCTCATAGTTCTTCATCTATTCAATTTGGTCCTAATTCATCCATTTTCCTTAGTTTCTAGATCATTCCACTCCTAAAATATTTACACTATTGGTCCTTCAAATTTTTCATATTTACACTTTAATCCTTTAAATTTTGAGTATTTACTCTTGGGCCACAAAACTTTTCTCACTTTTACAATTTAGTCCTTTCTTAAATTAATATATCATAATATATTTCTCAATATTGATATAACTCAAAATTTATCTTTTTGTCACTTTATTTCCTTATTTTACTATATTACTGATAATATTTTACTGTAAAAATTTCGGGGTATTACAAAGAGGGCTTCTGATTTGTAGTGGAACTCCCCCAAATAAAAGCTCGAGCTATCTTTTCAATCTCATTACAGACAAAAATAGGTTATTCATTTTAAATTGGTCCTAAATTTTTTTAAAAAAAATTAAGTACATCCCTAAATTATCGATATTATATTAATCAAGCCCTTCCATTATTGAAACCATTAATTTAGCTATTAAATAACAAGTAAAATTACATATGATAAATTTTTGGATGAAAATGAAAATAAAAAACTACAACTTTTAAAATTAAAAACTAAAAATGGAGTAAATAGAGAGAGATGTAAAAGTTTTGAAAACCTCAAAATCAAGATTTTTATAATATTCATTTTAAATTATGTCCCATAAAATCTGACATTTCATTTAAAGATTAAATTAACTATTTTAGTAGCAGAAGGACCTTATTAGTATAACATTGATAGTTTGAAGATATAATTAGAATATTTTAAATTTGAGGACTAATTTTAAATGTGGGTTATAGTTTGAGATTGTTTCGTGCAATTAACTCTTAAAAATAATATAATTATAATTTTACAACCATTACAAGTAATACAAAATTATGCTTCAAAAAGAAAAGAAATAAAATTAGATACCTCGCAATAATAAATATTCATATATTTAAACATAGATCAATAATATGGAGGTTGATGTTATTTTAGAAAATATTATACGTTAAAAAGGCACTTAAAAAGATCAGAAAATAAATTAATTTTCTATATTAAATTCGTATCGAATTGAGTCCTTGCTATTAACTAAGATAATCAATTAAGCTTTATGTTGATAGAATTTGTGGTTGGCCGTTAAAATAAATTGACGCACCATTTAGATATAACATGTAAACAATTTCTAGTCTAATTAATAATTTTCCACAAAAAATTATTAAAATTGTAAAAAAAAATTATAAACAAATGATTAAATTTATTAAATTCTAAAAATATTAAATATATATAAACTTTATAAAAAATAATAAAAAACTTATAAATATTATAAAAATATAAAAATCTAGTAAATTCTAATAAATTATAAAATTAATAAAACTTGTTTAAAATTTTATAAAAACAAATAAAAAATTTTAATATAAACTTTAAAAAATTATAAAAAAAACCATAAAAACTTGAACTGGATCAGATTTGTTAATCATATCAGTTAGACCAAAACTGAAAGGGTATAGATTCAAAGAAAACCATTAGACTAGTTTACTTAGGAATTGGCCAGTTGAACCAATTATTTTTATTTTTGAAAATATTTTTAATTTTTAATTCTTAATGTTTTATTTAATTAAACCGGACAGACCGATTAAACTGGTCAAATAGACAAACTGGTAATCTGACCGTTTCGGTTTTGAAATCCTTGGTCAAAAAATTTCTTACTGACGCATGCTAATAGTTGGATAATGAAATTTTGGTTTAATGGTATCTAACAGTACCAAAAATACTTTATATCATATAATACTTAGCAAACAAATTTTAACTTTTCATGATCCAAACTTCTATATTGTAGTTAAAAATTGGAGATAAAAAATTTAAAAACAAAAATAATAATTTATAAAAAAAAGAAGAAGAGAGGAACCCACAATTATTGTTTTATTTTTGGAATATCGAGAATATTTTATTCAACATGAAAATTACCTTAACGATGTAATGACTATTACCATTAATAAGTGATGTGATGTCATGTGTTCATTATAATTTAGGGTTTAAATGATTTTTTTAAATTTTTAATTTTTTATAACTTTTATAATTTCTATATAACTTATTAGATTTTTTTATATTATTTAAAAATTTTAGGAATTTTTTATAAGTTTTTATAAAATTTTAAATACATTTCATTAAATTTATATCTTTTACATATTATTATATTATTATAATTTTTATAGTATTTATAATTTTTATAATTGTATATTATTTTTTTATTTTTAATGACTTTTATAAGTTTTTAAGAATTTTTATACGTTTTTATAAAAATAGATTAAATCAGAAATTTTTATTTTTATCATTTTTATGAGAAAATATTAAATTAAATTAAGAATTTTCAGATTGATCTTTCAGTTCTTAATTGATTATTTTAATTAATACATTGGGTGTGACTACATGAGTTTAATTGAATTTTTTTTAAAATTTTTTAAAGATTTTCTTTTAACTTATAAATCTTTGAAAAAAAATTAAATTCTATGTTTTTGAAAAAAAATAACATTTGAGAAACTTTAAATTGATTTAAATATGAAATTTAATTGGATTACAAAATTAAGGAAAGAATCTTTGGAATAAATGTAGGCATTGAAAAGAAGAGTGGCCAAGTGATAAGAGAGTGTGCACTACCTTTTTTATATATAAAGAAAATGATGATCAAGTAAGAAAGAGGGTAATGGAGTGGGGTGGGTGAGAGAATCGAGGACACAAAATTACTAATATGCATACATTTTAGGGATTGGGAATGTGAAGTTATGAGGGCGTTATGGTCATTTCAACCATCATATTTTACTGTATTAATTAAATTAATTAATATGGAATTATGATCATCATGGACAAGTGGGGAACAAAGTATAGTAATAATAACAATAATAATAATAATCTCCCAATTTTATCAACTTTGACTTGTTTGAAATAACCAAAGTGCCACTATTTAATTCCATATTTAAATTAAAATTTGAATAGTATTATTAAATTTTAGTATTAAAATATTAATACAAAGTTGAACACTTTAACAGAATATTTTTAAAAAATTAATAATTTAATAATTTATATGCAATAAAATAACATAAATCACTTATTCCAATTTTACGTGTGACTAATTTAACCACAAGAGTTAAGTGAGATAGCAAGGGTCTTTAGTACTACCTTAACTAGTGGTCGAGGGTTTGATCCTTATACTAGTGTGCAACAGCTTTGAAACTCGTGACCAGCATCAACCCACTTAATAGGCCTATAGAATGCGGAAGATTCATTCTGAGTTCGTTCCAGTAGATACCCTGAGAAATAAAAAATAATAATAGTTAAACTAATTTATTATGAGGCATTTTAGTATAATATTCTCACTTTCGATCCACAAAAATTACTTTGAATCGATAATTTTATATTTCCAATTATGCCAAATATTTCGAAATATAAGGAGTTATCTCAATATAAACTACTCTTTAACTAATATAAGATTTTGGAGGAACCTTTATTTTAAAATAGTATATTGATCATATTAGTGAATGTACCATTTTTCTATTGGTATTGTTACATATCAGTATTGGTCTATTTCAATGTATCATTTCTTTTAAAAAAACATGTAATTTATATAACCAATATGAATTAATGAGATTAAATAAATCTCAAATATAAAATATTCATAAAAAATAAAGTTTTGATTGGAGCGGTAAAGAAAATATTTTAAAAATGCTAGCGGTATGAACTTAGATCTCACATATGTAAATTTTACGGCACCAAAAAATATAAAAATAGTAATCAATTATATAAAATATTTTTAATAAATTTCACAAATACAACCCATCATTAGATAAACTCAAAATAGATAAACAAAATTACACCAAAAAAAAATAGATAAACCTAAAAACGTTGCTACATAAATTAAATAATAAAATTATTCTATAATATGCCTATAACAATTCATAATTCAATAAATTTAAAATTAATAATAAATAATTTAAATTTAAAATATATTTTAAAACAGTAATAAAACAAAAGAAATCAAAATTGCCATTCAAAATGCTATTTGTGTAACAAAATTAGAATGCGGAAAGTTGAATAGAAGACTTCCACGAACTTTTATATCAATATCGTTAAATTAAGGTTAAAGGAAGTAAACTTTTCAAAATAATTTTATAAGAGGATTAATTTAGTAAAATGCGTTTTTAAATAATCTTAAATTCAGTTAATTAAATAATAAATAATTAAATTTAGATGTAATTATTTGTAATTATACAAAAATGACATATTTAAATAACAACTATAATTGATTAGTCCTATCGAATTAGGTGTAATTGAGGCACTCAAGTACACTTTTTAATTCTTAATTATATTTTTTGCCCCATAATTAAATATATAAAAACTAAATTACTCTATTTTTCATGTCACTTTAAAATACATCAAAATCAAAACCTTGGACCTTCAATTATACCTTTTCCCCTCAAAACTAAATATATAAGAATTCCAATAAAAATTCTACCAAATGTGTATACGTGTCAAAATCACAAATTTATAATGCAAACATGTATTTAAAAATAACATAAAATTTAAATCAACTATGCTTTCGAATAATATAACTTATATTAAATATGAAATGACATTTTAATGATTTTTCTAATTAAGTTGATACCCGATTAAGTCGTGACACCAACTCAGTCAAGGACTTAGATAATATTATGGATAGATGATAGAAGTAATAAAGTGTAGGTTAATAAAATTAAAATATAAAAAATATATTAAAATAAAATTTTAGTTGAATGATAAAATAGAAATTTTACTAATGTAATTTGCATAGGTTCAAACTCATGTCCATATTTTTTTTTATTTTTTTTAAATAAATTGAAAAGATTAAAATACCATTGAATAATATAATTTATTTTAAATACAAAAAGATATTTTGATAATTTTCCTAAATTAACACTCGATTAACTCGTAAAACGAATTCAGTAAATAGTTTAAAAAAGTTTTAACACACAATCTTCAAGTAAAAAATAAAAGAACTAAAATATTAAAACAATTTTCTAATTTATCTTACTTTTCCTAAATAAAATTCTTATTTTTTTATTGTACATAAATAAACCTTATATCTTTGAGAAGAAAAATTCTTTTGATACGTACCTACTTTGTGACTTATTCTGATACAAGTCCATATTTCAAGAGAAATAACAATTGATGTTAAAGAGTTTATTTAACTATAAAGTAAAAGGTAATAGTTGACTGAATCGATAAAGGACTTGTGTTTTATATAACAAAATTACAAGAGAGTAGTGCGTAATTTAGAAATTTCTCTACTATCTTATGACTTATTGTGGCACTACCACCAATGGAGAAAAGATTGAAAACAAAACAAAAAAAAAAAAAGGGACAAACATTTAGGAACTTAATCATACATTTGGCCATCTAACTATGGGTACCGTGAAATTCTAACTTGTAAGACTGGGGGCAAAAAAAGAAGAAGAGAAAAGTATAAGGAGGGTCGTGCTAATAAACGAAAGTTAGAGTACATATTATGTATTACATGAATGACTTTTATTACCATGAAAAGGGGCTAGCTCCCTGCAAAAAAATCTCATTTTCTACATCTTTTACCCATTGACAAACCCTGTTGCAAGTCTTTATGGCTACTGCCTGCACAGTACATTAATGAAACTTTTAAAGCTTCTTCTGCACAAAATAATGTATTCAGTATGTATTTAATACTATGTTGAAATTTACAAGTTTAATTATAGTTTTAGTCCCTCTACTATGTTGAAAATTATGATTTAATTCCTATATTTTGGTTCCTCTTTTATGATGTTATTAGTAGGTACAAATTGATAGCACCGTTGGTCTGTTATTGATTAACAAATTCATGAAAATCCCTGTCATCACTTTAATAGTTATCAATTTGGACCTCTACTAATAACATTATAAAAGTAAAGTGACCGGATTATGTAACATTAAATTAGAAGGATTAAATTGCAAATTTCAGCAATAACAGAGGAACTAAAATCATTATTAGACCAATTATATATGTATATGTATATGTATATGTATATGTATATGTATATGTATATATGCAGAAGCAAACCTTGTCTGCAAGGGGATCGAATGCCGCATAGAGTTCAAAATCTTGTGTAACCCAGCAGAGTAAAACTGACAGAAAAATCATATTAATTTCAAGACAGTAAAATAAAAACTCCCTAGAAACTGTTTTCCATTAACTATACACATAACATTAGGAAAGGGAAAGTATTGATTGCTGAAAAGATTCAAACAGCAAAACCAAAAAACAAAACTGTGACAAAGTAACTTTCTGCTATATAGTGTTATAGTTCAGATGTCAGCAAAGTTAATGTCTCAGAAAGAGACTTACCATAGTTTTCATCTCTTCTAAACTGAGTTTTATGGGGCCCAATTCCTTTATCATGCATGGAAGCATACAGTCTTTGGTAAGCTCTATATAACCTGCACAATGAAAAACCAGTTTTATACATATTGCTATATCTGTTGGCCTGGTGTACCAAAATACATTATACCATTAAACATGTAAGAAGTTCAATTGACCCAGTGAACCAAAATACAACAAACCTTTTCTGTTGCTGGGGACTGCTAAGTGGCGGTGAGAACTCAGAAGATACATATTGCTCAAGAAATATACTACGATAAATGAAATGCCAAAGTCCAGCAGGACCGCCAATACCAATAAATGGTTCCCTCGGCCTCTTAGGAGAATCTGTTGGAAGCCTCTCAGGCGAATCAGTTGGAAGTCTTTGCTGGCCTAGGTGAGGTGATGATCCTGATCGAGGCAATGGGTCAAGCGGCAAATCCTCTACATGCATTCCACCATCGATCATTGACCTCTGAACTTCACTAAGAACATTGGACTTCGAGAGAACCAGTTCTATGCGAATCCTATAAAATTTCAGTCAAATTTCTTAATGGTCTAGTAAGGAAGAAAATAAACATTTTACATTCTACATGAAGAGGTAAATGTGCTTTCACTGGTAAGCCATAGAGGCAACTAAATCTGGGTATATTTCCAGTTGGTTAGATGGTCAAAGATCAGACTCAAGATATGCAGTCAATTGATGAAGAATTTGGTAAGGTTATAACTGAAGTTCACTAGCATCACGATCAAATAAGGAAAATACAATTTACCTGCAATCTTTAAGATGATAGAACGCATCTGATCTGGTAGTAAGCAATATCAAATAGGTATCAACCTGCCAAAAGAAAGTAAATTTGTCCTTTGCTGATGGCATGATCAAGGTAGGGGGAAAAAATATGACAGCATTGTATCTAGTAGAAGTTGCACCAAATTAACCTATCGTGAACCATGTGTCAACTCACATCAAGAAAATTAACGTATGCATACAAAAATGCCATAGGATTATATCTTGGTAAGCAAATTGGTGAGAATGATTCTGCTGTCCTGCATAAAGCATGAAGATCTCATAAGAACCAAGAGCCCATGAAATCATCAGCACAAAAAGACATTAAATCCACATATCTCTACAGAAGAAGAAAAGGCAAAAAAGAAAAGAAAACTGATAAGAAGAAGCATTTCACAAAACAGCTGCAGAAAAACAGAGAGCTAGTAAACATGAAGGTTGCTAATAGTGTGCAACAAGTTTCTTAGCTGGAAATTCAGTTTATAGTTCATCAGGAACATCAGGAAGACCCTTCATATAAGCTACAATGTTATTGAGATTACTGATTTACCAAAACAATGTTAGCTAGAAATCCGCATAAAACCAACAGATCCAAGCCAAAAGAGTCATCATTAATCCTGTGTGCTTTTGAAGGCATATGCTATGAAGTTTAAAAAATGCAAGGGGATTAAAGACTTGACATTGGTTATACTAACCTAAATGATTCTGATGACATCACAAAGTTCGAAAGTAGTAACATATCATCAGGATGAAGAGAGGCTTTTTGAGCACCCACAAGACTGATAACCTGAAATTGACCTTGTTGTAATTAAAATGCTTCAAGCAGTAAATCTTAAGGAGTTAAACTGGAAAGTAAAATAACAAAAACACAGATGTCCTTATTTTTAGGGGGAAAAAAGGGATGAGGGAGTTTTACCTTGTGTTTACACATTAGTATGGCAAATAGCACCCCAGAATCAGCAACATCTTGCAATATAGCACCGGCAGCTTGCCTTGTTGCATAAGCAAGGGGAAGACAAGTGTATGCATGAATAAAGGTAGCTGGGTTCCTGAAAAATTTAAGAATAAAAAATTAGAAGGTATCATTCAAGTAAAATATGAAAGAAAATGAATATTGTAACTCACATCTCATCAATAACACAAGTAACATAAATGTAATAACAACACACATCATCCTGTTCTGAACACACAAGCAATTTTTACAACCAGAGTTGGAATGTGACAAATTGTTAAACAATCAGAACTGAAAATCTTGCAATTAATTTAAAATAAGTCAAAACCCCAGTAGGTTTGTTTTCAAGGGTTGAGCATGAAAGCAGAAAATGTGGTTGGTCTAATGAAAACTAATGAAAACGCACCAACTGAAGGAGTGAATGAGGGAAGAGAAAACAACATCTGTTCCTCTAAGCAAAGGTGTCATGTCAAACTTAGGATTCTTCTCGAAGCATCTATTTATGGACTTCGTTAATATAAGTATCATCTGCATCCATTTCATAAACATTCAAAGCGAGTCAGTATGAGAAACACTTTTGGGTGACTTTATAAACAAGTAAAATAAAAGGTGACAAAATATTTTGATCAAGGGAAATTAGCAAGCCTTGAATATGCAATGGCAACCAAAGTCATCCATCCAAAAGAAGAGATTTGTGAGGGAGGCTATAAGAGATACCTGGCCGTAAATAAGCTCCAATTGTCCTTTTAATGATTCAAAGGGCTCCTCTGTGCAGCTGATGCAAACTAAATAAATTGGTCCTTTCACAAGAAAGACCACCTGAACAACAAATACATTATCTCATACATCACTCATCAAAAGATAAGGCTTTATTCTATAAGGGAAAGTAGGATCTTCAATGTTTAGGCATTCCATACCAAATGAATAAGTACTGTATTGATGAGGCCAACAACACAACTTTTCATGTAAATGCGCCTATTTCAAATAATGCCAAACATTCTGCTATTGCATCATTCACTTTTCTTTTGAAAATTAATTGACATGTCTTGCAAACATAACAAAACCATAACCATTTTGAGGATTACGGTTCCACCCCTTTTAATGAAACTAAGCTACTTAAGACTAATGCAAAACAGTAACGAAATTGCAGATCCTGAATGTTTAATTCTAAAGTATTCAATTTCAATATATGAAAGAAGAAACTTCGAAGGTCTACTTAGAAGATTAATCACTATGTGGAAGAGAAAGTATTTCAAATGCAAGTAATCTAATAACAACAGATTGCAGGGCTGTAAAATTAGAAAGTACATAAATTTCAAATCCAGAAATAGCAAATGTAACAATACCTGGTGCTTCCCAGCCTTGACCAATTTGACACGATCTCCCCTGAAAAGCAATGAATAAAATGTTAAAATTCCTTAAAAAAACTGACATAAAAAGGATAAAAGTAGCCCAAATAATCACATTTGATTAAGTACAAGAATCATGACTAAAAACTAAGCAAGCTAGATTCAGACAAGTACCCATTCTCCACAAAGGAAATGATGGCTTGTAATGTTGCTGAAAAACCAGCTAGCTTGTGTTCATCTCCATATCTGGAAGCCAAATGTATAGGAAAAAAAATTAAAACAGAATTCATAAGCAAGCAGGTCTTAGTCAAATTTGTAGGAACTATTGACACACCTGGAATATATTGGTTTACCAGAATTACTCAAAATAAAGAAGTGTTTCTTCCTCTTTCTCCATGATATTGAACCATCATCCTGCACTTCACTTATAAATTAAACATGATATAATATAGCAAGTATTGTTTAAAATAGCTCCTTTTTTTTACATTCAAACCATAACATCGTTATTGACTAATCCAAACTTCATAAAAATTCCCAATTCTACAATTCAGTGTATGAATATGTAGGATAATGATATGTGAAATGGCTAACCTCATCAACATGACGTTTACCCGGTACCCAAGCGGAGGCCTGAGTATCGGAGAATCCTTCGAGGGAACAATCGTTCCTTACTTCCTGAATCTCATCACCGTCAACCTCACTCGCTCCATCGATCCTCGACGCGGTCGAGGCACTGCTGCTCCCTCTCTCACCGGCATACCCACTACTGCTAGGACTCGAAGGCCTTTCGGCGCCTAATATTTCCCGATTCTGCACTGTTAATCGTTCATCCTCTTCCTCGCCGTTGCTTCTGTCCTGATTCAACGATCCATTGGCGACTCCATAGCCGTTTCCAGGATTAGGTTCCAATTCGACAGGTTCGGTCAATGACAACAAACCGAACTGTTCATCACCCGGTTCGAGATCGGAATTACGGTTTAAGCCGGTGGACTCATCAACAGAAGACGAAGATGAGATAGAATCCAACGACATTTACTTTTTATTCCCTCTTAGAAAATCAAATCTAGGGTTTTGAGCTAGGGGAAAATGAAATTGAGAAAAAAAAATTATAATTTAAGAACACCAACAAGACTATTGCGTTCAGCTACCAGTCCAGTTGCTGTTTTATGTTGGTTGGCTTCGCTGCACAGCAGGCAATTGAAAGCAAAATATTTTAGCTTAAAATATGCTTTCAGTCACTATACTTTGACAAATTTACGATTTAATCATTATATTTAAAAATTTATAATTTACAATCTTATCTTTACATTTTAAAATCTTAATCAAATCATTAAATTAGAACAATCTACCAAAAAAAATATGAATGGACTAATATTTTTAAATTAAAAAATTATGATTTTTTTTTTGTATTTGGTCCTTTAATCGAGCCTTCGAGGCCCTAAAAATAACTTAGAAGCAATTCGGGACTAATTTGAAACAAAACAATATATTTAAGAAAAAGTTGCAAAAATTAGAAAACAAGGGTCACATGGCCGTGTGAATTAGCCCAGGCAATGTAACAATCGAATAAGGGACACACGATCGTGTCCCAGCCTATGTCTTCACCCGTGTAACTCACTGGGTAGGGTCATACAGTCGTGTCGCAAGCCATGTAACATCCCGTGTCCCAGGCCGTATGATCCATAAATTAACTCTAAATTCAAACCATTTCAAGGCCAAACCAAACCTAACCAACCATTCCATTTGTGCACACAGTCAAGAGACTTAAACATCATTTAAACAAACTTAAATGTACCATTTAAAACATCCTAATTCATCTAACCAATATGCCATTCAAAGGCATCACATATGTATATCAAAACATCATTAACCAACAAATCAATTTGACCATATTTCAAGCACAAAACCTAGCTTATTTAACTACCACATGATATCGCAAATGACCATTTCTAAGCCATCACAAACATATCAAAAGAGTCTTATATACAAGAACTTAAGAATGGCTAAAATGACCTAACTTGAATAAGCATTAAAAGTTCATCAAACCAAACATAAACTTCAAAAGCATAAACATACTAAACCAACCATTTACACATTCATGAACTACCATTACAAAAGATCCTATACATGCCATATATAACCTTGGCTAAATTACTCAAAAACTACTGAAATGGATGCTAGATAGTGTGATAGGTCTCCGACGAGCTTCCAACTGATCAAACTTCTGATTACCTATAAACCAAAGGAAAGCAACTACGTAAGCAACTAGCGCTTAGTAAGTTCGTATAAATTCAAACATAATTTACCAATTTATTAGCACAGTTTATAGAATAAGCATAATATCATTACCAAGACCAATAGCTTAGTAAAAGCCTACTCAAGCACCATTAAACTCACAAGTTAAAAGGTTCATCCATAATACATTTGAGTTCAGTTATAACATAAGTAGATTTCACAAGATACATTATTTACTCATAACCTTTTCATAAGATCATGAACCATTCCATTTCCTTTACTTACCCGTTGAACCATCTAAAATTACATCGGATACTCGAAAATGCTCACACATAGTGTGCCTTTCCATATAATCGTAACATTTCCTTTTCAATAGTGCTCACACGAGCTATAAAATGGGCCTGTTCACACAAGCTGTGGGTTAGAATGTAAGCTACACGATACTGTTCACGCGAGCTCTGGAAAATTTGCAACAAATACAGGACCTTAGCCATTGGTAGAACATTCAAGACCAGGACCTGAAACATGAAATCCCTAATGACAAGTTATTCGTATCCTAAGAATTCTTAAGGCTCAAATGGGACTCGTTACACGTTAATTATTCATACATCGATACATATACAATTTCAAGCCCGTTTATATCAACATAACATAGCAAACAATAAATTTAACTAATATTAATACGATCATAATTCATACAAATTTACCTTGATAACTATGGTCATAGAAGTAGAGTTGCAAACTAATCTAAAGCTTTAGCCTTTCCTCGATTTAAGTTCGATTATGGTTTATCTTGACCTAAATAGATAATTTTATTCAATTAAGTACTTCAAGTATTCAATCCCATCCATAATTCATATTTATGTAAAATTGCAAAATTACCACTAATGTTTTAACTTTTTACAATTTAGTCCTTAAGCTAATAACTTAAAATTTAACCATTTTAACCTAAATACATATTAACCCAAAGCTAGAAGGGACCTTGGAACAACCCATAATTATCAATAATTCAGAATAAAACCTATGGATTTACACTTTCAACAATTTAATCCTTATTTTAAAATTCATCAAAAATCGCTTAACAAAACAAGTTTGTTTAACAACTAAGATTAATAATCTATCAAAAAAATTTAAAATATACTCAAACTCAACCATGGCAAGTCCCTCAACCTTGGCAAGTCCTTCAACCTTTAACAATTTTGAAAATTCTAGCTAGATTAAGCTAAAATGAACCCAAAAACATAAAATCATTAAAAATGAGGCTTCAATTCACTTACATACAAGGTAGAAGGTTGATAGAATGCTCAACCCCATTCTAATTGTGTTTTTCTCTTCAACTTTTGATGGTGAAGGAAATTAGAAAAGATGGTATCCATTTTGTTTTGTTTTAGTTTAAGATTATTTATTAAATTACCACTTTACCCTTAGTTTTTAACTTATAAATTAACAAAATCCTACCCATAATTGTCCACTAACTTTAAGAATGGTATAATTACTATCTAGATCTTTTAGATTTCATTTCCATAGCCATTGAGCCCTTTAAACTAATAGATACTCACTTTTACTCATTTTACGATTTAGTCCTTTTCACCTAATTAACAATTTAAACTTTAAAATTTCTTAACGAAACTTTAATAAAACCTTAAAATAATCCTGTAGACATTAAATAAATATTAAAATAATAGCTTACTCATTGAAATCGTGATTTTGCAACTACTATTTTTGACACCACTAAAAACAGGTTGTTACAAAGAAAATACAAAAGTGCCCTTAATTAAATAAAGTAAAGTGTTTTTTTAGGTTTTTTGACTATTTTCGCGTCAAACTGCCAAGCCGTTTCTGGACATGTTCCTGACGTTTTGGGGCTTCATATATGAAATAACTTTAGATAATCTTTCAATTTCTTTCGAGTTGGCATAGTATGGGCTCAAAACAAACATTTGTAGCTCAAGTTATGACCAAAATACTAAAATTGTAACACCCCTACCCGTATCCGTCGACGGATTAGGGTTAAAGGCATTACCAGACAAATCAGAACAATATGCAAACAATTCAATATCCTCATCCACAAACATATTCAAACATCAATATTAAGTCCCTTACGTAGGTCATCGAAACCTTAATATGCTTTAATAAGGATCGGGACTAAATCGAGCTCATACAAAATTTTTTAAAATTTAAATATATTTCAAAGTTGTACAGGTCACACGCCCGTGTGAACAGGCCGTGTGCCCTACACGGCATTAGACACGTCCGTGTGTCTAGGCTGTGTCAAAACAGGGCATACATACTGACTTGCTCACACGGCCACAAGATACGCCCGTGTGCCTAGGCTGTGGTCGAAACTGACTTGGGCCACACGGCTAGGCATACGCTCATGTGCCTTAACTGTGCTCAAGCCTGACTTAAAAACGGAGGGTACCCCAAGGGACACACGACAGTGAAACATGACCGTGTGTCGCACACGGTTGAGATACACGCCCATGTCTCTGCCCGTGTGGACAAAAAAAGGCCATTTAAAAAGCCAATTTGCCACCCAATTTGGGTCAAACCTACAAGCATCAAAACAAGCACAATTTCATAACAAATTTCAGCCAATTTTCAATACCAAAACTTACAACATTCATGCCATATTATTCACAACAATTTCATGCTTGTAACACATATCAAAACATGTCATCCTATAAGTCCAAAATCATACCAAAACATATGGTTTCATAATCTCCAAACATACAATCAAATCTCATGCCAAAACCTTACCAATTTCCATAATAGACACATTCCAAAAACTTAACAAATTGACCAATTCTCTTGGCCATTCAAAGCACTTCATATAAGCATAATTTGCATCACATATCATATACCAAAATCAAACCATAAGTTCAACCACAAACTAGCCATATCACATGGCATGATATAGACATTACAAAACATATCCAAATACTCTTAGCCTATACATGCATATTCTAAAATATACATTTTCAAAAGGTACCAAAATATAGTTCGATAGTGTGGTGATGATCCTCAACGATCCCAACGATCCCTGAGCTTCCGATAGCTACGATATCTATAAAACAATGCAAATACAAACACACACATTAAGCTTTCAAAGGCTTAGTAAGCCATATATAAATAAACTTATCATACAAAACATTAAAGCATCATCAAATTACATATACTTTATGGTTAAATACTATCTCAAACCACATAGTTCATAAACATTTCACATATTCCCAATTCATTTACA
The DNA here is from genome assembly GCA_025698475.1 of Gossypium anomalum. Classification (NCBI taxonomy): domain Eukaryota; kingdom Viridiplantae; phylum Streptophyta; class Magnoliopsida; order Malvales; family Malvaceae; genus Gossypium; species Gossypium anomalum. Next base: position 67,283,278 of record CM046957.1, on the reverse strand, counting down.
CATATATCATATTTTCTCATACTTATAACACATATCATCATTTGTACATGTACTTACCTTTTATTCTCAAACATAGTATACATTTCGAACGTACCTAAATCGGATACACATTTCATATAATCATTCATTTCTCGGAATGTCTGTTGAACCGTTCGGAATCATAAGGATACACGAATAGCTCAAAAAGCTCGTACAATGCCAACGTCCCAGACGTGGTCTTACATGTAATCAAATATCGATGCCACTGTCCCAGACAGGGTCTTGCACGAAATCAAATACGATGCCAACATCTCAGGCGTGGTCTTACGCGTAAATCATAAATCGATGCCAACGTCCCAGACGTGGTCTTATACGAAAACACATATCGGATCCTATGTCATGACATATGTATCCTAACTATTCTTAAAGTTCGTAAGGGGCTTTTCGGACGTCGAAACTTTGTCGATACTTTCTCAGATGTCTCATTTCCTTTCTCAACTCATATATTCATTCATCATAGTTCAATGGTATATAATCAATAGTAATTCAATTCAAAACACTTTTATTTGTATATAGACTTACCTCGTACGGAATTGAATGAAAACGAACAACTATTCATCGACTTTTTACTTTCCCCGATCTAATTCTGTTTTCTTTGGTTCTTGATCTAAACATATTTAAATTTAACCATTTTATTCACCAAATCATTCAAATCAATCCAAAAACACATATTTAGGGTATTTTACAAATTAGCTTTCATATTTTCACATTTTGATAATTTAGTCCCTAATAAAAAAATCACAAAATGCACCAAATTTCTTTAGACATAGGCTTGGCCGAAATTTCTTAGTACTCATACAAGTCCACATATTTCATTTATTTCACATTTTAGTCCTTCAACTTACAATTTTCACAATTTAGCCCAAATTACTCAAATTCATCAAAAATTCAAATACAAAATATGTTAACCCAAAACATATCTTTCATTTACCAACAACTAACTTCACAAAGCTTATAATTTCATCAATGGATCAACTCAAAATCATCAACAAAATCAGAAATTGAGACTTGGGCTTGATAGTATGCAAAGCAACGATTACAAAAACGTAGAAATTATCAAAAACGGATCAAAAACCATACCTTAATCACCAAAATAAGTAGCCAAACCCTAGAGTTCTTTTTATTTTCTTTTCGTTCAACAAATTTCGGCAATAAGAACAAATAATGGACAAATTTTTATGTTTGGTTTTATTTAATTAACATAATATGTTAAATACCAATTTTGCCCTTTTATTAAACCATTAATAAATCATGATATAATGCCCATATAAGTTATTTAAAGTATGCTATGGTCAAATAACCACATAAGGACCTCACATTTAAAGAGACACATCAAATAGGTACTTTAACAATTAGAAGGCCACTTTTACATTTTACGCGATTAGGTCCTTTTATCAAATTAAACATACAAACGATTAAATTTACGTACGAGATTTTCACATATACTAATTCACATATAATAAGCATGGAAAATAATATTAAAATATTTTTTTAACTCGGATCTGTGGTCCCGAAACCACTATTCCGACTAGGGTCTGAACCGGACTGTTACAATTCTCCTATCTTAGGGATTTTCGTCCCCAAAAATCTTACTGTCAAATTGGTTCAAGTATTGTTGTCTCATAGCATCTTCGGGCTCCCACATAGCCTCTTCAATACCGTGTCAATGCCACACCACTTTTACTAACAGAATTTTCTTATTTCGCAGTTCCTTAACCTCGCGAGCTAATATACGAATCGGTTCTTCTTCGTAAGTCATATCAGACTGAATTTCAATCTCAGACGTAGAAATCACATGCGAATGATCAAATTTGTATCTTCGAAGCATCGATATGTGAAACACATTATGAATCCTTTCTAGTTCTGGTGGCAACAATAATCTGTAAGCAACTAGTCCGATACACTCGATAATCTCATACGGTCCGATGAACCTCGGACTCAATTTGCTTTTTCTGCCAAATTGAAGCACTTTCTTCCACGGGAATACTTTCAGAAAAACTTTGTCACCAATCTCAAATTTAACATCTTTTCGTTTCAAATCCGCATATGATTTCTGACGATCGGAAGTTGCTTTCAGACTATTTCGGATCACTTTTACTTTCTGTTCAATCTCTTTTATCAAATCAACCTCGTGAATCTTTTTCTCGCTTAGTTCAGTCCAATACAAAGGTGTACGGCATTTGCGACCATATAAGGCTTCGTACGGTGCCATTTTGCTGCTCGATTGAAAACTATTATTATAAGCGAATTCAATCAAAGGTAAATACTGTTCCCATGTACGTTTAAACTCAAGAATGCAACATCTCAACATATCCTCAAGTATCTGAATAATCAATTCAGATTGACCATTCATTTGGGGGTGAAAAACAGTACTGAAATGCAATTTCGTACCTAAAGTCTCTTGCAATTTCTTCCAAAATCGTGAAGTGAATTTCGAATCTCTATCTGACACAATAGACAATGGCACCTCGTGCAGTCTCACAATATCAGAAATATACAACTCAGCTAATTTATCACGAGAGTAATCAGATCGTATCGGAATAAAATGAGCTGATTTCGTCAATCGATCAACTACAACCCATATCGCATCTTTTTTTCTCAGAGATAGGGGCAAACCCGAAACAAAATTGATCGTCACTTTATCCCATTTCCATTCTAGAATCATAATCAGCTGTAACAGACCAAATGACACCTGATGTTCAGCTTTAACTCACTGACAAATTAAACATTTTGAAACAAAGTCGGAGATATCTCTTTTCATTTTAGACCATTAGTAGAGCTGTTTCAAATCATTATACATTTTGATACTACCCGGATGCATAGATAACTGACTATTATGAGCTTCGCTCAAAATCATTTGAATTAACTCTGAATTTCTCGGAACATAAACCCAAATTTGAAATCTCAAACAATCATCACTATCAACTCGAAATTCAGAATCAGAATTCAAATCACACTGAGCACGTTTTGCTAAAATCTCATTTTCAACCTTCTGAGCATCAATAATCTACTGTAAGAACAAATGTCTCACTTTTAATTCCGTTAAAACTGAACCATCATCAAACAAAACTAAATGAGCATTCATGGTACGTAATGCAAACAATGATTTCTGACTTAAAGCATCAGCAACAACATTTGCTTTTCCCAGATGATAGTTAATGATAAGCTCATAGTCCTTTAACAGTTCTAGCCATATTCTCTGTCGCAGATTCAAATATTTCTGAGTCATCAGATATTTCAAACTTTTATGATAGAAATAAACGTGACATTTCTCACCGAACAGATAGTGGCGCCAAATTTTCAAAGCAAACACAATCGCATCTAATTCCAGATCGTGCATCGGATAGTTCATTTCGTGCGACTTTAACTGTCTCGAAACATAAGTAATGACTTTGCTTTCCTGTATTAAAACATATCCCATACCATTTAACGAAGTATATCTGTAGATCATAAATTCTTTACCCGATTCTGGTTGGACTAACACTGGAGCTTCAGTCAATAGGGTTTTCAACTGATCAAAGCTTTTCTGACACTTTTCAGACTAATCAAATTTCACATTTTTCTGAAGCAGTTTCGTTAATGGAGTCACAATCATCGAAAAGTCTTTTACAAAGCGTCTATAATAACCAGCAAGTCCCAGAAAACTGCGGATTTCAAAAACATTTCTCAGAGGCTTCCAATCTAAAATTGCTAAAATCTTGTTCGAATCAACTCGGATACCTGATGCTGACACAATATGGCCCAGAAAACTGACTTCTCGTAACCAGAATTCACATTTGCTAAACTTCGCATACAATTGCTTATCTCGCAAAGTCTGTAGCACTATTTTTAGATGTTCAGCATGCTCGGCTTCATCACGCGTATAAATCAAAATGTCATCAATGAATACAATGACAAATCGATCTGAATATGGTCTGAAAATTCTGTTCATCAAATCCAAAAAAATAGCAGGTGTATTCGTTAACTCGAAAGGTATAACTAAAAACTCATAGTGTCCGTACCTCGTTTGGAAAGTAGTTTTCGAAATGTCTGAATCTTTTACTCGCAATTGATAGTAACCCGATCTCAGATCTATTTTTGAAAACATAGCAGTTCCTTTCAACTGATCGAACAAATCATCAATTCTGGTAGAGAATACTTATTCTTGATAGTCACTTTATTCAATTGACGATAATCAAGATAAATTCTCATCGTACCATCTTTCTTTTTTCACAAACAAAACAGGAGCACTCCAATGTGAAAAAATCGGTCTAGCAAACCCTCTATCGGTCAACTCTTGCAACTGAGACTTTAATTTTTTTAATTCGGTCGGAGCTATTCTATATGGAGCTATCGAAATTGGTGTAGTTCCCAGTACTAACTGAATACCAAATTTAACTTCTCGGATCGGAGGTAATCCCAGAAGTTCTTCAGGAAACACATTAGGGAATCCACAGGAAACAGGCACTGATTCCACTTTATTTTCTGTTACTTTCGAATCAATCACATAAGCAAAGTAAGCTTCACAACCTTTTCTCACAATACTCAAACCTTTCATTGATGAAATCACAACCGTTAACCCACTTAAATCACTAGATTCAATTCAGACTATTTCATCATTCTTGCATATTAAATCAACAGTTTTCCGTTTGCAATTCACAATAGCATCGTGTAAAATTAGCCAATCCATACCCAAAATTATATCAAACTCATCAAAGGGCAATAACATCAGATCAGCCAAAAAATAAATGTTTCGAAACATTAACGGACAGTTCTTGCAAACTTTATCAACCAAATCAGATTTGCCAAGGGGGTTCGAAACTTTAATTACAAATTCAGTAAACTCTACAGGCAAAGTTTTACTATTCACTAAGTTCATGCATATATAAGAATGTGTTGATCCAGGATCTATCAAAGCAATCACAGAAGTATCGTAAAGAGTAAATGTACCTATAATCACATCTGGAGACGAAGCTTCCTCACGAGCTCGGATAGCATAGGCTCTGGCAGGTGCTCTAGCCTCAGATCAAACAGTAGTGTCTTTAGTCCCTCTTTGACTACCACTCACATTTCTTGTATTTCTGGGAGGTCTACCTCTAGCTGAAGTGTTACTAGGTCTCAGATTTTGCACAATCTCTTGCTCAACAGACTCAGGACAATCTCAGATATAATGATCTAAAGATCTACATTTGAAACAGGCCCGATCATATATTCTACAATTACCAGGATGTCTTTTGCCACAGTGTTTACACTTGGGTCGATCAGATTTAGCACTTCCAACACTGGCAATAGAAGTAGCTAGAGCTTTGAAGTTCGAATACGATCTAGCACGATCTCTGCTCGAATGTCCCACATTAGCCTTGTAGCGACGTAAAAAATTTCACTTTGGTCGCTAGTTGAGGCGATTATTTAAAAATTTGAATATGGAATTTCGGTTAAAAAAAAAAGAAAAGGAGTCGCCACCGATCTTTTTTCTTATGTGTGATCGGACACCTAATAAATCCTCCTTTTTTAAGAAAATTTATTTGTGAATACAAAAGGAGGCCGAGTTTAGGTCTACATCAAAATTCAGAGAAAAAGTAGGGTTCGGGAGTCGGTTACGCGCGGGGAAGGTATTGGCACCCCCTCGACACCCAAAATTGGTATCTCATTAAACACGCGTTGTTTTAATTCTCAAAAATACGAGTTCAATTTAAATTTTAATCTTGATCCGATCAAAACACGAGAATTTTTAAAATTTCGTTTTCTTTTGAGAAGGACGTTCCGTTTTTAACACAAGCCGATGATATTCACCCAACATAGCGGTGAAATCGACGACTTAATGTTAAATCGGTACGTTGCCTTATTTATTGAAATTAAAAAACATGAATGAAAATATTTTAAAATAAGAATAAAAAGAAAAAGAAAACTAATATCGATATTGAAATAAGATGTGATCTAATATGCTAAATTCGGCACAGGCATATAATAATGAAAAGTTAAGAATATACGAAGCAAATAATATATAAAACATTAACAATGTATATGTGATAATAATAGTCATAAAACAAAAATAATGCATATGGTATTAAACATGATAATAATAGTAATAATGCAAATATGAAATAGTAGTGAACATATATATATATATATAACATATAATACTAGATTTAAAAATATATATATATACAATATATATTAAAAATAATAATAATATAAAAATAACTAATAATAACGATATATAAATATATACATATATGTATTAAAATATATACGAATAATAGGAACAAAAAGTATATATATAGTATTAAAAATATGTACATAATATAGTGTTAAAAATACATACATAATATAGTTATTAAAAAATATATACATGAGATAACATAAAAAATATAATATTTAAAAAAATATATGCATAATATAATATTAATATATATATGCCTAATATGGAGTATAATATATATATTAAAAGAATATATATATGACATACGAATATATTAACAAAAACAATAATATTAAGAACTATTAATAATACTATATAATATATATAAGTATTAAGTAAAAATAATAATAATGAAATGCTAATAAATAACAAATATAATAATAATAACAGTAATAAAATATAATAGTATAAATAATATTAAAATTAAAATAAATAATGAGAAAAAGTGAAAAAAGGACGAAATTAAATTAAAAATGAAATTTTTGAGGCGAATTCGAAATAAAAATAAAAAGAAATGGCTTATTTGAACGCGTGCAAAACATAGGGGGACTGAAACAGCAATTATTCCTTCCCATCAAAACGCAGCGCATCAGTGGAGACTAAATTGAAAAGCGCGACAAATTTCGGTGCCATATTAAAAATAAAAAATGACTTATTGCAGAAGCATGAAAAAGCGGAAGGACCAAATGCGAAAATTTCCCCTACGCTAAAAAACACGCGGATCTTGGCAGTTTAGGGTTGGGTCAGATCGGGTCTTAATCAAAACGACGTCGTTTTGAGGTTTAATGGCCAACCCCAAAACGACGTCGTTTTGGGTAGGGGTGTGCAAAATTCGGGTAAAACCGAAAAAATTCAGTTAACCGACCAATTCGGTTAATCGGTCGATTAAACCGAATTAATTCGGTCGAAGGCTCGGTTAATAATTTTTGAGTTTTCTGTTAACGGTTAATTCGGTTGAAACGGTCGGTTAACCGAATTTTTCTATTAATCAAAAAAAATTAATAAATAAAATTATAATATATAAATAGCCCACTATTCACTCAAACACAATCCAACATAAACCCAAATATTCAATCTAATATATATATTAATCCAAGTACCCAACCCAACCCAATCATAGAAATTACAAATAATTTCATAACTAAATATAAAAATCTAAAACTAAAAATAAAAATAAAAAACAAATAATTTTATACAAATAATTCGGTTAATTCGGTTAATTCGGTTAATTTGATTAATTCGGTTAATTCGGTTAATTCGGTTAATTCGGGTAATTCGGTTAATTCGATTAATTCGATTAATTCGGTTAATTTTATACTTATTTTAACTAAAAATTAAAAAAATATAATTTTCGGTTAATTCGGTTAACCGACCGAATTAACCGACAAAATTTGGGGTCGGTTAATTTTTTGAAAAAAAATTCGGTTCGGTTAACAGTTAAAAATTTTGAAGGGTCAGTTAATTCGGTTAATGATATTTCGGTCGGTTAACTAAATGAACACCCCTAGTTTTGGGGGGCTATAAAAGGCCTCTTTTCTTTAAAAAATTCATTTTTGCGTTTGAAAGGGAAAAAAAAAAGAGAGAGAGAGAGGGAGAGGGTGGGTGATTTTCGGCCACAAGGTCGGTCACCATCCGGTCACCAGACCGCCGTCGACCGCCTCTGCCGGTCACCGTCCACGGTGGCCGAAACTTCAAAAAGGTATTTTTTATTTTCTTTTATTTTATTAATTTTTTGCTTAATAAATATATATATTTTTTGATAGAAAAAGATATATACTAAAAAAAATTTAAAATAAATAGAAAAATGATGAAATCACCTTCGGGTTTCTAGTTTCGACTGTTAATGCTTTGGTTCTCTGATTTGGATTGATTTTCTTGTTTGATCTACTGTTTTTTTTTTCAAAATAATGTATGTATGTATTGAAAAATTGTCCCCCTATTACAAAGTTTGAATCGGCTTTTATAGCCTTTACAAAATGGTCATGTTTCTGCTATTTGGTTGCGTGTTTTCTTCCTTTCTCTGTCTTTCCTTGTTTTAATGTTTGCAGGTACGGTGGGTGGCGGACATGACCGGTGGGACGGTGCTGCAGGGTCGTCAGAGGCAAGTGGGGAGGCTGATTCAGCTAGGTGGTTAGGGTTAGGGTTTCAAGATTGGACTTGGTTATTGGGCTCCGAGTATGAGTTTGGTTAGTGTTGGGCTGAGGGGTTGTATGTTAGGTGTTTAGGATATTGTTGGGTTTAAGGATTTAATTTGGGTTGTTTGGTTGTAGTTAATGTAGCTCAAAATTGGCCTGTAACAGCTGCCCCTCTTTGCTCATTGTCGTGTAACGAGAATAGAGCAAAGACACAAAGAAAGGCCAATTTTGCCCGGTCTTGCCGAGTCTTAACTTCTTTGGTGCTCTTCTTGTTCAGGTAGTCTCCTTCCAGTCCACCGCATCTTGTAGCTTTGGTTCAATCCACTGCAACTTCAAAGAGATAGAAACTTGTATTTTCAATCTACTCGCATCTTCAGGGATATAAGATTCGTCGTGATTTGCTCTTCTGCAACTTCAGAGAGATGAGATCTGATATCTTCAATCTGCTTCACTACAACTTCAAGGAGGCAAAATCTGGTGTATTCAATCAGCTCAAATCTTTATTCTCTCGCAATATGAGTTGATTTTTTACGAACAGAAATTGAAAATACCTCAGCGTATGAGCCAAGGCTCAACTCACCTCTCGCAATATGAGTTGATTTTTTTGGAAAACATAAATTGAAAAACAGAATTTGAAAATACCTCGGCATGTCTGAGATTCAACTCACTTCTCGCAATATGAGTTGATTTTTTTTTGAAAAAATAGAAATTGAAAAACAGAAATTCGAAAATACCTCGGCATGTGAACCGAGGCTCAACTCACATCTCGCAATATGAGTTAATTTTTGAAAAACATAAATTGAAAATACCTCAGCGTGTGACCTGGAGCTCAACTCACCTCTCGCAATATGAGTTGATTTTTGGAAAAAACAAAAATTGAAAAACAGAATTTTGAAAATACCTCGGCATGTGAACCAAGGCTCAACACACCTCTCGTAATATGAGTTGATTTTTTGAAAAGCAGAAATTGAAAATACCTTAGCGTGTCCCGAGGCTCAACTCACCTCTCGCAATATGAGTTGATTTTTTTGAAAAACAGAAATTGAAAATACTTCGGCGTGTGACCCGAGGCTCAACTCACCTCTCGTAATATGAGTTGATTTTTGAAACACATAAATTGAAAAGCAAAAATTGAAAATACCTCAGCGTGTCCTGAGGCTCAACTCACCTCTCGCAATATGAGTTGATTTTTTGAAAAGCAGAAATTGAAAAACAGAAATTAAAAACAGAATTTGAAAAGACCTCGACATGTGGCCCGAGACTCAACTCACCTCTCACAATATGAGTTGATTTTTGACGAACAGAAATTAAAAATACCTCAGCGTGTAAGCCAAGGCTCAACTCACCTTTCGCAATATGAGTTGATTTTTTTTGGAACACATAAATTGGAAAACAGAATTTGAAAATACCTCGGCATGTCCGAGGTTCAACTCACCTCTCGCAATATAAGTTGATTTTTTTGAAACATAAATTGATAATACCTCAGTGTGACCTGAGGCTCAACTCACCTCTCGCAATATGAGTTGATTTTTTTTGGAAAACATAGTTTGAAAACAGAATTTAGAAATACCTCAGCATGTGAACCGATGCTCAACTCACCTCTCGCAATATGAGTTGATTTTTTAAAAATATAAATTGAAAATACCTCAGCGTGGGACCTGAGGCTCAACTCACCTCTCGCAATATGAGTTGATTTTTGAATCAGAAATTAAAACATCCGAATACCAAAACATGTCATCTAGTGCAGCTCGGGTGTCTTCTCCTTAATTCAGTACAACTATCATCACAACCTCTTGCTCTGCTGAAATACCTGTATATGTCATGCATGATGTTGTCATGATATGTACATGTTTGTCTTAAATGTCTTTATGCCTACATGCTTATGCTATGCGCTTTGGGCTTATTTGCCATATATCCCTTTTTGTTACGATTTTTGTAATGATCTGCATTCATTACTTCGATTCTTGACTTTCTCTTCAGGCTTTATACCCGCCTTCAAGCTTTACGAGTAATCTATGTTTCTCAGATATCACTCTTTTGCCCCCGGTTGAACTTTGTCCTTGTTTTGAGGCTTTTGTACTTATCAAACTCTTATCCGGGTAATGCTTAACATTTCTTTTGTTCAGAGTATGTCATTTTACTATTTATTATTTAAATAAACCACACAATGAGATGCATTAAAATGGTTAGGTAGGGCAGAAAGGAATACCTCACATTTATTTATTTCAAATGTAGCAAACAAAGAAAGTTAACCAAGGATGGTAAAAAAGTGTCATAAAGAGAAAGGGGATCGCATTCAACGGATACAAATGCTCTAGATATTCAACGCATGAACTCTTCCACGTTCCTCAATCAAGAATCTTTTCGAGCATGGCTTCTTGCGTAGAAGATTTTAAGCTGCTGAAAATGCTTCAAATACTGTAGTCTTGCCGTTTGACTCACTTGTTTAGATCGTCTTACTCTTTGAGCCCAGGTTGGCTTCATTAGGACGTCCTTTCGGGTTTTCATCCTAATTTTTTGTTTATTAAGACGCCCTTTTCGGGTTTTCATCCTGATCATTTTTTTTAAGACGCCACCATTTTCGGGTTTTCATCTTGATTTCTCTCTTCTTTTTTATTTTTCTTTTTCAAGTATAATATTTCTTCACAGCATCTGAGTTCACTGGATTCGGTAACTCCTTCCCATCCATCTCGGTGAGAATTAAAGCTCCACTCGAGAAAGCCTTCTTTACAACGTATGGTCCTTCCCAATTTGGTGCCCATTTTCCTCGCAGGTCTTTTTGTATTAGGAGAATCTTTCTCCGCACGAGTTCTCCTTCGTGGAATTCTCTTGGCCGTACTTTCTTGTCATGGGCCGTTATCATTCTCTTCTAGTACATCTGTCCGTGACAAATTACCTTTAAACGTTTTTCTTCAATGAGGTTTAACTGGTCATATCGAGCTCGAACCCATTCTGCTTCCTCTAGTTTCGACTCTATTAAGACTCGTAGAGAGGGAATCTCAACTTCGATAGGTAGCACAGTTTCCATTCTATAGACCAGAGAGAAATGAGTTGCTTCCGTAGATGTCTATACAGATGTGCGATATGCATACAAAGCGAATGGTAGCTTCTCATGCCAGTCCTTATATGTCTCTGTCATTTTTCCAATAATCTTCTTAATATTTTCGTTGTCTGCTTCAACAGCTCCGTTCATCTTTGGGCGATAGGGCGAGGAGTTATGATGCTTTATTTGAAATTACTCAAACACTTCTTTCATCATCTTGTTATTCAAATTCAAGGCGTTATCTGAAATAATTCTTTCAGGCAAACCATATCGACAAATGATTTCCTTTTTTAAGAACCTACAAACTGCAGTTTTCGTCACATTAGTAAATAAAGCTGCTTCTATCCATTTCGTGAAGTAATCAATAACCACAAAAATAAACCGGTGTTAATTAGAAGCTTTTGGGGAAATTGACCCTATAACATCCATGCCCCATATAGAAAAAGGCCACGGAAAAGTCATAACATGAAGAGGCGAATGGGCTACATAAATTTTATCACCATAAATTTGACATTTGTGGCATTTTCGTGCCAAAGTAATGCAGTCACTTTCCATCGTCAGCCAGTAATAACCAAGTCTCATAATCTTCTTGGCCATAGTGAAACCATTGGCATGTGTCTCACTAATTCCCTCATGGACATCTTTAAGTATTTTTCTGGCTTCAACAGCATCCACGTATCTTAAGAGCACTTGATCTTTTCCTCTTTTGTACAGAATGTCCCAATCAAGAACAAATCCTACTGCCATTCTTCTGATTGTTCTTTTATCGTTCTCATTTGCTTGTTCAGGATACTTTTGATTCTTGACATATTCTAAGATATCATAGAACCATAGTCGTCTATCTAGCTTTTTTTCAATGCTAAAATAATGTGCAGGGACTTCATATATGCTCATTTGAAGAGGTATTATTTCTGTTTCTTTGTTCGCTTTGAACATTGAAGCCAAAGTGGCCAGGGCATTAGCCAATTGGTTTTCTTCTCGTGGGAAGTAATTAAAAGTTATTCTTTGAATTCTTTAGTCAGTCCTGCACTAGATTGCTGTATTTAACTAATTTTGAATCTCTCACTTCTCAATCTCCACGGATTTGGTATATCACCAACGCTGAGTCCCCGTACACCTCTAAAATATTGTCGTTTCGTTCAATAGCTGCACGAAGTCCCATGATACAGGCCTCATATTCCGCTATGTTATTGTTACAGAAGAAATTCAGCCTGGCAGTAAACGGATAATGGTTCCCTTCTGGCGATACTAAGACTGTTCCAATCCCATGCCCCAATGTATTCGATGCACCATCAAAACTCATCTTCCATGACTGCTCTTTTGATGACTCGCACTCTTTTTCTGTAATGCACATCAAGTCTTCATCCAATAAATCAAATCTCAATGGCTCGTATTCATCCGTTGTTCGAGTTGCTAAGAAGTCAGCTATTGCACTTCCTTTTATCGACTTTTGACTCACATAGATGATGTCGTACTCTGATAATAAGATCAGCCACCGTGCCATTCTCCTAAGAGTGTAGGTGATTCTATCATGTATTTTATTGGGTCCAACTTTGAAATTAACTATGTCGTATGATACAACACATATTGTTTGAGCCTCCGAACTACCCAAACCAAAGCACAACAGAATTTTTCAATTGACGAGTACTTTGCCTCATACTCTGTGAACTTTTTGCTGAGATAGTAAATCGCCTTTTCTCGTTTTCCTGCCTCATAATGTTGCCCCAGTACGTAACCCATTAAATTTTCGAACACAGTCAGATACAATATTAACGATCTTCTTGGAGTTGGTGGCACTAGCACCGGGGGACTAGAGAAATATTATTTTATCTTGTCAAAAGCCACTTGGCACTCCTCGTTCCATTCTCCCGGATTATGTTTTCGAAGGAGTCAAAAAATTGGGTCACACTGGTTGGTAAGTTGAGCAATGAACTAAGCGATATAGTTTAACCTCCCTAAAAATCCTCTGACTTCTTTTTACGTGCGCGGAGGCAGTAGTTCTTGTATGGCTTTTATCTTATCTGGATCAACTTCAATGCATCTCTCGCTGACGATGAAGCCTAGCAATTTTCCCGAGGTAGCCCAAAACGTACACTTGGCTAGATTAAGCTTCAGTTGAAACTTTCTCAGTCTTTCGAACAACTTCTTGAGGTTCCCAACATGCTCTCTTTCCCCATTGGATTTGCCGATCATATCATCGAAATAGACTTCTATTTCTTTGTGCATCATGTCATGAAACAACATCATCATGACACTCTGATATGTTGCCCTAGCGTTTTTTAATCCGAACGGAATCACCTTATAATAGAATGTTCCCCACATCGTTACGAAAGTAGTTTTCTCCATATCCTCAGAAGTCATCATTATCTGATTATAACCCGAGAATCCATCCATGACCAAAAACAATGAATGTTTGGCTGTATTATCCACTAATGTATCGATGTGTGGCAAAGAAAAATTATCTTTAGGACTTGCTCGATTCAGATTGTGATAATCCACACACATTCGTACCTTGCCGTCTTTCTTCGGTACTGGGACTATGTTAGCTACCCATTGTGGGTACTTAGAAACTTGTAGGAAGCCAGCATCGAATTGTTTCTTGACTTTTTCTTTTATCTTTAATAGCATTTTAGGTCTCATTCGTCTTAGCTTCTGTTGAATGGGTTTGCATCCTGGTTTCAGTAGGAGTCTATGGACCACTACATCCTCATCCAATCCTGGCATGTCCTGATACAACCATGCAAATACATCTTTGTACTTATGAAATAAAGTGATCAAATCATGTTTGGTGTTATCTGAAATGGAGGTCCCAATCTTAACTTCTCGCCTCTTTTCTTTATTTTCCAAGTTTACTATCTCAACAGATTCTTGATGAGGTAGAATATGTTTATCTTCTTGTTCTACCATTCTTAGTAAGTCAGGAGACGAGACATAGTCTTCAACATATTCCTTAACTTTGAACTCTCCTAAACAAATAGCCTTCTTGAAATCTATTTCATGATTCGTAATGGGTTTGTTCATATCGTTGATATCTGAGCACCTGAAAGTTGAATGGAAAAGAAAACTATAGAGGAGCATCAAAGTATTGGGACCAATAAGCATAATGGCATGATGTGAGATATATGCAATGACAGACCGTGAGAAGAGGGAAAAATTATAAGAATGAAAAGACCATAACAAAATGTATCTCCATTGATGTTTATTTAAATGATAAAGAGCAAATCATAAGCTCTTACAAAAGAATCCCTATTATTACTAAGGGACACACAAAAAAAAGAGTTAAGATTGAGCATTACTCTAGAGAAGACTTAGAAACTGCAAGGAGATCCACAGCAGTCTAATTGTTCAAAACGAATCCAGGAGGACAAAGTCGTATCATTGAAACATCTTTAATTGCATCATTTCCTTTGTCAATGACATTTATACTGACATTCTGAAGACCCCTTTCAATTAATAACAGCATGCTTCGTGGATTATCTTGCCCGGGGTATATCATTCCTGCAGATGTAAATATTTTTGACAAAGGAGGGTACGTTATGGGCTCCCATTCTAATTCTTGGCCTAAGGCTCTTGAAACCCTCATTTCTTGATCTTTCTGCAACTATTTTCTTCTCTGTCGTATATCTGGTTGGAACCCTAAACCATATCGAACCTTATGGGGCACTAGTTTTAGAGCTCTAACTATCCCTTGCTGATATCTTCCCAAACATTTCCTCACTCGGGCTCCCTTTCCCACAGTCAGCTTAATTCCCATCTTGGTATTCCTTGACAGCTTAGGCATGGGAATTTTATTTCCTTCAGCAACTAACGTAGCATTGATGAATTTGAAAGAACGAAAGGAACATTCTACTGCATCCTTGCTTACTTCGAGGTATGGTTATCAGCAGAGATAGATGCGACAATGTCTTCTTTACCCACAACAGTGACCAAAAGACCATCCATGATAAGTTTCACTTTTTGATGGAGAGATGAAGGAACTACCCCAGCAGAGTGGATCCAAGGCCTTCCTAGAAGGCAATTATACGAAGACGTGATGTCCATGACCTGAAACTCGATGTCATATATATATGGGCCCACTTCTAGAGGAATTTTGATTTTTCCCATGACTTCTCATCTTGTCCCATTGAATGCTCTTACTGTAGAGTGACAAGGCCTCAGATAAGATATATCAATTGAAATTTTAGAAAGCGTGGCCAAAGTCATGACATTGAATGCTGACCCGTTATCAATGAGTACATTCGGTATTATATAACCCTTGCAACGGGTTGTGATATGTAATGCTTTTACGGAGCCCCTACCATTTGGCGGTATTTCATCATCACTGGAATAAATAAAATTATCCGCATTCAGGTTATTCACCTACCTATCAAGTTTCTCGACAAATATATTGTTTGCCACGTAAGCTTGATTTAACACATTCAGCAAAGCATTCCGATGTGGTTCTGTATTCAATAGTAGGGATAATACTGAGATTCGTGCCGGTTGTTTGCTTAACTGTTCCACAACGTTATATTCACTATGCTTGATGAACTTTAAGAATTCATGTACTTCCTCTTCATTCATAGGCCTTTTAACTTCTTGTTCAGACGGAGTCTCAAGTTCGACCTCGGCTTCATGTATCGGTGCCTTTTCTTTCTGTTTCAAGTTATTAGTCTTCTTCATTGGTTCAACCACTTTAGAATAACACCTCCCACTGTGGGTGAAGTATCATACTTCGCCAACATTTCCAGTCGTGACTTTGGATTTTTCACCTTCAGGTATGATAATGTTGACATCATATTTCTATGGTACTGCCTTGTTGTCTTTGTAAGGGAAAGGAGATGGTACTTCAATTATCATATTTGGTTTCACTTGCTCCTTTTTTATATCGTAATAAATCACCAATGGTCGATCGGCACTATAAGGGAAACCCGATGATTGATTATTAGAAGTACATACTTCTCTTTCATCGGCCTTTTTTATTTTGTTAAAGATCTCGACTTCCTTGTTGTCCATCATGTCTTGAAGTAGTTTTCTGAATCCTTCACAAGACTGGATGTCACGCTCCTTGATCCCATGAAAATCACAAAAATATTGAATTTTTGTATTTCCTTCTTTGAAAATTTTATTGGGATGACAGAACAGCCCCTTTTCAACCATTACCTCCCAAATATTTCGCAGCGGTGTCTTTATTTCAGAAATACAACTTTTGGTACGCTACCTATCTTCTTTTGTCACCGCGCTCACGTTCCCTTCAGTGTGGTCAGGGAGCTAATTTCCAGCTGTATTGCCAGCACCATCAAATCGTAGAATACCTGCATCAATAAGACCTTGAACCCTCCTTTTAAAGGCCAAGCAATTTTCTGTAGAATGCCCCTGGTTTCCAGCGTGGTAAATGAAACTAGCATTAGGATCGTACCATTTTGGGTATGGAGGCTTCAGGGTGCTATATAATGTGGGGATATTAATTATTTTTCCAACAGTTTTGGGTACAGCTCTTCGTATGACACGGGAATTAGGGTGAACTGGGGTTTTTCAGGATTGGATCTTGTTGGTCTTTGTTTATTTTTGGGTTGGTTTTGAGCAGGCATGATATTTGGTGGGAACATGGCAAATGGTCTTTGGTTATCTGTGACATAGACGGGGTAAGAAGGAGGTGCTTGATAGTAAGGGCTTTGGGGAGGATAATAAAAGTTTGGAAGTGGGCGATATCGAGGTCGTGGCTGGACTGGGTAAGGATTAGAAGTGTGGTGGCTCTCAGTTCCCACCATATGGGCTTCTGTCTCTTTTTTCTTTACAGGTGTTGCCCTTTTTGAGCTTTTGAAACCTTCAATCCTTCCACTCTTGATGGCATTTTCTACAAGTTTCTCAGATATTACAATATCTGCGAAGTCTTTCGTGGCACTTCCTACCAACTTATCATAAAACGGTGCTTTTGAAGTGTTGATGAAGAGGACTGTTATTTCAGTTTTAGTCAATGGGGGTTCTACTTGAGCCGAGATATCCCTCCACCTTTGCGCGTATTGCTTAAAAGTCTCCGTCGGCTTCTTTTCCATCATCTGCAGAGTTAGTCGATCAGAACCGTGTCAGATACTTGCTTGTATTGTTCACAAAATACTGATGCTAAGTCTTTCCATGATCGGATCTTTTTTCTACTGAGTTGATTATACCATTGAAGGGCCGATCCAACCAAGCTGTTTTGAAAACAGTGTATTAGCTATTTTTCTTCATTCACATAACCAGTCATCTTCCGGCAAAACATGACAAGATGCGCCTTTGGACATTTCGTTCCATCATATTTTTCAAAATCTGGAACTTTAAAATTTGGAGGCAGAACCAGATCGGGCACCAAACTAAGCTCTTTGGCACTTAGTGCAGAGAAGGTTTCAGCACCTTCTATCACCTTGAGCCTTTCTTCCAAGCTCCTATACTTGTCATAGGCATCATGATCATCTATTTTTAACCTGACTATTTCTACCGGATCATCCAAATCTGGAACATTGGGATCAGTAGGATTAGCTTCGGGGTTTTATACGAATATACCTTGCCTTAGATGAGTAGGGGGTACGGGTCGTTGCTCCAAGCTTGCAGGTTCTCCTCGTGGACATTCTCTTTGCATTACATGTGCATGAGGTGGAGTGAATCCTGGGGGATAGAGCGGGTCCTGATCATGATTAGTTCTTGGCTGAGGTTCCATAGTGTCAGGGCTCTGCATAGGTCCTTTTCCTTTGACCAAAGCTGTCATCATCTCTATCATTTTGGCCATCTAATCTCTTTTCTCGAGCGATTCCTCTCGAGATCTTAACATCAGATCTCTTGCTTCCTGTTATGACTTGGTCAACTGCTCTTATAATTTTCTTTAGGTACTTTCCCTCCTTTCAATTCTCTCATTGAACTCGGCTTCCATAATTCTAGCTTTTCAGCGCGTCCTATAAGAATGGCGTGATTCCAAACTTGTAGTGTCGCAACTACGGATTATATGGTTTCAGCCTTAGTGAATGATTATGGTGATATGTACATGCAATGAATGAATGAATGTCAAACAAATGTTAGTCATGAATGAATGTGCAAGAATTTGGTGTTGATTTCAAGATGGCCCCTACTTAGGCATTTCATTAATCAAAAGAGTCTATTACAAAACGTTTCGCTATTTTTGATTCCACAGTTACTTAAAATTTTTAGCCACATCGCCTTGTTTCTTCACTCGTTCTAAGAATTCTGATATGTTGATCTTTGACTTGGAGGGAATTGGCAACTGAGAGCTTCAGCTTCATATGATGATTGCACGACTTGCATGGTCGCCTTGCGAATTTCATTAATCAAAAATCCGAGTTGTATTTCCTTTTCTTTGAGAGCTCTTTCGTAGGCGTGAGTGTCTCTGTCGTACTGACTATTCTTTTCTTCCAGGACTTTTAAGAGATTATCCAACTGATTTTGTTGAGCTTGCAGTGTATTTTTTAAATCTCGTACTTTCCCTCTTAGCTCTTGATGTTTAGACTGACTAGTCATTAGTTCTGCAGACACAGTTTCATATTCAAGATTCTTCTTTTTTAACTCTATCATAGCACACGCAGCTTTTTCCTCTTCTTTCTTTACTTTCCCTATCCAGAAATCCATCCCACCTTTGATATTGTTAATTTTTTCCTTTTATTCTGCTGACGACTTGCCCAAACCACTATTTTTTATAGTGTTTCTTAATTTCTTATTTTCCAAATGAAGGTCCTTTAAGTCGTTTCTCACGATCTCAGCTTCTTTTTGAACTTTCATGATTTTAGATTCTTCAATTTGAACCCCGATCTTCAGCTGGTAGTTTTCCTCTTGAAGAGAACTAATATCCAGTAACAGCTTGGCCTTTTTATGTTCGAATTCATGTCTTGCTACTTCCAGCTCGGATGGCATTTCTTCTAAGAAAGGATTCTGGAAAGTGTAACTCGTCGGTGAGATTTGTTGACTATTCACCCGTCATTTTCTCTATAAGTCATAATCCTGAGTGATAGTATCAGCATAAAGGGCTAACTCCATTAGGTGAATTTCCTTCCAAGACCTTGCAGTATCTCGGACTCTTTTCATGTAGCCTTCACCCATAAAGGCGAACTCTGATTGTGCTAATCCTCCGGTAGCGGGTATGAACTGTCGTGAAGTAAACCATCTTTGAACCATTAACGGAGCGTATCCGATTCCTCCCAATAATCCTAGTAAAGGCACCCAATCTTGGCTTCCACATTTGTATAATAGAACTGAAGGACAGATCCATGGTGCTCTTCAGGTTATATCTTCGGTACGAAGGTTCTGAAAAACTGAAACCCAATACTGTTCGGTGACATCCTTTAGCCAATCTTTCTCAAGGTAAGCTTTCAATGGGGCGAATGTTTTTGAAAACATGTGGAAAGGTGTATGCTCCACTTTCCAGAAATGGCTTAGAATCCAGACATTAAGTAACTGTGCGCATCCGATAAAACGTCATTCCCCTTTCCTCCTACAACAACTTAGAGATCTAAAAGTCTCGACCAAGATAGCCGGGACGGGGTTGATCCCTTGCTTCAATCTTTCAAAGAAATCTACTACCGCGACTTCAATATGCCCGAGAACTTTTGGGAAAACAATTAATCCGTAAATGGCCAAAGCAAACAAATCAATCCTCTTTACAATATTTGGATGGTTTTGAACTAAATCTCGCAGAGAAAACCACGGAACGCAACTAACTTCATTCTTTTTCTTTATTTGTTTTTCAGCCCACATATCAGTCATTCCCGTCAACCTCACTAACTTTTTCTTGAAGGTCATTGATTTGGGCTCTTTCACATATGTCTTGCTGAATTGTACATTTTCAATACGAAGTAAGGCAGCATACTCTTCCATGGTTGGAGTCATATCTTCTTGATTGAAAGTGAAACATTGGTAAGCTGGATCCCAAAATCGAACCATGGCTTGAATCAGTTGTTCGTCTATGTTGACAGCGATCAAGTGAGCTATATCCCCATACTTTTCAGAGAAGATGCCCCTAGTGTCTGAATCCTACTGTTTCCAAATCCGAGTCAAATCTTCGAGGTTATTCTGACGAACATTTATATTTACTTGCTCGGGAAGATTAGAGATATATCCTTCCGTTAAACTGTCCCCTTTCGCTTTTTGAATTTTTAAAGACCAATCTCGAATCACGGCATTTTTCTCGGTCACTTGTGTAATTGACTCCTCCATCAGAAACCCGTTTTTGGCAACCAATCTCTAATCAACACTTTCCTAATCAAGATGCCTATGATGCATGATGAAAAATAAAAATAAAGACAAACAACCTTGGTTAGGAATCACAACAAATATGAACTGAGAAAAACTATAGAAACTTTAAAAAATTAAGCTACCCGGTTCAATTCTTTTGCATAAACAGTGTCAATGTAAAGGAAATGAAAGGCAAGAGACGTTTCTCCCATGTACTTATTTTGGTGACTATTAACGGACAGAAGTTCGGCGTAGCTCTAATTAGGTGGCTTATATGGTTCACTACATGTTGTTTCGGTCTTAGACAGGTACTCGAATTGTTCGTACTATCGTCTATTAAAACTAGTACGAAGCCTTAGTCGTAGCCCATCACAGGCTCATGAGTTCAATTCGAGGGGTTACATTTACTTATGCCTATGCAGAGGGACAAGTTAACTCACGAAAACATAAGCCGTATGTAACCCGGAAGTATTCACTAGCCTGTTCGGAGGGACAAGTTAACTCACGAAGGCATAGCGTTTACTTCCATTTAAGTGGACGGAGCCCGGGTAGAGAGCTCATGTTATGCAAAAATGCAAGTGCACGGTGTGTGGGGAGAAACTAAAAAACCTTTACGTTTTATTTAAAATCTAAACTAAAAAACTAAAACCATACAAACTTAGAGCTGAAAAACAACAAGACAAAACAAGTTAGAAGAATATTTACGACATGATGCAAATACATGACTTTTCAAAAACAAAATTTAAGGATCACGACTAAATATTAATTTGAACAAGGAATTTTAAAAATTTTGACAATACGCGTTTAATTCTAGACTTGACTCTCAAAAAAAGATATCCCCAGTGGAGTCGCCAGCTGTAGCGACGTAAAAATTTTCGCTTTGGTCGCTAGTTGAGGCAATTATTTGAAAATTTGAAGATGGAATTTCGATTTAAAAAAAAAAAAAGGAGTCGCCACTGATCTTTTTTCTTAGGTGTGATCGGACACCTAATAAATCCTCCTTTTTTAAGAAAAATTTATTTTTGAATACAAAAGGAGGCCGAGTTTAGGTCTACATCAAAATCTAGAGAAAAAGTAGGGTTCGAGAGTTGGTTACGCGCGGGGAAGGTATTAGCACCCCTGCGACGCCCAAAATTGGTATCTCATTAAACACGCGCTGTCTTAATTCTCAAAAATACAAGTTCAATTTAAATTTTAATCGTGATCCGATCAAAACACGAGAATTTTTAAAATTTTGGTTTCTTTTGAGAAGGGCGTTCCGTTTTTAACATGAGCCGATGATTTCACCCAACATAGCGGTGAAATTGACGACTTAATGTTAAATCGGTACGTTACCTTATTTATTGAAATTAAAAAACATGAATGAAAATATTTTAAAATAAGAATAAAAAGAAAAAGAAAAAGAAAACTAATATCGATATTGAAATAAGATGTGATCTAATATGCTAAATTCGGCACAGGAAAATAATAATGAAAAGTTAAGAATATACGAAGCAAATAATATATAAAACACTAACAATGTATATGTGATAATAATAGTCATAAAACAAAAATAATGCATATGGCATTAAACATGATAAGAATAGTAATAATGCAAATATGAAATAGTAGTGAACATATATATATATAACATATAATACTAGATTTAAAAATATATATATACAATATATATTAAAAATAATAATAATATAAAAATAACTAATAATAACGATATATAAATATGTACATATATGTATTAAAATATATACGTAATAATAGGAATAAAAAGTATATACATTGTATTAAAAATATGTACATAATATAGTTATTAAAAATACATACATAATATAGTTATTAAAAAATATATATACATGAGATAACATAAAAAATATAATATTTAAAAAAATATGCATAATATAATATTAATATATATATGAGTAATATGGAGTATAATATATATATTAAAAGAATATATATATATGACATACGAATATATTAACAAAAACAATAATATTAAGAACTATTAATAATACTATATAATATATATATAAGTATTAAGTAAAAATAATAATAATGAAATGCTAATAAATAACAAATATAATAATAATAACAGTAATGAAATGTAATAGTATAAATAATATTAAAATTAAAATAAATAATGAGAAAAAGTGAAAAAAGGACGAAATTGAATTAAAAATGAAATTTTTGAGGCCAATTCGAAATAAAAATAAAAACAAAGCGCTTATTTGAACGCGCGCAAAACATAGGGGGACCGAAATAGTAATTATTCCTTTCCATCAAAACGCAGCGCATCAGCGGAGACTAAATTGAAAAGCGCGACAAATTTCGGGGCCAAATTAAAAATAAAAAATGACTTGATTGCAGAAGCATGAAAAAGCGAAAGAACCAAGTTCAAAAATTTCCCCTACGGTTAAAAACACGCGGATCCTGGCGGGTTAGGGTCGGGCCGGATTGGGTCTTAATCAAAACGACGTCGTTTTGGGGGCTATAAAAAGCCTCTTTTCTTAAAAAAAAATTCATTTATGCATTTGAAAGGAAAAAAGAGAGAGAGAGAGAGAGAGTGGGTGATTTCTGGCCACAAAGCCGGTCACCATCCGGTTGCCGGACCGCCGTCGGCCGCCTCCGCCGGCCACCGTCCACGGTGGCTGGAACTTCAAAAAGGTATTTTTTTTATTTTGTTTTATTATTTTTTTTTGCTTAATAATATTTATATTTTTTGATGGATAAAGATATATATTAAAAAAAGATTTAAAATAAATAGAAAAACGATGAAATCACCTTCGGGTTTCTAGTTTCGACTGTTAATGCTTTGGTTCTCTGATTTGGATTGATTTTCTTGTTTGATCTATTGTTTTTTTTTTTGAAAATAATGTATGTATGTATTGAAAAATTGCCCCCCTGTTACAAAGTTTGAATCGGCTTTTATAGCCTTTACAAAATGGTTATGTTTCTACTATTTGGTTGCGTGTTTTCTTCCTTTCTCTGTCTTTCCTTGTTTTAATGTTTGCAGGTGCGGTGGGTGGCAGACTTGACCGGTTGGGCGGTGCTACAGGGTCGTCAGAGGCAAGTGGGGAGGCTGATTCAGCTAGGTTGTTAGGGTTAGGGTTTCGGGATTGGGCTTGGTTATTGGGCTTCGAGTATGGGTTTGGTTAGTGTTAGGCTGAGGGGTTGTATGTTAAGTGTTTAGGATATTGTTGGGTTTAAGGATTTAATTTGGGTTGTTTGGTTATAGTTAATGTGGGTCAAAATTGGCCTGTAACAAGCCTTTGAACGACTATTATCATCTCAAAGTTTCTTTGTTGCTGAATGAAATGACTTACTGGATGATCTTTTTCGTACTTCTCTAGCTTCTGAATCAGCTTTTCTTTTCTCTTTCCTGAGCTCTTCAGCTTTACACGCTCACTCAACAAGCACAACAAACTCTTTTATCTCTAATATCCCAACTAACAATTTGATGTCTTCATTCAAGCCATCTTCAAATCTCTTACACATAATTGCCTTAGTAGATACACATTCTTAAACATACTGACTCAGTCTTACAAATTCTCGCTTATATTCTGTAAAAAACATACGGCCTTATTTCAACTCAAGAAACTCTTTACGTTTCTGGTCGATAAATCTCTGACTGATGTATTTCTTCCGGAATTTAGCTTGGAAGAAATCCCAAGTGACTGGTTCCCTTGGACCACAAATATCAAGGTCTTCCACCAGTGATACGCTGTATCTGTCAGAAGTGAGACGGCATATTTTACACATTCATTCGGATTCAATGACAATTTATCGAACACTCTTATCGTATTCTTTAGCCAGAACTCGGCTCTTTCAGCACCATCACTAGTGGTAGCTCGAAATTTTTCAGCTCCATATTTTCTAATATTATCAACTGACGGCTTGCTTAACTGAGTCAGATTTGCTTGTGGCATAGTAGGGACTTGTGGAGGACTAGGCAGAATTGGGGGTTGTTGAACAGCCGGATTAGTTCTAATGTACTGACTAAACCAATTATTCATCATTTGATAGAACGCTTGTCTAGCCTCTCCATCATGGTTACTGGTAGCTGGTTTGGAGTTGGATGGCACTGTCTCTTGTGCGGAAGCAGGCGCATTGCTTTCAACATCGTCAATTACGGC
The DNA here is from genome assembly GCA_025698475.1 of Gossypium anomalum. NCBI lineage: Eukaryota > Viridiplantae > Streptophyta > Magnoliopsida > Malvales > Malvaceae > Gossypium > Gossypium anomalum. Next base: position 67,258,555 of record CM046957.1, on the reverse strand, counting down.
TCGTTCGGGATCCATTTGTTATATAAAAACACATTTTTATTGTCAGGATTCATCACACTATCGCAATTCATAAATATGGCATGTATAGCTAAACTCACATACGCTATGGTAATCCTAGAACCGACTAAACCATAGCTCTAATACCAATAAAATGTAACACCCGTACCCGTATCCGTCGACAGATTAGGGTTAAAGGCATTACAGGAAAAATCAAAACAATATGCAAACAATTCAATATCCTCATCCACAAACATATTCAAACATCAATATTAAGTCCCTTACATAGGTCATCAAAACATGAAATATGCTTTAATAAGGATCGGGACTAAACCAAGCTCATACAAAATTTTTCAAAATTTAAACATATTTCAAAGTTGTACAGGTTACACGCCCGTGTGAATAGGCCGTGTGCCCTACATGACATTAGACACGTCTGTGTGTCTAGGCCGTGTCAAAACAGGGCATACATACAGACTTGCTCACACAGCCACAAGACACGCCCGTGTACCTTGGCCGTGGTCGACACTGACTTGGGCCACATGGCTAGCCACACGCCCGTGTGCCTTGACCGTGTTCAAGCCTAACTTAAAATCGTATGGTACCCTAGGGGACACACGGCCGTGCAACATGATGTGTGTTACACACGGGTGAGACACACGTTCGTGTCTCTGCCCGTGTGGACAAAAATAGGTCATTTAGAAAGCCAATTTGCCATCCAATTTGGGTCAAACCTACAAGCATCAAAACAAGCACAATTGCATAACAAATTTCAGCCAAATTTCAATACCGAAACTTACATCATTCATGCCATATTATTGACAACAATTTCATGCTTGTAACACATATCAAAACATGTCATCCTATAAGTCCAAAATCATACCAAAACATATGGTTTCATAATCTCCAAACATACAATCAAATCTCATGCCAAAACCTTAATAATTTCCATAATGGAGACATTCCAAAAACTTACCAAATTGACCAATTCTCTTGGCCATTCAAAGCACTTCATATAAGCACAATTTGCATCACATATCATATACCAAAATCAAACCATAAGTACAACCACAAACTAGCCATATCACATGGCATGATATAGACATTACAAAACATATCCAAATACTCCTAGCTATACATTCGATAGTGTGGTGATAATCCTCAACGATCCCCGAGCTCCCGATAGCTACGATATCTATAAAACAATGCAAACACAAACACACACATTAAGCTTTCAAAAGCTTAGTAAGCCATATATAAATAAACTTATCATACAAAACATTAAAGCATCATCAAATTACATATACTTCATGGTTAAATACTATCTCAAACCACATAGTTCATAAACATTTCACATATTGCCAATTCATTTACACATATAACATATTTTCTCATACTTATAACAAATATCATCATTTGTACATATACTTACCTTTTATTCTCAAACATAGTATACATTTCGAACGTACCTAAATCGGATACACATTTCATATAATCATTCATTTCTCGGAATGCCCGTTGAACCGTTCGGAATCATAAGGATATGCGGATAGCTCAGAAAGCTCGTATAATGCCAACGTCCCAGACGTGGTCTTACATGTAATCAAATACGATGCCAACGTCCCAGACGTGGTCTTATACGTAAATCATAAATCGATGCCAACGTCCCAAACGCGGTCTTACACGAAAACAAATATCGGATCCTATTTCATGACATATGTATCCTAACTATTCCTAAGGTTCGTATTGGACTTTCTGGACGTCGGAACTTTGTTGATACTTTCTCGGATGTCTCATTTCTTTTCTCAACTCATATATTCATTCATCATAGTTCAATGGTATATAATCAATAGTAATTCAATTCAAAACACATTTATTTGTATATAGACTTACCTCGTACAGAATTGAATGGAAAACATATTTAGGGCATTTTATAAATTAGCTCTCATATTTTTACATTTTGACAATTTAGTCCCTAATCACAAAAATCACAAAATACACCAAATTTCTTTAGACCTAGGCTTGATCGAATTTTCCTAGTACTCATACAAGTCCACATATTTCATTTATTTCACATTTTAGTCCTTCAATTTACAATTTTCACAATTTTGCCCAAATTACTCAAATTCATCAAAAATTCAAATACAAAATATGTTAACCCAAAACATATCTTTCATTTACCAACAACTAACTTCACAAAGCTTATAATTTCATCAATGGCTCAACTCAAAATCATTAACAAAATCAGAAATTGAGACATGGGCTTGATAGTATACAAAGCAACGATTACAAAAACGTAGAAATTATTGAAAACGGATCAAAAACCATACCTTAATCACCAAAATAAGTAGCCGAACCCTAGAGTTCTTTTTCTTTTCTTTTTTTTTTCAAAAAATTTTGGCAATAAGAACAAATAATGGACAAATTTTTATGTTTGGTTTAATTTAATTAACATAATATGCTAAATACCAACTTTGCCCTTTTTATTAAACCATTAACAAATCATGATATAATGCCCATATAAGTCATTTAATGCATTTCATGGTCAAATAACCACATAAGGACCTCAGATTTAAAGAGACACATCAAATAGGCACTTTAACAATTAGAAGGCCACTTTTACATTTTACGCGATTAAGTCGTTTTATCAAATTAAACATACAAACGAATAAATTTTCGTACTAGATTTTCACACATACTAATTCACATATAATAAGCATGGAAAATAATATTAAAATATTTTTCTGACTCGAATCTGTGGTCCCGAAACCACTATTGTGACTAGGGACTAAACCGGACTGTTACAAAAATTGCACTAAAATTAATGTTCAAATCGCAAAAAACTTGCTAAAAATAAACTTTAAGCTCTTTTTTCTCCAATTATTCACTAAATCAATAATAAAATATAAGTATAAATAATATATTTAAGAACATAAAAAGCATAATTCAAAGCAAGAAATATCACAAATAAATATAAAATTACGCACTTATTAAATGGAATGATCCCTTCCTCATTTTTGCATTTAGATGAGAAAGTTGCTTCTTTTGGGGACATGGGTGCTTGGAACCATTTTGTCTTGGTTGTTGTCTTCTTTATACAGTTAGAGGAAATGAATTTCTTTTATGTCAGAAAAAAAATAGTATCTTTAGAATAATACTATTTTCACAAATACATAAAATTACTCGATACAAAATTGGAGTTGACCATTGGATTCGACGAAAAAGAACATTACGAGGATTTGATTTCTCTCTCTTGTCTTTTCCTTTTTCTCACACAAGTGCTAAGGTTGGAGCGTATTATTTCTATTTGTTTATGTCTGTTAGGTAGAGGGAGAATCAATTTATATATAATCAACTTTTAATCTGTTACATCCATCAAGTAATTGAATAAACAAATATGAATTAATATCTTATTAAAGTAAATAACTTAATTATCTTAAATTGAGCTAAAATCTTAATCTTCAATTTTAATAATTCAACTAAAGTTTAATTTACTTTTTACACAAAATTTTGATTTTTTTTAAAGATCACTTGTGCTAGAATCTAACAGTACGTTTGGTTCACTGTAATGGAATAGAGCTGTAATGGAATAGAGCTGTAATTGAATAGAGCTGTAATTGAATAGAGCTGCAATTGAATAGAGCTGTAATAAGTAATTCAACTGTTTGGTTGAATGGAATGGAATAGAACTGTAATAGTATTCTTATGTTTGGTTGAATGGAATGATGTTGTAATAGCATAAGGAAAAAAACTAAAATGACCAGAATACCCTTAGCAGAATTTTTGTTAAGGTAGATGATTATTGTCATTGTTATTAAATTTTAATAAGATTATTATTGAAAAATATTTAATAAAAATAATAAATAGTTTAACCATATTTTAACATAATTATTATTAAATATAATTTAATAAAAATATATAATTTAATAACATTCATTATATAATTATTATTATATGAATTAAAAATCAAAATATATAATACTATAAAAAATATATAATCTACTTTATTATTTTTAAACTGCAATACATATTTAGGCTGCGTTTGTTTGCCAATACAATATTTTCCGGAAAATAATTTCTAAAAAATGATTTACTTTTCTGGTGTTTGGATGAATCTATGTAAAATATTTTCCGTTATTTGGTAGATTTCTTGAAAATATTTTATAAAAGCTGTTTTAAATTAAACAAATATATATTTAAGAATTTATTATCTTTTCATTATTTATTTGAGTTTATTATATATATTAATAAATTTATATTTTAAATTGTTTTTACATATATTGCAATGTTTTATTTATGGGTAAACTACAAAAATAGTCACTTTTGTTTGCCTCGGGTTACATTTTAGTCACTTATATTTGAAATGTTACGTTTTAGTCATTTATGTTATTATTATCTCCCTAATGGTAATCCTACATGGCAGTCCAACTAGATTTTAAGTGCCAACTAGATCTTAAGTATATTTGTTAATACATACTTCATCCGGATAAATTATATAGTTTTCTGTTAATACATACTTCATCCAGATAAATTATACAGTTTTCACTCAAATGCATAATTTAGCCGGATGAAGTATGTATTAACAGAATATGGTGAGAGTGGAGGAAGATTTTTCGAAAAATATCTTACCGATTAAAAATCTGTAATGAAACAAATAATTAAATATTAGAAGTAATAAATAACTCATTGCTAAAAAAGTAACAAAAAAATATGTATATAACAAAACTAACGAAGACATGCTACAGGCTTAAGTTCAAAAACTCATGGGAGCAGAATCTATATAATCGAATCCAACTCTATCCCAAGACTATTAACTCATGGGGCAATTTTAATGCAAATTTAGTACAGCATGCTCAAAAGACTAGAAAGTAGAAGACTAACAAGTGTACGGCAAAAACATTTACTGCAAAATTTACATTCAAGACAAGACTGCAGTTCACAAACAAATGTTAAACCACCTTCTCTATGTTCGCAAAGTTTCAAGGCAACCACCTCCAACAGGCCTTTGAAACAGACAAACAGTTCTAATAACAATTAAATACATCAAGCAATATTCACACTTAAGTGATTTAGATATTTTTAGCTGACTATTACAATCATGAACTGAAGAAGGGACACTCACCCATAAGGCAGTGTTTTCTGCTATTTCTATAGCAAAGATCACCCGTGATAGCAAATCGGTTTACCCAACTGTTAAACATTTGTAAAAACAAGCATGCCAATGTGAGTTGAAATGAAACCAACAAAAAAGAAACCGTATACACTCTTATAGATCACATTTTATCTTATCAAAATACAGCCAGACAAGGGCCTGCATAACAAGTGAAGCAAAAGTAATATGATTGCCCCTAGCTTTACAACCTAATACTAAGAATATGAAGGTAGCCCAAGCCAGAACTTAAAATAGTTGATATTCAGATTGGATCAATGCTATCAATTAAACCTAACAAAGATGCAAGACAACAAAATCTCAAATGGATAACAATCAAATTATTGAAATAATCCAAAAATTATATCAAAATCCAAAACTTATTTTTCTTGACAAAAATAATAAAACCAGATTGAATTCAACGAAAACAATCTAATTAGAAAAAGAAAAAAAAATAAGATCGGTATGTGTAATAAAAATACTAAACAACAAAAACTTACCAGTATAAAAAAGAATCCAAAAGAAAAAACTTGAGAATGAAGAAATGTTATCCCTACAAACAATGCTATCAAAAACCTGCCTAGCCTTAACCATGTCTCTACATTTTGCGTACATATTAGTAAGAGCATTAAGTACAACGAGACTCCATTGGTTTTTAATATCTATCGAGTTTAATTTTTTTATCAATAGCTTACTACAACGAGACTCCATTCTATTGGGTGCTCAATCGAAACTCCACTTATTCTTTTCCCTTCTGATAATAGAGAGAAAAATAAATAAACCAACAGCTACACCCAACACCATTCTTACCTCATGTATATATCATCATGCAGTACCTGAAGTATCACTGCCGAAGGATAAAAAGATAAACTGGGAACACTAATAATTTATAGACACTTTGAATCAAAATAATTTTTGGGCATAAACCAGTTAGCATTAGCAGTTGCAGATAAACAACACCCCTGAGCAGCCACTATTGAGTCCAAGCGTGCATTGATTGAAGAAGGAAGGGAAGCCGTTAAAGTAAGCATTGAAAGAAATGGAGGACTTCCATACGAGACGAAACGGCGAAGTCCAGGGGGACCTAATCTTCATCATCATTAATAATCATGAATATAGTTTCTCCTCTTCTTTACCACTTTTCTTCGGTAATAACAGGACCCGCAAATTCATATAGTTGTGCCTAAGAAAATTTTGTTTAAATATATGCTAAAAACTAAACCTAGTTGTCCAAATTGGAGAGCAGTATTTAAGTTTTTAATTTTTATAATAACTTTTTCGACACTTTTAAATCCACACCATAAGCATTCTGACTGTTAGGATTTCGACCCGATTAAGCAACGAACAAGAAAAATAGCGGAATAAATTGAGAAATTGAACACACAAATTTAACGTGGAAAAACCCCTCCAAAGAGGATAAAAAACCACGGGCAAAGATAATTTTACTATAATGGCAAAAGAACGAAGAGTACAAAAGATGGAGATAAAAAACTAAACCCCGAAAACCCGAAAATAAAGAACCCACAAAACGTAAACACAAAACTCTCTAAATGTGTTATGAGTTCTAAGCTCTAATGGGTGTCTTTTTCTAAGGTTGTAAAAGAGCTTATTTATAGGCTAAATTCATAGGTCAAATAATAATAAAATAATCTAAACTAATCAGTGTTTGATTGAAACAAGAAAACAGAGTTCAACTGAAAGATTATTTCTCAAATTTGACTGAAAATAGGAGTCATATTTAACAAATCTCCACCTTGACTCATATTTCCACAGCGCCATCTTTGCCAAAACCTGCCACGAGCCTATCTTGAACTATGCAGAGAATTAACTGAGTCGAATTTGTGCTTAGAAACTGGAAGACTTCTAGCCTTCGACTTGTACACTGCCAAATCAAAAACTAACCCGGGTCTGATTTTCACGAACACAGTGCCTTAACTTTTCAAAACTTGCATCCAAAAGAGAACCTCTCTTCAACGAAACAGTCATACCTTTTTCCTTCCTATGACCAAGTTTCCTCCGCTCCAAACGAGTTGACTTCGACTCCGTAACGAACGAGGGACGTTCGATTTCACTGGTCACTGTAGAACCTTCCAGAATATAAAGACTGCCAGTTCTTTTACCTTTTAACAAAACGAGAGCTCCACGAGATACTTTAATGCTGCTCGACTCGATGTTGATTCTACATCCTTTCAAGTCTAAAATACTTAAGGAGATGAGATTCTTTCGTAAATCAGGTACATACCTGACATTTGAGAGTGTCCTAATCGTCCCATCGTGTATCCTAATTTTAACAGTACCAATACCAATTACTTTACTAGATGAATCGTTTCCCATATGCACAACTCCACCTTCAACTGAACTGTATGTGGAGAACTATTCTCTATTGGGACACATGTGGAAAGAACATCCTGAATCTAGGATCCACTCGGACGTGAGCTTGGAGTTATCGCTAGTTGACACTAATAAGAAATCATCACCGTTTTTATTGGCCAAATTAGCACCAGCTACATCTTCCTCGTTACCCTCAGCAGCTCTTTTATTTCGCAGTTTATAACAATCTGCTTTGACGTGACCTAACTTTTTACAATAGCGACACCTTTTGTCTCGTTTCTTTGATGCTACCAAAACGGAAGCTTGCCTATCTGCTTTACTATCCAAATGAAGCTCATTGTCGAGTTTGTCTCTACTCAACAAATGACCTTTCACATCTTCGAACGAGAGTTTGTCTCTGCCATAAATCAATGTCTCCTTGAAAGACTTGTATGAAGAGGGTAAAGAGCACAATAATAGTATAGCTTGATCTTCATCATTAATATGAACCTCAACGTTCTTTAAATCATTTAAAAGAGTAATGAATTGACTGATGTGATCTCTAAGAAGCTCATATTCGTTCATGCGAAACGTAAATAGATGTTGTTTCAACACTAAACGGTTAGCCAGAGACTTAGTCGCATAAAGAGTTTCTAACCTTTTCCACAAGGCAGATGAGGTCTTCTCCATCAATACCTCCTGCAATATCGTATTCGCGAGGCACAACTGGATTGCAGACAAAGCCTTTTCATCAAGCTCTTCCCATTCTATTTTATTTAGATTCTCAGGTTTTTTCCCGGTAACAACCTTTTTCAAGCCTGATTGAACTAGAATTGCCATCATCCGAACTTGTCACAGATTGAAATTTGTCTCACTATCTAACTTTTCAATTTCAAACATTGTTGTTGTCATCTCTGAACAGGCTGATCTATGAAAATTGAACTAGCTCTGATACTACTTGTTAGGATTTCGACCCGATTAAGCAACGAACAAGAAAAATAGCAGAATAAATTGAGAAATTGAACACACAAATTTAACGTGGAAAAACCCCTCCAAAGAGGATAAAAAACCACGGGCAAAGATAATTTTACTATAATGGCAAAAGAACGAAGAGTACAAAAGATGGAGATAAAAAAACTAAACCCCGAAAACCCGAAAACAAAGAACCCACAAAACGTAAACACAAAATTCTCTAAATGTGTTATGAGTTCTAAGCTCTAATGGGTGTCTTTTTCTAAGGTTGTAAAAGAGTCTATTTATAGGCTAAATTCATAAGTCAAATAATAATAAAATAATCTAAACTAATCAGTGTTTGATTGAAACAAAAAAACAGAGTTCAACTGAAAGATTATTTCTCAAATTGGACTGAAAATAGGAGTCATATTTAACACTGACAATGCAGTGCAAGAGTGAGACACTAATGACTCACATGGCAGAATCAAAATGTAAACTTGACATGCAGTATAAAAGAGAGGGAATAAGGCACAAAAATCGGCAGAAGTATGCAGGAATTTGCAGGAAAATCTTCAGCCAAAAAGAAGAATATATAATGAGCTGTTCTAAGACACATGCTAAAGATAATCAGGAAATTTGTAGGAATTTGAGGGAAGGGTGCCTCTCCTACCCTAAAAGCATTGACATTTGAATTTAGCAAGACAAGAATAAAGGGACGTGCCTGGGCTTGGAAACGCCGATTTTTTTACCGATTTGATTGAGAATGTCGAGATACTTCTTCAAGGATCTGCCATTGTTTCTTTCGATGAATCAGTAAGGAACAAACCCGTAAACAAAAATGAAAAAGCAAAAATGAAAATGAAAATGATGTGAAGGAAGCAGAAGCAAAAATGTTTACCTGATCTTGGATGAAGGGGAGGAATGGCTGTCGATTGAGAGTGTTTTTGAGGTGAAATTTTGGTAAGGGTAAAATAGGGCTCCTCAAGCAACAAATAGCTAAACGGTGAAGAGGGAAGGGAATAGAAATCCCCAAAAATCTCTACTTAAGCCCGGAATGGAATAGCCCCATAATAAGGTATTCCATTGAACCAAACGTCGATTTATGTGGGGCTGCAAAATAGGGTGGTAATAGGCATGTAATGGCATAGCCATTACATCCAACCAAACATGCCATAAGTATCTAACATATTATAAATTTTGGATTATTTCACTTCTAGGTCTTTCCTCGTTTTTTAAGTTTTATGTTTAGGCTTTTTTATTTTATTTTTAATCTTTTCTGTTACGTAAATATTATTAAAGTGTTATATTATCTATTTATATTGCTTTTAAAAATATTATTTAAAAATAAATTTGAGTGTATTATAAAAATTATTATTATAACTTTTCAAGATGTTGTTATCAATCTTTGTTACTTAATTCAAGTGCTTGAAGAGTATATCTATCGAAACTAATCTGATTACCTCGATAAGATATCTCCTTCAGTCTTCCTCTATGTTGTTTACAAAATTGGGTTCTTTTAGAGTTATAGTTAATGTTTGTTTATAAATTCCATCTCTACTACAAAACTGGACATGAGAGTTTATTCTCATCCAACTCCTCACGAAAAAGAAATGACTAAAAAAAAATTATTCTTAATCTTAAAATATACAGGTAGTTAATGAATAATTGAATCTTGGGATTCTTTACTTTGAGATTTTATCTGATCTGTTAGAAATTTGTATATCTTGTTTGGATATATATATATATATATATATATATATATATATATATATATATGTGTATATATATAAGGAATTAAACACGTATTCTATTTCTAGATAATGTCTTATATTGGTTTTGTTATAATGTTATAAAGAATCTTTATTTTGTTTTTTTAACATATTCATATCAGATTCAGATAAAAAAATTGAATAATCAAATAAACTGAAACTCAAATTTTCGCGGGTAGAGGTGTCCATGGGTCGGGCCGGATAAAAAAGTTAAAACTCGGGCTCGGCCCGTATTAATTTTTTATATTATTATATGTATTTAAAAAAATATAATACATCAAAAATATTAAAAACATTAAATTAAATGTTTCCCAACAAATTAAAAATAAATTAAAAAAAGTATATACACTTAAATAACACAAAGATAGGTGCAACTTAATAATCAAATGCCTCCAAAATAGTAACAAAATTAACAATAAAACAAAAGTTATACAATATCCAAACAATAACAACAAAATAGTAGCAACATAATAGTGAAATGGTAGTAAAATAGTGAGAAAAAAAAAGAAAATAGAAAAAAAACAGCAATTTTTTTTGTATATTCGGGGCGAGCTCAAGCAAAAAAAAGTCTCACTCGAGGCTTGGCCCATTTTCTAAACAGGGCTTATTTTTACCCAAACTCTCCGAGTTTTCGGGCTGTGCCGTGTGGCCTGGCCATGGACAGGTCTATTCGCGGGCGAATATTTACTCTTCTTCTAGTTGAATATTTAAATTTATTTTGATGAAATAAATAAACTATTGATCAAATTAAATTTAAATTAAAAAAATGATAATTATATTTCATTATTAAGATTTTCTAGAGAAAATATTTGTTATACTGTTAAGGAAGTTTTTAGACTCCACAAGGAGGTTTAGAGGGTTGACAACTGTCCTACAGAAGTATAATAAAATATTTAAAAATAGATATTTAAAAAAAGACACATGTTAATTTTTTAAATTTGTCTGTGAAATTAAAAAAAATACACTACCAGTGTATCAAATTCTCACCCAAGTAAATAATAAAATTTTTATCTAATCTTTTTGTATTTTCCATATTCATTTTGCGGTCCATATTCGAGGTTCGTGGCTATATTAAAAAATATTATTATTATATTTGTATTATATTGTAATTTACATATTTGGGTTATTTTTTATTCTCAAACATAGTATATATTTCGAACGTACCTAAATCGGATACACATTTCATATAATTATTTATTTCTCGGAATGCTTGTTGAACCGTTTGGAATCATAAGGATACGCGGATAGCTCGGAAAGCTCGTATAATGCCAACATCCCATGCGTGGTCTTACATGTAATCAAATACGATGCCAACGTCCCAAACGTGGTCTTACACGTAAATCATAAATCGATGCCAACGTCCCAGACGTGGTCTTACACGAAAATAAATATCGGATCCTATGTCATGACATATGTATCCTAACTATTCCTAAGGTTCGTATGGGGCTTTCTGGACGTCAGAACTTTGTTGATACTTTCTCGGATGTCTCATTTCTTTTCTCAACTCATATATTCATTCATCATAGTTCAATGGTATATAATCAATAGTAATTCAATTCAAAACACATTTATTTGTATATAGACTTACCTCGTACAGAATTGAATGGAAAACATATTTAGGGCATTTTACAAATTAGCTCTCATATTTTTACATTTTGATAATTTTGTCCCTAATCACAAAAATCACAAAATACACCAAATTTCTTTAGACATAGGCTTGGTCGAATTTTCCTAGTACTCATACAAGTCCACATATTTCATTTATTTCATATTTTAGTCCTTCAATTTACAATTTTCACAATTTTGCCCAAATTACTCAAATTCATAAAAAATTCAAATACAAAATATGTTAACCCAAAACATATCTTTCATTTACCAACAACTAACTTCACAAAGCTTATAATTTCATCAATGGATCAACTCAAAATCATCAACAAAATCAGAAATTGAGACATGGGCTTGATAGTATACAAAGCAACGATTACAAAAACGTAGAAATTATTGAAAACGGATAAAAAACCATACCTTAATCACCAAAATCAGTAGCCGAACCCTAGAGTTATTTTTCTTTTCTTTTTTTTTTCAACAAATTTCGGCAATAAGAACAAATAATGGACAAATTTTTATGTTTGGTTTAATTTAATTAACATAATATGCTAAATACCAATTTTGCCCTTTTTATTAAACCATTAATAAATAATGATATAATGCCCATATAAGTCATTTAATGCATTTCATGGTCAAATAACCACATAAGGACCTCAGATTTGAAGAGACACATCAAATAGGCACTTTAATAATTAGAAGGCCACTTTTACATTTTACGCGATTAAGTCATTTTATAAAATTAAACATACAAACGATTAAATTTTCGTACAAGATTTTCACACATACTAATTCACATATAATAAGCATGGAAACTAATATTAAAATATTTTTTTTGACTCGAATCTATGGTCCCGAAACTACTATTCTGACTAGGGTCTAAACCGAACTGTTATAAAAATTGCACTAAAATTAATGTTCAAATCGCAAAAACTTTCTAAAAATAAACTTTAAGCTCTTTTTTCTCCAATTATTCACTAAATAAATAATAAAATATAAGTATAAATAATATATTTAAGAACATAAAAAGCATAATTCAAAGCGAGAAATATCACAAATAAATATAAAATTACGCACTTATTAAATGGAGACGATCCCTTCCTCATTTTTGCATTTAGATGGGAAAGTTGCTTCTTTTGGGGACATGGGTGCTTGGAACCATTTTGTCTTGGTTGTTATCTTCTTTATACAGTTAGAGGAAATGAATTTCATTTATGTCAGAAAAAAAAATAGTATCTTTAGAATAATACTATTTTCACAAATACATAAAATTACTTGATACAAAATTGGAGTTGACCATTGGATTCGACGAAAAAGAACATTACGAGGATTTGATTTCTCTCTCTTGTCTTTTCCTTTTTCTCACACAAGTGCTAAGGTTGGAGCGTATTATTTCTATTTGTTTATGTCTGTTAGGTAGAGGGAGAATCAATTTATATATAATCAACTTTTAATCTGTTACATCCATCAAGTAATTGAATAAACAAATATGAATTAATATCTTATTAAAATAAATAATTTAATTATATTAAATTGAGCTAAAATCTTAATCTTCAATTTTAATAATTCAACTAAAGTTTAATTTAATTTTTACACAAAATTTTGATTTTTTTTAAAGATCACTTGTGCTAGAATCTAAGTATCTAACATATTATAAATTTTGGATTATTTCACTTCTAGGTCTTTCCTCGTTTTTTAAGTTTTATGTTTAGGCTTTTTTATTTTATTTTTAATCTTTTCTGTTACGTAAATATTATTAAAGTGTTATATTATCTATTTATATTGCTTTTAAAAATATTATTTAAAAATAAATTTGAGTGTATTATAAAAATCATTATTATAACTTTTCAAGATGCATGTTGTTATCAATCTTTGTTACTTAATTCAAGTGCTTGAAAAGTATATCTATCGAAACTAATCCGATTACCTCGATAAGATATCTCCTTCAGTCTTCCTCTATGTTGCTTACAAAATCGGGTTCTTTTAGAGTTATAGTTAATGGTTGTTTATGAATTCCATCTCTACTACAAAACTAGACATGAGAGTTTCTTCTCATCGAACTCCTCACGAAAAAGAAATGACTAAAAAAAAAATTTATTCTTAATCTTAAAATATATAGGTAGTTAATGAATAATTAAATCTTGAGATTCTTTACTTTGAGATTTTATCTGTTCTATTAGAAATTTGTATATCTTGTTTGGATATATATATATGTATATATATAAGGAATTAAACACGTATTCTATTTCTAGATAATGTCTTATATTGTTTTTGTTATAATGTTATAACGAATCTTTATTTTGTTTTTTTATCATATTCATATCAGATTCAGATGAAAAAATTTAATAATCAAATAAAATGAAACTCAAATTTTCGCGGGTAGAGGTGTCCATGGGTCGGGCCGGATAAAAAAGTTAAAACCCGGGCTCGGCCTGTATTAATTTTTTATATTATTATATGTATTTAAAAAAAATATAATACATCAAAAATATTAAAAACATTAAATTAAATGTTTCCCAACAAATTAAAAAAAGTATATACACTTAAATAACACAAAGATAGGTGCAACTTAATAATCAAATGCCTCTAAAATAGGAACAAAATTAACAATAAAACAAAAGTTATACAATATCTAAACAATAACAACAAAATAGTAGCAACATAATAGTGAAATGGTAGTAAAATAATGAAAAAAACAAAGAAAATAAAAAAAAAAAAGCAAATTTTTTTGTATATTCGGGCCGAGCTCAAGCAAAAAAAGCCTTACTCGATGCTTGACCCATTTTCTAAACAGGGCTTATTTTTACCCAAACTCTCCGACTTTTCGGGCCGTGCCGTGTGGCCTGGCCATGGACAGGTCTATTCGCTGGCGAATATTTACTCTTCTTCTAGTTGAATATCTAAATTTATTTTGATGAAATAAAGAAACTATTGATCAAATTAAATTTAAATTAAAAAAATGATAATTATATTTCATTATTAAGATTTTCTAGAGAAAATATTTGTTATACTGCTAAGAAGTTTTTAGACTCCACAAGTAGGGTTAGAGGGTTGACAACTGTCCTGCAGAAGTATAATAAAATATTTAAAAAAAGACACATGTCAATTTTTTAAAATTGTCTGTGAAATTAAAAAAATACACTACCTGTGTATCAAATTCTCGCCCAAGTAAATAATAAAATTTTTATCTAATCTTTTTGTATTTTCCATATTCATTTTGCGGTCCATATTCGAGGTTCGTGGCTATATTAAAAAATATTATTATTATTATTATTATATTTGTATTATATTATAATTTACATATTTGGGTTATTTTTTTTTAAAAATTATCAATAATGCTAAATATAAGACAATATTCTTAAACTAGCCTTTTGAGGAAACTAAGAGCCACTTCCCCTTTAGATCATATGTATACATATGATGTGTGTATGTATAAATTATGTTTTTAAGTTGCCAAACATTATGCTGCAAGAAAAGCCATCCAAGTTTATCCAAATTTTTAGTGACACTTTTTTGATAATGTTCTCATTTTTAATATCATTATTGATTCAATTTTTTTTTTATCTAATTTGCTTGTTCTTCACTTTCTAAAATATGTTTCTTATTTTTTTTTTTTAGTTCAAGATTCCTGTTTATTAACAAATCAAAATAAACTATTTAGATTTGTTCCACCCAAAATGATCTTATAATTCAATATATTTTAAAAGTCAAGTGGATTCCAACATAAATATTAATATCATAAATTTAAATATTATCATATACTTTATTTTTATAATATTTAATTTTTTTATTAAACCTAAAAAATGTGTCACCTTTAAAAACAATGTATGAAATATTTTCTATATATATTTGATAAATATTAGGTAAAAGTATAATGAAGACCTTTGTACTAGAAGCCAGATTGTATTTTGTGTCATTTATTTAAAAAATAGGTAAATTAGTCCATGTACGTTAGATCAAAGAGCAAAATGGTCATTCTGTTAAAAATTTCATTCACTTTTACTGTTAAAATTTGGGCTTTATACATCGACATGAGGTACACATAGCACGTCATATGTCATTGTCTCTATACAACATGATTCAATTTTTGATTAAATTGATTGGTTAATGATTTTCACCCTAGGAACATGATTCAATTTTTTGGTCAAATTATGCTATTAGCCTTTATACTATACATAAGTTGTGATTTTGGTTTCTATACTCTAATCTGGTCCATTTTAATCTCTATATTTTTTAAATTTTGAAATTTCAATCATGATTCAAACAGTAATAATTAAATTTGTTAGGTCAGATTTTGCTATTAGTCTATTTTCTCTAAAGTTGTCAATTTTACTTATTATACTTTTTGAACTTCAAAATCCCAATAATTACTCAAACCGTAACAGTTAAATCCATAAACTAAAACAATGTGTCATTTTGTGGGTATCACGTGAAAACAAACTGATATAACATTATACATAATAATACATTTTCCGCATAAAATTTTAAAAGTAACAAATCTAACAACTATTATTTGAGTCAAAGCTAGAATTTTAAAATTTGAAAAGTACATAGACTACAAACGATAAAATTACAATATATTAACTTTTACATAATACAAACATAAAAAACAGAATTAGATCATTTCTTTTTCTTAGTACTCCAGGTGTTTTCCATCATGATTTAAAAAGATAAATAAGTAAATAAATAAATAAAAACCAAAGCTAGTCCAAGACACCATCCACAAACTTTACCCACATGTCATCATTAAAGCACAAAAAAGACTGTCACATTATTGGTGACAAAATTACCAGTGACAAAGGCAACAAAAGGAAAAAACAGTTTCATATTCCCATGTCGCCATTAAAGGGAAATAAAATACTCGACGAAAACGATGGGCTAAGCGTAACCAAAACGCCATTAGTTAATTTATACCAGATCAAAATGGTCAACTTACCGTCACTATTTTTGTTCCCACAAAAAGTTTAATCCAACGGTTCCTAGTTTCCCCAGTTGGCCAAGAAAAACGTCGCTAAATGTTTTACTTTTCTCGACAAAGACTTGCATTACCTTTTTCTTTCATTTTTTTTTTCTCTCTCTTTTTTTTTAATTTAAAAGAATTATTGGGTTTTTAGTGGCTTGGAATATCTCTCCTATGGCAAAGTAAAAAAGTTCACGTGATGTCAAAATTTGTCCGAACAATTTTCGTTGATAAAAAAAGAAAAAGCGAGTAATTTTAAATGGAACCAATTATGTTTACCCTATTAAGCAATAAGGTTGTCTCCTCTCAAATTGTCTATGTATGTTCTCGTCGCCTTTCCACCTTTTTGAGTTTCCATTTTTGAGTCATTCATTGCTAGTTAGCAAACAAGTGTTACATATATAAGTTTATATGTATTTTTACGATTCATATAAATTAATCTTTTTGGAGCTTGGGTTACTTTATTCAGTAGTGCCATCTCTAGTGTTCGAATCTAAATCTTTCTTTAAAAGTATAATATATCTTATCATTACATCCAACATTTGTTAATAATTAAACAAACTGGTTTGAACTGGTGTCATGAGTTAAATAGATACCAACTCAATTGAAAAATGACTAAATTACTCATTCTTATCAGTTTTATTATAAAAAATATAAATTGAATATGATAAATTTAAGTAAATAGGGTCATGCAAAGAAGACTTTGAAATAAGTGCTCTTATGTCATATTAACAAGACAATTCAATTACAATAATTTGCATGCATTACGTAACCTCCAAAGACTAGCCTACTTAGACTCATCTATAGAACCTAAGGACCAATGAAGTTTAGGCAAAGTTATACGAGTAATTGATGAAATCGTTTTTTAAATTGATAGAAATAATTTATTTTTTAAATGCCAAAGACTTTTAAATTGATGAAAACAATTTTTTATAAGAATTTTAATTTATAAGCACTAAATTTATATTATAAAAAAATTAAGTGTTGAATATAATAATACTTGAAAATTCGTTATTTTATAAATTTTAATTTTAAATAGTTTTGAATAAATTTTAAAGATAAATTTTAATAAAATAAGAAAATAATTTATCCCAAAAATAAGAAAATCCATTGTGGACTGTAAAACCAATTGAGGATCTAACAATTGTATTATAGAGTACAGTAAAAAATAATAAATAAATAAATATATAATCAAGTATAACACTTTGCAGTCTCTCGTCTCACCTGTGGAATATAAAAAACTCCATAGATGACATATCAAATAATCACTTTTAAAAAAATTAAATGTTAAAAACTTTCATTTTTAATGATGTATCAAACATACCCTAATAATAAATAAAATTTACATTACATTAATTTTTTTCTTTTTCAAAATTATTATTTAACAAATATAAATAATACTATGAATTATACTATTATTTTTTTTGTTTGTGAAGATTAAAAATACCATAATTATATTATGAATTATTATCTCTTGGAATTTTACATAAAAAAAAATTGAATTTTTGAGGTCTAAAAAGTAAAAAAAAAATATAAATATTTATTTTAAGTTTAGTTTGTAAAATTGAAAAGCTTTATATGATAATAATCATTATATTACATTTAAAAAATATATAATTTTTAATGATCAAATATATAGAATTTTGACTGTAAAATTATATATAATTCTCGACTTATTAACATAAATGAAAACAATTAATGAATGAAGTTGAAACTAGTTAAAGGGTAGATTGGACAATCTAAATTTCAACAACAATAATTTTCAGCTATCATTCGATGCTGCCTACCGGTTGTATTTGTAGCCTCTTATTTTTCTTCACCCAACCTCACCAATTATTTAATTCCGACGGCCCAATTTTCCTTTCTTACCCAAAATACCCTCAAAGCCTCCAACCACATTTTTTTTTTGAATTCTAAAATTGAAATTGAAAAAAAATCGAAAATTTCTCTGGAAAATTTCATAAAAATCTCCAAGTTAGATTACACGATTGGAAATTTGGAAATGATCCTCTTGATCATATTAGTGGCAAAAAAAAAAAAAAAACTTATATGGGGAAAAGAAATAAATTTCTCACTCTTTATATTATATTTAATCTTGGAACCCTGTTTTTTCAAAAATTGCGTTTCTGACCCTCCTCAGATCTCTTCCTTTCAAAGTCCTCCCTACCCCTTCATGAACCGAGAACGACGCGATCCTCGTCCTCGCCATTTGCTTCGCCAAAAACTCGTGAGGCGGAATCCTGACACCTCCTTCCGACCAATCATCGGCTTCCACGTCATTATCGTCGCTCTCCGATCGCCTCCGATTATCTCGGTACTCTTCCCTCAAGATCTTCGACCAGTCCGGTATGTTGACCGGCAGGGAGGCCGGCGACCCTCCGACGACGGAATTCCCTCCGCCGCCGCGCTTGTTGGACTGCTTCTTCGCCACTCGACTGGTGGACCTGAACTCAGGCGAGTCGGAGCGAGTCGAGACACCGTTGTTGTAGATATCTGACTCGTCTAACTCAAATGCCGAAGCCGAGTCGTGACTCAACGTCGATTGCAGTTGTTGATCGCTGGACAGAAACCGGTAGTTCGGTCTCGAGTAATAGCCTCTGCTGCTCGCCATCAAAAATTCAAAAAGAAAAAGGAAATCTCCCAAACTCCCTCTTCTCTTGTTAGTATTCCCTCTGTTTAATTCTCTTGCGGTTTTTTTTTTTTTTTTTTGAAAATAATTATTTGGTTTTGAGTTTCCTCTTTGGTTTTCTGATCATTTCGATCTGCTTTTATAAAGGTTGGCTTCCATAATGGATAAGGGTGGCTCGCTCAATTTAAAATTAAAAATAAATAAATAAATACAGCTCATAAAATTACAGAAACACCCCGTCATTTTCAGGGAAGCTCATCAATTTATATAAATTCACAAAATTACCTTGAAATCTGAATCCATTTTTTATTTTTATTATTCGAATTAATTAAATTGTTTGTCGAAAATTCAAATTTAATAATAGAAAATACAAATAATCAATTTTTAATAATTTATAAAACTCAACATGTAACTTAAAAAACATCAAGCAAAATACGGTTGCTGAAGTTATGATCCTGTGCTTCAACTTCCACGACTTCAAAAATATACTTCCAATTGGACCGTTGAAAGTGGATAAACTTTGCGTGATTCGTTCAAGTATTTGACTTTTTTCTCACTGAGTTGTTTTTATCCAAATTAACTCTACAACTAGACTATTTCCCTAGCACCCGGAGTTTTTAACTTGACCCGAATGATAATGACACGTGGATATACGACAACCACAGATGGACGCCACGTGGAAGGTTAGCAAGCTAGGGTGAGGGGCAAATTTGGGAAAACGAATTTTGTCTCTTACTTGGTTTTGTCGTGACGTGAAAAATTGTTTTAGAGTGGGGGCGTTCTGGTTCGAGGAAGGAGGACAAGGGGGTGGTCCCCTTTCCTAAATGAAAGAGGATTTCGACACGTGTAAAAGTGGCCCCATCATTAACACGTGGCTTACAGCAATTTAATGAAAGGTAACGAGCGGGATCGCACGTGAAGTGGGGCCCAATCCTCTACCGCTTGGATCTCGCGCGCCTTGGCTTGCCAGCTGGCTCGATTTTTGGACATATCCTCGACGTATCGCTAGGCGAGAATTTTTGGGGGGTGTTGAACTGGAACTCTAATTCACGTTTTGCTTGTGAAATTCAATTTTCTTAATTAATTAATTCACACCTTTTTAGATTTTAGACACATTTAAAATCTACTAGAGATAAAAGGAAAAAAATATGAAATGAAAATACATTTTATATTTTTTTTATTAATTACAAGAAGAACAGTAATGTGACTAGCACAACTTGAATTCAGATTATATTTGAAACAATAAACACTCTAATCATCATATAAACATATAAGGTTCAAAATATATTTATCTATAAATTTACAAGAGTAAACATTTCCCTAGGATATTGATTAATGCCATGAAGGATTAAGGTTTAAATTTTAATATTATATTTTTTAAAATAGTTTTTTAATAAGCTTATAAAGAATATTAAAAGATTTTAATGTTTTATTATTATCTTTAAAAGAATTATACTTTTTCCAAGTGAGTTAATATTTGATTAATATGTGATTCTAACTCAATCAATTTATTTATATATATTAGATTATCGAATATTTGTGATATGAGTTAAAATTTTATGTTATAAATATATTTAGGTTTAATGACAAATTATGTCACTAACGTTTATATATATATTTTAAAATGATCCTAATTGTGTTTTTGAGTTTTTTTTAGCCATCAACTTTTGTTCTTTTTTTTTTTAACTGTTTTTTCTAATAGATTTTATGAAAGTATCGATAAAAAAGTTAATGGGGAATGTAGAATTTTATATGTGGAATATTTTTAATGAGATGTGATTTATTCTTGAATAGCCCTATAAGATAATTACATGTGAAAAATAATAAAATAAATAAATAATACATGAAATTAAAAAAATAACTCTTAAACGTAATTATCTAAAAAATTAACTCAGTAAAAAAACTTCACAGTAAATAAACGTATAAAAAATTGAAATATTTTGAAAAAAAGAAAGAAAGATTGAAACGTTGAATTTATTCACTAAATCTGTTAAAAAAACAGTTTGAAAAAAAAAAATCAAAGATTGAGGGCCAAAAAAAAGCTCAAAAATACAATTAGGGTCATTTTGACAAAATATGTAAACGTTAGTGACCAAAATTTATCATTAAACCATATATTTATTAAAAGTTTAATAAAAATCAAATCAAGTTTTGATTGAAAATGGTAAAATTAAAAGTTATAAATTCATTGTCTTCTAAGTTTAAATTACATTATGCGTAAATTTTTATAGATTGTATATAAAATATCTTAAAATGATAAAAATACCCTCATAATAATGTAACTTACTGTATATATAAAAAATTATTTCAACCATTTTTTATGTTGAGTTGGTGTCGAGTTCCAACTCAGTTAGAGACTTAATATATAATATAAATAACAAAGTCGTAAGATTGAAGTCTTGAAAATTTTAAGATTTTAAGTTTGAGTTTTACTCAATTTAAATTGTGTATAGATTTTTTTTTTAGATTTTATTTTAGTTAACTATCACCATTTGAGCTAATGGCCATATCTATTCTAATTTAGTTTTGGACATTTGAATTATCAACCTTATTGTCAAGGATGAATCTAATGAGGTAAGTAGTGGCCTTGAGCCCTCAAAATAATAAAACTACATTTATATTTTTTTAGAAATTATAAAATTATAAATTAGTACAACGATGAAATTATATTTTGATTTTTAAAAAAAAATTATAATTCAATTTTAATTTCTAGAAAGAATTTCTAATCTTGTCACTGCTTATCATGCTTTATAACGAATTGGACTTCAGTTATAATCATTTAAATTTATTATCAATAATTGCAATTATGTTTGTCATGCTTATATTGAGTAAATTGGTTCTCAAAAAATAGAAACAATTTAATTCATGTTAATTTTGAAAGTGAGCAACTAAGAATAATAAATCATGACAATTAACATTTTCCATCAATTGTACATAATTTTGATTGATATAATAACCGGTTATGCCCTCAATGTTTATATATAATGTTAAGGGTTAGTGATAACTCCAGGATATAGAGTTATTACGTTTAAGTTTATATTTCATTAAAGTTAAGAATGGTTGAGAGTGTTTTAGTAGTTATTTTAATTATGTTTATGATA
The DNA here is from genome assembly GCA_025698475.1 of Gossypium anomalum. Classification (NCBI taxonomy): domain Eukaryota; kingdom Viridiplantae; phylum Streptophyta; class Magnoliopsida; order Malvales; family Malvaceae; genus Gossypium; species Gossypium anomalum. Next base: position 67,236,081 of record CM046957.1, on the reverse strand, counting down.
AGTAGTTAATTTTTGAAGTTTTTATTTTAATAATGTATTCCTGTCAATTTAGATACTAAAAATGTGAATTTTTATCCTTGAAGGTGGCTAGTAGAACATTGATGTGAAGAAAATAATACGTTGAATTTCATCAACTGAAGCGACAATACTACGACATGTCATAGCATCGAACCTGACAGGAACAAATTGGAAACTTCATACTTAAAGAGCATCACATCAGCTTTTGGGCTTAACTCTTCTCTTAATCAAGTGCTGATAATAATTAAGAACCAGAAAGAATAGGCTAGGCAAAACTGTAAAGACCCAAAACACTTCCAGGTAGACAAAAATAAAATAGGAAAGGAGGTTGACCTAATCTATCTTCTTTGGGGAGGATATAAATATCATATCTTTTAGAAAATAGGAGGGCAGCTGTCGGGGGTTGAACAAACAGAACAGAAACTTTCAGAGCAAGAGCGTCAGAAAAGAAATAGAGAAGAGGAGGAAGAACAAGACGCGAACGAATTGCAGAGAACCACCGACATTCGACTCACATCTGTTCGCCTTTCTATTTACCTGTTATTTCGTTTTTGTTCTGTCGTTTGAAACCATGGCTGAAATTTGTTTGAGTGTTTTTAGTTTGATGATTATGAGCTGAAAGCTTATTAGTTAGAATGATTATGAAACCCTAATATGGGATTATTGATAATTTGTTAAGGATGCTTGATGCAATTTGAGGTTTATTCATTAATCAAGTGATTTTCATGTTTAATGCTTGCTATTGTTTGATCAAACATTAGTGGGTAATCGAGTTAATTGCTAAATCTAAAAGGGTTGTGATTAATGGACATTAAACTTGAATGGTGCATGTTTAATTTCTTTGATGTTAAATTTGTAATGTTAAAGACATATATTGTTACCGTGCATAATTTTGTAGGAACGGTGCTTGCAATTGTAATCTTGATATTAACTTAGCATAGACATATGTTAAATAGATTAAAAAATTGAACATAGTGACTTCGAGAGAAGCCTATAATTTGTTGATTCTGGATTAATAAATCGTCATGTTGTTGCAGCATTGCTACAATATCACTACCAATAGTTGCATATATGTAAACAAAAAATTATAGACTTTGAGCACTAAATTTGTTATTATACTAATTAAAATTATGTAAATTTGATGAAAAACATTAATGTTGTGATTAATTGTCCTTCAGTGTTCATGTTCAAAATTGATAGCGATTAAATTGCTTTAATATTTTTGAGAGGGAACAATTTACTCAATATCAAAATTGAGAGTAATCAGAAAGGTCTTTTTACTATATTTTATTATTCTCATTTATGTTTTTTTAAGCTATAATGTTAGTTTGGGGGGATATTAGTTTGAATTTATCGAGTTTTTTGAATTTTTTAAACTACCCATTATAATCTGGTTTGATTCGGGTCTTAGTTTTTTCATATTAATTGCTTGTTTTGAAAATTTAAATTTATTTTGATAAAATGAATTTTCTTTTATAACTTTTGAATGTTATTGATGAAGTTTAGTCATTTTCATAAATATTTAAAAAAAAAACAATATTGGTTTAAGTAAATAAAAAATCAACATCTTTTATATAATTTATTTGAAAATATTTTTATATAGAACTTTTTTCCTATTTTAAGTAATAAATATTTATGTTTACATCATAAAAATAAAATCAATTATAAATTAAATAAAAATAGACTTCGGTTCAGTTTGAGCAATAGTGATTTTTTTAACTTGTATCTCATAAATTGTCCAAACACTTTAGTTCAAATCGATTTTTTATTTTTCTTGCTCAGCCCTAGTATTAATCTACCTAATCACATTCCAACCTAACTTGTCAAATTCCAACCTAACCTAACCCTTTTGGACTATTTTAACTTTTGGCTTAGGATAGTTTTTTTAATAAAAAAGTTCAAATTCAATTGAGGTCGAGGTTGGGTTTAGATGAAACCCTAAACATTTTGTATTGAAAATTTTATTAAAATACACTTTTTTTTATATAATTAATTTTGTACATTTTAATTAGAAATTTTAAAACTTTAACAAACTCTTTTAATTTATTTTAATATTTTGGGTGCATTGCCAGTAGAGAAATATTGTCATGTGTCCTGAGGGAATATTAAAAAATTAAAAATAAATTAAAACAGACACATGTCATGTCCTAAACATTAACAGTGTATTTTTTTTATTACATAAGCATCATTAAAAAATTGTTGTGTCTTTTTTAACAATATTTATCTTTTTAATATTTTACTATACTCTTATAGGACACTTGTCAACTCCTGATCTTACTTGTGGAGTTTAAAAAATTTACTAATAATGTATCAAATATTTTCTCATATTTTAATTAGATATATATTCTAAAATTTTAATAATATGTATTATATTTAATATTTTAAAAAGTAATATAATTGTTGAGGTTTTCTCTTGTCCTCCATTTCTTAGGATCATCATTTTCATATCTATAAGGCACAGTTCCTTGATGTGACATATTAGGGGACCGCTAGGTGCCATGCGTAAGACATTTTCACCCCTTAAGCTGGACATGTACTGTACGGGCCCAAATTTGCCCGGGGCCCAACAACCTAAACAAAATAATATTTATAAGTCCAGTTTTTTTTACAACAAGCCCAAAATATGACTACCCAATTCTACAAGCCCTAAGCCTAGCCCAAAAACTAAAAAATTTTCGGAGGAACCCTAGGGTTCCCCTCTCCAGCGCCGCAGCTCCCCCACGTGCCTCGAGCGCATCGCCCGCGCCTAGCCCCGAGGCCTGACCACCTCTGCTCGGCCTTGTACCAGCCCCGTCCCATCGCTTCACTCTCACCTGCAAATAGGCCAAGGTAGAACAGAGACAGCAGAACACGCAAATAGTACAAAAACAGTAGAATCAAACAGTGTATTTCGACTATATAGCAGAGAACTCAAAATGTAACAAGGGGGTCTTTTTTGGAAATAAAAAAAACAGAGAGAAGGTTTGAAAAAGAGAGCAAAAATACACGGAAAGGTTGATTCCAATCTCGTTTTCGACTCATTCTTCATATATTTTTTTTACTTTCATTTTTCTTTTATTTTTTATTCATAAATCTATTTTTAAAAAAAGATAAAAGAGAGTAAAAAAACTTACCGAGATCGCCCCATGACCGCTTCGTCGGAGGGCTCGTCGCCGTTGTCTCGTTCGAACCCAAAGAAGGGACACGAACCATTTACCTCGCGTTTTTGAAGGTTGAGGGTGTCGTAACCTTCAAATGGGCCTCGAAACGGGGCTTAATACCCACCCTCGAGCACTGTTGGCCGCCGGATGCGGCGATGGTACGACGGACAGAGACTTGGGTGTCCCCTTGGCCGAACATAGAGAGAAGAGGGAGAGAGTAAAGGAAAATTTCAGTTTTTTTTTAGGGAGGAGGCTGCAAAATGAATTTTGTGAAAATGGGGTTTAAATACAACTTTGAAAACGGCACCGTTGTGGTAATTAGGGTTCAGAGGCCAAAACGACGTCGTTTTGGACCTCTGACCCGCGCGACCCGACCCGCACCCATGGAGGATCCGCGCATTTTGACCGAATGGTCTATTTGCGCATGGGATCCCTCTACTTTCTTGGCGCGTCTCGATGTGGTCCTCCCTTCCTTTTTATTTTTTGAATTCGCCCCAAACTTGTGTTCCAAAATTCGATCTAGTCCCTTTTTTAGTCATTTCGCCATTTTGTTATTAATCAATCAACTTTATTTTATTATTAATTCTATTATTCTTTATTATTATTACTATTATTTCTTATATTTTATTATTATTGTTGTTAATATTTTTATCATTGTTTTATTCTGGTTATTATTATCATTATTCCTCATTCATTATTATTAGTATTATTATTATCCCTTAGTTTATTATTATGTTATCATCATTTTCTATTATTGTTATTATCAATACATTATTATTGTTGTTATTAACATATTATTATTATTTTTTACTTTATTATTATATTATTTCTATTGTTATCATCATATTATTAAATTGGTTAATTTCATATTGATTTTGTCACATCATATATTTTCTTTTTGTATTTATTTATATTATTGTTATTATTATTATTATTATTATTATTATTATAATCATCTTTGAATAACATATTTTATATCATTATTAACTTTAAATATTCTACATATGATATTTTTTAAAAGTATTATACGTATTATTTTGAAATTTTTATGTACATCTTTGTATTTTAAATTATCATGTATATATACATGTTAGTTACTTTAAACAAGTTTTGTTACATATTGTTTTAAATTGTTTTATATATTACTTATTCTTTTCGTTTTTACATATATGTTCATTTCAAGCTTTTGCATGATAGGTATTTTTAAATTTTTTTTTTTTTTTTTTGTATGTATTATGTCTCTCAAGCTATTTCACACATTGTTTATTTTAAAGTTTTTCCATAGACATTACTTATGTCAAAGTTGCTCTTATATATTATTTGTTTTAAAGTTCTTTTTCATATATTGTTTACTTTGCACCACTATACACATTATTGTTTTGGGGTTTTTACATACATTTTATTATTTTATATATAATACATATTTTAAAATTTCGTGTATATTATCTTATACCATCTCATACATTAATCATTTTAGATTTCTTTTGTTGTCATTTATCTTGAATTTTTTATATATTACTTACTTTAAAATACTTTATTTACTCATTATCTTATATACGTATATATGTATATGGTCCATTATTTTAAGTGTTTTAATATAAAGATGTGTACAATTTTCCTTAGATTATTTTGAAAATTTATAGGTACATTATTAACCTCATGATCTTTTTACAATAAACCTATATGTGCACATGCTTCATAAATCTATTTTGTATTATGCCTTGCCATGCGTCTCTACAATTCCTTCTTATCATGTATTACTTAAATCGTCATAGACTTTGTCAACTTTTAAATAAATTTGTGTTTAAAAAAAATATTACATGCGATTTGATTCAAGCTTTTATCCTATAGTACCTATTTCTATAGTTATATGTCCCTAGTTTTATTTTAACTTGTTAACTTATATCACTACAGCAAAACTGACTTTTAGCGGCGTTTTTTTAGGCCTTTAGCGGCGCTTTTAAGTGCCACTAAAACTATTTGCGGCGTTTCCCCAAGCGCCGCTAAAAACGCCGTTATTTCCAGCGCCACTAAAGTTTGCGGCGTTTATTTGAAAAAAACGCCGCTAAAGATCATGACCTTTAGCGGCGCTTATCCCAAAATGCCGCTAAAGGTCATGACCTTTAGCGGCGCTTATCCCACAAACGCCGCTAAAGGTCATGAAATTCAAAAAAAAAAAATAAAATATTATAAAAGTCGTGAAAAATATAAAAAATTTAAAATTCATTATCAAAATATTGAATGATATAAATATAAAAATTTTCTATTAAAATTTTAACTTTAAAACTAAATACAAAAATTAATGAATTTAAATTTAGAATTTAAAATAATAAATTAATAACACAATTAAAATCTAAAAGTTAGGACCCAAGTTATCTTAAATATTAAAATAAAAATAAAAATTTAGAATCAAAACTAAAATAAATAATAAAAACTAGATTAAATATAAAAATATCAATAAAATAAGACATTATAATGAAGTTACTTAAATGAAATAAGGAAATGCATTAGATTTGGCGACCTTTTCTCTCCACCCTTTCTGACGAGCTCTTATTTCCCACATTGCTGTTAATTTCATTTGAGCCGATAGTGCTTCTTCAGCTTTCTCCCTTACTTCTTCACACGTCTCCATACCCGAATTGCATTTGTCCGCTTCCTTTTGATATTGTGATGCTAACTTCTTAGCCTCGAGTAAAAAAAAAAAAACATTTATGTAAAAAATTATAACAATTAAGCATTAGTGACATACAATTAACGATTAAAATAAAATAAAACATATATGTAACAAATAAATTGTTGGTCAGAAAAAGTTGTCAGACACAAGCATCATCCTGATAAGATTGGAATGGCGTATACAAGCAAGAAAACAAGCTAATTTTTTTAATACGAGTAGATTAAAGTAGTTCAAAATCTATAATGGCAAGTAAAATGAATTTAAGTGAACAAGTTATTTGATAGAGAGCTTCACTTCATCTTTTTAATTCCATTTGATGAGAGAATTAGAAGACCTTTTCGTTGTTAGCAAACTAAAACAAAACTTTACATGATCCAAAGAGTGCCTTCTTCCGAGCTTTAATATATAAAAACAGGGTTTATCATATTTCATGAATTAATGTTATCAAATTTCATTCCTGTGGAAACTATGTATATAAATAAAACAAAATAAGAATAAATTGTAATAGATTAATACATGTGATTAAAAGTATTAATTGATTAATTTGCTTCTAAAAATCTTACATTTCATCTTAATTCCAGAATGCTCCTTTACTTTTTATATAAAAAGAATCATTGCAAAAATTCCATGAATACACAACATATTTTACTAAATTAAGCATGCATAAATAAAATCAACGCCAGAACATAATTAAATCCATGTCTTTTTTAGCATGCGTACATACACATAAGCATATTTGCATATCACATCATGTAATACACATGTCCTAAAACATTCTCATTCGATCACCTAAAGTAAGTAAATATAGAAACCTTGTTTTCATCACTCACTAGTATCAATTTGATCTTTCTATTTCCTAGCTTTAGCTAATATACCTTGGTTAACAGAAAGTAGAGTGAACTTACGTGTTATCCGAGAAGCAACTGATATGATAAGCTTCAGGGGCATTAGAACCTTGATCTAATATAAGAAATCATTTCAATTAGAGACAAAGAAATCGATAACTTTACCATTCACTGTCTGAGAGCAGAAAGTGTGCCGCAAAAGCATTAGAAGCTGAATATAAAATTGAAAAGAAATTTTAAAAAATAACACACATTTATTTGAGATATAAAACAAATTAAAATGAAATTGAAGTGTCCATAAACTTACAGCTACATTATTCAAAAGAGCGGCGACTTCAAGCATGGAAGATCCAGGCAAATTGCTCACGAATCTGTAGGTTATAGTATTTTAATCAATAGGATTTGCAATTAGAAAAATTGGGAAATTTGAGAAGAAAAAAAAAAGAGATTAACTAACTGTTCTCTGAGGTGCTTGTTGGGATTCAAAGATCTTGGGAAGGAATCCATTGACGAAGAGTTTGAAAACGCAGTTGTGAATTTATTACAGAAGATCAGAGCTAAGCAAGTAAAACAGGAAAAAAATGGAGAAACTAGAATCAAGTTTCTATAATATTATAGAAACCAAATACCCCAGTAAGAGAGGTGGAAGCGTGAAAGGACAGCATTTTCTATTAACTAATCTTCTATATTCAAAGAAAACATAATCTGCTGATGAATATCTTTAAGAGGAAAATAGTGTTCACATCACGACTAGAATTGTAGTCCTCTCAAGATGGCTGCACATTACAAGGGAAAATTGACACAACAATATAAAAACAATACAAAAAGGACAGAGCAATTGATGTTCACAGTAAGGTTAACTGTTGGCTACTATTGTTATTAAAAAAGAAAAAACAAAATCAGCATGACCGAATTCCAAATATGTGCAGTCAAAATTAACACCAAAACTTGTTAAGAACCAACAAATTAAGTTGAACTCAAACATCATTCTGAGCGATAATTATGAAATCTACAACAAAAATACATAAAACAATAAAGGAATATATATACATAAAGGACCAAGGAGAGCAACAAAATCATACAAGAACTTCTATCCTCTTCCATAATGGACAAACTTAGCAAAGTACAAGTAAATACCTTCTTAGAAGACGAAAACAAACTGAAGCAGTGAATAGCTTCATTCCAAGCATCATATATTGCATTTAAAGGATGCAGGGATTTAGCAATAATGCATTGTATCCGCAACAATACGATAGAGTGCATGGAATGCATTGGTGTAATTTCTGCGCTGAGCAGCAGGCAAAGTAGCATCAGCCTGCATACGAATAAGTGCCAAATCAGCCGGGCTGCCAAAACAGGCTCCAATAGCACCAGCAGTCAGACCACACAAAAGCTTCCCATCATTGGCTTCAATTGCTTTGCTTGTCAACATTCTGTAGAAACAATGGAAATAAATCAAAAGCTGAACCAGAACCACATAGAGTATCCAAGTTTAGTTCAAAAGCAAACCACGTCATACACAGGCAGTGGAAATAAGGTCATAAATAAAGTCCACACTTCAGAATCAAACTATTGATCATTAACAAAAAAGGAAGTATCTTGAAACGTATAATCAAAGTTGCACAATGTTTTACATTCCATCCCATTTTTAGGCACTCACTTGAATGATCCCAATCGAGCAGTAGTGTATGTAGCTTGCCTGAGCAGTCCTGCTGATAGACCCTGTCCAAAAATTTATTAATAGCCAAATGAATTAAATAAAAATATTCATATTTTATACTTTAAAGATACTAATATAGACAAGTGGCTTTGTAGCTTATCACAATTAATTCTAAGATAGATTATATTATTACCTATTAAAGAATTCAAAAAAAATCATTTAAAACACTAACTATTTGAATATTTTTATTTAATTCATTTGGCTATTAAGTTTTTTAAAAAGAAAAGTTTTAAATGATTTAAAATGATAACATACACTACTACTTAACATCTATCAGTAGGTAAATTTAAAGATAACATCTAGTCATTACATTTCTTAACAAGTTAATAGATGCATGTTTTAAGGCAGTATCGTAAAAGGATCAAGATGAGAACATACTAGGCACAAGATGTATAATCAAGGCAATAATGAGATGCAAAGTGAGCATATTAAGGTATAGAGAAATTTACCTGGAAGTGGATCTTGTTTACAGCTCGAATCTGGCCAATTATTGCATCTTTCAAACACCGAAACTGCTTAGAGATGGTCTTTAATACAAGAGCTGTATATGTTTTAGCTGACCCAATTCCAGCCGTTTGCTCAAATGTGGATATTACAATCTGCATTTGGTGATGGTATTGCCTGTACCTTTGATCCACCTAAACAACCCGATTTCAAGAATTTTGCATGCAGATTTTAGACTCTGATGGGTAAACTTGATAGATTTATGGTCGAAAAATAAAATTTCAAGAAAATTTCGATATAATAAGACTTCAAAATTATTTAAAAAATCCAATTGATGAGCCAATGAAAGTAACTTTTATCCCACTTCTTTACTGATATCAATTTAGAACAAATTTTCCTTGACCAACATAACTTTCCCCAGAAAGTAAACTTGTTTTCTTATACGCCTTCACTTTCAAGAAAAAATCAAACCAAACCCACCAAAACACATATAATAGACAAATATATATACATATACGACGATAATTATATAATTTCCTTACCTCATCAAGCATGCTAATTAGCTTTGCTTTCTTCATCCGAATTTCTTGTCTGTCACCCGTGCTGCTCAGCTCGCGCTTGCGCTTACCAACAGCGTCCTCGCCACTGTAACCGTCTCCTTCCACTGCCGACAATTCTCTGGTAGCCTTGCTGCTATTGCTATCATTTCCACTGCCTTTTTGCCATTTCAGTCTTTGTAAACCTAGTATTGTCGACATTAACAACCTCATCAAGAAGCTCTTGAGCAGCCCTCAAGTATTTAGAGCTCAACAACACACTTTGTATACCGAAACCCCATTGGTCACCACTGAACCGGAAGAAGCCGAACCGCTGAAATCTGCTTGAGGTCGTGATCCATAATTACCGGGGCCGATGCTGGGAAGAAAGGGGTCAAAGATAGTCCCCGCTTGAGCTCGTGGGGTGTCACGTGGTGCTCCGTAAGGGTCAATAGGGTTGTACGAGTTGTAATGGAGGCGCTGCAGACGAGACCATGCAAGGAGGAGATGGCGTCTTGGTTGGAACCGGAGGTGACGGCGGGAGAGGGATGCCGACGAGTTGCTGGGAGTGGGAAGAGGGCGTATTTTGGGGGCAAATTTTGAGAGTTATTTGGGGGATTTTGGGACAAATGAGCGGCTAATCAAAAATTGGGGATTTTGATAGCTTAATTTTTTGTGGCGTTTTACTTAAAAACGCCACTATTGATTAATTTTAATTTTTTTTCATTTTTAACATATTTTTTTATTTTTCTCTTTCAAAATTTTTGTGCTGAGATTATTATCTTTTTGGAATTTTTTTTAATTTTAAATATTGAACTTTTTAATTAAAATATTGACTAAAATATTAAATATTAATTTTTTAATTTTTTAATTTTAATTTTTTATTTTTAAATTTTAAATTTTAAATTTTTTATTTTTTGAGTTTATTTTTTATTTCGGTTTAATGTGTAATTGTAGATGTGAAATTATAATTGTGGTTTAAATGTATATTTGAAACTTTAATTTTGATTTAGTTGAAACTTTAATTTTGATTTAATCATACACATTTAAAAAAATAAATACATCAATATATTTTTATATTGAATAAATATAAATATTTATGTATCCATGCAATATATAAATATAATTGTGTAAAAGAAAATGAAAAAAACGTGGAGACACAAATATATATTTTAAAAAGAAAATGAGTTACAATTAAAAAACGTGGAGACACAAATAAGTGCAGAGAATTTTTGTTCGTATAAATAAATAAATATTTTAATTAATCAGTTTAGATAAATATTAAAATAGTATAAACAAAAAACTATTAATAAAATTTAAAAGGTAAACTTATCATTTAAAACGTTTTCCACAAAATATCCCTTCAATCTATTAAATTAATTATAGGGTTTAGGATTTAATTATTGAATATGATGCACTTGAGATTAACATACTATATACCCATGGCCATTAAACCTTAAACCATAAAACCCTAAACTATAGACCTTAAACCTTAAATATTAAACCGTAAACCAAAAAATAAATTTAATCAATATTAAGTATTGCTTCCATAATTTATTATGAACATAAGCTTTTACATTAATATATATGTATATACATATCAACATCCATGTGATGTTTTTTGGGGTTTAGGGTTTTAGAAGTTATAGTTTAGTATTTTAGGGTTTAGGTTTTTAGAGGTTATAGTTTAGTGTTCATGATTTTTTGGGGGTTTAGGGTTTTAGGAGTAATATGACTTTTAGCGGCGTTTTACCTAAAGCGCCGCTAATGCTCCTACTTTTAGCGGCGTTTTACCGAAAGTGCCGCTAATGCTCCTACTTTTAGCGGCGTTTTACCGAAAGCGCCGCTAATGCTCCTACTTTTAGCGGCGTTTTACCGAAAGCGCCGCTAATGCTCTGACTTTTAGCGGCGTTTTGCCGAAAGCGCCGCTAATGCTCTGACTTTTAGCGGCGTTTTACCGAAAGCGCCGCTAATACTCTGACTTTTAGCGGCGTTTTACCAAAAGCGCCGCTATTGATCTGTTTTTAGCGGCGTTTTATGTTAAAACGCCGCTATTGCTCTATTTTTAGCGGCGTTTTTGATGAAACGCCGCTATTGCTCTATGTTTTACAATTTTTACGGCGTTTTTTGATAAAACGCAGCTAAAAACGCCGCTAAAACCCTATTTTCCTGTAGTGTATATCATGAGTTGATCAATCTTATATCACTTTTACTTCCAAATTCTACTTTGCTCTTGCGCGTATTTAGTTGGTTGTTTTATATTATAGCGTATACATTATCATTGCACGATACTCATCTTATTGACACGTCAATTATTATCCATGCGCAATTGAAATTAGATTATGATTTTTGGATTAATTATGCTTAATGGTTTATTCTGCTAGTTAATTAATATTCTCTCTTACCAAATATTGTATTTCATACATACATTACCCCATTCATCGTTTTTTTTATTTGTTCTTGAAACGTGGTTTCATCAAATCCAAATTTATGAATAGTTTCGTCTTATTTCAAATCAAATTAATACGTTTTAAGCTAGTTTCACAATTATATAAATCGAAGGCGATATCCGATATTCGACAATTCGTGGAATCGTGCCCTAACGTGTTGGGTTGCAATTTCTCGTTTGCTCGAAACAATCGAAGGTCCCTTCAAAATTTCATTCACATCTTTCAAAAACCCTTTTAAAACAAAGGCAATATTCGGTGATTGATAATTCGGGAATCATGCCCTATCGTGTTGGGTTGTGACCTCTCGCTTGTTCAAAACAATCGAATATTCCTCTAGGTTTTCACTCATGTTTATAAAAAACCCTCTCAAAACGAAGATGATGTTCAATGTTTGGCGATTTGAGAATCGAGCCCTACCGTGCTGGGTTGCGCTTTTTCGTTTGTCCAAATAATCGAATATCTCTTCGAAATTTTCACACGTATTTTATAAGGTAAGGCAATGGTCAATATTTGGGAATTCGAAAAATCGTACCCTATTGTGCTGGGTTTCGATTCCTTGTTGGATTAAGTAGTTGAACATCCTTCTGTAATCCTCAAAATATATTCTTTCGGACATCGAAACAAGGAAATTTTTTTTTGACAATCAGCTCGGGTTATATTTCAAAGCATTTTTCAATTTTAGGCATGAGGACAAAATTTGATCGATTTGGTACCAATTTTGGGCGTAATGAGGGTGCTAATCCTTCCTCATACGTAACCGACTCCCGAACCCGTTTTCTCATATTTTCGTAGACCGGATTGTTGTTTTTATAAACCATAAATATTTTATTAAAATAACCAAATTTTTAGGTGGTCCGATCGCACCAAAATAAAAGGTCGGTGGCGACTCCGCATTTTCTAAAGTCGATCCCTTTTTCGTTTTCATTTCCAAACCAAAGTCGATCCTTGTTTTCAAAAAAATGGTTTCGACATGTACCTTAAAACATGTCTCCTCCCGCAAGGAGGTGAGATGATCACACCTTGCTGGTGCTAGTGACAGACAATTTATGACCTCGTGAGGCAGTGAGGCGAGGTGACGAGATGGTGGTGGCAAAATGATCATTTTCGGGGTGGACTTGTGAGGAGGTGCGAGACGAGTCGGGCAAAGTGATCCTGTGAAGTGATGAGGCAGGACACTTCGCAAGCTGGTGAGCATTTCGCGAGGCCTTAATTGCTTGCGAAATGGATCAAGTGATCCCGTGAAGTGGTGAGGCATGTCACTTCACAATGTGGTAAGGCATTTAGCGAGGCCTTAGCTGCTCGTGAAACGAGTCGCCCGACAAAGTGATCTCGTGAAATAGTGAGGCATGTCACTTCGCAAGGTGGTGAGGCATTTTGTGAGGCCTTGACTGGCCGCGAAATGGATCAGACTTTCCATTTCATGTGACCGGGCAGATTTCGAGTTTATGAAGTATTCTATAACAATAATATAAATATAATGTAATATTTCAAGATGGATTGATTTGGATTGAAAGAATATTTTTAACATAAAATTCAACAACCATGGAATAAAATCGAATTGGAAGCAAGATGGAGACGGGAAGAAACCGTTCAAGTCCAACCCGTCTCGTGGATATAAGAATTCTTTTGGTACTCGATTAAATTGTGTTGAAAGTTGGTTTCGATGTAGTGGAAAGTCACTCATGTGGTGCCCATAAATTATATTCGCATTTCAATTATCAATAACATTTAGGTTCTCCCTTGAACCATGACAAGATACAAGTCACTCACCATCATAATCAAATATCATCCAAAGATGCTTTAACATTCCACCCTTTTTTTGACTTAAATGTCTACTTTACACTATCAACTTTTATTTTTTGAAGAAAAGAGAAAATGAAATTAATTGCTGATATAAGATTTGACGATAAAGATGAAAGAAATTTACATGATAATGTTAGGGTTTGATAGCTTTTTATGGTGGTTTTGATGCACTTAGAAAGGAATAAAAGGTTTGGGAATTTTTCGATAAGTAAAAAAGGCAGTTTACTTATTAAGGAGAACGTGATTGGATGTGACAGAGGACTTGTCATATTTGCCATAAAACCCATAGTGGAGTCATGATGTAACTTGGGGATGGCTCATATGTTGCATAAACTCTCCTTAGTTAAATGGTGTAATTTCTATAATAGTCCTCCTAAAATTAATTACTTTTGTTTACTTCAGGTTACATTTTAGTCACTTATGTTTGAAATGTTACGTTCTAGTCACTTACGTTAATGTGTTGTAATATTTTAGTCATTAAGCCGTTAATTGCCGTTAACGGTGTAACAGTAAGCTGGCGTGGCACGTTAAATCATCATTTTAAATAAAAATTTTAGGTTAAATTATACAATTGATCTCCAAATTTTTTGATTTGAGCAATTTAATTTTTTTCTTTTATGTTCTTTTAATTTTTCTTTTTTTATTTATTTTTCATTCTCTTCTGCTTCTTCCTTTGTTTTCCTCTCTTCTCCATCTCTTTTAATGTGGTTTTTCTGTGTTTTCTATTTGTTAAAACTAAAAGAAAAAAAGAAAAGAAAAAATAAATTGTTCAAAAAAATAAAAGTATAGAGACTAGTTTTAACAAATAGAAAATGTAGAAAAACTACGTTAAAAAAAAATAGAGAAGGGAGGAAAACAAAAGAAGAAACAGAAAAAAAAATCAACTTATTTGTAAAGAAAAAAATACAACTCGTTCAAACTAAAATAAAAGAATTATTTGTCAATGGATGTAATCCTTCTCTCCTATTAAAAGTTATTTTAGCCATTCGATTGACTTTTTCGTAAAAAGCATGATAAGCTAGTTGATGTTACTCTCTTTGAAAATGCAAATTACTTGTAAAAAATTATGAATACCAACGTTGGTGATTGAAAGAATATATCTCTTTCTTATTTGTTTTAAGAAAAAAAAGATGCCGATTTATTTATTTATTTTTGTAAAGTGTTAAAGTGAACAAAGGTCGATTAATAAAGAATATTCTTAGAAGTGAGTTCATGATTCTAAAATTCGGATGATAAAGGAATTTTTGGCTGGCTGGCCTGCATAAAAGAATAAAAATAAAAAATGTTGGAAACTATAGGGTAGAATTATTATTATAGAAATTACTCCATCATTTATCTATGTATCTCTATTCTTAACTTAATATTATATATAATGCATTTAGCTGAGCTCGTGTCACGAGTTACTAAAAATCAACTCACAAATATTTAAATTTATTTAATCAAATAAGTTAGTAAGCCAAATCTAATATCATACCGACAAGATAATTACCTTCTCTATACACATGTTCAAATAGTAGCTACCAATCCCATCGCAGCATTTGCACAACCGTAAGGGGGTTGCATCTCTTCTTGATGATCACACCAACTATTATCACTTCTATCAATAGTGCTTAAGTCCCTAAGGAAACCATTAACATCGAAATTTCTAGAGCCACAAACTTTCATCTCTAACTCAATCAAGAAATCAGAATGTTGGCTATCAAGTGCTTTATCAACGCCCTTAAGCCAGGCTAGTTGCCTTGACTCCCCCTTCTCCCAATGTGACCACTGTTCTAATCTTTCCCTCTAGATTTGAAACTATTAATCGATATCCAAGTAGTAGTGGATAAAAAATCCTGAAAACCCAAGTGGCCTTTCCAAGCAGCTAGGAATCGAAAGCTAACGTGCTTTGTCTTATCGATCTTCACAAAGCTCTTAAGAAGTATTAACATATGACTGTTGGAAAGGAAAAGTTGCAAACCACTCACTGTTGCAAAGTAACTTGTCAAGGCACTGAAATAAATTACCCCAAGATCGAGTGAAATTTGGTCACTTTGTAATCCATATCGCGCATGTATCGTAATTTTTTCACTCACATAACACATGTATTATAATTGGTATTTTTCTTTCACTCACGTCACACATCAACACATATATGAAACCAGTGTGCCATAAATTTTCAAGTTAAAAAACTACTTCGTGCCAAAAAAAAGTAATTATGATTATTAATTAGGGTTTAACAGTGACATTTCATGGTGTTAATATTCTATGGTTCTCCAAAATAGAAAAGTTAGGTAGAAATTTAATTATAAAAATATTTATTATTTTTTTGGTACAAAATATTTATTATTTTAAAAAATAGCTTTAAAGTCAGGGATGATGAGATTAGAATAATGTTTTTGAATAATAAAAAAAAAAAAAAAAGAAGAAGCTATGGTCCATGTTGGGTCGATTCGATGATTTTAATTGATTGCATTTTCATTTTGTTCAGTCCACTTCAAAAGTATGGCCTAGAAAATGATTTCTCAATAGACAAATTTGAAAGGAAAATAAATTTTATAATTTCATGTATAAATTATATTTTTAATATATATTTATTTTCAAGGATAAAGTTATCCATTTCTTTTGTTTTTATAAAACATATATCCATTTTGCTTGTTTTGAAGTTGGTACGCATATTAATAACAAATTTTGGATAGAAATATTAATCGTATTAAAGATTGTATTAGAATTTTTTAAATTAAAAATAATAATTTTTAATTTTTTAAATACATGATTAAATTTCAAATTTCGAAATTTTTTTGATATGGTATCTAAAGCTTCCCATAACTTCTCTCCAACCCGTAAATAGGAGGATAATGCATTTCAATACACTCAAACTTACGTTTTTCTATACTGACAACAATATCCATACTAATCGAATTAAATTTTAAGTTTTATATTTATTTATAATTTTTTTGAATAATTAAATCAACAATAATCGCATGAAACTGTAGCCACCTTTTGAAAATTGAAACCACTACCTCGAGGCTTTAGGGTAATGGTGAATGGCTATTCCCAAAAGTCATATGTGGATGTCGACATTATACACTAGTTATACATACTATCATTGTGTCATAGCTCATTTTTTTTATTTAAAGTTAAAAAATTATTTCATGGGCCTCGAA
Organism: Gossypium anomalum; assembly: GCA_025698475.1. Lineage (NCBI taxonomy): Eukaryota > Viridiplantae > Streptophyta > Magnoliopsida > Malvales > Malvaceae > Gossypium > Gossypium anomalum. Next base: position 67,219,305 of record CM046957.1, on the reverse strand, counting down.
AGTCGTAAATTAGCTTTATAATTTATGATGATATTGATAATTAATAAATAAGTCATGTCGAAGATAATTAAATTATTAATAAATTTACGTTTTAATTATTTAATTCTAAAAAAATAAAAAAATAGTCATTTGAATTATTCAAATTTTTTTATTAAGTTATTGGACTGTTAAAATATTATTGTATAACCTTATTTATTCGCACTACTTGCACTAATCAAAAACTCTCTTTCCTCCTTTTTTTTTTTACTCTTCAATTTTTCTTTTCAAAAAACATATTTGAATATCATGAATTTACGAACCAAAATTCAAGCAGGTTTCTTCTCCGATCTTCAATATTGATCGTTAGATCAACTTGAATCTAAGGTATGTTCTTCTACTTGTTAATGGGTATTGATCTACCGTACGGATCGTTGAATCGTCACTTGAAGTTTGCTACCTAAACTTAATAACACAATGATGTAAATAAAAATTTTTGATTAGTTCAGTTACTTAAATGAAATCTTTTGATTAGTTCAATGGCCACTTTGTAACTTTTTGAAGTTGAGTGAATAAAACATAAACTTACTAATAGGTTTTTAACTTTTTTTAATTTAAAATAATAGGAGTTGCCTAGAGGGCTTGGTTGGTTTTACTTTATTAATTAGATTTTAATTAGGTTTTGATCATATTCTTTCTTTCTGACATAATGTCTAGAATTACTTATAGCTCCTCCACAACCCATAAATAGGAGGATAATGCGTTTCAGCATATTCGAACTCGCATCCTCTTATAATGACAATAATACTCATACTAATATAACTAAGACTTAATCGACAATTAAATTATTCTTTTACATCAATATAAATTGTTTATTAAAATCATTGGCCCCTTTTCAGTTAGTGGACCATAAGTTAATGTGAAAAAAAACAAAGGATCACAACTAAAAAATGTCGCATGTAATAACTATACGAGTTATGATTTTTAATTGGTGGGTTTAGTTTTGCTTCAAGAACGTAGTACAATATGCACTTCTTTCACGCTATAGATTTGTCAAAGTGGATTCTTTTATGATGATCCTACTTTGTTTTCTTTTTATCTGTATTCATCAACGCGTTTTCATACGTGTTGAGTTGTGATTAACGTGGCCTGTTTTAGACGTTAAGATCTACGCCTTACATATGGTTTTTTTTTTTTTTTAATTTTGATAATGGTTGAATCGATTCATTCAAAAATATTAGAGTAATTTAATTTTTATTGATTTCAAAATTAAGTATATAAAGATAATTAATCGTAACATTAAATATTTTCGTCAATTTTATAAAATTTTGATTGCTATAGTAATAAGTTTAACACTCAAAGTTTATAATTTTTGTCTATTTATATATATATATTTAAAGCTAGAGTTTTTTTTTTTTTATATACTCCTTTTGAATTTTTAAAATTTTTAAAATTTTTATACAAATTTTCCAGATAATTGTTTAGAATCAAGATCAAATTGACAGAATATATAAACATTGAAGGCTTAACTTGTTATTATATCAATCAAAATTATGTACAAAATACAAAAATTAAGTGGTAAAAAAGCAACAAGTAAATCGTGAGGGATAATTATGTGTTTTTATTGAGTGATTCGTTTTTATACCTTCATTAGGAAGGGCTGTTTTATTGGGAGAAAGTTCATACTAAATGTACTTAGGCAAGACTATAACTATCTAAGGGGTATTATCCAATGGGTATAATAGATTAGGCTATAACCATTACTTATGCCGTGAGATTTAGTATAGTGAAAGTAATGTTCTTCAAATATAAGTTTGAACTATGTTAACAACTTTTTGTATTCTTTATTTTCATTCTTTTATGAAAAAAAGACTAAAAAACTTTTTTCTTATAAAGTACTAAATAATATTATAATAGTATTTTTGTCGTTTAATATTTTCATAAGTTTCTTTTAAAAACAAACAACTAGAATCTATTACTTTAAAGGGTAAACTACTAAAATAATTATTTTTGTTTGCCTTAGATTACATTTTAGTTATTTATGTTTGAAATGTTACGTTTTGGTAACTTACGTTATCGTGTTGTAACATTTTAGTCACTGAGTCATTGATTGTTGGTAACGGTGTAATAGTAAGCTGACGTGACATATTAAATAATCATTTCAAACGAAAATTTTAGGTTAAATTTTATAATTGGTCCCTATATTTTTTCATTTTGAGCAATTTATTTTTTTTATGTTCTTTTAACTTTCTTTATTTTCCATTCTCTTTTGCTTCCCCCTCTATTTTCCTCCCTTCTTCATTTCTTTTAATGTAGTTTTTCTATATTTTCTACTTATTAAAATCAGTCCACAAGCTTGCCTCACTCGAAAAAATTAAATTGTTCAAAAAAATAAAATTATAGGGGCTAGTTTTAACAAATGAAAAACATGGAAAAATTATGTTAAAAGAAATGGAGAAGGGAGAAAAACAAAGGGAGAAGCAGAAGAGAATGGAAAATAAAGAAAAATAAATTTAAAAGAACATAAAAAAATTAAATTACTTAAAATGAAAAAAATATGGGGACCTATTGTATGAATTAGCCTAAAATTTTTGTACGAAATGATTGTTTAACGTGCCAAGTCAGCTTACCATTACATTGTTAACGATAATTAACAGCTCAGTGACTAAAATATTACAACGCGATAACGTAAGTGACTAAAATGTAACATTTCAAACATAAGTGACTAAAATGTAACCTGTGAGATAGACAAAAGTAATTATTTTAATAGTTTACCTTACTTTAAATAAGTTAGAGTCTCCCATAATCAAGCCAAAGATTGATGAAGATCTATTTACAAATCTTTTACCATTCCACATATGATTCATTCCGTAAATATATTTTTATATAATTTTTTTCTTTCTCCCGAGTTTAACATAATCTAATTAATTTTTCATTACCATTTATATGCTAAGAATTAACTCATATATTATTGAAATGATTATTGTATTGAATAGTAATTAGACATGTTCTAGCTATTTGCCCAAGCCTGATGGCCCACCTAACATATAGGAGGGCTTAGATAAAATTATAAGGCTCGAAAAAAGGACTTAGACTAAAAAATAATCTTATTCAAAATAAGAGTAGGCTTGAGCTTCAACATTCAAAGCCTAAGCTTAACCCTTTTTATACTTTTTTTTAGGGAAAAAACATTTCAATTAATAAAACGAAATCAGAAAAATGATATAGAACAAACAAAAACAATAAGGGAATAAACACTAACCCTAAGTCGACAGGCTTACTGCGTACACCCAATCTTATATTCCTTCATTATTATGGTCGAAAGAGACATTTAGGCTCTGTTTGTTTCAACGTAAAAGTTTTTACTAAAATATTTTTCAGCCTTTTTCGATGTTTGTTTCATGTAAAATAGGATAATCAACATAAAAGATTTTCCAGTCAATGTAAAATTCCCCCTTAATCCTGTAAAATCTCTTATCAAATTTTTTTTTGTAAGACATTTTCCAAACTAAGGCTCTGTTCACTGTAACACCCCAATACCCAACCCGAACATCAAGTGAAAGCACCGAGATGTTACATTCTCTACTACATTCTTCACTTACCAAATATTTTCTTATAAACTTTCATATTTTTTCAATTTAGTTCTTTTTTGTCATAAAAGTTCAATATTCACTGATTAATCATATGAAATCAATTTTCTTTCTTGTTACACTTTAATAACATAATTTATCTCAATGTCTTGTTTCAGATATCAAATTTCTATGTATTTCACTTATATTATTTCATCCACATATTTTCTCAAGTTTAACAATTTAGTCATTGTCATCATAAAAATTTCATTTTTTTTCCACAATTTCATTTTTATAATATTTTATGCATATTTCATCATTTCATGATGCATCCATTAAACTTTTATCATAATTTCTTTATTCACATATTAAATTATTTCTCACTTAAACTTTTGTACAATTTTCAATTTAGTCTCTATTTCCATGTAATTTATTTTTCACCATATAAGCACTTTAATTAAATAATTCATTATAATATCTTGTTTCACATAACAAATTTTCATGCATATCACTTCTCTTCAATTATAAATTTCACAAAATTTATAATTTAATCCTTAACACCATGAAGATTCATTATTTACTATAATTTCACCTTAATATCACTTTGTAATAAATTCACTACTTATCATAAATCTCAAATGTATGTTTGTTTCATTGAAGGCAACTTTTATGAAATATTTTCAGGAAATCTATCAAACAACAGAAAATATTTTACACAGATTCATCCAAACACCAGAAAATATTAGCTTTTTCAAAAAAAAAAGTCATTTTCCAAAAGCCATTTTCAGTGGAACAAACGGAGCCTTATATTAGCATCAAGAACATGCCTAAGCGAGTTAAGATATTGAGCCATTCGATGAATCCAACATACGATAAAGTTACATTGTAACACCCCAAATTTTTGAATTATTGTTATTAGTTTTTATCAACAATTAAGTATTTGCTTTAGTGGTTCAGTGTTCTGTTGTGTGATTGAGGTCAGGGGTTCAAATTTCCCTTTTAAAAAATTTTATTATACTTTTGGTTTAACCCTTAACCCTGAAAGTTTGAATTAGGTTTAATTTAATGTTAATTTATGTCAAGAATGAGCCTGCTAGTTTAATGATTAAGCTTTTGTATATCTCTTGGCCTTGTGTTCGAGTCTCAATGTAAGCAAAGCGGAGATATATTTTTACTTCTCTGCAGAATTAGTTTAGTTTTGCTTTTGAAGTATATTTTTATTTTTATTTTAAACGTACCTTCTTTCTTCCCTCTCTCGTTCCTCTTCTTTTTGTTCTTCTTTTTTCTTTTTCTTCTTTTCTCTTTAGCCGTATAGATTCTTAAGTTCTGCCTGCTAAATTTTTGCTGTTGTGGTCGGGAAAGTTTCGTTTTCTATTGTTCTTTGACTGAAAGTTAATTCTGTAAGTTCTGGTGTTAAATTTATGCTAACATTCGCTATTGTTCACTTTTGGTCAAAAATTGGTTTATGATTAAATTGCTCGAATTCTCTGTCTAAATGTTTAATTGGTGTTCGTTAGGAGAAAGTCTCGAGAAAAATCATTCCCTAGATGACTTAGATTCGTGAATTGTTGTATCGTGTGAAGGTAATGGTTGTTTTTGAGTTAGGGTTTACGTCGAAGTTTTGACATAGTTGGTTGACTGTTGTTTGTGTGAACTGTTTCATTTTTGCCGTCGATTGAACTTTTAATTGTTGTTTTTAGGGCTTTGAATCACTTTTCATTATTCTACATCGGATGTCTAATAAGTGAGTAATGAAAACTCATTTTTCTACAAGTTTCTAACGCCAAAAAACAAGGTTGTCAATGCCACTGTGTGCTAGGTCGTGTAACTCACTATTTTGGAATTCGAGGCACACGGGCATATGTCCAGGCTGTGTAACTGACGGACGCGTGTCCAGGCTGACATGGGCGTATGTCCAGGCCGTGTGAGAGTTTTGTAAGTCATACAGACGTGTGCTTGGTCGTGTGTCAGACCGTATAACTCACTATTTTGAGCTACACGACCGTGTGCCAGGCCGTGTGGACCGCATGCGCCAAGCACCCAGGATATGTAGAACAAAATACTGAAATTTTCCCTAGGGTTGTAAGCATCGTTTGAATCGAACGTGGGCCTTCCGTAGGGTCCGTATGATTTGAATTAGACTGTATAATTGATATCCAATACTCTAAGGCTGAATAATCGATTATTTGTACGTATAATTGATCCATTAACAGTTAAATAAGAATGATCTATATTATCTGATTATAAATTGTATTTGGATAATTGTATGTATATCCTTGATATCTAGTATCTGTAATACGTATTTGTATTGGGTGGGAATGGTATAAAGAAGGAAGTGCTGACAATTTAATGATCTGTCGAACTGAATGGCTAAGCTACAAATTTGTATTTGATTCTAGCAATTTATCACATATTGATCTGACAGCTAGTCTATAATCACTCTAAAATGTGGCATACCAATACTAATTGGTGTATAGGGCTGGCTGGGTACTTGATACCTTATATGGTGTGTTGGGATGGTTGGAGATGGTGTGTAACGGAGGGGGGTAGGAAACTGATTTGATCTATTATGTATCCGTATTTGATATGTTCTGCATCTTATCTAAATTGTTATGATAATATTGAGTATCATCTGTTTGATATTATATCCGAATTTGATAAATTGTTGTTATATTTATATTGTTGTCTTGCCTTTTTACCCGTTACACACATTGAATGATAAATACATTCTATTTGTTGACTAAATTGTAGGTAACCTATAGACTTAGGAGATTCGATGTGCCAGGAGCTCGGTCATCTCTCTTTTCTAGATATTTTATTGTTTATTTAAATTTGAACTAATGTATGTTTTATTTCGAACTACGGTTTGTAAGCTCAAATTTCCATGTTAGTTTAACAGTTTAAATATTTTCTGTATGACGAACTTTAAAATACTTAAAGGTTGGTTTGTTTTTAATATCAACTGGTGTAGCCTCTAGACTTGGTCCTAACTTCTAGGTCGGGTACAAAGTGTTACATACATGACCCAATATATGAGCTGCTTTGTTAGCCATTCCACCCTAATCATGAATAATAATTGCAAAACCTATACCATCCTTTTGAGCAAAACACGCAATGTCGATGTTGCACTTGTACCACCCCACGAATGGCACATTCCAATGAGCCGAGAAACCAGATAGCACAAAAAAAAAGACCTATGAACAACACAAAAATACATGTGTAACATCAGCCACGACCGCATAAACTTATTGGCACCTCCAACAATGCTCATTTATCTTATGTGGTAAAGGGCAGACCCTAACAACTTTAAGGGCCCTTGGCATAAAAATATGAGAGGTTATGGATCGAATCAAGCACCACATAGTAAATGGACTTCACATTATAAAAGTCATTATAATTATGATGTCAAATTAGCCGGTCAAGCTGTTGATTACGCCCAAGAGGGATCTTATAAACCCAGGCCATGTCGAGAGGGGATAACACACCTTCAACAAAAATCATATTCCAATCCCCCCCATTCTTGACCTTAAGATCTTTCACACGCAACTCTTCAAGCCCTTAAAGAGTAACCGGAGCAATAAAAAATAAGGCGTTGCTGCACAACCAAGGGTAAGAAAAACCCCAAATAGACACCCAATCCCCCACACACCAACGAAAACCATGTGCAGCAACCTGCGTAGTTGCAATGACCCTTGGTTGCAATCCCCTACCCATAACTTTTTTTTTTTAAATGCATACTACTTTTAATTTAATATTTAATATTTTAGATATTTTTAATTTTACTAAAAATTTAAATTTAAACAACTTAACATAATTTCTAATGTTTACATAATATTATTTTTTTCATATAAAGTATATTAATATTATATATAAGCCCAGTTCAAATTTGACCTAGCTTAACCCATGAACACCTCTAATAGTAATAGAAAAAAAAATTGCTTGACTTTTTAGAGAAAAGTGTAATAGGTTATCCTTTTAAAGAAAATTCATCATTTTTAAATTTTCGAATTGAAAATTTTAATGTTAAGATTTTGAAAGTAATATTTTGATAATAAAATGTGAAATACAACTCGTCATTTTTGTAACAATTACCTTCTATATATACTATTATTTAAATTTTTAGTTAGAGAAATTACGAAAATATCTTTTTGTAATTGAGATAAGTTATTCGAGAGTATTTTATTTTTTTATTTTTAAAAAAACCAATAAAAATTTTACATTTGATTGGATTTGAACTTGTACTATTTGCATTAATAAAACTTTACCTGTACCAATGAGCAAAAGTTTTATTACAATATTATATCTACATTTTAATTGTATTATTTATACTTTATTACATCCATAAATTTATATATTGATAATGTTGTTGATTGAGTTAATGTTACAAATCAACACGCCACTAACTCAAGATTGATGACAATATCATTATAAACAATCATGGTGCATTTTGTATTCTTAATATGATGTATTTACATGTTTAAATTTCATTTTACTCACAATTTAATCTATTTTTTTCATTTTAATATTGTACATATTTTTATGTTATTATTATTTAGTTTCAAACCACATGTTTCATCATTTATTGTATATTATTTTTTAAACTAATATCTATGTTCTAAGTACATAATTTCCACGTCCATACGTGTGTGATAAAATTTCTAGTAATAATAAAGTAATTAAGTTTTTTATAAAATGGATTTTTTTTTCAATTTTAGTCATCTATGACATATTTCTACTTATAAGAGCAACAACCATACCTATGCTAAGAGCATATTTGATAAACCATTAAAAATTAATAAAATTATTTTAGTCTTTAAGTGAAATTACATTCGTAAATTTTATATGCTAAATTATTCAAAAAAAATATATGTTAATTAATTAATTGAACTTAATAACTTATAAATTGATTAATTGAACTTGATAAATCTATCAAATTGAACCATGAAAAATACATCACGAAGTTAAAAAAATTTTGTTAAGTCATTTTTACTATTAACATCCAAATATAATTTAAATCTAAAATGCAAGTATATGTATGTAACAATTACCTACATATAATAAAGAAAATCTTAACAAAAAAAACATGTTATAGAGATTATTATCTATATCCCTTCAACAAAGTATTACTATTTTAACATCAATACAGTTTAAAAAATTTTTTTTTGGTAAATAGAAATAGTATTAAGCTATTATAGAAACAAACAGAAAATTAAAAGCCCATAATATTCTTTTGGATTAATTTCTACACAGCTTGGGGAGGTTCAAAAAACACCTGTGGTAAAATTTATACTAGCTTGTTTGGCCATGAATTCTGTAACTACATTATGATCTCTAAGAATATGACGGATACGAACTTTCTAGTTAATTTGTAATTGTTTATAGATGACTTGTATTTCCATAAGAGGACTATCAATAAATTTATTAGTCCAACTCAAAACCCTAAATTAAAACTTGTGATTTTTATTTTATTCTAAAATAATAATAGTAAAAATTTATATCGGATTAAGTGATGTTTACATGAATCATATTTTTTTCATAATAATTAGAAGAATTCTATAATTCAGTTGTTAACATTTTTTTCTTCGTGTCACTGTGTAACATCAATCAAAACAAATTTTTCACATTGAGAGCATCATTTTGGGTTTTGTTTTTTTTTTTTTTAAAGAAAGCTATTTTGATATTTATACAAAATACAAAAATCCCTATATAAAAAAGGTATTAAAAAATATTCTTTTAAGATATTTTATTGGAACCTTATATAAAATACATGTATATTATGTATTTATAATTTACTTGATTACTTACATTATTCTTGAAAAAGATAAATTAAATTCCCAATAGTTGAAATTTTATAATACATATTTAATCCTATTTTTTTAAAGAGTTTATAAATGTAGTGTTGATGGAGAAAGAGAAAAGAAGTGGAATATGGTGGTTCATACGATAGCATGTAGAGAGACATAAGGAGGTTGGATGTCTCTAGATGAAATGGACAATAAGAATGAGATTGAAGAAGAATATCCATCCCTAAGGAAAGAAGTATTTATAAGTGAGAGTCACCCTCTTTTTGCCTGGGGTTTTGAGATGTGTATAGGCATGAGTTACATCATGGACGCCCATTTAGGAAGCACAGTAGCCTTCTAGGTGGGTAGTGATGGGACGATAACGAGTTGGGAAAAGTCCTACGTGTATGCCTACAAGGATCCCACACCTATTCTTGGCAATGTAGGTCAAAGGAGTTCCACGTGTTATACAAACGTACAATCACGGAGCCTAACCCTGGCAAAGTATTGCTCTTAGCAAGATTGTGGTGTTCAAGGTAATTGTATAACAAGGTTGTGGTGGTGAAGCTTGGTCAAGTGAGGTACTAGTAACAACTCCCTATTGAGAAGGAGGTTATAATGTGACCTACTCTAAGACATTTGAGCTTGCGTGACTTAAGCAAATGACCACATATGCGATGCACACTTGGTAGGAATGTAGTATATGCTGTATAAATAAGAATTATGTACATATCCTTTATTTGAATTTGAAAATGGACTCTGTTAATATTTTACCAATAAACAAGTAAGACACATGTATGTTTAGGATTGGAGGAAGAAATGAGACGTTATAATTGTGCATAATGTGGCGACACATGCTTAGGTGTTGGAAGTTGTCTAGCTTGTAAACTTTTTGGTATGTTTTGCCTCTTTACTATAAATTGGCCATCTTATTTTTTTGGATAACTTTGGTTCTTTTAGCATTTCGAGGAATAGAAAGTTTTTAAGGAGATTTATTCAAGGTTTTTTACAAAGATTTTTGTTGTTGTTTGTCTTTTAGCAAGTTTTAGATTTTTGTGTGTGTATTTAGGATTTTGGGATTTTAGATTTAAGGGGTTATGGATAGAGGTAATGATCGAAGAGAGAGGGGAAAGGAAAATAGAATGTTTGATTGTCAGAAGTAATAAAAGTATGATACGGTCGATTTAAGTAACTCCATAGCGATAAAAAACCCTTATAAGTACAATAATTTTTTAGTTCCTGTTGAAGGAAATGAGTGGCACTGTAAAACCAAGCATGAAAAGATGACACAAATACTGGAGGTTAGAGGAATCAGGTTGTCGAACAACGCTTACGAATTCTCCATTACTGATGGGGTAAATTGTATAAGTGATGTTGTCGGAGGAGTTTTCCTGCCATAGTTTATCTTCGGGGTTGGATTTCATCTACTTCTCCACCATTTTTTTGCACAACGTTCCAAGATATGTAATGGCCCTTGGACTATTGTTGGGCCTATCATGATGCACCTAAATTTGTTTCTTCGTCAACTGTTGTGAGAAAGGCGACCCATCCAATGCTTAGTGCCTTCCATGACATTTACAAGCTCATCATATCTGATACAACTTGCTCATGATGTATGAAGTATTGTACACCCTACTATGAGAATCAACAAATAATGAGTAACACGGTAAGTAATTTGCATTTGGATACAAAAAAGTATAGTTTCCTCAAGCAAACAAATAATAAGTTGTTTGGTTTTTCAATTCCATGGTTCACATTTAGTAGTAAGGTAGGGGTCACTCTTTAAAGATAGAGGATGTAACATCCCAAAAACCGGGTTAGAATAAATTCAGTTAGTGAAGCCAAGAGCGGTTATGTATTGATTTTGAGTTAAGATTTTGAAATGTTTGTAAGCAATTTGATCTGGTTCAGTGGTTAAGTGTTGTGCTTATGTGTGTGAGGTTTCTGGGTTTGAATCTTGCCTTTTGAATTTTTTCCATTTGATTAAACCCCTATCTCTGGACATTTGGGTTATAAGTTCTTTTCGATCAATTGATGACAAGAATGAGTCTATTGGTTCAATGGTTAAGCTTTTATATACATTTGGTTTGGTGTTTGAATCTCTATGAAAACAATTGAGATATTTTTGTTTTTACTGCCTTGTGAGGTAGTTTTATTTTTTTTTTAAGTTAATTAAACTTTCCCAGGAAACTTCATCGGTGGTTTATGTTCATTTTTATTTTCTGTTTCTGTCATTCTTCTCTATTTTCCTTCTCTTTTTTTGATTTATTCTTTTTAAATTTCTTTCATTTTTGTTATCTTGTGTTAAATTGATGCTATACGAGGTCTGAATTCTCTTTCTCGGTTCAATTCGTTTGTCGGGAAGTTTCAATTTGAGGTTTTGTGTTGAAATTTCTTCTACGAAGCTTCAGTTTTGGGATGTTATTTTAACGATTTGATTGAGAATTAATTGTTTGTTTGGCCAACTGATTGTCGTTTTAGGTTCCAGAATCGTCTGTGTTGCTTCTATATCGAAATTGTATCAGGTGTGTAACGAAAACATGAGATTCTGTAAAATTTAAACGTCGAAAAACATGGCTCCCTATGCCACACAATCGTGTGCTAGGATGTGTGGTAGGTCGTGTGAGCTACACAACTGTGTGGCACGCCGTGTAACTCACTATCTTCAAATTGGGGTTATACAAGCTAGGGACACGGGCGTGTGTCTAGGCCGTGTAACTCACTGTTTCTATTTTGAATCACACGGGCTAAGGATATGAATGTGTGTTTAGGCCGTGTAAGGGGTTGTGAGACACACGGGCGTATGCTTGGTCTTGTGCTAGACCGTGTAACTCACTATTTTGAGCCACACGGGCGTGTGGACCACATGGGCTAGACACTAGCGTATGGGCCAAATTTATGAAATTTTCCCTAGGTCGTAAGTATCGTTCAAATTGAACGTAAGCCTTTCGCAGGACCCTTATGGTCTGAGTTATGGTATAAAATTTGAGATATGGTGGTTGTTAGTATATAATATGTTATCTGTATACATGTATAACATGAATTAAGTTAAGTAGGTATGATCTATTAGTGTATGATGTGCTTCTATTCTGGATGTGTTTAAGATATGTGATTTGTCCAGGTATGTTTCGTACTCTGTTAATTTTGATGGTACGTCCCTGTGTACATTGTTGAATGAGAACATGTGATATGTGAATATGTTAATTTGTTTAATATTGATTCTGATATATAACCATGCATGTGATTTCATGGCAAATATGTTAAGATTCATTGAGATCTGCAAAATTTGTTCTGCATATCGTGGATTACTATACCTTCTATTATGTTATTGTATGATAGCATGTCCTACATGTTCATCACTCTAGTTCTGTCTATACATGTCATGACACATTGCATGGGATTGGGATGATATGAAAAAATGAAGTTTTTGGCAGTTTAATGATTTGCATTATCTGGTGGTTTATCCATAATTCTGTCTGGCAGCTTGTCTACAATTCTGGTGGCACTGTCCACAATTATCTGTTGGTGTGATTTGGTTGGATGAGTTCTGGAGACTCTATTTTTTTTGTGTAACGGTGTTGGCTAGGATGTTTTCTAGATAAAAATCTGCAATCTGATTTTTTGAAAAACACCGCATTGGCATAATTATACATTCTCCGTTCAGTTTATACGATCAATAGGAAAATCTCTGTGATACTCTGATTTGTTCCGCTCTGGTTTTATAATTGTTATGAAATTCTCGGTGTTACTTTAACTTGTATATTGTGGTTAATTTAATCTCTGTTGAGTTTTGTTATACATTGAGCTTTATAGCTCGCCCATTTGTTATATTTTTGTCTGTTCAGATAAAATCTCTAACTTAGAACTGGACGGCGTGTGGAAGCTTGGATTATTTTTTTCACTTGATGCATATATGTGAATTTCGTAATATGTTTTTGAACTCGTTTTGGGTTTTTTTTTAATTTGTTAGTAATTGATATTTTCTATCGTGAAACGAAAAAATCACTTAAGTCAAAAAAATGGATTTCGATTTTCAAAACTAAAACTCTAAAAAAGTTTTTTCGCTGATAACTAAGTAATTTCTTAAGTGTTTTCTGAAAGCGAACAAATGGTTTTCTAATGACTGTTTGCGAAAGTCGTATTTGCTAGATACTTACTGAAACAAATTTTCCAAACAAGTCAATGTAATTTCTTCATATTCAGTCGTAACTTCTAGGTCGTGTTTGGGGTGTTACAGAAGATTTGGTGACCATAAAAAATATTTGGAAGTATTGCCTAGAAGAAAGGAGTTCAAATGGTTTCAAGCTAGATGATGTTAGGCGAGGCATAAATATAGATGGGCAGAAAAATCCTAGCATCGTGGAGCAAAAGATGACTTGGGTTGATTATATTGAGAGTTTCTAAGCCAAAAACAATTCCTTACAATTACTATAAATTAGGCATAAGTGAAAGTCAACACAAAAAATATTCATGTGAAGATAATTTGATGAGCACTAATGATTCTAGTAAATGTGTTAACATTGTTGTTGTTGCTGGTGTAGGCATTGTTGAAGCTTGTAGTAAAGTAGAGGAAGTTGGTGAATGTGATATTCCCTTTTTATCATTATGACAAGCTATACAAACAACCCTATGATAGATTTAATTGGCTTGGATGACTATGATGTACTAGATGTAGCTCCTTTGAATGTTTTATTATGGCGAAACTATGGGATACCATTGACTTTGAACTTATAGTTCTAGTGTGTGCCAGGATTTAATGGCTCACAAACCTTATTTCATAAAACTAATGTTGTTTATATTCTTCTTCTTCTTCTTTTTTGCAAGAAGTTCAAGTTTACCCTTAAATTTGTCCTTATGATCTTCATCTATTAGAGACCCACTAGAAGACCCAATGGTCATTCTTTCTTTGGCCAAGTACATCAATGGGGATAAATGGTCCAAGAGCAATGAACTTAGAAGGGATACTAATCCACATGCTAAAAAACAAAAAAAAAAATGCTACTAATTAGGCTCATTGCCACGAGGAGACATGTTCTAAGGTTTAGGGTCCTCTTAGAAAATAATCGAGTCTCAACAAAGTAAAGAAAAAACTCATATGGCACGGGAAAAATCTAGCCAAAAGAAAATGAAGGACCTACATTCATCAATAAAGAGAAGAATTTCGTAGGGACAAGGTGTGTAAAATCCCTAACCCTTATCCGTCGCCGGAACAGAGTTACGAGGTATTACTAGACAGTTCAGAACAAAAACAAGCAATCACATATATGCTTAACATATACATCATAATTTAATCACAATGTTCTTTTAATGAGCTCTCGAAGCCCAAAACACATGTTCAGAACTAATCGGGATTTAATCAAAAGCTTAGAGAATTTTTCACGAAATTTCAAAAAAACAAATTTGCTAAGTGCAGGGCTCACATGCCCGTGTGGTTCAGGGACACGCCCGTACTTTAGACCGTGTCCTACCCCGTGTAACTCCCTGATTTAGGCCACACGGCCAAGACACACGCTCGTGTCTCTGCCCATGTGCAATTTCCTGAGCATTCTGTTTTGCATTTTTAAGGTGCAAGGGACACACGGCCTATCCACACGCCCATGTGTAAGCCGTGTGTCTCACACGATCTGGCCACACGCCCGTGTGCCAAGCCGTGTGGACTCAAAATGAACTTTTTATGTCAAGTATACCAACCCTGCAAATTTTAAACGACAAGCAATTCAATACCCAATTTTTCAACCAATTCAAAATACAATCAAGTACCTCTATAACATGTCCAAAATGATAGAGCTAATGACTTAAACAATGTATTCACATAGTTATTCTCAAATTTAAATCAAAACAATCCAATATAACATCATTTAAGCCATTTTAATCTTTATACCAAAATATACCATTTATAATTTCAACAAAACTCATAAACTTATACATATAACCAACTAGTATCATTTGTATCATTATATACAACTATTTCTCAACATGACTTACATATGACAACCTAGGTACATGCCATTTACCAAAAAGAAAATGTACTTCACCACTTGAGTTCGGGATCGGTTCTGGATGTTGATTTAACGTTAGAACTTTAACCTAACCTGCGCATGAAATAAACCTTACGTTCAATATAACACTCAGTAGTATTTCTATAATCCGAATAAATTTATAATATTTAAACATATAATTACATATAACAAAAACTATTCAACAACAATCAAATTCCATAATTATATTGTTCAATACATTTCCCATTATCATATATTTTATTTCAATCATTTAATTGTTATTTAATAGCAATTCATAATAAGATATTTAATGCAATTTCAATATCAATATCCATTTCATGAATCCATGGTTCATATAATTCCATGCATTTCAATTACATATTCCATTTCAATGCTCATTCCAATTCATAATCAATATCTTTCAATATCAATCAATTGATCAATTTATTCACAAACCCCTATTAACGCAAATCGGACTCGGACGGGTACACGAATCCAACCAGAACACACCAGTATGGCACTCAGTGCCTCTTCGGCTATGCCGAAGTATAAATAATACGGTACTCAGTACCTCATCGAAGTTATCCGAAGTAACAAGACGACACACACAGTGCCTCATCGACTCGAGGTCGAAGAATCCCTTACTCAATCAATCCTATGGCATGCCAATTATATCCGACTTAGCCCGACATTGTTAATAGGGTTTTCAATTCACATTTCAATTACCAAATAATATCAATTTCAATCAATTCCAATTCAATACACATTTCAATCATTCTCATGTTTCATAAGACAATTCAATTCAATATCAATATAATAGCAAATAATACACAATCAACTCAATTTCACTTAACTTACCTATTAAATGACAAATACAATAAATAATTATTAAAATTTGGATTATAGAAATACAAACCGTATTTTTCTGAGTCAGTCATCGTTAACTTTCTCTTTCCCCTTCTTAGTCGATGTCTTCGGTTCAACGTTAGCTATGGAAATTAAAACAATTAAATTTTATCAATACATTACAATTTCATATTGAATATTTTAATTTATACAAACTTTTACCTAAATTCCAATTTAGTCCTAAAATTTAACCAACTTCTTTTCTTACAAAACCAATTCCATATCTCAATTTAATTTCTACTTTAATCAAATTTCGACACCCTAATTTCACCATAAAACTCCAATTTTGAATTTCTTTCAATTTAATCCCTACAACTTAAAACTTATGATTTGTTTTACAATTTAATCCTTTTCTCAATTCTAACTTGAAATTCTATCAATTCAAACCCTAATTCTTCAATTAATTCAACATAAACCACATCTAACAATCAACTAACTTTCAAAATTTCCACTTATATCAAGTAGTATTTTATTCTAGAATTCCAAAAACATCAAAATTACAAGAAAATGGACTAAATTGACTTACCACTTAAGCTTGAAACTTCAAAACCATAATTTCTCCTTCTTTTTCTTTCCCTTTTTCTTTCTTTCTTTCCTTCCTCTGTTTCGTTTTTGCTATTATGTTTCTTTTGTTTCTTTTTATGTTTTATTTTATTTTATGTTTTATTATATTAATATTATATTATATTAACTTAATAATTATTATTTCTTAATTAATAAGTAAATGCATATATGTATTACAAATGCATGTATAATATTTATTACACATGTATTTTATTTTTACCACACGATTGTCATGATTTGGTTTATTTATTTATTTAGTCCTTCAATTTTTCTTGATTCTATAATTAAGCTTTCACACTTAATTCAATTTAATCATTATACCTACTTAACTTTAATTCAAACTAATTCACCTAATTAAAATTTAATTAACCACACAACTAACTTCGTAAATATTTACGAATTTATTTTACGAAAACGGAGACCCGAAAATATACTTTTTCGATAACCATAAATTTCGGGTCGTTACAAGGTGACTGAAAAGTCCACTATCCACAATCAGTTTAAACACATTTCAAGGTAATCTGGTGACCATTGACAACAATCTCTCTATTGTGCCTAACATTTTTATGTTGTTAGTAGTGATCTTGATAGTGCTCCTCCACATAGAGGTTCCTTGAAGTTTGTGGGTAACCCTCCATAAAGCTTTTATGCTTAGAGGGATAAAACTCCTTTAGGTGAATTCCCATTTTCTCCTGCTAATGTGGTCGCTAACTAAAAAAGGAGTCTATCTCGAGCTTCAACAGAGGTTGTTTATCCAAACCAAGCTTCAAGAAGCGATGTTATTTACCATACTATAAATAAGCTGATGGGAGTTGCCGAAGTTTATGTGGAAGAGATGAAATTACCCATGCATGGTCTAAGAAAAGAAAATGGAGCTGAGCTATATTAATGACAGTGGATTAAACTGAAAATACAAATAGTGTTTTGAATACTAAATATCAATTAAGACAAAGATACAGTAAAAACAAACTAACTACCAACTAGCACAACTAAAACTTAGAAAACTTAAAAACTAAGCCCTAGAAAAATGAAGAAGAAAAAGATAACTAGTAAGTTAAAAAGATAGAAGATAACAACCTACTTTTTGTCTTAGCCAAAAGTGGCTTTTAACATTTAATTACAACCCAAAATTTAATACCAAAATACCCTTGGACATTGTATTATGATTGAGATTGGGGTTGGTGTTGGACAAAAACTACCTCTGTAGTAAATTTTCTCCCCATCAAGTAGCGGTATCACGACACCCAGGCTTCGATATTGTGATACCCACTCCTCGGTGTTGGGACATCATTGGAGTTGGCCTCAACCTTCACTAGACCTCGCCTACTATCTACTTTGGTTTCAATAATAAATACAATATTGGGGATATGTTTCTTCAATATATACTAAAGTCTACAAACTGACCGCAAACTCCCAAACCTGAGGACATTCTAGCTTAAGATTTCTATTGTCATCGGCTGGTCTACTCTAATAGACCTACTGATATAATAGAATGGTCCATTACAATCATGCCCTTTGAGATCTCAATAGCATTTTTCAAAACCAAACCTTCAGTGTCATATAAAGTCATTTGTGTTCACTTATTCCCATCAACAACCTCCAACTGACAGTCCTCCCTTTCCAGCCCAATATTCTCCTTGCTCATAGCCTTCAACTTGCTCATCTACTGCTTTGCACTCGATGCGTAACTAGTCCTACCTTCTAAATTAAGTCCCAAATGAATCCCTTGATTAAGCAAACTCCTTACATCGGTCTCTTTATTTAGCTATGAATTCAAAATATTTGAAATGTCATCATCTTCTTCCTTTAACCAACAACTATTCACCGTCGAGGCCTTTTGGAGAGTCGCCTAGAAAGAAATATCCAACCCATCTCTAGTATCTTCTTTCCCTAAACAATCCTAATGGGACAAAAATTATCACTATGAACCAAATGGCCACAGAGAAAACATAAGAGAGTCAAGTTCTCATATCGAAACCAAACATAAACTTGATCCTTTTAAGGCAATCTAATCTTTTCCTCATTTTCAATGGGTGACTGATCAATTTAGAGTCATAATTGGCAAATTTATCAAGGAAATCGCCAAATTGTCATGCAATCGCCTTAATAATCAGACCACTTGGTAGATCATGGATTTACATACAAAAATTCGTAAACACTAAAGGCACATTTAGTGGATCTTCAGTATCCATCAAATTATGGAGTAAGAGAAGATGGTTGTTAAAAGTCTAATGGGATCTATCTAAGACTCTCTCCATATCTATCTCATAGTAAAATCAAAACAGAAATCGCTTCTCCCTAAGATCTTTTATCGTAACACTTCCTAATGAATGTTAATGGTTTGTCATGGTGTTCCACATCACCTAGAAATGTACGACACTTATCGTTAAAAAACATCCAACCAGATCAAACACTTTAAGCGCTGGCCCTTGCTCTTTATTTGTTAGAATTTGCCAAACATCTTCATTGCCATTCGATATACTCAAATCTACAATCTGATTCTCCATTAAAACAAAATGAAAAAACAAACCCAACATTAACCGCTCACACCACACACCGCACAACAAATTGAAAAACCCTAAAAACGTCCCACACAAGTAAATTTACAAAGAGAAAAAAAACATGTCATGTAGAGGGAGACTTCTAAATGTAGGAAATATAAAAACTAAATCTAGATCTTAACCTTTATTATTATTATTTTTTATTTTTTATGAAAATAAATATCTAGATATATTTTATTGTGGTAGTGAGAAATGTCCATAAAGGGCAATTAAAGCTAGCTTCCGTATAAGATAAGTAGGTATTGACATAAAGTTCCAATTTCCAATAAAAAAAGTTTGATGTGATAGCTGCCATAGGCATGCATAGGCCATACCACCTATTATTGCCTTCAACGAGTGGGGGCCCAACCCAAACATCAATGATAATTACGCTTTTGGTACTTTAAAAGCAAGCCAAGAATATGCTAATCGCAATACAAGCTTCCATTTAATAATAAAATGTGAATAATTTAAATTTTAAAATATTTTAAATTTGAAATTATATAATTAAATAACTTAAATAATTCGAGTTAAAATCAACGGACTCAACATAGAAAAAATTACTAATGATCATAATTTAAATTAAATCAAATTTAAAATAATTTAAACTTAAAATAACTAAAATCTAAAATGATTAAAATTTGAAGATAACACAAATTTAAAATAATTTAAAGTTTTTAAAATTTGAATTAACCAAATACAAAATAATTCAATCCATCTAATTAAAAAAATCAAAGTAACTGTTGTATGTAATTAAACAAATCATTTCATTCTTGAAAATGAAATTTTCATTTGATCGTTTTGCCAACTAATTTAGATAAAGAATATTTAATCACGAGTTCAAGCTCGACCCTGATGACTGTTTGAGAGTGCAGCCGTCCAAAGCCTAAAGTTGGAAGGGGCCCAAAAAAAATTTTAGCCTTTTATGTGAGAAAAATATTTTCAGACTAAAATAAATTAATTAAATTCTTAGGGCTTTCAATTTTTCACCATAAATACTTTATCTACTAGGACTCCAAAAACTTTTCAACTTTTATTGTATTATATTTTATAATTTCTTTTAAAACGGGACCCAATTTATTATTTCACCTAGAGCCCAAAAATGTCTAGAATGGGCATGCACGAATTGAAAGAATTCCACCTAATTTAAATTAAATATTTTTTAAAAGTATATTTATTTATTCTTCATTTAAAAAATATATAAATGTTAATATAAATTTATATCTTTAATATATGTTTTTAAACAATAAAATAAATTAGGGAAAACTATACATATGGTCACTCAACTATGTTCGCATTCATATTTTTGTTACCCAACTTTAAAAAAAATTCAATTTAGCCACTAACGTTTAAATTCGTTCCTATTTTGGTCATCCGCGGTTAAATTGATAACAGAAAATATTTCTTTAACTGATTTAATAACACATTTAGTCTTCAACGCTTACATATATTCTATCAATTTGATTCTAATTTTAAATAATTTAATAAATTTAACCTTTTGTATTTGCAAATTCTAGCAATTTGATCCTCAAACTTCCCAACCAAAGCTTTCAACTTTTAAAATAAAAGCATTCCACATCTATTAATTGCTTTATTTATGACTGAAATTATGCAATTCAGTACATAACCCTTTTTGTTTATATTTTTAAGAAGTTAATGTTAGAAATCAACTAAACTCTATTAAAAATAATAGAAAAATATAAAATTTTGAAAATATAAGTTATAATAAAATTATATAAATAATTTAATATTTGTAAAAATATTTTTTCACTCTAGTAGCATAATTTTAGTTTTTAATTAAATTAGTAATAATTTGAGACTAAACCATATTATTAGTGATACGTATTGCTTATTGTAGATTTAAAAATTAAAAATAAATTGAGCACTTAATAATCTCTTAATCAATTTATAAATTTAAAAAAAATCATTATCAATGTAATAAAAGGAAATTCAATCAATTCTTTCACTTTTTTTCTTATGAAAAATTAAATGTTCATAATTTTTCTTATATAATTATTGATTGAACAATTAGATTTTTCAAAACCATATTTGTTAGCTCTAGATTAAATTTCCAATTTCAAGGACCTACTTCCAAGATTATTTATATGTACTTTTTAAAGAAATATTATATTGTTAATAACAAGAGTAAATCTAAAGTGTTATTTTTTAAGGTTTTTCCATTTTATTTAGCCAAAAATGTATCAATCAAAGAGATATACAATATTATATTTAGAAAAAAACTAATGAAAAAAGAAAGGATAATTGGCTCAGAAAACGGAGCGTTAGTTGAGAGATTTTTTTTTTTTTTTAGATTTTACAAATTTATAGACGTGGAATGCTTTTTAAAAGTTGAAAGCTTTGATTAACAAGTTTGAGGATAAAATATGTAATTATTGAGGACTAAATGTGTTATTATACCAGTTAAAAAAAGACTTTATGTTATCAATTTAAGGTGGGTAACCAAAATAAAAATGAGTTCAAACGTTAATGCCTTAACATGAAATTAAATTGACTTAACATGAAATTATTGGTAATGTAAAGTGAGTAATCCCATATTAGTTGAGAAAATGTTACTAAGAGGATTTAAATATAATATTGCCTCTTACTCTCATTGAGTAGTACACGTATGTTTATTTGTACAAATATTAAAATATTGTGTTAATCTTGGGGAGTCAATATGATCAGGGTGGATTTACTTTTAAGGCAGCGATTCTTTCACGACATAGTAATTATTTTATTTATTTATGCTCAGTTTATTTTTCCTAATCAATACTAACGAATTCAAGGAAAATTTGAATTTAAAACTCTATTTATCTAGTAAAATTTTGTATATTATGGAGAGGTAGTTGCTATATAGCTATCTGTAATATATATTTATAATAATTCTATTTGTCTATTAAAATTTTGCATGTTATGGAAATACAGTTGTTATATATCAATTTATACTATATATATAAGCATGAATTTGGAGAAATTTTTAAACCGACAAGTATACTATTTATTTTTCATCATATTACTAAATTAACTTTTATAATGTAATTTAGAATTATTAGATAAAATAATTTGCACTAGTTTTAAAATAGAGTTATTCATTCAACAGAATTATAAACATAAAATATATAAAATTTTGTGATTATTAGAATTATAAATATAATTTACAATTAAAAATTTTACTATTTTTTAATTGTGCTAATTTTATTGATATCAAATAGAGTTATTATTTGAATAGAACTCTAAGCATCTTAATTATTGCTTAATTAATATTATAGTTATATACCAATTAAAATTTAAGCTTGACATTATAAATAACATTCAATAGTTAGACAAATTTTATCAAGTAGCATCTAAAAAAAATTATCCATAAAAAAATGGATGTTACATCTTATTGCCAATTTTCTTCATCCAAGAAAAACTATTGGTGGCAAGTGGAGTTTTAGCAAACGACAGACACCGTCATCTGTCAATCACAACTTGTGAAGACAACAAAGATACCCACAAAATAGATTTGCAAATTGAAAATATAGAAGACGTGTGTAGTGAATGAAAAGAATAAAGAAAGAAAGAGTTGATGGGAGAGGAAAAAGGCAGGCGATAGCCAGCCTAGAGGTTGACACCGTCGCTGAGCAAAACTTTTAATCATTATTATTAAATGTGTTTATAAGTTAGTTTAAATAGAATTTCTAATTATCATGAATTATTATTATAATTATTGCATGTTGTTTTACCTTTTTTTTTTCAAATTAACATTATAGTTTACTTTCTCATATAGTTCTAAAATTTTATATTATTTAAAAACAAAGAAAATTTATCATATTAATGATAGATAACAATAATTAAAAATACATTATTTGAAAATTAAATTTGTAAAATCACATACGTTGCATTAGAAACTAGTAACAAACAAATCTCTAAGGCACTTATAACGATATTTAAGATTCAGATCATAATTGAGGTTTTCTTTTTTTCTTTTTGTAAATTTTCAAATTAAAAAACTATAATTATTTTAAAAATATTTATTGGTGAGATTTAGATTGTATCTTTAATAAAATTTGCAAATGCAATTTCATTTATTAAAAATTGTTTTCATTCAATAATATATTATTAAAATATTTTTTATATAAATTTAAACATTTTAATGAAAAGTATATTAATTAAAAATTATTATTATTTATTTCATTTAGGAATAGAACTAATTTTACAAATGATGTACTTGGACACCGCAGAGTAATTGGATGAAAGTGTAATTATTTAGGTAATAAATACACCCTATTGTAATTATAAGGAATTTGGGGTGCTTCAATTGCACTCAATTCAATGAGACTCATCAATTACAATGATTATCTAAACTTGTTACAAATCCAATTACTAAGTGACTTTCAAAACACGTCATTAAATTTTAGATAAGGGACTGTTATAAAGAACAAATTTAGTAAACAGTGCACTTCATATTTTTTATGGTTGTTATTATATGTGAAAATTTGTTATAAAGGGTAAGCATGAAACATTAAAAAAAATGATTTTATAACAAATTTGATTGTTATAATTAAATGAGCGTGACGATTATAACGGGGATTGACTCTACATTTTTACCAATAATATATTTGTGGTTTGTTCTTAAGTAGAATGATTTTTCTTTATCATAGTAATATAAATCTAGACTAAACCAGATGAATCGAGTTAATTGATTAATAGGGAATATATTGGTGTAGCAATTCAATAAATAAAACTTTCCGAATATAAAGGGGTAGAATGGTGTAAACAAAGAAACCTCTTTAACGTGGGTGTTTACAAAACGTAAGCTCAGTGATAAAACTTGTACAAATATTTTTTGACGAAGCACAAAAGACTACGTATAAGAAAAATATGGAAAAAAAAAAAAAGGATATATGAATTGTAGTTTATAGAAGCCCAAAATTCTACCAATTTTAATTTTTCAAAAGAAGCCCAAATACCAAACCATACAATTGCTCAGCCCAATGCAGTCTCTGAAAATCGTAAATGACGGAAACATCCCTCGTACGTGCCTATTCTTCCCCAACCTCGTAAAAGGTTAAATCAGGTATTAAACAAGAAAAACCCTAGCTATATTATATCATCTCTTTACACTCTTTCAGTTTTACGAAAACCCTAGCCACCTTCTTTCCTACGCCAAAATGCCGCCAAAATTTGATCCAAGCCAAGTCGTCGACGTCTTCGTCCGCGTCACCGGCGGTGAAGTCGGAGCAGCTAGTTCACTCGCTCCGAAGATCGGTCCGCTCGGTCTCTCTCCCAAGAAGATCGGAGAAGATATCGCTAAAGAGACCGCCAAGGAATGGAAGGGTCTCCGCGTAACCGTCAAGCTCACTGTCCAGAACCGCCAGGCGAAGGTCGCGGTGGTACCGTCGGCGGCAGCGCTGGTAATCAAGGCGTTGAAGGAACCGGAGAGGGATAGGAAGAAGACCAAGAACATCAAGCATAACGGGAACATCGGACTCGATGACGTCATAGAGATCGCTAAAGTAATGAGGCCGAGGTCCATGGCTAAGGATTTGAGAGGGACGGTGAAGGAGATTCTGGGCACCTGTGTTTCAGTTGGGTGTACCGTCGATGGTAAAGACCCTAAAGATTTGCAGCAGGAGATTGATGATGGTGATGTTGATGTTCCTCTCGAGTGAGTAAACTTTCTTTATTACTTTTAAGATCATATCTTGTTTAATTTTGTTTATCTGTATGGTTTTGGAGAATTTACGGATATTTTCTATCAGAGATTGTTTTTGAGGTTAATTTTAGATGATTTTAACATTTGTGGGTCATCTTTATGGCTATATATGTGATGTTTAATTATATCCTCTGTTTGTCCTTTATATTGTATTTTTTTCGTAATGCAAGTCTTGGTGTTTTGCTTAAGCTTGGTAAGTTGGAAATGAATTGTAAATGTGAGTCTTTTAACAATGCTTCAGCTTAGTAAGTGAGAAATTAATAGAAAATGTTGCATTTTAGTATAGTTTTTAAGTTATTCAATGTGATTTAGGAACTTGATTGCATTGATCTACTGGTTCTCTATGAGTAATATTATTGAGATTGTATTTTAAGATTGAGATATCTTTGAATGTTGTTGCTAAAGAATCTGAATGCACATACTATTAGAATACTTTGTTATCGCAACAGGATTATGTGCTTTGTTAGTTGTAGCTGTTCAGGCTTAGATTATTTTCAAAAGTTTGAGTGTCCTATTCTTGCTGTTGTCAGCTAGACCTGTGAATTTTGCCCCGGAACCCTAAACCGGCTTGAACCCAAAATGATCGAACTTGTATTGACCCGGTCTAAAAAAACCTTAAATGAAGACCTGGAGCAGAAATAATCCGAAAATTTTAAAACCGATCCATTCAATTTACAGGTTTTTTGGTCTAACCATTTTTGCATGCTTAACATCATTTGTCTGTTTAGCTGGTTTAGCTTCATTGCTAAATGGTTGATTTATCAGTGATTTATTTGATTCATTATTGCATCCTGAATAAATGTATTATTGTGTTGTGGGCTATCAGAAAGCTTAGCATCTGTGTAAATTTCAGTCTTCCCTCTAGTATTCTCAAATTATCAATTTTGTCCTTGTACTTAAATTTGGTCTCTCTAGTTTGATTATGGTATTAGTTATACCAAATAGCTAACACTTTATGCTGATATGGACTTTTTTGTTGTTGTTGGAAAGGATGTTTTTAGCTGTATTACCTATTTGGATTAATTAATGACAGTATAAAGGTAGGAAAAAAATAAATTATGTCAAATTAAAGTACATTAAAACTCAAATATGAGTATAATTGAGGGACCAAAATCATAATCAAACCTATGGATGGAGGGACCAAAATTCTTAATTGAGTATAATTGTGTTGTGAGGCATGTTAGTAAGGTTACGGGTTTAGGGGTTAGGAATGAAGAATACTCATGATCAATCGTCATATAGGCCTGGAACAACTTGTTTAACCATTTCAAACCAAACCCTTCAGCGTTAATAGTAAATCTTGGCTGACATTAGAAGGGACCTCAACCTTATTCCAAAGCTGCTCACCATATAAGCAGTCAGGCAATGGCATAAGTTATCCTGATTCAATGCCTTGCAAACGAGTTCTAGTTCCACTTTGCATGCATTACTTCATATATTGATTTTTGCTACTAGCTCAATGTTTAGTTTTAATTTCATTCTTTCTTTTATGATAATTTAAAATTGTCTTTTTATTTTAAATTTTGATTTTTTTTTTTACTTTCTGAGAATAAAAAATTAGTTTAATTGAGTAATATTGTTAATTTTTTTTATATTAAATCATTGACTAACAATTAACAATTCAACAATTTTGATGCACACCAAAGGTTGAGGGTTAGGTTTGAGTCTCGTTATATACAAATCATTTGTGGGCTTTATATATATATATATTCAAGTTAATGCTTCTAAGTTTTAATAATTAAATTATAATAATTGACCTTTGATTAAAATATTGATGTACTTGGAACTTTAAAAAGAAAAAGAAACAATTTATATGAACAAAGTTAGCAATTCTACAAATTAAAATAAAAGAGTTAATTTTTCAGTGTTAGAAAAATTCTAAAAAGAGCTCTCGATGAAAATAGTATCAAAAAGTTAAAATATTTTTTTAACATTAATTTTATTATATATTTTTATCATATTTGTTTTTTAATACAATATTTAAAACTATTTGAAGATCTTTTTTAACTCTTAAATAGGAGGATAATGATTATTTTATATTGGTAATAGTGTTAATGTTAATAGAGTTACGATTCAATAAGTTAAAAATTAAAATATTATATTATTGAAATGTTATATATTTTGTGTTATTGAGTAATATTTGGTGTGATAACATAAAACATAATGAAAATAGTTTTTTAGTTCGTTTTGTACGGATGAATGAGAGGAGTTGTTTAATAAACTAATCTGAGAAAATTTTGTTTAAACATTATAGATTGCAGTGTGATTAATTTAGCAAGTCTCCAACCTTCTTGGAGTGGGATAAGTGATCCTTCATTGGTAGGGTAAAGTATTAAGGATTAGATGATGATATCACCCTTACTAAAAGTCTTATTAGAAAATCATTTGCCTGAAATTTCCTCCTCACCGTCCAGCCAATGGGGCGCTATAAATCAAGAGAATTTGATTTCATACTCGTCGGACACGTGGTGTCTTTCTAGCCATAACTTACATTCAAGAAAGACTGATAGCTGTTCCAAATGGAATGGAATTATTGGGTTTGAATTATGAATTATTAGAATTATATATTTAGTAAGTCATTCAAAGAATAATGATCGAAGTAGAAAAAAAGAAAAAAGAAAGAAAATTGTATTATAAATTTTTGAGAGGTGAGAATATAATTTAATTATTATATTAATTTATAAATTTTAGTCTTTCGAAAATAATTTTATTTTGAGGTTAAAATTTTCTTAGATTAATCTCTTATTATTTAAAAATTAAAATTTGAATTTAGTTAAGATTTAATATGATTATCAAATATTATAGAGTATTAAATTCTTGTATTTTTTTATAAATGTAGAAATTATATAGAAATGGAACTCAAACATGAAATTAATGTCATTAGTACATAAAAAATTTTTATCACGCGACTAATGATTGAATTAATAAACAGACGAAGATGATTATTTATATGCTACGATGATGGAGTTATGAGGGTAACGTTTCGATATTTTTATATGTAAAATTGAGGTGGAACGGTGGGTCCATTTTTACATTAATGTCCACATTTTGCAAAACATTATACAAATATTATTTGTCAGCATTATTGTTAGTCTAAATGGTCGGTCTCCTTTAATTTTTTTTTTTAGAAAATTTTATATTAAATTTATACTTCTCCTAAAAGAATCGATTTTCCAATCAACAAAATTTATGGGATAATAAAAGGTTAAATGTATAAATTTGTTCAATATCTAAAAATGGTCTAAACTAAAAATGATTTAAATCTCAAATAATTTAAATTTGAGATACATACTAACTCAGAATGATTTAAAAATTTTAAAACTTGATTTATTCCAACTTAAAATATCCAATTTGAAACTATTTCGATGGTGAAATTCACATCCCAGATGTTTATCATTTAGGATGTTTAATTTTATTTAAGCAAGTAAATTTGTTTGGCTGCCAAGAAAACGATTAGGGATCCTTTTTGATATCATTTCACCCATGATGAGATAGAATTAGGGTATACGCCTTAAAAATGGTGAAGCAACTTCCTCAATACACTTGCGGTGAAGTGTGGTGGGTTAGTTGAATTGCACCATAGCCCTCAATTTTGGCTGGTGCTTTACGCTCTAGTGGGAGTAAATTTACTTTGGTGGAGAATTGTTTTACAAAAATATTCTTTTTTGAGTTATTTTAATTAAAATTTATTATTGTCTTTAATAGTTAGTTTCTATTCCCACCTCACCGTTATAATTGAGTTTAAATTCAAACACTAATTCACTGTTATTTCTAATTTTAATGCTACAATCTCTAGCTTATCACTATATTAATTAATCTCACTGTCACCGTTTTTTTAATCTCACTAGAAATAAATAGATAGAGCATTTAAACTAACCCTAAATCAACAAGTGAAAAAAAATAAAATAAAAGAAATAGGTGGTTGAAAATCACAACCATGCACATGTCAATGATTAAACAATAACAACAAAACATGAACCACATATTCATATTTTCTTGCAAAAGTAAATTTGGCTTTTAGGTATATATTCAGAGTCATAAGTTTATCTGGTAAAGTCCTCACCAGCCCACCATACGACAGCAGTTTTGCTTTATTTAAATAATAATTCATTTAATAATTAAGGAATCTGACCTATTTATTTATTTATTTATTTATACTAAAAGATAATGTTTTTTTTTTATTTTTAATATTATTGAATTTACTTTATTTATTTATTTAGGATTTTGCCTTTTAGTAGTTGTATGTTTAATTTGTATTTTCTCATCAAACAAGTTTGGTGGATTATAGAAGAGTAGCATCCATTAAATGTAAAAAGGGATTAATTCTGATTCTAGTCTCTCTATAATGCTAAAATTTGATATTTAATCTATAATATTATTAGCATGTTCAAATTGATACACTTTGACTAGCTCTTGTTAAAAACACCTTAAGTGTTTAATTGAATATGGTTAACTGAATTTTCAGATGGCTCTGATTGTGTGATAGAATAAAAATTTTTTAAGAAAAAATTCATACCATCACTATAATTATAACAACAAACTGTGTTATCAATTTTGAATTACTAATAACATTATAAAAATAAAAGATCAAAGTAAAGAGATTAAATTTTAAATTTCAATTTAATAGAGGGATTAAAATGAGAATTAGCCCTAAATGCAAAGAAAGACAGTTGAAAACTTTAAAAAAACTATAGGGAAATTAGAAAAATAAAAACAAATGTACATTAAGGGTGGGACCATGCAAATGAAGATAATCTAAAATTGGACGGCTTAGAATAAATGTTAAAAATAATCACATCATAATCAATCACCTTAATCACTATCATCATCATGATGTCGCCTCCTCTATGTTTGCCCCTTATATACACTCTCTCTCCCGCTCACCACTCTTCACCCATAGCTTAAACGAACATTTTCACAGCTTAAAACACAATATGACTAAAGATATTGAGACCACGGCGGAGCAAGGCGGCGGAGCGGAGTTCTCAGCGAAGGACTACCATGACCCACCACCGGCACCGTTGATTGACATGGAAGAACTCACCAAATGGTCGCTTTATAGGGCGGCGATCGCTGAGTTCATTGCCACCCTTCTTTTCTTGTATGTCACGGTGTTGACTGTGATCGGGTATAAAGTCCAAACCGACCCGGTAAAGAATACTATTGACCCGGATTGTGGTGGTGTTGGTATACTTGGTATTGCTTGGGCTTTTGGTGGCATGATCTTTATCCTTGTTTACTGCACTGCTGGTATCTCTGGTGAGTGTATAATTAAATGCAAACTTTTAGTATAACATTGGGTGAGGAAAACACTGTTGAAACGTGTGAACCCAACAGGAGGACACATCAACCCGGCGGTGACGTTTGGACTGTTCGTGGGGCGGAAGGTGTCACTGATACGAGCCCTGTTGTACATGGTGGCTCAGTGCTTGGGTGCAATCTGTGGGTGTGGGTTGGTGAAGGCTTTCCAAAAGACTTACTACAATAGCTATGGAGGTGGTGCCAACGAGCTCCAGGATGGGTTCAACAAGGGCACCGGCTTGGGTGCTGAGATCATTGGCACCTTCGTTCTTGTCTACACTGTCTTCTCAGCCACTGATCCCAAGAGGAGTGCAAGGGATTCCCATGTTCCTGTATGTTCCCTTCTCTCTTCTATAAATGAATCAATTTTTATATTTGAGTCAAATTAAGAAATTGAAAGAAAATTAGGGGATCAATTATGATACTACTTTTGTAGATTGTCCATTTGTAGATTTTGTTATACACAATCAATTTTCCACTAATTTCCTCAGTAGGAACTTTCATGGTTAGGCATATAGGAGGGTTGCCAACTTGCCATATAAGTCCCTCTTATTATTAATTTTTTCCTCAATTTTCAAATTATAAACATTATGAGTAATTATTTTCTTTGTATGCAAAAATAAAAAAATAAAAAATTTAAGGTGTTGGCACCACTTCCCATTGGATTTGCCGTGTTCATGGTTCACCTTGCCACAATCCCTATCACTGGCACTGGCATCAACCCAGCAAGGAGCTTTGGAGCTGCTGTGATTTACAACCAAGAAAAAGCTTGGGATGATCAAGTAAATTTCCTCTTCTTTTTTTTTTTTTTTCTATACTTTTCCTAAATATATAAAATTTACATTTCCATTGAAAAAAAAAAATTAAATGAAACTCATGTGGTGTTATTTCAGTGGATATTCTGGGTTGGACCCTTCATTGGTGCTTTCGTTGCAGCCTTTTACCACCAATACATCCTCAGAGCAGCAGCCATTAAAGCCCTTGGATCTTTCAGGAGCAATGCTTAAAAACATTTCACCTTTATTACAATAAGAAAACAATGATGTAATAACAAATGAGGAATGAGTGCAAGTTTATGTCTTGTGGGAGGGGTTCCCTTTTGCAGTTTATTTTCTATACCATTGAGAAGGGAGTCCATTGAAATGTAAATAATAAAAGAAAACAAGAATTATGGATAAGGGTGTCTTTTCAATCCCTGTTTGTTTCTAAATTTTTGTTGCTTTTTAAATGTATTTTTACATAATTAAGTTGTGTTGTCATCTTTTATCATCTCCATTTCTTTTAATGTTGTTGTATTTTGTATGTATAATATTATTGTTTTGAGTCTTAACCACTTTCTTTAAATTATCCTTTTTCTTATCTATTTATTTTGTATTGACTTGCAACTCGCAACTCAAGTTAAACATGCTTTCAAGATTTTCATCTTGAAAAAATTAAATCCAAATGTAAATCCGATGAAATTGCTAGTGTGGCATTAAGCTATTGAAAATGGTTTCTTAATAAGATATTAGCTTATCCAACTGCTTCTTTTCAAACTGAAATGACTTAATCTTCCTAAACTTTTGATTAATTATGACTTACAATGTGGTCAAATTACAGTTCTGGTCCATTTACCGTTAATGTTATTAAACTCGTCATGCTGACATTAATTTTGCGTATGTGTGAAAGGAGGAGTATTTTTCTTTAAAAATATTCATATCAACATTTTAATTCGAATAATTAACAATTCAAACTAATTAATAACATTATAAAAAATATACATTCTAAATTAAAATAATAATAAAAAACTAAATTCCAAATTTGAAACCAAAACTTGAAGCACCAATAAATTTATTTAACACTTTATTTCAGTCCCAACTTTCTAGTTTATCTTTGCCATTATTTCTATAGGTATCTAAAGTTAATTCGTAATTATCAAATTTTGTTTGAAATAAGATGAAATTGATAGTTCAAGTATCACTTTTGAAAAAAAAGAAACTTTAAATATATAAATGGAAAAACGGTACAGTTTAATGGCCAATTTTTTAATTAAACCTTAATTTAGGATTAATACAATCTTTTTAAGGTTGGTGCTGTACCATTACACCAAGCATTTGTTGGTTATAGATATTTACTTTCAATGATACTTTTATTAAGAATATGCTTTTATTTATTCTTTTATTTATTCTCTCAACACTGGTGGGTATTAATCAAAGAGATAAAATATTAAAATTTTGCTAAATTGATTAAGCTAAAACTAATACTAGTACAATTAGTACTTGAGGATGACATGTTTAAAGAGATTAGATGAGTGAAATAAGATGATGTATTTGATTTTGTATTGATGTTAACCAATAAATTATTATATAATTTGTTGCTAAGAAGCAAAATTGTTATAAAATAAAAAATAAATGTGTTAGGTCATATAAAATTTAGAGTTATTATACATTATCTTTGTCCTTATTTTATGGCCCTTTGGTCAATTTCTAGGGCAAAGTAGGTGGGTGTTAAGCTCTTTGATTATGAACAATTTGGCTTTAAATTGCAAAAAATTAGATGAGATTTTGCTGTTTTGAAAGCTGCATATGATAGTGAAATTAATATTATTTGATGTCACTATTATTGGAGTTATGAAATAACCAAAACTTAAGGGTTTTTACTAATTCTATTTCTATAAAAATCATTGGAATTTTTGTTGGTAGATAAAAGAATAAAGCTTTAAGTTAAGATTACCGTAGAATTAATCGCCATCAAACAATGGGTATGTAGCGCAATGGTTGTCATAATCAAGTGCTCCATTTCGCCTCGGACTTCTTTTGTGATACGGTCTGCCACCCTATTATTCTTTCTTAGTATCGGTTGAAACTTCACTTCCCAATCCTTAAGAAACCAACCTTGGATAAGTCTAACTTCACTGTAGATATTATTTGCTGCTAGCCCATTTTGAATAATGGTTACCAACCTAGAATTATCACTCTCGATCTCCACTCTACGGCACCTTTTTGCCCAAGCAAATTTTAAGCCTTCAAGTAATGCTCGAGCTTCAATCTGAAAAATATCCGATAAACCCACCACCATTTCAAAACCCCCCATCCAGTTATCATTCAGCTCTCTCACCACTCCACCTATGGCTGCTCTTGATTTAAAAGTCGACACTGAACCATCAATGTTCACCTTTACCGATCCCTAGTTCGAAACTTGCCACTGACCCTTTATCATGGAGTTACACACCCAATTTCCAGCCACTCTTTTAATAAATATAGACTTCGTCCAAGCTCTAGTAGAATTTATGAGCGCATGGATGTTATTACTCACTTGATTGAAAATAGATTCATTTCGACTCTTCCAAAGAAACCAAGTCGTGATAGAGAAGAAAGTGGGTCATTCACCATATTGGGATTCAATACTATCTTCATTTCCAATGTTTCAAATAATTCATCGCTCAAGCGGTAATCTAAAAGAGACATCCCACTAGCTTCTCGAGACAATAAATTTTCAAACCAAGCTCTTGAGATAAATTTTTGAGATGGGTAAATGCTTTATATGGATACTTATAAAGACTTTTTCATATATTAAAAGGATTATATTTTATATTCAATAGACATATTAATTGAGACGGAGCGAGTTGATTTTAGTTGGATTAATCTAGATCAGGTGAATTTGAGTTTTAAAATGTTCAAATCATTTTGGTTTAAGCCATTTAGCCTTGGAGGATTTTGGGTTCGGATTTTAGATTTGAATTATTTTAAGTAAAATTATTTTGATTCCAGATCCATTCGAATCAATTTAGATTTGAGTTATCATTTTTATTCTCAAATTAAATTAAATCTATTTAAATTTTAATTTTAAATCAAAATCAACTTATCTAATTTTTAATTGAAATATCTGTAGGACATAAATTTTATACTTAAATAATTGGCTACTTAGAGCATTCCACAATAACCAAAGATTTCAGCAAAATCTCAACCAGTAAAATTAGAATAAATTTTGTCATAGCTTAATTAATCAAATTCACTGTCGAGAAAGTGTCGTCAATGTAACACCCCCTACTCGTATACGTCGCCGGAATAGAGTTTGAGGCATTACCAAGAAGCACGAAACACTTACAGATAATTTAAATACATTTTCATAACAATTTGTTTCGATTTCATACTATTTCATATTTAAGCTTTATTCACCAAAGTATTTGAAAAATCATCTTTATGCAAATAGCACACATGAGGTACATAATTCCATAATTATGAACGAACACATTTATCAAACATATTCCATGTTTTTATATATATCATAGTTTCATATTGCCATGTATCAATTACCATCACTTCCTCGTATTTCAGACAAATACGTGTAACAATTCATAAATATGCAATTCATTAACTCTTCCTACTAATCACGATTTAAATTGCTAAATCACTTATTGATCCCAATTTCAATGTTCACTAAAATCTATCATATAAATTTAGATGTACGTATTCATTAATAAATTTCATGTACAGATATCATCATCTCATATTTCCACATACATTTACTTTCCACATTTATGAATTCAAATAGCATATATAAGACATACCAATGTATTTCAAGTACGTTTTCATGATATTTCATTTCGAACTCAGATTATTTCATACTAGAAGTTTTCTCATTAACTCATTTGGAATACCAATTCATACGGATAATACACTCAAGGCGTAGAAATATATAATCACAAATGAACTCATTCATCAACCAAGTTTTATGCTCATGTCTTATCAACTCGTATTTCCTTATGTCACATAATTCCATGTAATACTTATCAAACTTCTTCAAATTAGTGAACATTTTACGGAATTGGTCTGCACCGGTATGCACTGAATTTCACTGATAATCACTGATGCCATAGCATAGCTATGGTCTTTTCACTAGAATGCCATAGCTCAACTATGGTCTTACATCTTATACACATATCACACTGATGCCATATCCCAAATATGGTCTTACACAGAAATCACTCGTCACTTGTAGCCGAAGCTACCACTATTCACTGATCAGGTAGTCGAAGCTACCACTTTTCACTGATCAGGTCGTCGAAGCTACCACTTTTTACTTGTCATTTGTCCTTACTCAGATAAGTGTAGCCGAAGCTATCACTTATCACTTTCATTTGTCCTTGATCAGATAAGTGTAGCCGAAGCTATCACTTATCACTTTCACTTATCCTTGATCAGATAAGTCTAGCCGAAGCTATCACTTATCACTTTCACTTGTCCTTGATCAGATAAGTGTAGCCGAAGCTATCACTTATCACTTTCACTTGTCCTTGATCAGATAAGTGTAGCTGAAACTATCACTTATCACTTGTTGCCATGGTCCAACCATGGTCTTTTCCTTCAATTCATCTTGTCACTGAACTGAAATGCTCAATTTGATCATTTATTCATGCTTTTATATTATTCACGATTTTATCATCAATACATATGAAATAACACATCATGAAATTCATAAAATTAACAAATGATCACTAAAATTTAGCCATATAAACTCAGAAGTTCGATTTTTGTATTATAACGATAATCATAATTTCATAATAAATATTCCAAATAAAACATTATATCATTTCTAATTCAACACTTATCGATTATAATCGGGCATGTGATCAATTTATACACGAGTCATTCATATATATATGTATATTTTTCCTCCTCCTCCTTTCCATCCACATCCTTAGTATAAATAACACACTTGTAAGTAACATTATCCATAATTTTCACTATTTACTTATGTGAATATTCAAGCTATTCATCCGTGTCATAGTCACTAAATTATTTTTATCTTGAGCTACAGAACTCCAAATTAAGATCCATAAATTTTCCCAATAACTAGACTCATATTTCTTCTTACCATAAAAATTTCATAATTTTTGGTTGGGCCAATTAATATAGTTTATTCATTGAAATCTCCCCTGTTCTGCTGTTTGACAGTTCCGACCCTTCTTCACTAAAAATTAATTATCTCATTGTACAGGATTTGAATGATGTTTCCGTTTGTTTCTCTTGAAAATAGACTCATTCAGAATTCTAAACATATAAATTTAAGCCCCTAATTATTTTTATCCAATTTTTTATGATTTTACAAATTCAGAACAGGGGAACCCAAAATCATTCTGACCTTGTCTCACAAAATTTATCATATCTCATGATTTACAATTCCATTGCTTAAATCATTTCTTCTATAAGAAACTAGACTCAATAAGCTTTAATTTCATACTTTATTCATCCTCTAATTCGATTTCTAAAATTTTTGGTGATTTTTCAAAGTTAGACTATTGCTGCTGTCCAAAACTATTTTAGTGCAAAATGTTGATTTTCATTTTGCCCCAAATTTCACAGTTCATACAATTCAGTCATTGCTCAATTAACCCCTCAATTAAGATAATTTTCTCAATTAATACTTTTACTAGACATATAATTTTCTCAATTAATACTTTTTCTAGACATTATAAGTTATTTCATAACTATTGAAATTCAGAATTTCCACATAAAACTCTAACTTCAAACTCTTTTACAATTAGGTCCCAGACATTCACTTTCTATTCAATTCTTTCAATAAAATCAGCATATAAACAATTTAAAGCTCTAATTCCATGCCATATCATCATATAATTCCAGCACATATTCATAGAAACTTTCAATTTCTTTCGTAGAATCAAAAACTAATGAATTCAACAAGTGGACCTAGTTGTAAAAGTCACAAAAACACAAAAATTTCAAGAAATAATCAAGAATTGAACTTACTTGAAGTAAAAATATGAAAAAACAGCTTAAGGGAACTCTTCCATGGCATTTTTGCTGATGAGAATGCAGAAAAATAAAGAGAAATCTAGATAATTCCACTTTAGTCCTAGCTTTATTAAGTAAATTTTGTAATTTTTCAATTTTGCCCTTAATTCTCCTTATTTTCTTGCTGATTTCATGCTCTTGCTGTCCAGTCCAAATAGACCTTGGGTCTATTTTCCTTTTAAACCCTCTTTCTTTTATCATTTAAACTATTTAATCATTTCCCACAATTTTACATTTGATACAATTTAGTCCTTTTTGTTCAATTAACTATTAGAACTTTAAAATTTCTTGACGAAACTTTAATAGTAACTTATTAACACTCCATAAATATTTATAAAAATATTTATAGCTCAATTTAAAATTCTCGAGGTCTCGATACCTCGTTTTTTATTCTAATTATTTTAATATATTTTTAGTACACTATTCACTATTTCAAAATTTTTCCTAACTTCACATTTAACTTATACTCACTAAATTAATAATATTTCCTACTCATTTGTCGGATTTAGTGATCTCGAATCACAGTTCCGACACCACTGAAAATTAGGTTGTTACAGCCAATGCAGTACTAGAATACATGCATACAAATTTGCAACTGTGGTTATTATTATTTAATTACAATAGGAGGACAAAACCTATCAATAACGCGATTAACGCAGCTTGAATTCAAGTCATACTTGGTAGGGGTGAGCATTCAATCGAGTTGAGTCGAATCAAGTCAAAAATTTTAAGTTAGTCGAGTTGACAAATCCTATTTTAGAAACCGAACT
The DNA here is from genome assembly GCA_025698475.1 of Gossypium anomalum. NCBI lineage: Eukaryota > Viridiplantae > Streptophyta > Magnoliopsida > Malvales > Malvaceae > Gossypium > Gossypium anomalum. Next base: position 67,181,405 of record CM046957.1, on the reverse strand, counting down.
CAATTTGAAATTTTTTCAAATCAAATCGAATCGAGTCAAAAAATTTCAAGTCAAGTTAACGAATCCTATTATTTATACTCAATATTGCGTTTACATAGACTGATTATTTAACTAGTAGACGAAGTACAAGATTATTTAACTACATAAACAATATAATGGTTTTGCTTTTAACTTAATGAGTAAACATTTATCAAAACGAAATCGTTTTGCCTTTTCTTATTCGGATTTTCGAATAACTCAAATTGTGCAATTCATATTCAAGTTAAACCGAAAATTTTAATTTTTTATTTGAGTTGATCCAAATAATTCAATTAACTCGAACTATTTAATTTGAAATTTGAAATTTTTATCAAGTTTTTCGAATCAAATATGATTTTGCTCATCCCCTAACACTTAGGACAATGAATACCTTAATCATTAGATCGACACATAAGGTTCAACTGTGGTTATTTTATATATATATATATGATCAGTGTAGGACTTTTAATTTGTTTGGTAAGCTACACATATTAATCAATAGAAATCATAAATTAACAAGCCAACCACCAAACAAGTTAAATACTCATATAAAAGAAAGTTAGATTATGTGTTAAGTTTATCTAGTTTTTGTCTATTTACAATTTAGTCATTATATTTTTATTTTCTAGATTTTAAAATTTAAATTCAATTATTCACATTGTTAAAATTCTTATATTAAATTCCCTAGTGTACATTTTAAAATTAAAAAAAATTATCACTTGATTGCCATGTAACAAGAAAAACATTGGAATTAACCTGAATTTAAGAAAATAATTTATTAAAATTTATTATTCTTTTTAAATGTTTTGAATAATTTTTTAATAATTTTAATTTTTAATAATATTTTATGATTTTTATAATTTTTTTTTGTTTTTTAATCATTTTATGAGAAAATATTAAATTAAACTAGAAGTTGTCACGTGTCACCATTTAATTAGTTCGTCAATTATTTTAGTGTTCAACATAATTAATAATAAAAATCATTAACAGGAGGACTTAATTAATTTTTTTTTACAGTTTTTTAAGTATTTTTTTAACATATAAGCAGTAAGTAAATTAACATACCTTGAACATGTACATGGACCTAAAGGGGTACAAATACAAGGGGCTTTTAGGTTTAGCCTCTTTGACTAAGCCAACTTTGAGATAAAAATGTACCCCATGAGAGGAATTAGCCTATTTAACTACTAAATCTGTAATGGCCTAAATTCAAGGTTATCGAAACAGTGGTTTCGTAACTACAAATCCGATCTAAAGAGAAATTTATTTCAATATTTTTGCATGAATATTTATATGATAGAAAAATCGTATGAAAATATTGATAGAAAAATTTTATCGATTTAGTGGTTAGTTAGAAAAAGAAATTATTGAAGAAATTAGGTAAAAATAAGTTATTGGGACATATATCTCATAAAAACGAGTCAAAAATAATTTTATAAATATTTATGAAATGTTAGTAATGTGGTATTAAAATTTCGTTAGGAAATTTTAATGTTTGGATAGTTAATTAAATGAAAAGGATTAAATTGTAAAAGGTGTAAAAGTGAGTAGGATGATTAAATAGCTTAAGTGTCTAATGAGAAAGGATTTAAAAGGAAATTAGACCCAAAATTTATTGGGCTGGACGGCAAGGGCATGAAAACAGCAGAAAAATTGATGAATTACGGGCAAAATTGGAATATTGCAAAATTAACTAAATAAAGCTAGGACTAAATAGGAAATATCTAGATTTCTCTTCATTTTTCTTCAATTCCAGCAGCTAAAAACGCCATAGGAGGGTTATCTAAGCTGGTATTCCATAATTTTTGCACCAAGTGAGTTACCCCTTGCCTTTTTCTTGTAATTTTTGTGTTTCTAAGACTTTTACAACTAGGTCCTACTATTAAATTCATTAGTTTTTGATTTCATGGATGAAATTGAAAGTAACTATGGTTGATTTATGTAATTTTATGATGAAATAGAATGAAATTAAAGCTTTAAATTGTTTATGAGATGATTTTATTAGGTAATTTCAATGGAAATTGAATTTTAGGACCTAATTGTGAAAATGTTTGGAATTAAAGTATATTTCTGAAATTATGATTCCTAAAGGTTGTAAACTAGTTTAAGGTGATATAATAAAGTGTTAATTGGGAAAAATAAGCTCAATTGAGAGGCTAATTGAGTAGGGACGAAATTATCATTTATTAAAAGTTTAGGGGAAAAATAGTAATAAACAGCTTGCACTAAAACAGTTTGGACAGCAGCAGTAGACTAACTTTGAAAACTCACCATAAATTTTATAAATCGAAATAGAAGATGAAAAAAATATGGAATTAAAGCTTATTGAGTCTAGTTTCTCATAGAAGAAATAGTGAAAGCAATGGATTTGTAAATTTTGAGATATAATGAATTTTGTGAGACAAGGTCAGAATGAATTCGGGTTCCCCTGTTCTGACTTTGAAAAATCATAAAAAAATGAATAAAAATAATTAGGGGTTTAAATTTATATGTATATAATCCTGAATGAGTCTAGTTTTAACAGAAAAAAACTAGAACATCATTTGAATTCTGTACAAGGAGATAATTAATTTTTAGTGAAGAAGAGTCAGAACTGTTAGATAGCAGAACAGGGGTGACTTTAAAGAATAAAATGTACTTATTGGCTAAACCAAAAATTCTGAAAATTTTATGGTAAGAAGATATATGAGTCTAGTTTCAGGAAAAATTAACGGATCTTAATTTGGAGTTCTGTAACTCAAGTTATAAATAATTTAGTGACTATGACTCAAGTAGACAGCTTTGAATGAACTATAAATAATAGTTGAATTATAGAGAATGTTGCGTATGAACATGAAATGTATTAAATTGATAATTAAATTTATTTATTTAGATCCGGAAGATTCAAATACGAAACTAGATCGAGGAAAGGAAAAAGTTCGGGATTAGTAGATTTTTATGGTTTACAAACAAGTATCAAGGTAAGTTCATGTAACTTGAATTATATTCTTAAATACTTGAAATGTATGTTATTGATGTGAATATGATTTAAATGTTCATTGTATGAAAATTGATGAAACATTGACATATTTGATAAAAAGGGAAAGAAATCTCGGTTGAATGAAAGGAAAATTCGATGGATCTCTGAAAAGGAATTGACGGTAAAAGGATCTAACCCGGACGGGTGATCCTATCCTGATATAGCCCTCCCGAAGAATATGTGGAAAATGGATTTAGCCCAGACGGGTAATCCGAATTAGGGTCTGAATTTAGCTTGGACTGGTAATTCAGATCCAAGCTCATTAGAGTAATTGTCGTTGCAGGGATTTAACTGACCGTAATCCCGACAATACTCTATGAGTTTATATTGCGAGGATTTAGCCCGACCGTAATCCCGCAAGGTTGAGGTTCGCGGAGTGTGCTCTCTGAAATGGAAATGTGCGCATATGAAATGAATTGATTTGACCGGTTTGTACACTAAAAGTGTACCTCTAAAAATCCATCGAAAATTTCGAGTAATTCAACGGGATAAATATGGAAAAATAACAAGGGAATGGAAATCATAGTATTGATGAGCTCATCAATCATGATATATATTATTGATACATGGAAATTATTGTACTAACTTGAATGTTGAGTTTGTGCATGTTAGGGTAATAATGCATTGAATGGATATATGTAATGTTTATTGTATTGTACCGAAAATATTAGGTAAGTATAATTCTTGTTACATGAGCTTACTAAGCACAAAGTGCTTACCCTATTTCCTTTTCCCCTGTTTTGTAGTGTTAAGAGCTCGGAGGTCGGATTTGGTTAGAGACACATCACACTATCAATCTCAGGATTTCGGTATATAAAGAAACTTTATTTTGGAAATCAATGGCATGTATAAGCTAACAAAGTAAATGTTAACGTGAAATGAATGTAAAGTTAGCCATTAGTATGGTTAACAAACCTGATTTTAGATATGTGATGACGTTATCTTATAAATATGCATGAATTTATCTTGAAAATATGTTGAATTGATTTGGTTGATGTGGATTGGTTTCGATTTAATATTGCAGGGAAGGTTAGATATCTGTATAAGGGATTATATTGAATTTTTCAAAAAAAATAAAATAAAATAAAATAAAAATATTCGTAAACTCCGGTAATGCCTCGTACCCTATTCCGGCAATGAGTACGGGTAGGGGGTATTACATTTATTGGTATCAGAGTTACGGTTTAGTCGGTTCTAGGACCGATGTAGCAAACACGAGATTAGCTATACATGCCATTTAAATTATTATTGATAGTGTGATATCTCCTGACCATTTAAATGTGTTTTTTTTATAGTAAATTTCTACCGACCGAGCTCAATCGAGGAAGTGGGAGTCATGCTCGCTCCCGACCACGCATGAGGGAAGCCAAGTAACTAGTAGTACAAGGCCCGTGACCGAGGCCAAGGGGAGGAGGCAAAGCGAGCCTTCTTTCAAGTGATGAATGAATGGTTTAGTCATTATTTAAGAACTAACCTCAGAGTGCAAAGAAGCTCAAGCTCCCCTCGCTCCTCCACCGGTTCCCGAGATCCCACAGTGCAGTGCATCAATCTGTCAGAAAAGGGAAAGCTCCTGTAGATAAAATCTGAAAATATGGAGCCGAAGAATTTCGAGCAGCAGTTGATGATGATTTCGAACGGGCTGAATTCTGGTTGGAAAACACTACTCGGGTTCTGGAGGAATTATCTTGTACACCAGAAGAATGTCTGAAATGTGCCGTCTCACTGCTAAAAGACACAGCTTACCATTGGTGGAATACTAAAGCTTCAGTTGTTTCGAAAGAAGAAATTACATGGGAATTCTTTCAGACCGAGTTCAAAAAGAAATATATCAGTCAGAGGTTTCTCGATCAAAAGAGAAAAGAATTTCTTGAGCTGAAGCAGGGTAACAGATCAGTATCTGAGTATGAAAGAGAATTTGTTCGCTTGAGTAAATATGCTCGAGAATGGGTACAGTCAGAAGCTGAAATGTGCAAACGATTCGAAGAAGGGTTGAATGAAGACATTAAACTACTGATCGAATTCTTGAAATTCGAGAGTTTGCTACATTGGCAGAGAGAGCTTATAAAGCAGAAGAATTGAGTAAAGAAAAGAAACAGGCTGAGAGGGAAGCTCAAATTTTTAGTAAAAATCGATGGGAAAATCCCCCGTTTCTCGCCTCAAAAAAATTGAAGAAATACCAAGATCGTTCTCTACCTCACCCACCGGGTATTCGGGTAGAGAGCGAGGTTCTCAACATACTAATCTAAGACCTTTCACTCCATCAGTTACCAGTGTTGGCAGTGTTGGTACCCCTAAGCCGAGATGTCAGTACTGTAATAAAACCCATTTTGGTGAATGCCGATTTAAGAGTGGGGCTTGTTACCGATGTGGTTCTTTTGACCATTTCCTCAGAGATTGTCCAGAAAAGGTTGAAAAAGAAGTTGAACAGATATCGAAGCCGAGTAATCTAGTTTCAAGGGGCAGACCACCTCGACCATCTGGTAATGTCAGCAGTAGTCGAGGAGCTACAAAAGATACTGCAGGTAGGCCTGAGGTACGAGCACCTGCTAGGACATATGCCATTCGTGCCAGAGAAGATACCTCAGCACCCGATGTTATTACTGGTACATTTTCTTTACTTGACACTGATATTACTGCATTGATTGATCCTGGTTCTACGCATTCATATATATGTGTTAAACTTGCAATTGTTAAAAATTTATCTGTTGAACCTACTGAATTTGTGGTTAAAGTCTCAAACCCCGGCCACTCCATGTTAGTGGATAAAATTTGTAAAATTGTCCACCGATGGTAAGAGGTTATTGTTTCTGGTGATTTGATGTTACCGCCATTTGATGAATTTGACGTGATATTGGGCATGGATTGGCTAACCCAAAGATGATGCAAAGAGTAAATTGTAAATATAAATATATTATGTTAAAATGTCGAAATGGTGAGTTGCTTCAGTTAAATCGATCGAACAGAGGGGTTATCTCGATGTGATTTCAAAGAATGGCAAAGACAGCAGGTATGTTAAAAAGGGTATGATGCTTACTTGGCTTATGTATTTGACACCAAAGTATCTCGAGTCAAAAATAGTGCGATTCAGTGGTATGTGAATTTTCCGATGTGTTTTTCGGAGGAATTACCAGGATTGCCACCAGAAAAGAGAAGTGGAATTTTCTATAGATTTGATTCCTGAACTACTCCGATCTCCATAGCTCCATATCGTATGGCTCCTGCTGAATTAAAAGGAGTTAAAGACACAGATTGCAAGAACTTGTTGACAGGGGTTTATCCGACCGAGTCATTCACCTTGGGGTTGTAACACCCCTAACCCCAAACCGCTACTTCTAACGAGGTTATGAAGCATTACCTGACGTGTCAGACAACTTACGAATAATTTACAATTAATATAACTTTCATAGTATAATATAATAATTAAGTCCCTATCTTAAACTCTTGATGTTCAAACATGTATTAAAAGTAGAACGGGACTTGTTCGAGTATTCCAATTTTTTTTTTTAAAAAATTTCTACAAAGATTTCTGCTTATTTTACCTAAACCTCCTGCAAATTTCAAACCAAAACAACCAACACCAATATTTCACATTCATATACTAATATTTATATTATTAATAAAATTTTAGTTTAATAACTATCATAGCATCATTCAAATTGATTAAAAACTTCATTCATTTAACAACTTAATGTTCATGTATCAAAATATCATGTACTTTCCTTATCATTTCATTTAACCATCTAAATTTTATCATTCATCCTTCACTACCCAAAGTAATATACATATTCAAGTGACTAAATAACACCTATGTACATGCCATCTTTACCCAAAAGAAAAATAAACATCACCAAGTTTGTGTTGGAGTCGGGATTGTTCGGATGTTTTTGCCGGGACACTTGACTTCTACTAACTCGCACACACTGAAAACAACCGTGACACCGAGTATGGATATACTCAAGTGGTATTACTATAAACCAAGACTATTTAACATTAATAAATTACAAACATCAACCATAATTTTATAATTATTTAAACTACTTTTATATAAAATTATTTTACTTCATAAATCTTAAATTCATAATTTATTTTTCTCATACTAACTCAATTCATAATTTAGTTCATACATTCTTTCTCGTACTTTTCAATAGTGCTAAAACAAATAATCTCATTTTCAAAATTTCATTTCAATTATTTACCCTATTAACAAAGCTCGGACTATGACAGATACACAGATTTCCACCCAAACACACCGAATATCCAACCCAAACACACCCGAATATTGTAAATCCTCCATAACACACCGGTATAATATATCCTCCCAACACACCAATAACGCATTAAATGCCTATTCGGATAAACCAAGTATATAATAACAAAACATCTTCTCAATAACTACAATCTCTTCATCATATCACAAATCCAATGGCATGCCATTTGTATCGAATCTAGTCCGACGAGTTAATAGGGTATTATTTTACTTTTTCTAATTTCAATTTCACATACTTACCTCAGGTCTTATTTACCATACATAACAATTAAAATTTCAGCAATCAAGAATAATTAAAAATTCGAATTATAGTAATACACACCGTAATTCTTCCGTTTTAGTCCTCGATGACTTTCTCCTTTCCTTTCGATCTTCGATGCTTCAGGTTCTTTGTTGGCTACGAAAATAATAATTTATAATCATCAATACAACATGATTCAATTTAATTCATGAGCCTAAACATGTAAATTTAACCATTTTTAATGTATATGTATAATTTCACCATTAAGCTGTCTACTTGAGTTATTGTTACTAAATTATTTATATCTTGAGTTACGAAACTCTAAATTAATATCCGTAAATTTTCCTTAAAACTAGACTCATATATCTTCTAACCATAAAATTTCCAGAATTTTTGGTCTAGCCATTTAGTACAGTTTATTCACTAAATACTCCCCTGTTATTTCATTTGACAGTTCTGACCTCTCTCTACTAAAAATAAATTATCTCATTGTACAGGACTCGAATAAGGTTCTTGTTTATTTATTTTGAAACTAGATTCATTAAGGAGTTCACATATATAAATTACACTCCATAATAATTTTTTTACAATTTTTAATGATTTTCCAAAGTTAAAACAGAGTGTCTCGAAATCACCCTGAACCAGTATTACAAAATTTCAAATATCTCTTGATTCATAAATTCATTGCTTACATTGTTTCCACTATAAGAAACTAGACTCAATAAGCTTTAATTCCATATTTTGTTCATCCTCTAGTTCAATTTATAAAATTTTTAGTGAATTTTCAAAGTCAGACCATTGCTACTTCCCAAAACTGTTTTGATGTAAAATGTTAATAACCAAATTTATAACACCAATTCACACCTTATTCCTATTCAAATTTCATTTAAACTCAAATTTAACTATTAAATTTTCAACATATTTTCTTAATTCCGAATTTTCCTCAATTTAGTCCCTAAAACATAAAACTTATAGCCTAGTTTACAATTTAATCCCTTAATCAATTCTAACTTAGAATTCATTCAATTAAATCCCTAATTCCATAATTTTTCCAACATGAACCCTACTTGGAAACATATGAACTCTTGAACTATTAACTTAATTTCATCAAAATCTTGTTTCAAAGCTCCTAAAACAACAAAATTAAGAGAAAAGGACTTAATTGACTTACCTTTTAAAGCTTCAAAACTTAAAACCCTAGTTTTTCCTTTCCCTTTTCTTTCTTTCTTTTTCTTTCCCTGTTTCGAAATGCTTCTGTTCTGTTTCTTCTTTGTTTCTTTTGTCTTTCTTTTTATTCTTTTATTATTTCATTTATTTTACTTATTTATTTTATCATTTAACTAATATATATTATTATTAATTTAATAACAATATAATTAACACATTTGTATACATGTATCTTTGTACATTTGTACACTATTATTACCATCCATTTGTCTTTCTTTTATTTATTTAACAAATAAAAATCTTATAATATTAATATTTAATTAATAAATATCTTTAACTTAAAATTTAAGTAAATACATAATTATAATACAAATGTATATATTCATATTATTACAAATGTCATTATTTGATTTGTTTTTCATACCAAAAATCTCATAATTTAATTATTTAATTGACAAATATCTTTATACTTAAATTATAAGTAATTAAATATTTAAATTACAAATGTACCCATACAATTCTTACACATGTATATTTTATTACCATACAATTATCTTCTATTTAATTTATTTATAATATATTATCAATTAAATAATCATAACAATTTAATATAAATCCATAATAATAATCATTATAATATATAAAACCTAAATAAAATCTTTCACCAATATGCCACCTCATTTGTAGTCAATGGCTTAATTGCCATTTTAATCCTTTTTATTTTCTATTGCTTTATAATTAAACTTTTACCCCTTTTTCAATTTAGTTCTTTTTGCTAATTATTCTAAATTAAGCTAATTTCACCTAATTAAATCCTAATTAGACACACTACTAGGCTCATAAATATTTTTAATAATTATTTTCGAACTTATTTCACTAAGACGGAGGCCCTATAACTCACTTTTCTGGTGCCCGTGAATTTCAGGTCATTACAGGGGTGCTCCGGTTCTGTTTGTGAAAAAGAAAGATGGGTCTTTGAGATTGTATATCGACTACCGACAGCTTAATAAAGTAACTATAAAGAATAAGTACCCGTTACCCCGGATCGATGATTTATTTGATCAGTTGAAAGGTGCTACCGTGTTTTCAAAGATTGATCTTCGATCGGGTTATTATCAGCTACGAGTAAAGGAGTCAGATGTGCCAAAACACTTTTTTAGAACCAGTGCACGCATTATGAGTTTCGGTTATGCCGTTTGGGCTAAAAATACACCTGCAGATATTCATGGATTTGATGAACCGGATATTCCTACCGTGATTTAGAACGATTTGTGGTAGTATTCATTGATGATATTTTGGTTTATTCTCGGGATGAAGAAGAACATGCGAACATTTGAGAACTATGTTACAAATTCTGCAAGAGAAGTAATTATACGCTAAATTTAGTAAATGTGAATTTTGGCTTCGAGAAGTGGGTTTTCTAGGACATATTGTATCTCGCCAAGGCATCGTGGTAGATCCGAGTAAAATCTCAAATATTGTCAATTGGAGTCCACCAAGAATGTATCCGAAGTTAGAAGCTTCTTGGGTTTAGCTGTTATTATTGGAGGTTTGTTCGTGGATTCTCTATGATAGCTTCTTCAATGACTCGATTATTACGTAAAGATGTAAAGTTCGAATGGATGATGAATGTCAAAGAGAGTTTCAACCGATTGAAAGATCTACTAACGAAAGCACTGTATTAGTGCGACTTTCAAACGGGTAAGGAATTTGTTATTTACTGATGATGCTTCATTAAATGGTTTAGGTTGTGTCTTGATGCAAGAAGGTAAAGTAATAGCTTATGCTTCAAGACAACTTAAACCACATGAAAGAAATTATCCAGCACATGATCTTGAATTAGCTGCTATTGTATTTGCGCTGAAGATATGGCGGCATTACTTGTACGGTGAGAAATGTCATATTTATACTGATCATAAAAGCTTGAAATATTTGATGACACAGAAAGATTTGAATTTGAGACAGCGCAGGTGGCTTGAACTGATAAAGGATTATGATTTGAGTATTGATTACCATCCAGGTAAAGCTAATGTTGTAGCTGATGCATTGAGCCGGAAATCTCTATTTGCTTTGCGAGCTATGAATACTTGGTTATCACTGACTAATGATGGTTCAATCCTAGCTGAATTGAGAGCTAAACCGACATTTTTACAGCAAATATGTGAAGCTCAGAAGAATGATGAGAAGTTACAAGTTAAACGGGCACAGTGTGAGTCAGGTAATGATTCTGAATTTCAGGTTGGTTCTGATGGTTGTTTATTATTCAGAGGTAGGTTATGTGTACCTCAGAATTCAGAGCTCATACAGAAGATTCTACGCAAGGCTCACAGCGGTACTATGTCTGTACATCCGGGGAGTAATAAAATGTATAATGCTCTGAAAAAGATGTACTGGTGGTCGGGAATGAAACGTGATATCTCTGAGTTTGTATCAAGGTGTTTAATATGTCAGCAAGTTAAAGCTGAGCATCAGGTACCTTCGGGGTTACTTCAACCAATTACTATACCGGAATGGAAATGGGAAAGAATCACTATGGATTTTGTATCGGGATTACCTTTGTCTCCGAGAAAAAAAGATGCTATTTGGGTGATTGTTGACCGATTGACAAAGTCAGCGCACTTTATTCCGGTACATATGGATTATTCTTTAGATAAACTAGCTGAATTGTATATATCTGAGATTGTCAGGTTACATGGAGTGCCTGTCTCCATTATATAGGATAGAGATCCCCGATTTACGTCTCGTTTCTGGGACAAATTGCAAGAAGCCTTGGGTACTCAGTTGTATTTCAGTACTGCATTTCATCCTCGAGATGATGGCCAATCTGAGCGTGTAATTCAAGTATTGGAAGATATGCTCCGATGTTGTATACTAGAATTTGAAGGTAATTGGGAGAGATATCTATCTTTGATTGAATTTGCTTACAATAACAGATTATCGATCCGAGATTAAAATAGCTCCGTATGAAGCTTTGTATGGGAGAAAATGTAGAACACCGTTATATTGGACAGAGCTCGGTGAAAGGAAGATACATGGGATTGATTTGATCTGGGAAACAGAAGAAAAAGTAAAGATTATTCGGGATAGTCTAAAAGCAGCTTCCGATCGTCAAAAATCATATGCCGACCTTAAACGAAAAGAGATTGAATTTCAAGTCGGTGACAAGGTATTCTGAAAGTGTCTCCTTGGAAGAAAGTCCTCCGATTCGGAAAGAAGGGTAAACCGAGTCCAAGATTTATCGGGCCTTATGAAATCATAGAAAGAATTAGACCGGTAAACTTATCGATTAGCATTACCACCGAACTTGATAGAATCCATAATGTTTTCCATGTATCTATGTTACGACGATATTGATCGAGCCTTCACATGTTATTTCTCCGGCGTATAGAGATTCAACCGGATATGACTTACAGTGAAGAACCATTCAAGATATTGGCACGAGAGACAAAAGAACTTAGAAATAAAAAGATAAATTTGGTGAAAGTAGTGTGGCAAAAGCACGGGATTGAGGAAGCGACATGGGAACCGGAGGAGGCAATGAGGAAACAATACCGAAACCTCTTTACTGGTAAGATTTTCGAGGACGAAAATCCTTAAAGGGGGGGAGAGTTATAATGGCCTAAATTCAATGTTATCAGAACAGTGGTTTCGTAACCACAAATCTGATCTAAAGAGAAATTTATTTCCATATTTTTGCATGAATATTTATATGATAGAAAAACCGTATGAAAATATTGATAGAAAAATTTTATCGATTTAGTGGTTAGTTAGAAAAAGAAATTATTGAAGAAATTAGGTAAAAATAAATTATCGAGACATCTATCTCGTAAAACCGAGTCAAAAATAATTTTATAAATATTTATGAAATGTTAGTAATGTCGTATTAAAATTTCGTTAGGAAATTTTAATGTTTGGATAGTTAATTAAATGAAAAGGACTAAATTGTAAAACGTGTAAAAGTGAGTAGGATATTAAATAGCTTAAGTGTCTAATGAGAAAGGATTTAAAAGGAAATTAGACCCAAAATTTATTTGGGCTGGACACCAAGGGCATGAAAACAGCAGAAAAATTGATGAATTAAGGGCAAATTGAAATATTGCAAAATTAACTAAATAAAGCTAGGACTAAATAGGAAATATCTAGATTTCTCTTCATTTCTCTTCAATTCCAGCAGCTAAAAACGCCATATGAGGGTTCTCTAAGCTGGTATTCCATAATTTTTGCACCAATTGAGTTAACTCTTGCCTTTTTCTTGTAATTTTTGTGTTTCTAAGATTTTTACAACTAGGTCCTACTATTAAATTCATTAGTTTTTGATTTCATGGATGAAATTGAAAGTCACTATGGTTGAGTTATGTAAGTTTATGATGAAATAGAATGAAATTAAAGCTTTAAATTGTTTATGAGATGATTTTATTAGGTAATTTCAATGGAAATCAATTTTTAGGACCTAATTGTGAAAATGTTTGGAATTAAAGTATATTTCTAAAATTATGATTCCTAAAGGTTGTAAACTAGTTTAAGGTGATATAATAAAGTGTTAATTGGGAAAAATAATCTCAATTGAGAGGCTAATTGAGTAGGGACAAAATTATCATTTATTAAAAGTTTAGGGGAAAAATAGTAATAAACAGCTTGCACTAAAACAGTTTGGACAGCAGCAGTAGACTAACTTTTAAAAATCACCATAAATTTTATAAATCGAATTAGAAGATGAAAAAAATATTGAATTAAAGCTTATTGAGTCTAGTTTCGCATAGAAGAAATAGTGCAAGAAATGGATTTGTAAATTTTTAGATATAATGAATTTTGTGAGACAAGGTCAGAATGAATTCGGGTTCCCCTGTTATGACTTTGAAAAATCATAGAAAAATTAAGAAAAATAATTAGGGGTTTAAATTTATATGTATAGAATCCTGAATGAGTCTAGTTTTAATAGAAAAAAACTAGAACATCATTTGAATTCTGTACAAGGAGATAATTAATTTTTAGTGAAGAAGAGTCAGAACTGTTAGACAGCAGAACAGGGGTGACTTTAAAGAATAAAATGTACTTATTGGCTAAACCAAAAATTCTGAAAATTTTATGGTAAGAAGATATATGAGTCTATTTTCAGGGAAAATTAACGGATCTTAATTTGGAGTTCTGTAACTCAAGTTATAAATAATTTAGTGACTATGACTCAAGTAGACAGCTTTGAATGAACTATAAATAATAGTTGAATTATAGAGAATGTTGCGTATGAACATGAAATGTATTAAATTGATAATTAAATTTATTTATTTAGATCCGGAAGATTCAAATACGAAGCTAGATCGAGGAAAGGAAAAAGTTCGGGATTAGTAGATTTTTATTGTTTACAAACAAGTATCAAGGTAAGTTCATGTAACTTGAATTATATTCTTAAATATTTGAAATGTATGTTATTGATGTGAATATGATTTGAATGTTCATTGTATGAAAATTGATGAAACATTGACATATTTGATAAAAAGGGAAAGAAATCTCGGTTGAATGAAAGGAAAATTCGATGGATCTCTGAAAAGGAATTGACGGTAAAAGGATCTAGCCCGGACGGGTGATCCTATCCTGATATAACCCTCCCGAAGAATATGTGGAAAATGGATTTCGCCCGAACGGGTAATCCGAATTAGGTCCAATTTAGCTTTGACTGTAATTCGGATCCAAGCTCATTAGAGTAATTGTCGCTGCGGGATTTAGCTCAATGGTAATCCCGACAATACTCTATGAGTTTATATTGCGAGGATTTAGCTGGGACCGTAATCCCGTGCAAGGTTGAGGTTCGCGGGAGTGTGCTCTCTGAAATGGAAATGTGCGCACATGAAATGAATTGACGGAACCGGATTTGTACACTAAAAGTGTACCTCTGAAAATCCATCGAAAATTCCGAGTAATTCAACGGGATAAATATGGAAAAATAACAAGGGAATGGAAATCATAGTATTGATGAGCTCATCAATCATGATATATATTATTGATACATGGAAATTATTGTACTAACTTGAATGTTGAGTTTGTGCATGTTAGGGTAATAATGCATTGAATGGATATATGTAATGTTTATTGTATTGTACCGAAAATATTAGGTAAGTATAATTCTTGTTACATGAGCTTACTAAGCACAAAGTGCTTACCCTATTTCCTTTTCCCCTGTTTTGTAGTGTTAAGAGCTCGGAGGTCGGATTTGGTCAGAGACACATCACACTATCAATCTCAGGATTTCGGTATATAAAGAAACTTTATTTTGGAAATCAATGGCATGTATAACTAACAAAGTAAATGTTAACATGAAATGAATGTAAAGTTAGCCATTAGTATGGTTAACAAACCTGATTTTAGATATGTGATGACGTTATCTTATAAATATGCATGAATTTATCTTGAAAATATGTTGAATTGATTTGGTTGATGTGGATTGGTTTCGATTTAATATTGCAGGGAAGGTTAGATATCTGTATAAGGGATTATATTGAATTTTTCAAAAAAAATAAAATAAAATAAAATAAAAATATTCGTAAACTCCGGTAATGCCTCGTACCCTATTCCGGCAATGAGTACGTGTAGGGGGTATTACAAAATCCACCTTTTCATTTTAAATGATCAAAGGGTTAGTGTTTATATATCCGATGTACTACTAAATATGTTACATTTAAAGGGAGCTGTCTATATAAAGTTTTATCATTGTTCCCTCGAAGATTCAAATTCGGGTGAATTCTATAGATAAATAGCTCTTAACCACTAAATCAATTGAATTCTCATTTTAAATACTATCATACTATAATATTTATGTCCATTTAATTACAAATTCGATTTTTAAAGTTCTAAATAAGATTGATCTCATGATGATATCAGACCGATTTTAGCCTCGAACTTTTACAAATTCAAATTTATTAAATTCAAATTATTTTGGAAACCAATTTTTTGACTTTTTAAATTAACTCCAATACATCTCTACATATATAGGAATAAAATCTCCAAAACATGCCATCTCATGTGATGTGTGATGTGAGGATGCACATGAATGGCTAAAACATGTGAAGCCCTAAAGGTCCCCATCGGCTGAGAAAACCATGAATCTTGTGGAAATGTCAGAATGAGAAGTTACATCTCCTTCATATTTATATATGTTTTCCTTCTATTAAATTTGTAAATATAAACAGTTTAACATTTTTTTTTAATATTTACATAATTTATAAATAAAAAAATAACATATTATAAAAAAAAAAAAAAAAAGGTCCGTCCTAAATTTAAACAAGACTAATTATTTTTGCTCGGATTCGTTTCTAAAACAAACAGTTCTAACCAAATCCTCCCCTTCTAGTTTGGATAAATAACATTACTCATATGTGTTTAGGCCCTTTGCTGATCCTTCAAGCTAAGTAAAACCCTCTTATCATTACTTTTTATTTCATGTATTCATATTGTGTGTGTAGAGAAAATCATTCAGAACATTGATTCAAGAAATGATGAGATTAGGGTATGATTTCTTTTCATTTGAATAGCAATGTGAGTGGGATGATAAAATTACAACTGAGTCCACTAAAGGTGTTTGAGAAGGCACTCAATCATATCGAAACTTGGCTTTGAGAGAAAGTAAATAGAGATTAGAGGTCTAATTCTGCCCCTAATCCTTGTATTTCTTGGAGTTTTGATATTTAGCCTTGAAACTAAAATCCAATTGATACCAATTTGATTGACTTCTGTTAAATTTGAATATGTGCTATCGAATGGACTTTAATTTTTAAATCAGAGCTTTGAATATTAAAATGTTACGTGTTCAAGTTTTGTGAGAGTCCACTGATGATATCATCGATACGATTTTAATTTTTAAATAAGAAAAGAATAAAGACTAAATTTCAAGAGCACGAAGAATACAGGTATAAGAAGTATGATTAAATCGAGAATAAAAACAAATCAAAGGGACCAAAATTAAATGCCAAGTAACAACGACGCTTTATAAAAGCCAATTTAAAAGGTAACCGAGTTTTTTAACCCATCAAAGAGTCAGAAAAAACATGAGTTCATTTGCTTCTTTCTTGCTTATCTTATCTTCTCTAGCTTTAGTTTCCATTGGCAGAGGTGAAGAAAGAGCTCCCCATGGCATTGCATACGAGAACCCCATGGCCTTTTCCCCCTCAGCATATGACTTTTTTCATCCCAAAACCCCTTGTGTAGCTTCCACGTGCTCACCATTGCCTGTTGCAGCTCAAGTTGATGGTTCAAAAGCACTTGCAAGCAAGGTGTCATCAGGGCACGGAGTGGGAGCTGGTGGAGTTGCTGCTGGCATTGTTTTTGGTTTGGCATTTGCAGTGCTTTTGGCAATGGGTGTTTACTATGTGCTCAACACCCGTCGTGTTAATGCGAATCGAGCCAACTCGGTTCAACCTGATGCCTAAAACATTTGCTCTTCAAACATCCAATCCTCAATGTACAATGTAGGCCAAGGCTTGATGGTGATGATGATGATTATGTAGGAGTTAGAATTAAGCATTTATGCTATCTTTTTTTTCCTCTGATCTTTGGATTTTTCTGCCATGCTTTAGTTCAGTTCTATGTTTGAAGTTGTTACACATAATTGTATGATAGTGTTTCACATATTTAGAGCACTGAGTGTTTGATATGATGTTAATCATAGGATGCCTTAACTAACTTTTTCCTTGAAGAGCCACCAACAACTCAAACCTAACCATTTAAGCCCATCCACTCCACCCCAATGCTATAGAAAGATGTAAACACATTTCATGATCACTAGCCAAGTGCCATCACTGTCAGCTCAAGAGGTGTGACAAAATTACTCGATTCACAGTTAAGCCTATGCCCCATGGTAGTTGTAGCCAGCTAGTTTTTGGTTCCAATCTCAACCCATGCATTTTTTTTTTTTTACCCCAATTATCTTTTCAAGTTTTTACTTCTTTTTTTTTTAAAGAGTAGAGAAAATGAATTACTCAAGGTTTAAATTCGGAATAGTGTCAACACAAACCTGAGCAAATTTTTATTTTACATAATAAAATATTTAACTCTCAACGGTTATATATATATATTGTAAATTTGACATGAAAATACTGATTAAAATATTAAATTTTTAATAATATTTCTACAGATTATCTTTCAATTCATTTTTTTTTGTTTCAAAAATTCTATGATCCCTTCTTGAACCAAACATGAACCTTTCGATTCATTTGGCTCTCACGCTCAATTATTTCTTATTTATTGAGAATTAATTCCCAGTATCTTTTTTTCTTCTAACGTAATGAGCTTACACTCTCCTTCTCGTCTCTATTCATATTCCAAAATATTGAAACTGATTACTAATCCAAAATTAGAATATTCGAAGGATTCTTCTGACCAAAGTAAAAAATATATATAAAAACTAAAAAGTATAATAAATAAATAAATAATAAAAAATTTACATATAATTTGGAATTTCTAATTGTACTTAGAATTGTATAATGTATAATTGTAATTTGTCAGCAAAATTGTTTCTTTTTTTTTCTTCAAATTCAAATAATTCTTCTCCCTTTATTCATAGGTGATCGATTCAACATTGAAAAAAGAGACTCAAACCGCTTTATCGACATGAGTGTTTTATATCGAAAAAATATTTTTGTTTTGAAAATATTTTTATATTTAGTAACATAGTAGAAGAAAGAGTATCTTGCTGCATTTGAACTTCAAACAAGTCTGGCCTTAACCATGTTAATATTTCTATTAAAAAATTAAAAAAATTAATTTTTGTCAATATTTCTATTTAAAAAAATCTGTTTGACTCATTTAAAAAGGTTTACGATCAAATTTCGACTCTTTTAAAAAAAATCAAAGGTCAAATAGAACTTCAAAAAAAAAAATGACTTAATTGACAAAAATGCAAAAATGCAAACGTTTAGGACTAAATTTTCCATTATACCTTTTTATTTTATGATGTAAACAATAATGCACTTGTGATTCGATTTAGATGTTGGATCCCAACTAAACCAACTAGGGATTTGGAATTTGATAATAAGAGAAACGCCATGTTATTTGGAAACATGAATTTGGATAATTTCTTCATAAATATATAATGATAATTTACACTCTACTTTAAAAAAAAAAATAGAAAAAAAACTTAAATCAATTAACCAATCAACTTAAATCTTAATCAAACTTAAACCTTAACTGATTTAACCCAACTAAATTAACATCATTCATAAAATACTAACAGAAGAGACTTTGGATTTTACATAAAATATAAGTTGAAAAAATTAAGAAGAATATATATTAGAGATGGGTTAATCATAACCGACCTAACTTATTTTTTCAGTTCACCCTATGCAAATGCCAGCGGCTTTTAACTAATGAAAATGGTCCCTGCCTCATTGCCTACAACCATGTGCCCAAATTCACCCCACCCCCCGTTCTTGATTAGGACGTATCATCAAAATCCCAGAGGGACAGCATTAAATTACCATAGTTATAACCAGTTTAACTGTAAACCGTAGGGTACCCTATCCTTCCAACTGGATAAGTTTCCAAACATCTTTCCCATTGTTCCTCCTACAGACAACAGACAAAACGTGCTCTCTAGTCTAACTCAGACGAACTTGGAAGTGAAAATGTGGTTATTGAACTTGCACGTAACTATCGACCAGTTCCATGGGAAAAGCCAAGAACAGCTGTTGTTTTTGCCCCATGGGAACACCCCGGTCCTACTTAAGAACAACTTACGTCAGACCCGGTTGATTTCGTTCAAGTCTATAAATGACTGCTACACAACCTGTAATTATTATATATAGGGGAGGATCATAATACTTTAATGAACTAATCAAGAAAACATCCAAGATTATATAGATCATAACCATTAATCAAACCCTAGAAACAACCTTTCTTAGCATCTAAGAAACTATTTTCAACGACAGATGTCAAGATTATGTTTGTCTGAGTGCACTGCTTGCAGGTTCTAGCATATGATTATATCCCTAATGGAAATGCAGGAAACCAACCATACGGTAAACATTAGTTTCCTCGAAATTAGCTTACGCATCATCTTCAGCCATTGACTGCTTTCTTGACCTAGAGCATGTAAATCAATCCCTCTTTGAAACCCATTGCTTACTTAGATCAAATTGGGTAAAAGAAAAAGCATACTTATGTCTAAAATCTAATTCATGAAGGTTATATTCATCAAAGAAGTTTTCAGTGCAAACTGCGAAGCAATGTGTATGGCCTTTTTTTAACACTTCCAAAGATTCTTTCTTGTTTCAATCTAAAAGTTAAATTCATTTCCTCACTTTCTCAAGCATAAGTGTCAATGTTTCAAACTTTCTAATTCAACTTAATGTCCCCACTAAGAGGACGCTAGATTTCAAGTTCTCTGATCCAGCCGGGCTGTAATGTCCACATATCAAGAAGGCTAAAGTTACAGCAGCCTCAAACATAATAGTGAAGAAAACCTTATCTATATTCCTCCGGCAAGCTATAACCGGTCAGGACTATTTTGTCAGCGAACATCTTTCCGGTCTTAGGCATGACATGCCAGTGCAATGTTAAGTTGAATTTTTTGCCACGGAGATTGTTTCCCTAGATAATGAAAGATCCAAGGAAAGAGACGATTATCCTCCATTGCAAAGAAAGCCCTAATCAATTTAGGTAAATATGATGAACAAGCTACTTCATCTGAATGAGCATACCTGATCAACAAAGCGATACTTGTTTGAGGTGTGGATCCAAAACTTAGCATGTTCTTTGGCAGGTATAATGGCATCCCAAAGTGAGACCTGTACAACACCATGTCAAAAAAAATCAACCAGTGAGCATATTTTCTGCTAAGATCGACATAAACAAAGAATTTTATATGCTACTGACGGTAAGCAGGCCAGAGGATTGACAAGTCAGATACTTAGGGTATTTAACCAGGAAAATTAACCTTTACCTGATTCAAGGAATTCTTTCGGGTTTCGTACTCAGCTGCTACAAAAATGAATACCTGTGATATAGTATTTTAAACCAGCTTAAAAAATGATGATGATGATTACAACAAAGAGCAACTGATTACAAAAGGGAAGCCTAATCAAATCATCACCCCATCAAAATTAGAATTGCTGGGTGACAAATATGAGTTATAGAAATACATGAGCGCAAGAAGGAAAAAGAAGCATCAGAATAGAACCAAAATGAAAATTTGCTTCTATCTCATGTACTGATAATATCCTACTATAATTGAAAGAAGCAAATGCCATAGAGTTCTAACAGAAGAAACCATAAAGATCTAGAAATAGCAAACCTGTTTTGTGTTCCAAGTAAACAATGACTGCAAGTCAGCTGATACATTCATCGTTAGGCTGACCTACATAAGTCAAAAGCTTTTACTTAGAATTTACCAACAACAAACAGCAATCAAGTAATCAGTGGCGTACGGCTGCAAATAAGATAATAATAACTGAAGGAACATATTACCAAGAAGGGGGGTAGTGGAAAGAGATACACATGATCAAGTAGTTCTCTATCAAACAAAAATTCAAAAGCCCATGACCGAAAACAACATTACCTCATCATGCCCCTGTGGCTGCTTCTGGAACCAATTAATGTTCATAATCTACAATCACGCCAAGCAAAACAAAATAAGAGATTAAAATAAAACACGAAACAGTCCAAAAAGCAATTGCAAAATTTTCGATCTAAAAAGGTATCCAATTATGAATATAAGAGTAGAGATGGACCTTGATCTCTGCAGAGGGAAAGGGAGTGTTGAAGTTGTCCGAGAGAGATGTGATGGCGCACATTAGCGCTAGAATAGTCACGGCAAACGTTAGCAAACCATTTAATCTGTACCCAAAAGAATGCATCTTTTCCTCTTCCTTTGCTTTGTTTTAATCCTACTGCTGCTCAAATTTAAGTTCAGTTCCTCTGTTACTAGGATCTAAAGTACAACGAGCCAGAGTCAAGCTAATAACAAAATTCAGAAAAAGTCAACACCAAAGGCAAAAACCCAACATCAAATCCACTAGGTTTCCATATGAGAGTAAAGTCACCCAAGATCAAAATCAACCAAAAAGAAAGCCCAGTAAATAAACAGATATAAGAAATTAAAAAACCAACTAAAACAATAAAATTTAGAAGAAAAAGAATTATCTAAAAGAAATCACGAGAACGATATTATTGCAATCAAAGCAAAAATTGAAAACTAAAGACAGTAAATAAGAGCATAAAATTATAAATCTGAGCTCTGACTGAACATAATGCAAATTAATCAAACAAAATGATCAAAGGAGATAATAAAATTTTACCTAGAAGTGAAGGGAGAGGAGAGGGAAGATGCAAAGAAAATTAAAACCAGATACGGAAGAATTAAGAAAAGAAGTGGGAAGGGGGTTTCGAAACGGGTTTTACTTTTATTATGCTTTGCTGATTTTTACTTTCAAAATAAATTTTGCAGTTATAAATAGTAAACTATAGGGATATTAGTAATTTTAATCCTCAATATTTATAAATTGTATCAATTTAATCTTAATTTTAAAAATTCTAACCTTCAATATTTACACATTTTGTAATTTGGCATTTTTACAATTTTTCTTTTCTTCAAAAATTCAAGATAATTATTTTTCATCTTCTCTCATTCTTTTAAAATTAACCCTTAATGTAAAAAACAAAAAAAGCAAAACCGCAAAAGAAGACGATTTACATAAAATGTGAATGTTGAGAGTTAATTTTTTTTAGAACCAAGACTAAATTGATATAATTTATAAATATTGGAGACTAAAGTAGCTATTATGCTAATTTTAAAAGTTTAATGAACAAAGAATAAATTTACTAATAGTTGAGCCAATGACAATTTTGTAACTTTTTATAATTAGATAATCAAAAAAGAAATTTATAAATCCAATCCTAAAAAAAATTTTAAACATGTGACCTCAGATAACCCTCTTTGCCTTAACTGCTCCACTATTTCTAAATTTTAATTCCTTTGCACCAATAAATTTATATTTGTAAATGTATGTAATCCTAAAATAGAGCTAAAGAATAAATTTTAAAATTATGGATCAATCTCGTTACCAAATATGAATACTCCTATTAGCTCTCTAGTAAAGCATCCATTAAATATTTAATAAAATAAAAAACAAAACGTAAAGTCAAGTAGTAGAACACAAATAATAAAACTAAATTTGATGCTTCTACATAAATCTCTCGAAAAAATAATTGCTTCAATTATAAAAATTTCGACCACCACTTTATTAAGAATCACCCATTGCCCTTCCTTGATGTCACCTTCTAGACATCGAAACATCTTGTATAACCTCAATTTGTCATGTTGGAAGTTAACTAACTTATTTGGAAATAACAATCACTTTTTTTTCATTAAAACTCTCAAATAAATGTAGATTTGAATCAACAAATGTTGGGTATAATTGTAAAGTACATTACACTCTTAAGATGAAAATTTATATTCAAATCTTAAAGATGACATTGTGGGGGGACATCCATGAACCTTAAAATGAATATAAAAGATACATTGATTCCACAAAAAATTATAGGTTTGAAAGATTAAAGTTTCAATTGATCTCTAAGTCATGTGGTAGCTCCTAATGACCCAAACTTGCTAGATTTTATTGTATGATGTGCACCCTTAGGAAATCGTTCTTTCCACAATTATACTAGCACTAATTCCCCCTTATTTGAATTCTTTAAGCTGCCTATGCTAATTGGTTCTAGCATATGCCACGTTGTTAAATATAATAGCTACTACACCTCCTCGTGGACCTTTTAGATATGATTCGTAAAAGCTTATCTGCTCTTTGTGGTAATGGAACAAAATCAAGCACATGTTGTGGTCTATGGCCATATGCCAAGCTTAATGGGAGTTATATTTATAGGTATGTAAGCAAATTCATCTGTTGGTATAGTTGAATCCTAACTCAAAAAATTTCCCAAAGTTTGATTAACTACTTTGCTCTATATACTGGCTAGTTGATGGCATGTGGAAAAATACTTTAAATTCAATCCCTACTTTGAGTGCTCTAAAACTTGACAATTTACGTTTGAACACCATATAGCCACATTAGAGTGTGCTATTTTTTATATACTATCAACTATAATAAAAAAAATAGAATCATCCCTCGAATATTTTAAAAAGACCCAACACAAAATCCATACTCAAGTGATACCATCGTTGTACATATATGGCCAAAAATAACAACCCATCACCATTGCCATTGTTTTGTCCTTGCCAAAATGCCTTCCAAGACTATTCTCATGACGTTCTCGAATAATTTGTTCACAAATTACTCTTTTATGATACACAATTAACTACTTTCGAAAAAGGGTAATTTTTTTTACAACTTGTGACCATTGTAACTTCCTCACCAGCCAAGCAAAAATTGGGTCTACCACATATTGATTCTTAACTATTTGAATCCAACAACTTGATAACTCATCATAGTTAAAATTATTGACCATCTACTCAAAGCATTCAGGACCACATTTGTCTCTCCTAATTTATTTTTTAAAATAATGCATTTGGACTCCTATTTTAGGCTAAATTTATTTAATTTGAGTTTTAAAAGGAAAAAAAAAAACTAATTTGAGCTTTTAAACCCAAAAACATACTCTTATTATATGTCCAGACTTCTCACATACATAGCACCCGATCATATCTTTTATTAATTGGTACTTCTCTTGATGGAGATTCTTGGTTTTTTTTTTTCTCTTATTAAGCTGACCTTTAAGTTGTTTATAATAGGACTTATTTTTCTCTATAAGTATTCATCTCAAATTGCTAGAAAATGTTGGATAATATATCTTATGGATAGGAGCATAGGATCAATTTATTGTTGTTAAACTATCACAACTCTAATAGTTAAAATAGAGCGATAGATATTGAGGCACGAACCAAACCACTCTCTTGAGATAACATGCACCCCGTTACTAATAATAACTGGTGCAAAGAAATTTTATTATACCTTATCTCCCGAGATGCAATAAGCTAGTCACCCACTATACATTTTGCTAACCTGCACAAGTTAGAAGGTAAAAGCTTCACCCAATAAATTAGAACTCTTTAAAGGATTTAAGAAGACTTGTTTTTATTTCTCTTAAAAGTAGATGCTTTTCTTATGAATGTATGATTCCTATTTATAAGATAAGACTTAAGCAAAAAAAGTTAACGAAACATTAAATGTTTTCTTTTTTAACAAACACAATGTCTATAACTATCCATGTTTTATTCTCAACCCATAAATAGGAGGATAATGCATTTCGGCACACTCAAACTCACGTCCTCCTATATTAACAACAATACCCATATTAATCGAGCTAAAACTCGATATACAAACATTAAAAAAATTCAAATCAAATTGAAGGCATTCAAAAAAGAACTTACATCATTAAAATTTCATATTAAAACTTTACCAAAATTTTTTTAAAAAATTCATATAAACTTTTTTTTTAAAGTAAAATGCTTATAAAATATAGAACGTTTTGTCTTTTATTGAAATATCCCAATAGAAATCTTTCTACTCAAACTTATCAGCTTCCTATCTTTAAAGGCATCTCTAGAACACAGAGTTCGATGTTGGATCTTAATTCTAATCCAATTCTATAAATCAAATAAATAAAAAATTCAATTATAAAAAAATAAAATAAATTTAATAATATAATGAAAAATAAAAAGTATTTTTATCTTTTCAAAAAAAAATTCAAACTCATATTTATATATAATTATATTAATAATATATATAAGATTTTTATTTTGTAAAAAAATAAATTTTTAATCATTTTTCTACTTATTTAATATTCGATTGGCTCGTAACATTAATTATCTCAAATAGTCAAATATTGATTAAGTATAGATAAAATAAACTTCTAAAAATTAACACTAACCCAATCAAATATTTAAATATAAAACAATTTTGTTAACCGAACCAAACTGATCAATACTCAAAATCTATGTCGATTTTGGTGATCTATTATGTTGAAATTTTAGATTTAGTCCCGTCATTTTAATTTGACATGATTTGGTTCTCTTACTTTTATAATATCATTAGTTAGTTCAAATAGTTTTAGTCGTTGCAATATAACGGTTGATTTTGAGTTTTGGTGACCGTCTCTACAACATTCAAATTTGTGATTTTTAGTTTTGATGCCTATGCTATGTTCAAATTCGTGATCTAGTACATACACTTTAATTTGACATAAATCGATTCTTTTACTTTTATAATGTCATTAGTTTATCCAAATAATTTTGATTAGTAACTATTCCAGTTAGAATGCTAACATGATTTTTTCTTAAAGCACCATTCTAACACACACAAGAAAATATATTTTGTCGATTGAGTCTTAACTCGATTAGCATGGGCATTATTGCCAATGCAATAGAACGTGAGTTCGAGTGCACTGAAGCACATTATCCTCTTATTTATGGATTGAGGAGGGGCAATGGATAATTTTAGGCATGCTGTAAAAAAGACCAGATATAATCAGAATCTATAATGAGATTTTATAATATATATATTTCAAAATAATGAGTTAGAATTTGTGTTTTTAAGGGAAGAAAAGGCCTACATAAGTATTTTAATCGAAAAAGTTAAGAGTGTAGAGAGATCAAATTATATCAAATTAAAATATAATGATTAAATTCAAAACAATTTAAACCTAAAGTAAAAATCCGAGATGCGGTTTTATTTATATAAATATATATTGTCATTAAATGTATAATAAAAAGTTAAATATTCGACAACATTTGATTTATTAATTTAATAATTTATATATTACATATTCGGATATTAAATTTATTATTTTGTATTAATTAAAAGTTGACATGAATTTAAATTAAAGAATGCTTATTCTTTTATTTCCTCTCACTTTTCTTTCCAACCAAACATACTTAGAATTTATTTTTCTTCTACTTTTTCACTCAACCAAGCATACCCTTAAACTATACTTAGTAAGAAAGAAAGAAAATTAGAAATATGAAAAATTGAAAGGGTGAAAAACTTGAAGGGTGGAAAATATAAATTTTCTTTCTATCAATATGCCTGGTGGGTAAGATGGAAAAATAGAAAGAAAAAACAATTTTCTTTCCCTCAATTGCTCGGAAGAGTTGAAAAGTGAAGGAGATAAAACAAAACAATTGAAAACTTTGAAATAAAATACACTTCTTTTAAAATGATTGGTTTTTATGCAAAATAATCACCCTCTCTATTTTCTTTTCTCTCGCTTTTCTTTTTAACCAACCATAATCAAAATTTATTTCTTTCTACTTTTCCACTCTCTCCTTCCATCCTTCCACTTTTTCACTCAACCAAACACACCATTAATGTTTTATTTTTTTTATTAATTTACATGATAACTCACGTTTGATATAGGATCCATACTTAACTTGCTCTAAAAAATATTTATTATTTTAAATTATTTATTTAGAAAATTGTTGAGCATGCTAATTCATGGGCTAAATTAACCATGTATGCCAGAAAAAATTATTGGCTAAATAGGTTGATTTTTTTAAAATTTTAGAGAAATAGACCATTTTTGGAGAGAGAGTGGGAAAGCACGTCCAGTTTTAAGTTGCATTTTCTAACTTTTTTAATATAATTAGTTTCTTTAATTAAATGGTTGAATATTAGTGGTTTTGTCATTAAGTCTTAGGTTTGATTTCTCTCTCACTCACATTTATATTTTTTGTTTTATTTTTTTATATATTTTTAATTAATCTTTTTAACATATTAACTCTTTTGGTTAAATAGTTAAATAATAATTTCATCTTTGAGACCAAGGTTCAATTTCCCTATTCTAAACACATTTGTAATTTTTATTTCATGTTGATTCAAGCTTTTTTCTATTTTTAAATAATAAATATATCATTTTCAATTTTTTTATTTTTAATTAATCTTTTTAATTAATAACTCTTCTATTCATAAATCAAATAATAAATATGTAGTTATATAATAAAAAATATATTTTTTACATATATCATTATGTTAAAAATATTTGAAATTAGTAACTATATAATATAAACATTAATTAATTTTTTATATATTTTTCTTTATATATAATATTTATATGCCAAATATTTATTTTCTTTACATAAATTATGGGTATGGTGATTTTTAATATTATAAAATGAAATAATTATTTCAAATATAATTATTATTTTTATATGTAAAATATTTCAAATATAATTATTTTTTCATCTACATTGTGGGTATGATATTTCAAATATTTTTACATGTGAAATATTTCAATTAATTATTTCAAATATTATTATGCTTATATGTGAAATATTTTAAATACACGCACAAAAATATATAATACTTAAATTTTTTGCACTCATGATATGGATTGAAAAATAAATATTACACATATAAAAATTTTATTTACTAATAATAATATTTTTAATAATCATTTGATTTTACGAAAAAGAGTTATTAATTAAAAATTGAAAACAATATATTAATTAATTAAAAAACTTGAAAAAACATAAAATAAAAAATACAAAATGTATTTAGAAGAGGAACATTATACCTTAACGATATGAAATTATTATGTAACTATTTAACTAAATGAGCTAATATATTAAAAACATTAATTAAATACATAAAAAGCTTAAAACAAAATAAAATAGAATATATAAAATTGAGTGAGAAAAAAATCAAACTTGAGACTCAAAGTTTTTCCTCGACTTATTTTTATAAATTTTCAAAAAAATTGAACTATTTAGTGAATAAATTTTTTTTGACAGCTAATTTAGCGAAATCTACTAATTAGCAATGGAAAATGATGAATTAAATTAATCTTGTCCGAATCCCGACTGAAAGACGAAAACGACGTCGTTGGACTGAGTTGTTGACCTTCTTTCTCAGTTTGACTTCCATCTTCTATTTCCTTCCACACTATAAACCCTACTTGGATCAGAGATCTCGTCATTCTCAGTTTTCTCTACCATCTCCGATCTCTTCTCGAAATGGCGTCGTTTCGGTTCTTCATAGCTATCTCCCTCGTTTCTCTCATCCTCATTTCAACGCTCACTCCGTCAATCTCCAAGACCGCCAAAAACGACGACGTCGAGCTCGACGACGACGAGGATCTCCGTTTTCTCGAAGAAACGGAGGGAAAAAAAGACGCCGCTCCTTCTCACTCCCACTTCAACGAAGAAGACGACGGCGACGACGAGTACCCCGACCTGGACGACGAGGACTTCGGGAACTACCACGATTTCGATGACTCCGAATCGGATCCGTACAAGGAACCCGAAGTCGACGACAAGGACGTCGTTGTTTTGAAGGAAGGGAACTTCAGTGATTTCATTGAGAAAAACAAGTTCGTGATGGTTGAGTTCTACGCCCCGTGGTGTGGCCATTGCCAGGCGCTGGCTCCGGAGTACGCTGCGGCGGCGACGGAATTGAAGGGAGAAGAAGTGGTGTTGGCCAAGGTGGACGCCACGGAGGAGAATGAGCTGGCGCAAGAGTATGACGTGCAGGGTTTCCCTACTGTTTACTTCTTTGTTGATGGAAAGCATAAGCCTTACCCTGGTGCTAGAAATAAGTAAGTTTTGATTAGTATCATGGGTTTTCGATTATCTATTGAATTCACGATTTGATTTTAACCAAATCATGGTAAAAATGTAGAAGCTAGAATGTACCGTCTTTGTTTAATTGAAGATTTAATCATTGACAATTCAGGGAGGCCATAGTGACCTGGATCAAGAAGAAGATAGGGCCTGGTATTTCCAACATTACCACCATCGACGAGGCTGAACGCATATTGACCTCAGAATCTAAAGTTGCTTTGGGTTACTTGAACTCTTTGGTGGTATGATTTACCTTTCTCTGGTTATATTTCTGGAGTCAACTATAGTTACTTGTTAGATTGGGGTGGCTTGTTGTTCAATCAACATATTTGGAATTGTCATTAGGGGTGGCTTGATGCTCGATCTCCATTTATTAATATACCCCTTTCTCAAATGATGTTGTAATTTGGTTTGGCTTGTTCTAATGATGACAGGGTCCTGAGAGTGAGGAGATTGCTGCCGCATCGCGACTCCAAGATGATGTCAGCTTCTATCAAACTGTGAATCCCGATGTTGCGAAGCTTTTCCACCTAGATCCTGAAGTTAAACGGCCTGCATTGGTCTTAGTTAAAAAGGAGGCTGAAAAAATAAGCTACTTTGGTTAGTTTCTAGACAGATGCAATATTGATTGGAATCTTGATCCAACTTTATAGGGGAAGTTTTATACCCAATTGTTTTGTCTTGCAGATGGCCAGTTTGTTAAGACTGCGATATCCGAGTTTGTATTTTCCAACAAGCTTCCTTTGATTACAATATTTACTAGGGAAAGTGCTCCTTCAATTTTTGAAAGCGATATTAAGAAACAGGTATTCGAGTTATAACATTTTCTCCTATTTATGAACTTTTGAATTATACATGCCTTGGATTTAGTTTATTTGACACTTAAAACGTTGTTCTTGAAGATTTTGATGTTTGCTGCATCAAACATTTCTGAGAAGTATTTACCGTCATTCCAAGAAGCAGCGAAATCTTTCAAGGGAAAGGTAACATTAAATCATCTAGGTTAAATAAAAGTACTCTTCAGTATTTGTTTGTGTTGATTTTAATAAACTATTGGCACGGGCGATTTCCATAAACTTCATTTCTCTCTAGTCCTGTAGATGGTAGTTACATCTTACTAATTTGTGTCTTGTATGTCTATTTGCAGCTTATCTTTGTTTATGTGCAAGTGGATAATGAAGATTTTGGAAGACCTGTTGCAGATTATTTTGGTGTCAGTGGAGACGGTCCCAAAGTATGTCTCCCTTACCCTTTATGGTCTTTTACCCCTAGAAAGTTCAATTTTTTGGATGGAAGATGTGAGAATGGGTGAAATTTTGTTGTATACTCCATTTGCAATGAGTTTGATGTCCACTACGGTGTTATTTTATCACACAGCTCCTTGCATACACTGGAAATGATGATGCTAGGAAGTTCGTCTTTGATGGAGAAGTGACGTTGGATAAAATTAAGGTGATCTCTCTCTCCATGTCTCACCATATTTAGATTTATCCTACTCTCCTTAATGTGATCGGTTGACAATACTTACTCTTCCAATCAACTTGTAAGCAGTAATAGTTTGACTTAACTTTAGAGGGCTCTACCTTTGTGTAGGCTTTTGGGGAAGATTTTTTAGAAGACAGGCTTAAACCTTTCTACAAGTCGGATCCAATTCCTGAAACAGTAAGTATCTTCTTTCACATTATTCTCATTGTTGATTGTAATCTAACTTCCATTTTTCCTTTTCCCCCCTGAATTTCTATTTGACACAGAACGATGGGGATGTGAAAGTAGTGGTTGGCAATAACTTTGATGAAATCGTATTAGATGAGTCAAAGGATGTCCTTCTTGAGGTATTGCTGTAAGAAACAAAAAAGCTTAATTATATCTTTCTTTAAATGCACTCATTCTGTTAATTGCACTGAATACCAGATATATGCACCTTGGTGTGGCCATTGCCAAGCACTTGAGCCGACATACAACAAGCTTGCCAAACATCTCCGCGGCATTGACTCTTTGGTTATTGCTAAAATGGATGGTACAACAAATGAACATCCTAGGGCAAAGGTAAAAATTAACTCAAATCCGCGCTTCAATTCGTCGTTAAGCTCATGATCCTATTCAATTCCTATTTTGCACTTGGGCTTGAGTGGAACTTCTCTTATTTTTTGGCAGTCCGATGGGTTCCCGACAATTCTGTTCTTCCCGGCAGGAAACAAGAGTTTTGATCCCGTAAGTACTATATGATATTCTGCTTACATCATCCTTCGTATGAAATATTTTTGGACAAATTATGGTTTTGGTCTCTCTACTATGCTTAAATTTGGAATTTAATCCTTAGCACTTTAATTTGGTATAATTTGGTCACTCTACTTAATGTCATTAGTTAGTCAAAGTAGCTAACATCAATAACTATTCTGATAAAAACCTGACATGGCCGATTGAGTTTTAGCTCGATCGGCATGAGCATTGTTGCCAATGCAGGAGGACTTGAATTCGAGTGTGCTGAAGCGCATTATCCTCCTATTTATGAGTAGTTCTAGATATTGTGTCAAAAAAGAGCTGATGTAATTAGAAATTATAATGAGATTGTTAGAAAAAAAAACTGACATGGAATTTTTCTTAGAAATACTCTTAGCTGATATGCATTTTTTATGTGTATTTTTTAATTTCAGTCAGTATTTGAAGGGTATCAACTATTTGAGCTAACTAATAACATTATAAATGGAGATGGATTAAATTATCCCAAATTAAAGTATAGTTTGAGTATATTCATCTGTTTCTCTTTGTAAAAAGATTGAATGAGAAAATGTGTGAAATACTGGGCATTGACAGATAACTGTGGACACTGATCGAACTGTGGTGGCATTTTATAAGTTCCTAAAGAAACATGCATCAATCCCATTCAAGCTCCAAAAACCAGTGTCAGCACCCAAAGCTGAAGCAGCATCAACCCCAGAAACAAAGGGTGAGGAGTCGAAGGAGAGTGATAAGAGCAGCGATGGTGGTTTGAAGGATGAGTTGTGATCTCACAGTGAGGTTATATTATATGAATAGATAGAGTAAAGAATAGTGAGTAGAAACGAGGAATCCGAAAATTGTGAGGGTTCCTAGTGTTTGGTGTATGAATTTTTTTTTTTCTTAGAGGACAGCAATTGGCTTTTTAGACATTGAAGAATAAATGGCCCATTGTTCTCTTGCTATCATGCCACCTCATCTAAACATCTTCTTTCCTTCCCTTTTACCTATTAATTTTGATTCCACATTGCTTTCGGGGGCACAATTACTTTTCAATGCCATAAGTAATGTAATGCTAAATACTTCACTTTTGATTGTGAAAATTAAATTATTTTTATTGTTTTGAACTAGTTGATGACTCTTTCAATACAAAAATACATTTTTTATCATAAGAAAATAATGTATTAAACATATTTTCATTATTGAAAACAATTTTTTGTTTTTATTTATCAAATGTGTTTTTTAACTTTTTTAAAAATAATAAATCAAATCAAAATTTTAAAATGAGAATAGATAATATTTTCCAAAGCCAAACGAAATTTAAGATTTAAGTTTTTTTTTCCTTTTGAAATCATTTTACCGAAATACAGCTATTTATATTATTTTAAATTTTAAATTAATATATATTGTTACATTAAATTATTTGGTGCATTACCATTTATTTTACAAATAATTTATATTTATTATTTAAAATATATATTTAATTTATCATTATATTAAATAATTTAAAATCTAAATATTTTTTTTTGTTTTTAATATCATATCTAAAATTAACATTACAACTGTTAACCGTAATGCTAAAACTTGAAATTACAAATCAATACTTTTTCACTTACATTTTTAAGTCATCCTTAAATCAGTATTTTTCAATTGCAATAACAACACCAAATTAACTCTTAAATAAAAAATGATTTAAACTCAATGTTAGTAATAAATCTAAACTCAAAATTATTCGAATTTCAGATAACCCAAACAAGTAACTTATAATAACTTAAATTAAGTGTGAAATTTGAATGATGAAATTCGAAATAGTCTCAAATTAAAAATATTTCGATTCAAAAAATTTATCAAATAAATCTGAATAAATTAATTTAAACCCAAATCATCAAACTTAAAATAATAACCCAAAATAAATGAATTTTTTAAATATAAATTAATCCAACTTAAAATCAACTTCATTCCTCCCATTATTTGTATCAGTTCACCTTTACAAGCAATACAAGCAATGAGAAATGGGATCTTTGGTGGGGAGGCTGAAGAGCATGTGAAATCATGTGCCTTGGTCCATGAGACTCGGAGTTCACCGAAGATCGTGCTTCCTATTACCCGCCGCTGTAATTTGACCTTCATAAATTGAGTCGGTGGGGGTCTAAATGTGATCCTCAATAGGTCCAACAAGTTCAACTATTAATTCATTCACCAGCTGCCCAATGAAATTTTGAGTTTTATTAGGCGTAAATATTATGTCTGAATTCTCTTTTTAATTATTTTGGATTTAAATCTGATTATTTATGATTTTCTTTTCTAAATTTATTTCAATTTTCAATTTATTATACTTTAGATTAAGTTGTCTCTAATTTTATTTAATCCAACATATATTATTTATGATTTGAGTCTGAGATTTAAAAAAAATTAGAACAGTTTTATTTATTTTCCTAGTTTGCTATTGGTGTTTCCTTTCACCAATAAATTAATACTCTTTTTTAACTTTTTGAAATTTGTTATTAGTGTTTGTGGAATGTCTAATCCATTAAAAATAAAAATTCTAGAACTAAAATAAAATTAAAACTCATTCGATTAGGGAAATAGGATCAATCTTACATAAATTGATCATTTTATAAATAATTTTGTGCCCACGACTTTTACAGTCTTCTAGAAAACAAAAAGGGGAAATCAAATCAAAATACAGATATAACTTTAAGCAAAAGCATGAGAACTCTAGCCTCTAACATGACTTTGGTTTCGGTTTTGATTTGATTACAGATAATAAATCTGATCACGGATTATGCATCCTATAAATCGGTTATAACGATCTAGGAACATCCTTAAACTTTTTCGTAGTGATCAATTAAGTACCTCAAACCTCTTCCTAGTGGAAGAGCCCGACAATTAGCTCTTGTTCCCACAGTTCAATTATTCGACAAGAACAAAAAATATTCGACTTGAATCAACAATCTCAATTATGTGAATAATTTAAACTAAATCGCTAATTTCCTTAACATTATTTAAATACATCTAATTAAATCACGCAAATTTATTTTTTAGTAAAATGAATAACAATTACTATCTATTATTCCCGGGCTTGATCCTAATTCACTTTGATAAAATTAAATATTTATTTAACTAAATAAAAATAAAAGACACGAGTATAATGTATTTTAATGTGTGAAAATTATAAGTTAAATCTGCTATTAATTTTTGTATTATGTATAAGAATGTGGATTTAGTTTTTATATTTTTTAAATTTTTAAATTTTAAATTTTAATCTTAATTCAATCAGTACCAATAAAATTGATTAGGTCAAATTCTACTATTAATTTTGTACTATTTGTAAGTTGTGGATTTAGTTTTGTTCTCCAATTTGATTAGTTCTTAGTGTAACAGCCTAATTTCAGTGGTGTCGGAACAATAATTCGAGATCACTAAATCCGACAAATAAGTAGGAAATATTATTAATTTAGTGAGTATAAGTTAAATGTTAAGTTAGGAAAAATTTTGAAATAGTGAATAGTGTACAAAAAAAATATATTAAAATAATTAGAATCGAAAACGAGGTATCGAGACCTCAAAAATTTTAAATCGAGCCATAAATATTTTTATAAATATTTATGGAGTGTTAATAAGTTAGTATTAAAGTTTCGTCAAGAAATTTTAAAGTACTGATAGCTAATTAAATAAAAAGGACTAAATTGAAAAAGGTGTAAAAGTTGCTAAAATGATTAAATAGCTTAATTTTCAAATGAGGAAGGACCTAAAGTGCAAATAAGCCCAAAGGAGATATTTTGGGCGGCAATAGCTGAGAAAAATCAGAAAATGGGTGAAATAAGGGCAAAATTGGAAAATTGCCAAAATTAACTAAATAAAAATGGGACTAAATTGGAATATCTAGAATTCTCTTCATTTCTCTTCATATTCATCAGCTGAAAAACAGTCATGGATGAGAGTTCAAGCTGGTTTTCATACTCTAGCTTCATGTAAGTTTAATTCTTGCTTTCTCCTTGAAATTTTTATGTTTTTGGACTTTTACAATTGGGTCCAACTTACTATTTCATTAGTTTTTGATTCCATGGCTAATTTTTGAAGTTTTTATGGATGAGTACTGGAAGAATATGATGAATAAACATATAATTGAAGTTTTAATTTTGACATATGGTGATTTTATCAAGTAAAATTGATGAAAATTAGTTTAGGACCTAATTATGAAAGAGTTTGGAATTAAGGTCTAGTGTTAAAGTTCTGGTTTTCAAGGGTTATGAAGTAGTTTAAAATGATGGAATAAAGTATTAAATGAGAAAAATTATCTCAATTGAGGAGTTAATTGAACAAGGATTGAATTGTATGAACTATGAAATTTGGGGCTAAATGGAAATCAATATTTTTCACTAAAACTGTTTTGGGCAGCAGCAGTAGCCTAACTTTGAAAAATCACCAAAAATTGTAGAAATCGAATTATAGGATGAATAAATTATGAAATTAAAGCTTATTGAGTCTAGTTTCTTATAAAAGAAATTATGTAAGCAATGGAATTGTAAATCATGAGCTACAATAACTTTTGTGAGACAAGGTCAGAATGATTTCGGGTTCCCCTGTTCTGAATTTGGAAAATCATCAAAAATTGGATAAAAATAATTAGGGGCTTAAATTTATATGTTTAGAATCCTTAATGAGTCTATTTTCAATAGAAATAAGCGGGAACATCATCCAAATCTCGTACGATGAGATAATTAATTCTTAGTGAAGAAGGGTCGGAACTGTCAGACAGCAGAACAGGGGTAAATTTAAAGAATAAACTGTACTTATTGGCTAAACCAAAAATTGTTAAAATTTTATGGTAATAAGATATGTAAGTCTAGTTTCAGGGAAAATTAGCGGATCTTAATTTCGAGTTCTGTACCTTAA
Organism: Gossypium anomalum; assembly: GCA_025698475.1. NCBI lineage: Eukaryota > Viridiplantae > Streptophyta > Magnoliopsida > Malvales > Malvaceae > Gossypium > Gossypium anomalum. The sequence goes on along the minus strand of CM046957.1, from coordinate 67,145,023 downwards.
GATATAAATAATTTAGTAACTATGACGCAAATGGACAGTTTTGAATATACATATAAGTAAATAGTGAAATTATTGATAATGTTGCTTGTGGCATGTTATAAAAATAAAGGATGTGGAATGGAGAGGAGAAGGAGGAAAATATGTATGAATATTCAGCTAGCATGGCTAATTTGGATGTTTTAGGCTCATGGACTAAATTGAATAAAAGTAAAAATTTATGGGCAATTTTGTAAAAATGTCAGAAATGACCAAATTGCATGAAATGAATTATTTTATTATTTAAAATTACAAAATTGAATGAAATTATTAATTTAGCTCAAGATTAGGGAAAAACAAGTTTTAAGGATTAAATTGAAAAGTGTTGAAATTATGGAAAATTCTAATATTTTATAGAATTCATGGGTCGTTATCAATTTGTTTGAGAATAACGGTTGGAAATAATGATTAAATTGTAATAATTATATTTTATTTTAACCTAAGGATGAAATCGTCATTAATTAAAAGTTTAGGGGTAAAATGGTAATTTTGTTTAGAGTATTAGTTGAATGTATTACAACATGAAATAAATGAAAATGACAATCAAATTTCTTTATAAAGATCCGGATAACTCGAATACGTGACTTGAACGTGGAAAAGAAAAAAATATCGGATTAATGAAATTATAAACATGTATAAGTAACGAGGTAAGTTAATATAACTTGAATTGTATTTTTAAATGTATGAAATATCGATATAATGAATTCCCTGATTTTATGTTTATGAAGAAATGGCAAGAGAATGATATTTATCATGACATGTAAATAGGTGATTATTTTTGATACGTTGATACAAGGAAATTAATTAAATTGAGACGAGTAATAAATTCAAGTAAAACATATCGAGAAAAATAAGTAAGTTAAGGGACAATATGTTTGATTTTAATTGGTTCCAAATATGAACGTTAGATAAAATAAAATATCTGATAAATAAATCGGTAACTCCGGTAATGCTCCATAACTCTATTTCGGTGACGGATTCGGGTTAGGGGCGTTACACTTAGTCCCTGCTTTTTTTGAATTTTAAAATTTCAATCATGACTAATACAATAGTAGTTAAATCTATTAACAATATAACGTGGTATTTTTACGAGTATTATGTGAAAGTAACAAGCTGATACAACATTACACATGTGATAATATGTTACTTGTATAAAATTTTAAAAATAACATAATTTAACTTAATGAATTTAACGGCTACTCTTTGGGTTATTATTGAAATTTCAAAATTCTAAAAGGACAATAACTAAAAATGATCGACTTAGAATATAAGGATTAAATCTACAACTTAAACATAGTACAAAGATTAATAGTGGAATTTATCAAAATTATATAAATTTATATTACTCCTAACTCATAAAAATAACACAACCACAAACATGGTACGGAAAAAAAAAACAAATATATACACTATAAGAAAAACTTAATAATAAATTATTTTTATAAAAAAATATTTAACAATTGAATCATAAGTGTCTATTGAGTTTTAGCTCAATTAACATCGATATTATTACCAGTGTAGGAAGAAGTCGCTTTGAACACGCTAAAACGCGTTTTATCCTTCTATTTAAAGATTGAGGAGGGATTATGTGTAAAGAATGATAAAATATTTATCAATAAACCTCTTTTAGGCTCTATTTCAATCTTTAGACTTTTTTTTTAAATTGTTTAATTTAAACATTTTATATAAAAATAAATTCTTTACTCGTGATATCAATTTAGTAAAACACATTATATATTTTATAGATATAAAACAAGAGCACGGCAAAACTATGCTAATCATGAGATAACTTGAGACATGACATAAGAATTTAAAATAATTTAAACAAATAATTTCGTGAAAAATCACATAAACACGATATTTTAAATACATGAAAAAAATAATAAAAAAACACATAATTAACTTCCTATATATTTACGATTTCATTTTTAGACCATCTTAGACGTTATCTTAACCAACCTTTACAGTTTTATGAAAATAAGATATCAAATTAAGCTAAATTAAAGTGAAGAGAATAAATCTTAGATTTCAACATAATAGAAGGATTAAATCACAATTAAACCAAATGATACTTGTTTTGTCTGTCTTTAATCTCTCATTAATTGCCCATATGCTCCCTTTACTTAATCATTAAGTCCCTTAAATCGCTCATCAAAGCCGTCTCTTTTAATTCATTGTTTGGCTCCGTTCGTTCGCTCTCAACTTTCCGTTCAACGTGTATTCAAATTTTCACATTGTTTCATTTTCACCCCTCAATTCCCGTTCCACTATATCTACCCCGTTTTCGTCCCATTTTTTCCTTAAATTCTCCCCATCTTCAAATTCTCTCTAATTTTCAACTGCTTTTTTTTTTCCTTTTTCAGATTGGTGAAATGGCTAAAGTCGGATTTTGTCTTACCTTTGTTTTGTTCATTGTTGCTGAACTCATTTCTGCTGCTGAACCGCCGGCGCCTGCCCCTGCGCCGTCACTCGGTGCAGACTTACCGCAACTCGCTCCTACTCCGGTGACTGGATCTCCCGACTCCGCGCCATATACCTCACCGGTAATGGATGCTTCGCCACCGGCACCAATGGGGCCATCTCCATCAGATCTGGCGCCAGGAAACTCGCCCGCGAGTTCTCCCGCTCCTTCACCGGTCGATGCCAGCGATATCAACCACAGCGACATCAACGCAGAAGGAAGCGAAGAGAAGAGCGGCGGCGATGGAGGAATGAGCGGCGGAAAAAAGGCGGGAATCGTGTTTGGCGTAGTGGCGGCAGCGTGTTTGGTTGGCTTCGGTGGATTGGTTTACAAGAAGAGACAAGAGAATATCAGGAGATCTCAGTACGGATACGCCGCCAGGAGCGAATTTCTGTGAAGAAGATGATGAACAGTACAAAGGTTTATCATTCAAATGTATTACTAGCATTTGATTTTGATTTGATATTTATTTTTTATTCTTTATAAAGAGATTTAAACTATTTTTGCATGAGATTAAAGATTATCGTAGCAGAAATTTTCAGTGAGTCCCGTACTGTTGTATTTCCATTACAATTATCATCTCTCAACGATGTCCGTTTGTTTTACTACTAAAATCTATAGTTATTAATATAATTAATTTTAAAAAAAAACCAAACAGTTATTAAATTACGTTTTCAAAGGTGTTTTTTTTTCTTTTATAATTTAAATTAATTTTAGAAAACAATAGCTAAAAATGATTTAAATTATAAAAGAAACAAAACCTTTGAAAACGTTGTTTCACAATTTTAATTATATAAGTAATTTAATTAAATTAGAGAAAGTTATTAGATATGTTTGAGTTTATAATAATCTTTGAATGTATTTAAAAATTGAGGATGTCCCGTTATTTTATTGGTGCTTAAAAATTATAGATTTTATGATTTCTTTTTATTTATATACTAAATTATGATTAGAGGTAATCACGGGTCGGGTTAGAACTTAATATAATTTTAGGCTTGTTTTTTAGGCTCAGGCTTGGCCCAAAAAATGAGCTTAAAAATTTGTTCAAGTTTGATTCGAATAAAAATATTAAAACATGTGTTCGGTCTGGCCCAGCAAGATTATTTTTTTTAATATTAGTATTTTTATATGAAATATATTTAAAAAATATAATATATCAGATACACTAAAAACACTAAAATAAATATTTCCAACAAATTAAAAATAAATAAATAAATTTAATATTTATGCTTAAATAACACTAATATAGGTGCAACTAGGGGAGAGCAAAACTCGATTCGACTCGAAAAAATCGAAAAAAAATTAAATTTTGAGCTAAACGAATAGAGTTATTCGAGTCAACTCGAAATTTTTTTTCGAATTTTAAATTCGAATCGAGTTGAGTTTTCGAATTCGAATAACTCGAATAATTTGAATATCAAACTATAATATTTTACATTTTTACCCCAAACTCCCAAACTTTTTTACTTTTCCCTCAAAACTTTTACTCCTTCCCAATTTTCCCCCAAAACTTTTACTCCCCTTCCATCTCAACCCCCCAATCTACCCAAAATCCATTTTCCACCAAAATTTTACTCTCCCATTTACTTTTTTTCAAAATTTTACTCCCAAAAATCCTCAAAACTTTTTATTTTCCCCTAAAATTTTTACTCCCTCTCACTTTCCCCCTAAAATTTTTACTTCCTTCCCATCCCACCTCCCATCTACCCCAAATCCATCCCCCCCCCAATTTTTTTTTAATATTTTCCCTCCAAAATTTTACTCTCCCTATTTACTTCCCCTCAAACTTTTATTCCCCAAAACTTTTTATTTTTTCCCTAAACTTTTACTTCTCACCTTTTACTCTCAAATAAAAAATCAAAATTATCCAAAAAATATCACTAAACATAAATAGTAATAATTTTATTTATATCTACTATTTATACTATTAAATTAAATTTCACATTTTATATTATTTATATTATTGAATTGTTTAGTCATATTGAATATTTATATTAAAATTAAATTATTAATTATGCCATTAAATATTCATGTTAAAATTTTATATTGGTATCAATTTTACATTTTATCTTTAAAATAACTTTTATTAAAAAATCACATTTTTACATTTAATATTTTTTTAATTCCAAAATATATAGTGACAAGAATCTGAAGATAATTGAAAGTGACAACTAACAAACAAAGAAGCTAACCCGTATATAAAAGATTAATAAATAACTTATGAGGTGATGAAAGTTAATAAAAATTTTGATTAAGGTGGACAAATTTTATTACGATGGGTGACAGTGGTTATATAGAGGCCCAAATTTGCCCGGGCCCAATAAAACAAAACCAAACCAATAATATTCAAACAGCCCGTCAGACCCAAACCAAACAAGGCCCAGTGGCCTAAAATTAACCCTAGCCCACAAAACTAAACAATAAGGGAAAAGAAAAAACCCTAGGCGCCGCACCTAGGTCTCCTCAGCCCCCTCCATGTGTCCCCTCAGCGTGCACTCCGCTCGAGGGTCGACTCCCCTGGCACGCTAGCACCGAAATGGAAAAACCCTGCCTCGTTGACTCTCTAGGCCTGCAAAACGGAAAAGAAAGAGAAACAGAGAAGCAAGTCGACAAAGCAGAAACCAAACAATGGCTAAATAGTACCAAACAGTAGCAAAGGCAGGGATATTTGAAAGAAATATGTATTTTTAAACAAGAAAAAATGGCTATAAAGGCCAGATGATAGTTTGTATTAGGGGGGATTTCTTTAAAAAAAAACCATTGTATTAAACAGAATAAAAAAATAGAAAATAAAAAAGAAGCAATTTTGCTAAAGGTGATTTTCATATCGTTTTTTTTCTTTGATTTTTCTAGGGTTTATTTCATTGATTTCTTCTTATATATATATATATATATATAGAGAGAGAGAGAGAGAGAGAGAAAAAAAGAGGAAGAATATACCTTTCTCGAGTCGCTTGAAAAGAGGGTTTTTTTTTTTTGGGCTCCAGCCACCGTACATGGCAGTCGCCGACGGCGGCGATCGACTGGACCATCGCCGGAAATCGCCCAGTCCAGAGCACCAAAACCCTCCCTCTTTCCTTTTTTTTAAAACTAGCTGAAATGAATTTTTTTAAAAAAAAATGTGACTTATATAGGCTGGCAAAACGCACCGTTTTGCCCAGCCTCTTTAAAACGCTGAAACGGTGCCATTTCAGTCTATACCCGTGCTACTCGACCCGGTCGATGAAGGATCCGCGCATTTCTTTGGCTTTTAGGTTATTTATGCTTCAAACCCTTCCGCTTTTCTGTTTTGTTTGAATCTAATCTCATTTTCTTTTTTCATTTTCTTTAAATTCGCCCTTTAATCTTATTTCGTTTTTTTTATTTAATCCAAGGCCATGCCAATCGAAACGCATAGCATAAGGATCAGGGATATTGTCCCTTTTAGTCCTTGCTAGTTTCAGCGCATTTCATTCTAGTCCAGCGTGAAACGGTGCGCAGAGAACTTAAGGAATAATTTCCCGATCAGTCCTCAAACCTTACGCATTTCTTATTTTTGACCCCATATTTTTATTTTATTACAGTTTTTACTTTTTTCTTAATTTTTGTTCCAATTCAATCCCTAATCAGTTTGATTTTAATCCTTTTATTATTTTATTTATTTATTCATTTTTGTATATACTTTATTTATTTTAAATAGTTTTATACATTGTTTATCTTGGATTTTTATATATTAAAATTTGCTTTACAAATTTTATATCTTAAACTTATTTATTTTATTTATTAAATATTTCATATATTGTTTATTAACTTTTATATATCATTTACCTTGGATATTGTTTCATAGATTGTTTATTTTAAAATATTTTACATATATTACCTATTTTAAAATGTTTTATAGGTTAGTTAGTTATACTATTTTATATGTTAATCGTTTTTAATTTCTTTTTATTGTTATTTATTTTGGACTTTTTATATATTACTTATTTTAAAATATTTTTTTATATACTCTTTATTTGAAACTTTCATACATATATATATATATATATATTACTTTAGATTATATTCATATATTCATATATATATATATATATTTATTTATTTATTTAAACTGTTTTTGTACATTATTATCCCTTTTATATATTATATTAAGTTTTTTATTGTATATAAATCAACTTTAAATAGACATATTTTTGTTTTTAAAATATTTTGTACATTATTTGATCCAAACTCCCTCTCTCATAACATCTATTTTAATAACATTCATGTATTATTAGTTTTTATTTTATATATGTATCTTATTTCAAATTTTAGCATGTGTTATTCTTTTTTTAATTTCTCATATAGTTTTTAAATTGTTTTATATCATTTTGGTTTCTAGTTCCATGTTGTCTTGTATGTTATATGTTTTCTTGTTTTCATATTATTTCATATATTATTGTTTCATAGTGTCCATTAGTCTTTTGTGTTGCTATCTTAATTTTATTTATCTATGTTTGACAACTTGTTATAGTTTTATCCTGATTTGTTTCTTTAATTAGCTATACTTTTAGTTTTCATTATTTTGATTATTATTGTTTAGATGCGAGCTCACTGCTATTGTGTGTACGTTAACTTGTTTTTTTATTTTTATACTTATTTCTATTCATTAATAGAGTTTGTTATCCATGTATATTTTTCCATGTTTATTCGCCTTTCATCCGCAATTGTCGCATTGTAGTTTTCAACTTATTAATCCAAAATCAATGATTCCACTTTATTTCAAGTCAAATTAATGTATTTTGAGTCGATTTTATAAAATAAAGGCGATGTTTGATGTTTAGAAATTCGAGGAATCGTACCCTAACGTGTTGGGTTTCGGCCTTTCGTTTGTTTAAATAATCAAATTTCCCTTCAAAATTTTGTCTGTGTTTTCTAAGCTTTAAAACAAAAGCGATGGTTGACGTTTGGGAAATCGGGAAATCGTGCCCTAATGTGCTGGGTTTCGATTTTCTGTTTATCCAAATAATCAAACATCCCTTTAAAATTCCGTCCACATTTTTCTTCAAAAAATAAAACAGTATTTCGTGTTTGGAAATTTCAAGAAATTGTGCCCTACATGCTGGGTTTCGATTTATCGTTTGACCGAACGACCGAATATCCTTTTTAAAATTTCAATGCATAAGTTTTGAAAATTATGAGATAATTTTGGTATCGAAGGTTGGAAATGCCATGTCCTACATGCTGGATGTGATATTTTATTTCTTCGAAACAAGAGAATCTTAATATCCACTTCAAGTTATCCAAACATTCATAAAAAGGGACCGTATTTTAAAATTTATTTTTAAAATCTTTTCAACTTTCGACATTAAGACATTAATTGATCAATTAGGTACCAATTTTGGGCGTCACGAGGGTGCTACTCCTTCCTCGTACGTAACCGACTCCCGAACCCGTTTTCTCAAATTTTGTAGACCAAAATCGTTGTTTTAGTAAATCAAAATGTTTTATTAAAATGACTAAATTTCTAGGTGATCCGATCACACCTAAACAAAAAGGATTGGTGGCGACTCCCAATTTTCGTTTACCATTTTCAAAACCAAAGTCGACCCCATTTTCAAAAAAAATGGTTTCGACAGGTTACAAGGACCCAAAATTATTTTATAAAATTTAACTCGAACAAATATATTCGATTCGATTCGATTCGAATTCCATCTCACTCGACTCGATTAGAGAAAATTTCAAATCAAATTAGGATGATAAAATATGATTCGTCAACTCGATTAACTCGAAATTTTTTCATTCGATTCGATTCGATTCTGTAACACCCCCAACCCGTATCTGTTGCCGGAACAGGGTTACAAGGTATTACCAAGAAGTACAGAACACTTACAGATCATTTAAATCATTTATCGTTCAAATATTGAGATTGATTATAAAGATTCCTTTATCGAACCTTCGAGGTTCAAATAATGCATTAAGATCGGGTTGGGACTAAACTGGATCCTCAGGAAATTTTTTTTTTTTTTTGCAACTTTTAAAATTTTTCTCACGTATAAGGTCTCACACGCCTGTGTGATCGGGACATGCCCGTGTGGGTAGGCCGTGTGGTCACACACGCCTATGACCCAAGCCGGTGAAGCTCTCGACTTGCATTCAAGAAGAAAATTGAGTCACACGGCTTTGAGCACACACGCCTGTTGCTAAGCCGTGTGCCTAAACTTGAACATTTTGTTTTTCATTTTTATGTACACAATTTCATGTTATGTAATCATAACATATATCAGCCATATCTTTGTAATTTAAATATATTTTCATATCAACTTGTCTTAATTTCATACTATTTTATATTTGAGTTTTACTCACCAAAGTGTTTGAAATATCATCTTTATGCAAATAGTATACATGAGGTACATAATTCCATAATTATGAATGAACACATTTATCAAACATATTCCATATTCATAATTCGTATGTCATAATCTCATGCTTTCATATATCAATAACCATTATTTTCATGTATTTCAGGTAAATACTTATAACAATTCATAAGCATATAATTCGCTATCTCTTCTTGTCGATCACAATCTCGATTAACAAATGTATATAAGTGAGCTCAATATTATTAACTACTTAAATACTATCACTTTACTTCACATGTCATTTATCACCTTTTTATCAAATTAGCGAACGTCTTACGAAATTGAGTATGTCATTTCCTTGTTGCCATAGTATAACTATGGTCTTACACATCATCACATGTCACTTTCCGAACTTCAAATATCAATTCAATAAATATGTAATTCGCTAACACATTCTGCCATACACAATATCTAATTGATGAAATCATTTAACTGAGCTCAATTTCATGTTCACTACAAATTTATCTTTTAAATCCATAAACTCTTTCACTTACCACATTTTGTCAAATTAGTGAACGTCTTACGGAATTGAGTACTTCGTTTTCTCGATGCCATAGTTCAACTATGGTCTTACCCGTAATCACATATCACATATCGATGCCACAGCCCAGCTATGGTCTTACACAGATCACATATCACATATCGATGCCATAGCCCAGCTATGGTCTTACACGGATCACATATCACATATCCATGCCATAGCGCAGCTATGGTCTTACACGGATCACATAACACATATCGATGCCATAGCCCAGCTATGGTCTTTCACGAATCACATATCTCACTGATGCCATATCCCAGATATGGTCTTATACAGTAGCATATATCACACAGATGCCATATCCCAGATATGGTCTTATACGGAAGCACATTATCACATCTCTCCGATGCCATAGCCCAGCTATGGTCTTATACTGAAATCACATATCACATGTTGCCATGGTCCAAGCATGGTATTTTCCACAATCAATCGTTTTAGCCATTGAGCGAAAGTACTCAACCTGCGTTCCACTCAATTTGAACATTTAGTTCAATTTTCATACTTTTTCAATATTTACAATTTAATAATGAACATATGAAATAAAACATTATATCATTACTAATTCAACGTTTATTGTTTATAATCAGGCATGTAATCAATTTATACACAAGTCATTCATTTATTTTTCCTCCTCCTCCTCTCCATCCACATCCTTGGTATAAATAACGTACTTGTAAGTAACTTTATCCATAATTTTCACTAATTACTTATGTGAATATTTAAGCTATCCACCCATGTCATAGTCACTAAATTATTTATATTTGGAGATACAGAACTCCAAATTAAGATCCGTTAATTTTTCCTGAAACTAGACTCACATATCTTCTTATCATAAATTTTCAGAATTTTTGGTTTAGCCAATAAGTACAGTTTATTCTTTGAAGTCACCCCTGTTCTGCTGTCTGACAGTTCTGACCCTTCTTCACTTAAAATTAATTATCTCTTCATACAAGACTCGGATGATGTTCTTGTTTATTTCTATTGAAAATAGACTCATTCAGGATTCTAGAAATATAAATTTAAGCCCCTAATTATTTTTATTTAATTTGTTATGATTTTTCAAATTCAGAACAGGGGAACCCGAATTCATTCTGACCTTGTCTCACAAAATTCATTATATCTCATGATTTACAAATTCATTGCTTACACCATTTCTTTTATGAGAAATTAGACTCAATAAGCTTTAATTTCATATTTTATTCATCCTCTAATTTGATTCCCATAATTTTTGGTGATTTTTCAAAGTTCATCTACTGCTGCTGTCCAAAACAGTCTTAGTGCAAAATGTTGATTTCCATTTTGCCCCATATTTCACAATTCATACAATTCAGTCCTTGTTCAATTAACCCCTCAATTAAGATATTATCAATTAATTCTTTTCTTAGACATGATAAGTTATTTCATAACTATTGAAATTCAGAATTTCCACATAAAACTCCAACTTCAAACTATTTTACAATTAGGTCCCAAACGTTCACTTTCTATTCAATTCTTTCAATAAAATCAGCATATAAACAATTTAAAGCTCTAATTCCATGCCAAATCATCACATACTTCCAGCACATATTCATAACAACCTTCAATTTCTTTCATAGAACCAAAAACTAATGAATTCAACAAGTGGACCTAGTTGTAAAAGTCACAAAAACATAAAAATTACTAAGAAAAAGTAAAAATTGAACTCAAATATGTCAAAATATGAAAAACCACCAACTTCCAGACCTCCCATGGCGTTTTTGCTGAAGAAAAATGATGATATCTCTAGATTTTTCAATTTTGTCTTTATTTTATATGTTTAATTTGCAAAATTTTCAATTTTGCCCTTGTTTCTCCTTGTCTTTTTGCTAATTTTCTTGTCCAAACCGTTCAGCCCATATAATTTGGGTCTAATTGCCTTTTAAATCCCTCCTTATTAGTCACTTAAACTATTTAATCACTTTATCAAATTTTGCACTATTTTCAATTTAGTCCTTTTTAATTAATTGACTAACCAAACGTTAAAATTTTCTAATGAAAATTTAATACTAACTTAATAACACTCCATAAATATTTATAAAAATATTTATGGCTCAGTTTATGAATTCGAGGTCTCAATACCTCGTTTTCAACCCGATTTACCTAATTAATTCTTTTAAATCACAAAATTCACTAATTAAAAAAATACTTCTATAATCACACTTGACTCATAGGTATTAATTTATTAAATTTTTAACTCACTCATCGGATTTAGTGATCTCGAATCACTGTTTCCGACACTACTGAAAATTAGGTTGTTACAGATTCGATCGAACGCTCACTCCTAGATGCAACTTAGCAATCAAATGCTTCTAAAATAGTAGCAAATTTAACAATAAAACAAGAATTATATAATATCCAAATAATAACAATAAAATAGTAACAATATAATAATAAAATGAGTGCAAAATAGTGGCAAAACAACACCAAAATAGTGGAAACAGCAGCAATTTTTTTTTTTTGGGGCTTCAGCCAATGTGGAAGGTGTTAATGTGTTAACAGCAGTCTTGAAGGAAATTCTTGAAGTCCTTAATAGTGATAAGGCCAGTGATTGTTTTGATATTGTATACACAATTTAAAGTTTTTTAGTCTTTTCATCATAAAAATAATCAATTCTATAACAAACTAGGTTATTATAGTGAAATATAAGGAGTGACTGTTATAGATAGAATCGACTGTATAAGTACTAAAAATTATCAAATTAAAAAATATAAATTAATAAGATAATTTGAGGTTTAGTTTTTTATATTACAATTTCATTTTTTTATTTTAAAAATTAAAATTTTAATTAGTAAATAATATCTCATACAAATCCTATCTTACCTCCCAATATATTTAGGGAAAAAAACTTATCTAAACCTAAATTAGACATTCTAAGCCGAGCAAATTTCTCGACCATTAAACAAGTCTTAATTCAACCCTAATTTTTCCTTTCCTTCTTCACTATCTAAACTCTAAAAAAATGCATTTTACAGCCTTGGGAAACAAGAAACCGCAATAAAACAATGCAAAATTGCAACCATGTATTTCATTATATACCCCTTTCCATTTTGGCCTAAATGGAATCTGGATAAATTTCATAATGTAGTGTTGGAGAACCTGCAATTAATTCAGCTCCCACCGAACAGTTTCTGTATTTTGCCGGTTTACGTTATTAGGATCCGTCCGAGGCGAATTAACAGCTCTAGGGGATTGGACCGGAGCTCGAGTTATCACTTGTGAACTATGCTGTTGCTGCTCTAACCTAGCCCGCTGCCATCTTCTTCTACATCGTTGGATCTCAACGATGATGGAACTCCCACTCATTGTGACACCAAACCCGGAAAACGTTGCGAGGAGAATTGATAGTATTGCTTGTATCTTCACCTGCATGCCGCAGAACATTATGAATGAAACGGCTTTACGAATCAGCCATGTCTAGAATGTCCCATTTGGGTGCAAGAAGGAAGCTATAGAGCCAAGAGTATGTGGTCTAATCACAATTGCATTGAACCCGAAGCTTAACTTATTTCATTCATGCAGCCACCCATAAAAGGTGACATTCCGGAAACTATTTCATTGATATTCCGGAAAGAGGAATGTCCTTTCATTGATATTCCGGAAAGAGGAATGTCCTTTAATACAAGATAGACACTTACCTGCGAATAAAATATATGAGCAAAGATGACCACCAAAACAAATTGAATCGATGCGTAAATCCAGACAAATCTTCGTGTAGCTGAATACAAAGATTCGAGTAGTTTTAAGTCAGAAAATCTTAAGAGAATAGTGTGCCGGAATTTCTTATCAGCTTTTGAACTTCCTATAAAATTAAGAGTTGTGACAGTCAATGGTATACCCACGTTTCCCAGCCTAGTCTACTATGGCTTCCTGATTGACATCAAGTGTCAGCATTGTGTGCAAGCATGTATGTGTGTTAAGTTAGAATCTAACTTCTAAGCTACAAAATACAAGGGTGAAACATGAAACGAGAGTTATAAACAAAAACTTAGACCAATTGGCGACGATCATATTCTGTTCCGGGTGGATGGACACAAAAACATGTTAACCGGACATTGGCAACAGTAACTTATAGCTCAAGTATGTTTGCGAGCCTACCCATTGTTGATGAAGTCATGGATGAAAGGAGGCCTATCACACAGGCGAATGGAAGAGATATAGCAATTGCACCTATGCCCATTTTAACAACCTGCAGGCGAACGAATAATATGTCGACAGTATAAAGTAGTGAAACAGGGGAAATATACAAACGAGAAACTGCTTATCCTACCAGAAGCTGCTCAAGGAAACAAAAATATGAAAGCATGCTGAGGAAAACAAGAATAGGGACCTCATGCCAAACCCTGCAAACATCTAACTGAAATTGTTACTTTCCTCTTTGTCACTTATTGAGCTCACGATAAAGAAGAATAAGAAAATATAGAAATACACTGCAACAATGAAACAGGCGAGGGACGAAGCAAGTTCGTAAAACACCCTTCCTCGTTTCAAACTTTACGATGAAGAAGTGCATAACATACTAGATGTGATATTATTCATGTGTATTGCATCTCTTTACCAACACCGAAAATAACTTCCAACGAAGGATCTAATCAATGGTCGAGACATATATACTAGAGTCTAGAGGTATATGTATATAAGGCCATCGATGAGGAGAGCTAATGAGTCGGTAACAAATTGATTATTTACCTGTATCCAGGAACACCAGCTCCAACAGGTTGAGGTCGAGTACTTTGGATTCGTAGAAGAGTGACGGGTAGGTTCTGGACCTCTTGGTTACACACATCACAGTTCTTGTTCCCTTTGATGGTAAACCATTTCACAGCACAGTCTTTGTGGGCCAAAGCGAGTTCGCCTCTGCAGCTGCATTCCATCTTAAGCGTTTCACCTCCTTCACATAGTTCAACCAGACAAATTCGGCAAACAGCCTCTTCTTCGGGTATGTCCTCACCATCAAGATCACTGTTTTCTGAATAACGAGATGCTGTTAAGACATCAGCTGGTACGATAGTTACGAGTAAATGTAAAACCTATCGTACTAATAAAATGATGACCGGAGGCAAGTTTGCAAACTTGAACTTATGCATACATATGCATAAATGCATAGACAAAGATGGAGAGATACCAGCATCAGGTCCCACTGAAGCATTCGAGTTTATTTCTCCATCCTTTACTCGTGGAGTTGAGGGAACCACACGAAAAAATGAATCCATTCTCCTTAAGTTTCCTTCTTTGCGGTTGAGAGGAAGTGAAAGTGAGCGAGAAAACTGCCACATGCTTCCCTTTCTCTGCAAGGAAAAGTTCTACTTCACATTAATACATACAGTTTCATACGCTATTTATTCAACATAAATCTTGACAAAATATCACAAAACTTACATTAGAAACACTTAGGCTTCCAGTGATTGCAGACTCCGAGTTCAAATGTGCAATACGAGTTACAGGCATGGAGGATGTCCTTTTCATCTGAGGAGTAAATATCTTTGTAAGCGACAATGTACTTGCAATGACGGGTTTCTCCCTTTGTGAACTAGAAGAAGATTCGGGGCCAAAGTTTGCGGCCTTTTCGATGTCTGAATTAGGATTTCTATGCTTAAAGCTTACTTTTGGTAAAAGACTCCTCAAGGACGACTTGCCTCTCGACGAGGAAGGACCCGAGGATCCCGTAATTCTCGCATCGGACGGACTAGGTGTCAAGAAAAAATTCACTCTCCTGGGAGTCAAACTAGGTGTTGGGGGAATCTTTATTGCCACGGATTCTTGAAAGGGTTCTTCCAAAGTTCTTGAGGGTATCTCTAGAACGAGACCGCTTCTCCTTCGATTATTAACACAAGCTGTTTCCTCGGTTATTTCTAATGAATCTTCAACCTGAAAAACAAATCATCATCATGCAAGGAAACATAAAAAGAAGACTGCACTTGTTAGATACTTAAAGTAACTATAAGACCAGCTAACCTTATTTCTTTAAAGTGCATCAGTCAAAAGAAATTTCTTACAAGAAAGAAGCTTTAATATACATACATACATACATACACACACACACAAAAGTACAGCAGATTCTAATTCAAGCAGGGGTTTGAGGAATACTCTGGCTGCAATTGACATATAGTCTAGCTCCGAGTTTCGATCAGTTTCAGATCCGGGTTAGTCTCACATTCGGGTTGTTGACTTTTATGGTCAACTGTGTCGGGTTCAAATTCAGGTTACTATACTTATATCCGACATACAGATATAGAAATACGAACTCCAAGAATTTCTGGAAAGAACTTAGAAAACTTCTATCATACACATGTCGGACACATACACTTAAACTCGAGTCCAAGTAACATAAGTTGCATCAATGATCAACCCCAAGAAGAAAATGAATTTCAAAAATGAAAACAAAAAAAGAAAAAAAATCAAACCATAACTGAAGTTGGCCATGAAAATTTCTCTGCAAGGTCTCCAAAAAGCCTTTGGAATGAAAGTATGAAACTAAATTCAGAAACAGTAGCTATCAACCAAAACATTAAAAAGGAAAATGAAACTTAGATTATAATAGAATATTCAAAGGTGAAACAAAGAAGCTGGAAAATACCTGTTGAAGGCAAAGTTCCTCCTCCATAGCTTTCTCTTGTGACCCCATTTTTTTCATCAACAAAATCAAAGAAATATCCCAGAGAGCTCAAAAGATATATATAGAGAGAGGTGAGGGATCCACTTGAATAGTGATACACTGTATCATAATTTTTCTGCCATTAATATTTTAATATTTTATTAAATTTATAAAAATAATTATATTTACCAGTTTCATAAATTTTCGAATTAATTTAATATTACATTTTTATAGAATACTTATCCATAATTAATCTTCCTCGTGGAATCTAAAAAACTTCGTTCACATATATATATGAAAGTGAAGAATAAAATATGGCCTACTTATTGACGCTCTTCTTGCCAAACTACGGTCCACAGCATCAGTGAATGTTTTAACTTATTCGTTTTAGCTTTTTGTTATTCGTAACAATCCAAAAAGTTAAATTTTAGGTTAAAATTTATTGTTAGTCCCTGTGTTTTGAAAAAGTTTGAAATTTAGTCCCTACAATTTAAAAAATAAAAAATTAATTTCTCTTACCTTTTTCAATGTAAAAGTTTTTAGTCGTTAATATTTTCTAGTTTATTAATATGGCATGTTGATTATGCGGTTGACAGAAAATAAACATACTAGATTGAAATATTTTTACAAACAAAAATTAACAATGTTAATTATTAGATTAGGATTTTTAAGTTGAAAATGTAAAAAGATTTATTTTTTATTTTTTTTAATTATAGAGACTAAATCTTAAAATAAATCAACTATAGGGACAGGTAGTACATTACAATTAAATCTTCAAACTAAAACATTATCCCAATCAAGTCCTATCAATTTATTTGTAAGCTTTGGTATTAAATGTTAACTTTATGTAAAAATATGTATTAATTTCTACAAAAATGTATCACATTAGATTCAAACCGATAGTATTTTAGTTCTAGGATTCGATTGAGGGGCTATAAAGTTTAGAGATCGATTTAGGATTGACTCAGAGTTTAGGGATATCTAATGTAATTAATCCTAAACCTAAGAATGAAAGTGGGAGGGAGTGATAATTTTAACTTGAAAAAAATAATTACTCATAATTGCAGTACTCATCCATGAAAGTGTGTCCTAATCAACAATTTAAAAAAAACTTCAAAGTCATCCCGTCATCAAAGGGGGAGAAAAAGCGATCACCACAGATAACTGGAAATGCAAGAAGTAAGGCGGTTGCACCCGTTGTCGACATGAATGCCTCCATTAAGAGACCATGCCACAATCACCCTCTCCCCTCACAAAAAAAAGTTGTCGGTCACCAAAAAAACTAACCGGGGAGCGGCGATGGAAAAGATCCACTGACCATAAAGTGGACTCTGCTACCAAATACAGGTGTGCAGTGTGACAAAACCCAAAAACCAATGAAACTTTGGCCAATGAGAAAACCTAGTGGCAGCATCTAATAAGGAGATAGGTGGCTTGTCGGCGAGAAAACGAGCCTCGACGAGAAAACGAGCCTAAAAAAAGAAAAAGAAAAGGAAACCACTGCAATCCCAAAGATTAAAATCTAAAAAAAGAAAGGGGTGAGATTGGTCGACCACAACCAACCAATGTAAAAGTAAAACGCACTTCAACGTATAGTCAAAGAAAAACACCTTTAGGCAAGACCAAAACAAAAAGTGTTGGTTTTTGTTTTTTGTTTTTAATGCTTATTTTCATTCATAATCCTCATTATCCCTTAAAATCAGTAAAAGAATGCTTAGGTTCGCTTGAATTCATGTCTTTCTCATTATTGCAATAACTATTATGTCAATTGAACGAAGTTCAATGAACATAATCATGATTATTTTTACTTATAAGAAATTGGTAACAAAAGATAAAACAGATATTGAAATCTTGATAAATTAAATTATGATAAGATCTATTCAAGTGCCTGGTTATTTATTTTAGCCTCAAGATTCGCCCAAAATATGAGAGGAGTTGGACAAAAATATTAAACCTAAAAAATAGATTTGGTTAAAAATATTAAGTTCGTTTAAAATATAGATGGAGCTTGAGCTCCAATACTCAAAATTCAAGCCTCAACTCAGTCCATTTTGAAGTTTATAATATGTTGTTTTTTTCTTTTCTTTTAAATAAGATCAAATAACAAATTGGAATTTTTTTTAAAGAAACAAATTGTTATTTAAACTATATTATTTTTCTCAAATTGGATATTTAATTTTTCTTTTGTCAAAAATGATATCTAAAGTATACAATATTCATTATCTAAAACCTTAGGCTCCGTTTGTTTCACTGAAAATGACTTCTAGAAAATGATTTCTAGAAAATAATTTACTTTTCTAGAAAACCTGATATTTTTTGGTGTTTGGATGAATCTGTGTAAAATATTTTCTGTTGTTTGGTAGATTTCTTAAAAATATTTCATAAAAGTTGTTTTCAATTAAACAAACATACATTTGAGATTTTCTTATTTTTTTCATTGTTTAATTGAATTTATTTTTATCTATAATTTTATATTCTACATTGTTTTTGCAATGTTAAATTCAGATTCATTACAACGTCATTTTTTAATTACATGACTACTAAGTGAGTATTTTTTATTTAAAAATGTGACATCAACAAAATTGACAAAAAAATTAACGATGTCAACAATTGGACTTGATTATTTGAAAAGTAAAGGGACTAAATTCTTGAAAATAAAAGTACAAAGACTAAATTACAAATCTGTGAAGTGTATATAGACTTATGACATATTTTAACCTTTATACTACAAAACATTTATTATTAATATATTTATAGTTGTAATAAATATTTATTTTTAAAATTTATTATTAAAATAAAATTGAAATATTAAATAATTTATTAAATAATAAATTATATTTATTATATTAATAATTTATTATATGACTAAATATAAATAATTAAATATGCATGTTTAATAATATTAAAAAATATAATATTTTAAATATTTTTAAAAATAAAAATAAAATTTATTATCAATATAATAATATTAAGCTTGATTTAAATTAATTTTTATATAAAAATTAAATTATCTATAGATGAGCTCTTTTTCGGAAAATGACTTACGCTTTTAAAAAATGTAAGTCATTTTACAGAAAAATGGCTTATTTTACCTTGAACTGTAAGTCATTTCCTGATGATCAAACTATTTTCTGTGAAACAAGCATAATAAAATAGACAGAGAGTAAAGAACAAAGAAAATAGGAGAGTAGAAGAGTGAGTGTATTTTATCCAAAGTCTATATTTATAGACATAGAAAGTATAAATAAAATAGAACTCTACTTCTAATGACTATTAGGATTTAAGTTCATCAAAACTTATTTAAATCTTAATAGACATCCGCTTAATAAAATATCCATAACATGAAACAAGAAATTTAAAAAATACTTTTGGTTCAAGCTTTTTTAACCAGATATACTACTGTAAACAATTATTTAAGAAAATAGTTGGGTATAACATTTAATTAGTGAAATAAATGATGTCGGCAACTTGAGGTACCAACTTCAAAGTTGGCACCACCAGGAGTCGGCTTCTATTTTTGCCATTGTGGAAGTTAGCACCTAGAGGTGTCGACTTTAATGTTGGTATCTCATGCTGACCTTAATGTAGCTATTAGGGCCAACCAATCATATTAGGGTTTTGGGTAACTACAACGAATCATATTAAGGTTTTAAGGCAACCAATAAAATCTTTTAGGGTTCACGTGTACGATTCACATAAGGCTGAAGCAATAAAGTTTTGTTTGAGATGCATCACTGTAATAGTTCAATTTTCAGTGGTGTTAGAAAAAACAGTTTTGGAACATCATTTTCATAAATTGGGCCTGTAAAATATTTATGGGGTTGGTATAAAATTTTATTAAAGTTTGGCCCATCAATTTTGTCTATTAATTGCTTGATTAAGGTATATGGATCAAATTATGAAAATCTTATCACTATAAATTTTTAATTGGTCAAAGAATTAGGGACTTAAATTACAATTAACCGAAGGTCCCAAATGATAATTAAATCATTTTATTTTATGACTTAATGGATTGTGATGTAAGAATTCACTTGTTTTGATTAATGATGATTATGTTTAATTAATTAAAGTTTAATTAAAATAATTAAGTAATTAAAGGCTTAATTAAAGTATATAAGTAAAAACTTGGTGGAATTTTACTCTTCTTCTTCTTCCTATCTTCATCGAAACAAACGTGAAAAACCTAAGGAAAATCATTTTTTAGCTCAAAAAATTCGGTCCCTAATTGGTAAGTTTTTGTCTTTTTTTTTTTTTTAATTTTTATATTTTTGAGGTTATGGGAGCTTAATTTAGTTAGTCTGTATATCAATTTGTAAAATTGTTAAAGTTTTTTAAAGTTGTCATTGTTGGTTTCTTCGAGAATTTAGTGTTAAATCAATAGATTTTAAGCTTAGATATGAAAAAGGACTAGATTAAAATGTTTAATTGTTAGTTTTGTTCAAAAAAATAAAAATGAATAAAATGTAAAATTTATGTGAAATATTAGTAGTAATGAATAGTAGAGAGTCCCTAAAGGATGTAATTGAGATCAATTTTAAAATCGAGACTTAAAATTGAATAATATAATTATTTCGATTTCAAGGACTAAATTAAAATTTAAGGGGCATTTAAATGGTACTTGTACTTTCAATTTATCCAATTTGGTATCTATAGTATTTTTCCGGTGTTAAGTTCTGACAATAATTGACATGTGGCCCACTGCTATAATGCCACATGGCCTTGTGGGCCACAGCAAAAAATTAACGTGCTGACCATAGGGACTTGGTAGAAATTATCCATTTTCATTTTTAAGGTCAAAATCATTTTTTAAAAGTAAATAAATTAAATTGAAACGAACTCCCTTTTGGCCGCCGCGGCTGTCGACCAGACTGCCAATGACTTACTCCGATCACGGGCACCAACAGAGTCTTCCTCTTCCTCTCTTTTGCCTCTTTGCCTTCTCCATTATTTGGATCACCATCAACCTTACCACTCTCCTAATCTCCCACACCTCCACTGCTCACCATCTCCTCCTCCCAACAACACCAATTTTCACTCTCGGCCCCTCTCTAAACTGCACCACTCACATCCCTTTAAAACATCCAATCCCTTCTCTTGACTCCCACACCTTCTTTAACCCTAAATACTACAACTTTCACTGCCCACCACCATTACACTAACCACACAACCTCAAAGCAGCACTCCATTCCCATACCCACCACCATCGTCCCCCAACCCATTACCGGATTCCATCTTCTAGCCCCAATCTTGTCAAAGCCTCACCTAACCCATCATAAAAACCCAATCAAAATTCAACCAATAAGCTCAATAAAAACAATCAATCTTCAAAGAGAGAGGAGGCTTCAAATCTAGCGCCAAATGGAGAAAGAAAGGGGGGCTCTAGATTAGTTTACAAGGATAGGAGTAATCAAGGAAAAGGGAAGGGCTAAGAAAAAAAAATTATTTATGAATTTTAATTATTTTTACCTAAAAAATAGAAAAGGGGAATTTTTTATCCAGTCCTTTGTTGATTATTTTGCTTTTTTAGTATGGTCCACAATGCCACATGGCACTCTTTTAGTGGGTCTGTGTCCTTCTATCCTTAAATTAGCGGTGTTAGATTGGAGTACCATAATAATATACGTAACAAAAGTACAAGTATCACATTGGACAATTGAAAAACATAACCATCACAATAAAAGATTTGGTAGAGTACAGGGGTAAGTTTTGGTATTATCCCAAAATTAAATATACTTTAAATATATATAAACGTTCTGCCATCAAATTTTTATATTAAACTTGACATTTACAAATTTCAAAATATTTCAAAAAATATATTTTCTCTCAATTTGAAAAATAATTTTTGAACAAACATAATTTTGAAAATGTTTTTTTTTGGTATAAAAATAAATTAAGTCATGCCTACAAAAATAGCAAACTTAATAATTCTACCATTTTTCTCCAACAGACCTCACAGAATGTGGTGGATCATCAAGATTAACAAAACGATCCAATTTGTCTCCATCTACTTTAGTTAAATAATCAACAACTTTATTCTCATCCCTCTGAATGTATCGAAATTTAACTTATCAATTCTTGGAGCACCGTGTATCATTCTAATCTCATCAATGTTACTTACTGCTGCTAGATTGTTTCGAAAAACTTTCCAATTCTACTTGTCTTAAGCATCGACCCCAAGTAAGATTCAGACCTTCTAGGACAGCCCAAGCCTCTCACCACCTCACTATTGCCGCCCTTGATCTGCTTCTTGACACTGAACCATCCACGTTGATCTTAACCCATCCAGGAGGAGCTGGTGGTTGCCATCTTTTTACCGTCATAGACTTGAAAATGATATTAAAATTGGTGAAAAACCTATGAAATCATGTGTTTCCATTTTTGTTCAAAACCTATGGAATCATGTGTTAATCAAGAAGTGATGTTATCTTTAATAGCTAATGTTTTTTTATTCTCCTCTACCCAATAGAGAAAAAGCCAGAAAAAGAAAAGGTGTTACTGTCAATCTATCAAGATTCTGGGAATAAAAATCTATGGTTTTAAATTAAGTTTGAGAATTTTTTTTTTCTTTTTAATAAATATTTATTCCAAGTGGCCTGAAAAATGAAACTTGAATGTTGGCCACCACTTCTTGTCGTCGTTTTGACAGCAACTGCAGCATCCTGTTTTAGACTTTAGATTTTGAACCCAAAATTATCGTTTTGTGAATTTCGATTCACTGTGAATCACAATTTTTCATTTTTTTTTTTATTTAAAAGAGATGAATGTGCCAGAATGAAATCCAACAGTGGAATTTATTATTGATCTTCCATATGTTACGCTTTTAATACATATTAAAATTATAAATATGTGAATATATTATATATTAAACAATTATATATACTAAAATCATGTTCATGAATAAATTATAGTTTATTAATAAAATAAGTTGATCAAATTTTGTTATAAACCCTTAAATTATGCCCGAGTTATAAATTTAATCCTTGTACTCAAATTTAATTAATTTTAATTATTATATTTTTTGAATTATGAAACTCAACTTTTAACTTAAAGTGTAGTTATTGAAACCACTAACTAAAATACTGTTTGTTTTTTTTACAAATAATATGTAAAAAATAATAAATCGACGTGACATTTTATATATGATAATATGTTTATTACATAAGATTTTGAAAGTAACAAATTGAAACAATTTAATAGAACCACTTATATCATTACTAAAATTTCAAAATTTGCAAAATACAACTATAATTGACTAAATTATAATAAAAAGCAATGTTCTTATAATCAAACTGATGATCAAATCAATCAGGCGATCAATACTCGATTCAAATGGTTCAACCATTACAAATTAAAATTTTCTAAAAGTTTTTTTTTAATTTTAATAAAAATAAGAAAAAAATTAATTAACACAAATAAATAACAACATAAAAATTCATTTTATAAATTATAATAAATTAAACATTTATTAAATTAAATTCGATTCAACTAATACTTCACTTAACTAGTTCAACCGAATTTACATAAGTTAAATCCTTCTCCAAATTTATGGTAAGGATTCCATCACCAATTTTTAATTGGTTACAACTGAATTACAAAGACTAAACTTGACAGATAAAACAAAAAGCAATTATAAATGAGTGACATCCATGAAGCTAGACATTAGCAGAAGTAGATAAGGCAGATTTGGTGTCTCCAACAAGCACCAGTTGCGACTAACAAGTCAAATTTGGTATCTCTTGGATTTCTTTGTCTTACGGAGAAAAAGATGTCTACTTTTCTTTCAATTTCAATGTGGGTTGATGTCAGCCCACTATTTTGTACCTTTTCATGCTTAATACCTTAAACTATAGCAGTAACTAATATTTATTACCATAAAATGATGTCAGAATCCGTATTTTTTTTTAAAGATAATTTGGTGGAAGAGTGCAGTCATGTAAGAATGTTCCAAACATGGTGGGGGTGGAGGGAATAATTTGGATAAAAAAACTGAGGTGGGCAATTAAAAGAATATATAATAAATGTCCAGAGGTGGGAAAGGGCAAATGGAGGGACCCCCAACAAGACTTTCAAGGCAGCTAAGTGCTATAATGGTTAAAAGAAAATAATATACATGTATGCATACAAGAGTTCAGAAAAAGGGACACCCCCCACTAACACTATCATTAGGATAGATGCACACTCAAATTTCTATTTTTCATTAACAAAGCTGCAAGATATTTGTCAAGATTATAGGTCAAATTCTGACATTGAACCCTATAATTGGATTCCTCTACTTATATACTGTAGTTAATTAATCCAAATAGTTAACAAAGTTAACTATTCCAATTAAAATGCTAGAGTGAATTTTTTTATTTAAAATAACCCTTCCAAAAACAGTATTATGTCAGCTCAATGAGTTAAAATCATTATTGTTTGAACTAGACCGGCTGATTAGACGAAGAACTGACTAAGATACTGGTCCAAAGAGTCGCTTTAAACCATCAGATAAATAACCAATACAAACCAATTAAACTGGTGATTGAACCGAGTTTTTCTAATTTTTTAAATTTTTAATCAAACCTATTAGATTGGTCAAACCAGTGGCTAGACCAATTCGACCACCAATCCAAATTTAAAAAACATTGCTTAAATTGGGTGTTTTTAAGAAAAATCCATGATAATATTTTAACTGGAATAGTTAACCGTGTTAATTATTTAAACTAACTAATGATATTATAAAAGTAAAGAGACTAACCTCAAATTTAAACATTTAAACATAGTAGAAAGACCAAAACCATAATTTAATCAATATAATATACATACACACATCAAAAGTGTTGAAAAGAAGATATGAACCATGAAGAAGTGCAGAGAAAACCAGTTAGTCTATAACTCTATATATATGACTTAGATGAGATATGGGTTTTTTTTCCAATACCTGTTTAGGGTAAAATTATATGAAACAAAAGAATAAACAGACAGAAGGAACTACTGCATAAAGATATAAACGTATGAAAATGGTGGGATGGGACTTGCCTTGGGAGGGAAGGAGTGGAAAAATAAAGGCCAGGGCAGGCTCAGCAAATAAAACTCAAGCGACTGCACCACTATCATATCCCACAAGACCCGTCATCCACGAAATCTTACTATTCATGGTGGAGACAAGTCCGTCCTAACTTTTCCACTTTGAGGTCCCCACTAACTCCATTAGTGTGACAAACAAGTTGAACCAACCACTTATTAGTAAGAGAGACTTACCAGAATCAAGGGGTTCAACTTCAATGTTTGAAGCAAGGTCGACCAAGAGAATTATTATAGTAGCATATATGAGAGGGACCAACAATAAGAGGAAGTTCACCCATGCCAGGGAAATTTCATTATGGAATTTAAAAACAATAGTCAACATGAAGGATTCAACTTTGAGCATCAAAATTTATGTTGCTAGACTGTCGACTAAATCTTCTGCAATATATTCATGTTCCACTGAGTGTAGGCCATACTATCGCTCCAAGAGCATTACCATTTCACAGTGTGGAGTATGCGGGAAAAGGTCGACAGCCATGGCTTTTACAGGTTGGAAAGGCTCTGAAATAGGCATAGACTTGGCTCTATGCCGTGCTAAACCGGCACTACTCATGTTCCTCCAGCCCCGGTTGTCTTTCTTCCCTTTCTCAACTTTCTCGGGAGATGGTGTGCAGAGCTCAATGGAATTTGCCACTAAGCTTTCAGGATTGCAAGAAATATACCTACGAAACAGAATGAGGGTCCTGCTAAGAGAGGGAATGAAACAGCCAAAATAATAAAATAAAAAGCTCACAGCAAGAACTTACACAAGCCTGCGTAATGGAGCATGAGTTCTTAAAACTTTGACCACCTGAATTTTCAGAAAATAATAAATGAGATCCAAGATTACAAGACGAGATAGATTTGCATTTAATTTTTTTTTTAACCTATAGGTTTGCAAAAATTAACTGATAATAGAACAGTGTCTAATACTAAAGCCATCCGAGGTTTTCAAACTGGACCTGTTGTCAAACAGGTCAGACCACCAATTCTCAATCCGACTGCTTTGGCTGGTTCAATTGAATAAATTATTAAAAATCATAAATATTAAAAAAAGAAAAAAACGGTTCAACTGCTGGTTCAACCAGTTCATGGGTCAACTGGTCCAACCCCTTGTTCCGGACCGGTAACCAAGCTAATTCCTGGTCCGACTGGATGGTCCGGTCTGGTTCTGAAAACAGTGAAGCAATCTAATTTTAGAGAGAATTCAGTATGGATCCAGAATCTTCAAAATAACTGCTACTTGACAGGGATCAAATTTAAACAAGGCAATAATGAAATACACGTCATAATCATAGAGCTTAAAGGAATTGGAACAAATACAACTGCTGGTATATCAAGAGTACAAATACTTACAGTGGGATGAAGTCCCATACGTGGAGGATCAACAATAGCAACAACATTTTTGAATTGCGGCACCGAAGAATTTCCATCTTTGGATGTGGAACTTTCCTGAAGTTGATTTTGGATCTCTTTTCCATCATTTTCTGAAGAACATTTTTCAGGCTCTTGGCATGAGCTCTCTCCATCATTATGTGCATTGGTTGTGCATGTATCTTTCTCTTCACCGGTTAATGTTCTTTTCTCACTACTTTCTAAGGCACTTGAAAGTTGACCTTGTTTTTCAGAAACATTGAGGTACTCTTTCAACAGAGACCCTATTACATCCTCAGCCTGTTCATCATAGAGAGCACATAAGTAAATAACGAAACAAAGAAATGCAGTCGGACAACTATACTCCCCCCCCCCCCCTTTTTCTCTCAAAATAATTAAATCAAGCAAGGAGGCAAGCAGGAAAATCAAACCTTTGAACATATGAATCTACAATTTTTTATCCCATTAATCTCAGCATTCTTATACGCATCTTGAACTGCAGAAGCATTCATTTCAATGCCAATAACCTGCAGATTTTAATGCCGAGACAAGTTCAGCTATTAAAAAGGGAGAATCTGCCATATATACAGTTTAACTGAAATCATAATCAACTAGTTTAATACTTCACAAGAACAACATCAAAAAGCCTCAGCATAGTAACTCTTTTCAATTATTATCCAACATGGAGCTCAATCTATGTCATATATTCAGGGATGTAGAGTCTCAATCATGCATGATGGAGGGAGGGAATTGGATGGTGGTATTACCATACCAACACGATGCGCTAATGTGAGTCCAATCGTCCCGGTCCCACAGCATATATCAAACAGTAAGGTATCAGGACCCAAACCAGCCCACTCACCAGCAAGTGAGTATAATTTCTCAGCAGCAAGGGTATTGACCTGCAATAGAGTTGCAGTTGCAAATTATCCAGATTTACCACCAAAAACGTTTCAACCAGAAAAGAAAGGAACTCAGGCTCTTAGTCCTAACCTGAAAAAATGCTGTTGGAGATATTGAAAACCGAAGGTTGCTTATACAATCATGAATTCTAGCTTCTATGGTGTTATCTGCTGCCTCTGGCTGAAGGCTGCTTTCCGTCTTCAGGATGGGTATTGAACGCAATGGAGCATCAGTTGGTGCCACGTTTGATATTCCTTGATGATCCTGGACGAAAACAATGACCACAGGGAAGAGCCATTAGATGAGGAGACAACATATGCTACCTGGCTTAGATCACGCAATTACAATGGTAGAGAAAAGAATTATGACTGGATGCAAATTATAGAATTCTGCAGAATACAAAAGAATTACAATGGAACAAGTACCTGAACAACAAAAACATTTAAAGGCAGAGGAGGAGAATTTGCGGCAGCACCTGCTGCAAATGCTTGAGCGAGCCTCTCAAACTCATTGGTTACTTGTGCCTCATCAAGCCCAACTGAGCAAACCTAAGCAATCAGTACATAACAAACAAGTTAGCAGATATGTAGTATATGTTTGTCTAAGGTAGTATATTGGTTATTTTAACTTCATCCATGATGAAAAACTTAGTCTACCCACCCAACTGAAAAGATTATAGCAACTTGAGGCTTAAGTATTTTCTCCTTCCATTCTTAATCAGAGCATTCCCATGCATCTTAATAACAAGATACAGCTACAAAAGTAACCAGAAAGATGAGAATTGAGCTTTTGGAATAGACACAGACCTGAACAATGAGCATGACTTCTGAAATATTGGCCTCAAAATTTTCATCTGAAACCTTCCCAGCTGATCTTCCTTCCCGGACCTTGTAAATTGAAATAGAATTTGAACATACAATTAAACAGACTTTACCACCAATTTGATTTAGTGCAGCAGAACTAAAGGCAGCAATAGTACTAGTACTAGTTTGGTAAATTTGTTATGCTCAAAGCCATCGCTCAAGAAAAAACATACCGTTAACTGACGCCAAAATCCTGTATTTTTAAATCTGTTCCAAATTGGGAAGCTTGAATGTTGCAAAAACTCCTGAAAGATTGAAGCATATCTGCAAGCAATTTTAGAAACATTTGGGCAGTCCACAGGTTCTTCAACAGCCGTGACACCCTCCCTGAAAGGATTATTGTCTTTAGAGGCAAATTCCAGCTAAAAAGTGGTTCCCAAGCAGGTTAGAAGTATTACCTAAAATTCCCAAGCATGAACCCCACAGTTGGTTTTCCCTGTTGAGAATATCCAACAGAAAACTCACACTTATTACGGTATCCATTTACAACTGGTGATTCAATTATACCTTCTACTTGACATGGAAGACCGCCTATACAAATCAAGATTAAAGACAAGCACAGCCATTAGTAACCCTACCATTCATTCTGATTTAAAGAACTGACGAAGTAGTTGTTGAACTGCAAATTAAAATTATTATAATCAACATATAAGCTCAATGAGAGGATCAGTTTTTAATGAGTAAATGTGAAACATACCTCTTTCCCTAGATTGAAGAACCCACTGAGGAAGTGAAACACCGTTAGGACATGCTTTACGTGCATTTCTCGTCTGCCAAATAATAAAGGACAGTGAGTGATATAATTAATAACGAAAATCATCCTAGCAAAAACAAAGCAGAAGAAAAGCGTTTCTAACAAGTTTTTTGAGCATCTGCATGACAGAATTCTTCTTGTGCTCCAATTGATCACCATAAGGCATATGAGCAAGGGGAGTGACTGCATCACGTGCACATTTTGCCTTTGAGGTGGAATCACCAAGTGTAGAACCATCATCATTTGTAGCACCATCTTGTACCTCGTTTGAAGCGATAGAGACACCTGCATTCTCCTTGATCGATGCATCATCAACAGTCTGTTGAGAGCTCAGAGTCGCAGCCATTGCCGATTTCACTTTCCTCTCGAATGGTCGAGGAATGACGTTTGCAACCTTCAAATTCTTGTTGCGAAAAGATTTCCCTTCCAATTCCTTTCAAATTGAACAGAATTTATTATGCAAGTCAGAAACTTACAACATGTTTATGGATCACTGGGTTTCTATATAACTGAAACATGAGATATACCTCAACTGCACTTTTCAATTGTTCTGCACTTTCAAAACTCACAAAACCAACCACCATGCCTTTCTTTTTCTTTGCAGATTTAAAAGTAATTCCCTGGAAGAAGAAAACAATTCATATGAAACACAAAACCAAAAACAAAAAAACTTCGGGTTACATTCTGTTGCAATTCGTGGAATTGATCAAATTATGTCAGTCATGATTGAACTTTAACTATCAACAAACTAGATCACTTGTCCAACTTTGGTAAACTATTTTAATGTAAAAATTGCCTTAACATGCATTCATGACTTACTTTCTAAACAGAGTGACAAATATATTTGGAGCTAACTTTCCATGAGAATTACTCAAAATTAACATACATGACTTAATTTGTTAATAATAGATCTACGTGAAAATTAACATTAAATTAACTGTGTAAAATATCCAAGAAACTTCAAAACCGTTTATATGAAGACTTCAAAATTAATAAAACACACTTACTTGTTCGCTAAGAAACTTCCTCAAATTATCCCCATGCCATTTCCTTGGCAAATGCACCAAGCATTTACTCAATTGAGGGTCTCCACACTCTTCACCGTCCTCCCCGCCATCCATAACCATCTCCGTCATCATAACCTCCTGCTCCTCCTCTTCCTTCGCTGCCACCTTCTCCCCATTCTCCCCTTTCATAGCCTTCTTCGCTCGCTCTGAGGTCGGGTCCCACGTGTTATCCAGACGTGGTCGGAGCTCCTCCTCGCCGTGCGCGTACTTGCACGTGCTGCCATGAGTGCAGGACCCATCTTGACGCCTGAAGTAAGAGCAAAGGGTGGTTTTCCATAGAGGGTGGGGAGACGAGTTCTGGGTCGGGTCATCGTCGTCCCGCTTGCGCTTCTCTCCGGGGTTGGTGTCGGCCGTTGATTGGGGATCGGACGGCGGGATTGATTCGCAATTAGGTTGGGGTGAATCTTGGCCGTTGGTTTGGGCGGCGGAGTCTAGGGTTTTAGTTTCAGAAAGTTGGTTATTTGGTGAAGCCGCCATGGGAGTTATCGGAGTACTACTAGGTTTAGGTCAGTTCAGTTTCAGTTTTTCTAAAGTGACAAACGTGATTTTATGTTTGCCCAAATAAATGGTTATAGGTAAATAAAAGTTAACTTCTTCTTTATTTTGTGGGTTTTTTTAGATGATAATAAAAATTTTAATTACGAAAATGAGAATGTTGTAAATGATATATTTTTTATAGTGAATTTGGATTTTTTTTTAAGAAAATAGATAGTATTAGGTAATTACAATAATTAATTCGTAAATTAGATGAATCTAGATCTATTACGATCTTCAACCAAAAAATCTCTAATCAAAATCGATGGAACTATAAATAAATGGAGCAAAGAGTCTCTTGTATCAACATATTTAGCCATATGATCCATAACTCTATTTTTATCCTCGAAATACATCAGACACGAACCTCCCATCTTCACCGCAGCAATTGATGTAATAACCTTAATTCCACTAATCTACTCATCATTCCAAGCATCCTCAACAACTATACGCTCCTCGACAATTTGAGAATCACCCTCCATAAGGGTTTTCTCGGTGATCCTTTCAATGTCACAAACCAACTCTTTCGTTGTCGACTTCAACTCAACCGAATCATGCAAATGATTCCCCATCATCTCATCCGGTGGTCTTCCTTGCTACCCAGAAATTATATTATGAACTCTCAATTGCAACACTTGAGAGGTGCCACTTTTTTCACCGAATCTAAACATCTCATTTTCCTTTCCATTATGCGCATGCAGCATACTTCTATTTATTCAAATACAATGACACATCTACTAGTTGTATGGCTATGTTTTTTCCCCGACAAGCAGCACCCACAAGTCCCAATTTTGATCCATCAATCGGGTCCCAACTCAGGTAGGGCTAACTAGATTAATAAAATCTTAAATTTACCTATCAACCAAAACTATTTTTTATATTTTAATGCATTTTTATTTTATTATATACACTTTATTATCTTTCCATCAATTGTATATATACTCACAATTTAATCTAATGTTTTTGTACATTTTATTATCGTGCATATTATTTCATTTGTTATTATGATTAATTAATTTCAAACCATGCGTTTCATTATTTATTGTATATTATTTATAAACACGCGTCTATATTCTAAATCTGTAGTTTCCACACGCATACACGTTATAAGATTTCTAATTTTATTTAAGAATTATAAATTCTATCACATGCCTACACTTGGGGAAACTAGTATTTAAAACACAGAGGTTAGTTTAAAATAATATATAATAAATAATAAAATGTGTGGTTTGAAACTAATTAATAGATTAAATTGTGAGTAAAATAAAATTTAAACACATTAATACATCATATTAATAATACCAAATACACTATAGTTATTTATCATAGTGTTGTCATCAATATTGTGTTGATAATCACTTGAGTTTGTGTCGATTTAACTTGTGACACCAACTCAATCAACAAAATTATTAATACTTAAAAGTATGTTAAATTAAACATGTCAAATTAAAATATTGTTACACTATAACTATCATCGTCTTTCATATTGATCTTTTTCTTCTTCAATCTATCATCATCTAGACCTACTCATTTTTTACCCAGCCCAACTCATGAATAGATCTAATTATCTTCAATCAATATTAAGGCATTGGACTTCTGATGCAATTAATTGCTTCGGAATTACAATTTATAATTACAATATAAATTAAAATTAATCAGAACATTCACATTAGTCAATGATACGAGGAAGTAAGGGTGAATTTAAAACAAATTCAGTATAACATGTATTGTGAATTAAATAAATGTGTAATGACAATGAATGACTATTATAATTTTTTACCTTAGCATTAATTAAAATGATCTTTCATCACTTTCCGATGTTATTCTCATTTGACTATGACTTGAAGTTTTCTCTGGGAAAAATCATCACTTTAATACTCAATTATGTTCCAGACAATTCAAACTTACTAATACTAATAATCTCCATATGTTGAATGCTATTTATAATGATAAATCTTAATTTTTAACTAGTATATAACTGTAATATTAATTAAATGATAAATTATTTAAAATAATATATATTATTAATAATTAATATCCTCAATTTTATAGTTCAAACCAATATAAACTCTATTTTATATAAAAAATCATATGATTTTATCTATTATTGTTAATAGAATATTTTATCTATTATTCTTAACTGCATAGTTCAAATGAATAAAAACTCTATTATTTAAAAAATTTCATTTATTTAATACTTGTTTAGCAATTAAATGAACACTAAAGAGTGTTCTTGTAACAGCTTAAAATTTAGTGGTGTCGAGAAACATTGATTCGAGATCACTAAATCTGACAAGTAAGTTTAAAAATTTAGTAATCAATAATTATGAGTCAAGTGTGAATTTAGAAATATATTTGAATTAGAGAATTTTGTGAATTAAAATAATTTATTAGATAAATTGGGTCAAAAACGAGGTATCGAGACGTCGAATTCATAAACCGAGCCATAAATATTTTTAGAAATATTTATGGAGTGTTATTGAGTTAGTATTAAAGTTTCGTCAGAAAATCTTAACGTTTTGATAGTTAATTAATTAAAAAAGATTAAATTGTAAAAGGTGTAAAACTTGCAAAAGTGATTAAATAGCTTAAGTGTCTAATGAGGAAGGATTTAAAAGAAAATTAGACCCAAATCATTTGGGCTGGACTGTATGGGTATAGAAATGGACAAGAAAACAATGTGAACTAATGACAAAATGGTAATTTGATTAAAATTAAATATAAAACAAGTGATTAAATTGAAAAATCTAGAAATCTCTTCATGATTCATCAGCCAAAACGCCATAGGAAGTCTAAAAAAATCTTTTTTTTCATATTTTTGCACCACTTGAGTTTAATTCTTGCTTTTTCTTTGAAATTTTTATGTTTTTGTGACTTTTATAATTAGGTCCAACTATTGATTTCATTAGTTTTTGATTCTATGGGTGAAATTGAAAGTTGCCATGGATAATTGTTGTATTTTTAATAGGAATTATCATGGATTTGAAGCTTTTAATTCATTATAAGATGATTTTATTAAGTGATTATAATAGAAATTGATTTTAGGACCTAATTGTGAAAAAGTTAAGAACTAGGGTTTTGTGCTGAAATTTTGAATACCAAAGGTTGTGAAGTAGTTTATAATGATGGAATAATGTGTTGGTTGAGAAAAATTAGCTCAATTGATGGGCTAATTGAGCAGGGACTAATTTGTAAAGATTATAAATTTTGGGGTAAAAGTGTAATTTTAAAAATTGAAGGGCATAGATTGTGAAGTAATTTAGAATTTAATTATATTCTAATGAATTGAAAATTTTATATTATAGATCGAGAATCTAAAGATAAACGAGGAAAAGAGAAAATTTCTGATTAGTACCTGAATTTCTACAACTTTCATAAATTAGTCAAGGTAAGTTCATATGGCTGAATTTTTATGTTCAATTGTTAATTTAGGATCGATACAATATTTATAATTTATAATTTTGTTATTGAATTATGATAATTATATGATGTGAAAATTGAATTGAAAATTCAAATTCAGGGAAACGCAAGATTGAGTACGTTCATTCAGTGATCAGTGATGAATTAACGGTTAAAACCATGGTTAAAACATGGCAGAGTGTGAAATACCATAACTGGGTTATGGCACTATGAAAATGAATGTAATACCATGATTAAACCATGGCAATTATATGCGTGTGCAAGTGTAAGACCATAGCTAAGCCACGACAATATGATAAAGTGTGCAATCATGACTAGGCCATGGTAAAATGTGTGCAAGACAAAAGTGAATGTGGCATCAAGCTAACGACGTACTCTATTCCGTAAGACGTTCCCTAATTTGACAAATATTGGTAAGTGTTATGTGAATTTAAGTGTTGGGATTTAAGTAGATATTGGTATTAAGCTCAATCAAGGGTACTCATAGTTTAAAATTGTGTATGATGGGAAACATTAGTAAAAAACTTATTATTTGAATTGTTATTGTAATTCGGTAAGATTTATGCTTTAAACCTATTAGCTTACTAAGCTTTCTTAAGCTTACTTTTGTGCTTTTAATGTTCTGTGTAAATTGACGAGAGTTTAAAGGATCGGATCAACACATCAAGTCACACTATCCAGAATTATTCCGATAGCTCTTATTTTACACCTTAAGGTTTATATGACATGTATAGGATAGAATGAAATGAAAGTAAACTTGCAATAGGGTTATGAATGACTATTCTACATATATATATATATATATATGTGTTTAATAGAATCTATTATTAGTCAATGAATAGAATTAAATGATAAGTTTATGCAAGAGAGTAGTGAATAACAAGTATAAAACTTGATAATTGACTTGAATTGGTTGTTGGATTAGTATATACGGTAATATGAAAGTGTTTTGTGCAGGGTGGTTGTATAAAGGGCGTGTGTTTTGACCGTGTGTCCCTTGTGTCTTAAAAATGAGAAACAGAATGCTCGGAATTGAGCACACGAGCAGAGACACAGGTGCGTGTCTCAGCCATGTGGGTGACACGACCTTGGACACGGGCGTGTTACATGGCTGTGTGAAAATTGCACCTAAATTATGAAAATTAAATTAACCACACGGCCTAGCACACGGGCTTGTGACTTGGCCGTGTAAACCTAAATTTCTTCATGTCTTATAAGTCAGAGAGTGACACGGTTGTGTGAAGCCACATAGCCTAATTACATGGACGTGTCCCTAAACAACACGGGTGTGTGGGCACTGTTCATAAGAAAAATTTTGTAATTTCGCAAAAAGTTTTTAGAGTTTCCGAATTAGTCCCAATTTGATTTTACTGTTCATATTGAGCTTCTATAGTCCAATTAAGGGACAATATGATTATTTCTGAATATGAATGGTACTTTTGAATGATTTATTCGAAATTAATCTGTAAACTCCAATAATGTTTCGAAACCGTGTTTTGGTGACGAATACAAGTTAGGGGTATTACAGTTCTCGTCGATTAAAATGTTTAATCAAACTCATGCTTTTATATATATATTATAGATATATGATACTAATTTGTATTCCCTGATGCACGAGTCAATTATATATATTAAATTTATATTATATATTTTTATAACATTAGTTTTTTTTTTCCAAATTTTTAATGTATTTATTCAAACAAATCATGAATAAATTAAAAAAAAGTAATGTAATTAAAATTTTAAAAATATTTAATTGATTTAGAATAAGTTATATTAATGTTATTTAATTTTTAAAAAATATATTTAATTTTAAGATAATACAAAAATTCATCATAATTTGAAGATTAATAATAATATACTATAATTTAAATAATATTACTAATAATTTCTTACATGTTATTTATTTTATATATATATTTAAATTAAATTATTTTAATGTCAAAACTGTCAATATTCGATTTTTGTGATTTTATATTTATCTCTACTTTACTTTAATCAATCAACATAATTAACTCTTATTATATATGAAAAATATAAATTTAAATTGATAAATATTATTATATGTTTTTTTAAAACTATATTTTAAAGTTAATAATTTAATATTCATTAATTTTATTACGATAGCATTAAAAATTAATTTAATTAAGTAAAATCTTAAAATTAAAAGATAACTTACTTAAAATTAACTTTATATTTAATATAAAGAAATTTATAAATAAAAAAATTAAACAATATTTAATAACTTTAAAAAAATTAAAGGAAATGAGTAAAATTTACTCAAATTATAAATAAGTGTTTCAAAGAGTGTCATGTGTCAATAAACTCTAATATAAATATTATTATTTATTTATTTTTTAACCTCATATTACTATAATATATGTATGATCATGAAGGCACTAATAAAAAACTCGATTATCTATAATAAAATTCATTTTTGAGTTTACTTATATATCCTTGATATATATATTCCTAGGTTCTCAAATTATAAAATATTATCGATATTTCGAATTCGGATAATTTTTTAAATAGATGAACAGCTTATTAATATAGAATTACTTGGAGTACAACTAAGTATATTTTTAAACATATATAATTTTTAATATAAAAATATTATTTAGACAATAATTAAAAAAATCGGATCAGTTGATTGAATTAATAATGAAAACTTGACCTATTTCAATGTGTAGGTTGAATTGATTTTAGTTAAAATTAATTGTATCGGTTTAATTTAAAGTTGCGTCTAATACATTAAGACTTTAGATACTGAATAATTAAGTATTAAAATTTTTATTATTTAATTAAAAATTATTGCTAAATTTTATAAGTGTCAGAGTGTATCAAATGGAGTTATGTCAATACGACATTATTTTGGGTTTGAGTGAATTCAGGTTTCAAATGTTGTGTTTTTATTACCATTCAAGTTGAATTGAATTAAATTCAAAGGGGTGGAGTTGAAGTTTTGGTTGGAGTCAAAATTCACTCATAAATTTTCTTAAGATGTCGGGAAGATAAATATGGATAAAAAGGCGTGGCCCAAGTTTATTGAGCCCAACAAAACCATGGGCGCCCGATCCGACCCATACAAAATATGATACCAATACTTAAAGAGTAAACCCTAGGTTGTCCCTGTTCTCAGTTCATCCCTAAATTTGATTTTGCAAATCTTTGAATTCCTCCATGGCCAGAAAGCGAAAGCAAAGCTCCTCTGATCCAGAACCCCCGAAAATTGCGTCGGAACCTCAACCGGTCCAAGAAAAACAGCAGCAACAACCCGTACACATACCCGAA
Organism: Gossypium anomalum; assembly: GCA_025698475.1. Classification (NCBI taxonomy): domain Eukaryota; kingdom Viridiplantae; phylum Streptophyta; class Magnoliopsida; order Malvales; family Malvaceae; genus Gossypium; species Gossypium anomalum. The sequence continues at coordinate 67,107,747 of CM046957.1, read as the reverse complement.
GATCCGAACCCGAATCCAAACGTGGACGAAGAACAGCAAATACTAGAAGTGGAAGAGGAAATCGAAGAAGAAGTAGAAGTAGAAGAGGAGTTTGAAGAGGAGGAGGAGGAGGAGGAGGAGGAGGAGGAGGATGACGAGGACGACGAGGACGACGAAGAAGCGGAAAACGAAACCTTAGTAGGTTCATCATACGCCGCCATTTTAAACGGAGCACCAAGAGAAACGGGTCGAGAAGATGAATCCGACGACGAACCTGTCGAGAAACTTCTAGAACCGTTCGCTAAAGATCAATTGATTACCCTTATTAAAAAAGCGGTCGAGAATCACCCGGATTTTATCTCGTCGGTTCGGGAGTTCGCGGATGCGGACCCGGCCCATCGGAAGATCTTTGTACACGGGTTGAGTTGGGATACCACTGCCGAAACCCTTACCGCCGAGTTTTCAAAGTACGGCGAGATCGAAGAATGCAAAGCGGTTACCGATAGGGTTTCCGGGAAATCGAAAGGGTACGCTTTTATCCTATTTAAACATAGGAGTGGGGCGCGGCGGGCTTTGAAACAGCCACAGAAGAAGATCGGTATTCGAACCACTTCTTGTCAGCTGGCAGTGCAAGGACCAGTTCCTGCTCCGCCTCCCACTGGTCCACCGGTTTCCGAGTATACCCAGAGGAAGATTTTTGTTAGTAACGTATCGCCTGAATTGGACCCGGAGCATTTGCTTGAGTTTTTTAAACAGTATGGGGAAATTGAGGAAGGTCCAATGGGGCTTGATAAGCAGACAGGGAAACCTAAAGGGTTTGCTCTTTTTGTATATAGGTCGGTCGAGAGTGCAAAAAAAGCATTAGAGGAGCCTCATAAGAATTTTCAAGGTCATGTTCTTCATTGCCAAAAGGCCATTGATGGGCCAAAACAGACTAAAGGTGTTTCTGGTGGGCATCATCAGCAGTATCAGCATCATCACCAAGGGCAACATCAGAGCCAGTCTCATTACCATCATGCTAAGAAGGGAAAGTATTCGACTGCTGGGTCTGAGACTGGTCATTTGATGGCACCATCAGGGCCTGCTGGAGCTGGATTCAACCATGGTGTTGCTGCTGCTGGGTTTAACCCTGGAGTGGCTGCTGCTGCTGCACCGGGTTTAAACCCTGCTCTGGGACAAGCTTTGACTGCGTTGCTCACTTCACAGGGAGCTGGTTTGGGGCTTGGTAATCTGCTTGGAGGGTTTACTGGTGCGGCTGCGAACCAGGGAGCACATGCTGCCGGTTATGGGAATCAGGTTGCAGGAGGCTATGGAAACCAGATGGGGGTGCAGGGTGGGTATCATAACCCACAATTGGGGCAGGGCGGTGCTGGTAGGTCCCAACCTGGTGGTGGTGCTCCTTATATGGGCCATTAGGTAAGCCCCAAGGTAAATGGATATAATTTCGTGGTTGCTTTTATATAATTTCTATAGCTATTGATTTGCATGCGTAATTGGCCTTCAAAATGATAAACCTAATATAATTGACTGACTTGTGATACTGTATGAATCTAATCATGATCTCACACTGTTTGAGATGAGTAGTGTCTAGGATCAGGTTATGTAATTTCTAAGCATGAAAATGAATTACATAAAAATGTAGTACAAGCTTGCTTTGCCTTTCTGAAAGCACATAGGTGTTTATTCTGTAAGTTCAAAAGAGTTCAATTGTTGATTGCTTGAGATGACTTGTGTTATATTGTTTGATATTTTTTAACTTTAAAATTAATTGTTTATAAGTAGTATTAAACAAATGAAAAAAAGCTCTTAGTATGTTTTAACTATGGATTTAATTGTTTAACACTAGTTTTACAAACTAAGTTTTGTTGTTTGAGAAAGATTGGTCGTCTTAAGACTGGTATATTGAGTCTTAGCTTATCTATCTCCACTGACATGAAGGGTTATTATCAATTTTCATAATCATCAACATTTTGTTTAAAATTCATTCATAATTTAGTTCCTTTAAAAGTTAAGAGAACATCATCTCACTTTATTTTATTTATTGAATTTCATTTTGTATTCTTGCATTTGCTGCACTAGAAATTTTAGTTAGTTAAACCATTGAAACAGAGTCTTATTTGGTTTTGCCTAAGATATGAAATTCTAGTTCATCTTTCTCATGTACCATTTTGCCATGAATCTTTTGTTTTATAAACTCTTTTTTATGCTTCTATTTATTGTGCAGATTCTCTCATAGATGCATCAATCATTTTGTTTTCGACTCTGGTGATTCTGAAGTTTCTGGCACTCTTTGCAAATGTGGTCTTTAAATTTGTAACAAAAGTCAACCTCAAACCTGTATTTTTATTTCTATTTAGAACTCTTTCCCCCTCACGTGTTTTAAAAAAAGATGTACTATTTCAGCTTGGATATTCGTTTCTTGAAAAGTGTTGGGGAACTGGTAGAATTTCCTCACAGAGGACACAATTGCTGTTTTCAGGTTTTCAAGTGTTACGCAAACAATGACCTTTTTTTTTTTTTTTCCTTTTCTTTTCTTTTTTGAACTTTTTCTTAAATTGACAGATGTTTTATGGTGACTATTTCTTATATGAATCAGAATGTTTTTTTATTTAGTTTTATGCGAGACAAAACTTTTCCACGGTATTGTTATATTTTCTTGGTTTCTTGTGATTTTTTAAACTAGTTTTACCTTATCATAAATTGCCCTTTTTTTTGCTGGCGTTCCTCAAGTTTAACTTCATATGGATTGCTGTTTCCATTACTTTGATGGTAGTCTCTGTAGCATACCAGATTGTGAAGTCGTTAGCTCCAAGTATTGGACAAAATGAGATTTCGAACTGCAGGTACAATGGCTATATATAGTCCTGACCGTTGCTTTCATGCTTAGGCTTTGCTTGGTATGAAGAATGGAAAAGAGTGCGGATGGATATTTTGTTAATCTAATGATTAAGCTACAAAGTATAAAATGATTATGGATCTAAACTATTTGATTAACAAATTTTACATCTTCACTCCTTTCCATCATTCGTACAAAGCAAAGCTTTAATATATTCCTAACTTAGGCACCCCCAGCTCCTACCAATCTCCCAAGTTCCCAACCCCTTTTCTCCATATATTTCTCGGTGGTTGAGGATCCTTGCCTTCAGAATGAACAAGTGGAGTTATTGGTGTTCCTTTCTACAACGACTTGTGAACTGGCACCTTTGTCTTCAATGACAATTGTTTGTTCATGTAAATTATTTTGTTCAACATGTTTTGTACCCGATTCGAGATGGGGAATGGAACCAGCCAACATGTTTTGAGGTTTATTGTAAAAATAAACACAAAAAAAGTGCCCAACATGTCTGGAAATTGTGCCTTCATCTTGTTTGAGTTGATAGAGTTAAGATTCATGAGGCAAAGAATTTGTTGTTAGGTGAGTTGCTGGGACCTGACAGGCAAAGGATCTACTTGTTCCAGGTATGGAACTGGTCTTGGTTGGTCCTCACTCCTTTATGAAAGTGAACTGTCTACCTGCCTGCATCTTTAAATTGGTTGCCCCTAATATTAATGCCTTCCTTGATATACATATGTTTATACGGAAAGATAAGTGTTAAAGATAGAAAGGAAATCGACTTGTGCAGGTAATGTTTTCATTGTGACAATGTGCAAAAACAAGGCACTCCATGCATTGTAATCACAATGTCATGGCATTACAATATATTGTAATTATAGAACTAGAGATAAAAATTATAATGTTTTTGAAGATGGGAAGTTGTTCAGTATTTGTTTAATTTAATTTCTTTTTTATTTAATAGGAAGATGTGTATTCTAATAAGATATAAAAAATTTAATTTAACAAAAAATGCTTAATTATGAATTAATTTTAAGTAAACGACTGGGAAATGATTCTAGAATTTCATTGACTTTTTGAGTAGCATACTAGATTCTTTTCCCATAAAATGCGTCATAAAAAGTAAATAAATAATATAAAAATTTAGAAAGGTAAATTATAATATTAAGTTAAAATAGAAAAGATAAGGCGATATGTTATATTTATGATTCATGATAAGAACAAAAGATATTAAATATGAAGATAATTAAGTTAAATTAATAAATACATTTAATAAGGATAATTAAAAAAACAATGTTTGAAGTTTTATATGGTCGATATTTTTAAATATTGGCCAATTTAGTAATATGATAAAAATAAATGATATTTTCGTCCTACTTTTATATATTATAGATTAAATATTAAAATACACAATTGAATGTCTTAGTTGATCTATACTAATATTATTATGGGTAAATGAGTTGGTACGCTATGTGTGGGCAAGAAATATTTTCCAAATGAATAATAGGTTATAATGTAAGTGATATTTTAATAAAGGTAGTTATTCAAATGAAAGTGTATAGAATACTTTAAATTACTTATTTGTGTTAAAAATAGGTTTATTTTTTTAAATAGAGTTGGTGATATAATGGTGTTGTTTGATAAATTAGGAAATAAAAGTTCAATTTTTAATGTTGAGTGTAATAAATTTTGAACTTAAATTATAAGAATAGTATGGCATTTATTGAACATTAAGTGACAAATATAATTTTAAAAAATGAGAAATTTGAAAATGTCAAATATTAAATAAAAAAATGTAAACATCCAAATTAATAAAAATATTTAATTCAAATTATTATGGTTTGATTTTTTATTTATGGAATACTTTCTAGTGTAATTTCCTCTTGATATTTAATTTTTAATGTAATATTTAAAGGTTTTTTAATGAAAACATTGAAAATAATATTTTATAAAAATATAAAAGATAGAAACTCTTAATTTAAATTTTTCTTTTTGAAAAAATAAGAAGTTTGTAGTATTTTTTAATCAATTTGATATTCGGCTGTTTAGTAACACCACCTCAAATAAGAGTTAAGATAATAATATAGATAAATTGAAAATTTTTTGGAATGAATTATCAAACCAGTGCTAGTGATATTAAATCCAACGAGTATTAATAACATATCACTTTAGCTGTTTTTTTTTTAATTTAATAAATAAATTAAAAATTAAAATATAAAAATGTTTTTAATTGAATTGTTATTTTTATTATTAAAAAATAAAATAAAATATAAAATTAAAATTTTAAATGAGTAAATTTTTTCTTTATCAAAAGGTGTTTACGAGTCAAACGGCTCTCTTGAGTTTAATTTTTAAATATTTTTGACTTAATTCATCATTCAAAAATTTAAAATCTGTAAAAAGAATAAATTTATATTAAAATTTATATATTTTTATAATTAAATTTAAATAATAATATTTTTATAACACTTCTACCTTCGTCTTGTTTTAGTATCGTAATTTTAATTTAAACATGTTTTAACATGTTTAAATTCACGCTTTTTTATATTGATACAACGAGGATATTATTAAAGTAAAGCTCATAATTTGTTTTTTTAAATAACTGTAGGTAAGTTTTTTATTTAATAATAATAATAATAATAATAACCTAGATAATTTGGGCCATTTCTAAATATATAAGGGCCGACCCAAAAGTTCTGAATCTAGGGTTTTTGATGTGACCCATCCTACGCAAAATCTATCTTCCCAAGCCACGTTTTCTTTTCCTACTTCCAATCCAATTCTATTTCGTCTCCAGCTATATAGATTGCGTTAGCTCAAGTGTGTAAATAGTGAAAACTTGCCCTGGCAATAGTTATTTCTCTCTCAATACTATAAAACCAAAGCAAAAAAGTAAAGCAGACATTCATGCCTTTGTTGGCTTTTTGAAGTTTTTAACCCTCACTACTCACTTTTGCAAACTTCCTTGGTCTCTCTATCTGCAACTGTCAATCTTTCTCAAATACTTCCCCCAAAAAAAAACCCCACTTTTTAATACTGTTAAAAACCCACCCCAAAACCTTTGATCTTTTTGAATAACGCCTTCATTTAGTGAATCAAAGAGTGCTTTTTTGTTTGTTTGTTTGCTTCTTCTTTTTTTTTTTCTTGTTACGAATTGAATTGATTTACTGACTTTGGGTCTTTTTGGTTTGTTGGAGAATTTTGGTGGGTGGTTGTAGAGATTATGGTAATGGCTGATAATGAAGCAGGGGATGGTCATAACGAGGTCAAGTCACCATGGAAGACTCCTGCAATTGATGGGGAGAAAGTGGGTGATGCTTCTGTTATGGGTACCCAATCTTGGCCTGACCTTGGTGGGAATCAACAAACCCCTCAAAACAACAACCCTCAGGTTGCTGCTGATGTGTGTGCCCCAGCAGCTCCACACCCATCAGTAGAGCAGGTTCGTCAATGCTTTTTGGGTTTTATTTTTGTTTAATTGGTGATTGATCGCTTTTAGGAGTGAATTTATAATTTGGATGAATTTGAAATCTTTAGATGTAATTTGAGTTTGTTTTGGTAGACTAAGTGTGTCATGTGGAAGTATTAGGTTTAATGTGGTCTCAAATGGACAATTTGAAAGACCAGTTTTTTAGCCTCTTAGAATTTTGATTTGAATATCAGTTTATCTCCCAACCCTTCAGTAGGTCAGGTTAGTCTTTGCATCGGTGATTGATCACTTTTATGAGTGTGAAATTTGGATAAATTTGATCTAGCTTTAGGTGTAATTTGAGTTTGTTTTGGTAGACTAAGTGTGTCTTATGGAATTATTAGTGCTAATGTGTTTTTTTTTTCAAAGAAAAAAGGACAATTTGAAAGACCAGGTCTTTAGCCTCTTTTACTTATATATTTCATTTGAATATCAGTCAATTGCTTTCTGGTTTCTTAAATTTCTTTGATCACTTTATACCAATTAAAAGTGTTCTGGAGAGACTAAGCTATATTGACTAATGAGCAATGACCACCCTTTCATGACCTCCGCTTGTTAGACATGTTAAAAGGATGATTGTAGGAGTTGTTTTCACATGTCAAGAAGAATTGAAATATAATGTCAGATGAGTGTTCTTAATAAACCTTTGTGGAATATATCTTCCCTTTGAAGAATTCCCTACATCATTGAGCCATCTCTGATTCTCAGTCAGTCTGGTTGTCTGCATTTGCTTCTTCTTTGCATTTTCCATTACCTTTATGCATGATTATATTGCGGGTCATCATATTGAGGCATGATATATTTAGTTGTTGCCAATGTATTTTTTTGTTTCTTCCTTGCAATTAAGAAGAAAAATTGATCAAATTGTTATCTCAGTGTACCTTAATTTTATCATCTTTCTCATTTTTTGGGTCTTTCAGAGAGCAGCTGGGCAGCCGAAATCAAATGGATCTGGAAACCCCAATGCTTCTTATAAGCATTCATCAGCACGCCATCAGAAGTCAGACTCTAAACGCAATCCTAATGCTGGGCCTCGTTTTCCTGTACCTTTACCTTATTATCAACCACCGGTGCCAGCTGTTTTTCATCCTATGGTACCTCAACCACACATGGCAGTTCCTGGACCTGGGTATGCTTACCACCCTGTCCCTGGACCTTTTCCCGGTATTGATCCTCAGTTGGTAAAATCTGGATCTGAGACAACAATGCAAGCCTTTGGTCCCCCAGTTCAAGGTGTTGATGCCAGCAGAAATATGCAGCTTCCTCCCAGAGGAGATCCCAATGCTTATCCTGCCAACTTCTCTAATAGAAGACCCAACGTGCAAGAACCTGGTGGACATTTTAATCCTGGCTGGAACCATCAACGGGCATTTAATCCTAGAGAACCCATTCCCATGCAGCCGGGTGTTGGACCGAGATCTTTTGCTAGACCTCCATTCTTTGGTCCAGCTCCTGGGTTCATGATTGGTCCAGGTTACCCTGGTAATATCTCAATCCCCGTATTTTTGTTTGGAACACTACAACATGTTTCATTACTTCTTACTTTGTCAAGCTTCCTTGCTGCTTATGTCTGCCAGCAAGGTAAGGCATGTATTTCAGCCTCTTGGGTGATACTGCCTTTTGTTCTTGTTTCAGCTCTTGTTTTGTATTATGCCTTTCATAGAGTAAACTCCTTTTTATTATGACCTTCAGGAGCTTTGTGCTATGTGCCTATCGCTCCTCCAGGCTCCATTAGGGGACCACATTCTCCACGCTTTGTTCCATACCCTATAAATCCAGAGACTACTGTGCTCCCTCCGGAGATGGTAACTTTGAGGGCTAATATAGTGAAACAAATCGAGTATTATTTCAGGTGAGGAAGGCTTCTTTGCCTCCTATTTATTTAATATCTTTTTGTCTGGGTACCACAGTCTAGAATTGCTTCTAAATTCCTCCACTTCCCCCATTTATAGATGCCATTATCAATGTTTGGCATAAGTTTCATGCACCATGTAATTGGCTCACATTGAGAGGCCAAAAATATGAACTTTTTGATTGTTTTTCATTAATGATTGCCGTAGATTTAATTGTTTTTCCAGCGCTGCATAATGCGCATATCTTTATATTAGTTGTTGACCTTTCTTACCCTCTTATTTTTTTCAGTGATGAAAATCTTCAAAATGACCATTACCTGATTTCCTTGATGGATGATCAAGGATGGGTTCCAGTCTCCACAATTGCAGACTTTAAAAGAGTATGTTAACTCACTACTACTTAGCTTAAATGGCGGCATGGATTACATGCCACTGCTGTATTTTGTGTTGTTGGGTTTTTTCTGTTTTATTTATGGTTGTTGCATCATTAACGGATTGAATAGATTTTTTATCATCTTCATTTTTTTCCTTAGCCCTAGAACTAAAGCTTTTGTGTGGTTTTTTCACTTTCTGAGTTGCAGGTTAAGAGAATGAGTACTGACATACAGTTTATCCTTGATGCTCTTCAGAGTTCTAGTACTGTAGAAGTGCAGGTTAAGACTTTTATTTCTCTTTTGGGTCTACTGTTCTGAAATTTGATCTTTTACTAATGTATGCAAGTTCGGATCAGGCCACATGTTCAATTCTGAGGTCTGAATCGATGTACTTTTATCTTCTCCATATGGTTAGCTTTAATTTACCCATTGAACCAAATTCATAGTAATTTTGGTTAGCTATGAACCGATGGTGGTGATGGTGCTTATTTTCATACCTTAAGGTTTAAATTGTGTCTTATCTGTCATTGTTGTGTGGGTACATTGGTTAGTGATACTGCCTTTTGACGCTGTTCTTCACCTCAATGACCTTGTCTCTACTTGGTAATTGATATTATAGGGTGACAAGATACGAAGACGTGATGAGTGGTCCAAGTGGATCCCAGTTGGTTCAACAACATTGTTGTCAGAAGCTCAGGCTACTCAGTACCAACCAAAAGAGAATGTTACTGATTCTTGTGGAAATGATCTGAATGAAGATAATTCAAAGGACATCTGTGAAGAGAACTTCAATATTCCTTTGGAAAGCGGGAGCTTGGATCATGTACCAGCTGAGGGAAATCATGCAGAAGTGATGTATAAAAGTAACAGAAAACATGCAGCTGTGCAAGTTCAATTAGATGGTGAGAAACGAGCATTTTCTGGTGGAAATGGTAACTTGAACAGGAAATTAACTGTTGATTCCAACATTAAATTCTCAGATATTGATCAGTTACAAGGAATTGATCGCATAAGGTTCAATTACCACAGAACTGAAAGTGTGGAATTATCGCCAGATGTAATAGTACAGAATGTTGCTGACCTGTCAAATGATTTTGCACATACATTTATGCTGGATGAAGAGCTGGAGCTTGAGCAAAAAACAACAAAAACTCTTTCTGCATCTAACAGGTACTAGATTGTGTTTGTATTTAATTGGCTTATCTCTTTCAGTATTGAGCTAGGGAAATTTTGCATCTGTATAAAGGCTTATTTCGATGCTTTCAAATGCTAATAATGATCCCTTGAACATCTGAATGGCATTTTTCTTTTTCAGACTGGATGAGGAAGAGGATGACATGGTCAATGATCAGGATGTTCAGAGACTTGTGATTGTTACCCAGGTAATGTCTTACAGCTCTGTATGGATTCTTTTTCAGCCTTATTATTATATTTAATGTTTAAAGATTGGTTCATCGGAGCATCTAAGTTTGTGTTTTCACTTAGTAATTTATAATAGTTGTTCTTACTATCATGACCTTCAATAGTATCATATTGATTGTTCAATATCATCAGAGAAGATAAGAATCCCCGATTTATATTTGCTATCCAATGGAAATCCAATTCAAAAAAGAATATACATATGTACAGAAAAATTACCCCATCTAAATCAGTTTTTTCACAGGCATTGAATTTATGAAGCATATACATGAATTATGTAATGCTTCCATTTTGTGAAGTTGAAGCATTCTAAACTTCATTCAAGAGGGACAGTGTTCTTCCTCAGGTGAAATTGATGGATAACTTTTTTTTCTTTTCACATCGGTAGTGATTTAGCTTTTAGAGACATTAAAGAGCGAATAGTTGGCTCTGCTCACTCCTCTCCCCTCCTCTTTAGGGGTGTAATCAAGCCGAGTCAAACCCGAATAGTGGCAAGCTCGAGCTTCACTTGAAATTCAAGGCTCGAGCTTGATCAAACATCAATTTGTTTGTTCTTAAAACTATTTCTATATAATAAGGGTAAGAATGTCACTGCATAATATAAAAATATATTTAATGAAAAGCTTGATTAGGCATGTGAGCCATATGGTGCTCGAATTGGGCTTTGATCGATAGCTCGAGCTACTTGAGTTGTAGCTCGGCTCAATAATTACAGAATCAAATTTGAGTTCTTTTCAAGTCAAACTCAAGTAGCTTGCGAGCATCGGTGTCTCATTACACCCCTACTCTTTCATCTCTTTCCTCCCAATTTCTTCCACTTTTTTTTATTCTTAATTGGGACTGGTATGTTCTCTCTGTTTTTAGCTTATGCCTGTAAGCGTACACTTTTCTTTGGGTAATGTTATTACTTGTATTATACCGTAGACTGGTTCTGGTTCCATTTTTACGGAACATATCTTTTCTTCTGATGTGCAGAATAGTGGGATAACTGAAGGATCAAAAGCTGGTGCAAAAGATTCAAAGGCCATATCCAGTGAGCTTGCTGCTATGATAAATGATGGTCTTGTCTTCTATGAACAGGTTGGCACTAGTTTTTTCTTATTTATTTCAAACTATGTTATGGTACGTATTAATAAATTTCTCGTTTGGTGTTTTATTTTCTGTAATCTAATTATTGGAACATGATTGTTGCAAGCAGGAGCTGAAAACTAAACGATCTAGTCGTAGAAAGAATAATTCTAATTATGAAAATAAAGACGGAAATCCAAGGTCTCCAAGGGGTGCATTAGGAGTATCAAATCTGAAGACGGGTGAAAATGCTGCTGGGAGCAGTAACCTTGAAGAATCTGGAGGATCGAGTTCCCGAAGGAAGCAAAATAAAGGCTTCTCCAAGCAACAGTCATTCCATAAGCAGAGATTTTTCTCCGGCAATTCAAAGAATCATGGAGCTAGTCGTAATTCCATTGCAATAATATCAGAAAGTCCACCAAGTAATTCAGTTGGATATTTCTTTGGTTCTACTCCCCCAGATAGTCACGGGTTAGTTATAAGTGACCATTTCTTCACTTTAAATATCACGACTTCTGTAAGTTCTTTTTGCTTTCTTTCAGTAGTAACTTCCATTACTTTATGAGTGCAAGAATATAGACTTGTTGCTATAGGTTTCAAATATAAATTAAACCTAATTAAATTGACTAAATGATGAGATTTTCCCGAGTTAATTGATGTCTAAGCTTCAATTTTTTACAGCCCTAGGCAGCCTTCGAAGTTGAGCTGTTCACCACATGGGAATCTTTCCAGCAGTCCACCAGTCGGTTCCTTGCCAAAGTCATTCCCACCTTTTCAGCATCCAAGTCATCAGCTATTAGAAGAAAATGGTTTTAAGCAACAGAAGTAAGGAATGGTGTATCTTTTCCCTAATATATATGTATTTGTGTATACTTTTGCTCATCATGATTTGATGAGATTTTTGTTGCACGAAAAAAACATACTTTGGTTTGTTCTTGAGTCCATCAGCGTGCACTTGTACTTCCTTACAGAGGGGATGGAGCGATGGAGAGAGAGCACTTGTGAAGAAAAGTTGGCTAATTTAGTTATATTTTTACATTCAGGTACCTAAAGTTTCACAAGCGCTGCCTGAATGACAGGAAGAAGTTGGGAATCGGATGCAGTGAGGTTGACTTTATATTTGAACTTTCTGAGCTAGTAAAGAACTGTTTTACATTAAATGAAAAAGCCACTATTGCACAGCTTATATTGTTTAATCTCCATTACAAAGAAACGAGTTGTTCGGTTTCTTTCCATTTTTTGCCCCATGGTTACCATTTGTAATCACTGTACCTCAACGGAAGCTGAAGCCCTGAATATGTGTTAATGTTTAATAGCTGATTTATCCTCGTATACACATATATATGGTATTCCTAAGACTTCATATCTGTTTGGACATGTTTCTTGTTTCTTTAAATCATATCATCATCAATGCTGCAAAGCTACTCTAGCTAAGCATTTGAATGCATTTTTCCAGTGGTTAAGAAATATAACTTTTCTAATGGTTTCCCTTGGTTATGCATGCAGGAAATGAATTCACTATACAGGTTTTGGTCGTATTTCCTCAGGGACATGTTTGTCCCTTCTATGTATAATGAGTTCCGGAAACTTGCTCTTGAAGATGCAGCTGCAAATTACAATTATGGGATAGAGTGTCTTTTCAGATTTTATAGGTAACATTGATGGTTATCTAAAAAAAAGATAATTTTGGTTCATTTTTAGTTGTTTTCTTTACTTCTTTTCTATATGTATACTGATTACGTTCTTCATTTTTTTCAGTTACGGTCTAGAGAAGAAATATCGAGATGATCTTTATAACGATTTTGAACAACTTACCCTTGATTTCTATCATAAGGGCAATCTTTATGGCCTTGAAAAATACTGGTAACTTCCTTTTTTCGCCTAACATTTATGGCCTTAAACGGGCGCTGCATGCTAATGTTTGAAAATGAGTATGTAGAAAAGGAATCCGGATTCTTGGAGATGAACTAATATTTCGGTTTCTTGCTTACAAATCTAAGGCTGTTAATTGAACTAGTATTTATAAAATATCCGGCAGGGCATTCCATCACTTCCGAGATCAGAAAGAACTGATAAAGAAACATCCCGAACTGGATAGGTTACTAAGGGAGGAATACCGGCGATTGGAAGATTTCCGTACCAAGGAGAAGAATACTAGTAGCACAAGAGAGGAGCGCCATTAATGAGTGACGTAATTGATCCCTAGTGTTATTGAACCCCAATTTTGACAAGCGACTTTGATGACCGGATCAGAGAGTAGGAAGGAGTTCAAGGTCTATATGAATTATGATTTGGTTTATGAATGCAGAGGGAAGATGAGTTTTGTGTAATGTATATTGGAAGGGGGTCAGATAAATTCTGGTGCGGCTGCCGATTCTGGAGGCTATCCATTTTTGTGTTTCCTGATATTTGTGTAGGCTTTTTTGGCTCGAGGGTATATCTTTTTTCTTGAGTGATCTGCCAGCTTGTGGAGATGCCATGTCAATGGCAATGGCATGCCTGTGTTTTTCTTTGATCATTTTAACTTCCCCCTTGAAATTGTTGTACATAAGGGAAACTGGACAAGTTCAAGTTTTAAGCCCCTCAACCCCCAAAAAAAAAAAAAAAAAAACGTTGTAAAAACCTGGTGGAAATTGAGTAATAAGAGATTTAATTCTTAATCTTACACTGTAAATCATTTTCTTTCATCTCGTTTTTACTTGCTAATATAAGATCATATATATTTTGGTATGGTAAAGGTTTATTGTGGATGAAGTTGGCTGGATTTTATTTATGAATTACCAATGATTGGCCTTTTATGTTTTGAGGTTTCTCCGGCATACGTTTAGATGCATTTACTAGATCCCTTCTTTATCAGGCAATGTGATGTTTCTACGTCCTGTTTGATCATGCTGAGACCGCGAAGGTTGTTATGTATCATGGTGTGTATGCTACTTAATCTATGATAATTTTTTTAGGGTAAACTAAACACATGGTCACTTTTGTTTACCTTAGGCTACGTTTTAGTCACTTGTGTTTGAAATGTTACGTTTTAGTTATTTACATTATCATGTTGTAACATTTTAGTCAATGAGTCATTAATCGTTGTTAATGGTGTAATGGTAAGCTGACGTGGCACGCTAAGTCATCATTTCAAACAAAATTTTAGGTTACATTATACAATTGATTCAATTTATTTTTTTTCTTTTATGTTTTTTAAAGTTTCCTCTTCTTCTTTTTTTCATTCTCTTTTGTTTCTCCCTCTATTTTCATACATTTCCCATTTCTTTTAACGTATTAGGAAGTAGAATTGGCAGTGAAAAAAGAAGTAGGAAGTTGACTGTCATCACTGCCTATAACCAAAACCCATAAACCCATGCTATGCTTCTTTCTTCACTGCCAATTTGACTTCCTGGTATGTTAAAAGAAATAAAAAATAGAGGAAAATAGAGGGAGAAGCAGAAGAGAATAGAAAATAAAGAAAAAAAAGTTAAAAGAACATAAAAGAATTAAATTGTTCAAAACGAAAAATTATGGGGACTAATTGTATAATTTAACCTAAAGTTTTTGTTTGAAATGATAATTTAACGTGTCACGTCAGCTTACCGTTACACCATTAACGACAATTAACGGCTCAGTAACTAAAATGTTACAACACGATAACATAAGTGACTAAAACGTAACATTTCAAACATAAGTGACTAAAGTGTAACCTAAGGTAAATAAAAGTGACCATAGGTATAGTTTACCCTTTCTTTTATGATAATAATAAGTTAAAAATGTTGAGGGCTGCTAGAGACAGTGGCTCAGTCAAGGTGGGGCTAGTAGTAGTCTTAGTCCCTTAAAATAGAAAATTTTCTATTGAAGTCTTTAATAATTTATAAAATTTTAAATTAGTAGCCATAAAATTATATTTTGGTCCCTCAAAATGATAAAATTTTGATTTAATCTTTTAAAAATTATAAAGATATAGACTATTAAATTATTCAATTTAGATCCGCCTCCTAATTTTTTTTTTAACTCCTCCACTGGCAAGAGATGGAAAGATTTTAATTGGGATACAGGTTTACGCATTATAGTACAAAAATCTTGATTTTTATACTTTTAAAATGACCGCAAAGATCCCTCTACTTTATAATAACAAGCAAAATAGTCCTTTTATAATAGCAGAAAAGAGATTAATTTTATGAAGTGGGCTTAATTAAATTATGTGACTTTAGTTTAAAATATAACATGAATAATTTCTAACTAATACGACACGTTAATTATATTCATTGTAATTTAATCGGAACCATTAAAGTTAATCATGGAATCAGGTCGACTTAAAATAATAATTCAAGTTAAGCTATAATGAGTTGGGTGAATATACCATCAATAAAAGTTCACATTATGTAATTAGTCCATTTTAATTTAATAATTCAAACTAAAATATTTTAAAATTTATATCAATTTAAAATATTAACTCATAATTTAAGAACACATGTTGCAGTGAATGAAATAGGGCTGAGAACAAAATTTAAGAAAATAAAAATAAAAATTTTTAATTTTGGTTTGATTTTATCAATTTCGGTTTAGTTATTATGATTCAATTCAATTTTTAGTATATAAGATTAAAAAAACCTTCTATTATCCAAACCCAAAAAAATTATATTTTTATTTAGCTTATAATTAGTTTTAAATTTTTATATTTTTATAATAGAAAAATAAATAAATAAATATATAAATGAATGAAAATAACTAAAAGCGTATATATATTTTAAACTTTTAGAAACTAATAACTGGTCAAATTTTGGTTCAATTCAGTTACCTTTAATATTTAATTAATATAATTTTTGTCGATTAAATCTTAATTCAATTAACATCGCACTGTTGCCAGTGCGGAAGAATGTGAGTACGAAGGTTAAAATATGCTTCAAATCCCTATATATTTCATAAATTTGAAATTTAATCTCCCTACTTTTACTTTTAAGAATTTAGTCACTCTAATTTTCAATTTTAAAAATCCAAGTCTAATTGCTATCATCGCTAAAATTCTTTTGTTAAATTTACTGGTGTGACATTTTAATTTTTTTTAAAAATCACTTCATATTAATGTAACAAAAAAAATAACGTTGAAAATGCTGATGTGGATTTCTTTCTTAAAAACGCATCCATTCAATGCCGTCATAATAAATTTTGTTGTTGTAATAGTGTTCTTAAGAAACAAATGACATCAGCATTGTAATTTAAATAGTTAATAATATTAACTATTTAGGCTAACTAATGACATTACAAAAGTAGAGAGACAAATTATCTCAAAAATTAAAGTAAATGGATTCAATCCAAGTCTCAACATAATATAGGGACCAAAACTAAAATTTGACCATTTAATTATAATGTAACAAAGGCAAACCCAAACAAGACCGTTATGGCATTCAAATTATATATAATCACGTAATACTATAATAGAAAAATTAACAATATTAACTAATTGATTTAACTAATAAATTATAAAAATATAGATATCAAATTATTTTAAAAATTAAATTTCAAATTTAAGCATGATAAAAGAACTACAACTGAAATTTAACATTTTCATATAGTATAAAGAAAAAAATCATATACCCAAATCACCTTTATTTTATATATAGTTTTGAATTATTAAATTAATTCCTGCTAATATTTTATATATTAAATATATAAAAAAATTTAAAATTTGTTTTTATTTTTAATTATTATTTTTAACATATTAGCTTTTTCTGGTTAGATGGTTAAATAATAGTAAAATAATCTTTAAGTTCTAAGTTCAATTCCTCTTCTAAGCAAATTTATATTTTTTATTTTATATTGTTTTATTATTTTTTTATTTATTTTTAATTAATGTTTTTAATTAATAAATATATTGTTTTCAAATTTTTATTTTAATTAATAACTCTTTTATTTATAAAAATCAAATAATTATTGTAAATTAGATAATAAAAAATATTTTTTTGATAAAATTGATATTTATCATTTTGTTAAATATATTTTATTTTTTAAAAACATCAACTAATTTTTTTTGATATATTTTTCTTTATATATAATATTTATTTATCAAATATTTATTTTCTCCACATATATTATGGGTATGCTGATTTCTAATATTATACAATTAAAAAATTATTTCAAACATAATTATTATTTTTATATGTAAAATATTTTAAATGTTTTTCATCGTGGGTATGATATTTCAAATATTTTTATATGTGAAATATTTCAAATACACATAAATATATATATATATATATATATATATATATATATAATACTTAAATTTACTACACTCATAATATAGATTAAAAAATAAATATTACACATATTCAAATAATATTTATTCAAAATAATGATATTTGGAAATAAATATGAATTAGAAATAAATAAATAAAAACTTGAAAACAATATGCTTATTAATAAAAAAACATTAATTAAAAAAGGAATTGAATCTAGAACTCAATGAATTGAACTCGGGATTAAAGGACAAAACCACTAACATTTAATTATTTGACCAAATGAACTAATGAGCTAATGTATTAAAAGAGTTAGAAAATGCTTTCCACGTTTTTTGGTTCTCTCTCCAAAATTTAATCATATTTGTTTTTTTTATATAATACTTAAAACTATCCATAGTCCCTCCCTAACCCATAAATAAGAGGATAATACGTTTCAGCATACTCGAACCACGTCCTTCTACCTTAACAATAATATTCATACTAATCAAATTAATACTCTACTCACATTTCCGTAAATATATTTTAAAATCAACATTTTCTCCCACAAAATGTGGAGTCCACCCATTATTCATTTCCGCCGAAAACCCATCACCATGGCAATACCATAAGCACTAATTTGAATATATAGTTATATAAATCAAATTTAGTTCAATTATTTTAAAAATTAAAATAACCATATTTTCATAATATAATCAATCCGAAGTCAGAAAATAATTAGGCGCTACAGTTTCGTGCGTCATTTTCATATGACAAGCATGTTTTCCCTTGATTGTCGCACAAAATTTCGTCCCTAATTTCCCCCTTTCCCTCATAAATCAACCTTTTTCGGTGATTTTATGTGCATATTTAAAAATTAATTTTTGTACTTTTAATTTTAAGAAATTAATTTATTTTTATTTTTTTAAAATTTAAATTTAATTATTAATATTGTTAAAATTGTTCAATTAAATTTAGGTTCATTAGAAGACCGTTTTTTATTTTACATCACTACCAATTTTAACCAAAAAAAAAAGTTAACCATGTTAAAAATCAGACCTAATTTTTGAAATACAAAAAAGGAAAGAGAATAAATCCTTGAAAATAAAATTACAAAGACAAAATTCTAAATATATGAAGAATATGTAAACCCGTGACATATTTCAACTTTTTTTATATATAAATTATGAGTAATTACATTAGATAAAAGACTAAATTTGAAACCGAATTTGGCCAAATTTTTAAATGGGAGTAAAGTGTTTTTAGTATTGTTTTCTTTATTAACAATACTCAAAACATGAGGCAGCTAAAAAAAAACATTGAGCTAATTATTACTTTTTTATTGATTTTGGAGTTAAAAAAAGATTCCTTTTAATATCTGAGTTTGATTTTAATGTTCAATTTGATATCAAAATCAGATAAAATCAGGTGGTTCAATACATATTTGACACACATGTTCTAGTAAAAAAATATAAGTTCTTAATTGGGACAGTAAAAAAAAAAGCCTAGGTACCAAATTAAACACTAAAGCTTAATTCAAGTACTTAATTAGGACAAAAAACTCAAGTACCAAATTGAACATTGAAGCCAAACTCATGTATTAAATTGGGACAAAAATAACTCAGGTACTGAATTGAACATTGAAGTTAAATTCAAATACTTAATTGATACCAAAAAAACCCAAATATTAAATTAAAAAAACTTAGATACTACATTAATCTTTAAAACTAAACTCAAGTATTAAATTAAAAAAAAAATCAAATTCAACATTCTCTTAATTTTATTTTTTGAAGTAGTAGATTCCACTACTACCACCCATACACCATTTGATGATTACAGTTGTCTCCATTTGCCTGAAAAATGATGAAACTTTTTCATACAAAAAGGTGTATGGTTTTGTTTCAATGTTTGAATTTTGAAACCAATTTGTCTCTAATTTTGTTTGCCATGGATTCTTCTCCCAATTATGACTTGCTGTGGATTAGGGGTTTTTTTTTTTTCCTTTTAAAAGTTAATTTGAAAAAAAAATCATTAAGAGAATAAAAGAATATATCAAGAATGTAAAACAGTTAAATGATAATATAATCTTTAAAATAAATAAATAAATCAAATAATAGATTCTTTATTAAGCAATAAGCAATAAGCGATAAGTACCTCTTATTTACTTGTTGGAAATAAATTTTATTTTAAATTATCTAATGCATTTAAAAAATTAAATTACTAAAAATATTAATTTTCAATTAATCAAAATTTCCAGATACTTAATTTATATGTATTATAATACAAATTTTCATATAACGTTTCAAAATTTTAAATAAATGATTGAAGATATGAAATATTGAAAATATTTGTTACTTTTTTTAATTATAAACTTCTAGAGTTTAAAAAAAAACTTTTTAGTTGTTGTATTTATAAAAAAAATCATATCAAAGTTTTATCAGATAAATATAATATATTTAAATAAATATACTATACTGATAAAAATTTAATTTATAGTATAATTTATCAACTTTTATGATGTGTTTGGAGGAAAAATTTGTAGGAAACATTTCATTTGTATCAAAATTTTTAAAATTATAAAAATGAGGTAAATATATTGGAGAATTTCAAAATTGATGAGTACTCTCGATAACTCAATTTCCTTTTTTGAATTCCCCTAAATAGGTGTTTTTTTTTAATCTTCAAAATTTTATTTAATTAATACGTTTTAAAAATATTTTTATTTAATTCTAATATATATTTTTAAAATTTTATTTTATTAAAAATATTTATAAATTTTTACATATATAACTATATCCATATTAAATATTTTTTATTTTTAATATAAATAATTTTTTATTCGTGTTTTTGGGTTTTTGATAAAGTATTATGACCCATTCAATGTGCATAATTTTAGGTGTTCTTCGTTAACTTTTATATATATATATGTATAAAGCAAATGGACCAACTATTGATAGGCTTGTCTTTTTCCATACTTTAGTGGGTCGCACCTTTTGACTAGAAATTACATCGAGTCAAATATTTGCATTTATTGAATTATTTAATTTTAAATTTGTAATTTTACTTAAAATTTGATTTATTCATCATTAGTAAATTATTAGAATATTATTATTTAAATTTAAATTAATATTATTATATGTGAGATATTCAAATCCTTAGAAATTTCAATACTTTTTGAATATCTAACTCCATAAAAATTCAAATTGGAATATGTTAAATTATTTGTAAGTAAAAATTATAAGCATTCTATAATGGTTGGATTTTGGTATTCGCATTTGAATACTCATCCATTATTCGAATAAGGGACATTCGATGTATCTATTTATATCCACTTCAAATTCACAATATCTAAACCCCCAAAAAATGGACATTTGCAAATATCAAAACCCGCAATTAGATTTGCAGTTCCTAGTTTGAACTCAAGTCCGGTTTGATATTACTTTGGTCAAAATTTGGTACGTACTTTTGTCATGGACTTAGAGTTTTCATAAACAATCCGTGCGGTTTTAGGCAGTTTCTTCGCTAAAAAAGGCCTAAGTCAGCATAACTCGCAACAATTGAGGATTCAACAGAACTCATCTAAAGCACCCACAAAGAACAACAGAAGAACAATGTAAGAACAAACTTGAAAGATGAACAAAAGCCACTAAAAAGCAAGAACACTTGAGAGAAAAGTTTGAGTGAATACTTTCAGAATTCTATTAATAACTGAATGAATTACAATGAAGGAGAGAGGCCTCTATTTATAGTTGAGCCTTCCCAATATCAACGGTACAGATCGAATACATTAATGGCTAAGATTTAAAGCTATCTAGATATCAAATATCTAATATTACAGAATCGTATCTTCTAAAGATTACATTTAATGTTTAGGATCACATATCTTTGAAGATCCCTTTCCATCTTTGCCAAGCATATCTTTGAAGATCACTTTCCATATTTACCAAGCTCCGGAGATGGGCTTTCAATCTCTCCAAGCAATAGACTAGTGCGATTGGGCCGAATGACCTCCCTCGAATACGATGGATCGCACAAGTTCATCATGGTTACAGGTTTCCATGCGCAACCCATGACATTCTTCCCCACTTGTTCTAGTGACGCCCTCGTCGCCTCTCCCTCATGGAATTGGTCTATATTTTATTGGAACTACCACAATGCCTCGGCAGGTTCTCAACTTGCTTCGCTGTCGGGAAGTCTCTTCCATTGAACCAAGTATTCATGTCGCGGCAGATGGTACCTTTGACTAATTACACAATCTGCCTCAATGTTTTCAACTTCACGGTCGTAAGAGACATTTACCCCCATTGGTACTCGTTCAGACTTGTCTCGATTTAGATCTTCTTGATCCCTATGGAATGGCTTAAGCATGCTTACATGAAACACTAAGTGGACTTTGAGCTTTGCTGGCAACTTAAGCTTGTAGGATACCTTGCCTACCCTCTTCACAACTTTAAATGAACCTTCGCACAAGCCCCTTGTGCAAACCCGTATATCGCAACATCAAGTGTAGTTTGGGAAGGACTGAGTCACCAACCTGAAATTTGTAACAGCCTAATTTCAGTGGTGTCGGAATAGTGATTCAAGATCACTAAATCTGACAAATGAGTAGGAAATATTATTAATTTAGTGAGTATAAGTTAAATGTGAAGTTAGGAAAAATTTTGAAATAGTGAATAGTGTACAAAATATATATATTAAAATAATTAGAATCGAAAACGAGGTATTGAGACCTCGAGAATTTTAAATCGAGCCATAAATATTTTTATAAATATTTATGGAGTGTTAATAAGTTATTATTAAAGTTTCGTCAAGAAATTTTAAAGTACTGATAGCTAATTGAACAAAAAGGACTAAATTGTATCAAATGTAAAATTATGGGAAATGATTAAATAGCTTAAATGATAAAAGAAAAAGGGTTTAAAAGGCAAATAGACCCAAGGTCTATTTGGGCTAGACGGCAAGGGCATGAAATTAGCAAGAAAATAAGGAGAATTAAGGGCAAAATTGGAAAATTGCAAAATTTACTTAATAAAGCTAGGACTAAAGTGGAATTTTCTAGATTTCTCTTTATGTTTCTGCATTTTCATCAGCAAAAACACCATGGAAGAGTTCCCTTAAGCTGGTTTTTCATATTTTTACTGCAAGTAAGTTCAATTCTTGATTATTTCTTGAAATTTTTGTGTTTTTGTGACTTTTACAACTAGGTCCACTTGTTGAATTCATTAGTTTTTGATTCTATGAAAGAAATTGAAAGTTTATATGAATATATGCTGGAAGTATATGATGATTTCGCATGGAATTAGAGCTTTAAATTGTTTATATGCTGATTTTATTGAAAGAATTGAATAGAAAGTGAATGTTTGGGACCTAAATTGTAAAAGAGTTTGAAGTTAGAGTTTTATGTGGAAATTCTGAATTTCAATAATTATAAAATAATTTATAATGTCTAGGAAAAGTATTAATTGAGAAAATTAGCTTAATTGAGGGGTTAATTGAGTAAAGACTGAATTGTATGAACTGTGAAATTTTTGGCAAAATGAAAATCAACATTTTGCACTAAAACAGTTTTGGACTAAAACAGTTTTGGACAGCATCAATAGTCTAACTTTGAAAAATCACCAAAAATTTTAGAAATCGAATTAGAGGATGAATAAAATATGAAATTAAATCTTATTGAGTCTAGTTTCTTATAGAAGAAACGGTGTAAGTAATGGAATTGTAAATCATGAGATATAATAAGTTTTGTGAGGCAATGTTAGAATAATTTCGGGTTCCCCTGTTCTTAATTTGGAAAATCATAAAAAATTGGAGAAAAATAATTAAGGGATTAAATTTATATGTTTAAAATCCTTAATGAGTCTATTTTCAATATAAATAAGCGGGAACATCATCCGAATCTCGTACGATGAGATAATTAATTCTTAGTGAAGAAGGGTCAGAACTGTCAGACAACAGAACAGGGGTAACTTTAAAGAATAAACTGTACTTATTGGCTAAACAAAAATTCTGAAAATTTTATGGTAATAAGATATGCAAGTCTAGTTTCAGGTAAAATTAGCGGATCTTGATTTAGAGTTCTGTAGCTTAATATATAAATAATTTAGTGACTATGACGCAAATGGACAGTTTTGAATATACATATAAGTAAATAGTGAAATTATGGATAATGTTACTTGTTGCATGTTATATAAATTAAGGATGTGGAATAGAGAGGAGGAGGAGGAAAATATGTATGAATATTCAGCTAGCATAGCTAATTTGCATGTTTTAGGCTCATGGACTAAATTGAATAAAAGTAAAATTTTATGGGCAATTTTGTAAAAATGTTAGAAATGACCAATTTGCAAGAAATGGATTATTTTATTATTTAAAATTACAAAATTGAATGAAATTATTAATTTAGCTCAAGATCAGGAAAAAACATGTTTTAAGGATCAAATTGAAAAGTGTTGAAATTATCGAAAATTTTGATATTTTATAGAATTCATGGGTTGTTATCAATTTGTTTGAGAATAACGGTTGGAAATAAGGATTAAATTGCAAGAATTTTATTTTATTTTAACCTAAGGATGAAATCGTCATTAATTAAAAGTTTAGGGGTAAAATGGTAATTTTGTTTAGAGCATTAATTGAATGTATTACAACATAAAATAAATGAAAATGACGATCAAATTTCTTTATAAAGATCTGGATAACTCGAATATGAGACATGAACGTGGAAAAGAAAAGATATCGGATTAATGAAATTATAAACTTGTACAAGCAACGAGGTAAGTTGGTGTAACTTGAATTGTATTTTTAAATGCATGAAATATCGATATAATGAATTACCTGATTTATGTTTATGAAGAAATGGAAGAGAATGATATTTATCATGACATGTAAATAGGTGATTATTTTTGATACGTTGATACAAGGAAATTAATTAAATTGAGACGAGTAATAAATTCAAGTAAAACATATTGATAGAAAAATAAGTACGTTAAGGGATAATATGTTTGATTTTAATTGGTTCCAAATATGAACGTTAGATGAAATGAAATATCTGATAAATAAATCAGTAACTCCGGTAATGCTCCGTAACTCTATTCCGGTGACGGATTCGGGTTAGGGGCTTTACAAAATTGCACATCTTTTCGATTCTGATCGGCCCACTTCTTGTTGTGCTTGCATGCCTTGTGTAAACAAGCTCTAGCCAAGTCATTCTTCTTTTGCCAATCTTTTTCAAATCGATAAGTTGCAGGATTTGGTCCTATATAACGAGTCGCAATAGCGTTGGGTGTGAGTGGCTGTTGACCCGTCACTATCTCGAATTGGTTTTGATATGTGGCCCCACTTCGTTGTAAGTTGTATGAAAATTGGGCCACATCCAACAACTTTGGCCAATCCATTTGTGTGGCACTTACATAGTGCTGAAGATATGTCTCCAACAACGCATTCACTTATTCGGTTTGCCCATCTGTTTGTGGATGCATGCTTGTGGAGAAGTTCAAGTCTGAGCCCATTGACTTGAATAACTCCGTCTAGAATCGGCTTGTAAATCGCCCATCTCAATCACTGATAATAGACAGTGGCACTCCCTAATATTTCACCACGTGTCTAAGAAATAAACGGGCTGCCTCCTCAGCAGGGCACTCCTTGGTAGTTAGAATAAACGTCGCATACTTTGAAAACTTGTCCACCACAATAAGAATATTTGCAAACCCATCAGACTTAGGCAAACCAATAATAAAATCCATGGATACACTCTCTCATGGTCTTTCCAGAATTGGCAAGGGTTGTAACAAACTAACCGGACTCTTTAACTCGACTTTGTCTTGTTGGCATACTAGACAAGTCTTCACAGAGGTCTCCACATCTTCACCCATGTGAGGCCAATAGTAACGATTCTCCAAAAGGGCCAAGGTATGGTGCATTCTTGGATGGCCCGCCCATTTTGAGTCATGACATTTCTTCATGACTTCCTTGTGCAATTTTTTATAGTAAGGCACATAGAAGTGGTGCCCATGAGTGTATAGCAATTCCTCGTCAAGTTAAAATCTCCTCGTTTCCCCTCCTTGGCAAGCTCAATCAAGTTTTTGACTGTGGGGTCATGGGACAATCCTTCTCGAATGCGCTCCAATAAGGACCCATCGGGTTGGCTGATTGTCGCAAGTTTCATCTTTCGGCTAAGTGCATTAGCCACAATGTTGGCACTCCATTGCTTATACTCTATTGTGAAATCAAACTCCGCTAGGAAAACTGCCAACGAGCTTGTTTGGGAGACAACTTTTTCTGGGTTAGAAAATAACTGTTGGCAACGTTATCAGTAAGGACCACGAACCTAGAACCCAATAAATAATGCCTCTATGTGCACAAGCAATGCACCACAATGGTCATTTCCTTTTCTTGAATCGTGTATCTCCGCTCCGTCTCATTAAGCTTTCAGCTCTCGAAAGCAATTAGATGCCCATCTTGCATCAGTACTCCCCCAATGGCATAATCTAATGCATTCGTGCATAC
This sequence comes from Gossypium anomalum, assembly GCA_025698475.1. NCBI lineage: Eukaryota > Viridiplantae > Streptophyta > Magnoliopsida > Malvales > Malvaceae > Gossypium > Gossypium anomalum. Next base: position 67,082,047 of record CM046957.1, on the reverse strand, counting down.
CTCATAAGGCTTTGAATAATCTGGCAAAGCAAGTACGGGCTCTCTCGACATCGCTTACTTTAATTGATTAAAGGCCCTTTCACATTGCAGATTCCAATCCCATACATTCCCCTTTTTCAACATGTCCGTCAAGGGTGTGATAATCCTAAAGTAACCCTCGATGAAGCGTAGATAATAATTTGCCAACCTAAGGAAGGATCTCAACTCTGTCACCTTGGTTGGAGGCTCCCACTCAGCAATAGCCCGAATCTTGCTCTCATCCATTCGGATCTTGCCACCTCCCACAATGTGGCCTAGGAATGGTACTTCTTGTTGGGCAAATAAATACTTCTCCTTTTTGACGAACAACTCACTTTCCCTCAAAGTTTGGAACACCTCCTTCAAATGTCCCACATGCTCCTCGAGAGACTTACTATACACCATAATATCATCAAAGTAAACAACCACGAAACAGTCAAGGAAAGGTTGAAGTACCTTATTTATTAGGGTGTAGAATATAGCTGGGGTATTCATGAGTCTGAAAGACATCACAATGAACTCAGACGAACCATACTGCATCATACAAGCTGTCTTTCGCTCATCACCCTTGGCTATCTGAACTTGATGGTACCCCGATCTCAAATCTAACTTGGTAACCATCTTGCATTACCAAGTTGATCAAAAAAATCTGCAATAAGAGGAATAATGTACCTATTCTTCGCAGTGATCTTGTTTAGAGTCCGATAATCGATGCACATTCTTAATGACCCATCATGTTTCTTTTGGAACAACACTAGCGCACCATATGGAGATTTAGATGACCTAAAAAATCCTGTATCTAAAAGCTCATTCAATTGTTTCCGTAACTCTTCTAATTTCAGTGGAGACATATGATATAGGGCCCTTACTGGCGGCACCATGTTGGACACTAACTCAATCTTATGGTCTACCTCCCTCTTAGGTGGTAAACTTTTGGGCAACTGAGCGGGCATCACATCCTGAAAAGATTGTAATAATTCTCCCACTTCTTTTGGAATCTCACCAACGAACTTAACGACCTCCTCGTTCTTCAAGGTGACCAAATAGGAGACTTCCTCTCTACGTACTCCTTTAGCAAATTGAATTGCTGACAGTGTTTTTCCCTCCAAGCCTCTTTTCTTGTCATTTTCACCATGCATTGATAGTTTGAATCCAAAATCACCGTGTAATTACCCGAAGGGACAATGAAAACATTAATCTGGTCAAGGAAACCTAGTCTAACCATAAAATCATAGTCATCAAGTGGTATTACCTTAATGGATGCTTTACCGGTCCAATTGCCAAGTTGGACATCCTGTAACAGCCCGTTTTTAGTCAAATCAGAACAGTGATTTTGGGACCACAAATATGAAGTTGAAATAATTATTTTATTATTATTTTAATGTCTACAGTATGATAATATATTAGTGTGAAAGTTTTGTTAAGAAATTTATCATTTGATTAGTCAATTAGATAAAAAGGACTAAATCGCGTAAAGTATAAAACTTGAGTTCTATTAGTTAAAGGTGTCTATTAGCTATGGAACATTAAAGTGGAGGTCCTTGTATTGTAATTAGACCATTATAATGGTGGGTGGAAAATTATGGGCATATATTAAGTGATATTTAATGTTTTAAAACAAGGTTAATATAGTAATTTGTTAATAACTTAAGTTAAAATAACAAAAAACATGATGTATTCATCTTCATTAAGCTACCACCACCAAATTTAGGGATTGAAAACACCATTTCAAAGCTTGGAACATTCAGCCATGGTAAATTGAACATGTAAGTCCATTCTTGGTCCCGTTTTTAATCTATATTTTTAAGATCGTTGCAACTAGGTCTAGCTAGCCCAAGGACTATTTTGTAAAACTGTTCAAGATTTTGAATGTTTCCATTGATGAATGTTGGTGTGTTTTGATGTTTAATAGTATATTATGGATGCTTGTTAAATATACAAGTTTTGTTAAGTAGTTTTTAGTGAAAATGCAAATTAGGGATTAAATTGTGAAATGTGAAAACTTTGAAGTTAAAATGTGAAATAAATGAGAAAAATGGGCTGCTAGGGACCTAATTGGAATTTGGATAGCATGAGTTGTGGTTAAATTGCATTAATTTGTGTTTTTATGAAATATGGACTAAATTGTAAAAGATGTGAAACATTAGGGGCAATTGTGTAAAATGATTTAGAGTGAATTTTGGACTAAATTGAATATATAGATGATTAAATAAGTTAATTTTGATTATATATAGATCAAGAAAAGCGAAACTCGGATCTAGATCGAGGGAAAAATAAAGTTTTCGACTAATCGACTAGTTTAGTTGTTTTTACATTCGAGGTAAGTTCGTATGTAATAAATTTCATTATAAATGTATTCGTAAGTTTTTATGTAATAAATTTCATTATAAATGTATTTTAAATACTTTGATATTGCATAAACTATGAATATGAGATTACGGACATGTTCGACAATAATTCGATGACGATTCGACATTAGAAATCCTGGTTAAACCTTAGGAATAGATTTGGATACTAGTGACATGTTATTAGGGAATTCATTAATTTGGCTTCGGGCCATGATATCGGTACTTCAGGTGCTAGTTACATTGATTTGGCTTTAGGCCATGAAATCGGCACTTCAGGTGCTAGTTACATTGATTTGGCTTTGGGCCATAATATCGGCACTTCAAGTGCTAGTTACATTGATTTGGATTCGGGCCATGATATCGGCACTTCGGGTGAGAGTTATATTGATTTGACTTTGGGCCATGATATCGGCACTTAAGGTGCTAGACTCCCGAGTATCCAGAATTTATTCTGAATGGTTCAACGGACAATTGAATAATATGATGAGTATGAGATTGATACGATATGGTACAGGTATGTACATAAATCATATAAGCTTTAAAACAAAAAAACGATGAAGAATATATGAAGTCTTGTGAATGCGTATTTGAAAGGTTTGTTAGTTAATATGAATTATATGTGTTTATATTCAATTGATGAATTATGTGTTTATGGTTATATTAAGTCCATTTCATACGAGCTTACTAAGCTATAAAGCTTACTTTGTTTATTTTCCTATGTTTTATAGTGAATTCAAAGTTAGCTCGGACTCGGGGATCATCGGAGACATCGTCACACTATCCAATTACAAATTTGGTACTTTTGACCTTATGTTTTAAGTATATGGCATGTATAGGAAATTTGGTCATTTTGATTATGTGTTGTGCCATTTGAAATGGCTTGTAAATACTTATGCTTTGGTTTGTATATATATATATAACCATGAGAGTTGGCTTATTTTGGTTGGTTTGAATATGTATATAAATATATGTATGTGGCTTATGTTATGAACTTGAGGTTGACTTTGAAATGCTTATGGGTAGTAGATATTATGGTAGTCAAATGAGAGAAATTTAAACTGATATATGCTTGTGAAATTGAGCATAAAGATGCACGTTTAGAAATGCTTACATAGTTGAATTGAATAAGTGAAGTTTAGTATGAATTGAATAGTATATTGTGGCATAGATATGTTTTTGTATTGGTTGGTGTTTGAAATGGTTTGAATGATGTTTGATTGAGAGTAGTTGAATGCATATATGTGCCATGTTTTATGACAATTGGGTTATTGTAGGTATATGAAGTTTTGGATGGTAAAATAGCTTGGTAAATAGCCTATTTTTGTCTACACGGGCAGCGAGACGGGCATGTGTCTCAGCCGTATGTGACACACGATTACATTACACGGCCGTGTGTCCCTTGGTATTGAAATTAAAATCAAGTCAGTATGCCCTATACGGCCTTACACATGGACGTATGACTTGGCCGTGTGGCATAAGTCAGTATACCCTTCAGGTTTGACACGGCCTAGCACACGGCCTGGTACACGAGCGTGTATGGCCATTTTTAGGGCACATGGGCTAGCCACACGGGCATGTGTATTGGCCGTGTGACCCAAGTCAGAGAGTTATACGGGGTCAAACACGGATTGGGACACGGCCATGTACCCCCATTTCGAATGTCCACACGGCTAGTGACACGGGCGTGTCTGTTGGCCGTGTGAGACACAAGGCCGGGCTACACGTGTGTGTGTTCTCTGTATTTGAAAAAAATTTCTAAGTGTTCTATGAGTTTTCAAAGTTATCGGTTTAGTCTCGAACCTCTCCCAATGTATGTTTAGGGCTTCGAAGGCTCGTATTAGGGATAAAAGTTTAGTTGTGAATGGAATGTATATGTTTTGATTAAATGTATGTGAAATGTATATGTAAAATGTGGTATAAGTCTGGTAATGCTTTATAACCCTATTCCAGTGTTGAGTACGGGTGAGGGGTGTTACAGATCCACTTCGCAACCTCCTTGATTGGAACACTTTCTAAGTTTACCGTTTTGATCCGACCCGACTCATTCTCTATCTTGAGGCCAAGTTTACGAGCAACCTCTTCGGACATGAACAAACCAAACGCACCTGTGTCGACAAGCGCATCCAGTTTTTTGTTGGCCACAATGACGTCTACAAATATCAACCCATGACTCGTCTTATCTTCGACACCCTCTAGTATCGAACCAATATTGTTATCCTTCACATCTGACTCTACTTTGGCTTCCATAGCAGAGAGTGCGGCCTTCTTTGGACAGTCTTTGATCATATGTGGGCCATCACTGTGGAAGCAACTTATAGGCCCACTCTCCTTTTTGTCCCAAGGCCTCTTACCGTTGCCATTCCTAGTGGGCCTTTCATCCATATCTGAGATTTGAAGCATGAGTCCGCTAAATTCCTGCACATACTCCCTCACAGTACCTTGTTGTAAAAATCAGCGCAACTTTGCCCGAGCCTCATCCTCGGTATACTCTGGATAAAATTATGCATTGAACTCACATTGAAACTCCTCTTAAGTCCCAATTTCGGTCCCACCATGTCTTACATCGGTGGACCTACGATGCCACCATAATAAAGCAATGTCAGTAAGATACATAGCAACAATAATTACCTTAGTGGCATCGTCCGTGATGCCTTTGGCACGGAAGTATTGCTCGACTCCCCATAGAAAATTATCCACATCTCTTGTGGACCTTGTTCCCTTGAACTCCTTGGGCTTGGGAACATCAACAATGGGCTTGGTTGCGACAACAACAAACCCTCCATTGCCCAAAGCAGCCTTATAGATTGTGAGTTCACCCTTAAGCTCTGCAATCTCCTCTTTCAAGGTCGTCATCATAGCCTCAATGACATCATCCCTACCAGTCAGCTTTTCAACAGAGTCCAACACATAATCTTTAAGTTGCTCCTTCATGGACAGTAACCCATTATTGACCCTATCATCGATATTATCAATTCTCTCCTTGACATCCTCCAAGGATTCCTCGAGAGTGACGACTCGATCTTCCAAAGCCGACAGTATGTCCCTCGAAGGACTAGCTTTCCTAGCCCTCCCACGGGTCTCCATTCCCTCAACATTCTTAGCAATTTCTTTCGACATCTTTTAATAGTGCCTTCGAACCTAGATTGGATACCAACTGTCACGGACTAAGAGTTTTCACAAGCAATCTGTGCGGCCTTAGGCAGTTTCTTCGCTCAAAAATGCCTAAGTCAACCTAACTCGCAACAATTGAAGATTCAACAGAACTCCTCTAGGGCACCCACAAAGAACAAAAGAAGATCAATGTAAGAACAAACTTGAAAGATGAACAAAAGCCATTGAAAAGCAAAAACACTTGAGAGAAAAGTTTGAGTGAATACTCTCAGAATTTTATTAATAACTAAACGAATTACAATGAAGGGGAGAGGCCTCTATTTATAGCTGAGCCTTCCCAATATCAACGGTACAGATCGAAATACATCAATGGCTAAGATTTAAAGCTATCTATATATCAAATCTCTAAGATTACAAAATTGTATATTCTAATGATTACATTTAATGTCTAGGATCACATATCTTTGAAGATCCCTTTCCATATTTCCCAAGCATATCTTTGAATATCACTTTCCATATTTACCAAGCTCCGGAGATAGGCTTTCAATCTCTCCAAGCAATAGACCAGTCCGATTGGGTCGAATGACCTCCCTCGAATGCGATGGATCGCACAAGTTCGTCATGGTTGCAGGTTCCCATGCACAACCCATGACACTTTGAGTAAGTTACAGATTTAATTTTTATACTTTAATTCCATCAATTTTAGTTTTTATCATTTGAATTTAAAATATTAGTCTTAAAACAAATGGTAACAATTAAATTTGTTAGGTCAAATTTTATTGTTAATCTCGTACTATGCCCAAGTCATAGATTTAGTAGTTGTTCTCTAATTTGATCATTTTTAGTTTATATATTTTGAAATTTTAGTCTAGACTCCAAAGCGTTAGCGATTAAATCCATTAACTAAAATGAATTGTTTTTTCTATGATATTATGTGAAAACATCAAGCTGACATGTCACTTACACATTTGTTAATATATTTGCCACATAAGATTTTAGAAATAACAATATTTAACTTAAACAAATTTACTGGCTATCGGTTGATTGGAGGCTGAAATTTCAAAAGTCAACATTTAGTCCTACATTTGACAATTTTTCCAACTTATTGTTGTTTTATGTTAGTCTTGAAAATCGACAACTTTTTAAAATTTGATCTATACGATGAAATGACACTTTTAGATTATCCCAAGTCATCACAGTTTTTAAATAAATTTATAATTTTTTATGATGTTATCATATAGACCAAAATTTTAAAAAATCGTAAAATTTAGGATTAAATGTTGCTTTATCTCTATATAAACATTTAACTATGGTTTTAGTCTACCCAGTGCACTAAATTTTTGTAATTATTAGTATGTCTAAATTACTAACATTGTTAATTGTTATGTTAAAATGATGGCCGGAAGTTTATTTTTATATAATTTAAAAGATTCTATTATCTAAAAAAATTATTATTGGTTGAATATGGTTATATTAAATTTTATCAGTATTATTTAAAATAACAAATAAATATTGTACATTTGTCACATAAAATTTTGAAAAAAAACTTAACGATTTTAATTTTATAAAAAAAAAGCTTAATAAATTTAGTAGCACACAATAAATTTTTTTTGAATAATTTTGTTATAAATTCTGATCATATTTGTTCTTTTTGGCACAATATCTAACTACGCATAGCCTTTTTCCAACCCATAAATAGAAGAATAATGCGATTTAGCTTTTAGCGCATTCAAACTCATATTCTCCTACATTAACATTAATTACTGGATTACAAAGTATCCATTGCTTCGAATTCAAATTTAATTGCCTTCTATACTTCACAAGCAATAGCTAATTCAAGACTCCATTTGCTAGCCTCGCGGATAATTTCATTATCCTCATGAATAATGTCATGTCTCTCATTACGAGCTTGTACATATGTTTTTAAAACTACTTGATTAGTTACGGCACTCGATGTATTTATTAAAATACTCATATTAATCGAGCTAAGATTAAATTATTCGTAAATAAATTTTATACTGTTTAAATTCAATAATTATTGAAAAAAAAATTCAATAATTAAATTAACTCAGCCAACCCAAACCAAAGACCAAAGTCTAAGGTTTTTTTCCCATAAATTCACATGAAATTCAATTTTCCTTTCTCTTAACATAAAAACCCAGAAAAAGCGAAAGAGTTCCATGTTTTTCGCTGCAATTTCCAAAGCTGATGCTCCTTTAGAAATTTTGATACAAGTAATAGAATCTTAAAGAAAAAAAAAGTGCTAAAAAAGCTAACTTTTTTTTTTCTATTGTTCCTTCTTTACTCTGGGTTCTTTTTTCAAAGCATAAAAACCTAATTTCTAACATAGCAGCTGCAACTATCATCACCCATGGCGGCACCGATCTGGGTATGGGCTTTTTACGTAGCCCTAACTCTATTTCCTTCCGTTTTGGGAAACTCAGAAGGCGATGCTCTTTATACTTTGAGAAGAAGCCTATCGGATCCGGATAACGTGCTCCAGAGCTGGGATCCCACCCTTGTTAACCCTTGTACTTGGTTCCACATCACTTGCAATCAAGATAATCGAGTCACTAGAGTGTATGCCCATTTCCCTTCTTTGTTCTTTTTGAAGATCTACAATGTTTTGATTTTGGGTTCATTTATTTATATGGTTTTCTTTTTATTTTCATTTTTTGGCTGGAGAGGGCTTAGTTTCATTGTTTGATGGTAGTAAAACTCGTTGCTTAAATTGGGTTTTAGTTTATTTAATTTAATTTATTGTTTTATCTTTTATATGGGCTTTTTACCCCTTTTTAGAGGGAAGAAATGATGGTTACAATTTCACTGTGAAACTGTTAGATTACCTGGGATTGAAGATTTTATTTTGGTGGGCTTATGGCAATGTTATGGTGGGGGAAAAAAGTGGGCGAATTCACTGAAGAACTGTTGGATTGTATATGAGTTTGTATTTTGCTCATAAACAGTTATTGAACAAGGGCAAATATGGTGGTAAAAATGGTTCAATCTGGATTAATGATAGAGTTGGGATAATAATATTATTTATAGAAGTTTTTGGTAATGTTTTCGGTTCTAAAATAGTGTTTTAATGCTTTTTTCTATTGAGGATTCGTGTCTTGGATGCAAGAATTATCATGTTTAGGCTGTTATAAGCTGAACTACTTTAGCATTTCTTTGGCATAGGTGTGTTCGAGTCGAAAAAAGCTGGGGAATTGACTCTGTCAATAAGAAATTTTTATGTATTATCTCCATTTTAAGCATTGGGTTGTATTGGAGTTTTTGTTTTCTGTTGAAATTTCAGGTTTTTCTTGATGTGCTTATGGTTTACATGTTTTTTTAGAAGAATTTGTTTATAATTTTTTGACATAAAAATGGTACAATTAGGTGCTTGATGGTTTTGATTATATGATCTTAGTTGTAGTTTCCAAATTGGTAAGTAGTATTCTGATGATTTTTCAATGGTAAATTGCTTATGGTTTCTTTCCCCCCTTTTTGTACAGAGATTTAGGTAATTCAAACCTATCTGGACATTTGGTACCAGAGCTCGGGAAGCTTGAGCATTTGCAGTATCTGTATGTTCTGCTTCTTTTCTCTTGAACTTTTTTCTTGCTCACCCTTAATAGTGGCATTTTGGGGTTTCCGACATTTACGGGATACAACTGTTGGTATTCAATCATTGTTATTCATTTTGGACTCTTTTTTTTTTTTTTGCTATCATGCAGGGAGCTTTACAAAAATAACATTCAAGGAACCATCCCTACCGAGCTTGGCAACTTGAAGAGCCTTATCAGTTTGGACTTATATAACAACAACATCTCCGGCACCATTCCTCCTTCACTCGGGAAACTTAAGTCTCTTGTATTCTTGTGAGTGTTCAAGTTCAATGTTTGTCTCTTCATGCATGATTGGACTATCATGAAGCTTTATTTCTCTCGGTTGTCTTCCCTTATCAGCTTCACTTGAAAAACCAATGATGAATTAATAGTAGATTATTTGGGGCTTACCTAAGCTACGAGCTCCTAGTTTTTTCTGTGCCACTGTGATTACGCCATTCCTAGTTAATTCTCATTTCACAAACTGGAATGCTAGTCATTTCTAATTTATTATTCTCTTAGGATTAGTTTATGTATTGTTGTAACATCTGATCATTTGTCTTTAAACCTGGGCTCAGCCAAAATGGTTCAACCTTCTCTCTTAGGAGTTCGATCCTCAACACTTGTAAATTTCCCTTACCTAGTGTCCTCTAGACCTTGGCCTACTTTGTACCGGAAATATATAAACACTAATCTCTCTCTCATTGTTGTTTCATGTTACAGGCGGCTTAATGACAACAGGTTAACTGGACCTATCCCTAGGGAGCTTGTTGGTATTTCAAGCCTCAAAGTTGTGTAAGTCTTGCAATTTTTCAAATAATTTATTACCAAAATACAATTCTCTGGTATTGTTTTGCAAAGCATTAAAGCTCACGGTTATCGAAACATTTACCTCTTTTCTTCCAGCGACGTCTCAAACAATGATTTGTGTGGAACAATTCCTACCAGTGGTCCATTTGAGCACATTCCTTTGAACAAGTAAGTTCACCGTTTTTTCTTTTATTTGCTTTATTATTTTCGATCAAGTTAATGATGGTGATTGTTTACGATGATGTTGGAAGTATCTGCATGTTATGGTGCAATTATTTATCTTTGAGGCACCTTGCTTGCTAGTCTTGATACTACTTCATTTCCTTTGCATAAACTATACCTTGGTATCGACATATCTTCCCAATTGTGCACCTTTTCATATTTCATCCCGTACCCAAGGTTTTTAAAACATGCCCCATTGAAAACTATGTTGCTTGAACTGTTCATTCTTCTTAAGGTACCCGATTCCGACACTCATGGATATGGGGATAGATTTCCAAGGATCCTCCAAATATGTAAAACTTGGAAAAATCTTACCATACCTGTGTCGGATACTGATCCCCGAGTCTGATTAGCATAGATTAAAATCCTTTCTATCCTTGTGTTTTTTGCTTTGGTGGGACCTCCATGTGAAGATGCTTTGACTTTTATGGAACTATGCCATTTGTTTATTTTTGTTTTCCCTGTATGCAAAAAGTGACTGATCTTAAATATTGTTCCAAATCGTATAGCTTCGAGGAAAACCCTCGTCTCGAAGGCCCGGAGTTGTTGGGGCTTGCAAGTTACGACACAAACTGCTCGTGAAGAAACCGATTGATGCTACAAAAGTTTGGAATTTAAATATGTAGTCACAAGATTTTAAGTGTATTATCAGAGTATAATGGGGTAATTGTGGAAATGCAATCTCGTATAAGTATCTGTAAATCAGAATTTATTAGTATATGTAACAAAAACTATCATGCTCTTCCTATGATGTTTTCAGACAAACTAGTATTTGATGTAATGGTAGCGACAAGGTTACTTCTTGTGTGCATCCTTATTTGCCCATCTTTTTTCATATCACTTCTGAATTTATTTTGGTTTAAAGCATGCATAGTATTCATCTTTGTTAATTTGATCCCTCTATTTGGCGAGTCGGGTTGGTTTTAGTAATTTTACCTTTTTTGGAGTAAGTGGTTTATTTATAGCAATATTTAAACACCGATTGAGTTGGTGTCATAGGTTAATTGATCAAATTGATCAATAATTTAGTTGGAGAAATTATGACATACCATTCCATGTATAAAATAAGTAATATGATTATGAGAGAATTTGTCTTTTTTTTTTTTTTTGTTTTTTCAATAAAATCAATATAAATTTTACTGAGATTTGAATTCACGTCATTAGTATCTACAAAACAAATTTTATTGTTTCAAGTAAAGCTTTATTTTAAGTATTTTATTACACATTTTTCACTGACATCATTGGACTTTTTTTCCTCAAATAATATAATTAATTACAAAAATAGGTATTTATTACAGTATTATAGTATTTGGATATTACAGTATTATAGTATTTGGAGGGTACCGCCTGGATGCTTGACATATTGGCGGCACCAGATTGAAATGTGATGACCTAAAATATTTAGGGATTTGATTTGTAAATTTCTCATTTTGATTGACAATTGAAAAAAGGTGAATTTAATAGAAGGATTTTAATAGTAATAACAATTTGACCTGAATTTTTAATTTTGAAAAAGTGTAACTAAATTTCTGAAAATAAAAATAGAGAGGTTAAATTCCAAACTTACCTTTCAATTTTTTTCCTTTTTTCTTTACATTGTAGAAAATTGGTTAATTTTCAATTTTAATCTCTCTATTTGTTTAAATCGAGATTTAATACTTATGCTTCAATTTCTAACATAATTTGGTTTCTATATTTTTATAATGTCATTAATTAGTCCATATAATTAATATCGTTAACTTTTAGATTAACATATATATAATTTGAAAGCAGATTTTAGATCCCAAAAGTGGAGAGACTAAATTCTTGAAAATAAAAGTAAGGGCGACTAAATCCCAAATCTATAAAGTGTATAAGACCTAGAGTGTGTGTGTATATATATATATATATATATATATCGATACAATGTCTAGAACTATTAATTCCTCCTAACCCTTAAATAAGAGGATAAACGCGCTATGCATTCTTATATTGACAACAAAGTCAATATCAACCGAGTTAATACTCAGTTAAAAACTTAAAGTATATTTTAATTTTTAAATTTTTAATAAATAATTGATACAAACAAATAATTAACTTAATGCGAAACGTAAGTGGACCATTATAATAAATATACCTTGAATCCCAATGGATTTATTACTTATGAATAGCGAATAACAATGGATTTATACAAAATCGACTAAAGCATAATTACCAAAAATTACTTAAATAAAAAATTGAAACTGTACAAATTTTAGCATGAATTTCAAACATTCAATTAATCGAAATATTAAATCATAACATAAAATCCATAAATTTAAGAGAGAATCATTCCAAAATTTAAAAATAAATTAATTTATCTCCAACTATGAAACGACGAGATTTAGATGTGACTTTATAAAACTATAAAAATATGATATAAAATCAAATAAATTAAGATCTATTATGTAAGATTATCAAGAACAAATTTAAATCTATTGATATCTTGAAATTTTTAAGTCTTATAGTTCTGATATTCCACTTTAAAGAATGTAGATCTCTTTTTCTGAATATGGAATATTAAAAAGTTACATACGTAACTTTTGCACGTTAACCTTAATATGGTAACTTAGTTTCACACTTTTCTTAATTTGGTATTTAGATTTTTTTAATTTAGTAGAATTTGATACATTTTTCTAATTTGGTATCTAAGTTTTCTTTGTCCAATTTAGTATATGAATTTGACATTTTTCCTAATTTGATACTTAAGTTTTTTTTTTTTTTGGTTCTAATTTGGTACCCAAACTTGCCAAACATAATATAAAGGCTTAATGACAAATTTGGCCACTAACATTTGCATGTTTTGTCAAAATGACCCTAATTGTATTTTTTAGCCTTTTTTGGCCATCAACCTTTATTCTTTTTTTCAATCCGCTTTTTCTAACAGATTTAATGAATAAATTTAAGGTTTCAAATTTTCTTTTCTTTCAGAAGGTTTCAATCTTTCATAAGTTTGTTACTGAGAAGTTTTTCTATTGAGTTAATTTTTGTAGATAATTACGTTTACTTTCTTTAAATTAAAAGTTATTTTTTTAATTTAATGTATTATTTATTTTATTATTTTCCACATGTAATCATCTTATTGGATTATCTAAGTAATAAATTATATCTTGTTAAAAATATTTCACATATAAAATTCCACATCATCCTTATTAATTTTTTTAACCGTATTTTTATTAAATCTATTAGAAAAAGCAGATTCAAAAAAAGAACAAAGGTTGGTGGCAAAAAAAAAGGCTCAAAATTACAATTAGGACTATTTTGACAAAACATGCAAACGTTAGTGGCCAAATTTGTCATTAAGCCTAATATAAACTACTCCAATGTGCTAATAATGTTTTTTTTATAAGCTAGTAAAGGTAATCAATGTATGACTGACATGTAGTAGATGACATGCAATTTTTTTTTTTTAATGTTCAATTACTTCTAGTTTAATTTGTTTTAAATTTTAATTTAACATAATGAATTTATTTATAGTTTAGTTTTTTAAAACTCTTTTCTTCTTTTTAAATAACAATCTGTTAAGCTTGGCTCAAAGCACAATTTTTGAACACGAAATTACTCTAATATTGACAATATATTTTTTGGAATTGAGAGCTTTATAAAAACCAAGCCATGCTTTTAAGTATGTGGTCCCTTTTTTATCATTTTTGCCATTAAATTACATGTCGTCTGTAACATGTCAAAACGCATGAGTTATAAAAAATTAACACAATTATAGTTTTGGGGTATTTTGTATGACACTTAACAAGTTTAGGTACCAAAATGGATTAACAAAGCTTCGGTACCAAGTTAGGAAAAAGTGTTAGGTTCAAGCACCAAATTAACCAAAAAAGGCTTAGGTACTGATTAGGAAAAAAATATCAAGTTCAGTTACCAAATGTTATATTAAGCTAAGTACAAATTATGAATAAAGTTATTAAGTATTACATTTGATAATAATGCATTCCAATAATATAAGTTCATAATTGTCTGTCGATACTATTATTTAAGCATTTGATTAAATTGATGTTACCTATTAGTTGAATCTCAATTCGGTTATGAAATAACTAAAACTCGTATTTTTATAAAATAAATTATTTCATTACGAGAATATTTTTGTTTTTTTATTATTACATTTTTATATTAAATCAATAAAAAGACAGTTAATTTAAACTTTAACCCATAATAATTAAAATTTTAATTTTACTAGTTAAACCAAAGCTTCAATTTGCCTAGGTAAGGGCTTTCGCCTCCCAAAATTGAAAAATTATGTTTTAGATCCTTCAATATTAATAAATTTTTAATTTAATCTTAAAAACTATAACTATGTAAATCAATACAAAAATAAATTACATTTTAACTATTATAAAAATATATAGCTTAAACTTAGCTCTCCCTAAACATTTCTGGCTTCGTCTTTACTTTTAATAAATATATTTTATATATTTTTCACCCACATCACATATCAAATGCAAATCCATATTTAATAATCTTATTATTTTACTAACAGGAAATGGTAAGCTCACAATCCATAAGAGTAAGTTTGAGTAGGCGGTGCATTCAACTTACTTTTTGCCTCATGCTACAATATCTAATCTCACCGCCATTGTTGTTTTTACACTAAGTCTCCACGGAATTTATAGATAAAGTTTTTTTTTAATTTAATATAGATATAATTTTAAGGTTTAAATATTAGGGTCTAAAATTATAGGATTTAGAGTTTTAAGGGTTTTTCTTTCAATATTTTGTAAACAAAATAGTAAATTAATCTTACTAAAATTGGTCTTAAATCTTGAAAATAAAATATTTAAAAAGAATCAATGATGTGGATTTAGCCATAATTCTCCTTAAAACTTAGGGACCGTGATTGCAAATAAACCCTTTAAAATCAAGTATTATAATACAAAGATAATTAATAATAATAAAATAATATATTTATTAATATTTTTCCTCGTAATAATATATTTATTAATCAATAAAAGAAATGCCCTACATTGAATAATAAAAGAAGATAACATAGGAGGAAGTGAAACCAGTACCCTCCCTAACTCCAAGGCCTCAAATAATTGGAGACTGTTCAGGTTCTGCCTTACACTTTGGTCAATTTCTGATATCGGTCCATCTACTTTAGTCAATTTTGAATTTAGCGTTTTATCTTTCATTTAACATAATTTAATAATTTATTTTTATATTATTATTAGTTAATTTAAATATTTAATGCCCTGAATTATTTATATTAAAATGAAATAATTTTTTTAACTATTTTAGGCGTAAAAATATTAAAAATCTATTTTTTAAAAAGGGATTTATATATACGAAGAGGGGGGCAGTGACGCTGTTTGCCCCGCTCCCTATGCGTCTGATTTGGACCAACTAAAGGCTGAAGTAAAGAAATTAAATAATTGAACTTTAAGGATTACATTCTTAATTTAAGCATAGTAAAAGGACCAAAACAAAATTTCACCCATCTATATATTTTAAGATATTTTATAAGAAAAGACGTATATTTTTGTCTGAAGATTGAATAAGATTTGGATAAACCTGACATTTGCTCGTTTTCCTCCATTTTCACTTCTTTCTAAACTCTTATATATTAACTTGATAATTAAGGTGTTTATTGTTGCATGTCTGACTTAAGTTAAGTTATGTTAATCGTGTTGTTGTTAGAATTTTATTCTCTTCTTGTAATTCATTAAAAAAATAATACTTTCTATTCTAATTTTTTCCTGCCGGTCTAGTCCAGTTTTAAAAACAATGGAAAACTCTTTAAAACTTTAAAATTTAACGACTAACTAATAGTTTAGGACAGTCCACGTATACTTTATAAAAATTCTAAAATATTAAAAAATTTAGAAAATTCATAAAAAAAATTAACTCCGATAAGCTTCTATTTTTTAAAAAACAACACTTTTGACTAAAATTAAAGGTCGATGGTAAAATTATCTTAAAAAAAAAGAATAAAGTACCAAAAGGGATAAACATTAAAAAGCTAAAATTTTTAAATTAGAAAAGGACTAAATTTTTAGAAATAAAAATAGAAAGATTAAATGTTAAAAGTTCAAATAGTATAGGGATTAAAAGCAGAATTAAACGTATATAATAATTTACAAAACCTCAATAATTTCTCCCACTTCCTCTCTTTTTTCTTTCCACCTATATCCCTCCTTTCACAATCAGCAACAGGGAGATAAGTAGCCACCACCCTCTCCTCCCCATCTCCTCTCTATTCAATAAACAATAACTCTCTCTCTCTCTCTCTCTCTCTCTCTCTCTCTCTCTACACTAGTAGAAAGGTTCCAACTTATAAAACAAACTAAAGGGATAATATTCTTTTTCCCCCTCTCTCTCTCTCTCTGAAAATCTTCTGTTTGTTGCTGAATTTACTTCTTTCAGCTTTCTGGAATAAACCCAAACTGTGGGTTTTTCCTGGTGAGTCTTGTTTTTAGATATGGTTGAGTGGATCTATCTACATGCACATGAATTTGTTTCACTACTTTCTTTGTGTTTTCATTATTGATCCATGAAATTTCAGGTTTTGATTTCTATTTTTGGTTTCTTTTGATAGTTTTCCTTCTTGTGTTCTGCTCATGATTGATAAAGATGAGGTTTTTGATTTTGTTAATTTATTTTTCTTTTGATTGTTGGTTGATGCAGCTGAGGTTTCAATTGCCTGGTTTTGGATTTTTTCCCCTACTATATAAAAAAAAAACCCCTAAAAATTCTGTTCTTGATTGATAAATTTGAGGTCTTGATTATATCTGATGGGGTATTTTTAATCAAAAAATTAGTTTACTGGTGATCTGACTTGTATTAGATGGGCCTTTGTTAAGTAATTTATTATTGTTATTATTACAGGTTAACAAAGGCTTGTTTGTGGGTGATTTGAATTTATATCAGCACTTACTGGTAACAGTAGAAAACATAGTTTTGGGGAAGTTGAAGCTTATTGGTTGATTGAGAGATTCCCTTGAGTTTTATGCTTATCTTGGAATAATGATGATGTTTGATGATATGGGAATTTGTGGGGATATGGATTTCTTCAGTGCTCCTTTTGGGGAAAAAGATGCGGCCACAGAAACGTTGGCGGCTTCGCATGCTGAACCAGAGGCCACAGTGGAAGATGATTATAGTGATGAAGAGATTGATGTGGATGAACTTGAGAGAAGGATGTGGAGGGACAAAATGCGTCTCAAACGACTTAAAGAACAGAACAAGAGCAAGGATGGGGTCGATATTGTGAAACAGAGACAGTCTCAAGAACAGGCGAGGAAAAAGAAGATGTCGAGGGCTCAAGATGGGATATTGAAGTACATGTTGAAGATGATGGAAGTGTGCAAGGCTCAAGGTTTTGTTTACGGGATTATTCCGGAGAAAGGAAAGCCGGTAACTGGGGCATCTGACAATCTTCGGGAATGGTGGAAGGATAAAGTCAGGTTTGATCGTAATGGTCCTGCCGCTATTGCCAAGTACCAGGCTGATAATTCGATTCCCGGCAACAATGATGGGTGTAATCCGATTGGTCCAACACCACACACCTTGCAAGAACTTCAAGATACAACGCTTGGTTCCCTTTTGTCTGCACTGATGCAGCATTGTGATCCTCCTCAGAGGCGGTTTCCTTTAGAGAAAGGTGTTCACCCACCGTGGTGGCCTACTGGTAATGAGGAATGGTGGCCGCATCTCGGATTGCCTAAAGATCAAGGCCCTCCCCCTTATAAGAAACCTCATGACCTGAAGAAGGCTTGGAAAGTCGGGGTTCTCACAGCAGTAATCAAGCACATGTCTCCCGATATAGCCAAGATTCGCAAGCTTGTAAGGCAGTCTAAGTGCTTGCAGGACAAGATGACCGCAAAGGAAAGTGCAACATGGCTTGCTATCATCAACCAGGAGGAGACCTTGGCTCGAGAACTTTACCCCGAGTCCTGCCCACCTTTGTCCTCTGGTGGAGGAAGTGGATCTTTGGTTATAAATGACTGCAGTGAGTATGATGTTGAAGGGGCAGACAACGAGCCAAACTTTGATGTGCAAGAGCTCAAACCCGGGAATCTAAATTCATCTGATTTGAGTGTGGATCGAATGAGGGCCATCCAACAACCACCTTATTCTATTAAGGGAGAAGTTGTCAATAATTTGGACTTTATGCGAAAGAGGAAACCAAGCAATGATTTAAACATCATGGAACATAAGATCTACAAATGCGAGTTCTTCCAATGTCCCTATAGTGAACATCGCTTAGGTTTTCATGACAGGACTGCCAGGGACAATCATCAATTAACATGTCCGTATCGAAACTCCTCGGCACTGTTTAGTGGTTCAAGTTTTAATGTTAACGAGGTGAAACCTGTAATTTTGCCTCAAGCATTTGCGCAATCCAAGCCAACTGCACCAGCGGTTACTTCCGTCCCAACATCATTTGATCTTTCAGGACTTGGAGTTCCGGAAGATGGGCAGAAAATGATCAGCGAACTCATGTCGGTTTACGATAACAACATTCAAGGCAACAAAAACAGGAATCCCAGTAACAATCCAATCACCGAAGGCCAAAATATTCTTCACCCGAAAATCCAACAGCCTCAGGATGAATACTTTCGTGGTCAAGGAAACTTCTTCGAGGACTCCAGCATGCCCAATAACCATCAGATGTTTCCACAAGGGGAAGGTCAATTCGACCGGTTCAAGGGCCTGAATTCTCCGTTCGAAACTGAACATAACAACAACAACAGCAGCTTCCCGCTGATGTTCGGGTCTCCATTCGATTTGTCTACTTTCGATTACAAGGAAGATCTTCAAACAGTTGGGATGGACACCATCCCAAGGCAGGATGTTTCAATCTGGTTCCAGTAAAACGGTAACGCCTGTCGGAACATGCACTAGCTGAAACTCTTTTTTTTTCACTTGGTTATTGTAATTTTCTTCCTTGTGTGTAGCTGTAGGAAGTTTAAGCAGGCTTAGCAGCTCTTCATATGGGGCTCCAATAAAAACACAAAAAAAAACATGGAAAGCCCCATAGGATCTTGCTACTGATTTACATAGGATATTACTGTCTCATAAATAAGTTAGATGTATTGTCTGTATGGGGTTTTTTCTTTATTACCTTCTGTCTTAAAACTTTTTTATCAGTTTACTACCATGATGATGTTTGGTAGGCATCTGATTGTGAGTGTTTTGTTGGGTACATATGGTTTGTATTGAAATGGAAACTCATTTGTCAGTTAATGCATCTTGTTCGTTATACCCATGTGAGGTTTAGACCCACAGTAGTTAATGGATGATGATGATGTTTAAAGTTGACCATCATCTCTCTTTCGTGGAAGATTGAAAATGGAAACTGCATCTTTTTTCTTTTTCTTTTTTAAATTATGGTGTGATGTTGCTTTCATTGTTGAGTTTATTTTTTTTTTTTATAGTATTTAAAACATTTCATTGTTGCAGATGGTGTTTTATGTGCAAAATCCATCTCCCATTTCATGTTTTTGTCCTTTCCTTACAATTAAATCATAAATTTATTTATTATACATTATCTGCTGTAGCTGTCATGAATGAAATGCAAGCAACCAAGTACTACTGTTTCATTTTAGTCTTACTTTTTTTTTTTTTTTTTTAATTTCTAATCTTGAATCTGAATTAAAGACATAACACTCAAGTACTTGCTTTGAATTGGAAACATTTCAATTTTTAGGTTAAATTCTGCTATTAGTCCCTGTATTTTGTAAAAATTATAGATTTAGTTTCTTTATTTTTATTTGGTCAATTTAGGTCCCAATACAATTTTAAAATTTTAATCTTGACTTATGCAGGGGCAATTAAATTTATTTGGTTAAATTTCGATTATCGGTCTTGTACAGTTGTAGATTTAGTCCATATTCTTTAATTGGACTATTCTAACTCCTAATACTTTTCAAATTTTGAAATTTCAATCTTGAAACGAATGACAATTGTAAATCTATTAACTGAATTTTCAGTGAGTAATACATAAAAATAACAAGCTGACATAATATTAAACATTTGATGATATGCTTGTATCATCAGGTTTTGGGAATACATAACTTAATTGGGTGAATTTAACGTAGGATAAAACTAAAATATAAGAATTGAATCTACAATTTTCATTAAGTACAGGGACTAATAGCAGAATTTAACCTTCAATTTTCAATATAAAAATCAAAGATTCATGTAGATTCCTGAAGGTGGCGTCTAATGACTTTCTTCAAGTGAGTAATTAGTAAACGGCTTAGGCAGATTAGAGGATAGTTTAGGAAATTTATAATTTTTTAAAAATTAATATATAACTCTTAACTTTAAGTATAAAAAAAGTTGCCAAATTAACTCGAATTTCAATCTGGTTTAATCTAGTTGAAGATTATTCAAATTTAAAATTGTCTGAATCTGCAATAATTTGAAACAGTATGTCGGAATAAAATAAAAATTCAAAATAACATCTCTTACCTTCTATTTTTGCGTTAAACGATCTTAAATCAAATTTGACTGATTTGAAAATTCTGATAAACAAACTCAACTAAAATAAATCCGTTAAAAATTCAAAATAATTCAAAATTTTATTAAAAAAACTCTAAAGAATAAACCCAAAATAATTCAAAATTAAAATATCTAAACATACAATAATTCGAAAATTTTAAATTTTAAATTAACTCAAAAACCAGCCAAACCTAACTTATTTAGAAAAAGGAAAGGATGAGAAATGGATCCAAAAGCAAAAGATAGTATTAGGTTTGACTTTATAGTAGAATTCATGTGTTTCAGGTGGCTTGGCGTGTGTTTATGAAACCCTCCGTGAGCTACTTCACTACTGCATCAATCCCACGGCTCAATTTTGGATCAGTTTGGTTTTATTATTTAGAAATAATAAAAATATAAAATATTTTTATATTTTATAACTAAATTTAAATATAATTTTTATTATTTTTAATAAAAAATGAATTATTTAACTGAGTCGAGCTTTAAGACAGGCTTAGAATTTTTTGAAATCAAACCTTAACTTGACATATTAACATCTATTTGACATCTCACCATCATATTATTCATAAATTTAATCATTAATGAATAATATCTCAATGTGGTACCAAATTTTTTGTTATTTATTAATTATACTAATGATGTTCCGGTAAATCGATAAGGTTGAGGTTTTGAGATTTTAATAACTTAGGTTTGAGCTCATTATATATAAATGTTATACGTGTATTCTTTTTCAGATTATTTTGAATTTAAATTTCATCATATATAAACTCTGTCAAGATATACTCTAATTTTCAAGCCGTCATGCTTCGTATTAAATTAATTCTAATTCTAATTAATCAAACAATATACTTATAAACTCTTTAAAATATTATTTATTAGTCATTGGAGGTGGTTGAGTTAGCTTGTTAACATCAGTCCAAATTTAAATGGGCATTTGGGACAAGATTACTTAGCTGAATGTGGACTTTGATGTGTCTACCTTGAAATGGGCTAACTTTTTCATATTTAGCTCAAGTAATTCTTTGGCTAATAGCTGGCGATGCTAAGTTAATGGAGCCTTGTGAGCTTGAGTAGCTTTCTTTGATGTTTGGCTATACCTTTGCCCCCTTTTTCTTTAATGGAAGACTTTACTCTTATGTTGGTACAATAAAAAAGAAAACAAGTTTAATTAGTAATTTAGCAGTGTTGATGACAAGGAGATGTAAGAGGTTAGAGAGACGGTTCACTCAAAGGGACAAGAGCTACAAGTAGTGTTTTAAAGAGAGGAAGGAGTAAGAGATTGGCAGGTGTGGTTGTTGTCATTATACTCATTGACTTTGGGGAGGTTTGTGAAGGAATCGTTTGTAGGCTACGTGTCTTCTCTTAGTTTGGGAGGACGTTACTCATGTCATACAACATAAGTCTCTTATTAGTTCAGCAATCTAACTTAATGTGATGGAGTTACATAGTATGTAACTGATGAGTGATAATAATCTTATTGGGCGGAACTTACAAGTTGACAATTAGTAACGCTAATTTATGATGATATGGAAAGAAAAAAATGAGATTAATGAATTATTTGTAAAAAAAATTATCTTGATACAATTTCAAAGGTTTTTCCTGCTTTTTCTTATCACTAAATTATGTTTTATTGAGTTGAGAATAGTAGCTTTAAGCATTTAGTTAGAGGTTGACTAATGATGATGAAACATTGTATTTTAGTATTAAGCATTTTGTTATTGCTTGAGGTTATAGACTTATCTAAAGGTCAGATAATATTCTAATTTAATAGTTTTGAATTAAGCCAATTGATTCAGTGAATCCAAATCAATTTAGCAAGTCTAGATCTAGGCCTATTCATGGCCGAGTCAGGTCGGGTTCGGATTGGGCCTTGTCAAAATTGTAGGTTTGGGTTCAGCCTAACTCAAAAAATGGACCTAAAATTTTGTCCAAGCCGAGCCTAGATAAAAATGCTAAAACCTGGGCTCGACTCGACCCAACTGAGTTAAATTTTTTATATTATTTTTTCTATTTTTTTTAAATATAATACATCAAAAATACTAAAAACATTAAAATAAATATTTCTCAACAAATTAAAAATAAATTAAAAAATATTTATATTTAAATAACGTTAACATAGGTGTAACTTAACAAGCAAATACCTCTAAAATAATAACAAATTAACAATAAAACAAGAGTTATACAAAATTCAAACAATAACAATAAAATAATAGTAACATAATAGTTAAATGGTAGCAAAATAGTGAGAAAACAACAACAAAAAAACATTTTTGTTGGCTAATTTGAGTCGGGCCTGAAGGTAAAAAAACTTACCCGAGGCTCAATCCATTTCTAAATAGACCTTTTTTTTTTTTGCCCAAGCTCATTTTTCAAACCTATATTTTTGTCTAAACCCTCTTACTTTTCGAACTGACCCGACTAATGAACAGGTCTAATCTACATTAATCTGATAGACTTAGGGTGGGTTTAGATGGGCGGTGGGGTGCGATGCAATACGTTTAATTTATTTTTTGTCTCATTTTATAGTATTACTATAGTATCTAATCTCACCGTCACCACTGTTTTTACACTAACCGCAAGTTAACGCATTGCCTATCTAAACTCACTCTTAAATTAACTTAACTCATGTCAACGTTTGAAAAAATAACCCTTCATCTAGAATCAACCAACTCATATAACCTAATATATATATATATATAGGGGTGAGCGTTCGATCGAATTGAATGAAAAAATTTTGAGTTTTTCGAGTTGACGAAGCATATTTTATCATCCTAATTTGATTTGAAATTTTCTCGAATCGAGTCGAGTTAGATGGAATTCGAATCGAATCGAATCGAATATATTTGTTTGAATTAAATTTTTAAAAGTAATTTTGGGTTATTGTAATCACTGTCATCTACCGTAATAAAATTTGTTCATCGTAATCAAATTTTTTATTAACTTTTATTACCTCATAAGTTTGAGGAAAAATAAATAGAGGGAGTAAAATTTTGGAGGGAAAATATTTAAAAAAAAATTGGGGAGGGATGGGTTTGGGGTAGATGGGAGGTGAGATGAGAAAGGAGTAAAAGTTTTAGGGGGAAAGTGGTAGGGAGTAAAAATTTTGGGGAAAAATAAAAAGTTTTGAGGGTTTTTGGGAGTACAATTTTGGTGAGAAATGGATTTTGGGCAGATGGGGGGTTAGAATGGGTGGAGAGTAAAATTTTTTAAGGGAAAGTGGGAAGGAGTAAAAGTTTTGAGGGAAAAGTAAAAAGGTTTGGGAGTTTGGGGTAAAATGTAAAATATTATAGTTTGATATTCGAATTATTCGAGTTATTCGAATTCGAAAACTCAACTCGATTCGAACTCGAAATTTGAAAAAGAAATTCGAGTTGACTCGAATAACTCGATTAACTCAAATAACTCGATTCGTTTAACTCAAAATTTAAATTTTTTTTTTGTTTTTTCGAATCGAATCGAATTTTACTCACCCCTATATATATATATATATATTTAAATTGATCTTTAACCTAACTTATTCGATTTATGAATCCTTGGAAAGAGAAGAATAAAACATCATACTCTGAGCCAACCTAGCCGAAGTCTAGGAAAGTGGGGTGTGGGTTGGCAGTGGGGCATGGACTCGTTTAGGTTTGAAATTTTCATTCATAAAAATGGTTAGCCTGCAGAAGGGGCAGCAATTAAGGAAGGTCCAAATGTAAATCCCATCATTAATTTCGGATTAAAAAATACTTGTACACCTTCTCTACTTCTATTTCTTTTGTGTTGTTTAACATGTTTTTCCAACATGTAGTGTAAGAAAAATAAAGAGACATGTGGCTACAAAATGTATACAGACTTAAAGTTTTAACACGTTTAATTTTTTAATTGTTTCGTTAAAAATTATGTTGCAAATTTATAACAATCATACAAGAATAGGCGGAGTTCACCTGGGTTCGAGTCACAGTGAATTTGATATTTCTTAGCTATGTTTTTAAATTTAATATAGTGATAGATTTTGACATTAAATTTTTTGAATCTATTTTATTTTTTTAGATTTAATGAGAATTTGCAGAACTTTTAGTAAAACTTTCAAAACAAATTGGAGGCTTAATGGAAATTACAAAAATTTGAGGGGTTTAATTCAAAGTTTTAAAATTTGTAGAAGGTTTAATGAGAATTTTTTAAATTCTTGAAGGATTTAATTAAAATTTTCAAATAAATTTCAAGAGACAAATGCAAATTTTCAAAAACTTAACAAAGGGAGGCAAAGTTAGAGAGGTTGAAGGAACTTAGGGTCCGTTTGTTTGCCAGTAAAATATTTTTCGGAAAATGATTTATTTTTCTAGAAATGATTTACTTTTCTGGTGTTTGAATGAATCTGTGTAAAATATTTTCTATTGTTTGGTAGATTTCCTGAAAATATTTTCCGGAAAAGCTGTTTTATATAATAATATTCAATTATTAATAAATTTATATTTTAAATAAACAAATATATATTTAAGAATTTATTATATTTTCATTGTTTAATTGAGTTTATTATATATATTAATAAATTTATATTTTAAATTGTTTTTACATATATTGCAATGATTTATTTATAAATAAATAAATCAAATTAAATATATAATAATACTCAATTATTAAACTAGAATATTAACCGTCATAAATTGAAAACAACCAAAGTCAAATAAATTATTTGTAATTGTGTTATAAAAAATAAAAAAAAAAGGATTGAATAATTATAAATTAACTTCCAAACCACAATTAATACGAGAAATTAATAATATTATCCAAATGCATAATTAGTAGTACACCACATAATAACAACAACATTGTCCAAGTGCATAACTAATATTACACCACATTAAAAGTATCAATATCTTCAACCTTGAGAAAATTTTTGAAGCCAAATTTTTCTATGCTTCTTACTTTTAACTAAAAAAGTTTTGACTTCAGATTCATGACTCACTAGATAATCAAACACAGAACACAGGAAGTCATCATCAAATCCTTCTACCTCCATCGACATCATTTCTTCGTAAAGATGTGGTGTTTTGTCCGCAGTAAATTGTTCCAAAGTAGTAGCAATTTTGCCAAGTTGTTCACCCATAAATTTAATTTGTTCATCAACGACACTTTCTTGAGCATTTTTTATTTACGTTTGGATGTGCCAGATGAAGATACATTTGTTCTTACCTCTTCAGTCTCTTCATTGTCGCAGTTTATAGGCACTGAATCCTGGTTACCATCATCCAAATCTATGTCAGCAAATGTTTTGGCAAAACTCCCTGTTGCCATATCTTTGCCAACAACCAAAGCCATTTCATCATAATGATCAATGCTTTTATTCAAAAATGGTTCATACTTCTTGTGTGCCTGTTGGATATTATACACAATTAGAATAACAAGTAAAAAATAATTGAAATATACTTAACATATATACATATATTACCATCATTGCTGTATTATATGTTGCTCTATCGCATGTGATCATTTTCATGTTATCATCCTATCCAAAATCACTTTCCACCTCGAATTGTGTATATAATCTGCCACTGTTTTTTTACAATCCTCAAATGATTTTCCACATGCTTCGCATCGCATTAGACTTGAAATCTTTCAGAAATAGCTTCGACAACTCGATTATTAGAAACTGTTTTGAAAGAATTAGAAGGCTTATTTTCTTTCTGGGCCTCCTCTGCTAGAATTTCAGGAAGAAGATGTTCCATCGGTTTTGTCCACCTGAATTGCTTGGAGGTCCCTTCTTTGTTGCCCTTACCCATTCTACATTAATAATTGTCATTGTCAATCATTTCCAATATCCAACAAGCTTAAAACATAATAAATTCAATATCTAACAAGCTTAAAACATAATTAATATCTAACAAATTCAAGACATAATAATTTCAAAATCCAACAAACTAAAATTCAATATCATTATCCACCAACATTAACAAAAAAAAAAACACGTATTTTAATACTAAAACATACATAACATAGAAACAATAACCCTAAGCCCTAAACCTACCTAATATTTCTAGTCATATAATCGGTCCACATAGTTTCTGCAATTTCGTCTCTTTTAGCAGACCATTCTCTTGCTTCTTTTCTTTCTTCTCGCTCCGTAAGAGTTGATATTATCAAATCAGACTCAGGCTCATCGTATAATCCTTGATTAAGTAAATCATTAAGATCAACTCCCATTATATGATTATGAATGATACAACAAGCCAAAACTATATCTACTTGAGTTTGAAAATTCCAAAATGGTTCAGCATCTAATACACGAAACCGTTTCTTCAAAATCCCAAAAACATGTTCAATGGTGATTCGCAGTGATGAATGACGAAGATTAAAGAGTTCCTTTGCATTTTCAAGCCCTTGATCACTAAACTCTTTTAAATGATATCGGACACCACGATAGGGGGTAATATATCAATTTCGGATGCCATATCCAACATCAGCAAGATAATATTTACCTACAATTTTACAAAACATAATATTACTAATAAATTATGAGCTTACTAGAACTATTTGGTATTTAATGTTAATTCTTACCTTCCGGAATTCTTAATCCTCTTGGGCACGAAAGTGCATCACTTAAAATACAAGAATCATGTGCACTATCTTCCCAACCAGCTAGAACATAGGAAAATTTCAAATCAAATGTGATGGCACCCAATACATTTTGTGTCGTCCCCCTTTTACGGCTACGAAATCTTCCTTGAATGTTAAGTGGAATGGATGCACGAACATGAGTTCCATCTAATGCTTCAATACAATCTTTAAAATAAGAATAAAACCTTGGATTGTTTCTTATTTTACTAGGAGTTGACTCATCAAGTAATCTAATAACTAGTTTATACAATTTCAAAATAACTCTCAATACAACCCTAAAGTAACGATGAATTGTCTCAGTTGATCTATAATATCTAGATCCAATCACTCGAAACCTTACATTATGACCAATTATATGTAAAAACATAACTACTGCTCCCTAATATTCACAGATTTAGTTGATTGTAACAAATTATTCCTACTAAGAATATCACACAAATTAAAGAAGGCAATCGGTCTCATCCTTATCACATTAATACAGTGCTGATCACCACTATATAAAATACTATTAATATAAATTTCTCTTTCATAATCTCGATTCACATGAGAGTGAGAAGCAATTTCCTTCCTATTTTTTAATTTTTTAATCCAAAGAGCTCCAAAAGTTAAAACTGAAGCCACGACTTCAACAATTGCATTTTGATCCTGATTATGATCCATCCACACAAAATAATACCGCACAAATATTTGATCACTACAAAAAATATGCAAGCTTTTAATAAGATCACATATATGAATAAAGTTAGCATGACTAAAGTGTATACATACATTTGGATGCATATTGCTTTGCATTGTATAATAGTATAATAAAAGAAGACACCTAAATTCTCAAGGCTATTAGCATACAAGATGAAAACCCAACAACAGGAACTTAAAAAATTAAATATATATTATTTGACTTATTGATTTTTTTTATTTTTTTTTGCTTAAGCAAAGTGCAACAGCTATCAAAGCTGCAGAAAAACCAAGCAATCAACAGGTACAAAATGACACATCTTAAGAACAGAATCCAAACACAGATAGATCATAGCAAACAAAGCCTCAAAATCCCAAATTACACCTATCTGTTGAACCGACCTCAAACCAGACAAAAACTTGCACAAGACACCCCATAAAAAAACCACAAAACCACTTACAAATACACCTACAATCACACAACAACATCACAAAAGTGGGTCAAAAGTGGTTCAACCATTACCACCCTACAATGAAAAATGGGTCAAAAGTGGAACAATATATTACACAAATTACATACATATATATATAGTTCAAATTAACTACGACAAGAGAAGCTATTGTATCAATGGACTTCATTTTTTTTTCTTATTGTCCTTTTCTTGTATCTGTATAAACCCCTCGAAGAAGAATTAGCAATGAAGGCGTCATGAATTGCAGTCAAAATTTGGTATATATAAATAGGGAACACGATGTAGGCGAGGGAAAAGGGAGCTAATCAAGTGCTGCTTTGTTTTTACGAGCAGATATTTGCTTTGGCAATAATAGGCTGCTGAAAGAGTAAAACGACTGACGATATTTCAAAAGAGTTTGATAGCAAGAAAATAACAAGTTATTGTGTTTTAGTTGCTATTAGTTTCTAATTCACTTTTAGCTAACTGCCAATGACCGACTAAAAGCAAGACATTCACAATATATAATTCAGAAATGGGCTAGGACTGCAACACACACACACACAAAGAAAGCTTATTCCAGTTCACTGCTACAACTATTTTTAAGTATAAGAGATCATTTTCAACTTCCATAAAAGTGGATATTCCAAAAGCTGCAAAGAAAATCCATAAATAAGGTCTAACAAAAAAAGAAAACCAAAGATTCAAGGGTGATGATGATGATTATGATGGAGAACAAAACAAACCCACCTGATCCTTATAAAGATTATCATTGAATATGTCTCTTGAAGACCATTGAAACACAATATCAATGAAACCCATATCTTTTCTAAGATATTAAGCAACACTTAACACGTTTATTTCATCATGCTTTGAACAACAATAAACAACCATAAGGCAGTATATTAAATCAGCAGCTCCCTCAATAGCTAGAAATTTCATCAAAATCCCATCACTCATACCAGCATAAATATCCAACAAAACAACCAAGGAAGAAAATGCAAAGAACTCACTACCATTTATTTAATTAAGTAAATAACATATGCAATTGTTGCATTTTTAGCAAGTTTAAAACATCTATAAACAGGGAAATTAAATGCTGAAAGTCCAGCATTTGGACAGAGACCAAAGTTTGGAATTTAACCTTCCATAATTCCCCATTATTTCAACCAGTAGCAGTCCATCTCCTCGACAAATTTAAGTATATTCAGTTCAGCAATTTCATACTTAAAATTAAGCATTCTTAACAACTGTTATCAATAATTAACTTAACATTTTTTTTATTCTGAACAGCACATACATTTTAATAAAGCATAAAAAAAGCTTAATAATGCAAAACCCAGAAACAAACAAAACATTAGAGTTCATTTGACAAACTAGCTAAAAAAAGGGTCAAATTTTAGCACACAAATAATTTTTCTATGAACTAGATTAGATCTGTGATGCAAAATTAAGAAAAAAAATCCAAAAAAATCATATTAAAGAAAACTTAAACAGATTAAAAGTAGAGAAGAAAAAGAAATGAATAGAAACTGTTTACTTTGAAAGACGGTAACTTTAAGCGTTATTGACAGTCAATCTTACAGAACAGATGAAGAAGGGATGAATAAATGAGTACTTAAATAAGTCCTCCTAGATGAGCCAAATTGCAATCATAATTACAACTTAAAAAAACATAAAAAATGAAGAAGAAGAAGAAGAATGAAGAAGGGAACTGGATGAAGAACAGAAGAAGGAGAAAGTACTTTTACAGAACGGATGAAGAACGAAATTGGATGAAGAACAGAAGAAGGAGAAAGTCTTACCGTGTTTTGGAAAATCTTACAGAATGGATAAAGAACGAATGGTGAGAGTGGAGGAATATTTTTTGAAAAATGTGATTAAAAATCTGTAAGTCATTTTCCCTAAAAAACTCATATAATTAACCCTTGCAAACAAATGGAGCCTACATGTAAAATGTTTTACGAAAAATGTTTTCTACATTTTCTTGTGTTTGTTTGATAGGTCATAATTTATACATATTTTTATCCCATGCTTAGCACATTTTTGGATGAATTATCATTAGATTTGTGGAATTTGATGCTCCTAATCCTTTAATTTCATATCTTATACTTAGGTGAGTATAGGAAAGTAAAAAGAACGAGAAACGGGCTGAAAACGGAGAAAATGGGCCAACGTGGGAAATCAACATGGCCTGGACTTCCTCATACGGGTAGAACACACGCCCGTGTCTATTTCACAGCCTTGAACACAGTTTGAAGCATTTGCACACGAGCGCGGCACACGGTCATTTCCCTAATGAGCCCAAGTCTAGTTCTACTTGGAAAAGCTACTTTTGGGCTATTTTGGGCATTCTAAAGCTATTTAAAAGACCCTAAAGGAGGATTAGAAATACACACAGAGTAGGAAGCAAGGAATTACTCGAAGAAAGCCGATTGATCTATCTGAGAAGCCGGATTCTCCTTCAAGACTGAAGATATCCCTTCAATTTTCTTTAGGGGTTTTTGGGTTTTCTTTATATTTTGTTATTATTATTCTTATGAGATGTTTCCTTTTATAATTATGAACTAAATCCCCTAAATACTAAGGGGGATGAAACCTAAGACGGGTTTTGTTAATATTTTTTGAATTATATGACAAATACTTGATTTGTTCTTAATTATGTTCTTAACTCTTGTGTTAATATCCCAGGATATTGATTCAAGTATTGATGTGCTTATTCAGAGGAGCAAAAGTCCCTGTCTAAGAGTAGATCATTCATAATTAAGTGGAGTTGCATGCAATCCTAGAGATAGGACGACATAAATCTGCCGGATTAGAGTCAAATCTAATAAGGGAATCTATAGATCGAGTTAATGCAACACTAGGGGTTTTAATTAGAAAGAGATTTCAATTAATCAACCTAGGGTTAGACGTTATTAGTCTCGAGCGGGATAATGATATAAATTAGGGATTTCTACAGATCAAGTCAAGTGAATAAATCGTCTAGTTCAAAGTCGAATAACAAGTGAAGTCTAGGTGGATTCTTCCTTGGGTATTGTCTAAATCAATCAGTTTTCCCAAAAGTTTTTCCCCAATTTACTTTCTGTGCATTCTTAGTTTAATTAATTAGTTTAGATAAACCAAATCCCCTTATTCTTAGGCTAGACAATAAAAAGAAGGTTAATACTAGTACTTTTAGTTCTTGTGGGTTCGACATCCGGTCTTGCTATAAACTATACTACTGTTCGATAGGTGCACTTGCCTTTATCGTGATAATAGTTAGTTTCTAATTACGATCAATCATAAATTTAAGACTTATCGCAAGTGCAATCATCGTTTCATAGAAAACAAATTGGTTAACGGAAAATGACTATAGGTCAACGTAAAAGAAGTCTTTTTTCCTGTAAAATGACTTACCCTTTTGAAAAGCGTAAGTCATTTTTTGGAAAAGAGCTCCTCTATAGATAATTTTATTTTTATATAAAGATTAACTTAAATCAAGCTTAATATTATTATATTGATAATAATTTTTTATTTTTAAAATTATTAAAATATCATAATTTTCAATATTATTAAACATACATATTTAATTATTTATATTTAGTCATATAATAAATTATTAATATAATAAATATAATTTATTATTTTAATAAATTATTTAATATTTTAATTTTATTTTAATAATAAATTTAAAAAATAATAATTTTAAATAATATCATTCACATATTATTCAAAATATTCAATCTTAATATTTTAATAATAAATATTTATTACAATTATAAATATATTAATAATAAATGTTTTGTAGTATAAAGGTTAAAATATGTCATACGTCTATGTATATTTCACAGGTTTACAATTTACTTTTTATACTTTTATTTTCAAGAATTTAGTCCCTTTACTTTTTAAATTTAAAAATCAAGTTCAATTGTAACATCGTTAAATTTTTTTTATCAATTTTGTTGATGTCACATTTTTAAATAAAAATTACTCACTTAAGAGTTATGTAATTAAAAAATGACGTTGTAATGAACCTGAATTTAACATAATATTTTTAATATATGCAAAAACAATGTAAGATATAAAATTATAGATAAAAATAAATTTAATTAAACAATGACTGGCTTATTTTAAAGAATCACTCACCTCCATAAACAGTCTTAAGTAAAGGTGAGGATTTTCGGTAGGCATTCCACTGAATTGACCCACTCTCTGAAGCATCTGGAACATGACTGGCTTCAACTGGAAATTGTTGTACCTCGATTTTGGATCTCCTAATACCCAGATTAAGATAATGAAATACTGGCACAACATACTATCTTAGAGCTCTAATCCTATCATCAGGAATAAGGATAGAATTTTGAGCAAGGTTTGCTCCGTTTCCTTGATTTAGATTTTCAAAGTTCATCTCTTCGGTCCTTCTTTGAGCTACTTGTCTTCTTCTTTGTCGAAAAGTTCTTTAACTCTCAGGATCTATAAGGAGTAAATTAATAATTCGATCAATACTCATAAACACCTGAAACAAACACAGAAAAATTGACTAATTTAAAATTAAACAGAAAAATAAACCAAAATGCAAAATGAATAATTTCACAAATAATGACTTTTAAAAATAGTCCCTGGCAACGGTGCCAAAAAACTTGAAACGAT
The DNA here is from genome assembly GCA_025698475.1 of Gossypium anomalum. Classification (NCBI taxonomy): domain Eukaryota; kingdom Viridiplantae; phylum Streptophyta; class Magnoliopsida; order Malvales; family Malvaceae; genus Gossypium; species Gossypium anomalum. The sequence continues at coordinate 67,049,110 of CM046957.1, read as the reverse complement.
GGAAATGTGCAAGTGCACACAATCGCAACAAGTAATAAAGTGACAAGTAAATGCCGAGTTATCGTACCCACAAGGACTGTTAAAGAAAAATTATTTATGAAATGAAATTCAAACACTTTGGTGATTAAAAATATTTTGATTTTAAGCAAGTGATTAAAAACTGAAATTTACCTAATTAATAAAATAAAATAAAATAAAAATAAAAATTTTAATGCACGATTTCAAAATATGATTTTAATCAAGATGGCATAATTGTATTAAATTAATTACATTTCTTAACTTAATATTACTAAAACAATGTTCATGTTACGAATAAATTCACGACAACTTGATAACTTGTTAACTATAGCACATACAGACTTACTAAATTAATTAATCCCTTGCACATATCACTATGCCAATTCAAACAATTAATCAATTTAAATAAGCAAGTAAAAGATTAAGTGTGGTAACAATGTATTCCTTAGCTACCTTAGAAGATTAAACATGCACTGATTAAGTATTGCGTCAATTAATTACAATTTCGACACGATTAATATTTAATTCATTAGTTACCTTACAATTATAATGCAAGTATAGCATAATTATGATTTTACATAATCAAACAATTTACCAAGACCTATAACAACACAACATGATTTTAATAACTTAAGTAGACGAAATGTAATCAACCTAACATGAATTAAATTTAGAATAACAACGTAACAAATATTCAAAGGCATGCTCATAACAACAATAAAAGTTAAAAAGGTAGGAAACTAGAATCAAATCTAGTGTTTCTTTAAAGCTTGACTAGTTTGTTCTACTCATTCTCTGCTCGTTCTTGTTGAACCGAGGCTCCTATAAATACTGGAATGCTGCTATCCAAGGTGGATGAAGGGCTCTTTTCCAAGAGGGAAATCGATAAGGGAAATAGAAGGGAAAAATGGGAAATGAAGGAGAGAAAAGCAAGTGAAAGAGAAAGAGATGTGTGAGATAAGAGATGTGTTGAGTGAATAGGTGACGGGGGTATTTATAGGCGGGATTGGCTACTAAAAATAACAAAAATCAGTAGCCATATACCCCCATTGGCCGACCACACATGTGACAAATTTGAATGTTTTAAACTTGCTAAATTTAGTTAGGGGCAAATCTAAAAAAGCTTGATAAGTGGAGGGGTTTGAATGCAATTTCAAGAATAATTCAAAGGTTGATTTGCAAGTCAAATAATCAGCTAATTTGAGCTTTGGGCAGCCCATTTGCTCGATTAGATCAGTCTTTCAGTTTAGCACAATTGGACCTCATTTCATAGTTTAATTAATAATAATTATTTAACTCAAAATAAATTAGATTAAAATTAAAATTAATTATATTATGTTTTAATATTCATCATTTGGATCGTCTTAAGTTGAAAATTTTATTCGCCTCGATAATTCAAAAATTGCTTCTCGATTTTGTGCTTCTAGTAGTATTTGCAAAGCTAATTTTCACAATTTATGTAAATCTGTCAAAAATAAATTAAAATTTATGAAAATAAAATTAATTAAAATTAAATAGGTTAATAATTTAAGTAAAATTTAATTATTTTATAATTATATTATATTTTTCAATAAGAATTACACCGAAACTGTATGAATTTGAGTTAAAAAAATGGATGAAAAATTTTATATATTTTTATATTTCCAGAGACATCATCGTATGGTGGAGTGGCGACGATGGCTTGTGAAAACTTTTTAATTACCTTTTTCCATATTTGTAAAATAAAAAAAAGTAGAAAAAGAAGGAAACATTTTAATGGGATAAAAGGATTTTACCAGAGATGAAGTGGTTAAGGATCAAAGATGAGAGGCTTTCTGTTTTCTTCTTCTGAATCATCGTGGGGAGGTTGGAAAGGGAAGAATCTGGAAACATGACTGAGGTAGGAGATGAAAGGGATGAAGGCAAATGGAAAAGGAAATATTGGTTACCAAGGGACCTTAACTACTGTTGTTGTTTTTCAGGAAAATTAATTCTTTATTTTAATTGGCTGAAGTGTCGGTGGCTTCTATAGCTGTTCTCCGTTTTGTTGCCGGTCTGAAGGTGTATCTAGGCCCAATTTAATAGACATGTTGTAATTGGGTTTTATTTTGTTCTGTTTTAATAAAAAGTCCGGCATTCTTTTAAAAAATATTTTAACATAATATATATTAAAAATATGTTTTTATGGCCGTGTCTTAACGTATTCGTATCCTCATTTTCTAAAAATTATCGTACCGTGGTGTCGTACCCGTTTCATAGAGGAGGCTAAAGGAATAGGCTCATTTGGCCAGGTGATCAAGTGGGACATTTTCTGTTAAAGAGGGTTACATTGTTTAAAGGAAGATAATGATAATAGGGGTTTCGGGAATGCTTCTTCAAGATGGGTTGATAGAGAGTTATGAAAATGGCTATGAGTCCTTCGGCTCCAAACAGATCAGTGTTTTCCTTGGGAAAGCTTGTAATAATATTTGGCTACTATGGAAAACTTATGGAAGAAGAAAATAAATGTTTTTCCTCTTTTTAGAATTCGTAATGAAGAAATTGAGGCTGTGGAACATACGTTTCTTTTGTGTGACTGGACTGAACAAGTCTAGTTTGGGGTTGTCCTTAACTGGAGAATTAATAGTAAAGGTGTTACCTCTTTTGATTGTAGGGCTCTGATAAAGAAGATCTAGAGATGGGAAAAGCTTTAAGCTGGGGTGATGAAGGTTAAATGTGATGGGGCCCGGGACTAAATGAAGGGGCTGGAATTGGGGTGGTTGTTAGGGATGATCAAGTAATATGATGGTTTTAGGGAAGTTGATTCTCCAATTTAGGATGAAGCTATTGCAATGGTGGAAGGCCTAAAAAGAAGTGAAGCTAACAGAGAAGTGGACTAGATTGCAAGACAATCTAAAAAGAAGATGTTGCTTGGTGACCGGGTTAATTCCCGTCCATCTTCTTTTGTTAATATTTTTAGCAAGGATAGTATGTCTGGTTGGATCTAGCTAATTGAGACATTTTCTGTTATCTCTTCATTAGCTAGGTGTTGTTTCAGTGTCTGGACAGGTGTTTGGCGAAAAGAAAATTCTTCAAACCATTTTTTAACCTCCAAATTTATGGGGTTTTTTGTTTTTATTTTTCATGTCTATTTTATTTTATAATTTATATTTAAATTTATAATTATTTTTCTTAATAATATTATTTTTAATATTTGAAACTTTGTCTTCCAATATAATGTATTTTATTATTGTACACATAATAAATTTGAAATTTTTTGCTTCAAAATTAAATATAAAGAAATTAATTTACGAGCATTGACTTTCTCCTAGTAACCTAGTTATTTTCAAATTTACATATGTTGGTCTATCCGCCTAATTAATGTCTAATTTACTAATTATTATTATCTATTTTTTGTGGTGGCTCGGATGTTTCTTTCACTCATTTAAATTCCTCATACTTTTCTCACCTTAAATAGCTTCAGTCTTGTAATTATTGTTTCATAATTTCAAATAAAAATGTCTAGCACAAAGAAGAATTGGCCAAAACTTCCATTGGGGATCAGACTTCTCATTGCGGCTCATTCTATGTCTGTGGATGCTTTTAGCCGCTACGATGGCAGCTCAGTAAATCGACGTCTCATGAATCTTTTCGACCCTAAGGCCTCTCCATCAAGAAAACCTGATAATGGCGTAGTGTCTTCTGACATCGTGGTTGACACCACCCGCAAACTTTGGTTCCGCCTATACAGCAACACTACTACCGCTGGCAAAATGTCCATTCCCATTTTAGTCTACTTCCATGGTGGAGGCTTTGCGTATATGGCGGCCAATTCAATGAACTACGATGACTTATGCAAGCGACTTGCGCGTGAAATTCCTGCTGTCGTCGTTTCCGTCAACTACCGTCTGTCGCCTGAGCACCGATATCCGTCACAGTACGAAGATGGTTTTGACGTTTTAAAGTTCATTGATAACCCTGATTTTGAAGGCTTTTCTGCTTTTGGTAATACCGATACCAGTAGCAAGAAGGCTTTTTTTATTGCCGGAGACAGTGCAGGTGGCAACCTGGCGCATCATGTGGCCCTCAAGGCTTGCCAGCATCAATTTTCCCGATTGAAGCTTCATGGAGTTATAGCGTTACAACCTTTTTTTGGTGGAGAGGAAAGAACAGAATCGGAACTCAAACTTGTTGGGGCTCCATTAATCTCTGTGAAGCGCACTGATTGGATGTGGAAGGCTTTCTTGCCACACGGCTGCAATCGGGATCATCATGTTGTTAATGTATTTGGCCCAAATTCTGTTGATATCTCAGATTTACCATTTCCACCAACCCTTGTTTTTATAGGTGGTTTTGATCCTCTACAAGATTGGCAGAGAAAATATGTTGAGGGATTGAATAAATCTGGAAAACATGTTTACAAGATTGAGTACCCGAATGCGTTTCATGGCTTTTATGCGTTCCCCCAGCTGCCTGACACTTCCTTGCTAATGGCTGAGATCAAGAACTTCGTGCTGAAGCAATTGGATCAATAGCTCTTGTCTTTTTTTTTTTTTTTTTTTCCTGATAGCCATCGCAAAATCTATGCATGCTGTACTTGCACTGCTTTATAAATGTCTCCTCACATAGGGTAAAACTATAAAAGCAAAATAATTCTCAAATTTTCACTAGACGCATACTGTTATGGTTTGTATTTGCACTTCTCGTCCTTGTATTAACACAACATTTCAGACATGCTATTACAGGAAAATCAATTTGGCTCCAGACTAAAGGAAAACAAATTATAAAAGAGTATAGATTAAAAAATGTTAAAGTGAATAGGAGGTCCCTATATTATAGGGACTAGATCAAATTAGTCCATCTATTATTAAATAGACTAATTTAGTCCCTATACTATTAAAAAATAATCAAATAAGTTCAAATTATAACAGAGTTAACATTTACATAACCATAAAAACTTTAAACATATTAACTCTGTTAAACAATAAAAAATGATTTTCAAACAGAAAATGTTAACTCTATTCCAATTTGACTTTATTTTATTCTTTTTTAGTAGTACACGGACTAAATCAATCCATTTAATAGTAGATGGACTAATTTAATCAAATCCCTATAATAAATGAGCCATTTAGGTAAATATTTTTTTTATGGAGTTAAAGCTATTTTTAGGCTAAAATTCAATTTAATATTGATTTTAAAGTGTATGGATGATTTTTAATTTCTATTTACACTGCTTTTATTTTTGAATTCTCTTATAACTTTGAAATAAAAAATAGGTTAAAATATACCATAAGTCACTGTAATCTTCATAAATTTATAATTTAGTTTTTGTATTTTTATTTTTAAGAATTTAGCTTCTTTACCTTTTAGATTTCAAAATTTAGGTCCAATTGTTAGTGTTATAACTTAAAAAATGATATTGTAGTGAGCGTGAATCTAACAGAATAATTTTAATAGTGTTAATAGTTAGACTTGAATTATGAAATCTAAAAGTAGGAGACTAAATTTTAAATTTACAAATAATACGAAGACTTAAGGCATATTTTAACAAAAAAATAATTATGCTTATCCAACATAAAAATAAATTGGTGTATTCATTTATTTAAATGTGTATAATCGTATCAAAATCAAAGTTTCATGTATACATTTGAACCAAAATCAAATTTTAATGTGTATAATTACACAAAACTAAAATTCATGTACCAAATTGCATATCGAATAAAAATATATGTATAATTTTGATATTTATCTTTATAATATATGATACAAAGTTATAATTGCATATTTATTTTTACCTATTTGCCGAAGTGATTCATGCTCAAGATTAAAGTTCAATCTATAAGTTTAAGTTTATCTATGTAGTAGTGTAGTGTACGTGAGTGTGTGATTTTAAACTTGTATGAAAAATATTTCAAAAAGTTTTATTGATACAAAAATTACTTTATTTTGTAATTTTCAATACTATAATAATTAAGGAAAATGATTAAAGTAATAAAAAAATACCATTGTAAAGTAAGAAAATCTTGACATTTTTGCAAATTAAATTTTTGTACTTAGTTTATATGGTAATTGTCTGTATTATAATTGTGACCCATTTGTCTTTTTGGTGACTTCTCAATAGCTATAATTATTTTTTTTGTCTTTCAATTTTATATAAAAGTTATCTTAGCTTTTATCACTAAAAACAAAATTTATCTTAGCTTTTTATTGATTCTTCGTCTCTTTTAGTTATTAAACTTCTATTATTTATTAATTCGACTTAAAATAGATGGAAAAATTAATTTTTGTTGATTTTGTTGATTTTGTATCCATGTGCATGTCACATCATAAATCAATTAATTTTTAAAATACTTTTTGAATTTTTTTAAAATTTTTAAAATTAATTAATTACTAATATAACATCCACGTGGCAATCCACATGTATGCCACATCAGTAAAGTTAACATATTTTCCATCCATTTTGGGGTGATTTGACAAACAGTGCAAGTTTAAGGGCTAAAAGAAGCGAAAAAATAAACGAATGGCTAAAATAATTTTTTTTGTAAAATTGGAGGGCCAAATTAGTCATTATACCTTTTCAATATTCTACAATTATATTGGATTCTAACTAAATTTAAACAATAGCGAAGTTTTTTCAATGTCATATTTTTCATTCACGAAACCCAAAATGAAATATTATAAAATAAAATTGAATCATTTGAGTGGGTCGAACTTGAGGCCAAGCTTAGAATTTTTTGAAATCGAACATTAACTTGACTCATTAACACCTATTTAACATCTCACCATCATATAATTCATAAATTTAATCATTGATGAATAATATCTCAATATGGTATCAAATCTTTTATTATTTATTAATTATACTAATGATGTTCCAGTATATCGATAAGGTCGAGATTTTGGAATTTTAATGGTTTAGGTTTAAGCTCATTATATATAAATATTATGCATGTATTCTTTTTCAGATTATCTTAAATTTAAGTTCCATAATATGTAAACTCTATCAAGATGTATTCTAGTTTTCAAGCCGTCATGCTTCGTATTAAATTAATTCTAATTCTAATTAATGAAACAGTATACTTATAAACTCTTTAAAATATTATTTATTAGTCATTGGAGGTGGTTGAGTTAGCTTGTTAACATCAGTCCAAATTTAAATGGGCATTTTGGGACAAGATTACTTAGCTGAATGTGGACTTTGATGTGTCTTCCTTGAAATGGGCTAACTTTTTCATTTTTAGCTCAAGTGATTCTTTGGCTAATAGCTCGCGATGCTAAGTTAATGAAGCCTTGTGAGCTTGAGTTTTCAGCTATAGCTTGCTTTGATGTTTGGCTATACCTTTGCCCCCCTTTTTCTTTAATGGAAAACTTTACTCTTTTCTTCGTACAATAAAAAAGAAAACAAGTTTAATGAGTGATTTAATGATGTTGATGACAAGGAGATGTTAAAGGTTGGAGAGATGGTTCACTCAAAGGGAGAAAAGCTGCAAGTGGTGTTCTAAAGAGAGGAAGGAGTAAGAGATTGGCAGATGTGGTTGTTGTCATTGTCCTCATTGACTTCTTCTGGGAGGTATGTAGAGGAATCGTTTGTACGCTACGTGTCTTCTCTTAGTTGGGGGGACGTCACTCATATCATATAACATAAGTCTCTTATTAGTTCAACAATCTGATTTAATGTGATGGAGTTATATAGTATATAACTGATGAGTGATAATAATCCTATCGGGTGAAATTTACAAGTTGACAATTAGTGACGCCTATTATGATGATATGGAAAGAGAAAAAATGAGATTAATGAATTAGTTATAAAAAAATTATCCTGAGACAATTTCAAAGGCTTCTTTGCTTCTCCCTGTCACTAAATTATGTTTTATTGGGTAGAAAATAATAGCTTTATGTTGTTAGTTAGAGGTTGACTAATGATGATGAAATATTGTCTTTTAGTATTAGGCATTTTGTTATTACTTGAGGCTATAAACTTGTCCAAAAGGTCGGATAATATTCAAATTCAATAATTTTGAATTGGTCATATTGATCCAGTGAATCCAAATCAATTTAGTAAATCTGGATTTAGGCCCATTCATGGGTCGAGTCAAGCCAATTCGGATCGGACCTTTTCAAAATTGTAGGTCTGTTAGCTAGGTCCTAGTCCAGATTGATCCAAAAAATGGGTCTAAAATTTTGTCCAAACTCAGCCTGGATAAAAATGTCAAAACCCGTGTTTGGCCCGGCCCAGCCAGATTAATTTGTTTATGTAATTTTTTTAAATATAATACATCAAAAATACTACAAATATTAAAATAAATGTTTTTTTAATAAATTAAAAAGAAATTAAAAGATATTTATACTTAAATAACACTAACATAGGTGTAAATTAACAAGCAAATGCCTCTAAAATAGTAACAAAATTAACAATAAAATAAGAGTTATACAATATTCAAACAATAATAACAAAATAATAATAACATAATAGTGAAATTGTAGCAAAACAGTGAGAAAATAAAAAATATATTTTTTTTTAGCTAATTCGGGTCAGGTTGGGCCCAAGGGCCAAAAAACTTACTCGAGACTCAGTCCATTCTCAAATAGGTCTTATTTTTTCACCCAAACCCATTTTTTAGACTTTTATTTTTGTCCAAACCCTACTACTTTTCAAGTTGACTCGACCTATGAATAGGTCTAATATAAATAAATATGATAGACTTAGATTAACTTAACTCATGTAAATTTTGAAAAAATAACTCTTCATCTAGAATCAACCAGCTCATATAACCTAATATTTTTTAAAAATTTAATCTTTAACCTAACTTGTTCGATTTATGAATACTTTCAAAGAGAAGATTAAAACATCCTACTTTGAGCCAACGTAGCCGAAGTCTAGGAAAGTGGGGTGTGGGTTGGCAGTGGGGCATGACTCGTTTAGGTTTGAAATTTTCATTCATAAAAATGGTTAGCCTGCAAAAGGGGCAGCAATTAAGGAAGGTCCAAATGTAAATCCCATCATTAATTTCGGATTAAAATACTTGTACACCTTCTCTACTTCTATTTCTTTTATGTTGTTTAACATGTTTTTCAAACATGTAGTGTAAGAAAAATAAGGATACATGTGGCCGCATAATGTATATAGACTTAAAGTTTTAACACGTTTATTTTTTTAATTGTTTTGTTAAAAATTATGTTGCAAATTTATAACAACCATACGAGAATAGGCGGAGTTCACCTGGGTTCGAGTCACAGTGAATTTGATATTTCTTAGCTATGTTTTTAAATTTAATACAGATGATGGATTTTGGCATTAAATTTTTTGAATCTATTTATTTTTTTATATTTAATGATAATTTGCAAAACTTTTAGTAAAACTATCAAAACAAATTGGAGGCTTAATGGAAATTACAAAAATTTGAAGGGTTTAATTTAAAGTTTTAAAATTTGTAGAAGGTTTAATGAGAATTTTTTAAATTCTTGAAGGATTTAATTAAAATTTTTAAATAAATTTCAGGAGACAAATGCAAATTTTCAAAAGCTTGACGGAGGGGCAAGGCTAGAGAGGTTGAAGGAACTGACTTATGAAATGAGATTCAACCCAATTTAGCTCCGGACTAAAGGAAAACAAATTATAAAAGAGAATAGATTAAAAAATGTTAAAGTGAATAGGAGGTCCATATATTATAGGGATTAGATTAAATTAGTCCCTCTATTATTAAATAATTTAATTTGGTCCCTATACTATTAAAAAACAATCAAATAAGTCTAAATTATAACAGAGTTAACATCTACATAACCATAAAAACTTTAAACATATTAACTCTGTTAAATAGTAAAAAATAATTTTCAAACAGAAAAAGTTAACTCCATTCTAATTTGACTTTATTTGATTCTTTTTTAGTAATACAAGGACTAAACTAATCCATTTAATAGTAGATGGACTAATTTAATCAAGTCCCTATAATAAATGGGACTTTTAGGTAAATATTTGTTTTTTATGGAGTTAAAACTATTTTTAGGCTAAAATTCAATTTAATATTGATTTTGAAGTGTATGGATGATTTTTAATTTCTATTTACATTTCTTTTATTTTTTGAATTCTCTTATAACTTTGAATTAAAAAAAATTAAAATATGGCATAAGTCACTACCAATTTCATAAATTTAGAATTTAGTTTTTGTACTTTTATTTTTAAGAATTTAGTCTCTTTACTTTTTAGATTTCAAAATTTAAGGTCAATTGTTAGTAATTTAACAAAATTTTGGAATAAAAAAATTACTCATTATTGTAATGAGCTTGAATCTAACAAAATAATTTTAATAATTAGACTTAAATTATGAAATCTGAAAAATAAGAGACCAAATTTTAAATTTACGAAGAATACAAAGACTAAAGGCATATTTTAACAACAAAATTGTCAAAGAATATTATTTTCATTCATGTTATTTCTAATGTAATTTTTTTATTAATATGAAATTAAATTAAATTAATATAAATATAAATATGTTAATCATGATGTGTCACATGTATGCCATATTTCAAGATTTAATATGATTAATTATGCGTTATGTTCATGTTTTAATTAATATCTAATATGGTCTACAGATAAATTTCAAAACTACATATGGACATTGGTTAAATGTCTGATATTACATATGAATTTTGATGTTGTGCAATTTTATATATGACATTTTAATTTGATTCAATTTTCATAAACAACTGACATCATTATCGATATAATACCATTTTACATTTACATATTACACACAAAAATAATTATACTTATCCAATATAAAAATAAATTAGTGTATTTATTTATTTAAATATGTACAATTATATCAAAATCAAAGTTTCATATATACATTTGAACCAAAATCAAATTTTAATGTGTATAATTACACAAAACCAAAGTTCATGTACCATATTACGTATTGAATCAAAATTTATATATATTTTTTATATTTATCCTTATAATATATGATACAAGATTATAATTGCATATTTATTCTGAAATGATTCGTGCTCAAAATTAAAGTTCGATCTATAAGTTTATCTATGTAGTAGTGTAGTGTGTGTGAGTATGTGATTTTAAACTTGTATGAAAAATATTTCAAAAAGTTTTATTGATACAAAAATTACTTTATTTTGTAATTTTCAATACTATAATAATTAAGGAAAATGAATAAAGTAATAAAAAATACCATTTTAAAGTAAGAAAATCTTGACATTTTTGCAAATTAAATGTTTGCACTTAGTTTATATGGTAATTGTTTGTATTATAATTGTGACCCAGTTCTCTTTTTTTTTTTTTTGTCTTTCAATTTTATTATCTTAGTTTTTCATTCAATTTTTCGTTTTTTAGTTATTGAATTTATATTATTTATTAAATTAATTTAAAATAGATAGAAAAATTAATGTTTGTTAATTTTATTGATGTTGTATCCACGTGTATGCCGCATCAGCAGAGTTAAACATATGTTAACTTTTTCATTCATTTTGCTGTGATTTGACAAACAGTGCAAGTTCTAGGGCTAAAAGAGACAGAAAAATAAATAAAAGGCTAAAATGACATTTTTTTTATAAAACTGGAGGACCAAATTAGTCATTATATCTTTTCAATATTCTACAATTATATTGGATCCTAACTAAATTTAAATAAGAGCGAAGTTTTTTCAATGTTATATTTTTATTCACGAAACCGAAAATGAATTATTATAAAAAATGTTGAAATCAAAATTTTATTTAGGGATAAAGTAATATTTAATTTCTGAATTCAGTAACTTTTTAAAATTTGATATGTGAACTTAAATTCCATTAAAGTGTGGTGATTTATCAATCTAAGATTATGTCATGTCAGTACATGAAAATTTTAGAAAATTTTATATGAAATCTAAAATAAAAATGGTAAAGAAATTATAAAAGTTTTAATTTTAAATTTCAAGCAATGGTGTGGTATAATCTTAAAGTTCCACGTCATCATATCTTAACTAGATCCTAGTTTAGGAACCAAATTAAGAAAAACTATCAAATTCTTGAACTAATATGGATAAAAAAAAAGCTCAGGGACCAAGATGAAAAATTTACCAAATTTAAGGATTAAATGTTATTTTATCCCTTTTATTAAAGAAACGTAGAAATTGTCGAGTGAAAAACAAGACAAAACACAAAACACAAAAGACGTGCCGAATCACACAAAGGATAAGGGCCCATTGCCAACTGTCTTTACTTAACTTTTTAACCTTTTTCCACACGGAATAGAAAAAATTGTGATTGAACAGCGTGTTTCTTCACTTTCTTTGGCATTATCTACTCTCTTTTTTGGTCATATTTTAATTTTAGTCCTTGTATATATTTAACTTGATTATTTAATCCTTATATTTTAATTTGATATAATTTGATTCTCCTAAAATCATCAATATTATTGTTTAATATCAATAAATATTACCATTAAAAATTAACAAATTAATAAAAAAGTAATTATATGATTAATCTCGTGTATTAAATGGTATACTAAATCATAAAATTAATAATCAAAATATTGATACTAATTTCTACCCCAAAAAATATAGATACTAAATCTCAAAAGTTGAGCATAATACAGTGGCAGAGCCAAAAAGAAATTTTGGGGAGCCAGAATTAAATTATATATTTTTACGATAGTAAAAATATAATTTCACCATTTTAATAGTCTATATTCTTATAGTTTTTAAAGGATTGAATTAATTTTTTATTATTTTTAGGGGGCCAAAGTACAATTTTATCACTACTAATTTAAAATTTAATAAATTATAAGAGGCCTATATAGAAAATTTTCTATTTTAGGGGAAGCTCCTGCCATCCCCCTTCGCTATAATACATTAACAAAAACAAATAGTTTGACAAAGTAGGTCAAATTCTATAAAAGATCCCTGCCTTGCTCACTTTTTTATGTAATTAACAAAAAATGTTAGCTCATGTAAAAAAAAATACACATTTTGAAAATTAGCTGAATTAAACCCGTAAAAATGTATAGTACAGGTACCTTTTATAAAATTTGTCCAACTTCAAGCTCGGCGCAAGAGAGAATATGAGGCAATTTCTAGACTCTTTCCCTTCCATTCTATATGCATGCATGCATGCATTTGTATATATATGACAAACGTTTTCCTAAGCAATATTAATGATTTGAATTAAAATAAAATTTTAATAATAAAACCACATTTAATTTAACAAAATTATGTTATGAAGCAGCTTTAAAATCAATGGCCAACATCTATCCGTGGTCGATGGTTCGATCCTTATCTTGAGTATAGAGTAACTTTAAAACTTGTGATTAGTATTTATACTCTTAATCGACCTATAAAATACGAATCATTAATTACTAGACTCGTTCCAGTAGATACTTATAAATTTTGAAATTTAAGTTTCGTACAAGCATCAATCTAATTCTTAACCAAAAACCATATGCTTATAGGTTTTTTTTTTTTTGAAAGAAAATGTACTTAAACTAATTAAAAATTTTAACTTATCCCCCCTAGCGGGGAGACCTCAAACAAACATAAATCGTATGTTCTATGGTGAGCTAGTTTAATCAGTTTATTCGCATACTAGTTTTCGTCTCTAGAGATGTGACGAATGTGCCAGTGACTTAAACGCGTCAGCAACTGATAAATTCTCCGAATCAAAGCAGAATTAGAACCATTTGAAGTATTATCCTAAATAGCTTGAACCCCGTCAAGATTATGAGTTTAGATTAAGACGCTATCATAACCTCGATCCATCCAAAACATCCAAAATATCCCAACGAAATAATTTTTTAAAAATATATGTTAAAGCCCAAAATTCACTCCCCATTTTGAGATTTTGCTATTCCCCTGCCGTAACATAACTACCTTCATTCCTATTCGACCATGCCCAATTACGTTTGTACTCCGGGAAGTAGTGGCAGAGTTTCTATTGAGAGAGGTATATTAATTTTTGTTGGGTACATTTAAGGTGTTTTCATTAATTGATGGTGCATTTATGTTTGATGTTGATAAATGTGAATATTTAATTAAATAAATAAATTGACATTAGAATATCAATAATAAATATTATTTTCCAAATTAGATAGTCTAAAACCTTTGACTTAATAAACTTCTGGTTTTTCCTTTTTTGTTCTTTCCCCTCTAAAGTTAATGATCAAACTTTCCTCAAATTTTGTTTAAATTTAATGTTGGTATTTTATGGAAATCGAGAAGTTAATTTATTTAGATAATATTATTAAATTTTGTCCTTAAATTATTTATTTAAAAATTTGCAGTTGTATGCTATGAATTAACAAATATCAATAGTTGAAGTTGAAGTACTTACACAAAAAGTAGATAACATTTTCCGTTTGTGTAAAGTATGAGGATCAAATTATTATAAATTAAAGTATAGGGTTAATTTCTTAATTTTTGTAAAGGAGGGGTTAAATTTAAATTAGACCCATTGGCTACTTTTGACTACTTAGACTTCCAATGAATTCCCTAATTTGCCACTATACGCGTAAGCCATATACCTATTTAAATACATACAAATGCTTTCGTTCTCACTTCTCAGACACTTAAAACGTTAAACGCGGCCTTCTCTCTATTTCTTTTTTGCAGCGAGTTACTGAGTCAACACCACGATGGCCGAACGAATCCACCCCGGCGACTCACCACCGTCTTCCGGCGAACACACGAATCCCAAGCCAGCTCCTCCTTCTTCAGATAAACCAATTCCACAACCCGGAACTTACGTCGTCCAGATCCCGAAGGACCAAGTCTACCGCGTTCCTCCGCCGGAGAACTCCCGCCGCTACGCTCATCTGTCGAAACGTAAGTCGAGTCGCAGCACCTGTTGCCGCTGCTGTTGCTGCTTGTTAACAACTATCCTCTCTCTCCTCCTTGCCGCCGCCATTGCCGCTGCTGTGATCTACTTCGTTCTCAAGCCCGAAGCTCCAAACTACTCCGTCGAGAGCGTTGCGATCAAGGGATTCAACCTTACGTCACCTTCTGCGCTATCGCCAGAATTCGATGTCACCGTCCGGGCAGACAACGGCAACGACAAGATCGGCATTTACTACGAGAAAGGTAGCTCTGTTAATGTTTACTACCAAGACGTTAATCTCAGTAACGGCGTGTTGCCGGTTTTTTACCAGCCAACCAATAACGTAACACTGTTCAAAACGGCGCTGAAAGGCTCCGGCATCGAACTAACCGCCGCCTCGCTTAGGTCCATTTCCAATGATCAAAATAAAGGAACGGTGCCGTTTACTTTGAAGCTGAGAGCGCCGGTTAAGATTAAAGCTGGATCCGTTAAGACGTGGAAGATTACCGTTAAAGTAACGTGCAAGATAACGGTGGATAAGTTAACGGCGTCGTCCAAGATTGTATCCAAGGATTGTGATTATGGAGTAGATCTTTGGTAAGGTTAATTTTTTTCCTTGGAAATTCTTTTTTATTATATGATATGACGTGATAGTATTGGCATACATGATGGATATTTTTAAATGACATTGAATGATATTACATGTTTATGTAATTGTTTTTAATTATTTTATTTGCTTGAATCTAAATCATTAGAAATTTGAATTTAACTCGAGAATGAGACTCGATTTTGTATTCAATTAAATTCGATTCAATTTGAACATATTTGAGCTTAAATTTTGTATTAACTCGAAACAATTCAAAAATTCAAAATAATTTCAGCAAATAATTTGAAATGATTTGATTTTGATATAACTAAAATAAACTCGTAATGACCTAATTCTCATATGTAAATGATTTGAACTTATAGAATGTTCAAACTCGAAATTGTCATAATATGAAACTCGAAATTGTCATAATATGAAATTAACTTAAATTCAAAACTTATCGAAACTAATTTAATTAAAAAATTTAAAATCAAAATTGACCCAATCCATATTAATCAACCTAAAACGAACACGACTTAGATATATAAAGGGTGAAAACGAATTCTAGTTCTGTTATTGTTACTATTGTAGTAAAAAGTAAGAGACTTGTTGGATGTGTGCATTATTCTCCTATTTATGAGTTAAAGAGAGACTATGGATAGTTAAAAAAGAATAGATATAATCCCATCTACTTTTTACCCAAAAAAAAAAAATTCAGCTTGCTTTGATCATTGCTCCGAACATTGCATTCTACATCTCAACAGATGCTTCTACAAATGTCTTCAATTTTTCAAAAGGAAAGCTAAGCTTGCCCTAGAAGAAGCCTTCAAAGCCGAATGTCTCCATTATAAAATATTTCATGGAGTCCGATACATCCTTTATAGACGATTTCAATCCTTGAAGCTTGCTGTACCAAGCTCATGTTATGTATATCAAAGGGTTGATTTTTTTTTTTTTCAAATGTTAGGTTTCAAAGTTTTCTCTTAGGCTTTTCTAGAGGTTTTTTTAGATATCGAAACACATTTTTCGAGGTAAATTGATAATATTATTAGTTATTATTGTTGAAGTGATGTCATAATTTTTTTTTTCTTTTTCAACTATCTTAAGTATTCAATTTGATCTTAAATGTATTATATGTTGGACATGATTGACAATATTTTCACATAAACATGATTGGATGACTAAATAACAATAAAACAACTAGATCAGAGATTAAATCTCGGATTCTAACATATCAAAGGAACTAAAACTATAATTAAATTGAAATAGAATGAAAATAGGAAGTGAAAGTCGAAAGACCTAAAAGAGCAAAAGGTTACTCGTGATTTGTTTACAATTTCACATGGGAGGCATGTATAATGATATGCATATAGATACATCCGATGATAATTGTTACGGGATTAGAACTTTAGTCTGGCAAACTATGTCAGCTTATTTCTAGAAAATGTGATAATTCTCAAAAAAATTATCTAAGGCACCGAAACTTAGCGAAAGCAAACTCGCAAGCAAAAAAACAAAGAACGAACAGAAAAGCCACAAGAAATCAATGCACACAATGTTTGAGTAAATGTGAACTATACTTAGTGATTACAAAATGAGTGGATAGACCTTTATTTATAGTTGGACTCCCCTTAATCCAACGGTACAGTTTAAATTACATCGATGATCAAGATTAAAGCATATCTACAAGATGAAAATCTTAAGGGATTCAAACATTGTACCATCTTATCTTTTAGGATTTACAATATTTGTAACGATAAAAATACAAGTTACTGGAAAGTTTACATTTCAACCAGACTTCAAGTAAACGAGTTTCTCCATATGTTCACGAATTGGACCAATTCAAGTGAATTAAATGAACCATGCTTAATCAGTTAACCTCCATAAGACGTTCTGTGTGCATTTGTCTAGGCTGACAACAGAAATTAAAGATAAATAAAATTCGATGAAAATCGAGTTAACTCACCTAATCAATATATTTTAATTAATTTGGTTTAATTAATTCTATTTTGGTTTTGAATTAATTAAATAATTCTATATTTATCATTTTTATATTAATAACAGAATTAGTTAATTTTATATAAATATATTAAATTTATAAAAGTTATATTCACTAAACCCAAATCCATTATCCAAATAAATATATCCCTTATTCAAAACTCAAATTATAATATTCTTCAAGCACAAATATATTTACATCTAATGATGTAAAATTAATGGAACCTATTTTTTTTCACTTAATTTGATTAATTAATTGGTTATTAATTTCATTTTTGAAAAATTCATTAAGGATGAATTCAACATTGTTTTTCAAAAATACTTTTGAGTTAAAAAACACTTTGCTTTGGGCTAAAAAAAATTTTTTTTATCCCAAAATTACTTTTAACAAGCAATATTCAATTGATTTTCAAGATTTTTTTTTTTTTGACATTTCTACCACAAATTTGTTTGATTTAATAATTAGCATTGTATTTATCATATCATGTCTTATCTTATTGTTGTTAGTGCCGTAAATGAATAAGTTTAATTGAACCAACAACTAATGTTTACATTCATTTCTTTATTTTGAGTTTGTATTTGTTAAGAATTTTAAACTTATACAATCGTATTTGTTTATTTAAAATTGTCTTTTCGTGATTACTCATATTTATGAACATATAATTATATATATAAATGGATAATTAAAAAAATAAATAAACATATTTTTCAAAAAATAAAATAATCAAATATAATTTATAACAATTATATTATTAATAAATGAACTAAACACATAAACTATAATATTATTATGGCATTATGACTTATTTGACCTTTCAACTTTATAAAAAAATCATTTTAACCATTCATTTATTTTATTTTTGCTTTTTTTAGCCCTTAAATTTATGTTTTTTGTTAAACAAAATGGATGAAAAAGTTCACGATTGTTAACTTTGTCGATATTGCATACACGTGGATAATACATCAACATTTAGTTAATTTTTTAAAATTTTAAAAATTATAAATTTATTTTTAAAAATTAAAAATCATTAAAATTATTTAAAAAGTATAAAAATATATTTTTTTAAATGTTAAAAAATTAATGAAATACTGACATATATCCATATGGCAATCCATTTGTATGCTACATCAGCAAAGTTAAAAAACGTTAATTTTTAAGTTTAATAACAAAAAGAAGTGAAAAATTAATTGGAGGGCTAAAAATATCATTATACCTATTCATCTTTATATAGTTCTTGAACAATAATGATTTTTTTTTGGTGATAGAAAAAACATTACAAAGAACTACTTAAAATATATTCAAGCCCCCTTAGAGGCATTTCAGAAAATTGAAGACCACAGTTATAGCCAATAGTCATTTTCATTAGCCTATTAGCATCTTTGTTGAATTCTTTGGAAACATGATGAATCAATCAATGCACCATTTTAGCCAATAACAATCGAATTCTTCTGATCAAAGTGAAATTCGAACCTTTTGTAGAACTACTCTGTAAAACTTGAACCTCCTCTTGACTATTTGAAAAAATTATCAATCTGTCGAATTCTCTATCAAGTGCAATCATTAGACCATTCCAAAAATCCTATAATTCCACATCTAAGTTAGAACAGATTCCCAGAAATCAATTATAACCAAGAATTCAACTCCTGTTCTTGTCTTGTAAGACCTCTCCAATCATGGCAAACCCAGAATCCTCTTTTACAGAAACCATTAATGTTCAATTTAATCCAATTCTTGGATAAAGGTGGGACTAAGTTTGAAACTTGTCATTTGGAAACATTTACCTTATGGATAAGGTATATTGTTCAACCCAACTATATGAAATTTTAACCAACTCCTCGACATTTCATGTTATTCCCTGAAAAACAAATAAGTTACAATTCTTCCAAATATGCCAATTGCATTCTAAGTTTAATCTGTAAGTTGGCAGCTAACCACTCATATAAACCCCCAAAGAAAAAGGCATTAAACTTGTCTGCTGGTATTATCCGAGTCCATATGTCCTTAGTTGCAAGACAATCACGAATGATGTGTAAGATATCTTCAGAGGCCCATCCATAGAAACCACAAGAACCATCCGACCCAACCCCTCTCTTCAAACGCACCGAATTAGCAAGTAAATGTTGTTTGAGAACGAACCAAATGAAATATCTAACCCTCTGAAGACCTTGAAACTTCCACGAGTATTGCCAAATGGCATCTTTCGAATTCCATGACCCCTCTTGAATTTTAAACGAACACAAAAGAACTTATTTATAAACACTAATGAACTGAACAAACTTTATTCATATTCAGTTCATTTAACAAAGAACCTCAAAATTTTATTCATATTCATTTATTAGCTTGATAAACAAACATAATTGAACAGAAACCGAACTGTTCAATGAAGATTCTATTGGCCCTACTTTCTGTTAGGAGAATTGAAACTTTGTGCAAGATGAATCAAGACAATATATATGATATAAGCAAAATATAGAGCAAGTTGAGTTTCTAGCAAAATATAAAGCAACCATCATTACGTTCCCTCATCTACATAAGAATCATTCACCTTGGATGTGCAGAGCTCCTAGTTACTCTTTTCCTTTTAGCACCTGATGCCTGAGAGCTACACCCGGCAGTTTCTGCATCGTTGAGTCTTTGCCTCTTTCTCTTGGATCTTAAAGATGGTTGACTCGGACCGGGATTGGAAGATGGCTGGCTTTGCACGGGCTCAGTTTCTTCATCCTCGACTTCTATGGGTTCCACCTTGGGTGGCTGGTACTGCCACTGAGTATCACAACTTGGACAAACTAACACGCCCTGCAATTCATCACGCAAAACTTGTTAACGACAAGAAATGTGTCCATGATATGAAATGAAAAAAAAATTCAAAAGAATACTCGTACTTTCTGAGAAAATCTCTTCTTTAGGCAGTAATGATGAATTCGAACTGCACAACCATCGTTTGGGCACAATTTGGCCTGCAAAAGATTCAAAACTCCGTAAACTGACTCTCGAGAAAAAAAATTTCCCATTAATTTTTTATTAGAACATAAAAATATGCAAAAGTAAGATTTTAGGCAGCATCTACAAGAAAAGACAAGGCAAGCACTGAAAAGAACCTTAAATCCAGCTTCATTGCAGACTTGGCATGAAGGAACCCCAGCATTATGGAACCAACTTCGCAGATCGAGGATGGACCTAACACCAAGTCCGATATTATCGTCTTCAGTGTAACAAAGCCACTTGTCTTTCA
Source organism: Gossypium anomalum (assembly GCA_025698475.1). Taxonomy (NCBI): domain Eukaryota; kingdom Viridiplantae; phylum Streptophyta; class Magnoliopsida; order Malvales; family Malvaceae; genus Gossypium; species Gossypium anomalum. Next base: position 67,028,518 of record CM046957.1, on the reverse strand, counting down.
CTAGTTGATCGAGTGTTTTTTCCTTATGAGACATCGTGAAGTTCTTGAATGCGGCAGGGACGTCCTGAGATTGCGACCCCGAACTGTTTAGAACCTAGAGGGGAAAAAACCCCAAGATTTATCAAGTTTCGATTCAAACAATTATTAACATAAACCACCATTATCTCTCACAACAACCAATATAATCAAACCATACCACTCGATTTTTAACCCTAATTTTCTAGAGTTTCAACTTCTTTCTTACTCATTTTTCGACACAAATTCTTTCGATTACTGCTATTTTCCTTCTAAACCATACAACTCAGCTACAAAAAAATATGTAAGCCCATAAAGTTTTTATACATAAGTTATATATAAAGGTCAAACCTGGTTCTCCAACTTAATATTGAGAGCATCCAGGTTGCAGATAGTGCCCTCCGCTGTAACATCTTGTGCTATTGCTTCGACCTATATACAGACCAAACCCATCAATCTGCATACATACGTACAGAGAATACCCGTCTTCCATATCAATTAGGGGGAAGGGGAATTGACTTACAATGGCCTTAAAGAAAGCAATTTGAGGGACAGAATATTTGGTTCCAAGCTTCGATTGATCGTCCGAAACATTGTTAACAACTCCAAAATAAACTCGACCGTCATACGGATCTCTACAAGCCCTTAAATCCAATTGAACATACGAAAGTTCCCTGTTTATCTTGAGAAGATAATCATTGAATTTCCCTTGATGGGTACCTAAAAGAGGACATTTTTTCTTCCAAATAAGTATTGGGTGGGTTCAATGGTTAAAAAAAAATTGCACAAGGAAATAAAGAGAACCTGGGTTTTGGCCGGTGATGCCAGTGAAAATTAAGTGGAACTCTTTCTCCGTTAGAGGACCGCGTTCAAGCAACGATTGAATGAGCGTGTGGTGCTTCCAGCTTAGCACCGCCATTGTCAGATAGCTTTTTCCCTAAGGAATGAAGTTGTGTTTGGATGCTGCGAAATTTTTCAGATTATACCGGGAAATCACGGAAGTTAGGGTTTTTATATGGCGGGAAATAATGATAAAGTTTTCAATTTGGGTATTTATATTTGTCTCTATTGGACCTACCAAGGGCCTTAGGCTCGGCCCATTGGATTTTTTTTTCAAATTTGGGCCTATTGGGCCCAATCCAAATTAACAATAAAAACATTTTATTTTATTTTTATTTTTATAAGTAAAATATATTATCTTTTAAATAAGGCTTAATTGATAAATTAGTGCCTAAACTATACCCTTTTGCCCATCTGGGTACCTAAATGTTTTTTGGTCACATATCTAAACTACTTTTTTTTTCCTCGAGCTGGTACCTCCATTAGTCAAACTATTAAATCTATATTTAAGAAAGGCTTAATCCATAAATTCAATCTAAACTATGCATTTTTTCTCATTTTGGTACTTAATCATTTTTTGTTACAAGTGGTACCTAAACTATTCCATGTTTCCCATTTTATACAAAAATGTTATATCCCTTAAAAAAAAATTTACCTGTAAACTTAAAATATTTATAATTCTTTTATTTATTTTTTTTACATTATTTCTCTTTCTTTTTTTTTATTTCTTTTTCTTTTATAATGTATGGCAATAACAGTAATGCTAGAAATTTTCTCTCTCGAGGTTGAGATGATGGTGATTAATTTCATCAATCAAAACTAGTGTTGTCAGAATCAAACCGAGATAGGGATTTAACCAATAGACTCACAAACCGATATAGGCCAATTAAACCAAGCTAAAAATAATTGAACCAATTTTCTCTATTTTACTTATTTATTTATTATGATTTTTTACTAATATTTAATCAAATTGGAAGAACTGATCAAACAGAGAACTGATGATCTAATTAGTTTGACCATCACTTCGATTCTAAAGAAAGAAAAATAATAAAAATAAAAAAGTAACATAAATATATAAAAGAGAAAATAATATATTTTTTACCTTTTTTTGCCACATGTCAATTTTTAATTGGTTATCTATTTTTAAAAAACAGACTTAACGATTTAACTAACAATTGAACTAACAGATGTACTAACCAAAAAATGTTTAGATACAAAAATGAGAAAAATGCACAGTTTAAGTACCAATTTATGGGTTAGGTTTTTTAAAAATAAAAAATAAAATTAACTGTTTGACTAACGAAAGTATCAACTTTGGAAAAAAAAATTACTTTAGGTACCACTTGCGACAAAAAAAATATTAGATATCGATTTGTGAGTTAAACTTTTAAATAATGAAATAGAATATGATTCACATTTGGACAACAAAATTTATCATCTTTTAAACTAGGATACACTTGCTGCATAAACACCTTAAATGTTAAACTTTATGAAAGCTATTTCCTTTTATTTAACATGTTTAATTCAAGTTTTTAAAGTTAAATATGAGATGAACCCACGTGTTGACTTGATAGTCAAAGTGTTCACCATCCCAAGTGATGCCTGAGTTTGAGTTGCATTGTTGTAAAGGTTTTGCCATATTCTTGTAATTCACCCAAAAAAAAAGTTAAATATGAGATGGTATTTAACGCTCAAATTAATAACTAGATTAACAAATGGACTTAATTGATATGTTACTGATATTTTAAAATGTTCTGAAATTTAGGGTTCAATTCAAAACTTACACAATAATTTGAGGATGTTTAGCACAATTAACCCTTGCAAGAAATGATTTTATAGATTTTACAGTACCTTGGTTTCTGAGTAAATAAAAGTAGAAAGGGAATAGGTGTTCAGATAGTCACATTAATTAACATTAACATATAAATGGCCCAAAAAACCTACTACAAACCCAGGCCAACCAGCTAGGCTTAAAACTCGAATCACATGAGGAAACCAGCCCTGCCATAAGTTGGAAGGCAGTTTCAACAAAAGGCATGGAGTCTACACGATATCATCAAGAAAATGACACCAATCATATGCGATGAGCAATTGTCACCTTACACACACTCTCATGCAATGACTATCGTAAAGATGCATATAAAAAGGTTAAGGAACGATCACTGGAGTCACTCTCTCCACCTATCATCACTTTCTCTATTGACTCAAGTAGCTTTGCGTTACTTCTCAAATCGTTTCTAATCCAGCATATTGATTCTTTTTTTTTTTTTTTTTTTTTTTTTTTTTTTTTATCAAATCAAGTCAAAAGGGCAGATTTTTGGATTTAAGTCGGAAATGAAATGATAAGCAGAAACAAATTGCCCACACCAACCCAAGAAACGATCAAATTTATGGCAAGATGGATCAAACACCAAATACAGAATAAAACCAAAACAAAATATGTATAAGCAACAATCTTAAACGAAATTAACTCACAAAATTCCTAGTACACAAGTCAGACAACAAAGAAGGTTCCGAATTTTGGAATAAGATCCCTTTAACATCAATGTTTCCAGAAACACAAAATAAATATAAACTAAATTGGAACAACACCTAGTATGATGTGTCGTCCGCTGTTGCTCAGTGATCTCCGGGCATGCTCTTAATAATATCAGAGTCGCCTGAAAAAAAACAATATTACCACAATAAGAAGTATACATCTAGAGAGTGTGTAAATTCAATACGATATCAAACTCCTATACTTACCCGGGTCAATAATGCTGAGGCAGCACACTCTGAAATATTTGCCGCAGGCAGTGCCCAAGTCGACATTGTCTGAAAAACCAAACAACCACATTTTCAAAGGAATGGTCTTCTATAACAAATGTTGTATTACTAGAAAACTTAAAACAATAAAGTAAAATCCATTACTCTATTGAACTGGGAATAACAAGGAAGGTGGCAATCAATTCATTAAAGGGCGTTGGCAAAAGTTCAGTTATTCATTCTATTGTATCGTAGTTCACAGAATATCGACCAATTCTGTCTAGATTTCCACAAATATTTTCAACTATAAGCTTTCCTATTAAACTAAAGAATCGAAGGGGGCAGGAGTGAGGTGATTAATTTTGTAGATAATCCGTTAAACAATAACAGGGTAGGTGACTTCCATCAAGGCACAATATCATAGATATAAAGAACATACACCATAGACCTTATTGATCAATTAATTAAACGGCTTAGAAGAACATCATTTTTTATTCATTATATCATTTCCATCAGCCGTAATAGAAAGCACAATTATGTCATGCTTTTTGCAAGTATCTTGAACTAAGATGAATTAATTGTCAATAACCTGTGAACTACAATAACTGGAAGATAGTTTCCATCAAATTATCATAGCCAATGATGATCGATTCATCAAAAGGCTCCAACAAACATATTACTTATTCATTCTACCATTTCCATCAGCCGTAAAATGGAAAACGCAAATGTCTGGCTTTTCACAAATAACTTCAACTACATAATGCTCTACCATTTAAACAAACTTATAATCGATATTCAATTCAATGTGATACGAAAAAACATAATTCAATAAACAAAGTGATTGAATAGGTTAAGGGACATACTTCCATTATAGTGGTGAACTCCAACCTTGCACAACATGGCATAATATTCAATCTCTGACTTCCTAAGAGGAGGGCAGTTGTTGGCAATTATAATCAACTTACCTACAAAAAAATTAAAATAGAATTACAATCTTCCAATTCTAGAAGATCAATGAACATTAGATTATACATCGGTGACGAGAAGAAATCCAATATCAAACTAAATCAACCAAAAAACACTAGTGTTGAGCAAATAAAAGAAAACCAAAAGGCAATCTAAACCATGGTATTTGGTGTAGATCCGGTTCACAAGTTAAAAAACCATAATTATCCAACAGTTCAGTTTTCCCAACCCGACCCGAGCTAAACCTTTATACCCCTAAAAAACACCAATGCCCTTGACCTAATTAAGCACTATTTTAACCAAAACCAGAAGGAAATTCATTCTGCTTCAATTCACAATCAAAACCAATAGAATTTTAAAAAATCACATCATTTTTTATCTGAACTAAAAATGCCAAGAATATTCAAATCAACAATCAGGTAGCTAAACAATTTAGCAATAGAAAGACAAATAAGCATATTTAAAAAAAAAAAAATACCTTTGGAGTTTCTGAGAGACTTAAGAACAGTTTTGTAACCCAAAGTGTATTTACCACTCTTCATAACGAGAGCCAATCTGTTGTTAATGCTCTCATGGGTCTTCTTCTGCATTTTTCATCAAATACCGAAATAAAAAACATGTACATTAATTAGCATACTTTTCAGAAAATTATAAAGAAATAAGCATAAAAATTTAAAATATTAAAATGGGAGACAAAAAATTTTACGGTCTTCTTGGCGGCCACCATTGTCGTCGGAGGATGGGGACGGCTTCGGGATGGAGGCGGCGGAGGAGAGACAACAGCAGCTACAAATGGTTCACCAAAAGGCAAAAGCGGAGAAACCCTAAAATCTAACGAATATATTGATTATGAATCTAGGGTTCTTAGCGGCTTCCTTATTGGGTTTGGGTTTTGGGATTTTAGGGCCCATTAGAAGCAAAAAGATCAGGCCAAACATTGCCGATTAAAATCTAAACCCTAATTTCCGATCAAAATGCAAACATTAATTTCTTCGTATAAATCTTAAAATTATACATCAACTTTAATTTAATACGTAGTTATATAAATGAACTTTAATTTGATATAATTATACACGTAAAACTCTAATTGTAGTTCAAATATATACTTGAAACTTTAATTTTGATTTAATCATACACATTTAAAGAAAAATACATCAATTTATTTTTATATTAAATAAATATAATTATTTATATATGTAGCAAATAAAATATAAAATAATGTTATATCAATAATTGTATTAATAATATATAAGAATTAGATTAAATCAAAATTTCATGTATAAAATTGCATAAAATCAAAAATCATGTACACAATTGCACATTAAACTATAATTCATGTATAGTTTTTGTATTTATCCCTCTCTTTTTTTACATAGTTTTCTTTTAAGATAAAATATTTGATACACTATCAATGAAGTTTTTAAACTCCACAACTAGGATTAGGGAGTAACAAATATCTTATAAGAGTATAGTAAATTATTAAAAATTTATATAGAGAAAAAAAAGACACGTGTCGATTTTTTAAAACTGCTTATGGAATAAAAAAAGTGTACACTACCAACATATTAGACTTGATTATGAGTCAGACTACCCCGCCCGGCCCAAAGGTCCACCCGAAATGTGGGAGGGTTTGAGCAAAAATATAGGCCCGAAAAATGGGTTTGGATAAAAAAAAAGGCCCGTTTAAAAAATGGGTCAAGTATTGGGTAAGACATTTTTTGTCCCGGGCCTGGCCTGACCCGAATTCACTAAATAACAAAAAAAACTACTTTTTTAATATTATTTTCTTGTTTTCTCTCTATTTTGCTACCATTTTACTATTATGTTGCTACTATTTTGTTGTTATTGTTTGGATATTATATAAAACTTATTTTATTGTTAATTTTGTTATTATTTTAAAGATATTTGCTTGTTAAGTTGCATCTACTTTAGTGTCATTTAAGTATATATATTTTTTGAATTTTATTTTCAATTTATTGGAAAATATTTATTTTGATTTTTTAGTATTTTTTATGTATTATATATATTTTAAAATTATAGAAAAAAATATAAAAATTAATATGGGCGGACTGGGTCGGGCCTGAGTTTTAGCATTTTTATCTGGGTCGGGCTTAGGCAAAATTTTATGCCTATTTTCCAGGCCAGACCTAACAAATGGGCCTAAATTTTTAGTTGAGCTTGGCCCGATCCGCCCATGCACACCTCTACAATATACCAAATACTAACTGTCGAAACCATTTTTTTAGAAATGAAAATCGACTTAGTTTGAAACTAAAAATTAAAACTGGAGTTGCCACCGATCTTTATTAGGTGTGATCGGATCACCTTTGTTTTAATAAAACGTTTTAGTTTACTAAAACGGTGTTTTTGGTCTACGAAGCTCGAGAGAACGGGTTTGGGAGTCGGTTACGTGTGAGGAAGGATTAGCACCCTCGTCACGCCCAAAATTGGTACCGAATTGATTAGTTAGTGTCTTAATGTCGAAAGTTGAAAACTAGGAACGGATTTAAAATACGATCCTTTTTATTAACGTCGATTTTAAAAATGTTTGGATTAGATAAAAATGATTGCTAAAGATTTCCTTGTCTCGAGATATCGGAGTATCACATCCCATAAGTTAGGACACGATGCCATGAACTCCTGAGCGCAAGTTTGTCTTTAATTTTAATTGAAATTTCATGTGTTTTGGAACTTAAAAGGATATTTGGCCGTTTAGGTTTAACGAGAAAATCGAAACCCCATAAGTTAGGGCACGATTCCTTAAATTTCCTAAAACACGAAATATTGCCTTATTTAGAAAATTCCCTTTTTGAAATATAACGAGTATGATATTTAAACGACGTGTGTTATTTATTTGGATTAAAATAAAATGATTTATTCGATAAATGTAACAAGGCTTGATTCATGAGGCGATGATATGAAATAAAAATATAGCCTAGAACAATGATACATGAACATAGCATTATACGAATGAATAACAACAATAGAAAAATATGAAATAAACGAATTAAAATACACACAATGGCAATAATCATACAACATATATCATTTCAATATTCACATAAAAAATGAAATAAATCATATAAAACAATTGAAAATAAGTAATACAATTTAAAATAAGTAATATATAAAAAACAATTCAAAATAAAATAAAAAACAGTTTAAAATAAATAATATGAAACTCTTTTTTTTTTAAATAAATAACATATAAAACAGTTTACTAAGTAACATATAAAAATTTAAAATGGATAATATATACAAAAGTTTAAAATAGATAATAGATATATATATATAATTAAATAAATAACTAAAAAAGGTTAAAAAAAATTTAACGAATTTTAGAATAACATATAGAACAGTTTAGACTAAATAATATATATATATATATATATATATATAAAGTTTAAAATAGATAATATATAATAACTTAAAATAATATATAATAAGTTAAAATAAATAATGCGTAAAAAGAAATTCAAAGTAAATAGTATGTAAAAATACAAATAGTTCAATGAAATAATTTTTTTTAAAAAGAATAATAATAATAAAACGACTTTTGAAAAAAAAAAAACAAATTAACAGGATAAGGATGAGATTAAATCGGGCCGAAATTCAGGGTATAAATCGTAAAAAATAAAAGTTGCCAGGGACTATATTAGAATGCGTGCAAAAGCATAAGGATCGAAAGAGCAAATGTCCCAGGCCCTTTGTTCGCAGCGTTTCAAGGGTCCGCCTCTTCGAATGGTCGGAGGACCAAAATGAAATAGAGGTAAAATCCTGTGGCAGAAATTAAAAATAAAAAAAGATCCCATTGAGACGCGCTACAAAATAGGGGGACTCAATGCGCAGATTGACCATAGGTCAAAAAGGCGCGGATCCCCTATGGAGCAGTCGGGTCGCATGGATCTGGGCCTTATACGGCTTCGTTTTAGGGCCATTGAAACAGGCCCTAAACGGTGCCATTTCACATGTTATACAAAAGCCAAATTTTCCCTTCTTTTTTCATTTTGCCTTTTTTCTCTTTTCTTTTAATTTTCAAAACCCTCACAGGCTCTCACTCCCCCCTTTTTGCTCCTGCCGCTCGGGCTCCCTTGGAGTTGCACCACCGCCGTGGCCAGTGGCCGGCGGCAGAGGAAATTGGTTCGTTTAGCCTCGTTTTAAACCATGTCCGAAGGCTAGGCCTTCTCAATTCCCAAAAACTAAAATAAGAGCATCTTTGACCCCCTTTTTGTCTGATCTTGGCGACGGAGGGAGGACTTCCGACAGTGCGATCGTGGAGAAATCAGGTAGTTTTTCTTCTTGCTCTTTTTATTTCATGCCTTTTTTATTTTAAAAAAGATTTGTAGAAAGAAAAAAAATAAACAAATAAATGAATAGGAATAGAGCAATGAAAAGAAAACAAGATAAAATTAACACATTTTTTGAACTTCTATTTTAATTTCTGATTCACTAATGTGCGTAGAAAATACATTATTTGGTTTTGGGCTTTTATATCTGAAAAATAATACATATATTAGTTCTTTTATTTTGTTTCCTTTGCGTGTCGCTTTCGTTCTATTTGCTTTCACCCTTTTTCGCATGTTTGCAGGTCTATGAAGGAAGTCAACGGGGCAGAGGCTTTCATTTTGGTGCAAAGGACAGGCAGAGCTGACCTTCGAGTGATGTTTACACTGAGGACGCACGTGGCTTGTAGGAGGGAGGCGCGACGCTAGGGTTAGTTAGGATTTTAGGTTTATTGAAACTGGTTTGGGCGTTGGGCCTATCGGGCCATTAGGAATTGGGCTTCTTAGTTTGGGTCTACTGGGTTTTGTAATTGGGTAGTTTAGGCCTGCTATTTATTTGTAATTTAGACGTTGGACTTGTTAATTTTCGGGTTTTATTATTACTATTGGATTTTCTGATGGGCCGGGCAAATTTGGGCCCGTACAGCTGCCCCTCTTTGCTCATTGTCGTGTAACGGGAATGAAGTAAAGACTATAAAATGGCCAATTTTTCCTAGACCTGCCGAGTCTCTACTTCTCTCGGCGCTTCTTTTCTTCAAGTATCTTCAATATGCTCCACTGCAACTCCAGAAGTACAAGATTTGTGACTTGTATCTTTAATCTATTCTACTGTAACTTTAGGGAAATAAGATCCGTTATCTTGATCTGCTCTCTCATCGCAACCTCAGGGGACAAGACTTGTAACCTCGACCCTTGCCATCAGAAACTCAGGGGGATAAGGTTTGTGGCTTCAATCTACTCCACTACAACTTCAGGGAGACAAGATTTGCTATATTCAGTCTGCTCCACTACAACTTCAGGGAGCTAAGACTTGTATCTTCAACCTGCTCCACTGCAACTTCAGGGAGATAAGGTTAATGGCTTCCATCTGCTCCACTACAACTTCAGGGAGATAAGATTCGCCATGATAGATTTGATCCGACCTATTGCAACTTCAGAGTATAGGACTTGTAACTTGTAGCTTTAATCTGTTCCACTGCAACTTCAGAGAAATGAGATTTGTTAACTTCAGTCTGCTCCACTGCAACTTCAGGGAGATAAGACTTGTATCTTTAACTTATTCCACTGTAACTTCAGGGAGATAAGGTTAATGGCTTCCATCTGCTCTACTGCAACTTTAAGGAGATAAGATTCGCCATAATTCGTAGCTTCAATCGATCTGGCTACACCGCCTTTTGAGCGACATGACCTGTAGAATCGATTCTTGAGCCTATGCTTATGCCAAATGATTAGGATGTCTTGATCGAAATGAATCAAATGCTCCTAACTAGATGTGTATGAATGATGTTTGCATGAATGCAAAAATGTCATTTTTAATGCCTAATTTGATATTATTCGTTGTTCATCGAGGTTTTATCGTTGGCGTATTACTCTGTCCTTTTTTTAAGCTAGTATCTCTGATAGAAAATCTGAAGAACAATTACAATTTGGGCTATTCTTTCCCCAACGTTTCTAACCTTTGGATTTGGGTAGTTCAACTAATTGGTCCCGTTTCAAGTCATTGTATTATTTAGAAGAATTTCAGAGTAATATGCAAAACTCCTTTTTCTTTGAGTATTATTAGTCTATTAATCATTATTTCAATAAGAACGCTTGAAAAAGATTATCGTAATGGACAAGATGAAATTTTATTAAGAGCAAAGCTCGAAATGAATAGAGTAATCAAGATAGTAAATTTGCTAAGATACAAAATGAATAAAATGAAAATAGGTGCCCCAGATATTGTAGCATGAGCTTCTTTGCACAAAACCTCTTGAGGACCCTTTGAACTTGATATGTGTTTAGAAGACCAATAGTATTTTGTTGATGGACCAAGATGTAGCATCCCTCCTTCTTATTAATTTAGAGAAGACAAGACTACCGCATGCCCCATTTCTGATCAAAATTTGAATTGACCATTCTTGGGTTTTCAACTCAAAACCCCTTTGGTCTCAAAGCGCCCTTTTGGGGGTTTTCGCCTTGGCCTCTCTTTTTTTTTTAGGTGAAGTACCTATTGACCGTATTCGAATTCATAGGATTATGCAGACTTTTGCCATCCATCTCAGTCAAGATCAGAGGTCCTCCAGAGAAAGCTTTCTTCACTACATAAGGTCTCTCCCAATTTGGCATCCATTTTCCTCTAAAGTCCTTTTGTATGGGGAGGATCTTTTTCAAAACAAGGTCTCCTTCATGGAATTCTTTAGGGCAAACCTTCTTGTTATAAGCCTGCATCATTCACTTTTGGTTCATTTGACCATGGCGAATAGCTTTCAGCCTCTTTTCTTCAATTAAGTTCAGCTGATCGTATCGAGACTGGATCCATTCTGCTTCATCTAACTTTAGTTCTGACAGCACTCGTAGAGAGGGAATTTCAACCTCAATAGGCAGAACCACCTCCATTCCATAAACCAAATAAAAAGGCATTGCCCCGGTAGAGGTTCTGACTGACGCTCGGTAGGCGTAGAGGGCGAATGGTAATTTTTCATGCCAATTTTTATAAGTCTCGGTCATTTTTCCCACGATCTTCTTGATGTTCTTATTGGCTGCTTCCACCACACCATTCATTTTTAGGTGATATGGTGACGAGTTATGGTGTTTGATCTTGAATTGGCTACAGACCTCCGCTATCGTGTTGTTGTTCAAGTTCAGTGTATTGTCTGATATGATCCTCTCAGGCATCCCATATCGACATATGATCTCTTTTTTTAAGAACTTGCTGACTGCTGATTTCGTGACGTTGGCGTAAGAAGTGATCTCTACCCACTTGGTGAAGTAATCGATAACCACAAAGATGAATCGATGCCCGTTAGACGCCTTCGGTGAGATCAGCCCAATGACATCCATGCCCCACATGGAGAAAGGCCTTGCAGAAGTCATGACATGAATAGGTGAAGGAGGTACATGAATTTTGTATCCATAAATTTGGCATTTATGACACTTTTTGGCATAGCTGATGCAATTTCCTTCCATAGTGGACCAATAATATCTGAATCTCATGATTTGTTTGGCTATTGTGAAACCATTAGCGTGTGTTCCATAGATATCCTCATGGACCTCTTCTAAGATTTACTTTGCCTCAACAGCGTCCACACACCTTAGCAGCACCTGATCCTTCCTTCTTTTATATAGGATCTCTCCATCTAAGACATAGTCACTGGCTAGCCTTCTCAATGTCCTTTTATCATTCTCCGTCGCTTGGTCTGGGTATTCACGATTCCTTACATATCGCAATATATCTTAATACCAAGGGTGATCGTCCTTTTCTTTTTCTTCTTCGATGTTGTAACAATGAGCCGGAGTTTCATAGATACTCATCTGGATAGGCTCCACATCATTTTGCTTGTTTACTTTGATCATAGAAGCTAAAGTTGCCAAGGCGTCAGCCATCTAGTTTTCATCTCGTGAGAGGTAGCAGAAAGTGATGCCATCAAACTCCTCAATTAACTCCAGAACCAGTATTCGATAATTGATCAACTTAGGGTCTCTAGTCTCCCATTCACCTTTGAGCTAATAGATCACTAATGCAGAATCCCCATATACTTCTAGCACAATGATTTTGCGTTCAATGGCCGCACGGATACCCATAAAGTATGCTTCGTACTCCGCCATGTTATTTGTGCAATCAAAATCCAATTTACTAGTAAAGGGATAATGATCTCCATTTGGGGATACCAGAACTTCCCCGATTCCCTTACCCACAGCATTTGAGGCTACGTCAAAATTTAGTCTCCAAGGATGACCTTCTTGAGAGTCTTCTTCAGCAGTTGCAACATACATTATATCTTCATTTGGAAAATCAAAGCTCAAAGGCTCATAATCTTCTAGAGCTCTACTAGTAAAAGAATCTGCTATTGCACTCCCTTTTACAGCCTTCTGGTTCACGTAGACTATGTTAAACTCAAAAAGTAAAATTTACCAACTAGCCATTCTTCCGTTCAAAGTATTTGACTCTATTATGTACTTCAAAGGGTCTAGTTTTGAGATGAGCCAAGTTGTGTGGTACAACATGTACTGTCTCAGTCTTCGGGTTGTCCAAATCAAAGTACAACACAACTTCTCGATCGGCGAATATCTTATCTCGCATTTAGTGAATTTCTTACTGAGATAATATATCGCTTTTTCTTTTTTTTCCTGACTCGTCATGTTGGCCTAGCACGCATCCCATGGAGTTTTCGAACACTGCCAAATACAGTATCAGTGGCTTATCTGGGCAAGGTGGCATTAGCACTGGGGCATTGGACAAGTAATGTTTGACCTTATCAAAAGTCTTTTGGCACTCCTCATCCCATACACCTGGGTTGTGTTTCCTAATGAGACGAAAAATGGGGTCACATTTCTCCGTTAGTTGTGAAATGAACCGGGCGATGTAATTTAGTCTTCCTAATTTAGTCACACTTCTTTTTAAGTGCGTGGCAGGGGTAATTCTTGTATGGCCCTGACTTTATCTGGGTCAATCTCAGTCTCCTTTTCACTGACCACGAATCCCAATAGCTTTCCTGACCTAGCCCCGAAGGTACATTTCGCGGGATTGAGCTTTAGCTGAAACTTCCTTAACCTTAAGAATAGTTTCCTCAGGACTTGCACATGCTCCTTTTCTGTTCTGGATTTTGCAATCATATTGTCGACATAAACTTTGATCTCCTTATGCATCATATCATGGAACAGAGTTACCATGGCTCTCTGATATGTTACTCTTGTGTTTTTCAGTCCAAATGGCTTCACCTTATAATAAAACGTTCCCCAGACGGTTACGAATGTGATTTTTTTCATGTCTTCAGGATGCATCTTTATCTGGTTATATCCCGAGAAGCACACTATGAAGAAGAAAAATGAGTAACCTGCCGTGTTATCCACTAATGTATCAATGTAAGGCAACGGGAAGTTGTCTTTTGGGCTGGCTTTGTTCAAATCCTGATAATCCATACACATTCGTACTTTCCCATCTTTCTTAGGAATGAGGACTATATTGGCTATCCATTCTGAGTACTTGACCACTTGTAAGAAACTAGCATCGAATTACTTCTTGACCTCTTCTTTTATCTTCAACAAAACATCGGGTCTCATCCTTCGGAGTTTCTGTGGAACTGGCTTGCACTCTTCCTTTATGGGGAGTTGATGTACCACGATATCAGTATTCAACCTGGGCATGTCTTGATATAACCATGCAAAGATATCCTTGAATTCTTATAATAACTCAATGAGGTCTCGCTTTGTTTCTGTGGTGATACAAGCTCCAATCTTCACCTCTTTTCCCTCTCCTAAGCTCACAATATCCACTGACTCTTTATGAGGTAGGATTTGTTTCTCATCTTATTCTACCATCCTTAACAAATCAGGAGATAGGTTACAGATTCGGTCATCTTTAAGATCTTGAGAATCTTCCATACACATATCTTACTCAAAAGGAGACTCTGAGTCAGTAACAGCGTTGCTCATATCATTGATATCTGGAGACCTGTTATAGGGATGAAAAATCCAAAGAACAAAAGAATCTAAGAATATTTATTTGTGGTATGATTATGAATGAAATGAAAAGAATGAAAGAATATTTGTTCAAGATGATAAGTAAAATATATTTTTATTGAAATAACGATATTGGGCAAGAGCTTATCTCACAAACGGATTCTTATTGCCCCCAGGCTTAGAGCAATAAGCTTGTTTTGGACATTACTCTAAATTAATTTTAAAAGTTATAGGGATCTCCTCCGCGGTCCAATTGTTCAAGACGCTCCCAGGCACGTATGGGCAAATGCCTAATTAATTTTCTTCTCTTGTTTCTTCCTCGAATATGGCGTTAATGCTCAAATTTTCTAACATTTCTTCGGCAGACCCCTTCTTTGTCGATCTTCCTTCAGAGTAAATAGTCTCTCCCGACACGAATGTTCTGGATATGTGAGAAAAGGTCATTGGCTCCTATTTAACCTCTTCCCCGCTTAAACGCGCTCTTCTCTTTTCTTGCTTCTTCTCTTGCTCCTTTTTCTTTTGCTTTGCATTTGGCTTGAATCCTAAGCCAAAACGGTCTCATTTGTCCATGAGCATGGACGCCTCGATCCTTCTTTATAGGCTTCTTCCAAGCCCCATCTTAGGCAAAGCTTCTTTTCCAACCGTCAGTTGTAAGCCCATCATTGTAGTTTTGGAGATTTTGGGCATCAGAACTTTATTCCCTTTGACAATGAAGGTCGCGTTTACAAATTCTAATGATCGAAAGGAATATTCTATTGCTTCATCATCTGTCCCCACATATGGCGCATCGTTGGTAACGAATGCAATGATATCTTCTTCCGCGTTTATGGTCACCAATTGGCCTTCCATTATAAATTTGAGCTTTTGATGTAACGATGACAACACTGCCCCCACTGAGTGAATCCACGACCTTTCCAATAAGCAATTGTAAGAAGGCTTGATGTCCATCACTAAGAAATCCACCTCGTACGTGCTTAGACCGATTAAAAGGGGTATTTCAATCCTCCCCATTACTTTCCTTTCGGTGCCGTCAAATGCCCTTACTACGTTTTGGTATGTCTTCATATGAGAACTATCTACTGACAACCTATTCAGTATGGATAGGGGTAGGACGTTTAGCTCCGATCTATTATCAATCAATACTCCTGGCAATGTATATCCCTTACAGCGAGTGGTGATATGTAGAGCCTTGGTGGATCACATTCCCCCTAGTGGTATTTCGTCGTCGTTGAAGAAAATAAAGTTATCGGTGCTGATGTTGTTGACTAGACGATCGAGCTTATTGACAGAGATATCATCCGCAACATATGTTTCGTTTAACACTTTCATCAATGCACTGCGGTGCGTCTCTAAGCTCAAGAGCAAAGTTAGTACCAGTATGCTAGCTGGTTGTTTGTGCAATTATTCTACAATGCTGTACTCATTGTGCTTTAGGAACTTTAAGAATTCCTTAGCCTCCTTTTCAGTCACCGGCTCATTGACAGGTGATTCAGGTCTGGTTATCTTCTCCTTCTTTTGTTCAACTATCACGAATTTTCCTTTAACTGATTCTACCTTTTTGTTCGGGGTATAACACCTTCTACTGCATGTATAGAAACCCACATCTTAGCTCTCCCCTGAAGCACTAACCAAATTCTCCTCCCCCGGGATTGTTACGTTGCAGTCATAGTTCCAAGAAACCCTTTTGCTATCCTTGTAGGGAAAGGATACAGGTTTCTGAATTATGACTCTCGGTGCCATTTGTATTCCTACTTCATTGTTCCTTGGTCTCGAAATTATCACCACAGGGTGATTAACTCTTTGGACCCCGTCTGTTGTTCCATCCTCTGAGTCGTAAACCTCTAATTCTTCTGATCCTTTAATTTCTTCATAAAATTCCATCTCTTTATTGTCCATCAGATTTTCTACTATGGATTTGAACTAATTGCACTCTTGGATGTCATGGCCCTCATCGGCATGAACTCACAGTATTTTCTCGTTTCTCTAGGCCTTTACCCTGAATGTTATGTGATCAAACCTTCATCGACCATTTGTTTCCAAACCTAATTCAGTCGGGTTTCTACTTCTACCACGTCAGCCTTGATTCTTTTGCTCTCACTCTCGACTATCGCGTTTATCCCTTTATTAGCATGATCGGGTAACAGATCTCCTGCTACGTTGGGTCCTAATGGGTCGTCGAACTTTACGATACCCATATTGATTAATCTTTCTATCAACTTTTTAAACGCAGTGCAGTTCTCGATCGAGTGCCCCGTTATCCCTGCATGGTACTCACATTGGGCGTTTGAGTCATACCATTTTGGGAACGGAGGTTGCATAGGCTTCAAGTAGAATGGTGACACCACATGGGCATCGAATAAGCTCTGATACAATTCTCTATATGACATCAGGATAGGCGTAAACTGGAGCCTCTCTGTATTAGGCCTTGAGTTGGATTCTTGCATTGGAAGGCCTAGATGGCTAGTAGTCATCGTATTTGGCTGGCTTACAGTAGTGGGTTTTGAATAGCCCTTGTTGTATGTGCTTACATTGTTCACCTTGCTTTCCTTCTTCCTCAAGGCTGATCTTTTGGAGCTTTCCCCCGCGTCTATCTTTCCACACCTTATCGCGTTTTCTATTATCTCTCCAGACATCACTATGTCTGAAAAGCTCTTAGTTGCGCTCCCCAACATGTGATCAATAAAAGGTGCCTTCAGGGTATTAATGAAAAGCATAGTTGTTTCTTTTTTCTAGCAGAGGTGGTTGGACTTGTGCGGCTATCTCCCTCCACCGTTGGGCGTATTGCCTGAAGCTCTCATTCTACTTTTTCTCTATATTCTGTAATGTGATTCTGTCGGGCGTCATGTCCGTTACATGACTGTACTGTTTCATAAAAGCTTGTGCCAGATCTTTCCATGAATTAATCCTGGCACAGCTGATTGTACCATTTAGTGGCAGACCCGATTAGACTGTCTTGGAAGCAATGGATCAGTAGTTGATCATTGTGAACGTATCCTGCCATCCTTCGATAGAACATGGTGATGTGAGCTTCTGGACAACTATTTTCATTGTATTTTTCAAAATCTGGAGTTTTAAACTTAGGAGGGAGCACTAAATCCGGGACCAAACGTAGGTCTTTGGCGTTCATTCCGCAATGGTAATCGGCATTCATTCCGCAATGGTAATCAGTATTCTCCATTGCTTTGAGTTTTTCTTCCAGCCATCTGTATCGATCCTCCAGTTTTTTTGGCGGTTCTACTCTTGCCTTTTCCATTTCTGCCGCATTATCAAGGTTAGGGACAACCAGATTAGATGGACTATCCCCTGGATTAGAACCCGAGCCTGTTGGAAAATTTATTGGTGCCGAGGCATCAGCCTAATATTGTTAGAGCCTGAAGTTGACAGTCACCCTTGGTGGACATATGTTTGTTTGCACTTGGGAACTAGTTAGGGTGAAGCCAGGAGGATAAGCGGGGTCTTCATTATCGTCCCCAGGATTGACCATAGGGTTTTTTCATTTTTCTTGCCCCTTAGTCAACAACTGAGTCAACTGGTTCATCATGGTTTTTTGGGACTATCTGGTCCCTAATATCTTGTTGAATCTTTGCCAACTGTTCTTACATTTGTGCTTGCATCTGTTCTTGCATTTCCCTCTGCATCTGTTCTAATCTTTCTAATCTCTGATATATTGCTTTGGTTTTGCGACGAGTATTATAGCGTTATTCGGTTGGTTGAATCTTGTTGGTTTCCAGATTAACTGAAATAATATTGTTTAATTAGGTCTTTTCGTGAAACTTAATGCATATGATGAAATGTAATACAAATGAATGAAATGAATGCAAAAAGAGGCGTTGATTCTGATTCAATTTCATTAGAACAACTTTGCTAGAAAACAAATTTCTTTACATAAGATGGATTATATATACGACTTTGCCCTAACGCCTAAAGCCTTAACCTTCCTAAGAAGCTAAGTTAAGTTTCGGCCTTGATCTGATTCTGACTCGTATTTTAAGCTTAATACATCAGTCTGAACTACCAAGGTTTGCAACTGATCGGCCACTTCTCGTACTTGAGCCACAGCCTCACCCATGAGATAATCTCTATCTCTAATCTGATCTTGAGAGCGGCGAAGCTGTTCTTTGCAATGCTCATTGTTTGCCTCAAGGAGTTCCACTCGAATTTTGCTATCTCGTAGTGCAGTCTCGAGTTCCTCTATTTTTCCTTTCAACTCAATTACAGAGTTATGGCTATGATGCTGATGTAGTGATTTTTCCAATTCGGCCACCCGAACTCGTAACCTCTCTTTTTCGCTTTGGCTTTCCAACAAACTCTTTTTGAAAGCGTCCTCCCGTACTCGAACATATTGAAAATTCTTCTCCCAATGATCAGCTCTAGTCTTTTCTTCTTTAATTTCTTGGCGCCACTGCTCCAACGTTTTACCCAAATCGGCAGTTCTTATCGACATACGTAGCTTCTTATAATCAGTTTTCAGACTATCTAAATCTTACTCGGCCTTGTTTTTTGCCTTCCTCAATTTCTCGGCCTCTAGCTTGTGGATATCGACGTCTAATCCCAACTTCATCTTCTCCTCTTCTAACTGCTCTATCTTATTTCCCAAATTCGAGCTCCTTTTCTCAAAGTCTTGCTTGATGATCTCTAACTCAGACGGGAGTACTTGTAAATGCTCTTCTATTAGCCGAACGTTTTCTTGACTTAGTATTGGCATGTTGTCGTTGATTCTTTTACCCTACCACCAGTCATACTCGGGGGTCGTTATTGGACCTGCAGCGAATCTTTTTATCCTACGGATTTGGTTCCAAGCATTCTATATCTCACAAACTCTCTTCTTATAATTATCTCCCTTGTATGAGAACTCGCACTGCACCAACCCTTGTGTCACCGGTATGAACTACCTTGATCGATACTGTCTTAACACGAGTAGTGGGGCGTATCCAACGGCTTCCCATATCTCAAGTAGAGGGACCTAGTCAAAGTCACCATACTGATATAAGATCTCATCGGGGATCATCCATGGGGCCCTCCATTCAATATTTTTAGCTTGTAGATTCTAGAGAACCGCTATCGATTTCTCTTCGGAAAGGTCATCCTGCCTTAGCGTAGCCACTAATTCCTTCAATGGAGAGTAGTTCTCAGAAAAAACTCGATATGAGACTTTCTCTATCCTCTAAAAGTGGCTATGGAACCACGATAGCAGAAGTTGCGCACATCCTATAAATCTACCTTCACCCGCTCTCCGGTAAGCATTCAATGATCAAAACGTTTCGGCCATGATCGCAGGGACAGGTGTGACCCCTTTATCAAATCGATCAAACAGGTTTGAGACTGCTTCATCTACATGTCCTAATGCCTTGGGAAATACGACCAAACCGTAAATGCTCAAAGCGAAAACATCAACCCTCTTCTTCATATCCGGGTGTGCTAGAATCAAGTCCCTCAAATTCTTTCAAGGAATACACTTACTATCCCCTTTTTGCTTGATCCGGGCTGCAACCCATTTTTCGTTCATCCCCATGATACTCATCAATTTCTTCAAAAAGGTTGGGACATTAATAGCTATTGAATAGGCCTTATCGGCCTGAATGTTCGGGCAATAAAGTAAAGCCATGTACTCCTCCACAGTAGGTACCAAATTGACTCTTCTGAAGGTGAAACAACTGTAAGCGGGATTCCAAAACTGCGCGAGGGCTCGAAACAAGTACTTGTGCACCTTTACATCAAGTAGATAGGGTAGGTCGCCGTAATTACAGTAAAAGAGTTACTTGATCTCGTCGTTCCAACTATTCAATATCTCTTTTTATTCTTGCAGGTCATTCCGAGTTACATTGATGCGAGTGAAATCCTACAATTTCGATTCATATCTCTCGGTCAAACTATCACCTTTCTATTGCTGCGTCCTCTCGGACCATACTCGGACGTCCGCATTATCCTCTACTCTATCAAGAAACCCCTTTTTCATGCTAAGCTTTTCTATCTAGTAACCGAACGTGAATCAACACCTTTTTATAATGTAATTCCATGAAATAACAGCAAAACACAACAAGTCAATATTATATACAAAAAATAGAACTTAAAGCAAACAAGAAATAATCAAGCACTTATTCGGGTAACCGCTAGGGTTTGGCATGTCTCTATCTAGGGTGGGCTCCTATGGGTCACTACATGTGGTTCAGTTCTAAAGATATGGTACCTGAACCAGTAGATTCCTCGATCTCCACCCATTATAGGCTTATATAGACTGAGTTCGATTCAGGGGAATACATTTCCCTATAGCTATACGGAGACGAAAATCTCACGAAGACATATGTACGGATGTATTCCGAAAGCGATTCACTATCTTATACGGAGGTGAAGACCTCCCGAAGGAATAGTTTCTCACTCCCACTTAAGAGGGGTAAAGTCGAACAATTATGTAATATGATGCGCAAAAGTATACTAAGAGACTCGAACCAAAAGCCAATCATATAAAATGACGAAAACTACAAAAATAAAATGCAGCAAAGGGATCGTACATTTAAAATAGATTTTCAATTTTGGACGAAAGACAAAAATTAATCAATTTGCGGCTTGACTCTCTTTATCCCCAGCGGAGTCACTAAGCTGTCGAAACCATTTTTTTGGAAACAGGAATCGACTTAGTTTGAAAATAAAAATTAAAACGGGAGTCGCCACCGATCTTTATTAGGTGTGATCAGATCACCTTTGTTTTAATAAAATGTTTTAGTTTACTAAAACGGTGTTTTTGGTCTACGAAACTCAAGAGAACGGGTTTGGGAGTCGGTTATGTGAGAGGAAGGATTAGCACCCTCGTCACGCCCAAAATTGATACCGAATTGATTAGTTCGTGTCTTAATGTCGAAAGTTGAAAATCAGGAACGGATTTAAAATACGATCCTTTTTATTAAAGTCGATTTTAAAAACGTTTGGATTAGATCAAAATGATTGCTAAAGATTTCCTTGTCTCGAGATATCGGAGTATCACATCCCGTAAGTTAGGACACGATACCATGAACTCTCGAGCGCAAGTTTGTCTTTAATTTTAATTGAAATTTCATGTGTTTTGGAACTTAAAAGGATATTTGGCCATTTAGGTTTAACGAGAAAACTGAAACCCCGTAAGTTAGGGCACGATTTCTCAAATTTCCTAAAACGCGAAATATTGCCTTATTTAGAAAATTTCCTTTTTGAAATATAACGAGTATGATATTTAAATGATGTGTGTTATTTATTTGGATTAAAATAAAACGATTTATTAGATAAATGTAACAAGGCTTGATTCATGAGGCAATGATATGAAATAAAAAATATAGTAATAGAACAATGATACGTGAACAAAACATTATACGAATGAATAACAACAATACAAAAATACGAAATAAACGAATTAAAATACATACAATGGCTATAATCATACAACATATATCATTTCAATATTCACATAAAAAAATGAAATAAATTATATAAAACAATTTAAAATAAATAATACAATTTAAAATAAGTAATATATAAAAAAAACAATTCAAAATAAAATAAAAAATAGTTTAAAATAAACAATATGAAACTCTTTTTTTATTAAAAATAAATAACATACAAAATAGTTTACTAAATAACATATAAAAATTTAAAATGGATAATATATAAAAAAATTAAATAAATAACTAAAAAAGGTTAAAAAAAATTTAACGAATTTTAGAATAACATATAGAATAGTTTAGACTAAATTATATATATATAAAGTTTAAAATAGAATAATATGTAATAAGTTAAAATAAATAATGCGTAAAAAGAAATTCAAAGTAAATAGTATGTAAAAATACAAAACAGTTCAATGAAATAATTTTAAAAAAAAAAGAATAATAATAATAAAACAGCTTTTGAAAAAGAAATAAATAAACAAATTCAGAATAATAATAAATAAACGGCTAAGGTTGAGATTAAAATCGGGCAGAAATTCAGGGTATAAATAGTAAAAAATAAAAGTTGCCAGGGAATATATTAGAATGCGCACGAAAGCACAAGGATCGAAAGAGCAAATGTCCTAGGCCCTTTGTGTGCAGCGTTTCAAGGGTCCGCCTCTTCGAATGGTCGGAGGACCAAAATGAAATAGAGGTAAAATCCTGGGGCAGAAATTAAAAATAAAAAAAGATCCCATTGAGACGCGCTACGAAATAGGGGAACTTAATGCGCAAATTGACTATAGGTCAAAAAGGCGCGGATCCCCCATGAAGCAGTCGGGTCGCACGGATCTGGGCCTTATACGACGCCGTTTTAGGGCCACTGAAACAGGCCCTAAACGGCGCCGTTTCACATGTTATACAAAAGCCAAATTCTCCCTTCTTTTTTCATTCTGCCTTTTTTCTTTTAATTTTCAAAACCCTTACAGGCTCTCACTCCCCCCTTTTTACTCCGGCCGATCGGGCTCCCTTGGAGTCGCACCGACGCCGTGGCCAGTGGCCTGCGACAGAGGAAATGGGTTCGTTTAGCCCCGTTTTAAACCATGTTCGAAAGCCAGGCCTTCTCAATCCCCAAAAATCGAAATAAGAGCATCCTTGACCCCCTTTTTTTTCGATCTTGGCGACAGAGGGAGGACTTCCGGCGGTGCGACCGCGGAGAAATCAGGTAGGTTTTCTTTTTTGCTCTTTTCATTTCATGCCTTTTTTATTTTAAAAAAGATTTGTAAAAAGAAAAATAATAATAAAACAAATAAATAAATGAATAGGAACAGAACAATGAAAAGAAATCCAGAAAAATTAACACCTTTTTTTAAACTTCTATTTTGATTTCTGATTCACTAGTGTGCGTAGAAAATACATTGTTTGGTTTCGGGCTTTTATATCCGAAAAATAATACATATATTAGTTCTTTTATTTTGTTTCCTTTGCGTGTTGCTTCCGTTCTGTTTGCTTTCTCCCTTTTTTGCATGTTTGCAGGTCTATGAAGGAAGTCAACGGGGCGAAGGCTTCCATTTTGGTGCAAAGGACAGGTAGAGCCGATCCTCGAGCGATGTTTGCGCCAAGGATGCACGTGGCTTGCAGGAGGGAGGCACGGCGCTAGGGTTAGCTAGGGTTTTAAGTTTACTGAAACTTGTTTGGGCGTTGGGCCTATCGGGCCATTAGGAATTGGGCTTCTTAGTCTGGGTCTACTGGGTTTTGTAATTGGGTAGTTTAAGCCTGCTATTTATTTGTAATTTGGACATTGAACTTGTTAATTTTTGGGTTTTATTATTACTATTGGATTTTCTGACGGGCTGGGCAAATTTGGGCCCGTACACTAACTTTTTTTTTAAGCATTCCTTTCAACTTATTATGTTGATTTATATTTTTCTTTTTCTTAGTTGGATCGGAAAAAAAAGTTAGCATTTTAATTAAAATAATTCATTGGGTTAACTATTTGGATTAGCTAATCTCATTATAAAAGTAGAAGAATCTAATCATATAAAATTAAAATGGTTTAAATGTACCAAAAGTCCCTATACTCTTTTGAAATTTAAAGTTTAATCTCTATATTTTGATTTTGAGACATTTGAGTCTCTATATTCATTTATTTCTAAAAAATCTTGGGCTTTCCGTCTAATTTTGTCGTTAACATTATTAGCCTGACAATTATAAAAAAAGGAAAACAATTGTTTTAGTCCTCCGTAATTATAATATTTTCATTCTTTATAAATATATAAAAAATTTTAAAAAAAATCATATTTTCAATTAGAAACTAATTTTTTTTAAAGTTATATATAATTTAAATTTCCAAAAAGTTTTAAAAAATCAACAATTAAATTTAACTAAAAATGATTTTGACATATAATTCATTTAAATTGAATTGAAAATACTTATTTAAATCCAATTTAATAAGAATGAAACGAATAATTTATGTTATACAAAGAATTTCTAATTTTTTGAGGGAGTGTGAGAATTGAAGTAACTAATAATAATAGTAAGAATAATAATGTATAATAGTAATGGTAATAATAATGTATAATAGTAAGAATAAGAATAATAATAATATTAGTAAAAAGAATAAGAAAAAAAAAGGAATGTAATAGTAATATATAATAATGAAATAACACTAATAAAAAAAGATAATAAAATAATAATAATATTAAAATTAATTAATTTAAAAAAATAGCAAAAATAATAAAAAAAACTAAATTGAACTTAAAATGAAAGTTTTGGGGCTAATCTGAAATAAAAATAAGGCGGATGGACCAATTTGCATGCGCGAATAACGAGGAGAGACCAAAAGGGAAATAATCCCTTCTCCTCCAAAACGCACAGCATCAGAGAGGACCAAAATGCAATTGAAATAAATCATAGGGCCAAATCAAAAATAAAGAAAGTTTTAATTGCAAAGCTATAAAAAGCGGAAGGGCTAAATGCGCAATTAGCCCTTCCAATTAAAAACACGCAGATCCTAGGCTGGAGCGGGTCGGGTCGGACGGGTCAAGGTCGTTTTGGGCGTTTGAGTTTTGTGGGTCTGTGTTCAAAGATTCAATTAGTGGTCTAAATATTAAAAATTCTGAAATTTTAATGAAATTTAAATAAATATAAACTGTTAGTACTCGGGTTGCCTCCTGAGAAACGCTTGTTTATAGTCTCAGCTCGACTTTCCCTTGTTGGTGTATTTAGGGGAGTTTGTGGAGTTGTAGCTCCTCTCCGTCGTTCTTAAAATTCTCGCCATTATAAAGTTTGAGACGATGACCGTTTACCTTGAATGCTCCTTGTGATGGGTGACTTACCTCTACTGTGTCATATGAAAAAACAGATTGAACTACGAAAGGTCCTGACCACCGTGATTTAAGTTTCCCAGGAAATAATTTGAGTCTCGAATTATAAAACAAGACAAAATCTCTGACTTCGAATTGCTTCCGCTGCTTCAAACGAGCGTCATGGCGCCTTTTTGTTGCTTCCTTGTATAGTTGTGAATTTTTGTATGCATTGGCTCGCCACTTATCTAACTCGTTCAACTGCATCAACCTATTTTAACCTGTAAGTTTAGGATCAAGGTTTAAAAATTTAATAGCCCAAAAAGCTTTGTGCTCTAGTTCAAATGGTAGATGACAACTTTTTCCATAAACGAGTCTGTAAGGTGATGTTCCTATGGGAGTCTTAAAAGCAGTTCTATAGGCCCATAAAGCATCATCTACTTTCATCGCCCAATCTTTCCTTTTTGATTCTACTGTCTTTTCAAGAATTCGTTTGATTTCTCAGTTTGCCACTTCTTGTCCACTAGTTTGAGGATGGTATGGGGTAGTTGTTCTGTGATAAACTCCGTATTTCTTAAAGGTTTCTCAAATTGGGTGTTACAGAAATGAGTACCCCTGTCACTGATAATTGCTCTAGGTGTTCCGAATCTTGAGAAGAGTTTCTTAAGGAAACGTACTACTACTCTAGCATCATTAGTAGGTAGAGCTTGGGCTTCTACCCATTTGGACATATAATCAACTGCTACTAAGATGTAGTTATTCCCAAACGAACTGGAGAATGGACCCAAGAAGTCGATACCCCAAATGTCAAATATTTCACATAAAAACATATAGTTTTGAAGTATTTCATCATGTTTTGGAGAGGTTACCTGTCCGTTGGCATTTGTCGCAAGAAGTCACATACCTGTTAGCGTCTTTAAATAACGTGGGCCAATAAAAACCTGATTCAAGTATTTTATACGCGGTCTTAGTTCCACTATAGTGTCCTTCAGTTGGTCCTGAGTGGCAATGTTCCAGTATCTTTGATATTTCTAACCTTGTAACGCATCTTCAAATGACTTGATCTGCACATATGCGAAAAAGAAAAGGGTCGTCTCAAAAGTAGTTTTTTCACATCACTAAAGAATCGCTTATTTTGCTGTTGTGTTAACCCTTTTAGGATAATGTTAGTGGCTAGAAAATTTGCGATGTCTGCAAACCAAGGTACCTCAAAAATCAGATATAGCGAAAAATTGTTCTTCAGGAAACAAATCATTTATTTCAACTTCATCTAGTTCTTTGGTATTTGAGTTTTCAAGCCTGGAAAGATGATCAGCCATGAGATTTTCAGCTCCTTTCTTATCTTGGATTTCTAAGTCAAATTCCTGCAACAACAAAATCCATCGAATCAGGCGAGGTTTTGCATCAGTTTTAGTTTGAAGGTATCAAAGGGCAGAATGGTCAGTGTAAACAACAACTTTAGACAATATGAGATATGATCGAAATTTTTCAAATGCAAAAACCACAGCTAGCAATTCTTTTTCCGTGGCAGTGTAGTTTTCTTGTGCTACTGTCAACGTCTTGCTGGCATAATAGATAGGTTGGAAATGCTTGTCTCTTCGCTGTCCCAAAACCGCACCTATTGCAAAGTCACTCGCATCACACATTAATTCAAAAGATAAATTCCAATCAGGTGCAATTATAATTGGAGCATTAATTAATTTATATTTTAAGGTGTTAAATGCTTCTAAGCATTCCTGATCGAAATTAAAAGGCACATATTTTTTTAGCATCTTAGTCAAAGGCTTAGCTATTTTAGAGAAATCCTTAATAAATCTTCTGTGGAAACCAGCATGTCCTAAAAAACTTCTAATAGCCTTGACCGAACTGGGAGGGGGTAATTTTTCGATTGTTTCAATTTTATATTTATCCACTTCAATCCCTTTACTAGAAATTTTATGCCCTAATACGATACATTCTTGAACCATGAAGTGACATTTCTCCCAATTAAGCACAAGGTTCGTTCCCTCACATCTTATTAAAACTCGTTTTAAATTTTTAATGCAAAGATGGAAAGAGTTACCGAATTCCGAGAAATCATCCATAAATACCTCCATGATGTCTTCCACGAGTTTGTCAAAGATGGCCATCATACAGCGCTGAAAAGTGGCAAGAGCATTACATAATCCAAAAGGCATTCTACGATAATCGAATGTACCATATGGGCATGTGAATGTCATCTTTTCTTGATCGTAAGGAGCTATTGGGATTTGAAAGTAGCCAGAGAGTCCGTCTAAAAAATAATAATACATGTGTCCCGATAATCTTTCCAACATTTGGTCAATGAATGGTAAGGGAAAGTGATCTTTTCTTGTGGCATCATT
The DNA here is from genome assembly GCA_025698475.1 of Gossypium anomalum. Classification (NCBI taxonomy): domain Eukaryota; kingdom Viridiplantae; phylum Streptophyta; class Magnoliopsida; order Malvales; family Malvaceae; genus Gossypium; species Gossypium anomalum. Next base: position 67,000,949 of record CM046957.1, on the reverse strand, counting down.
TAGCTTCCTATAGTTAATGCAAACTCTCCAACATGTGACTGTTCTTGTCGGGATTAATTTATTCTTCTCGTTGGTCACAACCGTCATGCCTCCTTTCTTAGGAATAACATGCACAGGACTTACCCAAGAACTGTTAGAAATAGGATAAATAATTCTCGTATCTAGAAGTTTAATTACCTCAACTTTAACAACTTCTTTCATATTGGGGTTCAGTCGTCTTTGAGCCTGCACACATGGCGTATACTCATCTTCCATTAAAATTTTATGGGTACAAAAAGAGGGGCTGATTCCTTTAATGTCAGAAATTTTCCTAGCTATGGCCTTTTTATGTTCTGTTAATACTTGGATTAATTTCTCTTTTTCCTTGGGTTGCAGGTTAGAAGCAATAATCACTGGTAATGTAGAATTATTTCCAAGATATGCATATTCTAAGTGATTTGGCAATTGTTTAAGTTCCAATTTGGGAGGTTCTTCAATAGAGGGTTTTTGCTTAAGTTCATCGTTTATCTTGATACCCTCATATTCTGCTTGTCTTGAGGGATGTTCATTGGATTCATCATCTGCCTCCTCTCCTTGAGCTAGATACAGTTTCGTCGTGTCTTGCAGTATAATTTTCTGAAAAGAATCTTGAGTAGCATGATCAATAAAATCAATAAAATAGCATGAATCATCCTGTTCCCTAGAGAATCTCATAGCGTCATAAATTTTAAAGATAATTTCTTCATTACCTACTCTAAGTACCAATTTGCCTTCACCCACATCAATTACAGCCCTAGCAGTGGCTAAAAATGGACGCCCTATGATTAAAGTCACTTCCACATCTTCGTCCATGTCAAGCACAACGAAGTCTACAGGGAATATGAATTTATCTACTTTCATAAGTATGTCTTCTATAATACCCCTAGGATATTTAACAGATCTATTGACTAGTTGAGTACTCATCCTAGTGGGTTTAGGTTCTCCAAGACCGAGTTGTTTGAACATTTTATATGGCATTAAATTAATGCTAGCGCCTAAATCAGCTAGTGCTTTCTCAACATTCAAACTACCAATTAAGCAAGGAATAGTAAACTCTTTGGATCTTTCAGTTTGGTTGGTAGTTTATTTTGGAGTATGGCTGAGCACTCCTCGTTGAGTTCCACTGTAGATAAATCCTCAAACTTCCTTTTATTTGTTAGAAGCTTTTTCAAAAATTTTGCGTATATAGGCATCTGCGAGATAGCTTCAACAAAAGGTAAGTTGATATGTAATTGCTTAAAAAGTTCAAGAAACTTACTGAATTGTGTATCTATGCGGTCCTTTTTCAACTTTGCTGGGTATGGAACTGGTGGTGTATATTCTTTTGGCACTGGTTTGTCAATATTTTTGGGTCTTTCCTCCTCCTTTTCGCTTATCACGGCTTCTTGTGTTAGCTTCTTTTCAGATTCAGCTAACACTTTCCCACTCCTTAGTGTAACTGCTTTCACATGCTCTTTTGGATTTGGTTTGGTGTTACTAGGTAACCTTTCTAATGATCTTTCGAAAATTAGTTTGGACAGCTGGCCTATCTGAGTTTCGAGCTCTTGGATTAATGCTTGTTGATTTTTAAGCACTGTCTTGGTATTCTGGAAATGAGTTTCTGACACCGCGATAAATTTGGACAGCATCTCCTCAAGGTTCGGTTTTTTCTCTTATTGGTAAGGTGGTTGTTGGAAGCCTGAGGGTGGTGGTGGTCTCTGATTTCCTTGACCTCCTCATGAAAAGTTTGGGTGATTCCTCCAACCTACGTTATAGGTGTTACTGTAAGGATTAGTTTGAGATCGAGGATTATTACCCATATAGTTTAATTGCTCATTCTCCATGTTATGGCTATAAGGTTGATATTCTGGATTACTCGATCCACCTCCACTCGCTTCACATTGCATTACTGGATGAACCTGCGTAGAACCAAGTAAACCATCAATCTTTTTATTTAGAAGTTCTACCGATTTGATAAGATAGTAATGGCGAGTCAACGTTATAAACGCCTCTTTGTTTTTAGTTGGCTTAGTCCTCATGACTTGCCACTGATAGTTATTCAGTGACATCTCTTCAATAAATTCGTAAGCCTCTTCAGGTGTTTTGTTGTTGATGGTTTCACCAGCGGCTGCATCAATCATCTGTCTTGTTGAGGGATTCACACCATTGTAGAATGTTTAAACTTGTAGCCATAGAGGTAACCCATGGTGAGGGCACCTTCGCAGTAGGTCCTTGTATCTCTCCCATGCATCGTAAAGTGTTTCTAAATCCATCTGCACAAAAGAAGAGATATCATTACGTAACTTGGCCGTTTTAGCTGGCGAAAAATATTTTAATAAAAACTTTTCGGTCATTTGTTCCCAAGTAGTGATGGACCTTTGTAGTAATGACTTCAACCACTGTTTAGCCTTTTTCCTTAGTGAAAAAGGGAATAACTGAAGACGAATGGCTTCATCAGAGACGCCATTAATTTTAAAAGTATCGCAGATTTCTAAAAAATTCGCCAAGTGAGTGTTGGGATTCTCATCCTGCAAACCATCAAACTGAACAAATTACTGTATCATTTGAATCGTGTTAGGTTTCAGTTCAAAATTATTTGCGATAATAGCGAGCCTAACTATACTTGACTCGAGTTCTGTTAAAAATTAGGTTTAGCATAATCATACATAGTATGAGAGAGCAAGATTCTCGATTTGCTAATTCAAATGGGTATTCTTTGAGGTAGTGATTGTCTTGATTTTCAGCCATCTCTTCGGTTGTAGTTGAGATATCGTCCTCTTGCTCTTCTTCTGTGTATCTTAGGCTTCGCCTTATTTCTCGTCGGTTTCTACGAGCTATGCGATCAATTTTTTCACAAAAGCGATGGTCTGACGGACGGGTTTCTTCTAGTCATAAACTATAAGAACCTGCTAGAAGAAAGAAAAAGAAAATTAGTAAATATATTAAAATTAAAATTAAAATTAAATTGCAAGAAAAATAAATGGCTAAAGTAATAAAAATTGAGTGTTCCTAATATTTTAGTCCTCGGCAACAGCGCCAAAAACTTGATCGTGATTTTCCGTGATAAGTTTTATAAATTTATAATTAAACATTCTTAAGACTAACTATTATCACGATGTAGGCAAGTTACCTATTGAATAGTAGTATAGCTTTAGCAAGACCGGATTGTCGAACCCAAAGGACTAAAAGTACTAGTAATAACTGTCTTTTTATTATCTAGCATAAGAAATAAGGGGTTTGTTTTAACTAACTAATTAATTAAACTAAGAAGTTGCAGAAAATAGAATTGGAAAATTACTTTTGGGAAAAACGATTGATTTAGGACAATACCTAAGGAAAAATCCACCTAGACTTTTACTTGTTATTCTGGCTCCGAACCGGAAGATTTATTCATTTAACTTGTTCCGTAGAAATCCCTAAGTTATGTTATTATCCCTATTCAAGACTAATAACGTCCCTAGATTGAATAACCGAGACTTTTCTTTAATTAACACCCTAGGGTTGCATTAACTCGATCTATGGATTCCCTTATTAGGTTTCACCCTAATCCGGCAAAATCTTGTCACCCTATCTCTAGGCGCGCAATCAACTCCGCTTAATTATGACAAAGTCACTCTTAGCCGGGGACTATTCATCCTCCAACTAAGAGCATTAACTAGAAGTGATATCCTGAAATACCAAAACAAGAATTAAGAACACATAATTAAGAACAAGTCAAATATTTATCATACGATTCAGAAAATAATAACAAGATTCGTATTAGGCTTCATCCCCTTTAGGTATTTAGGGGTTTTAGTTCATAACTAAAATAGAAAACATCTCAGAATAATAAAGAATACAAAACATAAAGAAAACCCAAAACTCATGAAGGGAAATTGATGAGAGATCTTCAGTTTTGATGATGAATCCGGCTTCTGAGATGGATCAATCGGCTTCCTTGGAGTAATTCCTTACTCCCTATTCTCCGTCTCCCTTTTAGTCTTCCTTTAGGGTGTTTAAATAAGCTTTAGAATGCCTAAAAGCCCTAAAACTTGCACTTTTTTGAATGGAACTTAGCTAAGGCTCGGTAGGGACACGCCCGTGTGACATGCCCGTGTGCGATTACTTTAGGCCGTGGTCGAGCCTGTTAGATCAACACGCCCGTGCTGAGATTGATTTGGGCAGTGGCCGAGCCTGTTAGATTGGCACAGGCGTGTGTTCTACCCGTGTGAGGAAGTCCAGGCCGTGTTGTTTTCCCCTGTCGGCCCGTTTTCTCCATTTTTGGCCCGTTTCTAGTTCTTTTAGTCCTCCTATGCTCACCTAAGTATAAAACATGAAATTAAAGGATTAGGAGCACCAAATTCATCAAATCTAAAGAGAAATCATTCATAAATGTGTTAAGCGATGGATAAAAATATGTATAAATTACGGTTTATCAATTAATTTTAAAAAATAGCAAAATAATGAAAAAAAGACTAAATTGAACTTAAAATGGAAGTTTTGGGGCTAATCCGAAATAAAAATAAGGCGGATGGACCAATTTGCATGTGCGAATAACGAGGAGGGACCAAAAGGGAAATAATCCCTTCTCCTTCAAAACGCACAACATCAGAGAGGACTTAAATGCAATTGAAATAAATCACAGGGCCAAATCAGAAATAAAGAAAGTTTTAATTGCAAAGCTATAAAAAGCGGAAGGGCTAAATGCGCAATTAGCCCTTCCAATTAAAAACACGCGGATCCTAGGCTGGAGAGGGGCGGGTTGGACGGGTCAAGGTCATTTTGGGCGTTTGAGGCCAGTCCCAAAACGATGTCATTTTGGGGGCCTATATAAGGCCAAAATCTCTTAAAAAAACATTTTCAACTCTCTTTCAAGAAAGAAAAAAACAAAAACTCCCCTCCCTATTTTCTTTCCGTAGCCTAATGGTCCTGCCAGGCTCTGTTCACCGACCACCGCCGCTCGCCGCCGGCCGCCGTGGTAAATTTTTTTTGTAATTTTTATAAATATATAAAAAATAAAGCTAAAAACGAAATAGAAAAAATAAAAAAGAAACCTTTAGCAAATATTGCTTTTGTTTTTCCGATATTCTGTATATTTTTGCTTAGTATCTGTGTATATTCATAAAAAAGAAAAAAAAAGGGCTTTTACATTCGTTTTCGAAGGCTTTTATAGCCTTTTTTACAACTATTTTTCAACTATTGCAAGTGACGTGGTGGATGCGGGCACTAACGTGGCGTGGTGGAACCGCGCACGACACGGAAGGGCGCTCGACGTGCGGCACTGGGCGTATGGACATGGGCACGAGCGGCGGCTTGCCTAGGGTTTTCTTCTTTTTGCTAAAAAATTTTAAGTTCTTGGGCTGAAAATTTGGGCTAGGGTTTAGTTTTTAGGATTGGGCTTGTTTGGGTTTAATTTTTTAGGGATTTGGTTTTTTGTTTGTATTTGGTTTTTTTATTGGTCTGGGCCACGGGCTGAAATTGGGCCCTACAATATTATAAGCATGAACACATATGAGTGTTTGAGATTATTACGGAAAAAAATTATTATATTATAAAAATATTATTTATATTTTATTATATAAAATAATTTACATGTTATAAAAATATTATAATATATTTAATTATAAAAGGGTATGGCAAAGTATGGACATAACTTATTTATGTGTTCATGTTATAAATTATAAAAAAAAATTATACTTATTCATAAAAAAATTAAAAATATGAAAAAACATATTATTTATAAGAAATGTTACGAAAGTTTCAAGCAATTTATAAAACTTTTTTTTTATAAAGACTATATATTATAAAAAAAAATTTCTTAGTTTGCATAATTCTTTTTCCAAATTAAGTTTATATACGTTTTTATAATTAAAGTTATAAATTATTTGGACTATGAACTCAAAATATTATAAAGTTGATGTTAATTATGCAAATAAAATAAAAGTTTTCTTACACCATATTGTAGGGTATGATACCATATTAGGGAATGGTGCTAAATACAACTACCATAACCAGCTCACAAATTTTTAATTTGAGATATTCATAGATTCAAAATGTAGTTGAGAAGACATTTGTTATTCCAAAAAAACATTTATCATATTAACATCACGTTAGTATAGCATAAAAATCAAGGTTGTACCATACTAGCATGTTGCATATTTCATAACTTCAATCATAGGGGCAATTGAGACAATCTATACTTCATAGAGTACATGTAAGAAGGAGATCTTAATAATTTTAATGATGCAGGTTTAAATTCGGATGTTGATGACGATGAATTTAGTCAATGACTAACACATGATGATAAAAAGCATATGTTAAATATTAAAGAGGGAATAACCCAACAAATATGCACCAAAACAATTAGGTCAAATTGCATATGATGTTTATTTTTCTTGCTATTTTTATTAGTAATCATATATATGATGATTTGATTTTAATTTTTGTTACTTGTTTAGAATTTATTTTTATTATACTAATAGTTTTTTATAGTAATTAATATTTTTAAAAATATAATCAAGTAACTGTATAATTACAACTTGTACTTGTACTAACAAACATGACATGAGAATTACGATGTAATTACAATTTGTCAGCCAAGCACGTCTAAAGAATTACAATTCTTTGTAACTACAAGAGAGTGTAATTACTAGGGTAGTAATTACACTTTCATTCAATTATTTTATGCTGCCCAAACAAACTCTTAAACCAATTAAGGTGGTGCTTGAAAAGCGACCTAGTAATTGAATTTGAGTATAATTGCTTGTAATTACACAAAGATAGTATGTTTGGATAACTGCTTTAATTGGTGAGTCCCATTGATTGAGTGTAATTGGAGCACCCTAATTACACTTTCCACATATTAGGAGCGAGGGTGAGAATTAAAATAATTACGCAGGTAATTACACCCAAAACTAATTTTAAAATTTTGTTTTTTATATAAGTTTAAGTTATAAAAAAATATATTATTAGTATGAATATGTTTAAGTGTTTGGGTTGGTTATAGCCAAAAAATTATTATATTATAAATCCTATAAATGATATCATAAAAATAATTTATGTGTATTTTATAAAGTTATGATAAAATATTATATTGTTTAGATATTAAAAAAATATAAAGTTATGATCAAAATTTTTATTACATGTTATAAAAATATTATAATATATTAATTTATAAAAAAATTATAGCTAAGAAGTATGGACACAACTTATTTATATGTCAATACTATAGATTATAAAAATAATATTCTTACTCATAAAATAAAATGTTATAGTTTTTATCAAAATTTATTTATAAAAAATAACTTTTTAAAAATAATGGCAAATTATAAAAGTTATTGGCACTTTATAGAATTTTTTTATAAAGGTTTTATATTATAATTTTATATTTCTTTTACTTAATTTACGTATTATAAAATTGTTATAACTTAGCATAAATCTTTCACCAAATTAAGTTTATATATCTTTTTATAATTAAAGCAACAAATTATTTCATCGTTAATTCAAATATTTTAGGGTATATACTAATTATGTAAATATAAAATTTTTTTTTTTGCAATATATCGTGGGGTATGATATCATTTGAGAGAATAAATCTATACATAAACACTAGACATAGCTTACGAACTCTTTAATTTGAGACATTCAAGGTTTTGAAATGTAATTGAGAGGACGTTAATTGTTCTAAAAAATATTTTACATATCAACAACGTGACCTTAGTATAGCATAAAAAAACAAGTTTGAATCGCGTTAGCATATTGCATACTTCTCAACTTCATTTATGAGTGGAGTTGGAATGATTCATACTTCAAAGAGTATATAAAAGGAGATCTTGATAATTTTAATGATACATGTTCAAATGATAATAATGAATTCAGTCAAGGACGAACAAATAATAATAAGGAGCATATGTTAAATATTAAAGAGGGAATAACCAACAAATATGAAATGATAACAATTAAATAAAGTTGCATAACATATTTATTTTCTTATTTTTATTAGTAATTGCATTATCAATTAGCATAATACACATGATGACTTAATTTTAATTTTTGTTAATTATTTTTTTAAATGTAAATTATGTAAGTGTATAATTACAATTTATACTTCCAAACATGACATAAAAATTATCATATAATTATACTTTATCAACCAAACACATGAAAAATTACAATCATTTATAATTAAAAAAAAAAGAAATATAATCACTACCCTATTAATTACACTTTCATTCAAACAACCCATGAAAAGGAGGTTCACTGATTCAATATCCGATCTGATTTTTTAATCATTGATTAAAACCATAAAGTTTTTACTATTGTTTATAACAGTGCATTGCCCTAACATGAGCAAACCTACAAAAATGATTTTATTTTTTCCTTCCAAGAAATAGCCTAATCATTACAGGTATGGCTAAATCCACTAAACAAAATGTGTAAACCAGACTACAACATCATGATTGAATTCACAATTTCTTTTACATGTACATGTACATACATAAATATAAACAGGTTACACAAGGCACTCGCACAAGGAGGAGGGAAAAAAATTACAAAAATCCATTAATACACAGGTTGTGTCCACAAGCAAAGAAGCATTCCCATATTACCATCTATCATCTTGCTGTAAGTGACCAATGAAAGATGGCATACTTAAAAAACCCAACTTCAATGGCTTATTATCTCCTATGCTTCTTTGGTAATGGCTCTGCTTGTGCTTCATTCTAAAAAAACACAGTAAAAGATTCCATGTCAATTAGAGAACAAATAAAATTTTGTTGAAAAGGGTCAAATGATGCATCAGGAAGTGGAAGTAAACCTATCAATTTTTAGATTTGGGTCATTAGTGTTTTTCGGGTCTGGTCATTACGTGTCCAGATCATTTCAGGTTCAAGTTAGTTCCAGGTCGTTTCTGTTCAGCTGAGTTTCAGGTTCCAGTCAGTTTGGGTTTGTACTGTTGGCTTTTTATGATCAAAAGTGAATTACGAAGGTGAGATCTTATGAGGAAATGGTAGTGTATAGAAAGCTCGGAGGGGAATTGAGGATAATACCGTATTCGGTTCTGTCAAATGATGCATATTGAATGATAGATAACTGCAATTAGTAAAGGAATAGGATGCTTACAACATTTGAAAGCTGCTCTTGAATGTAGGCCATTGATCTCAACATTGCACCTAATGTATCCCTCGATACCTGGAATTTAACCTCTGATTCTCCGGTAGTAGTCTCGCTGTCTTGAAGCTATAATAGAGATGATAAAAGAAATCTAATAAGCAAATGACTGATAGTAAGCTGTTTAAAAGGTATTAAAAAAAATACAGCAGAAGCCTTGCTTTGTTGTCTAATTGAAAGCAAAAAAATCATTGAACCACCACTGCATCATCAAATATAGGTGTTAAAGCAAGAGCCAAATCATCAAAAATTTAGATTCGACACAATTCCATTAGAAAACCAATCTAACAAGCCGATTAGTTAACGACAAAACACACATGAAAATGTTATACAATCACAATTGGTCAGCCCCATAGAAAATATCATAGGTTTATTTGCTCAAATATCATAATCATTTTGGAAGAGGCTATGGCTCAATTATGGCTTAACATACCTTCAAATTGATGACGGCAACCCTGTTAGCTGGGGTGGAAAGCTGTTCGCTAATATAAGCCATAGACCTCAGCATAGGTTCTAAAGTAACCCTTGAGAGCTGAAACTTAACCTCCATTTCAGCTGATGGATTCTTGCCATAATCTTGCAACTGTATCAATGCATAAGAGAAGGGTTTGGAATAAGGCGAAAAGTGTAATGACTAATAATAGCTATGAACTATAATACTTGGACTTGGGTGTGAGTGTCAGATACGGGTATGGTTAAATTTTTCTAAGGTTTTCCTTGTATTTGGAGATTATATCCCCACATTCAATGTGTTGGACATGGGTACTTGAAGAAAAATGAAGAGTCCAAGCAACAAAGGCTATAAAGTCCATAATTACAGATGTATCCAAAGAGTTTTGAAGAGTTCCTTGTACTTCACTTCAGCAAATAATTGGGAGGTAAATGCAACTAAGTTGTGACTGCATTTTTATGTACTCACCGGCTATTAAAAATTTATATGTGCATACCTTTAAATTAATAACGGCCACTTTATTTCCAGGCATTGAATTCTTATTCTCCATCTCCCATGTCATTGATTTTAGACAAGGGAGAACAGGCTACATCAAAGACACCCATAAATTTTATCAAGTTAATATCCTGTTCTTCAATTCCAAACAAAGGATATATGAAATGGCATTAAAAAAAAGAATTACTTGTTGTACCATGTTATCGGGATGACTATCATCCCGATGGAGAGAAACAGGAGCCATATGTGGCAGATTCAAATCTGAGACAGATTGAGCTTGAACACCAGTGTCATTAAGATTGAAACGCCGTGTAATTTCGTCTTGCTGTGGCCATAGCAAAGGGGCTGTATCTGGACCTAAAGTTGAGCTGCTATTGTCATCATAAGCAGTAGTACTAGCCTGTGATCCAGTAGGTGCAAATTTCGCGACATTTTTCTTTACAACAGACACCTTCTTCCCACTTTCCTTAAGAGCACCCATTGCAATGTTATAAGTCTCTGTAGCTATTGCCCCATCTTCTGCATATTTGATTGCTTCCCGACATAAACTATTATACCGTGCTGTCAGGGATACTTGGCCATGCAATTCACTACCACGTTCATCTGTGACAACCCCAGACTTGGCATTTCGTGTCCACCGTTTCAAGATGTAATGAGATGGTAGAGTAAGTACATTTGTGACAGTGAAGACAGTCAAAACATGTCTACAAAGGATGCCAGAATACTCGAACATTTGACAACTACAATTAGCTCTCATTTCAGGGTAGTTTAATGTAACCATGTATGCTTTGTTGACGTCCTCAAACTTTGCAACTCTAAATGTGCTGATAGTTTCATCCCCGTCAATTCTATTAGCAGTATAAACAAATGTTTCGACTAGTTCTTCTTGAAATTTTGTGAATATTTTCCGTGTATATAGGTCTGCTGCCTGTTTCTCCATAGGAGATGGTGTCCGCAGCACAGGTGTTGTGCAAATAGTGTCAAAATCAGCTTCAATCTCCCTTTCAAACCAATTCTCCATTGCTCGTTCATACTGTCTAAAGAACATAGGAATCGTGGTCTGTTGATTCACATAACCATCAAAAAAAGAGCCATCAAATCCTTGATTGAGAGATATTGCAGCAAAAAAGGAATCCCGAAAATAGACAGGGACCCATTGAGCTCGAGCACTATATAATGATTGAAGCCAATCATGTGCACTAAGATTATACTTCTCAATAAGGGAACTCCACGATAATTCAAACTCCTCAATGGTTTCAGTCAAATTTATGCAATTATACAGTTCTACCTGAAAATTAGGATGCACATGACAAACATGAGCAAGCTTCTCCGGGCCTTCTCTTAAAATATGCCACTTATTAATACAATGGCGAACACCAGGGAACACCTGAGACACTGCTGTCTGTATAGCTCTGTCTTGATTAGTGATTAAAGAAACAGGTTGACGATCGTTCATTGCTGTAAGAAATGTTTTGAAAAGCCAAACAAAAGAAGCCTCGGAATCATCTAGTAGTAAAGCACAACCAAACAAAATGGTCTGACCATGATGGTTCATCCCTGAAAATGGAGCAAATGGCACCCTATACTGGTTTACTCTGTAACTGGTGTCCAGTTTCACAGCATCACCAAAATGTGTGTAGGCTGTCCTTGACCTTGCATCAGCCCAAAATGCATTAGCCATTTGATTATCATCATCCAACTGTATTGCATAAAAGAAACCAGGGTTCTCTGCCTGCATCTTCTTGAAATAATCCAGCAGATTTTGAGCATCCCTCCCCAAAGTTTTCTTTCTGGTAACTGGCCTAACGGCATAATTCAGTGTCCCGAAATTCTTAGCTGAGCGATTTGCTTCTGCCGGAGGAGTGTTTCTGACTCCACGAGTATTTGCATCCATGGAGACACGATTTCCATCCATAGAAACATACATCACACCGCTTGGTACGATTCCCACCCCTTGGCAAGTATCAACCATTGTCTTTGCAGCACCAGCAAAGTGCCTACGGGGACGAAGATAATGCACTTTGCTAGGACTCGTCACTGAATGTCTATGCTCCTTCACAAATTTAGTAACAACCCACTTATCTCCCTTTAACTCTATTCTAAGCATTGCATCACAACTGTCGGCAGACCTTCTTTTCAGACCATCTTTGCCACAGACAAACTCCCTAGCAACTACTGTTCCATCAGTCTTGGAACGGCTAAGTTGGCCAACTTTGGAGTTAAATCCCATATGTCTACAATACTCATCATAGTACGTTTTAGCAGCCCCTTCAGAAGCAAATTCCATACCAAGATACGGCTCGGAAAACTCATCCTCGTCATGAGCTAGAGAATTGTTTAAATGATTTAATTCACCTTCACTAGGTTCAGCATCCCCATCATCCGTCATTCCACGATGGCTCATACCCTCTTCCGGACCAATCACATGGACATCCATACTAATCCTTCGTACAACAATAGTTCATTAAAGTTCCTTACTTCGCAAGCAAGTTATGATTTAGTACATTGCATATTCTATTATTTTTTAAGCAACCTGATCTCGTTTTCTGCCGGCTGAGATGAAGCAATTCAGTAAACATAATCAACAAGCCAGCACTCTGACAAACAAACACACACAACTGTTAATCGCCAAAATGGAACTATTGATGCAAAATAGTCAATGTAAACACAAAGTGAAGAACAACTAATCACCAAATGGCACAAACTCAACTTCAAATTGATTAAAGGCCCTAAAATATCACTCAAAATTTGTTTTGTGACATAATTATACATACGAATGAACTCACACGTGTAAGAAAAACAATGAGTTGAACCCCGCCCCCGCCCCCGCCCCCAAAAAAAAAAAAAAAATAATAATAAGGCCTTTTCCTCATATCCATAACAGCAAAGAAACAAATCAAAGTGCTCAAAACTGAAACTCCATGGATTGAACATAAGAACTCAAACTAAAGAAAACCCATTTCTCAGGATTATGTAAAAACAGAAACCCACATGGAAAAATGGCAGAAAGGCACTGGCTTTAATCAAATTCATGAATATTCAATGGATAACTTAAAGGAAGTGAAGAGTTAAGTAGTACCTGCAAATGTGAATCTCTAAAAAAGAAGTTGAAAAAGAGAATAAAGATGAAGAATTTAAGGGAAAAAGGAGCCTTGGGTACTAGGAGTAGGATTATGAGAATTTGATTGTGAGTAAAATCCCTCTTATTCATTCCATTATTAATTTTTTATTTAGAAAATGAGAAACCCTAAACTCTAGCTGTTCTAAATTTTCCAAATTTGCAAAGACGCCCCAAATGGTCTTGTTAAGCAATAATTAATAGCTAAAACATCTCGCAAAAGGAACCCGTTATTTTCGACCCGGGACCAACCTTTTCGGGTCAATTCCTACCCACTTTTTTTGTTTGAATTTTTTCCCTACCCACTTAAATAGGGTATAATGCGGTGCATTGAACTTGCTTTTTATCTCACACTACAGTATCGCTACAATATCTAATCTCACTATCACCGTTGTTTTTTACACTAACTACAGGTACACTCACCGCTCATCTAAATCCACCATTAATGATGAGAAAAATTTCACTTACCAATTGCTATATGTAATAGTTAGGTCTATTTTTGTTCTTAAAATTTTTAAAAGTATAAAAGTTTTAATGATATAATACATTCTCAAAGTAATATATCATTGAACTTTTATATTTTTCTAAGTTCATGGAACAAAATTGATCTAATTGCTAAATTTAAAGATTAAAAGCTACACTAACTCTTGAAAAAAATTAAGTGCTAAACTTAATAGTAAAATTTGTTTACTATGGTAGTTAAAATTAGATACGAAATATAAATTAATTGTTTGATAAAAAGTAAATTTTAAATTATGAAAGTTTTTATTTAACATTTTTATCATTATTTTTAAGGAAAAATATTTGATACATTGTTGGTAAAGTTTTTAGACTCCATAAATAAATAAAGTTAGGATGATGATAAATGTCCTCTATAATATAATAAAATAATAAAAATATAAAAAAAGTGATATGTGATAATTTTTAAATTTTACTTTTAAAATTAAAATAATATACTGCAAGCAGGGGCAAAGCTAGAACAATTTTTTAAGGGGGGTCGAATAAAATTTTAACTTTTTATAGTCTATATCTTTATAATTTTTAAAAGATTAAATCGAATTTTTATAATTTTAAGAAGGCTAAAGTGCAATTTTACCTTTATTAATTTAAAAATTTAAAATTATTTAAAAGGCCTAAATAATAATTTTTCATTTTAGGGGGGCCGGGGCCCCTGCCAGCCCCCCTAGCTACGCCTCTGACTATAAGTGTACCACATAGAGGTTTTATGTTATTTAAATGATTTTAGATTATAAATAATTTTGAACTTTCTATAAAATATTTAGAATAAATTATATCGACATTCCAATTTGAATGTTAATGTTTAGGAAAAAATACAAAGAAAGATTCAAAATATTTTACTCAACAATAAAGAGAATGAATAGTAAGTAAAGAGTAGAGATTAAATAACTCAAATTTACTTAACATTTTCAATTTTTTAAATTAAAAACTTAAATAGTTTTTATCGAAAACAAAATATTTGTTTTTTATCTTTAAAATATAAATTTATATTTAATTTTTAAAAATAAAAATACTTTGTTAAAAAATATTTTTAAAATAAAATATATAAAATGCATTTTATTGTGAAACAAAGAATAAAGTGAAAATAAAGAACAAGAAAATATTTTTAAAATGCATATATAAAATGCATTTTATTGTGAAACAAAGAATATGTATTTTTATTAATCAATAGAGATATTTATAATTCTTCTCTTAAGTCTATATTTATAGACATAAGAAGTATAAATGAAATAAAACTCTACTCCTAATGACTACTAGAGTCCTAAAGTACATCAAACTTATCTTAATCCTGATAGACATCTGCTTAATGATAATATATTCATAACACTCCCCTTAAATGTCCATTTGCCGATAATGTGTCTCGCTAAAACTTTACTAAGATAAAAACCTTGTGGGAAAAAAAATCTTAGTGAAGGAAAAAAAGTACACTTATCTATAATACGCATATCATGTCGTCTCATTAAAAATATTACCAGGAAAACCCAATGAGACAAAATCTCGGTTAAAGGAAAAAGAGTACGACATGTATTTACTCCTCTTATTGACAACATCGCATAATGTCTTTAAGTTGATGCATACCAATTCCATTGACAAGCTTCTCAAGTGCTAGTTGGTAGTACCTTAGTGAACAAATCCACCAAATTCTCACACGAACGAATTTGTTGAACATCTATATCACCATTCTTCTGAAGGTCATGAGTAGAGAAAAATTACAGCGAAATATGTTTTGTTCTATCTCCGTTAACATATGCTCCTTTTAATTGGGCTATGCATGCATTATTGTCTTCGTACAATATTGTTGGAACCATTTTTCCGAATGATATACCATACATTTACTGGATATGTTAGGTCGTCATTCTTAACCAAACACATTCTCGACTTGCTTCATGCATTGCAATGATTCTTCATGGTTTGATGAAGTAGCAACTAAGGTTTGTTTTGTTGAGTGTCATGATATAGTTGTACCTCCGCATGTAAACACATAACCAATTTGAGAACGAGCTTTATGTGGATCAGATAAGTATCATGCATTTGCATAGTCGACCAATTGTGATTTCGAGCCATTTGGGTAGAATAACTCGATACCAATCTATCCTTGGAGATATTGAAATATTTGTTTAACTTCATTCTAGTGCCGACAGGTCGGAGAAGAACTAAATCTTGTTGATAAACTTACAACAAATATTATATTAGGACGTGTATTATTAGCAAGATACATCAATGCTTCTATAGCACTGAGATATGGTACTTCGAGACCAAGAAGTTCTCCACCATTCTCACGAGAATAAGAAGGATCTTTCTTCACATCTAGTCATCTTACAACCATCGACATACTTAAAGATGCGCCTTATGCAACACCCCTTGCCCATCTCCATCAATGGATTAGGGATATGGGATGCTACGACAATTAACAAGTCAATAGTATACAATTCCAATTCAATATTCACTGAAAACAATCAAATTAGTTCAATAATCATATCATTAATACAAAAACGATGCTTAAATAAAACCTTCAAAGCTTCAAAATTAGTTTAGAAACAAGTATGAACTAAATTGAAACAAAACAAAAAAAGTATGGTGAAAACATAAACTAGGGGTCACACAGTCGTGTGGCCAGGCCGTATGACAAGCTGATGTCATGTGGTGCTATAGAACATGGTTATGTTGTAATGACCCAAAATTCACGGACATCGGAAAAGTTCATTAACGGGCCTCCGTCTTTGTAAATTGAGTTCGAAAATAATTGTTAGAAATATTTATGAGTTTAGCGATGTGTTAAATTAAGTTTAAATTAGGTGAATTTAGCTTAATTTATGGTAATTAGTAAAAAAAAGGACTAAATTGAATAAGGGGTAAAAGTCTAATTATAGATTAATAGGAAATAATAAGGACCAAATAGGCAATTAAGCCTATATGAGATGATGAGGCGGAAAAGTAGAGTAAAAATCTAGGATTTTTTTTATGATAATATAGTAATATTTTGACAAGTGGGTGGTGAAAAATAAAATAATAATAAATAAATTATTATAATATATTATTAGTAACTAAAATAATAAAATAAAGAAAATAAAGAAAAGAAACAAAAGAATAGAGAAAAGAGATCAGAAAGCATTCGAACAGGGGAAGGAAAGAAGAGAAAAAGAGAGAGAAAAGGGAAAATAGGGTTTTTGAAGCTTGAAGTTTAATTGGTAAGCTCAATCAAGTCCTTTTCTCTTAATTTTGATGTTTTAAAAGTATTAAACCAAGGTTTTGATAGAATTAAGTTAGTAGTCTAGAAGTTTTTAGGTTTTTAAACAAAGTTTATGTTGAACAAAATGATAAAATAGGGGTTTAATTGAATGAAATTAAGTTAGAATAGAGATTGAAATGTATAGTAAACTATAAATTTTGTGTTTTAGGGACTAAATTGAGGAAAATTCAAAATTAGGAAAATATGTTGAAAATTTAATAGCTAAATTTGAGTTTGAATAGAAATAAAGTGTGAATTGGGGGTTGTAAATTGGTTACTAACATTTTATACCAAAACAGTTTTGGGCAATGGTAGGGTTCTAACTTTGAAAATTCACAAAAAATTGTAGAAATCGAAATAGAGAATAGAAAAAATATATAATTAAAGCTTATTGAGTCTAGTTTTTCATAGAAGAAACGGTGTAAGTAATGAAGTTGTAAATTATGAGGTATTATAAGTTTTGTGAGACAAAGTCAGAATGAATTTGGGTTCCCCTGTTCTAACTTTAAAAAAATCATTAAAAATTGTATAAAAATAATTATGGGTTGGAATTCACATGGTTAAAATCCTTAATGAACCTACTTTCAAGATAAGTAAATGTGAACATTGTTCGAATTTTGTACAAGGAGATAAATAATTTTAAGTGAAGAGTGGTCAGAACTGTTGACAGCAGAACAGGGGCAACTTTAAAGAATAAACTGTACTTATTGGCTAAACCAAAAATTCTAAAAATTTTACGGTAAGAAGATATGTGAGTCTAGTTTCAGGGAAAATTAACGGATCTTAAATTGGAGTTTCTTAGCTTAAGATATAAATGATTTAGTAACAATGACTCAAGTAGACAGTTTTGAATGAACATATAAGTAAATAGTAGAATTATATGTACAAAATGGTTAAAATTGCATGTTTAGGCTCATGGATTAAATTAAATTGTGTTGTATTGATGGTTATAAATTATTATTATTTTCGTAGTTAACAAAGAACCAAAGACATCGGCGCACAAAGGAAAGGAGAAAACGACCGAGGATTAAAACGAGAAACTCACGGTTTGTATTACTATAATTCAAATTTCTTTTTATTAAATGTTTTATATAAATTCTATACTTAATAAGTGAGTTATAGGTAAGTATTAATATTGAGTTGAATAAGAATTAAATTGAATGGTGAATGTGTATGCATAATTGAATTGTAAATTGATTTGAATGTGAAAATTTTAATTGAAAAATAATCTTGGATTGGAAATGAAAGTGAATTGAGAATTGAAATACCCTATTAACTAGTCGGGCTAAGTCGGATATAATTGGCATGCCATAGGATCTGGAAGTGTACGAGATTTGCCGGCATTATCCATCAGGCACTTTATGTGTCGTATTTCAGGCACCTCGTGTGTCGTATCAGGCACATCGTGTGTCGTTTTAGGCACTTTATGTGTCGTATACTGATCAGGTACTATGTACCGTTTTAGGCACAATGTGCCGTGCTGGTGTGTTTGGGTTGGAATCCGTGTATCCGTCAAAGTCCGGGTTTGTTAATAGGGTGAATATCTAAAGTGAGAATTAAAATAAATTGATTGGTTATGTTATTGAAATATTGAAAGAAATGAGAAAGTTGAGTTATGGATTGAAATTGAGATTGTAAATGGAAGGCATGAACCTAATGTTCATGTAGTGGTTGAAATTGTTACATGTGATATGTGATGGAAATTGAAGAATAGTTAAAGAAATTTTATTGTTATTATTAATTAATGAAAGTTTAAGAACGACTTGATATTTGAGGAATTAAATAGCTACATGTTTGGTAATTGTGATTCTTTATTGCTATTATATTTTGAATTATGGTAATACCACTTGAGTATGAAATACTCAAATGCATGCGATTGTTTTCGTGCGCGAGTTAATAGGAGTCTAGTGTCCTGTACAAACATCCGAACGATCCCGACTTCAAAGAAAATTTTTGGTGACGTTTTCTCTCTTAATTGAAAGTGGCATGTACTAGGTGTTGTATAGTTTATATAAATATGCTTATAATGTTGGTTGTAAGAATGTTATGTCATATTTTGTTACTAGCTTGATAAAATAGTAAAGATTATATTATATAATTTGGTATTAAATTAGAATGGGAAATGAATGAAGTGATTAGTTAATTTTTGATTAATATCATGAATGTTTAGTTATTAAATGATTATGTTAATGAATTGGTTATGATATTTGTATATTTAGGTTTAATTGTTTTTTACTATGTTATTGGTTTGAATTAGTTGGTTTTTGGTTGGAATTTGCAGGGGGTTTTATGTAAAAATAAGGGGATATGCTGTCGAAATTTAAAGAAAAAAATATATATATTTCTGGAATATTCGAACAAGTCCCGTTCCGTTCTATTTTAATACATGTGTTGGGCTTCGAGAGTCAAATATAGGGACTTAATTCTTAAATTTTACTATTAATGTTATAATAATTGTGAATTATTTGTAAGTTGTCTATATGTCCGGTAATGCCTCGTAACCCTATTTCGGCGACGGTTTGGGGTTAGAAGGTGTTACAATTATTGGTATCAGAGCTATTAGGTTTAGCTGATTCTCGGGCTAAATCGGGCTCGAAATTGAGTCTAGAAGTACATGCCACTTTTGAGTCGAAACTGAGTCGGGATTTTTGGATGCTGACCTATTTATTTGTTTCTATTTTATAGATTAAAGATGTCAGATGAAAGAATAGAAGCTACCGATCAGGAAATGTATACCGGTGATGAAGAGTCGTATAGATTAGATGAAACTGGGTCGGTAACACCTAACATAAATACTGTAAGAAATCAACCACCTAGAGTTGATAGAAGAAATGATAAAGATGATTATGATATATTGAGAAAAATTACCGATGTATTACAAAGAGTAGCGGAAACTGTTCCCGCTACGACTTCAGTTCCAATTCAAAGACGGGCCCTGATAAAAGGATTGAAAAAGTATGGTGCCACGGAATTTATGGAGTGCGAAGGAGTCGATCCATCTGCAAATTGAAAATTGGATGGAGTCGACTAAAAGAATTTTACAACAATTAGATTGTACCCCCCGAGAGTGTTTGATTTGTGCTGTATCATTGCTACAAGGAGAAGCTTACTTATGGTGGGAATCAGTAGTTCGACATTTACCAGAGAATCAGATAACTTGGGATTTATTTGAAAAGAGTTTCAAAAGAAATATATCGGAGAAATGTATATCAAGACAAGAAACAAGAGTTTTTGACGTTACAACAGGTGACATGTCGATAATAGATTATGAGAGGGAATTCTCGAGACTCAAAGCAGATATGCCTCGAGTTTATTCCAACCGGTCGATAGCTTTGTAAGAGATTTTTACGGGGTCTGCGAGATGAGATTAAATTACAGTTGGTATCTCAACGTATTACTGAAATGGTAGACTTGATTGAACAAGCTAAAATGGTAGAGCAAGTGTTGGGCTTCAATAAAAAGACTGAAAGTGATCGACCAGCTGGGAAGCGTACGGGAACTAGTAGTTCAAATCCTCAGTCGAAAAGACCAAAGGAATCTCAGGGTGGTTGGAGATTCAGTTTTAGATCGGGCAGAGGTGGAAGAAGCCGGGAAAAACAGACGACGGTATCTACTGGTAGTATACGAGGTCCACCTCGAGATATGGACATTCCAGAATGTGGACATTGTGGAAAGAGACATTTGGGTGAATGCTGGAAAGTGACCGGAGGTTGTTTTCGTTGTGGGTCGACGGAGCATTTTGTTAAAGACTGTCTGAATAATAAAAATGATACTCCTATCACATCACAGAGATCAGTATCTACCACTCGAAGTAGAGGTTTGGGTAGAGGCAGTTCTGTGTCTAGAGGTGGAGGTGTCAGAAGAAACAATGATATAGTTACACAACAAATCGAGAGCCGGCGCGCGCCCAGAGCGTACGTAGTCCGGACTCGTGAGAAGGGTGATGCACATGATGTTGTTACAGGTATATTTCTATTGTATTCTGAGCCTATTTATGCTTTAATTGATCCGAGTTCGTCACATTCATATATAAACTCAAAACTAGCCGAATCAGGGAAATTAGAATATGAAATGGCTAGAGTTTCTATAGAAGTGTCTAGCCCTTTGGGACAAACGGTGTTAGTAGATAGAGTATGTCGGAGGTGCCCGTTAATAATATATGATAAAATGTTTCCTGTGGATTTGTTGATCATGCCTTTTGGTGATTTTGATATAATATTGGGTATGGATTGGTTATCCGAATATGGGGTAATTTTGGATTGTTACAAAAAGAGGTTCAGTATTCAGATAGAGGATGAGGACAGAGTTGAAGTACGCGGCATCCGTGCCAGTAGTCCGACACGCATCATTTCGGTAATGAAAGCTAATAAATTACTGCAACAGGGTTGTTCAGCATATTTGGCATATGTTATTAATTCGATTCATTGGAAGTCGCAGAGTCGATCAGATCAGTATGCGAGTTTTCAGATGTATTTTCAGAAGAATTACCAGGCTTACCACCTGACAGAGAGGTTGAATTTGCTATTGAAGTGTATCTGGGTACAGCACCAATCTCTATACCTCCGTATCAAATGTCACCCACTGAGTTGAAAGAATTGAAGGTGCAATTACAAGATTTACTAGATCGTGGATTTATTAGACCAAGCATTTCACCCTGGGGAGCTCCAGTGTTGTTTGTTAAAAAGAAAGATGGTTCTATGCGGTTATGTATTGATTATAGACAGTGAATAAAGTGACAATCAAGAACTGGTATCCGTTGCCTCGTATAGATGATTTGTTTGATCAACTTAAGGGAGCTTCAGTATTTTCAAAAATTGATTTGAGATCCGAGTATTATCAGTTGAAGGTGAAGAAAAGTGATGTGCCTAAAACTGCCTTCCCTACTTGTTATGGCCATTATGAATTTTTGGTAATGCCATTTGGATTGACAAATGCTCCAGCTGCTTTCATGGATCTGATGAACCGTATTTTCCAACCGTACTTAGATCAGTTTGTGGTGGCTTTTATTGATGATATATTGGTATATTCGAAGACAGAGGCAGAACATGAACAACATCTTCGAATAGTTCTACAGATTTTGCGAGAGAAACAGTTGTATGGAAAGCTCAGTAAATGTGAATTCAGGTTATCAGAGGTTGTATTTTTAGGACATGTAGTATCTGCTGCTGGGATTAGAGTTGATCCAAAGAAGATTGAATTAATTGTTCAGTGGAAAGCGCCAAAGAATGTATCGGAGGTACGTAGTTTTCTCGGTTTAGCTGGGTATTACAGGAGATTTGTAAATGGATTCTCGAAGATAGCACTACCAATGACTAAACTACTGCAGAAGAATGTTCCTTTTATCTGGGATGATCAGTGCCAGAAGAGTTTTGAGACTTTGAAACAAATGTTGACAGAGGCACCGGTATTAACATTACCAGAGTCGGGGAAAAATTTTGTCGTGTATAGTGATGCTTCTTTGAGCGGTCTGGGTTGTGTATTGATGCAAGATGGGAAGGTTGTAGCTTATGCATCTCGACAGTTAAAACCACATGAACGTAATTACCCGATGCACGATTTGAAGCTAGCTGCAGTAATTTTTACTTTAAAGATTTGGAGGCATTATCTATATGGTGAAAAATGCTACATTTACACAGATCATAAAAGTCTTAAATATCTTCTGTCGCAGAAGGAATTGAATTTAAGACAAAGACGATGGATCGAACTTCTAAAAGATAATGATTGTGTTATAGACTATCATCCGGGAAAAGCAAATGTGGTAGCGGATGCATTGAGTAGAAAAGCTGCGATTGAATTACGGGCGATGTTTGCTCGGCTCAGTATTAATGATGATGGGAGCTTGTTAGCTGAGTTAAGGGTTAAGCCGATGATATTTGATCAGATTAGAGCAGCTCAGATGAAAGATGATAGATTATTGAAGAAAAGAGAAATGGTTCAGAATGGTACAACCGAGAGTTTTAGTATTGACGAGCATGATTGTTTGAGGTTTCAAAACCGAATTTGTGTTCCAGCTACTTATGAACTAAAAGAGTTAATTCTCTGAGAAGCACATGATTGTGCTTTTGCTTTGCACCCTGGAGGAACGAAGATGTATCGTGATCTACGAGAATTATATTGGTGGCCAGGAATGAAGAAAGATATAGTTGAATTTATCAGTAAATGTTTGACATGTCAACGGGTAAAAGCAGAACATCAAGTACCGACAGGTCTACTTCAGCCTATTAGTATTCCTGAGTGGAAATGAGATTGTATTACTATGGATTTTGTCACAGGATTACCGATATCGGCAAGCAAAAAGAATGCTATCTGGGTAATCGTTGATCGGCTTACAAAGTCAGCTCATTTCATAGCAGTTAGAACAGACTGGTCGTTACAGAAACTTGCTGAGATTTATATTCGGGAAATTGTAAGACTACATGGTATTCCTACATCGATAATTTCCGACCGAGATCCACGATTTACTTCTAGATTTTGGAGGCAGTTACACGATTCTCTAGGAACTCGGCTCAATTTTAGTACAACTTTCCATCCACAAACAGATGGACAATCAGAGCGGGTAATTCAAATTTTAGAAGATATGCTTCGAGCTTGTATCATCGATTTTGAATCAGGTTGGGAACGATATTTGCCATTAGCAGAATTTGTTTATAACAATAGTTTCCAATCTAGTATTCAAATGGCTCCGTATGAAGCATTATATGGTCGAAGGTGTCGATCACCGGTATGTTGGACAGAATTGAATGAAAGAAAAATGATTGGGCCAGAATTGATTCAAGAAACAGAAAGAACGGTTAAGAAGATTAAAGACAGATTGAAAGTAGCCTTTGATAGGCAGAAATCATATGCAGACCTGAAATGGCGAGACATTGAATATTCTGTTGGTGATAAAGTATTCCTCAAAGTATCACCTTGGAAGAAAGTTTTGAGATTTGGCCGAAAGGGTAAGTTAAGTCCACGTTTTATTGGGCCGTATGAAATTGTGGAAAGAATTGGGCCATGTTGCCTCACCGATTAGCTTTACCTCCGCAATTACGAAAAATTCATGATGTTTTTCATGTTTCGATGCTTGGAGATATAGATCGATCCTTCTCATGTTATTCCTACTGAAAATATTGAAATTCGGTCTGATTTGACTTATGAAGAAGAACCGGTTCAAATATTGGCTCGAGAAGTAAAAGAGTTGAGAAATAAGCGGGTTCCTCTAGTAAAAGTGTTATGGAGGAGTCATAGTATGGAAGAAGCGACTTGGGAACCGGAAGAAACGATGAGAGCACAATATCCTCATCTATTTTCAGGTAAATTTCGAGGACGAAATTTATTAAGGGGGGAGAAATGTAATGACCCAAAATTCACGGGCTTCGAAAAAGTTCATTAACGGGCCTCCGTCTTTGTAAATTGAGTTCGAAAATAATTGTTAGAAATATTTATGAGTTTAGCGATGTGTTAAATTAAGTTTAAATTAGGTGAATTTAGCTTAATTTAGGATAATTAGTAAAAACAAAAGGACTAAATTGAATAAGGGGTAAAAGTCTAATTATAGATTAATAGGAAATAATAAGGACCAAATAGGCAATTAAGCCTATATGAGAAGATGAGGCGGCAAAGTAGAGTAAAAATCTAAGATTTTTTTTTATGATAATATAGTAATATTTTGACAAGTGGGTGGTGAAAAATAAAATAATAATAAATAAATTATTATAATATATTATTAGTAACTAAAATAATAAAAGAAATAGAATAAAGAAAAGAAACAAAAGAATAGAGAAAAGAGATCAGAAAGCATTCAAACAGGGGAAGGAAAGAAGAGAAAAAGAGAGAGAAAAGGGAAAATAGGGTTTTTGAAGCTTGAAGTTTAATTGGTAAGCTCAATCAAGTCATTTTCTCTTAATTTTGATGTTTTAAAAGTATTAAAACAAGGTTTTGATAGAATTAAGTTAGTAGTCTAGAAGTTTTTAGGTTTTTAAACAAAGTTTATGTTGAACAAAATGATAAAATAGGGGTTTAATTGAATGAAATTAAGTTAGAATAGAGATTGAAATATATAGTAAACTATAAATTTTGTGTTTTAGGGACTAAATTGAGGAAAATTCAAAATTAGGAAAATATGTTGAAAATTTAATAGCTAAATTTGAGTTTGAATAGAAATAAAGTGTGAATTGGGGGTTGTAAATTGGTTACTAACATTTTATACCAAAACAGTTTTGGGCAATGGTAGTGTTCTAAATTTGAAAATTCACAAAAAATTGTAGAAATCGAAATAGAGAATGGAAAAAATATAGAATTAAAGCTTATTGAGTCTAGTTTTTCATAGAAGAAACGGTGTAAGCAATAAAATTGTAAATTATGAGATATTATAAGTTTTGTGAGACAAAGTCAGAATGAATTCTGGTTCCCCTGTTCTAACTTTAAAAAAATCATTAAAAATTGCATAAAAATAATTATGGGTTGGAATTCACATGGTTAAAATCCTTAATGAACCTATTTTCAAGATAAGTAAACGGGAACATTGTTCGAATTTTGTACAAGGAGATAAATAATTTTAAGTGAAGAGTGGTCAGAACTGTTGACAGCAGAACAGGGGCAACTTTAAAGAATAAACTGTACTTATTGGCTAAACCAAAAATTCTAAAAATTTTATGGTAAGAAGATATGTGAGTCTAGTTTCAGGGAAAATTAACGGATCTTAAATTGGAGTTTCTTAGCTTAAGATATAAATGATTTAGTAACAATAACTCAAGTAGACAGTTTTGAATGAACATATAAGTAAATAGTAGAATTATATGTACAAAATGGTTAAAATTGCATGTTTAGGCTCATGGATTAAATTAAATTGTGTTGTATTGATGGTTATAAATTATTATTATTTTCGTAGTTAACAAAGAACCAAAGACATCGGCGCACAAAGGAAAGGAGAAAACGACCGAGGATTAAAACGAGAAACTCACGGTTTGTATTACTATAATTCAAATTTCTTTTTATTAAATGTTTTATATAAATTCTATACTTAATAAGTGAGTTATAGGTAAGTATTAATATTGAGTTGAATAAGAATTGAATTGAATGGTGAATGTGTATGCATAATTGAATTGAAAATTGATTTGAATATGAAAATTTTAATTGAAAAACAATCTTGGATTGGAAATGAAAGTGAATTGAGAATTGAAATACCCTATTAACTAGTCGGGCTAAGTCGGATATACTTGGCATGCCATAGGATCTGGAAGTGTACGGGATTTGCCGGCATTATCGATCAGGCACTTTATGTGTTGTATTTCAGGCACCTCGTGTGTCGTATCAGGCACCTCGTGTGTCGTTTTAGGCACTTTATGTGTCGTATACTGATCAGGTACTATGTACCGTTTTAGGAACAATGTGCCGTACTGGTGTGTTTGGGTTGGAATCCGTGTATCTGTCAAAGTCCGGGTTTGTTAATAGGGTGAATATCTAAAGTGAGAATTAAAATAAATTGATTGGTTATGTTATTGAAATATTGAAAGAAATGAGAAAGTTGAGTTATGGATTGAAATTGAGATTGTAAATGGAAGGCATGAACCTAATGTTCATGTAGTGGTTGAAATTGTTACATGTGATATGTGATGGAAATTGAAGAATAGTTAAAGAAATTTTATTGTTATTATTAATTAATGAAAGTTTAAGAACGACTTGATATTTGAGGAATTAAATAGCTACATGTTTGGTAATTGTGATTCTTTATTGCTATTATATTTTGAATTATGGTAATACCACTGAGTATGAAATACTCTGCGTGCGGTTGTTTCCGTGCGCAGGTTAATAGGAGTCTAGTGTCCTGGTACAGCATCTGAACGATCCCGACTTCAGCAAATTTTTGGTGACGTTTTCTCTCTTAATTGAAAGTGGCATGTACTAGGTGTTGTATAGTTTATATAAATATGCTTATAATGTTGGTTGTAAGAATGTTATGTCATATTTTGTTACTAGCTTGATAAAATAGTAAAGATTATATTATATAATTTGGTATTAAATTAGAATGGGAAATGAATGAAGTGATTAGTTAATTTTTGATTAATATCATGAATGTTTAGTTATTAAATGATTATGTTAATGAATTGGTTATGATATTTGTATATTTAGGTTTAATTGTTTTTTACTATGTTATTGGTTTGAATTAGTTGGTTTTTGGTTGGAATTTGCAGGGGGTTTTATGTAAAAATAAGGGGATATGCTGTTGAAATTTAAAGAAAAAAAATATATATTTCCGGAATATTCGAACAAGTCCCGTTCCGTTCTATTTTAATACATGTGTTGGGCCTCGAGAGTCAAATATAGGGACTTAATTCTTAAATTTTACTATTAATGTTATAATAATTATGAATTATTCGTAAGTTGTCTGATATGTCCGGTAATGCCTCGTAACCCTGTTCCGGCGATGGTTTGAGGTTAGGAGGTGTTACATATGTTGTTCAATCGTGTGTGAGAACTAAAACCGTGTAGGTAGAGGCACATGGTCGTGTCTCCAAACCGTGTAACAGACTATGATCGTGTGTACCAATTGGCACCTAAATCAAACAGCGCACATGGTCGTGTGTCAAATCATGTTTACTTAGGCCACAACTATACCATTAACAAATCATTTCACTTGTTCAAAACACACCAAAAGCATACCCAAACATGTTATTTACTTAATTTTAACCAATATGCCATAATGCACCATCACAAACAATAAACAAACCTATGATTCACATCCATTTTCTAAGAAATTCTAACTTACCTAACAATATCATATAAAATGCCAAACATCATCATTTCTTGCAACAACCAACAAGGTACAATGCTACAACCAAGTATCAAATGACCAAATATGTATATGTATATATCTTTGACAATCACCATTTCATCCACCATGTTATTAACCTTTCAAAACAATTCCAATCATTATACCATTACATTCCAATCCATGATCAACCACATTATTAACCTTAAACACACAACTTATATTCAAGTACAAAATATACCACTTGTAATAAACACTTATATACAATTACAAGTTACTCTTATTACATGCCACATATCTCCAAATAAACATTTTGAAAGTCTACCGAAAGATAGCTGGATAGTATGATCTTCAACTTGATCTAATTGCTCAATTCTACAAAAGGATATCTACAAGAAACTAGGAAAAATAACATAAATAAGCTTCAAGGAGTTTAGTAACTTCATAGGTCGGGAACGATATACATACCTTATGTTCACAATTATAACTTAACAAAATCATTAATTAAACACAATCTTGTCATTACAACCATATCAGGAGGTTGAGTTCATAACTTACAAATCGAATAACCATTCAAGTTAAACAAGATCATTCCATATCAAGTCACTACATATCATCATAATTGTGGGTATATATATTTTCAAGTCATCAACAGGATATTATCATCAAATCAACACAAGTTATTATATTATTTAACAAGAACGATTCTGTACGATGAATGGATGTATACAGATACAGATATGTGCTTATCCACCCAAGACACACCAAAATGCTCAACCTAGGCAATCCAACCAAAAACATACTTGGGCACCAAGTGTCTAGCCCGTAAGCTAACATCCCTCCAGAAACATGCTTGGGCACTAAATGCCTAGCCTGTAAGCTAACATCCCTCCAGAAACACGATTGGGCACCAAGTGTCAAGCCCATAAGCTTTACATCTGTCCCTAGAAACACACTAGGATCACTGTAATATAACTCGGTAATCCGTAACAAATGCTGGACTTTGGTATATCCAGTGCATAATTACAAGTCATGAATCATCATCTCATCAAAAGTCAATCTCGTACAACACACAAAATAACTTATTGGCATGCCAATTGTATCTTATCCTATGTTCATCTGGGCTCGATATACGTAACTGTATAAAAATTTACATTTCAATCCATTTTTCTCACATTTATCAACTATAACATTCGAATTTACATACAACATTCACAATATACAGAATTCAATAAGATATTATCAAGATATACAAAAAAAAATATCGTATAAACTTACCAGCGCCAAACTGCATAGATAGCAATATCAAAGACTAATCAGTATTTTTTTTTTTTCACGATTATCTAACAGTTCTTGATCTATACGATAATTTTATTTCAATTACCAATCCAAATTACATTACAACATTTAATTTGATGCATAAGCTTATTTTTCACAATTAAGCTCAAAATTATTATTCCGAATTCATTATCATCCCTATCCAACCCTCAAGTTCTGAAATTTACAAAATTTTCAAGCCAATTTTAACAATTTAAGAATTTAGTCCATAAAAAACTATTCAAAAATACTTTAGAAAATAGTACTATTTCATCACCAAGCTTTAAAATCAAACATAAACATCAAGAAAAAATTCAAGAACATCAATGGAAAGTTTTCAAAACTTTGACAGTTTCACAAAATAATCTCTGGGCTAGCTATATTAAGCTACAACGATCTCAAAAATATAAAATTTACTAGAAACAAGTTTGAATAACATACCATGCATGAAAGTTGAAGCTTGGTCGATTCTCTTCTATTCCAAAAATAGGCTTTTCGATTTAAACAAAGAAGAATGAAAAAGAGGATGACATGTTTTCTTATGTTTATTAACATTATTTATTTATTTATTTACTTACCTTTTTAACCTTAGACAAACATTAGTATTTTACTAATTTAATGGCATCAACCATCAATCATAAACTAGTAAGGTCTAATTTCCCTTTAAAACCATTCCATTATGTCATTATATTCCTTTAATCCACATAAACTAATAGCAATTAACTTTTACAATTTTTACAATTTAGTCATTTTTCCTTAATTAATTATCTAAATGTCAAAATTAACGAACCAAACTTTAACACAACACTTTAATGACCTCGTAAATATTTAATAAATAATATATATAGACTCACAAGTCGAAATTGTTATCCCAAAACCACTATTTTTGACACTATTGAAAAATAGGTTGTTACACCGTATCCATATAAAATCACTTTAAGATCTTTTCCATGTAAGTTGATTGATGAAGAAGAATTCCATTTAATAAGTGCTCAATCTACAAGCCGAGACCAAACTTAGTCTTTCCAAGATTTTTCATGTAACACCCCCTATCCATATCCGTCATTAGAATAGGGTACGAGGCATTACAGGAGCTTATCGAATCATTATTAATTAGGGGAAAAAGTAAAACAAAGTAAACATGTAATATTTAATAAATTCGTATAACATGGTAATTAACTTACCCTTCTCTATATTCAACATAATTATGCAAAGTATAATTATTTGAATTGATCATGAGCCCTAATACCTATTCTTATCACATTGTTAGTCATATAATTCATATAAATATCAAGAAACATGTATGGGCTCAACTTTCATTAAATTTCTTATATGCATATACTTTTACACATCATTTATTCACATAACTTATAACAATCATATCTATGTATTTTAAATACGCTTTCATAATAATTTGTCTTAATTTCAGACTATCTCACATTGGAGCTTTACTCATCAAATCATTTGAAATACTATCTTTATACAAATAGTACACTTGAGTTGCACAATTCTATAATTATGAACGAACACATTTATAAAATATATTCCATGTTCATATATCATAGTCTCATGTCTCCATATATCAAATATATAACCATCATTTTCTTGTGTTTCAGATAAATACATATAACCATATGTAAGCATGCCATTCACTATTTCTTCCTGTCTATCACAATTTCAAATGACAGATTCATATGAATGAGCTCAATAATAACCATGAAAATACTTACCACATTCTTTAACACATGTTCCATTTATAACATTTTTTTTTTATATTTGGCTTGACATTTACTAAGTAGTATCGGATATTCATTTATTAGGCAATATCAAATATTCAAATTATTCTTTAACATATATAACATTTAATTCAAACATGAATTTATAACATTTTTCATTTTCACAAAGTTTAACATTTACCAAATATAATCTAGCATGTGATCAATTTATGCATAAGTTACTCACATATTTTCCTCCTCCTCCTCTCCATTCCACATCCTTAATGTATATAACACGCTTATAAGTAATATTATCTATAATTTCACTATTTACTTATATTTATATTCCAAAGCTGTCCATCCGTGTCATAGTCACTAAATTATTTTTAACTTTAGCTATGGAGCACCAAATTAAGATCCGCTAATTTTCCCTAAAACTAGACTTACATATCTTATTACCATAAAAAATTTAGAATTTTTGGTTGAGCCAATAAGTATAGTTTATTCTTTAAAGTCAACCCTGTTCTACTTTCTGACAGTTCTGACCCTTCTTCACTAAGAGTTAATTATCTCCTTGTACAGGATTTGAAATATAGTTCTCGTTTGTTTCTCTTGAATATAGACTCATTTAGCATTCTAAAAATTATAAATTTAAGCCCCTAATTATTGTTTTTCAATTTTTGATGATTTTCCAAAGTCAGAACAGGGGAACCCAAAATCATTCTGACCTGATCTCACAAAATTTATTATATCTCATGATTTACAATTACATTACTTACATCGTTTCTTCTATAAGAAATTAGACTCAATAAGCTTTAATTTCATATTTTATTCATCCTCTCATTTGATTTCTACAATTTTTGGTGATTTTTAAAAGTTAGACTACTGCTGCTGTCCAAAACAGTTTTAATGAAAAATGTTGATTTCCATTTTACCCCAAATTTCACAGTTCATATAATTCAGTCATTGCTCAATTAACCCCTCAATTGAGCTAATTTTTCTCAATTAATACTTTATTCTATCATTTTAAACTACTTCATTACCCCTGAAAATCAGAAACTTTAGCACTAGACCTTAATTCCAAACTCTTTCATAATTAGGTCCTAAAATCAATTTCCATCAATTTTACTTGATAAAATCATCATATATCAAAATTAAAGCTTCAATTATATATTTATTCATCATATTCTTCCAGCACTCATTCATAGAAACTTTAAAAACTAGTCATAGAATCAAAAACTAATGACATAGTAAGTTGGACCCAATTGTAAAAGTCCAAAATCTTAGAAATTTCAAGGAGAAAGCAAGAATTAAACTTACATGAAGCTAGAGTATGAAAACCAGCTTGAACCCTCTTCAATGGATATTTTTCAGCTGATGAAAATGAAGAGAATATGAAGAGAATTTTAGATATTCCAATTTGGTCCCATTTTTATTTAGCTAATTTTGGCCATTTTTCAATTTTGCCCTTATTTCACCCATTTCCTGATTTTTCTCAGCTATTGCCACCCAAAATATCTCCTTTGGGCTTATTTTCACTTTAGATCCTTCCTCATTTGACAATTGAGCTATTTAATCATTCTAGTAACTTTTACACATTTTTTCAATTTAGTCCTTTTTATTTAATTTATCACCCAAACGTCAAAATTTTCTAACGAAATTTTAATACTACCCTATTGACACTTTGTAAATATTTATAAAAATATTTAAGGTTCGGTTTATAACATCGAGATCTCGATACTGTTTTTCTCAATTTCTTGACCAAATAAATCTTTATAAAACACAATTTACTATTTCAAAAATCTTTTAAAAGCTACATTTGGCTCATAAATATTAAATAATATAATCTACGAGTTCATTTTTTAGATTTGGTGGTCTCGAACCACTATTTTCGACATCTGAAATTTGGGCTATTACATTTCATCCCAAGTTAGTTCTTTAAATAAACTGCCTTTTGAAGCTCTTTAGGAGTTTCAATAATATTCAAGTCATCAACATACACAACAATTATAACAAACTCCAAATTTGATCTTTTTATAAAGACACATGGTCATGTTGGATCATTTTTATAATCTTCTTTCAACAAATGCTCATTGAGTCAGTTTTACCACATATGCCTAGATTGTTTCAATCCATATAGAGATTTATACAAACGTATCGAATAACTTTCCTGTAACGACTCAAATTTTAAGGTCATCGAAAAAATAAATTTTCGGGTTATAATTTCCGCAAAATAAATTCGTAAATATTTATTAGAAATATTTACGAAGCTAGTAGTGTAGTTAATTAGACTTTGGTTAAGTGAATTAGCTTGAATTAAGGCTAATTTAGTGAAAGAACTAGATTGAATAAAGTGTGAAAGTTTAATTATAAACTATAGAAAAGTTAAGGGATTAAATTAGTAAATAAGCCTTATGTGACAAGTGTGTGGTAAGTATAAATACATGTGTATTATTTTAATTGGTACAAATGTATGAATAAATATGTATTTACTTAATATTTAAGAAATAATAATTATAATTTAAAATATAATATAATAGTTATAATATAATAAAGTAATTAAAATAAAACAAATAAAAGAAAAAGAAAGAATGAAAACGAAACAGAGTAGGGAAAGAAAGAAAGAAAAAAAGAACAAGAAAAGGAAAATTTAGGGTTTTAGAGTTCCAAGCTTGATTGGTAAGTTAATTTGATCCATTTTCTTGTAATTTTGATGTCTATGGAATCCTAGGAAAGAATACTACTTGAGTTATGTTGAAATTTAGAAAGTTATTGAATTTTTAGATGTTGATTAAGTTGAATAAATGGAAGAATTAAGTGTTAATTTAATGGAAATGCAAGTTAGAAGTGGGAGAAAGATTAAATTGTGAAAGAAAATATAGGTTTTGCAATAATAGGGATTGGATTGAGAAGATGTTATAATTAGTGTTTTATGCTAAAATTTAAGAGTTGGAATAGTTTAAAATGATAATTGAATGAAAATATAGGATTTATTTTGAAGAAAAAGAATGATTATGGTGGAAGGACTAAATTGGAATTTAAGTAAAAGATACATGGAAATTAGAGAATGTGTTGTTAAATAATATATATTGATAATTTTAAATGTTAAATTTTATGTAGCCAACGTAGCACTGGAAACATCATCGAAAAAGGGAAAGGAGAAAGTGAACGAGGATATCGAGTAAACTCGAGAAGTTCGGTTTGTATTTCTATAAACTATGCTTAATGTTTTAATACAATGTAATTGTTATTTTTATAGTTAGAATGTATATGAATAATATGATGGAATCTGTTACTACTATTGTGTTGAAATTGAATTACATGTGAATTATTATGGAAAAGTATTGAAAGAAGTAAAATTAAATTAAGAATGGAAATTTGAAAATTTGAAAGTTGACTGAAATCCCTATTAAAAATGTCGGGCTAGTCGGATATAATTGGCATGCCATAGGATCAGTGGACTTAGGGATATTCTGACTCTGTGTCGATGAGACACTTTATGTGTCGCCAGACTGTGACTGTTCCGGATTCATTCCGAAGAGGTACTCTGTACCTAACTATGATGTGACTGTTTCGAATTTGTTCCGACAAGGTACTATGTGTACCGTGACTGAGACTGTTACCCTTACGGTGTATTCCAGCTTTAGCCGATGAAACACTGTAATATATCCCTGGTGTGTGGATTGAATTTGGGTCCGTGCATTCGTCAGGTCCGAGTCATGTTAATAAGGGGAAACAAAATTATCAAAGAATGACTAATATTAAGTTATGATTTATTGAATATTGACTGTTACTGAATGTTATATTGACTGTGGACTGTTGAAATGAAGGGTACTAATGGACAATGAATGTAGACCGAATTAAATGGTAAGATTCATAAGTTATGAAATAAAATTGAGTGACTGAATTATAAAGATTATGAAGTTACAAGTTTAAAGCTCGAATGCAAGTATGAATGATGAATATTGTTATTTTAACGATTTATAAGTTTACTATGATTGTTATATGACTTAAGTAAATGCTATTTTTTCTTATACTTTTAAGTATTCAGTTTATAGAAATACCACTGAGTGCATACTCAGCGTACGGTTGTTTCTGTGCGCAAGTTAGGTACAAAAGAAAGTTAAGGACTCAGCATCCAAGCCAAATCCGGGCTCAAAGTGGTGAATAATTTTCTTTTGGTAAAATGGCATGTACCCAGGTTGATAATGTGTTATTTTGTTTATAATAGTGTATAAACATGAAAGTTGTTGAAGCATGGTATGAAATATGCATATTTTGGAAGTTAAACTTACATGAGTTTGACTAGTATGATAATGTTGTATAATTTTGATATGAATTGTATTTAAGTGAATGAATGAGTATTTGCTAAGTTTGAAGGGCATAATGAATGATATTTGATTTAAGAACTATTAGTAAATGTTTGGACATGAAATAGATGTGTTTAGCAAGTGAAAATAGCTCAAAAATTGTCAAAAACCATGTTTTCACATGGCCAAGTCACATGGTCGTGTGCTCAGGCCGTGTGAATTTGGCAGAATCTGCCCATGGCCTGGCCTCACGGCCATGTTGAGCCCCACGGGCAGGCCACACAGGGCGTGTGCCCCTATCTTCAAGGTAAAGTTTCCAAAGTTACCGGTTTAATCCCGAATTACTTCTAAAGCATGTATTGGGCCCTATAGGCCCATATTAGGGACTTTATGATAAAGTTTGATGAATATTGATTTAGAATGTAAAGTTTATGACTCGATTTTGTATAAATGTTAGTGTATAAGTCTGATAATACCTCGTAGCCCTATTCCGGTAACGGCTTGGGGTTAGGGGGTGTTACATTTCCTGAGAATTTTTACATGCTTTTGGCATTTTAAATCCTTCAAGGATTTTCATATAAATTTTATTATTAAGTGAACCATATATATAAGTTGTAACAACATCCATTAGATGCAAATATAGCTTTTCATGCACTGTCAAGTTAATAAAATTCCTAAAAGTAATTATATCCACCACTAAAGAATATGTCTCCTCATAATCGATACCAGGCCTTTGTGAAAAGCTTGTGCTACTAATCGTGCTTTGTATCATACAAATTTTTCTTATTTCATTTTCGCACAAACACTCATTTATACCCAACAAGTTTTACTCATTTAGGAGTTCGAACTATTGGTCCAAAAACTTTACATTTTGAAGGTGAACTTAATCCTGTTTGAATTGCATCTTTCTATTTTGACCAATCATCTTTGTTTCTACATTCTTCAATAGATTTAGGTTTAAGATCCTTATTTTCATTCATTATTTTAACCATAGTATTATATGCAAAAACGTTGTCGATAACTGTTTCATTTTGATTCGATCTTTTTCTCGTAGAGACTTAACTTGTAAATATCTCTTCATTTTCATTAATTTCAGGTACCAGAACCTCTTTTTGAGTGTTATAATTAGTTATGTCTTGGCCTTCTTCATTAGTACTTGTTGGAATTAGTGCCCTAAGTGTAGTATTTTTGTTTATGTACACTTGTATTTATTGAACAAATTGGTTTAATAAAAATATTTATTAATTAAATTAATACCCTTTGTATATTATCCTTAATGTTTTTTTTGTACGTAAAGCAAAATGAAAATGAATATTGGCTCATTGGTTGTCTAACATTTAACTAATAGTAAGTGATTTACGTGGTCGAATTGTAATACAGAAAGATAGCTTGTATTAGTAGATGAACCTAAATATATCATTAATCTA
The DNA here is from genome assembly GCA_025698475.1 of Gossypium anomalum. NCBI lineage: Eukaryota > Viridiplantae > Streptophyta > Magnoliopsida > Malvales > Malvaceae > Gossypium > Gossypium anomalum. The sequence continues at coordinate 66,964,468 of CM046957.1, read as the reverse complement.
ATCGAAAATGAACAAACTGATTGAAAAACTAATATGTCATCTATCAAAGCTAATTGAGGAAATGTTTTGTCTTGGGCATCAGAGCGGATGGCTCTCAGAAGATAGAGACATAAATGTGACTGACTAGACTGACAATAAATCAAACATGACCCAAGTAGAATAGATACTGAATCCGTTTATGAATTTATTCACTTGTGGCGTTCATAGTGTGACGTATCTTAATCTTGAGTGGATAATGGACTATATATGCGTGACTCATATACTTTAATATAAGTAAAAGCCTGAGTTCAAATAGATAAGGAATTGAAAGCTGGTACGTTAGGTATACAACTTTTGCAGTATGTAGTATCATTCACAATAGTGAAATTCATAGGTCAAGAAATGGGTAAATAATATCCTTTCATTGACATTACATAATAGATAACGTAACCACAAGTCGTTTGTTTTTGTGAGAAATGACTTAATTACTATTTGATAATAATTGACTTTTCATGAAGGAAAATGTAATGATTATCATGAGATAAAATAAGATCATATTGGGAGAACGGATTTATCCCAAAAAAATAAAAAAAATCCTATGAGGGTAACATACTTATGATAAGGTCATTGGATAAGCACTGATCGAGTAGCTTTCATAATGGTATGTAATTGGGGAGAGCTTAGTCACGATACTATAATGGAATAACTTCGTGACTAAATAAGTTTATAATTAATGGGCAAAAACCTGGAACTTAATTATAAATCATGAGTAGCTAGCTCATTGAAGCTATAAATGAATTGCATATAGAATCAAATGGATAGAAATGATAAAGTTAAAGAAATGGGTTACATTCGAAAATGAATATGGTTTCTCATTAAGTATGGAAATGACCTAAGAACTAGTTTAAGTTTTTTAAATTATTATTTAATCAAATAATTGAAGTTCGAAAATAAAATAAAATAAATTTAACATTGCTCAAAATTGGTCACTAAGAATGTAAATAGAAATATTATTTAATAAATTATTTAAAAATCATAAAAATTATATACATTAAAAAATAAAAAAATTGATTTGTACCGGTTCATGGGTCAATTGGTCAAACAACTTATTCCAAACATTATTTAATATTATTTTAATGTAAATATTAATTTGTATAAAGTTAAATATTATCTTTAGATATATAATTTTTAATAAATATTGATTATTACAAAAAAAATCAATATTATTATAATTTAAAATTTAAAATCATCTATATATACTTCAAATATAATTTATAAAATATTATTTTAATTATTTATTTATATATAATATCTTAAAACAATATTTTAAATGCTAATAATATTTTATTTAATAAACTAAAACAATAATAAACTTAACTTGCAAATAGATTAATATTTGTAACAAGGTAAAATAACCTTTTTCAAATCTATTTTATATCATGATTCTAACTAACCAAACAATGTAATATTATTATATGTATATTCCATCCAATCAACAAAACAACATAATACATATTACGTCTGTACAAGCCCGTTTGCCCAGCCCAAATACAAAACCCAAATGTACCTAACCCACTAAACCTAAACCCACCAAACAGAAACCCAAACAAAAATTAAACCCAAACCCCAAGCCCAATAAAATTTTAACAGCCCAAATCAAAAAGAAAAAAAACCTAAACTAAAACCCTAGCCCCCATAGCCTGCAGCCGCCGCCAAGTCCCATCGCCCCCAGGCCAGTCACCTGCTCCACCTACGCCCACCACCACTGTGCCACCGCTCCATGCGCACCTGCAAACATTAATAAAGAAAAGACAGAAGGCAAGAATAGGTAGATGTAATGGCTATATAAAGCCGAATCAAAAATCATGTAAAGGGGGGACATTTTTTTTTAAAATGAAAAACAATATTAGATTCTAAAAATACAAAGCAAGAACAACATCAGATCAGAGATTCAAAATACCAAAATCAAAAACGAAAAGACGAAGGTGCTCTTGCTGATTTTCCTTTTCGTTCTCCTTCTTTTTTTCTTTCTATTTTCGAATCTGACCTCGTACACACACGTTAAACGAATAAATAAATAAAAAAAGGGGGGAAAATCTTTACCTCGGGGACATGGCGGCACCACGGCGGGACGATGGCCGGATTTCAGGGTAGCTTCGAGTTCTCTCCAGAGAGAAAACCCTTCTCTCTCTCTCTCTCTTTTTTTCCCAAAACCAGCAGAAATGAAATTTCAGAAAAAAATTAGACTTATAAAGGCCCATGATACGACGTTGTTTTGGGGTAAGCACTCAGTACCCAAAATGGTGTTGTTTAGATGTTGACCCGAAAACCCGACCTGCTCCATAGAAGGATCCGCGTGTTTTTATTATTTGGGGACAATTGCGTATATGGTCCTTCCGCAATTTTTGCGGTTTTTAATAAAGTCTTTTCACGCCTTTAAATTTAGCCTTGTAATTTTAATTTTGCTTTAATTTAGTACTCTGGCCGTTTGAAGGAGGGATATTTGAACGGCGTCGTTTAGAAAGGGCGAATTATTTACTCCATTAGGCCCTCCTGGTTGCTCGCGTGTTCAAATCAATCCCTTTTTCCTTTATTTATTTTAAAATTCGCCTCTAAAATTCTGTTTTCAACCCAATTTCGTCCCTTTTTTATTTTTCTCATTATTCTATTTAATTTTTAATGCTATTTATACCACTATATTTTATTACTGTTACTACATTTATATTTTTGTTAGCATCTCATTACTATTATTTCTACTTAGTGCTTATATATATATATGTTATATGGCATTATTTATAGTTTAATATTATTTTTTTTTATTAATATATTGGTATGTCGTATGTGTATATCAATATTATATTGAATATATTTCTTCTTTTCTAAGTATTATATATGTATATATATATATATATATATTATATATTATATTATCTAATATATATAAATATATTATGTACATACTTTAAATATTATTATGTATTTGTTTCTTTTTCATATATATGTATATATGTAATATCTTTAATAGTTTTATTACTAACATTATTTATGATATATGTGTATCGTATATACATCCTCTTAATATTATGTTTTTCTATATGTTACGTATATATTTTTAATAACTATATTATGTATTGCTATATCTACGTAGCATTATTTTTACTATCATTATTATCCCTAATATATATATTATATATACATCTTTTACCTTCATATAAAATATATATATTCTTAATATCATATTATTGTTATATCTATTTTATACATGTGTATATCTATGTAGCATTATTAATTGTTGTTTTCAACATTATCTTTATTTCAAATACGCATATATATTATGTAAATACTTTCAATACTAAATTATGTATGTATTTTTGTCTATATTATACACATACTTTTAGTACTCAATATTACTATCATAAATATGTTCTTGATATGTATATATGTTTTTTAATATTATTATCATTATTTTCCACTTTTTATTATACTATTTTTATTTTTGTACATACTTCTAATATCATTATTATATGTATATATATATGTGTGTAGTATTTGTGTTTCAATATTATTATTCCTTGTACATATATATTATGTATATACATTTTTAATACTACATACACATTTTATTTCTATTATTACGTATATATTTTAATATATATATATATATATATATATGCATATATTTATATACCGTTATCATTAGTTATTTTTTATTATTACTGTTTTCAATAAATATTATATGTATATATTTTTAATCTAGTATTATATGTTGTACATATATATGTTCCCTACTACTTCATATTTACATTATTATTACCATGTTTAATACCATGTGTTATTATCGTTTCATACTATTATTATTTATGTTATTACTATTATTATCGTTTTCGTTATCACTGTCATTTTTATTTTGCCATGTTTTATTTATTAATTTTGCCTATGTATTCTATCATTTCATTTTCCTCATGCGTTTGTTTACTAGCCTTGCTATTATTTCTCCTTCCATAATTGCTCGTATTATTATGTTTGACACTGTCGCGTTTATTATTACGTATTAGCGTCATAATTTGCCTTTATGTTTTACTATAAATCACATCATGTTTTTTACTCGATGCCTTAAAATAATTCTTTCATAAAAGTGATATTCTGTATTTGGTAATTCGAAACAATCGTGCCCTAACTTACTGGGTTTCGATTTTTCTCATTTAACCTAAATAACGGAATACTCTTTTAAAACGCAATACTAGTTTTGAAATATACTTATTCTTGGAGATACGAAATGTTGTGCCCTAACTTACCGGGTATGACATTTTGTCACCTCGAAATAAGAATTCGTTTTAAAATAAAGGCAATATTCGGTGTTTGAGAATTCGAGAAAACGTGCCCTAACTTACTAGGTTTCGATTTCTCTCGTTTACTCTAAATAATCGAATACCCTTTTAATAAATTAAAATACGCAAATTTTATATAAAAGGCAAGCTCGCTCTCGGAAATTCAAGATGTAGTGTCCTAACTTACTGGATGTGACATTTCATATTTTGAGACGAGAAGGTCTTTATCACTTGAGCTTTTTTTATAAAGAAGGATCGTATTTCAAAAGTCTTTCAAGTTTTCAATCATCGACACTGAGACAATAATTAATCAACTAGGTACCAATTTTTGGGCGTATCGAGGGTGCTAATCCTTCCTCGTGCGTAACCAACTCCCGAACTCATTTTCTGATTTTCGTAGACCAAAAATTATCGTTTTAGTAAATCTTAACTTTTATTAAAATGATCAATTTCAGGTGACCCGATCACACCTCATCAAAAAGGATTGGTGGCGACTCCTCTATTCGTTTTCATTTTCAAAACCAAAGTCGATTCCCCTTTTTTTCAAAAAAATAGTTACGACAACGTCTTTATTCTATTCCCACCATATAAATATTACATTTCTACTCTATTTTATTTCAGCAAATCAATATGTCGTTAGTAAATAGTAATATAGATACAACCGATAGATGTAATAAAAAATGTATAATCAAAGTAAAATGTATAAAAATATCAACATAAAACTTTAATCGAGTGGTAAATTAAAAGTTTTATTGATACAACTTGTTCTAATTACAAAAGAGCATTTTTTTTATATTTTTTTAATTGAGTTGATGTCATCAACTCAATGAAACACTTAATAAATGACAAGTAGTATAGTTACAACTGATAGATGTAATAAAATGTGTATAATAAAAGTAAAATGTATAAAAATATTAAAATAAAATTTTAGTTGAATGGTAAATTAAATGTTTTATTAATGCAAGTGGTATGGGTTTGAATTCCTATATGCATATTTTTATTTTTTTTTACAGTGAAAAGATTAAAATACACTTGAATAATATTACTTATTTTAAATACAGAAGAGCATTGCTATCATTTCCTAATCGAGTAGTGAAAAGATTAAAATACCCTCAAATAATATTTTAATTACGGGAGGACATTGCTATAAATTTCTAATTGAGTTGGTTCTTGGTAGACTTGCTCATGGGCTTGGCCAACTTATTTTACTACTATTTCACTATTATGTTGTTATTGTTTAGATATTGTATAACACTTATTTTATTGTTAATTTTGTTATTATTTTAGAGACATTTTTTGGTTAAATTGCATCTGTCTTAATATTATTTAAGTATACATATTTTTTATAATTTATTTTCAATTTATTTAAAAATGTTTATTTTAATAAAATATTTACTTTAATATTTTTAATATTTTTGATGTAATATATAGTTAAAAATTATGTAAAAAATATAATGTAAAAAATTAATATAAGCAAGTCAGATCATATCTAAATTTTAATATTTTTATCTGAGTTGAGTTTGATTAAATTTTTAGGCTTACTTTTCGGATCCGGCCAAAGTGATAAATTAAGCCGACCCATGATCTCTAGCTCTCGGTTAACCCGTGATAGTGATTTACATATAGTATAGAAACTTGTATTTTAGAAAAGTGACCCCGTTATTTTGAATTTTACCGATATTAACCCAATTAACTAAAGCCCATCAAAGGAGTAAGGAAGGTACTTTGCGAAAATACTCTCTTTTCAATCCCCAGTGTCCACTGTTTTCATCGATTCAGTATACAATTTCCCAAGAGTTTTCGATTCACAGAAGGAAAACCCAAAAAACCAGAAACATCAACCACAAAGCGAAACGATGAAGACCATCCCTTTAATTTTGATGGGTTGTGGAGGTGTTGGACGCCAACTCCTCCAACACATTGTTTCCTGCAGATCACTTCACGCCAAGCAGGTACCTTTTTTTATTTCATTATTTCAATCTTTTCCCTTTTTGGGTTTTTTTTTCCCATCAAAGTTGTCATATTTACATTCTAGCTTCATTTGCATTGTTCAAGTTGGCCTTCTTTTTTTGGTTCATTGGGTGAATTGTTTGTGAAGTGAAACGAGTAACGGAGAAGACATAACTGTAATGATTTTGGATGTGTAAAATTTAATATTCAGCTCTTGTGTTGCATTGCAGGGAGTTCATTTACGAGTTGTGGGAGTATCTGATAGTAAATCACTAATCATTGCATCAGATGTTAAACAAAAAGAGTTGGATGATAACATTTTAGCTGAAGTTTGTAGGGTAAAATCAGATGGTTCTTCATTGTCCAAACTTACTAGCTTAGGTAAATTCTTTATATATTTTTGTTTATCAGACAAGAGCTGCTCGCTTCTTTATTGTCTTTTCATGGTATTACTTATGCTTCTTTGTTGAATATTAAATGTAGGTGAGTCTCAAGTGTTCTCCAATTCAGAATCAAGGACAAAAGTGCTAGACACTGCATCAATTCTTGGAAAATCAACAGGTTCTTTCTGTGTGGATGTTGACATTTTTGCCCCAGAATTTGTAGTCATGTTATTAGATTTATTCGATGTGAAAAACTTAGTTTGTGGTCGCCGAAATGTTTATGTTTTTGTAATTTTGCCACAGGTTTAGCCCTTGTAGATTGCTCAGCCAGTTCTGATACAATTGGAGTGCTAAAGGAAGGGGTCAACTTGGGTTGCTGTGTTGTTCTAGCAAATAAAAAACCTCTTACATCAACACTGGTAAGAAGCTCATCTTCATTAGCATACTTGAATCAGTTTGATTGATTTTGTTTCTGTCATTAACATTTTCTCTATATATTTGTATGATTTTCATATCTATACCTTGCTGCTTGTCTAAATTGTTATGATGTTTGTTTCCCTCGTCCTGCAGGAGGATTATGACAAATTGGTTTCATATCCTCGCTGCATACGGCACGAGTCAACTGTAAGTGAAGTTGAAATGATCTCCTTAAAATATTTTTTGCTTTACGTGCTGTGCAGATGCAGTTTGATATAACTGCACTGCACTGCAATGCTTCAAGCTTTTTCTACTGACTTAGTTTTTGTTGTTTGTTAGGTTGGTGCTGGTCTTCCAGTCATATCATCAATATATCGCATAATTTCATCTGGAGACCCCATCCGCCGTATTGTTGGAAGTTTAAGCGGTACAAATTTGTCAATGCATTGAGATGAATTTATACCGTTAGATTTGTGGGTCGACTCTTGGTTTTCTATAGTGTTATCAATTGCATTCATTTTTAGTTTGATTTGCCTGTATTATATATAAATCTCATATCGACAGGTACATTGGGTTATGTAATGAGTGAGGTTGAAGATGGCAAACCATTGAGCCAAGTCGTTAAGTCTGCTAAAAGCTTAGGATACACTGAACCAGGTATTTATAAAAATAAATTCGCCGTCTTTTCTCTATGCATGAAAAGTTTGTATCTTCTATTCAACTCATGTTATTTTATAGAAAGTATGATCCTACAAGATCTTTTAGAGTTGATATAAATGTAATGTTATTGCTTAATCTTGTCATTGCAGATCCACGAGATGACCTCAGTGGAATGGATGTTGCCAGGAAGGTTCAAATATGAATATGTTCCCATGTTCTCGATTACTCAGATATAAATTGCATGCATTGCATTTATCAATATAAACCATCTCTAAATATTTGCAACTTTTGCACGGTAAACTTGAGAATAATTTGGATGTTTACTGTTCGATGATAACAGAAATGTGTAAAATATATATAACATAGGCATAAATGCTAAATAGCCATTGTAGTCTTTTGCATAGGAAAACTACTATGACTCGGTTTGGCCTAAACATATAAATTCTGCTAATGGCTGCAACCCTTGATGCATAAATCGATTTATACTTGGACTCATGGATTATAGTTGGAATTAGTGACTATCCACCATCACATATTTTATTTATAAGTGATGAAATGGACTTTCATACTTGCTTCGATGTTCTGCAGTGAATTTGATTTTGTTACTATGGAATTTTAATTATTGCTTCGAGTATGTGTCATTTAGTTTCAGTTTTCTGAAACAGGCTTTGATCCTTGCCCGACTTCTTGGGAAGCGCATTGACTTAGGTAGCATAAAGGTTAGTACCGGAACTCTCTATTGCTTTGAAGTTGTAATAATCATACCCCTTTTTCTCTCGGCTGGTAATTATATCCATTGGGTATTAAATGTTATGTGGGTTAATATTTTGCAAATCTTGCAAAAATGTCCAATTAACATCTTTCTTTTGAATGGTATGACAGATTGTGAAAAAAGAATTCTATTTACTGCAACTTTTAAAATTGGTTATTTCATAGAAATTTCTTGATTTTTAGTGGTGTTATCCTGAATCCATTAAAGTCTTTGGTTTCTCATGGTCTTATATTCAAGTTGGCTCCCTTTATCAATTGCCAATTCGTTTTAAGTTGTTTTGATGGTTTGATCTTTTATTTTTGGTAGATTGAGAGCTTGTATCCCGAAGAAATGGGACCTAATAAGATGTCTGTTGAAGAATTTTTGAATGGAGGTGTTGTAAAGCTTGATAACAATATCGAAGAGAGAGTTAAAAAAGCTTCACTCAATGGGAATGTCCTCCGTTATGTCTGCGTGATAGAAGGCGGAAGGTATTTGCATATTCATGTCACTCCTTTTAAAACACGGATAGAAATGTTGATATGCATTCATTCGGAGCACATCTCGATGGATGGACAAACACCTGCAGATTTAAAAAGTTGTTGAGATTTGTTCTTCATATCTTAGGTCTGACATTGATTATGGATATCTCACATATAACCATATAGTCTTACACTGCTGCAAACAACAGAACACTTTCCCAAATCGAAATGTGTAGAGGACTAAAAGTAGGTTCATTTACAGTGTTGATAATGTTTACTAAATCTAACCAGTCTTCTTCCGCTAATGTCTGTTTAAATATCCTTAAATTGGACTTGATTACGGTGACCATCTGTTATGTTTCCATCCTGAAACTTGCTTATAATCTAATGGTTCCTTGACCTTGTTTCTGCTTTTAGGTGCGACGTCGGGATTCAAGAACTTCCTAAGAATTCGGCTTTGGGAAGACTGAGGGGAAGTGACAATGTGGTAAGCTTACCTTTTTCTTTATCTTGTATCGGTTCCTTCTCACTTCAAAATTCTAATCTCCGTGGTCGATAATTTCTGAAATATCGGAAACCCTACTTTGCTCCAATTTCCAAGTTATTAGATATGAAGTTGAAATACATTTCGCCGGATGAAATTGCAGCTAGAAATATATAGTCGATGCTATAGTCAACAACCCTTAGTTATTCAAGGCGCAGGAGCCGGGAATGATACTACTGCAGCCGGCGTGCTTGCTGATATCCTTGACATTCAGGATCTGTTTCCCTGAAAGAAATTCGAGGGAGTCTCACAACTCGAGTTTGCCATGTATTTCACCTACAAAAATGAAGCTAAGAGACTCGAAGTTTTCGAATGTCAGAATAATTTGTGGTCCGGAGCAAGCTTACTGAATGTTGTCGGGGGGTGTTCCATGGTAAACAATGTGCAAAGCTCCCATGGCTCTGACTAAGCGTCCCCTTCAGTTTTTGAAGAACCTGCAGACTTAATAAACTTAATGTCAGCTTAGTTTCTTGAAAACCTAAAGCATAAAAAAAGAAAAGAAAAAGGAATAACTACAGAATTGTCCCCCAAGCTATATCGATTTTCCCATTTAGGTATTTTAGAGCCTCTTAATTATCAAATATCTCATTTTACCCTAAATAAATGTACACCGTTCAATAGAAACATGACAGGTATTACTTTTATGGGTGGTATCAAGATTTGACAAAATTAATAGTATAATTACCACTTTTGATTAAAAAAAGCATCAATTACTTGAGTGAGAAAAGTGACATAATTTGAGGGTTAATTTTATATTTAAGTTTAAAAAACCGTTTTTCATATTTAAGTCTTGATATAATAGCACATTTCACGTTTAATATTTATACATTATATCAATTTAATTTTAATTTTTAAAAATTTAATTTTTAATGTTTACATAGTACTTATTTTTTATTCTAATTTTTACATTAAAATATAATTTAATACTCATAATTGTGCGACAAAAATTTTTTGCTAATAATTAAGTAACTATTCACCCTTAAATTTAATCTAGTGTGCAAGTAAAAAAAATAATCTAAAAACCAATTTATTGGACCTAAACATCGATAACTGAACTGATTTTAAAGGAAACCGTAATAATGAGTCGATTTAAGTTGGTTTGTTTGATTTTACTGTGAAAAGAAGTAATGAATTACTTTGGGTTAAATGTCAAATGGATTTGGGTTCAAAATTTTGGATGGTTTGAGTTTTGAAACAATGGGTATGTTTTTATTTAGGCTTGAGAATATTTTAATGAGTTTGAGTTGAGGAGATACGAAAAAATTAATTAAGCTCTTGTATTAAATTTGTATTCAATTAAGATTTTGTTGTTAATAAAAAATCAATTAAGTTCCTCTGTTAACGATTTCTATCATTAACCATGTTGATTATTAAAAAAATTGACGGGCCAATCAGAAGGTGACACGTGACAACTTTTGGTTTAATATAATATCATTCGGTTAGGTCGATTAGATCAAAATCAATAAGGATACCGGTCCAAAAAAGTCATTAGATTTGTTGACTTGAGAGCCGGGTGGTTGAATCGATTTTTTTATTGTTTATTTAATTAAACTAGACTACCCTGTCGAATTGGCAAATTTATAGCCTGACCAGCTTGATCATCGGTCTAACTATACAAAAAATACTTAAATTTGAATTTGTTTTTACTAATTTTATAAATTTTCATTATCCAACTATTAGCATATGTCAATATGAAATATTTTGACCAAGATTTTCAGAACCGGATTGATGGTCAAACTGAGTAGGTCATTAGTTTATTAGTTTGATCGGTGCTTCCAATTTGTTAAGAAATAAAAAAAAATAAAAAAATAAAAAATTGGTTCAATCGCCTGGCTCTTAGGTCAACCAATCTAATGGCTTTCTTCGGACTGTTACCCCTGTCGATCTCGATTTAACTGGTCCGATTGATTGAGTCGGTCCAACTCATGTTTTTATGATTTTGTTTATAAATTTGATAAATTTATATTAATTTTAATACTTTTAATCATTTTATAATTTTCAATAATTTTTTATTATTCTTTTATAAGTTTTTAAGGAATTTTTATATGTTTTTATAAAATTTTAAATATTTTTTATTAATTTTTTTATAATTTATTAAAGTTTATTAGTTTTTTATATTTTTATAATATTTTAAGTTATTATTATTTTATAATTTCATAAGTTTATATCAATTTTAATAATTTTAATAATTAATTTTTATGATTTTTATAATTTATTCTGATTTTTCTATTTTTTAATCATTTTTATGAGAAAATATTATATTAAACCAAAAGTTGTCATGTGTCACGTTTGATTGGTCCGCTAATCTTTTTAACGGTAAATGTAGTCAATGGCAGAAATCATTAATGGAAATGCTTAATTGATTTTCTTTATTAATGGTAGGGATTTAATTGAATACGAATTTAATACAAGAACTTGATTGATTTTTTGCAGTTTCTTAAGAGTTTTTTTGACATATAAACCTATTCATATTATTATATAATCCTTCACATCAATTTAATTAGGAAATAACTTAAAAATTGTTTTTTTTAAATAATAAATATTGTTATAATTTTTTTATTTTAATATAATAAAATTTTTAAATAAAATAATTAAAAATCAATATTTACCATTCCGATTAGAGGTGATCATGGGCCGGGCCGGGCCCAGACAAAATTTTAGGCCCGTCTACTAGGCTCGGGCCCGGCCCGGCTCGAAATATGGGCCTAAAATTTTGCCCAAGCCTGGCCCGAAATAAAATTACTAAGCCTGAGCCCGGCCCGGCCCATATTAATTTTTTTTTCTTATTTCATTAAATAAAAAATTTAAAAATATAATAAATCAAATATATTTAAAAACATAAAAACAAATAAAAATAATACTAAAACAATTCTTAAAACAATACACAAATTAACAATATAGTAAAAAATAGTTATATTAAAAATTTAAAATAAGTAAAAATAAAATAAAAATATATATTAATATATAATTCGGGCCGGGCCCGGGCTAAAAAACTCTTACCCGAGGCCCCCGGCCCGTTTTCTAAACGGGCCTCGTTTTTTTGCCCAAGTCTATTTTTCGGGCCTATATTTTTACCCAAACCCTTCCATTTTTCGGGCGAGCCTTTGGGCCGGGCCAGGTCACCCAGCCCATGATCAGCTCTAATTCCGATTATAATTTAATTGATGATTTTTTTTAATAAATATATTTTTCGTATAATTTTTTTCAACTCATTATAAAAATCACATAATCTAATTAAAAAATTGACAACCAACTGAGTTAATAAGTTTTAATCAACTCCTTCAACCTATTCAAAACTAAAATCCAACTGAACAAATCGAATTAATTAGATTATCTTAATTTGGTTTTAGTTGATCATTTTACCCTATTTGTCAGTAGTTTATTTTTTTAAAATTCCTGGTTGTCAGTAGTTAATTTCTAGAATAATGGTCAAAATTATGGCATCACATGGCGAACTTTTCTGTGTCCTATACGGAGACCAATGATATGAAAAACGTGCAATATTTATTATGCCAAGTTCCGAGGGGAATCCCCCTTCTTCCCATGTGATGTCAAGTACTCCATTTCAGAATTAATATTTGGAATTAAACACGAGCTCATTGCATGCTATTTTTATATGCATGTTCAAATGTATGAAAAATGAATATTCGACAAATAAAAAATAAAAAAAAGTTAGGTGGGAGTTATTTTAAGTTGGAATTATTTCGGTGTTAGGTTTTTTTAAGTAAGATTATCCATAGTTCAAGTTATTTTATGTTAAGAGTTATTTTGAGTTTGTGCAATTATGTTTTCTTTTTTTCTATTAGGTCCTGATTTTTTATAGTCATCTTAAGGTTTAGTCAGGTTCATACCTGGATTAATTAGGTTAAGTTTTCAAGTCAGAACGAGATTTCGTCAAGATGGCCAAATTAAAAATTAATCATTCCTGGATGCCTGGAAAAATTGTTGGAAGGTGAATTACGTTATTCATATTCTTTGTTTCTCTTGAAATATTTGTTATTGATATTCATATTCAATCATACGACTTTCAAAAATTCTTTACACGCAAAAAAAAAACTTAAAAAAAAAATATATATATATAAACATATTTAAGTTAAGTTAGACTCGTATTTATATTTGACACACTCGAGTTTGAGTAAGATAAGGTTCAATTGCAGTCATACATACACTTTTGGTTTCAACTCACCTAGCCATACGAATTTCAAAGGTTCTATGTAGTGAAAAACTTCTATAAAATCCAATACTAAATAAAGAAAAGGGCAGGATTGTCCTTTGGAGTCTTGATGTTGTATGGCAAAGTTATTCAACAGCGTATCAACTGTAAGTTAAACACTCAAAAAAATTGCATTTGATGGACAAAAATTATACAAATAATGTCAATTTTCATTGCTAGTTTGTTACAACAAGATCTTTTTGCCTAGGTCACTAACCAAATACAGCATATAAAAATGCATGTCATACATGCACAAGATATCAAACAAATAACATATAAACGCACATCAGGAGAAAAACATAAATTAATCAAGTGGACTGACCTCGTGAAAGCCTTACATCAATGGCAGTCACGGGTGCAGACTCAGCGACACCGCTTCGAAGATTATTGCAGAGGCAAAAAGTATCTCTCAATCCGCAATCCACCGGCCTGTATCAGCCACCACTAGGTATTGTAGAAATCATTACTTGAAATGACGGATTTAGAAGATAGAACTATATTTTGTTATTAAGCATAAGTTGGATTTAGAGCCAAGGCCTCTTGGTAAATCATGTCCTTCATCTGTTCTTCTCCCAATGGTTGCTGCTCAAAGTCGAAAGAAAATGGTTCGGGGCAGACCGGTTCATCAGATATGTCGTGTAATCTTTCGAGGTAAGGATGTGCCAATGCTTCTTCAACTGTATATAAACCAAGTATAAGAATTGAATAATTCGTCTCAGCTATAAGATCACATCATACAGGATGGTTTTCAGTTTCATAATGATTATCAAACAGAGATCATTTTCTTCTATAAAAAAGGTCAAATAATTGTATTTAATAAATTACATTTATGCATTAATAAGAGCCTGATTGTAAATGTAGCACTTACCAGTAATCCTTCTGGTCGGATCAAATGTCAACATTCTGTCAATGAGATCAATGGCCAATGGATGAACATGTGGGAAAACTTCTGCTAGTGATTGGCGCGGATGTGCTGGGAGCTGCCTGATATATCTCCTTGCATCCTCGTTCCGGAGAAATCCAAGATCGGATTCAGTTGGTGTGCCGAGCAGCTATAAATCAAGGCATTGCTAAGTCATTATCCAAAGAAAGAAATAACAAAATCATAACACTATCACTAATCCTCAAATTTAAATCCCATACCACATTAAAGAATGCAATTTTATACAAGTTAGTGAGGCATCTTCAGCTACAAGTACTTTGTTTTAAGTATAAAAACCAAACTTTAGAAGTGTAGAATGCTGAGCTAATCAAAGGTATTATCAGCATGAAATCCCAATCAGAGAATTAGTTATAACATGTCTCTTGTGTTGGAGATTATTTCATTCCTCATTGATCAATCTTTCCCCTTGTTGCAATTAGTGTAAATCTAGACCATGTTATTAAGAATGGTATTGGTAGCTCCTACTCGACTTACCTCAGTTAATAAACGCATTTGATGTACATGATCTTTGCCTGGAAACAGAGGCCTCCGATTCATGAGCTCCATGAAGATGCAACCAACAGACCAGACATCTATGGCAGCAGTGTAGTCTGAAGAGTTTAGCAATATCTCCGGTGCCCGATACCACCTCGTGACAACATATTCAGTCATAAACTCATTCTCAGCAGTAGGCCGAGCGAGACCGAAGTCGCAAATCTTAAGATCGCAATTAGCATTCAGCAAGAGGTTGCTGGGTTTCAAATCTCTATGAATGACATTGGCAGAATGTATGTACTTCAGTCCTCGAAGAATTTGATACAAGAAATACTGCATACCACACAATAAAATGAAATAAAATCAACATGCACGCACATATATATATACACAAACATTATATCTTCCAAAACAAATAGAACTTAGCTGAGATTCTTTACATTTTTCTCCGATGTTCATTGAAAACATTGGGGAAAAAGATACAAATTAAGAGTTGAGCAATATGAAAAAATATACCTGGCAATGCTCCTCAGATAAACTCTGATTAGAGCGAATGATTTGGTGAAGATCGGTATCCATGAGCTCAGTCGCAATGTAAACATCAGTAAATTCCCTCCTTAAAGGCGGAGGAATCACATCTTTGATGCCAATAACCTGTTCATCATGGACAAATCTTTACTTCAGAATCAATTTAACATTAAACAAAATAGAAATTAAAAGGTCCAATTATGTGCTAAAAAATTGAGATTTATCAATTTACTTCAAGTTGATATAATTTGACCCTCAACTTATAATTTTTATAATGTTATAAATAAATCCAAACTGAAAACACTGTTAGATTTTCATGAATCTGTTAGCACTATAAACACTACAATCAAACAACAATTATACTCTTAACACTCTTAACAGCAGATGTTATCAATTTAGACCTTCTAATAATAGCATCAAATTATGTCAAATTAAATTAAAGAGATTAAATCTCAAATTTCAACATAGTGGAGGGACTAAAACTATAAGTAGTTCAAATTGAAATTGCTGTGAGGGAAAGGAATTCTTGAACATTTTGGCCAACGTTTTTAAATCTTTGAATTAAGGTTTCCATTTCGTTGACCGGTAATGATTTATTAGGCTCAAAAACCTTTTAACGTTTGTGCTCTTTTACTCTTTGTTATCTTCTGCTAACAATAATGCAATAGAAAAAAAAAAAAAAAAAGAAGCTTACGTTTTCGTGATCCAAATGTCGAAGGAGCTTAATCTCACGAAGCGTGCGCTTAGCATCCATGTGATTATCAAAAGCGTTGGCGATTTTCTTTACCGCAACCATTTCATTTGTCTCCGAATTCAACACCGAGCTTCAAAATCCAAATATATGTATAAATCAAACATCAAACAAACAAACAAAAAAAAAAGATTAACAAGGAGCAAAAAAAAAAAAGTTAAGAGCTTACCAAACGATGCCGTAGGCTCCACGACCGATCGGCATGATCGGAGGTCGATACTTAGACGTCACCTCGAACAAATTTCCAAAAATATTATACTGAATAAACTGACCTCCATGTGTTTGAATCGTCGGAAAATCTCCAAATTGGCCGCCGGCGTTTCCCGGAGCAACGTCAGCCATTTCGGTACTTTTTCTTTTTACTGCTTTGCTTATTGACTCGTTTTTTCGCTTCTTTCTCTTTGAGGAAATATAGAGAAGTCCAAAGGCTTTATATACAGAGAAAATAATGGAAAAAAATAACGTAAAGTAAATTTTTGGTCAAATTTTAAAAAAAGACATTGTAATATGTACTTTTTAATGCTTTAGTCCTTCTACTATAATTTTATAGTCTTTTATTTTACGAAATTTGTTGTTTTTCAATGAATTCTGTCAAATCATATATATTACCCTTTAAGATACAAAGTTGATGTGCACAGCTCATTTAATTAATATGTTTAAAAATTTTAAATAAATAAAATTTAAAATCTTTTATTAGTATTTCAATTTTTTTTTTTTTTTAACATATATTTTTTATGTTTTTACAATTTTTTTACACGACTATAAATTATTTTAATTTTTTAGTATTAAATTTAAAATAAATTTTATTTAATTAATACATAAAATTAACTCGTACATCAAATAAGAAAGATACATTTTAAAAACATATGGTGATATCACATTTTTTACACAATTTGATAAATATATATATATATATATATTTAAAAGATTTTTTTTAAGTGGCATATATAAATATTCATGTCAAATTATTTGATGGAATTAATAAAAAAATTGGTCTAGGGAATTGGAAATATATATAAAATCATACAATAAGGACTAAATCAATTAAGAACACATAGTGCAGGGACCTTTTCTGAATTTGACCTAAAACATTTTGACAATTCAGTAAACGTTTGCGAGTCAAAAAGAGAGCTTCGTTTCGTCTTAGCTACGAGGAAAGAGGAAGGAAAACGCGCGAGAAAACGAAGGACGCGTTTGATTGACGGCTCAGATTATAGCCGCCTCTAATCTACGGTCAAGATTAGATAATGTTTTGTCAACGGTCTATTTTGTAGCTTGATGGATTAAAATTAAAATAATTAGCTTTTTTTTTTTATAATTATTATTACTTTTAAGAAATCTTATCATATTATTAATAATATAATATTTTCATGAATAACACGTTTGTTTTAAAAAATGCCCAAATCCCACTTAAATGGATAATATATATTGTTTTTGCTATTTAAATAATGGTTATATAATATATCAAATAATTATTTATATATTTTAATATTATTATTTAAAATCATACAATAATGCAAAATATTATTGTACGATGATTTTTTCATTTGCACGAAAAGTTTATTCGTCCTAAAATTAATTGGTATCTCTTTATAAATAGATTTTTTTTTTATATATTTTTGGTAGTTTTGAAAATGTCAATGTCTTGAATTTGTGGGAAAAAAGGAAAACATATATAAGTATATAAAATATGATATATTAATATTAAATATTGGTGTTAGTTCAAACATATATTATGATTTTGACCTTTGTTGGAAAACCAGTTCCAACGCGTTTCAATATTATAAAAGCCTCAAAACTGACGTTTCTATAATGACGTAAAAAAAGAAAAAGAAAAACCTCATAGGTTCCGAGAGTTTAATCCGTCCAACAATTTAGTTACAGAGGAGGGAAAAAATTTAGGGGTGTTGGGATAGTTCATCGAGATTAATCAAATTAATCGAAATAATAAAAGTTTTAATTGTTAATTAAATTAAATTTTTTTTAAAGTCTTTTAACCAATTAAAAGATTTCGGTTAATTCTGATGGTTAATCGAATTAATCGAAAGTTTTATATATTTTTTTATTTGTTGTTCAAATAATTTTGAAACATGAAAAAAATTATCATTGCACTGCTATTTTTCTTTGTTTTCAATTTAAAAAAAAAAAGAAAAAAAACAACAACAACAGTAATCTAGAATCGTCATAACAAACACTATACTAAAAACAAGAAAGTTTGAGGCTTGAGTGATGAAATGAAACAAAAAAAGAAATTTAAAGAAGCCAAGAAGAATAGAAGATGGTTTGGTGTCAAGCAGCACCCACCTAAACTTTGTTTTAAGTTTGATGATGGAAAGGAAAAAGAATTAGGGCTTTTTAAAAAAAATATATATGTAAATCTATTATGATTTTAAGCCCATTATAATAGTTGTATAAATCCAATTAGTTTTAAGTCCATTCATTAATTTTTATATTCTGAGCTTACATAATATATTATATTAGATCTATTTAATATATTGAGCCTATAATAATTAATTATTAATAATTTTCGTTAACTGATGAATTTGTTTAATTACTTTGTTTCAAATAGATTAAACTGTTATTCGAATTTTTAAAACCTTTAACCGATCCCCAATTGAATTAGATTTGGTAGCCGACTTATTAATCAAAATAATTCAATTCGGTTGGTAAATTTCGTTAAAACCAAATTATGCACGCCTCTAGTTTTAATTCAAATTGTAAAATTGAAATAGTAAAAACTATGATGTTTTGGGTTCAAATGGCATAATATGTATGTGTATTTTTTTAGATCTTATAAAAATTCAAAAATAATGAGTTTTTGATAATTTTACAACTGATATGAGGCTTGGTTGATGATAAATACTAACCCAATCAAACAAACTCTTAAATAATAGTATATAATTAATTATTGGCTTAACTCACAAATTGGCATCTAAACTATACTATTTTTTCTATTTTGGTATCTTCTTTTTGTCACAAGTGGTACCTAACTACTTTTTTCCTAAGATGGTACCTCTGTTAGTCAAACTATTAAATCTATTTTTTTAAAAAGCTTAACCCATATTATTTTTTCTTTTACATTATTTCTCTCTTTAATTTTTTTTTTCCTATTTTCCCCTCTCTCTCTCTCTTTTTTTTTTTTTATAATGTATGGCAATACCAATGATGCTCGAATTTCATCATTCTAAGGTTGAAATTTGGCATTTAACTTTGTTTTTGAATTTCATCAACTGCTTGCTCCACCTGACGAGATCGAAAAAGTTATATCATCGATTAGAACGAGTGTTTTCAGAATCATATCGGAACGGTCGGTCGAACCGAGAACCAGTTGGGATACCGGTTCGAAATAGGGGTTAAATCAATTGACCTACAAATCGATATAGGTCGGTTGAACCATGCTAAAAAAATGATCTGGTTTTCTCTATCTTTAATTTTTTAATGTTCTATTCTTTTATGAACTTTTAATAATTTATTTGATCGAACCAAAAGAATTGATCAAATCGAGAACCGATTACCTGATTAGTTCAACTATCAGTCTAATTCTAAAGAAAGAAAGAATAAATAAAGATATGCCATATGAAAATTTTTAATTGGTTATATTATTTAAGTAATAGACTTAAACAATTTAACTAATGATTGAACTCTCAGAGGTATGGGAAAGAAAAGTAGTTTTGGTACCAATTGTAACAAAAAAAAAAATGTTTACATACCAAAATGGGGAAAATGCATAGTTTAGGTGCCAATTTATGTTTTAAGCTTCTTTTTTAAATAAACTTAATGGTTTGACTAACGGAGGTACCAATTTGGAGAAAAAAAGCAGTTTAGGTACCAAGATGGGGAAAAAAGTATAGTTTAAGTACCAATATATGAGTTAAGCCATAATTATTTGGTACACGTGATAAAAAGTTTTAACTCCATAAGTGGGTTGAGATTTTGTCATGTATCATTTAGTTTTAAAATTAATAAATAAGACATGTGAGAAAATCTCAACATCGCTTATAGAATAAAAACTTTTCCCTACCTATTTATCAAATAATGACTCGTAGTATGTATATATATACACACAGAGAAGGAGAGAGACTATTTGAACTTATTTGGTCTTTTGAACCAAGGGCCTTTTAGCATTTTTTCCTTTGTATAATGCTATTCATATGAATGAATGTTTCTTTCTCTCCCTCCCTCCCCCTCTTTGTCAATATATTACGTAATAAAAGTAAGGATCTTTTAGTCATTTCCCAATTGAATTAGTGTCTGATTAACTCATAACATCAATTCAGTAAAAAGCTAAAATAGAGTATATACTAGACTATATATTATTTTCCTTTTATCTTTGGTCAAATTCTACTATTAATCCTTGTATTATGCATAAGTTTTGGATGTAGTCCCTATAATTCAATTTGGTTACTTTAGTACCTATACTTTTATGAATTGGTCAATTTTAGTCTATATACTTTTTGAATTTTGAAATTTTAGTCATAACCCAAACAATAGTAGTTAAATTTGTTTGATTAAATTATGCAAGTAGTCATGTACTGTGTACAAAAGTTTACATTTAATCCATATTCTTTAATTTGACTATTCTTAGTCCTTATATTTTTTTTATTTTAAAATTTTAGTTGTGACGCAAATGACAATTGTTAAATCCACTAATTGGCTCTTTTGTGAGTAACATGTGAAAATAACAAGATGACATAATTTTACACATGTGATAATATGTTTGTTGCATAAGTTTTAAAAATAGTATAACTTAATGAATTTTATAGCTATTGTTTTGACTATTTTGTGAGGATTGAAATTTCAAAATTCAAAAAATACAATAACTAAAAATGACTAAATTAAAGCATATGAAATAGATCCACAACTTATGCATATATTCACTAATAGCAAAATTTAACCTTTACCTTTCTAATGAGCCCAAAAAGCAAAAACATGGTGAGGAAAAGTTAAGGATTACAATAAGTAGGATATTTATAAGATTTGTGATATTTGAATTTGAATTTATGTTGGAAACTTTGACCACCCTGTTTCATTTCATGTTTGAACGACGATTAGAACAAGCTAATGGAGCAACCAAAGATTTTGTGTTGGCATATTTGAACTTTAAATGTCTTGTGCTTTGATCTTGTTATGCAGCAAATGGAGAAACATTTTGTGCATAATCAACATTATCTATTTGTGTAACTTGGGGAAAGAAGCAAAGAGATTTGAAGTGTTGGATATGCTTATCATTACTCTTATCTTTATCTTTTAAGTGTATCTAAAGCTGACGAGAGACTTGCATATGAAAAAATTTATGAGATAATTATTGGGGATAATTCAAGTGATAAAACCACACTTTTAACTGAGAGTTTTAAGCTTATCAAAATACCACTAGAGAGACTATTGTATCAACCTTTAAGTAGGTAGCATGTTGCGTTCTTGGTAAACAATTTTAGAGTGTCTTTTTCAATTGTTTTGTTAAATATTATTGGTTATGAGTTTGACACTCCTTTTAAGTTTTCGTTGGAGAGTTTACATTGATTGTAAGTGGGGTATTTAGAAGTGTCATTTGCAACCATTTGGGTTTGACTTTAGGGGTGTAATTATTTATTGTGAGAGGATAGATTGGACCTAAGCTAATAGTTGTATTGGGTTAATTGTTTAGTAAAATTATTCTTTGAGCGAGTCTCCACAAAGTAGGTTTTTTTTTATTTGAATTGCATTAAAAAATATTGTGTGTTATTTCTCTCATTACTTTTCTTTTTGTTTTACCTTTTATTAAGTATTTTGTCTCAATATATGTTCGAACAATAGTTGGTTGAAACAAGTGCAAAGTGAAGGCTTTTTCAATTGGCATCAGAGAAGGCTTCAGACATACGTAAAGGTGATATTGTGCTCGGTTTGCAACCATAGAATCCATTGATAAAATTAACGATCAGTTGATGAATTATAACAAAGCAATGAAAAAGTTTTCTAGAAAAGGAATAAATCCAGATGTTGGAAAGAGCATCAACTATATTAAGAAGATCCATATGAAAGATGATAATTATCATCCCAAGAAAAAGTAAATTCAATACTACAAATGTAAGGGATTTGGTCACATTCAATCTGAATATGTTAACACCATTAAGAATAAGCAAAAGTTACTTGTTGGGAGTGATGAAGAGCTTTGTGATTTTTCTAATTCAGATGAATATTTGAGCAATTATACTGCTTTTACTGCCACTGCTCCAACTCATGTTCCAATAGATTGTAAAACAGACAAGGAGTTAGATCATGATGTTGAGTCATATGATTCAATTAAAGATGTTTACTACGAGATGATAAAGAAGATAAAAATGGTGTGCCAAATAAATGACTCACTGGGAAAAGAAATCATCAATCTTAAAAGGGAGAATGCAAGGCTCGAAAAGATGGTCCAAGAATAAGATGTTGCTAAAAGAACATCATTCTTAAATGGAACAAGGAAACTACAACATAAACAAATTTAGGTGAGAAAAGATCAAACAAATTTGAGTTATTGATGTTCAAGTGAAGCATAAGGTTTCAACTTATGGAGATCATATTGGATATTTATTGAATATTGGACAAACTTCATTTAGATTTCGTGGAAAAGATTTCCGCGAGCTACAACCCCTATTGTTAATGATGTAGCATTTAATCTCATCCCTTCTAAACATGAAGCAATCTAATTGGGGATGAAAAGAGTAAAGGAGAGTAATGATGCTAATTTGGTGATATTATCTCTTTTGATTTATAATTATGGTTGGTTTAATTGTGCTTGTGAAATGATTTTCGATATGGTGGGTGAATTTGTTTTGGCAAGCTGTTTTATTTGGTTTCTAATAGGATTCAATGGTGAATGGAAGTACATGCTAAGGGAATATTAGTCAAAACGCTTATGTACCAAATCCAATCATAATAGAAAGTGACTCAATAAATGGAGATCTCTTAATAAAGGAGAGCTCCTTTGACATCTTTTCCAAAAAGAGGGAGGAGAAGTAGCAGTAAATGTTCGAAATAAGGATGACTAATGTTGATGGCTGCTACATTATGTTTTGCCAAAGGAGGAGACTTGGTGCAACAAATGGAAGCATATGGTCAAGAGTTTTACTTTGATTTGATGAGAGTATTTGCCGATTTGATGGTGTGGATTTATCATGGTTATGGTATTTGTTTTAATTTAGCTTATTTGTCATGCTCTATATGTCTTGAATTTATGTTTGATGACTTTGGTGCATGTTTGGTTGATTATGTGATGAACAAACTTATTGACATGTTAAGTGATTGTTCTAGCATGGTTCTAACATATTCTATTTCTCTTGGTATTTGACTTGTTTGGATTGTGTGTTAATCACTTTGTGCAGGGTTTTGTCAAAATGCCAAAGGGAGAGATCGTTGGAAACTTTGATTGCCCTATCCTATTTCATGTTTAAACAACAATTAGAATAAGCTAGTTTGGAGTAGTCAGATTTTGTATTGCCATATTTGACCTTTAAATGTCTTGTATTTTGATCTTGTTATGCAACAAATGAAGAAGCATTTCGTTCATAATCAACATTATCTACTCGTATAACTTAGAGAAAGAAGTAAAGAGATTTGGAGTGTTGAATATACTTATCGTGTTCTTTATCTTTTAAGTGTATCTAAAGCTGACGAGAGACATGAATATGAAGGAATTTATGAGATAATTATTGGGGATAATTCAAGTGATAAAATCCACTTTTAACTGGGAGTTTTAAGCTTATCAAAATACTATTAGAGAGACTCTTGTATCAGCCTATAAACAGGCAGCATGTTGCGTTTTTAGTAGACAGTTTTAGAGTGTCTTTTTCAATTGCTTTGTTGAATATTATTAGTTGTGTAGTTCGATGCTCTTTTTAAGCTTTCTTTGGAGAGTAGTTTATATTAATTGTGAGGTATTTGGTTGAATGATTTGCAACAATTTAAGTTTAATTTTGGGGTCGGAATTAGCCATGTGTGAAAGTATAGATTGGGCTTAAGCCAATAATAAAATTATTTTTTGAGTAAGATTCCGCAAGATAAAAACACACATATTTAAATTTATTTATTAGTAAGATTCCGCAAGATAAAAACACACATATTTAAATTTGAATTCATTTATTAGTATTTTTATCCAAATCAAATAGCAATATAGTTTGATATTCCAATATGGGCGCTTACGATGGGCTGTTGAAAGCATGGCAATCAGGGGCCGCACGGATTGTGATTGAACTCATGCCTGGAGCTGCTGTCCAAAATGCACTGGCAAGAGAGATCCAGAGGTTGCCGCGACGAGAGTGGACGATGAAAATCAGCCATGTCTATCGGGAAGGAAAATGAGTAGCTGCTACTGCTTTCGGTCAGCCATTGGGATTAGTTCTACTCCAACAACCGCCAGATAAAGTTGCAAGCCACTCCACGATGATGTACAGGGCATAGGCCAAGTTCGTCTAGTTGCTGTGTAATTTTCTATAAAAAAAATATAAAAATTAAAGTAATAAATTTGAAAAATGAAACATATAATGTATTTGGATATTAGAAATTGAACGATTTTTCAGAATAATAAAGAGAATTTGACTAACAGTTTCAAATAACTAATTTGGTATCAGCAGAAGAAAAACAAAATCCAATATCCAAAAAAAAAAAAAAATTAATATCTATATCCCCTTTAAATACTAATTATATACTTAAATTTAAATATATTATTGAAATCCACAAAAAAAATTCCATTAACATCAAATATGGAAATTAATGTCCATTTAATTTCATTGGACTTAAATAAAATAAGTTCCACACTAAAATACCATTTAGCTAGCCCTTAACATCTAACAAAAACTCACCCAAATCCACCGTCCGAAGTCTTTAGAAAGACCGGAATTAAATTATATATTTTTATAATTTTTAAAAGATTAAATTAATTTTTTATCATTTTGGAACCAAAATACAATTTTATCATTACTAATTTAAGATTTTATAAATTATAAAATGATCTATATAAAAAAATTTCCAATTTAGAAAGGTCAGAACCTACCACGATCCTGATTTTACCCCTGATCAAACCCCAATATTTAATTTAAGATAAATTAAAAATTAGTCTTTTCCAACTTAGATTAAACTCATTTATCGAAAGAGTGTTTTATTCTCATTGGGTTATATAAATTTTATACGTAAATAATCTCATTCATATGAATTCTATGAAATTAAATAAATTTAACGAACTCAGATAGAAGAGAGAGAACGAAAGTAATTTTTTTTCCTTTTTCTTTTTCCATAATTCTTTTCAGGTCCAATTCCAACAATTTCAAAATTAATTATTTTTTACCTAAAAAACAAAATTAGTTCATTTTACTTAAAGCTCAAATGTGAATTAAGATTTTGCTTTTTTAATTTTATAATTTTAAATATATTCATAAATAAAGTTCTCTATGGATCGGGTCGAGCCGGGTTTAGGTTGGGCCCTAACAAAATTTTAGGCTTGATTGCTTGGCCCGAACCTAAAAATTGGCTTAAATTTATGCCCAAAACCGACCCAGATAAAATTCTAAAATTTGACCCGGCCCATATTAATTTTTAAAATTTTATTTTTATATAAAAATTTAAATAACATAATACATCAAATACACTAAAAATATTAAAATAAATATTTTCCAACAAATTGAAAATAAATTAAAAATACTTATATAATACTAACACAAGTGCAACTTAATAAGCAAATGTCTCAAAAATAGTAGCAAAATTAACAATAAAACAAGTGTTATATAATATCTAAACATTAACAATAAAAAAGTAGCAATATAATAGTAAAATGGTAGCAAAAAAAATAACAAAGAGTGAGAAAACAACAACAAAAATAACAGAGTTTTGTTATTGAAAATTCGGGCCGGACTGAACCCGGGTAAAAAAATTTTATCCGAGACTTGACCCCTTTTTCAAACGAGCCTTATTTTTTTTTTCCAAATCTATTTTCCAAACTTATATTTTTACTCAAATACTCCCTTCCGAATCATCCCATCCATTTACAACTCCATTCATAAGCTATCATAAATATTAAAATATTTAAATTCAACTTTAGATATAGATTACTTTTCAAAGCTGGAATCAATAATGATGAATTGAATTTATATATATTATGGAATTTATCATTGGCGTTGACGTGGTTCTTTTAAAACCAATCAAAATTTAAGGCATGCCTATGGGGTTTCAAGGTGACAATGCCAGCTTACCTACTTGTTAACTCACAGTATGATGATGAAAAGAATAAATAAATAAACCAATATATGCCCAACTTGATAGGGTTTTTATTTTATTTTATATCATTGGATTGGGTCGTATCATAGGCAATATAAAAAAAAGTGCAAAATTATGATTTTCATCCTTGTATTCTATTAAATTTGAGTATTTAATATTTGTATTTTAATTTTACATTATTTAATATGTTTACTATTAGTCAAAACCATTAACATTAATCGACTTATGTGGAGCTTTTTAAAATAAAATAAAAACATAAAATCGGAACCCCAAACTTCTGATATCAAGAGGGTAAAGTTATAAATTTAGGGATTGGTATTTTCCGATAAATAAAATTTTTTCATTGCGTAACATTAATTATGACAAGAAAAATTAATTTATGTCAAATTAAAATATTAATACTAAAATTTTATAATATAAGAACAAAAATCATAATTTGATTAAAAAAGTTATAAACCCTTCCGAGTTTTATAATTTATGTTGAGATAGTAAGAAGGTACTACAGACCCATTTTTCACTCTCCTCAGCTCCAACACAAATATTACTCCTTACTCACCCTACCCCAAACCAGATTTCAGAAAAAAGGAAATTAACTAAAATATAAAATCAAAACCAATGAAAAATTCAGTTATTTTCAGGGGCGTAGCCATGGGGCTGGCATGAGCCCCGACCCCCCCTAAAATGTAAAATTACATTTTAAGTTTTTAAATTTTTTAAAAATTTTAAATTAATAAAGATAAAATTTTACTTTAACCCCCCTTAAAATTATAAAAATTTAATTTAATTATTTACAAATTATAAAGATATAAACCATAAAAAATTAAAATTTCATCCGACCTCCTAAAAAAATTTTTTAACTTCGCCTCTAGTTATTTTGCATCCTAAATATGTTACATCCCAATCCACTGCCAAGCCAAAAGATTATTGCTATTATAAAACAATTGGGAAGCAAAGCAAAAGGGAACACTTTTTGCTACGATTGGCTATTAATGAACTTTTTTGAGTTTTTTTACTGTGGATGGGGATAGGTATGGGGATGTGTGGCTGTCCCCTCAATCAACATTTTTAGTTGCCATTTTTGTACAATCTCACACTTTATTGGACTACAATTCTTCAGCATTAAATTGGTTAGCTTTACGAGGAATACTAACCTACACTTACTTTTATTACAATTTGGTGGGGATGAGTGGGTCCAAAATTCCTTTTCATTATGAATAAAACCAAACTTTAGAACTTCATAGAAGAAAAAAAAGGACTTTCCTGTTTCAGGTTTTGTACCAAAAGAATCAAATTTTACCTAATGGAATCTGCTTTCTAATCTACATGAAATGAAAAAAAAAAAAAAAGTTTTAAACGCACTGAACAAGTTCCTGATGATATGCCTTTATGCACCACATAAGAATCACCATATATGAAAGTTGTGGTCCTACATGCCTTAATGCTAGACAGAGAGTATATACTCTTTTTAGTTCACGGACCAAGTCAGAAACTACCATGACTTAAATGTATATTGAATCAATATTTAAATTATTATTGTAATTGCCGTCGTTGTGGTACAATTGAACTTACGATTGACGATGTTGAGGGGTGTTGATGGTGTTGGTGGTTGAGGCAGCAAAACATAGACTGTGGACTGCTGTTGTGTTTTGAGGTTTGCATGGAAGAATGGCAGTGGTGGTTGGAGGAGGGGTAGCTGAGAATGAGAATCCTGATGATGCTGCATGAGAGAACAGTGGCATTAGCGTAGTACTGACCTGACCGTGCATTTGCCACGGCCAATCAGGGACACGTTGTGGAGGATCGAATTCAACCGGTTTCACCATAGTTCTTTCCTGGAAAAAACAAATCAAAATTGCGTTATCATCTTGTCCATTTTTTGCTTCTTTTAGTAGGTGGCATCTGGCATGTTAACATTTTGCTCATAAAAAAAAACACACGATATTATTGAGATTATGATGTGTGTGTGTGTGTGTGTATATATATATGGATCCTGAAAGTATAGCTAATGACATTATATGAGCATGTTTTCCGTTAATAAATATTCCAATCTACGACTAAAACCCTTCAAACTTTCAAGTCCTAATAGAGAATATTAAACACCGTTCATTGCACATAAAAATAAGTTCACTTCAGCAGCCAAGTTATGGCAGAATCAACTCAACTGTAACAACATGGGTTGATTTACCAAGTAATAGGAAATTATAGCAGTGAGGACGTGAGCGGTTTTTTTTTTGGTGTAAAGTCCTAATGATGAAAGGATTGAACAATGTTTAATGATTTAGAAGCTAAGCAATGAGGTGTACCTCACTAGGAAAGAATCTCGGATATGCACTATTCCAGAAAATAGGCTGATCTGAAGTCCCCGCTAACCCTTGGAAAGATGGAACACTAAATGTTGCAGCTGCAGGGTTCTCTGCCTGCAGAAGTAAATCATAGAGAACATGATCAATAACTTTATCGAGTTAAACTGAGTCAAGATGCTCGATTGTCATCCAAACATGCCACATATGGTGCTTCAGGATTAGCTAAGGCTAACAGATTAACACCACCTCATCCTAATGCTCATGCAGGACATCAATATTCAATGGTACGTTGAAGAACAAGATTATCAATGTGATGAAACATACAAGTAAATTCAAAATAATTCGATTCAAAAGTTACCCTTAGACTCTTTCTGCTATTTATTTGGAGATGCCCCGCATTTTCCTTTTCCTTGGGACCATCGCTAACAGGTGGAGATATCCCCAGGTTCAGATCAAGGTTGTGACTATTGCCTGCATAGAGAGAGTTTAAAAAGACAAGTTAGCAGGAGCTGTTATCACAGAAGTTTCTTCTTAAAGTAACCCTGATTTCAAGATTATTTTCAACATCACGGACTGAATAAGAAGTGACTGGTAGCAAATAATACCTTTGTTCCTGGTATCAAAGACCATCTCCCCTTCATATGTACTCAGCTCAAAGTTGGTGACTGCCTCCCGTCCATTACTTTTGATAGCTGCCTTGTCATAAGCCCTGATTTCCAGAAAAAATCAAAAGGTAGACAAGTGTTGGATGGAACCCTATTGAGGTTGAGAATTCAGGGTAATAAATTCAGTATCAGGTAGAGTAATTCATGATCACTAGGACCTTGCTGCTTCTACTTCACTGTCGAATAGCCCAAGATAAATATACCTGCACGCAAGCATCGTAATCCCCACCATGAAACACCATCCCCAATTATTTTTCCTCTTTGAAATAGGCATCTTAGAATTGTTTTTTTTTCTTTTTCCCATCCAAGGAGAAAAAACCAAACAACAATCCCACTGAGAATCCGTTCAAGAGAAACCGATTCTCAGTTCAACACCAAGAGGCACTCAAATCATTTTACATCCATACTCCTAAATGACAGCATGTTGACTGCAAAAATTTAAATTTCCTTAAACAAGTATCTCACCTTTTGCCTAGGAACTGCCCCATCCGTGCTTCCCACCTGCCGCATTTGTGCAACGTTACTCCTCGATATTTCGAGCTTCCCCTCGAAAAACCAGTACTCTGCCGACGAAGAACATGCACGAATTCTTCCTTACTCAGATCGTTCGTCTGCACATCAACATAAGAACAAAGCTTAACCATCAATTCAAACATTTATACTGTGAATGAGTTGTATCAATCAATATTTACCATAACAGTAACCAGAATCAAACCTGTTTCATATCATCCTCATAATCACAGAGACTGAAATTGATATCAGCATCAACACCTCGAAATTTAATAGCCGCTCGATCATAGGCTCTATAATTCAATATACCCAGAATTTAGAAAATTCTAAAATTGAACTAAGCTCAATACAACTTCAGCCAAAAAAAAAATCAAAACAAATTATTTTTCCAGTAAACTACCTGGCAGCAGCATGAGCAGTGTCAAATCCACCTAAAAAATTAAAATCAAAGGGAGAAAAAAATGATCAAAGAAAAACATACCAAAAATAGAAAACAAACAAATAAATTTCCTTATTAACAAAGTTGTCAACATCAAAACAGAACTAATTAATCACATTCCATACCCAAATATACTTGTTTCCCGCAATCCCTGAAACAATAATAATAGCAAAAATAAATAAAATCGAACAAATAATTCGAAAGAAAACATACGAAATTTCAGTTAAAATTACTTCACCGATCAAGTCAAAATTCAGTTACACCCCCAATAAGGAATTTCCCATAAAAACTGGTGGAATTTTTTTAAAACGAAGAAAAATTTATACCAGATATGTGATTCCCATCGTCCAGTTCTTCTGTAGAAAGTAACTCCTCGATACTGTGAGCTTCTAGAGCGAGGTCCCCGACGGCTTTTCTTCACCGTCTGTAAAGGTTGTTGTTGTTGCATCACTCGCGGCTCAGCAGCAGCCTCTTTTCTCTCGAATGAAAGATCGATCCATTTGCTCTTGTTGCTACTGTTTCCCGAGCTTTGAGCTTCAGAGCTTCCGAAATCCGCTCCGGTTCCCTTCACCGGAAACAGTTCCCTGGTAACCACTAATGCAGCCTCGTGGTTCCGGCTCTCCCTTCCGACCTTGAGTATGTCGAAACTCAGAGTGAACGCCTCCCCGCTGGCGCGTATCGAGCACGACTCGTCGTCTTCGTTGACGATTGACGAATTCGAGGTCCCGGATTCGTCCATTTGGTTCCTTGAACCTTCGTTGTTGAGCTCATCAGTAAAAGGTGCCGCCGAGTCCAATCCCTGAGTCGACTCAGGCGACGCGACATTGAGATTAAGATCTAGCATTTCGTATTATGACTCAGCTGACTCCTAATCCCTTTTAAGAAATTATATATAAATATATATATATTGATATCAACTTCTCGCTGTGACCTTCAAAAACAAAATCATCGGTCAATATTCAGACGAAATCATTGAAAAGCAAAGGAAGCTTAAAATGAAGGTTGGCATTATAGAATTAACCAGCGATCAGTTCACAAAGAGGAAGAGATGATCGCCGATTAGTTGATTTCCATTAACAAAGAAAGAGAGAAAAAGGACGGAGATGGGACGTGTGAGAGAAACATACTACAGAGACAGAGACTCCATTTTTGTGAAACTCAGTTAGAATATCATTATATAAACATTTTTCTCTCTTTTGGGTACCGGTTTCGCCGGTTGCCTGTTCTTTTCTTGTTGTCCACAAAAAAGATCTTTTATTTATACCAAATATTATAAGATAAATTATATTCAAGAAAGTATTATCTTAAGAGGTTGATTTTTAAAATAATATTTATTTTTAAGTGTTACTGTTTGGGTTAATTGCATTAGATATCTCTAAAATTGGTCAAATTCTAATTTAGTTCTTAACCTTTAAAACATTTTAATTGAATCCTTATCCTTCTGTTATCTATCTCATTTACTTTTCCGGTTAATGACACTTATCAGCTTAATTACAACACTTATTTGTTTTTTCATACTTCTTTTTATTTATTATTATTATTTGTTTATTTTTTATAAATAAATACAAATAAACAATTACTTGTGTTATAATTAAAATATTTTTAGATTTATAATTACTTATAATAGGGTTAAAATGTAAATTTACCACCATATTATTGGTGAACATTGAAATCTTTAACTATACTTTATTTTGATTAATATTTACCATTATATTTTAAGAATATTGTTAAATTTTTATCACTAATTTTTTAATTTTATTGAAATTTCATTAATTTTATTTTTAATTAAATTTACCACTTAATATTGATTTTGATGATTTAAAAATAAAATTTAACAAAGAAGAATATTTTTTGAAATATTTTATTTTAGCAGTTAAAAATATGTTAATTTATAAAAAAAATTGAAAATTAAAAAAACTAAGTTTACTTTTTATAAATAATTTTTTTATTAGTTTTTAATATTATATTAATTTTAAGCATTAAAATAAAATATTGATTTTTTTATTAAAATTTGTTAAACTAAAATTGAGTAGTAAAATTCAAACAAAATTAAATTTTAAAGACAAAATTCATGATAAAGTGGTAAATTTAACTTTAACTAAAAAATTAATTTGCACATTAACACTTTACAATATTATTTAACTCTATTAAATTTATAAAATATAAAACAAACCCAATGTTTTTTTAGCTCGTTAATCTATTATTATTGTATTCAAATATTTTATTAAGTTGATTTCACTCACAATCGGGTCATCAATTCAGGTTTGAATTTACTCAAAACTCTCATTTTTAATGTCTTGAGTGTAATTTTATTTTTTCATATAAAATTTTAAAAAATAATTGCACATAATAAAATTCGAATCCAAAATATTATGATTTTTAAAATTTTCAAGTAAAAAAAATATTATATAATTATTTTAATCTATTACATGCATTTTTTACGTAAAAATGGATGCCACAAAATCTAATATTATAAAATATGTTTTAAATGTAATATTCATACTCTCAGGACGTTGATATTAAAATCAAATCACCGTCCCTTTCATATAAAAAGTCCTTCCCCATTTGACCCACCTATCAGGTCTTTTAATCAAACGGTTAGGGTTTTTTGTCATACTCACTTTTGTAAGCTAATCCAACGTTCAGGGATCATCCATTTATTATTGGGGCTTTTGTATTTCTCTCAATGATTTGACTAATTAATTATCTAAATTCCAAATGTCCACTATTTAAATTTATTAAATAAAACAAGTTTTTTTAAAAAGAACATAAACTACGTTTAAATATATATATTTATAGTCTCATTTTATATATATAAGTATCGTTTTTATTTCTTATAATATTTATATACATTTAAATATTTTTCATATATATTTTTAATCTAATTTTATAGTTTTTTAATAAATTATATATTATTTTGATAAAAAATAAATTATATGTTATTTTTACATACAAACATATCTCAATTACATTCATATAAATATATCTATACGTAAATATAAGTTTAAAATTATTAATTAAATGCAATAATTTAATTTAATAGTTTTTAACATTAATCACATTATAGGTTCTTATCATATCTTTATATATATATATATATATATATATATATATATATATATATATATATATATATATATATATACACAATACATAGAACTAATAGTCTCTCCTAACCCTTAAATAGGAGGATATACACTTCAACGCATTCGAACCCATGTCCTCCTACACTGGCAATAATGTCGGTGCCAATCAAGCTAAGACTCAATCGAAAATTAATAGCTTTTAATTTTAAATATAATTATAGAAAAATAAATGGGTTAAGAAGAAAAAAAAATTAAAATTTAGTTTAAAACATCAAAATTTTGTACTAACCGATATGCACTAGTACAAGCTAATATTGACCTAAACAGGCTAAAGCTCACTAAAATTTTGACCTCAATGGAACATAAACTAATTGGTACAAGTTTAGGACTAGAACAATATGTACCGATTGATGCGATTGGTACCAATATGGTACCGACTACCAAGATTTAAATCACCCTCAGTTTTTAAAATTTTTATTTTGCTCTTATAATTAGTATCTAAAAATAAGATAAATTTGATTTCTTTTATAGAATTTATAACTTTTTATAATAAATTTAGTAACATTTTTAGTTCATTTGGTGAACTAATACAAAGTAATATCTAAAAATTAATTTGATAAAAATAAAGTTAAATAATTGTAATATCTAAGTATAAATAGTATTAAAATATTAATTTAGTAAAAAAACTTAAATAATTACAATATCTAATACAAATTGAGGATACTTTAGTCTTTTTATTTAAAAAACAAAAAAAAATATGTATGTAGTGAGACTTGAACTCATGCCAATTGCATTAGTAAAACATTAAATTTACTACCAAACGAAAGCTTATTTTAATAATTTTTATATATTTTAATTTTATTACGCACACTTTATTACCTTCATCAATTGTACATATCGATAATGTTATTGATTGAGTTGGTGTCGAGTCCTAAATTAATTTGACACCAACTTAGGATTGACGATAACATCATTATAAACAATTTTATTTTTAATTTGATGTATTTATGTATTTAAATTTTGTTTAACTCACAATTTAATTTAGCTTTTTTATTTTAATATCGTACATATTTTATGTGTTATTATTAATTAAATTCAAACTATTTATGATATATTATTTTTAAACACTTTTATATTTTTTAAATACATTATTTCTACATTTATATGCGGATAGAATTTCTAATAATATAATAATAATATTTTTTATAAAAAAATAAATTAATTGCAACAACGAATTATTAAATTATTGCATTAGTTGTGTATCATTAAATTCAAGGTTTTATACTTATCTTCAACATAGAAACCTTTATGTAATCCCCACCAAATAAATTGAGTTGATATGTAGCTTTGTCTATTGTTTCAATTTCTTCGACATATATACATATTTAAGAAATTAAAATAAATTATCGGTTGAGTTTTAGTTCAATTGGAATGGGTATTGTTGTCAATATAAGATAATATGAGTTTTAGTATACTGAAGCGTATTGTCCTCTTATTTACGGGTTGAGAGGGACTATGAGTAGTTCTAAATATTATGTTAAAAGAGTATATATAATCAAAACTTATAATAAAAAAAATTAAATTAATAATAAGTTCACACACAAACAATATGTAAAGATGCAATATTTTATTTGTTCTTTTTCTTGTTCTGAGTAGTTTTTATTTAAATATATTTACAAAAATAATCAGCTTTTAGTTATTTTTCCAACTGACTTAATGTCCGATTAACTCATGACATCAATTTAATTTGAAACTTAAATAATAGCATAGATAAACATGTATGTATATTTAATTTTAAGTTCTATAATAATTGTTGAAAAATTATTTGATATATGTTAGTGGAAAATTAAGACTCCACCATCATCAAAATACAAACTGTGTCATATATAGGTGTATTCAAACAGTTAATTGTTTGGTTAATTGAATCAAATTAGTATTAATCGAACTTTTTAATTATTTAACCGTTAATCGAATCGAAATATTTTAATTAATTCGGTCGGTTAATCGAATTAACCGAAATTTATTTGTTTTTTTTAGTTAAAACAAGTATAAAACATATAAAAAAATTGATAATGTTAAATTGACCGAATTATCCGAATTAAAACTACATATAATTTGCATTATTAATTATTAATTCTGATTAATTCAGTTAATTACCCGATTTTGAACCGAATTAATCGATAACTGAACTTACAAAAAATTATTAACTGGCCTTCGATCGAATTAGATCAATTAACCGAATTAGATCGATTTAATCAATTAATTCGATTTTAATCGAAATTTGAACACCCTAATCATATACCTCGTTTAGGTAAAGTAAAAATATAAAGAAAATAAGTATTAACAAAAGACACGTGACATAATTTGAAATTTATTTAGAATGAAAAAAATTATCTATTTTGATATATTGTAAGTGAATTCTAAAAATAAATTTAAAATATTTAATTTAATTATTTAAAAATTATAAAGATATAGGCTATTAAAATAGTAAAGCTATATTTTTACTATTGTAAAAATATATAATTTAATTTCGATCTCTTAAAAAAAAATTAATTTCGTCCCTGATTTATATTAAATTAAAATTTATTAGTATTTTGAGTTATAAATTTCATTATATTTTGATTTTGATTTTTATATCAACTCTCTAACCATTAATATTATTTGACACATGGGTATAAAATTCTATAATAATTGTAA
Organism: Gossypium anomalum; assembly: GCA_025698475.1. NCBI lineage: Eukaryota > Viridiplantae > Streptophyta > Magnoliopsida > Malvales > Malvaceae > Gossypium > Gossypium anomalum. Next base: position 66,928,135 of record CM046957.1, on the reverse strand, counting down.
TATAATTTCGTTATCTTTGTCTATAATTTAACCGACCAAATATAAAATTTGTGATCCATATATGAGATTTCCATCAAAATGGTAATAATAAATGGACAAAACTTTAATATCAACATCAGCTTCACGTTATAAAATGTACCAGTTTAATTAAATAAAATTTAATTAAGAAAATTATTTGATACATTGTTATTAGAGTTTTTTAAGAGGATCGAGTCTAAAGAAATTCGGTGTATCAAATAATTAATTTTATTATATATGCATTTCTCTTAACCTTGTCCAAAGGTATTTCATTGTGCCCAGCATCACCATGCCTCACTTTGGTACCTCGCTAATAATTCATTGTTTTATGACATGTGAAATCTCACCCTTTAACCTCGTCAAGAGAAGTGTTGAGCCTCCTTTCTACGTGAATAACATGTGGAAGTTCAAATCTATCCAAGCCTGATTATCATTTAATCCAACCGTTGTTTGACTAAGAGATTACCCTACGTCACAAGGAGCATACTAAGACAAGACCCTTCAAGATGTGTAGAGGCTTAAGGATTTCCGGTAGTTGAACCTTAGCTATAAATAACCCTCTTTTCACCATCAAAGGCAAGTCTTCACCAATACGTCAAAACTTTGCCCAATCAACCTCAATTGTCTCACATCTCTACACAATCTATCTCCACTGTGTGAACTGCCATCTTATGACTTAATCAATTAAAAATTAATCATAATAATGTATAAATATAAAACAATTTTTATATTTAACCTATTTAAAATGGTAAAATAAACTTTTTTGACTTATTTAATAAGTGAAATTTCAATTGAAATATTTTCTAATTTACATTTTTTTAATATTAAAAAAAATTGAATATTTTGACTTGTGTAATATATGAAGATTTTATTTTTTTATGGCTTTCCTCGGAATCCAATATAAAATATTACTCAAACAATAAATATCATATAATAAAAAATTAAAACAATAATATCCATGTGTGCTAAAAAAATCGTTGTAAATGAGCGGGCATCAAGCGTACACGTCGATTGCTGCCCGAAGGTGACCAGCTGTCGACCACTTGCTGCCCAAGCTGCCCAGCCCAAACTACATTTGTTGTTTTTGTTTTTTTCCTTCATTTCCCCATTTTACCCTTCCAATATTTTAAATTTTCGCTTGAAACTTTAGTTAGATAAGTTATGGTTGCTACTTGAAATTACGTTAATATCCTCACTCCTAATTAAAATTTAAAACCAAAAGGAAACTTTCCTTGACTAGTTTTTTCATTTATGTCCTCCTTGGGTTAAATTAAGATTAATTAAAATTTTTAAATAAATTATCATTAATTATTCTTTTATTCACTCTTTTTTATAATTGGTTTGACTGTTTTTCATATTTTAGTTTTTTAAATATGATTTAAATAAATAAATTAATAAATAATATCATAAATGTGTTAATAGATCACCACGTGTCTCCAGCGGTAAAGGTGAAAATTGTCATTAATGTATCAAATAATAATTTTTGTTAGAAAAAATTATATGAATTTTCCTTAATTATTGTTTTAAACTTTTCAAAATAAGACGAACTCAGTATAATTGAAAACTGAAAGCTTCAAAATAGGAGCTGGAGATGGCACCCGAAAGTGTAAAAAGTATTATTAAGCCTTTGAGATTTTTAATTAACTCTCAAATTTTTTAAAATTTCTAATTAAGCCCTACAAAGATTTTGTAAATTTATTTCCTAAGATGAGAAGTTACTATGTTTCTTTAACCAAAAATTATAAAACCATGCACTCTTTTCTTTGACGGAGTAAACTATCAAAATAGTAACTTTTATTTTTTTCATGTTATATTTTAGTCAATTATGTTTGAAATATTACGTTTTAGTCATTTACGTTAACATGTTGCAATATTTTAGTCACTGAGCCGTTAATTATCGTTAATGGTGTAAAGGTAAACTGACGTGGCATGTTGAATTATTATTTTAAATGAAAATTTTAGGTTAAATTATGCAATTGGTCCCTTTTTTTTTGTTTTGAGTAATTTATTTTTTTATTTTTCATTCTCTTCTATTTTTTTCTCTATTTTCCTCCATTCTCTATCTCTTTTAACGTAAAAGTGAAATATTAAATTACTCAAAACGAAAAAAAATATAGGGACCAATAGTATAATTTAACTTAAAAATTTTATTTGAAGTAATGATTTAATGTGTCACGTTAGTTTATTGTTACACTGTTAATGTCAATTAATGTTCAGTGACTAAAATATTTTAACATGATAATATAAGTGACTAAAAATATAATAATTTAATTATAAATAATTAAATATAACATAAAATAAATAAAAATAATTATTTTAATAGTTTATCAACTTTAGTCAAAAACTTTTGACGGTAAAAATCGACTTCGTTCTTTTCTTATTTTATTCAACTACGGCATATCTAGGAAGTTGGAAAATTATCTTCTTTCTTATTATAGGAGGAGACATCAAATCTAGAAATTATCAGAAAATGTCAGAAATGTTGACATGTGAAGGGTAGAATAGTCATTTCACTTCAATGATAGCATGCATAAAGTGAGTCTTCTTTCTTCGAGAATAGAATAATGTAATGGGGGAAACTCCCTATTCCTTAAACAAACAAAATATCATTATTAAAAAAGTAGTCCCTCTATTCAAATTTAATATTTTCATTTTCATTTTATATAATTTACTCTTCTCATTCTTTTAATAGTTTAAGGCCCCACCTTGATTAGATGGAAAATTTTTCTTTTAAGCCCTTTTATAAATTAAAACATTAAATTTAAGTCTTCTTAGCTTTTCAATTAATGAAATAATTACATTTTTACATTAGAAAATTTCTGGCTTCGTTCGTGTTTACACCGTAAATTATTTGTATAGAATTTTCAAAAATATGTAAATATTTATCGGATGAAGTCAATTACTCATTTTTTTTAGTAACAAGGCACAAGGACATCATATACAATTTAACCATTTTTTTATTGAAGGATTATGCCATAAAATTTATATATCCCAATTATTACGTATAGAATTAAACATTACAAAACACGATACTAACAAATATATGGTACACCTAAAAATTATTAGCAAGAAAAAATGGATTAAGAGACTTCACCGGCACGTGTCAGTAATGTCTAAAATTAATGCTATTTCTTTTCCTCGGTGACAGTGTTATCAGTACGGTATCTTCCCATTAAGGCAATATGCTTACCTTAAAACCTTTCGGTAAAATTCATTTTCCAGTTTTGGAAATTTTAAGTTTTCAACCAATCAATCCCTTGCTGCTCCAATCATCCACCGTGATTGCGACTACTCCACCGGTTAAAGCCGGTTGCCCGCCACCCAAAGCCGCAACATGCTATTCTCTCTTATCCTTCGCCCAACCAATCCTCAGCCGCCACGTATTTTTATTTTGGTGGATCCACCACCGTCTATTTAGTCAATGTGTTTGAAGCCGTCGATGATTTTCCCGATCAAAGGTTTACGTTTTCTCATGCTCCCTATGTGGTCTGATTTTTTTTTCATTTATTTTAAAAGGTGTGGGGTATGGTTAGGTGTAGTATTTATGTTGAAATTGACATTTAATTTAATCAATCCTCTTTTTTAGTTTTTTTATAACATAATATTTTATATAATTTATAACGTGAGAATCATGTGATATCTCTCTATGTATGTATATATATACACAAAAATCTTGCATGATGACAAAATATCCTTTAGTTTTCTGGAATTTTTTTTTCAAAATTTGGTATTTGTTGCCCGCACCAATGATTACTTTTTTGATTGCAAATATTTTTTGAAGAGATAAAAATGTTGATCATAAAATGTGCTCCATGAACATGAACAGAAATTGAATTTTCGGACACATGATTAATAGATGAGGTAAACAACCTCACACCACACTTCATTGTTAAATTGGAAAATCTTGATTCTTAAACTAGACAACATTTTTCAACTCGATCCCATAAATTGGATTTCCTTAATGTATGATCACGTGACATGCTAAGTTCGTACCATGTCGACAATTGAAACCTTTTTAAAAAATATTTTTTTTATAAATTTTTGGTATTTTAAAGATTATATATATTAATTTTTAAGTGATAAGGTGACAAATTTCTAGAGTATCACGTTATCATATTTTAATGGAGTTCAAGTTCAAGAATTAAATTAAGAAAAAATATCAAGTTCAGATACTAATATTGACAAAAAAAAATCAAGGATTAAGTTAGAAAAATTGCCAAATTATAGGGCTAAATGTTAATTTATCCCTTATATATCTATTATAATTATTTTTACTAATTTAAATACTCAATTAAATTGATACCACAAATTAACTAGAAATCAATTCAAATGAAAAAATCATTCTATATTTGAATCGTAAACCCTAAAATTTTATTTGATTTATATATATATATATATATATATATATATATATTTATACATTGCTTAAACCACTTATAACCCACCTTAAAATCCTTCAAAATCATTGTAAACTTAGGATCTCGTTGGATGAGCAGTGTGTTTAGTTACGTTACTATAAAAACAACGATGATAATAAGATTAAATATTATAATAATACTATAGTGTGAGACAAAAAGAAAAATAAACGCACCGCACTAGAGGTAAATACCCATAAAAAAACCATCAATTAATTTATATATTTTTTGATAAATATAATTTTACATAATATTTTTCCACTCAATGTGTCATAATCTATTCCTTTTATAGCATTTTTTAATATAAATAAATGGTATGAAACCAATAATTCGCTAACACCTTTTGGACAATTTTGCAAGTTACATCAATCAATTGTATATAAGATAGCATGTGATCAAATTGACATCGATGCATCCCAAGATCAAATGCACAAAAAGAAAAAAGAAAAACAACAACAGTTCGTTATCATAATTATCATGAATTATGATAGAAGAAGATGCAGATATCAAAAAAGAAAAAAAATTCATCTTATAGAATTTGTTTACATAATTTAATACTCTTATTATTATTATTATTATTATTTAAAGGGTTATTGAAAATATTGTAAATTTTTAGAAATTATGAGTCCAAACGTTAGGTTAGAAAACCTCTAAAAATTTCTTCTTCTTTTTTTTCATTCCTGTAATTTACTTCTTTTTTTTTTTTTGTTTTTTCCGGCAGTAGTGTTTTCTTTCTGATTGGTTATCTCTAGTCTTTTTCTCCTTTCTACCAACTCTTTCTTTCTTCTTCTTATTCACTCTATACGTTTTCTCTCTTCTCAGTTTGCATATCTATTTTATAAGCATCTTTGTTGTCTTCACAAATTGTGATGGACAGATGACGGTGTCTATCATCGCTAAAACTCCAGTAGCCACAATAATTTTTCTCGAAAAATGGGTGGCTCTTCATCTACCTTTTTAATATGTTTTTATTTTAGGAGTATTTCCGAATAATAAATGATTTCATAAATCAATTTAGACCTTTGTTGTCTTAAAATTTTTTTTTTGTTTGCTTTCTATTGTTTAATAAGTCTTTACTTTTAAAAGTTTTTTGTTTGGTCTATTCTTGTAGCATGCTTTTTAGTCTTGCTTTTGGAAGTGATTTTAGGGATAGTTTTGTTGTATTTCTTTCTAATTTGGTGGATGCTTGGTTCTTTTACTGATTTTTGTCCTCCACTTTGGAGCATTCAGGGTTGATATCCTTATCGTATTAAGTGCTTGCAATCACTCTAGATATGTTGTGCTTAAGTTGTGATAGAGCCAATTGTTAACATGCCATAATATTCTATTGATGTTGAGGCTGAAGCGTTTGTTGTATTAATGGAGCTTGTCTTTTACCGCCTATGACAAGTGTTTATTGTCTTTTTCCCCGAATTGTACGATCCCATTCATGTAATGAATAATAAATTTCCTTACAAAAAAAGAAGAAGAATAAGAAGAAAATAAATTATGAGTCCAAGTGAATTTAAACTATTTAAGAAATGTAAGGAAAATATGATTTATTAAAACAATTATTTTACACAAATAAATAATAATAGGAAGATATATTTATTTAAAGGATTATTATTTGATATACTTGCCGTGAAATTTAACCTCTATAAACAATGTTAGGAGGTTGACTAGTGTCCTATATAGGTATAGTAAAATATTAAAAAAAATATTTTAAAAAAAGAGACACGTGACAATTTTTTAAAGTTACTTGTGGAATAATAAAAATATATGGTCAGTTTACCAAATACTAACCCTTATTTAAAATTTAGAAAAAAGATATTCAAAATAGTAAAAGAGTGGAAAAAATAAAAATATAGTAGAAAAAGGAAAGTTGAAATTACAATAATTGTAATTTTACCTCTATTAACTTTGTTGTACCCTATCCGCGTTTGGACACGTGATAAGCCAAGAAAAAATCTAAATAGTAAGCCCACTACAAGCAAGTCGAGAGGCACCTGCGAGCTCACCTTCCTAGGATGGTTACCTGAGCAACGGATGACCTAATTTTCATGAGAAATATGAAGTTGTTGGTCATCAAATATCACATGGGCTCAATTATTTTATCCCGTCAGAGTTAGAATGAATGGTAAGATTTATCCTGTTGTAGGCATCTTCATCCCATCGAAGACATCTCCCCCACATGCTCCATAATAATGGTTAGATAGCAAGATCAACACTTTAACATTATATTACATGGACCCCTACTAATAAATACTATAAAAAATAAAGAAGAAGAGATCGACTCTCCTAAAATACTAAGCATACATTCCGCTAATACTCTTTCAACCCTTGACTTTTACATTCTATTCTCTACATTACTTTTCATAACCCCTAACTCTCCGTCCTGATTGGTTAAATCGACTTCCACAGCAACGAGTATTCTGTCTCTGCTCCATACTCACTCTTTATTATATCATTGTATTAAATATAATTAAGTCGAAATGCAATGGGCGTTTGCTTTGTTTTTGTGGGTATCTTATCGGCAACGTGTACGAGGTTTTAAAACAAAGGGAGACGTGGACGCTTGATAACCATTCGTGGAAAGTAATATAATGCTCCGTCGCTTTAGTCAAACTTTTTATATACGGTTTGGAATTTGCCAATTTCAATCAAATTAAATTTCGAGTAGATTGAGATCCCTATTGCCATGCTTATTATATTATTTTTTTCCAATGAAATAATTAGTAGGTTAATCAGTGCATCATCTTTGTTATATAATAATTTCAACCAGACCTGGGATTCGATTTGGAATCCAACCCAATTATCCGACCCATATAATAAAATTCTAAGGCACGGAATTAAGATGCTTCTTCTTCCTCTCTATTTCTGGTTCTCTGCTCTTAGAGAATGAAACAATTCAATCTCATTTTTTTTCACAACTGTTGGTCCAGTGCACCAACAATTTTTTTTTTTGTTAATTAAAGTTTAATTTGTCTCTATCTATGTTTTGTTAGGATTTAACTTTATATCTTTTTACTTTTCTATTATTGTTAATTCCTCCAAATAATTAATAAAATTAACTATTTTGATTTAAAATATAAAATTAGCTTTTTCGCATAAAAAAAACTTTTAATAAAAAAATAAAAAAATTAATAAGTCTTTTAAAAATGGTAAAATATAAAAAATAGTCATTTGTATATGGTTTAAATTACGTTTTGTTCACCAAATTTTAATTTCTTACAAAATTGTTACTAACGTTATCGATTTGTAATATTTTGATCACTGAACCACTACAGTTAAATCATCATTTTGAATGAAAATTTTAAGTCAAATTGCACATATAATCCCAATACCTTTTCTTTTTGAATAATTTAATTATTTTTCTTTTCCTTTTATTTCTTTATTTTCTTCATTCTTTTCTTTTTTTTTAAAAAAAAAACTTGAGAAGTAAAAGAGATAAACTTAATTTATTGATTAATATCATTGCATTTTAGACATAAATCATAATAAAATTACTCAAACCCAAACAATAACATTAAATCCACATACAATTTCTAAAAATGAAAACCCAAAGCAAAATTTAATTCATCTAAAAAAATAAAAAAATAGAAACAATTTTAAAATAAAACCTAAATCTATCATGAAATTTTCCTTATTTTACCCCTTCATTCTTAGTCTTTCACTTGCAAACAAGTAAGAATTGAACTAGTAAACGTAACATGGTCGGTAATAGCTCATCGCCTTCAACTTTTCTCGGAGTTTGGTTGCTGTCTTGCTCATCACCAATAAGAAAAATCTCATAGCTAATTGCAAGGGTTGAGTTAGAGATAAGACTTAAGATAAAAGTGGAACCCAAAAAAGAAAGGACCAAATATTGAGAATTAATAAAGGCTTAACTCACGATTTATCCCCTGAAGCATACCATTTTCTCATTTCAGTACTTAATTTTTTTTTTATGCCTAAAGTATCATTTTGTTATAGTTTTTAATCCATTTTTCTAACTAACTTTAAGAAAAAGATAAATTACACTAACAATCACTCAACCTTGGTTCTAATAATAAAGCAGTCACTCAACTTTTAACTCAATCATTAAACTTTAGAAAAATAATAAATCAGTCATTAACATTATTGACGAGTAACAAATCAAGCACACACTAACATTTTCCGTTACAGGCCTAATGAGACAAGTGACGTGGCCCATTAACTAGCTAACGTGGCCAGTTAACTACCCACGGTGGAAACCCAATTAGCTGACGTGGCCACTAACAATGGACTTTCTTTGTTTTCAAAGATGGTGATATGCTTCAATCTATTATCAATATCTTTTGTTTCCTTTACCTTCCAATCTTTCTCCATCCAGATTTTGCCATGTCAAAACCCAAACCACAACTTCCAATCTATGCCCTCGTGGCTGCCATTATTGTGTCGCCAAACCACAAATTCCAATCTTGTGTCACCAAAACCAAAATCAAATATTGCAATGCAACGATTTGTGGAAATGTCAAAATGAACTACCCTTTTCAATTATCAACCTAACCTCCCAAATGTAGCGACCATCGATTCGAACTCAATTGTGACAGCAATAATCGCACTGTTTTATCCCTAAACGATTGCAGATTCTACGTCCAAAGCATTTGGTACGAATACTTTACAATCCGAGTTATCGATTGTGGCTAGTTAACAGTAAAAAGAAATAAAGATGCCAAACAAAAGCTATGACATTTTTAAGGTTGCCGATCCTTTCCACTACCATAAATGCTGCCTCTGTTCTGCCTGTTGCTTTTGTTTTTTCTTCTTCTTCTTCCTCCTCTTCTCGCAATTCTTCTCATTTCCTCAACGCAAAAAGAATAAACCAACGCTATACAAGTTTTCAAGCAGAGATGAGACGATGCATTTGGCCAAATACGACAAAGAAAAGCTTCCGACCGTTCTCGTTATCGGAACTATTCTTTGTGAAACTTGCCCCACCGCCGTCGTTGCGATCCACAACCTCATGCTGCTGTTGAATCACTCTAGAATTTTTCTCTTTTTCTTCTCACCATCTTCTTCTTTTTCTTTTACTGCCTAGCCCGGCTATGGTTCTTAAATTGGGGTCGTTTGCACAGTGGGATGATAGGTCAGTTTTTCGTTAGCCTTTAACGAAAAATAGTTAGTAGGACTGATTTGTCATTTTTTGAAAATTGAGTGATTGAATTGAAAATTGAGTGGTTGTTTTGTTATTAAGATCAAAATTGAGTGACTGTTAATGTAATTCACCCTTAAAAAAGTGATAACCAATCAAATCGTGCTACTTGTCTTTCTTTTATAAAGCTATACCTTTTTTTACTAAATATATATAAAAGCTTTAAAAAAAGTCATAAAAATAAGAAATATATATATAAAATCTTAAAAATATAAAAATATAATTAAATAATTCTTATGCAAATAACTAGGACTCAAGACACAAAAAGGTAATCATTGAAAGCGACTATACGTTGGTAGTGAGAATGATTAATGACTACTTGGAAGCTGCCCCATCAGAGACTATTGTGAGAAGAATAAAAGATGTATCTCGCCAGTTTAATTGTGTTATATTCTAGTTTGTGAGAAGCGAAAGAAATTTAGTTGTTGACTGGTTAGCTAGAACATGTCAATCTACCGATGTTAATCTATATATAATTGATGTTCCTACATTTTATGTTAAAAAATTACTTTTATAAAATAAAATTGATTTACCCTATAAAAGAATAAATTGATATAAGATAACATGATGCTTTCTTTCATTTATAAAAATACGTAAAATTCACATACACAAAATTAACTTCAAAAATATATCAAAGTATTAAACCCAAAAAAATTCTAAAAACCAAAAACCCAAAAACGATAAAACCCAAATAAAGTTAAAAAAGGAAAAAAGATAAAGATAAAAAGCAACGCAAAGTCACAACATCGGAGAAGTGAGTCGTATGAACGATGTCCATGGCTTTAACACGATGGCTTGATGATGGTAAAAAGAATCAAAAGCTTTTCAGTTTCTTCCAACCTTCTGTGATTTTCGTTTGTTGAGAAAATAAAATGGGGATTTGAGTAGAGGAGAGAAAGGGGAAGAGTTTGGCGGTGATATTTGCTGGAGGACTGACAGCGGCGGTGCGACAGATTGACTTGGTTATGTTAAATGCAGTGAAGAAGACAAATTATTGTTGCGAAGAAGTGGAAGGGGAGAGAAGAAGGAGGATTGAACATGGGAGTGGGGGTGGGGGAGAGAGTAAAAAGAAATAATTTTTTATTTACATTTAATAAAAAGTAAAAATTATTTAATTTCTTATTTTTATTGAATCTTTTCCTTTTCCTTTTTCATAATTTATACAATAAAAAAGCCACATGGCATCACGGGATTGGTGCATTCTTTTTCTACACGTCGGTTTATAATTGGATTATAAAGTATAACGTTTCAATAGATTAGGTACTTAATTGAGATAAAAAAAAATTAGATGATAGAATGAAAAAAACGCAACACTTCATGAGCTAAATCGTGGATTAAGCAATTAATAAAAGATAAGATATTTTTCTCTTTATAATATGAGTATATTTTTAATACGTTATGAATTAAATTTTGTTTTGGATTTTAATTTTTAAAAATTATATTTCAGTTTAATTTTATTGATTAAGCTTGAGTCATTTACTATAATTCATGATCGGTTTAAAACGTAATAGTATCAATAAAAAAAAATTTAGGTTTATTTCTTTTGTAAAGAAAAAAAAAGAAAAAGAAGGAAAAGAAAAATGAAAGTTAAAAAAATAAAAGAAAAAGAATTAAATTACTTTAAAAGAAAAAAGTATAGGAATTAAATGTGAAATTTGACTTAAAATTAAGTCTAAAATGATTATTTAAGGTGACAATTAACAATTCAATGATTAATATGTTACAAATCGATAACGTTAGTGATCATTTTGTAACAAATTAAAGTTCAATGATCAAAACATAATTTAAATTATACAAAAGTGATTATTTTTGTAATTTACCCTAAAAATTCACCATATTGAACTCTCAATGACCTAAAAAATGTCAACTAGATCTTTCGGTTAACGAAAACCATCAATTGTCCGGTTTAACCGTTAATGACGCTGAGTGGTAAATTTAAAAAAAATTAAGAAATTATTAAAATTAATTAAAATATATACATCAATAATGACCCTAGACAACTGGTTGTCCAGGTTCATTAGAATATTGACACTTATTTATTTAAATTTTAAATGAATGCAAATCTATAAAAAAAAATTAAAATTACAAAAATATTAAATTTATTGAAAATTAAAAAAAGTTTAAAAGAAAATCATTTCAATCTGGACCAATGTTTTAGTAAATTTGTTTTTATAGAATAGGTTTGTATAGGCTGAGTGGTATTTTTTAGATTTGACGGCATGAAACAAACAAAAATCAGTTATCGGTATCAATTATTAATTTTAGGATTAACTCTATATATTAATTTTATATTATTAGTTTTTATTTAAAATTATTAATGATTACAAAAATATTTAACTAATTTAAAACTAGTTATATTAACAATAAAAAAAACTTAAATATTAATATTAGATTTTCATAATGAAATAAAATTATTAATAATTTGTATAAGTTATTTATATAGAGTTAAAATTGTGTTCATTCCTACATATATTAAAAGGCATAATATCAAAATTGTTGGCAATTTTTGTTTCTAAAAATTCGTAATTAAATTAATAAAGTATTTATGGAATACTTTATTTTTAGTAAATCAGACTAGTATATTAAAATAAAATACAAAATAAAATATAAGTGAAATACCCACATTGTCAGACTCAACATGGGATAGCAGAGCCCGATTTTGTCTACATATGTGGGCTTAGCCGAAGCCTAAAAAACTTGAACAAAAAATAAAACAATAATAAAAAAAAACCTAGTCTGATCAAAGCTGGAGCCCACTCAACATTTCTATAATTATTATGTCTGTTCTAGTCCTCAGGAAGCAGTTTCCAAAACCATCAAACTTTCTTGCTTTCCTTTTCTCTCTCCAACTCGAGATGCACTCAATGGACATATCTCAATCTGGTTCTCTTCTTCTTTGTAGTTCCATCTTTGGTGTTTATCGCTCAAGTAACCCTCCGATTTACTCTTTTTTTTTTAATAATTGATGCAGAGTCTTCTTCGATTATTACTAATGTAAACCTTATCTACTTTCCTAACAACACTACTTGGAGATATGCGTTGGCCTCTGTTGCAAATGGAGAGGCAATCTCCCCATTAGCCATAGTTTTAACCACGAGGATCTCCCCAGAAACATTTCTAACCACCACCCCTGAGATCGATTTAGCTTGAGACTCATCAAAAGTTGTATTGAAGTTTAGTTTGATATCTAACCCATCCGGGGGACACCAATCTGTAGACTCGTTTCTCTTTGTAAGATCCCTAAACTCACATTCTTCTAGCTCCTTTGTATATCATTTTATCCATGCAACAATTTCTGGGTTCGTACTTCTTTTCCCCTCATGTAACCACCCCTTATTATTGTTTGTCCAGATCGCCCACAAGGAACAACAAAACACTCTACATTGCAGGATGGTACTGTTCTTGAACACCCATGTAAGCCACTCCCAGTTAGTCAGATTCAATCATGTTAACATCCATTCCAGATTCAAGCTAATCCATACTTCTTGTGTTATAGAATATCCTCTGAAAATATGGTCTATGTTCTCAGTCGTTTCTCCACATCTAGGGCACACTACCACTGACATTAGTCTTTTTATTCGAAGATTAGCAAAATGGGGAATAAAATTTCATGAAAATTTCCAGATTAGGATGTTTATTTCCCTAGAATGTGAATATTTCAAAGTTTTTTGTAAAATTTTTTTGCCTTAGTCTGTAAATAACTAGGATTAAGGATATTTTCATGTGGTAGTTTATAAGCATTGTGCATAGAGAATTCTCTAAAAGGCTTCTCTTCCATACCATAAAGTCCTCATGAGTTTCCATAGCTAAGGGGATTTTAACAATTCTATCCACATCCTCCCTTGAAAAGGTAGAATAAATTAGATCACTTTTCCATTCCCTCGTGTGTTCATCAATTAAGTCCACAACCTTACTAATTTTGTTATTGCTAATTGTTGGATCCACCTTATGACTTGCATTTCCAAGGAGCCACGCATCAACCATAACTGAAATATTCTCCTGACCTCCAATAAATCCTGTCCTTCAGTAACCCCTTAACTGCCCATACACTCTTCCAAGTATACGAAGGTAATCTCCCAAACTCAGCATTTAGAAAATCAGTATGTGGAAAATACTTGGCTTTTAGAACTTTCGATAATAATGAATTTGGATAATTAATAAAGCACCATCCCTATTTACCTAATAACACAATATTAATCTTGGTCAAATTGTAAAATCCCAAACCTCTATTCTCCTTTGAGTCGTAAAGCTAGTCCTAACTACACCAATGGATCCCTTTTCTCTCATGCCCTTTTTGCTACCAAAATTGAGCCATAATACTATCCAATTCCGTACATAATGACTTAGGAAGCAAAAAAAAACCATAGTATAAGTAAGTATAGCCTATAAGACTGCTTTTATAAACACTTCTTTATCCCTTTGCAATAAAAATCTCAAGCTCCAACTCTCAATTCTTTGCCTCATACGATTCTTTAAAAGCTGAAAATAAGCTTTTTTATTCTTCTCCACCACAATTGGCAAGGCTAGATACATCTCCATATTATTAGAAATCCTCACCCCAAGGATGGTAAATACGACTCATCTAGAATCTTTCGAAGTGTTGTTACTGTAAAAAACCGTGGATTTGTCGTAATTGACACATTGTCCCGAGCATCTCTCATATTCCCTCATAATTGACTTCAAAACTTGTGCTTCCCTCTTACTTGCTCCCCCAAACAGAATACAATCATCAACGAATAAAAATTAAGAAACTGAAGAGCCTCTTCTACTTGCCTTTGCACCCTTAATCTAACTTTCCCTCAAAGCTATTCTCATAAGGGATGAGAGGCCCTCACTATAAATTAAAAACAGAAAAAAGGCTTAGAGGATCCCCTTACCTAAGTCATTTAAATATTTGTCCTATTTTCTTGTTTACAATTACTGAATATAAGACTGTTGTGATACACTTCATAATATTATCCACCTACGAAGTATGAAATCTCATCCGTACCATTAGTGCCGTTAAGAAAGACCATTCCACCCTATCGTATGCTTTACTCATATCCAGCTTAAGTGTCATAAACCCTTTCTTTCCTACTTTTTTTTTTGTTGAAAAGTATGAGGAATCTCATAAGCAAGGAGGACGTTCTCTGATATTAATCTACCCGATACGAAGGCACTTTGAGCATCATCAATGCAAGTTTCTAAGACATTTTTGAACCGGTTCGCAATCTTTGCTACTACCTTATAAAGAACATTGCATAAATTGATTGGCCTAAAATTCCCTAAATTTGTCGGATGGGAAACTTTAAGAATTAGCACAATATTAATAATATTACAAGGGTCCACAAACATACTTTTATTTAAAACGCTCAAGCAATATTCAATTACGTCATTGCCTACAATGTACCAAAACCATTGAAAAAAATAAAGTCAGAAAACCATCCTCCCCCGACGCCTTTGTTGGGCCCATCTCCTTTAAAGCCGCCATGACCTCATCCTTCGTGTAATTGGCTATTAACTTTGAATTTTCTTCTTTAGATACACATCTTTCAATCCCAGAAAGAATATGCGCAGTATCCCCACCTCCATTTGACAAAAAGAGATTTTGAAAATATCTTCGAGCGATTTCCTCCATCTCCCCCTCATCGCCGGTCTCTCTCCCATCATAATGTCTTAAACTTCGAATAGTATTCATTCTTCTCCTTTGCGAGGCATAACTATGAAAAAAAAAGCCATATTTCTCTCTCTTAATTTTAACCAATTAGCATGAGCCCTTTGCTCCCAGTACATCTCATATTTATCAATATCAAGATTAAGGTGAATTCTGGCGTAAAATAATTCTACTAGATTCTCATCGGTTCTGTCTTGATCCAAAAGAACATTTACCTTTTTTGTTAGCTCCTTCTTACGTCTTTCCCTTTTATATTTAATTGATGCTGCCCATCTACCTAACCTATGTTGTAACCCTTTCAATTTCTCCAAGATATCGCTTCTTGCAAATTGCCACAAGCTCCTTACCTCTTCCTCAAAAGACTCCTCTTTAACCCACCATGCCCTTAAAACGAGCTTTCTTTCTAGACATGTTATTCAATCTTATATCTGTATTAATTAAAAGAGGGCAATGATATTATAAAGAATGTGGCAAATGTTGGATCACTATAGATGGGAACATATTACTCCACTCTAAATTTGTCACTTCTTTGTCAAGGCTCTCGCGAATATTGGTCTCTAGCAAATTCTATCTTTCCCATGTAAACCAAGTTCCCGAATATCCAACATTCATTAATTGGCAATATGCCAAAACATCTCTAAAAGTTGTTATCCTCCTCTCTTTCCTTGGTGCCCCGCCCACCTTCTTAAAGGAGTATAAAATTTCATTAAAGTCACAACATACCATCCATGGCAAACCCTGAGAGCGACTTAAGTTTCTCAGCAAATCCCAAGATACCCCTCTACTATGCGCATAAGGAGAGCCATAAAAATTGGTAAACCGTCATTCCTTTTCATCATCATTTTCTTGTAAGATGACATCAATATGATAATCTGAATAACTTTTTAACCTAACATTAGCATTATCCTTGCACACCAAGCACAAACCTCCTATTGATCCAACCGCTACAATCTCAATCCCATTTAAAAAACCACACCTCTTTCTTACACATTTCATTCGCACTCTATTTATTTTAGTCTCCATGAAAAAGACCATCTGGGGATTATACAAATTCAGCACATGCCGAAGCCTTCTGATAGCCTGTGGACTCCCCAATCCACGGACATTCCAACTAAATATTTTCATTGCGATCAAGTAGGCTTTGCCCCTTGGCAGCCACCAATAAAAAGGTGGTTTTTTTTTCAACATCTTTCTATTCGTAACAACTAAAAATCCCAACTCTTCCCCTTCCAAAGGTTTATCGCTCTCCCTTCTGGGTCTCTTCTTCCTATCACCTCCCTTTTGTAACATCCCCTACCCGTATTCGTTGCCGGAATAGAGTACGAGGCATTATCGGAGTTTACGAATTAATTTAAATTTTTTAATTTTTTTTAAAACTCAATATAACCCCTTTATAGATATCTAACATTCCCTGCAATTTTAAACAGAGACCAATCCACATCAACCAATCCAATTCAATATATTTTCAAGATAGATTCATGCATATTTATAAGATAACCTCATCACATACCAAAACCAAGATTTTTTAGCCATACCAATGGCTGACCTTACATTCATTTCATATTAACATTTACTTTATTAGCTTATACATGTCATTGATTTCCAAAATAAAGTTTCTTGATATACCAAAATATTGAGGTTGATAGTGTGATGTGCCTCTGACCGAATCTGACCTCTAAGCTCTTAATACTACAAAACAGGGAAAAAAGAAACAATGTAAGCATTTTGTGCTTAGTAAGCTCATGTAACAAGAATTATACTTACCTAATATTTTCAATACATTACAACATATGCTCATACATCCATTCAATTTACCATTTACCTATCACACATGAACTCAACCAAAACATTAATCAATAGCATCATATGAGTTCAATACAAGATTAATGATTGATAAGCTCATCAATTCCAGGTTTTCTATTACCCTTATTATTTCCCATATTTATCCCGTTGAATTTCTTAGAATTTCGATGGATTTTTAGAGGTACACTTTTAGTGTACAATTTCAGGTCCGTCAATTCATATTCATGTGCGCACATTTCCATTTCAGAGAGCACACTCTTGCGAACCTCATCCTTATAGCGGGATTACCAGTCTAGGCTAAATCCCCTGTAATATAAACTCATAGAGTATTGTCGGGATTACCAGTCTAGGTAAATCCCTGCAACGACGATTACTCTAATGAGCTTGGATCTGGATTACCAGTGTAGACTAAATACAGACCCTAATTCGGATTACCCGTCTGGGCTAAATCCATTTTACAAATATTATTCGGGAGGGCTATATCAGGATAGGATCACCAGTCCGGGCTAGATCCTTTTTACCGTCAATTCTTTTTCAAAGATCCATCGAATTTTCCTTCCATTCAATAGGGATTTCTTCCCCTTTTATCAAATATATCAATGTTTCAGCAATTTTCATACAATGAACATTCAAATCATATTCACATCTATAACATACATTTCAAGCATTTAAGAATATAATTCAAGTTACACGAACTTACCTTGATACTTGTTCGTGTACAAAAATCTACTAATCCCAAACTTTTTCCTTTCCTCGATCTAGCTTCGTATTTGAATTTTCTGGATCTAAATAAATAAATTTAATTATCAATTTAATACATTTCATGTTTATATGTAACATTCTCTTTAATTCCACTATTATTTATAGTTCCTTTAAAGCTGTCTACTTGAGTCATAGTCACTAAATTATTTATATCCCAAGCTACAGAATTTCAAATTAAGATCCGCTAATTTTTTCTGAAACTAGACTCACATATCTTCTTACCATAAAATTTTCAGCATTTTTGGTTTAGCCAATAAGTACAGTTTATTCTTTAAAGTCACCCCTATTCTGATGTCTGACAGTTCTGACCCTTCTTCACTAAAAAATAATTATCTCCTTGTACAGGGTTTGAATGATATTCCCATTTATTTCTCTTGAAAATTGGCTCATTCAAGATTCTAAAAATATAAATTTAAGCCCCTAATTATTTTTCTCAAATTTTGATAATTTTTCAAAGTCAGAACAGGGGAACCCGAATTCATTCTGATCTTTTCTCACAAAATTCATTATATCTCATGATATACAATTCCATTACTAGACTCAATAAGTTTTAATTTCATATTTTTTTCATCCTCTAATTCGATTTCTACAATTTATGGTGATTTTTCAAAGTTAGCCTACTGCTGCTGTCCAAAACTGTTTTAGTGCAAGATGTTTATTGCCATTTTTCCCCTAAGCTTTTAATAGATGATAATTTCGTCCCAGCTCAATTAACCTCTTAATTGAGCTGATTTTTCTCAATTAATACTTTATTCTATCACTTTAAACTACTTTATAACCTTTGGGAATAAGAATTTCAGCACTAGACTTTAATTCCAAACTTTTTCACAATTGGGTCCTAAAAATCAATTTCTATTGAAATTACCTAATAAAATCATCTCATAAACAATTTAAAGCTTCAAGTTCATGCTATTTCATCATAAACTTACAGAACTCAACCATGGTGACTTTCAATTTCACCCATAAAATAAAAACTAATGAATTTAATAGTAGGACCTAGTTGTAAAAGTCTTAAAAACACAAAAATTACAAGAAAAAGGCAAGGATTAACTCACTTGGTGCAAAAATTATGAAATACGAGCTTAAAGAACCCCTCCTATGGCGTTTTTGCTAATGAGAATGAAGATAAATCACAAGAAATCTAGATATTTCCATATTAGTCCTACTTTTATTTAGTTAATTACGCAATATTCTAATTTTGCCCTTAAATTATCCATTTTCTCTTTGATTTCATGCCCTTGCTGTCCAGCCCAAATAAATTTTGGGTCTAATTTCCTTTTAAATCCTTTCTCATTAGACACTTAAACTATTTAATCATCCCATCCACTTTTACACCTTTTTCCAATTTAGTCCTTTTCATTTAATTGACTACCCAAACATTAAAATTTCCTAACGAAATTTCAATATCACATTACTAACATTTCATAAATATTTATAAAATTATTTTCGACTCGATTTTACGAGACCGAGGTCTCGATGCCTTGTTTTTATCTAATTTCTTCAATAATTTCTTTTTCTAACTAACCACTAAATCGGTAAAAAATTTCTATCGATATTTTCATACGATTTTCTTATCATATCAATATTCATGCAAAAATATTAAAATAAATTTCTCTTTAAATTAAATTTGTGGTTACGAAACCACTGTTCCGATAACCTTGAATTTAGGCCATTACACCTTAAGCACACAAACATCCGAATCATGGTCCATGTCCGTCTATCCTTGCATTTTCGAAGGAATTTCCCTCCAAACCAAAAACCTGATTCAAATTCCCTCTAAATTAACACCCAGAATGGGACCAATAGAACTCCCAAATCCTCCTCTATCAACTTCCTCCCAATTACGCCTACCCAAATCCGACCCCTCATAAAAACTCCCCCTTTTCACATTGCCCCCATCTTTTTTCAACCACACACTATTCATTGCAAAGAGCACGTCGAAACTGATCTCTCAGCGAGAGATCCCATCCTATCTCAGCTGTTTCAAACCTTAATTCCATCTTCCCTTGACAATAAGAGTCGCTATGCCCTAATCGACCACAGAAGAAACAAAACAAAGTTAATCGTTCATATTTAAAACTAACATACGAATAATTTCTTGATGACAATGAAACCTTCTTCCTCCTCCTCAAAGATTACCTCACATCCAACTGAACCCTCACACACAGATGATTTCCTAACCTTTTCCCCAGATTTGCACCATCATATTCTAAAAACTTCCCAAAGAAGTCCCCAATTTGCCTCGCCAAAGGCTCAGAGAAATACCCCAGAGGCACTTCATGAATTTGTACCCAAAAATTTGCAAAGACTAATGGCACCTTCAACGGATCCTCCATTTTCTTCAAGTGACATAACATCAAAAGACGGTTGTTAAAAGTCCATAGGGACCCTTTTTGAACCCTCTCCAAGTCCATCCTTTGAAGAACCTATACAGAAATCTTTTCTCACCCATATTCAAAATTTGAACCCCTTTTACTAGATGCCAAAGATTTGCCATTGTGCTTCTCATTGCTAGAAAATCAATAACACTTGCTGTTGAAAAACACCCTACCAAACAGAATTCCTCTTCCTCAAGAACTGGATCAGGCCCTTTCTGTGCCTGTACTACTTCCTCTTCCTCGTCATCCAATGATAACGCAACAAACCCTCTTTCCAATCCCCTGAACTATGCAAAACAGATCGCCCACAAGTAAAAGAAAAGCGTGAATCCTAACCCAAACAACGTCCCCCAAAAAACCTTCAAGAAACCACACAAAAACCCTAAAACAAAAACCTACTAGAAACAACAGACAAAGACTTACTAGGAGAGCAAGACCAAATTAGTATTTATGGAATACTTAATATCAGTTGAAAGGTGGATTTATTCAAAAGAAAATACGAAAGGCTCAAATTTTACTTACCAATTCAACATTAAAATGTTTTTTTTAAGAATTACAATAATTTATTTTATAATTAAACTTTTTAAAACACAAAAAAAATGTTTTAATTAAAAAAAAAATCTAAACAATACAAGCCAAGTAAAGAAAAAAAAATCCAAAAAGACAAACTTTGAAATTGAAAGGGTATTTCTGCTCAATTTTGCTTTCAGTAGAAATTTAAGTGATCCACCACAAAAATAGTCAAACATTTCTTTTCCAAGAGTGAATCTATATTAGATCGCATGTTTGACGTTTTTGTGGAGTAAAAAATAAATGTGGTTTTACTAATAAGGAAATTTTACATTTTTGGACAAGAAAATATGCATAATCTTTCTACTTTATTTTCACATGTTAATCAATTACATTGTTTGAAAACTCATGAACATTTATATTCTTTTTTCAACGCAAAATAGTCACCGAATTATGATTTTAGTTATATTTTAGTCATCCAAATATTAATTTTTTATTTAATCATTCAAGTTTTTGATATTAAATATTTTAGTCATTCTTATTTTAGAAAATTTATTTTCCTTTGCACCTAAGTTTTATTTAGAGTGACCTAAATTAATAGTCATTCAACTATTAATATATTTTCTTTTTAACCACTCTATTATTAAAAGTTATAAAATAATCACTCAATTATTCAATTTTATTTTATTTTTATCATCAACTAACTAATAATGGTGCACTTGATCACACCATTGATGCAAGTGACCCTTATGGCCTAGTATTGACACCTTTCTTTCGAACTTTAGCATCCTTACTATTACCAGCCTCCCCACTCCGGTTTCCCTCACCATCTTAACCAACAAAAACCCTAAAAAGCTGCTATAATGCTAATAATAATGTCAAAACCACCCTTTTTATTTAAAAAATTTTAAATTTAATGGAAAATGGAGGAATCGACTTTTGAAAAACAGAAATATGGAGTCGCCACCGATCCTTTTATTTTGGTGCGATCGGATCACCTAAGAATTTGATTATTTTAATAAAACATTTTTGGTTTACTAAAACAACGATCCTGGTCTACAAAAATATGAGAAAACGGGCTCGGGAGTCGGTTACGTATGAAGAAGGATTAACACCCTCACTACGCCCAAAATTGGTACCAAATCGATTAGATACTGTCCTTATGTCTAAAATAAAAATATTTTTGAAATGTGGTTCTTTTTTTAATAACATTTGAATAACCCGAGTTGGTTGCCAAAAATCTTCTTGTTTCGACGTCCGAAAATTTATAATTCAAAAATTACAAAAGGATGTTCGACTATTTGGTCCAACGGAAAACCGAAACCCAGCACAGTTGAGCACGATTCCTCGAATTTCCAAACATTGAACATTGCCTCGTCTTGGAAAATACGAGTGAAATTCCGAAGGGATCTTCGATTGTTTTGAACAAATGAAAAAGCGCAACCCAGCACGATAGGGCACGATTCTCAAATCGCCAAACATCGAACATCGCCTTCGTTTTGAAAGGTTTTTAATAAACACGAGTGAAAACCTAAAAGAATATTCGATTGTCTTGAACAAACGAGAAATCACAACCTAGCACGATAGGGCATGATTCCCGAATTGTCGAACACCGAGTATTGCCTTCGTTTTAAAGGATTTTTAGAAAACATGCGTGAAATTTTGAAAGGATATTTGATTATTTTAAGCAAACGAGAAATTGTAACCCAGCACGTTAGGGCACGATTCCGCGAATTGCCAAATATCGCATATCGCCTTCGTTTAAGGGGTTTTTAAAAGACATGGGTGGAATTTTGAAGGGATATTCGATTATTTTGAGCAAACGCGAAATTGCAACCCAGTACGTTAGGGCACGATTCCGCGAATTGCCAAATATCAAATCTCGTCTTCGTTTTAAAGAATTTTTAGGTGAATAATATAAAACTAGCTTAAAATGTATTAATGCATTTTTGAAATGAGACAAATTTAATCATAAAAATTTGGATTATTAAAAAACCACATTTCATAAACCAAGTAGAAAATGACGATATGGGATAACAGGCACACATGAGATACGATACTTGATGAATGAGAATGTTAATCGACTAGCAGAATAAGCAATTAAATATAATTAATCTAGAAATTATAGCCTAATTTCAATCATGTATGAAGAATAATTAACATATTAATAAGATGAATACCATGCAAGGAATATATATATATATATATATATATATATATATATATATATATGCTATAATATAAAACAACCAACAAAGCATATGCAAAACAAAATGGAATTTAGAAGTCAAAGTGGTATAAGATTAATAAACTCATGCTATATAAGTTGACAAGTTTGAATAAAAACTAGGAATATATATACTATTGAAATAGATATTAGAAAATGAAAGTTTGAATTAAATTGTATGTAAAATAATTTAAACACAAATTCATTTAAAAGTTGACAAAGTACATGATAATTTAGATAAAATATGATACAAAAGAATGATAAAGATGCGCAAAATAGATTTAAGACATGTGTACATGTAAATTTATTATAAAAAATCATGAGATTAATAATATATATATGTATATCGTTAATTTAAAAATTATAAATACTCCCTTATATCAAAATATTTAAGTAAGAGGCTATATAAAACACAAAAGTAATATAATATCAAGAATTATTCAAAAATAATAATTTTATAATCACAAAGATGAAGTTTTTTTTTTCTTTTTTCATTTAAAAAAAAATAATTTCATATACATATAAAGAGGATATTTGATAAATCGTAAAGCAAGAAGTATTTTGAATAAAAAATCTATTAAAGTAGATAGCGTATTAATATATGTATATATATATATATATTTAAAAGCAAATACATGTAAAATAACATAGAAATAATAAGACGTATAGGACTAAATTAATTCTATTATAGATTATACAATAGATTTAAGAACATGCATATATATATATATATATATATATATATATATAGAAAAATATATGTATAAAATATACGGGTTTAAGAACGTATAAAAACCAAATATATGTACTAATATAATAAGTATGAAAATAACTTAAGTTTCACAGAGCATATATATACAAAACAGGTTAGAATGATAAAAATATGTGCTAAAATATATGGATTTAGTAATATATATATATATATATATATATATATATATATATAGATCAAATACAAGTATCGATAAATATATGTATTTATGTAAAAATAACTTAAAAAAAATATTATGTAGGATCATGTAATAATATATGAGAATAAATTTTAAAGGAATTATATGTAAAATAATATGGAATTATTAGTATACAGGAAATAAAACTAACTTTGTTATAAAATATGTATATATATATATATCTATATAATTGCGTATATATAAAAACATTTAAAAGAATAGTATGCGAAACGTGAAAGTATGATGGCCAAAATTACAATAAATAAATGAGTAGGTGACACAAATGATACAATTTATACAAATAAATAAACACGAATAATAAAAAATGAAATGAATCTAAAAAGAAACCAAAGTGAAATCAAATTAAAATGCAGAGGATAATTTTTAAAATAAAATAAACTGCTGAAAATGGGGACCCATGCGTGACTCGCGCGAATTCACAGGGACTAAAAGTGTAAATGTCCCCAATCCCGAAACGCTGCGTTTAAACGTGGATTGAATTGACTTCACTTGTAAATTAAAGGGATAAATTAGAAACAAAGGGAAAGGCTGAGAGAACCCAATCATAACACAACGCCGAACAAGTGGACTTAAGGCGCAAATATCCCTCTTTGACCTAACATGCGGGTCTTAACCAGGCGTGGGTCAGGTCATTGGGTGAAAGCCACCACACGACGTCGTAAGAAGACCATTAAAATTGGTCAAAACGGCGCCGTTCCCAGTCTCTTATATGGACTAAACCCACCGAATCAACAAGCACCCATTCTGCCTGTTTTCAAATCCTTAATTCCCTTTGCTAAACACTGATTCATCTTCCTGTTGTGGGACTCTTCGAACCTGAAAAAATCTTAGCCCGAAATCCCTCCTCAACTTCGATTTTGACGAAGAAGGGAGAAGAAAACTACGGCTCGCCCGCACGGTAAGGCTCCTCTGTCACCGTTCTTTTGTTTATTTATTTATTTTTTAAAACAACAATGGTGAATGACCCAAACTAGAAACGAAACGATGCATGGAAAACTAAAAAGATTCGAGGAAGAAAGAAATCACCTCTGCTTTTTTCTTTGTGCGTATATTTTCGTTCGTAAATGTGCGTTTATATTATCTCTATGAACGTATATTTTCGTTCGTAAATGTGCGTAACCGATTACAAGATTAAAATCTGGCTTTATAGCCGAAAAGAAAAAGGAAAATAAATCGAAAATATACAATGTATCTTTGTTTCTATTTGCTGCTGCTCTATTTGCCTTCTTGCAGGTACGGGTGCGCGCTCGGATACGACAGTTTGGGCGTGACATAGCTGCCGAGGCACTGGCATCGTACGGAGGGTGGGCGTGGCGCGATGTGGTTGCTGCGGCGCAAGCGAAAAGCTACTAGGGTTTCTCTATTTAGGCATTGGGCTTATTGGGCCTATTTTTGAGTCAGGTCTAGGTTTAGTCATTGGGCTTGTAACCTGGGTCTTGGGTTTTAATATTAGTTTGGGCTATTGATTTCTGTAATTAGACTGTAATGGACTGTTACTACTTTAAACTTTTTGTTCATTTATTCTTTTGTATATATTTTTTATTTATATATATTTTTTGGGTTTTTAGCGGGCCCGGGCCAAAATTGGTCGTTACAAATAAACTTAATAAAAAATCATCCCCACGTTGGTCAGAATAGCCCTCATGAAACACAAACTCAAACCAAAGAAAAAGGAGAGTTAGACACCTCCGACGCCCAAACATTGAAACGCTAGGGATAATTAACAACGTTGTCACGCATAATAGTAAATGAGAGTACATACACGTGCAAATCTCCAAGCAACACGGGACACATGTCTTCCATATGCCAATCCATAACATTCCAAATTTTAAAATTCAAATACAACACGGTATACCAACACCTCAGAAAGCATGACACTTCACAATATCTCAAGCAAGACCACTGTATAACCTCCCTCTTGACCGTGGGGGACAATTATTAAACCTCCACCCCTCGAAGACACTCCTTGGACAATCCCTCAAGTATATCCTCTTGAGCAAACTCCTTGTACTCACTTCTCGACTTTACACTCATGTAGACCGCACTTCTGACACCAACTACTGTGTCTCATATGAAGTGATGACAAGGTCTCCAATTGTCACCCTGCCCAGATTATGGAGGCAAACCATTGGCCAACTTGCCATTGACTCACCTATTGAAAGATGACACGTGACACCTTGGGATTATAACTAAAGGTATATAAACCCTTAGCTCCAACCACAGGAGGGATCTCTCCTCCCTCCCTCCCTCCCTCATTCTCAATACTCAACTCAACCACCACAGTGACCCAAACACCCTCTCCGATGACTCAATACCACCGTCATCTCCGCCACGTCTAATCTCAACATCAACAACAAATTTCATATTTTTTAATACTATCTAATTTGAATATCATTTAAATGCATATTTTCTAATTTATGTTTAAAATATATATTTTATCTTCTCAAAAGTACTTTTTGAAAACAATACTAAATTGACTTTTCAAAAGCTTTCTTTCTACTGCACTTTTCAACCTCAATGATAAACAGATCATGGTTAAAAGGAAAAGAATCAGAACATGAAAAGTTGACACGAATACCTTAAAAACCTATTTGATACTAATTATTATTCTTGGCAACTTCTAGTCATTTAGATTCTATCACTGATTGTAAACGGAAAGCCTTATAAAGAGATACATACAATCCATTCATCAGCGCCTTCAGAATTGATGAACAAGGCCGTAAAGATTAGAATTTGATAACTTGTTTTGGTTGACTCCCATGTTTCCCAAGTGCCTTCTCCAATGCACTGTGAAATTTGTCAAATGGAACCAACTCCATCCTACAAAGAAAGGGCGCAAAAATGGGTTGCGTTCAAGACACAAGGTCTAGTTTTGGTTTTAGTCCCTCCCTTATTCTGAAATTTGGGATTTAATTCCTCTACTTTAATCTAGCATAATTTGGTCCTTCACTTTTATAATGTTATTAGTTGGTTCAAACTAATAACACTGTTAGTTGCTGCCACTGAAGTTATAATGTGGAATTTTCTTAAAAAACTTTAAACTTTTACCTAACACGTAAATTGATTATATGTGGCCGAATAACAATAAAGAAGAATTCCATATTAGTGCTTTAATGGTAGCATCTAACGGTGTGTTTATCAATTTGAATATACTAATAATATTATAAAAGTAGACAAACCGCTTATGCCAAATCAGAGGTATTAAATCCCAAATTTCAGCATAGCAGAGGGATTAAAACCATCATTAGACCATAAATGAATAACTAATGGTAAGTGAGATTGTGTATAAGAAGATCATACGTACTCGTATTTTAACTTCCCCACTTGTGCCAGGCGTAGAAGGTAATCCACCATATCTCGGCACTCTTTCGCTTTATCAGCACTTAACCATTTCTGTAGCCAGAATCCTCTTAAAGAAAGATCCTGCAAACAGATAGGAGGATATGCGTTCTTTCAGATTTGGGAAGCCACTTTTATTTATTCCAAGTGAAAATGTGCAGTACTTGGATTGATGATAACTAACAGCAGCACAACGCTAAGCAACAAAATATATAGAAGGGGTAATCCTTGATTACCTTGAAAATGAATGAGGAAGTTGATACGGTGACAGGCTTCTTGGACATTCCACCATATGTTACCATGGTTCCTCCCTGCCTGAAACTTGCATTCAAGGAAACTTAGATTCTTACTGCAAGAGAAATGTCCAATGTCATACTTTATGCAGCGAGGTTATCTGACCTTAAGAACTTGAGAACCAAAGAAGCGGCATGTCCACCGACGCAGTTCAATCCCAGGGCAGGTTCAGGTATATCTGACTACCATGACAGTAACAAATCAAATGGAAACAATGAGTGACTTTAATAACATGAAATCCATATGACGTAGATCGAAGATCTCCTCACAATAACTATACTATAATGATAGATAATACCAAAAGGCTCTTAACATTCTTCACTTCTAGTTGGCTCTCGGTAAAAACTTCATCAGCCCCAAGAGCTTTTAACCTTTCTTTTACTTCATCCGATCCAGCCCTAAAGCAAGTAAAAGGACGGTAAATGAAGAGGCACTGGAAAAAAATGCATGCATCAAGTCAAGGAACCCCAATAGATAAGAATGTCAATCAGTAAAATAGTTTAACTCAAAAATATTGGCAGTCAACGACAGCAACCTCCTAATTAACAATATATCCCAAACTGATGACACCATCTAGGTTAAAAAAAGAAAGAAAGAAAGCAAGTGCAATGACAAGCACAGATACCTACAAGTCACAAGGAGCTAAGTACAGCACCTGTCCCGGATAATGTTAATGCTATGGATGCCACGATATCTTGCAAGCTGGATTACACATTGCCCCACAATGCTGGTAGCCCCATTTTGAACGATGGAATCTCCTGTCCATACCAGAATAATCAACAAGAGCATGTGATAGAGGCTTGAACATTATCAAATACAACATCAACAGCTGTACCTGCGCTTAAAGTAGTGAAGTCTTCGAGCATTCTTAAAGCAGTCAAAGGATTAACAGTAACTGTTGCAGCATACTCAATTGGTGAATCTTTACTTATTTTATGCCATATGTCGTGGTCTTTGACAACATAAGTTTGCCATGTTCCTGCCAATAATTTTTAGTTGATCTTAGCATTAAGACGAATGAAAGATCAGTCTAAACGCTCATTATTCTAGTTCACTATTTCACTGCAAGAAATCCTATCTTAATGGTTTTAAGACATCTAAATGAGAAAATTAAAAGAAACTTCAACAAATTTTGTTAGGTTGAAGCTGGGATGTCGAAAATTTTTATATTTCAAAGGTTCCCTAGTCATTAATATGAAAAAGAATCTCAGCATCTTGCAAGTTTCAACTAATTATTTTACTACAATAGGTTCAATCACATCTCTGGCGTTAAATCTCTTACACTACCGAGTGCAATAAGACTAGCCATTCTTAAGCTTTCCTACCCAATTTTCTTTTAACAGCAATCCATTTCACATTCCCACTTAAAGGTGATTTGAGATATAAAATTTAGCACCTAAACTTGAACATACATAACTAGAAAGATGTGTAGGATTATCGATATTTAAGCACTAGGCATTCGAAGTAAAACTACAATGGCAAAGCAAAAGGTGCAAAGAACAAACCAGAGGAGGGTGGAGATGGAATGACCAAATCGCCTGGGCAGAGACCCTTAACCGCAGAACCAACAGAATACACTTCTCCAACACCTTCATAGCCTCCAACTGCTGGCACCTGTGGCCTCGCAGGATATACTCCTATACATTAAAAATAAACTTTTGTTTATTTACAAAAGCCTTGAAACTCATTATTACTATTATTATTCAAAACTTATGTTATTCGGACTCGACTATGATTTGTGGATATGAGCATGTACCCGGCGTAAGCATGGTTAAATTTTTTTTTCCCAAAGTTCGTATCCCTATATCTATGAAGAGTCCGAATAACATAGTATACAACTACCCAATTCTTCAACTAATCAAATATCAAAACTTTTAAATCAAATGAAGTTAAACACAACGTGGAAAAGAAAACCCAGACCTTCAATACGGTTAATGTCAGAGGGGTTAATGGGAGCAGCCAACATTTTAACACAAACTTGATTCTCCTGCACTTCTACTGGGGGTAGCTCTATCACTCTATAAATACAAAAGTAAGCAATAAAAAAAGAAAAATAATAATAATAGTAACGAAATTTGGATATCGGGGACCTGGTGACGGAGTCGGGTGGACCGTGGTGCTCGTAGACGACTGCCTTGGACGGCGGAGACATGATTGTCGACAATGCCCTCACGGTTTGGACCTTGGGAAAACCCCCGAAACGACTCCGTTTTAGACCCCATAAACTGGCGGTGTTCACTGCTTTTAGCGCTATTGATCTCGCCACTACCATTTCTAAGCTAATTTTGCCTGGAAATGTTTGTTTTTGTGTATATATGTAATATGTATGTATATCATCCAGAAGAGTCCACGCAAAGTCCAAGGTTCCAGGCAGTTGAAAATGGGCTATGATTTGGGCAACCCATCTAAAATTCACAAGGATTTGATCTTCATCCTGCTCTTAACTGGGTTAGGCTCAGTTGAACATCAAAATTTTGGCTGAGCAAAGAAAATTCAAGTTAGATGATAACTACGGTTAATATATAGTGATATACTGAACTTGGCAACGCGTAACTTTGGTAACTAAATTTGAAAATGGTAAGTAAATTTATAAATATATATTTTTGCCACTTATCAAAATTTGAGGTTATCGCGTACCAATATGCCATTGATTGTTAGTGTGACATGACTTTATTTCAACAATATTAATTAATTACTTAAAATAAAAAAATGCCAAATTGATTTATTGTTTTTAAGTTTAAATACGATTTAGATTAAAATAAATCAGATACCAAATCTCTTTTCAAATACTTCCATAAATATTAACCTTCATAATTAATTCAATAAGCTAATTCAACTTAAATTAATATAAAAAGTATACAGATAGTTATCCAATTATAAAAAAAATGTTTATTTGAGGCACCTAAAGTAAAAAAATTTACAATTTAAATTATATAATTTAATTATTTTGGTCACTATTGTTAAAATTATAAATGGCAAGCTGATATATAATATTAGCACGCTCGACTTGACTTACATTATGATTTCAAATTTAATCTAAATTCACTTATATTTTTAATACCATTAAAGTTTATTTAGAGTCTTTCATAATAATTTTTTTTAAAAATAAAAATATATTATTTCATTTAACATTTACTGATTATATATACTATTAAAATTTTAAACATATACAATTAAAAAATTTCTAATATTTTTATTAATTTTCATATGATTTAAATTACTTTTTCTTGTCACTTACGGTGCCCCTTTGAATGGACGTTTACTTTCAACGTTGTGTGTTTAATTTTTTTTCACATGCTATAGTATTGTTATAATATATAATCTCACCATCAACACTATTTTTATACTAACAATAAATAAACCCCCGCCTAGCGAAGTGTGGAATAATCTAATATATAGACTTAACTTAAGCCTGCGTGAGCTCTAACCTTAAGTTATAGTTAGGAGCTGTAAGATTTCCCGCCTAAAGTGGTTAGAAGCTTTAACTAAACCAACTGATAGTACCCCACCCACCCCACCCCCCCCCCCCCCCCAAAAAAAAAAAAGTCATCTTCATCAGCCCCTCCAAACAAGAGCACTTGGAACCCATGGTAGAGAAAAAATCAATCTTGAAAGATGATGAGACCAGGTCGTCGTTCAATGGCAATACCAACGGGCAACGCCGAGGAAAAAAACAAAGGGGTTTCTCGCTTTCGAATGTTTCCTTTGCCGGAGAAGTTGGTTCACGCTATCCCTCTCATCCTCTTCCTCTGCTTCTTCATTCTTTGGTTGCTCTCTCGTCCAGGTAATTCTTTCATTTGCATCAACCCTTGGTTCCCTTTCTTGTTTATGAATTGATCTTTATACCATTGTTTGTATCTCACAAAATTTAGTCCTTGTTTTAATTTTGTTTTCGTTGATGGCTAATACTTGATGTCTCCTTGTTGCTGTAAGTCTAGTCTCCTTTGTTTGGATCTAAAGAAAATTTTACAACAAGGAAAGAAAATTCATTAAATTGCTTTATATCGTTTGATCTTTCTTCTTCTTGCTGTATGATCAGTAAGTGCTGTTGATTTGTTTGAACTGAAATTAAACATTTTAGATAGCATCAAGAGAAAAATGCTTTAATCCATGTTGATGATGATGTTGAGTTTCTGCAATTTTTTTCCCCTTTGATGGCTAATACTTGAGGTTTTTGCTTTTTATCTTATATAATTTCATCTTTGTTTTACTTTTTTTTTTTAATAACTCAGAATAAAAGAAAAATGGTCTTATGCTTCAAATGATCGTCCTTCTTTTTGGTTACTTGTGTTAGCTTAAGGGTTTTCTTCCTACATTTATAATTGGTTTAATAATAGTTCCAGTCCCTTTATTATGGCAGAATTTGAGATTTAATCCCTCTATTTTAATTTAGAATAATTTGATCCTATGCTTTTATAATGTTAGTTTCAAATCGATAATGATCATATAAATGTTTTTAAAATTTGGATAAATTAATAAAAATATAAAAGTGGAGGAATCAAATTTTGTTAGATTAAAATGATTAAAACTATATAACCAAAATTCCAATATTTATTATAATAAACTTATTAAAAATATCTTCTTCTTTTTTTTGGGGGGGGTTTGAAAGCAGTGAATGTGGAGATGAAGGATGGCAAAATTGTTGCTATACATCATGTGGATATGCCATTGCCTCTCACTGATGTACCCATCATGCCATCAGATAGTACATCATCACCAATTCCCTCAGTTCCACTGATTCTCACAGGGAATGAAACTGAAGCCATTGAAAGAATCATTGCTTCTGAATGAGAAACAAACAGCTTATGAGACTGTTTTGCTGTCATTAAATGCATGTTTCAATAAAAAATTTTGGGTTAAATTTGATTTTACTTCTTTTACAAACATTATAAAATAAAAAGATTAATGAAATTACACGACTGAAATATAAGTAGTAGCTTTGACTCCCTCGTCTTTTAACATTACTTTAAATGTTGGTAAAATTTCTATTAACATCTCCAAAACTCGTGTTTAGTATTTAAATCACATAAGTTTAAATCTTATCATGTTATTTTCGTCTAACACATTCAATTTAAGTTAAAAACAAAAGTGACAAAAAGAGGAAAATTTGGTCTCTTTAGATCCGAACAATTCTCAGTCCAAGCCTGATTTCTATAACCAAGCATTTCAACCCGAAACACATGGGGAACATAAACACAAAACACAGCATCATTCACCAAACATCGTCATCATCCACAACAAACAAATGCAACAAAAAATCAATTATAGAAGACATAACAATAAACATTGTAAGAACAAATGATCACCACCCAGCAACGCACGGCGCCACAAAGTAGCTTTAGACGTTCAATCATTTATTTGTTCATCACCATGATTTTGCTTTACATCCTATACCCTAATCTCTTGTTGACCGACAATGACCGTAACAAAGGCTACCCCACCACCACCAATCTCTCCACCAAAGTCGAATCGTCGTCGAACCATTCCTCCGTTACCGAATTATCTACGACGAAGAAGGTTGTCGAGAAGGAGCCATTAGAGAACACGAGGCCGGCACCGGCAGTAGAGATGATCGAGCAGCCCCCCGGGAACTACCACCGGTATGACACGCAGCTCAAACACATCGCGTTCGGGATAGCGGCGTCGTCGAACCTATGGGAAACTCGAAAAGAGTACATCAAAGCATGGTGGAGGCCTCAAGAGACTAGGGGTGTAGTGTGGGTGGATAAGAATGTGAGGACGAGGAGGAATGAATCGTTACCGGAGATTAGGGTCTCTCAAGACACTTCAAGGTTCAAGTACTTAAACCGGCAAGGATCCCGGTCGGCGTTGCGGATAACGAGGGTGGTCTCGGAGACACTTAAGCTAGGGATGAAGGACATAAGGTGGTTCGTGATGGGGGATGATGATACGGTCTTCATTGTCAACAATGTGGTGAGAGTGCTGTCTAAATATGACCATACACAGTTTTATTATCTTGGGAGTGCATCAGAGAGCCATATTCAGAACATATTCTTTTCATATGCAATGGCATTTGGTGGGGGTGGGTTTGCAATAAGCTACCCATTGGCTAAAGAATTGTCAAAGATGCAAGATATGTGCATCCAAAGGTATCCAGCTTTATATGGAAGTGATGATAGGATTCAAGCTTGCATGGCCGAGCTTGGGGTGCCCCTCACCAGGGAACTTGGTTTCCATCAGGTAAAAAAAATCACTCGTTTGATAAATATATGAATATTTCGAAGTTGAACTAGTTTGAAATTTGAAACATATTATTTGAAGGGGCAAGTTGTATTTACTTTGTTGTTGTACAGTACGATGTGTATGGAAATTTGTTAGGGCTCTTGGGAGCTCATCCAGTGACTCCATTGGTATCACTCCACCACCTAGATGTAGTGGAACCTATCTTTCCCGGGATGAAACGACCGAAAGCGATCTCGCACCTGCTCGAAGCTGCAAAGGAGGATTCGGCGAGCTTGATGCAACAATCGATATGCTACGATTCAACGCGGTACTGGTCGATCACGGTGTCTTGGGGCTACGTAGTTCAAATCTTGAGGGGAGTGATGTCCCCTAGAGAGCTTGAGATGCCTAGTAGAACTTTTCTCAATTGGTACAAGAGAGCTGATTACACTGCCTATGCATTCAACACTAGGCCTGTTGAAAGGCACCCTTGCCAAAATCCCTTCGTTTTCTACATGAGTAAGGTGAAGTATGATCGTCCTCGGAGGCAGACAATCGGAGTTTACTACCGTCATAAAAAGAAAAGTCGCTACTGCCGGTGGAGAATGGCCTCACCGGAGAGACTCGATTCCGTCGTAGTTCTAAAGAGGCGAGATGATCTTCGATGGAAAAAGGTACTACTAGTTATTTTTCTTCATAGGTTACCTAGGAGATGTCAAAAGAAAAAGGGTTAATTTCACCGAACATCCACTATTTAGTGTTCAAATTTTAAATTAATTCTTAAACTTCAAAAATTTTTAATTGAGTCCTTCAAATATAATATCATATAATTAAGTTCTTCCATCTAGGTGCAGTAACGGTTTGGTTAGGATCGGATGGATTTTAAAAATTGAACTGAATTTCATGAGTTCGGATTAAATTTGATTCATCCGTTTTGTAAAATTAAAATTTTAATTTTGTATAATTTTTAAAGTTATTTTTACTAATTTATAATTTAGAATAATATTTTTATATTATAAAAATAAAAAAATATAAATTTAATAAAAATAAAATTCAATTTTATCTAAACGAAATAGATTCAGTCAAAAACTGAATTGGATTTTAATAAAACCGAATTGGAATCTAACTAAACACTATGATTCGGACCGATTTTTGGTTTTCTCAACTTTTCTAGCTTATGCGTTAAATACTATCTCAAACTTGACATAGGACATATTTAAAAACACAGTAATTAAAATTTCCACAACTATGTACCTTGTCAATTCAGTAGGCACACAGTTATTTAAAAGAACAACTTGGTTGATACGATATTGATAGTCCGAGGACTTAGTTAGAACGTATGTTTGGGATCAATCTAGAATCCAAACCATAGTTTGAGGACTTACAGTGCAAATAAAAAAACTATGGATGCTATTTACTAGCATAAACCTCAAAGTTTGTTGTTTTTGTGTTGCAGTCACCAAGGAGGGACTGTTGCAGAGTTCTTCCATCAGATAAAAACACAACAATGATTTTATCAGTGGGAAATTGCAGAGAAGGTGAAATCAGTGAGTTGCAAACGAAAAAGGAATCTTTGGTAGCTCAGATGTAACTCCATACAGGCTGAGAGAAAAGCAAAAAAAGAAAAAGAAAAATAGACCCACAAAATAGCAGTCATTGAAACGAGTCTACTCTCATAAATGGATTCATGTTTTTCTCTCTTTCTTTTTTTCCTCTTTGATGATGTCTAATATGTGTAATTTTCAGTTCAAACAAATCAACAACACTTATATCTTGTTTCCTCATTATAGCTGTTTTATTTATTCATGAACAAATCAAATTTGACAAAAAAGAATTAAATTAGCAAGGCCCTTTTTTTAAAGTAAAGGAGTTAAAAGAAATTTTCCCATCCTTCATTTTCACATTCACTGCTTTCGAACCCCCAAAAGAAAGTATGTTGATAATAAATATTGAACTTTCTTCATTTGATGTAATTTTGCCTTTTCTTCTCTCTTGACGTTGCTTCTTCTTCCACCCGTTCCAGCTTCCTCCATCATCCTCAAGCCCATGATCAGCATTGCTCTGGTCACCATGGGCTCTACTATTATTTTTTGCTTTTATTACGTTTCTAGTGCTTTTGTTTTGTTTTTAAGTATGGATCTTGGCTGCATCTCTGCATTTCCATGGTTTGGCTTGATGGGCTCCTCCTAATGCTCCGAGCTCGCAAAAACAGTTTTATGGTGTATGTTTCCACCTAAAGGCTTTCGTGGTTGGAGTGTTTTTGGTCTCGAACATCGCCAAGTGGTCTCATACGGTTCAATGTCTATCCTGACCGAAGTTGGAGGTGAAGACGACTGTGCCTCCTTTGATTTGGCGATTAACACAGGTGTAGTGCAGTTGGGGTAAAATAAAGCAGTTCCCGATGTTCAGCACAATGAAGCAGAAAATATTAACTGACTGCTTTGGGGTAAAAAAATTTGACTGAAACGTACCTCAATTTTGGAGGTGTTTGGAACGTACTGACCAAATTTTTGACCGGAGGTTACAGCTCCGGTTAGAGAAAAACAGTTCAGTAAATTGGTTTTTTACATTTTATTCCTTTATTTTATTTTTGTTTTTCATAACACTTTTAGTTTAATTTTTCGGAAAAACTGAGTTAATGAATTAATTAAGAAATGAATTTATAATAAATTATTTTTTACATAATAATATATAAAATTTATTTTCTTATAACTTTTAAAAAATTCTATATAATAATTAAACACATTTTTTTATCATAAAATTAGTATTAAATAATAAAAATAAATATTACATGAATAATATCAAAAGTTCATTAGTAAAATAATTATTTAATATATAATTTTAATAAAAATAATTTATTTATTAATTGTATAAATATCAAATAAAATAAAAATTTTATTATATGCATATATTTTAATTTAAATAATAATTATTTTATCTAATAAATAATTTAAATTGATTATATAATTAATTAAAATATTTATAATAATATATCGAAAGATAATTTTTTTTAATTTAATAAAAGTATAATTTAAAAAATTTCTATTATATATCATTTCTAATCTAATATCCTTAATAATTATTTTCTATTTTCACCTTATCGCTATAGTTGCGTTTGAATCTAAATACACACTCCATCGTTGTTTTTAATCTCACTGTTACAGTATCCAATCACATTGTTGTAATAACTAATTCATTGCTACCGTTGTTTTTAACCTCACTGGAAATAAAAGCACTATCCGTCCAAAATACAGGCCTTTAAATTGACTGGAGCTTTTACCTCCAGCCCAACACAATAAAGCAAAAAAAAAAAAAAAAAAATTAACTGACAAAAAAACCCATACTTTTATTTATTACTTTTCTTTTTTATCCTTGAAAGTTAAATTAAATTCTATCCCAACCTTATAATATCATTTTATCTAATAAATAATTTAAATTGATTATATAATTAATTAAAATATTTATAATAATATATCGAAAGATATATTTTAATATTTTATTAAATGAATTTATAAATTCATATGTTTTTAATAATTTCATAAAAGTAAAATAAAATAATTTTTTTATTATATATCATTATTAATCTAATGTCTTTAACAATAATTTTTTATTCTCACATTATCGTTACAGTTGCGTTTGAATTCAAATACACATCCTAATGCTGTTTCTAATCTCACTATTTAATTTTATTGCAATAATAATTAATCTCACTATCACCGTTATTTTTAACTTCACTAAAGATAAATGTACTGTATATCCAAACTAAACCTAAGAAATTACTACTTGTGTTGTTTTTTTCTTTCTTTTTTGTTGTTTGGAACAAAGTCTATTTTGTTTTTTTGTTGGCCTCTTGTGACCCTTTGTGTTAGGTCGGTTGAGATTTCTGTCCATAGGCGGGTTGTGCCTATTCTAGCTTTGTTGGATGTGGCTGTCCTTTACAATCACTTGCTTTCAAGCTTGTTTGACTAAAAATTGAAAATTCTTGTTTTAATTTAGAAAATTTTAATTAAACTCTTAAATTTTTTTAAAATTTTATTAGGCCATCCAAATTTTGGTCCCAAAATTCACTACTATTTTAAATTATAAAAGTAGATGACCAAATTATGTCAAATTAAAATAGAATGATTGTATCTCGAATTTCAACATCGTAAAGGTAGTTAAATCAAAATTAGGCCATTTTCTTTTATTCAGAGTTATTAAAAGGTAAAACAACAAAGAAGTTCTTCATGTTACAAGCAATAACCTCAAGTATTAGGCATCAAAGGGGAAAAAATTGCAGACGCTCAACATGATCATCAGCATGGATTGTAGCATTTTCGCTTGATGCTGTCTAAACTGTTTAATTTCAGTTCATACAAATCAACAACATTTATATTTTCCTCACTATCTATTTCACTTACTGATCTTTCAGCAAAACGGGAAAAAAAAAAAAAAAAAAAAAAACCAATGATCATAACAAACCTTTCAAATCTTCCTTTAAAAACTGTTTTTTTTTTTTTTTAATTTCTCAATTAGAAGCTATGATTCTTTCAATGGCTTCAGTTCCAATCCTTGTGAGATTATGTCGGACTACTGAGGCAATTGATGATGATGTATTATCTGATGCCATCATGCATGCCTACTAGAAGTGAACATGGGTTGGGTCGGGTTCAAGCCGAGTCATAATAAAATTTTAAGCCTGTTTGATAGGTTTAAACCCGATTTAAAAAATAGGCTTAAAATTTTGTCCAAAGCTTGATTCGAATAAGAAGTTAAAACCCAAGCTCAGCTCGGCCCGTTCGTATTAATTTTTTT
Source organism: Gossypium anomalum (assembly GCA_025698475.1). Taxonomy (NCBI): domain Eukaryota; kingdom Viridiplantae; phylum Streptophyta; class Magnoliopsida; order Malvales; family Malvaceae; genus Gossypium; species Gossypium anomalum. The sequence goes on along the minus strand of CM046957.1, from coordinate 66,889,636 downwards.
ATATAAAAATAAATTTAAAAATTCTTATACATCAAATACACTAAAAATATTCAAACAATTGCTTCTAAAATAGTAACAAATTTAACAATAAAACAAGAGTTATACAATTTTCAAACAATAATAACAAAATAGTAACAATATAATAGTTAAATAACAGCAAAACAATAACAAAATAGTGAAAAAATATCAATAAATTTTCTTTTTTACAAATTTGAACCGGGTCGAACAAAAAAACTTCCTTGAATCCTGATTTATTTTTTAAATAAATTTTATTTTTTTACCTAAACTCTCCCACTTTTTTTAGGAGGATTTTGAGCAACTTCATTTTCTGTATTTCAAGGCATGATCTCATAAGCTATATATTTCATACTTATATCAAAACCAAATAAAAACATTTCTTGAATATTCTAAGGCTTAACTTTATAACCCAGAAACATATATATATATATATATATATGAAGCAAATTTAATGAATTTTCTTTGCTTCTTATACCTCTTTTCTTTGGATCCAAACAAAGACTTAAATTATATGTATAGTTGAATCAAGATTAAAGTTTAAAATGTATATATAAACCACAATAAAAATTTTATATGTATAATTACACCAAACTAATTTTTAAATATCAAATTGTACATTTGAAATAAATTTGATGTATCCCTTTATTTACTGATAAAAGTATCTTGATCTTTTAAATATGTTTTAAAGATAGAAAATTTAAAAAATTTATTGGACCTAAATACTACAAATGAAGCAAAATTTTAAAACTTAAGGTGAAGTTAAATGAACGATGCGTTTACTTATTATTAATATAAAAATAATAATGGTGGTGATTAAATTAAATATTGTAACAATACTAAATTAAACATATCATATTACACTTTGTCGCCCATCCAAATTCACCCTTAGATGTTGTTATAAATATGTGCATTGTTAAATGAATAATAATTGTGGTCCAACATACTTGGACTTCATTTCAATGAAAGGAACCCGAAGTTTAAAAGTTGATGTGTTGAAATAGAACATGGGCACGTGAATAATAAATGTATATATTTATATATTCAAATTATTCCATTATTTCATTCCACACAAAAGTTTGATAGCTAAATTATTTTAAAGAAAGTTGTTAGAGTTACAGAGATGGTAGAATTAATTAAATTACTGATTTTCGATTTAATCGATTGATTGTAAATTAATTTTTTTCTTAAAATATAAATAAATAACAATAGAAATATTGTTATACGATTTATAAATAACAACAAAATTAAATATTTAAATTACTTTAAATTTTTTTAAATTATTTCAAAATAATTTTTTATTCAGTTAGATATTTTATACCGATTCAATATTTCTTTAATTTTAAGAAAATTGATCTAACTAAATATTTGATTTCTGATTTAATTGATGAATCTAATCTGATTTTGAAAATCATAATATTTATTAAAAAGAAACAAATTTACCACTTAGGGCCAGTTCTTCATTGCTTTTGAAGTCTTTGTGAAAAAAGATTTGAGAAGTCTTTTTGAAAGTTTTGGTTTAAAATTTGAGTGTTTAGCATTCTTTGTCAAAAAGTCTTTTGAGAAATAAAATGTCTATTTTAGACATGTTATTATCAAGTAATAAATATGCATTTAAATAATATTTAAATTAGTTAATATTATTATATTTTAGTAAGAATATAAAAATTTATTATAACTTCTTGTTAATATTTTAATATATAAAATATAAATTTTAAATATTTTAAGCAATAAATATTAATTATTTATAAAATTTAATTAGAATATATAAACTATATTTTAAATATTTAAATATAACTATTAAATATTTGTAATTAATATTTTTAAAAATATTTTTTATTTTTAATTAATGATTTTAACATATTTGTAATTAAGAATCAAGAAAAAAAAGCGAAGAATACTATGTTATTGGAAGGGTGAAAAAGTAATTAATCACTAAAAGTCTTTTGGGAGAGGAAAAGCTAAAATTTTTAGCTTTCTCCTTTTCGTAAGTGCTTTTAAAAGACTTCTGAAAAATTAAAAAATTTCACTCAGCGAGCGACTTGTTCGCATGCCTTTTCTTCCGTAAGTCTTTTGAAGCGTGTCTTTTGAAAAGAATGAAGAACTAAATTTCTTAGATACATGTGTATGTATATTTTGGATTTTTTTATCATGAAGAATATTATATGCAATGTATTTTAAAAGTGTGTTTGTTGCATTGTATGGTATTCTTAACTTAAACCTAGGGGTTAATGTTTGATTAATTTATTAAAAAAATTAATTTAGAGTCATCCGGTTAGGAGTGATCTATATTCGTCTATACATGATTTAATATGCCAACTATTAAACACTTTATTAGAAATACAACACAATTAATTAGAAATGTCATGAAATCCTTTATTCTCAGGGGATGTCCTCAATGCTGAGGAAGATGTACTAGGGTGTATGTGCGACTTGTTTAGATAATGGGTTGAGAAAAAAAAAGAAACAACTTTTTTAGTATCAACAACCTGTACTAGTGAATAGAATGGGGTTTGTCCATTTACTATCTAAAAAAGATAAATCTACCATATCCTTTTATTGTGTATGAAATTTATGATTTCCATTGGCAGAAATCCATCTTGGTATTTATGATGAGAAAAAATTTCCCATTGGTAGTAAATATCTATTGGGGGCTTGCTCGTTCTTTATACATAAACCCTTGTGAGGTTTTTGCGAAGTTTCAGTAGTTTTTTCACTTCCAAGATAAATTCTCCTATTTCGACATCATTAAGTAATTGTAAGATATTCTACTTCTAGTGTTCTGTGAAGTGTAATTACGTATTTAAAAATAAATATTAAAAATTCTAACTGTGTTATGAAATATTTATGTGGATGTCATTATCAACCCCATAAGTTATAAAACTCTTCCTATACCCCATAAGTTATGAGACTTTTCCTATACCCCATTAATATGGGAGATAAAAGGTCATAACCCTTTACATGCCCTATAATAATTAGAGAGTTACTTTTAACCCTTATATATATGGGGCTCATGTACTCATGAAAAAATATGATACACTCTTTCTTTACATTCTCTCTACACTCTTTCTTCTATCACATTTTAGTTTATTCTTTCTTTATTATTTCACAACATGTTATCAGTACGAGTCTCTAATACAAGAAATCAAGGCCAACAAATTTTTCCTTAAAGAATGCCGAAGGACGTTTAGGTGAAGTAAGGGTAACAAGTTGATCTATTTCATTTGCATATGTGTTATTTCATTTGCATATTAACATGCTTTATTTTACATTATTGACTTGTATATTTTGTCTTATAGTTTCATAATGTCAAATCTTACAAAACTCGAATTTGTGACTCTAGACATCACTGGAAATAACTATTTATCATGGGTACTAGATGCTGAAATTCGCTTAGATGCAAAGGGTCTTGGTAAGACTATTAAGGAGGGAAATGAAGAAAGTACACAAGATAAGGCCAAGGCCATGATTTTCCTTCGCCATCACCTCCATGAAGGTCTAAAGACCTAATATTTGACTGTTAAGGACCTCAAATTCTTTGGGCCAATTTAAAGGAAAGATATGACCACCGAAAAAACGTAATTTTGCCTAAAGCTCGTTATGAGTGGCTGAATTTAGGATTGCAAGACTTTAAGTCTGTTAGTGATTATAACTCGGCCATGTTCAGAATCACTTCACAATTGAATTTATGTGGAGAGAAGATTACTGATGCAAAAATGTTAGAAAAAACATACTCAACTTTTCATGCAAATAATGTTGCCCTGCAGACATAATATCGTGAAAAAAGCTTTCAGAAATATTCTGAATTAATTTTTTGTCTCCTAGTAGCGGAGCAAAACAACGAGCTACTAATGAAAAACCATGAATTACGCCCAACTGGCTCTGCTCCATTCCCTGAAGTGAATGTGAGTTTACACAATGGGCAAGAATTAAAAGAAGCACTCCATGCAAATAGTAGTGTGCGTAGCCGTGGTTGTGGCCGAGGGCGTGGCCGCGGACATAGATATGGATATGGTCGAGGTGGCCTGCATTCTTTACTGGTTTGTACTACACAAAGATCAGTTCTATAGAAACACATGCTATAGTAAACCAGAAGTTTACTAATGACTTTGTTCTTTGGCATGACCGGTTAGGCCATCCCGGTTCAATAATGATGCGAAAAATAATTAAAAATTCATGTGGACATTCATTTAAGAGCCAGCAGATTCTTCAAAACATTACATGTGCTGCATGTTCACTTGGGAAATTAATAATCCGACCATCACCAGCTAAGATAAATAACGAACCACTTACTTTTCTTAAGCGAATTCAAGGGGATATATGTGGGCCTATACATCCCCCATGTGGACCATTTAGGTACTTTATGGTTTTAATCGATACATCGAGTAGATGGTCTCATGTATCTTTGTTATCAACTCGCAACCTGGCGTTTGCGAGATTGCTTGCTCAATTGATTCGATTACGAGCCCATTTCCCAGATTTTCCTATTAAGACCATCCGTCTTGATAATGCCGGTGAATTTACTTCTCGCCTTTTTAATAATCATTGCATGTCCATTGGAATAAGTGTTGAACATCCTATAGCTCATGTTCACACACAAAATGGTCTTGCAGAATCTTTAATAAAATGACTTCAATTGATAGCAAGGCTATTACTTATAAAGTCAAAACTCCCAATCATCGCTTGGGGCATGCAATTTTACATGCAATGCATTAATTCGCATCGTGCCAACAAGTTATCATAAAGTCTCCCCCTTACAAATAGTTCATGGTCAGGAACCAAATATTTCCCATCTAAGAACATTTGGATATGCCGTATATGTTCCAATTGCTCCACCACATAGAACTAAGATGGGACCTCAAAGAAGGTTCGGTATATATGTTGGATTTGAATCCCTATCCATAATTAAATATCTAGAACCATCTACAGGGAATCTATTTACGGCTCGTTTTGCAGATTGTCATTTTGACGAGTCAATTTTTCCAACATTAGGGGGAGAAATCAAACAGTTGGATAAGAAAATTAGTTGGAAAGAGTTGTCATTAGCTCATCTTGATACTCGAACTAAGCAATGTGATTTAGAAGTTTAAAAGATTATTCATTTACAAAGTTTAGCTAATGAATTGCAAGACGTATTTTCTGACCCAAAGAAAGTGACTAAGTCATATATACCAGCTGTGAATGCTCCAATAAAACTTGATGTCCCAGAAGGACAAAAGCTAGTTGCTATTGAGTCTAATACACGCCTGAAGCGTGGTAGACCAATTGGTTCCAAAGATAAGAATCCTCGAAAAAAGAAAGGAGCAAAGATTAATGATAGCGAAATAAAAAAAATAATTATACCGGGATCTCTTGAAGAGACTATAGACATGACTGGAAGAATAGTTTCAGAAGAAAATCAGGTACCTGACAATGAAGAGATCTCTATTGATTATGTCATGTCCGGTATAAAATGGAACCGAAATCAAACCGACATCGATGATATTTTTGCATGCAATGTAGCACTAGATGTTATAAATAATAAAGAGGATTATGAACCAAAATCGAGTGAGGAATGTAAACAAAGAGATGATTGGCCAAAATGGAAAGAAGCAATTGAAAATGAATTGAAATCGCTAGCGAAAAGAGAAGTATTTGGACCTGTAGTCCGTATACCTACAGGTGTGAAACCAGTGGGATACAAATGGGTTTTTGTGCGTAAAAGAAATGAAAAGAGTGAAATTGTAAGGTATAAAGCACGTTTAGTTGCACAAGGATTCTCAAAAAGACCTGGAATTGATTATGAGGAGAATATTCTCTTGTGGTGGATGCAACTACATTTAGATTTTTGATAAGTCTGGCTATAAGAGAAGGGCTTGATTTACGCCTAATGGATGTAGTAACAGCTTATTTGTATGGCCCACTGGATACTAACATTTATATAAAGCTCCCTAAAGGATTTAAACTGCCTGAAATAGAGAGTTCAGGTTCTAGAGAATATTATTCGATCAAATTGCACAAATCCCTTTATGGATTAAAACAATCCGGACGCATGTAGTATAATCGCCTAAGCGAGTATTTGTTGAAAGAAGGATACAAGAATGATCCAATTTTCCCATGCATTTTCATTAAGAAGTTTGGATTTGGATATGTAATTATTGCAGTATATGTTGATGATTTGAATATCATTGGAACTCCTGAAGAGATCCAAAAGACTGTTGAGTGTTTGAAAAAAGAATTTGAAATGAAAGACCTTGAAAGAACGAAATTTTATTTGGGGTTACAAATTGAGCACCTAAAAAAAGAATCCTTGTGCATCAATCAACGTATATTGAAAAGGTGTTAAAGAGATTTTATATGGATAAGGCACATCCAATAACTACCTCGATGGTTGTAAGATCACTTGATCTGAGTAAAGACCCTTTCGTCCTCGGGAAGATAGTAAAGATTTTCTTGGTCCTGAAGTGTCATACCTCAGTGCAATTAGGGCATTAATGTATCTTGCTAGCCATACCCGACCTGATATATCTTTTTCTATAAATTTGCTAGCAAGATTTAGCTCATGCCCAACTCGGAGACATTGGACTGGAGTAAAACAGATATTTCGTTATCTCCAAGGCACAAAGAATATGGGTCTATTTTTCCCTAATAAATCCAAGACCGAGTTGATTGGTTTTGCAGATGTAGGATTTATGTCAGACCCTCATAATGTAAAATCACAAACTGGATATGTTTTTACATATGGAGGTACTGCAATCTCTTGGCGCTCAATGAAGTAAACAATTGTAGCAACCTCGTCTAATCATGCAGAAATCTTAGCAATCTATGAAGCAAGTCGTGAATGTGTATGGCTAAGATCTATGATCCAGCATATAAGGAATAATTGTGGTTTATCATCTGGAAAGGAAGCTACAACTGTCTTGTTTGAAGACAACACAACATGCATTGATCAGCTCGATAGTGGATACATCAAAGGTGACAGAACAAAACACATTGCACCAAAATTCTTCTTCACTCATGACCTCCAAAAGATTAAGGAGATAAAAGTTAAGCAGATGAGTTCAAGTGAGAGTTTAACAGATTTATTTACTAAGACGGTTCCTACATCAGTGTTTCAGAAGCTTGTTTACTACATTGGAATGCGTCACCTTCGAGATCTCAAGTGATGTAGCCATTAGGGGGAGTTAATACGCGCTGTACTCTTTTTCCCTTAACTTTGGTTTTATCCCACTGGGTTTTCCAGGTAAGGTTTTTAATGAGGCAGCATATTAAGCGTATAATTATGTACTCTTTTTCCTTCACTAAGTTTTTGTCCCACTGGGTTTTTCTTAGTAAGGTTTTAACGAGGCATAATTAGATAATGAACATCCAAGGGGGAGTGTTATGAAATATTTATGTGGATGTCATTATCAATCCCATAAGTTATAAAACTCTTCCTATACCCCATAAGTTATGAGACTTTTCCTATACCCCATTAATATGGGAGATAAAAGGTCATGACCCTTTACATGCCCTATAATAATTAGAGAGTTACTTTTAACCCCTATATATATGGGGCTCATGTACTCATAAAAAATATGATACACTCTTTCTTTACATTCTCTCTACACTCTTTCTTCTATCACATTTTATTTTATTCTTTCTTTATTATTTCACAACAAACTGAAAGCCTTTGTGATTAATTACCCGCATAATTCTTTCAATTTTTAACTCCTTTATAAGAATTAAAGATTGTAATTAAGGTGCTTTATTTACATTCAATTTAGTGAAACTCGCTAATTATAATGATTATTTGAACATACTTTACATGTATAATTACAAACAATTAAACTTAATTCAATTACTCAAATTCATTTATTAAGGCCTCATTTGGTTGGGTTAATACTCGCGTATTGTATTATTTAATACGTCAATATTACGTAACTTACAAATAATCATGTGTTTGGTATATATGTAAATTAATACATCATATTTTTTTATACGCGAGCTATACACAAATTGAGTGATATTTATCACTGATGTAGAAATAATATTTATTTAACACAGATGTTTTGTAAGAATTACACTCCAAAATATCTCATATTTACCAAAATCTCTTAGATTATACAAAATTCCTAAGTTATACCAAAACTTGAATTTATCCGCAAAGCATGATAAATTTTAGTAATTGAGAAATTTTGATGTGAGCTTTGAATAAATAATAGAAATCCCTACAACTTCTCATCTACTCTTCTCTTCTCTACCTAATCCAATTCAAGATTAAGGAATTTGAAACCCATCTCTTTACTTTATTTTTCTTTATTTTTATTAAATAAATTATATTTTGAAAAAATCCATTTGTATTTTTTTTTATTTTAATTTCATGGTTGACGTTAGTTTTTGTAGATAAACTATATGTTCACGTTACTTTGCTTGCAATAATACCTTTATGATTATGATTTTTTTTGGGTTTTGTTCATTTTGTCAAAGAGTTTATCTTTCCTTATTGTTTATGGTTTTTTTTTTAATCTTATAATTTTATCGTTATTGTTAGTGTGGATGATGCTTAGAGGTGCTCATGGACCGGGTCAGATTTAATCAAAATTTTAGGTCTGTTTGTTAGGTTTGAGTTCGACTCGGCCTGAAAAATGGGTCTAAATTTTTTCTCAAGATTGTCCCAGATAAAAATGTTAAAACCTAAACTCGACCCGACCCATATTAATTTTTTATATACTTTTTAAAAAATATATATAATACATGAAAAAAATACTAAAAACATTAAAATAAATGTTTCCTGAAAATAAATTTTAAAAAACATGTATACTTAAATAATATTAAGATAGGTGCAACTTAACAAGTAATGCTTCTAAAATAGTAACAAAATTAACAATAAAACAAGAGTTATACAATAACAACAAAATAATGAATGGTAACAAAATATTGAAAAAAAAACAAGAAAATAGCAAAAAAGAGTAAAAAAAAGAAAAAAAGAACATGTTTTTTTACATATTCAGGTCAAGCTGGGTCTAGGCCAAAAAAACCTTACCCGAGACCTGACCTGTTTTCTAAATGGGACTTATTTTTTTTGCCCAAATTCATTTTTTGATCCTATATTTTTACTCAAATCCTCCCACTATGCGGGCGGGCCACACGATCCGAGCAATGAGCAGTTCTAATGATGCTCCATATACTTAAAATAATGACAATTTTATAGATCCAAACTCACTTGATTCATTGGAAGATGAAGAGTTTAGTGTGCTTTGTGGGTAATTTTCTATAAGAACCAAGATTGAAAGCTTAGTGGTTAAATATTCATTTAGTCCTCTAGTTGTTTATTTTTCTAAATAAAAGTCAACTCATATAAGAATTTGGGGTATAAATAAATAATAATAGAAACAAAATATGTCATGATTTTTTATTTGAGAAAATTGTATAAAAGTTTTTTCCAAATGGATGCATTTTAAAATTTTATTGCTTAAAAAAATACTAAATTGAAAAGAAAAGTAAAACTATGAATGCTGAATGAAATTTTAACCCAAAACATTATTTGTTTCAAACTAACTCGGCTTGAACCTATGATACAATATTAACCACATAAACATAAAATTGAGGTATTTGGAGGTTCACCCTCGTAATTTGTCTTTAAAAGAAAAACATCTTTCTTGCCAAGTCCTAGTAGGGATTTCAAATTAGATTGAACCATTGCCTTATGTAAAACTGCTGAAAATTTTATATTTTAGGTTTTGGTTAGGATTATTACACTAAGAAAAAAAAAACCCTCAACCCATTTGTTAACAAATTGCTTGGTTTCGATTATAATTATATTATATTTAGTCATAATCCACAATTTTTTTAAGCGTTTTTAACTAATATCGTAGTTGAGCCTGCCATTTAACAAATTTGTTTTGATTGATGTCTAAAATTATTAAAATTCTCTGTTGGATGCTATTGAGTTTGCCATGATTAAAAGATTGCACTAGGATCAGGAGTATTAATTTTAACTATTGCTATTTGTTTTTATTTTTTATTATATATTGTTGGGTATAACTTATGTTCTGATATTAAAAATATTTTTGTATATCATTAAACAATTACAGGTATTTTGTAAAAAAATGACTTGTTTCAATATTAATACTTGGAGAAGTACGATTAACTTGAATGGGTCTAGGGATCGAAGGAGGATGTTGGGTGTAGTAAGTCAACGGATTAAGACGATGATACTAGTAAATTAGTGCTTTGTTCACCTAATTATGGAGAAAAGTTTAATTTCTTATAGGCTTAAAATGACATCATATACTTTGGAATTTTTTGCATAACGAGATAGGATTAGATCTTTAGTCCATGGTGATGAACAAACATGTATTGAGGTATTAAGAATGTCTAAAGCTACATTTTTTAAGTCGTGCAAATTACTAAAAAAAAAAAAAAAGGAGAGTTGAGGTACACAAAACACTTTTTAATTGATGAGCAAGTTGCAATTTTTCTTTTCATACTTGCTTATCATATTAAGAATAGAACTTGTAGTGATACATTTTAAAGGTTAGGTGAAATAGTGAGTAGGTATTTCAATAAAGTCCTTGTAATACCTCAATTTTGCCCGGCCCATTGGAAGCCAAGGCATAAGTCCAAATTATCAAAAAGAAATAAAAGTTTTTAACAGTCCTTTTACAAATCTTAAAAAACTAGCAGACCCCAAATACACCCGAAGCCCAAAACCAAATAGCCCAAATTTATCAGACCCATTTACACCCCAAAAATAACCCAGATCCAATAAACCTTAAACCAACCCTTTACCCTAACCCGTTTTGACTCAGCAGCCTGTTAACAATGGCCCAATCATGATGATGTTTGGCCTGGTGCCCGGATAGTTTCAAGAAACCTAGGGTTTCCTGGGAAAGCCTCGCGCCGCAGCAAAACAACATGGCCCCATGTCACGCCGCAATCGGCGCATGGATTGCACTGTAACACCCTGATTTTGGGCCTAGTAGGAATAGTGATATCGGGACCACAAATTCGAGATAGAAATAATTATTTTATGATTATTTTGAGGTCTATGATATGATTGCATGATTGTGTGAAAATTTCGTGAAGAAATTCTATGCATAAAATGCTTAATTTGAAGTTAGGGACTAAATTGAATAAGTTGCAAAACTTGCATTCTAGAAGTTTCTAGTATGAAATTGCTTTAAAATATTAATTAGGAGGTCTTAAATAGCAATTTGACCAATTTCTAAGTTATGGACAAAAATTGGACATGGATGGAATTTTGAAAGTTTAGTAAGTAAGGGCATTTTGGTCATTTGGATATTAAATGAAATAAAATGGGAAAAATAAAGCAAAAATCCATTCATCTTCTTCATGTTGCTGCTGAATTTTACTTGCTACCATAGCTAGGGTTTCTTCAACTTCTAAGCTCAATAATCAAGAAAGGCGTGGAATCGATCTCGAACGGGGAAGGAAAATGTTTTGGATTAAATTGCAAAATTTCTATATTTTGCACCGAGGTAAGTTTGTACGTAAATAAATCATCGATTTCTTTTATGTTATTGTATTTTGATAACATGTGGAATATGGTCGCCTATCAAATGGTTATTTGATGTAAGTTATGAATTTAAATTGATTTCAACAATTTAGTAAAATGTTGGAAAAGTGAGAAATTTCTGTTGAACCTTCTAATAAAAACGATACAAATGAACTGTTGTGTGGTCATGTGTGTAGTACTAAGTGCAAAGCTACTACGTGTACAGTTATTGGTCGCATGTGTAGTACTAAGTGCAAAGCTACTATGCGCATCTTCGAAAATCGTGGTCACGTGTGTAGTACTAAGTGAAGGCTACTACGTGTACCATTATTGGTCGCATGTGTAGTACTAAGTGCAAGCTACTATGCGTCTAAAGCGTGGTCACGTGTGTAGTACTAAGTGCGAGGCTACTACGTGTACTGCAGTTATTGGTCGCATGTGTAGTACTAAGTGCAGCTACTATGCGCACTCCGAAACCGTGGTCACGTGTGTAGTACTAAGTGCAGGCTACTACGTGTACCAGATTATTGGTCGCATGTGTAGCACTAAGTGCAGGCTACTATGCTATCATATAGCTTCGGCTACACATGTGGAAATGGGAAAATGTTCAAGTAGTGGTGTATCTGATGTTATTCCGATGAGTTCAACGGGAAATTGATTTAAATGAAGATACATGTGAAAGTGATTATGTGATGAATAAGTGCAAGTATATGTGTATTTGAATTTATGAGCAATATGCTCGATAAGTGAGCGAACCTCAGTAAAATGGAAAGGATTGAGCGAAATATGTAAGAGTGAATTTTTGTAGTAAAACAATGTTGGACAGCAGCAGTTGCATAATTTTGAAAATTCACCAAAAATCATGGAAGTAGAATTAAATCTCAAATAAATTATGGAATTAAAGCTTAATGGGTCTAATTTCATATAAAAGAAACAGGGGAAACAAAATACTTCTATATTATGTGATAATTGAATTCTTGTGAAACAGATTCTGAATGAAATTAAGATCCCCTGTTCTGAATTTATAAATTCACCATAAATTGTACAAAAATTATTAAGAGTCATACCATACATGCATGGATTCCTTATTGAGTATATTTTTAATGGAAATAAACGTCATGGTCGTTGGAATCTTGTAAATGGAGAAATTTTGTTCGTAATGCACAGGTGTCAGAGTAGTCATACCCTGAAATAGGGGAGAATTTAACTAATAAACTGTACTAATTGGCCCGACCAAAAATTCTAGAAAAAAAATTAGTAAATAGACTTATGAGTCTAGTTTCAAGGAAAATTTACGGAATTGAATTTCGAGATATGTATCTCAAGATATGATTTTTCTTTTAACCGGGACTCTAGAAAACAGCCTGTCATCAATATATGTAACCATATACTAGTATGATTGTTTTACTTTGATAAATTATATATCAATTTAGTACTTACTTACTAAGCTATATGCTTACCATCTTTTCTTTTTCTTGTTTTATATAATTATTAAGCCAGCTCGGGATTTTGGAGATCGTCGGAGGTAGCATCACACTATCAAGCCATTATCCTTGGAGTATTGGCTAGTATATGTTAAATATTTTCATGTGAGTGGCATGTATAGCAAGTTTGTTTCATGACATGTATTATTATTATGATTTGGTTTACGTATTGGCCTACATTGAGCTTTTGTATATGGCCATGAGATGTGGTCTTTATTCATTGTGGTTTGTAAGTTTTAAATTTTGGGCAGAACTTGGTGACCCGATTTTATATGTTTGTGAATGTTTAAGTCTGGTAACGCCTCAAACCCTGTCCCGGAGTCAGATACGGGTGAAGGGTGTTACATGCACCCCACCGCCAGAGATCGTGCCATTAACCTGCAAGAAAAGGAAAAAAGCAAGCAATCAACCAATAAAGAGCAAATTCAGAATCGGGGTTTATTTACTTAGATTCATTTGTAAATAGTATAAATGGGTGTAAAAATAGTAAAAGAAGGGTACGATTTACTACGCAAACAGAAACCCAAATAGTAGAGGAGAAATAAAAACTCACGGTAGATTCAAAGGTTTTACTATTTTTATTCTCTATTATTTCTTTTTTATATATACATATATTTTTAGTACAACAAACGATCCAAAAATAGATTTGAAAACCAAAAGGAAAACAGTTCATTTCCAAGCTGTAATACACAAAAATACTTTTAAAAATAAGAGGAGAAATACTACTTATGTTTCTCCTGAAAAGGGGAGAAATTTTGAACCTCCGACCACCGCGTACGGTGGTGCGTGAGGCGCGTGCGGCGGTGGCCGGCAATCGTCACCGGAGCTCAGGCCAGAGGACGGGGAGAGAGTTTCAGAGTGTTTTTTTTGTTTTTTTTTTTTTTTAAATAGGATGTTAGAAATGAAGTTTAAAATTAAATTTTAACTTATATAGGGCCCATGATCCGACCCGATCCGACCCGAAGGATCCGCGTGTTTTGAGAAAATGGGATATTTATCCCTTTAGTCCTTCCGCCTTTTCATTTTTTTAAAATTAAGTTTATTGCATTTTTTTAATTTTTTCCCATTATTTTTATTTTAGTTTCAATTTGATACCCGATCCTTTTAAACACAGATTAAAACGTTGTCGTTTTGAGAATAGGACAATTTGCCCAGTGAGCCCTTTGGATTTTGCGCGCGTTTTAAATAGGACCTTAATTCAGTTCTATTCCTTTCAAAATTAGCCTCGTAAATTTGCTAAATTTTAAAATTAGTCCTTCATTTATTTTATTATCCTATACATTTATTATTTGTTTTGTTTTAATTTTACTTTTATATTATACATTATAAGATTATTTTATTATAAGGGTTATTTTTATTATATGTATTATTATTATTTATTATTTTTCTCAAATTATTATTTTATATCATTTTATATATATATTGTTATATTTTCACATATATTATATATTTATTATTATTTATATATATTATTTTACATATAAACTTCCATTATTTTATGCTATGTTTATTATATTTCTTATTTCCCATATATTTTATTATATAACATTTATTATGTTTTATTTTTATATTACTTATTATTTTTTATATATTATATATCACATATTACCAATTATACTATTTATGTTATATCATATATATATTATTTAGAATTTGTAAATTATTATTATTAAATCATATTTTAAACTCATATTATATACACATTTCATTATTAATTAATTAATTATTTATTATATATTATTTCATTTTAAATTAATATTGTTATATTATGAATTCTCTTATATACTCTTAAACCAATATATTACCATATAATTATTATTCTTTTGTAAATATTCTTGTTATTATATTATATATTATATATTAAATACTATTTTAAAATTGTTATGAAATATCTTATTTCTAATTATGTATCTATTTTGTTAGTAATCAATCATTCTTATTTTATTTTTTTTTAGTTCTTTAAGATATTTTTGTATTATATGTATCAAGTATGTGTTAAATGTTATTATTATTATTATTATTATTATTATATGTTATATTTTGTGAACATGCATTTCATCTATTTGTATATCATACATTATTTGGTTATTGCTTTTTTTTATATATCATGCATCATTTAATTATTATTTTGTATGTTTGTATATTAGTTTATTCATTCTCGATACATGCTATATATATCTTTATATGTATATTGTTAATATTTGCTTTATATGTATTATGTTATATGTATATATCTAATCACGATCTTTATATTGTTACCATTACTTTGTTTAAATGTATGCATTATTTACCTATTACAATAATATGTTATTATGTATGATTTATAATGCAATATAATTCCCCCCACATCACTTTAAAAAGAGGGGGCATCAAAGTCTTCAAAAATACAAAAAGGCAATGCTTGATGTTTGGAAACTTCGAGAAAGTAGTGTCCTAACTTATTGGGTTGCGACTCTTCTCGTCGAGTTTGAATAATCAAGTGCCCTTCTAAGTTTTTAAAGGTTTTCAAAATGTAAGCGGCTGTCTTGGAATTTCAAAGCAATATGTCCTAACTTACTGGATGTGGAGTTTTGTTGTTTCGAGATAGGGATTTCCAAAAGGCTAACTCAGTATCAATATTTTGATACGAGTGAACTCCAATTTTCAAAATAAAAAATGTTTCAAAGAGGATTGCATCTTAAAATTTCTGAATTCCGACCTTAAAGACATTTGATAATCAATTTGGTACCAATTTTTGGGCGTTACGAGGGTGCTAACCCTTCCTCGTACGTAACCGACTCCCGAACCCGTTCTTTTGATTTCGTAGACCAAAACTGATGATTTTTTTTAAAAACAAAAAAAAATGTTTTAAAGGTGACCCAATCACACCTAAAAAGATTGGTGGCGACTCCCGTTTTCGGCTTTAAAGTCGATTCCCATTTTCCAAAACCCGATTTAAAAATGGTCTCGACAGTCCTTATTAGTGTTATTAAAGTCCAACATTTTCTATTTGGAAAGACTGAACCTATTCCTAGTGATTCGACCAATGACAAGTGGAAATGATTCAAGGTAATTAACTGAAAATAATATTATTAATTTGGTATACATTTTACTAATATTAGTTAAGTTAATTTAAGCAACCTTTGTGATTATGTATTATTAGAATTGTAATGGGGCATTAGATGGAACCCACATCAAAGTACGAGTGCCACTTGAGGAGAAACCTAGATATCGTACAATAAAAAATGAGGTAGTGTAACAACCCATTTTACAGTGATTTTGCAACCCCATTTATGACGGGCGAGTTTGTAAATATTATTTATTTAATATTATGAGGTTAGTATAAAGTTTAATTCAAGTTTGGTCCCTTAATTTTGTCAATCATATAGGTAATTAAGATACAATGACTAAATTGTAACATTGGTAAAATTTAACCGTTATGGATTTTAATTAGTTTAAGGACCAATTAAGCAATTGGACCATTTAGTATTGTTTGTTAGTGGAGGATGATGTATAATTCCACTAAATTTTTTTTAATTAAGCTTAGTATTAGTTAATTAAGATTTAGTTTAATTAATTAAGGCTTATTAATTTTTAAACTAAGTATAAAAGGAAAAATGAAAAGAAAATGAAAATAATTTTCTCATCATCTTTTTTTCCACTGTTTAGAAAGGAAGGAAATAGGGCTTTATAACATTCAAACTTTCGACCAACATTTTGGTGAATATACAAGTCCTTTTATTATAATTTTTTGTTTCTGAAGTCCCGTGAGCTTAATTTAGCTAGCCCATGTACCAATTTGCAAAAATTTTAAAATTTTCAAAAGTTTCCATTGATGAAATTAGTGTTATTTTGCTTGATTCTAAGCTTAGAAATAAAAAAAAAAGACTAGTTTTTAAAGTTTAATTGCTAGTTTTAGAACATAAGGACTAAAGTGTAAATATTTTGAAACTTGTATGAAATTTCTATAATTATGGACATTAGAGAACCTTAAAAGGATTTAATTTAGATCGGTTTCAAAATCGAGGCTCAAATTTGAAAGTTATTATAATTTCGATTTTAAGGACTAAATTGAATAAAATGCAAAACTATAGGGAGTATTCAAAAAGTGAAATTGAACTTTTATATGCATTTAATAGGATCATTTAAGGTAATTTTAATTTATAAATGGAAATGAACTATCGTATAAATCGAAATTTGAACCAATCGGAGGATAATCGAGGAAAATGTAAAATTATGGATTAATCCTTGACGTTTTAGTTGTTGTTTTTGTTAGGTAAGTTCATATGGAACTTAATATGTTATTTATGTTGTGTTTGAACCATATATTATAATGTCTATTAGTTTAAGTTAATTGTAATTCTAACAAATTTGGCATAAAAAAAGGACCAAACCGTAAAGTATGAGAAATATAGTATTACAAGTGAATACGTTGTATAGAATAGATTTGAAATTGTTACATAACTGAATGATATGTTTATGATGATATTACAGGGTTTGAAATGATATAAAAACAGTAATGGTACCCGTGTGAACTTAATAAACGATTAGAATATGAATGTCATGTCATTAGGGTCCAAACAGAAAAGGAAATGGTTCAATCAAAAAAAGGTAAGGAGTGTTTGATCAGGGATTAATATGATGGATTGAGAACCAACATGTGTTTTGGGTTCTTTGAAGCTCGTGTGAGCAGCAAATAAATAAACTTGGTGAGCAACCCTAGTCTGAAGCTCGTGTGAATAGTCAAAATATATCAGCTCGTGTGAGCAAATTAGTCCCGTGTATCCGAGTTTAATTTGCTATAGTTCTCTGAGTGAAACAGAAATGAAAACGGTAATTAAATTGAAAATGAATCGGTTGAAATGTGTGATCTCGTTTGAAATGTTATTTTGCAAATTTAGTATGTTTTGAACGGTTATGTATGCTTATGATTTGAGTACCATAGTTTTGTTATGCAAATAAACTAAACTATTGGTTATATTGTTGGTTTGAACATGAAAGTATAAGGTGCAAAAGGATGTCATGTATTACACCATTGAATTTTAATTGCTTAAAATGTTATAATGTCAAGGTAAGTTTAGTAATTTTCATATGGACTTACTAAGCATTCAAAATGCTTACCTATTGCCTTCATTTTCCTTATAGATTGTAGATTTGCGGAATACATTGATCGGATCATTTCAAAGCTCACACTATCCTGCTATCAACCGGTAGACTTTTGCTCGTTTTGATCTCAATTATGTGGCATGTACATAGGTGTGAATACATGTGTTTACTTTGAATG
Organism: Gossypium anomalum; assembly: GCA_025698475.1. NCBI lineage: Eukaryota > Viridiplantae > Streptophyta > Magnoliopsida > Malvales > Malvaceae > Gossypium > Gossypium anomalum. Next base: position 66,871,395 of record CM046957.1, on the reverse strand, counting down.
ATAGTTTTGATTTGAACTTTGAATAATGCTTGATTTTGGATTGTTAATGGTTATATACATAAGTATGTGTATGTTTGGTTATATGTTAAGTTACATATGTATCACATTAGTGTCAATGTGGAAGTCAAATTGTATGGTTATAATGGTGAATTGAAAGTGTAAATGGTTTGAGAATTCACAAGTTGAAGTGATATGTTTAAGGGCTTTATTAATATTTAGATTAGTTGATTGAGAAGTTGAATTGAGGTGTTTTGGTATGCCATGAATTTTTTTTGTGTAGGGAAGATTTGGTGTTTATGCATTTAATGTGTAAGGTTGTTTTGGGTTGAAATGAAGCATGTACAAAGAACAAATTTTGACATTTTTCCTTTAAGATATCAATACTTTGGGAGAGGGTATCAATACTTAGTAATTTTTCAAACTTCAAACCCCAAATGATATCGATACAGGACTAAAGTATCGATACTCTATATTAGGGTACCGATAATTTACGATGATATTGATACATTTGATTTTTGTTTAATTTTTACAATACATTAAACCGTAAAATGGTATCGATACTGGAATAGGTATCGATACTTTGTAATAGAGGTATAGTACCATATGACAGGTATCAATACTTGTGATTTTGTTAATATTTTTCTAAACATCAAAGCTAAAAATTGTATCAATACCTATATGGGGGTATCTATATCTATTATGGAAAATTTGAAAACATTGCAATTTGGTCTTTTTTCAAGCTTGAATTCGTAAATGAGCTTTTATAAGCTCGAGTAAGTTTCAGAAAAGATTGTATAATGTAATTATGAAACATTTTGATTATAAATGCTTGTATTATGGTGTAAATTGATTAATAAATGTTTGTAATTGTTTCTGTATTTTCTATAGCATCCGGTAACTCAGACCCAATAATCGAGTCAGGCGAGGGGTGTTACAGGTAGCCACTAATGTTTTAAGAGCATGTGCCATTGACATGAAATTTACATATGTATTACATGGTTGGGAAGGGTCAACAACTGATGGGAGAATTCTTCTAGATGCTTTGAGTAGGAAGAATGGCTAGAAAGTGCCTCCTGGTATGTTTCTTTAAGTTGCAATAATAATTAGACTTCCTACTAGACATTTTAAACTATAAAAGTCGAATTATTATTTAAAAAAGTAACTTTTAAAATATTTGTTATAATTTTTTCTAGGTTTCTATTACCTTGTTGATGTGGGTTACACACATTCAAAAGGGTTTTTAGCACCCTTTTATCCCATTAGGATATAAAATTGAATTATCCTTGCATGTTGCTTGCTACACAATTATATTTGCAATGTGTTGATGAAGCTACAAGTAGTGAAGAAGTTGAGGATATTTATTCCTATGGAGCAATAATTTTTGAAACCGAGCCTACAAATGAATGGAGCATGTTTAGACAAAAACTTGCTATTGAGATGTTTAACAAGTGGAGGGCTTCTCGATCAGGGAGGTGAAATAATGGAACGAATTGAATTGAATTAAATTGTATGAATCTTTCAATAAATGTTGAACTGAATTTAGTTGTTAAAGTGGAAACTATTTTCCATAAACATTTTATTTGTAATTGCATGAAATGTATGAGATGTGTTTATTTGTGATATTTATTTAACCTTACTCATATTTGACTATTTGCCTTTATTAGTCCTATTTGATTTGGTAATAATAATGTTGTATTATGTCATCCCACTTTGACATATATCAGTAGAATGATAAGCCAAGAGGTGAATTCTAAATGTGATAGTTTAAGTTGCAAGTTCAATAGGAGACATTGGATAGATGAAGAAGATAGAATATTGATGCAATGCCTTGTTGAGTTGTATCACTTAGGCATCCACAATGTTGATTGTGGATTCGGACAAGGATATTTACCTATGCTAGAAAAAATGTTACAATCAAAACTCCCCCTCTGTAGTTTCAAAACTAAATCTCACATTGACAATAGGTTAAGAACACTTAGGAAGTATTGGTCAATTGTATTTGACACGATCTATGGAAAACATACCAATGACTTTGGATGGGATGCCACAAGGAAAGTAGTGACAATTGAGCAAGAGGTATAAAATGAATTCTTTAAGGTAATTATATAAAATTATGATTTTATATGAATCCTGTATTTATATTTGATCATGTTTACTAATAACTTGGTATGTATGCAGCAGAGTCACAAGAATTGCAACCCCATTCAAGCTTAGGACACTACCATATTTTGAAGATCTGAGTATGATATATAGTAAAGATCATGCGACTGGAAAGGATGCCCAAATAGCAGCCGACATAATTGAAGATCTGGAAGGGGATGAGAGTGGCAATGGTGGAACTGAGAACATTGAAGATGGTATAGGTGTGGAGAAGATGACCTTAATGGAACTGAAAATGTTGGCTTGTCAATGGATTTCAAGGATAATAGTCATTCAAGGTCCCCATTTACTAGTAGAGCCAAGATTAGAAGGGTTGATGGAGTTAGAAAGACTAAGACATGTATGAATACTAGTGATAAGGTTGAATTTTATGGACTTGTTGAGATACTGGGATATAAAATGGTTGAGGCTACAAAAGAATTAACTCAGAGCTTAGGGATGGAACATTTGATCGCTCAAAGGTCTATGCAACTTTGGGATGAGTTTATGAATATTACAAGATTATTGACCACCTATAAACGAGTTATCATTTATAGAATAAATATAACACCAAAAAATATAAGAATTGAGAATGACAATATCCATAAGTGCACGAGTCAAATTGTAATATAGTTGTACAACGAAATACTGGAAGTATTCTGAGGATCGTACCCAATGGATGATGGAACAAATAATGAAAATACTTTTTATAATACTAAGTCTAAGTAGTAATAGTTAATTCCTATATTAGGATGGATCATAAAGTAGATTAAGAGGATTAAAAATAAATAACTAACAAAAATAAATAAATAGGGAAAGGCAAAAAAAAGTTAAATTGATAAATCAATCAGGAAGATTAACTCACTTCAGGGTTTGCAACCAACTTCGTATCGGGGTTTTAGAGTAGACTGGTCATTGTTTCAGGAAATTATTACCTCCCAGCTCTAATTAACTTAATCGATTGGTTGATACGCGCTTATCTCTTGACATCACTTTCTCAATTAGGATAAATTACGATTTACTCAGTTTGATTTCATCTTTCGATTTCGTCTACCCTATGATAACTTATTAGAGTTGTCAAGCCTAACATTTTAAGAACACGTAATTTACACCAAGCAATTTATCTCGAGAAATCAAAAACCCTTCGTTAATCACATCCCCATCCACTTATTAATCTCTCCTGAGGGATTTAGCCACTCATGTTATTCATAATATTAACTTCAATTGAATAAACCATGTAAGAAACACGATCGATTCAGAGAATAAAAGAGAATTGAATAATTGTGGATTGAGTATCGAATGGAGAATGGAGTAGCAAATCGCTCGATTGGAATAACGAAATAAAACAAGTGAAAAGAAAAATATAAAATGAATACTTTAATTTAATAAACAAGTCCTTGAATCAAAATTGATTCAAGAAGAAAAATAAGAAAGTATCTAAAAACCGAAAAGAAAATAATTTAAAACTAGTTCTAAACTACGAGGGTTTTTTAAGGTGTTTAGGATGACTTGATTACATTCAACCCTTACTGTCTTACTTATAGAGGTGTTGGTATCCCAAATTAGGTTTTCAACACGTCCTAGGTCTTTGTATAAGTTTGATTGCATGAATGAAAATAACGCCGAATTACTTGGGCAAGACGTCAACGTGTGTCATGCCACACCAAGGCTATGGGGTGACACGACACCCAATTCCAGCATTAGTCGATTGTTTTGTGCTTTAATGGCTCGAGAAGCTTGTGTATCACTCGTCCCTTGCTTCTATGTCAACTGGGCTTTTATATCTTCATCATACACACTCAATTAAACACACTAGCATAACCTAAGGGTTGTGTCGGCCTATTGGGTCATAAGACCTACAAAATATGTTGAAAAAAACACTTATTTTAGTAACTTCTAATCCTAAGGCCTAATTTTTGAAAACGAAATATAAAATCCTAAACTGCACAGAAAATAAGTTCCTTAAGTATGGAATTGACCCTAATTAACTGCTACATTTGATGGCAGGTCAACTGTCTCAAGAAGAAAAACTTGTTACTACAAGGAAAGTTCCTAGTAATCCAGCTAATATGCTCATTTTCTTTACTATCTCAAATGAACAAAAAGAGATGTGGGTGAGAGGATTGTTACCCAATGGAAATTAATTATCTAATATTTCAAGTAAATGGACTAACTTTTGTGTTATCTTTTGGCAAGTCCTTTTGTAGGTAATTAATATGTAATATGCTTTTGCTAAGCAAATTTGCTAGGAAACTAACATTAAATATGCTATATAAGTTAAATATTAGTATATTATGAAGCTAATATTATCTTATTTATTAGTACAAGTATTACTTTTAAGTTACTTTTTTAAAGTCACTTATAATATACTTAAATTCTATTTATATATATTTAAATAATTTTCCATTATAAATCAAGGAAAATGGTGCCATTAAATGTTTCACTACATCCCATGTCTTGGGCCCTTCAAACCATTACCCCCAAAAAATAAACAAACGGCAAAAGAACAAATGAATAAACTTATCCAGAGAAAACCAACAAATGAACAGACACCATTAAAATAAAAAATATAAACTAAACCAAAACAAAAAAATAACAACACATTCATTCTTTCCTTCAGTTTTGATGAAAACCCAATCAAAAGCTCTCCCCAGCACCGCCCCATATTATCATTGCATATGCACTCTAAAAGATCAAGAAGAAAGGAACTTTGGAAACAAAATAAAGGTAAAAGTGATGGGCATCTCCAAACTCCAAAGCTGATAGTCGCCATTTATATCCGATAAGCCCAGCACTGCAAATCTCTTTCAACCACTCGTTCCACTACCTGTGGGGCTTCCTCCACCCAGTATTGCGACCCTTGAAAATGATGTCCTTCAACAGCCAAGGCATGTACAACAGTGTTGGCTTGTCTATCAAGAAACTAAAAGGTAATTCTTTCGAACCCTCCCAAATTTCCTTTTAAAGTCTTCGATAATTGGACTTAGAATAGACTTATCTAGTGCACTTGAGTTTAATTTCTTGATTACAGTCAAAGAGTCTCCCTCCACTTGTACCAATCTGAACCCTAGATCCACCATAAAATTAATGGCTTGCTCACCTGCCTGTGCTTTAGCAACAAAAGCATCAGTGATCCCATAGTGCGGGTAAGTAGATGCAACCATTATTAAGCCCAAGGAATCTCTAATTAGTACCCTAGAAATGGAACTTTTTGTAATAGGGTTGAAAGAGGCATCAAAGTCAACTTTCATACAATCTGAACCTGGCGACACCCATTCGTCCTGTCTTTGTGAAAAGGTTGATGTTTTGAATTCATCCATGGTTTCTAGCTCTGATAGGTATGCCTTTATGAACACAATCAACTCTTACACTAACTTCCTAACATCCTTATGCACAATCTTATTTCTAGCATACCAGATTGTCCAGTATGATATTGCTAGTAGCTTCAGTATTTTTTCATCAGAATTCATAACCATCTCTGCTAACCATGTCTTACGGTTTGAGTTATCTAACACAAGAACAATACGCCAACATTGTTTTGCTAACAAAGCAATATTAAATATTGATAATTCATGAAACCTTAAATAGCCACAAGATTTCGGTAAATAAAGAGTTTGCCACGTGCTCCAATGACTACCACTACCCAAGGTGTTCCACCAAAATATATTAAGTATAATTTCCAACCTACTGCAAAGTGACTTAGGCAATAGGAAGCATTGCATGACATACACCAGTAATGCTTGAAGTATTATCTTAATAAACACCTCTTTATTGCCCATAGAAAGAAAATGCATACCCCAACCTTGGACTCTCTTGCCATACTGATCAACGTAATGAAGAAAAGCTTCCTTCTTTCTTCTTCCGACCATCATTGGTAAGCCTAAATATTTCTTCGAATTAGTTGCCACTTGAACTCCGAACACATCCCCTATTTGGTCACGAATAAAGGTCTCTAAATTATTACTAAAATAAATAAGGAACTTATCATAATTGACCTTTTGACTTGAGGCATTTTCATACTCCGCACCACCCATTGAAGCATCTCTAAATAGAATACAATCATCCACAAAAAAAATTACTAACTGCTAATCTCTCTTTTCCAATTCGAGCCCATCGTATCAACCCAGTTCTATTAGCCTTATTAAGAATAGTAAAAAATCCCTTAGGCATAGTAAAAATAAATAAGGGCTAAGTGGATCCCTCTGCCTCAATCCCCTAGAAGCTAGAAACTCGTCACTGATTTCTCTATTGATGCCCACTATATACGAGATTAAGGCTACACATCTCATGATCAAAGAAATCCACCTATCATGAAACCCTAAACTTGCCATCATTCTAGTTAAGAACTCCTGTTCAACCCTATCATAAGCTTTACTCATATAAAATTTAAGCGCAAAAGTACATACTACTTCCTTATGCTTCAACTTAAAAGAATGTAGTACCTCATATGCGATAAATATATTATTAGAAATCTATCTGTGAGGGATGAAAGCCCTCTGTGCCTTATCAATACAATTCTCCAAAAATCCCCGTATTCTCGAAATAAGAATTTCTGCAATGATTTTATACACTAAGTTATGCAAACTGATCAGCCAGAATTGAGTCATATTCCTCGGCTTACTGACTTTCAATATTAAAACAATATGTGTCTTATCGATACTTTCAATTCCTACCTCACCATTCAACATTGACAAGTAGAAAGCAGTATCATCTTTTCCTATGATAGGCCAAAAGTTTTGAAAGAACAAAGCCGGATAACCATCAATACCTAAAGTCTTTAAAGGCATCCTATCTTTAAGAGCAACCCAAACTTCCTTCTCCCTAAAAGGTAACAGCAGTTCATCATTCATAGTTGGTGAGACACACTGATGGGCGTTAGCCAATTGGAGGCCACTTTTATTATCTCCTCCTTATTTAACACCCAATGACCTTGTTCATTCTCAATACCCGAAATTGAATTCTTCCTCTTTCAACTCGACGCATAATTATGAAAGAAAGTAGTATTTTTTTTTCTCTATTTTTTAGCCAATTTACTCGCGCCCTTTGCTCCTAATATAACTATTCCTTATCTGCTTCAAAGTTGAGATCCAATTGGACTTCCAACATTTCGGCAATGATATCATCATCTAGTTCACTCCCATATAGTTTTATAAGTCTCGCCTCCAATTTACCTTTTCAACTAACCTTGTCCCTCTTAATTGTCTTATACCAATTCCGTAGATTCTCTCCCAACATATCTAGTTTCACTGGCATTATATTCGACAAAAAAGGCTAAAATTGGTTAATCTCCTCATTACAAGATTCTTCCATGCACCAGTTAGCCTCAAACTTGAATTGAACTCAGTCTCTCTTATTCATTGGCCACTTTCGTCCTATCGTATCCACTACCACTGAACAATGATTAGAAAAAGAATATAACCAGTGCATTGCAGAATAATCTGAAAAATTGTTCCACCAAGACGTGTTAGCTACACCGTTGTCTAGCCTTTCTCGAATGTTATTAACCAACAACCGACCTCTTTTTCAAGTGTACCAACGACTTAAAAATCCCAAGTACTTAAGTCACTCAAGTCACACTCCTGTTTCGGTTTAAGTTGACTACATATTTTTTTCAAAAGAGTATACAATCTCATTTGTTTTAGTAGATTCCAAGATTCACCATACAACTGCTCCTCGAGATGACTAAAAAACCATGTGAAATGCCAGATGGACTTATTATCAATATTGTGGATCTTTGCATCAATATGAAACTGTGAATAACTCCTGAAACTCACCACACAATCCTGCCTCCTACCCAAAGATAACCTTCCTCTAGAACTAGTAATAGTAACATCAATTCCATTCATAAACCCACATTTCCACCATACTTTCTCCATCTTTCTTGCACTTTTTTCTATGAGAAACAAAATTTAGGGACGAATTTCTCTCAACTTATTCCTGAGACGATTCAACCTTGTAGCTTCCCTAGACCATATATATTCTAGCTTATTATTTTTATTGTGCTCAGCTGCCTTGCATCGTAGAGCCAGTCGGTCTTCCATGGGCTTTCTTAGACACCTTTGAATAAACATTAATCGAAACATTTGATGTCCCCCTACTATACGTTGCCTTCTTAGACACCTCAAATGACAATATGTAAATATGTATATTCATGTATACAATTTAACCAAGTAAGCCAACAATTTACCAAGCCATTTTTCATCATTTCATGCCCCATCACTTACTTACCAAAACATACCATGTAATCTATTTACCATAACACAACCATTTGGTACGAAATGCATTCCATAAACTATCATATTTAGACATATATACCTTACAAAACAAGGAACCAATTCATCACATCAAAAAACACAAATACAAAATGTATACTTAGCTATAATTTTACCCTTTTATCATGCAACCATATCAAAAATATCATCAACCATGTTAAGGCCACATATATACATACCGAAATATACCAAATCATAAGCCAACTCAAATGGCTATAAACATAACAAATCATACAGGCTATCATTAGTCAAAATAACCTATACATGTCATTATAACCAAAATGTAACTAACTAAACGTACCAAGAGAGCCAATGGATAGTGTGATATAGCTCCAACTGTAACATCTTGAATTAGGGCCTAGTCAGATCAGTGGTTTCGAAATCATAAATCTGACACAGTAAAATTTGTTTTTATTATATTTTTATTGTATAAAATTATACAGAATGATTTAGTGAAATTTCATTCGAAAATTTTGACGTTTGGGCACTCAATTTAGCCAAAAGGACTAAATTGTAAAAAGTGCAAAAGTTGAGTTCTACATGTTAGAGGTGTCTAATTGTTATGAAAGTTTAAATTGGAGGTCCTTAAATGGTAATTAGACCATTGGATAAATTGTTGGACAAAAATGGACATGAAATGGGTGAAATAGAATATTTTAAAGTTAGGGGCATTTTGGTAATCTAGTAATTAAAATGAATTAAAAACAAAATAAAAGCCAAAATTTCTTGTCCATCTTCTTCCTTGGCTGAATATTGCATGAAGAAACCATGGCTAGGGTTTTCCAAGCTTCCAAGCTCGATTGTAAGTCCGTTCTTGCCCCGTTTTTAATGATTTTTATGTTTTTTAAATCCTCGTAACAAGATCTATCTATTTCTACCATTTATTTGAGTTATGATGAAGGTATAGGGTTTTGAACCATGATAAATATGTGTGTATTTTGATGTTTAATGGTAGATTATACAAGTTTATGCTTAGAGAAACGACTTTTACTAAGTGATTTTCGGTGAAAATGCTTAAAAGGACCGTTTTGTAAAAGTTATAAAATTTATCATAAAAGTGTGATTTAGTGGAAATTTGGGGTTGCTATAGTTATGAAAATGATTCGGATAGGCTTAAAATGCAAGGAAATTGAATAAAAATCATTTTATGAGCCTAGGGGCCAAAGTGCAAATATGTGAAAGTTTAGGTGTCAAAATACAAATTTGTAAAAATATGATTTTTGGATCCATATGAATAATGTGACTAATTAGTTAGCTAAATGTGATATTATAGATCAAGGAAAATGAGATTCAGGCATAGATTGGAAATAAATGAGATTATGGACTAAATCGGAATAAATAGCCGTGTTTGCATTTGAGGTAAGTTCGTGTGATAATAATAATGGAATATTATACTTGAATTTTATTGCTTGATATTACATGAATTGTAAGTTTGTGTGTAAGTAATTCAACAATTCCATTATTATGTGTTTAACATTTGATATCATATGATACATGTATGTATGCCTAATGAAATTGGGTTATGATGATTCAATGGAATCTTGATGATAGCATTGTATCTCGAAAATCCCGGGGGACCCTGAGGAATGCTTAGGATTCTGATATCATGACACCATAGTTAATAAGATCTCGTGTAAGACCATGTCTGAAACATGGTATTGGTATCCGAGATGAGAGCCAGTGTAAGACCATGTCTGGGACATGGCATCGACGTTGATATGTATGCCAGTGTAAGACCATGTCTGGGACATGACATCAGCGATGATATGTGTGCTAGTGTAAGACCATGTCTGGGACATGGCACCAGCACTGATATGAGACCTTGTATAAGACCATATCCGGGATATGACAACGATATGTGGATCCATGTAATACCATGTATGAGACATGGCTTTGGTATTCTAATTGGTGTATGATAATCCCGAGTGTCTTTTAATATTCTGGATGGTTCAATGGGTAGTTCAAGATTTTTGGGTTAAGAGGTGGAATGATATGATTAAGAATGTATGGTACAGGTATGTACACTAAGCTTATGCTTATTGAGACCTTGAAATGTCGGGACCTTGGTGAGCTAAGATGCATGGATTATGATTATACATTTTGTTGCAATACCATGCTAGCTTACATTGTGAAATTGAATATGGAATCATGAATGGTGAGTTCATGATTAGTTGAAAAGGAACTTATGGTAGTTATCATTATATTGCATTAAAACAGTTTTGGATAGCAATTATTATGAGATTTTGAAAAATCACCAAAAATGGTGTAAGTCGAATTAGAGGCTAAATAATACATGAAATTAAATCTATTGAGTCTATTTTCATATAAAGGAAGCAGTTTAAGAAAAATAATTCCATACTATGAGATATTTGAAATTTTGTGAGACAGAGTCAGAATGCTCAGATTCCCTTGTTCTGACTTGGGAAAATCACTAGAAATTGCAAAAAAATAATTTTGGGTTGGAATTCATATGATTAAGTCCTTAATGAGTCTAATTTAAATATAAATATATAGGAACAATATCCGAATCCCATACTAAGAGATAATAAATCTTTAGTAAGGAAAGGTCGAAACTGTCAAATAGCAAGATAGAGGAGACTTTAAAGAATAAACTGTACTTATTGACTAATCAAAAAATTTTGAAAATTTTATGATAAGAAGATATGTAAGTATAGTTTCAGGAAAAATTAGGAAATCCTGAATTGGAGTTCTGTAGCTCAAGATATAAATAATTTAGTGACTATGACTCAAGAAAACAGTATGACCAGAATATAAGCAAAAGTATAATTATGGTTATATTGCCATGGAATCATGTTGATAATTTGCTTATTATTTTCATATGGACTTACTAAGCTTTAAGATTACTCCCTCCTCTCCATTTCTTTAGTGTTCTCAAGTCGGCTTGGGGTTGAAGATCGTTGGAGACAGCATCACACTATCAAGCTACCTCCTCTGGAGTATTGATGAATCTTAATGTCTTCACGTGAGTGGCATGTATAGGGACTTAATTATTGATATGTGTTCTTATGTTTTGGCCAAGATGTTGGCTTATATTAGTACATTGTATATATCCATGAGATGTGGCTTAAGATGGTTATGGCTTGCAAGCCTAATTATCGAAGTTATGTGATATTATCCTGTGAAGTGGTTATATGATTTGGCTTGATTGCTATGATTAGATGGTATCATGATATGTATGCTTGCTGTTTTCTTTGAGAGTAAATGGTATGTTATTGAGCATGGTATAAAAGTATAAAGAGTGATTAAAATGGTAATGCCAAAGAATATGAATGGGTGTGTATATTAGGTATTATACGAGTATGTGATTCACATGTATGTAATCATAAAAATAGTACTTTGAGTTTTAATAAAGGATATGAAACCATCAAATTGAAGTTATAGTATGTGTCTATGAAGTGTTTAAGCATGTGAAGGATTAAACCAACAAAAAGGCTTGGAAAATAGCCTAAGTGTTAGTCACACAGGCAGAGACACGGCCTAGCACACGGGTGTGTGGCCTGGCCGTGTGGTTCAAATTATTTTGTTGACGTCACAAACAGAGAGTTACACGGGCGTGTCCCAAGCCACACGAGCGACTCTCCAAAGCAAGAAAATTTGTTAAGTTGCCCAGATTTTATCGAAAGCTCTTGGTTTAGTCCTGAACCACCCCGATGTATGTTATAGGCTTTGAAGGCCCGTATAAAGGACGATATGCATGTGTTTGAAAATTTTTAATTTGGACAAATTTTGCGGCCCGATTTTGCATGTTTATGAATGTTTGAGTCCGGTAACGCCTCGAACCCTGTCCCGGCGTTGGATAGGAGTAAGGGATGTTACACCAACAAGTTTGAAACCCGGATGAGCTTCCAAATCACCATTGAGTTCAACATGTCTCCCTTTTGGTTAAGGGTTTACAACATACCCCTGGAATATATGGATCGTCAAACTGCATTGGATAGGGAAAAAGAAATAGGTAAGCTGGTGGTGATCGACTGGAATGATAGAAATAGAGGATGGACCGAATTCATAAGGGTCAAAGTTAAAATCAATACTTCAAAACCCTTACGGAGGATTGTGAATCTAGTGGGCAAAGACGGGAATGAAATGACATGTGTGTTGAAGTATGAAAGGCTGCCAGATTTTTGCTACTTTTATGGCTTGATCAGACATACCACTAAAAAATGCCAAAACAAAATGGAAGGATCTGAGTTAAATATGTTAAATCTACAATATGGTAGTTAGATGAGGGCAACTACTGTGGCCCCGAACCAAGGAAGGGGAACATGGCAAAATGGGTAGAAATAGTGACGACAAAGACCTCATCGAATGAAGATAGAAAGGAAAGTAAAATAGACACAAGGGACGATAGTAGGCAATTAGTTCAAAAATGAAAAGATAAGGGATGTGAAGAGGATTCAATGTCCACGCTGGCGGTTAACCCTGCCAAAAATAATGAAGATCCTTTGTTGGAACTGTTGTGGGGTTGGGAACCCTGCGACAGTTCGTGAGTTGAAGCAACTCCTTGTTGCTAATGTTCCAGATATTATCTTTTTATGTGAAACTAAAATTTATTCTAATTGCTTCTCTCGTATTTGTACTATATGCAGAATGGAGGGGTGTATAGTTGTTAGTGCAAAGGGGAAAAGTGGAGGGCTGGCTTTGACGTGGAGGGAGTGAGTGAAAGTCACAGTGCAAAATTATTCTAAACACCATATTGATTCCTTGGTTAGTTTAGATGATAGTGAGGTGCTTTGGTTCACTAGATTTTATGGTCAAGCCAATCCAAATTTAAGGAAGCAATCGTGGGATATACTTAGGAGGGTGAAAAGCACGGTCAAAGAAGAATGGGTTGTGGGGGGCGACTTCAACGCTATCCTTAACAATGCTGAAAAAAAGGGTAGTAGTAGAAAGTCAAGAAGCTCTATGGACTATTTTTGTGATATTCTGGAGGAGATGTCATTGGTGGATGTTAAACCTAACATGGTTGGTTCACGTGGACCAATAGCAGAGAGAGGTCCGATTTAGTCAAGGAGAAACTGGATAGATTTCTTATTTCTGAGGACATTGTTGGTAAAATGTCGTTTCTCACTACTAAGATTGTGCACCAATCCAAGTCTAACCATGAGGCTATTATTATGAACACGTTAGGGAGCAAGCCAGGTGAAAATCGCAGTGATCCTAGATCTTGGTTCAAATATGATGTTTGTTGGGCCAAGGAGCAGGAGGTTCGGGATATCATTATTCACATTTGGTCTAACAAGGATAGCAATTTTTTGAAAAAAATGGAGAAGGTTCGTGAGAAGCTTAGCCCGTGGCAACACCAACGTTATAAAAGAATGAAAAATAAGATTAATGGGCTGGAGAGAAAGATTTGTAATATCATGGACAGTCCTAATTGCCAGAGGTTAACCAATCTACTCAAGTCTATTCATGGTAAGCTGGGTCACTTGTATGAGGTGGAAGAGAGGTACTGGGCGCAAAAAGCTCGAACCTAATGGCTTAGGGAAGGCGATAGAAATACTCGTTACTTTCATGTGCAGGCTACTAGTTGTATATAGAAGAATAGTACTGAAAAGTTAAAAGACTCACATGGGGCATGGCACGAAGATAAAAATGAGATTTGTAACATTGTGTAGAGCTACTTCAATAACCTCTGCAAGACCACAACTACTTCAAGTGGGGATGTTAATTTGCATTTTATCCTTGAATACATTATTAATTGCATGAACAACAACTTGAATAGAAAGTTCACCCATGAGGAAATTTTGGTAGCCCTCAAACAAATAGATCCCCGCAAGGCCCCGGGGATTGATAGGCTCTCGGGGAGATTCTTTAAAGAGCACTAGATGATTGTGGGTAACGATGTTTTAAGGCTGTGTCATGATATCCTTAAAGGCAATAAAGATGCTGAGTGTATTAATGAAACTTTACTTGTCATGATCCCCAAAATTAAGAACCCCAGTGAGATGACTAACTTCTACCCGATAAGTCTGTGCAGGGTCATTTATAATATCATTTCTAAGGTCCTGGCTAATCGACTCAAAGATGTTATTCCTTTTTGCATTAGCCAAAATCAGAGCGCCTTCATTCCGTAGCTCGAAAAATGGCCCTAATAAGGGCTGTGTGGTCAAGCTCAATATGAACAAAGCATATGACTGGATGGAGTGGAGCTTCCTTGAGAAAGTGTTGATAAAAATGGGCTTTTCTAGAGATTGGGTTAAGAAAATTATGAATTGTGTTTGTTCAGTTCGATATAGAGTTGAAGGTAATATGTGTAACATCCCGAAATAGGGCTTAAACGGAACAGTAGTTGCGAAACCACGAATTTGAAATAGAAAAGTTTAGTTCAATTAAATTTTATGATTTACCGAGTGATTAAATGCATGTGTTAGAGCACCGATAAGAAATTTCAGTGATTGCATGTCCGATTTGCATATTAGGGCCTAATTGCAAAAGTTGATAAATATGAGTTCTAAATGTTAAAGGATTAAATTGAAGTGCATAATTGAAGTAGAGGTCCTTAAATGGTAATTAAACCATTATATTTTCATGGACAAAAAAAGATATACATAGGTAGAAATAACAAAAAAATTTTAATGAAGGGTATTTTAGTCATATGATAATTAAAAGATTAAAAAAAGGGAAAAAGATGGAAAAATATGCTCACCTTCTTCCTTAGGACGAATATCAAGGGGTTCTCCATAGCTAGGGTTTGTTTCAAGCTTCCAAGCTCCATAGTAAGTGATTCCAAGCCCCGTTTTTAATGTTCTTTACGTTTTTGGAGTCCCGGTAACTTGCTTAAGCTTATTCTAGCAATAATTTAATTTAGGGTTTGTATTTGGAAAAATTCCCATAGGTGAAATATGTTTATTTTGATGTTTTATGATAGAATATGAAGCTTTAATTTATGTTAAACAACTTTTGCTAAGAGATTTTAAGCAAAAACGAGTAAAACGACATAATCGGTAAAAAATACCTAATGTTCATAAGTACATGTTAGAGTGAGAATTTGATGTTTCCATAGAAGGGAAAAATGATCAGCATGTCATAAAACATAAGAAAATAGGATAAAGTTTAATTTTCGAGCCTTGGGGTAAAAGTGTAAATATGTAAAAGTTTTGGGGTAAAAATATAATTTTGTCAAAGTTTGAGTCAAGGATTGTTTTGATAATGTGAGTATTAAATAAGCTAAATTTATTATTATAGATCAAGAAGAATGAAATACAGAGGTAGACCGGGGAAAGAAAAAGATAGAGGACTAAATCGATATAGTTGATTGTATTTTGTTTCGAGATAAGTTTGCGGTAAATAAATACAATTTTCTATTATTTTATGTTACTGTTGTTAATTTTCCAGCATGTGTATATTTATTTCATGAAATTATTCAAAGAAGACTCCAACATGAATTGAAGGAGAAGTAATTTCAGATAGTCCCAGTTGAACCTTAGGAATGTGTAGGATACGCATGGCCATTGGTAAGGTTCTAAGGCAAGGATACCATGTCAAGACATGGCATTAATAAGTTACTATAAGGCAAAGGTCCCATGTAAGACCATGCCAAAGCATGGCATTGGTGAGTTCATAAGGCAAGGATACCACGTAAGACCATGACAAGTCATGGCAATGGTAAGGTACCCGTGTATCCTTAGTATTCCAAGTGGTTCAACGGGGAAAATTTAAAGAGAACATCAAGGTAAGGTAAGGTAAGACGAGTTATACATTAAAAGGTAAGGTAAGCTAATGATAGAAGAACAAAGGTAGGTATATAATGCTCATGTATGTTTGATAAGGAAAAAAATAAGTAAAATAATTCTTATGAAAGTTGTTATTTATCTGCTTGTAAACTTACTAAGCTTAATGCTTACCCCTTTATTTTCCTTCTCTTTTATAGTTTTTTCAAGCTATCTCGGGGATCATAAAGCACGTCGGAGATCCGGACACACTATCATCAAAAACTATTTTGGTATAGCTAGACGCTTCATTTTGAGTATGGCATGTAGAGCATAGCAGTCATTTTGAGTGTATAATATTATGATATGGTTTATGGATGGTATGAAAATGCTTGATGATGGTTAGCTATTGGAATGGCTAATCGAAGACATGTTTGGTTTTATGTATGCCTAAATGCTAGTTATTCCATGGAAATCATGAAAAAGGGTGAATTTAGCTTTAAAAAAGTATTGATCAGCAGCAATGACGTGGATTTGAAAAATCACTAAAAATAGTAGAAATGGATTTAGATAGTTAATGAGAGATAGAATTAAAGATTATTGAGTCTATTTTCATATGGAGGAAT
Source organism: Gossypium anomalum (assembly GCA_025698475.1). Lineage (NCBI taxonomy): Eukaryota > Viridiplantae > Streptophyta > Magnoliopsida > Malvales > Malvaceae > Gossypium > Gossypium anomalum. The sequence goes on along the minus strand of CM046957.1, from coordinate 66,854,688 downwards.
CAAAACAGGTAAATGAGTTGTATTTTATGAGATACTTTAATTTTAGTGAAATAGGGTCAGAGTGATTTTTGAATCCTCTGTTCTGACTTTAGAAATTTACCATAAATTGTACAAAAACAATTAGAAGTCATAATAAATATGTATAGATTCCTTATTGAGTCTATTTTTACAAGAAATAAATACCATAATCATTGGATGTCTGTATAGGAAGAAATTTTATTTGTAGCACACAGAGGTCAGATTAGCTAAACCCTAAAATAGGGGAGACTTTAACTAATAAACTGTACTAATTGGCCTGACTAAAAATTTTAGAAAAAAATTAATAAGTAGATATATGAGTCTAGTTTCAAGAAAAATTTAAAGATTTTTATTTTGAGTTTCGTAACTCGAGATATGATTTTTTTAGCAACTTTAACGTAGACAGACAGTTTATTGCGGGAAATAAAATAAATTGTTTGAACTTGATTAAGTTGTGAGGTAAGTTTAGTAACACCTCGTGCTCGATTCCAGCGATGGTCTCGGGTAAGGGGGCGTTACATTTATTGGTATCAGAGCTTAGGTTTAGTCGGTTCTCGAAATATTTAGTATGAGTAAGAGCCTAGCTATACATGCCATACTTATATGTTGATAGTGTGACGGCTTCTGATGATTTTGAATTTTTTTTTCTAGTTATGGATCCCGAGCAAGTTGGTGTAGATGAGGTAGAGAGTAACGCGCCTGCTCCCGCAGAAGGGACGGGGCCACCAGATCGTAATGAAAGGCCCGCTACAGTTAGTCAGTGAGGAGGGGCTCGAGAAGCCTTCTTCCAAGCTATGAATGAATGGTTTGTCGAGTTCATTCGTACGAATCCAGCTGTTAGACCTCCACCTCCTCATGATCCTCAAACTACTCATGTAGCTTCCCCAGTCACAGGTACGGTTATAAGAGAAAAGCCACCAGTTAATAAACTCAAAAAACAAGGAGCCGAAGAGTTTCGAGCTACAAAAGATGATGATGCGGAAAAGGCAGAATTTTGGCTCGAGAATACTATCAGAGTCTTTGATGAGTTATCCTGCACACCTGAGGAATGTATGAAATATGTTGTATCGCTTCTTAGAGATTCGGCCTACCATTGGTGGAAGACACTTGTATCAGTTGTGCCGAAAGATAGAGTCACTTGGGATTTCTTTCAGGAAGAATTCCGTAAAAAGTACATCAGTCAGAGATTTGTCTACCAGAAAAGAAAAGAATTTCTAGAGTTGAAACAGGGTAATATGACAGTGACTGAATATGAACGCGAGTTTGTTAGACTCAGCAACTATGCTCGAGTGTGTGTCTACAGAGGCTATTATGTGCAAAAGATTTGAGGATGGGCTTAATGATGATATACGATTGTTGGTTGGTGTTCTGGAAATAAAAGAATTTGTTGTCCTAGTTGAGAGAGCCTGTAAGGCAGAGGAGCTGTAAAAAAAAAGGGCAAAGTTGAAATTGAGACACAAGACACTAGGAAAAGACCAATGAGCAAGTCATTTCAGTTTATATCCAAGAGGCCTAGAGAGTTCTCTACTAGATCTAATTTTTTAGCTGGATATTCTGGCCGAAACAGAGGCAGAAGATTTATGAGTCCGAGAGCTCAGACCATTTCGATTGCAAGTGTTGGCAGTGTTCAGCCTAATAGACCAGAGTGCCCCCGATGTGGTCAACGTCACCCAGGTCAGTGTCGAGCAACTGAGACAGGTTGTTTCCGATGTGGTGCACCAGACCATTTTATTCGAGAATGTCCCGAGATGATTAAAAGAGAAGTGATACTGAGTGAAAGATCAGGTAACGCTCCTGTTAGAAGCAGACCACCAAAAAATTCGGGAGTTGGGGCAAGTAATGGAGGTGCATCTAGAGATTCGGTAGTAAGGCCACATGTTAGAGCACCTACGAGAACCTATGCTATTCGTGCAAGCAAAGAGGCATCCTTCCCCAATGTGATTACGGGTACATTTTCTCTTCATGATACTAGAGTTGTTGCTTTAATTGATCCGGGTTCGACCTATTCATATGTTTGCATGAAATTGATGCCTAATATGAGTATGCCTATAGAATCTACAGAATTTGTGATTAAAGTATCAAATCCATTAGGCAAGCATGTACTAGTAGATAAAGTATGTAGAAATTGCCCTTTGATGATTAGAGGTCACTGTTTCCCGGCCGATCTCATGCTATTGCCGTTTGACGAATTTGATATGATTCTTGGTATGGATTGGTTGACTACACATGATGTGATAGTGAATTGTGGAAAGAAATTTATTGAGTTGAAATGTAAAAATGGGAAAATTTTTCGGGTTAATTCAGAAGAGTCAGATAGTTCATTTGCTATGATTTCTATTATGTCTGCTCAGAAATGTTTGAGAAAAGGGTATGAGACTTATCTTTCTTTTGTGTTGAACACTAAGGATCCAGAATTGAAAATTGAATCAGTACCTATGGTATATGAGTTTCCCAATTTGTTTCCAGAAGAACTACCAAGTTTGCCTCCTGTTAGAGAAGTTGAGTTTGGAATTGAGTTGACTCCAGGTACTACACCTATTTCTATTACTCCTTATAGAATGGCCCTATTGGAATTGAAAGAATTGAAAACTCAGTTGCAGGAATTAACAGATAAAGGCTTTGTAAGACCCAGTAGTTCACCATGGGGTGCACCAGTGTTATTTGTGAAGAAGAAAGATGGATCGATGAGATTGTGCATAGATTATCAACAGCTTAACAAGGTAACAGTAAAGAACAAGTATCCACTGCCTAGAATTGATGATTTGTTTGATCAATTCAAGGGAGCCACTGTGTTCTCCAAGATAGATTTTAGATCCGGATATTATCAGTTGGAGTTAAAGATTCAGATATTCTGAAGACTGCTTTCCAGACTAGGTATGGTCATTATGAGTTCCTTGTGATGCCATTCGGCTTGACTAATGCTCCTGCCATTTTCATGGACTTAATGAACTAAATTTTCAGACTGTACTTGGACAAGTTTCTAGTTGTGTTCATTGATGATATTTTGATTTATTCTTATGATGAAACTGAGCATGCAAAGCATTTGAGAATAGTTTTACAAATTCTGAGAGATAATTAGTTGTATGCCAAGTTTAGCAAAAGTGAATTCTGGTTACGAGAGGTTGGTTTTCTTGGATATATTGTCTCAGGTGAAGGTATCAGGGTTGATCCGAGCAAGATTTTAGCCATTGTTGATTGGAAGCCTCCTAGAAATGTATCAAAAGTTAGAAGTTTTCTTGGTCTTGCCACGGATATTATAGACGATTTGTAGAGGGATTTTCCATGATAGCTACTCCACTGACAAGATTGCTACGAAAGGATGTCAAGTTTGCATGGACTGAGAAGTGCCAACAAAGTTTTGACAAGTTAAAGACATTGTTGACTGAAGCTCCATTTTTAGTACAACCAGAACCAGGTAAGGAGTTTGTGATTTACAATGATACGTCATTGAATGGACTTGGTTGTGTACTTATGCAGGAAGGAAAGGTAATTACGTATGCCTCTAGACAACTAAAGCCACATGAGAAAAGCTATCTGACACATGATTTAGAGCTAGCTGCAATTGTCTTTGCGCTAAAAATATGGAGACATCATCTGTACGGTGAGAAGTGCCGAATATTCACTGATCACAAAAGTTTGAAATATTTGATGACTCAAAAAGATTTGAATTTAAGGCAAAGAAGATGGCTAGAGTTGATTAAAGATTATGAACTAGTGATCGATTATCACCCAGGTAAGGCAAACATTGTTGCTGATGCTTTAAGTAGGAAATCTTTGTTTGCATTAAGAGCTTTGAATACTAGTTTAGCCTTATCAGATGATGGTTTTATCTTAGCTGATTTGAGAGCTAAACCGATGCTTCTTGAAGAAGTTTGTGAAGATCAGAAAAATGACAGTGAGTTGCTAGCCAAAAGAACTCAGTGTGAGTCGAATATAGAGTCAGATTTTCAGATCAGTTCTAACGGTTGTTTGATATTCAGAGACAGGGTATGTGTACCAAAGAATGATGAGCTTATTCGAAAGATTTTACAGGAAGCACATAGTAGTTCCTTATCTATTCATCTAGGTAGTACAAAGATGTATAATGATTTGAAGAAAATGTACTGGTGGACAGGAATGAAAAGAGATATTTCAGAGTTTGTTTCTAGATGCTTAATCTGTCAGCAAGTAAAAGCCGAACATCAGGTACCTTCAGGTTTATTGCAGCCTGTGCTAGTTCCTGAGTGGAAATGAGACCGAGTTACTATGGATTTTGTGATAGGATTGCCATTGACACCGAGAAAGAAAAATGTAGTATGGGTTGTGATTGATAAGTTAACGAAGTCGGCTCATTTTATCCCCATTCATATGGATTATTCACTTGGCAAAAGCATCAAGATTTGGCACGATAACTGGGCTTTAAAGGGCTGTTTAGGGATTCTATTTGTCTCAATAAAAGGCTAGTCCATGAGAATAAGGTGAGCGAGTTGTTTAACAAGAGGAAGGATGGCTGGAACGAAAGTAGGATTACTGAGCTCTACGATGATAATACGAGGGACCAAATCAGCAAAATTTACATTCTCCATAATGGCCTTGACGATCGATGTATTTGGTTCCATAACCCTCAAAGATTCTTCTCGTCTAAGTCTGCTTATTCGTGATTGATTCTCAAGCAGGTTGGGTATGGTCCCCACTGGATTTTTTGGAGACTCATATGGAAGCTGAAAACCCTCCCCAAAATATGTATTTTTTGCTGGAGATTAGGTCACGATATTCTCCCCATGTACGAGAAAATTTCTAGCATTCGGATTGATTTTAACAACACTTGTCCAACATGGGGTAAATACAAAGAAACTCTTATTCACGCGATGAAAGATTGCCTAATGGCCCGAGCAGTGCTGGCTTATAGTGGTCTTAACAACAAACTGATTGAAGAAACTTATGCCTGATGTATCGATTAGATTGAAGATGTGGCTAGAGAACTGGACAATAAGGCTATCTTTGATCTTATCACTGTCTTATGGAACGTCTGGAACAGTAGAAACAATCATATATTTCATGACGAGGAGGAAGAAGCCAAAGTGACTTGGGAGAGAGCTGCGTTTTTGAGCCATGACTTTCGTAACTTTAACCTGGTGGAGAAACCTCTGCTGCCCAGAACGACTATGGAGAAAGTCCGGAGGAAACCTTTACAGGGGGTGATTAAAATTAACTTTGATGCCACTACTTTGAATAAGAAAAAGAGCTACGGACTTGTGGAAAGGGATTTTGGTGGTTTTGTTCTTGGCAGTTTTATGGGTGTTTTGGATAAAGAGCTGCAAATTGATTGGCGGAACTGCAGGCACTAGAAGAAAGCATTAAGTTCACCCGGTGAATAATTGGACAAAGCTGGAATTTGAAACCGATTGTGTCAGCCTGGTTAATTGTTTTAATAAGAGGAATGATAACTTATCTACAATGGGCCACCACATTCAGGAAATGTATAGAATGTTGGAGTTTTTTTATTGTTTCAATTTTATTTGGGCCCTTAGGTGTTATAATAAAGTAGCGGACCATCTTTGTAATTGGGCTATGGATAAGAATTGTACCATGGATTTTAATATGGATTATTCTTCGAATACCCATAATTTAGTTTTAAATGATGCAATAAATTGATTTTGACTTTCTGGTCTTTTTATCAAAAAAAAAGTTATTACGATATCATAAATATAAAAATTACTAAAAACGAGACAAAAATACTCACCTAATTAAGCCAAATAAGTTTGTCTTTCTTCAATTCTCCATGGCCAGAGTTTCCATGTTTTATTTGGGAAAGATGATGATAAATGATGATATTAGATTTTTATTTTATTTATCATCTTTTATTTTATTCACTTTCCAATTTAGTCCTTTTCTTTATCAAATTTTCCAATGATGACTAATCATACTTATCTACTAACTCCTCTTAATGGTCTATTTGCCATATAAGAACCTCTAATTTTGAATTCCATAGCTATTTGATACCTATAGCTACTAGAACTCAACTTTTGCATTTTATGCAATTTGATCCTTTCCATCTAATTAGACATGTAATCGATAAAATTTCTCTACGAAATTTTCATATGATATTTCAATCATAATGTAAACCATGAAATAATATTAAAATATTTTTTCTTCCAGACTCGAATTTGTGGTCCCAAAACCACAGTTTCAATTTCACTGAAAACGGGCTATTATAGCATAACTCCACAAATCTCCACCTTGACTCGTATTTCCAAAACGCCTTATTTGCTAAAGCCCACCACGGGCTTATCTTGAACTATGCAGGATATTAATTGAGTCGGAGTTGTGCTTAGAAGTTGGAAGACTTCTAGTCTTTGACTTGTGCATTTCCAAATCAAAATTGACCCGAGTCTAGTTTCCATGAACGCAGTGCCCTATCTTTTCAGAATTTGCACCCAAAAGAGAGCCTCTTTTATACGAAATGGTCATACATTTTTCTTTTCTATGACCAAGTTGTCTCCGCTTCAAATGAATCGACTTCAACTCTTTAACAGACGAGGGACATCCTACTTCACTAATTATCGTTGATCCTTCCAGAACATAAAGACTGTCAATCTTTTTACCTTTCATCAAAATGAGACCCCCATAGGATACCTTAATACTGCTTGACTTGATCTTAATTCTATAACCCTTTGAGTCCAAATTTCCCAAAGAGATGAGATTTTTCTTTAAGTCAAACAAATGTCTGACAGTGTCCTAATTGTCTCGTCTTATATCTTGATTGGAACAGTACAAATACTAGTTACTTTATTAGGTAAACCATTCCCCATACATACAACTCCACATTCAATTGAACTGTATATAGAGAACCAATCCCTATTGGGACACATGTGGAAAGAACACCCCGAATCCACTCAAACATAAGCTTGGAGGTTTCACTTGTTGATACCAACAAGAAATCATCACCCTTGTCATTGGCCAAATTAGCACCAGCCACATCTTCCTCGTTGCTCTCAGTAGCCTTTTTATTTTGCAGTTTGTAGCAATCTACCTTGACGTGACCTAACTTCTTACAATAGTGACATCTCTTGTCTCGCTTCCTTGATGCTACAAAAACTGAAACTTGCCTATCTGACTTGTTATTCGAACCAAACTCATTGTTGAGTTTGTCTTTGTTCAACAGATGACCTTTCACATTCTCAAATGAGAGATTATCTCCCATAAATTAGGGTCTCTCTGAAAGACTTGTATGAAGGCGGTAAAAAGCATAATAATAGTATAGCCTGATCTTCATCGTCAATTTGAACCTTAACATTTTTAAAATCATTCAAAAGAGTAATAAATTAACAGATGTGACCTCTAAGGTGCTCACATTCGTTCATACGGAACGTGTACAACCGTCGTTTCAACACTAATCGATTAGCTAGAGACTTAGTCACATAAAAGGTTTTTAACTTTTTCCATAATGTGTTTATTGTTTTCTCCATTAACACTTCCTATAACACATTATTTGTTAGACATAATTGAATTGAAGATAAAGTCCTTTTATCTAACCTATCCCATTCTAATTGTTCCATGTCGTTAGGTTTCCTCTATGCAAGGATCCTATCAAGATCACTCTGGATCAAAATTCCTGACTTGCAAATTTGCCAAATATTGAAAATTGTGATGCCATCAAACTTATCAAATATCAAACCTTATCGTTGCCATCTCTGAACGGGTTGGTTGTAAAAATCGAACTAACTTTGATACTAGTTTGTTGGGGATAAACTCGGTTATGCAACGAACAAGTAAAATAATGAAGAAATTGAAAACATCGAACACAAATATTTTCCGTAGAAAAACCCCTCCAAAGAGGATAAAAAACCATGGGGAAAGATAATTTCACTAAAATGGAAAAAACGAAAAGTACAAAAAATGGAAATAAAACTAAACCTGAAACTCGAAATAAGAACCCTCAAAACGTAAACACAAAATTCTCTCAAAGCTTGTAAAAGCTAATACCTAAATGTGTTATGGATTACCTTTCTAGGGTGGAAAAAAGACCTATTTGTAGGCTAAATTTGTAGGTCAAATAATATTAAAATAAACTACACTAATCAAAGTTTAAGTGGGAAACTAAAAAAAAAAGTTTAACTGGGAGAAGAAAAGCCAAAAAATACGAGGCATAACTCCATATGTTACATTGTATAAAAATGATTATATTAGTTAAATACAATATACTAGAATATATTATTTTTAAAAAAATTATAAATATAATAGTGTTGCTAAGAAAAATATAATAATAATAGTGAAACAAAATAAATATGAAACCAAAAAAAATATAATAATCAAAGTGAAAATAAAATAGATTTTGATTATATCTACTCTTTTTGATATAATGCCTAGAACTATCTATAGTCCTTCCTAATCCATAAATAGGAGGATAATATGTTTCAACGCACTCCTACATTGACTACAATACTCATACCAATCGAGTTAAGACTCAATCGTCATTTATCTTTTTAATACTCATATATTATTTAATACGTTCCCTTTCTTTCATGTCGGTTGTACCAAACGGGGGCGTAAATTACTTTTCATAATATATCCATAAAATTTTCACAAATTTAATGATTAATTTAATTCTCTTCGATCGAAAGCAACAAGTGAACTAAAAATAATTTAGATCTTGGTTCCTATTTATTTAGGAAAAAACAAATCACTCTATTTTAGGTATCTTGAGGGTGACCCATAACTAAAATGAATTGTATTAAATTACGTAAATTTTTTTTTCTATTTTATAAATCTGATTCCCTTATCATTATATTTAAGTACTTAAAAAAATTTAAAATAAAACTTAAGTTTTGTTGATTGGTTTGAATATATGTTTAAATGTATTTTTTTTTCTATTTTCAATTATATTAAAATTTTAAAATATCATTTTAGTATTTTTTTATATATGGTTTAAAATAAGACATTTCAGTAATTTTTTTATATCATTAATACATAATTTTGAGAATTTTATTACTTTGAACTCGGAACACTAAATTCATAATCCCAAATTTAAAACCTTAAATCTTAAAACTAAAATCTCGATCCCTAAACTTTAAACCTTAAGTTTGGATTTGAGTTTGAAACTTAATGTTTGGAATTGAGGTTTAAAGTTTAAGGTTTAGAGTTTAAAATTAAAAAAAGAAATTGTAAAATTATGTATGAATAACATGAAAATTTTTATTGAAATATTATGAAATAATTAAAAAGATTCTTGATGAAAAGTTGAGACCGAGCTCACCTAATGAGACAGGTAGCCACAAAAGTGGCAACACTTTATGAAACAAGGAGTGTGTGTAGAAACGTGACCTCCCCACTCAGAGCAACGTCACAATCCCACAGGCCATAACAATGAGGCGTTTAGCCGTGAGCAGATAAGGTGGTAGATTACAAAATGATGTGTCTTCACATGTCTCCGGTCCTACCACATGTGGGGCTATAATTTATTTATTTTTTAATTTAATTAGAGGTGAGAAAAATCAATTCATTTAAAATAGTTTTTTTTTGTCTAAAATTAGTTACGAGATTTTGCTTAAAATCTTGTTTAACATTGCTTTTTGAATTAACTTTTCAACTCACATTAGTTTTTCAAGTTAAAGCAACTTTCAATAAAAACACGAGAAAATAATGATAATTTATATTAATTTATAAAAGTTGAGTTTATATGTGATTTTAATATTTAAAATATGATTTATGTATTAAAAGTAAATTTTACAAACAAATTATATTAACTGGTATTTAAAATTGATATTTCATATATTATAATATTTATGGATTTGAATATTATTTAAATTTAATATATTTATATATTTTAAAATATAATAAATATATATTTAGACCTAAGACCTGTTCAAATTACTATTTTTTTAATAAAGAATTATTTTTCTTTAAATTAATTATAAAAGTATTAATATTAAATGAACAGTGCATTCAAGCCACTAAACTAAAATGCGCTAAAAAATAAACCGGAACAAAGAAAAAAAATCAAATTACAGTTCTAGACTCATAAACCGGGCTAAGTATATAATATATAAATATTTTATCTAAACTTAACCAGAATATATGCTCACTAAATCGGATAATGAGATAATTAACGGAACTAACCCGATTTGATTATTTTAATTATGATACAATGGTTGATAGATTATCATTTATTTATTTATTTGATCGGATTTATCCGATACACAGTTTTAACTTTGCATTTCCCCAATATTTTCCGATCCAACTGTAATAAATCTAATATTTTTACCTTGAAATATTTCTGCTACATAAAATGAACATGTTAAAGATGTTGGAAGGCGGTGATGCAGGTAAGGTTATTGCAGCAACTTTTATTAGACATTAGTGGACAAATAGGGTCTAATGTTAATTATCCTACCAGTTGACAAATCTTGAGTAAGATATGTTCCTTGTCGGAAAATGATGTAAGAATTGGATTGAAAGAAATCAAAGATTCAAATGAACTAAAACGTAATAAAAAAATTATTTTATTTTTGCAATTTTTTATTTGTTTCTCTGAATTTTAATTTCTAATTATTTTAATTTTTTTCTTCTTTTTAATTGATTCGAAAAAACATATGCTTTTATTAACGTAATTATTTATTCGATTTTTCGTACGATATTCTATTTGATTCTTTTTGGTAGAAAATATTCTAATTGATTTGTCTTTGACAAAGAGCATTGTGAAATATTATGTTTGGTTTCCACTTTTTTTTAATCATAAAAAATGCTCCTAATTCTATTTTCAAAAGAAAATTTTAAATGTTACTATTAAGCTTATTTTTGTACCTAATAAATATTTGGTCATGTGATGGGGATACATTACCTGCCTGATATACACCCATAGTTTAATTAACTTATTTGAAGGAAATTATTAATCTTTCGTGGGATTTATCAAAATTAGATAATTCCACATAAAACAAAAAGTAATTGAAGAATAAATAAAATTTTAGTTGAAATGATAAAGTTAAAATTTTAGAGGCTTTGATGTCCAAAGTTCAAGTCATATTATATGTTCATTCTTATACATTTCATAAAAAAATACAAAAACATTCTCATCAAATTCTTGTTGTTAATCTTTATATTATGTGTAAGTTACGGATTTAATCATTGTATTCTTATTTGGTCAATTTTAGACTCTGCACTTTTTGAATTTTGAAATTTCAGTCTCTGACTAAAATGGTAACAATTAAATTTGTTAGGTCAAATTCTGGTATTGGTCTTGTGAGTTGTGAATTTAGTCCATATTCTCCAATTTGATTTTTTTTAATCACTATGCATTTTAAATTTTGAAATTTGAGCCTTGAATCAAATGATATCAATTAAATCAATTGACTAATATAATGTGGTTTTTTTGTGAGTTTTATGTAGTAACAAGCTGATATAGCATTACAAATTGATAATATACTTTTCATATGAGATTTTGGAAACAATAGAATTTAACTAATTTAGCAATTATTGTTTGGTTGAGATTAAAATTTCAAATTTTGAAATGTACAAGGACTAAAAATATTCAAATTAAAATACAGAAACTAAATTCATAACTTGTGCATAATAAAAATAAAAATAACATAATTTGACTTATTTTTTTCCTTTATAAAAAATAATTTTTAATTATTTCTCTACTGAATTGGGATCATAATTAATATCCAATTAGATTATAATATCAACTCAATCAAACAATTAAATATAGTATAAATAAATGCGAATCATCTAACATGGAACTAGAGGTGTGCATGGGCCGGGCCGGGCCCATAAAAAATTTTCGGCCCGTTTTCAAGGCCCGGGCCTGGCCCAGCCCGAAATATGGGCCTAGAATTTTGTCCAAGCCCGGCCCGAGAAAAAAATGATAGGCCCGAGCCGGGCCCGGCCCGGCCCGGCCATATTAAAAATTTTTTTTACTTTTTTTATTAAATAAAAAACTTTAAAATATAATAAATCAAATGCATTTAAAACATAAAAAAATATTAAAAAAAATGGGAGTAAAATAATTCTTAAAATAATATATAAATTAAAAATATAATAGAAATAATTATATTAAAATTAAAAAATTGAAATAAATTAGAACTAAATTATATTAATAACAAAAATTTTACAATATCAAAATAACATTAAAAACAATAAAAAACCTAAAGTAAAAAAAAAAGTTACTTAAAATTTAAAATAAAAATAATTTAATATTAAAATCGGGCGGGCCCGCCAAAAAAATCTTGCCCGAGGCCCGGCCCGTTTTCTAAACGGGCCTCTTTTTTTGCCCAAGCCCATTTTTCGGGCCTATATTTTTACCCAAACCCTCCCATTTCCTCTACATGGAACTCAAATGATCCTATTTAATTAACTTGAGTAGAATATTATGCATCCAAACTTTGTCCCAATTCTATATCTTCAACGTCTATTAGTAACATGCAAGTCATATTAACTAATATCAATTAATTGGCCCAAGTTTTATGTTTTATTTTTTTCAACTATACTTATATGTGAGACTTAGTCTTTTTATTTTTGTTAATCAGTTGTATCAACAAGGAGGAAAGGAGGTTGATTCAGTGGGGGTTGATCCTCAGGTGGGGCCAACAAGCCACTAGGTAATAATATAATAACTCGTTTTTTAGTGGTACTGAAAATAGTAATTTCAAAATTTCATTTTTTGATAATCTAGTCCGTAAATACTTTTAATTAATATTTACAAGTATATTATAGTATTATATTGAATTACAGTCCGATAAATTTTTTGAATGGTTAGTAATTAAGATGCAAAGATTAAATCGTAAAAATGATAAAAGTTAATCACTATATATTTTTATTTGTTAAAGGGCTTAATTAATAATTAAATTTTTATTTGTTAAAGGGCTTAATTAATAATTAAACTAAGGTTTAAAAAGACAAATAGCCCACTTTAGATTATAGTGGATGGTTAAGCACATGTTTGGTGTTAAAAATGTGATTATTTTAATTAAAGTGTCATTAATATATAAATAAATTAATGAATAAACAAATAAAAGTGGAAGAAAAGAAAGAATTTATCATCATCTTTCTTTCCCCAATCGAAACCTTAAAAGAAAAGCTAGAAAGTCATTGTTAAAAACTCTCAAGCATTCGGCATTGCATGGTAAGTCTTTCGGAGTTTGTTTTTCGTAAATTTTATATTTTTAAGATCGTTGTAACTCAATTTAGCTAACACATATGCTATTTTGCAAAACTATTAAAGATTTTAAACATTATCATTGTTGAATATTGAAGCTTTTGATGTTAAATGGTTAGTTTTTAAGCTTAGATATGAAAAAGAACTAATTTGTAAAGTGAAAGTTTTGAGTATAGGGATTAAATTGTAAAGAATTAAAAAAATTATGTTAAAATTTCTGTAAATATAGATATCAGAGGGCCGTAGAAGGATGTGATTGAAATCAGATCAAAAAAACAAGGTTTAAATGTGAAAGATGTGATTGTTTAGGTTTTAGGGACTAAATTGAATAAAATGCAAAATTTTAAGGAATTTGTGAAAAATAAAATTAAATTTTCATATGCATGAAATAAGATGGTATAAGGTAATTGAAACTGATAAATTGAAATGAACTACCGTATAGATCAAGATTTGAATCAATCAATAAATAATCGACGAAAAGGGAAATTTGCGGATTAATCCTCGACTCCTCGCTTACTATCTTTTTTGCTAAGTAAGTTCATATGGTGTAGTTATGTTTGTAACTGTATTGGATGTGTTTAAATTATGAGATTATATATTGTGATTGTATTTTGAATTGGTTATAAAATGGTACAAAAATGTGAGAAATGGACTAAATTGTAAAGAAATGAACTAATATATTAAATGTGCTCAGATGAACGTAAGAAAGGATAGGATAAAATTGACATGCCAATAGGGTTATTTGTGCGGTATATGGGATATGGTATAAGATGATACTGATGTAAGAAGAATTCACTGTTTAAACTGAAATCCAATATTTGTTGCTGATTATTGAGTTTTGTCTCTACGGATACCACTGTTACCAATTGTCTCTACGGAGACCCTGGTGTATTATGGAGAAATGCAATGTCTTATGACATTTGATACCTACGGGCTTAGCACTTCGATGCTCAAGTGTACTTTGAAGTTACTACTCAGATGAGCAATCTGGTGTGTTTTGGTGGTTACCTGCGTATCCGTATCTGTTTATTATAGTTCATTGGGCTAAACGGTTATTACAACAAGGTAAATGAATGAATGCTAGTATGTATTGTGATATAAATGGAAATATAAGACCGGAATGATGTAAATTATGTATGTGTTTGATTATTTTAATAGAATGGCACTAAATGAGATTGTATTGTATCGATTAAAATGTTATAAGATTCATATGTGATGAACTCACCTTGTAGTTGTGAAATGTGATGGCAAGAAAGATTTGTAGTTAGCTAATTTGTTGCGTTAATTGTGAAAGGAGGTGAGTTTTATTGTTTAAAACTTATGAACTTATTAAGCATAAGAAATGCTTACTCTGTTGTGTTTTTTTTTCTTGTAGTTGTCTTTTACGGAATGAGGCAATCAAATCACTTCGAAGCTCACACTATCAAACCTTTGATTCGGTAGTCTTTTTATCGTTTTAGAATCAGTTATGTGGCATGTATATAAGCAATGTTATGTTTATGTTTATACCTTGAATGATGGTGTTTGAATATCAAATGTGGCTTGATTTTGAATGGGTATATGTTATGTACATAAGTGTGAAAGTTGGCAAAGAAATGCTTGAATACATGATGAATATGAATGGTTTTAAATGTTTGAACATTTGGAGGATTGTATAGGTTGATGCATCATGACAAAGTGTCAAGCTTTAGGAAGAGTGTATATGTTACAATGTTGGATTAGAAATGGTTGTGTTAGATGGTGAAATTAAATGGCTAGTTGTATACTTAATTGATAAATGGAGTTGGTATACATTGTGTTGGGCATGGTTCAATTGTTTGAATTGTGTAGGTAAAAGTGTATGTTAATTACCAAGTGAAGCTTGTTGAGTTTATGGTTGGTTAATGGATGAATTATGGTATTTGGTATGTTTGGAAGTTGGTTGTTGCAGGTTGAATAAGTGCCTATAAGAAACATTTAGATTGACTTTGTTTTGAGCATGAAAATGGCACCAAAATGCAAGATTTTTAACCTTCTGGCAAAAAGTATTAATACTATAGGTTAAAGTATCGGTACTTTACCAAATGAACAGTGTTTTAAAATGACAGAATGTCAATTTAGTATCGATGCCAGTATACAGTATCGATACTTATCTTCAAGGATTGATACTTTATAAAGGTGTCAATACAGATTTGACTTGTGTCCAAATTTTTGAAAATGCCAGAATGCCAAAACAGTATTGTTACTTAATTTGATATCGATACTTCTTAATAGGGGTATCAATACCTTATTCCAAGTAGCGATACTTGTATATTTTAATTTTATTTTAGAAACATCGAACCTAAAGATGGTATCAGTACCTAACCTGGGTGCTTATACTTTGAAAAGTTTGCAGATTGGTCCTTATTCATGCTCGGGTTAACTTAAGAGCTTTCGTAAGCTCGAATGAGTTTCGGTTTTGATTGTTTACTACAATGTGAATGCATTTAAGATAAATATCAATAATTTAATGATTTGTTATTGAGAATTAAATGAGATTTGCTCCAGTAATAGAAGTAGCATCCCGTAACTCGGGTCCAATGACTACGCCGGGTGAGGGGCGTTACAAGTAAGTTGAGTAAAGATATTTTTGGTCGTATGCTCAGGTAGAAGGAGAATAAGTATGGAGGATTTTTTTTTCCTATCTTGGCCTCTCTAAGGTGTTGTGGTGAGTTTATATATTTAAGGACCAAGAAAGGCTATTTTAGCCAGTTACACTCAGGGAAGCAACAAGCTTATAGTCCTAATCACTCCACCAAATTGCATAGAATTGCAAGAGATGTCAGACCCCATCAACAACAACAAAAGCAACAACATAAGGCTTTAGACAATAAATTTCATTCATATCATGACTTGACAACTTTTCCAACAAAAATTCTTATTCAGATTGAGCACCAATGAGTACTTCAATCTCCACCTCCACTAATACCTAATGTTCACAGAGAGAATTCCAATGAAAGATGTGAATTTTTTTCATGTACTTGGTCATAGGACAAAAGAGTGTGTTCACTTAAAGTAGGCTATTGAATCAACAATGTGCCAGGGACAATTGAAGCAGTTTGTGGCCTATCAGGCACAAGCATCAAGGTATGCAGGTTCTGACAAGGCTAAAGGTTCTTCAAGATCATGTAATGACGATAGAGATAAAGGAAAATAGGTTGTTAAATGAGTAATTAATGCTATTGTTGGGCCAAATGAAGAGTGGGCTAGATCTAACACAAAGAGGAAGGCATACTTGCGTAGTATTATGTTCGTATCAATTTCGACTAAAAAACCTTGTTCGACGTAAGCATGGAGATTAGGTTTTTCCAAGTGTGATGAAGTGGAGTTGCTTGATACCAAGGGTAATGATCAATTGATTGTTTCAGCTCTCATTGCAGGTTCCAAAGTAAAGAGGATTTTGGTCGACATAGGAAGTGTTATTAAAGTGTTGTCCAATTATGATTAACATAAATATGACTCAAACTTGTATACTTAAAATCTTATTATCTTAACCTTACAATTTCACTGTAAGTCTCATCGAGAGAATAAATTACAATTTATTTTTTATTTAAAGATTTTTTTTGATAAAATTCCTATTATTATTTATAGTTCTTGCAGACCGTTAAATAAAAAATACGCATATATGTTGGAAAATATAGAAATCACATATATAATAAGGGTAATTATATATTATTATTTACTATCATGATAGGTTAGCCCAAATTAAAAGTGATCTAATTTGGTTAAAATTTTATTGGGTTTTAATTATTAAATAAAGTATGGTCAAATATGTGTAGATACTCTAGTAATTGAATTCTAATCAAATTCTGATTAAATGATTGGGTAATTAGAATTTGATTAGAACTAATATGCCAATGTTATAAATATTAGGGTTATGGTCCCTAAATTATACACAAGATATCTTTTCTAATATCTCATCTTAGGAAAGAGAGAGCAGATATTCTCTGAATTTCTTGTGTGCTAATTTGGAAAATCAAATCCCCAAGATCAGATAAAACTTCAAGAAATTCATGGATTCAGGCATGTTTTCGCATCTAGTTTTGTTCTTGATTTGTTCTTAATTTATTCTTGATGATTTGACATGATAGATCTGGTTTATTAAGTTTTATTTCAGATTTATTTTACAAATCTAATAATATAAACATACATGAACCTCGTCTTCGTAGTTGTTGCCATAATAATAATATTAACTTAATTAATGCTCAATCGATTATTTTCTTATTTAAAGATTTAAAGTAAAAGGGTAAAACTACATAGATAGTCATCCAACTATAAAAAATTTTCATTTTAAGCATCAAAAATAAAAGGTTTGCAATTTAAGTACCCACATTACATAGTTCGATTATTTTGGTCACTTCTGTTAAAATTTCAAATGGCAAGTTGATGTGGCAATTAAAAAAATCGATATAATAACTAATTTAGCCATCAACTTTTACATATTGTAACAATTTAGTCATAATTTTTAAAAAATAACTCTCAAAATTTACAAATATTCTCAATTTAATCACAATTCTAAAAAATTCAAAAGAAAATTATAAAAATAAAAAATATTATTGAAATGAAATAATATATAAAATTTAAAAATATATCAAAATAGATAAATATTTTCAAAAAATATATAATAATAAATTTAAATTTTTATATTAATTAATATTAAATAAAATTAAAATCCCCCCCCCCCCCCAACTCGGTCCTCTCGACCCTCCCACCACTGTCCCTGTCTCCCATGCCCCATACCCCTCCCACCACCTCCACCTCCACCCCCGTCCCTTTCCCCCTCCCTCCCCCGACCACCATCCCTCTCCCTCTTCTTTTGACTTCATCATTTTTGTTCATCTGAAATGAAATCTTTTTCTTTTCTTTCTTTAGGGATTTTAGAAAATTTAAGTATTTAATTATGGAATTCTGACTTCTTTCTTCAATAATTTTCTTTGTTTGAGCTCCATGTGTTGTTTTTTATCTTTAGGGTGCTTTTTTCCAATAATTAGTCTGCTTGATTTAGTGTTATTCCTCATTTTTTTTTCCCTTGAATTGGTTGTTTGTTTGTTTGTTTTTTTTTTCATTGATTCTATTAATGTTATGTAGAAGTTCAGATGATGAAGGAGAGATTTGCCAAGCTCCTTTTAGGAGAAGGCATGTCTGGAGGTGGGTAAGAAGTGTATACTGAACTCGCCATTTCAAATGCGTCAAAAGAAGAAGGAGAGGGACAGTGGTGGGTGCAGGGAGGAGGAGAGGGTGGGGTAGGAGTGCTAGGATTTTTTATTTAATATTAATATTAATATTAATATAAAATTTAAATTTATTATTAATTTTTTAAAAAATATTTATGTATTTTTATATATTTCTTTGAATTTTTTAGAATTAGAAACAAATTTAGAATATTTATAAGTTTTGAGGGTTAATTTTTTAAAATTATAATTAAATTGATATAACATGTAAAAATTGACGGCTAAATTTATTATTATACCGATATTTTACCTTCGATGTAATGTGAGTGTTTAAATTGTAAATTTTTTTTATTTTAAATGCTTAAACTGAAATTTTTTATTAATTAAATGATTATCTATGTAATTTACTCAAAATAAAAACTGGTTTATTTTTGAGAAAAGAGTTTGATAATTTAAAAATAATTGATTATGATGTGGATACATTCCTTCTTGATGTACACCCATAACTTAAAACCTATATTCAATTAACTTATTTGAGAAGGAAGTGACATACCTGACCTCTTTCGTTCCGTAATCTAAGGCTTAGTTTGGATGGGAGGCATTTTTACTTCTGGTAAGGTTAAAAACAGCGGTGGTGGTGAGATTAATTACTGTAGCGGTGAGGTTGGATACTATAGCGGTGAGATTAGAAACAATGATGGGGTGTGTGTTTGGATTTAAACGCAACTGTAGCGGTGAGGTGAGAATATAAAATGACTATTAAGGACATTAGATTAGAAATGACAATTTATTTATGTTATATTATTTAATATAAAACATAAACTAAAATTATATTTTTTATAAAATGATAATTAAAATATTAAAATCATATACAATAAAATTTAAATATTTTTAAATTATATTCATAATAAAATATCAAAATATTTTACAAATTATATTTAAATCAAATAATAAAATATAAATTAAATTGTATTTAAACTAAATTTATAAATAAAAATTATAAATTTATTGAAAATTAAATTATATTAAATAATGACATATTAAACTTATATTATGTGTATTAAATAAAATAAATAATAAGGGAAGAGTTGGAGGGGTAAAATAATAATTACCCTTTATTTTTGGACTTCCAAATCAGTCCACTGGAGCTTTTAACTCCAGCCAATATTTTGGGTTTCAGTGAGGTGAGAAATGCTCACTGGTGTGCTTGCCAAACACCACAACCGGAGCTGCATTTCAGTTCAATTTTTTTTACTCTTTAAATCTCACCACACTGGAATTTACTGGTGATCCAAAGGGGCCCTAAGAGGGATTTTGCTAGAATTAGATTACGGCAGAATTACGATATGAATAAAACTAATCGCAATTGATATAAAAACATTTACAACTTTTTGCTTAAAATGGTAAAGTTAGTTCACGTGTTTTATCATGTGTCAACGGATGATTTTAAACTTAGATTCGAGTCTTATCATATACAATTATATCGTGTGAACTTCTATCTCATTTTGTGCGTGTATCAGAGAAAAAGTCAGAAATTTTTTTTAAGGCAGAATTAAATTGTATATTTTAACGATCGTAAAAATATAATTTTACCATTTTAATAGCTTATATATTTATCATTTTTAAATGATTAAATCAAAATTATATCTTTCTGGGAGACAGCACAATTTTATCATTATTAATTTAATATTTTTTTAGGAGTCGGAGCTCTGCCAGCCACCATAGATGCGCCATTGGCGTATACAATGTGTGGGTTTGGTTTAGTTGTTTTTGGTTTTTTGTCCATTGTGCTTTCTACTGGGTTAATTCTACATTATAGTTGGTCAGACATATCTTTGTACTATATTTGTAATTGTAATCCTCTAACAAAAAGTCTTATCATATATAATTTTTATACATTTAATATAAAAAAATCCATATGACTTTTATACATTTTATATATAAATACAAAAAAACCTTCGTAGTAATATTTTTTATTTAGTAAAAAAAATTGGCATCCAATTGACTTATGACATTAACTTAATCAAACACTTAAATATAGTATTGGTAGATGTTATTTAATTAACTTCCTGGAGTAGAATATTATGCATCCAAACTTTCTCGAATTTACTATCTTCAAGGGTCTATTAGTAATATGCAAGTCATATTAACTAATACTAATTGATTGCTCAAGTTCCAGTTTTGATTTTTTTTATTTTTTAAATGTAAATTTTTAGTTTTTGTACTTTAATTTCGTATAATTTGATCTTTTTATTTTTATAATATCATTATTTAGTTTAAATAGTTAACGGTAACTATTTAAATTAATTAATGACATTATAAAATTAGAGATTCAAATTGTATAAAATTAAAATATTAAAAATAAATCTGAAATCTAAATATAATAAAAAAGACCAGTACCATAATTTAACTTAATTAATTTAATTGTTTAAAATATATATTATAAGAGATATTTGTGACCCAATTCACTTATATATATATATATATATATATATATATATGTTTCTGGGTATACTGATTCACAAAGAGAAGTCAATAAATTTGTTTAAGGAATTAAGATAAAATTATAAATTTTGGAGGTAAAATTAAACATTTTGAGTTAAACTGATTCAAATTAAATTACTATTTTTAAAAAAATAAAAAATATATATATATATTTTTTAATCAAACATAAAAAAGTACTTAACTAAATGTTTTAATTTTGTAAGAGTCTTATTATTATTATTTAAGCTTTTGATTGAATTGGTGTCACATTCAATTGAGTTACCAATTCGTTAGAAAGTTAAGGGAATACCCTTTAGTAATTAAAATAAATAATATTATTTAAGGGTATTTTAGTCTTTTCACTTAAAAGAACAAGAAAAATATGCATATGATGAGTTTTGTTCAATTGCATTATTAAACTCTTTAATTTACCATTTAGCTAGAATTTTATTTTGATATTTTTATACATTTTAATTTTATTATAGATACTTTATTACCTCCATCAGTTGTATATATATACTATTATTTAAAGTCTTGATTGAGTCGATGTCACGAGTCAATCGAACACCAACTTAGTTAAGAAATTACAGGAATGTCCTTTCGTAATTAAAATAAGTAATATTATTTGATGGTACTTTAGCCTTTTATTTTGAAAAAAATCAATAAAAACATGCATATGATGAGATCCGAACTCAAACCAATTGCATTAATAAAACTTTTAATTTACCACACAACTAAATCATTATTTTAATAGTTTTATCCATTTTAATTTTATTATGCACACTTTATGATTTTTAAAATTTTAATATCATACCTATTTAATGTGTTATTGTTAATTAGTTTCAATGCATACGTTTTATAATTTATTATATATTACTTTTAAACAAACATTCGTGTTTTATATTTGTGGTTTCCACACGCATACGCTTGTGATGGGATTTCTAGTTATTATTAATTAGTTTCAAATCATACATTTTATTACTTATTGTATGTTTTTTTTATCTACTTCCTTTCATATGAGTGTAGCATCACGATTCTTAGCCTATGTTTTTTTTATGCAATGTCTAGAGCTATCAATAGTCCCTCCTCAACCCTTAAATAAGAGGATAATACACTTTAGCGCACTCAAATCCACGTTCTCCTATATTAACAACAATATCAATACCAACTGAGATAAAACTGAATCGGTAAAATTAATTTAAAAATTAAAAGTAAAACTGCTTACTTCCTAGGAAAAGAGTTTCATAAATTAATCATGGCTTCAAAAAGATAAGCATGCATTCCACCCACAAAATTAAACCATTCCCTTTCAATCAAAATCAATATTTGAAGCAACTGTAGGCAATTTGGTTTTTATAATTAATTAATTAATTAATGTACTTTTATAGTTGAAAACAAAAAGTTAAAATGGATAAACAAAGAAAATAAAAGACAAGAAAATTAGATTCTGATAGGCTAAAAGGCCCCTCCATATTTCATACTCACATTCTTTAACTTTCAAGCTGAAAATCCCAAACACCAACCCAATTATGCCACGTGTTCCTCTATGTTAGCCAATAATTTTCTAAATTTTATACCAAATTTCCCTGAATTTGAATTTATTTAATTTAAGTAATCATAGAAAAAAACAAAATTAAAAATATTCAATTTTGAAAAATTCCGAAATGAATTAAAAAAATGTTGAGGAGAAATTAACAAGAGAAAATTTTTGAAGTATAATCTTTAATTTAGACATCGAACAATCTATAGATAATTTTAGTCTTGAGTTTTATATCCCATTAATAATAAAAAATTTAAGTGACAAATTTAAAATAATCTAAAAATTTTAAAACCCAAATTAACATATTCCAAGAAATTGCAATTAAGTTGAAGGACGTACATATATTTTTTTTTCTTATTTACAAAAAAGAAAAAAAAAGTCTTGATTGCTTTTATGATGATGATAAATCATGGAACTATACGAATTATCCTTTAAAAAAAAAAAAGCTTTTGGGTGCTTACTGGTGAGACTCAGACACCCCAAGAAAACAAAGAAAGCCCTGAAATTAGGACATGTTTCAGAAATTTGCTTCTGTTTTTTTCTGCTGTTTCCGGTTTTGCTCTTCTGTTCTTGTTTTTTTTTTGTTGACAACCCATTTCCAGACTGTAAATTCCAAACACAAAGCATCGCTCAAATCCTCAATCAGTGAGGAAAGTGAGAGTGAGTGAGTGATTGGTTTTCTTTTTCTGGGGAAAATATTTTAGATACAAGAAAACAAACACCCCCCCCTTTATATTATAGGCATTCATGATTGAGTTATAGGGATTCGAGCTTAATGGCAAAAGCCATGTGAATTTTATGCCCAGAGGTATGGGATATCATTTTTTTTCCCCTTTTGGTTGCCGTTAAAAAGTAGTTTCTCTTCCACGATCTTCTCCTAAGCTATTTGTTGTGAAGACTTCAACTTGTCATCAGCTCAGTTCACTTCAGGTAAGCTCTTTGTTCACTTAATTTACACATTTTATTCTTTCGTAAGTTGCATTGATTTTCTCTTGAAATCTTCCACTTCAAAATGTTTATTTTATGATCTGAAACCAAGAGTAAGGCTCTAAAATATATGCATATCATCTTTTAAATCATTTTGCCAGAAAATCTTTCTTATCTGCTCCTAAAATTGTACTGAATGTTGTTTTCTTTTTCTTTTCAGGAAATTTCTGATGATTAAGTCTTTCAAAAATCGTGAAATTTAATAATTGGAAGCTACTTGAAAGTTGAAATGACCTGAAAATCCCCTATAATATATATAGTTTGAAAAAATGAAAACTTATGAAATTATGAGACTACTTTTTATCACCCTCATAATTCAGTTCCAAAAACATCTCATAGTCCAATTCATTTCAATGCCCCCACCACTGATATTGAAATTGAAACATTGGCATATAAGACATGGAAGGAACCAAAAATCAACTATTTTTTAATGTATTTCCAGCTGGAAATTTATAAAATTTGCATGGTTATCAATTATAATGGGGTTTTCCTTCCTCTTCAATGCATGATAGAAAAAAAAATATGTAGGTATACATATTTTTCGATTAAATTATAATTTTAATATTTTACTATATTCAAATTTGAGATTTAATTTGTATTTTTTTTAGCTTTTAATTTTATAATGTTTTTACTATATCTAAATTGACAGGTTTGTTAGCTACTTATGTGAATTTCTTGTCAATTTGGATTTATTGATAATATTAATAAAGGATAAGTATCAAATTATGTCAAATTAAAATAAAGAGACCGACATCACAATCAGACTTAGATTTTTCCATTATTTTTATTTTTTCAGTATAGTTTGTATTAACTTTGAAATTTTATGCAGAAATGGAATCAACAGAAAAATCATCCAAGCAATCAAATTTGATCCCACCATTGCCAAGGGACTCAAGGGGCTCACTAGAAGTGTTTAATCCATCAACTTTCTCGACCCGACCCGTTAACCCAGCATTTCGCCCGCAACCCATTTGGGAAAACTTGATAGAGCAACGTGATAGTACCGCGGAAGAATCTGACACTCGCACTTCCGAGCTCGAATCCAAGTCGGGTCGGGCCGAAGACATAATAACATCATGGATGGCACTCAAGGAACCGAACGCTCCTGCTCCGTCGCCCGCCCTGTCTTCATTAGCATCATCACCGCTCGTTTGTAACATCACTGCGAGCCCGAAACCTTCGGATGAAGCCGGGGTGGCTGCAAAGAGAGCTGCAGAATGGGGGCTGGTACTGAAAACGGATAACGAAACGGGTAAACCGCAGGGAGTTGTTGTTAGGAATTCGGGCGGGGATGAGCCGAATTCCAAACCGGGTACTTCTCGGAGGAACTCGAATAATTCGGTTCGGAGCTCCGAAGAATCGGATAATGAATACAGCAAGGAGAGAGGGTTCCCTAGAGTATCGGAGGACTTAAAGGATGCATTATCAACGTTTCAACAAACGTTTGTTGTTTCGGATGCTACCAAACCCGATTATCCGATTCTTTATGCAAGTGCCGGGTTTTTCAGGATGACTGGATACACTTCTAAGGAGGTCATAGGCAGGAATTGGTAAATTACCCTTTTTATGTGTATTTACTTTTTAATTATAATTTTAGTCCCTAAATTTAATCCTTTCATTTTAATTCGATATATTTTGATTCTCTTACTCTTATTAATGTGCATCTTAAGGCAATTAACAGAAGTTAACAATTTGGATTTATTGTTCACATTTATGAGATAAGAGGACCTAAATATGTAAAATTAAAATAAATAAAAAAACTAAAACCTAAATTTTGATGTAGTAACTTTTTGCTTTTACTTGATTTCTTTTAACTGTAATAACAGCCGTGGGAGGGTAAAATTGACATTTTGATGTTGTTGTTGGGTGGGTCGAGGATCCAGTCGGTTTTTACAGGGAGCGGGTACGGACCCGGAAGATGTGGCGAAGATTAGGGAAGCGTTGCAGGCAGGGAGAAATTATTGTGGGAGATTGTTGAATTACAAGAAAGATGGGAAGCCTTTTTGGAATCTTCTTACAATTGCACCCATCAAGGACGAAAATGGAAAAGTCTTAAAGTTCATTGGGTTAGTTTTTCATTTATTACTTTTATGTGTGTTTATTTACAATCTGATTTATATAGTTGACATGAAAATTTGGGCTGGATTTTAATTAATTCTATTTCCCTCTCTTAATTATAAAAAAAATTTACAAATAATCCTTGATTTATATTTTAATGATGTCCATATCTTACACAATTATTTAGTTTTAATGATTTTCTATAATAAATTCAAAATATATTGATCATATCTTTTATTACAAATATATTAAAATCATTTTTTTATAAATTGGAAGTTACAATTCATTTTATTATATTTAATTTTAAAACATTATATTGAATATTTCACTTTGTTTTTAATTGACATAAACCATAAGATTTAACATACATAATAGTAAATATTTCTGTCCATAATTCTAAAAAGATGCCTAAAGAAATGATTTCGCTTTCTCATTGTCATTTGCTTTTTCTAGAAAAGCTGCAAACATAGGATCCATTTACACAACATAAAAACTAAATTTAATTTTTATACATTTTTCGTAACTAATTTTTTTAGAATTAATTATTAATTTTCAACTTTTAACTTACATTTATAAAATTAAAAAAAAATCCAATTTCCTAACTTTTACCAACTTTATTTTTTTTCCTTTAATTAAGTTACTAAAGACAATTTAATATATATATTTTTATTATTTATGTTATAGTATAACATATTTATTTTTTATATAATATATAAAAGAAAAGAACAATATATTATAAATTTGAAAGTGAATCAAATTGAGTTAAATAATGCTTTGAATATTAAAATGAATTTATTTGTGGTTCTTCTAATTTGGACAAGTACCTTAATCCTTGAATAAATCTAAATAAAATGAATTCATTACTATTATAAGATATTATGTTTAACCTTTTTAATTATTGAGTATAAATTACTTTCGATTTTAAATATTATTGTTTCTAATTTAGATCCTCATTTCTTTTCCATGAATAAATCATTTAAAGTTACAAACCTTTTAAGAATTTTACATTCCAACAAGAATTATTTAAATAAAAGAATATTTTAATAATTTTTAAATTAAATTTGACATTAGTACACACGTAATATTAATTCAAATAGAATTATATAGAATAGGTGGTAACTAGGCCTAGGATAATGTTTCTTGTAAGGACATGGGCACATGAAAATTCGAAAGAAGAAAACGGAACTGGGGGCATTGTCCTTACATGTGTCTTGTGTCCCAATGTCGCATCATATAATTGCTAAAGTAATTTTGGTGGGGGCTGGATCACATGCAATCGTTATCAGTTATCACCCTCAAGATTCATATTCTTTTATGGTGATCAAAAAGTGGGGCCTCTACTCCCAGCTGTCTGATTGGTGGTGATATAGGGGGATCAGTTGGGGGGGTGATTCTGTTGTTTTTAATATGATATTGGTGATGTGGCAGAATGCAAGTGGAGGTCAGCAAGCATACGGAAGGGGCCAAGGAAAAGATGACGCGACCCAATGGATTGCCTGAGTCTTTGATTCGATACGATGGTATATATATTTTACCATATCTTTCTCTTTTTCTTTTAAATTTTTTATGAGTTGGCGGCATTTGATTTTTATATTTAACTTTAAATTAGATAACTATTTATATATGAAGACTTGAATTTTTGTTTTATTGATGGCTAACTTAAAAAAAAAATTCAAATAAAATGTGTGAGTAGTTGTTAAGACCTTAAAAAATAATTTAACACATTAAATATATATGAATTATTTTTACCATCAATGGTTTGAAACTTGACAACATCATTGTTAGGAGTGACTATTTATATTTATTGCATTTTCAATGTACACTATCGGTAATACAAATACTTTTGATTAATACTCGGAAGATTTCAGATAATAATTCATGCATGATAACGTAATGGCTTTTTTTCACTTACCAAGATATGAGCTAGTACAATGATGTTATTGCAGCCCGGCAAAAGGACATAGCTGCCGGGTCAGTCACTGAGCTGGTGGAAGCAGTGAGGAAACCTCGTTCACTCAGTGAATCATCAAATGGTCCTTTCACTAGAAAATCAGGCGGTGATGATGATGGTGAAGGAGCAGTATCCATGGGAAGGCGAAACTCAGAAAACGTACCTCCACATAGAAGGAACTCCAATGGGGTTATTCGAATGTCAATGGAACGTATCAGTGAAGTCCCAGAAAAGAAACCCAGAAAATCTAGCCGTCTTTCTTTCATGGGGTATTATAGAAAAAAAAAACTACATCTTTCCTCTCTTTTTTTTTTTTTTTTTTCATGGTAGCTTTTAAAAAAAAATTCACTTGGTTACATGCATTCCAGGCTTATGAGGAAAAGCCAGAAT
Organism: Gossypium anomalum; assembly: GCA_025698475.1. NCBI lineage: Eukaryota > Viridiplantae > Streptophyta > Magnoliopsida > Malvales > Malvaceae > Gossypium > Gossypium anomalum. The sequence goes on along the minus strand of CM046957.1, from coordinate 66,826,939 downwards.
ACGGCTGACAGCTTTGACAATAGTCTATTGGTGGATGCTGATGAGGATGAAAGTGATTATGATGATGATGATGAGAGACCTGACAGTGTTGATGACAAAGTTAGACAAAAGGAAATGAGGAAGGGTATTGATTTGGCCACCACACTTGAACGTATAGAGAAAAACTTTGTCATTACTGATCCAAGGTTGCCTGATAATCCCATTGTAAGCCTTTCAACTCTACCCTATATATTTGTTTTAATGGTTGAGCATGCAGATTAGAAACTAATGTTTCAACTTGATCTTGATGTTCAGATTTTTGCATCTGATAGCTTCTTGGAACTGACAGAGTACAGTCGTGAGGAAATACTGGGCAGAAACTGCAGGTATGTCTCTGAACAAGCTGGTAATTTAAAGTGTATGCAAGATGATAGCTTAAATCGTTTGAAATGCTGGTAAAGAATGAACTTAAATCATATTCTTTTTGAAGTCAAGCTGAACAGATATGAGTTTCAACTAAAATGGGGTTAACTTTGTGTGATTGTTAAATCCTTATAGGTTTCTACAAGGCCCTGAAACTGATCCAGCTACTGTAAGGAAGATTCGAGAGGCAATCGATAACCAGACAGAAGTAACTGTGCAGCTAATCAACTACACTAAGAGTGGTATGCTTGAACATTTTTAAATATGATGCCTAATCTTCAATATTCCAGATTCATGTCATGCATATAAAGTTGTTTTCTGTATTTAAGGAGTTTATCTTCCTAGTCCTATAATTATTTTAAGATTTTTGTACACATTTCAGGCAAGAAGTTCTGGAATCTGTTCCATCTACAGCCAATGCGTGATCAGAAGGTAAAATCCTCGAATATTTCGGAGTGGAATGTACATGTTTCATCTTGCTATATAACTCCTTTAATGTGCAGATGATCAAATTTCAGCTACATATGACTTTCTGGACTTATGAACAAAATTCTCATTGATTTTCTTGTTTCTTTTTTGGCCTCTGTTAACAGGGAGAAGTTCAGTATTTTATCGGAGTGCAGCTAGACGGCAGTGCCAAAGTCGATCCACTTCATAATAGTATTCCTGATACTGCTGCACAAGAGGGTCAACAACTGGTCTGAACTCTTACTCGTTTCTTCTTGCTTTCTCAATCCTTATGTTCTAACTTGGTTCCATTATTACCTCAACTTATGACGTGCTTATTGATGCTAATCTTCCTCTTTTATCACCAAAATCTGTATTTCTCTTTAGGTGAATAGCTGAATTTTCTTGAGTATTCTATCAAATATTTATAAATTTGTTGGTTTGTTATGACAAATTAGTATAATCCCTGCTTGCAGGTGAAACAAACTGCAGAAAATGTTGATGAAGCAGTGAGGGAACTTCCGGACGCCAATATGGTAAGGTTCAAAAGTTGATCGTTTTCAGATGAAAACCTCTTTTGTGTTACAAGAACCTTACAAAATATTTGATATTTCACCACCTGCAGAATCCAGAAGATTTATGGATGAGTCATTCCAAGGTGGTTCACCCTAAACCTCACAGAAAGGATAGTCCCTCTTGGAAAGCTATTCAAAAGGTATTATTATTCTTTCATATATGCACACCCGAAGTATTGTTCAAAATGATCTCTTTTCCGGGACCCTAAAGCTCGATTTGCCTTAATCTGTTGTAATTTATAGGTACTTGATAGTGGAGAAAAGATAGGTCTAAAACATTTTAGGCCCGTAAAACCATTGGGATCAGGGGACACTGGCAGGTTTGTCTAATTACTCCGCTCTTCTTTTACACTTAAATTCTGCAGGATAACGCATTTATGGTCTGTCATACAAATTCTTAATATCAGCTATTGTTTTTATATTTTCTTGGCAGCGTTCATTTGGTGGAACTGTGTGGCACTGGCCTGTACTTTGCGATGAAAGCTATGGATAAAGGTGTTATGCTGAATCGAAACAAGGTATCTAAAATTGCATTATTACGAGTATTAAGCTTGAAAAAAATACCCAGATTTTCATTTGTTTGCTATCTAATGATAAGCCTGATAGTTTAAATGTTCAATGTTAACTGTAATTTCCCAAGTTTCAATGCCCTCCATGGTGGACATCCTTCATTTTTGCTTACGTGATGCACTTGCCTTCCATTGCCATAGGTGCATAGAGCTTGTGCAGAAAGAGAAATTCTTGATATGTTGGACCACCCTTTTCTTCCAGCATTATATGCATCATTTCAGGTTAGTCAAATAAATAGTTTGAAATATAATTTACTGATATAAATATTAGATGCTTTTTCAATATGAAGAAACTTTACTGTCTAATTTCTTGAGCTTTTGCTTTTATAGCTGGTCTTTCATCATTTCTTGACATGATTTCTTTATATGATGACATAAAAATTCTAACTCTCAGATACTTTTCAGACCAAAACACATATTTGTTTGATTACGGATTACTGTCCTGGTGGTGAACTTTTCATGCTTTTGGACAGACAACCAACGAAGGTCATGAAGGAAGATGCAGTAAGGTAATTATCTTTTCACCATAACAAACACTACCTTAACCTTGTTTTGAAAATCTCTGATTGTCTCATAGACTCATATAACATAAACATTTCTTGGGTTTCCAGTTTATTGCCAAGTTTGTGTTGGAATGGAACTAACTTGAAAGTTCTTTATGACTGTAGATTTTATGCTGCAGAGGTGGTTGTTGCATTGGAGTACCTTCACTGTCAAGGTTGGCTAAACTCAAATATACCAACAAATCTGATAGTATTAATTAAGTGATCGATCAATTCTTACAGTGATTATGTTTCTCTTCTTACAGGGATTATATATAGAGATTTGAAGCCTGAAAATGTTCTACTCCAGGACAATGGGCATGTAGCCTTGACCGATTTTGATTTATCTTGCTTGACGTCTTGCAAACCTCAGGTATCTAATTCTAAGCTTCGGGGTCTTCAAGAACACTGTGTTAACCATGTTTTCGAAGTTATGATAGAAAAATCCGATGAACTTGAGCTGTGTTTTATAGCTGCTGATTCCAGCTACAGATGAAAAGAAACGGCAGAAAAGCCAACAGAATCCGATCTTTATGGCCGAACCAATGCGTGCATCGAACTCTTTTGTAGGAACCGAAGAGTATATTGCTCCGGTTTGTTTCTTGTCATTTCACATCAATATTTATAGTTCTTATGGGGTTGTTTTCCTTATTGGATGCTCATTCTTGAACTGTTGATTATTGCAGGAAATTATCACTGGGGCAGGCCATACCAGTGCAGTAGACTGGTGGGCTCTAGGTAATTTTGTTTTCTTATAAAGCAAGTCACAATCCGAATGTGCTTAGAAGGAAGTTTCCTACTCAGGTCATGGTTAGAACATACACTAACACGAAAAATGTAACTAAAACACGAAATACTAATCTATGAATATTTCAAACTTTATCGATATTATGAACTTAATAAATACCTTAAAGCATGATTATGACATAACAAAACACACCAACACGAAGAAACCATGCCTTCAGCTAATCAGAAATATTGTAGTTTATAATCAAATGAAAATTCTACTTCTCTTTTCAATTGCTCATATTGATTTTTATTGTTCTATTTCAGGCATTCTTCTATATGAAATGCTGTATGGATATACACCATTCAGGGGAAAGACACGACAGAAGACATTTGCCAATGTTCTTCAAAAAGACCTTAAATTCCCCAAAAGTATACAAGTAAAATCCTCTGTCTTCAAATCTCTCTTTTATTACTCCCTCTTCAAATACAAGTGGACTGACAAAAGATTTGTATTCAAGTCTTCAGTTGACGTCAGTCTCACTTCAATCTTTGGACAACCCCTACCCCTTACCATTATATATAATCCAATATATAGGAAAAAAAAGTAAGTAATTTTCAGAACTCTGATGTTTCAGCAAGGGAGATGACTATATATAAAACTCCCACAACTTATGTGCTGTAATTTGGAGTTGAAGCAAGTATTGCTATGGCTAGAGTTAAGTATTTCTTTTTTTTGGTTGCGTGAAAACAGGTGAGTCTGCATGCAAAGCAGTTAATGTACCGCTTATTGCATAGAGATCCAAAGAACAGATTAGGTGCACGTGAAGGGGCCAATGAAATCAAGCGACATCCATTCTTTAAAGGTGTAAATTGGGCTCTCGTTCGCTGGATGGTAATTTCGTTATCCTTGCATTTAAATGAACTTTTATAGCATAATCTAACATTATTCGATTCATAAACTTGGGTGAGTTATGTTAGTATGTGTAAGTATAGCTCTGCTAATATTGAAAGATGTTTAAAAGAAGGGTTGCATCACGTAGACTATGAAATAAGTTAAACTGGGGGTCTAATCTAAATATTTGACAATTGTGATTTGAATTTACAAATTTAACTCGATTAGTTCGAATATGAATTTAACTCAATCTAATTTGACCATTAATCACTAACGACTTAAATCTGTTCAATCCAAACTTAAAAAAAATGTTACGAACCCGGAATGATTAAACCTTAAATGACTATAACAAGTAACCAAAGACTGACAAATCCAAATGATCTGAATTCAAAACTACCCAAAACCGATCCAAAAACTATAGTACTACCTGCCCAATTGACACACGGTGTGAAGTATAGCTATCATGTTTATTTCTTGTTTTTTATGTTTAATTGCCCCAATCCACTTTCCATATTATCATTAGATTCTTAACTGTGTTGACATTTGTTGAATGCCCTCCCAGACTCCACCTGAGCTTGAAGTTCCCATCTCTGCAACTGAAACTACGAAGGAAGAAGATAAAGCAATGGACCCTCAATTACAGGACTTACAAACTAATATTTTCTGAGAAGCTTGGAATGCTTCATCACTTCACCATTAGAGGCTTCTGGTTTTATAGATGTTGTGTGTTTCTCTCATGCTAGCATTATGTTGTATTCTTCTTTTTCCTTTTTCGGGATTAAAATGCAATTTTCCTGTTGATTGGTAAATAAAAATCAGTTTGTTCCTTTTAATTTCTTTATATCATCAGTACAGGTAAGGAGATTTGGGGGTTGTTCTTTAGATTCTTAAAAGCACCATAATTTTCTTTTAGTGTCCTGTTTTGAACACATTGTGCCCCCATCTTTGCCCTACATCCCTGTCCTTCATGTCCCCTTATGCCCCTAACAATGATCTTTATTGTGAAAGAGAATCGCAATCAAAGCTCTAATCCACCGGGAAACAATGAATTATTTCTCCTCCTCAAACAATCCAATGTTTCAACCAATTTTATGGTTAAATTTCAATGCTTCAACTATTAATTCGAGATTAATTGATTTCACCATTAATCCAATAATAATTATTAAAAATTATAAATCGATTTAACCGTAAATTCATTCCGATTAATTTTAGGTGGAGACTCATCTTTGATTAGATGTCTCAAGTGAAATAATGGCCGACAGCCTCATTCACCCTGTTTTGTTTTGTTTTTCGTTTTTCACTTTGACGTGGTATATTAAATGAGGCCATTTAAGAATTACCATGTATGCATGTATATATATAAATATATTGCGTTGGATTGGATTGGATTATATGTGAAAATTGCAGGAAAAGGAGGATGTTGGAAAGACAAGTGTGCAACCCATTCTCTGCAAAAAGAGAAGAAGCAGCAAGGCAGAGGGGCAATCATACATTTGACACAGTGACCTAAATAAAGATGACATAAAGTTTATAAGGTAAATTCGATATTTAAAAAAGCCATTTGTTACGGTTGGACTGCAGCAATACCCTTTCATTGCATAAAACCCCTCAAATAATTGCATAAAACCAAGTTTTGCTTTTATCACTGTATATTTAATTCCATAAAAATCAATCGTGTAAATTAACACAAAATTCAAGTCTCGTAGTTTAGTAATAGTAAAAAGAATAGATAAGGTAACGAGAAGATTGAAGTTTCAAGAAAGACAAGTGTGATGTCTTAGTTAAGGCAAATGAATGAATGAAGTGAAGGAGGTCCCATTATCAATCACAGAAGTCACGTGTTCACACGTGTACCCAAGTAATCTCTAATCTTCTCTCTCTCTTCATTTTCCTTCCTTTCTTTTTCCCTACATTAGGTTTTATGCAATGGGAAAAAGAAAAGGTCTCCTTTTATCATGCTCAAGTTTAAATTTTAATACCTTAGGTCAAAATTGATAGTATTTTAGTTGTTATTTTTAAAGTGATGATATATAGATTTTATTATTATTAGATCAATTAGGTTTATATGAAAATCTAATTAATCATATTTAATCAATAATAAATTTATATTTATTTTAAATATATATATCATCAGTTTAATGGCAACAAGTCATAATAGTTTGAATTTGGATGAAAATAAAAAGCTAAATTATATCAAATTAAAATTGAGGGATTAAATTCAAATTTTCAATATAGTATAGGCACTAAAACTAGAATTAGACAGAAAAAAGTTAATTAAGCTTCTGCATTTCCCCTTAATTAGAACACTCTGTTACCATTGCTTTGCTACTTTACAGTGAGTGGCACACACTCTTTTAAATCACAGATCCAAAGCTTTCCACTTCTTGGATTCTTTCTCTCTCTCTCTACTTTCCCGAGAAAATTCAGCTTCCCAGGAAAATAAAAACCTCTCTTCTTTGCAAGAAACCCCCCGCCCTTCATTCCCAGGATTGCCTTCTTGGCAAGAAATCAATCGTCTTTTCTTGATTCTAAGAAAACTCAGTTTTTTTTTTGTACACTTTTCAAAAAGCTTCTTTTTTCTTTTTAATAATCAATGGTATCAAAATAGTTCCTTTTTTTTTTCTTTCTCCCTTGAATCCAAGAAAAACCCAGTTTTTTTTTATAATATATTATTTATTGAAAAGTTTTTTTTCTGGAGGGGTTAATTCAATGGCTTCAAGAGAAGTATCAACAATGATAAAACAAGGGTTTATTTCAGACCCAACACTCTCTTTATCTTTCTCTCCATCAAGAACAACTCTCTCATCAAGACCCTATTCTCCTTCCTCATCTCCTCCTCCTCCTCCTCCTCCAACAGAGTCAGCTCGGCCGAGTCACAACAACCCGACGCTCTTCGAGATGATGTCAGAGGAAGCCCTCCGTGGGTCCAAAACCATTGAAGAATCTCGGAAAAAGACCCAACGCCGAGTTGCTAAGTTCCTAACTGAGCTCAAAGCCTATAGCTTCAAGAACGGGGGGCTAGGATTAAGTGATGTTAAGCTGACCGTAGTGTCAAGAGATGGTTATAGGGTGGCAATGGATGTGCACAGGAGGGTTTTGTCTGAGAAAAGCAGGTTCTTTGCTGAAAAGTTGAGTCAAAGGAGAGAGAAAGGAGTGTCTCACACAGTGGAAATCAGTGAATGTGATGATGTTGAGGTTTATGTTGAAACTGTTGTTTTGATGTATTGTGATGATCTAAAGAAGAGGTTGATTGGTGAAAATGTTACCAAAGTCTTGGCTTTGCTTAAGGTATATAGTTTCTTCCTTTTTTTAATCCTAAATTCTAATTAATTTTTTTCTTTCACTGCAAGTTTTTCTTTTTTTAGTTCATATCTTCATGCAATGTTTAGCCAATTAGGAATTTTGGGGTTTCTTTAATGTGTAAAAAGAATCTATTTAGTTTGATTTTAGTTCATGCAAAATCCTTTGAGCGTTTGCTTGCTGCTTAAGTTTTTTTGAATTTATGGAAAATTTTTATTATAGACAGGTTTGAAATGGATGTCTGTTTTCTTGGCCAAACTTTTCCTTGAAATTGAAGCACAAGTGAATTGTATAGTACAAAAGAAAAGAAATTTATATATACATACATAGGTATATATATCACGTGCCTGACCACTTCTTAACTATGTCTAAGGCATGTGTAGGTTCTTTGATCTACCAAATATTAACCACAAAAGGATCTTTGCTTTGGTTGTTATATCTGCAATATATATACACACATATTCATACATACATAGAGAGAGAGAGTACAAAAGAAAAGCTCTGTAATTTGTATATTTCATGTGTTTGTCATGTGCCTAACCACTTAACTATGGCTAAGGCATGTTTAGGTTCTTTGATGAATCAAATATCAACCACAAGAGGATTTTTTCTTTGGCTATATCTACCACGTTGCTTATATTATTGCCATTTATGCACTACATATATATATACAAGTTTGCATTCGTTCTTATTTGTGTTGAAGTGAAGGCATTTGTAATGTTAGTGTTTGTTGTTTTGTAGGTTTCTGCGGCCATTATGTTTGATGCAGGGATTAGTTCTTGTTTGGAGTATTTGGAAGCTGTTCCGTGGTCTGAGGATGAAGAGGAAAAAGTTGTATCTCATCTCAGCCAACTTGAGCTTGATGGGTCGATGACTGAAGTTCTTCAGAGAGTATCATCTGAACCATCTACTTCTGCAAGATCGGATGGCATCCTCTTGAACCTTCTTAGTGGTGTTCTTCAAGCCAAGGATGATAAAGCGCGTCGAGAAATGAAGACCCTTTTTTCACGGTTACTTAGAGAAGATTCATTTGATGATGACAATCGGTTTGATGTCTCGAAAGACACCCTTTATCATCTCTGTCACAGATGTCTCAGTTCTCTTGTTCTCTGCTTATCTGAAGCTACGGCAATTGACGGTAGTAGGCGAGATCGAGGAGTTTTAATGGCTGAAATAGCTCGAGAAGCTGACAATTTGCAGTGGATCGTTGATATTCTAATAGAAAAGAGAATGGCAAACGACTTTGTGAAGTTGTGGGCAGATCAAAGGGAACTTGCAGAGCTTCATTCAAAGATCCCTACCATGTACCGGCACGAAATCAGTAGGATCACCGCTCAACTATGTATTGCAATAGGTAGAGGAAACATCTTGGTAGGTAAAGAAAGCCGGTTCTCGCTGCTGGCGACATGGTTGGAAGCACTTTATGATGATTTTGGGTGGATGAGAAGGGCATCTAAATCGGTAGACAAGAAACTAGTAGAAGATGGATTGAGCCACACAATTCTTACGCTATCTATGAGGCAACAACAGGCTATTTTGCTGAAGTGGTTCGACCGGTTTCTGAATAAAGGGGATGATTGTCCCAATATCCAGAGAGCATTTGAAGTTTGGTGGAGAAGGGCTTTCATTAGACAATACACTGATGCGGAGGACAGTTCCCAGTTGCAAATAACTGTCTGCAGCTACCCAAGTTGAAACAAAGCCGAATGGTGTATCCCCATATCAACTGATATTCTTTTTTTGTAATTTGTCAGCCTTTCCTTTTATCTCCACATTTTTATTTTTGTTTTTGTCTTGTTTCCTTTTGGACCAAATGAGAATTTTTGTTCTTACTGAAACAACGTTTATCTTCTATTGATGGTGAAGGAGCTCCAGCTGAGGTCCTCTACTTGTAGATACACCTGTCAATTGAGCAGGTTGATTAATTTTGGGGTTATTCAATTTAGGTTTAAATTTTTCAAAGTTCAATTAAGTTTAGGTTTAAATTTTTCAAAGTTCAATTTATTTTTAGTTTGAATTATTTGATTTAAAGAGTGAAATTTTTCGAATTAATTCGAATTTTTTTATCAACCAGATTTAATTGACAACCTCCAACGTTAACCAATTTGGATTTAACCAACTTAACGTTGACAGATTCGATCAATTCGGTTAAAACAATTAAAAAAGTAAGTTAAATCCAATTTAATTATGTATTTTGTCAACCAACAATTTGACCGACACAAAATCAAATGAGCCGATTATAACTAGTCATCAACATCATAATTAGAAGATTGAAAAAAGACATGGGAACTGCGAAACTTTCATAACATTTGTATTTGACTTTTGAATCAAAAAATCCAATTTTAATCAAAGACATGAAGTTGAGAGCAGCAGGATAGAAAAAGGTTAGATTAATATAATTAAATGAATGAATCTTTATAAGAGTCTGTTCCTATTTAACATTGTGCAAATTCAAATTTGTGAAGGAAATATCTATAAAACTACAGTGAATTACTAATTACATAGCTCAGAGAAAAGAAAAAAAAAATCAATCCATGTTCCTGTGATTGGAGAAATTGCTATGTTGAACAGCATACGGAAAGTACCACACCGAGGTGTGCTGATAATGACCTCCTCAAGATAAAACAGGATCCGCTCCGTATTGAAGCAGAGGAAGGGGATCAACTCTGCAAATAAGGAAATGCAAATGGTTAACTAAAACTTTTGGAATACAATGGGCATTAAGAAATATCATCCTCTCTAATGCAACATTATGTGACCCAATTTTAGAAAAACTGGTACCCATTTAGGGTTGCCCCGAAGAACACGTGATTCCAAGCATGCAAACAGCAGATTATAGCTGGTTATTAAAACCCCATTAGGGAAGTTAAGATGGCTGCCGCATCAAACCAACAAGACTAGCAAGTTTACTTGCGAGGTTAATAATATTAGAGGTCAAAAACAGATCTGTGCAGATTATAGCTGGTTCATGAAGAGGGATGGATGCTCAAACAATCTCCAGAAAGCAGCAACAGATACTCCTATTCATTCTTTTTAGGTAAAACAGGGAAGAAATTTGGGATTACATTGGGAGTTGTATGGTTACAAAAGAACCGTAATGTGGAAATAATCAGTAGATTAGTTCCCATCAGCAGGACATATTTAAAAAAAAAAAGGTTTTCATGCACAGCAACACGAAATCCTCGAAACACATCTATTGTTAAGTATGCCAAAAAGTAATTTAAATAATCAGTACTGACCAGAGGTCAGACGCCTTTTATATTTACTTCATCAATCCAATAATTCAAATTACCAGACACAGGAGCTTAATTTTATAATAAAATATTTTATTATTTCAGTTCATTTTATAATATTTAGTTTTATTTTGTACAGCTGAGATCATTAGTTTTCTTTTAAGAATTATGTCTAGGGTTAAGAGAAACTTTATTTGCAAATAAGTCTAGTAACTTTGCTTGCAAGAAGGTTTATTATAAATATACTGTAACAGACTTATAGACATAATATTATTTTCTTTGAATTATTATGAAGAAACTAGAGGTTCTAGAGATACAGCTTTTATTTTGATTGATGTTTTCTTCTTTAAACCTCATCAATTTTGGTATTAGAGCCTAATTAGATCTTAAGGTTTTCTTTTAAGCCACGGTCCAATATATTAGAGGCCGAGAAAGAAGAAATCGGAATAAAAAAGCAGAAATGGCTGCATTGTGATGTGCAATTAAAGAATTGTTGTGTTATTTATGCTTGGCTACGACAAGATTAAGTGGGAACCTAGATGGAGATTTGGAATGTGCACACAACCGGTATGACATAACGGAAGGTAGTTTGTTGATAAATCTGGTTTTTGTGAGGAACAAAACCCCTTTCATAATGCTAGATCCGCAAATTGTGTAAAACAAATTGTTTTTGGGGTTTGTCATCTCTGCTAATGGCATTAAACCAAATATGGAGAAGGTTCGTGCCATTAGAGAATGTCCTACACCATAAATTTTAAAGATGTTCGAAGCTTTCATAAGTTGGCTTCATTTTATAGGTGATTTATTGAGAAATTCAGCACTGTTATGAGTCCTATTACCAAATTTTTGAAGATGGACAGCTTTGAATGGCCAAAATCAGCCCCAAAAGCCTTTGAAATGGTTAATTTTTTTGACAGAAGCACTTGTTCCTGCATTTCCAGATTTTGAGAAGTTATTCGTCATCGAATGTGATGCATCTCATGTAGGAATTAGGACTGTTCTCAGCAAAGAAGGAAGGCCTATAGAATTTTTAGTGAGAAGCTATATGCTTTGGTAAGGCTTGTTCAACAATAGAAGCATTACATGGCTTATTGAGAATTTGTGGTTCACTCATATCATTAAGCATTCGAGTTTTTGAGTTCAAAAAAGAGACTCAAGGACTGTCATGCTAAGTGGAGTTTCTACCTTAAGTGTGTTTAATTTCTCAATGAAATGCAAAACCAATGAGACAAATATCATGACAAATGCACTTAGTAAACGATCTTCAATACTGATGGCAATAAGTGTTGAGGTGATGGGTTTTGAAAAATTGAGGAATCAATATAAAACTAACGGATGATTTGAACTTATAATTTCTGAATACAAAGGGTCAACTAAACATAAAGAATTGCCTTATTGGTTACATGATGGGTATGGATTTAGAGGCAATCGTTTGTGCATAAGGGAAGGTTCTTTATGCAAACAAATTATGAAGGAACTTCATAGAAATTGCTTGCGAGGGAACTTTGGAAGAGGTAAGACCATTAAATTAGTAGCGAATCGATATTTTTGGCCAAGAATGCACAAGAATGTGGACAGGTTTGATAAAAAGTGTCCTAGTCAATTTGGCATGAGTACTTCAACAAATACACGGTTATACACTCCGCTACCTATGCCAGAAGTGCCATGGGCTCATTTGAGCATGGATTGTGTCTTGGCATTACCAAAGACAACAAAGGGTTATGATCAATCTTTGTTGTGGTCTGTGAAGCATCAACAAGTGGAAACCCCCTCATACTATGTGTACTGACATTCGACGCAGACACACCGTCAACACAGCCAGATGCATACAAGACACGCCTTGACATGCTGCAAAATTTTTTTAAATCAAACATGGTCTGGACTACGATCAAGACATCCGTGTAAAAAAGGGACATAGTTAAATGATTGATTTTCCCTGAAATTACTTTTCAAAAATGAAAAATGAAAATAAACATGGGTAGAAGAAAGACGATGAGGGAAGAATGAAAGACAATAAATAAGGAAGAAAGGGGAAAACATGGGGAAATGTGAATAGTGTATGGGGAATAAGGAAATGTGGAAATAGGTTTGGGAATCTAGATACATTGAAAAATGAGTTTTGAGAAGTCAAAAGTTAAACATTTGTGGGAACCATTGTTTTTTTATTGTTATTATATATTGTTTTCAAATTTTTCAATTAAACAAATGTTATGATAAGGATAATTTTTTTTAATAATTGTTGTGTTGCCATGTATTGTGTCGTACCATATTACATATCCGTCTTCATGCTTCATAGGTTGTGGTTGATCTTTTTTCGAAGATGGCGCATTTCATTCCTTGTTCTTAAACTTCTGATGCTACTCATATTGCTTAGTTGTTGTTCAAGGAAGAGGAAAGACTACATGCCATTCCTCCATGTATAGTTTCTGATGAAGATGTCAAAACTGTAGGACATTTTTACAGGACTTTGTGGAAGAAAATGAGAACCCAATTGAAATTTTCAGCACTAGTCATCAACTGGATGCGCAAATAGAGGCAGTTACCCAAAGTTCAAAAAATATGCTTAGGTGTTTTGCTGGGAATCATGTCAAGAGTTGGGGATTTGGCTATCCCTCAAGCTGAGTTCACATACAACTACTCCACAGATAGAACAATTAAGAAGACACCTTTTGAAGCTTCTTATGGACATAAACTCCAACATGGCTTGATTTAGTTCCTTTTCCACTTGAAACTAGGGTGAGTGATGATGGAGAAGCTTTTGCTGATCATATATGGGAAATTCATTAAGATGCGATTGCTGCCCTAAAAAGCTAGCATTGAGAGTAATGCTAATGAAGCTAAGATTAAGGAGTCTGAAGAGGGAGACCTAGTTCTCGTAAATTTGAGGCAAGAAAGGTTTTCAAAAGGCACTTATCACAAGTTGAAGTCAAAGAGGTTTGGGCCATGAAGAAACTATGCTCTAATGCTTATGTAATCAAGTTGCTTACAGATTTGCATATCAGCCCTAATGTTTCTGACTTGTATTCTTTTGAGGGTTTCAATGGGGATGTTGCTGAAATTTTAGACCAGACGCAGATAAGATTGAGGTTATTGAAGATCTCTTGAATGCTAAAGAGGTGAGGTCGAGAAGGGGTAATAATAATAGGAGTTTTTTGGTGAAATGGTTAAACAAACCAGCTAGTGAAAGTACTTGGATCACGGAAGAAGAGCTGCAAAGAGTGGATCCAGAAATTTTTGCTGAAGTGGTGAAAGTTTTCTTAGTGGAGTCTGAGTTTTCCAAGCTGGTAAGAATGATGCACGAGCTTAATTTTATTATTTCAGCTTATTTTATAATATTTAGTTTAAGTATTAAATATATCTTGGACAGCTAAGATTATTAATTTTCTTGAGGGTTAAGTCTAGGGTTAAAAAGTAAAACTTCATCTGCTAGAAAGTCCATGCAAGAAAGTCTATCATAAGTTCTCTAACGTTCCAACTTTTATCTAACACATTTTACAGTTCTAATTCTTTTGAATTCTGCTGTTTTCTTCCTCAAATTGCATTACTACTTCACTAGAGAATCTAATTTGTTGATGGTTGCCCAGAGAATACAGTAAACAAATAATAGTGCAATAAAACAGAATATTAGAAAATGTGTTGCATGCTTACCTTTGCATAACTTTGAGTATTCCAGTGCCTAATTGCATCGGGATGCCCATGATGATGCACTCGGTAACCCCCTCAATCTTGTCATCCCTCCCATTAACAGAAGCATTAAAAAGGTGATCACCTGTCTTCTCAAATGAAGCCAGCATCAATATACTTTTGTCCATTTTTTGGATTCCAAATCTTGTGATGCCAAGAACTTCCCCCTGATGCAATAATAATCTAAATGCCGTTATACATTGTCCTGTAAATTTGAATGTAATCTAAATATTCATTTATAGAAAGAATAATGGAAAAGAAACACTACTGTTCTTTAATTGCTAAGTAGGAGGCAATCTGTGTAAGCAAAAAAACCAACCCTAAATGTCATCACGTCTGCTAGAAGCATCATATGGCGTATGTCTATGCTCATTCCGTGACTTGCCATAGTTGCTGCTATCTCATTGATTATGCATGATCTTGCTGCTTCAATTCCCAATATCTGCAGCATTTCCATAACATGGTTACTCATTGTCTTCCGTCCATCAATTCCTTCAACACCCATAACAGTTTGGAGTCCCATGCTGAAAATGTACATGGCATTTGTAACAGTTAGGAAGGAGCTCTTACAAGGTAGGAAATGATGCAATAATTTTTGAGAAAACAGTATGCGTTACAAGCAAGACATGTTTGAAGAATTATTCATCAACATGCTAAATTCCATTTTTCTGCCGTCATCTCCTTCCATGCTCTTTCATTTTGCTACAGGAATTTATTATTCCTGCCCTGAACTCAGATTATAAAGCCTCTATAACACGGCCAGAATGGCATTCTATTTCTAAGTTGGTACATCACCAGATTCAAATCTTCATTTTGCTACATCACCAGATTCAAATCTTCATTTTGCTAGTGGAATTCAGCTCCATCAGGTAATTATAAAGTATTCCACATGTAGTAGCTCACTGTTGCAGCCTGTCTTCCAACCAGAAGAAATGTGATTTTCTTCATTGTCGTTCGTCAAGCTTTTGAGCTGCATTCTTTTCTTCCCCCAGTGCCCTTGTCCTAGTAATCAAGCAACTTCACTTTTGCGTAATCTAGTTTTTCCGGCAGACTTGTCCACTTCTTTTGAGAAGGAAAAAAACCAATCCCCACCCTTCCCGATGGGTAGGATATAGACAAGGTTGCAATTAGGAAAGAAATAAAACTTAAGACATAATCATCAAAATAAGTTAGAATTGATTTCCCTCCACTTTCTCCAAAATATACTATTTCACAAAACACAAGCTGCAGGTTTAAGGCACATCTGAAACCACTTCGAAGAGAAAAACAGGTACATAAGTTTTAAATCAAACTAACCCTTCTACAAACAACTGGTAAAGCTTTTTCGCTTCTTTGTTCTGACTTTTATTGTCTTTTTTCTTCTCAGCAATAACAACACGTTCAACATTTTTTATGCCCTATCATCCATGAAACATTGAAAACAATGAAATAAGCACACATATACTCTGAACTTTTCCAATCACGAAGATAATCTGGAGCCTCACCTTTACCACAACCAGTGGAAGCAGATTTCTAAGAGAATGAAGTTCAAAATGAATTCTACTTCTATCAGCTGCAGGAACTACTTCCAACTTTTTAACATCCAAAACCTTCACATGCTGCAGAGTAACATAACAGGAGAAGTTAACAATCCAGAGTGTCAGTGTCAAGGCCATAAATAGGAAATCTGACCTGCTCCTTTAGTTTCAGCTTCGGTGTTTGCAAAATTGATTCTTTCACAACATTTGCATCTATATGCAATTGCGCATCTTGGATTCTTTCCATGTCAAGGGAGATTACAACTGATGCTAATCTTGAAGTCATTACAATCTTGATGCTCTTAGCAACCTGCATGATAAGAAGAAAGTCAACTACAGAAACAAAAAGTCAACTACATAAACAATCAACCCATAGGAGAACAAGTAGACAAAACAAATAGCATTTTTTTTATGAGAGCATAAGAAACCAAATCCAACAGGCAACAGCTGAAGTCCAAGAACTAAGACTTCCATAAACGTATAATTAAATATGCCCGAGGCTCTGAGAAGAATAAATTAAGTTAAAGCTGCTGTTACAAGATCAGACAACACATACATTAAGATCCAACTGATTAATAAATATTAAAAAGCTATAAAAACAAGAAAGATGGAAAATGAGATAACTACAGTTTCAACAGATTATTTCATACCTGTCCTAAAACAGTTTTCTCAATTCGACCTTTTACCATCCGTGCAACGTTTACATTACTATCAAACTCAAGTTCTGCAGTAATTATAGGAGTGCTAATTTTTTTGGCTGCATTAATGATTTCTTTGATACGAGGAACTCCTTGTGTAATATCTAAAACAGAGCTGAGGAATCATACTGAAAAAGTGTTCAAGGACATAGTAATTAATAATTGGGATTTCAGGTTAATGAAATTAATGAAATCAATGAAATCCTTTAAAGGATACTCATGCTTGCAACTCCAGCAAAGTGAAATGTCTTCAATGTCATCTGTGTTCCAGGTTCACCAATACTCTGAGCTCCAATAGCTCCAATGGCGGTTCCAGCTTCAATTACTTTCGAGCGATAACGACCAATGCAAATTCTGATGAAAACCTAAAGTATCGTAAAAGAGTATCATTAGAGGCAACTGCTTTTTTTAAGCATGTAAAGAAGGCTGGAGTATAGAAGCATTTAGATAAAAGAACACATGATATCAATCACAGGATATCACTCTCCATCAGATGATTATAACCCTTTTCTAACTCCTTTTAAAGATGAAGTGTTAAAGGTGCAAATTGCCATGAAGATTTTGAAGGGTAATTCGGGAAAATAAAATAATTCTAGATATCAAAACATTGATTTTGGGACATTTAAATATGAAAAAGTGCTCACTCGTAATGGTACAGGAAGTACATGCATGTGTCACGGGCCACAGACACAAGTATGAACATGTGAACTGTCAAAATATTCATGCTCATGCATGCATAAATTACTCTACCAATTTTCCCAAGTCTTTTTAAGTCCATGCAAAATTTTTAAAATCATGTAATGCATACATGTATTTGTACACTTTGGCATAAGGAAACTCAAACAACAGAAAAAGGAAGATGTATGAGGCAGTTATTACGTAATGGCAATAGTTACCTCCAACTGCCTGTCAGTGATACCACATATTTTATGGCTAACATCCTCAAGTATCTCACTCTTCTGTGCAGAATTGCTAACCAACTGCATCACTCTCTTTAGTTCATTCTTCTGACCCTCAAGGAACCCTTTCAGAGATTTTTTGAAGGCTTCAGAGCAAACCCCATCTGGATCATGTTTGACTACCTGCTCTTCTAGCATTTGTGATATAGCATCAGCAGGTAAGTATTTCTGATCAACTGGAGGACAGGTAGCCTGTAGGTGGACATCAACAACATAATGTCAAGTTCATCTATCCTACCTATTACAAAATTTACAAAACCTGCTGAGAGGGACAGGGTTCCACACCTTTACTTTCATTAATAATCTATCAAAATTCAAAGGAAATCCACTTTTTCCCTCCATAGATGCAGGATCCATGCCATCATCCCCATAAATAAATTGCACAATGCATCCACTTGCATTGCGACAAGTGTTATCATAATGAATGCTCAAGTCCTCCAATGCTTTGATCAGTCTGCGAGACATGTATCCTGTCTCAGCTGTTTTTACCTACAATAGGCAAAAGGTACCAACAGCAATGTTTATTTGAGCCCCAAACATTTTTCTTTCAATCAACTTGAATCTAATTCAGCCCTTCACATGTATGCATATCATAACAATAATGTACCGCAACAATTCCATAAAAAATTCTGCATGCCCCCAACATATGTATCGAATGGAAATTAAAATGGACTTGCAGTAGATATGATGCAGAATAGAACAATTCAAAAGTTGCTGCACTTTATTACTTGTAACGGTGATAAGATAAACTTTCTTAACAAGGTCAACAAATGCCAAAAAGAAAGACAGATCCAATCAATTTAAAGCAAGTACAAGTCCCAAAACTGAAAATACATAATAGCAAAAGGTTCTCTTAAATACATAATAGCAAAAGGTTCTCTTTTATTGGTAATAAATCAGTCTAGTAGTCCCAACGAGTGACTGTCCACATTATCAGTCCATGCTGAAATCACGATACCAAAATTTAAGAGAGATATATATATTTTTTATTACTTTACATTTACAACAAAGGTCAATTTATAAAAGAAAACTGACAAACACAACAACAACAACAAAACATTAACTTTAACATTTTATTATTTCCATCCAAAAAGGCCGTGAACCACTGATTTGCACCCAAATAAGCCCTTCACCTTTAATGTATACCTAAATAATCCCTTATCATTAATCAATCTTTAAATTGACATAATTATTGGGCACAAATCAAGAGACATGGGCTTGTTTGGAGACGATAAAAATATAGTGCTTCCTAGGAAAAGTGGAATAATCCAGGAGCATTTTTAATTTTAATATCTCAGCCTAAAAGACATCATAAGTGATTGTCTACTTCTAGCAGCGGATCAAAATTTTGGGGAAGTGGACTAAATTTAGGGATAGAGGAAGCAAAGCACAATATCAGGTTGCAAAAGTAGCAAATATGACCACGCCAGATGAAACATAAACAAGCAAACACCCATGTGTACTAACAGTCTACTATCTGTAACTACAGTAAAACAGATTCCAACACAACTTCAAAGGACAACAAAATGAAAAATAAGATCATTCATACAGCTGTATCCACAAGGCCCTCTCGCCCACCCATCGTGTGAAAGAAAAACTCTGTAGCTGTCAAACCGCTGTAGAATGAATTTGCAACAAAGCCTTTAGCCTGCAAAAATCACAAAATTGTACAGCCAGAACTTCATCAGATTCCATCAAATCCCCTGTACTTTTTTCAAAAAGGTGCAAGACAGACTATATCATGAATAAAAGATTTTTCAGTTGTAATCAAAATTTTCCATATGAGGTGATGAAAGAAAATCAGAATGCTTACCTGTTAAATGAAAATTTTATTTCTAGCATTTTTAGCTATTCTTTCAAATTTTAGCAACTCAGTATACCTTTACTGTTCAGAGCCATAAAAAAGCAGTAGTATGTAATCTATGGCAAATAAAAAATGCACCTCATAAAGAAATAACCATCTCTGATAAAAAAGACCATAACATGATAAGGGATCATCTTCCAACTAACAGATTCCGCTACCATGCAATCCTGTGAACATTTTGAACATTTTATATGATAGAAAACAACTATAAGAAATACTTGCCCCGCAACAACAATGCCTGAAGCCCTAGCTACCCCAACTAGCTTACTTTCATTAATAAAAGCCTTAACAATTCCTTCAGCAAGATTCATAAAGTAATCATATACTATTCCTTACCAAGATTCATAAAGTAACAATTTACTAGCCTACTAACTTAAAGAGGACAAAAATAGTCAAGTCCTATAAAATCAATTCTACTTAGAAAGTTAGAAAACAACTATAAAGTATTGCAGAAAACTAGAAACTAGGCACAACACACAACAAGACTCAATTTCTAAAATAAAATTACATGAGATACTTGTTTCTCTATACTAGTGTCAAATGGTATGATAGCTCTCTAAACATAGATAGACAGGATTTGCTTCAAAGTGTAAATCACTATGATAGGACTTGTTCATACCATCAAAGATTGCACAAAAAATAATACTTGCTGAAAGTATAAAATCTTCTTCCTTGTTTATTTGACAGATAACTAAAATCTAAAAGCTTAGGTTTTAGCACCAATAAGATAAAGTATTTAGATGTCAAGAGCTAAATAAATATAAAATAAACTTACCGCTGGTGTTTTTGATCCTCTATGAAAATGAGGAAGGCTACGATCTATAAATCCATTAGGAGCACGACGTCCCCCAACTGACTGCTGACCAACACATGCAATCATTTGACTTATATTTATAGCAGAACCCTTGGAACCACATTGCGACATGATCAGTGGACTGTTTCTCCAATGCAATTCTCTCATGCATACCTGTTTCAAAGCAATCCTCATAAGCCATAAACAAAATAGTCCTCAGATAATATCATCATTACGGAAACAAATACATGGTTCCAACCATATGGAACATGATATGAACTTGAAAGATTTAAGGAAATGAAAGTATTCTAGTAGCACCTAATTATTACATTCAAACAGAAATGCTACAACATAGCTCCAATCCTTACCTTCCCCGTTTCATCCCGAATTTTATTCAATACTTCAGTTATATTAGCTTCTAGTGTTTGAGCAGCATCACAACCCGGTTTAAGCTGTAGCTTCCCTTCATTAAACATCTGTATCTGTTCATCACATTTTTTATAATTTCCTGAAAGTGTTACTCCTTTCGCATCATTCAAACGTTTTCCCGGTTGGACATCATCAATTCCAATCGAAAAGCCATGATTCCCTATCCAACGAGCACTGCATAGAAGCACATGAAGAGGAGGGAAAGAGAGCACAAGTCACATATGAGCTATAATTACTTTAAACACATTGGAATAAATCGAAAAGGGGAAAGAGAGATTCTTCAGAAACAATAACATGTATTATTAATGAGACTACTATAAACAATATGAAATCCATGTTATAATATTCTAGACAAAGAGTTGAAAGAAATGTTTACAGAAAAGAATGGCAAGTCATGAACTTGCTCTCACAAAAACACAAAGCACTTGGAGTCATACAAACAACCAAAATGTTCACATTTGAACCTAAGAACCAATGACAGAAAAAATTTCGCACTTAAAATCTTGGGATATGGTTACCTCATCTTAGCTAGCCGATTCATGCAGGTAGCAGCAGCATGGGCATTGTAGTCTCTAAGAAGAATAGAATAAAGTCCATCCTTGTTTCCATTTCCTGGATTCATGTTGAAGGATATAAGAAATTGAGAATATCATAACTAAAGCCAAAGAGACTCCAGGATGTTAAAAAATAAGTAAATAAATAATTAGATAGCAAACTTCAAAAACAAAAATTAATGTCTTACATCAACTATTAGCATCGGAAACTATGAAAACAGATAAGATATGTTCAGCTCTTAGAATTGATGCAGGACACCACTCTATTGGGTTTCACCTGTATTTAGTTCATCAGAGAAGACCTCAACTTACCGGGAATTTTGCAACCTAATATAAACCCATAATAGGAAGGGGACTCATAAACAGGTTAATACCATGTCTAGCCTAAAGCAATTTGTTATAAACCTAAGTTCGCCCCATTAATTAATGCTGTAAACCAATGACACTTATTTTAAATATTTCATACAGAAGACAATCACAGGAAACCACGAAACAGCAGAAGAAAGTAAAAAAGGGTAGATTAGAACTAGCTCTGCAACACCAATGGGCAGCTACTAATGTGTGCACAAGGCTTCCTTAAGGTTTAGGAACAATGAAATTGTGGCAAATGGGGAGTAATAATAGCTCATAAAGTGCAAAGTCCAAATGAAAATATGCTGTAAAGAATGACTAACAAGAAGTATATTCTCCTCATTTTACCCTACAAAAAGTAGGTCTAAACTTTTATCACTAATCCTCTCAACATACCAAATCAAATTACCAAACAACAGATCTTGTCTCACCCTAAAAAGACTAGATGCAGTTGGAACTCATCAAGTCCCATCATTATTAAATTAATCTAAGAGGTGTTTCAACAATACACTTTTCCATGAATCAATGGAGAACCAAACAAAAAAGAATCATACATAAAACAACACAACATTGAAAAAATTAAAAAATTAAAAAAAAAAAAAAAAACAGTATATATAGTAAAAATTAAGAAATAAAGCAAGACTCACCTAAAGTAGCCTTCCCCAATTGCCCACATATAAGTTCACTGTTCCGAATATAGACAAATCCATCATTAGGGCACATTGTTTCTACTTCTATTTCTTTGTCACCAATCCTTTTGGCAATCTTCCTTGAGTAGTTTCTCTCCTTAACGGTAAGATTCAAGTAAACTCTCACACTTGCATGTGGGCGTAATAGAACATTGAACAATTGCTTACCGGTCCAAAGCTCTACAGGCTATGTCACAAAGACTAAAGTCAAGAATAAATAGAAGAACATATAGGCAAAAAAGTACTAAAAAGGACATTAGATTTTACCTTAAGTAATGTTGGAGTGGGCAAATCTATAAGATCCATCGCATCACCCATGTAGGAACATATCAGAGAAAAAGTTGCACGGTCATAAAAAGTATCTCTCCTAGTAATAAGGAAGGACGATGTTAAAAAATCTTGAGTGGAAGCAACCAAAACTTCTCCATTTTTTGGCGTGCACAAATTATTTTGCACCTAGATACAAGCACAATATGTCAGATGAAGAAATTTCCAGATTTATCTAAAACAACAGGAAAAAGTGTTAAGTAGCAGTTCTAGGGTTTAGGGGTTTATATCTCAATACATTTCATATCAAACCATTAGCATTACTGCTATATTGTGGTTCAACATTTAGGAAAAATGTTAAAAAGATAAAAAATTCACACCCATTTGAAAAGTTGTGGGAATTATAACAAAGTGCACATGACAAACCCACAGGTACAATTTTAAAGATGGTATAACATTAAAGAATTTACCCCCATTAACATGAGTGCCTCTGTCCGAGCCTCTTCTGTTTGTGGGACATGCATGTTCATTTCATCACCATCAAAATCAGCATTATATGGGTTACAAACAGATTCATTGAATCGTAATGTTCTCCACGGCATTATTCTTGCCTGCATTCATGGCATGAAAAATATGATCAAGCAACAGCTTGGATAAAGAGAAAAAAGTACGACTGCATACTGCAATTTAGTATGTCCCCAACTAGTAATTACCCTATGGCACATGATAGACATTCTATGCAAGCTTGGCTGTCTATTGAAAAGAACGATATCTCCATCTTCTAAATGGCGATCAACAATACAACCAAACTTTAGCTCATCAGCAAGACGCTTTCTATAATCACCTATCAAGAGCCTGTAAAATTAAACAGTTATCCCATGTCATTGGCAAAGAAACGATTCTGAATATCAAAATAAGGATAAAAGTAAGAAGATGCAAGAGTGATGCACCTCGCAGAACCATCAGGATATCTGACCTTCACTGCACCAGGGTATTTGGATGGGCCATTACGAACACACTGCCTTAGCTTCTCTATATTGTGACTGGAAACACGTTCTGGATAACTTAAAATCCGAGCCATATGGATTGGAATAGCCACCTGAACAAGTACACCATCAGGGAACCAAGATCTCAAAATTCTAAAACTTGCTTAAACCTTACTAGGAACCAGACCTCAGTGATTTTCAGATTGGGGTCAGGTGATATAACAGTCCGACCAGTGAATTCAACACGTTTTCCAGATAAGTTCCCACGAAACCGTCCCTGCTTCCCTTTTAGGCGCTGAAGAAAGCCACTCAGTGGTCTTGACGGTTGCATTTCAGTAGGAACACCACGAACATCACTATTGATGTATTGTGCAACATCTACTTGAAGCAAATCCCAGCCATTCTAAAGTAAAATCTTCAACATGAGACAATGTAAATGATATTCAAAGAGAAAGAAAAAATATCTGCAACAGCCAAATGCAATTTTACCACATCAACTCTGGCATTCAGCATTCCTAGTCTAACAAGAAACTTGAGAACATACCTCTTCTAGTCCTATATGGCCTTTTTATTATTGATCATTAAAGTATCTCTCCAGGCTTCAGTTAAAAGCAACCTCATACTCTCACCAACAAAAACTGAAGCTAAAGAATTACTAGTGATTGTGATAGCATCAGCACTCTCTAACTTAGATAGCTTTAATCATGGTGGTATCCAAACAGTCTTGCATTTTTCTAAAACAAGTTTAATCATTCAAACAATCAAGAAATAGACACTTCAATATTTAAAGCTCGGGGCTTCCCTCTTCAAGGAGAGATGGTAGGTGAATAGAAATCCCTCATGTTGTGTATCCCAAGACCCAATTAACCTCCATAAATACAAATAATATAGTAATAACAGATTCAACAATTATCTAAATTCCTGCAGGTACATATTAGGTGCCAGGATGTATTTTCATACCAGACAATGAAATGCAGCATTTGAATCTACTAATTGCTGACGAAGGCTACTATTTGCCTGAATAATTCTTTTCAACCTCTCAGTAATGTCATTTTCATTGCTGCAACATGGAAAGAGTGGAATTGTACAAATTATTATACTTTTATAACCTCTACTACTAGCAACTAGCAGAGATAAACCTGATATCCACTAAACAAAATGGAGAATGCATAGTATAAAATAGAGTGAGATATTTTCTATTGGAACCTCTGTGACCCATCCACAGGGACTGAAGGTCGGATAGCTGTAGGTGGCACAGCAATATTCGTAATAATGAACTTCTCAGGTCTATCAGAAAGATAAAGCAATTCACAGTCCTGTGGACAATGAAATACAGAACATCTCGTGTTATTGAAAAAGCCGAGTGAAGAAAATTTATAAAAGAACAGAAAAGAAAATTTTCTTTATCTATTTATTTGTTTGTTTAACATGCTTGCTCCAACATGTGATAAGTGCAATGGAAAAAAGAAGGCATACAATTTACCACATCAGTCATCCTCTTAAAAAGCGAAAGGACTTTGACGGGGTTCAGAACAGAAGAAGTGTTGATGGACGACTTGGACTCTTTTGTGTGTGAAATTGCAGATTTCAATTCTTCCAAACTGTTGTCATTAACTTTTGAACGATCATGAAAAACCCCTATCATCTTTGGAGCCTTCTTCACTGTACCTAAAAACCAATAAAAGGAAAAGTAATTCCTACCTGGTTTCATTTCATACAATCATAAAACCCTATCTAGCAATTACCGAACTAGACAAACAATAAGCATATCCAGCTTAGAATCTCACATCAATTATCACACAGTGCAGAAAGACACATTCAATGAGAACAGCAGAAAACGAACTAGACAAACAAAATAACCTCAAGAAAACCCTATCTAGCAATTACTGTAACCAACACGAGCCTTTTTTTGTTTTTTACTCAAAAAGATGATGCACACATTATGTCAAAAAATTATATTTAAGTACAAGAAAAATATAGAATCCAAACCATTTAGATATCCACATCTCGAGCACTTCACAGCTTTACCACCAGCCATAGCAGTACATTTCTTTACTACACTTTTCATTATCTCAGCCTTCTTTAATGGTTCAGTCTTTGGAGCTCTCATCTTTTTCAGATAATCTTTGGCTAATTTATCATCCAAAAGAATACGAGAACAAGACTGTAAACAGAAAACCGGGAATAAAAAAAGAAACATGGATCAAGACTGTGCTTCAGTTCAATTAAATCAAAATTTAAAAAAAAAATTCAGGTCATGTTTATTAATTACCTTACAAATGCACTTTAAAATGTCTAAAATTGTACTTAAATACCCAACATTATACACAGGGAGGACAAGAGGTAAGTATCCGTAATGCCCTGGACAGTCCCCGAAACTTCCATCGCAGGTTGCGCATTTGCCGGACTTATTTGGAGGACCCTTAAAACACCCATAAAGCAAAAAAGTAAAATCACAAACTTCACTAACAAAAAACTAAATCACGTAAAAGAAATAATAAATTGATATAACAAAAGTACGTTTTGAGTACCATTCGAGGATCCAATAAGCCGCCTTCAATGGGGCGGCTTTGAGGATCATAGTAAACACCCTTATATACTTGAACTTCGGCAGCTTTGGCTATCTCTGAATCCGAAAACATAGAGAATTTGATGCTTTTACTGCATACATATCAATGGAATTATAAATAATAAAAAAGGCATGAGTAAATTCAAAATATAATTAAACACAAAACGAAAAAACAATAGAAAAACAAAAACCGAGGGACTCACATTCTTCGTGGCCCGACATCTTCGATGTACGGCCGTTTTGTAAACACAATATCTTGTGATCTTTGCTGCATCTTCTTCAATCAACAACAAATAAATAAATAAAAAGTGAAACAAAGGGGTTTTAGAGGACGGAAAAAGGGAGGGTTTTAGACTAAGTACCGAGGGAGTGGAAGACGGAAAGGAACGGCCTTTATTTAGTTTTTTTTTTTTTTTTAATTTATTTGTTAATAAATTGATTTGTCAAACTGTTTCGGAAAATTAGGGTACGCTCGAAAAGCCGAAAATTTAAATAAATATGTTTAAATGTACTCAACCACCAATCAAATTAAGAATCGCTCAATTATTTTTTGAAAAGTTAAATTTAATATTAGAGTATTTAGTATTTTTCTCAAAAAAATAGAAATATGTATTTTTTGAAAAATTAAATGTCTATTTTAAAAATAAAGGTAAAGTAAAATATATGCATTTAAATTATTTTAGAGTACTTAATTTTATAATATTTCAAATAAAAATATAAGAAATATTAATTATTTGGTTTAATTACAAATTGGTACTTAAATTGTACCATTTTTTCAATTTTGGCACTTAAACCTTTTTTTATCACAAGTGATATCTAAACTATTTTTTTTTTCAAGTAGATACCTCTGTCAATGAAACCGTTAGTTAAATTGTTAAGCTATTTTAAAAAAGGTCAACCCACAAATTAGCATATAAGTTATTTCCTTTTGCTCAAGTTGGTACTTAAACTTTTTTTATCTATTCAATTGGTATTTATTTTACACCAAATTATTATATTTATATCCGTTAAAAAGTTATAGTAAATAATAAACCCCCATATCATACAAATTTAAAAAATATTTTTTAAAATGATGTTGGTGATTAAAAAAGTCAAGGAAAAATAATTAAATTACTCAAAAAAAAAAGGTATTAAGATTAGTTGTACAATTTAACCTAAATTTTTTATCTGAAATAATTATATTAATGTTTGGCACCAACTTAGGTTGTTAATGCATTTAATGATCAATAACCATGTAACAAATCGATAACGTTAAGAGCAATCTAATAGCTTTTAAAAAGTTAGTGACCAAAATGTAATTTTAAACAAACATAAATGACTAAATTTGTAGTTTAGTCAAAGCTTTATTATTACGTTTGTTAATAATGTTATTAACCCGCGAACGAAAAACCCTAGAGCATAAATTAGATTGATCGTTAAAACCCTAGGGATTTCAGTTCTCCGAAAATCCCTAATCCTAATGAAGACGGTAACCGGCAAGATCCTCTCTTCAACTCCGGTTTCCGTTTCCAAGGCAGCCAAAATCATCGCCAACTTCGCCGCCACAGACAACGGCGCGTCGCAAGCAATCAGCGCATACCTTCGACGCGCCTCGGCTTCATTCAGTGAGCTCAAACAATTGCATAAAGAGCTCCGAAAACCGTCGAGATCAGACCGCAAGCACAAGAAGTCAAAGTCCGAGACCACAGTGGACGGTGCTCGTGAGTCGAGCCTAGAACCGAGTGAATTCAACTCGGCTCGTGAAGATGTGGAGCTGAGTCAGGAGGCGGGTCACGGGTACAGAGACGGTGAGAGGAAAAAACAGAAGAACAAGAAGAAGAAAGCGAAGGGCGAGGATATTGATGTTGGGGGGAAAATTGTAATTGAAGACGGAGAAAGCAAGAGGGGGAAGGAAAATAATGAGAGTAACTTTGGGGAAGATGAGGACAAAATGGTAAAGAAGCATAAGAAGGAGAAAAGTGGCAGAAAGGTTGAAACTTTGGAGGAAAATGGGGTTAACGTTGAGAAAGGTGAAATGATGGATGAGGAAGAGAGGGAAGGGGAGAAGAAAAAGAAGAAAAGGAAGAGTAGAGATATTGAGGAGGGAATTGAAAATAATGCTTCTTCAGAGCCACGGAAGAAGAAGAAGGTTAAAAATGAAGTTGATAAGTGATTGATTTTGAGGCATTTTAGCAATTTTGTTGTTTTAGATGACCGATTGAAGGTGGGTTTTGGGCTTTTTGGATGCTATTTGTAATGTTGAAGGAAGTATGTTTCTAATTTATAATGAATGAAATCTATCCATGGTTATTAACAAAGCAGGAACTAGCTTTAATGCATGCTTTTTAGGGGGTATATTGTAGTCATATTATTATAGTTGAAAATGCCGTCGATAAAATCGCTTTACTAGGAATAAATGTTTCAATGCTTGGGAATTGTAATTGCTGAATGGCATGTGTTTTTGTTGTTTAGGTATCTCAGAATCTTACTGTTGCTCCTTGATGTTCATGGAGTTCCATGTGCTGGTAGTTCTGGTAGTGTTGAAGTTGATGTTGCTTTAACTTATAACTGCTTGACATATGGAATATTAGTTTGATGATTACTTTGCAATTCCAAATTCACACTATGCAGAACACAGGTGAATGATTTGAGAACTCTTTAGCTTATTGTTTGATCTTGTGCTCCAGAAGGTTGACTAAAATTTTACTCTTGCTATCTCGTTTTGTGGTGTAATTGCTGTTGGCAGCCTTTTGTATTTCATTTCAAGGTCTAGTAGGCTATCCTGAGAATCAGAGGCATATGTAAAGGTAATGAATGGTTAGGATAAGTATCTTACTAGTTTCCCAATGTCATGTGGTGTAGATTCTTAGGTTTATTGAGGATTTTGCAAAGGCTTCCAGATGTTGAGTACATTGCTAAGAAAAAGAAAAACAACTGAAAGTTCATTATTTTTTAGGTGTATTTCTTCTTCTTAATCATTTTGAGAACCAAATGCAACTTACAACTTGCCTTTGATTGAATTTATATTTGTTGAGTGTAGCAAAAACAGAGATGTATTTGCCTTGAGTGCATAGTCACTACTATCCTGTCAGGTTTGTTTTAAGTTATTTGCAATCCACCCTATACCCCCTGATGGATATCCCTTCCTCTGGCTTGATAAGACCTGCCTGTTTAATGACTAGCAGAGATTATTGTGAAAGAAGTCCATTTCCTAAACTGAAATAGAAGCTGACAAGTGAAAACTTGTAAAAATCTTACTTTGCTAGTGGTTTTCAATAGCTCTTAACTAGAAAAGTAAGCTACACCATAACTTGAAACTCTGTTGAAATTTGACAAAATACATGAAGAATGATGAGGGGACTGCTGAAAGGGCATTGTGATTGATCAAATATAGGTATCTGAAGCATGTTAATGTGTGCTATATCATATTCTTACTGCATTTCTTGGTGATAAATGTTGGTATCCTTTTGAGGTTTAATGGTGGTGTCTAATCTAGCTGTGGTTTATCATATCCGCTTTCGTGCTTGAGGCATGATTTGCTTATATATCACTTCGATTCTGATAGAGGAGGCAAATAATTGCTTTGGAGGATGTTCACACTGATATTAAGTAAAAGGATTGATTTTTCATTTTTGGTATAATTAAGGTATTTTCCATATCGGTTTTGATTGTCTATGAAGACCCTTTTAGGGTTTGTGGTTGGTTTTGTATTCAAGGTTTTAAGTTTTTTATTTGGGAATGCAATGTGGTTTATCATTAGACTTAATCATGGACCAGGTCATTTGCCCAAACTCAAAGGTTAGCTGAAAATTGGGAAGGTTTAGGCAAAAATATTGGCCTAAAAAACTGCCAAGGTATCGGGCAAATTTCTTTTTCGCTTGGGCCAGGCTCAAATCACATGCTATACATTTTTTTTGTATGTTCAATATGTTTGGAAATATTTATTTTAATATTTTTAGTGTATTTGATATTTTAATTTTTTAATTTGTTTTTATATAAAAAATTTATTATGGTCGAGTCGGGATAGGCTCAGGTTTAGCATTTTTAATATTGGCTAGGCTTGGGCAAAATTTTAGACTTAATTTTTGGGTTGGGCTCGAGCTTAGAAAATGGGTCTAAAATTTTGTATCAACCCGAACTTGGCTTAGCTCGATCCATGACCAGGTGTTAGAGTTTGAATTCACTTGTTGTATAAGGTGCTAAGATAATGAATATTCACTTAGCTTGGTCCGGTCCATGATCACGTTTATTTACCACCTCATTCAATACTTATTGATAAAATGTATTTTTTTTATATAAAATCATTCAAACAATTTAAAATACCAAAATTTTTAAAATTTTGATAACATAATTAGACATTATCATAGGTCGAGTCACTCGTCTACGCGAGAAGGCTCGCTCAAAAAGTAGGAGGTTTAGGTAAAAATATAAGTTCGAAAAATTAGCTTAGAAAAAAAAATAATGTTCATTTTCTAAACGGGACAATCCTTGGGTAGAAGGTTTTTGGCTTGAGTTCAGTCTAGCTTGGCCTGAATCACATGCTTTTTTTTTTGTATTTTTAATTTTTTAGGAAACATTTATTTTAATATTTTTAGTGTATTTGATCTATTGTATTTCTTAAATATGTTTTTATATAAAAAATAATTTAAAAAAATTATTACGATCTAGTGGGGTTGGGTTCGAGTTTGGCATTTTTAAAATGAGATGGGTTTGGGCAAAAATTAAAGTCCAATTTTTGGGTCAGATTGGGCCTGGACATAAAAAGAAGATTTAAAAATTTGCATTGACCCAATCCCAACCTGGCTCGACCTATGTTCAGTTTTAAACATAATTCTTTTGTCTTTTAAAAGAGATTTTAATCAAAATAATTTTTATATGTAGTTAGCATTGTGAAAATATCAATTTTAGTAAATTCAACCAATTTTTTTTTATTGAAATATGACTTCCAACATTTTCCTCGAATGTATGGAAATTTATGGCTAAATAGGTAATATATGTCAGAATTTTATTTAATTGGTCAAATAGGTCATTTTTTTAAAAATTTAAGGAAATAAGTTGATTTTGTAGAGAAAGTATAGAAGCGCGTCTAGCTAAGCGCACTTTCCTCCAACGGTCATTTCCTCAACGGTGCCAACGGTAAATTTTTTAAATAGCCCAACAGTAACTTTAATTTCCTATAAATATCAAGTTAGTTTTCTTTTTTTTTTCACACAAGTCCAACTCTCTCTATTCTGTCAAGATTTGTTCGAAATTTTCCAATACATTTGTATAAAAATATTATATTTTTATTTTATTATTTTGTAAATTATTTGTTTCGATTAAATTTTCACGATGACAAGTTCTCTTATTCATTTCTGCGACAAGCATATTTCCGCCACTCAAAATTTATAATAGTAAGGAAAATTTTTAAATTTCATTTTTTTTAATTAAGTTAATTTTAAAGTTTTTAAATTTATTTTATTTTGTTGATATAAATAGGCGGATGATCGTGTTTTTGAAGGGTTCATACACAATTTATCAAAAAGCCTACCAAGTGAAATTCATGGTTATTTGCTAGGTGCAAAAGTCTTACATGCGTCCTATATGCTCGGGCTGTAAATTAGATTTTACACTTATCAATGCGTTGGTGGAAAGATAAAAACTCGAGACACACACATTTCATCTTTCATGCAGTGAGTGTACAATTACACTCGAGGACGTAGCTTTACAACTCGATATACTTGTGGATGGACCAGTCCTTACGGGGCCACTAGTCATTCCTGGTAAAGAAGACCTTTACGAGGCATTTTTAGGGAAGATACCAAATAAGTTTCAAGGTGGTCGAATAGAGATGAGATGGTTGCAAAATAATTTCAAAAAATTCATTCGAAAGCGACTAACATCGTCAAAGGACAATATGCTCAAGCATTCATCTTGAGGTTAATCGGGAGTATTCTAATGCTTGATAAATCTCGTTATTTGGTACACATAAGGTGACTAATACAACTCACCGACTTCAAAAAATGTGGTCGATTGAGTTGGGGATTAGTCGTGTTGGCCATGTTGTATAAAGAGTTGTGTCGGGCGACGAAACTGGATAAGATGTCAATCGATGGTTGCATACTCCTACTGCAATCATGGGCGTGGTGGCGACTATCATTTTTACGTCCCCGAGTGGATGACCCATATACATTCCCATTAGTGAGTAGGTGAAACCATGAGCCGAGTTATATGTGACTACCGGAACAACTCGAAGATATCCGACTATTGTTAGATCAACACACGGAAGCTAATGTTAGTTATTGAATTTTTGAAACATATAATAATTATGCAATAATTTCAAATTTCAAATTTTGTAGATAACAAAATTTATAATTGCGCACTACAGTTTGAATGGATGCCACATGCTGATCCAGATATCATAAAATGCATTCGGCCCGAATTTTTGGCCACTCAGAGTATGTAGACGTGAAGGTGCAATTGATAGTTTACGCGATGATAGAGATGTACGAATTAGATCGAGTGATGTGACAATTCGAGTGGAGGTAAAATATTTCGCCGGTACCGCAGGACATCAAAACAATGCACAAGCTTGATTTGTGAGGGAAAACCGACGAAAATTGGTGAGAATTTCACAATGAGTATATCGACATTTGAGAACATAGGATAAATTTGATACCTATTTGCGAACCGTTTTTCACACTAAACACGATGACCTCTATAGAGTACATGCCATGATTTAGACTCACCGACAAGCCGTATCTATTGTCGGTGGAGGCGAGGAGTAGGTAAATTCGTCCAAAGAGGCCATGATGACCATCCCAACATCGTTGGTTCAGAGCAAGTGCTGTAAGGGTTCGTTATCGGCCGTAACCCAACAAGAGGCGACAATGTCTGCATCACATCTCGGTTAGTTCCCTCCATATATTCATGTTCCTTTCACTAATCATATATATTTTACACAAACACCACATTATACACCATACTATGCATCACTGTAACATCTTGCATCTACACCTCCTACAGGTATGTATTTCGTGGCACCTCCATCCTCAACATATTAGCCCCAATGCCGACACAAATGCCAACACCAATGCCGAAAAAAATGACTATCAATATCGACATCAATGCTAACGTATCTGTCAAAAATAACGATTCTTGAATATTATGCGCAACTAGGTTTTGTGACATCATACGATTATTCATCGATAGTATCACAAACACTGACCGCGTCTTTGTTTTGTTAAGGTGGCTCATCATCACAAATACATTCTCATAGAGTGGAGGACACGGTATGAGGCTAGGATGACATCGTACTTAACCATAGAAGAAGGAGATGGAGACGAAGATGAAGACGGGAGTGGAGATGAAGATGAAAAAGAGGGTCGAAGTGAAGATGAAGAAGACGAAGACGGCCAATAGGAGGAGTTGACACATCAAGTTGTATGTAGAAATCCTACTTCCAACCGTTAGCCACCACCTTGTAGCACATATTAGGCCTAACAATGTCAATGATTTATTTTTCATTTACTTTTTGTGATGCAAATATAATCGATATCAATAAAATATGATCATTTTTTTTTATATTTGTGTTGCAACTCATAATTCTCTTTGTTAAATTCTAATCTATATTGTATGGAATTTTTAATATATAATATTTAATATGAAACATTTAATGATAATTTTATAAATATTGAGAGGTAAATTATTACACCTGGTTTAGCCTTATTCATTATTTCACCATGACAAACAAAATAGTGAATGAGGTAATTTTATTATCCATCACACAATTTCTATGAAAAGCTGAAAGTAAAAAGTGTAATGTGACCAAACAATCTATTAGGTTTAGATGTGCAAAAAAGTTACTCTTATGCCTATACTATGCTTGAAATGGTTTGGTAGTTTTGGTGTATATGAAATGAAGTTGAATAGGAGTTAATTTGAGATTGTTTCAAATGGTTAGTTTGGTGTTAATTGAATTATAGTTTGAGGTGCCTTGGAGGGCATATTGAAATGGTATGCATGTAATATTTTAGTTTATTTTAGATTATTGATTGATGTGCCAATTGTGACATATTGGTTAGGCACATAGGTTGGTTGTTATCAATGATGATTTTGGTTTTAATTTGATACATTTGAATTGGTTTGGATGTGATTAACTGGTTGTTTGTTGCTTAAGTGAATGTAGGTTGAATGGATTGAATTGAAAGGTATTTTTCAGGAACACACAGCCTGACACACGACCGTGTGCCCTAAATGGCTTACGACACGATTGTGTGGCCTATAGGTTTTGGTTGATTTTTCGTGCACACGGCCATAATTTGTTACTCAGCCCAGAGACATGGTCATGTGACATATTTTTGAATATTCACACTTTTAACCCACACGGCCTCGACTATTTCACACGGTCAGGAGACATGGTTGTGTCACCCTCTTTTTTTAGATTTTTCTTAATTTTTTGTTTTTATTCAAATTTATCCTTATTTAATACCAAATTATTTTTAAGCTTCTATATGCTCGACATAAAGCCAAAATAGATTGAATAGCATGATATACTTACTCGTATGTGATGAATAGATATTTATTTGAGATTTTGATAAATAAATTGCATGTAATTGTTTGAAATTTGTTCGTAGCATTCTATTACTCGGGTTTTGCGACCAGACAGAATAAAAGGTGTTACAGAACAGATTTTGTATAAAAAAAAGCATTATAATTAATTTCTGTACAATAAAATATGTTAACGATGTGTTGTCCTCAATACATCCCTCAAATGTTGATATGTTGCCTTCGTATGCCCTGAGTTCCTGCAATAGTCACATAACCTTTATTGATTGTCCCTCTCTCGAACATCTATATTGGTGCATATTCGAGTACAATTTAGACGATCTTTTGGGAGGTGACACAAGTTGATATCCGATGTCAACTCGAATGAAGCGTTGGACACTAGCGACCACATGCTCTCATCTGGGACGGGTAGGAATTTAGATCTCCATACATTGTGCATGAATTCCAGTTTGTACACATCGTTAATATAATACATGTATTATGTTCATGCATTCACAAATGCAACAATTGCATGTGCACATGAGAATTGAAGTGCCTGAAATCTCCCACAATCGCATATCCCTTCTGTTATGGCAACACAGTATGCTGCCCCTGACATATCTTGGTCAGGTCTAGCATACTTTGTGACCTGAAATCTCAGGTTTGGATGCGAGTGACACACTACATACATAGTGTTTGCTCTCTTTGCATTTTGTCTAATTTCTTTCATAACATCCTCGTACCAAATATGACCGCCCGCTATCTGTCCAGCATATGTCTCAACTTACTTTGAAAATAAGGCTACCAAGAAAAAAGTATGTTTCTTTGACAATCGAGGTTATCGACAAATGACGCGTCCCCTGCAATATGGAATTGATGCATTCCGTTAAGTTTATTGTCATGTGCCCGTATTGTAGACCCCCGTCATATGATTGTATCCACTGTTCAAAAGGTATGTTAGCGACGTACGCCACACCCTAGCTATTGATAGCACTCAAGTTATATCTAACATTTCATAGAAACAATGTTGGACGAGCTCATACCCTATCGAGAAAAGTATACCCATAAATGCAAACAATGAAAAAACTATGGTATAACATGATTATGGAAATAATAGCAACTACATGCCCATGTTAATAACTTGATTTTACTTGTTTTTCGAAGGCCATTTTGAGTGGTAGTTAGAGCTGACATGTCGTATACAATACCTAGGGTGTGTGCGATCCCAAAGGCTACCATGTCGTTCGATAGCGGCCAAGATTTTAGGTCTCCTATCGAAGATGACATATACGTCAGGCTGAGGGCAAACTTGACAATGTAATCGGCTAAGAAAGAAATCTTAATCGTCTGCCTTTTCTCTTAGAGTTATTGCAAACGCTATCAACAGAATCTACCGATTACCATCCTAGGCGATGGTCATCAACAATCGATGTTTATACCTCCTGTACAACCAGGTTCTGTCAATTTGAAATAAAGGCCTGCAGTGCTGAAAAGCTTCCCTATATTGATCAAAGGTCCAAAATAATCGATGGAAAACTCTTTTCACATGGACCAGACGATCGTGGAAGTACACTGGGTGCATTTCTAGATCGATCACAGAACTTGATACGTACCGATCTAGTACCTGATACCATTGCCACAAATCATTATACGACATGTCCCATCCATGATGCAACTTATCCATAGCCTTTTGTTTTGTAACCTATGCCTTGTAGTATGATAATGTGTAATTGTACTAACTACAGATGTTGGCAATCAACACTGGCATGGGAATCTTGGGACTCATTTTCACCATAGGTAGAATTATGTCAACTATTATGTCTAAGTCTAGCCTTGGATGATCTTGACTTATACTTAGAAAGGAGGAGTCAAAGTTACGTTATTGGCAAAAATGAAGACCCTAGTCAGGCTACATAAAAATATTGAGTGATTTCATTGCGCACCTGCTACAACACAAGTATGTGGACCTCTATACTTTTTTATTATCCACAAGTCGTCTTTTTTCCAAAAAGATGCATGATTTTCCATTGGCACCTCTGGACACGCATTGCGCACTTTTCTTCGAATTTCTCTAAATGAGATTTTATGACATGATAGTTCACACTGTTCTTTAAGCTATACCGTTTCAGTGCAGCAAGAAATACATCTTTTAAGGGATACTCCATTCCAACTTTCTAAACATTTGACGAAGAACTTGCATGGTCAGGTATTCTGTGCGGGAGTTGTGGGAACTTTAAACCACCCTCAACGGAGAGGTCGACATTATGCATGTGGGGTAGAGGTTCATATGCCCTGAACCACAGATCTGGATCTAGAGTATTGTTCAAACCGTCATCATCAGAACCACAAGGTTCTGGTTCAGTTGGAACATGTTCTAGTTAAAAAAAAAGTGCTACTTCTGAACCATCTGGCTCAAACTACCGAATTGGATCGGAGTTAGATTTAGATTCGTGAACAACATTCGCTGTCCTTTTGTTTACGCATGCATCTTTTTCCTCAGCTGCATCTTCATTGTCATCTTCAACCAAATGGTTCGATATACCCTCACCGAACCTGAACGTAGGAA
The DNA here is from genome assembly GCA_025698475.1 of Gossypium anomalum. NCBI lineage: Eukaryota > Viridiplantae > Streptophyta > Magnoliopsida > Malvales > Malvaceae > Gossypium > Gossypium anomalum. Next base: position 66,789,819 of record CM046957.1, on the reverse strand, counting down.
GTAAATCCTAGTTCTTCTATACCCTAAGTTATGGTCAAAATCTACATCTAATTGCTAACTAATGTAGGTTGATGGTATACCGGTATAAGTGCTTCCGTCCTTGGACATCCAACCACCGAAGTTAAAATTGAACGTATTGACTGAATGTCATGCCCAAGTTTCGAGGTTTAGGTTATGCTCATACTTCGACTGATAGACGAAATAGCCGTCAAAGTTAAAATATGTGCTTGAAGTCGAAGAATATCTTATCATTAATGATTCAAGGACATCATAATGAGAGCTTTGCAATAAAATAGTGAACCCACAGCACAACCATGTCGTAGGACTTTCTACTTTTACTTTGGTTCCTACATTAGCCGCAACATTGGTTGAAGATGGACCAACTCTATCAACTTAAGAAAACTCGACATATAACTCCATTATAGCATTTCCACTTGAGCAATGCGAATCTATGACCGCCTCTAGCTCCAGCTCACCTTTCACATCAAATAACTCATACTTATAAAGGTCCAATGATGCCAGATATCTACATTTCAAGCTCAAAATTCTTCCCTGACTTAAACCCCCAGCTTTTCTCTAATCCTTAATAGTAGCTCACAGAATTGAATGGTATGATTGAAAGTCAAGTCCACATATTGGGCTCCTGCAAATACGACCCAAAATCTGTATTGCAAATTTGACCATTGTAATAAATTACAGATTTCACTCGTTGACTCGTTTCAATTAAAAATGAAATAAATATTTAGAATAAAAAATCTACAGATGGTTGGCTAAAAAAAAGGAGACGACGTTCATAATGCAACATTTCAAAAATGAATAGACTTGCTTGTGTCTTAGTATTAAATACTTCGGTAGTTTAATAGAAAAAAAGAACGAGTTGGGAGGGAAGGCATGCTTGAAAACGTGTTTCAGCATTTGTGTTTTCATCGAATAATAATGAAAGGGTCTTCTGTACTTGAAAATGCGTTTCAGCAAAATCAATTTCAGTAGATGCATGCTTGAAAGGGTCTTTAGTGTACTTGAAAAGTGCTTGGGATTCTTGGGGGCAGGACACCTTGGCAGACTTTGAAAGGTGGTGACAGAATACGCGTCTAGTTGGACGAGCTTACCTGCTAACATGTCAGGGAAAGTGCACCTAGTTGGATGCGCTTTCCACTAAATAAAAAAAAAAACGCATCCAGCTAGTCGCATTTTCCCTAACATGTAAGCAAGAAAGCTCGTCCAACTGACGTGCTTTCTTTCCACCACCATTCAAAGCTTACCAAGATGTCTTAAGCCCAAGAATCTCGGGTAAGATTTGAGGCACCTCTTTCAGATATTCAATGAAAACGTCTTTTTTGAGACAAGTTTTCAACCACAGGTTTTTTTTTTTAATTTTTCATCTCACCCTCCCCCGTGCCTATAAAGGGGGGCTCTCCCTCCATGCTCTATCATCTATAAACCCATCATCTTTCCCGACCATCATCCCTATACTTTACAATATTTCTTTCTTGGTTTTCTTCTTTGCTTTCGTATTCAAAATTTTTATCGATAATATTTATTCCTGTTTAAGGTATTCTTGAGTTGTCGATGATGCAATATCACTCTGAGACACACCATTTCATATATCATCTCGAGATGGGACCATTACCTCAGAACTTATCATGTAGAAGACAGGTTCTAGGGTGACGGTGCTTTATATAATCATGGGTGGCAGTCTATATAGATGTCTTAGTCAATGGTCGTTATGAGGTCATGGATTGAAGTATAAATTGAGAGTCAGTTTAAAATCATTATATAGTCATGAGCTCAAACTTTTTGGATACCTAGAGATGTTGCCTTATAAATACCATACAGAATTTTGAGGGCATAATCATAGAAAAAACTGAGGGGCTTTTCACTATAATCGGTGTAATTTTTTCTCTATTTTCACGCAGTTGATATTTTTAACCTTCCTTTCTATTCGAAGGCCAGCACTATCGTGGACACATAAGGACTCTCAGATAGGCAATGGCTATTATGATGGAGTAAAGGTGATGCTTCTTTCGGGGCGACAACAGTTGTCATTATTAAACAACTTATTAATAACTATAACCGCTTCAACACTGACCCAAGTTTGACCTCTACTCCGCTAGAACATCCTCTCTCCACCTGAGAGTCATCTTGTGTCCACCTTATTGTCAAGTTTTGAATAAGAATAAAAGGTAAAAGATACCGATTGCCTAGAAATAGAGAAAAAATTTATGTTGATTACACTGGAAAGCCTTTCGTTTTTCCCTATGATTATGACCTCAATCTTATGTGTGATATATATAAGACATCATTTGCAAGTATCCAAAAAGCTTGAACTCGTGACTACATAATGACCATCATTTGACCCTCAGTTATACTCGAACCCGTGACCGCATAACGGTTGTCGATTGGGACTTTGACTCGTGACCGTATCAAGCACTATCACCTTGGAACCCGATTTCTATAGGATGAGTTTCTGAGGTAATGGTCCTATCCCAGTATGACATATGAAATGTATGTGTTCTGAGACGCGTTATCACATCCTCGGCCCCTCAAATCTACCTATAAACTTTCACAGTTTCTAACTCAAAACCTTAAACCCAATAAAAACCTTAAATCTTAAACCCTAAAACCCTAACCCTAAAATCAACCCTAACCCTAAAAATCCTTAAAAACGATGGCCAATTAACAAAAAAAAAAAAAAAGCATCCATTACCTATTTTAGCCAAAATTTATAGTTGGACGTAAATAATTTAAGTTTGAAAATATTTGACATCATTTATGTGTTTTTATTTGATAGTAAAACTATATGAATATTTCAAATTTCACATTTTTTTACATATTAATGATTAATTTGGCACAAGGTTTAAATTATGATATTCTAACTATTGTTTATATTTGAAATTAATTTTATACAATTTTCGAACTACCTATAACTTCCTCAATTCCTTAAGTGGAGGAAATTCCACGTTTAAGTGCATTGAAATCTACGTCTTTCGATATGTTATAATAGCAACGAAGTTAATTGAGCTTAGGCTTATATCTTTTATGAAAAATAATCATTTTTAGTTAAAATATGCTATTAGTCCTTATACTTGTATACAAATTAAAATTTGATCCCTGTATTTTAAAAGTAAGAATTCAGTCCTCTAACTTTTTAAAATAAAAATACTAGTCCAATCATTATCTTCAATGGTAGTTTTTGTCAAAAAATTTTAATTTACTATATTTGTTTTCATGTTTATTTTTTGTCAATCATCTGCCACATCATACAAAGACAACCTAATCAAAATTCCAAGTTAACAAATTCTGACAAAAAAGATTTGCAATTTTATTGACTAGACTGAGGTTTTTAAATAAAAGAGTAAGAGGATTTGATTTTTAACCTTTTAAATATAAGAACTAAATCTTAAATATTGTCAAAATGCAGAGACTAACAACATATTTTAACCTAAAAACAAAAAGGTAATAAAACAAATCCAAGCCCAAGTTGGTTTGGAAATAACTTCTACAATAGCCGAACACATGATATGGGCCAAATGCTCCCCAAACCAGTCATAAAAAATGAATTTAGAAAGCCCACAAACACTGTCTTTACTTCATACATGTAGTCCCTTGGGACCCATTCAGGTGTCTTTAATTCTTTAGTGAGGTAACCAAGAAAGCAATCTCTCATAAAATTTCTTGGGGCTTCACAGATTCGGGCACCTCAAGTGGCTATTCTCTTAATTTCACATGAATCAATGAAATATTATTGAATAGATATTGGATCATTATCACCAACAGTGTTCCATTGCTCACCTCAAGTGGCTATTCTCTTAATAATTATTGAAGTTTTTTAGGTTTAGGGTTCTTATTTGGATAAACCTTGGCCAACAACAAAGGAAGCACTTCTACTTTTGTTCCATTGCTCACCATAATGTTTTCAAGTGGGGGACTGTGTAGTTAAAAGGAAATCACTTGGTGTAAAACATGGTTTGATTGACCAATTCTGTAGTTGTCAACTTGACATTGTAGAAGAACCGTTATTGAATGAAAGTTCCAAACATTGTTCCATCAGGTCCATGGCAGGTTTGGTTCTTTAGACAAGGGGTAAGTTCCAAGACCTACTACTGCAAAGGAAAAAAAAAGAACTGTTTTATCAACCTTTTGGGGTTCATTGAGTATTAGATGATAGTTCATATTCTAAATAGCATATTATGGTTAAGGGTTAGCAATGTCGAAGGGTATGTCTTGTCAGTCTTCACCATCAACTTCAATGTATGTATAATGGCAAGTAGTTCAGCATTGAATTAAATACCTATATGATACATGTAATCCATGGTGACGACATCACATTATAACATTTCAATACCATAGGCAGAGCAATTGTACATATACATAAGCATATAATGGTCCTGGAAAAAAGTCCATTTAATGGTGGAGGGCCTGCCTAATAATTGCCTCAGGATAGATATTGGAACCACTTTTATGCAATTTAATGTATTATGTATAATGTTTTTGCCAAAGGATTCGCACAAGTCAATGTAGATTCCAGCAAGCTAGGTCATCATTGTTCACCAAAGGTGATAACAACTTCCTTGTAGGGATTGGCTAATGGGAACTTATACAGTTGCTCTCAGCCATACGATATATATGAACATGTGCCAAAACAAGAGTACATATCTGGCCGACAATGCCAATGTTATACGAGACCGAGTAACACATGCCGGTTCATCAGCCCATCCCCAGGCCAACATATTATCAAGAATCCATAACATGAATGATGAAACTCAGATCAATTATGTATATATGTATATAGTTGGACACATGGTTCATCACTTTTATCAGAACCTGGTGGTGACCCTCCCTTAAGCTGCAATTTGAGGTGCCGAAAATTTGTTCACTGACTTACAAGTGCTGTTTGTGAGGCACGGACAGGTAAGATTATCTAAAAGAAAAAAAAGAATCATATTTCAAGCAGATTTAATGTGAAAAATGAGATAATAAAATATGGAGTCAGTGGACCAATATATGAATTGATGATAATATGTGAGCCTGAATTTATGAGCATCGTCACAATGACGCATGGATTCAAACTTTTAGTGCCCGGTGATTCCAAGTACATGACAGGTTCTGGATAGAGACAGAAAAGATCATAAATGACGACAGAAATGCCTCCCCAAATGTGCTGTTGATGGCTCCAACAAGCACACGCATTTCTTCAGTTTTTATTTTTATTTTTTATCCTTTGTTATTCTTTTAAGATCTTAGACAAATCTGAGAACCCCTAATAGCAAACCCTGAAATTTCAGAATGAGTAGGTATTCATCAAAGCCTGTGCGCAACATATATATTACATTCAAAATGGTTAGAACTCGATGGAATTCAAAACTCAAATTACCCAAACTGAAATGGGTAAAAACCAGAATTGACTTATGAAAACATTCTGTTTGGGGTTTGATTTTCCATTTCCATGAATAGTAAGGTAACCTCAGTTTGACTCCAGTTCGGGTGAAGTAAGAACAAAAGCTTATATGTGTAAAGGGAATATTAGCCCATGATATCCGGAATGTACATTGCACATTATATACACAAAACAATTCATTCTTTTTCCTCATTGACCAGATTTTATCAATTTCCAATGTCTCCAAAGAAAATTTTAAGTTTTAACAATGCTTAATTAGTTTCCAAGAATATGTTAGTCAAAGGTTTCACCTTCTGCAACATGAGTACAACCATAAGCAATAGCATCTAATCTTTTTGACACAAGTCCTAAAATTATTTATAGGATCTCCTAACTCATAAATAGGAAGATAATACGTTTTAGTGCACCCGAACTTATGCTCTCCTGTATTGACAATAATATTCGTGCCAATCGAATTAAGACTCAACCAACAATGATTTATATTTTTTAAATTGTATTTAGATAAGTTTTTATAATAGATATTTAATTTCTTGCTTCCAATAATTTTTTAATCAAAATTACTTTAAAAAAATTAAATTAAATTAATTTTTATTAATTATAAAACTATAAATTATACGAAATGTAAATTATGCAACACTTATGTTTGGAAAATATATCTACATTGATTATACTAAATTTCATCATGCCTACTATATGACTGAGAAAATATATTATGAAAAAACATTAAAGAATGTACAAAAGTTCTTTAATAGTCTGTGGTTCCATCCTAAAAAAAAAAAAGGTTCATGGTTTCATTGGAAATTCACGAACGCATCCCAACCTTTCACTCTTTTTTGTTTATTAATCCAGCGTGCGGACTTTTTTTTTTTTTTTTTTTAAGATTTGGTATTAGTAATTAGGATTTTAAATTTAATGTTTAAACTTTAATAATATTTAGCGTTTAATATTTAATATTTAGTATTAGAGTTTGAGATTTAATATTTGGGTTAATATTTGGTATATTGGTAGTGTATATTTTTTATTTCACAAAAAATTTTAAAAAAAAATTGACATATATCTTCTTCTTTTTTTAATTTTTAATTTTTTGTTAAATTTTACTATAACTCTATAGAATACTTATCAATCTCTTAATCCGACTTGTGAAGTATTATAAAATCTAAAAATTCTACTACTGAGACTATATCAAATATTTTCCCTCCATGTTAAATATTTAAAATAGTATTTAATATTTAACATTTAAATTTTAAAATCTAAAATTTATATTTAATTATAAATAAAAATTTATGGAATAGACTGACTCTGACAATAATAAAACCCAAAAAATATCATTTATGTAAAAAATAACCAATTATAATTTGAATAATATATTTTTCATATAAACAATTATGCTATACAATTACTCCTCAATTATGCCTACATTTATTAGTATTTGAATTTACTCATCCACTATGCTATAAAATTATTCTTTTAAATAATTCGTGCCATTCGATTTGTATGATCTAGATCAATTTAATTCTTAATTAGATTAATCTTTATACATGAATCAGTATGGTTTTACGAGATCCACTTATTAACTCAATTTTAAGATACTTAAAAATTGTCATGTGTTTTTAAATTATATTTAAAAAAAAAATAGAGAGGCATATGATGGTTTCTTAAAAATGTAGGGAAAATACGATAGTTTTGTAACGAGAGGGGGAAGAAGAAACGTTCTCTTACATTTATTTTTGTAAAAGGGAATTTTGCTTAGACGCCCTTGATAATATTACCATTTTCACATAGACAATATTTAATCAAAATTATACTTTTTAAAAATTCTACATTGACCCTACTAACTTTTCTAAATTTACAAATTAATCCTTAAGCCTCATCCAATTTAATCTCTCCTCAAAACTAATTAAAATTAATTACCGCTAATAATGTCTAAGCCTATCGCTATACCAATTCTAGGAATAACTCAATTTTAACAAATCCGACTCAAAACTGAATTTTTCGGTGGGTCGTTACAAAAATAAACATACACTTCATTCAGATAAATTGTATATAAAAAATATTTTTATTTAAATTTAATAATAAATTATATAATATATTAATGAAAATAAATTTTAAATAATGATAAAAATACTTAATCTGAGTCGAATTAAATTTAGTAATTTTTTTTTCAAAGTACACTACATAAATAATATTATATAAAAATGAATCCAATTTTGGCAAAATAAGCCTTGTAGTGTATTTTGAATAAAACATTATACAATATATTTAAATTTAATTTGAACCAATTCAAAGTTTATATAGAATCGTAAAAACTCTCTGATATTTCATATACTTTATATATTTAAAAAATATATATATATAAATTATTTGAATTAAGTTCAAAAAAAACTTGTTTAAATATAATTTAATATGGACTGAACAAACAATTCAAACTCTAAACAGACTTTATTATCATTAGAAGTGTTTATGGATTAGGTTAGATTAGGCAAAGGCCCGATTTCAACAAATTTTCCAGGCTTGAGCTCGTTTTCTATAAATGGCCTAGTTTATTGTTTAAAAGTAATTACAAATTTTTTATTTAAAATTATTCATAAAAATAAAGTAGAATTAATAAAAAAATTATATTTATTATTAAAAATAAAACAGGGTGTGATAGGTAAATTCGAGGTTGGGCTGATAGGGCCAAACGGGTTGCTTGATCGATGAACACTTTTAATTATCATTTAAGGAGTAAATAAGATATTTTTAAAATTTTTAAAATTTTTGAAACTTTTTATATATTTTTATAATTTTTTAAACTCTTTTCACCATTTTTTATGTTTTTAACATTTATGATTTTATTTAAAAAAGGAAAAACTTTAAATTTTATAATTTTTACGTACTTTAAAGAGTGAGAATCAAATTGATAAAAACTATAAACATGGAGGGCCAAAAAAGTTATTTTACCAGATTGGGAGACGTCTAATAAAAATGGTGATTAGACAAGACAAAAGGGATTCAGGAGGGACTATTTTTCATTTCATTCCCTTTATTTCATCTTCATCGATTAAACATGACCTTAAAGATCAGCTCTACAATATTTCCACAAAGAAACAATAACTCCATAGACTATAGTATACGGACTACAGAACTAAGAACTTTCCCATTCAATTAAACTGTCAGAAATATATTTAATATCAACAGTTTGGAGAGAAACAAACAATGGGTTACTGTTTTTATTTCGAAAATAAAAAGAAGAGAGGAGCAGGCTTTTTCTGAATGCAGGATAACGAACTCTCCATTAAAGTGAAACACAAAGGGAGAGTTCTGTTTTTTTTTTTAGGGTTTTCTGAGCCACTGAAAGGATCAGAAGAAAGAAACCACAGTAGCCAATGCTAAACCCTCTTACTTTACTTAACAAACTGGCATTATTAAGCAATCAGTTTACCCAGAAAACTGTGGAAATGAAAATGATAATAGCTTTGATACGTTCCATCACAAGTTTGCTTTATGTTGGGGAAAAAAATATCCTAATACAAAAACCTTGTATAAAATTGGAAGTGTAGTTAATGGAGATGGTACTGTTATTCGTTAGGCATGCTTAAGCTACTTTTAAAAAGGGATGCATATGTCTATTTTGAGGAAGCACTTGTTTTGTCAATGCCTCTGCCATTTTTACTTGGAAATGATACCTTCCATTTCATTAAAAGAAGCTTTTACAAAGATAGAATAATAATATAGTTTTTAAATTCAACTTCTTTTACGGGACAAAAAAGAGAGCATCCAATCTGATTGGTTAAAGTATTTTTATATTTTTATATTTAAAAAATTTTAAAGTATTTTTTTATATTTTTATACCAATTTTCGTGATAACCCTAAATAATTAAAGATTAAAAGTTAATTGCTTTTTGGTTTATTTTTTATTATTATCCATCTACATATTTATGTTAATATTAATATTCATTTGTATGTTAAAAAATATATCATTTGATATATTAAAAATTATAATGCTATATTCGTATCAGCATAGTAAGACATCAAAACCAGTTTTTCTACTCTAGTCATCGAGTCTCCTTTACCTGTTCTCTTGCCTATTTCCACCTTTCTGCCTCTTTAAATGATCTGACCTCCCTAACACTATCACATATTTCTCTTTATAAATTCATTTATACCTCTTTCCTTCTTATACATTGTAACAAAGAAAAAATTCAACAAATAAGGTTAAAACCATCATAAGTGTCTTTTTAAATATACTAAAAAAATTAAAAATAAATAAAACACTTGTTATTATATTAAATATTATATTGTTATTTTAATTTTCGCATATGTCGGCAAAATTCTAAATAAATAAGGGCTAAAGAGGCATTGAATTGATATATGAGTAGTCAAATCAGATTATTAACTAATCAATATCATCTCTCAATATTTAGCTTTTCATGGGCCACTCATTTTTAACCACGTGGACTCATTTCTCCGGCCTCCCATGCCTTTTTATTTGAGTTTTCCTTTTCCATCCTTTTTTTTGGGGTGAAATCTATATATATTAAAAGAGTCCATGGTATTGCCATGGTCACAATAGTCCATGGAGCGAAATGTCGTGAGCATTTAACGGAAATGAATAATGGGTAATTCTAAGTTTGAGTCCCTCACTTTTGTTGTTTATACGATTAGATCTTTATTTGTACTAAGTGTACAATTAGGTACATGCCTCTAATTTATTTGTTTATTTATTTTGTTACTAAATTTAGAATAAAATAAGTTATATTTGCTCAATATAATAAAATCTTATGTTTGAATACAATTTATTAGTTGTTTAGAATGATAATAATTGAATATTAACATTTGAATTTAAATGTAAATATGGAAAATAAGTTTTTTTTTTGTCTTATGACACGTTTTTCTCTCTGCTCTTTGGCACGCCTTTTGCTGTTCTAGCACGTTTTTGGGGTTTTTTTTTGCCTCTTTTTTTGTTTTGTGTTGATTCTTTTGGTGAATATGACAGACTCATTAGCAGATCTTTCCATTGATGATGAGGAAGAATAGACCATTTTTCTAGGGGCTGATGCGATTGAGCGGGAATTATCGTATAAACATTGTTATGTGGGCACTTTTCTTACATCCAGTGTTGTCAATTTTTAGGTTATGAAATTGACTCTGGCGAATGTTTGGCATCCTATAGGTAGTGTTTCTATAACAGCTCGTTTTTAGTCAAATTAGAATAGTAGTTTGGGACCAAAAATCTGAGGTTGTAAAATTATTTTAATATTATTTTAAGTGTTTACAGCATGATAGTATGTATGTGTGAAAGTTTTGAGAAGAAATTTTATCGTTTGAATAGTTAATTTGATAAAAAGGACTAAATCGCTTAAAATGCAAAAGTGTTGTTCTATTAGCTAAAGGTGTTTAATAGCTATGGTTTATTAAAGTTAAGGTCCTTATGTTGTAAGTAATTAGACCATTTTAATTGTGAGTGGACAAAGATGGACATTAAGATGATGATTTTAATGTTGTCATTAAGGTTAAATAGGTAATTTGATAATTAAAGTAATTATAATAAAAAAAAACAAATTTCTTTCTCCATTCATCTTCATCAACCGATTTGGGAGAAGAAGAAAGCCACTGTTAGGGCTTTTAACATTCGGTCATTCTCTTCCCGTTTTCAATGATTTCTATGTTTTTGAGATCGTTGCTTCGTATTCTAGCTAGCCCGTACCTTAAATTTCAAAACTGTTAAAGATTTATCATGTTTCCATTATTGAATGCTTGAGTAATTTGATGATTTATGATAGATTTGGAAGGTTTAATGTTAGATTAATAGCTTTTGTAAAGTGATTTTTGACAAAAATGTCAAAAAGGGATTAAATGGAGAAAATGTGAAATGTGGTGGTTAAAAGTGTAAAAAAATTGAAAATATAGGCTGCTAGTATCATGTATTAAATTCGGCTAAGCATGGGTTTGTACTAAATTGCATGAATTTGCAATTTTATGAAATGAGGATTAAATTGTGAAAAATGTAAAAGTTTAGGGGCAAATGTGTAAAATATCCCTAATGCATATTTTGGATTGAGTTGAATAAATGAATTAATTTTTAGTATATTTAGATTAAGAAAAATGGAATTCGAATCAAGATTGGGGAAAAATGAAAGTTATCAACTAATCGACTTGATTCTCCGTTTTAATATCTGAGGTAAGTTCGTGTGTAATAAACATTGTTATAGTTATGCTTTTAATGCTTTGGTATTGGATAAATTGTATATATGAGACTACAGTCATGTTCGACGACAAATCAGCTATATATGGCACTTAGTGTGCTATTCGACATAACTTTGGCTATATATGACACTTAGTGTGCGATTTGACATAGCTTCGGCTATATACGGCACTTAATGTACGAGATCGAGATAGCTTCGGCTATATATGGCACTTAGTGTGCAATCTGAGATAGCTTTGGCTATGAATGACACTTTGTGTGCAAGATATCGAATATTCAATGGTATTTCGAATATGTATGAGCTTAATACGGATTGGTATAGGTATGTACATGCATTATATGAGCTTTAAATCGAAGAAGTTATGAAGTTTGCATATAAGAGTATGAATAAGCATGTGAAAGGTTTGTTAGTAATCATGAATTTCATGTTAATATGTTTAAATTGATGCATGGTGTATTTGTGATTAGTTAAGTTTATATCATACGAGCTTACTAATCTATAAAGTTTACTCTATTTATTTTCCATGTCTTATAGTGATTTCGAAGCTAGCTCAGATTTGGGGATCGTCGGAGACTACGTCACACTATCCAACCATCACTTTGGTACTTTTGAGCTTATGGTTTGGTCATATAGCATGTATAGGATTATGGTCATATTGATATGTATTTTGGTGGTGAGTTTTGCAATTAGAAATAACTTGTGAATGGTTATGTTTTAGGTTGTATATATATAGCCATGAGACTTGGCTTGTTTTGGTATGTTTGGACCAATGTTGGTATATATAAATATATGGCTTATGTTGTGAATTCATGTAAAAGTATTTTGAGTCCATGGATGAATATGTGAATGACATATATTATGAGGTTTGTGGAATTGGTATCATGCTTGTGAATTGGTACAAAATGATGTGTGTTCGGTAAATGTTTAGCTAGTTGATTGGCAAATGTGTTTAGGTATATTTGATTAAGAAAAACATAAGTTATAAGCATGTTGGTTATTAGTGTTGGAAATGATATGAAATTTGTCTTGGTTGTGGCTAAATATATGTTCAATTATGCTATGTTGTGGTGCCATTTGGGTTGTTTAGGTACATGAAGTTGTGGGTGGCAAATTGGCTAGGTAAATAGCCTATTTTTGTCCACACGGGCAGAGACACGGGCGTGTGCCTCAGCCGTGTGTAACACACGGTCATGTTACATGGTCGTGTGTCCCCTATGTTAAAATTTAAATCAAGTCAGTATGCTCCACACGGCCTCACACATGGGCGTGTGACTTGGCTGTGTGGCATAAATCAGTATACCCTACAGATTTGGCATGGCCTACCACACGACCTGGCACATGGGTGTGTGTGATCATTTTTAGGGCACACGGGCGTGTGTGTTGGCCGTGTGACCCAAGTTAGAGAGTTACACAGGGTAGAATATGGGCTGGGACACGACTATGTGCTCCCATTTCAAATGTCCACACGACCTGTGACACGGGCGTGTCAGGTGGCCATGTGAGACACACGGCCTGGCCACAAGAGTGTGTGTCCCCTGTTTTGAAAATTTCTTTTCAAGTTCGTGAAAGTTTCTTAAGTTATCGGTTTAGTCTCAAACCACTGTTAATGTATTTTTAGGGCCTTGTAGTCTCGCATTAGGGACAAATTGATTGGGTTTGAATGATAAATGTATGAAATGATGTTATGTATTCTAAATGGTTGTTTAATTGTTTCGTAAGTCTGGTAATGCTCCGTTACCCTATTTCGGTATTGAATATGGGTAAGGTGTGTTATATTTATTAGTATCAGAGCTATGATTTAGTCAATTTTAGGACTAATGTAGCGTGTGTGAGATTCTAGCTATACATGCCATATATAAACTGAGATAGTGTGATGACTCTTGACATTTTTTAAAAAAAATATGTTTTCATATAGTAAATGGATCCCAATCGAGCTATAGCTGATGAGGTTGAGAGTAATGCGCCCGTTCTCACTCAAGGGACAGCGCCGTTTGATTCTAGACCCGTAATGGGCAGCCAGAGAGGAGAGGCTAGAGAAGCCTTCTTACAAATGATGAACGAGTGATTCACTCAATACATTCGTACGAACCTGGCTGCTCAACAACCTCCACCCCCTCCTAATTCCCAACCGGTTCTTGTAGCTTCTCAAGGAATTGAGCTTTTAAGATTGAATAAGCCTCTAGTTGCCAAGATCAGTAAACATGGAGCTGAAGTGTTTAGAGCTAATGTTGATGATGACCCTGATAGAGCCGAGTTTTGACTTGAAAATACGATTCGAATGTTTGACGAGCTTTCTTGCACGCCAGCTGAATGTTTAAAGTGTGCCATATCCCTTTTGAGAGATACTGCGTATCAGTGGTGGAATACATTAGTATCGGTAGTGCCGAGGGAGAGAGTCACTAGGGAATTCTTTCAGCCGATTTTTGAAAGAAATACATCAGTTAATGATTTTTGGATCAAAAGCATAAAGAGTTTTTAGAATTGAAATAAGACCGCATGACTGTAACCGAATATGAAAGAGAATTCGTACGGTTAAGCAAGTATGCTCGAGAGTATGTTTCTGCTGAAGAGATAATGTGCAAACAGTTTCTTGATGGGTTGAATAAAGATATTAAACTTCTGGTCAGGATTTTAGATTTAAAATAATTTGGTGTGTTAGTTGACAGGGCTTACAAAGCCGAAAACTTTAGCCGAGAAAAGAGAAATGCTGATTCAGAGGCAAGAGACTCAAAGAAGAGATCGATGAGTAAACCTTATCAATTCTCGTCAAAGAAATCAAGAAACTACTTTAACAGATCGACAACTTCAGTGAGCTATTCCAATAGAGATCGTGGAAAGTAAAACACCAGCCCTAAGGCTCACACCACATCAGTATCGAATGTTGGCAATGTGAAAGACGTTAAACTCGAGTGTCAACAGTGTGGAAAATGGCATTTTAGAGATTGTTGGATGAAAAATAATAGTAGAACTTGTTACAGTTGTGGTTCGCGAGATCATTTTATCTGAGATTGTCTTGAGTTAAATGAAAAAGATAAATCTCAAAATTCAAGATCAAGCATTATAGCTACTCAAGGGAGGCTGCCAAGAAATACGAGAAATGTAACGGGTAATCGTGGTATAACGAAATATTCTATAATGAGATCTGAGGGCAGAGTACCTGCTAGAGCTTACGCTATTCGCACTCGCGAAGATGCGTCATCACCAGATGTTATTACCGGTACATTTTCTCTTTATGACACTAATGTTATTACATTGATTGATCCTGGACCAACTCATTTATATATATGTATGAATATGGTGTCTAATAAGAGTTTGTCTATTGAGTCTACTGAGTTTGTGATTAGAGTATCGAACCCTTTAGTTAAGTATGTTCTAGTTGACAAAGTATGCAAGAACTACCCTTTAATGACTCGGGGTCACTATTTTCTAGCTGATTTGATGCTTTTGCCATTTGATGAGTTCGATGTGATTTTGGGTATGGACTGGTTGATTATGCATGATGCAATTGTGAATTGTAGATGAAAGATTATCGAATTGAAATGTTAGAACGGTGAAATTCTTCGAATTGAGTCTGATGATTCGAGTGAATTACCTACTGTGATATCGTCTTTGTTAGCTCAGAAATGTATGCAAATGGGCTGTGATGCATATCTTGCATACGTACTGGATACAAAGGTGTCTGAATCAAAGATTGAATCTGTACCTGTTGTTTGTGAGTTTTCAGATGTATTTCCAGAGGAATTACTGGGTTTGCCACCAGTCAGAGAGGTTGAGTTTGCTATTGAGTTAGTACCGGGAACTTCATCGATATCTATAGCTCCGTACAGAATGGCTCCGACAGAGTTGAAAGAGTTGAAAGCTCAGTTGCAAGAGTTAACAGATAGAGGTTTTGCACGACCGAGTTTTTCGCCTTGGGGTGCGCCTGTATTGTTTGTGAGGAAGAAAGACGGGTCAATGAGAATATGTATTGATTATCGTCAGCTCAACAAAGTTACGGTAAAGAATAAGTATCCATTGCCAAGAATAGACAATTTGTTTGATCAATTGAAAGGTGCAACAATGTTTTCGAAGATTGATTTGAGATCTAGTTATTATCAGTTGTGAGTTAAATACTCAGATTTACCTAAGACTACGTTCAGAACGAGGTATCAGCATTATGAATTCCTTGTTATGCCTTTCGGACTAACTAATGCTCCTGCTATTTTTATGGATTTGATGAATCAAATCTTTAGACTGTATTTAGACAGATTTATTGTGGTGTTCTTTGATGATATTTTGATCTAGTCACGAGATGAGTCTGAGTATACCGAGCATTTGAGGATTGTGTTGAAACATTCGAGGTTTGGAAAGGCCTCGAAACCTCGAATAGTTCGTCATCTTTGGCATATGCTTAGAGACATTAATCCCTCTGTAGTTTTTTTAATTGAAGCAAAACTATAAGGTTTTAAGATGGAAGTGATAAAACGTAAATGTGGTTTTCAAAATGGGGTTGATGTTGAGTCAGATGGTCGAAGTGGAGGTCTATCTTTGGGTTGGCATAACTATTGTAAGGTCTCACTCCGGTCTTTTTCAAGACATCATATTGATGTTATGATTGATGAGGATACAAAAGGGAATACTTTGAGATGTACGGGTTTTTATGGTGCGCCGGAAGAAAGTAAGAGAGAGGCATTTTGGAAATTTATTGCGGGCTTTGGATTATTGCTCCCATATCCCTTGGTTGGTTATTGGCAATTTTAATGAAATACTTTATTTGTCAAAGAAAAAAGGAGGATTATCTCGAAGGAAGCTTCAAATGTCTAAATTTAGGGAAGCTCTGTCTGATTGTACTCTTATTGATTTGAGCTATGTTGGTCAATGGTTTACATGGGATAGAGGAAGGACTAGTGAGAATAACATAAAGGAACGACTTGATTGAGGGGTGGCCAACGAGGTTTGATGTGATTTATTTTTGAATTTTATGTTAAAGTATCTTTCTCACGCTCATTCGGACCATTGCCCGTTATTATTGCAAACCGATTGGTGTACCCATTGCCCATTATTATTGCAAACTGATTGGTGTAATAATCATTCAAAACAGTGGCACTTCAAATTTGAAGCGGCATGGCTCTTAGAGGGTACTTGTAAAGAGGAAGTACAAAGATTATGGAATGAATTTGATGGGGATGTGCCAAACAGATTAAAAGCGATTGGGGTTGTGGTTACGTCTTATTAGGAAAGAAAAGGTTCTTCAAATGCATTTTAGTTGATTAAATGATGAATTCCCATCTGATGAGGTTTTGGGAGAAATTTTCAAAACTAAATTTTCGCTTAATTTAGAAGGTGATCGTGAGGAGCTCTACTGGTAGCAGCGTGCAAGAGCCAATTGGCTCAAAAATGGTGATCGAAACATACTATTTTTCATAATTTTGCTTCTGATAGACGACGACGGATAAAATAGAAAAGCTTATGGACGCTTTGGGTTGACAGTATGAGAATACTGAGGAAATGATGTCAACTGCCCATGATTATTTCTTTACGCTTTTCACATCAAATGGTGTTAGCAATCCTGATGTAATTCTGGCTAAGCTGTTCCGTGTATTTCTGATAGTATGAATGAAGATCTTGATAAAGATTTTACCTATGAGGAAGTTTGTATGGCTTTGTAATCTATTAATCCGTTGAAAGTGTCGAGAGAGGATGGCTTGGGTGCAGTCTTTTATCAAAGGTTTTGGCATATAGTTGGTAAGGAGGTTGCACAATTCTGTACTTATAGTTTAAATAGGGTTTTGATATTGCTGGAATTAATCACACTAGGATTGTTATGATTCCTAAGGTGAGTTATCCTACACTCATGTCACAATCCTAGCCCATAAGTCTTTGCAATATCCTCAATAAATTTATTACGAAGATGTTAGTGAACCGTTTTTAAAAAGTCCATTTTTGTATTGATGAGGCACAGAGTGCATTTATCCTGGGTAGGCTTATTACTGATAATTTTATTACTGCTTATGAAATTCTTCACTCCATGAGGCGAAAAAGAATTGGGAAAGTTGGGTCTTTTGCGTTAAAACTTGATATAAGCAAAGTGTATGATAAGGTCGAATGGACTTTTATCTAGGCCATGCTTCGCCGTATGGGTTTTTTTGGAATCTTGGATTCGAAAAATTATGTGCTGTGCCGAAACGGTATCATATTCTGTGGTTATGAATGGCGAGGTGGGGAATGTGTTTTTTCTTTTTCGGGGACTCAGACAAGGTAATCCATTTAGTCTTTATTTATTTCTCATTTGTGGAGAGTGTCTGTTGGCTATTCTTAGTATGGCAGTCACAACTGGTGATCTCAGAGGTATTCAAATCAATAGGTATGCTCCCTTAATGACCCATTTGTTTTTTGCTGATGACAATCTTATATTTGGGGAGGCTACCATTGAAGCAGCTGAGGCGCTTAAAGCAAGATTGGAGATCTATGCTTGGACAAGTCTGGAATGTTTTTTAGTCCGAATGTTATTCACAGTAACCGCAATAGGGTGTACCGAATTCCGAGTGTTGACCCAAATACGAGTAAAGAGAAGTACCTAGGGCTCCCTTCAATTGTGGGAAGAAGTAAAAAGGGGGGCTTTTAGGGAGATAAATGATAGAATGTTGACAAGTGTATCTAGTTGAGGTTCTAAAATGCTTTTGGTAGGAGGTCGAGAAGTATTAATTAAATTTGTACTTCAAACTATTCCTATGCATGCTATGTCTTACTTTTTGCTACCTAATTCTTTTTGTAGAGAACTAGAGTTTATTATTGTTAGATTTTGGTGGCAAAAGAAAACTGGAAAAAAGGGTTTCCATTGGTGTTCATAGAACTTGATGTGCTTATCGAAGGGTGAAGGAGGTATGGGTTTTCAAGATCTTTCTAAGTTTATATTACTTTACTAACAAAGCAATGATGGCGTTTAATGGAAACCCCTAGTCCGTTAACTGCTAGATTACTTTGCGCTAATTATTACAATGGGACTACTTTTCTTGATGCCTCATTAGGCTCTAATCCATCCCTGATTTGGAGAAGTATTTGGTGTTCTAAAACTCTCTTACAATCTGGTCTTGGGTGGCAAATTGGTGCTAGATTATCGGTTTCGATATGGGAAGATTATTGGCTTCCAGGGAGGAGCAGAACTTGTATTACTACAAAGAGAGTTGAGGGTTTAGATCATGTGAGTGACTTGATTCTTCAAAACCTAAACAGATGGGGCATACAGTTAATCTTTTCTACCTTTTCGGAGGGAGAAGCTCACAAGATTTTAAGTATTCCTCTCCTTATTAAAAATCAACCTGATAAAGTTTTTTAGTTAAACAAAAATTTGGGTATTTATTCAGTGAAAAGTGATTATAAAGCCATTTCGGAGCTTTCTCTTTTGAGTCCTTTAGAATAGTCAAATTTGAAGCAATGTGGAGTTTATCATGCCCTGCGAAAATTCAAATTCTACTACGGAAATTTACGAAGAATTTCATCCCTACTTTTCAAAACTTATATTCTCGAAGAATCATGCATGATAATATTTACCCACGATGTCAGGTCTATAGCGAATCGAACTTACATGTTGTGGGATACTGTGCGTTTGCTATTTAGATTTGGACAAAGTTAAATTACCAGTAGCCATGGTCTATTGCGGATTTGAATTTTGATGAACGGTTAAATTGGCTGTTTACAAATTCAGCCAGAAACAACAAAGAGGAAATTGCTATTACACTATGGGCAATCTGGTTTGCCCGCAATGAACTACTTCATGAAAGGAAAATGCAAAGTGTGGAGGAATTTGTTACCTTTATCCAGGGGTATGGGAGGGATTTTAATGATGTGACTAGAGTTTTGAAGCATCCTAAACCGCGAACTCAATGTAAATGGGAACCTCCACCTAGGGATTGGGTCAAGGTAAATGTTGTTGGGTTCTCTGTGGTTAATAATAAAGCAGTTTTAGGGTTTCTAATAAGGAACAATAAAGGTTATCGTATGGGATTTGGTTTTAGAATACAAACCGTAGTTTAGACGGAGGCGTTGGCAGAAGTAATTGCTGTTTTGCACGGACTCCGATTTGCGATGGATATAGGTTTCTCTAATGTTATTCTAGAGAGCAATTCAAGAACAGTTACGAGAAATCTAAAGGAACAAGGGGAAGATAATTCAGAATTGAGGCCGATTACCTGGGATGTACACAACATGTTGAAAGGATTCACATCCTATCGATTCAAATTCGTAGCAGGAGAAGGTAATGCTGCTGCACTTGCGATGGCACCTGAAGGTATGAAACACTCGGAAGATTCTTTTTGGGTTGAGGATGCTCTGCTTAAGGTTCTGGAACTAGCCAATCTGGATCGTCATTTTCACCAACCACCGTAGTAACCTCATCTTTTCTTTCGAAGTTCTTGGTTGAGAAATGTGGTCTTTCTTGAGGAATCTCAACCCAATCTCTTGTTTGGTGTCTCTGCTTGCCAACTATGGAGGTTTTTGGCCGTTTTGGGTTTCCTGTTTTTGCTGGGTTTGGAAGATGTTTCTTGTTGCTTTTGTGTTTGGTTTTCATGAGTTCGCTTTTGATTTTCTACCTGATTTTGTTGTTGCTAATTTTTTGTTTTTGGACAGCTATTTTGCATTGGTTTTTGGTTTGGTTTTGTTTGTTTTGGACTCTCAGCCCATGTTTTAATAAAAACAGATCGTTTATTTCAAAAAAAAAAAAGAATGATAAAAATTGAAAAATAATTTATTACTTTAATAATTTAAAACTATAAATAAAAGGACGGTCATTTGGGTATAGGATTTTTTTCCTTTTACATTATAAAAAATGTTAAAAATTCAATTTTAGTCTACCTAAATTTGAGATTTAATTTTCATAATTTAATTTCTAACATCATTTGATCCCTATATTTCTATAATGTTATTAGTAATACCAAATAGTTAATACTATTAACTTTTCTATTATAATATTATGTGATTATTTATTAAATTTGAATGCCTTAAGGGTCATATTTGGGTTCAGAGGCGAACCATTATGGTGGCCTATGGGGCCTTGTCCCTCTAAAAAAAATTGAGAAAATTTAATTTCTTCCTTGAAATTTTTAGAAAATTTTTATTAGATCCCTTAAATTTTTAAAAATTCTCATTATACCTTTTAATTTTTTAAAATATTTTAATTAAGCTCTCTTAAAATTCTCATAATCTTAATTTTAATTAGACTCCTAAATTTTCTTTATTAAACTTTACTAGTCCCCCTCAAAACTTAGTCCTATACTATTTGGGTTTGCCTTTGTTGACACTATAAGACAATGAGCAAATTTCTGTTTTGATCCCTATATTATTTTGATACTTTGATGGAATCCATATACTTTAATTTATTTACATAATTTGGCCCCTTTACTTTTATTGTGTCATTAGTTAGCCTAAATAGTTAATATATAGTTAACATTAACTATTTCAATTACAATGTGGATGCCATTTTTTCTTAAGAATACTATTCCAACTAAAAAAATATTATGATGAATTCAAATAAGTGTTTTTAAGATAAAAAAAAAAATCCACACTAGTATTTTCAATGTTATTTTTTTGTTACATTAGTACCAACTCATTTTTTTTTTAAAAGTCTAATGTGACAACAATGAATTTAACAGAAGAATTTTAACGGTGGTAGCAATTAGACCTAGATTTTTAAATTTTAAAAGGAAAGGGACTAAATTTTAGAAAATAAAGTAGGGAGACTAAAATTTAAATTTATGAAGTGTATAGGTGTAACACCCCTTGCCCGACTTGATCACCGAGTTCGAGTTATAGAATGTTACACTCATTGCGGAGCAACTTTAGACAGATATAATCATGCAATCATTTATAGATGCAATTACATGTAATTCACTTACTTAATACACAACATAACCATTTCTGAGTCTCACACGAGCTTATGAAAGCTCTTTTGCGAACCTAAGGTTGAATTAGGATCCAATTGTGAAGTTTTAAAAATCTCGGGTTAACGCCACAACTTCTTAAATTCCACGTCACGACTTTTTCAACTTAGTGAGTTACGTCGCGACTTCACTCACTATCGAACAATGTTACGACGTCGGGAAGTCATGGTTGTGACATTGCCCCTGTTTTTGGCAAAATGCGTATTAGATACATATTCCATTGTTTCCAACCACAACATGTCATCACATCCGTCCTTCTTCCAATTCCTCCTATTTCAAAACATAAAAAGTCAATCTAAAACAATCTTATAACTCTTGGAATCAACCATTTAGCATCACATACTAAACATATTCTCCATTTAAGCATATTCAATTTTCCATTTCAACCATTTATACCTAAAGCATCTCATTTACCATCCCAAACATGTTTTATTATGCAAACTAAGAACTAAATAATTTAATAAACTTGGCTTGAGATGATCAAAGTATATTCCAAGCTATATAACATGTTTAACTTACAATATACCATTTTTAAGTTCATTTATCCAACTAGGTATTTCAACTAACTTATTTACAACCTTTGAAATTTAAAACCATACCAAAACTTATGATTATTATTCATAAAAGCATCAACCTTAACCAAATCATGCAACTATTAGTTAATTACCATGTTAAGCATTCAAATTTAACCATTACCACTTTTATCATATAACAACTAACTTAAAATGACCATTTACTTAACAAGGTACCCTTATATATATGCCACAATGTCTAAACTCAAAATAGGCACAATTCTAATGTCTCGATGATAATGTAAACTCCACGTTGATCCAACTTAGCAAGTTCTGCAAGGTAACGATCTACAAGGGAAAGAAACAACTAGTGTAAGCATTAAGAATACTTAGTAAGTTCAAATAGAAATACTAAAATTACCTTGATCACTTAGAAGTAAAACAACTACCTATCACTTTGACATACAATTTGGCTATCTTTGGCACGTAATGCTTAAAGTAATCACTTGCCAACATTAACATTCAAATAGGTTAGACATACTTGTATATCTTGAATAATATCATTTAAAACCAAAGCAATTTCATATCACATAACTAGTTATAAACATATACCATTTCATATTCAATGCATTTTCAAGCTTTTCCATTTCAATTAAGATTAATATCACTCGATGAAACTATAGTAAAATTGAATCGGATACACAGGTGAACTATGTTGACCACATAAGCTAAAATTACATCAGGGTTGCTCACACAAGCTAAATTTTTATTAAGATTGCTCACACAAGCTAAGATTATATTAGGTTACCCGTACGGGCTAAACTTATGTTACATATAACCCAAGAATCTGCAACAAATGTTAGACCTCGTTATAACATGTAAAATCACTGATTAAGTGTGTGTATAACCCTATTGGCATGCCAATCGTATCCTAACCTTTTACCAAGTTCACATGGGCATTATTTCCATATATGTATCATTACCAATCCCTGTAATCATCCACAATTCATGTTGTACCCTATACTATTTCGTAAAAGACAACGATCACATAATATTTCAATTTAGTCCTTTATTAGCCAACATGCCAATTTCACTAGTATCTTAGTTATATCAAAACTTATATATGAAATCAAACAAAAAAGCACATATGATATAAAATAAGATAGTAAGTTCCATATAAACTTACTTGTTCAAAATGTGAAAAGAGTGGATACTCCAAGGACTAATTCATAATTTTTTCTTTTCCTCTTTTAGCTTCAATTTGATATAAATCTTGATCAATTAATGGTCGAATGTCTTGAACATTTCCTAAGTTTTATTCCTTCAAGTTACAGAAATTGAGAGGATGGATGGAGAAGATAACATTCTCCTCTAACAACTTAACTTATATAGGAAGATTAAGACTTAATTAACTTAATTTAATTAACTTAATCAATTCATTAAGCATGGTTAGTGTAATCTTTCATCGTCATCCAATAATTCCCATTGGAAAATAATTTATTTACCATTTTAAACCTCTGGCTAATTCCAATTTAAGTCATCAAGTCTTTTTTCAATTAAAAATCTATAGCAATTGGACTTTTATAATTTAGTCCCTGAGCCTTAATTAACTATTAATTAGACAATAATTACTAGACCAATATTTAATGTATTTTTATATTATCTTCATAAATATTCATATTTAATATTTACAGACTCAGTTTGTTGAAATAGGGTTCTAAAACTACATTTTTCAACACCATTGAAAATCAAACCGTTACAATAGGGACTCACAACATATTTTAACATTCAAATTTTTACTCTATAATTTTTCAAAACAAATAATTAACCCATTGTAAAGTTTGGGAAACCATACTAGTATGTTCAATATGAAGGTCCTCTCAAGCTAACATGTGGCACACACCCACCATGTTTTTTTTTTTCTATTTTGTAAAAATGGTTAATTTTCAATTTTGGTCCTTCTGATATGCTTCCTTATGCTGACACATGGCACAAACCCATTATGTTCCTTTTTTTCGTTTCATTTTTAAAAATCATAAAGTTTTAGTTTTAATCCTTCTAATATGCTTAAATTTGAGATTTAATCCTCATACTTTATTTTCTAACATAATTTGGTATCTATATTTTTATAATATTCTTAATTAGTTCAATATTTTTATAATATTATTAATTAGCTCAAATCATTAGTAACATTAACTTTTCAATTAAAATGTTACGTGGTTATATATAATTTGAAAGTATATTTTTAAATTAAAAAAAAATAAAGGGCTTAATATGGAAAAAAAAATTATAAGGACCAGTTTCCAAATCTACGAAGTGTAGAGACTTAGGCTTAGTTTAGCATTGCTTCTCAAAAGTTCTTTTGGGTCAAAAAGCATTTTTAGCGAAAACTTAAATTTCCTACTTCTACTTTTGGCTAAAAAAGTGCTTTTACAAAGTATTTTTTTCCCTAAAAACACTTTTGAAAAGCTCAAAAACATATTGTTTAGCAATGCTTTTATCTTAAAGTGCTTTTTATACCAAAAAGTGCCTCTTAAAAGTAATACTAAACTAGCCATTAGCCATGGTTGTTTGAACCAGATTGGCTGGTTGGATCAAGAATCGGCCGAGGTATCAGTTCAAAGAGAGGCATAAGATCAGCTAGTTCACAAACCTGTTGAACCAAGTTAGAAACTGATTGAACTAATTTTTTTTTTAATATTTTTTTACTAATTTATTTAATCCAACAGTACAAACTAATGGCCCGATTCGTTCGACCATCAGTTTGGTTCTAAAAACCTTGCTTAGAGTATATTTTGATATTCAAATTTTTACTTTATAATTTGATACAAACAAGTAATCAAGTCAACGTCAAGCGTGAGTGCACCATACTAGTATATATATCAACATGGATAGAATTAGGTTTTTGACTTAATTATTGTGTTCTTTTAGAATATGTCTTTTTAAAAGTTAGTATATATATATAAGATAACTCTCTATATTCGTAGGTATCGAGTTTAGGGTTTTGTCAAATCACCACAGGAAATCATACCTTACATATCAGGAGGTGTCTAGTCTAAGTCTTTTAAGCTTCGACTAGGGAATTATATGTTCATTATCCCAACCAACCTATTTGATTAGTAGAAGTCAGAAACTATGGGAATCGACTTCCACTCTATAAATATTTCGCCATTTCTTTCTTTCTTTCCTCCCAAAATTCACTCAAACTCTAAAAAAGTTTGTTATTTTGTACTTCTTTTCTTGGAAAAAAACACGCATCAAGGTTTTAGGAAGAACACACTACAAATTATAATTGTCAATATGGTAAAGTTAAAAACTCAACTGTGTTTTAAATTTTTTTTAATTCTTATGAAAATATTTTTAAGAAATTGTGAATTAAATATTACAATTTTTTGGTTTTTTGAATAGTTAGATGATCGAGTTTTTGAATTTGGCATAATCTAAAATTCCAGTAGGTTAATGCACTTATTAAAAAATGCTTGAAGACAACTAGTTTATATGTGGCATCTATGATGACGAAGTTTAGTACGATAAGTTTCTTGTTATCTTGTTGGCAAGATGGAAGCCAAAAATGCATACATTATATTTTTAATGTGAGGAAGTGATTATAACACAAGAAGATGACGCTTTAATAACTGGCCTTTTAATTGACAAATAGGCGATAAAGAAGCTAGTAACGTTGATGTGACATATAATTGCCATTTGTTTTTGGGCACCATCTCGTCTAAGGATAAGCCAGAAAAGGAATTAGATAAGAATTAGGTGACATGCATGTGATTGGAGAGGCTTGTCCAACTGGCCCCTCCACAATATGTAGTTGTAGAGGAGAAGATCAATATGCTAGAGTTTGGATACTTTGGATGATAGAATAAATGTTGTTGCCAAAAAAGTCTAATAATAAAGTCCACTACATGCATTTTCCTTTACTGGAGTCTTCTAAGGCGGTTAGCAGATTCAACTAGGGTTGTAAAAGTTTGACGTATTTTTATGGGGCTCTTTGCAGAGCTATGTGAGAATCAATCGATGAAATAAATGGTTGTTGCCTGCTTATGCAAACATGGGCATGGAAACGAATGTTGTGGTTAACACTTATCCCTTTTACAACCATAGGAGTACGGAGTTCCTTTAGCCTAGATCCAATTGTTCATGTATTGGCTTCTCATATCCCTTGTTTCAACTACACGAGTTCCTTTAGCCTAAATCCAATTGTTTTACCTAATTAATTATTGATGTAGGGTTCTAACCAATCAACTAGTCAATACCCTAGTAGGATATTCTGATCTTCTACTAAAATAACGAATCGACAATGACTACTTATCTTCCGACCTCATAGTCCAAATTGGTTCAGGGTTAAGGTGTTCATAGATAGGCCATACCAATTTTGGGTTAATTCCTACCTAAATGACTTCCTAGGATCGTCAAGCCTAGGGTTTAAGTTATTCCTCTCCCAAACAGTTAATCCACTAAGAAACTTTATCATTCAATCAATTAATTAAGTTAAAATGATTAAAACATGCAAAATATGTGTAAAGCATAAACTTATTCTAATATTTACGCAAACATTAATCTAACAATATTAAATAAAGAGATATAAAGAATAGAATAAGGAAAAGAGATGCTCATGGATTTATCGATGAAAGTGTGGCTCCGGAACAATCTCCACTCGCGTAAGTCTCACTTCGGAATAGGATCTTCTGATTACAAGACATAAATAACCTAAGTAAAAACTAAGAATGAAAAAAAAACCTAATAATCAAAACCCTTAAATTATGTGTTTAAACTAATTACAATGGCCTTTATATAGGCTAAACTCGGAATATTAAAGTGCCTAAAATATTCTTGAAGTCCTTAGAGTTAGACTAGGACAAATACTCCTAATTTCCCTAAAAAACGTAATTAAAACGTGCAGGAATTTTTGGGTTGCGCAGGAGCTTGCTTACAACACAAGCCTGCGATGTTGCAACCAACCACAGGGGTATACAGTGACACAAGAGGGCCGTGTCGCAACATCGAGGGTAGTTTCGCTCCAAAACTTGTTTTTAGCTTCTATCTTCGATGTTGAGATGTCGGTATCTTGGTTTCACGACATAGGCATCAGTTTTGGCCCGAATAGGTATCTTTAGCTCCCGTCTTGACCTACAAGACCATTTAACCTTATTGAGACATATTAGAATGTAATAAAAACTACTAAAAAGCATAAATTACTACTTTAAGTATGAAAACTTAAATATATACTAAGATGTTTTGATTTAACTATCAAACACACTAAAGTTATGTGTAAAAAAGGTATAAATAATAGTGTAATTCATGGTAAATCAGTAATACCACAATGCATATTGACAACTAGAAACCTCATTCCTAACACTTCAAAACCAAGTCAAAATGTGTCACAAAACATCCCAATTGTACCTAATCAATATGTCATATTGGCACCATCACAAACAAGTTATAAACATTACCAAACATCTAACTAAATTTGATACCAAAGTGTTCTATTCATATGGTTCAATCATGCATATTAGCCTATATTGCAATGGTACATTTTGCCATGATAAACTTACAAAATCTCACTTTAAAACACGCCAAAAATTACCTTAACACTTAACAATTTTGACCAAATAGGTCTAAAACCTAGTAGATGTCATTTAACAAGCATGCCTTAACATTTCATTCAAGCATCACATATAATCAAACTCATTCTTGATTCAAAATCAAGAATATTCTTGATTCAAAATCAAGAATACATCAACTAGACATATATATATACCCCATTCATACCATTTAAGCATACCATATAAACCTTTAAAATTAGCATTACATATCAGCCATTATAATAACCTTGCAACATCATCACTTAAAACTCAAAAACACTTGATTACAACCAAACCTATATACATGCCACATAATCGAGTCTGGAATAAAGAAAATGCTACCAAATCAGAGGTTGGATAATGTGAGCTTTGGGTTAATTCGACCGACGCGTTCCGCGAAATGACCTATACAGAGGCAAAAAAGCAAACAAGATAAGCATTATTAATGCTTAGTAATTCCATATGAAATTCACTTAACTTACCCTAATAAAATAACAATTAAGAAATGGAAACATAATGTAGCTAAATACAGAAATCTTTTAGTATCCTGTTACTTTCATATACATTTCCATGGAATAA
This sequence comes from Gossypium anomalum, assembly GCA_025698475.1. Taxonomy (NCBI): domain Eukaryota; kingdom Viridiplantae; phylum Streptophyta; class Magnoliopsida; order Malvales; family Malvaceae; genus Gossypium; species Gossypium anomalum. Next base: position 66,761,640 of record CM046957.1, on the reverse strand, counting down.
TCAAATTGCTAGTTTGCTCATACATCAAGCTTTTATAAAGCAATTCACATATACATGTATAAAAATTCAATATAGCATAACATATGTTATATAGTTCATACTCGATTTATATACATATATACTTAAGTTCTTATTCATATCACATTCAGACCGTGTTCGTTTGGCAACATAATAATTTAATCCATTCCAATCCCTTGACATTCTCATAATTATGTAAGATATCAATATACATTTTCATGAGCCATCATTTTCAATAATCAAATAACATTTCACACCTTAGCCCTTCACGACAAATTCATTACTTCATAATGATTTAGTTATAAGTTATAAACATACAAAATAGCATAAACACATACTAGTCCAAATAAAGATCACATGAACTTGACAATTAATATACTCAAGAATTGAAACACAAATACCATAGTAAACTCATGTACAACATTTTATACATCTTTGAACCTTTATACTAATTCACTTTCACAACATGTTTATTGCCCAAAGAACTCTAATAAATATACTTCAAACACACGAGCTAAGATTGCTCACATGAGCTGTGAAAATGGACCTTATTCTTCATATTCAATCCATTTTCAATTTATGTATTCATATACTCGCTTTTCGTACGTTCGATAACAATTCACATTCATTTATAGTGCCTTATCATCATATACACATCATTCAATCATACACATGTATGAATTGTTTCATATTGGAATCATTTCTCTTACCGTTCATTTATTTTGAAGAATATCTATAAAACAAATAGTGGCACTAAAGTGCATACAGGGGCACGAAAGTGCAAATCAATGGCACTGGAGTGCAATAACGGGCACTAAATTGCAATCATATACATTTTATGCCATAGAATATCATCATGTACAAAATATCAAATCATATAGCCATTTTCCCGTTCATTCCATATTGCGTTCATATTCATATTTATTATATATTTATTTTCTTTTGATTTAGTCCATTTGATATCAACAATAATATATATACTTAGAAATTCAAGCTAGAAATAAATAAAAAATAATACAATTATATTATGAATTAACAAAGTAAGTCCCCTATGAACTTACTTGGAAAACAACAACCATATATTTCAAGATGTATATAACAAGCATTGACAAGATATTTCAAGATAAAACATGCTTATATGCACCTAATATTCAACCAATATATGTCCTAAAGTGACAAGCAATTTCAATCGTCCATTTGCATATGTAACATAATTACAACAAGTCCAAAACAACCTTTCCAACATTTTAACATGTATAACTATATCCAATTTACTTAACCATTAACAATTATTCAATTCATACCAATTCCATATCATTCCATGATCAAGCATTCATTTATGAATAACATCATATCATTTATGTACCATGACATTTTTCCCTTTTACTTTAATTTCATACCATTCAACTCGTTTTTGGAGTCTGACGACTCATTCGTATTTTTTTGGCCCCTAGGGCTTGTTTTTTTACTGATTTACACATATGACCACATATCTTCTTTATCTCGATTCTCATAGTTAAATGTTTGGCTCAATAGTATCAAATATTATGATATTCATATTATTTACCAACTTATGATTTGTAACCCCTATTAACCTGACTCAAACTCTAACGGATACTTGGATCGTCCAACCAACACACCGAACTTGTACCGAAGTGCATCATTGGTTAAATCGAAGTAGGGTAACATGTACTGATCTGCTGTAATTTGATACATCAAATTAGGCTCTCCAATATAGTCAAGGAGCTTATTCTCAAACAAATTAAGTGTATTTTATATGTTTTTATTGGTTTTCAGCTTTAAGCATTAATAAATGTTTTTGCTTAGTGTTACACCTTTTTTGGATTGAAATTGGCCAAACAGTGCCATGGGGGACCTAATGATGTGATTGAGTTGGTGTAGGGAGACGATAATGGCTCAAACACAAAAATATCATCATTCAGAGTGGGTATCATGACACCGATGTGATGGAAGTCGTGATACCCCTGAAGAAATTGGCATGAAGAAAATTGTGCCAAACTCTAGTGATATTCTGACACCGAAGATAGGTATTGCGACACCGAGACTCCAAAACCCTTAATTTTGATACTATTTTGGGTATTGCGATACCATTCCCTGATGGGGAGCAACTTTACTATAAGGGTAGTTTTTTTCCAACACCAACACCAACACCAATCAAAATACATCGTCTAGAGGTATTTTAGTTCAAAATTTTGGGTTGTAATCGGATGTTAAAAGCCACTTTTGGCTGAGAACTAAAAAGAAGTTGTTCACTTTACTTTCTTTTCATATTTTTAGCTTTCTAGTTAGCTTTTTCTTCATTTCTAAAGAATAGTTTTAAGCTCTTTCAAGTTTTAATGTTAGTTAGTTAGTTAGTTTTTACCGTAGCTTAGTTTTATTTGCATTTCAGTACTCTAACTCTCTTTGTATTTTTATTTTAATCTAAATTAATATAGCTCAGCTTCATTTTCTTTTCTTAGATAAAAATATAAACTTTAATGTTATTTTTAACCACCATTGTTACTACCTTCATCTTTATCAAGAAACTATCAAGAAAACTCTAATGCCATGTGTGGTTCGCATGAATGGCAAAACCATCCATTCTTTATTTGATGCAATAACCTTAAACCATTGTTTGCTTGACCGAATGAGTTAAACGACTGAATCAATATTACGAACTTATTCCTTAAATCGTTATAGTAGCCATTTAGCACTACAACCAAAGAATGACTATTCTAGCTTCTCATATTATTTTTCTCAAAAATATCCTAAAAAAAATTTGTTTAAACCACAATTGAATGAGAATATTGCTACAATACCAAAACCTTTTGTAGTTAATGCACAGATAACTGAAATTAGCTTAGAAATCAATTGCTTCTTTTACACATATAACTAAAATTAACAGCCCATTCCAAGCTACAGAAATCCTTAATGAAAAGAATCAAAAACAAGTTTTTTTTTTATATATAATACATGAAGAACATAAACGAAAACTCAAGTTGATCTTGGGTTTGGGCGATTTGAAATGATTTAAGATTCAACTTTTGAGAGAAAAGGTGAAAAATCAATGGTGCCCAACAATGGAAGGAATTTTTTTTTATGGATATATGGGTTTTGGTGGGATTTTAGGATAAACTAACCAAAAATTTGAAAGAGGAGGTGGAGATAAAGCTTTAGATGATGTTTCTTTAGTTTTTGGGTATTTAATTGGTGATGAATGGTAGAAGACAACAACGATTATGGTGGTTGACCAAAACTGAGAATAAAAGCTATAATTTTGGGGGTTTAAAGACAAATTCTAGAGAGGAAGATACATGAGAGAGAGGAGAGTAAAAATAAATGGGTAAGAAAATAAATTGGGTGGTTATACCCAGTAAAAAAAGGAAAAACAAATTTATTGTTTTATATTAAATATTCATATTTTTTTTTTGTAATTCATTTGATAAAATGGATGTCTATAACCCCCAATTTCACCCTATTGTAACCCCTAAATAATTTATACGGTAATTTAATATTGATCCTTAATGCTTTGTAACTTATGGTTTTTGAAGGCCTATAAATAAAGGACATGTACAAACTTATAGTAAGTCAATATGAAAGTTGAATAATCTTTTCATCTTCTATTCTTCTCTCTTGTCCATTCTATATTTCTTTTAATTTTATAACATATTTTTTATAATCACTTAAATATTAATATTTATTTATACCATAATTATTCAAAAATACTAATTTATACAAAATAAAAAAAATTAATAATTATATATACTTTTAAAATTTTGTAAATATATTTTTATTAAATTATTTAAAAACAATTCATATATTAGTGTGATTATTTAAAAAAAAAACATTAAACGGTATATTAGCCATTTGAATATTTTTTTTATCATTTTTCCTTTTTTATAAAAAATAAAGGGTCTATTAGTCATTTCAGCATTTAACGCTTTTGGTTTTTTAATATAGACACAAATAAAAACATAATTTAATTTATTAAAGGGCATATTTGTCATTCGTGTATTTTTTTTCCTATTATATATCTATTCCTCTTAACCAAATGTATGAATACTATTACAATACCCATTCCATTCCATCCAACCAAACCATTGTTGTGCTTATTCAATTCTATTACAGCCTTATTCCATTCCAATGAATCAAACATGCTGTAAGTTTCTTTGACCCTCTTTTTGTGCTTATTTTAATCTATGATTTGAATGTATATTGGTTGCTGCTTGTATGGAAATGATGATAAGTAGTTAAATTTATGGTGGTTGGTTGATGGAAATGTTGTTTGATTAGTTTTTGGTATAAGGACTAAATTGTAATAACTAGACTAAATTAAATAAACTTTAAAACTTAGAATTTATGCCTCTAAGGGAACATATAGATAGGTGAGACCGAGAAGAGATCTATTGAGCATCAATTTGTTTATCTCGAGTTACTTTGGTAAGGTCGAGAGATTAACTGGACTAAATCATCTAATTTGGTAAAATGGTGATCGAAAGGTAAAATTGAGCCAATTAGAAGTTTAGGCTTTTTAGATCTTAATCCAAAGAATAATCAACAACATAGAAACCACTTTTGTTTATTGAATTGTTAATTTCGTAGTTTTATGATTTTACAATTTGATCCTTGTTGGTGTTAGGTAGTTACTTAGCTTAATTAACCCTGATCATGAATTACCATAATATAGAGCTTAATGAGTTGTTAGCTAGACTTCTTTGTTGCATGCTTGTCGATTAGGAATCACTCAGTCCCTGAACTCTCTTGGGTTCGAGCTTTGGAATACTCAAGTGTTCCATTGTAACACTATAAATATGACAACTCGACCTCTTACACTTGCAGTACACTGTTATATTATTTATTGTTTTTGTGTTGATTCTTAGCCCTGGTGCACGTATGCCAGGGTGTAGTTAGGTACATAAAGTTCAAGCTACTGCACGAAGCGTATACTGGCACACAGAGTGCAGACTGACGCACAAAGCCCATACTAGTACACATGGTGCATCCTGGAGCATAAGTGCATAATCCTGTGCTCAATCCAATCCTATGGCATGCCAACTATTTTTGACATAGCCCGAACAACTAATAGGGTACAATATTCAACTTATTACAATTTAGTACAGTTATCATTTATCAAATATATTCACTTTTGATTCAATTAATTAACATATCATATGTAATTTATATCATTAATACATATTTTCACCCAATTCCATACAACATATCATATTTCAAGCAATTCAAGTTATTTTACATTTTATTTACTTTAGTCCTCTATTTCGACAATCCATATTCAAGCTCGATCCAATAGTTCAATTTATCCCTATATACTCACCTTGACATTGCTATATGCAGATAACATTAAAATGCAATCAATTAATATGACCTTAAATCATAAATGCACAAATTGAGATTTTGTGCATCACTTGTCGACGATTTTCTCTTTTCCTTTCCCTCACAATGGTTAGGTGACGTTGTTAACTACTAATAATCATAAAACATATCTCATTATTAATTTCCATCCAAATCAGAATCAAATGCTAAATTTTACATATTTTTCAAATTATTCAATTTAGTCCCTAAAATCGGGACAAACATAACTTCCAATTTAGGGCCTTAGATTAGAATCTGGTTTCACCAAAACTCAATAGAGACCCTCTATTTTTTATCTCTACCAACAATTCATGACACTTTTGAATTTTATTCAATTTGATCACTAATGCACGAAACTAACGATTAAGCTTTACAATTTAGTCCTTTTTATATACCAACCTTAATTTCTAACAATTTCACATCAATTTCATTCAATACTCAACAATGGGGACTTTAAAAAACTTTAACATTTTTACAAATTGGTACACGAGCTAGCTAAATCAAGCTCCCATGATTCAATTTCCATAAAAATCAAAGAAAAATGGCTAGAAACTTACTTAAAATTGAAGGTCGAATGTCTTAAGGGTTTTAAAGCTTTTCTTTCTTCTTTGGTTATGGTAGACAGTGTTGGAGGAAGAAGATGATGGCTATTGTCATCTTTTTCCACTAATTTTTTTCTTATGTACTATGCTTAATTTTAATTAAACCTAATTAATTAACTTAATCATAATTAATTAAACTTTAATCTTTAATTAGTTTAATCTAATTGTATCCAACATCATCATCCATTAACATTGATTAAAATATGTTTATTTTCCATTTTAATCCTTTGGTTAATTGCTATTTAAATCCCTAAACCTTAATCTAATTAAAAATTTATAGCGGTTATACTTTTACAATTTAGTCCTGGAGTCATAATTACTTACAATCTCAGCTAAATCTCTTAACCAAATTTCAGTACATCTATACCCTAACTCCGTACATATTAAATAAGGATATTTATGGACTTGGAGTTCCAAAACTGCTTTTTTTTACACCATTAGAAACTGGGTCGTTACAGCATGCATTATTGCTTTTATGCATATTTTATTTTACATTATTTGACATGACTAAGTATGAAGTTCAATTAGTCAATATGAATTATTAAATTAAATTAATTAATTTATCATAAGTTATTAAATTTATGTTAAGCTTATGATGTTCTAAATTCATAATAGAATATTTAGTCAGAGAACTTAATAGTTTATTCAATTGATATCTTTAATTCCACTCATTAAAGATTTTTTTATTTAATAAAATATTATTAATAGATTTTTTCATGTGAAATTTAAATATTTTATTGAAATAATATTTTAATTAAGATATTTTTATTTAATAAATTATAATTAATAGACTTGCTTATATGAAATAGCTATAATTGTACTTAAAATTTTAGAAAATATGTTGTTATAGAGAACTAAATTAATAAAGAATGTACTTCATAATCATGGATGTTGTTGTTATAAGTAAAAAGTTGTTATAGAGGATTATAAAAAATAATCAATTCTACTAAAATTTGACTGCTACAGTGAAATGTTATTATAAAAAGTGATTGTTATAAGAAAGGTGGAACATAAACATAATAAATCTAAGTCAATTCTTTAAATATAAGATAAAAAACAGAAAACAATATTTTTATTTTTTTTCCCTTTTTCCTTCTCTCTTTTTCCATTTTCTCCCATTTCCTTTCACCCCTTACCCTTCACCCAACCGAGTCCAAGCATAATATCTACTTTAATCTACAGTTATAGATCATAGATATAGTTTCATTTCGAAATTCCAATTTGGATTAAATTTGAATGACTTTTAATGGATTTAAGTTTTACATTCATGAGAATGGTGATCCATCATCAACTTTCGAAATAAGCTAAAGAGTATCCCTTTCCAACGGCCATTGATATATTGCATGGTTATTTACAGTACGTAACAATGTGGGTTTACGGTAAAAGAGAAAAGACAGAAAAAAAAAAAAACAAAAGGAGTAAAAGGTAATAAAAGACGAAGGTAGGACAGTGGAGAAAAAAAATGTGGAGAAAGGGGGACAGAAGGAGGCGTCCAATCAAGTATATGAAAAATCCAGGCATTCATGCATGACGAAAGCAATCTAAATTGCCCATATATGAACAAATTTAATGCAGGCTCAGCTCTGATTTGACGTATTTGTCCTAGTTTTTTTGACAAAATTTACTTCTCTTCTGCAATTTGTTTTGGTACTGATTTGTGACTAGACACTTGGTGCTTAGCAACCCAATTAGCTTATTATGCAACTTATGTAATCCTTTCCTTTATCTGGCTTTTTTTTTTTTATTCTGCCTACACTTTTAGAATTATCCTAACTTTTTTTTTTATTTTTAAATAAAAAGATATAATGCATTTTAACATATTTAAATTTATATTTTTTTATACTGATAAAAATATTAATATTAATCAAATTAAGACTTAATTACACTTATATATAGTCTAATTAAATTTAAAATTTGAGAAATTTTCCATTTATACAACTTAAACCCTAACTCTTACATAGAGGATAGCTGACTTCATTCTGTTGGATTAAATTGATAGAATTTTTTCAACCATTCGTTTAAGTAAGGAGCACATGAATTTAAATTATAAAAAGGAAAATAGGGAAGTAGAGGTGGAGTACGTGAGAGTTTATTCGCTTACCAACTTTCTCAACTCTTGAGACCCACTTGTCTTTCATATATATATATATATGTTCATATATGGAGATTTAACATTTATGGAGCAGGCAAAGCGCAGTAATCGTAGTGCTTTTCTTTTATGAATGTTGTGATTTTTGTAAGTCATATAATGGTTTAAATAGGGCTATCATCATGATCATGCTTCATTTGGATATCCATGAAAAGAAAAGTTCCATCAAATGAAAGTTATTGGTAGAGGATATATAGTTGAACGGCTGAGGTTTAATGGGGAATGTTGGTAGGGAGAAACAGATAGAGATAGAGATGAAGATAAGCCCATGCTGGGGAGCAGCAGGGTTTTTGTTATAATATTATTAGTAGGTCTAAAATGATAATATCACCAGTTTATGTATAAAGTGATAACATATATATATTTTTTATTATCACTTAGTTAAATAGTTTAACGGTACACGATCAATAATAAATTTATATACTAATAAGGTCAATGTTGAGTTAAAATTAAATTATAAATTTTTGTAAGGATTATAAATTTATCATTATATTAATTTATAAAATAAATCAAAATTTTATAATTTTTAAGAAAGTTCAAAATATAACCATATCATATAAATTTATAATTTTTAAAGGAACTAGATAATAAAATTTTCATTTTAAAGGGCCAACACCCTTCTTGCCCTCGACAACAGCCTTATGTGCTAGTTTTAAAAATAAAATAAAATTCCACGTGATAGCAACAGCGAACAGTGTTATCAATTTCTATACCAGTAACGGTACAAAAGTAAAGAGATGGCCTTATGCTAAATTAAAACTAGAAAGATAAACTTCAAAATTCAGTAGAAGAGAGGAACCAAAACAAGAATAAAACCAAAAAGCAGGGCCTTAGACAGCATGCATTTATGGGTTTGTCCTCGGCTTACGTTTGCTTTACAGTGAAACTAAATATCAAAGAGAGAGACACAAAGAAAGAGCTTTTCAAGAGTTGAGAGTTGAGAGTTGAGAGTTGAGAGAGACCCCTACGTATCTGCTAATGAGCTTGAATGAACCCTTACAGCTAAAACGCGGTTTGCAAGATGGGGGCTAATCAATGGTGTAGATGCTATTATAGTCATAATATATATATATATGTACATGTAGTGCATATATATTGAAACATGCATCAGTTTTGAAAGTGCTCAAAAACCTGAAAATGCTAATGAAAAAATGATTCCATAAACAGTTATGGGAAGCCTACAATTAGAGCAGTAATCACAATCACAGATGACAAGACTTTGTTGGCTGCCCTTCCTGCATGCTTTGCCTGCCTGGGTTTTTCAGTATTTTAATCAGACTTGATGACTTTTTTTATACATATTATACATTCATATTTTATATATTAGAAATAAATATCATTTTTATGGAAGGAAAATTACAAGGATGAACCAAGCAGCAGTTTAACAGCTCACACAGTTATACACAACAAAACAAAATAAAAAAATATGATCATTGATGCTTCGTTAGTTTTTTTTTTTTTTTTTTTTGTTTTTTACAAAGAGATATTTTTATATAAAATATTACACAAAAATTTTAAAGTCGGTAACTCAATAAAAAAATTTATAATAGTATATATACATAAATGAAAAGCATTGAAGCATTTGAGGCAACGCGGGTGAAGGTCCTAAAAGCTGAGAAATCTACCTACCTACATGCACGAGTATTATATTCATGGAGAATCATGATGGTGGTGGTGATGATGATGATGATAGGGACATGGGGATCGATGATAATTCAAGACCCCTCTCTTTTATCACTGCTGTTGATTAAGACTTATCTACCAACCATACCTTCTTTTAGACTATTAGGGTTTTTTGTAATTTTTATATACTTAATAATTATTACGTGGTTAAGGTTTTATGATTTTTTTTAAAACAACGGTTGTTCGGAAGTCGATTTACTTGTGATAGGCAAAGAATCGAGGAAAGGACTAAGAAGGGAGGAATATAGGTAGGAGAATTTAGGAAGACATGGAGAGGAGGAAGCTGAGAGTCTAGATATCAAATAGAATGCTAAAGGAGAAAAAAGATCCTTTACTCTTCGTGTGTTGGGATATATATAGGAGGAGGCCCCCTTATCACTAGTGCCATGTCATCGACAATATGGATGGTGGCCTACTCGTGTAGTCGATTAGGTGGAAGGTCCATTACACATCAGTTGTTATCGAGCCTAATATTGTTCTGATATCCCATTTGCTTAAGTAGTACAAGATTGTTATGCTTCAGTGGCCCTCCACGGGTCTCCATGGACAATTCGTAGTGGGTGGCCAAAAGCGAGTAGACGCAAGGTATGCGGGTGATTAGTCATTCACTACTGATGGTACCAGATGAAAAGGCGCCCACAGGTGCCTTCTAAGGGTATAGGTATAACAGATACACTCAAAGTACAATACAAATACTTGTGTGAGTAACCACAAATATCAAACTAATACAACACAAATGAAACGCCCAAGTAATCACAAAGTATAATCAAACTACTACAACAAAAATGGACTAAGAAATAGTAAAATCCAAACTAAAGCTGACTAACTTGACTAACTGAACTAAAACTTACACATGGCAACTGCACATGGTGAGACTCGGAGACCCACACATAAATTGAGCATGGTGAGTCTCAAACCTAGTACTCAATGTCGAAGTTAAAATTTTCTATTGGGAGTCGAAATAAAATTAATAAAAATCTTAGGTATTAAGTTCCTATCAAAGACCCCAATTGAACCTTACCTATAAATAGCCTATCCTATTTTTTTTCATATAAAATTAAAAAATTACCCTATATAATCTTTACTATCTTACATACACACTAAATCTTAAAACTAAAGTTCAAAGTTCTATAATGAAAACTTTTATACGGAGATTACAAAAAGATATATCTCTTAGAATGTAACATCAATGAGGAATCTCTAGTGTCTCAATTGCAATAAGTTGAATATAGAATGGCCTGATTGAAAAATATGAAATTGGCAATTTGGTGCTAGAAGGAGTGCCCACTCCTCTACCCACCAAATGTGTATGGAGACGGTTTCCATATTTAAGGTGTAGGAAATTTATTGAATTGATTATTTGAGCTATGTTGATTTTATGGATGATATCTAGCATCTTATGGAAGATCATATCACTTTGAGAATCATATATTGGTGATTAGATTGAATAAGATTACCATTATCTAATCCCTTGAATCAAGAAAGTTAGATTAGATCAGATTTATAAAAACTTAGCTGTTAGATCAGATTTATAAAAACTTAGCTTCCAAGAGTCCTTGTTTATCTTGTTCATTATTATTATATTGTATCCAATTTATAATGTGTTATGGTTTTACTTTTTGAATTCACAAAGGGTGAATTTAGTGGTGGGAGTATTGAGTCTTCAAAGTACAAGGGCTTAAGAAATTGTCATGGGTTGTGATTGAATAGGTTTACTTTGTGTAATTGTTAGAGAGAATGGATATTACACACTGAACTAGGCTTCGCAGACGTAGGGAAATTAAACTGCGTAAACAACTTTCTTGTGTTTTGATTATTTCTTTTTTGTCATTTAGTGCTTGAAGATGTGCCCACCACCTTAGGCACTAATTTTGTTGTGCAACTTCTATTCTTAGCATCGACTGAATTGTTAACAGAATTATTCCCCACTCAAGACATGTTGATTTCTATCATATTAGTCAAATTGAGGGGTGTTTACATTCATATTAGCATTTATTTCCATTCTAATTGAATAATAGAGACCCAAGACCTATACATTTCATCTCTTATGCGATGAATTGCAATAACACAAGAAGATGCTACCTTATTGACAACTTTCTAGTAAAGGAGCTAGTAGTAACAAGAAAATATATTAAGAATATAGCAGTAGTACTTGTTGAAGCGTTTGCAAAGGATACTAATTTTCAGTCTACTTTTGATGGTTTTTAGATTAACTATACGTGGTTGAAATGTTAATTCAACGTACTCCCATTGTATCTAACTCCCCTTGATATTGAACATCATACCAGAGCTTACATCCTCTAACTGATTGATTATTTTCTACCAGAAGATGTATGTATCTCTAGATGATAAGAAATTATTAGTTCAAGTCATTCGAACAAAAATATAGTCAACATACACATACAATTCATGGATATCAAGCATCATTAACTCTTGGGTATTAACATTGGAAAAAGTAATATTTGAGGTAATCTCCATACATTATATCACTGTCGAGATCATCAATGCACTTGAATAATTAGAAATTTTGTAACCATTAACGAGAATATCTTTGAGCTCCACTATAATGTCACCACTTTCCTTGTGTCTCAACACCACCATCGCGACTTCTTCATTGTCTTTAAGATCCACTACTTAATACTTACAACCTTTTCTTCTAGACTTTACAAATTTATACTTCAGAATAAAAATCCATTTAGTACCTCTAGCCTGGATTTTCTTAGGAATCTTCCTTTTCATGTCCTTTAAGGTAACATTATTCCTAAATGTCATGTTAAAAGGAGCTTTTAATTGAAACATGATGCCATCCTCAGTCGAAATAATATTTCCATTCAAATGGACATGAGTCATAAATCAGTCTATCATCTTCTTAATTAAGGTTATCAAAGATTAAATTTCTAACATTTTATAGAATGATAACGATTTTAACAATTCTTAATAGCAAATAAACCAAAAAAAATTAACACTACCTTACTAGAATGTCACGTTGTGCCCTTTGTGCCACTTGTTGTTTAGCTTTGCAAAGGTTCGAAGCAGATAGTACGGAGAATGTATATGCAAGGTTTTTGTTTTATAGAGGTCCGGTTGGATTGTATAGAGATATTTGTGCAAATGAATATGATAACCCAACATGGATTCTATGAATGTTTGAGAATCTTCAGAGTCTAAGGCTTTGAGCCTCATATGTGTAAGCAAGTCTATGACCATGGCATATAAAAGTTATGAAAAAACATGTGGAAGTTTGCAGGACTATTTTATATGTGGAATTCCATCAAGATGATTTTATATGTGGAAGTCCGTCAGGACTATCTTATAAGTAGGACTCTACAATGAAAGGGTCCGCTTGTATAATTCTGCCAAGAATGAGTTCATTCTCTTATAACCTATTATTATGTGAAAAACAAAAGAGACGAGCTATCTGTGAATGCGTGTCCGTATATGAAAGATATGATAGTACGTCATGACTATCTATGATTCAACAAATAGGAGATTCGCTCTAAAAAAATCCACCTACTTCTCATATATTTCAAAGAGAAGACCACTAAGAATGTGTTTTGTTATTGCGAAGCAATGGCAGGATAAGACGGGTGTCAAATTTGTCTTCTTGAGTGAGATGAGTAGGCTTTCTTTATTAATCTGTAAATGAAGTCTTCCTTATGAATCCTCTAGTATGTTTCGTAAATCATGAATTCACAGACTTGGGTCTGAAAACAGGATTCTGTGAGAATCGTAATATGAATTTGAGTCTGTCAGGACAAGTCGTTAATAAAAATCTACAAAAGGGTCTATTACCGAGATTGTCTTATTTGGTTACCTGTGTAACGCCCCAAAATCCTTTATAATTATTTTTGTATGTTGTTGTTACACAAGTGTGTATTTGCTTCAGTGATTAAGTGTTCTGAGAAGTATCTGAGAGGTCCCAAGTTCAAGCCTTAGCTTGGGCAATTTTTGTTTTTTAATGAATAAACCCCTATCTCTAGTCAGTAGGCTTATATGTAAATGTTAATAAAATATAGTAGAATGGGCCTGCTGGTTTGGTGGTTAAATAGAGTGCAGATGAGCAGGAGGTTTGGAGTTTGAGTAGTGACGCAATCATAGAATTTATTTTTACTGCTGTTGCCGTGGGAGTGTTGTGGTTTGACCGAAACACTAAAGAGTTTGAGTGGAATTTAAATTTGGTGGTTGAGGGAGGGGTGGACGATTTTGGAGAGAAGATTAAGGGATTTTGGTGAGGAAATTAAGGAGTGAGGAGTTTGAACACATTCAAACTGTATTTGCAAGTTTGGCTATCCCTCTCCCTCTTTTTTTCCTGACGTTACTCCCTCCTCTACCATCTTTCTTTTCTTTGTTTTTTTTTTGCTTTCTGCCTCCATGATCAAATTCTATCCCTCTTTCACCCACCCCTTTTCGTTTTTTTCCTTTGACTTCAATCTTCCTGTGTTGCTGTAGTATTTTTGAGTGCTTTCCCCTCTACCTACTGATTTGTTCCCTCTCAATCCTTTTCTTTTCTTTTTTAGCCAAAAATTGCCCATTATTGCTGTCTTTCTCTCTAATTCTCTCTTGTCGTTGCTGAAACTTTAGGTGTTCCCCTTACCTTGCATTTTCGGTCTATCCTACTCTTTGCCGAATTAGTGTTCCATTTCGATTCTACTGGTTTACGCTTTCGGTAAGTGGTACTCGTTTTGGATTAGACTGTTCTTGTAAATATTCTTTTAATAGGGGTTTTGACTGGAATTGCAAGAATTAATCGATGAGCTTGTGATCATTCTTTTCCAACTGTTTAAGTGAGTAGGACTTAGGCTGTTCAAACAAGGTAAGTGGTTGTCGATCAAGTGCATAAGTTTTGGAATAGGGATCATTTTAAATTTTTTTGAGGTGCGATTAATTGTGTGATCATGGTTGAACACAGATTTCGGAGTGCTCGAGGATTGTGTGCGTATTTTTCATAATCAAGTGTGTAAACACGATTCTGAAATTAAAAATCGGTGAAAAGCCAAAAAATGTGATTTTTGATGCCAGATAGGCGTGCGGCCACTCGGATGGTAGACCGTGTGACGGAACACCGGTGTGTGATCAACGAGGCTGGCCATGTGCAATTCATGGGCCGAGCTAAATTGGGCTGTGTGGGCCACACGGGCGTGTGGGCCCCACACAGGTGAACCACACGGGTGTGTAGGATTATTGGGCTAGGCCGTGTGATCCACACGACGAAGGCCATTTTGGGCCGTGTGGGCCCACATGGGCATGCAACATAGACCTGTGGGCCCATTTTCACTGAGTGACTGCTAAGGTTGCACAGGTCGCCCGAGTCGACTGTGGACCTACTGTAGGGTCGGTAAGCGTACTTAGACCCCTAATTGACTGAAATGACTATAGGTTATATATAAACAAGCACGATAATGTTCCACTGATTTAACACTGTATGCCTTGATTACATGTATGATTTTCTGTTATAGCATGCCTTTTATGTATCTTGTATTTCATTGGGTTAGGGGTTTAATTGATCGAAAGAAGTGTACTGAAAGGCTTTGAGCCTAATTTACTGGCAGCTCAGCTGCAAACTACTGTCTAGTGCCGCATTCGGTACTTGCTGGAGTGTAGGGATGGGTGGGTTGATTTTATCCCCACAGGGAGTGTAGGGTTGGATGGAGATGGAGTGTAGAGGCTGGCTGGGTAGGATTTGTATGTTGTATGATTTGTTACTGATACTTTAATGGGCCAAGGCCCAAATACATGACTGTCTCTGTACTGGAATGGGCTAAAGTCTAAACTGTTACTATTACTGACAAGGGCTTAGGCCTAGATTGTATTTGCCTTCTGTCTGTTTGATTTATAAGGGATTACACACTGAGTTTTTGAAAACTCACCCCTTTGGTTTGACCGTGCAGGTAATCCCCAAGCATAAGCGGGTCAGTGTGGTGGAGGACTCGACGGTGGCCATACAACATATTTCGTTCTATTTTAGTACTTAAATGAATTTTAATTTTATTTTGGGGTATTTTTCTGTAATAATGGCCTCTTTGGATTTTTATTTTAAATTTGGGATTTTTACTAGTCTGTTTTATAACTGCTAGAAGTAGGGGTAATCGAGTTTTCAAAAGAATCAAGCGTTCTAACAAATTTCACACAAATACACAAATTATTTTAAAAGCTTCCACGACTAGTGATGTTTTGGAAATTAATAATGTTTTGGAAATTTAATATCATTCTGGAAGTAATTAACTTCTTGATAATGATTCACGTTTTGGAAATGAACGACATGTCTTTGAAACATAATAAAAAGAGGTTGAATAGAAAGGAGAGTTTTTAAACGACAACTTGTTTTATGAAAAACACTTCAAAGTGACATCGCCAGATTCGGCCATAACGTCCAGGCCAGGTTTTGGGTGTTACAACCTGTATATTTTGGTGCAAAACACATTGTGGGTTTTCTTTCATGCATCTGCAAGGCAGAACCCAAAATGATTTCCTCTCAAGGAAGAAGTTGCATATAGGCTGCCTAGGCAATTAATCAAGATGGAGTTCATAAAGTTAATCTGTCAAGAGGTCAAACGTTATCGGATCTATATCTAGATATTACATCTATGAAATATACTATTTGAAAGCTTTTTGTGTACAAGGCTTTGTATAGCTGAATATGCAAACTATTGTATTCAATACGCTAGTAGTAGATCGAACGCAGTTGAGTAAGTTGAATCGTTTTCCAGGATGTGTAAGTAAGTAAGACTTGGTGTCCTCAAAAACAATATACCAAGTACAATTAAGCCAACTTGTGGGTTGTAAATAGTACGCCAATGAGATTGGTAAACCATCCTAGTATAGACCGTCAGACTTTAATTTTAAATCATGAAGTGTCAGCTTGTTAGCATTATACTAATACGAGGTATGGATAACTTACTAAGTTCATTTGAACTTGTGTTTGTAACATTATGTGTTGTAGGTAATAAGGGAATTAGATAATTCGTGAATGGACCAGACCAGAATCCTTCGTGTCTAAGCAGTTATGCTTACTAGTCAAAATATGTATTCAACGGGTGACCCAGAGGTGGAGTCTCAGGGTTAGAGTCTTATTTGTAACTAGTTTTGACAAGAATATTATTTCCAAACTGAGCATATATTTCATATGTTTAAACTATTTTGTGAAATATTTTGCATCTTAGGTCAAGGTTTCATAATCAAAATAAAATCATGTGGTGTGTTCAATTAAATAACTGTATTAAGTCAAAATAGCGAAAGATGTATTATATAACAGCCTTAACCCCTCTGCATCATCAGATTAGGTTCACAACAATCTAATACTTTCATGCTAGATTCTTATACATTCGAATAATAAATTATGCTATACATTTCTAAACTTGGTCTTCCACTGTCTACACTCTTATCACTATTTATACATTGCTAAATTTAGTCTTCCATTGTCTACACTCTTATCACTATTTATCCCTTCTAGAGTGTCAGAATTCGGATACATATAAGACTATTCCAATTATTAGCATCAGAGTATTAGTCCATACTCCATCTACAATTATCTTTTTAATTTATCTTCGATGATGTTAGTGGAATGCACTTAATTTAGGTTTGCTAATCCACCCCAATTCAGAGTAAAAGATACTCTTACAGCCCCTATTACGAGTCGACAAGACCCTAAAAATAGTTTAAAAAATTGGCAGGGACTAATTTGAAATAATTCTGGAAGTTTAGGAAATAATTACAAAAATTTTAATTTCAGGGGTCACACACCCGTGTGGCCAGGCCATGTAACTCACTAACTTGGGTCACACGCCCATGTGTGTTGTCCGTGTGTGACACACGCCCATGTGACCAGGCTTTGTGCACCCAAAAGTACCTTAAAACTCAAGTTTACCATTTCCTATTTACTTGGACACTAAGCAACTCAATTACCAATCATTTAACCTATTCAAAACACGATTAAACATGCCCAAAATACACCAAATTCATCACCTAATATGCTTAACCAATGTACCTTCATTAGTACCATATTTTATATGTTCAAAAACATCAACAACACATCAAACATTCAAGACTTTCATTCATATCACACTTACCTTCAAGACTTTCATTCATATCACACTTACCATATTTGAACTAACTTTCAAACTTCTAAAATTACCAAATATGAAACTAAGCACATACCAAAATATAAACTAGGCTAGCATACCAACGTAACCTCAGCCATAACCATATATTCATTTAACCATCATTTCACTAGCAACTAAGTTAACCATAACTTATAAACGATCTCAACAAAACACTCCCTAGGTACATGTCATTACAAAATGAAATATCACCACACTTGAGCTCAGAATTTGTGATTTGATACTGAGTCGGCAATAATTCGAACAGTACCTAGCCTATGCACAGAAAACAAAACTGCATGCTGAGTAAAAATCAGTGGTATTTCTATATTCCGAATAACATAAACTTGATATAAGTATTTAAAATGCAAAATGCAGCAACTAAGCTATGTTCATGTGTTTCAGTTCAATAGTATATTTTTTGCTCATTCCTTATTCATATCTACTAAGGTTTTCACATGTTATAATATATAAGTATATATATCAATGGCATTTCATTTAACATTTGAATACATCAACTCATGCAATGGCATGATTCATATCTTTGATCAATACTTGAATTCATTCAAGTTTCCCATCTCAATTCATCATTTCATATCTCATTTCTCATCTCATATTTTCATTTCGATATTTTCTCATTTCATATTCATTTCTCATCTTTGTTGTTTCAATATCAATCACATAAATTATTATTTTACTTTCCCCTATTAACACGACATGGACTCAGACGGATACATGGATCCAACCAACACACCAGTTTGGCACCCAATGCCTCATCGAATAAATCTGAAGTAATAACTGCGCCTAGCGCTATATAAATTGACACCCAGTGTCTCATCGGTTAAACCAAAGCAAATTGACACCCAGTGCCTCATCGGCTCGAGGTCGAAGTAATCCCTGAACTCTTCCTATCCTATGGCATGCCCTCTATATCCGACTCAGCCCGATACAGTTAATAGGGATTCATTTCACTTTTCAATACAACCAATGTCTCAATTTGATAAATATATATCATCACATATAAGCATATATTTAATTTAATAATAATCACAATTTTCTCAATCCACATATATTCATAATCAATATATTTCATAATATACAATTATATATGCAATAATCTACTATTTAATTCAGATTATAGAAACACAAACCGTGATTTCTGAGTTATTCGACGTCGATTCTATCTTTCCCTTTTTACTCGAGGATTCCGATACGATGTTAGCTATAGAATGAAACAATTAAATCACATTAACATTACATATTTCAACTTCACATTAAATTTTAATTTTCATACTATATTTTGCTTATTCTTCAATTTAGTCCCTAAACCAGACCAATTTTAACCTTCACAATTAACTTCATATTTTTATACTAATTTCACTTTAGACCACATTTGGCTTCCTCTTTTCCAATTCGACCCCTTAATTTTGAATTTTTCACAATTTAGTCCCTATTGTTCAAAATCAACAATTAATTCCATATTTTAGTCAGTTTCCATTTCTAACTTAAAAATCTATCTATTTAATCCCTAATACTTAAACTATTCAACAATGTCAACATCTAAAATCTTGAACAATACTAACAATTACAATATGGTCAAGTAGCCCTAAGTACCGGGATTCCAAAAATATAAAAATTACAAGGAAATGGACTAAATTGACTACCCAAATTGAATTTAAACATTAAAAACCCTTAGATACTATGCGTCCTTCCTTCTTTTCTTCTTTCTTTTTCTTTCTTTTATTTTGCATGTCTTTCTCTTCACCTTTTTCCATTTACTTTCTTTTTATCTATTTTATTATTTCATTTATTATATTTTTATCATATATTATATATTATATAATATATGTTTACATACTTTTAAATTTATTAACTATTCTAATATATATCATATCATTAATTGTTTTAACCCATTTACCATCCTCTTAAAGAAATAAAGGTATAATTGCTTCTTTAGTCCCTTTAATTATTTTTAAATCATAATTCAACTTCTACCTTATACGCGATTTAGTCTTTATACTTAACAACTTTTAATTTTAAGCAAATTCGCTTAACTGGAACCTAATTAACTACACAACTAGTCCAGTTTACAGGAGCGGTGTCCCGGGAATACATTTTCCGACACCCCTAACTATCGGGTTATTACATATTATAAATATGTTAGTTATATTTTGGTTATAACATGTAGCTCCCTGTAGTTCTGATCTGACGATCGGGTCAGGTTTGGGGTGTTACATAATGTTTGTGATCTTCATTTTGAAAATAATTGTAAAAAGACATGTACCTAAGTTTAATAGGATAAATTACGAGTTTTAGTTGGTATTTTGGTTGCATAGTATGTTTGGGTTTGTTTTGGACCTCTGAAATTTTACTTTATGAATTTCAATGTTTGATTAATGGATTAGAATACATGTTCATAAGTATTAAGTCATTTAACTAATTATGTTAAAACATAATGCATTGAATGATATGTTTTTGAATGTTTTATACATCTTTTTGGACATTAAATAGGTGTATCTTGATTTGGTATTATAATGGGTATGTTTAAGCAGGAATAGTTGTTCATTTTGTTAAGTTAGAATGTGCATTATAGGTACTCTAGTAAGCAAGTCTCGAAGCATCAGGAGCATGTCTTGAGACATCATGAACAAACATGATATAATTGTTCATTCTCAGGGTAATGATATTAAGACATGGCTAAAATGTCTCAAGAAATAGAGGATCTAGTCTTGAGACCATGAAGTCTAGGTCTCAATATCTCGAAATAGAAAAAATCAATTGTAAGGGGTCTGAAACAAGGGAGCTATGTCTCGATATATGTCTCTTTATATAAGGCTCAATGTCTCAAGAGATGAACTCTAATGTCTCAATACACCAAATATCGAAGCTAATGGTCTGAAACATGGGAGGCTTGTTTTAAGACATGGACCCTAATGTCTTGAGACACTCACTTGAGTTTTGATAATTGAGTTTGGATTTGAGTTCTAACTCTAAATCTAACCTCGTATAACCCCGAGGCACGTTAGTAGATGTAACAGCCCGATTTTCAGTGATGTCAAAAATAGTGATTCGAGGCCACCAAATCCGGCAAGTGAGCTCGTAAATATGATTATTTAATATTTATGGGTCAAATATGATTTTAGAAAGATTTTTGAATCAGTAATTTGTGTTTTATAAAGATTGATTCGATTAAGTGGTTTTAGAAAATGAGGTGCTCTATAAACCGAGCCATAAATATTTTTATAAATATTTACGGAGTGTCATTAAGGTGGTATTAAAGTTTTGTTAAGAAATTTTAACGTTTCGATAGTTAATTAATTAAAAAGGACTAAATTGCATGAAGGGTGAAAGTTGAATTATAGATTAAGGAAAAATTAAAGGGACCAAAGAAGCAATTATGCCATAATTTAAAGTTAAAATATATTATAATATTATAATAATATTAATTAAAAGTTAAGTATATATTATATATATATATATATATATATATATATATTATATAATAAAAAAACAAATAGAAAAGAAGGAAAGAAATAGAATTGAAAAAAGAAACAGAGAAAAAGAAAGGAGAAAGAAAAGAAAAAGGGAGAATTGGGGTTTTTAAGTTTCAAGCTTAATTTGGTAAGTCAATTTAGTCATTTTTCTTATAATTTTGATGTTTTTGGAATCTTAGAACAAAATACTACTTGATTTAAGTTGAAAATTTGGAAGTTAGTGAATTTTTGTTGTTCATGTTGAATAAATTAAAGAATTAGGGATTAAATTGATAGAATTTCAAGTTAGAATAGAGAAATGGATTAAATTGTAAAATAAAATATAGGTTTTGAATTAATAGGGACTAAATTAAGAGAATTTTTAAATTAGGGATTTATGGTGAAATTAGAGAGTCAAATTAGTTTAAAGTGGGAATGGAATGAAAATATGGAATTAGTTTTGAGAATAAAAGTTAGTCTCGGTTCAGCGACTAAATTGGAATTTAGGCAAATATTGAGTAAAAATTAAAATATTTAATGTGAGATTGAATTGTGTTGTATTGATGATTTTTAATTGTTTTAATTTCGTAGCTAGCGTTGTACCAGAATTCTTGACTAAAAAGGGGAAAAATATAGTAGATGAGGAATAGCTCAGAATTCCTGATTTGTATTTCTATAATCTGAATCTAATTATTAATTATTATATTTTGATTAAATGTTTTGGTAAGTGATTAAGGTGAGAATTATTGTGTTTTATAATTGAAATGGATTGATTTGGTATGTGATGAATTGATATTGGTTGAATTGAATTGGTATATATATATGTTATGAATATATATATATGGGTAAATATGAAATTGTGCAAATATGATAATTGGATTATTTTTTATATGTATGAAATTCAGCCTTAATGCCCAAATAGACGAAATTTAGAACTACTGGGATATTAGTGGCATGCCATTAAGAGAACCTTAGCGCGCTCTCTGATAATTAGCACATTAGTGCTCTATAATTAGCACGTTAGTGCTCTCTGATTATTAGCACATCAGTGCTCTCTGATAATTAGCACATTAGTGCTCTCCGTTTAGCACATTCGTGCTCTCTGTATGGTTTTAAATGTTCAATTGTGCTTGACATTTTATTATACATATTATTTTATTTTATTTTTTAAATATTCGGATTATAGAAATACCACTAAGTTTATACTCAAGGTACGGTTTGTTCCCGTGCGCAGGTTAAGTTAAAGTCAGATCGTTGAATTAGCATCCAAAGCCGATCCCGAACTCATTTTGGTGATGAACATTTATTTTGGTAATGCCATGTATCTAGGATGTCATGTATGTCATTTTAGAAAATAATTGTAAACAATGTTAATGATGACATTGGTTACTTTATGCATAAATATATGTATGTTATATTGTGATTAAGGAAGAATATGTTTAAGTTGTTATTTGAGTGGATATTAAATAAGGGACGATATGATTAAATTATTATGTGAATGTTAAATAATTATGTAATGTTTGTATTTATACCGAAATGTCTGGTAATGCTCCGTAACTCTGTTCGGCGACGGATACAGGTTGGGAGTGTTACATTTATTGGTATCAGAGCTATTCAGGTTTAGTCGATTCTCAGATTAAATTGAGCTCGGAATTGAGTCTAGAGGTATATGCCATAATTGAGTTATATCGAGTCGGGATTGGATGTTGCTATATTTGTTTGTTTATGTTTTATAATTGAAAATGTCGAATGATTATAATGATTATGTTGATGATAAATGTTATGTTATACGTGTGTATATATGAGAGTCAAAATTTGAGACTTTACGACCTTCAGCCCCTCACCTGTACAATCTTATACAATATAATTTACAAGATTTATATTTATTAAGCTTACAAGTGTGAAACTGAAGAGTTCAATAGCTGGATGAATAATAATGCGGCCAGAGCGGAGGATGGGTTAGCAAGTAAAAAGAGTTCTGGAAGAGATATCAGATTTTTCTAAAAATTATTCAGGATACGCAATGTCGTTATTAAGGAAGAAGTGATTCACGAGTAATCGACTTATTTAGGTATGACACTTAAAGAACGGGTTAATCGAAATTTCTTCTGAATTGATTTCTTTAGTGATTGGCATAATGTGAAATTATTGATGACTTTAGTAGTTAGTGGGATAGTGTTGAAAATTGTAAACATATCTGAATGCAGTTGTTATAGTTGGGTATCTTACAGTGATTTCTTCTGGGTATTCTATATGGGTATTCTATATGTTCTTTTATCCTCAGAGGTATATGCAACTGTTTATTTTCAGATGTGATTCTTATCATATAGAAAGGCTGGTTAATCATAACGTTAGATGGAAGTATTGTTAGTCTAGTTAATTCATGATCGACATTGCTCTATCTTTCTTTGGTTTTCTAATCCATTATGTTCGATAGAAGATTTGATTATAAGACTCATATGAAGCTATTTTTTACTTTTACTGGTTGAAGCTCTGAATTACATATATGCAATTTATGTTGTCTCTATCACAACTGTTTCTAGTGCGTATGAGTGATATTCTTCTTCTGGATTTTCTCTGGGATATCATCGATCTCTTTATCATTCAATGTGGTTTTTATTCTCAGAAATTCAGTATAGCTTCACAACTTGAATTTCATTATCTCGTTTTTTTTTAATCATTCTTATGGTCTAATCTTATCTATCAAACATGGTTCATCTGTAAAATATATTCATTGGCTGGTAATAATTATATTTATTACTGTTATAAATTGTGGATCGACCATGGGAGCTCGGTGATATGGATCTCAGATTATAGAAGTTGTATTACTGCACTGATTGTTATTGGGGCTACTTTTGGTTTTCTTCATCTATTTTGGAATGCACTATTGATGTTGAGGTATTGTTTTATCTATACAGTTGAAACGTCGGTCCTATTATAGCACTATAGTTTTAAATCTATCTGATGGTTATGGCTTCAGTATAGTTCAAAGCTTCGATGATTATAATTGAAATAGCTTTATTATATATATAATTCCTTTCCATTTTTCGTGAAAGGGTTGACATCGACAAAAGAGTAGATGGTGGAAGATTGAGCTCAAACTTGTATATTGGTTTTCATTCCTCAGGTAATCTTGATTAGTGTCAACAAGTCAATAACAGGATGTCATAATTCGTTTGATTTAATGTAGTTTGTGGTAATTTTCGGTTGGTATTCCGAGAGGATTATGATATAAGGTATATCTGGATTGTCTTGACAACAAGAAGAAGGGATTATTCTGAAACGTTATTATCTGATAGAAAAAATTGACTCAGTTGTTCTAAACATAGTGGGTTATTCATTGAAAAGTTAATTGAGTTATATGCATTTGAGTCTATTCTCAGGTCCAAGAATAAATTTTGTGTATTCATGGGTAAATAGACGGACAGTCAGAATGAGAAATCCAGAGTCTAGAAGACTTGATACAGAAATATATCTATCAGGTCAGTTTTAATCGGGAAATGTTATTATGGGTTAAAATCGTTCTGATTGTTGAAGTTATCACACTGGTGTAAAATGATATTGCTAGACACTTTCCAATAAAAGGGAAACAAATATCAGTTGAAAGTTACAGATACAAATGTCAGAAGCATTAGTCAAAGTTTGATAATTCAGTTTTCTCGGTTATGATTCGTTAGATGATCACTTTGAATTTCACGGTAATTGTACTGCTAATGATAAAGTTGTGACATGAGAATATCATGGCTGTTCAATTAAATTTGGTATAATATCAAGTTCTAATGTGATTTTTGATACGAGTTCTGAATCAAAATGAGTTATAATGGACTTATATATGGTTTATTAGTAAGAAGATAATAGAAAGACTCGACTTGATGGCTTGTATCAGGTAATAAATTTCGAGGACGAAATTTCCTAAAGGGGGAAGAGTTGTAATAGCCCGATTTTCAGTGATGTTAGAAATAGTGGTTCAAGGCCACCAAATCCGGCAAGTAAGTTCGTAAATATTATTATTTAATATTTATGGGCCAAATATGATTTTAGAAAGATTTTTGAATTAGTAATTAGTGTTTTATAAAGATCTATTCGGTTAAGTGGTTTTAGAAAATGAGGTGTTATATAAACCGAGCCGTAAATATTTTTATAAATATTTACGGAGTGTCATTAAGGTGGCATTAAAGTTTCGTTAAGAAATTTTAACGTTTCGATAGTTAATTAATTAAAAAGGACTAAATTGCATAAAGAGTAAAAGTTGAATTATAGATTAAGGAAAAATTAAAGGGACCAAAGAAGCAATTATGCCATTGCTTAAAATTGAGGCGGCATAAGTAGATATTTATTTAAAAATCTAAAGTTAAAATATATTATAATATTATAAAAATATTACTTAAACGTTAAGTATATTACATATATATTATATAATAAAAACAAACAAAAAGAAAAGAAGGAAAGAAACAGAATTGAAAAAAGAAACAGAGAAGGAGAAAAGAGAATGAAAAGAAAAAGGGAGAATTGGGGTTTTTGAGGTTCAAGGTTAATTTGGTAAGTTAATTTAGTCTATTTTCTTATAATTTTGATGTTTTTGGAATCCTAGAATAAAATACTACTTGATTTAAGTTGAAATTTTGAAAGTTAATGAATTTTTAGATGTTCATGTTGAATAAATTGAAGAATTGGGGATTAAATTGATAGAATTTCAAGTTAGAATAGAGAAATGGATTAAATTGTAAAATAAATTATAGGTTTTGAATTAATAGGGACTAAATTGAGAGAATTTTGAAATTAGGGATTTATGGTGAAATTAGAGAGTTAAATTAGTTTAAAGTGGGAATGGAATGAAAATATGGAATTAGTTTTGAGAATAAAAGTTAGTCTCAGTTCAGGGACTAAATTGGAATTTAGGCAAATATTGAGTAAAAATTGAAATATTTAATGTGAGATTGAATTGTGTTGTATTGATGATTTTTAATTATTTTAATTTTGTAGCTAGTGTCGTACCGAAATTCTCGACTACAAAGGGAAAAAATATAGTCGACGAAGAATAGCTCAAAATTCCTGGTTTGTATTTCTATAATCCGAATCTAATTATTAATTGTTATATTTTGATTAAATGTTTTGGTAAGTGATTAAGGTGAGAATTATTGTGTTTTATAATTGAAATGGATTGATTTGGTATGTGATGAATTTATATTGGTTGAATAGAATTGGTGTATATATATATTATGAATAGAGGTGTGCATGGGTCGGGCCGGGCCGGGACAAAATTTTAGGCCTGTTTTCTAGGCTCGTGACAAAATATGGGCCTAAAAATTTGTCCAAGCCCGGCTCGAAATAAAATTGTTAAGCCTGAGCCCGGCCCTGCCTGGCCCATATTAAATTTTTTTAACTTATTTCATTAAATAAAAAAATTTAAAATATAGTAAATCATCAAATACATTTAAAACAAATATTAAAACAAGAAACAAATAAAAAATGATATTAAAACAATTCTTAAAATAATACACAAATTGAAAATATAATAAAATGTGATTATATTAAAATTAAAAATAAAATGTAAATATGATTAAAAATAAAAAATATATATTTAGTATATAATTCGGGCCGGGCCAAAAAAGTTTTACCCGAGCCTGGCCCGTTTTCTAAACGGGCCTCATTTTTTTGCCCAAATCCATATTTAGGGCCTATATTTTTAGCCGAACCCTCCCATTTTTTGGGCGGGCCGGGCCGGGCCGGGCATGCACACATCTAATTATGAATATATATATGTATAAATATGAAATTGTGCAAATATGATAATTGGATTATTTTTTATACGTATGAAATTCAGCCTTAATGTCTAAGTAGACGGAATTTACAACTACTGGGATATTAATGGCATGCCATTAAGGGAACCTTAGCACACTCTCTTATTATTAGCACATCAGTGCTCTTTGATAATTAGCACGTTAGTGCTCTCTGATTATTAGCACATTAGTGCTCTCCGTTTAGTACATTCGTGCTCTCTGTATAGCACTTTAGTGCTCTCTGTTCATTAGTGCATAATAATGCACCTCTGTATTTGTTTCGTATATCCGATGTGTTCTATAAAGTCTACTTTGGGCTAAGAATATGAGATAGTGAATTGAAAATAGAATGTGAAATATGATAGTGAATTGAAAATAGAACATGAAATATGTTGTAAATACATGGAATACACGAGTTATATACTCATGAATTGAATGTGGAATGGATAGTGTCATTGTTTAAATGATATGTGAACAAATTATGGAAAGCTATTATATATAGCAAGTGATGATAATTGAGTATCTTATGGTTTTAAATGTTCAATTGTGCTTGACATTTTATTATACATATTATATTGTTTTATTTTTTAAATATTCGAATTATAGAAATACCATTGAGTTTATACTTAGCGTACAGTTTGTTCCTGTGCGCAGGTTAAGTTAAAGTCAGATCGTTGAATCAGCATCCAAAGCCGATCTCGGACTCATTGTGGTGATGAACATTTATTTTGGTAATGGTATGTACCTAGGATGCCATGTATGTCATTTTACAAAATAATTGTAAACAATGTTAATGATGACATTGGTTACTTTATGCATAAATATATGTATGTTATATTGTGATTAAGGAAGAATATGTTTAAGTTGTTATTTAAGTGGATATTGAATAAGGGACGATATGATTTAATTATGATGTGAATGTTAAATAATTATGTAATGTTTGTATTTGTACCGAAATGTCTGGTAATGCTTCGTAACCCTGTTTCGGCGACAGATACGGGTTGGAGGTGTTACAGTAGAGGTCCTTGAGCCTTTATCATACCTGTTTATGATTATCAATGAAAAAATTCTTGAAAATTATCACATTTATATACTATTTACCTGGAAATTGTTCAATTTAGTATGAGTTGCTTAGACAACGTAATGTGACATAATGCATTCGAATCAAACTACTGGGTTGGGTATGGGTGTCACAATACATATAACATATTCAACAATTGGTAATAACAATGTTAACATAATATTGGCTAAAAAACAATTATAAATTTTCTATCAACAACTACTAAACATAACAATAACGATAGTAACATAATCGATTAAGCTTTAGCCCAGTTGGCATCATTATTGTTGCAACAACTAGGAGGACGCGGTTTCAAATGTACTTAAGAGCGTATTTTCCTTCAATTTATGGGTTTGGGGGAGGTTATGGATATTAGTAGAAATTGAATAAAACCGTAACATTTGCCAAAATAACTTTTGGAAACTTTAGATATAAGATTCCTCCTATTTAAAGGTTTAATAAAGGTCATGGGTAGTACTTATTTGGTTTTGTAGAACATATAGGGAGAGGCGAATAGACAACTTTTAATAACATGACTTTGACCTTGCATTTGTTAAGAAAAATATTGCGGAGAGAATATTAACACTAATCTTAACATCCAAAGGTGTTAAGATCATAATAACTTCATTTCATCTTCAACATGTGATTGGATAGAAAATTCTACCATGGTTTACAATAAGTAGTGTTTGGTATGATGGAAAGTAGTCACTTTCCTGAGAATATAAATAATTGGAAAGCAATTCCAACATTTGGTATGCCAAATTTTATTTACTTTCCTTGGAATCTAACTTTCTATTGGGAATTACTTTCTCATGAATATGACAATGTGATTCTCATAATAAAATGTGGGTAAATTACTTTTCCATATAGATTGGAAAGTTAAAAAAAATATTAAGACAAAATTGGCTCTATTTTATATTGGTTTAGGGTATTAGTATACTAATAAACATAAAAAAAAGCTGCTATTGCCTCCTTTCTCTTTCCTACTTGATTTTCTATATTATTTCCACAAATTCATTGCAAGTAAGTTTTTGTTCCATGATTTAATTTTTTCCCTCCAACAAATTTGATTTACCACTTGTACTTGTATGAAATACTTTTCTTTTTGTAGAATATGGGTAGAATTGTTCCATTTAAGCCGTATAGGAATTGTGGGTTAGATTACCTATAGTTTTACATTACTATGATTTAATTATTTGTAGTTTTGCTGAGAGCAATACTTTAAATCAACTACTCTTTTTATATTTCTATGGGTTAGCCTTTAGCTAAAGCAAAACATGATTTTAAGTATTTTTTCAATATATTCCAAAACAGTTTTTATATGTCCATGATTTTATATATGCATTATTATATTTAGAAAATATATGTAAACAAAAAATTGAAACAATTTTGCTTTCAATTAAAATTATAAATTAAAAAAATAATTATAAATTAAATTGTATTACTAAATCTTTAATCCAAGTATTTGTTAAGAATAAAGTTTATTATAAAAATTAAATACATGAATATTATCTTTTATTTAATAAGATAAATTAGTAAATTATCACTACATTTTGATATATAACTTTTAGGCAGAAATTGGAAGGTACGTGTTCGTCATGTTCCAAAGGTGCATAATAGTGTTGCAGATTATATGGCTAAGTGTGCAAATTTTGGTTTGATAAGTTTATGTGTATTTGATTATCCACTATTATCTGTTCAAGGGTTGTTGTTAGCTGATTGTAAGAGCCTTTCATAAACTTAAGTGTTGTTTGATGTAATCGCAATTTGTTGTTATTTTCTACCAAAATAAAATAAATTAGTAAATTATCAGTACACTCTGACATATAACTTTCTTGAGATTCTAATTAATATCTTTCACTGTATTCCAAATGTTGTAAAGTAAATTTTTCAATAATCACATATCATTTGAATCATAACATAAGAATACATTCGAATGTAGTTAAAACAATTATTTTTCTATAATACTATAATAAAAATTCCTAACCATTGCACTTCAACTTACTTCTTACTACCAAATTACCCCTCGATTGACCCTTGTGCGTGTAAGATTATAAATGTAAAAAGTAATATGTGTTTAGAAGATGCATGTGTGTATATGTATTATACTAATGCAGATGCTGGTGACGTCATTTTTAAATAAGGGGTACCCAACAACTGTAAGACAATGTCTACTATACGGATAGCCCCACTTTGTAATAGAAGAATGAGCAGGTAAATAAATCACGAGTATATTAACTATGATGTCTCTTATTTTAGGTACCATGGAAGCTCTAAGAAACCTCGTAACCAGAGCTTCTAATAGCAATATATATGTATGTATTCTCTTAATATAGCATTATATATTAAAATGGTGTATAATATTTTTGTATATGCTTTAAGGTAGTATTGAAAATTTTAAAATTCGAAAATCTGACTTGAATTTATATATTTAGACGATTTATGAAATATAAATTTAAAATTGTGGTTACTTAAAATGAATTTTATTTTTTGTTATTTAATATATAATTAATTTTAATCTTTATGATATAAAATAAATAATTTATATTTAAAATAGTGAAAATAATTTAGAAGTTTTTTAAAAATTATTTTCTTTTAGAAATATTTATGAAACAGCTTTTAAAATTTTATCAAATAATATTCAAAAATCATAAAATAAAGTTTATTTTGTCAAAATAAGTCTAAAAATCTAAAATCAAAAAAGAAAATGAAAAAATTGAAAACTGAACCAAACCAAATTATAATAGATGGTTCAAAAAAACTGACCAAACCGAACCGATATCTCTTTACTTTAATATATAAAATTATCCTTTGTGAATCTCAAGTTGTGACCTGTTAGTCGGATATTCATTTACTCTAGAAATAACTTGGATTTAAATCAAAATTGTATGTATATATATAAATAGTATAAAAAGAAAAAAAATATTATTATATTTATTAATTATTTTGAAAGAAAAAAATAGATATTTATCTAATTCAATTGATGTTTGGTTAATTTATGATATCATGTCAATTAAGAAAGAATAATAATTTTGAAAAATGCTTTCAAATTTTTATTAATAAAATTTATAAATAAAATAAAATAAAAAGTAAAAAAACTAGTAAATACCATATTCATTGTGACTTTAATCAAACCGTGTGCAAGTGCCTAGCTAGTAGAATTTATAATACATAGATATAGAGATAGATAGAGATAGAGAGTTTATATTAGATGAACGTAATTTTCCCATATTTTAAAAACTATTAATGAGGAGACATCTATACTATACTACGAATGCCTTCTTTACAAGACACTTGTCCATCTTTAAATTAAAAAAGTAATTGTTAAATTTCAATTTTAATCCTTCTATTTTCTATGATTTTATAAGAAACCTATTCATTCTTTTTCTTTTCTTTTCTTTTGGTATGAAAATGTAATAGCTAAATTTCAGTTCTAATCCTTTATCTTTTTAAGATTCTATAAGAACGGTTAAATTTTAGTTTTGATCTTATATTTCACTCAAATTTGAGATTTAATTTTGACATAATTTAGACACTTTTCTGTTCTTTTCTTTTCTTTTGACATGAGAAAATAATGGCTAAATCTCAGTTCTAATCCATCTACATTTTAAAGATTATATAAGATTGGTTAAATTTTATTTTTGATCCCTTTATTTGGCTCAAATTTGAGATTTAATCTATATACTTTAATTTTGACATAATTTGGTGCCTCAACTTTTATAGTGTCATTAGTTAGTCTAACTATTTTATTTGATATGTTGAGGTGAATTTTTCAGAATTGTTAACATCGTTAAAATTCTATACGAAATTCAAGTCTATTACAATGTCATTTTTGTTACATGGATACTAAGGGGTTTTTTTTTAATTTCAAAATATCACACCTGCAAATTTAACATAAGGATTTTAACGATGTTAATAAACGGACCTAAATTTTAAATTTTGAAATGTAGAGAGACTACATTCTTGAAAATAAAATTATAAAGACTAAATTTTAAATATATAAAGAGAATAAAAATTTTAAGTATATTGTAACTTTTAAATTTTTATTCTCTAATTTAATAAAAATAAATAAAATAATGTAGGAGAAACCATAGTAGTTATCAATATATAAATACATAAATTATTACTATGGTTACGTGAAGTATAAATCCATATAATTAATGGAACCACAAAGAAATCAATATCAAGTTTTCAATTGACTCAAATCACGAATTTAATCTCTGATCAACTTCTGCGATTATATAAAAAAAATATAAACATATATTACCATTATTCTTTGTTGACAAGTCAAATGCTAAAGCCAATAAAAAAAAACGAAAGGAGTATGAAGACATTTATTTGGTGAGTAAGCAATTGGGCTGCAATCATGGTGGCTGAACTAACTCATTGCTATGCAAAGGGACAGTTAAATCTGCAGAGGATCTGAATCTAAATTTACTTAATACTGTTATTGTCTCCGACCAAACACCATTAAGACTTTGGCTATACTTAGGGTATGCCTACTTCATCCCCCTTTTGTTCCAATAATATGGTGAAATTGACATTATAATCATTCAACTCCCTCCTACCCATTTATTCACACTCACTCACGAAATCTATTGGCATTAGACTGAATAAAAAAAAGCCCAAACTTGAATGCCCCAAACAGGGAAACATCAGCATGACAACCTGCACTTGGTACTTTGTTCACACTCCATTTAACCCCCCTTTGCTGTCCCCCCTCTTCTCTCT
Source organism: Gossypium anomalum (assembly GCA_025698475.1). Lineage (NCBI taxonomy): Eukaryota > Viridiplantae > Streptophyta > Magnoliopsida > Malvales > Malvaceae > Gossypium > Gossypium anomalum. The sequence continues at coordinate 66,728,678 of CM046957.1, read as the reverse complement.
CTCTTTCTCTTACCTTACTTCTGTTATAAACATTATAACCATTGTATTTACTTTTATCCTCTCATCTCTCCATCTATTAATATATATATGTATGTACCCTCTTTTTCTCACTACATCAAAACCCCAAGTCTCAATTTTCCAATCAAAATTACTACAATACATTAAGCAAGGTGTTCTGGTTTCCATAAGATGTGTCCAGCAGGGTCTTCTAGGTGGTGTCCAACACCAGAGCAAGTTATGATATTGGAAGAGATGTATAGGAGTGGGGTGAAGACCCCAAATGCTACACAAATCCAACAAATCACTTCACACCTCTCTTTCTATGGCAAAATTGAAGGCAAGAATGTGTTTTATTGGTTCCAAAACCATAAGGCAAGGGAAAGACAGAAGCTTAGAAGGAAACTTACCAAGCAACTCCAATTACAACAACAACAACTTTTTCATCACTTCTTTGATTCTCTCCCCTCCCCTCCTTTTCAACATCTTTCTTACTATAACTCACCCCCTCCTTTTCCTCAGGTAACTTAACTAACTCTAATATATATATATATATATATAATTTATTTATTTATTTATTTATTTTGATTCCAATGTTAGTTAGACTATCAAACAAGACTACCCTTTTATTGACTTCACCTTTCCTACCCAGTTAGAAACAGTTAAAATTGTCCAAAGGAGAATATATATATATATATATATATATATATATAATATTATCCTTTTTTTTCAATATTTCATAAATTTATAATGATGACTTGAGGATTTATGTAGGGTTTTCTTACAAGGTTTGTAAAATGTTGCACATGCATAAAATTTAAAGACATACGCATGCATGTGCTTCCTTTTTTGTTGTTTCTAATTCAATATATTGTGAAACTAAATACGAAACTTGTCTTATTTATTCTTAGCTTTTAAATGGATTAAAAAAAAATATTGAATTTTTTTTAAAAAGAACAAAAATCCAAGCTTATTTAAACATACCTGGCCCCATTTGTTTCTGTACCCTTTTCATTTTACCATTTAGTTAACCATTTTTTTTTTATGGGTGATAATTTTTTATAGCAGGTGGGAGTTCATGATGCAGCAGCAGCAGCAAAGCAAGGGATGAACTACACGTGGAAGCTTGATGTATCTGAAAGAATGGATGTTGATAAGTCTATGATGAAGATATACGGCGGTGATTTGCTGATGATGGTTGATTTGAGTAGTCCCTCTTTATCATCTCCATGCTTCTTCACCACCACCACCACCACCACCACTGGACCACCTCCCCTCAAAACCCTTGAACTTTTCCCAGTCACTGCTTCCAATCTCAAGGAAGAGTGCAACAAGAATAACAACGGCTAATTTAAAAACAAAAAACAAAACCTCTTTTCTCTCTGTATGATGCCCTAGGTTGTAACTTGTAACTAGGTTTCTATGTTTTTTTGTTTTCTTTTTTGAGATGAAATGTGGGTGTAATTTTGCTTGTCTCTTTTTTTTTTTTTTTTTTTCTGGTTTTCTTGGCTTTCTGCAATGTATCTGTGGTACTAGTACTGTTATATTTTTACCTATGAATCTGCACTGTATTTTTCACTTCTTTTTTATTTTTTAATTCGAAAACGTTATCAGAATTCTTGAATATGAACATGAAAATGTTGTTCAAATTTTTCAAGCTTGTCTTTTGTGTATCTTAAAGCTGTCCCTTATGGAAGGGCTATATCAGTACTTGATGGACCTCTAGTCACACAGAAATCAGGCTTTTTTTGTTTGTATTTTTTTCATTTTTGGATCTTTCAGACAAGTCAATCAATTATTAATAAAAATTCACATGAAGAAAGAAACCCCATTTTTTTTCTTACGGATTTCCCCCCTTCTTTTTTAAATTTAGGTCAAAATGTGGCATTAATCCTTGTATTTTGATAAGTTTGAGATTGAGTCCCTATTTACTTTTTCGATTTAATAATTCCTACCCAACATTTGACAATGACACCGTTGGTATTTCTGGGTCAAATTTTCTTAATAAGTTTATAATGGTTTGCTTCTAAAGTTGATCCTATTACATGAATATATTAATGAACATTTTTTATTAAAAAAAATACTAACCTTATCAATGATTGAATTAGAATTTTAAATGAAAAAAAGTAAGATTATTTTAAAACATATTGATTAAATCTCAATCTTAATACATAGCTCTTCATGTTTAATGCACTCAATAGTCAATACACTAATAACCTACATTACTTTAAGGAATAAAAAGCAAAAAGAAAAATCTACTGTTTAACTTTAACACTTTATATAACCAGTCCACTAGGCTTTATTATTGTAACTTAAGAACTGGTACAAAGTATTTTATATATAATGGGGAATGTTATATTTGTATTAGAAAAAAAATTGGGTTTGGAGGTTAATTTATTATATTTGATTATATTTTAAAAAATCCATTTAAATTGCTAAGTAATAATATATATATATATCTTTTTGCTAAATAATTAATTCTATAAATCAGTTATCATATAGATATAAAGTTGACTAAGCATGCAAAAATAACTAATAATAAATATTAAACTAAGTTTTAATCAAATTAAAAAACTCCTATATAAAAAGTCCATGTAGGTGTTTGAATATTATTGGGTTGAGAACATTCAAATTATTGCCTTTGAAATTTGAGTCATGTGTTCAATGTCAACCCCTTCACCTTCTCCCATTTTCTCTGAACTAAAAATAGGCGACCCTACAATCTAAATTATTTATGATTGTCATTTCGTAAAAAATATGCACATTATCTAATGAAATCTAATTTTTAGATTTGGTATTTTATGAGCAAAACATATTTTATATATATATATATATATATATATATATATATATATATATTTGACTTGCACAAGTTTAAAGGATCGTTGAATATTTGAAAGGATTTAGACATAAAAAAAAAAGGAAAGCTCGAGAAGTAACTTAAACAAAAAATTTAACTCGTTTAATATATGAATTAGATGCGAGTCTAATATTTAAAACTTAAGATTAACTTATTTTCAAGTTTATAATATGTAAAGCTCGAGAAGTGACTTGAACAAAAAGTTAATCTTGTTTGAAATACGAATTAGGTGCGAGACTAATATCCAAAGCTCAAGCTTATGTTTATAATATGAATCATGTAATTTTTAGCATATGAAACTTAAACATTTTATATTATAATATAAATATTAAAATTTATGTTGTTTAAGAATTTAATAAAGAAAAAGACTATATACTGATAGTAAAAGGTATATATATATATATAATTACTATATATTACATAAAAATGATATATTTAAAAAAATTAAACAATAATATAGATTAATTTAAACAAATTAGGGTTAGCCATTTACAAATATAAATATATTCAAATAAAATTTTGATTTTATATTTCTAGTCAGATCAAGTTTGGGTAAGTATATATTGTATTGATACCATAATAAGCAAGGGTGATACCACCTACTCCCCCCCCCCCCACCCCCTCGCCCAAGTTTGGTAAAGTTCATTGTTTAGGCCTTTACATTTTGGTAAATTTTTATTTTGGCTCTTGAGTTCAATATCGGCCCCTTCTACTACAAAATTTCTAGTTTCACCCTTGATAATAAACATAGTCTGAATTCAATGTCGATTCAAAACACCTTTAATCTAATTATAAGTTACTAAATTTGACAAAAAAAAGTTTAAATAATATGATATGTATACATCAAAAGTATAATTGTGTCTAAACACACATATTCGTACCATATATATATATATATCACTTTTCCAATTAATTGGAAGTGTTAATAATAAAAAAAAGGAGGAAAAAGGAAAGGAAGAAGAGCAATTGAAGACAAACATAATAATAACAAAAGCATGCATAAAAATTAATGTAATATTTCAACTTTAGGGACAAAAGATATACGTCCAGCCGATATAATTTAATTACTACATAAAAGAAAGCAAGCAAACGTAATAAAAAGCACACAATAATAATTATTATATATCAGTTTGTAAACCAATTTCATTTTTTTTTTTTTAAATTACCCAACATTGCATTAAAATCTTAGCCCAAACTAGATTTCAAAACACTGTAGGCTGTTAGATGGCCACTTTAAAAAAAAAAATTACCCTTCAATTTTCGTACAAATAAGGTTTTCCCAAAGGAAATTAAAAAGGAGATGAAATGAATGGCAGAAATCTTCTGAAAAAATACGTTATAAATGACTATAAAATAATGGTCTTTGAATTTGAAATGCAGCTAAAATAGATATTCATGGGCAGAACTGGACTGACTCGGGGGTGGGGGAGGGGCTGAATTGGATAAGCTTTCACATATTTTGTTTACGAGTCAGAACGAATCAAAATAAATTTCATTTCAAATATAAATTTAATTAGATTTAGTTTAATTTAATTATTATTTTTATTATTTATATAATATAAATATTAAAATATTAGGAGAGTTTGTCCATGCTTAGAAGTTTAACTTCACTGGATTTAGTATTTAATCTTAAATATTAGGTAGTAGAAAACTTTAGATTAAAAACAATAATTTTGGTAATACAAAATGTATGAAATGGTATGGTGGGTTAGGTCATATATATTTATTTTACCCGTGAGGTTAAAAAGGTAATCTTGAGGTCTGCTGACACACGAAAAGCAATTTAACACTATCATTTTGCTGTCGTAAGCCCAATGTCGGAAAAATTCAGAAACAATGTCCCACAAATCCTACAACCTTGCTATAATCTACTTTTGTCTTTTGGCAACACACATATGGACCTTCTTGGCTCAGTTAAATTATTTTATTTGTCTCAGTTTCTGGTATGAAAATTTAAATGGATTGCCTGCATTTTGTTACTCTCATCATTCCTATGATTTAAAAACTACCATGTACCTGGCTTTCTGCTTACTTTTAAATTTTCATCCTTTTAATTTTTAATTTTAAAAATTTAATCTCTCAATTTATCTAATATTAAAATTAATGTTCAATTTTAAAATTCAAAGTCCACTTTATAACACATTTAAATTTAATATAAATTATTTATAATTCGACTTTACTTTTTACCGAAAATGAAGGGTTTAAATTTCTGTAATTAAAAGTAACGAAATGAAATGAAAATTTTAAAATCTAAAAAGTATAAGGACATGGAACACAATTATACCTTACTTTCCTATCAAATTTATTCGAATGTTTGGTAAGAAAAATTCTTAAACCGACTTAAGTACCAATTACAAAATGGTATGGTAGATGCGGAAGACAGAAAATATTATTATTACAAGAGTCATCAAGTATCAAGTACCAATTGTTGAGCTCTTTGAATCTAATAAATTTATTACTGAAATACAACTAAAATTATTACATTTAAGAGATTTATCAATACAAAGAGATTGAATGATAGAAAAGATAAGTAGTGCAAGTACTTCTAAACCTGTAAGCGCTATAGAATATATGTCGTCTGGGGATAAATTATATTTTAAAAATACTACTATAACAAATACAGATGATAATTTAGTTTTACCCTCAAATAGAGGAAGATGAGGAAAATACAAGTACTAGTTCTATACCTTCAACACCAATAGGAATGAAAAAAGTTTATATTCTTATTTTTCCTACAGAACTAAGTAGAAATTCTAGAAACACTAGAATAGAAGAAATACAAACTTCAATAATTATCCAACAAATGAAACTTGGAACAAGTGATGTAATTACATTTTCAAATTTCCAATCCAAGAAATATTACACATGTATTGAAATTACATTTCAATTTAGAGAATATAAATTGTATTCTTTGCATGCTTTATTAGATACTGGAGCTACAACTAGTAGTTGTAGAAAAAATGTCATTCCTTTAGAAAAATGGGAACCTATGAAACATCTAATAAAAGCCATAGGAATAGATAGTAATGAAACCATAATCCAATATAAAGCTAGAAATGTACCAATCTACATAAATAGTGTAAGATTTGTGATACCTAAAATATTATGCTTTCTTGCAATGCATGGAGATCTATTATTAGGAAATAATTTTATATACTAACATTTACCATTTTCTATTGATAAAAATTTAATAATGTTATATGTAGAAAAAACTTCTGTAGAAATATCAGTAGTAGAAAATCATAAATTTATTTGTGAAAAAATTTTTACACCACCAAGAAAAGAACAAATTAAACAACTTGAAACAAATCATTGGTTGTTTAAAATATTAGAAAATAATTTTAGTGAAGAACCATTAAAATTGTGACAAAATAACCCTAGATATTGTGAAATTAAATTGGAAAATCCCAATAAAATTATTAGAGTTAAACCAATGATTTATACTAAACAAGATATATATGAATTTGATATACAAATTAAAGAATTATTAGAAAAAAGATTAATAGAAATAACTAATAATTCACATTCTAGTCCAGCCTTTATGGTTAAAAATCATGTCGAAATAAAAAGAGGAAAAGCTAGAATGGTTATTAATTATAAAAGATTAAATCAAAATATTATTTTTAATGGATATTTGATTCCAAGAAAGGATGTTTTAATTAATCAAGCTAAACAAGCAAAATATTTTAGTAAATTCGACTGTAAATTAGGATTCTAGAAAATCATGCTAACAGAAAAATCCAAGCATTTGACAGCTTTTAGTGCACCTAATGGACATTATCGATGGAAAGTAATGACATTTGCATTATGTAATGCACCACAAATCTTTCAAAGATGGATGGATTCTATATGTAATAAATATAAAAAAATTTTGTGTAGTTTATATAGATGATATTTTAATATTTTTAGATACATTAGAAAAACATAGAAAACATTTAAATATCATTTCTCAAGAGTTCATAAAACAAGGAATCGTACTAAGTCCTAAGAAAATAGAACTAGAAAAAACAGAAATAGAATTCTTAGGATTAAAATTATTTGCAAATGATCTTAAACTACAAGATCATATTATAGTAAAAATAAAAGAATTTCCTGAAAACATTGAAGATAAAAAGCAGCTTCAACAATTTTTGGGAATTATTAATTATGAAAGAAATTACTTTCCTAACTTATCTGAAAAAATAGGTAAATTATATGAAAAACTAAAAAAGGATAAACCCTTTATCTGGTCTAAAACAGACTCAGAAATCATAAAAAATTTAAAATCTGAAATAAATCATATTCCAAAAGTTTATTTACCTAAACAATGTGATAAATTAATTTTAAAAACAGATGCGTCGCAAAATTATTAGGGTTGTATCTTCTTTTTTTTTGGTAAAAAATAAATAGAATTACAACTTAAAACCTCCTAAGAGATTCTAAAAGCTTTGTCTTGTTGGATTGCCGTAACTACCAAATCAGGAGGTACTTCAAACAACTGGAGGGGTGACTTCCAATAAAGATTGATCTTTGCCAAGAAAAAATTATTAGGGTTGTATTTTAAAAGCTAAAACAATAAAAAATGAAGAATTGATATGTGGATATAGTTCGGGAAAATTTAAACCAAATGAAATTAATTATGTTATATATGAAAATGAATTATTAGCAATAAAGAAAGGAATAAAAAAACTTTCTCATATATTTAGCACCGGAAAAATTTATTATAAAAACTGATAATCAAGCAGTTAAACATTTCCTTACTAATAAAAGTTTGGAAACGATGGCTAGAAGAATTAAGTGGTACAATGAATTATGTACTTTTAATTTTGAAGTCTTATATACAAAAGGACCTAACAATATTATTGTTGATTATCTTAGCAGGATATATGGATTGAGGTAAAAAAACCTCTAGAAAAAGTTGGTGAATAGACTACTGTCCATAAAAGACCCAACAAAGGGAAAACAATAAATCTTAATCAATGATTTGTGACAATACCTGCACAAGCATCCTTTTATCCTAATCAAGGATATTATATTCTTTATCCAATGGTAAGACAACCAGTTGGAACTCATTTATTATTTACACCAAAAACGGTAAGTTAATTCCCTTGGTACTAAGATCCAAACTCAGTATACCAAGCCAGCTATGCTGAAGTAATAAAAGGAGCAGAAAAATTTTGTTCATCAGAAAATTTGTTGAAACAACAACAAATTCAAGAAATAAAAGATTTAAATGGGGTTTTGTTAAAGAAATAATAGTATTGAATGAGGTTTTGTTAAAGAAATAACAGTTCAAAATTTCTCTTTTCATTTATTAAAAGATTTTTCTGCATTTATCAAAACTATGTTATATTTTTATTATTATTTTCATCTTTACATAAGTGGTTTTATTGGTATAGTTGAAAAAGAAAAATTCTATCAGCTATATCAAATTTGGATTCTTCAAAAAATGATTGGAGGACCCAAACTTTCTGCAATTAGAGAAGAAAAAAGATATTTGACAAAAAAATTTGACAAGTGTTATAATAATCCTAATTATTATCAAATCCAAGCAGGAATAGATTTAATAACTAAAGCCCAATATTTACTTCAACAAAAAAAACTTATAATCTCTAGACGGATGGAATAAGAATATTAGCATATGATACTAGAAACACCCAGGAAGATAGAGACAAAGAATCCATGCAACTATTAAAAATGATAGTTGACATGGAGATTGATGATTTTCCATCACATATAATAGAAGAAATCAAGAACATGTAGGAGAATTGGAACTCACCAAGACTGTCAATAGATTCATTACATTTAGATGAAATGGAAGAAATGAATCTAAATAATATTCAAGAATGATAAAGCCAAAAAAGCAAGCCACGTGGGTAAATGACATCCAAGAAAGCAACTTGAGAAAAAAAAATTCAAGTGTGGACAAAAAAGGAGGCAACTTAAAGAAAACGACATCCATATACAACAAAAAAGATTGCAACGTGGAAGCAAATCAATGATGTGACAAGACAAAAAAGAAAGCAACATGGAAGCAACCATGCTAATGATAAGACATTATTCTTATTAGAAAAACTATGCGGAATTCAAAGAAAATTAAATAAAATTCAAGAATTCTCCTATAAAAGGGAATGAAGGAAGCCTAAAGGGGGCATCGAAAAAAGTTTAGAAAATCTTTCTTTATCCACTTCTCACTTACCATCCTATCTTTTTTTGTAAAAACCTTTCATTTACTTCTACTTTTGTAATAATAAGATCTACTGTCTTTCGCATCTACTATACCATTTTGTAATTTTGAAATGTAATTACATCACTTGTTTCAAGTTTCATTTGTTGGATAATTATTAAAGTTTGTATTTTTTCCATTCTAGTGTTTCTAGAATTTCTACTTGGTTCTATAGGAAAAATAGGAATATGAACTTTTTTCATTCCTATTAGTGTTGAAGGTAAAGAATTAGTACTTGTATTTTCCTCATATTCCTTTATTTGGGTATTTGGGGGTAAAACTAAATTATCATTTATATTTGTTATAGTAGTATTTTTAAAATATAATTTATCCCTGAACGACATATATTCTATAGTACTTACAGGTTTAGAAGTACTTGCACTACTTATCTTTTCTATCATCCAATCTCTTGGTATTGATAGATCTCTTAAATGTAATATTTTTTGTTGTATTTCAGTAGTGAATTTATTAGGTTCAAAGAGCTCAATAATTTTATTATTAATTTCTTTGATTTCTACTTTTGCTGTATTATTATATTCATTAATAGAAGTTCAACTTATTACTAGATCTTCTACTAAATCATTAATTTTAAAATTTTTTGTCTGAATTCTAAGACATAAACATTCTTATATTAGAGGATCTGTAACGCCCTAAATTTTGGGGTTAGAAGTTTTAGGGTTCAGTAATTAGGGTCACAGGAAAGGGTGCGCATATGTGATTAGTTGTGCAGTTTAGTGACAAGAATGGGCTTGCTAGTCTAGTGGTTGTGAGTGTGTTGGTTTGTCTCTGAGTTCTAAGTTTGAGTCCTTGTGTGGGCGTTTTAGAAAACATTTTAGTTATTTCTGATTTCAATTAAAATAATTATTTTATTTATTTGACTTTAATGTTATTATTAATTATTTTTATTTTTATTTGCTTTTACTTGGCGCATTATTTTCTGTTATGTTTCTTCTTGGTTTTTATTCTTGTGTTCTTTTTTTTGCTTTTTGGAATCAGTGGTGTTGTGGGATCGAAGGAATTTGATTTTCTGCTCCTATATTGTCTTCTTCATCATCGAAATAGGTGTGGGACTCAACTCTGACTAATCTACCTATCATTTGTTTTACAAGTGTTGTTTCAGCTTTTCGTGAGAATGCTTTGATTCTCTAGTTTAGAGCTTTGAAGGCTGAAAGGGAGTGCGATACTTCGTTTTCTGATGTGGTTTCGATAGTACCAAAGTTGGGGGACAGTTTGGTGGCCAAAGTGGTATTTTCGGGTCTGCTCTGGGGTAGTTTCTTGGCTTCTCCGACGGCCACACTAGCGTGTACCGTGGCACATGGCCTTGTGGATTTGAGAAATTAGGGTTTCAGCCAATTTTAGTGCCACAAGGTCGTGTGGCTGTTTTGGGGATTTTTTTCGAAAATCACACGGTCGTGTCCCTAGGTCCACACGGACGTGTGAGTTTGGGAATTAGAAATTGAGATTTGGGATCACACGGCCTGGCCACACGGCTGTGTGACTGATTTGGGAATTAGGAATTCCACACGGGCATGTGTTTTGGAACACACGGCCGTATCTAGTGGCCACACGGGCGTATGAGACCCTCACACGGTCGTGTCTACTCTGCACTTGAACTTAGTGAAATAAGACAATGTCATACACTACCGATCACACACTGGTCGCATTCTGCTGCACCACACGCAAGCAGTGCCTCTATCACACACTGGTGTGTGTGTTACCCTTCACACGGGTGTTTGGACCCCCACATGGCCTCGAGTGCTCCACACGGCCAGAGCACACGGGCGTGTGGCCCTATCTCGCCAAACTTTAGGTTTTAGGTCAAACGTAAGTGCAAATGCGACTCTGTGTGTTCCAACCCCTGACTAAGCCTTACTTGGGGTAATTATGACTTTGATTTGGGCTTGATATGTGTGCATTTGTGATTGGTTGTAAGATAAATTGATACTGGATTCGAGATACGAAGGTACACATGTTTGATTCTGTAACTGATTGACAGGATGTGTGTGTCTGCCTTTGATTGATTATTTGAATTTGTATTCTAAATTGTGTACATCTGACTGCATGCATACATACATATGCACAAATCTTTTTGGGTGGGATGTTGAAGAGAAGGGAGATTTACGATTTGGCAGTTTGTCGGCATTCTGAAAGCCCTTAATAATACCCAGAGGGTCATGGGCGGTCCCAATACCCTAAGGGTCGTAGACATTACTGATAACGGTATAGCGATTTACCGCCTTGTATTGTACCGCATGTACGTTAGCTACACTACATACCATTATCTGATCTGGCAGTTATACTGCACGTCTGTACCACAGTTCATCACATTGCACAGTACAGCTTATACACTAGCCTTGCTGCGTAGCACATTTGATCTGGCAGTTATACTGCATGTCTATATCGCAGTCTTCCGCATGGCACCGTATAGCTTATTGATAGCCTTAATACCCAGAGGGTCGTGGGCGGTCCCAATTCCCTAAGGGTCGAGGACAATGCGGATGATCATCATTGCTGGGCAACCCGGGATGACATCCTTTAGAGTATAAGGTTGGATGGGATTTTTGAGGTCCTACTAGGAGTGCAGGGATGGGTGGGTTGATTAGATCCCCACAGGATGTATAGGGTTAGACGGAGTTGGTGTGTTGGCTGGATGGGTGGGTTATTTTATAACTCATTTGCACTCATATGCATCTGCGCAATTCTGTGACCGTAATATTTGATTGACTGTTTGACTGAAATATTTGATTGTCTGATTGACTAAAAAGTCTGATTGTACTATTCGATTGAAAGGCACTCGTGCCTAAGGGAATCTTGTATAATGGGCTAAGGCCCAGACTGATTCTGATTCTGATTTTGGAAAAGGCTTAGGCTCAGTTTGTGACTATTGGGCATTACTGTTACTGTGTTTGTCAGAGCCATATGACTATAAAGTTACATATGGTCTGCACTTGTTTTAGACGTTCTGTAAGTATGTTCCGCTACTGAACTGTTCATAGATTTACTGTATTGGCATTTGTTTCTGTCTCTGTAGCTAGATAGTTTTGATCTCACACTGAGCTCGTGTAGCTCACCCCTTCTTCTGTTTCCCCTCTCAGGTACACTTTGGATTTTGGATGCTGGACGCGATATACGGAGGACTCAGGCAGTATAAACTACTAGTTTGTGATTTCAAACGTTTAATTGCTATTTAGTTGAAATGTAAAGATTTAATACTATGGTACAAATTTTGGTTTAAGACTTAATCTTTTTTATTGTTTCAGTTTTAAATACATCGGTATTAATGTTTTCAGAAATTAAACGAAAGGTGACTGGTTCTTATAAGATTTTCTCACGATCACTTCGGTGATCAATGTAGCGCTCCGGGTTTGGTCTAAACTTCTAGGCCGGGTTTGGGGTGTTACAGGATCTGTAATAAATATAAAGTAATTTGGTTTAGCTTTAAATCCTATTACTCTTGTATGTAAATTTGATTGAATTCCTCCAATAAGTGCTTTTATTGGATTTTCAAATATTTTATCTAATAAAACTGCTATTATTGTTATATCATGATCTTTTCTAAACAAAGCTCTTATTGGTATCATTATTATTCCTAAATGTATATATCTAACTTGAGGATATTTCTTTTTAATCCTCTTAATTTTATCTTTAGTAAATAATGGGATTTATATTACTCCTCCTCTAGTATCTTTAGCTACTGTATTACCACTTATTTTTTCTACGTCTTTGACACCATATCCTATATTTAGATATTTTATAAATTTCTTCTTTAGAAATATGATTTTCATTTATATTTTCTATCATTTCATCTGAAAAGTCTTTTTCTTCTTCGATTATATTTCCTAATTTTATATCTTGTTGTTCATTTTTAGGAATTTCTTCTACTTGATTATTAGAACTACTTCCCATATTAAGCATAAATATATATTCTTCTTCTTCCGTGTCAGAATTTGTTTCTGATATTAATTCGTATAATATTTCTTCAGGATTTATTTCCTCTTCTGAACATATTTCTAAATCTTGTTCTTCAAGTGTTTTAATCATTTTTCTTGCACTTTTTCCTTTATTAGGATAATTTGTTGCTATATGTCCTTCTTCATCACATATAAAACATTTACATATTTGTTTTTTAGCTTTTTTAGAAGTTTTTCTTCTAATAAATCTTTTCTTTTTATTATAACCATTATTTTTTCTATTTCCTGATGTCCATCTAACTAGCTTATATCTTCTATTTTTTTTTATGTTTTTTATAAGTATTAGGACGTACCGGTTTACATCTAATTTCTCATTCATTTTTTAAAATTTTTGTACTGTGCTTATTACTTAATTTATGCTTAACTTGTTTAGAAGCCTTACTTTGTAAACAATATAAAATTATTATTTCTTTTGCAAAATTAATTCTATTTCCTGTAGAATCTATACTTTCTGGTTCTACACTAGCTAATTTACTATGCTTTTCTAAATAAGGATTGTATTTTATACAAATTTCATCCCATTGTGGTGGTAATTTATGAAAATATTAGTTTTTTCAAAATTCTATATTTTCATTTTTTAGGTTTTGATATTCATAAAGAAATTTTTTAGAAAATTCTTCTAAATATACCTAATGTCACATAATTTAATTTTTGACAATATATAATTAGACTGACAATCCTGATCTTTTTTATCAGTATAGCCACACAATTCTGTTTTTAGAATAAAAGTTAATCATTTTAAAAGATCTTTGGGAGTTCTAATCTGGTTAATTAACTTCCCTTTTTGTTTTTTACCTTTTTCAAATTCTTTCCATCTTCTTAGAAATTGTAGAATATCTTCTTGAAATGTTCCAACAAAACAATTTAAATTTTTTTCTTTTAACCACATATTGTTGTTGTTATTAACAACAATAGTCATAGATTGTGCCCAATCATCTATGGTTTTTTCATAATCTGCTATAGAAATATTAGTTAGATCTAAATATATTCCTTCTTGAGCAACATTTCTTTTAATTAAATCATCTATTTTATGTGGTACTGGTTGAGTAGAGGGTTCTCCTAAATTTTCAGATTTTATTTCATTTGTAGCAATATATTCGGTTTGATAACCAAAAATTCTAGTTGTATTTTCAAAATTTTCATAATCTTTATTAAAAGATCTCAGATAATCATCTTTTTGAAGAACTGACTCTATTTTTCTTTTTCCATGAGGATCTGTTTGATCAGTATCCATAGGTTCTGGTATTTCTATATTTTCTTCCTCATCTATTGAAGTTTTTTCTTCATCAGAATTATAACTAGTAATATTTATGTCTTCTAAATTGATAGAATTATTATAACTACTACTACTGTCTGTAGTATCATAATTTAACATATAATGATAATTAAATAATGTAAACAAATCTTTATGTTTTTCATAAAGTTGTTCTATTAGTTTTAGATATTCTATTCTTTCATTTTTATCAGATGTCTTAGTAAAATTATTTTTCCAATGTTCTATAAGTTGTTTATAGGATTGAAAAACATATTTTTGTTAATGAGTATATTTTCTTTTTTGTTTTTTAGGTTTTTTATTTCTTTTATTTGTAGAAGATGATTCCTCTAAGGAAGTATCTTCTTCTTCAGACAAAGTTAATATTATATTACTATTTTCATAATATAAAAGTCCTAAATCTATTTCTTGTTTTATATTTTTATTAATAAGAACTTGTTCTAATTTATTATTAACATCAGATGAAATTTCTTTAGATTCGCTGTTCAAATCTAATTCTGTAACTTCTCCTAAATTATTTACTTGCTTTTCTATTTTACTTACTTTATTATATAATTTATGAAAATATATAGAAGTAATATCCATTAAACTATTAAAACCTTTACTAAGAGCTGAAATATTGTTTTTTATTTTTAGAATCAATATGTATAGCATGATTACAAATTTTATCTTTATATAGACAATCAGTTTCTTCCATGAAGTTTATCTTGGGTACCTAAAACCTTCTGTTATCTTGATATGTCTTTACTCTTAAAAAGCCAAAAGTCTCACACAGACATAAACATGCAACAGTAAGACAGAATAACAGATATATGGGTTTTAAGATAAACAAGTATGAAATAAACAGAATTGTAAATAAAAATAATAACTTACAATGAATACTACGATATTATTTCTCCAAGTATCGTTACACTGACGCTCTGATACCAATTACAAAATGGTTTAGTAGATGCGGAAGACAGTAGATATTATTATGCCTTACTTAACATTTCGAAGGTTAAGTAGAGGTGCTAAAGGGAAGTGGTCTTGGCGTTCAAAATGATAAATTTAGAATGTAGCCCTCATAAAAATTATAAAATTATAAGTTACTACAATAATAATTTACATTTTGATCATCTAAAAATTTACATTTTAATATCAATTTCATTCTTACGCTATTGAATATTCTATACCATAATGGGTTGATCAAGTGTCATTTTCTTCATATACATTTTTCAAGTCCTTGTGAGTTTCTATCATTTTCTGTCATTCTCATGAAAGGAAAAAATTTATACTAGGCCTCAACAACAAATTTGACATTGTCCCTAATAGGGGCTTTGTATCATGTTTCTGTTGAGAATTTCAAATGCTTGAAAAAGTAATGAGTTTATAAAGCGAAAGCGTCCTATGATGTCTCAAAAGGCAAACCACGTGCATGGTTCACCTTCTTAGGCATACAATGAAGCATTCCTACTCTGTGAACCTACCAACTCTTTAGATAATCGATAGAGTTAAGAGACAATCTCTATTGGAGATGATACTTGACATGTTGAGTGTTTGATCATGTTTAATCCTATTTGACCTTAACATGTCATATTAGTTGATACTTTGGTGAAAGTTTAGGGAATATTTTCAAACTCATTGGCAACTGAAAAATTACCAAGATTGAAGTTTTGTCAACAATTTTATTTGATAGATAATCTATAGATATCTCTTTCAACTCTCTATCATGTTAATGATGTATCCTATTCTTATACCTTCATAACCTTCTCCCAACTAAATTTTGTGATGAAGAAAAACCCAAACATTTTTTCAAATTCTACAGAGCTATTCGAAGGATCCTTGATCTCTAGTTTACCCAATAAAAATGTCCTTTGTGGACATTTATTATGAGCCCTAATAGATCCATTAGAATTGTCCATTTCTACACTTGCCATAGTTTCAATTTGTTTTAAATGTCAAAACATTAAACATCAACTAATTGGAATCTGGGTTTTTTTCCTATTTTAAATTGGTGAAACTTTATATAAGCTTTTTGTCTATGCGTTTTTGACAAATATAGTCTCCTTGCAACAAGTTGATTATTCTAGTCCTTCAGCTTTTCAAAATGTGTACTTCTAGCACTAAGAAACTTTTTCCATTAATTCTGTAATATAATTTGGGTAAAAGTATCATGGAGGCCCTTGTACTAGAAGTTAGATTGCATTTTGCCCCCTCTACTAAAAAAATAGCCAAATTAGTTCCTATACACTAGATCAAGTGAAAATTGGTCCTTCTGTTAAAAATTTTATCTATTTTTGCTATTAAAAACTGGTCTTTGTACGTTAGCATGGGATACACGTAGCATATCACGTATCATTGTTTGTGTATTTTGTCAGCCATGTTAGTTTTTTACAATAGAAATGAATGATTTTTTTAATAGAAAGGACCAGTTTGCTCTTTAATGTAATGTATAGGGACTAATTTGTCCATTTTTAAGAAGAGGCAAAATGCAATTTAACACCTAGTATAGGGGTCTCTATGATATTTTTACCTATATTTTGATGACATATACACTTTTTTATTCTTTATACAATTGGGCAAATATTATAAGTTTTCTCATTTTATTTATCTTTCTATTTTTTTATAACCACAAATGTCATTTTCTATTTTATGGTCTGAACCTAATTCTGTTTAAGTCCAAATATTTGGGGAAGAAGTTACACTTTCACTTCTTCCAATCACTTGTTGGTTTTTTTCCCCTTTTGTTAACTGTGTAATTTTTTTATTCATATGTATAAAAAAACTAAATGTATATATCACGTTATCAAAGGTAAAAGTACTAGGGAAGCTCTTGTATTTAGGGGCGGATTGCATTTCGACCCATCTACTGAAAAATAGGCAAATTAGCCCTTATACATTTCGAAATGTACAAATTAGCCCCTTCGTTAAATTTTATCTGTTAAATGATGATGTGGAACATTAAATCTGTGTTGAAAATTATTTTTTTATGGGTAAACTATAAAAATATTCACCCAACTGTCTTTCGTTCTATTTTGATCACCCAACTTGTAACCTCCCCAACCTGGTCTAGACATTAGGCTCGAATTCGGGAGATTACATCAACCATCGGAATGGCCTAGTAGCAATTGGGGTTTATAAAATAGTCGATTTAAAATATTTGTTTATTTTAGAAGAAAACTTAGCCTATTTTTAGAAAAATTCATGAGTTAAAAAAAAAACTAGTTTAACATCTTTCTTGTAAAGAATGATTATCATTGAAAATTTATTTATAATCTTGTAACAAAAAAATGATTTTTAACTTAGTTTTAATCAAATCTATATTTCATGCATATTTGATTATAATCCATAATTCAACATTAAAAAAAATAATTTAACAAACATGCATGCTAATTAAAACCAACTTAAGTCTTATGCCACGGTTCAAAATGAAACGATAGTCTCTGAATAATAAAAATATCAAATAATAATTTTAAAATATTCTTATGGTAGAATGGTCAATCCGAGTCGAGCCCTCCGTATTCCAAGTCCACATCCTAACCTAGTGAGTTATTTGTAAAGAGGGGAGTGAGCTACGAAGCTCAGTGTGAGTTCCATCACAAGAAAAGCGGTGCAAACAGTAGACAAAACAATAGAATATCAACTTCAAAGGACAAATACAATTTGAAAAGCAACTCGAATTTTCGATATTTCAGATTAACTCATTATCATAATATCTTAGTATTCACAGTAATGCAAATCCTTATAAATGCAATGCAATTTCATTTTATCAAAAAAGGTTCTTACCCCACCGCTACACACCATAGTAACAGTTCCCTAGAACTCTTCTACCTTTACACCACATTGTGGATAAAACCAGTCATTATTGTGGACAAACCACTAATTGTGGATAAACCACTAGTAATAAAAAGGGTAGATGAACCATCGAGTTCTTTTGTTAAAAAGTTTTTGCAAAAAAGCTTCTAGAAGGTTGTGGATGCACAACATGTTTATAGATTGAAGATGATAATACAGTGTGGTTAAACCACTCAAACTGTGCAAATAAAAGCTGCTCAAATGGTGTGAATAAACCACTCAACGGTGTAGATAAACTATTCAACTTCCTTCGTTCACAACGTCTCACCCCATGTAATGCAATATGGCAAGCTCAAACATATCAATACAGTAGCATTTAATTATGCTTTTAATAGAGCAATACGGTAGCAATCAATATGCTTATAACAGTTTAATACATTAGCAAATAATATGCTTATAACCAATCAACTTGGTAGCCAAAAGTCAATTTTTTAAGTGTTCGATTTATCGGTAACACAAGAAATGTTGTATGCACAATCACAAATATAAGTACAATAAACATGTGTATTTCATGCAAATATTCACATAACATTAGTTCAATCAATTAGATCATGGATTCTAGTTTTAATCATATTATCAAGGATTTAATTGAAAAAAATAAAACACTAAAAATAGTTTGAAAACTATTTAGGGACTAAACAGAACAAATTATAAAATTTTAGGTAAAATTGTAAAATTTAAAAAATAGGGGTAAAATTATAAAATTTAAAAAATAAGGGCAAAACTGTAAAATAAAAAAAAGGGGAAAATTATAAAATTGAGAAATAGGGGCACACGGCCCAGGCCGTGTAATAGACCGTGGTTGTATAGAAATTACAAAATTAAGTTATAGGGGAGACACAGCCGTGTGGGCAGGCCATGTGGTTCATGAACTACACTAGGGTTTCCAGGGCACATGGTCGTATGGTGGACCGTGCGATCCACTTGTGTGGTCCACACGTCCGTGTGGCAAACCGTGTGGAGGGGTCTTAGTCATATGAGAAACGAACTATCCTAGGGTTTTAGGGGGACATGGTTGTGTGGTCTAGACACCCGTGTAGTCCTATCTTAAACACGATTTTACCCCGATTCGCTTGTAAAAGAACACGCACCTTTCATCGGGATCTTGAGTGGCATCCCTCGCGTTTAAATATGATCAGGGGTACCTAAAACGGATCATTCAAATGACATTTATACGTGGGTTAACATTTGTTTTCAAGAATTAATCAAGATTAATGGATTATTTCAGCAAGAATAGCAAAATATTGAAATCTATTTGAAAGATTAGCGTGAATTGATGCTATTTCAGAATTTATGAGTTCTACTAATTGAAACGGTTAAACTTACTGAATTTTTTACGAAGGTACAAAGGCTATAGATGATGAGTTTGACAATCGGTAGGAAAATATTTTAACGGAGATTGATTTTGATTCTGGGTAAGCAAGGAAATAATTTTCAACAACAAAATAATGTGAAATATAATGAAAAAGAAAAGGGGGAGAAAAGAAAAGTTGAAGATATATAGAGAGAATAAAGGAAGGAATTCCAATTGGAATGAAAGAAATAAATCAAAATCCTAATGTAATTAGGAAAGGAGACTAACTAGCTAAGTTTTCAAACTTTTAAGGGACTGCAAAGTAATTTACCCTTTTTGCCAAGGGGAAAAAGAGAATGTTTAACCAATTGAACTACTGCCCACACTTGTTTATTTTTCCACTCCATTTAATATTTATTATAGTGTGTTCTTTTATCCTAAGTTGATATAAAAAAATGAGAGAGATGAGTTTGAACCTAGGATCTCTAAAAAATGTACTAGCTAATTAACCGTCAAATCTAAGGTTTATTTTTTGGTTATTTATTTCATCTAACCCCCTTATTTTGAGGTGTTACACAACTATTAATTTTTTTTTATTTAGTCACTAAGATTTTCGAAATTAAATATTTTAGTCATTCTAAGTAGATGTGAGCTTTTTTTACTGGTCTAGTAACAAAATTAGCTTTAGAATATTTACACATTCTATCAACTTGATCCAAAATATAAAAACAATTCAACAAATTTAGCCCTTAATGTTTACAAAATTTGTCATTTTAGTTTTAATTCTAAAAAATTCAATAAATTTGGGCCTCAACATTTACAAAATCAGTCAATCTACACCAAACTCTAAAAAATTTAAAATGTATATTTAAAAAAAACCATTTTTAGCCTTTTATAACCCATCGACTAACCCATGTGAGATATTAAAATAAGAAAAAGAGTACCATCTTTTAAGTCACTTGCAACAATTTCTTTTACTGTAATTTAATATTCACTCTAGACGAAACTAATTGATTTGGAACCTATCTTGAATAATTGGTTACATTATTGCCCGAACAGATAATGTTTTTAATGTCTTCATTTTCTTTTGGATCTTAATCTTTTGTGTGTGTATTTTATCTCAACTTTTGGAGTTCTTTTGCAAGTGACTTGAAAGAGGATACTCTTTTTTCTTATTTTAATATTTCACATGGGTTAGTCGATGAGTTATAAAGGGCTAAAAATAATTTTTTTTACATATATATTTTAAAATTTTAGAGTTAGGACTAAATTGATAGATTTTGTAAATATTGAGGGCTAAATTTATTATTTTTTAGAATTAGAACTAAAATGATAAATTTTGTAAACATTAAGAGCTAAATTTATTAAATTTTTTATATTTAGGATCAAATTGGTAGAATGTGTGACCATTTTTATTCTTTACCCATAAAAAATAATTTTTAACATGGATTTAACGTTCCATGTCATTATTTAACAGACAAATTTTAACGAAGAAGCTAATTTGCATGTTTCGAAATATATAGATACTAATTTTTTTATTTTTTAATAGAAAGACTGAAATACAATCTAACTTTAAATATAAAAATTTCTTTTATAAGTTATCACATGTTTTTAAAAAGTAAGGCATGTCAAATTATTTGACATCAAAACTGAAAAAACACCTTTCAAAAGATAAAAGAAACCAAAAAAAAAATCAAATTTTAAATAAATCAATCCACAAAAATTATATTAAACAAGACCCTTTTACAGAATTTAACCTTTTATGATGCTAAAATGGAGTTGCACCTACAAGATAGAGAATGCCATTTTTGTTAATGTTTTGAAGTGGTGCTCCATATGGCCCTTTGATGATGATGATATTATTAAAGGGAGGCTGTGCTATTGAAATCTAGCCGGGCCACCGCCACGGCCTGCTTCCAATAAAATTTTGAAGCCTAAGTTGATCCGGTCCAATCCATTTTTACTTTATTTTTTAATAATAATTAATTTCAAATTAAAATGCTTTTATTATTTAAATCAAATTCGGGTGTTGAAGTCAAAAATAAATCTTATTTGGGCATGACAAAATCTGAATTGCTTGAGAAATTTTAATCCATACACTCTTAATAGAGTTGATTTATAAAAAAAAAGTGATACAGGATGAGAAATTTTTTTAAATAGTTAATATAAAATAATTATGATAATTACTTCTTCCACTCAATCTCAATAATATAAAATTATTATTTTATCCTTATATATTAAAAGCATAATAACGTAAAAATTGTTAAAACCTAAAATAATAAGTTAAGATTTAGCCTAATTTATTGATATTTTATTTGTAGTTTCTAATATAAGAAAATTAAAAGAAATTAATTGCTTGGAAATTGTTACTTTGCAATGAATTTTTTTTTTGTTGCTTGGTAGTTTTGTCTTAATTCAAGAAAGTTCTGTTTTTTTTTTTTTAGAATTATGTTTAAAAGATTCAAAATATTAGAAATAATTAATAAAAATCAAGTTGAAGCACAACGGAGTAAAGATGAATGTATTTAGCATTCATGAAAGTGGTAGTAATTTTCAAAATCACAAATACATAGTAGAGTAGGATGGGTAGTAAAATAGAATATTACAACTATAGAGTGGTGGTGGAGTTTACAAAATCCACTTCCCCTACGCCATTACCATTCCTAACGAAAGTGTGCCACTCAACTCACAAACAAGTTAAGTGAATTGTAAAAATATACTTTAAACCAGCAAATGATTCTGTTAACTTGATCCAGTTCATGATAGTCTTTATTTGATTATTATGTTTTAATTTATTTATCATGTTATATGTATAACCTATAACAATAAACAATTTCAAAACAAAATAATTTAATATATATACATTAATAAATACAATTAACTGTCTAAGAAGCTATCTTATCTAATATATATTTATATATCTATATACACTATATATTTGCATCTGTGAAGAAGAATAATGGAGACTTTCAAGTGAAGGTGCTCGGAAAGAAATATAAGTGCAACCCTCAATGGAAGGTGCAAAGAGCTTCAACAGCTTTCTTGGCAAATAGATACAAAGAATTAATTGTTGCTCATCCATTTATCAAGCTTAATTACATACAATCTGTAGTGAAAATGAAGCTTGGTATTAATATCAATATCAATAAGGCTAGAAGAATTAAGCTAAAGGTACTAAAAGAGATGGAGGTAGATGTGATTGAAGAGTATGCGACTTTATAGAATTATGCAGAAAAGTTGAGAATATCTAATAGAGGGAGTACAATTGAAATTAAGACATAAAGTGCAATGACCCAAAATTCACGGGCACCGAAAAAGTGAGTTATAGGGCCTCTGTCTTAGTGAAATAAGTTCGAAAATAATTATTAGAAATATTTATAAGCCTAGTGGTGTGTCTAATTAGGTTTTAATTAGGTGAATTTAGCTTACTTTAGAGTAATTAGTAAAAAGAACTAAATTGAATAAGGAGTAAAAGTTTAATTCTAAGTAATAGAAAATAAAAAAGATTAAAATGGTAATTAAATCATTTACAAAAGTTGAGGCGGCGTATATGTATTAAATCTAAGATTTTATTTAGGTTATATTTAAATATCATATATAATTATTATAATTATTATTAACATTATGGTTTTATATTAGATTATTATTATTAGTATTATTATTAAATAAATTAAATAGTAGATAATTGTATGGTAATAAAAATATATATGTGTAAAAATTGCATTGGTACATTTGTAATTTAAATACTTCATTACTTATAATTTAAGTAAAAAGATATTTGTTAATTAAATAATTAAATTATTAAAATTATGAGATTTTTGTTTGAGAAACAAATTAAATAATGACAATTGTAATAAAAATTATTGGTACAAATATAAAAATAAATATGTATCCAATTGTAATATTAGTATTTGTTATTAAAATAGATATTTATTAAATTAATTAAATATAAAATATAACATAAAAGAAATAAAACAAATGAAACGTAAAAGAAGAAGAAAGGAAAGAAAGTTACAAAGAGCATTTGAAACGGGGGATAGAAAAGAAGAAAAAGAAAGAAAAAGAGAAAATAGGGTTTTTGAAGCTTGGAGTTAATTTGGTAAGTCAATTAAGTCTTTTTTAGTTAATTTTGATGTTTTAGAAGCTTTAAAACAAGATTTTGATGAAATTAAGTTGATAGTTCAATAGTTCATATGTTTCCAAATAGGGTTCATGTTGGACAAATTATGGAATTAGGGATTTTATTGAATGAATTCTAAGTTAGAATTGATTAAGGGATTAAATTGTAAACTAGGCTATAAGTTTTATGTTGTAGGGACTAAATTGAAGAATTTCAAAGTTAGGAAAATATGCTGAAAATTTAGTAGTTAAGTTTGAATTTGGACAAAATTTGAATAGAAATGGAGAGTGTATTAAATTAAGAAAGTAAGTAAGTTTAATTAGGATTAAATTGGGAATAAGTTAGGAATTGTTTAGAAATTCAATTATTTATTTTAATTAGTGTTGTAATTAATAGTATAATTATTTTAATTTTTGTAGCTAACAAAGAACCAAAGATATCGGCTCAAAAGGGAAAGGAGAAGATTACCGAGGAGTAAATCAAGAATTTCTGGTTTGTATTACTATAATTCAAGTTATTTATTATTAAGTATTAATTTTAAATTTATTTATTTTATAGTAAGTAAATATTGAGGTAAGTAGTTTTATTGAATTGAATTTAGAAAATTGAATTGAATGAGAAATACGTGTTAATATTACTATAATTTGAATTTAATTATTATTAATTGTTGAATTTTAAGTTAATATGCATGGTAAGTATTAGTATTAAATTGTATGAAATTAAATTGAATTGTGATTATATGTGAATAATTGAAATGTATATTGAATTGAGAAAGTGTATTGAATTATGAATAAGTGAATTGAAAATTGATTGAAAAGTGGAAAATGATTGAATGGAAAATGTGAGAAATTGCGACTGAATTGAATTGAGATTTATATGTGAATCGAATACCCTATTAACTAGTCGGGCTGAGTCGGATATAGTTGGCATGTCATAGGATTAGAAGTGTTCAGGGATGCTTCGACCTCGAGTTGATGAGACACTGGGTGTCACTATATTTCTTCTGATAGATTCGATGAGGTATTGGTACCAACTTTACTTCGGTTAGGCCGATGAGACACTGGGTGTCAACTATTACTTCGAACTATCCGATGAGGCACTGGGTGCCATATTGGTGTGTTTGGTTGGATCCGTGTATCCGCCAAAGTCCGAGTTACGTTAATAGGGTGAAAAATTGAAATGTGAATTTAAGGCTTTGAAACGAGAAAAAGAAATTGAATTATGAATTGAAATTGAAATTGGAATTGTGATAGAATGAGAAAAGTATGAGCTAAATTTTCATAAGTGGTTTAAATTCAAGTTTGTGAAAAATACATTGATTGACGAATAATTATATTGAATTGTTATTATGAAATGATGAAAAAAAAATAAAGTATGAATTAGTATATAAGAAATTAATTGTTATGTATTTTAATATTTATGTTTTTATTATTGTTGATATATTTTGAATTATGGTAATACCACTGAGTTTATCCATACTCAGCGTACGGTTGTTTCCGTGCGCAGGTTAGTAGAAGTCAAGTGTCCTGGCTCCCAGAACATTCCCGACTCCAACACAAACTTGGTGATGTATTTTTCTTTTGGATAAAGGTGACATGTACATAGGTGTAGTGTGATCACTTGAATATGTATATTATTTTGGTTGTGAAGGATGAATTATAAGGTTTAGATGGTTAAATGAAATGGTAAGAAAGGTATATGATATTTTGACACATGAATATTAAGTTGTTAAATGAATGAAGTTTTCAATCAATTTTGAATGATGCTATGATAGTTATTTAAGTTAAAATTATGTTAATGATATAAATATTAGTTAGGTGAATTTGAAACATTGGTATTGGTTGTTTTTTGTTTGAAATTGCAGGGGGTTCTAGGTAAAAATAAGTAGAAATACTGTAGAAATTTTTATAAAAAAAATTAAAATTACGAAAAAATTTCAGAATATTCGAACAAGTCCCGTTCTACTTTTAATACTTATTTTGGGCTTCGAGAGTCCAATATAGGGACTTAATTATTAAATTATACTACGAAAGTTATATTAATTGTAAATTATTCGTAAGTTGTCTAATATGTCCGGTAATGCCTCGTAACCCCGTTCCAGCGACAATTTGGGTTTAGAGGATGTTACATAAAGGCTTGCACCTGGATTTCCACCATTATTCCAAAGGTTTTATACTTGTTTTGATGCTCTAAGGAGAGGTTTCTTAGCTGGATGTAGGCCTATCTTAGGATTGGATGGGTGCTATTTAAAAGGAATAGTTAAAGGAGAGTTACTAACTATTGTGGCTAGGGATGCAAATAACTAAATGTTTCCTCTAGCATGGTGTGTTGTAGAGGTCGAGTCTACAACACCATGGACTTGGTTTCTTGAGATTTTGAAAAAAGACATTGGCACTCCTGATGGATATGGGTGGACATTCATATCAGATCAACAAAAGGTAATATTACCTTTAATTAATTTTTGATTTGCATAGTTTATAGTATATCATATTTTTATATTGTTTAATTTAATTTTGTAGGCTAAAAAAAGTCGTTAAACAACTACTCCTACATGCAGAGCATAGGTTTTGTGCTAGGCATGTATGGGTAAACTGGGTTGGAAAATGTTCGAATGGGTTCAGAGGAAAAGGTTTGCAAAAGGCTTTTTAGGCATGTGTGAAAGCCGCTAATGTACCATGTTTTAAAAAAATGTGTGTCGCTCTTGAAAAGGAAAAAGAGATGGTAGTTGTATCTCTTTTAAATGCAAATGAGACATGGTTTTGCAAAGCATATTTCAACTATAACAATGCTAGCATCGTACAAGCTAGGTCAAAGCCAATAATAAGTATGCTAAATGATATTAGGTATGCTTTCATGGAACGAATTGTTAGTAAAAGGAAAGCAATACTTGGATAGAAAGGGTTGTGTGGTCCTTTAATTAGAGCTAAGCTTGATAAGAGCATAAAATAATCTACTAAGTTGAATATGCATTTCAATGGAAATTAAGGATATAAGATCATGTATGGTAGGATCACATATATTGTGAACTTAGAAAGGGTGACTTGTTCATGTAGATTATGGAGCTTGTCAAGCATCCTATGTACGCATGCAGTGTATGCCATTTACAATAAAGAAGAGGATCCAGAGAAATATTTGGCAAAATGGTATAGCAAGGAAATGTACATGAGGACATATGAGTACGCTTTACAACCAATAATTGGACCTGACTTGTGGGATAAGACTAGAAATGCAAAAATATCACCACCAAAGTTCAATATCATGCTAGGAAGGCTCAAAAAGAAGAAGGTGAATATGGTGCAAGATGAATCTAATAAGACAAAGAAAACAAAGAGGCTAACCAAAATGGGTAAAACAATGACTTGTAGCATATGTAAACAACCAGGACATAATTAGAGGGGTTGTACACAAATATCTCCTATTAACCAGGTAATAATTTGTTTTTTAGTGAAATTAATTTGCAAATTATGAATGAATGCATTTTAACTTTGTCTAATTTTGTGTAATTCTACTAGTCACAATCGATGAATGATGGTAATCAAGAGTAGCTGTATCAATATTCAAGACTAATGAAGACTCAACAACAAAGAAAAAACAATAGAGGCAGAATGAGGTTTCAAACAAAAAGTTTATTGAGAAGTAACATTTTAAGTGTTGTTTATTACTTTTTTTAATTACTTAAGTACATGGATTTTTAATTGTACGGGAAAACTAGATTTTGTTATTGTTGTTTATGAATTTTTAATTTTTAAGATTGATTATTGATTATATGTATACATATAGTTAAAACTTAAAGTCAATTAGTTAGAAAGCTACTCAAAATCTCAAAAAGGAGGTTCAGCCACACTTTAACAAATAAGCTCTATTGCTGCTAGCAAACTAACAAATGCAAAACACAAATTCAATTTAATAAAACTTGGGATAATGTGCAAATTTACTAATCTACTTATGTGAGAGGTTCAAATTTATCATTAATCATTCAATTGGGAAGTTTTATTATAAAATTTGATCATCTGTTCTTTTTAAAGAGAAAATTTCAAAGAGTACAAAATTTTAATTGATCAAATACCTTCAGAGAAAGAACTATCAGGAGAAGTATTGGTGACGAAGTATGGTTTCAATTTGGTCCATCAACTTGCCCTTAAAATCCAAAACTAACCCTCCTATTCTAGCGGTATTTTCTATAAGCACTATTGTCTTCATTAGACTTATTTTTTCACTGTTATTTTCACCTGAAAATACACCAAAAACCTTCCTTTAAGACTACATTTTCATGGCCTACCCATTATCTACCTATCTTGCGGAGTTATGAATTTTAATCCATATAAGACACGCATGCACATAGCATGATAAAGGAAAAGCACTGGAGCTAGAATTATAATATGATCAGCTTAATTAATGAAACCCAAAAACTTTCTTTTCAAAGAACCAAATTCTAGCTTCTCAATTCAACCAAGAAAAATATTACTTGAAAATGATTTATCATCAAAATTCTAGTTACTTTTATATATACAGATTTCATTTTTAGACTCTTAATAGCAGTATAGAAAGAAAAACAATTTTCATTTCTAAAATTAAAGAAAAAGTTATTTGACTTTTTTAATCCAATGTTGAAATGGCTATAAGCTCTTTTCTTTTAATCATATTAAAACATGCAACAATAAATTGAATTGTGAAAAACACATGAACTTGTTTAAACTATATTGTGAAAAATAGGATGTCGGTAATGACAATATATCGCAAAGAAGAGAGAAATAAAAATAAAGAACACATAAATTTTTACATTGAAACCCTTTCAGGAAAAAAACCACGGGCAATGGAGAAGAAAATTCACTATATCAAATTTGAATTATTACAAGAGGAGTAGACTATGTCTATTTATAGGCTTGTAAGGCCATATTCTAATAGGAGTGTAGTAAGATTGAAATACCTTATTCTAATCAATATCAAATAGATGGAGTTTAAGAAGGTTTAAAAAACCTTATTCTAGAATAAAATAAAAGAAGTGTAGTTCTATATGGATTTTACTTTTATTTTATTTTACCATTGTACTTTATTTAAATAAGGATTCAGGTCACTCAATTCTAACAATCTCCACCTTGACACGAATTCTCAATGAACAAGTTCTTCATTGGGAACTCTCAATGAACAAGTTCTCCACATCTTCTATAAAACCCCTTAACGGTTTAACTTCAACAACGAACACCAACCAAGTCTAAGCGATGCTCAAACTTGGTTATAGGAAGTGACTTAGTCATCATATCTGTAGGATTTTCATGAGTACTAATTTTTGCTCACAACAATATCACCACGAGCAATAATATCACGAATAAAATGATACCGAACATCAATGTATTTTGTTCTCTCATGAAACATTTGATCTTTTGTGAGGAAGATAACACTCTGACTGTCAGAAAATATTGTATTGATTTGAAGGTCTTCATCGAGTTCACTAAAGAGACCCTTCAACTAAATAGCTTCTTTACAAGCCTCAATAATCGCTATGTACTCAGCTTCAGTGGTAGACAAAGTGATTGTATTTTGCAAAGTGGCTTTCCAACTGATTGTACAACCTCCGATTGTAAAGACATAACCTATGAGAGATCTTCTTCTATCAAGGTCTCTAGCAAAATCAGCATCAACATACCCAATGACTTCATCTCTAGTTCTTCCAAACTGTAAGCAAACATCAGTAGTATCTTGTAAGTATCTTAAAATCCACTGAACTGCTTTCCAATGTTCTTTACCAGGATTCGGCATGTATCTGCTAATTGCACTGACTGCACATGATAAATTTGGACATGAACAAACCATAGCATACATGAGAGATCCCACTGCACTAGAGAATGGAACATGTGACATGTACTCAATCTTATCATCTGACTGTGGAGACAAAGCTGATTAAAGTCTGAAATGGGCTGCTAAAAGAGTACTAACAGGCTTAGCACTCTGCATATTGAACCTGCAATGAACTTTCTCAATGTACCCCTTCTGACTTAGGTATAATTTACTTACTTTTCTATCTCTGAGAATCTTCATACCAAGTATCTTCTTTGCTGGTCCCAAATCTTTCATCTCAATTTCTTCACTTAGTTGGGCTTTAACCGTTCTTATCTCTCCTTTATCTTTTGCTGCTATCAACATGTCATCAACATAAAGGAGTAGATACACAAAAGAACCATCACTGTTTTTCTTAAAGTAAACACAATTTTCAAAGCTACTTCTTTTGAAATCATAAGAAGTCATAAAGGAATCAAACCTTTTGTACCACTGTGCTGGTGACTATTTCAAATCGTAAAGGGACTTTTTCAGCAAGGAATCATAGTCCTCTTTTTCTAAGACTGTAAAACCCTCTGGTTGTTGCATTTAAATATCCTTCTCAAGTTCTCCATGCAAAAATGTAGTTTTTACATCTAACTATTCAAGCTCCAAATCATGCATGGCCACAATACCAAGCAAAACTCGAATCGAACTATGCTTCACAACGAGGGAGAACACATCTATAAAATCCACTCTTGGAATTTGACTGTAACCCTTTGCAACAAGCCTTGCTTTATATTTGGGTTCTTCAACTCCTAGAGTCCCTTCTTTTTTTTTTTGAACACCCATTTAAAACGAACAGTCTTTTTACCTTTAAAAAGTTTTATAAGATCTCATGTTCTATTTTTGTGGAGTGATTCCATTTCTTCTTGCATAGTAAACATCCACTTTTCTGAGTCTTCACAGCTAACCGCCTCAGAATAATTAGATGGCTCTTGGTTTGCATCTATATCTTCAACCACATTTAAAGCATAAGCAACTAGATCAGCCTCGGCATACTTCCTTAGAGGTTTGGTTTCTCTTCTAGTTCTGTTTTTGGTGATAGAGTATTGTGTTGAAGAAGCAACTCTATTCTAAATTTTTGTATTGGCTTGATGAGTCGACTTTGTTGTAGATTCTGGATTAATCTGATGTTTCACCTGCTTTTGATTTTTTTTATTAGAAGTGTCTTTAAGAGATAAGTTAGGTAATATAGCAGTTTCATCAAAAACAACATCTCTGATAATCACAACTTTTCTATTTTCAGGATACCATAACTTATACCTTTTTACACCAGCTTTATAACCAAGAAAAACACATTTAATGGATCTCGGTTCTAATTTTTCATTATCAACATGAGCATACACAGGACACCCAAAGATCTTTAAATCAGAAAAGTCAGCAGGATTACCAGGCCATACCTCTTGTGGAGTCTTTTTCTCAATGGCAACGGATGGAGATTGGTTGATCAAAAAATATGCAGTGGAGGCTGCTTCGGCCCAAAACGACTTTGGTAAGTTGGCATTTGACAACATACATCAAACCTTATCTATGATCACTTTGTTCATTCGTTCTGCAACACCGTTTTACTGTGGAGTATGATGAACTGTCAAGTGTCTCATGATCCATTCTGACTTGCACAGTTTATTAAACTCATCAGAATAGAACTCTAAGCCATTGTCTACGCGGAGGTATTTTATTTGTTTTCCCATCTATTTTTCAATAATAGTTTTCCAAAACTTAAATGTGGAAAACACATCGTTTTTTTGCTTTAGGAAGAATGCCCAAATTTTTCTGGAAAAATCATCAATAAAAGTTAGGATATAATTAGCTCTACCTCTAGAAGGCACTCTTAATGGCCCCCATAGATCAGAATGAATATACTTCAACGTTCCCTTCGTGTTATGGATTTTTCTGGTGAATCGAACTCTCTTTTGCTTCCCAAAAACACAGTGCTCACAAAACTTCAATTTGCAAATTCCTTACCCATCAAGAAGTCCTCTTTTGCTCAATTCTACCATGTCATTCTCACTCATATGCCCTACGCGCATATGCCAAAGTTTAGTAATATCATCATATGACAAGGAAGAGGAAGCGGTAGCTGCATCACT
This sequence comes from Gossypium anomalum, assembly GCA_025698475.1. Lineage (NCBI taxonomy): Eukaryota > Viridiplantae > Streptophyta > Magnoliopsida > Malvales > Malvaceae > Gossypium > Gossypium anomalum. The sequence continues at coordinate 66,697,217 of CM046957.1, read as the reverse complement.
AGTAACAGTAGAACCTTGCAGAATATATAACTTGACAGTCTTTCTTTGCCCTTTCATCACAACTAGAGCTAATCATGGGCTGGGCAGCCTAGCCCGGCCCGAAGGCCCGCCCGAAAAATGGGAGGGTTTGGGTAAAAATTTAGGCCCGAAAAATGGGCTTGGGCAAAAAAACGAGGCCCGTTTAGAAAATGGGCCTGGCCTCGGTAAGAGTTTTTTGGCCCGAGCCCGGCCCAGCCCTGCCCGAATTATATATTAATATATTTTTATTTTATTTTTAATCATTTTAAATTTTTAATATAACCATTTTTTATTATATTGTAAATTTGTGTATTGTTTTAAGAGTTGTTTTAGTATTATTTTTATTTGTTTTAATATTTGTTTTTATGTTTTTAAATATATTTGATTTATTATATTTTAAAATTTTTTTATTTAATGAAATAAGTAAAAAAAATTTTAATATGGGCCGGGACGAGTCGGGCTTGGGCTTAGCAATTTTATTTTGGGCCGGGCTTGGACAAATTTTTAGGCCCATATTTCGGGCCGAGCCAGGCCCGGGCCTAGTAGACGGGCCTATTGTCTGGGCCTGGCCCGGCCTATGATCACCTCTAATCACAACTAGGGAACCTTTGGAAATCTTCAAAACCCTACTTTCAACTGTGTATTTGTACCCTTTTGAATTAAGAGTACTTAACGAAATTAAATTTCTCTTCAATTCTGGGACATGTCGTACGTCACTAAGTGTTCTAACAACTTTATCAAACATCTTAACTTTAATTGTTCCAACACATGCGATTTTACACGAAGCATTATTTCTCATCAAAACAACACCTTCAAACACTGTTTTTGTAATACCCCTCACTCGTATTCAACACTAAAATAGGGTTACGAAGCATTACCAGACTTATAAAACAATTAGACATTACGAAGCATTACCGGACTTATAAAACAATTAGACATTCACATCGCATACATTTTCACAATTCATCCAATCATCATTCAATCTCAATCAATTTTGTCCCTAATACGCGCCTACGACGCCCTAACATGCACTGGGAGTGGTTCGGGACTACATCGATAACTTTGGAAACTTTTTGAACACTTAGAAAAAATTTCCAAAAATAAGGGACACACACTCGTGTGGCCCGGCTATGTGTCTTACACGGCCAACAGACACGCCCATGTCACAGGCCGTGTGGATATTCGAAATGAGAGCACATGCTGTGTCCTAGCCCGTGTCCAACCCTGTGTAACTCTCTGACTTGGGTCACACGGCGACACACACGCCCGTGTGCCCTAAAAATGGCCATACACGCATGTGTGCCAGGCCGTGCCAAACCTGTAGGGTATACTGGCTTATACCACACGGCCAAGTCACACGCCCGTGTGTGAGGCTGTGTGAAGCATATTGACATAATTTTAATTTCAACACTAGGGGACACACAACCGTGTAACATAACCGTGTGTCACACACGGCTAAGACACACGCCCGTGTCTCTGCCCGTGTGGACAAAAATAGGTTATTTAACAAGCCAATTTGCCACCCAAACTTGTGCACACCTACACCAAACTCAAATGGCACAAAACATAGCATATAATAAGCAATCAATAAACCTCACTCAAGTATATTTTCATACCATTTCCAACACCAACAAAACAAAACATAAATATCACAATATGTCATCCAAATTCATACCAAACTTTACTTTCATAATACATCAACAATGACCAATCTTAAATATGCATTAATACCTAGATTCACTAGTATACCAACATTCGTAACTCAACCATTTGTTATCCATAATACCTATTGCCAAAAATCGTCACATATCTATTAACCAACACATCACATAAACCATACACACATATATATACATGATCAAAATACCAAAACAAGCCAATTCCTATGGCTATATACAAGACCAATACATTAACAATTACAAGTCAATTCAAATGGCTAAATTCACTACCAACACATATATCAAAATGACCAAAGTCCCTACACATGCCATATACTCAAAACATAAGCTCAAAAGTACCAAATTAATAATTGGATAGTGTGATATAGTCTTTGACGATTCTCGAGTCCGAGCTAGCATTAAGATCTCTATAAAACATGGAAAAATAAACAAAGTAAGCTTTATAGCTTAGTAAGTTCGTATGAAATAACTCAATCTTAACATAAATATACAAATCATTAATTTGAACATGTCAATATGTAATTCATTTAACTAACAAACCTTTCACATTTTCAATCTTAATCTTATATATGAAATTCATAACGTCTTTGATTTAAGCTTATACAATTCATGTACATACATGTACCATCTTGTATCAATCTCACACACAATCACGTCTTTCATTTACTTGTTCAACCATTCGGAATACTATCGGATACATGGGAAACTCGCACTTGAAGTGCCATATATATATATATAGCCGAAGCTATCTCAATCTCATATCACATATACTACTTACACTAGAGCTATCAACGGACCTACTCACACAAGCTATCAGTCGAGACATAGCTACACGGTACTGCTCACACAAGCTGTCAAGTAACCGCAACACATGCCGGTATACTCAGCCATTAGTAGGACGTACAGTACCAGCACCCGAATCACATAATCACAATAATCCCCCCATGACATGTCACAGTATCCAAATCTACTCCTAAGGCTCAATCGAGATTTCGAATGTCGAATTGTCGTCGAAGCATTGTCAAACATGTTCATAGTCTTGTATTCACAGTTTATGTAATATCAAAGCATTTAAAATACATTTATAATGAACTTATTACATACGAACTTACCTCGGATGTAAAAACAGCTAAATTGATCGATTAGTCGAGAACTTTGTCTTTCTCTCGATCTAAATCCGAGTTTCTCTTTTCTTGATTTAAATATAATCAAAATTAAATTATTTAATTATCTTTCCATTCATTTTAGTCCAAAATTCACATTAAAGCACTTTTACACATTTTCCCCTAATGTTTCACAACTTTTACAATTTAGTCCTTATTTCATAAAATCACAAATTCATGAAATTCAATACTAACCCATGCTAGCCAAATTACAAATAGGTCTCTAGCAGCCCATATTTTTCATTTATTTCACATTTTAACCTTAAAGTTTTTACATTTCATAATTTAATCCCTAATTTGCATTTTTACTAAAAATAACTTAACAAAACTTGTATAACTATCATCAAACATTCATAATCTATCATTAAATATCAAAATACTCATGTATTCATCAATGGAAACATCTAAAATCTTTAACAATTTTACAAATTAGTCCTTGGGCTAGTTAGACCTAATTGCAACGATATCAAAACCGTAAAAAATCATTAAAAACGAGATAAAAACGGACTTACAATTGAGCTAGGAAGCTTGGCCATATGAAATGGTTAAAAATGGCTTCCCTTGGCCTAGAAATCTGTTGGAGAAGATGATAATGGGATAAAATTTGGTTTTATTTTATTTAATTTAACATTATTTACAAATTACCATAATTAACCTTAAAAATATTCAATACTTACACCAAATGCCATGCCACTATCATCCACTAAGTTATAAATGGGCTAATTACTACATAAGGACCTTTACTTTAAGGTTTTATAACTATTAGACACCTTTAGCTAATAGAACTTAAGTTTTACACTTTACGCGATTTAGTCCTTTTTGTCGAATTAAACACTCAAACGATAAAATTTCTAAAAAAAATTTTCACACAATCATTCAATCATGCTGTAAAAAATAAAATAAAAATAAAATAATTATTTTAACTTCGAATTTATGGTCCCAAAATTACTGTTCTGATTTGACTAAAAACGGGTTGTTACAACTCTCCCATCTTATGGATTTTCGTCCCCGAACATCTTACCAGCAAAAAGGTTAGGGTACTATTTTCTCATATCTTCATCGGGCTCCCATGTGGCTTCTTCAACACTGTGTCGTTTCCATAAAACCTTCACCAAAGCTATTCATTTATTTCTCAACTCTTTAATCTCTCGAGCTAGAATTCTGATCAGTTCTTTGTTGTACGTCATATCAGGTTGAATTTCAACATCTATCGGAGAAATTATATGTGACGGATTTGATCTATATCAGTGCAACATCGACACATGAAACATATTGTAAATCTTTTCCAACTTTGACGGTAAAGCTAGTCGATATGCTACTGGCGTTATTCTTTCAATGATCTCATACGGCCCAATGAAACGCGGACTCAATTTACCTTTGCGACCAAAACGAAGAATTTTTTTCCACGGAGATACTTTCAGAAATACTTTGTCACCAATCTAAAATTCAATATCTTTTCGTTTCAAATCCGCGTATGATTTCTATCGATCTCAAGCTGCTTTTAGACTGTCGCGAATTACTTTCACTTTTTCTTCATTCTCTCGAAACAAATCAATCCCATGAATCTTTTTCTCACTCAGTTCGATCCAATACAATGGAGTTCGGCATTTGTGACCGTGCAAATCTTCATACGGTGCCATCTTTATACTCGATTGAAAGCTTGTTATATGCAAATTCAACTAACGGGGCAAAAATCTCTCCCAGTTGCCTTCGAATTCTAACACACAACAAAGAAGCATATCTTCGAGAATTTGTATTACTCTCTCAGACTGACCGTCAGTTTGCAGATGAAGTGCTGTACTAAAATTCAATCTTGTACCAAGAGCTTCTTGCAATTTCTTCCAAAACCGCGATGTAAACCTCGAATCTCTATCTGAAATAATCGAAACTGGCACCCCGTGTAATCTAACAATTTTAGATATGTACAATTCAGCCAATTTATCAAGTGAATAATCTATACGTACCAGAATGAAGTGTGCAGATTTCGTCAGTCGATCAAAGACAACCCAAATAGCATATTTCTTTTTTGGAGACAGGGGTAATCCCAATACAAAATCCATCATATCTCTATCTCATTTCCATTCTAGTATCATCATAGGCTGTAACAATCCCGAAGGCACTTGATGTTCATCTTTAACTTGCTGACACACTAAACATCTGGCTACAAATCCTGAAATGTCTCGTTTCATACCCGATCACCAATACAATTGTTTCAGATCATTGTACATTTCGGTACTCCCTAGGTGAACAGATAAACTACCACTGTATGCTTCGTGCAAAATTTTATGAATGAGTTGGGGATTCTTTAGTATACAGATTTTACCTCGATACATTAAGCAATCATCGAACCCTATTTGATAATCTGAATCACTAATCAACTCACATTACATTCTTTTAGTTTGTAACTTGGTATCACATTTTTGAGCTTCACAAATTTGCTGAAGAAAAACCGATTTAGATTTTAATTCAGCTAATATCGATTCATCATTAGAAAAAGTTAGTTTCGTATTCATTGCTCTCAAAGCAAATAGAGATTTTCCACTCAAAGCATCAGCAACTACATTTGCTTTCCCCGGATGATAATCAATTACTAACTCATAATTTTTCAATAGCTCGAGCAATTTTCGTTGTCGCAAATTCAAATCTTTCTGAGTCATTAAATATTCCAAACTTTTGTGATCTGTAAAAATATGACACTCCTCATTGTATAAATGATGTCACCAAATTTTCAATGCGAAAACAATAACGGCTAATTCTAAATTATGCGTCGGATAATTCTTTTCATACAATTTCAATTGTCTGGAGGCATAAGCTATAATTTTTCCTTCTTACAATAAAACAAAACCCAAACCATTCAATGACGCGTCGCTGTAAATCACAAATTCTTTACTCGACTCAGGTTGAACCAAAACTAGTGCATCAGTTAACAATATTTTCAACTGTTCAAAACTCTGTTAACATTTTTCTGACCACTTGAATTTCACATCTTTCTATAGAAATCTAGTCATCTGTGTAGCAATCATCGAAAATCCCTTAAAAAAACAGCGATAGTAGCCAGCTAGTCCCAGAAAACTTCTGACTTCAGATACATTTCTCGGTGGTTTCCAGTCAACAACTACAGAAATCTTACTCGGATCAACTCTTATACCTTTCGCTGAAACAATGTGCCCCAAAAATCTGACTTCTCAGAGCCAAAACTCATAGTTACTAAATTTAGCAAAAAGTTGATTGTCTCTCGAGGTTTGTAGCACAATTCTCAAATGCTCGGCATGCTCAGACTCATCTCCTGAATAGATCAGAATGTTGTCAATGAACACAACAACGAATATGTCTAAATACGGTCTAAAAATATGGTTCATCAAATCCATAAAAACTATAGGAGCATTAGTCAATCTGAAAGGCATAACAAGAAATTCATAATGTCCATACCTCTTTCTGAAAGTAGTCTTCGGCACATCTGAATCTTTAACTTGCAACTGATAATAGCCAGATCTCAAATCAATCTTCGAAAACACGGTTGCGCCTTTCAACTGATCGAACAAATCATCTATTCTCGGCAACGGATACTTATTCTTTACTGTAACCTTGTTGAGCTATCGATAATCAATACACATTCTCATTGACCCGTCTTTCTTCTTTACAAATAATACTGGAGCACCCAGGGTGAAAAACTAGTTCGTGCAAAACCTTTATCTGTTAACTCTTGCAACTGAGATTTCAACTCTTTTAATTCGGTCAGAGCCATTATGTACAGAGCTATCGATATTGGTGAAGTTCTCGGTACTAACTCAATTGCAAACTCAACCTCTCTTATCAGTGGCAACCCTGGTAATTCTTTTGGAAATACATCTGGATGTTCACAGACTATAGGCACTGATTCAATCTTCAATTCAGACACTTTTGTATCTAAAACATAAGCAAGATAAGCTTCGCACCTTTTTCTCACACATCTCCGAGCTGACATAGACAAAATCACAGCAGGCAATTCACTCGATTCATCTGATTCAGTTCGAATAATTTCACTATTCTAATATTTCAATTCAATGATCTTTCATCTATAATTCACAACAGCATCATGCAGAGTCAACCAATCCATACCTAGAATTACATCGAATTCATCAAAAGGTAGTAACATCAAATCGGCTGGAAAATAGTAACCCTGAGTCATTGAAGGACAGTTCTTGCAAACTTTATCAACTAGCACATACTTGCCTAAGGGGTTCGATACTTTAATCACAAACATAATAGACTCAACAGGAAAATTTTTATTAAACACTAAATTCATACAGATATACGAATGAGTCAATATAGGATCAATCAAAGCAATCACATTAGCATCGTAAAGAGAAAATGTACCAGTGATAACATCTGGTAATGATGTGTCTTCGCGAGCGCGAATAGCGTAAGCTCTAGTAGGTGCTCTGGCCTCGGATCTCATAGCCGAATCTTTTTTCGCGCCTCTACTTCTGGTTACATTTTCCGCATTTCTCAGTGGCCTCCCTCTATTGGTTGTGTTACTCAGTCTTGCATTTTGAATATTATCTTTCTCCACTAATTCAGAGCAATCCTATATGAAATGATCTTGTAAGCCACATTTAAAACAAGCCTGGTTATTCATTTTACATTCACCAGGATGACATCTTCCACATTTTTGACATTCAGATCTATAATTTCGCACACGACCAACACTCGATACTGATGTAGCTTGAGCTTTAGGACTTGAGTATTGTTTTCCACGATCTCTACTCGAATGCCCAATTGAAACACTTGGGCGAGTGAATGAATCTCTGAATTTCTTTGACGAAGACTGATATGGTTTACTCATCAATCTTTTTCTCAAGTCTCTAGCCTCTGAATCTGCTTTTCTCTTTTCTTTGCTAAGCTTCTCGATTTTGCAAGCTCTATCAACCAGGACAACAAATTCTTTCAATTCTAGAATTTTGACTAGAAGTTTAATATCTTCATTCAACCCATCAACAAATCGTTTACACATAATTTCTTCGATAGAAACATATTCCTGAGCATACTTGCTTAACCGTATGAATTCTCTTTCATACTTAGTCACAAACATACGGCCCTGTTTCAATTCTAAAAACTCTTTGTGCTTTTGATTGAAGAATCTCTGACTTACATATTTCTTCCAAAACTCAGTCTAAAATAATTCCCAGGTAACTCTCTCTCTTGGTACCACAAACACCAAAGTATTCTACCATTGATACGTAGTTCCCTCAGAAGTGATACAACACATTTTAAACACTCACCCGGTGTGCAAGAAAGTTCATTAAATACCTGAATAGTGTTTTCAAGCCAAAATTTAGCTCTCTCGGGATCATCATCAATGGTAGCTCTGAACTCTTTAGCTCCGTACTTACAAATTTTATCAACTGGTGGCTTATTTACTCGTAGAAGTTCCACACCTTGAAGAGCTACGGGGACAAGTTGAGGATTAGATAGGGGTGGAGGTTGTTGAGCAGCCGGATTTGTTTGGACAAATTGTGTGAACCATTCATTCATCATTTGGAAAAAGGCTTCTTTAGCCTCTCCTCAGTGACTACTTGATATATTTCTAGATTCTAGACGGCGCTACTCCTTGAGAGGGAGCTGACGTATTACTCTCAACATCGTTAGCTACAGCTCGATTGGGATCCATTTACTATACGAAAACACAGTTTAAATTGTTAGGAGTCATCACACTATCACATGTTATATATGGCATGTATAGTTAGACTCTCACACATGCTACATTAGTACGAGAATTGACTAAACCGTAACTCTGATACCAATAACTGTAACACCCCTCACCCGTATTCAATGCCAGAATAGGGTTACAGAACATTATCGGACTTATAAAACAATTAGACATTCACTTCACATACATTTTCACAATTCATCCAATCATCATTCAATCTCAATCAATTTTGTCCCTAATACAAGCCTACGAGACCCTAAACATGCATTGGGAGTGGTTCGAGACTAAACCAATAACTTTGGAAACTTTTTGAACACTTAGAAAAAGATTTTCAAAAATAGGAGACACACGCCTGTGTGGCCTGGTCATGTCTCTCACACGACCAACAGATATGCCCGTGTCACAGGTGTGGACATTCGAAATGAGAGCCCATGGTCGTGTCCCAACTCGTGTCCAACCCCATGTAACTCTCTAACTTAGGTTATAAGGCCAACACACACGCCCCTGTGCCATAAAAATGGCCATACACGTCGTGTGTCAGGCAGTGCTAGGCCGTGCCAAACATGTAGGGTATACTAGCTTATGCCACACGGCCAAGTCACACGCCCGTGTCTGAGGCCGTGTGGAGCATACTGACTTAATTTTAATTTCAACACCAGGGGACAAACGGCCGTGTAGCATAACCATGTGTCATACATAGTTGAGACACACGCCCGTGTCTCTGCCCATGTGGACAAAAATAGGTTATTTACCAAGCCAATTTGCCACCAAACTTGTGCACATCTATACCAAACTTAAATGGCACAAAACATAGCATATAATAGGTATTCAATAAACCTCACTCAAGCATATTTTCATACTATTTCCAACACCAACCAATACAAAACATAAATATCACAATATGTCATCCAAATTCATACCAAACTTTACTTTCATAATACATCAACAATGACCGATCTTAAATATGCATTAATACCTAGATTCACCAGTATACCAACATTTGTAACTCAACCATTTGTTATCCATAATACCTATTGCCAAAAATCGTCACATATCTATTAACCAACACATCATATAAACCATACACACATATATATACATTATCAAAATACCAAAACAAGCCAATTCCCATGGCTATATACAAGACCAATACATTAACAATTACAAGCCAATTCAAATGGCTAAATTCACTACCAGCACATATATCAAAATGACCAAAGTCCCTAAACATACCATGTACTTAAAACATAAGCTCAAAAGTACCAAATTGATAATTGGATAGTGTGATGTAGCCTCCGACGATTCTCGAGTCCGAGCTAGCATTAAGATCTCTATAAAACATGGAAAAATAAAGAAAGTAAGCTTTATAGCTTAGTAAGCTCGTATGAAATAACTCAATCTTAACATAAATATACAAATCATCAATTTGAACATATTAATATGTAATTCATTTAACTAACAAACCTTTCACATTTTCAATCTTAATCTTATATATGAACTTCACAACGTCTTTGATTTAAGCTTATACGGTTTATGTACATACATGTACCATCTTGTATCAATCTCATACACAATCACGTCTTTCATTTACCTGTTGAACCATTCGGAATACTATCGGATACATGGTAAAATCGCACTCGAAGTGCCACATATATATAGCCGAAGCTATCTCAATCTCATATCACATATACTGCTCACACTAGAGCTATCAACGGGCTTGCTCACACAAGCTATCAGTCGAGATGTAGCTATACGGTGCTGCTCACACAAGCTGTCAAGTAACCACAACACATGCCGGTATACTCAGCCACTGGTAGGACGTATAGGACCAGCACCCAGATCACAAAATCACAATAATCCCCTAATAACAGGTCACTAGTATCCAAATCTATTCCTGAGGTTCAACCGGGATTTCGAATACCGAATTGTCGTCGAATCATTGTTGAGTATGTCCATAGTCTCGTATTCACAGTTTATGCAATATCAAAGCATTTAAAATACATTTATAATGAACTTATTGCATACAAACTTACCTCGGATGTAAAAATGGCTAAATTAATCGATTAGTCGAGAACTTTGTCTTTCCCTCGATCTAGATCCGAGTTTCACTTTTCTTCATTTAAATATAATCAAAATTAACTTATTTAATTATCTTTCCATTAAATTTAGTCCAAAATTCATATTAAAGCACTTTTACACATTTGCCCCTAATGTTTTACAACTTCTACAATTTAGTCTTTATTTCATAAAATCACAAATTCATGAAATTCAATACTAACTCATGCTAGCCGAATTGCAAATAGGTTCATAGCAGCCCATATTTTTCATTTATTTCACATTTTAACCACAAATTTTCCACATTTCACAATTTAATCCCTAATTTGCATTTTTACTAAAAATCACTTAACAAAACTTGTATAACTATCATCAAACATTCATAATCTATCATTAAATATCAAAATACTCATGTATTCATCAATGGAAACATCTAAAATCTTTAACAATTTTACAAATTAGTCCTTGGGCTAGCTAGACCTAATTGCAACGATATCAAAAACGTAAAAAATCATTAAAAACGACACAAAAACGGACTTAGAATTGAGCTAGGAAGCTTGGCCAAATGAAATGGATAAAAATGGCTTCCCTTAGCCTAGAAATCGGTTGGAGAAGATGATAATGGGATAAAATTTGGTTTTATTTTATTTAATTTAACGTTATTTACAAATTACCATAATTAACCTTAAAAATATTCAATAATTACACCAAATGCCATGCCACTATCATCCACTAAGTGATAAATGGGCTAATTAATACATAAGGACCTTTACTTTAAGGTTCTATAGCTATTAGACACCTTTAGCTAATAGAACTTAAGTTTTACACTTTATGCGATTTAGTCCTTTTTGTCGAATTAAACACTCAAACGATAAAATTTCTAAACAAAATTTTCACACAATCATTCAATCATGCTGTAAAAATTAAAATAATAATAAAATAATTATTTTTACTTCAAATTTGTGGTCCCAAAATTATTGTTTCGATTTGACTAAAAACGAGCTTTATAGTTTCGTAAGTTGTAAACCAATCCCGATTGGGACTCATGTGGAAGGTGCAGCCCGAATCAAGGATCCACTCCTCGCTCAATTTAGAATTGTTGATAGAAGCGACTAAAATTTCACCATCGCTGTAGCCTTCTACAACATCAACTTCAACGTAATTTTCTGGTTGTTTTCTCTTTTGATTCATAGCCTCCCTTTTGATCTTCTGCTGTAGCTTATAACTCTCAGATTTAATGTGCCCTTTCTTCTTACAGAAGTTACAAGTTTTACCTCTGTTTGAAGACTTCGATCTACCCTTAGATTTACCGCGAGGATTCTGTTCTTGTGTCCTTCCATGATCATCATCAGCATTCCGATCTTGTCTCCCGTGAACAATGAGACCCTCTCCCTGAGAGTCGATTTTAACCATAAGATGCTTCATCTTATCATATGAGGTTAAAGAATCATAAACTTCATTAACTGTAAGGGACTCGCTGCTATATAAAATCGTGTCTCTAAAGGTTGAATAAGATAGGGGCAACGAACAAAGTAGAACCAACCCTAGATCTTCCTTATCATACTGAACCTCCATGGCCTCCAAGTTTGAGAGAATTTCTTTAAACGCTATTAAATGTTCGTGCACAGATGCACCTTCCTCCAAACGATGAGTATAAAGACGCTGCTTCATATGCAACTTGCTGTTTAAAGTTTTCAACATACATATTTGTTCCAGCCTCTTCCATAATGTAGATTAACGCCTTTCGATCCTTACACTTCTTCTCTTCATCCGTTAATGTCGAGGGCATCTTATCTATCCCTAGCAGGGCATCCTCCAGATCCATTTGTGCAAAAGCTGCTTGCATCTTAATCTACCACAACGCAAATCTGGTGTTGCGATCCAACAGTAGAATTTCGTACTTCAAAGACGCCATTACCGTGATCGAGATAAAAACCCAAAAGCTCTTATACCAATTTGTGAAAAATAGAATGTCGGCAATGACAATATATCGTAAAGAAAAGAGAAATAAAAATAAAGAACACACAAATTTTTACATGAAAACCCTTTCGGGAAAAAAATCACTGGTAGAGGAGAAGAAAATTCACTATGTCAAATTTGAATTACTACAAGAGGAGTAGCCTATGTGTATTTATAGGCTTGTAAAACCATATTCTAATAGGAGTGTAGTAAGATTGAAATACTTTATTCTAATTAATAGCAAATAGATGGAGTTTAATAAGGTCTAAAAAACCTTATTCTAGAATAAAATAAAAGAAGTGTAGTTCTATATGAATTTTAATTTTATTTATTTTACTATTGTACTTTATTTAAATAAGGATTCGAGTCACTAAATTCTAACATATAGTTTAAAAATTGAATATATAACCCAGTGATATTGGTACAAAATTTCACAAGAAACTACTTCAACCCAACGGTCATCGCACTTTCTCATGCAGAGCTTACAAATCAAAACACAAGAAGTATATAACGAGCCATGTTTGCTAAAACACATAAAAAAACTTTACAAAGATACAAGCACCACCGACCCATATAAGCAATTAACCCTCCTTTAGCTCCTCACCAGACAAAATACAAGAAATTTACCCTCACTATTGTTTTCTGTCATCTTTCTTTATCAACCCAGATCATTATCTGACTAAAACCATTGTTGCTTGGAATATGATAGTAATTTATGGATGAGCACAATTTCGTATTTGCTAATTTCTAACCTTTTACCCTATGCATTTGGCAACAATTTGTGTTCTAAGAGATCACTTTTCCATTAGAAAATAACCAGAATTTTCGTCTTTTGATAAACATGCTTTCAAAAAAAAAAAAAAAAAAAGTGTGTGTAAAGTGGGAATAAATTGACCAAGCAAATGATATTGAAACCATGAAGCAAACAACGGCTACCAGAAGAGCAACACCTGTTTTCCACAGGGCAGTGGTAAGAGACCTATTCTCGATAGAGGAGATTGCGACAGAAGTTGAAAGGTTTGAATGGAGAGGTAAGGGACAGAGTAATTGCACTTACCAGGCACAGGACTTATTTGCTCAAGAAAAACAACCCAATTTTTTTTTTTCTTTTAACATAAATTATATATATATAATATAACAAGGTACGTACCCTAAAATTGCAACAAGTGACACAATTATGTTTTTTTATGTAATTTATATATTATTTCAAAAGATAATTTCTATAATTTTTATTATCTTTAAATAAAAAATATTTATATTTAAAATAAATAGTTAATTAGATGAAATAATTTATTTATCTATTTTATAATAATTAAAATTTATGTTAGTTTTATGTTTAATTTAAATATTAATTATGTAAACATAAATTTTAAAAGTTTTATAAAATTTTAATTAGATAAATAAAAATTTAAAAAAGTTATTTTTTCATTTAATTTACATGATTAATTATATATTATCTATAGTTAAAATTATAAATTTTACGTTTAAATTAAATATTTAATTAGATAAATATACAATTTAAAAGTTTGATAAATTTATTCATTTTTCTTGACCGGTTAACTTGACTAACTAAAACAATCATGCTCAAATATTTAAAACTTCTTATATGGTCAATCCCACAATATTTCACCCATAAATCATTCTTTCTTAGGAAATTTTTATTGTACCTTTCAGCATAGAAGATGGTAGAGTTCCTTACAAAAAAGTAGAGATGATGTCATCATTATCGATTTTTGGCAGATTTTATTCTATATTTTACTAGACATTAAAATCGAACGACTCCATTGTTTTTCCAACACAAGAGTCGAATATGTTTTGTTGGTAGGTGCCATAGAAGTTTTTATAGGTGGTTATATCATGCTGAATATCGAGGAGGGAGCTTGACTCAAATCAATAGATGATCTCAATGAGAGAGTAGAGATCTTTAGAGGATGAAAGGTCAGAAATGGCGATGAATAGTACATATTTGGCGGTAGACGACCTCATTAAAAGAGAAAAAGAGTTAAAAGAGAAAATTGATTTTTTTAAATATATAAGAGGAAATGTGAAAAAGAAAAAGAAAAAAAAAGAAATACATTAAAATCTCAGTCACAAAAGTTAATATTAAAAATTGTAGATCATGTTGTATTTTGTATGGTTATGTTCAAGTTGTTATTTCATTTAAATAATTTCATTTTAGTATTTTTTTTTTGTTACATAGAGTATTTTTTTATTTACATATAGAGTATATATTTTTTATTTACATATTTACATTTAAGTATTTTTGCATTTTTTATGTCTTTTATATGTCTAATAAAAAAAAGTCAATTCATATGTTTTATTTTTATTTTATTTTTTATTTTAAATTTAAGATAATTTTGGTTTTAAATTTAGATCTTAACTGTGATGCTACTTTTTTAAAATTTTAAGTTTTAACTTTGGGTTTTAATTTTGATGTTATATTAATTTTAATTTAGTGAATATTCAATTTATTGTATAATTTTGTTAATTTTGTACAAACTTATGAAATGGAGCCTTTTGGACTATGATGTTTAGTGGACGGATGAAATAGTTTTCTCATGTCGTTATAAATGTATTTTTTTTAGTGAATTACAATAATAAGGTAAAACCCGAATAACTAACATGATTAACCGACTTAAACCTAGATCACATCTAGGACAATGAACCCTTTGACCATCAGGCCATCACATGAGTTCCTATAAATGCATATTTTAATTTGTTAGATTCTTCAATTGTTCCATACCATTTATTATTTGTACTATTTTATAGTAAATTTGATTATCATTATACTAAACGAACAAACTTGATAAAAGTTAATATTTTTTTAGTAAGATAAGAGTTAATCTTTAATATGCCACCAAAACAAGTATATAATATTTCCATAATTTTTATCAATATGAATAAATGATAACAATAAATTAATATTTAGAAAAATGAAAACAATTAATTGTAAGATATAATAAAAATTATATAATTTTTCAATAATCTATATTGAATCAATGATAACAATAAATTACCGTTTCAAAAAGTGATAACAAAATAATATAAATTTATTTTTTATTGGATAAAAATAATTCAAATAAAATAGCTGTTTTATTTTCTTTCTAATTGACATCGTTAATACTATATTTATGTCATAATAATGGATAAGCCATTGTCTAAACTGTATTTAAAATTTATTGTTTTTAAATTATAATTTTTATTGTATTATATATATATAGTCTATAAAAATAAATAAATAAATAAATCTTAATACATATTTTTATTATTTAATAAAATTAACTAGTGCACTGCACGGATATACAAACTTAAATCTTATATATACATTAAATTAAGGTTTAGACATAAAAAAATAAGTTTATAATTTCATTTTTGCATATTTTATTTATTTAATGTTAATATTTGTTTTTCATATCCTTTATACATGAAATATATTATATTCCACGTTAAACTCTTGCATTGCACGAAAGAAAAGCCTAGTTTTAATATATTTTTCTGTTTAGTAAAATTTAGGAAATAATAATTTTAGTAGATAAATTCCTTTTTATGAGAAACATAACCGTCTATTTAACTACCACCACCTTTCCGCTGTAGTCTAAAGCTTCAAAAAAAGAAAAAAGTAAAAAATAATAAAATTGAAATAGGAATTGAGGGACTTAAACGACGCCGAAGAGGCAAATAGCGCCTAAAGCGGGGCAAGATCCAACGGCGGGAAACTTCCTAAATGCTAAATCACGAGCCTTTCTCTTCTTCTGCTTCCCCCTTTCTCTCTTTCTCTCCCGCACGAACTCAACTCACTGAGTCAAGTCCAGTCAAGTTCCTTTCCACTCTCTTTTCTTTCTTCCCCCGCCCCCTCAACCCTATGCCCTTTTTCGTCTTTTCCTCTGCAATTTCCATCCAAGGGCTCCCATCCTTCCACGTCACTTCCGTCTTCTTCAACTCCCCCCCTTCCCCCTTCCCCTGATCCCCTCATCTCCTTCCTCTTTTATTTCAAAAACTCCCTTTAGGGTTTCTCAGATTTAACTCTCTCTTCTTTTTCTTCTTCTTCTTCTTTTTGCTTTTTTTCCTCCTTATTTTTCTTGATTAGAAAATTAGAAGAAAAGGAGATCTCCAAATCTTCAATTTCGCCGCTGATATTTCTTCACTTCCTTTCGGACTAGGTATACATATACATATATATGTTTTTATATTCTTTTGAATGTGTTTTCTTCTTCAATTTAATTATTTTTACTGTATTTCAGTTTTTCTTTTAGTTCGTAATTTCAAAATTTGAGAATTTATTTCCTTTATTTGTTTCTGTTAGGTTTCTGATGAATTCGTTGTACTCGGAAAACGGTGGAAATAATTCTTTTTGAAATATTAAATTGGTAGAATTGAGGATTAGATTTTTTTTTTTTTTTTTTGGTGCTTAAGGTTATGATGGCGATTGAGAAGAGTAATTCCAAAGTTTCACCCTTTGATTCGGAGTTTTCGCCTGGTAGTAGAGAGATGACCGTGTCAAGTGATGCGGACGAGCTTCAACGTCCAGGCTCAGCCGTTGATTCTGATGATGAATTTGACGATGATGCTGATTCAGGAGCAGGTTCGGATGACTTTGATTTGTTGGAATTAGGTGAAACCGGGGCTGAATTTTGCCAAGTCGGGAACTCGACCTGTTTGGTTCCTTTTGAGTTATATGATCTTCCTGGATTGGAAGATATTTTGTCTCTTGATGTGTGGAATGAATGTTTAAGTGATGAAGAGAGGTTTAGCCTTACTAAGTTTTTACCTGATATGGATCAGGATACGTTTATGCGGACCTTGATCGACATTTTTAAGGGTAATAATCTTCACTTTGGGAGTCCTATTAAGAGTTTGTTTGATATGTTGAAAGGAGGGTTGTGTGAGCCGAGGGTTGCACTTTATCGGGAGGGCATGAATTTCTTTCGGAAGCGGCAGCATTACCATCATCTGAGGAAGCATCAGAATACTATGGTTGTCAATCTTATTCAAATGAGGGATGCTTGGCTTAATTGTAGGGGATACAGTATTGAGGAGCGGCTTCGTGTTTTGAATATTATGAGAAGTCAAAATAGTTTGATGTATGAGAAGTTGGAAGATAAGGATTCTGCATCCTCTGATGGAGAGGATTTGGTTGATGGTTTTTGGAGCAAAAGAGTTAAGGACTGGAAAGCTCCGCAGAAATCAGGTCGCTACTCTGGCTTTGGGGTTGAACCAGATTTAGAGTTTGCATCGCGAGGACAGCTGATGGATTTGGAACCATCAAAATACAGGAAGCAGAATCCAAAAGGCAAACTGAAGACAGGTGAGTCAAAACTTCCTTTTGCAAGAGAGTTTGGCGGCCGCTTTTCCCCTGATTTAGATATGAATTCTGAGCCATACGGTTTGCCAGGAACACTTCCTAGAGAGAAATATGAATCTGCAGCACTCAGGGCAAGGGATTGGATGAGGTTAGATGATGCTGAAGACCCAATGTTTGGAACAGGTATTCAGCGAAACCAAAATGCTCTTGATGATAGCATCATGGGCAAATCTGGTTCTTCGAGAGCAAGGAAGAAGTACCATCTTTTAAGAGGGGAAGAATTAGCCACTGATAGTTTCATGGCTTCGCCTTTGTCTTCAAAGCATGATTTCCTTTCCTATGGTAGGAATAGGAATGCGAATCAATTGTCCGAGGCAAAAGTGTATGCTTCAAAGCCTCCTAATATGAGAACATCTTATGATTTTGCCAAAAAGTCCAAGCGTTTCAAAAACAACCCACTATTTGGAGCCGGAGATCAAATAAAGTCTATAAAAGGCCGAATTCCTTCACTGCCATTGCAAGGGAGTCGAGTTGACTTATCTGAGCGCACTGAACTGTTTTGGCAAAATGAAAACCAAGGAGAAGATTTCTCTGTGGATTTGTCTGTTAGACCTGATGATTGGAATATTAAGCACAAGAAATGGAAAACACTGCGGGAGTCTCCTGATCTCAGTTTTAAATCTTATAAAGCTTCCTCACCACTGATGAGTGACCAATTCTTGAAATCTGCCAGTAGAAAGAAACCATCGCAGGAGAAGATTAGAGGGAACTATTTGCAAAATGGAGGAGCAGTTATGGCCCTTTCAAAAGGTAGTAGAGCATTTATTAAAAAGGAAGAAACAGAATGTGACTCATCTGAGCAATTTGATGATGAGGAGGAGAGCAATCCTCTAATGAGAGGCAAGTTGGCATACACCAGTGGCGTCGTAGAAAATCCTCGCCTGTCTTCATTGGATTCTGGCCTTGATTCTAAGAAGACCAAATCTTCAAAGAAATATACTATGAAGGATGGATGGCCTCTTGATGGAATGAACCGCTACTCCAAAAAGAGCTTTGAGGAAAATGTGCACGTGGCAGGAGTAGAAAGCTACTATTCGGAAAGAAAACAGAAGGGTAAGATGCATGAAAGCAGTCCCTTGCCTAACTCTGGTTCTAGAGTTTTGGATGAGGTTGGTGGGAAACAAGTTTCCAAGTTGGTCAAGAATGGCCATTTACGAGGGGAACCTGGTGACAGGTTACGTAGGTCCTCATTGAGGGCCTACCCTACTGAGAAAAGGCAGAACGGTGAACTTGCCTATGATCATTTTATGACTCAGTCAAATTATCAGCATGATTATCTTGATGAGGAGGATGGTTCGCCTCTATCATTGGCAGATGAATTTAACCTGGGTAGAACTGGGAAGAAAAGACAGAACACTGAAGCATATGATCGTTGTGAGAAGTCTGAAGCTTCGTTGCTAGGGAGCAACAAAGTGACAAAGAAGAAGAAAGGGAAGAGGTACGTGGACGATGTCAACGGAAGAGGTGAAGATGGCAACGTGCAGCCTAACCCCCAGCAGCAAACTGATGATTCTCCTTTCTTGAAGAAAAAGGGAAGACGGAAATTGGAGGTTGATACAGTTAGTTCAGATATGGAACCTTCTGAGCCTCATGGTGCAGATCTGGGAACCACAGATTTGGAGATGGAAACCAAACCACAGAAAAAGCCATTTACTTTGATTACCCCTACCATTCATACTGGATTCTCATTCTCAATTATACATCTTCTTTCTGCAGTTCGTATGGCAATGATTACTCCATTTCCTGAAGATTCCTTAGAGGTTGGTAAATCTAGAGAGGAGCAGAATGGAAAGCAGCAAGGTGATCTGAATGGGGTTCTCTCATGTGACAACACAGTTACCAATAATTCAGACCATCTTGTGCAACCAAGTGTGCCTTTTCTTACCGTTCATGATATTGTTAATCGCGTGGCAGTAAATCCTGGAGATCCGTGTATCCTTGAGACAGAAGAGCCGCTTCAAGATTTAGTTCGGGGAGTTCTGAAGATTTTCTCATCGAAAACAGCACCTTTGGGAGCAAAAGGTTGGAAGGTACTTGTTGCCTATGAGAAGTCCACAAAAAGCTGGTCTTGGGTTGGCCCTGCTATGCATAGCTCAAACAATGTTGAGACTACCGAGGAGGTGATATCACCCGAAGCCTGGGGTCTTCCTCACAAAATGCTTGTCAAGTTGGTTGATTCTTTTGCAAATTGGCTAAAAAATGGTCAAGAGACTCTCCAACAAATAGGAAGTCTTCCTGCACCTCCACTTGAACTGATGCAAGTCAACTTAGATGAGAAAGAAAGGTTCAGAGACCTAAAAGCTCAGAAAAGCCTTAACACCATTAGCTCAAGTTCTGAAGAAGTGAGAGCTTATTTCCGTAGGGAGGAGCTTCTTAGGTATTCTATTCCTGACAGGGCCTTCTCTTACACAGCTGCTGATGGAAAAAAATCTATAGTTGCTCCCTTGAGAAGATGTGGAGGTAAGCCAACTTCAAAGGCTCGAGACCATTTTATGCTGAAACGTGATCGGCCACCGCATGTTACGATTCTTTGTCTTGTGAGAGATGCTGCTGCCAGGTTGCCCGGAAGTATTGGCACACGCGCAGATGTTTGTACTTTGATAAGAGACTCTCAGTACGTCGTTGAAGAAGTTTCTGATGCACAAGTAAACCAGATTGTTAGTGGAGCCTTAGACCGCTTGCACTATGAACGTGATCCTTGTGTACAATTTGATGGAGAGAGGAAATTGTGGGTTTATTTGCATAGAGAAAGAGAAGAAGAAGATTTTGAGGATGATGGTACTTCATCTACTAAGAAATGGAAGAGGCCAAAAAAGGATACTGCTGAGCAATCCGATCAAGTAGCTGTAACAGTGGCTTTTCATGACACTGGGGATCAGTCGGGATTTGAATTAGGCTCTGAGCTTAATGTTGAACCTTCATGCATTTACAATGATAAAAAGATGGAGATGGAGTGTTGTGATAGACAAAATGCGGAGGATAATGCTGACTCTAGTCATGGGTCTGAGCAATGTACCAGTCAGCAGGATCGTCCAATGACATTGGAGCCTCCTGACCTAAATCCTGTGCAAGATGGCGAATTACAATGTCAAGAAAATTCCACTAATGAATATATTGATGATATTGATGATGGTAGAGAAAAACCTGTTGAACACCTCGATGCAAGCTTATTATGATCAAATACTTGAGGTAGTTTTCGATTGTTCTATGCAAATTTTCTTTAACTAGTTGGTGCGGTAATACCTCTTTGCTCACCATCTTAACCTCAGTGATTTTAGTATATTTACTATGAATTTAGTTGATACTTAGAAGGCTTTTAGCCTCGTATGGTTGTATCAGTAAGTTCCTCTGTCATGATACTGCTAATATGGCTTGTACATTTTTGGTGCTTGTCATTGACCCTGTTGATTTCTGACCGAGTGTAACATTGACATTTTTACAGGGCAAAGTCCAGCTTAGGTAGGGTAGAAAGCTTTCAAGGTATGTATTTATAAATTGGAAGGTTACACTTACATATAGATAGTGATTTAGAACAAAATGTAGACTAGAAACTGATATTCTGATGGTCAATGAATGCTTCATGATTCTGTTAATCATCATCATAATAATATAATCTATATTTTTGATAATATCAAGGTTTACGTGGGTTTTTTTTTTAATGTACATATTTACTGGAGCAGATCTCAGTTATTTATAACAGCAGCATATTTTGCATATCTTCTATATACTTTGACCAGCTTGTTCCCTTGATACAAAAGCTGCGAATAAATAACATTGTTGTAGTATTTTTCTCTATTAATGTAATGGGATAATAAGCATTTATCAAAATTGTCCCATTCTAAAAAAAAAAAACCATTTTTAATGCAAATTTACTTCTGGCTTACAAAGTTAATTAACGGAATGTAATTTTTTTGGGGCTAATTGCACCAGGCATTGCTAAATATTGCTTGGATTGTATGGTAATCCTTAAAGTTCATATATTTTAATTGAGTATTCAAAGCATCAATATTGTTTCAGTCTGCTCTTTTATTCAACCTAGCTGTCAATTTATGCATTAAATGACATTTCGGATATGGAGTATGTTTAAAACATGTGGAGTGTTAATAAATTTTAGGAGGGTTATTATTTTTTATCCATAAGATCCAAGCTCTCCATGTAATAGGCATAAATTATTTGCAATTTGATCCATGTGATTTGAATTTCCAAGTCAATCGATTGAAAGACTTGATTGATATATTGGCACTTTTTGTACGGATATGCCAACATTCTATGAACTCAATTAGAGCGTATAGGGATAGCAAAAAAAAGCCTTAAACTGACATCCCAACCCTGTAGTGGTATTTTTACATCCCAATCCTATAGGTTTTTTTTGAATTGGGTTTTGCGGTGGGTCAGGTTGACTTTTTGTTGAAATTTACAAGGTGAGATTGAGATTGAGTTTAGATAAAATCCCCTTTTAATTATAAATATCATTTATAATTGAATGTCATTTCAAGGTTGGAGTTGGTTATTTACAAGTGAAAATGGGGAGCAGAAGAACACCTGATCCATTGCCATCTCTAATCATAATTTGAGAATGGTTGTGCAATTAACCTTAATTTGTTATAACATAAATATAACTAATAAAGGAGTATATTTAAAGTTTACGAGATGGGGCATTTAAAGAATAGAAAACCTCAACTCAAACATAAACAACCAAATGGAGGGTAGAAGCAAACAATAATAATAATAATAATAATAATAATAATAAATCACTGTTTTAGTATTATATTTAAGAACTCACTGCATGTTCCAGTTGAATTCTTTCAACAAACAATGAATGGAAGCCCAAGGGAAGGAGTCGTTCAGCCACACCGTATTCTGGTTCTGTATCTGCACTGTACACACCTTTTCTTTCATACCACTATACTAATACTATATATATAATATAATATAATATACTAATTTCTTGTTTTTATCTGTTTTAAAAGTTCCCATTCACTTTTTAATTAATAGCAGTGAGGGGAAGTCTAGAATCTTTCAATTGTTGGGATGGGGATTGGGGAGCTGTTGATGCTGCTTCATATTCCCCCAACATGTGTTTTATATCTCCATTGGCTATCTTTGCTGATTTTGCTTCCCAAAACAACTTTAATAGTTCCTCGAATGGAGGCGTTTTCAGTTCCTCTATCGATGACATGCTTGGTAGGTTGAATGCCCTCTTCCTTGGTGTTGAACACGATGGCTTGTCCACCTGAGATTACGAGTTTCCAACCAAAATTAAATAAATAACATTTTCTTACAGTCTTGCTCGCTGATTTCTACAAACTTACCATGTATTCCTCCTCCAGACATTTCCCAGCAATGTCTGTGATTTCTACAATCTTGTGGTAGTGACCACCCTTCAGTTCCCTCAATTCCTCACAACAAGGAATGATCATGGAATTCATGTTCCCACATGCATCACGATCAAGTTGTAATGAATCTGCCCATAATTTTGTTCATCAGTTTATTCCTTTTCTTTTTGGTTCAGATTCAGGATAGTAAGAATTGACAGATTCATTTAGTTGTAAGAATCTAGATACTTACAATCAATGGATGTTAGGCAACTGTTGTTTGCAGTGTCTACATCTTCAAGAGCAGTGGATACAGCACAAGAAAATTGATCTCGGAGGATCTGATTGGCTTCCATTCCTCCCCTAATTGAATAAAAAGATAACAAAGATCAGTGATCTTTATCTGAAGTTGTCTAAAATACTTTTTTGAGGAAGTAAAGCTTTACCTAACAATGGAATCCACAGAATCAACATTACTCTTTTCTAAACTGAGAAGGGATTCTTGAGCATTCTTCCATTGCTGAGCACTCATCTTTGCTTTCTTCATACTGCAACAGGAATTTTGTAGAATGTTCAGTGCCTACTTAAAAAGCAATCCATTGCAAACAGAATACTGATGCCAGGGAAAATTGTGCTTAAATACATCATCATGACAAACATGTCTTCTTGAATTCTTATCATGTGGGGATAATACTGAAAAAAGGGATCATCTATCTCGTGAAGGCCAGTTTTCAAAGCAACCCCCTCTCAAAGAGTACACTAGCTACTGGAAGTTCGAAGCAGCATGACTCTTGGCAGGTAGCTTTGCATTGAGCCGTAAGGAGAGCTAAGGGTAGAACAATAAACACTGGTTTTTCGTCCTGCCTGAAACTCGTATATTTACATGATTTGGTAGGACTAGGTACTTGAATTCAATGTAGTAGCTAATGTACTCTCTGAGAGTGGGTTTGTAACCATTGTCAAACTTTGTTGCAAAACTTTGCTTACTTGAATTATCTGAAAAAAAAAAAACAATAGAAGGAAAAACCAACCATACCAATTTTGAAGAACATCTTCCATGTCTTTCTTTCCACTTTCTACAGCAGAAGTATCCTCAATATAGTGGGATTCTGTGCTTTCCATGTGAACATTCCATTCTGTTTTAACAACAGAAGTGGACTCTTGCATGGTAGACATTTCTTTCCGTAGTTTACTGGTTTTGCTGGATGCATTTTCCCGGAGATCGTGGACTGACATTTGGACCTAAAAAGAAAACAGAAATAAAGGAATTACTCCCAAAATAATTATTGAGCACAGATCAAGAAAACACAGCTCATAAGAATGTTGAAATTAGAACTCATGTGTATGGTTACCAGCTTTTTCTTCCTAGCACTTGAACCTGCAAGCAGTTCTGCCACCTTTTGCAGCAATTGCTTCTCTTCATTAGCGGCACATTCCTACATGTATTATATAATGAATTGAAGTTATCTTTAACTGGCTTTAAGAAAAGCAAAACTATCTGAACTAAGAACCATTAAGTACCTCAAATTTCTTTTCAAATTCAGACAATTTGTTGTCGTTTACTGTTTGAGATTCTTCCACAATTTTGGTCAGCTTGGATGCATGCATGTCTAAAGTCTCGAAGAAATTCACTGTTATTTTTGAAATTGACCTTGCATTGTCTACTGCCCTGGAATGTGCCTGTAGATGAAATAGAAAGAAGTGAGTCCACTACCAACACCTCTCAATTACAGTTTAGCTGAGACATGAAGCAATAAGTTACGAACCTCGCGCTGTTGTTGAGCAAATGCAGTTAGCTTCTCCTCTTGCTTGTAAAGACTACTTTGAAGGTCATTAAGTAATGCTTCAGCCTCGGCAGTAATTCCTTTGTACAGCTGAACCACATATAAATAACTCCATAAGCAGAAGTAGAAAAGTAAAGTCCACTTAAAAACTTAGTTATAAGAATACTGCTTACATCTTCTAGGTCACATGAGTGCTTAGCAACTTCAGAATTTAGATCACCCGAAATTGACATAAAATTTCCATCAAGCTTTGTGGCTATATCGTGCAAAGCTTTGACACCCGAACCATACATGTTCTTCAATTTCCCTAACCTTCCTCGAAGTTCTTCTGTGGCCTGCAGTTATACAAAGGATAAGCTATAGAGGCTATCAATCGAGTCCTTAAATATGTTCAAATGTGTTGTTGAGACTAGACTTGTCACTTGAGGGGGTTAGATTCGTTTCGGATCAAGTCAATCTAGATTGCGTCAATTCAGTTTTAAAATTTTTAGGTTTGGATCATTGGGTTTCCTAGTCAAGTTTTTGTTCAAGTCATTTTGGGTTACATGTTCAGGTCCTTTTTGAATTCAGGTTTAGTAGGTTCGAGTTGTTGATATTTTATGGTCAAAGCAGGTTGGGTCGAGTTCGGATTTGAATTAATTGGATTGAGTAGTCAGGTTTGGGTCAGAAATGACAGTTCAAGTTGAAACCATACCTCAGACTTTGTTGATACAAAGGACTGCATGTCTTCCTCCATGTCTTTCAGTTGCTGCTCTTGTTGAGTTGCAGAAGCTGCCACAGTCTTGTGCAAGATATCAAGCTGCTGGGTCAACTGGGACTGAAACTTTTGGATAAGTGATTTGTTTCCATCTTCAATTTTATCCTTCCTTTCTGAAAGCATAACAGCATTCGGAAAAGTAACCTTTAGAGAACAAGCCATGCTAAAAATAACGTGAGATACTAAGGATACTAACCAATCTTGGCAAACAAATCTGAGACATCTGATGCAGCGTTTTCAAGCTCTGCTCGGAGTTCAAAAGCACACTCAACAAGTGTTTTCTCTGAAAAGTTAGCAAACGGGCATATTTAAAATTCAACTATAAAAAGATAAAAAACAGAACGATTATTCTATACATTATTTTCTATCAGAAATGTGCATGTACATCTCATGAAGACCTTACCATGTAACTGATGAAAAAAAGTGACAAAACAACCATCAAAATGAAGATAATGAAACGGTTAAAAAAAACAGACCAGACAAGTTGCCCAAGCAACCTCCAACTCACCAGATTTAAGGAGGTTAGATATTAAAAATTCCTTCTCTTTAATAGTTGCATTTGCTTGTCTATGTTTATCTTCAAGATCAAACAATGCAATTTCAGTTTCCTCGAGCTTTTTCTGGCGAAAAAGGAAACGAGAAAGAGAATATCACTTCTGTCACGGTATAAGACAATAAAAGAGCTAATATGATATTTGTACGATGACCGTCCAAAACTGTAATACCTCCTTCTTTTCAAGTTTCTCACTTAAATCCGCAGTCATCAGCTGCTGTGAGTTGTAAAGCTCCTGAAGCTCAGTAATTTGCTGCAGAAAAGTAAAGAAAGAATAATTAGCTTGACCACTGAATCCTACATCAGAAAAGAACTAAAGGGTTGACTTGAAGAAATGTACCTTCTCCTTGGATTCTGATTCAAGTTCCATGCGCTCTATTTTTTCAGCCATAGCCTGAGGTAAAAGTTAATATTTATTAGTAATTGTGTATTACTAATAAATTCAATTCTCCATGAAACTTGGGACAAACATTTCTACCATTCAATCACATGGTTTAAATCCTACCTTCTTCTCTGCTTCTTCAAGGAGAAAACGATCTCGTGGAATGTAAATGCCATTTTTCTCTCTTGCAGAATACACCTCTGGTAGAACATAAAAAGGGAAGCAAAAAATTCTCACTTACAAGAACCAAACGATGAGGTAATTAAGTTTCTTGGCAAAAATTTTAAAGAACTGCCAACTACCTTGCTTCAGCCGATCAATTTCAGAATATAGATCTTTTATCAAAGCAGATTTCATCATCTTCTGGTTAATCTGTAATAGTAACAATTTTCAATTATTTCAGCATGTCGCAAAGAGGTCAAATATTTTAACTTTGTATAAAAGAGAAATGGGACATAGTTCATTTGTATAATGGGAAAGAATTAGCAATGAAAAGCTAAAAAGGTGATTCATAAGACTAATCCACTGACCTCTGGTTTGTTCTTGATATTCTTGGCACGATGTGCATAATCTAGAGTGCTGAGTGTTTCTTCCAGACAATGGATGGATGGTGATATGGTGGCAATTATACATGTTTTTGTTTTCCCTCCCAAAGAATCCCTCAATAGCCTTGTTAGTTTGCTATCTCTGCCATTTGCAAATATATATTATTTATCCAAACTAAAACAAGATGCTAATGAGAAATTTTCACGTATTGATAATCCATACCTATAAGGTACATGACCAGAGTGCTCAACAAGTGCATTGATAACACGACCAAGAGTGAGCAAGCTTTTATTAATTTCTCCAGCTTCCCTTGCTCTGCCCTGTAAGAGCCAATTAACTTGGGATCAACAATAAAAGGTTCAAATATCCTAACATTGGCAACACAAAATCAGTCTTTGAAGAGAGTAACATAGAATTTTTTGTCCTTTTTTGTCATTTGATTGATACATAAGACTCATAGCCATAGAAAATTATACATTCAGGATCGTGACACAATACCTCTCTCGCACCAGAACGTGAAATATTCTCAGAACCAGCAAGATCAACGAGATTTAGCTTCCCACATTTAATCATTTCTTCCCCCTCTGGAGTACACTCCTTAATGTGGATTGTGATTGAAAATATAGAATGAGAACGACTACTTTGTTTGTTAAGTAAAGTTTCAGCTGTTCGCCTTTTAGCAGAGCCTTTTTCCAAGATTTTGTAAATTTCATTAGCAGTTGTAACTATCTCTTCTTCAAGGCCTCTGACAAAAACTCCCCCTTTCCCATCTTCCATAAGAGCAATGGGTTTCTTAGATTTATCATCAACGAATTTCATAGTTTCCTCAGGTGCCAGAAGATCTGTTATTTCCTCATTGTAAAGCTCTAGAAACGTAACTTTCATACTATATTCAGCATTCTGAGCTTCTAATATATCAAAAATTTGTTTAACAGATCTAGGGATAACACCTGCATCACTTGGGAATTCCCCGTTCTGCATAAACCAGTAAGCAAAAGATCATGAAATCATTTATTCTATGCCTGAAAACATACACTTGAAAATTTGGATTCAAATTTCATTTTTATACAAAAATTGTGAGAATAAAAAAGCATATATTCTATCTAAAATATTTTGAAATTCAATAAGATTATATTTTTGAAAGGCATAAAAACATGAAATTCATTTACAAAAAGAATTTCAAAATCACAACTACATAGGCATAGAAGAATCAATGGTTTTGAAAAATAATAATGAATGTTGCATTCATATATGCTTTACCACACTAATACGATTTTCTAAATTCAAGTTTCCAAATGCAACCTTAACAAACTAGAACAAAACTAAACCTTTTTCCTTGCTCCCCCCTCCATTGTGTATGTCTTTCCAGTTCCAGTCTGGCCATATGCAAAGATAGTGCAATTATAACCCTCAAGAACTTCATTCACAATGGGAGACACAGCTAGATCAAATAACTCCTTTTGCTGAGACGACGGACCAAAGACCTAGCAAAAAACAATTAATGTTTCCAACTTCACTCTGTCTACATTTTCTCAAGAGCCAAACAATTAATTTTAACAAAACATAAAATTTAATCTCCGCCAATGAAATGCAAATTTATAACAAGCATGAAACCTTGTCAAAAAGAAAGGTCCTATCAATTTGCTTATTAGCAATATTCTGTACAGCACAAACTTCTCTTCTACTTTCATTACACGATATCACCACCGGAGTATGTATTCTCGTTTCATCTTCACTCAATGGCCTACAAAAAGGAAAAGAAAACCGAAATTGTTATTATTAATTTTTAATCCTTTAAATAAATACTAACTGAACAAAGAAAAGAAAACACTGACCTGCAACGTAAAATAACCTGAACGTTAACGCCTTTATCTTGTTTTGAACTCGAACTGGAATCGGCTGATCGCAGATCTCGCACCGATTTATCGTTTGAACGTGGCGTTTGCGATGGAGATAGCGATACCAATCCTCCTCCTCCTCCTCTTCTTTGCTGCTGTGCAGATTCCATTGCAGAGAGCTCTAGCGACTCTTGCGATTCAAATCACTGTGTAATTGTAACTACACTGAGCAAACTCGGATTCAGTGTAAATGACGTAGTATTGCTTCAAGATTTAGATACTAGTACGTTTCTTTAGCGAATCTAAAACTTTTTTAAGTACACGCGGTGACTAAAGAAAAGCTCAAACTCAGTGAGTTAACTCGACACTAATGAGACATTAATTCAGTCTACAGAAGATCAAAATTTTGAATGAAATAAAAAACAAAGAAAAGAAAAGGTGAATTATACACAGATTTGGAAGAAAAAGATGTTTTACCTCTTCAGAGTAAAAAAATGTACATAAAAAATCAAGCAGAAAAATGTGAATGAAATTTATCTATAGATTTGGATCGGAATTACAGATTTAGAGTTTCTAAATTAAGAGATTCGGCGACGAAAAATCATTAAAAGAGAGCTTACATTGAATTAAAACAAAATGCCGGCGACCTAAATGGAAATTCAAATGGCAACGATTCTAGAGAGAGAATAAGAAGCCGAGAGAGTTTTCGAAATTTTAAAATGTAGAGAGAGTTAATCAAAATCCAAATGGCAATGATTTTTCGTTCTCTTTTTTAAAATTGAACATGAGAGAGAGCTTCACAAAGAAGGGGACTGTAACTATGATATTGGTTTGGTTTGGTTCGGTTCGGTTCGATTATTAAAAAAATTTTAAGTTTTCGATTCGGAACAGTGGTCCACCTTTAAAAAATAATTTTAAATAATTTATACATAAAAGATTTGTTTTTATATTATAAAATTAAAAACAATTATGAATTAAACAAAAATTATAAAAGATTTGTTTTTATACTACGGTTTTTTTATCAGCCCTAGACAGACGGAGGCAGGAGATATGGTTTTATTTTGACGGCGTTAGTATGGATAAACTGTGAAGGGACGGCAACGAAGTTGGGGGAAGCTTAGGTTAACGGCGTTAAAGTAGCTCCGTACATCGTAATATCCGACCGTTATAAATGGAAACGAAAGGCTAAAAGCCAAAGGGGATAACAAAAACCTTTTGAAAAATATGAACTAGAAAAAAACCGGATATTGGAGATTAGCATAATTGCCTCTCACTTTCCCTAATATTACGAAATTATCCTTTTCTTAAACTTGAGATTTTATTTTTCTAGTTAAATTCTGCTGTAAGTGCGTATGTGGATTTAATATATGTATTATTATCTGAGCATTGTTAATATTTATATTCTTAAAATTTTAAAATTATAACCTTCACCAGAATGATTGTCATTAAAATAATTTAAACATTTTTATTTTTTAAAATTTTATGTGATAAACATATTATCATTCTATAATGTCACGTGAGCTTATTAATTCAACAAAATACTTATAAAAAATCATATCATTTTGAACAATGGATTTAATGATTATCGTTTGAATTAAAATTTAAATTTAAAAATATAGACTAAATCCATAATTTATATATAATACGGGACTAATAATAGAATTTGGGCAAACAAATTTAATTACTATCATTTGGTTCAAGATTAAAAATTTAAAATTAAAAAAAAATTTAGACATTAAAATAGATTAATTTGAAAAGCTCATAAACTAAAATTAATTAATTAAAATATAAAAAATAAATCCACAATTTATGGATATTATAGAAATCAATAAGATTTTTTTGTCTTTTTAAAAAGAATAATAAACTTTCTTTTATCAATATTAGAAGAAGGGGTGTAGAATGATAAAATTTAAAATTGTGCCATTTAAATATCATACGAAAATTTAAATTTATATCATTTAACTATCATACGAAAGCTGTAACTAATATTTCAAATAAATTTTGATGAAAAATCTTAAATTTAAATTTAAGGTTATTTTTAATAAATAACTTAAGCTTGAGATTTAAGAGGAAGTAATAGAGTGATTTCGTTTTTCCTCTAAGTTTCAGGGTTGAATTTATAATATTTGTATGTAGATTGTTTTATTTTTTAAAAATATTTTAAATAACTATGATCTAATTAGTAATTTTAAATTATATTATTCAGTAAAAATATAATTATAAAAATTTGTTTAAAATAAATATATAACATTATAAATGTTTAAAAGTCTATTCAAGATTATAAAATTTTCATAGTTTTAAGCATGATTTTTTTTTTTCATTTCCATAAATGATTTAAAAATAAAATAATAAATATTTAAAATTTGCAATACAATTAAAATTCTAAAACTTAAAAAATAAATAAATTTTGAATAAAAAAACATGCCATTGTGTATATACAGGGGAGAGATCAATTTACACAAATGTAAAATTAAAATATTTTATATAAATTTTTTATATGATTAATATTTTAACAATTGACAATTGAATTTATCAAATAAAGTAGTATCAATAAGTACTCAATCATAATATTTAATATAGTTTTTTAATATTATATTAATATTGAAAAATGTAATTATTAAATATATTTACTTAATATTTCCTTTTTACAATTCACTCTTGGTTTCATCTTTTTAAAATTTTATTTACGAAAATTTCAGATAATGATTTTAATATTTTACATTTTAATATATTAATCCATATCCAGTATCTATATAATATATATTTCCAATTTCTAAGGATTTTATAAGAATGAATATAATCAAAATTGACTTTTCTCTTTTACTTTATTTATAGATCAAGAGTGTTATCAAATTGAACTAATTACGATATAAAGCATATGAATCAAATTATGTCAAAATACAGCAGAATGATTAAATTTTAAGTTTCAACATAATAGAGGGACTAAATCCATAATTAGTCCCCATTCATTTTTATGTGATTAAGGTTATTATTATTTCTTAATGTGATTAAGATTTTGGGGGAGAGTGAGGAGAGCAGGTTTCTGTTTATGAGGAAAGTTGGGAGCCACCAAGAACCAATGAGAAAGGGACCCATTACAAGATTTTTGCCCCTCTGTTTTTTTAAGTTTTGATGGAGAGAATTTTGTATTTAACAACTAATATTGTCGTCTAATAATTTAAAATTTTCCTCTCTTTCTTCTATAAAATTTAAAATTGTTTTTAACCAATAATCATCAACCCATTAGGAAAACCTTTTATTTATTTTAATTTTTTATTTCGTGTAAATGGATGAAATTTTAAATTTTAAATTTCAACTCTTTTTATTACATTTTCAAGAAAAGTTTTTTTTTTCTTTTTTTATAATTAAAGCTTGCATTCTATTTTAATCGGAGGAGAAAGAGTTATATTGGAATCGAATTCTAGATAACATGTTAACCACGGATGAAGCAAGGAAGTCATACAATTTTAAAAGCTTTCTAGGTGAAAGAGGAATTTTTTGTTTAAAAAAAACTTAAATTGAATCAACCAAGGAAGGTCCAGAGCCAGTATCCCTAGCTATGCCCCTGATGTCAGCATCTGAACCTATGTACAAGTTATCTAACTTGTTTGAACATATTTATCTAATTAATATATCTCTCTACTTTTTTTATTTTAAATTTTTTTCACCCACATGATAAATATATCATAGGAGTAGTAATTAGAGGTGTGCATGGGTCGGGCGGCCCGGCCCGGCCCGAAGGCCCGCCCGAAAAATAGGAGGGTTTGGGTAAAAATATAGGCTCGAAAAATGGGCTTGGACAAAAAAGAGGCCCGTTTAGAAAACGGGCCAGGCCTCGGGTAAGATTTTTTGGCTCGGGCCCGGCCCTGGCCCGGCCTGATTTTAATATTAAATTATTTTTGAAATTTTTTTATTTTTAATTTTAAGTAACTTTAGTACTTTTACTTTACTCTTTTTGTTGTTTTTAATGTTATTTTGATATTGTAAAACTTTTGTTGTTAATATAATTTGGTTTTTAATTTAGTTCTAATTTGTTTCAAATTTTCAATTTTAATATAATTACTTTTTATTATATTTTTAATTTATATATTATTTTAAGAATTATTTTAGTCTCATTATTTATTTATTTATTTGTTTTAATATTTGTTTTTATGTTTTTAAATGTATTTGATTTATTATATTTTAAAGTTTTTTATTTAATAAGAAAAGAAAAAAATTAATGTGGTCAGGCCGGGCCGGGCTAGGCTCGGGCCTACCATTTTTTCCCAGGCCGGGCTTGGACAAATTTCTAGGCCCATATTTCGGGCAGGACCGAGCCCGGGCCTTGAAAGCGGGCCAAAATTTTTTATGAGCCCGGCCCAAACCCGACCCGGCCCGGCCCATGCACACCTCTAATAGTAATATATAGTATTTCCAATTGAGTTTAAAATTAAAATTATTTTATGTATATTATTTTAAAATTTTATGTGCATATTCCAATTGAGCACTTAAGATTAATTTATCTCATTCAATGTACCTAATTTATGCATTTATGTTTGGAAGGGGACAATTACTCAATGGAGTCAAAAGGATTGTAAAACTGTTATGTGTCCTATAATAATAATAATAATAATCCACTTAATAAATGTAATGAATTTAAAAAAGAGTATATAGACTTCCTAGTATACTCAGCAACATCAAATGGAAAATTGAATTTAGGTAAAACACATGGATATACAAATACATACATATCTACCTGAAAAGAAATAGACAACTTAATATTTTTGAAAAGGAAAGACAAAGAAAATTCTACAAATTGAAAGAGTTAGTGTACCAAACACCATTAATAAATATATATATTTTGGACACTTACATGGAAACGGTCAATTCCAATCTCAATTCCATATGTTTCTAATATAATTTGATTTCGATTTATCTAAAATTAAATATTAATTTATTTGTCCTGAACTCAATTTAAAAAATTAAAATTATACTAAATTTTGAACCGATTTAATATGTCATAATTTTTAATTTTTTTAATGTATTTTTATTATTTTTAATATATTATTATTTGTTTTTAATATTTTTAATATTAAAATAAATTTTATTATCAATTTTAAACTAATATTATATATAAAAGAATATTTTGGTAATTATCTTGAAAAAACTTTTTCTAATTTCAACCCAATTTAATTAATTGGAGAACTAAAGTTGCATGATCCAAAACCAAAACCAAAATCCAAAATATATATATATATATATATATATATATATATATATATATATATATATATATATATATATATCAAATTAGATCGAGTCAAAGCTCACCGGATTTGGATTTTTTTTCATCCCTATAGGTCACTAGCAAACTATTTAATCTCAAACGTTTAGTTAAAAACTAGTTTTTAATATGACATGTGTTGCATGTAATTTTACGTGTTTAATATTTAATCAAAATTTTTTAAATATTTTATTTTTAATTACAATAATTAACATAAAATAATTTTTTTATTTGAATTATTGAATATAATTAAAACAATTAACCTATCCATTCAAATTTCATAATAGAAAATTTTCAAATTATAATTAAATCACTTTTAATATAATCAACCTATAATATAGTTTTGCTTTATATAATTAATGCAAGTAACATTATTCAAAACAATAACTAATATGATTAACTCTAACAATAATTAAGTTACAATTAAGATGCCTAAAATTCTATTTAATTAATAACTCAATAATTAATTACAAAATTAACTCTAATAATAATTAAGTTATAATTAAGATGCTTAAAATTCTATTTAACTAATAACTCAAATTTACATCGATAAAATTAGCACAAGTTCCCTTTTATATAAAAATTTTTAATTAATAATTATAATTATAATTATCACAATTTTTTCCTTATGTTTTATGTTTAGAGTCCCACTCAAGTAATATATATTTTAAAATTAGCACAAATTTTTAATTAATAATTGTAAATGAAAATATAATTATTTTTAAATGTGTAAATATCACAACTTCTATTGAATTATAAATTAAAATTTATAATTATCACAACTTCTATTTTTAATTGTATATTTAATAATGTAATAGAAAATAAAAAGATATTCTTATATTAGTTCAATTTTTAAAATTTCATACTTTTATATATATTATAGATATAGATAAATAATAAATTCCATTTATTTATTAAGTTAATTACGAGGTTAAAATAATTGCTAAATTCGGAGGTGGTTAAGTTTAGGTAAAATGTCAAAAAAGTTGGAATAGGAAAATTTAACCCCAAAAATAATCGAAAAAGAGGAGAAAAAATGAAGACAAAAAAAAAAAAGTGGGTTTGTATGAGGTGGCAAAGACGCCCCACGTGATAAAGAGTGATGCCAGGAGGCACATGCCCCTCTGCTTATATAGCTTTTCAACTTACCTTCTCAAATTAATCTAACCATTTAAAACTTTTAAAGCTATATTATTTAAATTTAGGTTTATTTAATTAATTAAAAAAATTTCAGAGAAGAATAGTTACAGCAGGTCCAATGGTTTCAAAAAAATACAAAAATAAGTACGACAAGTCAATCAAAATAAAGTCAAGTTCAACCCAACTCATGGTATACACAAATCTCGAAAAATGAGAAAGATAACCTAAACTAGCAGGAGTTTGTAGTCTTCACCAACCACCGCTCGAATGCCTACCTCCAACCAAGGTCATTCTGCGAAATAAACCTCAAAAGCCAATACCAGAAAACACCATGGATTAAACAGAAAAATGACAAATGCATGCTAGACCATTATCAAACGTGGCTTCAACCATCAAACTCATAGGTCTAGTGCATTGACACTACAACTTAGTCATGTCCCATTCGATAGCTTAGATGATGGCAGGTGATACCAGGAGTAGTCAACTTTTTGGAGGCTTTGCCAAAATCCAAAAGAAGTAGCCTAGAGTTAAAAATTGGGCAATGAAAGCCAAAAAGAAAGAAAGAAGGAAGATGAAATGAAAATGTAGGTTTGGGAAAAGTTCTATTAATGGATCGTGATGGCATTGTTCAAACATTAGTTAAACATGTTTCTATTCAACAGAAGTATTATGACCATTCGGATGAGTCTTTCTAAATTGAAAAGTTACGTCACTAAATCCAACGAATACTTGTAAAATGTTGAATTGGAATGATTTCTTAAAACCAAAAAAGATGCTTATATAATAAGATTACTATTCTGGTATGAAATTTTCTAGTGAGAATATATAACGTGACAATCATATATTTGAATTCGAGATCATATTGTACATATTTATGATGGTGCATGTGATTTTTTATATGGCTTGGATATGATCTATCATCTCGAGGTTCTATGAAATTTTAAATTTACTTTGGAAGCCATGAATCAAAGATCTCATGAGTATAAAAATATATAACAATATGAATGCTATTTGATCCATTTAGGTGATGGACATCATTTTGATCATAGTAAAAAAATAATTGATAACGTCCATGGTGAATGATGAATAAATGTGTGATTTTATAGTCATTTGATTGGACAATTGATGGTCTTCCAACGTGACTATATATATATATATATATTACACCCTTGTATATACATGATGCATTAATAAAAAATAATATTATTTGACTATGAATAATAATAATAAAAAGAGCTTTAAAGTCATGTATTGACTTTGAAAATAAGCTATGACAAATAGCAAATATGTTATCTAGTTTCACTAAGAGATTTGACGCATATTTACAACAACTTGGTGAAAAGACATGATGTATGGTTTCATATATTTGGTGTTTGTGAAATTAATTTCTTGGATATCAAGAAATAAATAAAATAGCCAAATATGAAATTGTCATGATAAGAAAAAAATAAAGTAATCGCTGTAATTTGACAATAGTAGAAAGGCTATCATTGATAGCATTCTTTTGCAAAAGAATGGGTAATTGAACATGGTGGGGATGTTGGTCTTGTGATTTTTCAAGACACAAAAAAATATAAAGTTCTACCATGTGGTATAAATAATTAACATAGCTATGTTGGAAAGTTGAAAATTTGGGATGAGATATAAGCCCATAATATTTGAGTCACCCATGAAGGAAACTCGACTCAACGCTTGGTATAATATCAAGTCTTGAGTTCAATGAGACAAAGTACATCATCAGTATGTGATTGCTAGCACTATAAAAAAAATCATCCCAGGATGAAAAGTCTAGGTACCTGTAATAATAAAGGGAATGATGAATATTATACTCTTAATAGACCCATAACATAAATGTGTTAGAGTGTTATAATTATGGGAGCACTCTCGAGATCTACCTATGTGAGTGGAAGTGTTGTTGCTTCTAAGAGCTCAAGGGTTTGGCTCTGATAGCACTCATGAAAAGAGGTTACAGACATATGACCATAATAGTGTCCCTGGATACTGTGCATTGATTGGTGTTGAAATCATTATGCGAGATGTGTTTAGTTAATTAAATAAAATAGTTGGTTCAAAACATAGTCTACCATGCAATTTTGATTAACTTTAACATGTTTTCACTAAGTGAAGGTTCAACCGTAAGACACCTTTATTTATGCAATTGATTTTCAAGATTATCAAAATCTAGAATATTTTAAAAATGTGGGGAGATTGTTGGAACATTTTCAAAATATATATAGTGTTCTAATAGTTACAAATAAAAAGGTACAAGTGATCCAAAAATAATGTCATGGTTATTAAGCAAGAGTTGTCACTATTCATAGTGATCAATTATGTCTCTTGTCACCAAAAGTTATACCACTTAATTAATAACAAAGGGTCATAATTATTCAATAGGTATTTATTCAAGTATATACCTATTGAATACTTATGTTTATGGTTAAAGATATGACTATCCGTTTGGGTAGTTATATCCCTATGAAGAGACAACATGAGACCTTCTATAAATAGGAGAGAAATTTCATTTGTTGGACAAAAAAAAAACATAGAAACAAAGTTTCTTTCTATTCTTCCACTATCTTTCATATTTCTAAATTTTTCTATAAAGAATTATTATAAAAATTCTATAAAACCCCAAAATACATAAGGTTAGAAATTTAATTAATCACCAAGAAATGACTTAGACTTGATAGTTGTGTAGCTAGAGAAATCCCTAAGAAAATCTTAAGTTTAAGCCCCACTCTTCCCATTTTCCTTTTATTTTTTTTAGCAACTAAAGAACAAAATCAATCTAGTATGTATATTAAATGAAGTAGAAAATGACAAAGTATGGGTAGCAGTCCAATGGTTAAGCAGCACTCCGTTCCCGTTAGTTCCTAAGTTCGGTAATATGGGTAATTTACCAAAATAACCTTATAAAATTTGCTTAACCTAGCTAGTTAATCCCCTTCCTAATCATATTAGAATTTTGGTTTCCCTTTTCAACCTAAAGAAGAATTATTTTTTCGTATATCTTCCCCTTTTCTTTTTTTTCACCCTTTCCTTTTTGCAAATAATTTCTTTCCTTGTTGAAAATTGTTTGCACTCTCTCAAATCAAAGACAAAATTTAAACGTGAAACGTTCTTCCACAGATAGTAAATCTTGTAATTGTTAACCCCGTTTCTCTCATCTAAGTTCGGTAGAATTTGCAATTATCAAAATAGTATCAATCTACGCTAATCTTGAAACCCGATTTCCAAATCTTTCTCAATTCTTGCTGGATGTTTTAATAACGTTGTTGAATCTTGAAATCAAACATTAACTCTTATCTATTGACGTTCGAAGGACCCGATTTAGGTATCATGGACCAGATCCAAGCGCGATGAGCAATGTTCGTGAACCTGAAGATAGATGTGTGTCTTTTATAAGAAAATCAAGGCAATATCGAGCCTAGGTTAGACCACACGGGCTTGTGGGCAGCTCGTGTGGACCACACAACCACCATATTACGATCATGTCCCCCGAAACCCTAGATTTTTGCTTCTCAAACGGCTGTGTCATCCTTGTAGGTTGAAATTTCAAAATACCACATAGGCATAGTCTCTCACACGACCTAGCTACACGGTTGTGTACCCCATCCACACGGCCGTGTGTCCTCTAAAACTCAGAACATACAGTTTTGACCCTTTAAACTAGTTTTAGTGAACTAAATTATACGATTAAGTCCCTAATATTATAAAGTATGTTAGATTCCCTGATTGATCGAGTTAATGTGGTATTGATTTGATTTTATATATACTTGCATGAATTATGAACAATATATGTTACTATTGTATCTAAATACCTGCGACCGTATGAACGACATGCCTTATATTACTGTTAATCTGAATTCATGAAAAACATGATTTTTTCACTAATTTGCTATGTTTCGGTACACTAAATGCTACCATATGTGATTTGTATTAAATTTGCTACATTGTATTACATGCGATGGGATGATATGATTGTAGAAAGTATTTGTAGTATATCTGAATTTATTTTTTCTGTGTACCCACATCCATAGGTAGTTTCCATCCACGACAGTCTTGTTGTGTACCGACAACCATACCAAATTTCACCTGCGGTGTTTTGCTGTGCATTCACAACCCTTTGACAACTATCATTTGCAAGCAAGTTGTGCTTCCAAGTCCATTGGCAGATTTCATATGCAATACTTTGTTGTATACCCACAACCATATGCAAATTTCATTTGTGGCGCTTTGTTGTGTGTTCATAGTCATTGGTAGTAAAATTACAAACTATTGGTGGTTAATCCATATTTTGGTGTATTGGTGGTTGGAGTTCTGAGGAACTCCTATTGTGGTGTGTAGTGGTGAGGTAAGATATATTCTGTTTAAAATTGAAATTGTATGGCATCACTTAAAACATGTGCATACAACTCTGGAAAAATTATGTTATGATACATATGCGTTAATATATATATATATATATGTATATATGTGTGTGGATATGATTATTGTTGGTAAATATGAGAATTTGATTATTCTGAAAATTGTTATAATGAGTTGATATATAATAATGATGGTTGCATTGTAAAACTGATACTATGAACTAAATTGCTATCTATGATTATTTTATGCAATGTTAATTAATGTGTTTTAATAATTGTTACATTGATTTTATTGTAAATGGATTCACATTTAGCGTCATAGCTCACTCCGCCTTAAATCTTCATCCTTACAGATAACCCACTAGGTTAGGATGCGGGTGTAGCATCCAGAGGATCTTGAATCAGAATGATTTATTTTATTAAAGTATTTTAAGATTATTATTTTTACTTAAAAACTTTATTATTTTATTTTGAACTGTGGCATGAGACTTAGGATTTGGGTTTGTTTTTACTTTGCATGACACTTATTTTAAATTTTTAGGACATCATGTTATGATTGATAATTAGTATGCATGAACCTCGATTTTTATAAAAAACTAGATATTACTTACCATTGCTAAATTACAACCAAATTTTAAGAATTCATAAAATGATATTTAACTAAGTTTTCTACTAAGTTAAAATTTTTTTTAAAACAACTACTTCCAAAACTTCAACAGCTCTTTAGATCACTCCAGTGACTAATGTAATATTCCGAATTTAGGTCTAACGTCTAGGCTAGGTTAGAGAGGTTACAAATTCTTTATAGAAATTGCTATTTTGTTTATGCTTCGCTCAATGCTCAATAGACTATTTCCATTAGTGCAAAACGTTGACAGTCATTGAGCTTCATTGTATCCTCAAGGTTTATTTTCTAGTAACTCTTTTGCACACCATAAAATAGGTGGAGACGAATAGAACCTTAAAGAAAGTGACATTGATACATGCATTGAAGTCTTCATTAATTTTTCATAAATTTATTTTTATCTCTATGCACCAATATAGATTGATCCCAAATTATTTTCGAAAAGGAAAATTACAAGGCCAAAGGAATCTAGAGAGAGAGGAAACTAATCAAGCTACCAGTCACGCAAGCATCAATTAAGTTAGAGAAATAAGAGAGAGATAAGGTTAAGAGAAAGAAGAGTTGTCATAAGTATTCTAATATTATTATGTATAAATTTAAATTAATTTTGAAAAGCTATACCAATGGAATATTTGAATTTATTAATTTTTCAAAATCAAAAAAATTAATTAAATGCTGATGAATCTTATGTATTGGCGTGACAGGTGATGTGGTGGCTAATATGAAAATTAAAGTGAAAAAGTATTGACGTGGAGGACTTAATTATTTTTTATTATTTTATGATGATTTAATTGATTTTTAATTATATTAGAAGGGCTTAATTGATTTAGGGATTATATAAAATTCTCAAAAAAAATTATAAAAGAAGTAGTAATCTTAAATTTTTTATAACTTTTAATACTTTTTAATAACTTATATACTTTTTTTAATTTTCTAAAAAAATTATAATATTTTAGTAATTTAATTTTTAAAACTTTTTAATAAAAATTACTACTCATTTTTGTTTTCCCATGCATGCAACCCTACATCATATTGTAAACCATTTTTGTCAATATCTCCCGATCACCTCCCCTCAACCAAAATCATTACTCATTATTTACCTTAAACCGCCAAACACTAAATCTATTATCTCTCAAACCCTTTACTTGACGCCCCATTTAAATTTAATTACCATCACACTTCATACTTTCCATTAAAATCTAATTCAAACATTCAAAATAATAATAATAAAATCCTATGATTTTCTTATATATATATTTTTAGTTTTTACATCTTTTTATACTTTTAATAAATTTTTATAATTTTTTTAAAATTTTTATCATTTTAATTATTCTTATATAATTTTCTATAATTTCTAAAATATTTTAATATTTTAATAATTTTTATATAATCTCTAAAATTAAATTAAGTTTCCTAAAATAATTAACAAAAAATAATTAAATTGAATCGTAAAATAATATAAAAAAATCAATTAAACCCTCCACATAAGCATTTTTCCACATCACCCACCACATCATAAAAATTTTCATGTCAAGTGCCACATCACCTGTTACGTCACCTACTATGTCAACACTTAATGTTCTGTAAGGAGCTCTAACGGAAATGACA
Organism: Gossypium anomalum; assembly: GCA_025698475.1. Lineage (NCBI taxonomy): Eukaryota > Viridiplantae > Streptophyta > Magnoliopsida > Malvales > Malvaceae > Gossypium > Gossypium anomalum. The sequence goes on along the minus strand of CM046957.1, from coordinate 66,655,114 downwards.
ATTTGATGGACCCAATTGATTGTTATTTTTGAATTAAGGGTCCAATTGATTGCATTCGTCAGCTAGGGACCTAATTTATTTTCAAATTATTTTTGAAGGACTCAATACTTAGCCTTAATTTTTTTAGAAGTATTTGATTAAACTTAATCGTTCGTTTGGTTTAAATGAATACGAGTCATTTTTGTTTTTGTTTTCTTGAAAAATGAAAGTTATTTAAAAAAAACATATTTAGTTGAAAACTTTAAAAATATTTTAAATATATATATTTCACTTTGATTGCTTTTACTAAAAATATTTTATAAAACCAACATAATTGTAAAATTTTTTTTCAACAAATTTTAAATATCAAATCTCTTACTCTAAATGGAATCCATATAAATGTAGCAATTATTTTATTTTATTTTATTTTATTTCTTATGTGTCTATTATAGAACAATAGATACTAATAATGGTTTCATATTTTTATTATTGAAAACAAATTTTTATTTTTATTTGCCAAACATGATTTTTTAATTCTAAGAAACAAAACCAAATTATTTTTAAAATAAAAAAATATTTTTAGAAGGAAAATGAGGCATAATTTTTTTAATTAATCGGTTAATAATCAAATGGATTTTTTTGGGTGAATGGAATCCATTACAAGAAACTACTTAGAAATACATCCAATCCCTTTTGGAAGCGTTTTAAAAAGTTGAGTATTACCATTATTACCAACAGAAATTTTGGCTAGCCTATCAATTTCTTTATTATAATCTTTGGGAGTGTACTGAATCGACCATTTCACCAATTTCGCCATGAGTATTTTGATTCTACTAACTAAAGCGGAACTCAAAACCTTTGAAGTGCTCCTCTGAGCAATTTATACTTCTTTTTTACAGTCTAATATGATAAAGATCCCATCAAATCCTCTATTAATAGCAATCGCAAAGCCTTTCAAAATACCCCACAATTTAGCATCTAAAATTGAACAAATTCCCACAAATCAGTTATACCTAAGAATCCATCTATCGTATCTATCACGTAAAATTTCCCTAACCGTAGCAAAACCAAAATCCTCTTTTACAACCATTAGAGTTTAATTGAATCCCATTCCCTAGCATGGGTGAAGCTGATAAGGGAACCTGCAAGTTGGAAACATTTAACTTAAGAGAAGAGGTATATTGTTTAGCCCAACTATATGAAACTTTAATTAAATCCTCAATACTCCACATTATTCCCTGAAAGACAAATAGGTTCCGGTTCTTCCAAATACGCCAAGCTACAATTCAAAAGAAACATTGCCAATCTACCCCTTCCAGTTGAAACCTAAGATTATTCTATAGATTAGCTATAACATAATCATGCAGGTCTTTTGAGAAAAATGAGTTAAGCTTGTCTACTGGTATAATCTGTGTCCATATATTCTTAGCTATGGGACAATCTTGAATGGTGTGAAGGATATCTTCATAATCATTACCATAAAGGCCACAAGAACCATCCAGCCCAATCTCCCTTTTCGTACGCTCTAAATTAATAATGAGATCTTTGAGAATGGGCCAAATAAAATATCTAACCCTTTAAGGATCTTGAAACTTTTAAGGGAATTACCAAATGACATTATTAGGATTGCATGACTTCTCACAAATTTGTTGAGCTCTTGATTGAAAAAGATCCGTTTGAGGACCAGATCTAAATGATTCTATCCAAATTGGCTTCCGACTGAGGTGGAGCATCACCCATTATGTGCCTAACAACATCCTTCGACACCCATAAACGAAATAAGTCTAGATTCCAAGCACCATTCTCCGTAACCATTTCACTAAGCATGTTATCTCTTTCCATATTCAAATGGGAAAAGATGTGATTTACCAGAGAACCATAATTCGAGATCCTAGGATCATGCCAACAATTAATTAATTTACCATCCCCTACAGACCATAAAATGTTTTCTCTGACAAGTGGCCAAGCTTTAGAAAGACTTCTCCAAAAGAAAGAGATCGCCTTCAGTTTAATGACTCAGGTAATCTATTAGGAACTTTATACTTTGACTTGAGAAGCCGAACCCATAATGCATTTGAGTTAGATACAACATTGAACCCAAGCTTCATTAAAAAAAAACGTATTCTGATCTTCCAACTGCCAAAACCTTAGGCCTCCGTAAAATCATGGTTGACAAATAAATTCCCAACTAACAATCGCTATCTTCCTTTCCCCTCTCGACGAACCCTAAATGAACTATCTAACCAATTGATCAATCTCCTCACATAGCCCTTTAGGGATCATCATCGGTTGCATGAAATAACTTGGTATCATTAACAAAATGAGCTAAGATGGCTCTACCAGCTAAGGATAATTTCGTAGCCTCCTAACTTTGCAATTTATTGCTAACCCGATCAACAATGAACCTTAAAGTACTATTAGTCACTTTCTCATGAAAGAAAGGAACTCCCAAATATGAACCAAGATTATGTACCCTTCTGAAACCTAGAATATCACTAAGGTGCCTCCTTGCCTCTTTACTCACTCCTTTAGAGAAGAAAATGTTAGATTTCCTTACATTTACCAGATGATTGGAATAATTAGAAAAATATTTTAGAATACCATTTAGCAACTTGGCTTGATTCTCTTCTACTTTCCCAAAAATGATAAGGTTATTAGGAAAAAAGAAATGAGAGATGACTAGACCTATACATCTTAGACGGATAGGTTGCCACTGATTACCTTGAATTGTCGAATGAATGCTGTGACCAATTTATTCTATACACAGGACAAATAAATATGAGGATAACGGGCACCCTTAATGGATACCCCTGTTCGATCAGAACTTTAGAGATTGAACACTATTCCAAAGTATTTACATAGTAGAATTAGAGATAACAAACATAGTAACATTTCTTAAGAGATCAGGAATATCTGCAACTTTAAGAGATGCATTAATAAATTCCTAGTAAACATAATCATAGGCCTTCGCTAAATCAATCTTGATTGCCATTCAATTCCTAAAATTTTGTTTGCATCTCATAGAGTGGATGACTTTTTGTGCAACAATGATATTATCAATGATGTTATCAATGATGTTACGCCCTGCTATAAACCCTGCTTGTTCTTGAGCATTGATCTTAGGAAAAACCGCCTTAAAATGATTGGCAATAAGCTTCATAATCAACTTATAGAAGACAGAGCATAAACTGATAAACTTAAACTGGGAAAAATTTTCTAGGGCATGGACCTTGGGTAAAAGTACAATCAAAGTATTGCTCAAACTGGGGTCAATAATTTCCTCATTGAAAATCTTTTTAATCCAACCACAAACTGAACTAATAATGTGATCCCACTGACTCTGAAAAAAAACATGAAAACCATCACTCCCGGGGGCCTTTAAAGGTGCTATATAAAAAAAAGCACCCTTAATCTCCTCATCTGTAACAACCTTACCTAAGAAATGAACATCCTCTTGAGGCATTTTAGAAAAAGAGTTAGAAGGTAATCCCAACAAAGGTTACGATTGCTCACCATAAAGCTTTTGAAAAAAAAATGATCACCTCAATCTGAGGGGTATCATCATCATAAACCCACACCCTAAGTCATTTTTCAAGGTCGAATCTTATTATGTTTTTTACGCTGAAGTGTGTGTCTATGGAAGAACTTTCTATTTTGATCTCTCATATGAAGCCAACTGTACCTATCCTTCTGTTTCCATAAAAGTTCCTCATAATAGAGGATGTTTTATAAGTCTTCCTTAACCTTTATTTCAGCACTGATCAATACTTCTGAATTTGACTTTTCTAACGTCTTCTGAATACCAGATAATTCTTGCAACAAAATTTTTTTACGGGTGCCAATATGCTCATAAATGTTCCTATTCCACTGCTTCAATTTATTCAGAACTACTAAATAGAAAACCCCATATTACTGTTAAAACTCCAAAAGTCTTGTACAAATTTAGAGAAACCCAAGTGCTCAACCCAACCAACAAGAAACTTGAAAGGCCTACCTTTATTCATATTCGAATCATGCCTTAAAGAAAGGAAGAGAGGCTGATAATCCAATTTGAGCCTAAAAAGTTGGGTCACCGAACAACTCAAACAATCTGTAATCCATGCATCATTACAAATGGCTCTATCAAGCCTCTCAAGGATTCTAGCTCTCTGCCAAGTAAAGGTTGAACCCATGAATCTTAAATCATGAAGCTTAGTGGAATCAACAAAATTACCAAAAGTTGAACACCTTTTCTCTTCTCTTTTCCCTCTCCTCTTTTCGCTAGGAGAGAGAATGGCATTGAAATCCCCTATCGCCACCCATGGAACAAACATAGTTGGTATTACTCGAATTTAGATCCTCCTATAGAAGTTTTCTCTTTTGCTTATCTAGGCTTCCATAGACAAAAGAAACTAATAATGGCCTTTGGAAAGAGTTATCTAAAACCTGAATTAGAACAAATTGAGGGTGACTGCAAACCACTTCAACTCTAATAGAATCCTTTCATCCAATTCAAATACCTCAAGAAAAACCAACAGCCTCAATCCGATGGGAATACTAAAAATCAAGGTTAGCAATAATCTCATCAGCTTTACCACCACTGACTCTCGTTTCAAGCAACCCCACAATGTTTGGCTTAAATTCTCAGCTATACTTCTAAAAAATCCAGGGAAACTTTCTATTGGCACATCCCTGACAATTCCAAGATAAAAGAGATAAATTCATAAAATTAGAAAATAAAGGAAAGACAACCGACCTCTATTGATTAGAATAAGTCCCAACATTCTGTTGCTTGCTAACCGAAGCCAATACAATCTTGTTAGATGCTACATAAATCTGGGAATTAATAAGCACCAACATATAGTTCATTAATTTTGAAAGAGAAACTATGGAATTTTTCACAGTGTTAAAATGCTCCTTACGATCCCGTATGATTTTATTATGTACCCTTCCTTTCCTACCAACAATACCTTTCCTAATTGTACCACACATTTTAGAATTTAAACTCCGGATTTAGAAATTAGTGAGTCACCAACATCTAAAGGAATAGTAGCATTCGACCGATATTATCTTTAAAGACCACTGCTGAGTGCTTCGAGGGGTCAAGCATAATTGAATTTAAAGTAATCCCTATTTCAATCAGATCTTCAAATGTTTGATTAAAATGAGAAGTTGTATTTAGAAGAAAACCACCTGAATTGTTAGGCCATTTTCCATAACTTTCCAATATAATTCCAGCTTATTTCGAAGCTGCAAATTTATTAAAAGGCAGCTTATTCATACCAATCCCTAGGACCTCCCCTTCTGGGCTTGACACATCATTAGCTCTAAGGTTGCTTGTAATAGGTGGCCCAACATGTGGAAAATCCACTTCGCTAGGTTCTAACGCTCGATTACTAGCCAAAAAATTTCCAGTTGCTACCTTCGTGCTATCCGCTAAGTCCAAATTAAGCCTAAGTGCCTTACCCATCTCAGCCTTTTTCGAATTAGCAACCAAATTATCGACCCATACCTGTAACCTATCAAAATTTCCATGACCTAACTTGACCACTCTCCCCTCTGCCTTTTTCGACCGAACACCCTCAGCCTATTTTATTTTAATAGTTTCATTTTCAATCAATTTAAGGAAATCCCCATTTTTGAACTGAATTCCCAAAAATCATCCTCTAAATCTTTCCTTTCCCCTTTTTCATTAACACCTGAGAATATCGCATTGAATTTAAACCTTTCTTCAACACTTACCAGAATTTTAACTAGCGGTTTATGAGATTCTTTTGGATTTTGGTGAGGACGCCTTTCAACCACCATCCAATGGCCAAACTCAATCGTGTCCTCCACCGAAACACCAACTGTCGAGTTTGCCGCCTTCAATCCCTCACCAACTTCGGCTACCTCTTTGTCACCGCACGAAAACGAGCATAGCTCCTTAACATGGCCGTATTGCCTACAAGAGAAACAACAAGACAATAAGGACTCATATTCAATCCTCTATGATTTACCATTAATCATAACCTAAGAGATTAAGGGCTTATCTAAATTTAAGAATATTGCCGTTTGGGCGACCTGTCCCCTCAACCTATTGTCAGTATTAAAATCGAGTTTTACGACCTTCCCTATCAATTCACCAATCTCTTTAAGAACCTTTTTGTTATACAGATAACTGAAAAGTCCTGAGAGTCAAATCCATACCATAAAAATTATCGGGAAAGGCTAGAGTGGGTTGAAATCCAGTGTCCACGGCTGGACCTTAAGATATTGGCCGAAAACAATCCAGGGTCCCTAGGTAAGAACTTTTTCAAAAACTTATTTGCTTTGAAATTTAAAAAAAAAAAAATACACATTCTCCACATCCATAAGTTGAAAAAGTTTTGATGGCCACCACAGAGTCGAAATTCTATTTTGAAGAGTAGCATAACTAATTCTCCACCCCAAAAGTTTAATCACAGCCGTGGTTTTAATTCTGAACCTGATCTGAGGAAGCAATCACGAGAATTCCATTTACTGAGGACTTGGCGAAGTGACCATCTACAAAGTAAAAAAATTTCCCCATCAACTTCCCTTGTTTCCTACGAGGATTCGACTGAGTTTTTCAGAAGCAAATCTTTCCATGATGCAATAGAGGCCGACATCACGTCTACTGACATTTCTACACTATCTACTCCTTTATCCTTAAACTGGACTTTTTTGGTATTACGACCATCCGTCGGGCAGTCACCGTCGTCTTCAATGATACCAGAAGTTGACATCGGAAAGCAAGTTTGTCTAAAAAAGCTATTCTCTAACTTGTAAAAGAAGCCCCAATTGCTTAATTCAAACCAATTTTGTTTTCCATCTAGATATTGATATTTGGTTTTGAAAAATTTTAATTAATGTTTAAGGTCTACTTTTAGAGTAATGCATGTACTTTGATTCTCATGCTTTTATAATCAAATGAATTTTGGTCTGTGATCGAAAGAGATATTTTAAAATATTCAATTTCGGTTAATTTGATCCAGCTGAGATTAATTAACCCACTGACCCGCTTAATCGGTTAAACATATCCGCCTGTTGTTTTAGTAATATATTACATATTCAATACTAAGGCTTCCTTTGGATGCAATCGGATTTCAGTGCGTTGGCTTTTTTAGGCTAAAAAAAATTACAACTGAAATGTTATTAAACGCAAGGCTGTTTGGAAAGCATTCTTTAATACGTTGAGAATGCATTTCACCTCACTGGAGGCTTAAATCCAGACTGGAGCTAATTCACTTTAGTTGTAGTTTATCTAATACTTACCATTTTAATAAGTTGCTGTCTCCCTTAATTAGTCATTAATTTAATTGTGAAATTATAAAAATATTTTTATTAAATTATAATTAATATTATTATGATGATACCTGTCTTTTTATATTATTTTTATCATTTTTAAATAAAAAATTAAAAATAAAAAATTTAAAGATGAAACACATATTCAACAACATTAAAATACAAATTTATTATTACTTCACCTATGTTTATTATTACATAAATTTTAAAAAGAAAACATTTTAAGCATAGTGAATGTGATGAAATCTAATATATATAATTGTTTTAGTTATTTTAATATGCTGTTTTGGGATGATATATGAAATTATGCATTGAAAAAGGGTGAAAAACTGAATTAACCATAGTTAATGGTTTGGTTAATTAATTCACTTAAACGTTGGTCTGATTAATAATTAAAGGTTTTAAAATTTAGATAATTTGATTTATAAAATTTCGGCTAGATTAATGAGAATATCTTTAACTTAATTGACATCAATGTTGTTATTTAAATTGACAACAATATTATTGTAGATGAAATTGCAAGGCTGAAATAAATTTATACATGTAATATCTTCATATGAATATAAATACTTTTAGGGGTTTGGAGATTTAAGGAACATAGTTTTCGAAGTGTATAAAAAAAAAATCCATGTTTAATATTTGTATCAAATACATATAAAGACATTGATGAGAAAATAGGACAGTTCTAAATATATTAAAAAAACTTGGAAAAATTGAATATATTCATATTAAACGCATACTCTATAAAAAATTCACGCGATGATCATACACGTGGCATAGTTTGAGATGATGATGATGTAGAAGTAGAGAAATGCAGAAACAAGGGATATTGTTGTTACCTGTCATTGTTTGAGGGTGAAACAGCTGTTTACTTGGAACATACTCTATGTATTTTGCTGCGTATGCTTTACTTCACTTCTTTATACACTAACTCCCCCTTTTCTTTCTTACATTTTGCATTTTGAAACAGGACATGATTCTTTCCTCTTTCCACTCTCAAATCTAATATAATATTGCCTTTTTCTGCAAAAGTTGTGTTTTCAGACTCTCTTGTTCCTTAGTATGAAACACCACGGTACTAAAAATATAAAATCTTATTATTTAGGTCTAATTTTGTTTTAGTCCATCTGCTATTTTAATATTTATGATTTAATCCATTTACTTTAATTTCATCGTTTTTATCTTTTTTCTGGTATTGAGTCAAGGTACAAAATTGGAGGAGAAGGAATTACATCAAAAGGAGTTGAATTTTGATCATTGGGTGCCAATAAGGGGGTTTAACTACTACTTCCTTACGTTGTTAGTTGCCCCTCTATTTCTATAATGCCATTAGTTTCAGTTGAAGTTTAAATTGAAAATATTATTAGTTGTTACCATTAGTCATGAAGTTGAAATTTTCTTTTTGTTATTTAATTATATAATCAAGCAACGAATTGATAATGAATTTACATGTAAACTAAATGTTTAAGAATGTTTTTTGAAAAACTTTTAGGTCGTCATTTTAATGACAACAATTATCAAATACTATTAACTTGCATATGGTAATAACATTATAAAAATGGAGATTAAATTATACTAAATTAAAGAAGAACAACTAAATTCTAAATTTCACCGTAATTCCTTTTACTAACCTTAATTAATATATGATTTTCAATTAAAAACTCATTTCCCACACTCTATATAATTGCCAAAACAACTTTTTTTTCTCTATTTTTATTAATTAAACTTTGGTTGAAAGATAAAAGATTAAAATCTTAAAACTTTGAGATGATTTGTGTAAAGGTTACATTTATACAAGTGTTTGCAAAAAAATGAAATGAGGTTGTCTCAACCATGACTTTACATTTATGCAACAAATAAAAGAAAAGTTCAAAAGAAACAAGGATAAAAATGCCAAGGAAAAAATCAAGGAGACTGATCTCCATTGAAAGTATAAATTTTTAATTGCCTGGTAAGGGAAAAGGCAATATATGTTCCCATGGTAAAGTTTAAGAAATCATCCAAGTCCACAGCTTTTTGGCCAGCACAGCTAGTTTAATCATGGCAGCCCATGTTCAAAGATCCTTTGGCACCATCAGTCCTTCTCAAGAATATCAATTTTGTTTTGGTAAAGAAAAGAAATGTATTATTCACAAATGCGGATGAAAAGATTGAAAAAAATTATTTGAATTGATTCATTTAAATGGGAGATTTTTTTCAGTAGCGGAGATGAGACGAGATGAGATAATTTTTTTTTTGGGTTTAAATTAGGGTATTTATAGTCTACAATAATGATTAATTTCTTCGTAGTGTTTGATCTCTGAAGAGGTAAACGGTTGATTATGAAATGTGTTCTATTCTCATGAGCAGAGATCAAACTTTCAATCACATGATTAAAGAGAAGGTGAACAACAATAGTGGAGCTTAGTAGAGACTCATGGGGCATGGCTTACCCTAAAATGGTAAAATTTTAATTTATGCCTTTTATAATTTATAAAATTTTAAATTAATAATAGTAAAATTACACTTTAACCCTCAAAATAATAAAAAAATTGATTTAACCATTTAAAAACTATAAAAAGATGGGCTATTAAAATGATGAAATTATATTTTTACTATTGTAAAAATGTACAATTTAATTCCGCCTCTTTCAAGAAAATTTTTTTGACTTTGCCACTGATAAGTAACTACCATATCACATCTCATGAGTTTTTTTTTCTAAGGTTGATATATAACAGTTTTGATATTTAGTTGACTTATGCCGATATTGGAATTACAATTTTAACTAATTTTAAAAGGATGAAAATGTAATTTATATATTATATGATAAACATTAAAATATTTAGATGAGATATTCATATATTATTCTTCCATTCTATATATCAAATGTACATTTGAATTATTAGGAATAGCTGATAAATATCAAATGAGGTAGCTAGGCAATTATGAATATATCCTACATAGTTTTAACATTGACGACAAAGAGTGGCAAGGATGAGAGTAAAGCATGTAAAAATTTTAACTATTATGAGGAGTATTTATTTTCAGTGGTAGTAAAATTAAAATAATTTTATTTTGTATATTTTTCTATGATTAATATTTTAATGATTCGATTGTCATATTTTATATTCTGTTCATATATATCATGAATGTCAACTTTAACATAAATTTAAAATTTTAACTATTTGTTTTATGTAAAAATTTCAATTTAGTCCTTGCAATTTAAGAGTTAACAAAATTCAATCTTTCTACTTTTTTAATTTAAAAATCCTAATATAATCATTATTATTATGGGTAGTTTTCACCAAAATTTGTCAACTTAATATGTTTATTTTTGTCAATCATTTGGCATGTCATATGAAAATAGCATAATGGATATGTCAAATTGACAAATTTGATAGAAAATACTAACAATGTTAATAAATAGATTGAGTTTTCAAAAAAAAAAAAAAAAAAGACTTATTTTTTTGTCCTTTAAGTATAAGGACTAAATCTCAAATTTTGTCAAAGCATAAAGACTAACAATAATTTTAACCATTAAAATATAAAGGTTAAATTGAGTATAATATAGGGATAAAAACCGTAATTTAACCGCTTTTGTGAGATCAATATTTGGATTTTACTAGTTCGAACTATTGGTATTATCTGAGTAGTCTTGGATTAAGCTAACTAAACTATAGTCTTATTAATTGCCACACGGATAGCCTAAGCTAGATTATTAATAAAAAAATATCTATAATTAATTTGGAAATTGAAATACATGAGACAAATAATGTTTTTAAAAAAAACTTTGGTTTTTGACATGTTCTTCCTTAGCTTAATTTTCTCGCATCAAATTGTCAATGACAGCATTTTGAGTTGCATGGATAAGGTAGAATAATAATTTCTAATATTGTCAGTTTAAATAATTAAATCCTGTTGTTGTTTCCTTTGATGTTGTCAAAGACAACATTTTATCTGTCTTGTTAAAGTTGCTTTCAGACTATTTTGGGTAACAGATAAACATGCCGCCGGCAATGGAATACAGCAAGTAATAGTGCCCCAAGCTTCTTGGAACATCAGATTCTAAAGATTCTTATTTTGGTATTCCAACCGACCCAAAATTTTTAATTAAAATCTATTTGAATTAAAGTAAATTTTAATTAACTTGGGAATTCACACATCATGATAGCCGTAGTTGTAAAAAATTATTTAAATAAAAAAAAAAATACCAACCTTGAGAGAAAGATTCCATTATAAAGAAATAAGTTGTAATATCACCATGTTAGAAATCCTTATTAGATCAATCACTATGCAAAAACAATTTAATTCATTAATTTAAAAATGATCTCGTTAAAGTATTGCATGGCTTCAAACCTATGGACCATACGTAATTTATGTATGACTTTTTGCGTCTCACAACACTTGAGGGCTATATAAGTTACTTTTTATGACCCTTATATGACCTCAAAAAGGAAAACTTTTGTTCTCTCAACACAAGAAAAACAGAGTACCTCTTCCTTTTCTTTTAAAAGATTATTTATGATTCTTGAACTTCGATCCAACGGCCATCAATAGTCAAATTAATATTTGCTCAGCAACACAACTCTTAAAACAAGTACATAATTATACTTTTAGCCATCAACAACCAATAAAAAAATAAAACCTCTATGAGCTAATAATAGAAGGTGATCTTAAAGTTCAAAATTAAAACCTACTTCTTTAACTATTCTAAAAAGAAAAAAATCTATTATTAAAAATATAGAATTCAACTATAGTTAATTATTTAAATAACTCTAATTCTACAATTTAAATTTGAGCTTACTTATTTATTCAAGTTGGATTCAAGAAATTTGAATAACGTGAACTACTAAATTTAAAAATTAAAAATTTAATCGATTTTTTGAAATAAAATTGGATTTTACTCCTTTTTCTTAGTATCTAACTGCATATTGACGTGTCACATATCTTCAACCACATCGAACAATTCAAACAAGAATTCATTAGGTATCCAATGTCCAAAAATTGTTGTAAAAAAACACAAAATCTTTTGTTTGTGTTATAAAAACTAGGTGTGTGGCGGCTGTTAGAAACTTAATTTAATGGCGGTTAAAACTATGGTATTCCATACTATAACATGAAGTGCAAAATGTTTCAACTAAATAACTTATACTGCAAAAAGCAAAAAAAATTCGGAAAATGGAGTTCTATAGGATCCTTTCAGCTACCTTGTTGTCTCTGCTGTTTCTTACATGCAATGGTGATAGATTTTTCTAGGAATGATTTCATTATAGTGTTAATTACACCATATGTCTCCAAACTCTGGTTTTGGTTTTAAATTAGTCCCAAATTTCAATATGTTTTAATTGAGTATTCAAAGCATCAATATTCTATCAATCAAAATCTTCTTTCAACTTAGTTGTCAATTTAGGCATTTAATGCTAGTTAAATACATTAGACCCAATTTGGCTATACAAGCGTTTTAAATATACTCCATATAAGATTTGAGCTGGTGTTAAACGCTCAATCTAATGGCTAGTATGATGGAAGAACCTTGCTGATACTTTGAGGACTCAATTAAAATATTTTGAAGTTTAATGACCAATTTAGAATCTTGACCATAATATGAGGATGTCTTGTGGAATTAACCCTTTTAATTATACATAGTAAATAAAATGTCAGCTAAAACTCTCTTGTTTCAACTGTTTTCTTGTAGCTTCTAATTCTAAGTTATTCCGGGAGTATATCGGTGCGGAATCCAACTCGATGAAGCTCTCCGACGTACCTATAAACTCGAAAGTCGAATTTCACTTCATTCTGGCCTTCGCAATTGACTATACCGATGACAATCATCCATCACCTACAAATGGGAAGTTCAATGTATTTTGGGAAACAAACCATTTGGGTCCAGGCCAAATTGGCTCATTTAAAGGAAGCAACTCAAATGTGAAAATTGCTGTTAGCTTAGGGGGTGATAGTGTAGGTAGTGGCAAAGCCTTTTTTGCACCTAAATCAAAGACATCTTGGGTTCAAAATGCTGTTTCTTCACTTACTTATATGATCAATAAGTACCATATCGACGGCATCGATATCGACTACGAACACTTCAAGGCCAGCCCTGAAATGTTTGCAGAGTGTATTGGACAGCTTATAACAATCATGAAAAAAAGTGGGACTATTTCATTTGCTTCAATTGCTCCCTATGAAGAGATTAATAGCCACTACTTAGCTTTGTGGAGGAAATATGGGCATGTGATTGACTATGTAAATTTCCAGTTTTATGCCTATGATAAGCTCAGTGTTTCCCATTTTATAAGTAACTTCAAAAAGCAAGCCTCTAATTATGAGGGAGGCCAATTGTTGGCCAGCTTTGAGAGCGGTGGCGGTGGCGGCCTAAAACCGGCTAATGGTTTTTTCGAAGCCTGTAATGAGTTGAAAGATCAAGGAAAGCTCGGTGGCATCTTTATATGGTGTGCTGAGGAATCGAAAAACAAGGGGTTTCAATATGAGAAGAAATCTCAAGATCTACTTGCTGCATGATGGACGTTAACACAGGGTCTAATTACTACCGTTTTTAATGTAATAATTATGGGAAATTCTGTTTTCCGGAGCATTGTTTAAGGTAATTTTCATGCAGTGATTAACATGATAACTTGAAAGCAATTAGTATTTCAGGGCAGCAGCTGTTATCTCTTGATATTTATTTTATGGTATCTTCACCATATCCATTGCTGCACAAAAATCTTATGTTGTCCCCAATTGAATGTAAAGTCCAGGTTGACCGTATCCAATTCTTAAAAAGAAAAATTTTATGTTGTCCCCCATTTTTCATAAAAGCTCGAGGTTGATAGAGTTGTCACTGTCAAAGGGTTCAGCCACTCATCCAAGCTTGGCCCATATTTCTATATTTAAAACAGAGTTAATTTTTTACTCAAAACCTATTTTTCGAGTTTAATATTTTTGTTGGAATTCTCCTAAACAACGGGTAAGATTTTGAGCTTGAGTAGGTAATCGGCCCTCGAGCAGTCCTACTTGAATGAGATATGGAGGTTCCACATATATTGTATTTAACAACCCATATGAGCTAAAACCTACCCAAAGGAAGACGTACCCTATTTATACTCTAGGAGTAGGACCAGAACTATATAGAATTTGATATCTCATTGTTCATACTTAATATTCATGTGACAAATGACATTGACAACAAAGGCCTTTAACACATTAGTTGCATATATTACTTCCTCACCCTCAATCACCAAAAATATCTTCTTTGACTGGTAAAAACTAGAAGAGATGTAAGGTTGACGAGTCAAAAATGAAAGTTTAGCCATTTGGTTAGAAAATTATACGAGTTTAAGGATTTTTATGATTTTTTTTTCTTTCCATAATGTTCTCCAGCTGATATTTCTCCAGTCAGTGCAGATTACTGTGGTCCAAACCATTTTGCAATGGGACCTTTTTGTTTGATCAGAATTCTCTGATCCTTAGTCTTCATATTGGTATTGTTTGAAAATTAAAAGGTTGAGGCAAACTTGGCTACTATATATGTATGTATATATATATATATACATATATCTGCATAAAATTTTCTCTCAATAGCAGCAATGGAATTTCGCAGGCTTCTTTTCACTTTTTTCATTTTTCAAGCTCTAATTATCTCCCAGATATCAGTCCTATGTACTGCAAACTCAAAGCTTTTCAGGGAATACATAGGAGCTGAGTTCAAAGATGTGAAGTTTTCTGATGTCCCCATTAACCTAAATGTTGATTTTCATTTCATTCTCTCCTTTGCCATAGACTATGACACCTCAACTTCTCCTTCACCCACCAATGGAAAATTCAATGTGTTCTGGGACTCCACCAATCTCAGCCCCTCCCATGTTTCTTCCATCAAGTCTAAGTATCCAAATGTTAAAGTTGCAATAAGCCTAGGAGGTTACACTGTGGGCAGTCAATTTGCTTACTTCAAGCCTTCCTCAGTCAGATCCTGGGTCTCGAATGCTGTTACTTCACTTACAAGTATCATACAGAAATACAATCTGGATGGAATCGATATCGACTACGAACACTTCCAAGCTGATCCTCAAACGTTTGCAGAGTCCATAGGGTTGCTCATAAAGACCCTGAAGAGGAATAAGGTAATCTCCTTTGCTTCTATAGCTCCATATGCTGATAATGAAGTTCAGAGACAGTACTTGGCCTTGTGGAACAAATATGGGGACGTCATTGATTATGTGAACTTCCAATTCTATGCATATGATAAAGGAACCACCATTCCACAGTTCTTAAGTTATTTCAACAACCAAAGCTCCAATTACAATGGTGGTAAGGTGTTGGTGAGCTTCCAAAGTGATGTGAGACGTGGGTTAACTCCAGAGGATGGGTTTTTCGATGCCTGCAATATGCTTAAGAGTCAGCAAAGGCTTCATGGTATCTTTGTATGGAGTGCAGATGACTCCAAAGCAGATGGTTTTATATATGAGAAGCAATCCCAGGAAATATTAGACTAACTAGTTTTTGCTGCCCTATGGGAAAGATGTAATGAGTTAATGTAGTTTATGTACCAAAATATATATAATTATATATATGTCAAGTAGTTTATATATAATTTTAGCTGCCGTTTGACAGTTATAACAGAAAAAGAAACTATCTTATCTGCTTTCATTTCCTTTATATATGAAAATAAAACCCTTGCAATTGCATTACCTCACAATCAAGAATTTTATATCCATTTTCACAAGTTCCATAGCAGGTAACAACTCTCACAATCAAGAATCTTATACCCGTTTTCTTGTTGCTTTTTCTTCTTCTCCATTTCCTTATCCCTCTCAAGCCTCATCTTTGGGTGTTTTGTTTCTTGGACCCAGCTCAAACAATCAAACGTACATCATTTCCACGACTTCTTTCTTCGGTTCCAATGGCAGAGTCGGAGCTGAAGCCGAAGCCGGACTCGGAGCCGGAGCCGGACTCGAAGCCAGACTCGGAGCCGGAGCCAAAGCCGGACTCGGAGTCAGAGCCGAAGCCAGAGGTGGATCCTCCAAACAACGTTAGATTTGACATGAATGATGGAAAGCGGATCTTCATGTGCCGTCTTTGCAGAAACCACCTTGCCACCTGGGAGAACTGCAGTCATTATGTATGAAAAACTTACCTTTCTTTGGAAATGAATATATTATATCAAAATCTGATTTCTTGTATGAATATATGTATATTCCCTTTATATGTTGTCATCTTTAACTTGAAACTGAGGTGCAAAATTCTTACTCATCATGCAACATTACGTGCTCTTGCCCACTTACTGATAAACTTGCTTACTTTGAATCAAATTCTTAGATAAGTGGTGGGAAGCAGCCTGGATATCTTTGCTACCCCGTGTAAGATACTTTCTCACTGACCAACACCAAACTATATTCATTCCATCATGTAATAAAGTACAATAACTACAATCTAACCTTTGTGCTTGTTAGATATTTACAGTGTCAATGTGAAGACCGATCATGTATCGTCTGTTTGGTTTCTTTATAAATTTCCGGTGGTGAATGTCCATTGCAATGGATGCGACACACACCTTGGAGAAAAATTTGTAAGTTCTTCACATGTTATTTTCTGGTATCGCTTCGTACTTTATATAAAATTAACAAATATGGTTTCTTTCTTGCGCTTACTATCTGCAGTTTGCACTTAGTAGCCCTTACTTTGAACAAATGCACGGAAGTATTTTGCTTCATCCGTAAGTTTTGTTTTTTCTTTTTCCCTTGAAATACTGAATCATATTACGAAATAAAGCTACTGCAACAAAATTAGAAGGTTGATATTTGAATGAAAATGGGGGTTGCAGGGACCGGATACTGCTTTGGGATGGAACAAAGGAGTATCATCCACCCTGGGAGAACTGAATCCCTCAGGTCAATGTTCACTCAGAATGCAATTTCTACTAGGAAGACAACTGCTGCTGCTTTTCCTTTACCTTTTTAGTTTACAACTTTCTAAGGGTTCTCTGAATATTGTCATCAAAATACTGTAAAATGTGAGATTGGCTGTATGATTGCTGTTGGGTTTGGTAGTTTGCATGGGATTGTGCAGATAAAACAAGGATTTTATAGCCAAAGCCAACAATTTGTGAAGGCAAACTAATTCAAGTGAGCATCTTTGATGTGCTCTTGAACGTGGTTGATATTTGCTAGCATATCCCTGCAACAAGACAGAGTATCAACAGTTAAAGAAATATATACATATTTGACGTTTGCATTTAGCCAGCTTCATTTATATTACTGGTATTTTGTGATACATCTCCAGGGCCGAATTAGTAGCCTATTTGTTATGATTAAATATCCCAGAGTCATAATTATGGCGACGGTAAACAAACTCTTTCTTTATGATCTTTCCCTCCCTTCAAACCTTTGTATTCTGCATTCTAATGCCTACATAATAACCTTTTTTACGATACTAATTCTTCTACTCAAAGCCTACATCACAGCAGCAATGGAGTTTCCCTTTTCATTTTCCATGGTTTCTTCCCTTGCCATATGTCAGCCCAAGCAGCTCCTGTGAATTCGGACCTTTTCTGAGAATACATAGGAGCTGAATTCAACAACACCGATGTTCCCATTAATTCAAACATTGAATTCCACTTCATACCCTCATTTCCCTTCATAATTATTCGCTATTTTTACTCAAAAACTTGCCCACTTACTGGCCAATTTTCTTTCTTTGAATCAAATTTTCAGGTAGGTGGGACGGTGCCTGTATTAGTCTGCCGGAATCCCTAAGATTCTTTCTCATTCAAGAGCATTAATTCTATTATGTAATAAAGAATAATAAATTACAATTTAATCTTTGTGGTTGATTGATATTTATAGTGTCAATGTGAGGAATGATCCTTTAACGTCTTATCGGTATGGCAATAACATGCCAGTGCCGAATGTCCATTGCAATGATTGCAACAGACACCATGGCGAGCATAAGGTAAGTTCTTTACATTTTTCTTATTGTGTGCCCTTATACCTTTAATAAAATTAATATATATATATTCATCTTGCGTTTACGGTTTTCAGTTTGCAACGGATGGAAATTATTTACTTAATCCGTAAATTCTATTTTCCCCTTCAAATGCTGAATCATATCCAAAATAAAAGCTGCTATAATCAAATTAGAATATTGGGTTTTGAATGAAAATGGCTGTGGTTGCAGGGACGAGTTGATGTATTGGGATGGAAGTCCGTTGCAGCCTGTGCTTACCCAAACTGGCACTGCTTTTTGAAAAATCATCAAAATATTGTAAATGTGACATTGGTAGTATAATTGCAGTTGGATTTTATAGCTGTGAAAAATAAAATAAAGAACACACAAATTTTACGTGGAAACACTTTCGAGAAAAAATCACGGGCAGAGAAGAAGAAAATTCACTATGTCGAATTCGAATCATTACAAGAGGAATAGACTATATCTATTTATAGGCTTATAAAACCATATTCTAGTAAGACTAAAACACCTTATTCTAATCAATATTAAATAGATAGAATTTAATAAGATTTAAAAAATTTTATTCTAAAATAAAACAAAAGAAGTGTAATTCTATATGGATTCTTCTTTTATTTTATTTTTCCACTATATTTTATTTAAATAAGGATTCGGGTCACTTAATTCTAACAATCTCTACCTTAACACGAATTCTCAATGAACAAGTTCTTCATCGCGAACTCTCAACGAACAAATTCTCCACCTCTTCCATAAATCCCCTTAAGAGTTTAACTTCAACAATGAACACCAACTAAGTCTAAGCAATGCTCAAACTTGGTTATAGGAAGTGACTTAGTCATCATATCTGCAAGATTTTCATGATACTAATTTTGCTCACAACAATATCACCACGAGCAATAATATCACGAACAAAATGATACCGAACATCAATGTGTTTTGTTCTCTCATGAAACATTTGATCTTTTGTAAGAAAGATGGCACTCTGACTGTCACAAAATACTGTGCTGATTTGAAGGTTTTCATTGAGTTCACTAAAGAGTCCCTTCAATCAAATAGCTTCTTTACAAGCTTCAGTAATCGCCATGTACTCAGCTTCAGTGGTAGACAAAGCGACTGTAGTTTGCAAAGTGGCTTTTCAACTTATTACACAACCTCCGATTGTAAAGATATAACTTGTGAGAGATCTTCTTCTATCAAGGTCTCCAGCAAAATCAGCATCAACCTACCCAATGACTCCATCTCTAGTTCTTCCAAATTGTAAGAAAACATCAGTAGTACCTCGTAAGTATCTTAAAATCCACTGAACTACTTTCCAGTGTTCTTTACTGGGATTCGCCATATATCTGCTAACCGCACTGACTGCATATGATAAATCTGGACGTGAACAAACCATAGCATACATGAGAGATCCTACTGCACTAGAGTATGGAACATGTGACATGTACTCAATCTCATCATCTGATTGTGGAGTCAAAATCGATGAAAGTCTGAAATGGGCTACTAAAGGAGTACTAATAGGCTTAGCACTCTGCATATTGAACCTTCAAAGAACTTTCTCAATGTACCCTTTTTGACTTAGGTATAATTTACTTGCTTTTCTATCTCTGAGAATCTCCATACCAAGTATCTTCTTTGCTGGTCCCAAATCTTTCATCTCAAATTCTTCACTTAGTTGGGCTTTGACCTTTCTTATCTCTCATTTATTTTTTGCTGCTATCAACATGTCATCAACATAAATAAGTAGATACACAAAAGAACATCACTGTTTTTCTTAAAGTAAACACAATTGTCAAAACTACTTCTTTTGAAATCATGAGAAGTCATAAAGGAATCAAACCTCTTGTATCACTGCCTTGGTGATTGTTTCAAACCGTAAAGGGACTTTTTCAGTAAGCAAACATAGTCTTTTTTTTCTGAGACTGTAAAACCCTCTGGTTGTTGCATGTAAATATCCTCCTCAAGTTCTCCATGTAAAAATGCAGTTTTTATATCTAACTGCTTAAGCTCCAAATTATGCATGGCCACAATACCAAGTAAAGCTCGAATAGAACTATGCTTCACAACTGGGGAGAACACATTTGTGAAGTTCACTCTTGGAATTTGACTATAACCCTTTGCAACAAGCCTTGCTTTATATCTGGGTTCTTCAACTCTTGGAGTCCCTTCTTTATTTTTAAAGACCCATTTACAACAAACAGTCTTCTTACCTTTAAGAAGTTTCACAAGATCCCATGTTTTGTTTTTGTGGAGTGATTCCATCTCCTCTTGCATAGCAAACATCCATTTTTCTGAGTCTTCACAGCTAGTCGCCTCAGAATAATTAGATGGCTCTTGATTCGCATCTATATCTTCAGCCATATTTAAAGCATAAGCAACTAGATCAGCCTCAGTATACTTCTTTAGAGGTTTAATTTCTCTTCTAGTTCTATTTTTAGCGATAGAGTATTGCGGCGAAGAAGTAACTCTATTCTTAATTTTTGTATTGACTTGAGGAGTCGACTCTGTATTAATCTAATGCTCCACCTGCTTTTGATTTTCTTTATTGAAAGAGTCTTTAAGAGATAAGTTAGGTAGCATAACAGTTTCATCAAAAACAACATCTCTACTAATCACAACTTTTCTAGTTTCAGGACACCATAACTTATACCCATTTACACCAGCTTTATAACCAAGAAAAACACATTTAATGGATCTCGGTTCCAATTTTCCATTATCAACATGAGCATACGCAGGACACCCAAAGATCTTTAAATCGAATAATTAGCGGGATTACGGACCATACCTCTTGTGGAGTCTTTTTCTCAATGGCAGCGGATAGAGATCGGTTGATCAAAAACATGCGATGAGAGGCTGTACGCCAAAACGACTTGATAAAGTTGGCATTTGACAACATACATCGAACCTTCTCCATAATCGTTTTGTTCATTCGTTCTGCAATGCCGTTTTACTGTGGAGTATGACGAACTGTCTAGTGTCTCACGATCCCTTCTGACTTGCACAATCTATTAAACTCATCAGAACAGAACTTTAAGCCATTGTCTGTGCAGAGGTATTTTATTTGTTTTCCCGTTTGTTTTTCAATCATAATTTTCCAAGACTTAAATACGGAAAACACATCGCTTTTCTGTTTCAGGAAGAACGCCCAAACTTTTCTGAAAAAATTATCAATAAAGGTTAGCATATAATTAGCTCCACCTCTCAAAGGCACTCTGGATGGCCCCCACAGATGAGAATGAATATACTCCAATGTTCCCTTCATGTTATGGATTCCTCTGGTGAATCGAACTTTCTTTTGCTTCCCAAAAACACAGTGCTCACAGAAATTTAGTTTGCAAATTCTTTGCCCATCAAGAAGTCCTCTTTTGCTCAATTTTACCATGCCATTCTCACTCATATGCCCTAGGCTCATATGTCAAAGTTTAGTAATATCATCATCTGACAAGGAAGAGGAAGCGGCAATTTGCATCACGATAGAATAGAACCACCTGCAAAACATATAACTTGGCAGTCTTTCTTTGCCCTTTCATCACAACAAGGGAACCTTTGGAAATCTTTAAAACCCCACTTTCAGCTGTGTATCTGTACCCTTTTGAATTAAGAGTACTCAATGAAATTAAATTTCTCTTCAATTCTGGAACATGTTGCACGTCACTAAGTGTTCTGACAACTCCATCAAACATCTTAACTTTAATTGTTCTAACACCTGCGATTTTACATGAAGCATTATTTCCCATCAAAACAACACCTTCAGAAACTGTTTCGTAAGTTGTAAACCAATCCTGATTGAGACTCATGTGGAGGGTGCAGCCTGAATCAAGTATCCACTTTTCGCTTACTTTATAATCATTGATAGAAGTAACTAGAAGTTCACCATCGCTATAGTCTTCTACAACATCAGCTTCACCAGAATTTTCTAGTTATTTTCCCTTTTGATTCACAGCCTTCCTTTTAATCTTGTTCTGTAGCTTATAGCACTTAGATTTAATGTGCCCTTTCTTCTTGCAGAAGTTACAAGTTTTACCTCTGTTTGAAGACTTCGATCTACCCTTAGATTTACTACGAGAATTCTGTTCCTGTGTCCTTCCACGATCATTATCAGCATTCTGATCTTGTCTACCACAAGTAATAAGACTCTCTCCCTGAGAGTCGGGTTTAACCATAAGATGCTTTATCTTATTATACGAGGTCAAAGAATTATAAAACTCATCAACTGTGAGAGACTCGCGGCTATATAAAATTGTGTCTCTAAAGGTTGAATAAGACGAGGGCAACGAACAAAGTAGAATCATCCCTAGATCTTCCTTATCATACTGAACCTCCATGACCTCTAAGTTTGAGAGAATTTCTTTAAACACTGTTAAGTGTTCGTGTACAGACTCACCTTCCTCCAAATGATGAGCATAAAGACGCTGCTTCATATGCAACTTGCTTGCTAGAGTTTTCGACATACATATTTGTTCTAGCCTCTTCCATATGCAGTGGCGGTCTTCTCTTTCATCACATCCTATAAAATTTCGTTGAAAAAATACAGATGTAATTGTGTTAACGCCTTTCGATCCTTACGCTTCTTTTTTTCATCTGTTAAAGCTGAAGGCATCTTATCTATCCCTAGCAGGGCATCCTCCAGATCCATCTGCGCAAGAACTGCTTGCATCTTAATCTGCCACAATGCAAATCTGGTGTTGCGATCCAACAGCAGAATTTCATACTTCAAAGACGCCATTACCGTGATCGAGATGAATAACCTGGAAGCTCGGATACCAATTTGTGAAAAATAAAATAAAATAAAATAAAATAAAATAAAATAAAATAAAATAAAGAACACACAGATTTTACGTGAAAACCCTTTTGGGAAAAAACCACGGGCAGAGGAGATGAAAATTCACTATGTCGAATTCAAATCATTACAAGAGGAATAGACTGTGTTTATTTATAGGCTTATAAAGCCATATTCTAGTAAGACCGAAACACCTTATTCTAATCAATATCAAATAGATAAAATTTAATAAGGTTTAAAAAACCTTATTCTAAAATAAAATAAAAGAAGTGTAATTCTATATGGATTCTTCTTTTATTTTATTTTACCATTGTATTTTATTTAAATAAAGATTCAGGTCACTTAATTCTAACAATAGCCAAAACCAATAATTTGTGCATCGAAACTAATTCAACTCAACATATTTTGATGTGCTCTAAAGCATAATTAATATTTCTTTAGCATATATGTTGCAAGTTGGCAAATTATGCATTGGCGAGCACATATGGAAAACAACACAAATGGTGAATAGTCCAAGTGTAAAGTCACATGGTCGATTGTCCATATGCGAATGGTCATAAGAAAAGTTATTACACGACAGGTTTGGAGGATTGTCTAAGCACATTGGTGAATTGTCTAAATGCAAGTATATTTGTGGACAGTCAAAGTGTGAGCTGTCCACCGATAATGTGAACTGTAGGATGAAGTGCTTGCTGGCTTCTTAGAGTAGAAAATCGATGTTTTTGGTTTAATCTTTTGTTTAGTTCTTTTGTTAAGATACTTACTTAGGAACAAACTAAGTTGGTAATAACTTGATGCATTTAGATGCTGATTTCCATAATCAGTTTGTGTGCAAGTTAAGTTTTATTATTTTCAAGATGTTAGTTGATTAGTTGAGCTCTTAGAAAGTCAAATGATATATATTGTAATCTTTTGAAATGAAAAAGGAGAGTGTTACAGATCAGTTCATCTTGCTAGTTCTTTGTCTCATTTTTTACTTTCTTTCTTAGTCTCAAGACACCAATAATTAGTATTGAGAGCCAATTGATCTTTGAGGGACATTGTTTCTGCTAGTATATCTTCATCTAGCTTCTCACCACTCCACCTCTTGTTTTCACCTGTGAAAATTAACACATTTGGATGGTAAAAATGAAGACTTATCTTCAAGCCTTTGACCTATGGGAGGTTGTGAATACTGGTATAGAGCCACCAGCTTTGAGAGCAAATCCCACCATTACTCAAATGAGACAGCATAATGAAGAATGTGCAAAGAAGTATAAGTAATATCTTGCCTACAAAATAGTGTGTCAGAAGTCATTTTTACAAGGAGTATGACTTGTGATACTCTTAAGCAAGCTTGAGATAAGCTGGAGGAGGAATTTTAGGGCTTGAAAAAGACTAGTCAGCAACAATTAATCAATCTCAGAAGATACTTCAAAAACCTCAAAATCAAGGAGACTAATACAATAAAGCAATACTCAGGCAAAATCATAGTAGTGGTCAACCAAATCAGGTTGCTAAGGGACCAATTTAGTGACAACAAAGTTGTGGAGAAGATGATAACCATACTTCCTAAGAGATATGAATAAAAAATATTCTCTTTTGTAGACTTGAGGAATTTGTTAACCATCTCGCTTTCAAAACTGATCAATGCCTTATATACTTAAGAGCAGAGAATAGTATCAAGGCAAGAGGAGCATTTTGAGGGAGCTTTTCAAGCTAAAAACAGCTTGACCATGCCATGTTGAAGAAGTGTGCAAGAATAGAGGGCAATTACAACAGTAACCACAGAAACAAAATGCTTAGGCACAAACAGTTGAAGTGGATCAAGAAGATTTAATGTTCACTGCCTCATGTCCTGCAACCAACGGAGATGGAGAGCATTGGCTTGTTGATAGTGGTTGTACAAGTCATATGACCTCAGATGCAAGTATCTTTAAGAGCATTGATAAAGTTTCAACTCTAAGATCAAAGTTGGAAATGGCCAATACATTAAAGCAGTAGGGAAGGAAGATGTTTTGATAAACATTCCATCAGGTACTAAGCTTACCTTAGATGTTCTTTTAGTTTTTGATATAGATCAAAATCTGCTAAGTGTTGGTTAGTTGCTCGATGAGGGATATCCGTGGTGTTCAAGAATAATAGATGCTTGATTTTTGATCCTAGTGGTTGTAAACTTATATTAGTGGCTATGTTTGATAGAAGCTTTGTTGTAAATTGGAATTTGACAACTTCTGTAGCCTATGTTAGTTTGCTAGATGAAATAAAATTGTGACATAAGAGAGTGGGACATCTTGATTGTAGATCCTTAAGTCAGATGTCTAGGGACAATTTGGTTGAAAATTTGACAAAAATGATAGATCATGAGGATGTCTGTGAAGTTTGTCATTTAGGAAAGCAATCTAGACTTCCTTTTCCAATCAATAAAGCTTGGAGAGCCAATGAAAATTACACTTAGTGCATACTAATATCTGTGGACCTATGACGACAATTTCGCTAAATGATAGTAAGTACTTTGTCTTGTTTATTGATGATTGTACAATGTTCTGTTGGGTATACTTTACGAAGCATAAGTCTGAAGTGGCTGATATCTTTCTCAAATTTAAAGTTATGGTTGAAAATCAGACCGATTGCAAGCTTAAAATGATCAAGTCAGATAATAGGACAAAATACACTTCAAAAATGTTTTAGGTGTTTTGTGAAGAGGTTGGGATTCATCATCAACTTAGTAATGTGTACACTCCAAAAAAATAGAGTGAGTGAGAGGAAAAAAGAAACTGTGATGAACATGAATTGATGCATGTTGTTTGAGAGTAAGCTGTCAAATGTTTTTTGGGTAGAAGTAGTAAACATTGTAATTTACTTACTAAATAAAATGTCAACTAAATTTGTTGAAGGGAAGAGTCCATTTGAGTCTTGGTTTGGGTTCAAACCTTCAGTTTCTCACCTAAAAGTGTTTGGTTGCACCTATTTTGTTCATGTACAAGTGAAGAAAAGAAACAAGCTCGATAGAAGATCATAGCTTGAGATTTTTTTGGAAAAGGAAAGAAACAAGCTGCTACTAACACTTACAACTTAAAAGAGTTAGAGAATACATCAAATGGATGTGAAATTAACTTTTTTGAATGGTTATCTGAAGGAAAATATCTATGTAGATCAGCCACAAGGGTTTGTTGTACTAGGATATGAGTTAAAGGTATACAAACTAAAGAAGACATTGTATGGCCTAAAACCAACCCCAAAGGCATGGTATGAAAGGGTTGATAATCATCTATCAAATTTGGTATTTGAGAGAAGTATCCGCGAGACCACGCTGTATGAGAAGAGAGATGTGAATGAAACACTTTTTATAGTATCTTTGTATGTTCATGATATACTTGTGATTGGAAGCAACACTGAGCTGGTTGATGACTTTAAAAGGCAGATGCAAGTAGTGTTTGAAATATTAGATTTAGGAGAAATGACATACTTCCAGCTTGCCAATACTCCAATTGCTCAAGAAGAGAAGTTCGCCAGCAATGAAAATATTGAAAGAGTGGATGAGACAAGCTATTGAAGCTTGGTTGGATGCTTGCTTTACTTGACTGCATCTAGGCCAGATATAATGTTCGCTGTAAGCTTTTTTTCAAGGTACATGCATTCCAGCAGTATAATTCATTACAAAGATGTCAAAAGAGTTTTAATGTATGTAAAAGGAACATTGAACTACAGAGTGAAGTTTATGAAGTCTGAAAAGCTTTAGCTACTTGGCTACTCAAACAATGATTGGGTAGGATCTATTAAGGACATGAATAGTACCTTTGATTATTTCTTCACTCCAGGGTCAGGTATTTTCTGTTGGAGCTCAAGGAAGCAACAATTAGTAGCACAATCCACAGCTGAAGTAGAGTATGTTGTAGCCGTTGCAATTATCAACTAGGCCATTTGGCTAAGAAACCTATTGAATGACTTGAACATAAACCAAGAGGAAGCAACAAAGATCAAGTGTGACAGTCAGTCTGTTGTTGCAATTGCAAAAAATCCAGTGTTCCATGGGAAAACAAAACATTTCAAAATTAAGTATCATTTTGTGAGAGACGTGAAACAAACAAAGGAGGTAACATAGGTTCACAATAGTTCACAAGATCAGTTAGCAGTTATTTTGACAAAACCTCTTAGGAAGATGAAGTTTGAGAAGTTAAGATATGATATTAGAGTTTGCAACATGGAGGCCATTGAGGAGTGTTGCGAGATGGCCAACCATGCATTGGCAAACAACACAAATGGAGAACAGTCCAAGTGCAAAGTCACATGGTGGACTGTCCATATGCGACGTAACACACCACCCGGCGTAGTCCAATTGGTGGTTTGTATAGGTGGATTGTTGGCTAAGTATAATCAAGGGAGGCTAATTTACGCCATATCCGCCAGGTTAAGTTATTATTGGTTGTTGCGCCATGATTGGCGGCTTGTTTGTCTAACCAAGTAAGTTTGTAAAGACTTGGTTGAAGGTTTGTCTTTTGGCAAAGTGTAGGTTATTGGTCTATACGCCTTGACGTGGTCTATTTGGAGAACCCGCCAATCAATGGATTCTCTTGGTGAGTTTTTTGTTGGTGGACCCTTCTTTTAGTATCCATCAAGTAGTCTGTTTTATTTGGTATGTAGAGTCCGCTAGTGGCAAATTGTTAGACATGATATTTTTCTTTGTGAGCGCAGCGGGTAAGGCTGCAACTATGGAACAATTTACTATGCTTGCTTGTGAAACATGAATATACTGTTCAGTTTTATTTGGTTACTTGTTAAAACCTAGTTGGATTTGAACTAAAGTACTGTAAATGACAACTTGATGTGTTTAGGTAGTTGAATGACTTGTTTAGTTGGTTACTTATGAGTACAAGCAAACTGTACTACTTTGATTAGTGGTAGTAGGGATGTTTGGTAGAAAGGTATGTCTATAGATTGATGTGTCGGCCACCAAGGGGTGCTAAATCAACTCTAATTGCTGACCACATGTAGGGTTATTCTGAGAGTCGTGTGGGCTATAAATAATGGTGTGGCTGATGTAGTGGGGTTCTTTTTTCTTTCTTCTACTTTTTTCTTATTTTTGTACCTCGATAAGAGGGAATAATCTTGTCAGAGAAGAACTAGCGAGTGTCCAAATAACAAGTAAAAGCTGTGGAGTGTAGCAAAAGACTTGTGGTGAAACCAACTTCTTTGAGATCTTTTGTGAGTATCCAATTTGTATGAGTTTTCTATGAGTCTACTCCGAGTCCCTGTATACTGTTAGTTTCTAGAATTTCATAGTTAAAGGTTATGAATTCAGATAAAATCATCTCATTTGAACATGGTAAGTTTTATGTAACCATTTGCATGTGCATGTAAGTGATAAGAAATAAATACTACTTCCTTGGTATGAAAACTCAATATCTAGATATGATGAGCCACTAGTAGGGCATGTTAGTTGTTAACCAGATTGGCGTATGTCCTGAGTTACTGGTAGGACATGTTAGTTGCTAACCAGCCTAACGTTATGGGTGATGCCATCAGTAGGACATGTTAGTTGTTAACCATGACAAAGAGCCATGATCTTGAGGGGATATGCAAAAAATAGCATGGACTAAGAAATCTGTTATGATGTGTAAAAATGGGGTCCGAGGTTAGCACAAGGAAGGGCATGGAAAATGGTAAGAAAATATGAATATGGATTTGTTACATGTAATGTATGTGGTGTACATTTGAAGTGATGTATGAGATCACCAAACAAAAAAGTTGATTATATAGTTGCATAGCATGATATTATTGCATGATAAGTATCAAGTCTTAATCTTATTTAATGTGTTTTAGACAAAACATATCTGTTAGTTATAGTGTTTTACATATTCTATCCGCCAAAATAGAGTTATACTCAGTAGGCGTATAGATACCAATCAATCGATATGTCTGAAGTGATAGAGTAAGTGTTGGTAGCTTTTATGAAGTATTTGTTCTGTTGATGTTAATGAATTTGTTCTTTAAGAAAGTAGTTGTGAACTGTATTTGAAAGATGATAGAGTCCATTAGGGGATACTATTCACCAGGGATAGGTATCTGCCATTGTTGCATGTAAAAGGGTATAAGCCCAATTGCCTCTGCGTGAAGTCTATTGACTTATTGTTATTTATATATGTATATATATACGTTCAGTTAATCTTTTTCATGGAGTTTGATTAGAAAGGGTTGAACATTTTTATTTCTAGAGCTCACTAAGTTTTTTCGAACTTACTTATTTTCTTTCCTTTTTCCAAGTGGCACCTCGATGCAAAGGGCTTGTAGAAGGGACTCAACTAGAAAAAAACAACCTCTGTTGTGAGCCTCGCCTATGTTTTGTAACATGTATATGTATATTTTGGGGTGGCACAAAATATCAGTCTTGTATTCTGAAATGATGTGTATGTTTTTTACTATGAATATACTTTACAATCTGTTTGACGCACCTTGAATAACCTATTTGGCGAATGGCATTGAAGTAGCTTGCTTTGTCAATTATGGTTCAATAATTTCAACTATTTTATTACGGCGAATTTTCAAATATTTTCCTATGTTTTGCTAAAATTAAAAAAAAAAAAAAAATCAAGTTTAAGCCTGTTTTATATTGTAACACCTTAGACCACTAGTTAGGGGTTGGGGTGTTACATGCGAACTGCCATGTGGAGAGCTCTTACACGACAGACTGAGAGGATTATCTAAGCACATTGGTGATCTATCTAAATACAAGGATATCTACGAACACTCAAAGTGTGAACTGTCCGATGATAAGGTGAACTATAAGATGTAGTGCTAGTTGGCTTCTTAGAGCAGAAAACCGATGTTTTTGGTTTAATCTTTTGTTCAGTTCTTTTGTTAAGATATTTCGGAACAAACTAAGTTGGTAATGACTTGATGTGTTTAGATGCTGATTTCTATAATCAGTTTGTGTAAAGTTAAGTTTTCCTATTTTCAAGATGTTAATTGGATTAGTTAAGCTCTTGAAAATTTAAATGAAATATATTGTAATATTTTAAATGAAAAGGGAGAGTGTTACAGATCAGTTCATCTTGCTGGTTCTTTGTCTATTTTTTGCTTTATTTCTTAGTCTTAAAACACCAACAATATAGTAGCTCATTTGTCTTGGTTTATTTGTCTTTCTTTGTTATAAAAGTTGTGTAGGAAATTGGGGTGAAAGCTCATTAAGAGTGCAAATTGTTTAGTATATATATATTTTAATTTCATCTTTTCTTCTTATAATAGTTGGTACCATGCATGCATTTATGTAAACAAAAATACCACCATTCCAAAATTTCAAGTTTTCGGGTCACTATCTTTAGCACACTACTCATTTAGACCAATAGGAAATTCAATGTGTTTTGGGATTCCATCAATTTCAGCCTCTCCCAAGTTTTTTCCATCAAGTCTAAATATCCAAATGTAGAAGTTGTATTAGGCCTAAGAGGTTACGTCGTGGGTAGTCGATCTACCTATTTCTAGCCTTCCCTCAGTCAAATCCTGGGTATCTAATAATATTACTTCACTCACAAGTATCACAAGCTCTACAAAAAATTTCCCACTAATATTTCTTTATTATCTACTTTTATAAAGAGAGTGCTTGAAACATACAAGTCCAATAACTGATACAATGTACAAATCGACATTGCATTCCTTATTTTGAAACAAGCTACGTATCTTTATATATGTATGTGTATGTATATAGATATATACATATTTCCCTTTTATACAGAAGCTTAGTTTTTGCAGTTAAAAGAGAAGGATTTTATAGCCAAAGCCAAACATTTTTGTGTAGGGAAACTAATTCAAGTGAGCATATTTGGTATACTATATCATTTGGTTTTCCAAAAAGCATTGAGACTTGAGAATGCTACCTGTGGATAATGTTAATCCACACTTTAGGCTTGTATATAATCTCTCTGATTTATATTGTGATCCACTTGTTCTAACAATTGGGGGTCTGTGTCATAGTCAAAATTCTATATCAAAGCTGAGTGTTCATTTTGTTGGAAAAAAATAAATTTTTGGAAACTTTGAGGCATATTCTCGATTAGTAAAGGTGAAGATTTGAATCATGAAATTATGATTTTATATTCTACTCCATGAGATCTTTGTAATGGTATATCATACGCTCAAAATGGTTGAGTGGTAAATGAGAAATTAATATTCAAAGTAAGTGTAACACCTCTAACCCGTATCCATCGCCGGAACAAGGTTATAGAGCATTACCAGAGTTTACAGAACAAATAGACAAAAATTTCAAACATTTCACATCATATAATATTTGTATCATAAACTAATCAAAATCAAACATATTGTCCCTTATATGAGCTCTCGAGGCCCAAAATACGTATTAGAAACAAGTCGGGATTAATTCGCATGCTCAAAGAATTTTTCGAAAAACACCAAAAATTTTTAAGCTGTAGGGGTCACACGGCCATGTGATTCACACAGTCAGGAGACACGCCCATGTCTCAGGCCGTGTGGGCATTTGAAATAGGGACACACGGCCGTGTTCCAGCCCTTGTCTATGCTCGTATAACTCTTTGACTTGGGCCATACGGCCAAGCCACACGCCCCTATGCTAGGCCGTGTGAGCATATTGACTTGCACAATTTAAAAGATACAGGGGACACACGGCCGTGTCACCTGGCCGTGTGTCACACATGACTGAGACACACGCCCCTGTCTCTACCCGTGTAGACGAAAATAGGCCATTTTCCAAGCCGCATGTCTCACCCAATTTGGTACCAACTTAAACACAACAATTTGCACATCAACAAGTAATGATGTCACGAACTAACTAAAATATGACAAAGGCAAGCACACCTATCGAATGGTAGTATAGCTATGATGAGCCGGGAATATTGTATCTACAAGGACTAAAAGTACTAGTAGTTACTATCTTTTTATTATCTAGCCGAATAAATTGAAGGGATTTATTTTAACCTAATCTTAACTAACCTCATTACTAAGACGAAACAGAGAATAAAGTAGGAAAATATTTGAAGAAAATCGATGAGAGAGACAATACCCAGGAAAGAATCCACCTAGACTTCACTTCCTGTGTGTGGCTGTCAATGTCTTGCTAACATAATAAATCGATTGAAAATGCTTATCTCTTCGCTATTCAAGAACTGCACCTACTGCAAAATCACTCGCATCACACATTAGCTCAAAAGGTAAATTCCAATCAGGTGCAACTACAATCAGAGCATTAATTAGTTTATCTTTAAGAGTATTAAATGCATCTAAACATTCCTGAATGAAATCGAAAGGTACATTTTTTTCTAGCAAATTAGTTAAAGGCTTGGCTATTTTAAAAAAATCTTTGATAAATCTTCTATAGAACCCAGCATGTGCTAAAAAACTTCAAATAGCCTTAACTGAACTAGGGGGAGGTAATTTTTCAATAGTTTCAATTTTCGCTCTATCAACCTCAATCCCTTTACTAGAAATTTTATGACCTAGCACAATCCCTTCTCAAACCATGAAGTGGCATTTTTCCCAATTAAGTACAAGGTTCGTTTCCTCACATCTCATTAAAACTTATTTTAAATTTTTATGACAAAGATGGAAAGAATTACCGAATACCAAGAAGTCATCCATAAATACCTCCATAATGTCTTCTACAAGTTTATCAAAAATAGCCAACATGCATTGCTGTAAAGTAGCAGGGGCATTACATAATCCAAAAGGCATTCGTCGGTAGGCAAACATACCATATGGACATGTAAATGTTATTTGTTCTTGATCCTCGGGAGCTATTGGGATTTGAAAGTAGCCAGAGAGTCCGTCTAGGAAGCAATAATTCATATGCCCAGATAATCTTTCTAACATTTGATCAATGAATGGTAAAGGAAAGTGATCTTTTCTTGTGGCATCGTTCAACTTCCAATAGTCAATGTAAACTCTCCATCCCGTGACTGTTCTTGTTGGAATCAACTCATTCTTCTCGTTTGCTGCAACAGTCATGCCTCCCTTTTTAGGAACAACCTTCACAGGACTCACCCAAGTACTGTCAGAAATAGGGTAAATAACTCCAGCATATAGAAGTTTAATTACCTCAGCCTTAAAGACTTCTTTCATGTTAGGATTCATTCGTCTTTGAGTTTGCACACATGGTTTGTATTCATCCTCCATTAAGATTTTATGAGTGCAAAAAGAAGGACTGATCCCTCTAATGTCAGAAATCTTCCAAGCAATGGCTCTTTTATGATCCTTCAATACTTGTAGCAGCTCATCTTTCTCATTCGGCTGCAAATCTGAAGCAATAATCACTGGTAATGTAGAATTATTTCCAAGAAAAGCATATTTTAAGCAATTTGGTAATTGCTTCAATTCCAATTTAGGAGGTTCTTCAATAGAGGGTTTTAATTTTAATTCATTGTTTATCTCAATACCCTCATAACTGTTCTATCTCAGTGATGACTCATTAGAATCTAAATCAACTTTTGTCTTACCTATCAATAGCATCATCGTCATCTACCTCATCTCCTTGAACAAGACATAATTCCAATGTGTCCTTATGAACAATTTCTTGTAAAAAATCTTGAATAACATGATCAATAGAATCAATAAAATAACAGGAATCATCTTGTTCTCTAGAGAATCCCATGACATCATAGATTTTAAAAATAATTTCTTCGTCACCTACCCTAAGCATAAGTTTACTGTCCCCCACATCAATAACAACCTTAGCAGTGGTTAAAAATGGGCGGCCTAAAATTAAAGGTACTTGAACATCCTCATCCATGTTAAGTACAACAAAATCAACAGGGAATATGAATTTATCTACTTTTACAAGCACATCTTCAATAATACCCCTAGGATATTTAACAGATCTATCAACTAATTGAATACTCATCCTAGTGGGTTCCCTAAGACCAAGCTGCTTGAACATTTTATAAGGCATCAAATTAATGCTAGCACCTAAATCAGCTAATGCCTTTTCAATATTTAAACTACCAATTAAACAGAGAATAGTAAAACTTCCTGGATCTTTCAGTTTGGTTAGTAGTTTATTTTGGAGAATAGCTGAATATTCTTCTTTGAGTCCCACAGTTGATAGCTCTTCAAATTTTCTTTTATTTGTTAAAAGCTCTTTAAAAAATTTTGCATATGTAGGCATCTGCGAAATAGCTTCAACAAAAGGTAAGTTAATATGCAACTATTTTAAAAGTTTAAGAAATTTACCGGATTGTGCATCCATGCGGTCTTTCTTCAACTTTGCAGGATATGGGATTGGTGGTCTATATTCCTTGAGTAACGGTGTTATACTTACTTCGGGTTTTACCTCCACGCCCTTTTCCTTATCAGAATCCTATGGCAGCTTCTTTTTAGGTTCAGTTAACACTTTCCCATTCCTTAATGTATCTGCTTTCACATGTTCTTTTGGGTTGGGTTCAGTGTTACTAGGTAAACTACCTTGTTGCCTTTCTGAAAATAATTTAGCAAGCTGTCCAATTTGATTTTCGAGCCCTTGAATCGACACTTGGTAATTTTTCAAAGTCGTCTCGGTGTTTTGGAAACTAGTCTCTAACACCGAAATAAAATTTTCCAACATCTCTTCAATGTTCGATTTCTTTTCTGGCCGATAAGGCTGTTGCTAAAAACCTAGAGGGGGTAGTGGTCTTTGATTTCCTTGACCTCCCCATGGTAATTTGTTCACTCATTAGGATCATAGGGTAAATATTCTGGATTGTTTATTCCACCTCTACTTGTGTCACACTGCATCACCGAATGTACTTGCGTAGAAACACATAGACCATCAATCTTTTTATTCAAGAGTTCTACCTGGTTCGATAACATGGTGACTGCATCAATGTTAAAAACACCAGCCACTTTTGTCGGTTTCATCCTCATGACTTGCCGCTCATAATTATTTAGTGACATCTCTTCTATAAACTCATAAGCCTCCTCAGGTTTTTTATTATTTATAGTACCACCGACGGCTGCATCGATCATTTGCCTAGTTGAGGGGTTCAAACCATTGTGGAAAGTCTGAACCTGTAGCCGTAGAGGTAACCCATGGGGAGGGCATCTTCTTAATAAATCTTTATACCTCTCCTATGCATCATATAAGGTCTCTAAATCCATCAGTATAGAGGAAGAGATATCATTCCTCAATTTGGCTGTCTTAGCCGGTGGGAAGTACTTCAGCAAAAACTTCTCGGTCATTTGATCCCAAGTAGTGATAGAATCTCGTGGTAGGGAGTTCAACCATTGCTTAGCCTTATTTCTCAATGAGAAGAGGAATAAACATAGGCAAATGGCATCATCAGAAACGCCGTTGATCTTGAAAGTGTTGCAAAATTCCAGAAAATTAGCCAAATGAGTATTTAGGTCTTCATCCTGCAAACCATCGAATTGAACAAACTGTTGAATCATTTGAATAGTGTTAGGTTTCAGTTCAAAATTATTTGCAGCAATAACAGGTCTAACAATACTCAATTCAGCCCCAGTGAGAGTGGACTTGGCATAATCGTACATAGTACGAGGAGCAGGATTTAGATTTGGAGGATCCACAAGAAGTAGCTGATTATTAGCCATCTCCTTAGTAACGTCCTCTTGCTCTTCCACTGTACTTTGTCGGATCTGCCTTGCTTGTCTACAATTTCTGCGAGCTGTACTTTCAATTTCACTGTCAAATAAAAGTGGTCCTGACGAGTTTCTTCTAGTCATAAACTAAAGGAACCTGCCAGAAGCAAATAAAAGAAAAGTTAGGAAATAAAAATTAAAACAAAAATAAATTGCAATAAAAATAAAAATGGCTAAAGTAATAAAAATCTAGTGTTCCTAATATTTTAGTCCCTGGTAACGACGCCAAAAACTTGATGACATCATGAACAAACTAAAATACGACAAAGGCAAGCGCACCTATCGAATGGTAGTATAGCTATGACGAGTCGGGAATATCGTATCCACGATGACTAAAAGTACTAGTAGTTACTATCTTTTTATTATCTAGTCGAATAAATTGAAGGAATTTATTTTAACCTAATCTTAACTAACCTAATTACTAAGACGAAACAGAGAATAAAATAAAAAAATATTTGAAGAAAATCGATGAGAGAGACAATACCCAGAAAAGAATCCACCTAGACTTCACTTATTATTCTAAATCTAAATTAAACGATTTATTCACTTGTTTTGATCCGTAGAAATCCCTAACTTATGTAATATCTCTTTCGAGAATAAAAACAACTGACTCTAGGTTGATTAATTGAAATCTCTTTCTAATTAAAATCTCTTTCTAATTAAAACCCCTATTGTTGCATTAACTCGATCTATGGATTCCCCTATTAGATTTGACTCTGACCCGGTAGATTTATGTCGTCCTATTTCTAGGATTGCATGCAACTCCACTCAATTATGCCAGATCTACTGTTAATCAGGGACTTTTGCTCCACTGAATAAGCACATCAATCATGAATTAATATCCTGAAAACATTAAAACATGAAATAAGAACACATAATTGAGATCAAGAACAAATATTTATCATGTAATTCAGAAAAAATCAAATAATATGATCTGTCTTAGGTTTCATCCTCCCTAGGTATCTAGGGAATTTAGTTCATACTTTGGAAGGAAAACATCTCAAAATTAAGAAAACAACAAAACATAAAGAAACCCAAAAACTTTGAGAGAAATTGAATGGAGATATTTAGTCTTGAAGGAGATCCTTCTTCTGAGTTGAATTCGCTAGCGTTCTTCAAGTCTTTTCTTCATTCAGCTTTGCGTGCCCCTTTAAGTCCTCTTCTAGTATGCATTATAAACTTTAGAATGCTCAGAAACCCTAAAAATTGGCTCTTTCTGCGTATTAGGGAAATAGGGTTCGAAATCGACACGGGCTGGCACATGGGCGTGTGGCCAGCCTGTGTGGGAAAAGGCTTGGCTGTGTGGATCCTTAAAATAGTCCGTATTATTCGATTTAACCCCTTTTTTGCTCCTTTTGTTCCCCTATGCTCTCCTAAGTATAAAACATGAAATTAAAGGATTAGGAGCATCAAATTCACTAAATTAAATAATAAATCATCCAAAAATGCATTAAGAATGAGATTAAAATATGTTCCTTTTATGGCTTATCAATAAGCCATAACAAGGCTTTCAAAACAAGCCAAAATCAAGTCTTAAATATGAAATATCACCACATACAACCAATATGCCCTTAGGCACCTCAATTAACAATTTAAAGACATGTCAACGAGTATCTCAATTTACCTAAATGACCAAATTCATGTATGCATATTCAAACCATATTTTACTTTCATTCATTCTACCATATCAAACACATAACAAATATGATAAGACCACTTATATACACATCAAAATATACCAAACACAAGGCATTCAAATGGCTAGTCTCAACAAAACATTTATATACCAACATTGACCAAAATAACCTATACATGCCATTATAACCGGAATTAATTTACTGAAAGTACCAAAAGGACCGATGGATAGTGTGAAATAGCTCCAACCAGCTTCCAACCCATATGAGCTTCCGAATTACCATAAAATATAGAGAATAACATAGAGTAAGCATTTAAGCTTAGTAAGTTTGTATAACATAGAATTTAACTTACCATATATCCATAAAATAGGTAAGTAAACAAAGCATATCTCAACTAATTTGGCCAAAAGCCTAAACACATGATGACCAACATATTAGCCATGAAAATTACATATAAAATCCAACACACATGGTTGAATTCATCAAATAATCATATTTCATGTATTTCATGTAAATACCAGTAATAGTTCATATCGAACTCATATAATCTTGCAATAGAACTGTGCCCGTTGAACCATTTAGAATATCGTTGGATACATGGGTAGAACACACGAGGTGTACTGAATTGTAATCCGTCAATTCATATACATGTATGCTCATACAAGCTGTAAACAGTAAGCTCTTCTGAGCTGAATAACGTTAAGCTCATATGATCTAAATAACGGGAAGCTCATG
Source organism: Gossypium anomalum (assembly GCA_025698475.1). Lineage (NCBI taxonomy): Eukaryota > Viridiplantae > Streptophyta > Magnoliopsida > Malvales > Malvaceae > Gossypium > Gossypium anomalum. Next base: position 66,617,185 of record CM046957.1, on the reverse strand, counting down.
TGAGCTGAATAACGGGAAGCTCATAAGAGCTGAAATCGGTGACCCTAATGACATGTGATTTGTATCCTACGGATTCCTAAGGTTCAAACGGGGCTCGATAATTGTCGAATATACAACCGGTATTTATTCATGGCAATTGTACAATTCACAAACAATAATTCAATTTAACACATATAAATGTACAATTTAATTACACGAACTTACGTCAACGAGTTTACGTAGATATGAAGATGACTAATTCGATATTTTTCCTTTGCCTCGGTCTAACTCCGTACTAGGTTTAACTGGATCTATATGAATTAATTTAAATAAATTCAATATAATTCATATTCAATTTAGTCCAACACATATTTTTGGCAAAATTACCATTTTGTCCCTATACTTTTAATTCATTGCAATTAGTCCCTAGGTTCAGAAAATGAAATTCACACAATTTAATCCTTACTCAAGCCTAGTCGATTTTTATACCTATTAATAGTAGCCCATATATTTCATAAAATTCACAAAATTTACCAAAAATTAATCATCTTTTCAATTTAATCCCTAAAAAGTTATTTATCTAACACCAACTCTCTCTCTCTCTCTCTCTCTAATTTTGGTGGTAAATGATGATAATAGATAATATTTGTTTATTTTATTAATTTATTAAAATTTTAATCACAAATTTCTAAAATTAACCTTAATATTTCATTAAATTTCCAATGATGACTATTCATACTTATCCACTAACCACTTTAATGGTCTATTTATTATATAAGGACCTCCAATTTAAAATTCTATAGCTATTTAATACTTTTAGCTATTAGAACTCAATTTTTGCACTTAATACAATTTAGTCATTTTTATAAAATTAGGCATGTAAACAGTAAAATTTCTTAACGAAATTTTTATACGGTATTTCTATCATATTGTAAACCATATAATAATAAGAATAAATTTTTTTGATTTCATACTTACGGTTTTGAAACCACTGTTCCGATTTACTGAAAACAAGCTGTTACAGTAAGCCAGTTGTGAATTATATTAAGGAAAATAGAAAGATTAGTCCCACGTTGGTTAGATATCAAATGTGGAATATGTTTATATATATTAACCAACTTGGTGGTTACTGAATGACTAAACTAATGCTCTCCTTTGTGTGCAGGGGTGCAAATCCAAACTTGTCGGGGTTGGAGGTGCACCCGCAGGACGTGGGCGATGCGAAATGTTCAGACCGGTTGGGCCTTTCTATGGAGTTAATGGCTCCTTAATTGACGGACACTTTATTGGTTTTTTTTTCCTCAGCAGAGCTTATCTGTTTGGAATTAAAAGGAGGTAATGGCTTCTTTAATTCAAATGCTAATTTGGGTTTAATGGCTCCTTAATTCACGAATACGTTATTGGCTCCAAAATTTTCCCTGCATATTTTCCAAAATCAAATAATCTGCAGGAAAACATATACATCGAATTTTCCAAAATTTCGAGAGATTTTTTCCCTGCATATTTTTCAAACATTTTTCAGTGATAGACGAATGCATGGCTACTATTCGTTGATCATTGTAGTCATGCTACTACCATGCTCATCTTGTTGTTGTATCCTGGGAGACAGTTGACCAATGTTTCTCCAACACCAAAGGAGTGGCTGAATTTGTCTTAAGGAAACTGTGAAAACAAGCCTCAGCTACCGGTTTGATTTTCCTGCCCATCTACGAGTATAATATTTCAATCCAGTCTTTATTTCTATTTTTTTATTACATATATATAAAATAAATCCCATGTATATATATATATATATATATATATATATATATATATATCATAAGTTCATGCATTTTTTTCACCATTAAAATCACACAGTGTATATACCCAACAATTCAACCAAAATTGTAAGGATTTGCACAAGGAAGAAGTCAAGGTTCGCATACCATAAGTGGGGGTTAGCATATTTACCTTAGCCTGTGTACTGGAGTTTAAATGTAGTATATCAAACCACTCACTTTAGCAATTATCGCTTAAACTACCATGCTCAATTAAACTTCTATTTGCCTTTGTCCATGGTTGTAGAGGCTCCCAAATGAATTGACACTTTTCATACACATCAAATACATTACAAAGGCATTAATAATATCAACAAACACTATTAAATCATTCCAAAATCATTGATCAAAGCCTATTAACCTCTATACCGAAAACTTAACTAGTTTTTGTCGAAATAGGTGTTTAACCACTCAAATCACACTTCTAAGCTTAGATTTCAAATTTATACATCCTAAATATCATCTAATTACAAATCTAAACCATCAATTTTACCCAATTTCACTGATTTAATTTTTCTAGAAAAATCAAGCTTATGTGATCTTTTAAAAAGGGGAAAACATTCAATTTGTTTAAATTCATTAAGGATTTGTTAAATTAAGATCAAATACCTTTTAATTAGATCAAAGTGAGTTAGAAATCACTTTAAAACCAAATTTTAGCCAAGAAATACGAGATCTACCATTTTCAAGCCAAAAATCAACTGAAAATCAAGTGATATATTGTGATCTAGATTAAATCATTTAAATCTTGAATTGAAATAACAACTCACTTAGTTTAATCATAAAAAGTTAGAATCTCACCTAAATTTTACAAAATTGATGAGCTATGGAGCTAATTCGAGCTAAAACGTATGAAGATCTCTTGAAGATTTTAAGGATGAAAACATTAGCATTCTTAAAAATTGAAAAGAGATTTAGTGTTTAGAGAGCTTAGGAATTAAAAAAGGATGAACTAATTTCGGGAGAAAAGCTTTGACAGGGAGTTTGAAAAATTTTTGAAAAAGGCGAGGGAAGGAGACTGGATTGTTAAATAGACAACCCATTTTTAAAAATTGGGCCATTGCCCATTTAGCACCTCCAGTTTCTTCCCTTTTTCAAATAGGTCATTACGTTTCAATTAAAATCAATTTCAAAATTATTTTCAAATCAAATCTCATTTTTATAAATCATTTTTCATCAAATTAATTCCCGGACACCTAATTTTAATTTCCTAACCTAAAATTATTAATTCTAGTTATTCTAATAATTTATTTAATTAATTCTTAATTATTTAATTATATAATCTAATTACGGTTTCTAGTTCACTAACCCCCGGTTTACTTACTCGATTCTCCTAATCCGATTTTCGGGATGTGACACTATCCCTAGATTTGAACCCCTAACACTTGCATTGATAAAAATGTAACTTTGCTACTCAACCAAAGCCTTAAAATAATTTGTACATTTTAATTTTATTATGCATACTACATTACCTCTATAACTTGTATATCTATTTATACTATTATTTAAGCCTTTGGCTAAATTGATACAATAAGTCAATCGAGCACCAACTCTGTTAGGGAAAATAAGAAAATGTCCTTTCATATATAAAATAACTTATATTATTCTACAGTGCTTTAGCCTTTTTTGTTTTATTTTAAAAATAAATAAATAAATATTTTGCTTATGGTGAGATTTAAACTCATGACATTTATATTAATAAAACTTTAACTTTTCCACTTAATCAAAGTTTTATCTTAAATTGTTTCGTACATTTTAATTTTATTAAGCATACTTTATTACCTCCATCAATTGTATATATAATAATATTATTGATTGAGTTTGTGTCACAAGCTAACTTGACATCAACCTAAGATTAATAATAACACCACGGTAAACTATTGTAATGTATTTAATATTCTTAATATATTGCGGTCATGTGTTTAATTTTTTTAATAACACTTTAATCTAATTTTTTTAATATTATACATATTACTTGTGTTTTAAACCACATGTTTCATTATTTATTGTATGATATTTTTAAACATAACTTTTATGTTTTAAATATGTAACATATATGTGGTAAATTTTCTAGTTTATATAAATACCTTTTGTTGAATTTTAAAATTATATATAATTATTCCCTCGTACATTAATTTAGTATGCTTTTATCCACAAACCATTAAATATTGAAAATTTTCTTATAATTTTATAAAAAAAATCAATTAAATTTTAGAGTTTAATGAGTTTATTGTAGGTTAACCAAATAGTTTTAATAGAAATAATTTATTTAATTTTTATTTTTTTTTTTGATTTCTTAATAAATTCTCTGCATTTTGTAGGCCCATTAAGGGGTAGATATGACCATGAGTTTTTAAAGCTGCTCCATACTCAAGGCGAGAATCGAACCCTCGAGCACTAAAATAGAGAAAGTAGAAAGATCATTGAAAACAAAGCAAGCAATAAGTATTTCTTGGGCACCAAGTTAGCTTGAAACAGAGGGAGCTTTGAAGACCTTCAAGAACCTGAAAGATTCAACTAATTAGACCATAAATTAACCAATAAACTTAAAACAAATAAACAACTAAAAATGAATCAAAAGATAATAGATCGATTGATGGATGTGATGAAAAGAAGAAATAAGATGGATGGTGTTTGTGACAAAGAAGTTATATAAATAGTCTAGTATTTTTTAAACTTGCATCAACAAAAAATTACAGTGAACCCTCTCAATTAATTTGAATTAGATAAAATAACATTATGATAAATCTCCTCCACAATCTTAAAGAATTGAAGCAAATATTCTATAAAAAAGGAAACAAGATATTAGTATCATAATTTTTTTGTTTCCATTAGAGTATTTTGTTATTAAAAAATCAAGCAAATTACAAGTTAAGGTTGGCCAACCATGCTTAAGTATTTAAAAGCAAGTATAAGCATGTATAAGCACTCGACCAATATGCTATAACTTGGAATAAATCCTACTTGAATCCTAGGTAATTGTTAAACCTCTTAAAACTTAGTCAACTATCTTGCAATATGGGATAATGCCTCTTATTTTGACCAAAATTTATCTTGCAACTTGGATTATGCATGTCGAGGCCATATTATTGATTTGATATATTGAGATGATAGAGGCACTTAAGGTTTAACCAGTAAAAAGCTTACTTATTGAATTAACCCCTAGTAAACCCCTTTAATCCTAACACATTTTTTTTCTGACCCATTTTTATTAACCAGTAACCCATATGTATGTTGTAAAATTATCCTTGTTAATGACTCCCTTTTTGTCGAGACTTGATTTGGTTAGTTGTCTAACTATGTTTCATTTTTTTGTTAAATTGCTGAAGTTTATTTTTTTTCTAAAAAAATAAAAAAAACAAAATGAAAAAGAAAATTTTTATTTGATTGAGCTTGAATAGTTAGTTTGTAATTTCTCTTAATTTAGCAACCAATTGTTTTTCTAGTTTGGTGCCTTATTGATTCAATCTCGATTATAACCAACTTTTCTAGCTTTTTCCATACCGTTAACCTAAGCTCCATTACAACTTTTTAAAGACCTCTTGATTGGTGTGTCATTTCATTTTCTAGTGGTCGAGAATTGATTTTCAAGCAAGCATATGATAATGACATTTCTTGTTTGACTGTTGAGTGCATATTTTATGAACCTTAAACGCTTTGAGTGCCTTAAGTGATCTTTAGTGAGGATGTCAATTATTATTGATTTTTAATTTAAGGAAATTATTTAGATAAGGAGAGACACCTATGTTTTTGTGCTTTAAAAATTTCGGATTGGATTGCATGCATCTCTAGTGTCCTTTTGGTTGAGTTTCCAATGCATGATTGTTTGCGAATCATCTTGAAACATTATTGACGAAAATGAAAAATTGAGAAAGTTAAATTGAATGTGGATTGATGATTTTGCTTGAGGACAGTCAAACACTTAATTATGGGGATATTTGATAAATGCCAAAAGTAACATGTTCTAGCCTCACTCTTAATGCGTTTTTGGATGATTGTTTAATTTAAAATGGTGAATTTTATGCTCCTAATCCTTTAAATTCATGTTTCTATACTTAGGAGAGCATTTGGGAGAAAAATGGGCAAAAAAGAGCAAAATCTGAATATCGGAGCAGGTTTCAAGAGCCACAGGGCTGGACACACAACCATGTGGATTTTGCGAACTGCACTTCAGAAGTGTAGAAAAATGCAATTTTTAGGTTTTTTTTGGGCATTCTAAGACCTATATGTACCAAATATAAGAAGAGGGGAGTAACCCGTCAGAGAATATTGAAGAAAACAACTAAAAAAAACACCATTGAAGCCAACTCTGAAGCAGATTTCCATCAAGATTGAAGATCTCCTTTTGATTTCTTTGAAGTTTGTTATGAGTTTCTTTATTTCTTGTGGTTATATTGTCTTTGAGATGTTTTTATTTGAAATTATGAACTAATTTTCTAAATACCTAGGGGAGATGAACCCTATGATGAATTTTGTCTTTTGATTTCTGTTTTATGTAATAAATACTCTAATCTTGTTCTTAATTATGTGTGCTTAATTCTTTGTTTAATATTTTTGGACTATTAAGCCATGTTTGATGTGCTTGAATCAAATTAGGAATAGACCCTGTTTAAGAGTAGATCTAGCATAATTGAGTGGAATTGCATGCAATCTTAGAAATAGGATGACATAAATCTATTGGATTAGAGTTAAATCTAATAGGGGGATTCATAGATCGAGTTAATAAGAAAATAGGGATTTTAGTTAGAATGAAATTTCAATTAATCAACATAGAGTCAGTTTGTCTTAGTCTTGAAGAGATATATTAGCATTATTTAGGGATTTCTACGAATCAAGATACTAAGTGAAGAAATTGCATAACATAGATTGATAATAACATATGAAGTCTAGGTGAATTCTTTCTTGGGTATTGTTTCACTTCTTGGTTGTTTACTCGATTATATTTTATTTGTTCTTTGTCATGTTCTTTAGTTAATTAATTTAGTTAATTTTAATTTTAATCAATCACTCCAATCTGTCGGTTAAATAATAGAAAGACAATAATTACTAGTACTTTTAGTCTTCATAGGAACGATATCTTTGCTCATCATAGCTATACTATTAATTGATAGGTGCACTTACCTTTGTCAAGTTTTTAGTTGGTTTACAGCTGCAATTAGTGTCTCGAGCAAGGTGGAGTCAAAAACCAAAACAGGGGCGACGTCACGATGAGAAAATGCCCAACATTGCAATGATGCAATGAATAAAGGCCTCATCCCGATAAAGAGTCACACAACGTTGCTATGACACAAAAAAATTTTGATTCTTGCAAGTTTAAAGCTGTTTTGAATTTGTTTGGGGCTCCATCCGACCCTAAGGTACCCTCACCATTTCGATTAACTAATTATAAGTTGGTTCGTGATAGGAAAATGCGATAAATCTGAACACCACAAAAATATTATGAAGGAAACCTAGTGGCTAATGCTCTAAGTGTTGTCGAGAGCAGAGGCGAATCTAGGGGGCCTGACATGGGCCCCGACCCCCCCCAAAAATGGAAAATTGCTATTTAGGCCTTCTAATTTTTTTAAAAAATTTTAAATTAGTAAAAGTAAAATTACATTTTGGCCCCCATAAAATTATAAAAATTTGATTTAATCATTTAAAATTTATAAATATATAGACCATAAAAAATTTAAAATTTCATTCGGGCCCCCTAAGAAATTATTCTTGCTTCGCCCTTGGTCGAGAGTATTGACTCAACAGAAATTATTATGAGGCAGTTCAAGCCTCCGACTCTAGCGAATTGCTCATTGCAATGAAAGAAGAAATGGAATCGCTTTAGAAGAATGAGACTTGGAGGCTATTTAAACCACTCATTGGTAAAAGAAGCGTTGGTTACAAATAGGTGTTTAAAATGAAGGAAGGTTCGGGTTCTAATAGCACTAAGTATAAGGCAAGAATGGTTGTAAAGTGCTACAATCAAGTGGAGGGACTTGATTTTCATGATGTTTTCTCTCCATTTTTGAAACATATATCCATTTGGGTGCTTTTGGCCCTTGTTGCATCAAATAATCTTGAGTTAGAGCAGTTTTATGTAAATACTGCTTTCCTTCACAGTGATCTTGAAGAGGACATCTACATGCAACAACTGGAAGGCTTCAAATTTGAAGGTAAATAAGATTATGTTTTTCTCTTACAAAAGTCTTTGTACTATTTGAAGTAGTCTCCTCAGAAATGGTATAAAAAGTTTGACTCCTTCATGTTGAGTATTGGTTTTTCTCGAAGTAAGTATGATAGTTGTGTTTATCTATAATGTATTTGTAACGTCCCATTTTTAATTGTGTTAGAAACAGTGGTTTTGGGACCACGATTCTGATGAGAGAGTAAATATTTTAATATTTATTTAAGGTCTATAGGGTTATATTAGAGTTGTATTGAAGTTTCATTGAGAAATTTTGGAGTTTAAATAGTTAATTAGGTAAAAAAGGATAAATCGTAATAGAAGCAAAATTTGAATTCTATTAGTTTAATGGGTTATTTGGCTATAGAAAGGAAAGGTAATGAACTTAGATGATAATTATAGCATATATGTTGATAGTGGACAATTATGGACATGTTTATACTAGTATTTAAGTTATAACTTAAGGGCAAAAGAATAAATAATTAAATAAGCATGAAATAAATAAAACAAAGGCTATCATCTTCTTTCTTTTTGCTTGTTAAACCAAAAGCACCATTGAAGGGGGGGGGGAGAAAAGCTCCAGTTTTGTTAATTCACTTGCATGGTATGTATTCAACTCTCGTTTTTAGTAATTTTTATGTTTTTAAGCTCGTTTTAGCTTAAACTACTTAGCCCGAGGGTTAATTTGAAAAATTGTTAAAGGTTGAGGGATATGTTAGGAATGAAGTTGATGAATTTGTGATGTTAATTGATAGATTATTAAACTTGGTTGTTAAATAAACTTGTTTTGTTAAGTGATTTTTGATGAATTTAGTGTTAAGGACTTATTTGCTAAAAGTATAAAATTCCTTGGAATTTATACGAAATTTTGAGTAAATATGGGCTGTTTAGGTCCCCTAGTAAAATCTGTTAGTATGCTTTAGTTAGAAAAATGGTAAATTTACAAGTTAAGAGTTTAGGGACTAAATTGTATGAAAGTTAAAATAGTGGGGATAACTTTATAATTTCTTGATAATATGAATTATAGATTGAATTGAATACTTGAGGTTATTTGAAGTACTTAACTGAATGAAATTATCTATTTAGATCAAGATAAACCACAACTGAACTTAAATCAGGGAAAGACAAAAGCTTTGGATTAGTCTCCAACTCTACTTTTGCGACTGTAGTTCTTGAGGTAAGTTCGTATGAATTATAATCTTACTAATGACATTTTGATTGATTATTTGTTAAATTATATTAGTTGTAAACTGACTTGAATATATATATCAATGTTTTGAATATTTGACGGTTAAATAATCCCGTTTGAACTTTAAAAATTCTTAGGATACGGATGACATGTCATTAGAGATTTCATGTTTTGGGTGTTGGTCTTGAATGTCCTACTGATGGTTGAGGTCTTGCATTTGTTGCGGATTCTCCACAGCTCATACGAGTAGCATCGTATAGCTAACAGTCTGACCTATAGCTCGTGTGGCAGGCCCATTTCACAGCTCGTGTGACCAATATTGAAAAGGAAATGTTATGGTTATTGGAAAGACACATTATGTGTAAGCATTCCCAAGTATCCAATGTAATTTTAGATGGTTCAACGGGTAAGTTGAGGTTAATGGCAAGGCATGTATGAAATTGTATAATTGTTCATAATATTATGAAAAGGTAAGTTGATGAATGTAAATGAATGGAATGGAAAAAAATAAATATGTGATGAATGATATGCACATGGAGATTCACTTATAATATGGTTGATTTTCTATAGGTGATATGCATAAGCTTACTAACTTGTGAGTTTGGTGGTGTTTGTAGGATTATATTAAGCTTATGAGTATGGTAATAAAATTATGCATAATTCATAAAATGAGTTTACGAAGGGTAAGTTTATGCTTGAATTTATACGAGCTTACTAAGCACTAGTTGCTTACGAAATTATGTTTCTCTATTTTGTAGATTGTCGAAAGCTCGATCGGTTGGAAGCTTGTCGGAGTTCTATCACACTATCCAATAATCACTTTGGTAATTTTTAGTTATTTTGGCCAATTTTATAAATGGCATGTATAGGAGTTTTTATAATGAAAGTATTTGAGTATGCTAATGATCAATTAGGTATGAATATCTCTTTTATGTATACATTTTGATTGTGTGGACTTATGGTGTAGTTGGTTTTTCTATTTATTAAAAGCCATATGCATAAGGTGATTTTGGTATGTTTTAATGGAATTTGAATGGTTTGGCAATAGATGTCATTAGGTAGCTAAATTGATTATGTTTTGTGCTTGAGATGTGACATTATAGCCTTGTTTTGATTAAAGTTGTTTTGGTATAAATGTGGTGCCTTTGAATGACATATTTGTTTGGAGAAATAGGTTGATTGAATTGGTATGTTTATATGAGTTTGAAGTGTGTTACATGGCCATGTGATACACACGGCTTGGTTACACGGCTATGTGTATAAAGTTAGTGAGTCACACGGTCTGGCACACGGCTTGCAGCACGACTGTGTGAATCAAGTTAGTAAGTTACACGGTTTGGCACACGGCCTACGACACGGCTGTGTGACCTTAGTCAGTGAGTTACACAGTTTATGACACGGGCTGGGACACGACCATGTGTCCTATTATTCGAATACCACATGGTCTGGGCTAAGTCAGACGGCCTAGCCACATGGCCGTGTGACCCCTGTTTCAAAATTTTTAACTTTTTCCCAATTTTTTTGTATTATTTTAAATTAGTTCCAGATTGATCTCAATTTTTTCTTAGGGCCCCAAATGCTCATTTTAAGGCCCAAATGTGTATGGTTGCTAGATCTGTAATGAGTTTTAGATATTAATATTAAATAGCATTATTTGTTTTGAATTGTACAGTAATGCTCTGTAACCCCAATCTAGTTATGGGGACGAGTTAGAGGTGTTACAATCTTAATGATAGTTCTTTTATATATTTGTTGCTTTACGTTGATGATATGTTAATTGCGGCTAAGAATCCATTTGAAACTATTTACCTTAAAATCATGCTTAACACTAAGTTTGAGATGAAGGATTTAGATGGAGCAAAGAAAATTTTAGGGATGGAAATTTTGAGAGCTAGACATTCTGGGAATTGTTTTTATCGCAACAAAGGTACATTAAGAATATCCTTAAGCGATTTGAGAGCAAGATGCAAAACCGGTAAGTATTCCTTTAGCTGCACACTTTAAACTCTCAATTTCAAATTTCCTACAAAATGAAGAAGATGAAGGGTACAAATCAAAAAGTACCTTATTCAAGCGCAATTGGAAGCTTGATATATGCAATGGTATGCACTCGTCTCGATATTGCACATGCTGTTAGTATTGTTAGCCAATACATTGCAAATTTTGGTAAGTTACACTAACATGCAATTAAGTGGATTTTCAGATATTTACGGGGTACTTCTAACATGTGCTTAGAGTTTGGAAGAACTCAAAAGAGTTTAGTCGGATATGTTCATTCTGATTATACAAGAGACTTAGATCAAAGAATGTCTTTCACACCTTACTGATAAGTCATAATTTATACATATTTTTATCCCATGCTTAGCACAATTTTGGATGAATTATCATTAGATTTGTGGAATTTGATGCTCCTAATCCTTTAATTTCATATTTTATGCTTAGGTGAGCATAGGAAAGTAAAAAGAGAGAGAAACGGGCCAAAAACGGAGAAAATGGGCCAACGTGGGAAATTAACACGGCCTGGACTTCCTCACACAGGTAGACTACACGCCCGTGTCTATTTAACAGTCTTGAAGCCCAGGTCTAATTCTATTTGAAAAAGGGCAATTTGAGGGTTTTGAGGCATTCTAAAGCCTATTCAAACCCTTAGAGGAGGATTAAAAGGACACACAGAGTAAGAAGCAAGGAATTACTCGAAGAAAGCCGATTGATCCATCTCAGAAGCCGGATTCTCCTTCAAGACTAAAGATCTCCCTTCAATTTCCTTTAGGGGTTTTTAGGTTTTCTTTATGTTTTGTCATTATTATTTTTTGAGATGTTTTCTTTTATAATTATGAACTAAATCCCCTAAATACCTAAGGGGGATGAAACCTAAGACGGATCTTGTTAATATTTTCTGAATTATATGATAAATACTTGATTTGTTCTTAATTATGTTTTTAACTCTTGTTTTAATATTCCAGGATATTGGTTCAAGTATTGATGTGCTTATTCAGAGGATGAAAAGTCCCTATCTAAGAGTAGATCATACATAAGTAAGCAGAGTTACATGCAATCCTAGAGATAGGACGAGATAAATCTGCCGGATTAGAGTCAAATCTAATAAGGGAATCCATAAATTAAGTTAATGCAACACTAGGGGTTTTAATTAGAAAGAGATTTCAATTAATCAACCTAGGGTTGGACGTTATTAGTCTCGAGAGTGCTAATAATATAATTTAGGGATTTCTACGGATCAAGTCAAGTGAATAAATCTTCTAGTTCAGAGTCGAATAACAAGTGAAGTCTAGGTGGATTCTTCCTTGGGTATTGTCTAGATCAATCAGTTTTCCCAAAAGTGCTTCCCCAATTTACTTTCTGTGCATTCTTAGTTTAGTTAATTAGTTTAGATAAAACAACTCTCATTATTCTTAGACTAGATAATAAAAAGAAGGTTAATACTAGTACTTTTAGTTCTTGTGGGTTCGACACCCGGTCTTGCTATAAACTATACTACTGTTCGATAGGTACGCTTGCTTTCATCATGATAATAGTTAGTTTCAGGTACGATCAATCATAAATATTAAAAATTATCGCGAGTGCAATCAAGTTTTTGGTGCTGTTACCGGGGAACTAAGATATTAGGAACACTTAATTTTTATTACTTTAGCCATTATTTTCTTATTTTTAATTTTGTTTTTATTTTTATATTTATTTTTACTAAATTTTCTTTTATTTTCTTCTGACAGGTTTTTCATAGTTTATGACTAGAAGAAACCCGTCGGGACCTTTACTCTTTGATAGTGAGATCGAAAGTACAGCTCGCAGAAACCGAAGAGAAATTAGGAGAAGCCTACAATACATAGAGGAAGGGCAAGAGGACGATATCCACACTACAACCGAGGAGATGGCTGATAATCAGAATAATCCGCTACCTCCTACGATTGCTGCTGATCCGGTAAATCAGAATCCTGCTCCTCGTACTATGTATGATTATGCTAAACCTACTTTAACAGGAACTGAATCGAGTATAGTTAGGCTTGCTGTTGCTGCAAATACTTTTGAACTGAAACCTAACACGATTCAAATGATACAACAGTTTGTTCAGTTTGATGGTTTGCAAGACAAGGATTCAAACACTCATTTGGCGAATTTCCTGGAACTCTGCAACATATTTAGATCAATGGCATTTCTGATGATGCCATTCGCCTTCGGTTATTTACCTTTTCACTGAGGAATAAGGCTAAACAGTGGTTGAACTCGTTACCACGAGGGTCAATCACTACTTGGGAACAAATGACTGAAAAGTTCTTACTTAAATATTTTTCGCCGGCTTAAACGGCTAAATTGAGAAATAATATATCTTCTTTTTTGCAGATGGATTTAGAAACACTCTTCGATGCATGGAAGAGATATAAGGACCTACTGCGAAGGTGCCCTTACCATGGGTTACCTCTATGACTGCAAGTTCAGACCTTTTACAACGGTGTTAACCCTTTAACTAGGCAACTTATCGACGCAGCCGCAGGTGGAACTTTAAACAACAAAACACCTGAAGCTGCTTACGAATTTATTAAAGAAATGCCATTGAATAACTATCAGTGGCAAGTAATGAGAACAAAGCTGACAAAAGCAGCAGGCATTTAAAACATCAACTCGGTTACTATGTTGTCAAATCAGGTAGAACTTTTGCATAAAAAGATTGACGGTTTACTTGGTTCCACGCAGGTACATGCAGTGATGAGGTGCAATTCAAATGGAGGAGGAATACACACTGAATATCAATCCTTCAACCCTAGCACCGAGGAGGAACAAGTCCACTATATGGGTAATAATAATTCTAGACCTCAAAATAACCCATACAGTAACACTTATAATGTAGGTTGGAGGAACCACCCCAATTTCTTGTGGGGTGGCCAAGGAAATCAAAGGCCACAACATCCTCCGAGTTTTCAACAACCACCTTACCAACAAGAAAAGAAGTCAAACCTTGAGGAGATGCTAACAAAATTTATCTCGGTGTCAGAAACTCATTTTCAGAATACCGAGACAGCACTTAAGAATCAACAAGCATCAATCCAAGGGCTCGAAACTCAGATAGGTCAGCTTGCCAAATTAATTTCTGAATGACCACAAGGTAGCTTGCCAAGTAATACTAAATCTAACCCAAGGGAACAGCTTAATGTGATTAACGTTCAAGATGAAAAAGGGTTAGTTGAACCTAAACCAGAACCGAGGAAAGAAATTGTGGTAAGTAAAGGTAAAGATAAGGTAGACTACAGTGAAAGAAAATCGATAAGTGAAGAATACAAACCTCGAGTACCATATCCCAATGCGACAAGGAAAGATCGCACTGACGAACAATTTGGTAAATTCCTTAAACTACTAAAGAAATTACATATTAACTTACCGTTTATTGAAGCTCTTTTGCAAATGTCGAATGCAATGAAATTTTTAAAGGAGCTTTTAGCGAATAAGCAGAAGTTGGATGAGGCGTCGCATGTAGAGGTGAACACAGTTTGCTCAGCCATTCTACAGAATAAGCTACCCAACAAGTTAAAAGATCCAGGAAGTTTTACGATTCCTTATTTAATTGGTAGTTTAAATGTTAACAACGCTTTGGCTGATTTGGGCCTAGTATTAATGTCGTGCCTATAAAATGTTTAAACAACTAGGTCTTGGGAAACCCAAACAAACTAGGATGAGCATTCAATTGGCAGATAAAACCAATAGATTTCCTAGGGGTATCATTGAATATGTACTTGTCAAAATCGATAAATTTATATTCCCAATTGATTTTGTTGTTCTAGACTTAGAAGAGGATAGTGATGTACCTTTAATTTTAGGAAGGCCCTTTTTAGCAACTGTTAGAACCATTATTAATGTTGGTATAGGTGAACTCACACTTCGTGTATGTGATGAAACAATTACTCTTCAATCTCGTAATTCGAGTAACACATCAGAAATCGAGGGTAGTTGTATAAATTATGCTACTGATACTGATCATGTGGTGCAACCTTTTTTGCAAGAAAAACATTCGAAGAACATGAATGAGCCATGCTTACGTAGCAGCAAAGGACCTATTTATGAAGAACGAAGGCTACAGATCAAGGAACAAGATGAATGGCGGACATAGAAACCGAGAACATATGATAAGCCGAACCCACGTCATGACGGACTCAATTTTTCACCAAATCAACTTAGGGTTGGAGACAAGGTACTATTAGATGCAGCAGACCCTTGTATTGCCACTTCTGAACCGAATGGAGCAATCCCTTTTACAGTACTTACCATATTCCCATACGGTACAGTCGAGGTAACTCATTCCAAATTCGGCAGTTTTAAGGTAAATAGTACTCGTCTAAAACCTTATTTTGATAAAACTGATAGTAGGAATGACGAGTGTAAACTCCTCGCACCATCATGACCACGTGAAATCGAGGTAAGTCGAGCTTACACTATAAATAAGCACTTCTCGGGAGGCAACCTGAGCACTAACGGTGTTAATTTCTTTAAATTTTAGTGTTTTAACATCTAAATCACTAATTGTGTCCTTGAAAATAGGTTTTCTAAATCCGCACAGCCAGGCACATGGGCGTGCCTTAGGACATGAGAAAATAGAGTAAAATTTTCACCAAGCACGGGAGACGATACGTTGCCATGACCGTGCGACATGGCTGTGGCCAATCTTGCCAAATCAACACGGGCGTACGACATGCCTGTGCCTATAAGTCGTGGTAGGAATTGAGGAATCAACACGGGTGTGCGACACGCCCGTACCCACCACCCGTGGTTGAACTTGTCAAATAACCACGGGCGTGCGCATACGTACACGAGCGTGGGAGAAGCGAACGAAGTAGCACACAGTTGTGTGACACGGCCGTGTGCACCAACACGCCCAAAGAACACGGGCGTGGGCCAAATTTCAGACCCGCCCAAATTCAAAAATCACGAAAAACACGGGCTGAAATCAGGGCACGCGGGCGTGCCCCATGGCCGTGTGACCCAAAATCTATATAAACACCTTACTATTCATCATCCCTTTACCCAAATACCCTAACCCTAGCCGCCGTATGCCTCCTCCCCCCACCGACCGGCCACCTTTAAGCACCCCAAGTCCCCTATTTTCTTCCCTTTTCTTCCTTCCTTTACCTCTTTTCCCATCTATTTTCCCTTCCCTCCCCCATTTTTCTTCTCTTTCTCCCTTTTTCTCCTTTCCTTCCACCTTTTCTTTTCTTCCCTTTCCTTCTCCTCCTTTTTCTTCTTCCACCACCCCGCATGGCCCACCTCCATGCCCATGGTCAACCGAACAGCACACCCCCAGCCAACTCACCACCACCCATCATCGGTTCCCCTCTTTTTCTCCATCTTTACTTAGTTATTTTTATATTTATGAGTACAAATTGATTTTATTAATATCTATTTAGTATTTTACTTGTTTAGTGATTATTAGTGCTTAGTTGAACTTGGTTTTGCTCAATTGTTGATAATTCCATATCTATTTAGTATTGAACATTAACATTATTTTGCATAAATTTTTAGGGTCATCGTCTTCTCTTAGACATGCTATGCTTAACCATTGTTTATATATATATATATTTACTAGGCATTCACATTTTACTTATTTCGGTGCTTGATTGAGCTGAACTTAGATACTCCCTTGCCTAATGTGTTGATCCTTCAAACTGAATTTTAGGATTGTTTTCGCAGGCACATTATGTCAAACCCACGAGGCAAAAAGACTGCGGTTCTCGCATCAAAGAAGAGAAAAGGAACAGCATCCTCCTCGGGTCCTACTTTGGAGATCTGACACCCATTCCTCTAATTTCCACCCAGAAATCAGGAGGAATTATTTCAGATACTCCGGGCCCGACCCTTAGAAGTGGGCCGATGTATCGATTGGGCCGCACTAGAACAGATCCATCTTGATGACGCGGTCTGGGCCCTCCTGACAACTGACCCATAGGGGCTCTTTTTCGAGATCGTCGAGCCGACGTATCTCGAGCTCACGTTGAAACTCTGCTCAACCTTCTACCCCCAAACTGTCATGGCAAATTTTGATGATCCTGGAACGGTCTAGTTCTTTCTTGGCAGTTTAGTCCGCAAGTTGAGCGTACCTGAGTTCGGTGTTGCATTGGGACTGTATACGGAGGAGTTCATGGATGAGAACGACCTTGACACTCTCCATCGCCACATCCGCTATTCTCCTTCCAAGTGCTGGAACGCCCTCGTCTCGGTCTCGGTCACCTATGACCCTAGCCACTCCAAGGCATCGTGTAACGCCCCAAGCCCAAGGCCATTACTAGAAACGAACACAAGTTAATTAAGGACTTATTTCATTTACTTACACGGTTCATTTTAAAATTAGACATGCTGGCTAACTATATCACCTTCACTTTAAAATTCATATCTCGAGTTCCAAAGCTCAAAAATTTATTCCGTAAATTTTTCCTGAAACTAGACTCATATATTCATCTATAAAATTTTTTCTAGAATTGTTAATCGGGCTGAACAGTACAGTTTATTAGTTAAAGTCTCCCCTATTACAGGGTTTGACTTCCCAAACCTACATGCATTGCGACTTAGGTATCTCCCTGTACAAAGCTTCAAATCTTATGCCGTTTGTTTCTAAAGAAACTAGACTCAAAAAGGAATTTGTATATATAGGGAATGACATCTAATTATCTCTGGTTAATTTATAGTAAATTTCCAAAGTCAGAACAGGGGATCCAGAAATCATTCTAGCCCTATTTCACAAAAACTTAAATATCTCTTAAAATCAGACTCATATGGTCGTTACGTTTCTTCCATATGAAAGTAGATTCATCAAGGTTCGATTAAATAATTTATTCACTATTTAAATCCATTCTTACAAATTTTAGCGATTTTTCAAATTTACACCATTGATGCTGTCAGCATCTAACTTTAGGGTAGACTTTACCTATAACATAGTTTCCATGACTTAACTAATCCTATAGCATACATAGCACAAGTTATGATTGTGATTAACCATCCCAATGGTCCATCATTGCCAAACATGTCTGCACTTCTCAATAACCATATACATACACGATGATTATAACATTATGATCAAAATATAAACACAAGCCATTTTTGCATGGCTAACCAAATTTATACAATTCCAAAAGATGCATGACCAACATCAAAAAGGGTAGTCCTATACATGCCATTTCAAAGTTCAACCAAAAATGTACCAAAAAGAAGCTTTGATAGTGTGGACGACTTCGACTGCGACAATCCCGAATCCGATAACTGACGAACCAAAATCTATAAAACAAAAATCAAAGAAACAGAGTAAGCGTTTAATGCTTAGTAAGATTGAGTAGTGAAATTGTGCACAACTGAAGTGTAGCATTCATATGACTAAACAAATAATTTCATACTCACATATCCTCAAAACCATACCTACTTCACATTTCCAATCTTATATTCATACATAAGAAAATCAAATTAACTAAAAGCCGGAAGCTGATTAATCGATGGAGCGAATACTATTTTAATAGAATCAACTACTCCAATGCATATACGAAACATACCTCATTCATTGGGACTTTTCGAGTGTATTAATTGAAATTATTACAGCAAACCGTTCATTCCCAAACCAAGTACCTTCGGGATTTGACCGGACATAGCTACTTGCTCAAATGCCTTCGGGACTTAGCCCGGTTATGGTAACTCACACAAATGTCATCGGGATTTAGCCCGGATGTGGTAACTCACACAAATGCCTTTGGGACTCAGCCCGGATATGGTAACTCGTACAATTGCCTTCGGGACTCGGCCCGGATATGGTAACTCGCACAATTGCCTTCGGGGCTCAGCCCGGTTATCATCCGAATATCCATGCACATAGCAATAAATCATGACATATCTATATTTTGATTTCATAATTAGAATTCAAACACAAATTGCTTATCAAGCATTATCATTTTCGGCTCAATAGCTATATACTAGAGCATGATTTTGATTTACTTAAAACATGATCTAATTGAATCGTAACCTAAGCTCCATTACTCAAAGACTTACCTCGGATGTTGTCGAACGATTTCGACGGCTATTCGACCACCTTTTCTTTTCCTTTATCGGATTTAGCTCCCCTTTGCTCTTGAGCTTTCTTAGCTTCAATTGACCGAATTTCTTAAAGCTTCCCCTTTCTCTTCTTTCTCTAGCTACGGCAATAGAGGAGAAAACATGGCCAACCTTGGTTTCTCCTCCCACTATCTCATATTTTAATTTCTTTATTCTTTAATTCATTTTTGTAACATTAATTTATCAACATAAAGAATATTATAATTTATTCTAATCCTTAACATGGCCGGCCACTATCATAGCTTTGGCTAATTTGACATGCAAGTACCATTCTTTTAACATTATGCATTATTAGGTCATTTTTATTTTTGTCAAGCACATTTCTACATTTTTTTATATAAGTCCTATTTGATAAAATTTACATACAACCAACAAAATTCAAGCATGAAATTTTCACACATGCATAATCACATATAATAAGTATCAAATGTGACGGTTAATTATCATTACGACTCGGTTTTGTGGTCCCAAAACCACTTTTCGATTAGGGTCACTTTAGGGTTGTTACAACTCTCCCCCACATAAAGAATTTTCGTCCCCGAAAATCTTACCAGTGAATAAATTTGGGTATTTCTCTTTCATAGAGTTCTCGGTTTCCCAAGTAGCTTCTTCAACCCCGTGCTTGAGCCATAACACTTTTACTAAAGGAGCCTTTTTATTTCGTAACTCTTTCACCTCGTGAGCTAGGATACGAATCGGTTCTTCTTCATAACTCAAATTAGATTGAATTTCAATCTCTGCTGGGCTAATTATGTGTGAAGGATCAGATCTATAACGTCGAAGCATCGAGACATGAAAAACATTGTGAATCTTTTCAAGTTCAGGGGGTAAAATCAATCTGTAAGCGACTGGCCCAATTCGTTCAGATATCTCATACGGCCCGATAAACCTCGGACTCAATTTGCCTTTACGAACAAATCGGAGCACTTTCTTCCAAGGTGAAACCTTAAGAAACACTTTGTCTCCGACCTGATATTCAATGTCTTTTCGTTTCAAATCTGCATATGACTTCTGACGATCTGCAGCTACTTTCAGACTTTCATTGATTACCTTTACTTTCTGCTCAGCATCTTTAATCAAATCAACTCCAAAAATTTTACTTTCCCTAAGCTCGGTCCAAAACAATGGAGTACGGCATTTACGACCATACAAAGCCTCGTAAGGTGCCATCTTAAGGCTTGATTGAAAGCTATTGTTATAAGCAAATTCAATCAAAGGCAAATATCTTTCCCACGAACCACTAAACTCAAGGATGCAACATCTCAACATATCCTCGAGTATTTGAATAATCTGTTCCGATTGACCATTAGTCTGGGGATGAAAAGCGGTGCTAAAATGCAACTTGGTGCCCAAAGCTTCTTGTAACTTCTTCCAGAATCGCGACGTGAATGTCGGATCTCTATCTGACACAATAGAAATAGGTACTCCGTGTAACTTCACAATCTGAGAAATATACAACTCGGCTAGTTTGTCAAGTGAATAATCTGTGCGTACGGAAATAAAATGAGCCGACTTTGTCAATCTATCAACAATCACCCAGATTGCATCTTTCTTGCTTGACGATAACGGCAACCCAGAGACAAAATCCATCGTTACTCGATCCCATTTCCATTCGGGTATCATGATTGGCTGAAGTAATCCCGAAGGCACTTGATGTTCTGCTTTCACTTGTTGACATACCAAACACTTCGAAACAAAGTCGGAAATGTCTCGTTTCATACCAGACCACCAAAACTGGCATTTTAGATCATTGTACATTTTCGTGCTACCCGGATGGATCGACATTCGGCTATTATGAGCTTCATTTAAAATCATCGAAATAAGTTCTGAATTTCTTGGAACACACAATCGGTTTCTAAACCTTAAACAGTTGTCGTCATCAATTTGAAATTCTGGGTGGCACATTCAGTTCGTTTAGCAACCAATTCACCATCGACTTTTTGAGCTTCACTAATTTGATGAATCCACAGTGGTCTAGCCTTTAATTCAGCTACTAACGCACTATCGGATAGGACGGACAAGTGTACATTCATTGCTCGTAAAGCAAACAGTGATTTGCGACTTAAAGCATCAGCAACTATGTTAGCCTTTCCTGGGTGATAGTCGATGACCAGCTCATAATCTTTCAACAACTCGAGCCAACGTCTTTGTCGCAAATTCAATTCTCTCTGAGTCATCAAATATTTGAGGCTTTTATGATCCGAGTATACATCACACCTCTCTCCAAACAAGTAATTTTGCCATATTTTCAAAGCGAAAACAATTGCAGCTAACTCGAGATCATGAGTCGGATAGTTTTTCTCATGCGGCTTCAGCTGTCTTGATGCATATGCTACTACTCGACCCTCTTGCATCAACACACAACCCAGCCTGAGCAAAGACGCATCACTATAGATGACAAACTCTTTACCGGATTCGGGTTGCACTAGCACTGGAGCTTCAGTTAAATAAGTTTTCAGTTGATCGAAACTTCTTTGACATTTTTCTGACCAAACAAACTTAACATCCTTCTGAAGTAGTCTTGTCATTGGTGTGGCTATCGTTGAAAAACCTTTTACAAATCGTCGGTAGTAACCAGCAAGTCCCAAAAAGCTCGAACCTCGCAATATTCTCTCGAGGCTTCCAGTTAAGTATGGCTGAAATTTTCCTCGGATCAACTCGAATACCTGATGCGGATACCACATGACCCAAAAAGCTAACCTCTTTTAACCAGAACTCACACTTACTGAACTTAGCATATAACTGCTTATCTCGTAAAATTCGCAACACTAATCTCGTGTGCTCAAAGATGTTCGGTCTCATCTCTTGAATAGACCAAGATGTCATCAATAAACACAACTACGAACCGGTCTAAATACTGTCTGAAGATCCGATTCATCAAATCCATAAATACCGCAGGGGCATTAGTGAGCCCAAACGGCATCACTAAGAACTCGTAATGGTCGTATCTCGTTCTGAAAGTAGTTTTGGGTATATCCGAATCTCGAACTCGCAGCTGATAATAACCCGATCTCAAATCTATCTTTGAAAACACCGAGGCTCCCTTCAGTTGATCAAATAAATCATTAATACGCGGTAATGGATATTTATTCTTTATCGTCACTTTATTCAGCTGACGATAGTCAATGCACAACCTCATAGTTCCGTCCTTCTTTTTCACAAACAATACTGGTGCACCCCAAGGTGAGAAACTTGGTCGAGCGAAACCTTTATCCGTCAACTCTTGCAACTGAGCTTTCAATTCTTTTAATTCCGTTGGTGCCATACAATACGGAGTTATCGAAATCGGTGTAGTCCCAGGCACAAGCTCGATGCCAAACTCTATCTCCCGAACAGGTGGTAAACCCGGTAATTCTTCGGGAAAAATATCAGGGTATTCACAAACCACTGGTACAGATTCAGGCTTCTTTTCTAACTCTTTGTCATCAAGTACATACGCAAGGTATGTTTCACACCCCTTTCTTACACATTTCTGAGCCAGCATCGACGATATTACCGCTGGCAACCTATTCGAGTTGGTAGACTCGACTTGGATTATCTCGTTATTTACACATCTCAAATCGATAGTTTTTCTTTTGAAATTTACAATTGCATCATGCACGGTCAACCAATCCATACCGAGGATAACATCAAATTCATCAAACGGTAAAAGCATCAAATTAGCCAGAAAACAGGAACCTCTGATTACTAGGGGACATTTCTTGCACACTTTGTCGACAAGCACGTAACGACCCAAGGGATTTGACACCCGAATTACAAACTCGATGAGACTCAACGGTGAGAGTCTTACCGGATGCTAAGGTTTCACATACATATGAATGAGTAGAACCGGGGTCTATCGAGCAATCACATCAATTATCAAAGAGAGTAAAAGTACCCGTAATAACATCTGGCGAAGAGGCATCCTCGCGTGCGCGTATAGCATAAGCTCTAGCTGGAGCACGAGCCTCAGATCTGGTTGTAACATCTCTAGATTCTCTCTGACCTCCGCTAGCATTCCCCGCATTTCTAGATGGTCTACCTCGAGCAAAGAGCAGCACACCCGTTTCCCACTCGATTTACATTCTGCTCGCATGGGCGGTCTCGGGCAATCCTTGATAAAGTGGTCAGCTGATCCACACTTATAGCAGGAGCGGTCATGGAATCTACAACTCCCCGAATGCCATTTACCATAATGCTGACACTCTGACCTGTCCCGATGATCATTTTCCACACTGGCAACCGAAGTGACTCGTGTACTCACAGGAGGTCGATCGCGATCTCGTCTTGAAAAACCCGAAGTGTCTTTGGATCGGCCAGAATCATCTCTAAATTTCTTTGATGACTGTTGAAAGGGCTTTCCCGATGATCTCTTACGAAACTCTTTGGCTCCCATTTCAGCTTTTCTTTTCTCCTTACCGAGCTCTTCGGTTTTGCAAGCTCGCTCAACAAGCACTACAAACTCTCTGATCTCTAGAATGCCAACATACAATTTTATATCTTCATTCAAACCATCTTCAAAACGTTTACACATTATAGCTTCTGAAGAAACGCATTCTCGAGCATACCGGCTAAGCCTTACAAACTTTCGTTCATAATCAGTAACCGTCATGGAACCTTGTTTAAGTTCAAGAAATTCTTTTCGTTTTTGATCAATGAATCTCTGGCTGATATACTTTTTCCGAAACTCTCCCAAGTTACTCGCTCTCTGGGCACAACAAAAATCAACGTATTCCACCAATAGTAGGCGGAATCACGTAACAAAGAGATAGTACACTTCAGGCATTCCTCGGGTGTGCAAGATAGTTCATCAAGTACCCGGATAGTGTTGTCCAACCAAAATTCCGCTTTCTCGGCATCATCGCTGTCCGTAGCTTTAAATTCAGTAGCCCCGTGCTTTGGATTCTCATCAACTGGGGCTTGTTTAACCTCATCTGGTCGATTACCGGAGGTACCGCAGGTGCAGGAGAGGTATTAGTCGGGAGTGGGGGTTGTGGAACAGCCGTATTAGTTCGAATGTATTGGTTAAACCAATCATTCATCACATTATAAAAGGCTTGTCTAGCCTCATCGTTTTGATTGCTCGCAAAAGGTTGAGAGTCCATCGGCGTTGTCCCGTGCGCGGGAGCAGGCGCTACACTCTCCACATTGTCAGCTACCGCTCGATTGGGATCGGGATCCATTACTAACATAAACACACATTTAAACTGTCAGAAATCACCACACTATCAAATAATCACAAAATGGCATGTATAGCTAGACCCAAACGTATTACGATAGTCCTAGAATTGACTAAACCATAGCTCTGATACCAATATAATATATAATTGTAACGCCCCAAGCCCGAGGCCATTACCAGAAACGAACACAAGTTAATTAAGGACTTATTTCATTTACTTACACGGTTCATTTTAAAATCGACATATTTGGCTAATCGCATCACCTTCACTTTAAAAATCATATCTCGAGTTCCGAAGCTCAAAAATTTATTCCATAAATTTTTCCTGAAACTAGACTCATATATTCATCTATAAATTTTTTTCTAGAATTGTTAATCGGGCCGAACAGTACAGTTTATTAGTTAAAGTCTCCCCTATTACAGGGTTCAACTTCCCGAACCTACATGCATTGCGACTTAGGTATCTCCCTGTACAAAGCTTCAAATCTTATGACGTACTAGACTCAAAAAGGAATTTGTACATATAGGGAATGACATCTAATTATCTCTGGTTAATTTATAGTAAATTTCCAAAGTCAGAACAGGGGATCCAGAAATCATTCTGGCCCTGTTTCACGAAAACTTAAATATCTCTTCAAATCAGACTCATATGGTCGTTTCGTTTCTTCCATATGAAAGTAGATTCATCAAGGTTCGATTACATAATTTATTAACTATTTAACTCCATTCTTACAAATTTTAGCGATTTTTCAAATTTACACCATTGATGTTTGTCGACATCTAACTTTAGGGTAGACTTTACCTATAACATAGTTTCCATGACTTAACTAATCCTATAGCATACATAGCACAAGTTATGATTGTGATTAACCATCCCAATGGTCCATCATTGCCAAACATGTCCGCACTTCTCAATAACCATATACATACACGATGATTATAACATTATGATCAAAATATAAACACAAGCCATTTTCGCATGGCTAACCAAATTTATACAATTCCAAAAGATGCATGACCAACATCAAAAAGGGTAGTCCTATACATGCCATTTCAAAGTTCAACCAAAAATGTACCAAAAAGAAGCTTTGATAGTGTGGACGACTTCGACTGCGACAATCCCGAATCCGATAACTGACGAACCAAAATCTATAAAACAAAAATCAAAGAAACGGAGTAAGCGTTTAATGCTTAGTAAGATTGAGTAGTGAAATTGTGCACAACTGAAGTGTAGCATTCATATGACTAAACAAATAATTTCATACTCACATATCCTCAAAACCATACCTACTTCACATTTCCAATCTTATATTCATACATAAGAAAATCAAATTAACTAAAAGCCGGAAGCTGATTAATCGATGGAGCGAATACTATTTTAATGGAATCAACTACTTCAATGCATATACGAAACATACCTCATCCATTGGGACTTTTCGAGTGTATTAATTGAAATTATTACAAAGAAACCGCTTCATTCCCAAACCAAGTATCTTCTGATTTGACCGGACATAGCTACTTGCTCAAATGCCTTCGGGACTTAGCCCGTTATGGTAACTCGCACAAATGTCATCGGATTTAGCCCGGATGTGGTAACTCGCACAAATGCCTTCGGGACTCAGCCGGATATGGTAATCGGTACAATTGCCTTCGGACTCGGCCGGATATGGAAACTCGCACAATTGCCTTCGGGCTCAAATTTCGATTATCATCCGAATATCCATGCACATAGCAATAAATCATGACATATCTATATTTTGATTTCATAATTAGAATTCAAACACAAATTGCTTATCAAGCATTATCATTTTCGGCTCAATAGCTATATACTAGAGCATGATTTTGATTTACTTAAAACATGATCTAATTGAATCGTAACCTAAGCTCCATTACTTAAAGACTTACCTCGGATGTTGTCGAACGATTTCGACGGCTATTCGACCACCTTTTCTTTTCCTTTATCGGATTTAGCTCCCCTTTGCTCTTGAGCTTTCTTAGCTTCAATTGACCGAATTTCTTAAAGCTTCCCCTTTCTCTTCTTTCTCTAGCTACGGCAATGGAGGAGAAAACATGGCCAACCTTGGTTTCTCCTCCCACTATCTCATATTTTAATTTCTTTATTCTTTAATTCATTTTTGTAACATTAATTTATCAACATAAAGAATATTATAATTTATTCTAATCCTTAACATGGCCGGCCACTATCATAGCTTTGGCTAATTTGACATGCAAGTACCATTCTTTTAACATTATGCATTATTAGGTCATTTTTATTTTTGTCAAGCACATTTCTACATTTTTTTATATAAGTCCTATTTGATAAAATTTACATACAACCAACAAAATTCAAGCATGAAATTTTCACACATGCATAATCACATATAATAAGTATCAAATGTGACGGTTAATTATCATTACGACTCGGTTTTGTGGTCCCAAAACCAGTTTCCGATTAGGGTCACTTTAGGGTTGTTACACATCGGCTCTCGCCCTATTCTTGAGATATCTACATGCCATCTTAGCCCATACCTTAATAGGACGACGAGAGAGTACCGGCGTTGTCAACACTATCGATGCCTATTTTCTATGGAGCATGGCGCACGAGCACATATTCGACCTCGCCTATTTCATTGCCCTAGCTATTCGCCGTCAGACTGAGCGGTATAGGAAGAGGGTCATTTCTATCAGCCTTTATATGACTCGCCTGGTAAGGTATTTCGGTCTCTTCAACACGGCGGCGCAATCATCCTTCCCCACCCTCATCGATCAGATGTCCCTACAGGGCATCTCTAGTATGCTTCATATGAGGATGATCAAGCGACGATGTGGCTTTGACCCTCTTTAGTACTGCCTCGTCCAGTCAACCGAGTAGGAGAACCCAGAGGACATTACTGATGATGTTCCTCCACCTCACGAGGCTCTACCATCTCAGCCACCACCTATCCACCGTCTAGTTCATGCGGCTGCTTCACTTTTTGACATTTCTGAGTGCCTCACACGATTAGAGCAGCAATGTTTTCAGTGTTTTGATCACATTGATGCAACTCTACATCAGATTTGTTAGGACTTGCACATCTCATCGCCACCCCCACCTCATGAACCATCTGGCGATGAACATTTTAAAAGACTTTCTATTTATCATTTTTACTTTTATTTTTATTTATCTTTTTCAATTAATTTTAATTTTATTTCTCGTTAAGACTATTTTTATTTCATTTTTAGATATTACAATTTATATTAAGTACTTTATGTTTTTGGCTATTTCTTTCTGAATGATCCTGCTTCTTTATATTCCTAAAGAATTATTGATTTTATCGAAGTTATAAAGAGCTCCAAAGCTCACTATTATTTAGGAAATTACAACTCCATTG
Source organism: Gossypium anomalum (assembly GCA_025698475.1). Classification (NCBI taxonomy): domain Eukaryota; kingdom Viridiplantae; phylum Streptophyta; class Magnoliopsida; order Malvales; family Malvaceae; genus Gossypium; species Gossypium anomalum. The sequence continues at coordinate 66,589,422 of CM046957.1, read as the reverse complement.
GAAAAAGTCCTCCAAGACTGACATGTCCTGCCCGACTACCACGATAACCTCTTCGCTGGACACTGTGGTTGTGGAACCCAACCTCTACCACCACTGGAGTATCCTCCTCCTTGCCTTAGCTGATTACTTTCCATGACTACAATTCAAGGAATCCATTTAACATTCAGGAAGTTTCACTTCTCTCCCTATCTTATGATCTTATATCTATATCTTCTACTAACTTTATCTATGTACATTGATGACAATATACATATTAAATGTGGGGGGGTTATCTATAGCACTATCAGAAAAATTCCTAGATTTTGTCTTATTCTCATGTGACTCACTCATATCACTATTAGAATGAATTTTGATTAATTATGATTTTTATTTATATGTCTTGAATTAAAACAAAGATATTTATGCATTGATGGTTTAAACTTTAAGTAATTAGAGAATCAAGCATGATAAGTTGATTTTTGAAGTATTAAAATTTTTTAGGTTATTTCCCCAAGTTTAGGTATTATCTTGGAGTTGAAATTCATAGGGTTAACATCAAAAAGCCATAATTTTTGTGAGATATTGAGCCTTTAGAGCATATATTATTTTTTTTCATGCTCACTTTTATTGTCGCTATCAGTAAGTCAATATTGAATTGTTATTCTAGAACTTGCTTCTATTATGCATTTCAAGACGACACCATTGATTTGATATGTCAAGATGATAAAGGCATTCAGGTTTAACCCACTCACTTCATAAAAGCCTACCTTCATAATTAACCCTTAGTGAACCCCCTTGAGCCTAACAAGCCATTCTTTGATATACCCCCAATATTAACCCATAACCCATTATTGTTGAAATCCCTTAAATTAATTTGATCCCTATTTTTGTCAAGATTTGATTTGAATAAATTGCTTAGCTATGTTTTATTTTGATAGTTAGCAAAGTTCTATGTACTTGATTTGTTCTTAAAAAAAAAACAAAATTATGTAATGCTTGGGTTAAAACAATGTTATACATGAAGAAAAGCTCAATTCTAGATCCTCTAATTAAGAATATAATTTGTTAATTTTAGTATTTTTCTAGTTAGGTAATTTTTCAATTCAATCTCGATTCTAACCTTTTCTTTCAGCTTGTGACCACACCCCCTAACCAAAGCCACGTTACAACCCTCTAAAGACCTTTTGATTGATGTATCATCTCAATATATAGTTGTGGAGATTTGATTTTCACGCAAGCCTATGGTAATAACTTTTCATATTGATTGTTGAGTGCTAAATTTGTTGTCCTTAAACACCTCAAGTGATTTGAGTGAATCTGTAGTGAGGATGTTAAACTCTGTGATATTTTGAATCAAAGGTAGTTACTTAGATGAGGGGAGATACCTATGTTTTTCATGATAAAATGCTCAACTTGGAATGTTTGAAGCTTTAATATTCTTCTAGTTGAATTCTCAATGTATGAATACTTATGGATTATTTTTAGATATTATTGATAGGAATTATAAGTTGAGAAAAATGAATTCTTAATTGTGAATTGAGGATTTTACTTGAGGACAAGCAAACGCTTAATTGTGGGGGTATTTGATAAGTCGTAATTTATACATATTTTTATCCCATGCTTAGCATAATTTTGGATGAATTATCATTAGATTTGTGGAATTCGATGCTCCTAATCCTTTAATTTCATATTTTATACTTAAGTGAGCATAGGAAAGTAAAAAAAGCGAGAAACAGGCCAAAAACAGAGAAAATGGGCCAATGTGGGAAATCAACACGGCTTGGACTTCCTCACACGGGTAGACCACACACCCGTGTCTATTTAACAGTCTTGAACACGGTTTGAAACACACGGGCGTGGCACATGACCGTGTCCCTATCGAGCTCAAGTCTAATTCTATTCGAAAAAGGGCAATTTTGAGGGTTTTGAAGCATTCTAAAGCCTATTTAAATACCCTAGAGGAGGATTAAAAGGACACAGAGTAGGAAGTAAGGAATTACTCGAAGAAAGCCTATTGATCCATCTCAGAAGCCGGATTCTTCTTCAAGACTGAAGATCTCCCTTCAATTTCCTTCAGGGGTTTTGGGTTTTCTTTATGTTTTGTCATTATTATTCTTCTGAGATGTTTTCTTTTATAATTATGAACTAAATCCCCTAAATACCTAAGGGGGATGAAACCTAAGAGGGATCTTGTTAATATTTTCTGAATTATATGATAAATACTTGATTTGTTCTTAATTATGTTTTTAACTCTTGTTTTAATATTCCAGGATATTGATTCAAGTATTGATGTGCTTATTCAGAGGATGAAAAGTCCCTGTCTAAGAGTAGATCATTCATAATTAAGCGGAGTTGCATGCAATCCTAGAAATAGGACGACATAAATCTGCTGGATTAGAGTCAAATTTAATAAGGGAATCCATAGATCGAGTTAATGCAACACTAGGGGTTTTAATTAGAAAGAGATTTCAATTAATTAACCTAGGGTTAGACGTTATTAGTCTTGAGAGGGATAATAATATAATTTAGGGATTTCTATGGATCAAGTCAAGTGAATAAATCGTCTAGTTCAGAGTCAAATAACAAGTGAAGTCCAGGTGGATTCTTCCTTGGGTATTGTCTAGATCAATCAGTTTTTGCAAAAGTGTTTCCCCAATTTACTTTCTGTGCATTCTTAGTTTAGTTAATTAGTTTAGATAAAACAACTCCCATTATTCTTAGGCTAGATAATAAAAATAAGGTTAATACTAGTACTTTTAGTTCTTGTGGGTTCGACATTCGGTCTTGCTATAAACTATACTACTGTTCGATAGGTATACTTGCCTTCATCGTGATAATAGTTAGTTTTAGGTACAATCAATCATAAATATTAATAGTTATCGTGAGTGCAATCACTTACCTATTTGCTTTTGGGAATTGATTAGTTGGAAAGCGACACTACAAGCTACAATGGCTTTGTCGACTACTGAAGCAGAATACATGACAATTACTAAAACAATAAAAGAAGCAATTTGATTAAGGGGCCTATTCAGTGAACTGGTAAGTTAAAAATGGGTAATTGTCGTATATTGTAATATTCAAAGTGTTATACATTTCACCAAAGATCAAATGCATCACGAGAGAACGAAGCACATAAAAATTCGTTATCATTTTGTTCGAGAGGTGATCATTCAATAGGATATTCAGATTCTTAAAATTGGCACTAAACACAATCTGACTGACATGTTGAAAAAGAGCCTTCTAGTTTCAAATTTTAAGCATTGCTTGGACTTGGTGAGTATCCTATGAAGAATCGATTAAGCTCGTAACAGGGCTCGACAAGAGAGTTGGTCCAAATATGAGTCAAGGTGGAGATTTTTGGGAGAATGCCTCTCATTTTGACCAAAAATTATTTTGGTTTTTCTTCTACTAATTAAACTTTGTTTTTAGTTTCCCACTTAAACTCTAATTAACCTAAAGTTGTTGTATATGCTATGAATTTTAGCTTATAAATAGGCCTTAATTACTCTAGATTTTATGCAAAAAAAATATTTAGATTGAGTGAATTTTGTTTTTTGTTTCGAAGGGTTTTTCTTGTGGGGCTTCAGATTTTCTTGTAATTATCTTCATCTTTTGTACTATTCTTTATTATAGTAAAATCTCCTTTTGCCTGTGGTTTTATTTATCCTCTTTTGAGGAGTTTTTCTACGTAAAAGTTGTGTGTTCAATCTTTTCGATTCTTATTTTCTTCCCTTTGTTAGTTGTTTAATCGAGTTTATCCCCTACATGCAAAATAATTAATATTGTCACATCCCAAAATTCTATTAAATGTTGTTAATTATTAAACAAGCATGTGAAGTGGTGTAGTGGTTAAGTAGCTTTAGTAACTCCTAAAAGGCCCAAGTTCTAGCCTTCATAATATCATTTTATTTTTTCAAAATTCATGCAAAATTTAGTCAACCTTTTCCATGCAAAAAACCATCGACCCTTTACATGTAACTCCTACTCAATATTTTTTTTTTTTGTAACTCTACACTTTGAATTTTGAAAAGACAAAACTCCCAAAGTTCTTGTGAATTACTTTCCCTAACTAACTTGTCTCACCTCTAGAATGCTTTGTTGGGACCTTACCCTTGGTGACCGTCCACTCTTCCTCCTCTCACACTCTTATTTTGTTTTTTTATCATAAAATTTTCTCACTTTTCTCCTCCTTCTTGTACCACCTATATTGGCTCTCCTCATTGCACTTTTATTTCATTTTTGCTTAATTTTCCAATTTCAAACCAAAACACCACCCCAAACCACCAAATCACCACCACACTGAAACCAAACAAATATTTAAATTTCACTACCCAAAAAAACATTTCTTACTTGTTTTTCTTCTCTTTTATTTCTATTTTCTTTGATCATATTTTGGAAAACTTCATTTCTTTTCTTCTACTGAAATTCCCAAATGCTTTTTGGAGTCTTCTTCAATCTTAGAAATATTGTCAAATTTTGGGTAACTTGTGTCAAAACCTCCTTAAAAGCGATTTTTAAAAAAAATGAAAATGGGAGTCGCCACCAATCTTTTAAAGTGTGATTGGATCACTTTATAAAACGTTTTGGTCTACGAGATTACGAGAAAATAGGTTCAGGAGTCGGTTACGCACGAGGAAGGATTAGCACCCTCGTAACGCCCAAATTAGGTACCAAATTGAATAATTTTTTCTTAATGTCAAATATTTGAAAGAATAAGATCTCTTTTAAAACCGTAATAATTTGAGTTTTTTAAAAAAATCAAGATTCCATTGCTTCAAAGAATATAAACATCACATACAGTATGATTGGACACGATATTTTTAAACTTTCGTAACTAAAATCATCTTGTAATTTTCAAAACTTATTTAGAAGGATATTTTAGATATTTAGACAAACAGGAAACCGCAACCCAGCATGTTAGGGTACTTTTTTCCGAGTTCCTAAATATCAAAACATTGCCTCATTTTTAAAAATTTTAGATTAAACAAAATAAAATTTCTTTAAGAAAAACAATGATGAATTTAACATACTACGATATCAATACTAACAATATAAACTACATACTTTAACACTTCATACAAATATAATAAGGTAAATGATGAATGACGACATAAATTATAATATACATTATCATTTCATGCAGTTATAATCATAGAAAACAATGAGAATAACAATATAGATTACATAATACATACATAATAATATTTCATACAAAATATAACATAGAAAGCAATGAATCAAGTAATATATAAATTACATAATATATAACAATATTCTATGAAAATATAACTTAAAACAACGTAAATAATCAATTCTTATGTAAATATGGTAAACAATAAATATAAAAATAACAAATAGGTGGTGAGATATTATTACCATTTTAAAATAATATTAAGTAAATATAATAAGATACAAAAAATAAATAAACAAAATTATGAACATACAAATCAAAAAATGAAGATAAGAAAATGAATACAAAATTTTTTAAAAAAAAAGATGAAGTATTTAATAAAATATTTAAAACAAGGTATAAATGATGAAGGTGAGTTTTTTAGAGATGATTAATATATATATATATATGATGATGTAATAACTTAATATACTTATAAAAATAATAATATGTTAAATCGAAATAAAATTTTGTAGTAAATTTTAAAATACTAAACATTATATATATAATAATAATAATATATGTAGTAGTTTATAATAATTTACAAATGTTAATTTTTATATACCAATAAATAATAGATTATGAAATAATATCTATAATAAAAGGAAGATATTATAAGGAATAATATATAATAAAATATGATATGTAATATATAAATAAAATATAATGAAATATAAATACTATCATATAAATAAGGATAATATATACTATTATTAAATAATAATTTTAAAAATAATTTAAATTTTACATAATTAATGAATAATAAAATAATACATAAAATATAAAAAAATGCAAGGAGTAATATATATAATAAAATATATAATGTATAATAAAATTTATAAATAAAAAGTATAATAATAAAAATAAATAAAAATATATACTATTTTATATAACTAATATTTATAAAAATAAATAATATATAAGGTATTTAATAAATAAATTATGCAAAGATATTTAAAAGGATTAAAATTAAATAAAACTAAAGTTCTAGGGCTAATTTTAAAATAACAAAAAAAGAAATTTAAGCCCTAATTGGAAAGCATTCAAAACTACAAGGGACTCACTGGGCAATTTGCCCTAATCCCAAAACGACGTCGTTCTTCAAAATGGATTTTAATGGCCGTTAGGATTAAATTGAAACAAATATAAAAGATTAGGGCCGAATTAAAATAAAAATAAAATGAAATTATAAAGATTAAAATACGGAAGGACCAATTGGGCAATTAGCCCATTTTCCAAAAACACGCAGATCCTCCCCGGGTCCCGGGTCACTGGTCAACACGCGGATCCTCAGCATTGATACGACGCCGTTTTGAAGCTTATTGTTTTAAGCTAAACGACATCGTTTTAATAAGGCTATATAAGCCAAATTTTAACCTAAAATTCATTTTCAAAGTTAGTTTTTAAAAAAAAAACACTTAAAATACTTTGAAAGAGGAGAAAAGAAAGGCCCTCCGGGCTCCGGCCTCCGTCAGGCTAAGCCCCGGTCATCAGGCACACGCGCCCACACGCCATCACCGACCCCGCCGTGTACGGCGATCAGAAGCTGAAAAGCTTCTTTTTTAGTGCAAATTCGACAGTAAGTTTTTTACTTTATTTTTCGATACTTGTTTTTGTTTGTAACGAAATGAGAAAAAATAAAAAAAAACTATTCACCTCTGTTTCCTCGATAGTCTGTTGATATTTTTATGTGTATGATAACTGCTTGTATTTTTATTGCGTGTGTATCAAAACTGTAGTTACAAATTAGAAACAAAAAGGGGTTTTATAACCCTCTGTTACATTTTAGGAAAGAATCTTTTGATTTCTTTCCCTGTTTGTTTCTTTGGTTGCTGCGGTTCCTTCTCCTTTTGCAGGTAATAGCGAGAAGATAGGCGACGATCGTGCTGATGACGCAGATCTACCGGTGGCGAGATTGGGGCGATAATGCTGGCGTTGATTTGCATGTTGACTATGGCATGATTCGAGGCCGGAGTTACGGGGTGAGGTGAAGAGGCGTGACTGTTGGGGTGTTTACGGCACCTAGGGTTTCTGAAACCCTAGGCCTTTCCGTCTTCTACTAACAAGTTGGGCCACTTGGGCCCCGTCCGTTCTTGGGTTAAGGGTGTATCGGGTATAGGGTTTAGATATTTGGGTCAATAAACTGTAATTGGGCTAAATGTAATCTGGATTTGTAAATGGACTGTTTAAAGGACCTTATTTAATGGACTATTTTTTAGTTTCGACAAACTTTGTTTATTTATTTTACGGGCCTGGGCAGAAATGGGCTACTACAACTCGTATCTTTTACTTTCTTTTTAATTTCTATTTTTTCATCTATTCTATTTTCATGTCATGAACACTAATCCAGTTCTTGTAAAATTTTCATTAAAATAGATTTTCTCATTAATTGAATTCCTTAACTATAGAAGTTGTAACACCCCAAAACCTGGCCTAGAAGTTTAGACCGAATCTCGGAGGTTATATTGATCACCAAAGTGTTCATAGGTAAAATTTTAGTTTAACAATCTAGAAAACAAATGGTATTTAAGTTGCGTAAAACTCTCTGTTGTAAAATCCCGATATTACAAAAATTTTAGTAAAATAAAACTTACAATTCAAATCGTTTATTTATAAATGCAGAATTTATGAGAATACTTTTAAAGTTGATTCTAAAACGTGGCTATCAAAGACCTCCAATATGCTAAGTCTAGCTATAGAAAACGAGAGTACCTGTAAAAGAATAAACTAAGAGGGGGTGAGCTACACGAGCTTAGTGTGAGATTGAAATGACAGAAAAAATGAAAATTAGGTACCATAGTAAAAGAAAAATTACGATGGCAATTCGATATCCAAATAATCATCACAACCAAAACAAACACATCAGTACAAAATATGTCAATCTATATACTATTAATCTCACAATCAAACAAATAGATAGACAGACAACGAAACAAACGCATCAACATGAAACCCACCTATCCAGCCAAACACCTCTTTGTCCCGCATTCATACCACAAATGAGCTATAAGAAGCTCAACCAGCCCTGCACATCACATAGGACCTCGAAAAGCCCATCCAACCCTACACACCATGCATGTGGAACAAAGCCACGTAAATAGCGATGATGCAACCGAGCCGCCAGAGTATCGTCTTCGCGATGCAAAGAAACTACTACACAAACGTATTGCAGTTGAAACTACCAAATCAGATCAGACTTCCTTCTTTTCATATTCGAGACCCGAAATCATAATACAAATGCAAAAATGCACACCAAACATTATTAATCACACAGACACTGAAGCTCGTAATCAGTCAATCAATTATAGAATCTATGTACATAGTTTCCAGATAGTTACACACCAGTTAAACAGAATCAAAAGTATGCATGTTCAATAGACCAAATCCAGGATCATAGATCACATTAACGAGTCACTTAACTAATGCAATGATTGCATACAACAGATATGTCTGAGACAAGATAGAGTCTCGACTACCCTTACTAAAACTTAGCCAGGGTCAGAACACACAGAACCACAAACTGGTCATAAATCAACACAGTACAAAATTTGGCAAGATAAGGCCACACGGCCGTGTGCCCAAGCCATGTGGAAGTGCCCAAGCTGTGTAGGGGTCTACACGCCCATGTAGAGGCCACACACACCTGTGTGGAGGGGACACACGCCCGTGTGAGTCGCTTATATAACTCACTGTCCAAAAGTGCTAAAAATAAAGAGCAGAGGAGGCACGACTGTGTGGAGAGCTCGCACGTTTTTATTGGGACACATGCTCGTGTGGCACCAAAATTTGCCCAAAAACCCTAATTCCAATTTCACACGACCGTGTGAGCCACCCATGTGGGGTACACGCCCATGTGGCCACTCGTGTGGTCACGAAACCACATCGAAACAGGTAGCAAAACGTAGCTTTGATGTCAAAACGATCCCCAACCCTCGTGAACTCAAGAATAAGTCAAAAAACACACAGAATTCCAAACGATTTCGCAAAAATGAAACTTCAGTTGATAAATTTCAAATACCCACAAACCATGTCGAAATTCACAGAACCAAATCAGAATCTCGTCAATAACAAAAAGGAAAAGATTTCGAACCCACATTGAATTTGTGATTCCAAACACCAAAGAAGATCGAAACACCTCCTCAGCACAATTCTAAAATCTCAATTACACACAAAAAAAAAACCAATATCATCACCATACGAATCTAACACATATGAATAACCTAAAATTGCTCTACCAAAAACCAAGAACACCACTTACCTCTACTCGAAACCTTGAACTACCCAAAAACCATCAACGAAAATTAAAGAGGAGAACTTAATGAAAGAGAAACGTATAATTTTTAAATCCCGAAGAAAAATAAAAAGAAGAGAAGAAAAATAAAAACTGACAGGAGAGAGTATGGAGAGAAACAAGAGAACGTGAAAGTGATTTTGAGAAGTTTTATCCAAAACAAATTAAAATTAAAATTAAAATTAAAATAGGTATTTTGGACTTTAAAACAAAACAAAATCAAAATTATTTCCCCAAACCACAGACATGATGGCTTAAACTTAGAACCCAGAGGTACACTAACACACAATAAACCACCAGACCAGCAAGCCCAATCTATTACCTAAATGCACAACTAAACACAATAGCATAACCTACTCACTGACCCTAACCCCAAAGCTCAAAACTTTTAACCCTAAAATTCAAGGTGTTATAGAAGTGCTCATTTTGGTTCGACTTGGAAAAAAAAGGAGTAATTATTAAGTTGTGAAGTTGTGGATGATTTTTATCATGGATAATTATTTTATTGGAGATAAAAGAATACTAATTTTATGAACGATATCTTTAGGCGCGAATCAAAGTCCTAATTCTTTTGGATTGGAGGCGATCAAGCGTTAGTTGGATTTACAGGTCAAATTTATTAAGGTGTGCATTTTATGCAAGTTAAAAACATAAGGTTTTAACTAAAAGGATATTGTTTTATTATACAATTGAAAACATTATGTTTTGTTGTAACAAGTGAATGACTTTATGGTTTCAAGGTAAGTCTTCTTACTCGAGATTTATAGTATGGTGTGCCAATTATTGTTATGATTCGATAAATATTTTTCTAATCTCATGTTGTGCAAAAATCATGGTTATTTGTTTATTGAAGTAACATGGATTACCATGTATATTGAAACCTACATGATGTATATGAAAGCATGATTATCATGTTTGTTGTTTTTCTATATGATTTGTATGTCATGATGCATTACATGGGGTTGGGACATGTATAAGGAGGAAGATGTGGTAGTATTAATTTACAAATTTGGTGGTTTATCCACGACCTACAAGGTGGTTTATCCACAACCTACATGTTTTAGTAGTTTGCTTGCAAATTTGGTGGCTTCTTCCACATATATGTTGGTTTGTTTTGGATGGATGAGTTCTGGGGAACTCCTTATGGTGTGTAGCAGAGATGGGTAAGATATTTTAAAAGAAATTGCAAATTTTTTTTTACAAAATTTGCATTGCCATGGACATGTGCATAAAATTGACTATTTTGTATGATATGTATGTGAATTTTGTTATTTAATTTGTTATGAAATTCACACTAAGCTTAAATGCTCACTACTTTAGTTTTATAACCTTTTTAGATGATTCAAGGGTATAGGACTTGGATTCAACATGTGGAGGACCCTCCCGGATGAATTAATTATTAAAAATAGTATATAAACTTTTCGAGTTGTTATTTTGGACATTGGACATTAAACTTTTTTATGGGATATTTTTACTTTTAAAATTATAAATTGTCATGCATGCATGTTTGATGAACTCAAAATATTTTAAATTGTTGTATTTGGAATTATTATAAATTTTATTTTCTTTTAAATTTAATAAATAATTTTCTAAGTATTTACAAAGTCCATTGTGAAAGTTTTTATCAAAATCACTAAGACTTATTTAAAGATGTTGCAAATTCTTTATTTCAACCTTTTAAAACAATAACTCGATAAACAATGAAACTTTTTGCTTTAATAAAAGTATTTCAAAAATTACATAAATTAGTATTTAAAATTTTAAAATTTTCACAAAAACAACATAGATGCTATCTTCCTTAAACCCATTTAAACTCTTATGCTTGAAGCTAAAGTGAACACTTCATAATAAATAAATCTAAAAAATATCTAAGACCTAATAAATATATAATTGAATCAAATATAAAATATAATTTAAAAGCTAAAATAAAGTCTAAAGCTCGTCATTCATGTTTTAATTTTGTTTAATTTTTTTTCATTAAAATGATTATAACCTAAAATCTTGAACGTAAAGTGAAGTGATTCAAAGTGTTATTTGAAGTTAAGATACAACTTTTTTATTTATCAAAAGATATCTCTATTAAAAAAAATACTAGGATCACATTCAAAAAATATGTCACAAATTGATTGATTTTCTATTCTTAAAAAATGATAACATTGGTGAACTTATCTGCATGAGCTTAATTTAATAATACTTGTGGCTTAAACATGATTTTGTTATCAAAAGTAAAAACAATTCTTATAATTTATATAATAGTTTTTAAATGTAGAGAACTTTTCTCCTTTTTTTTTTTAAATGAAAAAAATTAATTTAAAAATTTAAAACTTAATTAATTTTTTAAAATTTTATCTATCAATTTGAAATTTAAATAAATAAATTATAATTTCATATTAGCTGTGTTTTCCCGCGAGATTCTATTGACCCTTGACCGTTATAACTGAAAAAGAAGCTTTCTTTATGCTTTCATGTTGTTTGTATAGAACCCATGAAACCATTCCCATTTCTCCTTCAAAGAACCTTAAAATTCATTTCAGAAAATTATAATTGGGAAATAGCTCACATTCAAGAACCCTCTTTGTTGCTTTCTTCTCCATTTCCGTATCCCTCTGAGGTCTGGACTTTATAAGATAACTATGGGTGTTACTTGGACACAGCTGAAATCATTTCTGAAAGTACTTGTTTCTTGGATTCCAATGGCGACATCTCCAAACACCATTAGGTATAAAATGAATAGTGGAAATCGTTTCTTCATATGCCGGAATTGCAGAAACCATCTCGTCACCTGGAACAATTGCCGTGGCCGTGTATGTCCATAAACTCTCTCTCTCTGTATATATAAAGATTCTTATTTTACTACTGGAACTTCAGTTCTTGATTGTGTTTGTACAAGAAAAGAATGATAGGATGGAAGCTCATCGCTTAAGTTTTTAACCTGTTAGTGATGCGCTTTTAAAGTCCTTAAAGTTCCATTGTGACTTGTTTATCTTGGAAACCTTATTTGCATTCCAAATGTTTATGTCATGTGAGGTTTATTTACAGAATCATTGAATGAGCAGTGTTTGCTCTGCTCAAATCCTCTTCTTTTTTCTTCTTCGATACAACTAAAGAGATATACTCCCTTTATATGTCGTCATCTTTAACTTCAAACTGATGTCCAAGATTATACATACAATATACGTTGTGGTCTTGCAAGAATAGTCAATGACTTGATTACTTTGAAACAAAATTTTCAGGTAAAGAAACGGGAGGCGAGAGGATTTCTCTGCCACGATGTGTAAGATACTTATCTCATTACATTCCATTAAGTAGTAAAATACAATACATATTACAATTTAGTCTTTTGTGGTTTCTTGGTATATGTAGTGTCAATGTGAGGACCGATCCTACATCGACTCATAGGTTCCTTTTTAATTTGCCAGTGGTGAGAGTCCGCTGCAATCGATGCAACATGCGACTTGGCCAGCAATTTGTAAGTTCTTTCTATTTTGGTTCTTTCGATGATCTGTCTGAGTGGCTTTATGTCTTTAATACTGATATTGCTGTTTTCAGTTTACACTTGATAGTCTAAGGCCTCTCCCAAATCTAATGGAAAGAAGTTTTTTACTTCAATTGTAAGTGCCTTTTTTTTTTTTTTTTTTTGGGCTTTGAAATACTTAATCATATTGCGAAATTTGAATGAAAATGGCGGTGGTTGCATGTAGGGACCGTTTGCGGTATTGGGATGGAACCAAATTGATGCACCGCACGAAGATAGGCTACTGAATCTCTCAGCTCAAAGTTCACTAACAAAGCGATTTCTATTATTGCTTTTGGTTTCCTTTTTCATTTTTGGTTTTGTACTTTATTGGGATCGCTGAATACTCATAAAAATATAGTAAATGTGAGAATGGTAGTATAATTGCAGTCGGCTTTGGTAGTTTTCATGGATTTTATAGCGAAAGCCAACCATTTTGTGCTGGGAAACTGATTCATATGAGCCCCTTTAATGTGTTTTAAAAACATTATTTTACATTTGTTTAGTATATAAATTGCTCCTCTCTCTCTTTTTTTTCTTTCTGGTTTTGTTGTCTTTCTTTCTCATAAAACTTAATATCTATGTATGTATTTTGTTGTTAGAAATATGTTTGATCAATGCCTAAATAACATTTTTACGAGAGTAATTCGTCAACCCAAAGCCTACATTATTTCTAAGCTTTTCATTGCCCTTTTCCTTTTCCAAGTTTTCTTCCCTTGCCATATGTCAGTCCAAGCAGCTCATGTGAACTCAGACCTTTTCCAAAAATACATATGAGCTGAATTCAACAACGTTAAGTTCCTGATGTTCCCATTAATTCAAACATTAAATTCAGCGACGAGTGGCAGCTTGACACCAGAAAACAGATTCTTTACTGCCTACAGTAGGCTAAAGAGTGAGAACAAACTCCATGGCATATTTGTTTGGTCTGCACATGACTCTTAAGAGAAATGGTTTCCGCTATAAGAAGCGATCACAAGCTCCAATTGCAATTTCCCACTAGTATTTGTCTCTTATCTACTTCTATAAAAGGATTGAGTATGACTTAAACAATTACATTAGCAATGTATTATAAGGGCATTGGTTTTCATTGACTGTCAGTATTGTTTGTCGAAACCATTTTTTGAAAAAAAGGGGAATTGACTTTGGTTTGAAAATGAAAATGAATGTGGGAGTCGCCACCGACTGTTATTAGGTGTAATCGGATCACCTTTGTTCTAATAAAATATTTTAGTTTACTAAAACGACATTTTCGGTCTACGAAACTTGAGAAAACGGGTTCGGGAGCCGGTTACGTGCGAGGAAGGATTAGCACCTCGCCACGCCCCCAAATTGGTACCAAATTGATTAATTATTGTCCTAGAGTCCAAAGTTGAAAATCGAGAATGGATTTGAAATACGATCCCTTTATTGACGTTGATTTTAAAATTCTTGAATTAGTTCAAAACGTTTGTTGAAGATTTCCTTATCTCGAGATATCGGAGTATTACATCCCGTAAGTTAGGACACAATACCATGAATTCCGTGAGTAAATTTGCCTTTAGTTTTTTAATCGAATTTCTATGTGTTTTAAAAACTCAGAAAAATATTTGGCTATTTAGAATCAACGAGATTATCGAAGCTCCGTAAGTTAGGACTCAATTCTTCGATGTTCCAAAGCGTAAAACATTGTCTTATTTTAGAATTTAAAGAATACGAGTGAAATTCTAAAGGAATACTTGATGATTTTGAACAAACGAAAAATCAAACCCAAAGACGATAGGGCACTATTTTCCAAATTTTCAATATCAAGCATTACCTTAGAAAAACGACACAAAATTTTAAAAGGGATATTTGATTATTTAAATAAACGAAAGATCGAAACCCAATACGTTAGGGCACGATTCCTCGAATTTTTGAACATCAAATATCGCATTTGTTTCATAAAATCGACTCAAAATATTTTAATTAGATTTGAAATAGAGTGGGATCATTAATTTCAATCCATAAGTTGAAAACTACAATGCAACAATTACGAATGAAAGTCGAATAAACATGAAAATATATACGTGGATAACTAAGTCCATTAATGAATGAAAATAATATAAAGAAAGCGAATTAACGTATGCAATATCCATGAGCTCACATCCACACAATAATAATCAAAATAATGGGAGCTAAAAACATAGCTAATCGAATAGAATTATGACAAGTCACAAACATAGATAAATAAATTAAGATATTAACACAAAAGACTAATTGATACTATGAAACAATAATATATAGAATAATATAAAAACAATCAATATACAAAATAATATAGAAATTAGAGTCGATATAATGTAAAAACAAATAAAGGAAAAACATTAAATGTATGAAAAGTTTTAAAATGAACCACACATACTAAGGTTTGAAATAATTATATATATATATATATATATATATATATATATATATATATATATAAAAGGAGTATTAGAATGAATATTATAAATGAAAAAATGGAGTAAATATGTACAAAGTATTTTAAAAAAACATATCTATTTAGAATTAACAATGCACATATAATAAAGAAAATCCTAAACAATGCTAATTAGATAATAGTACATGATAGAATGTTGAATAATGAAAAATAATAAAATACATTTTTAAAATATAAACTATATACACCATAGATTTGAAAGAAAATATAGATTTAAAAGAGGTCATGTACATAAAATATCATGGGATTAATAAAGTATGTAAAATAAAACTAATTTTAATATAGCCATATATCTATATAATATAAAAATAATTTAAAATAGATATTATACAATATTCTAAAACAATATAATATAAAAGAGAATTTTAAAACAATAAATTTAGAATTTAAACAAATAAAATAAAAACAAAGTGAAATTATTATAGCAATTCCAAATGTATATTTAGATAAATATTTTTAAGGATGAATACTAAATGAATTTTATTTTAAGTAAAAAATGAATTATACATAATGAAATAAAAAGAAAACTTAATTGAAATAAAATTAAAATAACAGAGCTAATTAATAAATGAAATAAATCAATGAAACTTACATAAGGATCAAAACGCAACGCGCGTGAATCCACAAGGGCTAAAAGTGCAAATGTTCCCAACCCAAAAAAAAGCACTCAGGCGCGAACTAAATTGGAATGGCGCGCAAACTTTAGGGCAAAAATGAAAGGAATAGAATAGGATTAAATTAAAGGTGGCGCAAATGGGAGGGACTGCCGCAAAATTACCCCTTTAGGTTGAAAATGCACACTGATTCCAATGAATGAGCGAGTCAATGCGCGAGTTTCTCTCCCCCTCTTAATTGCACCACTTTAAAAATTAATATAGCCTTTATTATATATATATTTTTTAAAACCTTACAAATTTCCTTTTCTAAACAAAAACCCCAGCACTTCTTAACGCTTTTAGTTAGGGTTTCAATCAAAACTTGCAAAGAATCGAACCACTTCCACATCCGGTGGCCGACAGCGTGCGGATGATGGCCTAAACTTGCCAACGACGGAGAACTTTGACTATACTCATGGAGATTTGGTAAGTCTCATTCTCTCGTTTATACTTAAAACCTTTAAACCCTATGTTATTTAAAAACGGCGAGATTCAAAGAAGGAAAATGATTTCAACACCAATCGACCCTCACCCAAACCTCCATGCTTCAAGTATTTGGGCTCTCATCGGCATCGATTCGGTAATCTCTTTGTGTTTTTCCATGTTAAAAATTTCAACAAATCAAAAGAGAAAAAAAAAACTTAAAAGAAAGGAAATGAGAATATTTGAAATCAACTTTTGATAATTTTTGATTGCCTTTTTCGTATTCAAAATGCGTGTGAAAATACAATGTTTTCTCTTTTGTATTCAAAATCTCTCCTCCTTTTTTGTATTTTATTCTCTGCCTTTTGAATACCGAAATCTCTTTTTTACACTCTGCCTCTTTTCTCTTATAACCAAAGGCAAATACCATATTTTCTCGCTTTTGTTTGTCTCTTTTTTTGCTTGTTGCTTTGGTTTTGCAGTGTCGAGGTTGGTGGCGTGTGGGCAACGATCGGCGGTAGGCATACCGCCTGGCATCTGGCGCTACCGCTTTTAGTAGCTTTAGGGTTTTTGTTTGTTTCTGATTTGGGTTGTATACTTTGGGTTTGGGTTTTTGGGCCTGTTGGGCCATTGTAAAAATGGACTTTTTGTTATTTTATTTTGGTTTCTGGTCTATGGGCTCCGGGCAAAATATGGCCCTTACAGCTGCCCCTCTTTGCTCGTTGTCGTGTAACGAGAATGGAGCAAAGACTATAAAAGGGCCAAGTTTTGCCGGGACCTGCCGAGTCTTGACTTCTCTGGTGCTCTACTTCTTCATGTAGCCTCGCCCGGTCTACTGTATCTTGATGCTTCTATCCACTCTACTATGACTACTCGTAGCTTTAACCTGCTCTACTTAAGTCTACTCCACTGCAACTTCAGGGGAGATAAAATTCACAATCTCCAGCCTATTCCACTACAATAGTAGGGAGCTAGGGTGATGGCTTAAATTTGCTTCACTGCAACTTCAGAAAGCCAGATCTACAATCTTTAACCTACTCCACTACAACTTTAGGGAGCTAGGACTTGCTTAAATCTGCTTCACTGCATCTTCAGAAAGCCAGATCTACAATTTTTAACCTACTCCACTACAACTTTAGGGAGCTAGGACTGTAACTTGAATCTGCTCCACTGCAACTTCGGAGAGCCAAGATTCACAGTTTTCAACCTACTCCACTACAACTTTAGGGAGCTAGGACTTAAATCTGCTTCACTGCAACTTCAGAAAGCCAGATCTTCAATCTTCAACCTACTCCACTACAACTTTAAGGAGCTAGGATACTTAAATCTGCTTCACTACAAATTCAGAAAGCCAGATCTTCAATCTTCAACCTACTCCACTATAACTTTAGGGAGCTAGGATGGTAATTGGAATCTGCTCTCACTTGAAACTCCAAAGAGATCTCACAGCTTGTGGCTTCTAGCCGCCCAACACCATTTTAGGGAGAAAAGATCCATTGAAACTTCAAGGAGATCTGTTGTGGCTTTTACCCGCTCTAACGCCATTTCAGGGAGAAAAGATCCACTGAAACTTCAAGGAGATCTGCTGTGGCTTTTAGCCGCTCCAACGCCATTTCAGGGAGAAAAGATCCACTGAAACTTCAAGGAGATCTGCTGTGGCTTTTAGCCGCTCCAACGCCATTTCAGGGAGAAGAGATCCACTGAAACTTCAAGGAGATCTGCTGTGGCTTTTAGCTGCTCCAACGCCATTTCAGGGAGAAGAGATCCACTGAAACTTCAAGGAGATCTGTTGTGGCTTTTAGCCGCTCCAATGCCATTTCAAGGGGAAAAGATCCACTGAAACTTCAAGGAGATCTGTTGTGGCTTTTAGCCGCTCCAACGCCATTTCAGGGAGAAAATTCACTGAAACTTCAAGGAGATCTGCTGTGGCTTTTAGCCGCTCTAACGCCATTTCAAGGAGAAAATTCACTGAAACTTCAAGGAGATCTGTTGTGGCTTTTAGCCGCTCCAACGCCATTTCAGGGAGAAAATTCACTGAAACTTCAAGGAGATCTGTTGTGGCTTTTAGCCGCTCCAACGCCATTTCAGGGAGAAAAGCCACTGAAACTTCAAGGAGATCTGTTGTGGCTTTTAGCCGCTCCAACGCCATTTCAGGGAAAAGAGATCCACTGAAACTTCAAGGAGATTTACTGTGGCTTTTAGCCGCTCCAATGCCATTTCAGGGAAAAAATATTTGATTTCCAACCTGTTACCCTACTGCTTAGGGGGTTAAGATCTGTAAATTCAGGCTGTTACCCTACTGCTTAGGGGGTTAAAGTTTGTGAATTTACTGATTTTAGGGATATGACCTGTAGAATCAGTTCTATGTATCTAGACTTATGTCAAATGATTAGGATGCTATGATCGAATCAAATGCTCCTGACTAGATGTGATGAATGTGTCGAACAATTAGGATGCTATGATCGAAATGAATCAAATGCTCCTAATTAGATGTGATGAATGTGTCAAACAATTAGGATGCTATGATCGAAATGAATCAAATGCTCCTAATTAGATATGTTATGAATGAAATATGAATGAAAATGATCCCTCTCTTTTTCTCTTTTTTTTTTTTTTTTTTTAAAAAGGCTTAAGGTATTATTGCTCGTTGTTCATCAAGACATTATCATTGACGTATCACACTGCCATTTTGTTCAGTTGGTATTCTTGATAGAAAACCCAAAGAAACATCCTCAATCTGCTCAGTAATTTTGCCCCACTTAAACTTTTATGGAGTTTTTGCTTATCCAACCCTCTGCAACTCAGGGTATATGATTTGTCTCATCTTCAATCAATTTGATCTGTTACACCATTCCCTAGGTGTAATGACCCGCTGTATATGCTCGATATTTGCATGAATACAGAGTGTCATTTTTTGCGAGAATGGTCCGCTTTTTACACTTAGGTTGACATCACTCGTCATTTGTCGAGGTTGTATCACTGATGAAATATCTTGCCTCTTCATTCAACTGATATCTTTGACAGAAAATTCGAAGAGATAGTCGCAATTTAGAAACATTTTCAAACCTTGTGCTTGGTGAGTTCTAAACGATGGTCCTGTTTCGAGTTCCTATACTGTTTAGAGGCTTCCAGAGTAATATGCAAAGTTTCTTTTGTGAAAGCATTATTGGTCCACTAATCATTATTTTAATGCAAAATGCTCGAAAAAGATCAGAGCAATGGACAAGAAGGCAATTAATTGAGAGCATGGCTCGAAACAAATAAATTAATCAAAGATTACAAATGCGATAAGAAGGAAATTAACTCAAAATGAATAAGTTAATCAAAGATAGAAATGCAATAAGAAAGAAATTTATTTGGACATATTTTGAAAAGAATAAGGTGATCAAAGATAACAAATTCAAGGATGGGCAAAATGGAAGCTAGGTGCCCCAGATATCGCAGCTTGAGCTTCTCTGTACCATCTTCTCGAGGACCTTTCTGAGCCCAATATGTGTTTAGGGGATCCGAAGTACTTTGTCAATGCCCCAAGACGTAGCATGCTTCTTTATTGTTAATTCAGGCATAGCAAGACTACTGTATGCCTCACTTTGATCCAAATTTGAGCTGCCCTTTTCGGGTTTTCAACTTAAATCCCCTTTGGTCTCAAGGCGCCATTTGCTGGTTTTCGCCTTGGCCTCTCCTTTTTTTTTTTTTTTTTTTTTTAAGGTTCCCTTTGCGAGTTTTCACCTTGGCCTCTCACTTTCTAAATGAAATACTTCTTGACGAAATCTGAATCCACCGATTTGGGCAGATCTTTGCCATCTATTTCGGTCAATATTAATGCCCTTCCAAAACAGGCTTTCTTTACTCCATAAGGTCCTTTGGCATCCACTTTCCTCTGAAGTCCTCTTGTATAGGAAGGATCTTCTTCAATATCAAGTTCTCCTAATGGAATTCTCTAGGATGAACTTCTTCATCATAAGCTCGCATCGTTCATTGGACCATGACATATGACTTTCAACCTCCTTTCTTCAAATTCAACTAATCGAATTAGGATTGGATCCGTTTTGCCTTATCTAATTTCAATTCCGGCAAGACTTAGAAACAAGAAATCTCTTCTTCGAAACCGTTTTTATCCCATAGACTAATGAAATGTGTTGCCCCGGCTAAAATCCCGACCGACGTTCTATAGACATAGTGACTTCTTATGCCAATATTTACAAGTCTCGGTCATCTCCTCATGATTGTTATTGGGTTTCTCTTTCTTTATTTTTTTTGGCCTTTTCTTTTTCTTTTTTTTTTGGCTTCTTTTTTTTTTTTTTTTTTTTTTTTGTAATATAGCACCTAATCTTTGAACAGACTGCAAACTTTTGACATTGTGCAGTTGTGTTAATCATGATCTTTTCTAGCTTTTTTTTTGGCACCCCTTTTTGGAATTTGATGACTGTCGACTTAGTAACATTGGCATATGAAATAAATTTTATCCCTTTCGTGGAGTAATCGACGACCCGAAAGATGAATCAGTACCAATTAGAAGCTTTCAAAAGGGTCAGCCCATAAAATCCATGCCCCACCTATAGAAAATCCGTGAAGAAATTGAGGAGGCATGAAAGTCCTGTCTTTTTGTTTGGCATTCACAGCTTGACTGATACAATCCCCTTCTATATTGGATTAGCAGCACCTAGAACTCATGATTAGCTTGACTAACGTAAAACCATTAACATGTGTCCTTTTGATACTCATATGCACCCTTTTAGCATCCATAGGCCTTAGTAGCCCTGCATATCTTGATACGATCATGTGAGAACATCTTTGACTTTTGGGATGACTCAATGATGTCTTGTTTTGTCTTTGTGGTGATGCGCACTCTAATGTTTGCCTCTTTCTCTTGTCTTAGGCTTGCGACCACCGACTTCTTGTAAAGTAGGATCCCCTTTTCTAATCTTATTCTACCGTCCCCAACACATCAAGAGATAGGTCTGCATCTCTCACATCTTCAAGGTTCGAGATCCTCTAGACACATATCTCGCTCAAAAGGTGACTCGAGTTAGTAGCAATGTTGCTCATATCGTTGATATCTGGAGACCTGTTGTAGGTACGAAAGCAGATTCCAAAGAATAAATGATTCTAAGGATGATTACTTGTATGATATGATCATGAATGAAAGAATCTAAGAATAATCGTTTATATAGTATGAAATGGAAAGAATAAAAGAATGGTAATAACAAACATGCATTTCATTGAAATAAGGATTTTGGATATATGCCTATTTCACAAAAGGATTCTTGTTGCTTCTAGGCTTAAAACAACAAGTGTATTTTGAACATTACCCTAGATTAGTTCTAAAAATACAAGAATCTCTTTCACAGTCCCATCGTTCAAAACACCCTAAGTACGTAATGGCAGAAGCTTGGAAAAGTCTACTCCTGTGTTCCCTTTTCTGATACATCATTAATGTTTGGATTCCCCGATACCAAGTCCTGCATTAGAGTCCTGAGCTCGATGCACCATTAGATCTCATGCCCCTGTTCATTTTGAAACTCACAATGTCTACCTCTTTAACAGAAAGGTCAGATAACAGATTTCCTGCTCCAGAGGGATCATCGAACCTCACGATACCTAATTTGATAAATCTTTCGATTAGCTTTTTAAAAGCGGTACAGTTCTCGATGGAATGCCCCGTGATTCCCGCATGGTATTCACATTGACTATTGCATCGTACCATTTAGGGTATGGGGGTTGTATTGGTTCTATGTAAAAAGGGGATACAACATGTGCGTCGAACAGAATACGGTACAACTTCCTGTACGTGATTGGGATGGGCGCCGGTTGGGGTTTTTCAGAGTTCGGTCTTGAATTGGGTTCTTGCCTTGGGGAGACCTGATGGCTGGTAGTTACTGTCCTTGGCTGGCTTACCATAATCGGCTCCGACTGGCCCTTGTTATACCTACTCGCATCATTCGCTTCTTTTTTCTTCTTCGGAACCTTCAAAGTCCATTCTCCTCTCCTTCGCTTTTCGAACAATCGGTTTGGCCCGATCATCTTCAGGCTAAAACTCAAACCCATCGGGAAGTTTGATAGTGCCGGGGTATTAGCCCGATATTGGGGTCCAATAATGACAAAACCCTTTGTATGTCTGGTTGGGTCGACACTTATTAGTTTAGAACACGGGAGTAGACGATCTCTTCATTATCATCCTCACAATTGACCACTGGACCACATCTTTTTTAAATTCTCTGCCAATAATTGGGTTAATGGCCCATCATACTTCTTTGGAGTTCTAGGATTTGTTCTCGCATATCTTGTTGAATTCGATCAATTGTTCTTGCATCCAGTATTTGCCTTCGCTCTATCCTCTCCAACCTTTGGTCCATATCTTTTGTCGGTTCAAAATAATTTTTCCTAATTAGGGCCCTTTAGTGAAAGTTTAATGTAAATGATGCAATGTAATGTAGATGATGCGATGCAATGCAAATGCATGGGATGAATACAAAGGAAAGAAAGATGTTGATTTTTGGATTAAATTCCCTTAGAACAACTTTTCTAGATAACAAATTCTTTTACATAAAATGGATTACGTATACGGCCTTGCTTTCATATTCTGGGCGAAGACACTGATCCCATTTCCTCGTGAAAGTCTGATTTAGCAAGCTTTTGATAATTGTCTCAACTGGCTCCTTTTGCTTGATTCAGGCCACAACTTATTATCCTCGCAATGTTGTTTAGCTCCTTTAGGAAAGTCGGGATGCGACGGCCTTTGAATAATCTTTATCAGCTTGAACCCTTAGGTAAAGTCTTGTTTTCTTCTACGAACTATTAGCCTTCTTCTGGCGTGTTCACTTAGACCACATTCGAACAACCGTATTGTAATCCACTTTATTAAGAAACTTGTTTTCTTCTGACAAACTGTTCTATTTGGAAATCGAATGTCAACCAACACCTCCTTTCTATGATGATGTAATGCAATGCAAATATAAACAAACAAACACAGTAACACGTTAGTACAGAAATGAATAACAAATAAAGTACCTATTCAGGTGATCACTAGAGGTTCGGAGTAGCTCTTCTTAGGGTAAGCTCCTAGGTCTCTCTATATGTGGCTTGGTTCTAGAGTAAAGGTACCCGAACCAGTAGATTCCTCGATCCTCACCCATTATAGGCTCATATAGATCGAGTTCGATTCAGGGGGATACATTTCCTTATGACCATGCGGAGATGAAAATCTCACGAAATCATAAGTACGGATGTACCCCGAAAGCAATCCACTAGCCCATGCGGAGGTGAAAACCTCACGAAAGCATAGTTTCTTACTCCCACTTAGAAGGTGTGACCACAGCGGTCATGCAATGCAATGTACGAGGAGATATGCATAAGAAAAACCCGAGACAATAAAAAAATAGGAAAAATAATGTAAACCGTAAGAAAAACGGACAAAAAGCAATGAAAAAAATGAATTTTTAATTTTCGACAAAGGACAAATATCAATCAATTTTCAACAAAGGACAAAAATCAATCAATTTATGGCTCGACTCTCAACGTCCCCAGTGGAGTCGCCAAGCTGTCGAAACCATTTTTTGAAAAAAAGGGGAATTGACTTTGGTTTGAAAATGAAAACGAATGTGGGAGTCGCCACCGACTATTATTAGGTGTAATCGGATCACCTTTGTTCTAATAAAATATTTTAGTTTACTAAAACGACATTTTCGGTCTACGAAACTTGAGAAAACGGGTTCAGGAGTCGGTTACGTGCGAGGAAGGATTAGCACCCTCGTCACGCCCAAAATTGGTACCAAATTGATTAATTATTGTCCTAGAGTCCAAAGTTGAAAATCGAGAATGGATTTGAAATACGATCCCTTTTATTGACGTTGATTTTAAAATTCTTGAATTAGTTCAAAACGTTTGTTGAAGATTTCCTTATCTCGAGATATCGGAGTATTACATCCCGTAAGTTAGGACACAATACCATGAATTCCGTGAGTAAATTTGCCTTTAGTTTTAATCGAATTTCTATGTGTTTTAAAAACTCGTAAAAAATATTTGGCTATTTAGAATCAACGAGATTATCGAAGCTCCGTAAGTTAGGACTCAATTCTTCGATGTTCCAAAGCGTAAAACATTGCCTTATTTTAGAATTTAAAGAATACGAGTGAAATTCTAAAGGAATACTTGATGATTTTGAACAAACGAAAAATCGAAACCCAGCACGATAGGGCACTATTTTCCAAATTTTCGAATATCAAGCATTACCTTAGAAAAACGACACAAAATTTTAAAAGGGATATTTGATTATTTAAATAAACGAAAGATCGAAACCCAATACGTTAGGGCACGATTCCTCGAATTTTTGAACATCAAATATCGCATTTGTTTCATAAAATCGACTCAAAATATTTTAATTAGATTTGAAATAGAGTGGGATCATTAATTTCGAATCCATAAGTTGAAAACTACAATGCAACAATTACGAATGAAAGTCGAATAAACATGAAAATATATACGTGGATAACTAAGTCCATTAATGAATGAAAATAATATAAAGAAAGCGAATTAACGTATGCAATATCCATGAGCTCACATCCACACAATAATAATCAAAATAATGGGAGCTAAAAACATAGCTAATCAGAATAGAATTATGACAAGTCGTCAAACATAGATAAATAAATTAAGATATTAACACAAAAGACTAATTGATACTATGAAACAATAATATATAGAATAATATAAAAACAATCAATATACAAAATAATATAGAAATTAGGAGTCGATATAATGTAAAAACAAATAAAGGAAAAACATTAAATGTATGAAAAGTTTTAAAATGAACCACACATACTAAGGTTTGAAATAATTATATATATATATATATATATATATATATATATATATATAAAGGAGTATTAGAATGAATATTATAAATGAAAAAAATGGAGTAAATATGTACAAAGTATTTTAAAAAAAAACATATCTATTTAGAATTAACAATGCACATATAATAAAGAAAATCCTAAACAATGCTAATTAGATAATAGTACATGATAGAATGTTGAATAATGAAAAATAATAAAATACATTTTTAAAATATAAACTATATACACCATAGATTTGAAAGAAAATATAGATTTAAAAGAGGTCATGTACATAAAATATCATGGGATTAATAAAGTATGTAAAATAAAACTAATTTTAATATAGCCATATATCTATATAATATAAAAATAATTTAAAATAGATATTATACAATATTCTAAAACAATATAATATAAAAGAGAATTTTAAAACAATAAATTTAGAATTTAAACAAATAAAATAAAAACAAAGTGAAATTATTATAGCAATTCCAAATGTATATTTAGATAAATATTTTTAAGGATGAATACTAAATGAATTTTATTTTAAGTAAAAAATGAATTATACATAATGAAATAAAAAGAAAACTTAATTGAAATAAAATTAAAATAACAGAGCTAATTAATAAATGAAATAAATCAATGAAACTTACATAAGGATCAAAACGCAACGCGCGTGAATCCACAAAGGCTAAAAGTGCAAATGTTCCCAACCCAAAAAAAAACACTCAGGCGCGAACTAAATTGGAATGGCGCGCAAACTTTAGGGCAAAAATGAAAGGAATAGAATAGGATTAAATTAAAGGTGGCGCAAATGGGAGGGACTGGCCGCGCAAATTACCCCTTTAGGTTGAAAATGCGCAATTCCAGCCTAATGAGCAGGTCAATGCGCGAGTTTCTCTCCCCCCCCTCTTAATTGCACCATTTTAAAAATTAATATAGCCTTTATTATATATATATATTTTTAAAACCTTACAAGTTTCCTTTTGTAAACAAAAACCCCCAGACTTCTTAACGCTTTTAGTTAGGGTTTCAATCAAAAACTTACAAAGAATTAACCACTTCCACATCCGGTGGCCGATAAACGTGCGGATGATGGCCTAAACTTGCCAACGACGGAGAACTTTGACTATACTCATGGAGATTTGGTAAGTCTCATTCTCTCGCTTATACTTAAAACCTTTAAACCCTATGTTATTTAAAAACGGCGAGATTCAAAGAAGGAAAATGATTTCAACACTAATCGACCCTCACCCAAACCTCCATGCTTCAAGTATTTGGGCTCTCATCGGCATCGATTGTAATCTCTTTGTGTTTTTCCATGTTAAAAATTTCAACAAATCAAAAGAGAAAAAAAAAAACTTAAAAGAAAGGAAATGCAGAATATTTGAAATCAACTTTTGATAATTTTTGATTGCCTTTTTTCTCGTATTCAAAATGCGTGTGAAAATACAATGTTTTCTCTTTTGTATTCAAAATCTCTCCTCCTTTTTTTTGTATTTTATTCTTTGTCTTTTGAATACCGAAATCTCTTTTTTTACACTCGCCTCTTTTCTCTTATAACCAAGGCAAATACCATATTTTCTGCTTTGTTTGTTGTCTCTTTTCTTGCTTGTTGCTTTGGTTTTGCGATGTCGAGGGTTGGTGGCGTGTGGGCAACGATCGGCGGTAGGCATCTTGGCGCCTAAGTCACGGCGCCGGCTTTGGTAGCTTTAGGGTTTTGTTTGTTTCTGATTTGGGTTGTATACTTTAGGTTTGGGTTTTTGGGCCTGTTGGGCCATTGTAAAAATGGACTTTTTGTTATTTTATTTTGGTTTCTGGTCTATGGGCTCCGGGCAAAATATGGCCCTTACATTGTTCATTCTACCATCAGCCTGACAACGATAGTTTATAATTATTATACTTGACCCTATAACATGCCAACTATATTCAACTCTACCCGAACAACTAATAAGGTAATCAATGTTTCAAATTACATATTATAAATCAATTCACATATCATGATCTCATACCATATTCATCATCAATTCATATCACATATCACATATCATTTAGCAATTTAAATCATGTTTGTTTCTACTATACTCAAAACAATGCAATTCTTGACATTCAATACCGTTAAACACAAATAAATTCATAAGGCAAGTAATGATATTACCTCAATAGTTCTTATGCAACAATCATGTATGTATGTATATATATTGAACTTGAATCATAAAAGTACAAACTGAATTTGTCACTCGTTTATGACTCTCGTCTTTCCCTTCTCTCGTAATGGCCCGACGTTATCTTTAGCTACTTTCGATAATGAAATTACAAAAAAATGTCAGTTCACATCCCAATCACATTAAAATACTTAGCCAACATATTTTTCATTTTATTCAATTTAGTCCCTATACTCAAGATACACATATTTTTTCATATATGACATTGGATTAAAATCTGATTTCAAATTCTTTCATTAGAGACCTTATACTTTTCATATATAGCATAATTTCATGGTAGTTTTTAGTTTATTCAATTTAGCCCCTAATGTCAAAAAGTTATCTAACAAGCTTAACTTAATTTCTAACTTAGTCTTTGACATCATATAAGTTCACTATCTAATAATATCTTCAATTTCAAACCTAATTCATCAATTTATCTCTAATTGAAACTTGTTAAACATAAAAAAATTGAAAAAAATTGATATATGGGCTAGCTAAATTAAACTCTCATAATTATAACCATTTAGCTACCATCATCATCATTACCCATTATCAACATAAAGAACAATGGTTTAATAATCATTTAGGCCCTATGGGTAGTTTTGTTAACTAGGTCCTCAAGCATTTTTCAATAAATCAATGTTATTCATGTATGTTTATTTTGTTGTTTACGATCTATGCACATAATTTACTTGTATACCCTTATAGAATTTGTTTATTTACATGCGAACCATGGGTTTTTGTCAACTATAATTACAAGCGTAACCCTAACTTTGCAAACCTTCATGCGAACTTATGAATTTATGCGAACCTTGCTTAAGTGTGATAATCTTATGCATGCATATTTACATTGTTTGCAAATCTTGTCGCTTAGTAAAACTAGGATGTATAAGCCTTGTAAGTGATAAGAGAACTGTTACATTTATTTCTCTACATGTGAGCTGTTGGATCTTGCAAACTCAGGTTTAGTGTAAGCCTGTATTAATCCGCGAACTCATGTTTGTGAGTTGGTTTGCGATCTCTTGTGATAGTAAGGTATGCAAGCTATGTTTAAATGTTATGTGAAGCCTTTAAGTGTGATGCAAACCGGTAAATATTTCTAAGCATTTGAAATTATTATTTTGCATAAATAGTGAATTTTGATATGTTTTGCATACAAACCCTTGTGTTTTGTAAATGTTTGGTTTTCTATTTCTTTGTCAATGATTAACACTATGTTCGCATGCTATGTACAAGTGGTGTGTTGGAGGATATGTTGGGAGTTAACAGAGAGTCACTCCGGTGGCTAGTGTTGCACGCCAGATTTAGGTCAGATCTTTCCGGTTGGGTTTGGATTGTTACATCACATATCAATAAGGTGAGATTAACATATAATCACATCATTTGGTGATTCAAACATATATCAATCCAATTAACTTAAAATCATCATTTCAATACCATATTCATATTCATATTCATATTCAATTCACAACTATCCATTTGAACATTAATCACCTACCATTTGTTTCAATATTTTATTTTTGCAATCACCACATAGCTCGATGAACTTTAGTCAATGAACTTGGATATATAAGTAACTACACCATACTAGATTGCTTGTTTAAGCAGTAACTACACCACACTAGGGCACTGGAGTGCAAAGCTTATAGGCAATCATATATTTCCTTCCACCATACTAAGGTCTTTATAGAAACATACAGTACTCAGTGATCCACAACAAATGCAAGATCCTAATATTATCTGTAATGATTTTCGTACAAATACATATCCTATACAATCACATATCCTGTACTAGCGCTCATATAATCCTATTGGCATGTTAATCGTATCTTAACCTTTACAAAGTTCACCCAAGCATTTATATAACATATAAATATTTCTTTACAATTTAATTCAAATATCACCTTATAAGCTAATTTACCATAATTCAATCCACAAGCCAACATATAAACTCAATTCAAATACAAAAAAATTTAAACACATTCATACCATATGAACTAACTTGGTCAAAACAACAAACAATGTGAATCCTTAAGGACTATTCGACAATTTTGGTTTTTCCTCGATTATCCTCGGTTTGATTCACTTCTTGATTTAAACAATTGTTTTAAATAATTTGTCAATACCAAACATTTTATACCATTTCATAATATGCATGAACTATTTAATTTCATTTTCAAAAGCCCATTAAATTTTTTATTTTATTCAATTTAGTCCCTAAAATTGAAATAGCCATAACTTTCAATTTTGAGCTTTAGATTCAAAATCGATCTCAATCACATCCTTTTAGGACTTTCTACTATCTATTATTACAAAAAAAATTACATAAAATTTACAATTTATTCACTTTTTCCTTTTGAACAAAACTAACAATTAAACTTCACAAAGTAGTCCTTTTTCACATCTAAACTTAAAATCTATCAATTGAATATCAAATTCATCAAGAAATCAACAATGACAACTTTGAAAAACTTTAACAGTTTTAGAAATTGATACATGGGCTAGCTAAATCAAGCTCCCATAACCTCAAAAACATAAAAATTACAAGAAAATGACTTAATTGCGCTAACCAATTGACAACCAAGCTTGAAATCCCTAATGTCGATTTATTGTTTTCTTCTTCTTGAACTTTCGCTTGTGAAAGAATGAAGAAGATGAATTCTCTTTCTTTCCCCTTTGTTTTGTTCATTTTATACAATTAATAATTTAATTATATTTTAATAATATTCATGCTAAAAACATCTCACCTAGTGTCCACTACAACCTCTTCAAAATGGTTTATTTATCAAATTCAACCTTAGGTTAATTGAAATTTAAGTCCTTAGGTATTTCGCCAATTAAAAATCTATAGTGATAAACTTTTACAATTTAGTCCCTGTGCCATAATTAACTATCAATTCAAAAAAATTACTAGACCAAACTTTAATATATTACTATAATAACCTCGTAAATATTAAATATTGTTATTTACAGACTCGATTTATAGAAATGAGGTTCCCAAACTACCGTTTTCAATACTACTAAAAATCGACTTGTTATAAAGGATGTTTTCAAAGTGACGATTAATTTGTAGGCCATAATCTGCAGTGTGTTTCAAGTATCGGAGGACTTGTTTGATTGTTTTCTAGTGAGTTTATGTAGGAGAGTGCATAAACTAAGAGAGCTTATTTACAAAATATGAAATATTTGGTC
The DNA here is from genome assembly GCA_025698475.1 of Gossypium anomalum. NCBI lineage: Eukaryota > Viridiplantae > Streptophyta > Magnoliopsida > Malvales > Malvaceae > Gossypium > Gossypium anomalum. Next base: position 66,558,695 of record CM046957.1, on the reverse strand, counting down.
GGGTGAATGATAAATATTGGAGATTTCCCAACACTCGTCTAAGTTAATCTTTGACAAATATTGGAGCTTATTTCTAACTTAGTCTTTGACATCATCTGAGTTCACTATCTAATAATATCTTCAATTTCAAGCTTAATTTATTAATTTCTCTCTAATGGAAACTTTTTAAACATATAACAATTGAAAAAATTAATACATTGACTAACTAAATCAAACTTTCGTAATCAAGAATTTATAAAAAATTAAAGAAAATAGTTTGATTATCTATAGAAATTGAATGGCCGAATGTGCTTGGAACTTAAGGTTTTGGTGGACGGTGGAATGAAGAAAAAAAAAAACAATTTATCTTTCCATCCACTCACATTAATATATAAAGTTAGATTAGGCTTTAATTAATCATATTTATTAACTTAATTTAATATTTATTTATTCACTAATCATAATTATAATCATCATCATTACCCATTATTAACATAGACAACAATGTTTAATAATTATTTAGGTCCTTCGGATAATTGTTAACTAGGTCCTCAAGCATTTTTCAAAAATTAAAATTTAATAGCGATTGAATTTTTACAATTTAATCCTTGCGTGTTAATTAACAATTTTCTCAATTAAATTATTTAACCGATTTTTAGTATATTTTCATATCAACTTTGTACATCTTCCTATTTCGTTCCTACAAACTCGATTTATGAAAATCAAGTTCTGAAACCACATTTTCCGACTTAAAATGGCAAACCCACACTTATAATGACTCACTTTAATCCCATATTTAAATGACCCAAACTCAATATTTACCTTACTTAAAAAGCTCAGATTATCCCAACCCTCCAAGTCCACAAATCTAAGACTGTTTATTGTTTAAGAAATGGATTCTAAAACTAGGAGGTGGATCCGGACTAATTAATTTTTAAGTTATATTTGTATGTATATTTACTATGTAGTCTATAAATAATTTTAGCCGGTGTTTTCCGGGAGATACTTTCAGTGTTGACTGTTATAACTGAACAGGAAGCTGTGTATCTATCTGCTGCCGTTTTCTTTGTATAAAACCAGTGGAAGCATTCATTCCCATTTCTGCTTCTCCCTGCAATTGGATTTCCTTCCAGCCCAAGAAGCTTATTATATCCATTTGGAAGTTGATAACAGCACTCGCAAACAATCAAGAAACCTCAGTGAGTAAGTCTGTTCTCCATTTCCTTATAATCCGACTCTCTCAACTCTCATCTTCTTTATAACATACGCTTTGGGTGTTTGTTTCTTGGACTCACCTCAAACAAAGAATAATGAAAATGGTCAAAATAGTGGGTCATCATCATCATCATCATCATCATCATCATCATCTCCTCAAGCTCCTTCTTCAATTCCAACGGCGACGCCTCCAAACGCCGTTAGGTATCCAATGAATAATGAAACTAATTTCTTCTTATGCCGGCACTGCAGAAACCACATTAGCTGCGGGACCAACATCATTCAACATGTATCACTTCTCCCTCTCTGTATATATACATATATCAAGATTCTTGTTTAACTACTGGTAGTGGTACTTCAATTCTTGATCGTGTTCTTCGTGGGACTACTTGTTGTAGGTTTAACAGAAAACAGAAAAGCAATTATGTGGTCTACGATTATTATATCTATATAACATTATGTGGTGTTCCAAGAATGCTTAGAAACTTTTAAATCAACTTTTCAGGTACCTGGGGTGATGGGGAATGCAATTCTCTGCCGCGGCGCGTAAGATACCTCTTCATTGAAATACACAATCACCCCAACTACATTCCATTCTGTAATCAAGTACAATACTTACAATTTAATCTTTGTGCTTCATTGATATTTTCTAGTGTCAATGTCAACACTGACCCTATATCGTCTTGTTGGCTTGCCAATGATCTGCCTGTGGTATTTTTCCATTGCAAAGGATGCAACAGAACCCTAGGCCAGAGATTTGTGAGTGTTTTACATTTTCTTTTTTGTATGACTCCGTTTTTTCAGATGATTGTTTACAAACACTATCTGATTGCCCCTTTATTATACGTTTAATGATATTAACAAAATATATGTATATATTATGTATTGCGCGGATACTGTTTTTAGCTCGAGCGCGATCGGATTGACCATGGTATATGCGAAGGAAATTATTTACTTCATTCGTAAGTTTTTTTTCCTTTTCAAATACAGAATAATATTCTGAAATGAAGTTAATACAATGAAACTCGAAAGCTGGTTATTGAATGAAAGTGGCGGTGGCTGCAGGGACCAGATACTGCTTTGGAATGGAAGCCAGTTGCTTTGTGCTCACACAAATCAGCCAGTCGAAGATGACACAAATGTTGGGTTTTTGTAACAATTCATCCGGAGGAAGTATGAAGCTCAGTGTAAAACTTGAGCAACAACGTAATAAATCCGGATAAAGAATGAAGGAAGATTGAGCTTCAAAAGGCTCGATATTTGCAGGATAAACAAACAGAATTTTACTTGGTAAAAGAAAGCAAAAATTGAGAGAGTATTTTTCCTGAATGATTTCTATTGAAATTCATTGATTAAAAAAGATGGCATATTGCCAATACATATACCAATCATAAGCTTATTAGCTTTAACAAATTTGCTATTTTTAGACTTACTTGCACCGCTTGCACATTGCAACTTGTAAATCAACTTGCACAATTAAGTAAGCTGATCTATCAATTTTATCAGCACCCAATACACTACCTACTTAGTTCTAATTTAACTAAGTTACAAACTATTATTTAAAGTAACAAAATGAAACTGAAATTGAGCAGTAGCATCAACTTCAGTAACTGCATGTACTTCATCCGGAAATACTACAATAGTTTGTTCTTCATACTTCATTCGCATAACTTATGTTGCATTGTCTGCTCCTTGGTTGCTTTATCTGCTGCATGCATGCCAACTTCAACACTCCTCCTTGGCTTGCATGCTGCAAACTCCCATTTTTACTATTAAATCTTCAAATCTTGACACATTAAAGGGCTTTGTTAGGATATCAGCAAGTTGTTCTTCAGAACTGCAATGAATCAGCTTTAGTTTTTGAGCTTGCTCCATCTCTCTAACAAAGTGAAATTTGATCTTGAAGTGTTTCATTCTCCCATGGAACACTAGATTTTTTGCAACTGTAACAGCAGATTGGTTGTCACAATTGATCTCTGTTGCTTCCCTTTGGTGTTAATTTAGATTGGCCATTATTTTTCTTAGCCAAATGGCTTGGTTGACAGCTCCTACAGCTGCCACATACTCTGCTTCAGTAGTTGATTGAGCAACAACAGTTTGCTTCTTTGAACTCTAGCAAAAAATGGTTAAACCAATGGTGAACAGATATCCTGAGGTACTCTTCATATCATCTATCGATCCAGCCCAATCACTATCAACGTAGCCAATTAATTTCATGTTTTCAACTTTGCTAAACAGCATTCCATAGCTCTTAGTACCTTTGAGGTACCTGAGCACTCTTTTGGCAGCTTGAAAGTGCTTTTCATTGCAGCAATGCATGAATCTTGAAAGCAAACTTACAGCAAACATAATGTCTGGTCTAGTGGCAGTTAAATAGAGCAAACATCCAACTAGAATTCTATAGGTTGATTCACTAACCTTCTCAAAATCACCTTGGCTTGATAGTTTCTCTTCAATGGCAACTGGTGTACTTGTTGCTTTGCAATTCTGCATAGAGAATTTGTTCAGAATTTTTAAGGAAAAAGCCTTCTGACTTAGGAAGATCCATGCTGAGTTTGGGATACTTCCATGCCAAGGAAGTAAGACATTTGTCCCAAATCAGACATCTCGAACACTTGTTGCATTTTGCACTTGAAGTCTATCAGCATTGCTTGGTCTCCTCCTGTTACTAACAAATCATCAACATATAGAGACACTATCAGTTGAGTTTCACTACCTTACCTTTTTACATACAAAGTAGGTTCACTGATGCTTCTTTCAAATCCAAGGCTAGCCAGATAACCATCGATCCTGCTATACCAGGCTCTTGGAGCTTGTTTCAAGCCATACAAGGCTTTTTTTAGTTTGTACACCTTGTCTTCTTCACCAACAATTTTGAAGCCTTCAGGCTACTCAACATATATCTCTTCTTCAAGGAGACCATTTAGAAAGGCTGACTTCACATCGAGCTGATGGATTTTCCATTGCAATTGTGCTGCTAAGGCAACTAGCAGCCTTATAGTGTCAAGCCTAGCCACTGGTGCAAAAGTTTCAAAGTAATCAATGCCATACTTTTGGCTGAACCCTTTTACAACCAGCCTTGCTTTCAGTTTGTTCAAACTTCTATCAGCATTGTGCTTGGCTCTAAACACCCACTTCACTCCAATGACTTTTCTATTGAGTGGTCTTTCAACTAGCTACCAGGTCTGATTCTTATCAATCATAGTGATTTCATTAGCCATTGCCTGTTTCCACCCTTGATGAGCTTCATCTTCTTCAAAGCAACTTGGTTCAATAACAGCCACATGAGCTCTTTCATAAATCTCAGCCAATGGTCTAGTGCCTCTGACTGGTTCATCATTAATGTCCATTTCAGGACCATTTTGATCAGCTTCAATCTAATCTGTCATCAAATCTTCAGCAGCAGTTTCTGGTTCATTTTTGTCCCAGTTCCAGCTTGCCTTCTCATCGAATACAACATCTCTGCTCACAGAGACTTTTTTTGTTGAAGGATCAAGTATCCTATAACCCTTCTTGATACTGTTGTAACCAACCAGAATACCAAGTTGAGCTTTCTTAGCAAGCTTGTCTCTTTTTGCTACTGGAACATGAGCATAACATACACATCCAAAGACTCTTAGATGAGCCAACGATGGTTTGAACCTATAGAGTTTTCTGAGCCAAAGCCTTAGTTGAGAGCCTATTTTAGAGGTAAACTGCAGTGTTAACTGCTTCTGCCCAAAATGTCTTAGGCAAATTTCTTTCAAACATTAAGCACCTGGCCATATCCATCAAGCTTCTGGTTTTTCTTTCACTTACACCATTTTGTTGAGGTGTATAAATTTTGGTGAGTTGGTGTTTGATGCCTACTTCATCACAAAACTTATTTAACCTACATGAAGTATACTCAGTCCCATTATCAGACCTTAATATCTTCAACTTGCAGCCTGTTTCAGTCTCTGCTGCAGCTTTAAACTTTAAAAATACTGAAGCCACTTCTGATTTCTGTTTTAAAAAATAAATCCAACAATATCTCGAGTAATCATCAATGAACAAGATGGAATACTTGTTGCCATTCAGAGATTGAGTCTTCATTGGACCACACACATCAGTGTGTATAAGTTGCAGTCTTTCAGAAGCTCTCCAGGCTTTGCTTGTAGGAAATGGTAGTCTAGTTTGTTTTCCTAGTTGACATACTTCACAAACTTCTTCCTTTTCAACTGAGTTAGTGAAGTTTTCAACCAAACCTTCTTTGGTTAGCTGAGTCATTGAGTTGTAGTTGACATGGCCAAGTCTTTTGTGCCACAGCTTGGATTCATCTTGAACAGCTGTATAGACACTGTCTGAGCTCTTATTCCAGTCCACAACAAAACTCTTGTCAGCCATGGTCACTGTCATGAGCTTGGATCTATTTAGATCACTGATTAGGCACTCCTTGCCTTTGAACACCGCAGAGTAGCCCTTTTCAAGCAACTGAGCTATACTGAGCAGGTTTCTATCTATTTCAAGCACCAAAAGTACATTAGACACAAGTTTGGTACCTGTAGGAGTGTCAATCAGCACATCTCCTTTGCCTTCTGCTTTGATGAAGTGTCCATTTCCAACCTTCACCCTTGTTTTAAAGCTTCTGTCAATTGACTTGAAGATAGCAACATCCGATGTCATGTGGTTAGTACATCCACTGTCAATCAACCATCCTTTTGTGGCTTTTCTTTTGGTAGATGAGCAAGAGACAGCAAAGATTTGCTCTTCTTGGTCACTGCCTTCTTCTGCTACTCGAGCTTCAGTTCTTGGCTGTTGAGGTTGATTTTGCCTCTGTTTGCCTTTGTTTTTGCAAATTTTTTCTACATGGCCCATCTTTTTGCAGATTTTGCACTACACATCAGGTCTAAACCAACATACTTCATCCAGATGACTTAACCTTTTGCAGTGTAGGCAAGGTGGATATTTTCTTACACCATCTGTCTTTGGCTTGTCTGACCAGGTTTTCTTCCCCTTGTATTTAGAGGAGTTTGAGGCTGGTCTGCTTTTGGCCTAGAAGGCACCTTCTTGATGCTCCTCCAGTCTACTTGCTCTCCTTTGCTCTTGAGCATAAAGAGCATTGATTAGCTCTGTCAAGGAAATGCTGGTCAGGTTCCTCGAGTCTTCAAGAGATGAGATCTTTGCCCCATACCTTTCAGGTAAGGTTGAGATCACCTTCTCCACAATTCTTGCTTCACTAAACTGTTCTTCAAATAGCCTTATGCTGTTTACTACAGCCATAATTCTGAATATTGCTTGACTGTTTCTTCCTCCTTCATCTTCAAGTTTTCAAAGTCCCTTCTTAAATTTAGTAACTGTTGCTGCCTTGTTCTTTTAGTCCCTTGGAACTCCTCCTTTAGCTTCTCCCAGGCCTACTTTGGTGACTCACAAGCCATGGTTCTTGTAAAAATCACATCAGCCACGCTGTTTTGGATGCAAGACATGGCTTTGTGCCTTTTGGTTCTTTCATCTGAATGTTGTCTGATCTGAGCCACTGTTGGGTTGGCTCTAAGAGGTGCTGGTTCAACATTTGAGTTAACAACCTCCCATAGGTCAAATGCCTGTAGGTAGGTCCTTATTTTTACTACCCAAATTTGGTAGCCCTCTCCATTGAAGACTGGTGGTGCAGCTGGTGAAAAACCTGAGGAAGACATGGTTTTAAGGATTGAAATATGACAGGCCCACTAAGAATTTGGCTCTAGATACCAATTGTTAGGTTTTTGTAACAATTCATCCAGAGGAAGTATGAAGCTCAGTGTAAAACTTGAGCAACAATATAATAAATCCTGATAAAGAATGAAGGAAGATTGAGCTTCAAAAGGCTCGATATTTGCAGGATAAACAAACAGAATTTTACTTGGTAAAAGAAAGAAAAAATTGAGAGAGTATTTTTCCTGAATGATTTCTATTGAAATTCATTGATTAAAAAAGATGGCATACTACCAATACATATACCAGTCATAAGCTGGTCAGCTTTAACAAATTTGCTATTTTTAGACTTACTTGCACTGCTTGCACATTGCAACTTGCAAATCAACTTGCACAATTAGGTAAGCTGGTCTATCAATCTTATCAGCACCCAATACACTACCTACTTAGTTCTAATTTAACTAAGTTACAAAATATTACTTAAAGTAACAAAATGAAATCAAATTGAACAAAGAGCATCAACTTCAAAGAATCGCATGTACTTCATCCGGAAATACTACAACCGCTTGTTCTTCATACTTCATCCGCATAACTTATGTTGCATTGTCTGTTCCCTGGTTGCTTTATCTGCTGCATGCATGATTTCAAAAGCACTTCTGGCTCCAAAAGCACTTCTGGAAGAAAAGTTGTACAGAACAAGCTACTTTTGGCTGAAATTTTTAGCTTTTCAAAAGTACTTTTCAAAAGCACTTCTGAAAAGGAGAAGCTAAAATTTTTAGCTTTTCCTCTCCCAAAAGCACTTTTAGTGATTAATTACTTTTTCACCCCTCCAATAACATAGTACTTTCCTTTTTTTTTCTTGATACTTAATTACAAATATGTTAAAATCATTAATTAAAAATAAAAAAATATTTTTTAAAATACTAATTACAAATATTTAATAGTTATATTTAAATATTTAAAATATAGTTTATATATTCTAATTAAATTTTATAAATAATTAATATTTTTTGCTTAAAATATTTAAAATTTATATTTTATATATTAAAATATTAACAAGAAGTTATAATAAATTTTTTATATTCTTACTAAAATATAATAATATTAACTAATTTAAATATTATTTAAATGCATATTTGTTACTTGATAATAACATGTTTAAAATGCACATTTTATTTCTCAAAAGCACTTTTTGACAGCAATGCTAAACACTTAAATTTTAAACCAAACTTTTCAAAAGCACTTTTCTACAGTACTTCTTAAAAGCACTTTTCAAAAGCATTGCCAAACTAGCCCTAAGAATGTAATTTCTACAAGGAAGAAATAACTGTTGCTGGTTTTGTTTTTCATTTTTAATTCACTACTTTTTAGGGTTCCTTGAATAGTCATAAAAATAGTGCGAGATTGTTAGTAAAATTACTGTTGGCGTTAGTGTGATATTATGCAGATAAAACAAGGATTTTATAGCCAAAACCAACGAATTTGTGAAGGCAAACTAATTCAAGGGAGCATTTTTTATGTGCTCTAAAACATGGTTGATATTTCTTTGGTATATAGTAGGCTCACTTGTCCTCATTATGTTTTGGCTTTCTTTCTTATAAAAGTTTAATAAATGGTTTCTCATTTTACCATACATTATAATGCTATGAGTGCATTTTGTGTTTTGGTATAAGATCTACCTACGGCTATCACCATAATTCTCTTGATCACTAATGATGATGTTATTTGTTAATTTTTTTCACTTCCATTTGCAGCTGTTTGGGCAGCCGCAGTGGTTGACTATCAGAAGGCATGTCACATTCTGAAATTCGTATTAAATAATGATAAATCTATAGCAGGTTGAGTAGTAAGGCTTTAAATTACTCATTTCATTCACAAATATTTCTTTTTCTTTTTTAAGCAGTGTCAGCCACCTCTGTCAGATATCAAATTTCAGTTTGACTTAAACCGTGTAAAATCTGATAAAGTTGATTATTCTGGGATAAGAAAAGAATTATCTGATTTACCGGGTAAGTTATCAGTTTTTTTTTTTTAAACTGATTAAATTAATTAATTGAAAAGTTTTCTCCTCTTTTCTCTCCTTTCCCACTGTGCCGTCCCTCTTCTTTCTTTCCGTCTGCTCTTTTTTTTCTTTTCTTCTCCTCTGAGCCGCCGCCACCTTTGTCCACCATTATTGCCGCCCTAAAGCAAGTTTGTGCCATTTTTCTCTTCCCTTCTTTAGTTACCGTGGCTGCCACATTTTTTCACCATTATTCTCTTCCCTTTTGGTCTGTTTTGCTACTGCCATTATCATCAAATTGCAGCCCCATTGCTGTTTTTTCTCCCCTCCTTTGTTATATTCGCAATTTTTCCTAGTTTCGCCACCTCTGTAAGTTTTTTTTCCATCGAATTTCCTTTCCGTTTTGCTGCTGGCTTTTTGTATTTTTCTACCCTTGGCCGAACTTCTTTAGCCAATGTGGTGGTTATCCGGATCATTACTTGTCTAGCATTCGTTATAGAGTTGCACGGGGTAAAGCGTAAGTGCCGAAGCTATCAAGATCTAAAGTTGTTTCTCCCTCTTTTATTTCTTATTGATCTTGTTTCTATTTTCGTTGAAGGGACGAATTTGGACATTCCGGATCAGCAGTGACATTAGAAGCTGTTCGTAGCTCTATTGTTAGCCGAAATAAAGTAGGTAGGAAATCCGGATTCAGATCTAAGTGGACACTATAATTTCTCCTATTATGTCGAACCTTATATGGGTGGTTAAGGGGCTAATTTTTGGTGTTTAATCTCTGATAGGTACAGATTTAAATTGTATCTAGTTAGATCTAAAGCATAGGAGCTACTGAAAAGCGGTAGAGTTTGGTTTTGCATTAATCAGGTGTGGGTTCTGACTAAGTTTAAATCACGTAAATTTAAGTTTATAAGTTTAAAAATTTTTTTTTTGCTTGATGATTTAGTTTGCAGTCGAATGGTCCTAAAAAGTGGGGTGCCAAGTCAGGTACGCAATTAATTAAAAGTTGACTGTTAAATGTCCCGTTTGGATTATACTTTTTTCGACATTTATTACATTAGTGGCGCTTAAACCATTGGTATAGGAACTTGTACCTATTTCGACAGTCACATTTTATGTTGATAAAAGTGTTACTCCACAATTGGTAAATGATAGGCGTCGAAATTATCAAATATAAATTCTTACGATAAATATAATAATAAATTAAAATATAAAGTAATAAGGTCAAATCCACAGAGACTTGTTATCTAATTTCGCTTTTTCTTGTGACTAGATTCATTGTCGCTGCCACAATCGTGCTCATTACTTGTACGTAGAGTGCTGAAAAAAAAATGGAGAGTTTAAATTGATTAAAATAATAAAATAAGGAAGTATGAAGTGTAATAAAATAAAATAAAAATAGATTCGAAAATGTAAAAATAAATTTAAGAAAATAAAATAAATTGATAAATAAAATATTTTTAAGCTTAGCCTTAGCCTCGGTGTACTCCAATCTTGAATCGATCATTGAAATAGATTTTCTCTTCCAAGCAATAAGTTGATTATAGCGGCCAAGAACGCCTCGATCACCAACTTTTCCTTATGTAGTCAATCCCAGTACGACCTACAAACTGATTTTTACCAAATTTTTAACTGCAATAAGCGTGTTCACAATTTAAGATTTCGACAGCCTTGTGATTTGAAAAGTCCAACTCGAATTAACGGCCTCAACCACGTGGGTCGTTTAAATCTGATCTTTATCTCCCTTGATGGAATCCAACTGGCATTTCCCACCTAAACACGCCAATTTGTTCGTGGGAATTCGAACACAGCACGGCCGATTCGTCTTCCCAACTGTACGCTAAACAACTCCAACCCAACTTGCACTTTTTGAATTGAAGCTGAATCAACTTTAAGGGACGAATTTGTACAATCCCATATACTGGAGAGATAGAAAATACTGCGTTAAGAGATTTTTTAAGTGAGTTCGAATCTCACGATTGTTTTGTTGGAGTAATTTCCAGGCTAAAGCTAAAAGGGATTTAGTTAATCATGGAAAAAGTCATGCTTTGAAAATAGACTTGTGGAATTGTGGAAAGTGAGAAGGGTAAGGGCCATGGAAGATAATTAAACCAAAAGTTGAAAATAAAGAAAAAAAGAAGAATGAAACAGCATAATAAAAAGGTGATGTAACACCCCCTAACCCTTATCCGTCCCCGGAATAGGATTACGGGGCATTACCAGTCAGTACAATTCATTTAAGGTTATTAATTAAAATAATTATTTACATTTATCACAAATTTAACATATTATCAAATAATTCAAATTCATACCAATTAAGCCAAATCCTATTATATACCATTACCAAGCCTAATTTTAAATATTTTATCAATACATTGACAATTCAAAATGGCACACATAGACATTCTAGGCACATACCATTACCAACTATTAACACGTTTTTCCTCATTGAATTCAAGATCGACTTGGGATGCTGATTCAATGTTCTAGCTTTAACTTAACCTGCGCACGGAAACAAACCGTACGCTGAGTATGAACTTAGTGGTATTTCTATAATCCAAACACTTAATAAAATAAAATAAAAATATAACAGACACTTAAAATCATATAACAATCACAATTATTCAATTATTTAATTCATGGATAAATTATTTATAACTTATTCCATTCTTTTCACTTACTAATTTGTATAGCTTCCTATAATTTATTCACAAGTCATTTAAACAATAATATTATTCACTTTTAGCCAATTTAGAGGTATATAATTCATTTGTCTCAGTCATACTTTAGTTCACTGTTTAATATCAATAACTATATTCAACTATTCACTTCTCAATCAGTGTTCTGTATTTAACCATTTCAATAACAGTCAACATTTTTCCAATATCAATCAATTTGTCAATATCATTCAGTAACAATCACTTATTTTTCAATAGTGATCAATTGATGTTTATTATTCAGTAACAGTCAACCATTAGAGAAATCAGTCATTCAGTACTTTTATTTACCCCTATTAACATGACTCGGACATAGACGGATACACGGATCCAACCAACACCCCAGTATGGCACTCAATGCCTCATCGGCTATGCCAAAGTAAACAGTAATAGTATGGTACTCAGTACCTCATCGCATTAACCCGAAGCAACAGTAACAGTATGACACACACGGTGCCTCATCTACTCGAAGTCGAAGTAACAGTACGACACTTATAGTGCCTCATCGACTCAAGGTCGAAGTATCCTTGAACACTTTCAATCCTATGGCATGCCAACTATATCCGTGTTAATAGGGTTTTAATCAATTTTCAATTTTCAATCAATACATATTTCAATTAAAAAAAACAATTAATCACATAAATTAATAAACCAATACAATTCAAGTTATATTTTCAATAACATATATTCAAATTCCACAATAATCACATATCCATATATTTATTTCATCACATTTCCAATCAATTTAATTTTTCAATATAACATACATTCAATATTCAATTTCCACATCAATCACATATATCCATATAAATTCAATAAATTTATCACATACCAAATCAATCCATTTCAATTGTAAAACACAATACAAATAATTCTCACCTTAATTACTTACCATAATATTTAATCAAAATATAACAATTAATAATTAAATTCACTTTTCAATTTCAACCAATGTTCACTCCAATTCAAATAATCATCTCAATGCACTTACCATACATATTAAATAATAATTTCAACAATTAAATATTAAGTTCGGATTATAGAAATACAAACCGTAATTTTCGAGCTAACCTTCATTGACTTTGCCTTTTTCTTGCTTAGCCGAGATTTTCGGCACAACGTTAGCTACGGAAATTAAAACAATTAAAAATTCATCAATATACAATTTCATTTTATTTATTCCAATTTCAACTCAATATTTACATAACTTCTAATTTAATCCCAATTCAAACTAACTTGTTTTCTTTACAATTTATTCTCTATTTTTCACTCAACTATCACTTAAAACCAAATTTCAACTCTCTAATTTCTCCATAAATCCCTAATTTCAAATTTATTTTAATTTAGTCCCTAAAGCATAAAACTTATGAATTACTTTACAATTCAATCCTTATTTCACTTCTAACTTGAATTTCTATCAATTTAATCCCTAATTCATCATTTTATTCAACATGAACCATGTTTAGAAATCTAATAACTTTCAAAATATCAACTTAATTTCATCAAAACCTTATTCCAAAGCTTCTAAAACATCAAAATTAAGTAAAAAGAGCTAAATTGACTTACTTATTTAATCTTCAAGCTTCAAACCCTTAATTTTCCCTTTTCTTCTTTCTTTTCTTTCCTTCCTTCTCTGTTTTGTTTCTTCTATTCTGTTTCTTTCCTTCTTTTTCTTTCTTTTATTTTCATTAAACTATTATATATATATATATATATATATATATTATTTATACTTAAATTAGTAATACTTATTTATTATTTATACATGTGTATATTATTAGTACATATGTATCCATTTATAACCATACATTTGTCATAATTTAATTTATTTATTATATAAAAATCTTATAATATAATTATTTAATTAATAGATATCTTTTACTTAATAATTATCTATTTAATAACTAAATACAAGTATTACAAATGTATGTATTTTTATTAATACACTTGTATCAAATCATCATCACACATTTGTCTTTCTTTAATTCATTTATTTATTTACTTTATTTAATTAATATACAATAATAATTTTAATATAATAATATTTACTTAAATAATAAGTAAATACATACATGTATTACAAATGTATTTATAATATTTATTACATATGTATATTTTTATTACCACACATTTGTCACTATTTTAATTTATTTAATAATATAATAATTTAATAGCAATTAAATAATAATAACCATAATAATAAATTAATTATTCTAAGAAAAATCTTAGATTTTTCCATCTTTTGCCGCCTACATTAGAACAAATGGCATAATTCCATTTTGGTCCTTTACATTTTCTTTTAATCTATAATTCAATTCTCACACTTTATTTAATTTAATCCTCATACCTAATTAGCCTCAATTTAAGCTAATTCGCTAATTAAACTCTAATTAACCACTCAATTAACTTTGTAAATATTTTTAATAAATATTTATGAAACAATTTTTCAGAAACAGAGACCCGAAAATATATTTTTTTGATAATCGTAAAAATTCGGGTCGTTACAGGTGACGCAGGAAGGGAGAAAAAAATAGAGAATTTATTAAATGCCAAAGGCAAAGTGTGTGTTTCATTGGCTATAGCCACTATTTATTTATACACACTTTTAATGCTAAAATTTAGCTAGATTTTTCTTAAATATTATCACTAAATAATCCTAAATATTATCATTAAATAATTCTAAATATTATCACTAAATAATTCAAGTTTTAAAAATCAAATTTAAACTAATTACAGAATTGTAACAATATAAAAAATCCTTCAATCTTTATCCAACCACATTTTAAAAAAAATCTTCAACTCTTCAATTTTTATCTAGTCATCTTTGAATCTTCAATCTTTCAATCAAGCCCTCCTCTTTGTTTTTTGTTCCAATTTAGCCCCTTTTTGTAAGAGTTTGAATTTAGCACACCAATTTCATTCTTGGTAAGAAAAATCTAAATTTAATAGCATTTTATTCGATAATTAGCCAAAAATAAATATATTAAATATACGAATTTATCTTGCTATCAAATTCCCCCACTTAGCCGATGCTTGTTCTCAAGCATGATATCCGCTAAAAATAATTCGTCAATCCTTTTTAAAATCAAAACTCTCTTTCTTAGTCAATCATACTTCAAACAATTAGTTAAATAAAAAATAAACAACTGCTAAACACAATCAATAAGCATTTTATAAAATCTCGAACGATATTTCAAATTCAACTATTTCACTAGATTTAGGCTTAGCCAAACATGCGAAACGATTATACCCAATATATACTTTCATTTATATATATTTTTATTATTTATTTATTTTCAAACATAGTCAAATCTTTTGATGTGAAGTGAGATGACAACCTAAGCATATCACCCCTGTTACTCAACCCAACACGTTCTCTTTATTTAATTTTTTATTTTTAACGAATTCCAGACATAATCAAACCTTTTGACGTGAAACAAGATGATAACCCAAGCACCTCATCCCGGTTACTCAATTTCACATGTCCCAAATCAATTTATTTCTCCTTTCTTAAGGCAGCTTGGTTAGCGGAGTGTTACAAGCTTCGGCTCGTCACCAAACCTTTTGACGCAAACTGAGATGACAACCCAAGCACCTCATCCCGGTTACTCAACTTGGTCACATTTCTGAATCTTCACTCTTAACCAAGCTATTAGCAAACTTATTTATTTATTTAAACGGGTATTTTCATTAGGAAAGTTCAACAAAACCAACAATTTTTTATGAAATATTGACTAAGGCGTCCCATTTTTAATTCTACAAAATATTCACTGATCAAGCAAGCAATAGTTACTCATGATTCACCCACTTATTTAAGTAAACTAAACATAAAAATTAGAGGTTTATTTCTGAAATGAGTTAAAAAAATTATTCTTAGCAAAACTAATGCAAAAAAGAAAAAGAAAAAAGTATGGCATGATCCAAAATTCCTCCTACTTAGCCCACATTGCCATCGATATGCAAATTTAAAACAATAATAAATAGAAGGGTCAAGTGTACCTCCCCGTGTATATTCAATGGGTCGAAGGACGGTGGGAGGGATCACTTTGTAGCATGTTGAGGATGCTTGAGATGTTGGCTTCCGTTGTTTTGAGACGGGCTTCAATGCGATGAAGTCATTCGTCTAAAGTAGAAGGTGGTTGCTCCTCTTGTTCTCTAGTAGCCAGATCATGTCTTCGTCAAAAGACTTTATTGCTTCGAGCGGTTTGTGTACCTAAAATATAACGCGAATATTTTATTTAATTCTCAAATTAAACTAGAATTCAAAATTAAATTAAATAAATAAAGATAAATATGGGTTGCCTCCCATAAAGCGCTTTTATTTAACGTTGTTAGCTCGACGGCCTAAGTATTATTCTTTTGGTTCCTCGAGAATTAATTCTTCCATTACGCGCACTTGAAAGTTCTCATAGAATTCAACCTTTGCTCTTTAACCTTGAAACATTTTTTGGATTCCTTCATCATCGATGGATTGAAACGTATTCGAGCTTCTCCGCTTGGGTTTTCCTTTTCCACTATCTGAATCCTTAAATGTTCCAGTAACGGTTCGAGTTCCAATTTCGGGGCCTGCAAAATGGAAGAAAAAAGTTTAGTTTGAAAATGAGACAATTCAAATTCTTTACCTTGACTTTTGGGAAACTGTGGTGCCTCTATGAAAACGACAGTTTCACAAATTGACTCTTTGAATGTCATTAATTCCTCCAATTTATCCATTGTATTGAGGTCTAAATTTCTACAAAGCACAGTTTGTAACTCATCCTCTTCATCATACTCAAAATGAAATTTCGTTAGTGGTTCAATAATATTAACACTAGAAATATTTGACGTTGTACTAGGTTGGCCCATCGCCTTATAAACATTAAATTTTACCACCTCACCATCAAATCTCATAGTGAGGGTTCCACTTCGAACATCAATCTTTGTACGTGCAGTACTTAGGAATGGTTTCCCGAGTAAAATATCATAAGCATTTTTTTAGTAGCCGTCCTTCATATCGATGATGTAAAAGTCTACAAGAAAAATTAGTTCATTTACCTTTACAAGGACATCTTTCAGCACCCCTTCTAGATATACGCATGACCTATCTGCCAATTAAATAATCACCCCTGCTTCTTTCAAAGGACCCGTGTTTAGCAATTTAAAAATAGATAAAGACATTACATTAATAAATGCTCCTAAATCACACATGGCTTTATTTATGCCAATATTACCTATTTTGCAGGATATAAAAAACATACGTTGGTCATTACATTTCGGCGGCATTTTCCTTTGTAGCACTACAGAAATGTTTTCTCTTACATTCACCCATTCATTTCCTTAGAGCTTCTTTTTTTTGGTGCACAATTATTTTAAAATTTTTGCATAGCATGTGTCAAAACTTTTTTTTGAAATCGAATTTTTATTTTAAAAAAACGAAAATGGGAGTCTCCACCAATCTTTTTTTATGAGGTATGATCTGGTCACCTCGTAATTTGATTGTTTTAATAAAATGTTTGATTTAATAAAACAATGGTTTTTTTTAGGTCTAGAAAATCCAGAAAATAGGTTCGGAAGTCAGTTACGCACGAGGAAGGGTTAGTACCCTCGTTACGCCCAAAGTTGGTACCTAATTAATTACTTGATGTCTTTAGTGTCGAGAAATTAAAAATTTGAAAAGAGTTTAAGATACGATCCCTCTTTTTATTAATGTTATTTTTACTTAAAATTTGCTTGAATGAATCGAAACGTATGTCAAAGATCCTTTCATCTTGAGGTAACAAAATGTCACATCCCGTAAGTTAGGACACGACAGCTCGTGTAACACTTCCTAACCCCGTCCCGTCGCAGGGACAGGACTTTGGAGTATTACCGATCATTACAGTACATTTACACGTAAAATAGAAATAATTGCAATACTGTACATCAAAAACATCTTAATATACCTTTAATGGACCCTTGGTACTTAAAAAGTACATTTAAAATAAACTGGGGCTCGATTGGAAGCTTAGAAAATTTTTCGTGAAATTTCAAAGTTTCTCCTTATGAACAATACCACACGCCTTGTGGTCTAGGGGACACGCCCGTGTGCCCCTTTCAACACTCCCGTGTGAACACCTTGTATCACTTAGACGGCCTGGGCACGCCTGTGCCCTTTACCCGTGGAACTCTTTGTCAATTTACTCATGGCAAAACTAATTTCACATGGCCAAGACATATGCCCGTGTTCTTAGCCCGTGTGGATTTATTTTTGATTCGAAACAAGTGCAGTTTTCACACGGCCATGGCACATGCCCATGGTGCATGGCTGTGTCTCTCACACGGTTGTGTCTCTACCCGTGTGGCAACGCTTGAACATTCTATTTTGGACATTTTTAGGTGCAGGGACACACGGCTTAACAACATGCCCGTGTGCTAGCCGTGTGTCTCACACGATCTGGTCACACGCCCATGTGCCAGGCCGTGTGGACTCAAAATGAGCCTTTTATCGCAAACTTTCCCTGCAAAACTTAAATTTCAAGCTACCAATTTTCTTAACTTTCAACAGTAAATCATCCAACCAATGTACCCTCATTGGTACCACAATTTATGTCAAATATACTAGATCACCACAACAATCAAACATACTCAAATTTAACTTCAAACATACATATTCCATACCATAGTCCAACATCTTTAATACCATTTACTATCATATATAAAACAACAACTTAATAGCCTAGGTACATGCCATATTACCAAAAAGAAAGGTATTTCACCTCTTTGAGTTCGGGATTGGCTTGGATGCTGAGTCCTTGATTCTTTAATACCTAATCCTGCGCATGGAAGCAAAATCGTACACTGAGTATACACTCAGTGGTATTTCTATAAACTAGCACTTAAAACATTAATAAATCGTTTATACATTTAAACCCTAAGCTTTTACTTTCATGATCCTAGCTGTTCGTTTACTCATCTTTATCTCTTTACTTTTAAGTGTCATTAAACAAATTTTTACACATTTCGTATCATTCTATACTTTTCAATAATCATACATCAGTATGTCATTTATATTCGCTAACAATCAACATTCAGTCATAATCATATAATTGATAGCAGTCAGTCTTTAGTACCTTTGTTTACCCCTATTAACATAACTCAGACCTGGACAGATACATGGATCCAACCCACACACCGGGATAGCATACAGTGTTTCATCAGCCAAAGTTGGAATACACCGTAAGGGTAATGAGAATAAGAATGATTAGGTACGGAGTACCACTTTGGAAACGAATCCTAACGAAGAATAAGAAGGCGACATTTATAGTGTCTCATCGACACAAAGTCAGAATATCCCTAAACACTTCCAATCCTATGGCTTGCCAACTATATCCGACTAGCCCGACTCTGTTAATAGGGTTTTCGTAACTCGATAATAGATATACTTACCTTTATTTTCATTCATTATACGTTTTCGAGAGTCACATCAATAAATATGCAATAAGTTTAGTTTATAGAAATACAAACCGTAATTTCTTGAGTTTACTCGATATCCTCGTTCACTTTCTCCTTTCCCTTCTTCAATGACGTTTCCGGTGCTACGTTAGCTACATAAAAAGTTAACATTTAAAATTATCAATGTATATTATCTAATAACACATTCTTTATTTTTCATGTAACTTTCACATAAATTCCAATTTAGTCCTATCACTATAACCATCCTTTCTCTTCAAAATTAGTCCTTTATTATTCATTCCATATCTACTTTAAACAAGTTTTAGCTCTTAATATTCAATATAAAACTAAATTCTAAAATTCTTTCAATTTAATCCCTACTATGTTAAAACTTATTTCTTTTTTTTTTTTTATAATTCAATCCTCTTTCCACTTCTAACTTGAATTCTTATCAAAGAACTCATAATTCTTCAGTTCATTCAATTTAATCAACATCTAAAAATTCACTAACTTTCTAATTTTCAACATAATTCATGTAAAGCTTTGTCTTAGGATTCCAAAAACATCAAAATTACAGGAAAATGGACTAAATTGACTTACCAAATAAGCTTCAAACTTTAAAACCCTAATTTTTCCCTTTTCTTTTTCTTTCGTTTCTATTTCATTTTCATTCTCTGTTCCCTTTTTCTATTTTTTTTCTTTTATTTACTTTTAATTATTAGATTATATTTTTTAATTATAATTATTATTTCTTAAATAATAAGCAAATAAATATATATACATACATTTGTGCCAATTAAAATAATACACATGTATTTATACTTACCCCACACTTGGCACTCATAGTTTAATTGCTACTTTAGTCCCTTAGCTTTTCTTAAATCTATAATTAGACCTTTATTCTTTATGCAATCTAGTCCTTTTTCCTAATTAATCTTAATTCAAACTAATTCACTAAATTAGACTCTAATTAATTAGTCAACTATCATTTGTAAATATTTCTAATAAATATTTACGAATTCATTTTGCAGAAATAATGACTTAAACCTCCAGTTTTCGATGACCGTAATTGCCGGGTCGTTACACCTCGAATCCTTGAGAATAAGCTTGCCTTTTATTTTTTATTTAAATCTCATGTATTTTAATTTTAAAAGGACATTCGGTCAAGAGAAAACTGAAACCCCGTAAGTTAGGGTACGACTTCTCGAATACCCAAATATGAAACATTGCCAATTTTTAAATTTTCCTTTTTGAAAAATAACAAGCGTAATGTTTAAAACAATAAGTATTTATCTTATTTGAGGTATAGTATAAAAACAATTAATTATATCTAAATAGAACGCATGATGTAGTGATGATGAATCAATATAAAATGACTATAAAGATAGAATATTGGAATGATAAAAAATAAATGAATAAGGGTATACTTTAATAATAATATCATAATCTAAATAAATAGATAAAGTAGCGTAAAATAAAATAAATGGAAAAAAAAAAAACATGATTGAAAAGACACGACTCAAAAATACCAAAATAAAAGGGAACAATAAAATAACACATAAAGGAAATAAAATAAAAGAAAAGAAAATGAGATGACAATATAATAATATGTACAAATATAAACAACATAACTTTTAAAAATAAAAAAGCAAGGCAATAATAATAAATGGATAAATAAACAAATAATAAGATAAAAAAACCATAAAAAAAGCTGAAATTAAATGAAGGACTAAATCGGGATTAAAATGAACTTAAAAGCATAAATTTAGATAAAATAAGTAAATAAAATACTAAAATAAAAATGCAAAAATATTTAAAATAAAAAAATAAAAAAGGGACTAAATGGGCGATTATTCCAAATTTTATTATGTGCACGATTTCCGAGAGACTAAATGGTCAAAGGACCAAAAAAAAAAACTTAAATGGATAAATTTTAAAAAAGGAGAAAAAAATAGAACTAGGACCAAAATAAAAAGCGCGTAAAAGAGGAGGGACTAACTGGGAAAATATCCCAAACCCTACTAAATGCACCGTTCCTTTGGCAAATCGAGGGACTAAATTGAAAACAAAATAAAATTAAATGGTACAATCTAAAAATAAAGAAATTAGGACCAAATTAAAATATGCCCAAAAGCGAAAGGACCTATGGAATAATTAGCCCCCATGTCAAAAACGCTCGGATCCTGCGTGGTTCGGGTCAGGTCTCAGGTCGGCAACTGGGTTAGTTTTAAAACGACGCCGTTTTGGCGCCTGAAGCTTAGGCCCAAAACGACATCGTATTGGGCCTTACATAAATAAATAAAAAAGAACAAAAAAAAAACATTTCAATAGCTCTCCTAGAAAAAAAATTCTTTCTTTCTCCTTTTTTCTTTCTGGATATAAACCAAAATCCGGCTATGGAGGCCGTCGGCAACTCGTCGTGGCCACGGGTCATTGGCGACGGTGGTTGTTGCCTCCGGTGGCCGGAGAGAAAAAGAAAACTCTCTTTAGCCTTTTTTTAGTCCAAATCTGAAGGCTAGACCCTTGTTTTTTTTTAAAAAAAGAAATATCTTTGACCCTCCCCTAGCCATTTTCGATGCCGGAGAAGGTTTCCGACAACGGGGTAGATGAAGAGGCACAGGTAAGAAACGTCTTTTTACTTTTATTTATTATTAATTTTGAAATAAAACGAAAATAAAAAAGGAATCACCTTTGTTAATGTTTTTCTTTTTTGATTGCTTTTTTCTTGTGTAAAATATTACATTGATGGTGGTGGCTTTTATAGCTAATTCACAACATATATTTTCTTTTTCTTTCATTGTTTCTGTTGCTCTTCTATCTCTATTTTGTTTCTTTTTCTTTGCAGGTATCTCTGGCGGAGTCAATGGCAACAATGGGAATCGTGCCTTGCCATTTCGGTGAAAGGAGGGGGAGAGGGCCTCGAGCGGCGCATTGGCTGATGTGGCATGAGGAGCGACGCAAAGGAGGCTAAGGTTTCTTTTGTTTTATTGAAAACATTTAAGTTTTTAAGCTATTTGGGCCATAGAGTTTTTTTAATTTTTGGGCTGTTTGTAAATGTAATTTTGGGCCTTTAATGGACTCTAGACTTAAATGAATTCTTATTATTTTTATTTTTATTTCTGGTTTGGTTTCTGTTTAAGGCCCGGACAAAATTGGGCCCTTACAGTTGCCCCTCTTTACTCGTTTTCGTGCAACAGGAATGGAGCAAAGACTTTGAGAAGGACTAATTTTGTCTGGTCTTGCCAAATCTCAATTTCTTTGGTGCTTCTATTCTTCAAGTAGCCTCATTCCAACCCATTACAACTTAAAGGATATAAGAATTGTAATTTCAATCTATTACGCTGCAACTTTAGGGAAATTAGACTTTTAGGTTTAGTCTGCTCCACTATAACTTTAGGGAGATGAGACTTGTATCTTCAATCTACTCCACTGCAACTTCAGGGAGATAAGATTTGTAACTTGTAGCTTTAATCTGTTCCACTGTAACTTTAGGGAAATAAGATTTGCTATCTTCAATCTGTTCCACTGCAACTTCAGGGAGATGAGATTTGTAGCTTCAACCCGCTCCGTTGTAACTTCAGGGAGATAAGATTTGTAACTTGTAGCTTTAATCTGCTCCACTGCAACTTCAAGGAAATAAGATTCGCTATCTTCAATCTGCTTCACTGCAACTTTAGGGAGATAAGATTTTTATCTACTCCACTGCAACTTCAGGGAGATAAAATTTGTGATTTTAATCTTTTCCACTGCAACTTTAGGGAAATAAGATTCGTCACGGTGACTTCAATCCGTCCCACTGTAACTTTAGGGGTATAGGATTTGTCGCTTCAATCTGCTCCACTGCAACTTCAAGGAGATAAGATTAATGGCTCCAATTTGCTCCACTGCAACTTCAGGAAGATAAGATTCGCTATAATGATTTCAATCCATCCTACTGCAAGTTCAGGGGCATAGGATTTATGGTTTCACTGATCTGTTACATCGTTCTCTAGGGAACATGACCTATAGAATCCATTTTATGGGCCTATATTTATGCCAAGCAATTAGGATGTTATGATCAAAATTAATCAAATGCTCCTAACTAGATGTGTATGAATGATGTTTGCATGAATGCAAAATGCCATTTTTTTCGAGAATGATCCCCTTTTAATGTTTAGGTTGATATTGCTCGTTGTTCATCAAGGTTCTATCACTGACGCATTACCCTGCCTTCTTACTTCGCTAGTATTTTTGATAGAAAACCCGAAGAAATAATCACAATTTAGATTATTCTTTCCCAAATATTTTCAACTCTTAAATTTGGTTAGTTCTGACTAGTGGTCTTGTTTCAGATCCTTGTACTATTTAAAAAACCTTTAAGAACAATATGCAGAACTCCTTTTACTTGAATATTATCAATCCATTAATCATTATTTCAATGAAAAATGCTTGAAAAATGTTATCACAATGGACAAAAAAGAATTTTATTGGGAGCAAAGCTTGAAATGAATAAATTAATCAAAGATAGCAAACGTTGCTAAAATAAAAAATGAATAAGATGAAAATAGGTGCCCCCAGATATCATAGCATGAGCTTTTTCGCATTAACTTCTCAAGGACCCTTTTGAACTTGATATGTGTTTCGGAGATCCAAAATACTTTGTCGATGCCCCAAGACGTAGCATCCCTCCTCTTTATTAATTCGGGGATAACAAGACTACCACATGCCCCATCTTTGATCAAAATTTGAATTGCCCTTTTCCTAGGTTTTCAATTCAAAACCTCTTTGGTCTCAAGGCATCCTTTGCGAGGTTTCACCTTGGCCCCTCCATTTTTTTTCTTAGGTGAAGTATCTTTTGACTGAATCTGAATTTATAGGATTAGGCATGTTCTTGCCATCCATCTTGGTCAAAATCAATGCTCCTCCAAAAAAGGCCTTCTTTACTACGTAAGGTCCCTCCCAGCTTGGCATCCATTTTCCTCTAAAGTCCTTTTGTATGGGAAGTATCTTTTTCAATACCAGGCCCCCTTCATGGAATTATCTAGGATGAACCCTTTTGTTGTAAGCTTGTATCATTCGCTTTTGGTACATTTGACCATGACGGATGGCTTTTAACCTTTTCTCTTCAATCAAGTTTAGCCGATCATATCGGGATTGGATCCATTCTTCTTCATCCAACTTCAATTCTGCCAAAACTCAGAGAGAAGGAATCTTGACTTCAATGGGTAAAGCCGCTTCTGTAATAGTCTGGTTTAGACCCTAGTCGGAATAGTGGTTTCAGGACCACAAATCTGAGTATGAAAAATATTTTAATATTATTTTCTGTGTCCATGATATGTGAATTTACATCTTTGAAATTTCTGTAATTTAATTTGTCTATTTCTGTACTTATTTATGAAAAAGGATTTAATTACAGAAAATGCAAAAGTAGCCTTCTATTTGAGTAAGTGCCTATTTGAATTGGCTTTATATTTGTGAGGTTCTTATGTGGTTATTTGGCCATGGTTATGTTTAAATGACCTTAGTAGACATTATTTGATGGAACATTAATGTTTTATTTCAAGGATATTAAGGCAATTGGTGTATTATTATGTGTTTAATAAAAGAAATGTTAAAATTAGCCATTATATTCATCCATTACCATCGAAATTGAAAGAAAAAGAATAAGAAAAAGGAGTTTAGGGTTTCGACACTCATAAAGCTTAATTTAAGGTTCGTTTTTGTTTGATTTTTGATAATTTCTACGTTTCTGTGATCGTTGCTTCGTGTTCTGCAAAGCCCATGTCTGAATTTCTGTTTCTGTTAAAGATTTCATGAAATGCCATTGTTGATATCATGAGTTTTGTGATGTTCTTGGATGAATTATGAAGGCTTGGTAGATAATTTATAAGTTTTGTCTTTGAATTTTGATGAAATAGAGTTATTTGGGCTAATTTGTGAAAATGAGGTTTTGAGGACTAAATTGTAAATTAAATGTGTTATTTGGGCTTGTATGGAAGCCATGTATATTTGGCCAAGCTATAGTTTTGGTGAATTTTGCATATTTGTGATTTGGTAAAAAATGGACTAAATTGTCAAAGTGTGAAAATATAAGGGCTAAAATGCAAAGTGCCCTAAATATGTGTTCATGGATTATTTTGAATGAAAAGAATGATTGAATGGTTGAATTTGAATTGTATTAGATCAAGAACAAAGAAAATCAGATTTAGATCGGGGGAAGTCCAAAATAGTTGAATAGTCGATTCGTTTCGTCTGAAATTCGTACAAGGTAAGTCAAACTACACTTACATGTTAAGTTGATGAGTTCGTATATATAAACTCATTATTCGCATTGGATGACCTTGAGAGCCTGATGAATAGACTCTAATATGCTGGTGTATGAGATGTTCTGTATGTTCTTGGAAAACATTGACATTGTTCTGAGATATCGTGTAATACCGTGTTTGGGACACAGGCCTCGATTTGAGATTTCGTGTAAGACCCTGTCTGGGACAAAGGCTTCGATATCGAATTAGATGTAAGACCACGTCTGGGACTTCGGCATTGTACCTGTCTGTGAATCTCTATTCCGTTTCTAAGTTGTCCGATGTTAAAGTATGAGATATGGAATGTATAATTCATACAGGTACGTTTGTATCGTACTAGAATTCTGAATAGAAAAGACTATGTTTCTGTGAAGTAAGAAAATATTTTATGAGATGGATGTGAATTCTGGTTATCAACTGTTACTTATATGCTATATTAGTTGAGTAATTGTATTTGACTTACTAAGCTCTTTGTAGCTTACTCTGTGTGATTTCTGTCTGTTTTACAGTTATCGTAGCTACTGAAGGCTCGGGATAGTCGAGGATTGTTATCACACTTTCGATCTCATTTTGGGTACTTTTAGAATGTACATATTTATAAGTATGGCATGTATAGGCTAGAAGATTTATGAATGTAATTTTGATATGTATATATGTTATGCCATGTCAATTGGCTAGCAAATGATAAGTTTTGTGCATAGTTTTGTGTATGTTTGTGATGTGCCATATTCTAATGAGAATTGGTTATCTTAAAGCATGAATTTGGTTAAAATTTTGGAATGAATGTTGTGTATTATTGCTTGTAGCATTTGACCAAAAAGGGGTGGCAAATTGGCTTAAACCAAGCCTGCATTGTGCCACACGGTCAGGGAACACGGGCGTGCCTTGTGGCCATGTGAAAAAGTCAATAGCTAGCTAAATTTTACACGGTCATGGCACACAGCCGTGTGAAAAAGTCAGTATAGGACCTCTTTTTGGCACGGTTGGATCACATGGGCGTGTCTTGTACCTGTGTGAGTCACACGGCCTAGTTACACGGGCGTGTGACTTTGTCAGTTTTGAAAAGTTTTATTAAGTATTAGAAATTTTGAATGGGTTTGGTTTAGTCCCGACCTTCCCTAAATGTATGTTTTAGGTCTCGTAGACCATCTTAATGGATGAATTGTTAATGAATGCATATGTATTAATGTTATCTGATATCTGTGAATCTGTGTTGTTCTGAAATGCTCTGTTCATCCGATGATGCCTCTTACCTATTTCGGCGACGGTTACGGGATAGAGGTGTTACATTTTATTGGTATCAGAGCTATGGTTTAGTCGGTTCTAGGACTACCATAACGTGTGTGAGTCTAGCTATACATGCCATATGTCTAAAATTGCGATAGTGTGATGAATCTTGACATTGAAATGTGCTTTTATATAGCAATGGATCCCAATAGAGCCATAGCTGATGATGTTAAACGTAATGCGCCTGCTCCCGTACAAGGGACGGTGCAAGATGATTCTCAACCGACTATGAGTAGCCGTGATAGTGAGGCTAAACAAGCCTTCTATCAGATGATAAATGATTGGTTCACCCAATACATTAGAACCAACCCGGCTGTACAACAACCTCCACCCCTGGTTAATCATTCTCAAATTCCTGTTATGACTTCCGTGAATCCAGTTCAGTTAAGTAGACCACTAGTTGATAAGATTAGAAAGTATGGGGTTGAAGAATTCCGAGCTACAACGAAAGATAATGCTGAAAGAGTTGAATTCTGGTTAGAAAATACGATACAGGTATTTGATGAAATGTCTCTAAATCCAGAGGAATGTGTTAAATGTGTTGTTTCACTTCTGAGAGACACGGCGTACCATTGGTGGAAAACTTTAATATCTGTGGTTCCGAGTGAAAGAGTTATTTGAGATTTCTTTCAAGCCGAATTTCGGAAGAAATACATTAGTTAGAGATTCATTGATCAGAAACGTAAAGAGTTTCTCGAGCTTAAACAAGGTCGTATGACTGTTAATGAATATGAGCGTGAATTTGTGAGATTGAGCCAGTATGCTCGGAAATGTGTATCAAATGAAGCAATAATGTGCAAAAGGTTTGAGAATGGACTAAATGAAGATATTCGTCTGTTAGTCGGGATTTTAGAGATTAAAGAAATGGCAGTGCTCGTTGAGCGAGCTTGTAAGGCTGAAGAATTAAGTAAAGAGAAAAGAAAAGCTGATTCTAAAGTTAGAGATACTAGAAAGAGATCTTTGAGTAAAACATTTCAGTTTGGGTCAAAGAAATTTCGACATGATCAGAACCGTTCAAATACTAATGTGCGACATTCAAACTGAGATCGAGCTAGATCATATTCGAACACCAGAGCTCCTGTTACTTCTGTTGCAAGTGTTGGAAATGTCCGATCTAAGAAACCTGAATGTAAACACTGTGGTAAAAGACATCTGGGAAATTGTAGATTGAATGACTGAGCCTGTTTCCGATGTGGATCTCTGGATCATTTTGTAAGAGATTGTTCTAAACCTACTGAGCAAGAGAATGTATAGAATCTGAGACCGAGCAACACCTCAGCCAGAGGTAGACCTTCTAGAAATACAAGAAATGCAAGTGGAGGTCAAAGAGCTACTGGGGATACTGCCGTTAGATTTGAGGCCAGAGCACTTGCCAGAGCCTATGTAATCCGGGCTCCTGAGGAAGCCTCGTCTCCTGACGTGATTACTAGTATTTTCACTCTTTATGATACTTCTGTGATTGCATTGATAGACCCTGGATCAACGCATTCTTATATTTGTATGAATTTAGTACATAGTAAGACTTTGCCTGTAGAGTCTACTAATTTATAGTTAAAGTATCGAACCCATTAGGAAAAAGTGTTTTCGTTGACAAAGTCTATAGGAATTGCCCGTTATTGATTCGAGATATCTGTTTCCCTGCTGATCTGATGCTGTTTCCTTTCGATGAATTTGATATAATTCTGGGAATGGACTAGTTAATGTTGTATGATGCTATTGTGAGCTGCAAAAGAAAATTCATTGACTTAAAGTGTAAGAATGATGAGATAATTTGAATTGAGTCTAGTGATCTGAATAGACTATTAGCTGTGATATCTGCAATGAAAGCACAGAATTATGTAAAGAAAGGTTGTAAAGCCTACTTAGCTTATGCGTTAAACTTGAAAGTGGATGATAAGAAAATTGAATCAATGCTTGTTGTCTATGAATTTTCTGATGTGTTTCTTGAAGAACTACCTGGTTTGCCTCCGATTCGAGAAGTTGAGATTGGCATTGAATTGGTACCTGGTACTACTCCGATATCGATAGCTCCGTACAGAATGGCTCCAATTGAACTAAAAGAATTGAAATCTTAGTTGCAAGAATTGACTGATAGAGGATTTGCTAGACCGAGTTTTTCACCTTGGGGTGCTCCTGTTCTGTTTGTGAAAAAGAAAGATGGCACAATAAGAATGTGTATTGATTACCGCCAACTTAACAAAGTGACTGTAAAGAACAAATATCCTTTTCCCCAGATTGATGACTTATTCGATCAGTTGAAAGGTGTTACTGTGTTTTCAAAGATAGATCTGAGATCGGATTATTACCAGTTGCGAGTAAAGGACTTTGATATTCCGAAAACTACTTTTAAAAAGAGGTATGGGCATTATGAATTTTTAGTTATGCTTTTGGATTAACGAATGCACCTACAATTTTTATGGATTTAATGAATAGGATTTTTTGACCGTATTTAGATCAATTTGTTGTTGTATTCATTAATGACATATTGATTTACTCACGCAATGAAACCGAACATGCCGAGCATTTGAGAATAGTGTTACAAACTTTGTAAGACAAACAGTTGTATGCGAACTTTAGTAAATGTGAATTCTAGTTGCGGAAAGTTGGTTTTCTGGGCCATGTTGTATCAACCTTTGGTATCCGAGTTGACCCGAGTAAAATTTCAGCTATTATGGATTGGAAACTCCGAGGAATGTATCTAAAGTCCGTAGTTTTTTGGGACTTACTGGTTACTATAAAAGATTTGTAAAAGGTTTCTCAATGATTGCAACAACATTGACGAAATTGCTCCAAAAAGATGTGAAATTTGAGTGGTCAGAAAAGTGTGACTTTGTCAGTTTTGAAAAGTTTGATTAAGTACTGAAAATTTTGAATGGGTTCGGTTTAGTCCTAACCTTCCCTAAATATATGTTTTAGGTCTCGTAGACTATCTTAATGGATGAGTTGTTGATGAATGCATATGTATTAATGTTATCTGATATCTGTGAATTTGTGTTGTTCCGAAATGCTCTGTCCATCCGGTGATGCCTCTTATCTATTCCGGCGACGTTACGGGATTGGGGTGTTACAGCCTCCATTCCATAAACCAAAGAGAAAGGCGTTGCCCCGGTTGAGGTCCTGGCAGATGTTCGATAAGCATAGAGGGAAATGGTAACTTCTCATGCCAATTTTTATAAGTCTCAGTCATTTTCCCCACGATCTTCTTAATGTTTTTGTTGGCTACCTCCATCGCAGCATTCATTTTTGGGCGATATGGTGATGAGTTGTGGTGTTTGATCTTGAACTGACTGCGGACTTTTGATATCGTGCTGTTGTTCAAATTCAGTGCGTTGTCAAATATAATCCTTTCTGGCATTCTATACCAATATATGATCTCTTTCTTCAAGAATTCACTAACTGTTGACTTTGTGACATTAGCGTAAGAAGTGACCATTGGAAGTTTTTGGCGATATCGACCTAATGACATCCATGCCCCACATAGAGAAAGGCCATGGAGAAGTCATGACATGAAGAGGTGAAGCTTGGCGTAATTAATACAATCCCCTTCCATGGTGGACCAATAATACCCGAATCTCATGATTTTTTGGCCATTGTAAAACCATTAGTATGTGTTCCGTAGACACCCTAATGGACTTCTTCCAAGATTTCCTTAGCCTCAACAGCATCCACACATCTTAGTAGCACCTGATCCTTTCTTCTTTTGTATAGGATCTTCCCATCTAAGACATAGTCACTGGCCAGTCTTCTTAGCGTCCTTTTATCATTCTCAGTTGCTTGGTCAGGGTATTCACGATTCTTCACATATCACAATATATCGTGGTACTAAGGGTGATCATCCTTTTCTTCTTCTTCGATGTTGTAACAATGAGCCGGAGTCTCATAAATACTCATCTGGATCGGTTTTACATCCTCTTGTTTGTTCACTTTGACCATGGAAGCTAAGGTAGCCAGGGCATCAGCCATTTGATTTTCATGTCGTGGGAGATAGCAGAAGGTGATGTCATAAAAAATTTCAATTAACTCCAGAACCAGCCTTCGATAATTGATTAATTTGGCGTCTCTCATCTCCCATTCACCTTTGAGTTGATAGATCACTAGTGTAGAATCCTTATATACCTCTAGCACTTTGATCTTATGTTCTATGGCTGCACGGATACCCATGATGCATGCTTCGTATTCTGCATATTTTTCGTGCAATCCAAATCTAATTTACTAGTGAAGAGATAATAATCTCCATTTGGGGAAACCAGGACTGCCCAAATTCTGTTACCCACAGCGTTTAAGGCTCCGTCAAAGTTTAGCTTCCCAGGATGACCTTCTTGAGAGTCTTCTTCAGTGGTTGCAACATACATTAGATCTTCATTCAGGAAATCAAAGTTCAAGGGCTCGTAATCTTCTAGAGTTCTACTGGCTAGAAAATCTGCTATTGTGCTCCCTTTTATAGCCTTCTGATTCACATTCGAATTTTCCACCGAGCTATTCTTCCATTCAAAGTAGTCGACTCCATCATGTACTTTAAAGGGTTCAGTTTTGAGATGAGCCAAGTCGTGTGGTACAACATGTACTGTCTTATTCTTCGGGTTGTCCAGATCAAGGCGCAACACAACTTCTTGATTAGCGAATATCTAGTCTCACATTTAGTGAATTTCTTACTGAGATAGTATATCACTCTTTCTTTTCTTCCTAACTTTGAGATAGTATATCACTCTTTCTTTTCTTCTTGACTCATCATGTTGACCAAGCACGCATCCCATGGAATTCCCAAATACTGCCAAGTACAGTATCAGTAGCTTATCTGGGCTGAGAGACATCAGCACTAGACAATTGGACAAGTAATGTTTAACCTTGTCAAAAGTTTTCTGACACTCCTCATCCCATACACCTGGATTGTCTTTCTTAAGGAGATAGAATATGGGGTCGCATTTCTCGGTCAATTGTGAAATGAACAGGGCGATGTAATTTAATCTCTCTAAGAAACCCCAGACTTCTTTTTGAGTGCGCGATGAAGGCAGCTCCTGTATAGCCTTGACTTTTTTCGGGTCAATCTCGATCCCCTTTTCGCTGACTACAAATCCTAGCAATTTACCTGACCTAACCCCAAAGGTACATTTTGCTGGATTGAGCTTTAACTGAAATTTTCTCAAGCTCAAGAACAATTTCTTTAGGACTTGTATATGCTCCTTTTTTGTTCAGGACTTTGCAATCATATCGTCAACATAAAACTCGATTTCATTGTGCATCATATCATGAAACAAAGTTACCATGGCTTTTTGATACGTCGCTCCTGCATTTTTCAGTCCGAATGGTATCGCTTTATAGCAAAATGTTCCCCACATGGTTACGAATATGGTCTTCTCCATGTCTTCAGGATGCATATTTATCTGGTTGTATCCTGGGAAATCGTCCATAAAAGAGAATAGTGATTAACCTACCGTGTTGTCTACTAAGGTGTCGGTATATGGCAATGGGAAATTGTCCTTTAGGCTGGCTTTGTTCAAATCCCTGTAGTCTATGCACATTCGTACTTTCCCATATTTTTTAGGGATGGGGATGATATTGGATACCCATTCTGAGTATTTAACCACTTGTAAGAAACCAGCGTCGAATTGCTTCTTAACCGCTTCTTGACCTCTTCTTTTATTTTTAGCAAGACGTCAGGCCTCATTCTTCGGAGCCTCTGTTGAACTGGCTTACACTCTTCCTTTGTGGGGAGTCAATGTACCACAATATCAGTACCTAACCCGGGCATGTCCTGATATGACCATGCGAAGACATCCTTGAATTCTTGGAGTAACCCAATGAGGTCTCGCTTTGTCTCTGCGGCAATACAAGCTCTAATGTTTACCTCTTTTTCCTCTCCTAAGCTCACATTTTCTACTGACTCTTTGTAAGGTAGGATTTATTTCTCATCTTTTCTACCATCCTCAACAAATCAAGAGATAGATTATAGTCTCGATCATCTTCAAAATCTTGAGAATCCTCTATACACATATCTTGCTCAAAAGGAGACTCTGAGTCAGTAGCATCGTCACTTATATCATTGATATCTGGAGACCTGTTATAGGGATGAAAGAAAATCCAAAGAACAAAAGAATCTAAGAATAATTATCTGTATGGTATGATTATGAATAAAATGGGAAGACTAAAATAATATTTGCTCAAGATGATACGCAAAGATACATTTTATTGAAATAAAGATGTTGGGCATAAGCCTATTTCACAAAAGGATTCTTATTGCTCCAAGGCTTAGAGCAATAAGCGTGTTTTGAACATTACTCTGAATTAGCTCTAAAAACTGTAAGAATCTCTTTCGCAGTCCAATTGTTCAGAACACTTCTAGGTACATAGAGGCAGATGCCTGATAAATTTTCTCCCTCAATTCCTTCATCGGATACGGCGTTGATGTTCCAATTTCCCAACATTTCTTCTGCGGTTTCTTTTCTTGACATCTTCTGTTCAAGGTGACTAGTTCCTCCTGACATGAAAGTTCTGGATATATGGGGAAAAGTCATTGGTACCCATTTGACCTCTCCTCTGCTTAATCGTCCTCTTCTCCTTTCTTGCTTCTTTTCCAGCTCTTTCTTCCATTGCTTCGCATCTGGCTTATATCCCAGGCCAAAGCAATCTCATTTTTCCATCTGATTGTCACTCGCAATAAGTTTTAAAATTTATAATTGATCGTACTTGAAACTAACTATTATTACGATGAAGGCAAACGTACCTATCGAACAGTAGTATAGTTTTAGCAAGACCGGATGTCGACGAAAAGGGAACTAAAAGTACTAGTATTAACTTTCTTTTTATTATCTAGCCTAACAATAATGAGGATTGTTCTATCTAAACTAATTAACTAACCTAAGAATGCACAGAAAGTAAATTGGGGAAATACTTTTGGAAAACTGATTGATTTGGACAATACCCAAGGAAGAATGCACCTAGACTTCACTTGTTATTCGACTCTGAACCAGATGATTTATTCACTTGACTTGATCCATAGAAATCCCTAAGTTAATTAGTATCCCTATTCAAGACTAATAACGTCTAACCCTAGGTTGATTAATTGAAATCTCTTTCTAATTTAAACCCTTAGTTTTGCATTAACTCGATCTATGGATTCCCTTATTAGATTTGACTTTAATCCAGTAGATTTATGTCGTCCTATCTCTAGGATTACATGCAACTCTGCTTAATTATGAATGATCTACTCTTAGACAGGGACTATTCATCCTCCGAATAAGCACATCAATACTTGAATCAATATACTGGAATATTCAAACAAGAGTTAAAATCATAATTAAGAACAAATTAAGTATTTATCATATACTTCAGAAAATATTAACAAGATCCGTCTTAGGTTTCATCCCCTTTAGGCATTTTGGGGGTTTAGTTCATAACTGTAAAACAAAACATCTCAGAAGAATAATGACAAAACATAAAGAAAAACCCAAAACCCCTGAAGGAACTTGAAGGGAAATCTTCAGTCTTGAAGGAAAATTCGGCTTCCGAGATGGATCAATCGACTTTCTTTGAGTAATTCCTTGCTTCCCACTCTGTGTGTCTCTTCAATCCTCCTTTCGGGTCTTTTAAATAGGCTTTAGAATGCTTTCAAACCCTCAAAATTGCCCTTTTCTGAATAGAACTCAACTTGGGTTTGATAGGGCCACGGCCATGTGCCACGCCCTTGTGCGATTTCTTCAAATCGTGTTCAAGGCTATTAAATAGACACGGGTGTGTGATCTACCCATGTAAGGAAGTTCAGGCCGTGTTGATTTCCCACGTTGGCCCATTTTCTCCGTTTTTGGCCTGTTTCTCGTTCTTTTTACTTTCCTATGCTCACCTAGGTATAAGACATGAATTTAAAAGATTAGGAGCATCAAATTCCACAAATCTAATAATAATTCATCCAAAAATGTGCTAAGAATGGGATAAAAATATGTTTAAATTATGACTTATCACCATTAGAATTGGTACCTCGACTCTCCCTTAGAGGTATTTTCTAAGTCCCCTTCTAGGCAAAGCTTCTTTCCCAACCATCAATTGTAAGCCTATCCTTGTAATTTTGGAAATTTTGGGCATCGGGACCTTGTTTCCTTCAACGATGAAAATTACGTTCATAAATTCTAAATATTGAAAGGAACATTCTATTACTTCATCGTCTGCCTCTATTATGGTGCATCACTAGTTACGGATGCAATAATGTCTTCTTCCGCGTTTATCGTTACCAGTTGTCCCTCTGTTACCAACTTTAGCTTTTGGTGTCGTGATGACAGCACTACCCTAGCTGATTGAATCCAAGGCTTCCTCAACAAGCAATTATAAGAAGGCTTGATATCCATCACCAAGAAATCTACCTCATACATGTTTGGACCAATCAAAAGGGGTATCTCAATCCTTCCAATCACCCTCCTTTCGGTACCATCGAATGCTCTCACTATGTTTTGGCACTTCTTCATATGAGAGTTATCCACAGGAAACCTATTCATTATGGATATGGGCAAGACATTCAGTGCATATTCATTAACAATTAACACCCCTGACAATGTATATCCTCTGCAGTGGGTGGTAATGTGCAGAGCCTTTGCAGATCTCATGCCCCCTGGCGGTATTTCATCATCATTAAAGAAGATGAAATTATTAGTGCTGATGTTATTAACCAGACGGTCTAGCTTGTTTACAGAGATATCATCAGCGACATTAGTTTCATTTAACACTTTCATCAATGCGCTATGATGTGTCTCCGAGATTAAGAGTAAAACTAGTACTAATATACAAGCTGGTTGTTTGTGTGGCTATTCTACAACACTATACTCGCTATGCTTTAAGAATTTTAAGAATTCTTTAGCCTCTTTCTCAATTACTGGCTCATTAATAGGTGATTCAAGTCTGGCCGTCTTTTCTTCCTTTTGTTCAACCACCAAGGCTTTTCCTTTTATTGGCTCAGCTCTTGCATTTGATGGATCATAGCACCTCCTACTGTGCATGTAAAAACCTACATCCTAGCCCTCTTCTAAAGTGCTAACCAGGTTCTCTCATCCTGGGATCATCATGTTACAATCATAATTCCATGGAACCTTTTTGTTGTTCTTATAGGGAAAAGCTACGGGTTTCTGAATTATGACCCTTGGTGCCATTTGTACTCCCAATTCATTGCTTCTTGGTCGTGAAATAATCACTACCGGGTGATTGGCCTTGTAGACTTTCTCCATTGGTCCTTCCTCTGAAGCACAAACATCTCCTCCTTCTAAGCCCTTGACATCTTCACAACCCTTACGAACCAATTTCTCGGCCCTAAGTGCAGAAATCATATTTGACAAATAATTTTGATGCTCCCCAATTATAACTACCTCATCACCTTCTGTAGTTTTTAGTACCACGCATTTAGTAGCACAATCCAAATTCACTTGATGCTTAACCAACCAGTCCATTCCCAGTATTAGGTTAAATTCTCCAAAAGGGAGTTTCATCAAATCCGTGAAGAAGATAACTCCTTGGACCTCTAAAGTTACATCCTTAAACAGTTTATTCACTCTCACTGACTGCCCTAATGGACTCAACACAATAACCTCACTCGCAGTGTTTTCAACCATTATACCTAAAGTCTCAGACATAGTGCATGCTATATAAGAATGCGTAGACCCAACATCAATCAATGTAGTATAAGGTACATTATGGATAAAGAATGTACCCGTAACAACATCTAGGGCATCTCTGTCCTCTCTGTGACGTGCTGCATGAACCAGTGTTGGCTGCCTTGCCTCAGTATGACCAGCACCTCTGCCCGGTGCTCCACGTCCACGGCCGAAATTTCAAGGGTTCTCCATATCTAGGGTTTGTTTCAAGCTTCCAAGCTCCATAGTAAGTGATTCCAAGTCCCGTTTTTAATGTTCTTTACGTTTTTGGAATCCTGGTAGCTCGATTAAGCTTATGCTAGCAATAATTCAACCTAGGGTTCATACTTGGAAAAATACCCATAGGTGAAAATTGTGTATTTTGATGCTTTATGATAGAATATGGGGTTTTAAATTATGTTAGACAACTTGTGCTACTCGGTTTTGAGTGAAAACGAGAAAAATGGCTTAATCGGTAAAAATACCTAATAGTCACAAGTATATGTTAGAGAGAGAATTTGATGTTGCCATAGAAGGGAAAAGTGATAAGCATGTTATAAAACATAAGAATAAGGAATAAAGTTTAATTCCCGAGCCTAGGGGCAAAAGTGTAATTATGCAAAAGTTTAGGGGCAAAAGTGTAATTTTTCCAAAGTTTGTATTAAATGCTGTTTTGATGAATGTATGTATTAAATAAGATTAATTTGGCATTATAGATCAAGAGAAACGAGATTCAAGTCGCGATCGAGGAAAAGAAAAGATTGTGGACTAAATTGCAAAATCTTTATATTTTGGTACCAAGGTAAGTTCATGTGTAAATAATGTAGCATAATTGTTATTTTTAAGTTATTGATGTTAATTATATGATATGCTGATTTTTATTATGAAATATATGCTTTATGGTTATTTTCGAATAAAATGCAAATTATGTGTATTAATTGTTAAATATAAAGTACTACCGAGTATTGGTTTTGGTATTTTACGGAAGATGGCAAGGATATGTGTTCGAGGAAAATCCCGTTTGAACCTTAGGAATAGATTAGGATACAAGTGACATCTCACTAGGATGGTTGAGCATCCGAACTCGTTGAGTTGAGTCCGAGTTCACTTATGGATGCGAATGTCCGAACTCGTTGAGTTGAGTTCGAGTTCGTGAAATGTAACTAGGCATCCGAACTCGTTGAGTTGAGTCTGAGTTCACTTATGGATGTGAACGCCCGAGCTCGTTGAGTTGAGTCCGAGTTCACTTAGGGGCCGGTTACATGATTTCTTGATTACATATGAGGCACTTATGTGCAAATTATCCATGGATCCGAGTTGTATTCTGATGTGTTCAACGGGTGAAAATTTCTATGAAATAGAAGAACACTTAAGATGCAAGTGACGTTTTGGTAAGTGTTGTGAAATGGGCACTTTGGACAGGTATGTACTTAACCCTCGGGTTGAAAATAGATACAACAACGATAAAGTGGTAAGATGATGAATGATGTTTAGAAATGTGATATATGTTTTGGTGATGCCATGCTAAGGTTGTTTGGTATAATTGTATTATTATGTTACTTGTTATTTGCATATGAACTTACTAAGCATTTATGCTTACTCCCTCCTCTTTATTTACTGTAGTTTTGAACAAGCCAGCTCGGGAATCGGGACAGGTCGAAGGTTCGATCACACTATCCAAAGGACTTTCATCTGGGTAAATGGCTTGTAAAACTTAAGTATGGCATGTATAGCAATATACTTATTTTGTGTAAATAATTTTATGATATGGCCATGATTGGTTGAGAAAATGTTTGATATTGATAAGTCATGGTGATGGTTAAATATAGATCATGTTTGATATCATGGAAGTTTAATAGGTTGTTTAGTTCATAACAACTCATGAAAAGATGAAATTTGCCTTAAAATAGAATATTGCTGCAGCAATGACATGAATTTGAAAAATCACTAAAAATAGTATAAATGGAATTAAATGATGAGAAAGTTATGAAATTTAAGCTTAATGAGTCTATTTTCATGTGGATTAAAAAAAAACAGGCATATAAATTATACTTTATGAGATATTTGAAATCTTGTGAAATAGGGCCAGAGTGATTTCTGGATCCTCTGTTCTAACTTTAAAAATTCATAATAAATTGTAAACAAATAAATAAAAGTCATTATTTATATATACAGATTCCTTATTGAGTCTAATTTTAAGAGAAACAAACCTCGTAGTCATTGAAATTCTGTATAGAGAGGTATCTGATTCGTAATACACAGAGGTCAGAGCAGTCAAACCCTGAAACAGGGGAGACTTTAACTAATAAACTGTACTAATTGGCCCAACCAAAAATTCTAGAAAAAAAATTAGTAAATAGATATATGAGTCTGTATTTAGGAAAAATTTACGGATCTTGATTTTGAGTTTCGTAACTCGAGATATGATTTTTCTTGTAACTATGACGCGGGTAGCTAGAAAGCTGTGAATGTAGAAACAAATGATTTGAAGTTCTTAATTTGATAAATTATGTTCGGTAACCCCTCAAGCTCGACTCCAGCGACGGTTTCGGGCATGGGGACGTTACAGATGGTATAACTGTTGTTGATTGCTGATTAAATGAAATTTGAAAATGTATGTGAAATGCATCTGTAATTGTATAACATGTTCGGTAATGCTCTATAACCCTATTCTGGCGTTGAATATGGGTGAGAGGTGTTACATGGTCATAAAGAAAACAAACAAAAATTAGAAATTTTCACCAATCCCCAGCAACGATGCCAAAATTTGATGGGCGTTGAAACCA
Source organism: Gossypium anomalum (assembly GCA_025698475.1). NCBI lineage: Eukaryota > Viridiplantae > Streptophyta > Magnoliopsida > Malvales > Malvaceae > Gossypium > Gossypium anomalum. Next base: position 66,519,764 of record CM046957.1, on the reverse strand, counting down.
CTAAATATAAATTCTTACGAAAAATATAAAAATGAATTGAAATATGAGTAGTAAGGTCGAATCCACAGAGACTGGTTATCTAATTTCTCCTTTTCTTGTGATCAGATTCGTTGTCGTGGCCACAATCATGCTCATAACTTGTACGTTGTAGTGCTGAACAAAAAAAATGGAGGGTTAAAATTGATTAAGATAATAAAATAAGGAAGTATGAAGTGTAATAAAATAAAATAAAAATAGATTCGAAAATGCAAAAAAAAAAAGTTTAAGAAAATAAAATAAATTGGTAAATAAAATATTTTTAAGCTTAGCCTTAACCTCGGTGTACTCCAATCTTGAATCGATCCTTGAAATAGGTTTTTCCTTCCAAGCAATAAGTTGGTTATAGTGACCAAGAATGTCCCGATCACCAACTTTTCCTTATGTAGTCAATCCCGGTACGACTTTGAAACTAACTTTTGCCAGATTCCTAATTGCGATACACGTGTTCACAATTTAAGATTTTGACAGCCTTGTGATCTGAAAGCCCAACTCGAATCAACGACCTCAACCGCGTGGGTCGTTTAAACCTGATCTCTATCTCCCTTGATGGAATCCAATTGGCTTTTTCCACCTAGACATGCCAATTTGTTCATGGGAATTCGAACACAACATGGCTGATTCGTCTTCCCAACTGTACGCCAAACAACTCCAACCCAACGTGCACTTTTTGAACTGAAGCTGAATCAACTTTAAGGGACGAATTTGTACTATCCCATATACCAGAGAGATAGAAAATACTGCATTGAGAGGTTTTTTGAGCTGGTTTGAATATTACGATTGTTTTGTTGGAGTAATTTTCAGGCTAAAGCTAAAACGGGTTTAGTTAATCATGGAAAAAGTCATGCTTTAAAAATAGATTTGTAGAGTTGTGGAAAGTGGGAAGGGTAAGGGTAAGGGCCTTGGAAGATAATTAAACCAAAATTTGAAACCAAAGAAAAGAAACGAATGAAATAGCATAATAGAAAGGTGACGCATGAAGGAAGAAAAAAAATAGAGAATTTATTAAATGCCAAAGGCAAAGTGTGTGTTCAATTGGCTGTAGCCACTAGGTATTTATACACACTTTTAATGCTAAAATTTAGCTAGATTTTTCCTAAATATTATCACTAAATAATTCAAATTTTAAAAATCAAATTTAAACTAGAATTTAAACTAATTACAAAATTGTAACAATATTAAAAATCCTTCAATCTTTATCGAACCAATTTTTTTAAAAAAATTCAACTCTTCAATTTTTATCTAGTCATCTTTGAATCTTCAATCTTTCAATCAAGCCCTCCTATTTGCTTTTTGTTCCAATTTAGCCCCTTTTTGTAAGAGTTTGAATTCAGCACACTAATTTCATTAATGATAAGAAAAATCCAAATTTAATATCATTTCATCTTATAATTAGCCAAAAATAAATACATTAAAAATAAAAATTTATCTTGCTATCAGTAAATATCTCGTCGAAGTAGCTCTTTAGATTGTCGATATAAGGTTTTTAAACTTATAGTGACAAATATTTCATTTTTAGTGATGATTTATAAGCCGCCAATATATGCCAGTTTGTTTGTAGTAGTACTAAATTTATACTTTTAAGTAAAAAAATTAAAAATAAATAAAAGGGGATTTTTTTTAAGGAAAAATTTAAATTAAGACTGAGTATTGAAGAAAAATTAATTGAAAACATTTTAAAGAAAATGATGATTAAAAAAATTGAGAGAAAATCAATAAGATGAAGCTCTCATCAAAATAAAATCTCCATTTGATTCAAGGGTTTGATCATTGATACAAATATAAATTTCAATGTTCTTTAATAAATTGGTTATAATTGTTGAAGATCGCTAAGCAACCTAATCTCTTTTTATCTTCTCGATAATTAAGACAATCATCATTAATTACTTCCCTTATTGACAAACAATCCTATAATGTCCGCTTAGGATCTAATCTATCAATAGCATTAAGCACAAAAAAGACTCAATTCTAACCAACAAACACATGATCAAGTTTATTTAAGTTAGATCGCATGCCCACACTACATAATCATAAACTACAACATAAACAATTATGCAATTTGTCTCTAGTACTAGAAATCAATTAATCAACTAAACCTTTAATTGAAAAAGCAATCGTTCTAAACTATTAAATATCAGTTGAGTAGTTAATAAACTTGAACAATTGTAATTAAATCAGAAGACATGCAAATACCAAAAGAACAAAAAAGAAAAGATTAAGAACAATTTGATCTCACAAACTTTATAAAATCAAAATTCAAATATTATTTAGAATAGAAAGAAAAGTTTAGCAAGCCATAGAATAATATAGTACTGCCAAAAACAATAAGGTTTCCAAAACTTCGAAGTTTCTCCTAAAATATTGTATTTATAAAGTTTATTTTACCTAAAATTAAGGTGACAATATTTGCTTAAACTTAAATATTTAAAAAGACAAAATTAGTCTTACTTCTAGAGTTAAAATAACATTCAATCCCACATGACACGGACAATGGGGCCATGGCCTGATAGAATGGCGTTAGGCTAGCAGTGCACGATGTCATGGGGCGTGATTGACCCGGTTAGGGTGCTGTTGGTTGTGCTAGACCCACACCGTTATTGTATGGGGCCGTGGCCCACTTGTCTTTACTCAAGCTTCATTTTGAATTGTCCCTTTCGTTCCCAATGAGTAGTGATATTGCATCCCAAGCTTATACGTAACTAATTAAAGTCATGAAAATAGTCAAAATAATCACTTGTAACTAGCCAGCATAAAATCAAAGTAAATTATGAAAAGAATAACAATGCATGCAAAAAAGACACTTGTAATGCTTTAAACCCGACCTAATTCACTGGATCCGAATCTCGGGTGGTACTACACAAACCACTTAACAAAAAATTCAAAATAGTTGACTGATTTCCTCTTACTTAAAACATTTTTTTTCATTTGAAGATTCATAAACAGGAAAATAAAGGAAAGTATTTAGAATTTAAATATTACATCATGTTTTTCACTGAATCTTTTACAATATGAACCTACATTAAAGACAGATGCTTTAGGGTGAAATCCTAATACGCCATTTTTCCTTTGTATGTACAGTAACCTAGTACGCTGCTTTCATGGTGTAATACTGGCATTGTCCTTCCAAGCGCAACCCTTATCATCATTACCTGAAACATAAACATAACATTTGTAAGTTTAGGAGAACTTATTGAAAGTTAATATAGAGTACCTTGGCGGATGCTTTTATAATATTTGGAGAACATTTGTGCTAGCTACCCTTCTTAACCACTTACTTCTCTTTTGGGAAAATACTATCAGAGTTCCAAGCTTACACTTACTCGCCAACCACCTTATTCTTAGCATACCAGTTCTCTATTAACTATTTGATTGACTTGCAATCCTTCCAAATATTACGCTAATCTCTTATTTCTGTTAAGATCACAAAAGTACTCTTCAAAAGAATATACCATCAAAGCCCACTTTATACATACCATCTCTTCGAACATACACTTATTCCTAAACGGTTGTTCACGGATATTGTTTACTGATGGGTTCTTTTCACATTAGGTGGATTCTCAATAAGAGTTGGATATCATCAACTTACCAAATCAAAACATTACCTAAATCATTTAAAATCATTACCCGCATCTTTGTTATAAAACACAAATCTACCCAAGATTACAAAACAGCTTGGATTCCATGAAATTACAGAGTAAGACATACTGCTACTCAGATATAGAGGATACCAGAGATTTAGATTTTAGCCCTATATCAAACAAATGAACTCAAATTTCCAATTTTTTTATGTCTTTGATAATTACGAATACACCCATATTAAAAAAAAAATTACCATGAAAAATACCTTTTTTGAACATACAGATTCACACTTCTTTTCAAGAACTTCCCTTAAAATTTATTCAATTATATTTCAATCTAACTCAACCAAATTAACTTCAGATGAATCAAAACCTTACCAAAACTATACCTATCACAGAATGTTCATAATTTATCCATAAACTACCACAAGGACGGATAATAACATTCCTCCATATAGGCTTAGTAGAGTATGCCACAAGGGTCAAACAAAATATGCCACAAGGGAAATATACATACTCATGTGTTTATTGTCCCGACGGACTTTTAAAAAAGGAGTTATGCATTTCTCCTTTATGGACTTATACATACATTTCATGTATCGTGATCTAGTTCGATCTACATATTGTCGAAGGCTACACTATGAACATTTATATAATCATATATTGCCATTGGTTTTAAACATATGGATTTACACACTTTTATGTATTGTGATTTGCGAATCCAGTCTTCATCTTACTGAAGGCTACACTATGAGTGTTTTCATATCATATGATGCCATGGGTCTCAACCTTAAGGTCATACACTTGTTTTCGTATTGTGATTGATCATGATTTTCCCGTGATAAGTTTTATAAATTTATAATGAATCGTTCTTGAAACTAACTATTATCACGACGTAGGCAAGTGTACCTATCGAACAGTAGTATAGCTTTAGCAAGACCGAATTGTCGAACTCAAAGGACTAGGAGTACTAGTAATGACTGTCTTCTTATTATCTAGCCGAACAAAAGAGGTTTGTTTTAACTAACAAATTAAACTAAGAACTTGCAGAAAATAGAATTGGGAAATTACTTTTGGGGAAAGCGATTGATTAAGACAATACCTAAGGAAAAATCCACCTAGACTTTTACTTGTTATTCTGGCTCCGAACCGGATGATTTATTCATTTAACTTGTTCTGTAGAAATCTCTAATGTATATTATTATCCCTCTCGAGACTAACAACGTCTAATCCCTAGGTTGAATAACTGAGAGTTATCTCTAATTAACACCCTAAGGTTGCATTTACTCGATCTATTGATTCCCTTATTAGGTTTCACCCTAATCCGGCAAAATCTTGTCACCCTATCTCTAGGCGCGCAATCAACTCCGCTTAATTATGAAAAAGTTACTCTTAGCCAGGGTCTATTCCTTATCCAACTAAGAGTAGTAACTTGAAGTGATATATTGAAATACCAAAACAAGAATTAAGAACACATAATTAAGAACAAGTTAAATATTTATCATACGATTCATGAATAATAACAAGGTTTTGTAATAGGTTTCATCCCCCATAGGTATTTAGGGGTTTAGTTCATAACTAAACAAGAAAACATCTCAGAATAACAATAATTACAAAACATAAAGAAAACCCAAAACTCTTGGAGGGGAAATTGAGATCTTCAGTCTTGATAGTGGCTCTGGCTTCTAAGATGGATCAATCGGCTTCCTTAGAGTAATTCATTACTCCCTATTATACGTCTTCCTTTCTCTTCCTCTTTTAGGGTGTATTTATAGGCTTTGGAATACCTTAAAACCCTCAAAAGTGGCCTTTTTCGAATTGGACTCAACTTGGGCATGGCAGGGACACGCCCGTGTGCGATAACTTCAGGTCGTGTTTGAGGTACACGGGTGTGTGTTATACCTGTGTAAGTCGTGCTTCAATTCTGCCAAATTGACACGGCTGTGTGATCTGCCCGTGTGAAGAGGTCCAGGCCGTGTTGATTTCTTGCTTTGGCCCATTTTCTCCATTTTTGGCCCATTTCTCGTTCTTTTCGTTCTCCTATGCTTACCTGAGAATAAAACATGAAATTAAGACATTAGGAGCATCGAATTTACCAAATCTAAGGAGAAATCATTCATAAAAGGCATTAAGCATGGGTTATAAATATGTATAAATTACGGTTTATCAAATACCCCCACACTTAAGCGTTTGCTTGTCCTCAAGCAAAATTCTCGAATCAGAATTAAAATTTCCTTTTTCTCAACTTATAGTTCCTATCAATATTATATCAAACCATCTCATAAGTAATCATACATTGTGAATTGAACTAAAAGAACATTAGAGCTTCAAACATTCTAAATTGAGTATTTTAATCATGAAAAACTTAGGTATCTCCCCTCCTCTAAGTAGTTACAATTTGATTCGAAACCTCACAGAGTTTAACATCCTCACTAAAGATTCACTCAAATCACTCAAAGTGTTTAAGGACAATGAAATTAGCACTCATCAGTCAATATGAAAAGTTATTACCATAGGCTTGCATAAAAATCAAATCTCCACCACTATAAATCGAGATGATACATCAATCCAAAGGTCTTTAAAGGGTTGTAACGAGGTTTGGTTAGGGGGTGTGGTCACAGGCTGAAAGAAAGGGTTAGAATCGAGATTGACTTGAAAAATTTCTTAACTAGAAAAATATTTAATCATCACTTGTGTAAAACAAAGCTTTCTTCTTTGACTATGGAATGAGACTTACAAGCAAAAGATAACTACTGACATGTATACATGGGTTTTTTTTTTTAAGAACAGGTCAAATATCATAGATTACTATTAAGAAGAAGACATAGTTGAGCAATTTATTCAAATCAATTCTCAACAAAAATTGGGGATCAAATTAATTTAAGGGGATTTCAACAATAATGGGTTAATGGTTAATATCAAGGGTGATACAAGGAATGGCTTGTTAGGCTCAAAGGGGTTCACTAAGTGTTAATCGTGGAGGTAGTCTTTTCATGGCATGAGTGGGTTAATCCTGAGTGCTTCTATCATCTTGAAATATCAAATCAAATAGTGTGGTCTTGACATGCATAATCAGGCAAGTTCTAAAATAACAGTTCAATATTGGCACACTCAAAGCAATAATAGAAGTGAGCATGAAAGAATTAATAGATGCTCAAAAGGCTCAAAAATCTCATAAAAATTATGGCTTTTTGATGTTTCAATCTGTGGGATACAATTCAAGATAATACCTAAATTTGGGGAAACAACCTAAAATTTTTTAATTTTTAAAAATCAACTTATCATGCTTGATTTTCTAGTGTCTTAAAGTTTAACAATCAATGCATGAATGCCTATGTTTTAATTCAAGATATATCAATCAAAATTATCAGTCAATCAAATTTCAAACATGATATGAGAGATTCACAAGAGAACAAAGCAATATTCAGGGATTTTCAGATAATAAAATAATTACCCCCGCTATAAAATCATAAGAGAGGGAGAGAATTGAAACTTCCTGAGTGGTGAATGAATGTCCTAGTTCGGAGTTATGGAGGTGGAGGAGGATACTCCAGTGGTAGTAGAGGTTGGATACCACAGGTGCTGTGCCAAAAGAATATTATATCTCCTTATTGAGCAGGGCATGGTAACCGTGGTGGACCTTTTCCATTGGAGTTTGAAGTTCCTAAATGATTGTGAGCTTTGGAGCTCTGTGATAACTGTGATAAAAGCAGGAACTGTTTAGGAGATATTAGGAAGAATGATTTACTCGTAAAAGATTAGCCGAGAGTAAAGATTGTTAGATAAATATTATAAATCCTAATAGAAATTAAATGAAAGAAAAATAAAAAGTTTTATTAAATGAAAATAAAAGTAAAAACATAAAATAATAAATAAAAAACAAAAATTTCTCAACATTGTCATCGCTAGATAGTTCGCGAGGTGGGTTTGGCGATGAGATGTGGAGGTACTGACAAATCCGCTGTAGAGTGGCATCAATGTTGTCAAATCTGTGAAAACATTGCTACTCGAATCTGTTAAGACGCTCAGAGATGTCAGCGTATGAAGCCCCCGTATGAACTGACCGAGAAGGTGGTGGTGGTGGGTGGAAAGGTGGGTCCTCGTGTTGGGTAGGGACATCATCAGTAATGTCCTCTGGAACCTCCTCCTCGGTAGATTGAGGGAGACAATATTGGAGAGGATAGGTTCATCAGCGCCTCTCGACCATCCTCATGCTCATCATACTCGAGATGCCTTGTGGAGACATCTGGCTAATAAGGGTCAAGGATGATGCTTGGCCGCGGTATTGAAGAGTCTGAAGTGTCACGTAGGGGCCAATGGAGATGACCCCTCTCCTATGTCGCTCCGTCTGGTGGCATATGGCAAGGGCGATGAAGTTGGCGAGGTCGATGACATACCCGTTGGACATACACTATAAATAATAAACGTCTTGGGTAGTGATGATGCCGGTGCTCTCCCTCTGTCCTATCAAAGTGTGAGATAAGAGAGAATGAAGGTACTTTAGGGACAGAGGGAGGGATGATGCCTTTGTACGACTAGGGTCGTAGGTGGTCAAACATGGGACGAGGGCGTTCCAACACCGTGAGGGAGAACGATGGATGTGGCGATCAAGACCTTGTAAGTCATTCTCTTCTCTGAACTCCTCGGTATAAAGACCCAACGTAATACTGAACTCGGGAATGCTTAGTTGGTGGACTAATCCACCTAAACGAAACTGGACTGTACCGGGATCATCGTAGTTGGTCATGACGGTTTGAAAATGGAATGTCGAGCATAGTTCTATTGTGAGCTCGAGGTACATCGGCTCGATGATCCTAAAGAATTGCTCCCAAGGGTCGGTGGTAAGAAGAGCCCAGATTGCTTCAGCCAACTGGACTTGTTCGATACCAGCCCAGTCTATACAGCGGCCCGCTGCTAAGGGTCAGGCCTGTAGTATTTGATATAGTTCCTCTTGGGGTCCGTTGGGAAACTGGAAGAATGGGTGACGAATTTCTATGGTAGGGCCCGCGGAAGATGATGCTCCCTTCCTTTTCTTCGAAGCGGGGATGGCGGTTTTCTTGCCTCATGAGGATGAAATTGTGAACCTATACAAATGAAGAAGAATATCAATAGGTATATGAATTTGGAAAGCCATAATTTTGAGCAAACAATTTCATAGCCAACCCAATTCCTTTTGACAGCATAATTTCGTGACATTATCAATGTGAGGACATGAGAATGGGCAAAGTAATGGCATGTAAATGACAAAAGAATGAAACTTTCCTAACAACTCACATGAATTTAAAATGCATGAAAAATTTTAACTACTCTTTATCATGAAAGTTTTACTTCTAACTAAATGAATAGAGTAAAGAATTCATGCAATAACTCAAACCAAATGATGGGTATTCTAGATTACAATATTTAAATGATGCAAAATATAGAAATAAAGTCAAAAAGTTACATATTATTATGATAAATAGGCCTAAAAGTCAATAATATAGGTAAAGAAGAAGTAAACAAACGCTAGGAAGAGGAGAAATTGCGTCAAAAATAAAGTTAGAGGCAGCACACGGGCATGGCATGGAGGCCGTGTGGACTTGCAGTGGCTAGGGTTAGGGTTTTTGAGTGGGGAAGACAATGAATAGTGTAGGGTATTTATAGATTTGGGGGTACACGGCTAGGGGACATGCCCGTGTGTCTCAATTTTAGGCCGTGTGTTTCGCGTTTTTCCCATTTTGGCACATCTGAAATTCGACACACGCCCGTGTTCCTTTGGTGTGTTGTTTAACACGGCCGTGCTACACAACCGTGTTTTGCCTTGTTCGCTTCTCCCTACACCCGTGTTAATTTGGCAGGTTCGCCCACGGGTGTTAGACACGAGTGTGTCGCACTCCCGTGCTAGTTTCTCAGTTTCAGCCACGGTCTTCAGGCACGGGCGTGTCGCACGCCCGTGTTGTTTTGGCAGGTTCGCCCACGGCCATGTCGTACGGCTGTGGTGATTTATCATTGCCCGTATTTTGGGGAAAATCTTGCCTTGTTTCCAGACGGTAGTACACACGCCCGTGTGCTTGGCCGTGTCCCTGTGGTAAACCTATTTTCAAGAGCTTTGTTAGTCATGGCAAGTGTTAAACACTAAAATTTAAAGAAGTTAGTGCAATTAGTGTTTGGGTTGCCTCCCGAGAAGCGCTTATTTATAGTCTAAGCTCGACTTACCTCTCTGTTGAATGGTCAAAGTGGTTTAAGGAGTTCGTACTCATCATTCCTGCTATCATTCTTATCAAAATAAAGCTTTAGCTGGGAATTGTTTACCTTAAAAGTGCCCAACTTGGGATGACTTACCTCCACTGTACCGAATGGGAAAATACTAAGTAGCGTAAGAGGGGTTTCTTCATCCAGGTTGGGAGTGACAATGTGAGGGTCTGCGGCATCTAATAAGACTTGATCTCCAACCTTAAGTTGATTTGGAGAGGTATCGAGCTTATTTTGGCGTAGTTTCAGTTTATCTGGTGTTCTCGGTTTATGTGCTTGCCATTCATCTAGCTCTTCTATCTGTAGCCTCCATTCTTCATGAATGGGTCCTCTATTGTTATTGGAATGTGGCTCGTGTACTTCTTTCAAACTTAATTTCTACACAGTGGATTGTGTCATATTATTAGTTTTAGTAGGATGGTGTGGATCATTACCTTCCATGTTTGATGTGATGCTAGAATTACGAGCTTGAAGGGTGATCGTTTCGTCTCCCACGCGAAGTGTAAGTTCACCTGTACCAACATCAATAATTGTTTTAGCAGTTGTTAAAAAGGGCCTCCCTAAAATCAAAGGGGTGTTGGTCTCCTCCTCTATGTCTAAAACAACAAAATCAATAGGAAATATGAATTTATCCACTTTCACTAGTACATCTTCAATGATACCCTAGGAAATCTTATAGTTTTATCTGCCAATTGAATGCTCATCCTAGTTTGTTTAGGTTTCCCAAGACCTAGTTGCTTAAACATTTTGTAAGGCATGACATTGATACTTGCCCCTAAATCAGCTAATGCATTATTCACATCTAAACTACCAATTAAGCAAGGGATTATAAAACTCCTTAGATCTTTCAATTTGTTGGGTAGCTTATTCTGTAGAATAGCTGAGCAAACTGCGTTTAGTTCCACATGTGATGCTTCGTCCAACTTCCGCTTGTTTACTAAAAGCTCTCTTAAAAATTTCATTGCATTTGGCATCTGTGACAGAGCTTCAATAAACGGTAAGTTGATATGTAATTTTTTTAACAGTTTAAGGAATTTACCGAATTGTTCATCTGAGCGGTCTTTTCTTGTTGTGTTAGGGTATGGCACACGAGGTTTGTATTCTACATTCACCGTTTTATTATGACTTACCTCACCATCACCTTTGCTTTCCACATTTTCTTGCCTTGGTTCTAGCTCAGTCTCAACGCATCCTTCTTGAGCATCGATTGCATTGAGCTGTTCCCTTAGGTTCGGTTTAGTATTACTTGGCAAACTACCTTGTGGTCGTTCAGAAATTAATTTGGATAGATGACCTATCTGAGTTTCGAGTCCTTGAATTGATGCTTGTTGATTTTTGAGTGCTGTCTCGGTATTCTGGAAATGAGTTTCTGACACCGAGATAAATTTGAATAGCATTTCCTCAAGGTTCGGCTTCTTTTCCTGTTGATAAGGTGGCTGTTGAAAACCCTGAGGATTCTGTGGCCTTTGATTTCCTTGACCGCCCTAAGAGAAATTTGGGTGGTTCTTCCAACCTGCATTCTAAGTATTACTATATGGGTTATTTTGAGATCTAAAATTATTGTTACCCATATAGTTGACATTTTCCTCCTCGGTCGTAGGATTGAATGGTGGGTATTCTGTAAGCACACCTCCTCCACTTGAATCACACCTCATCGTTGGATGTACCTGCGTAGAACGAAGTAAACCATCAATTTTCTTATTCAGAAGTTCTACCTGATTTGTCAACATAGTGACCAAATCAACGTTAGAAATGCCTGCTGTTTTTGTTGGCTTAGTCCTCATGACTTGCCACTGATAGTTATTCAGTGACATCTCTTCAATAAATTCAGAGGCCTCTTCAGGTGTTTTGTTATTAATGGTTCCTCCAGCAGCTGCATCAATCATTTATCTTGTCGAAGGGTTCACACCATTGTAGAACATTTGAACTTACAGCCATAGAGGTAACCCATGGTGTAGGCACCTTCGCAAAAGGTCCTTGTATCTCTCCCATGCATCATAAAGTGTTTCTAAGTCCATCTACACAAAAGAAGATATATCATTACGCAACTTAGCTATTTTTGCCGGTGAAAAATATTTTAATAAAAATTTTCCGGTTATTTGTTCGCAAGTGGTAATGGACCCTCGTGGTAGTGAGTTCAACCAATGTTTAACTTTATTCCTCAGTGAAAAATGGAATAACCGAAGGCAAATGGCATCATCAGAAACACCATTAATTTTGAAAGTGTCGCACAGTTCTAGGAAATTTGCCAAATGAGTGTTGGGATTCTCATCCTGTAAACCATCAAACTGAACAAATTGCTGTATCATCTGAATCGTGTTAGGTTTCAGTTCAAAATTATTTGCAGCAATAGCAGGCCTAACTATACTTGACTCAATTCCTGTAAAATTAGGTTTAGCATAACCATACATAGTACGAGGAGCAGGATTTTGATTTGCTAATTCGGCGGGTATGGTTGGAGGTAGCGGATTGTCTTGATTTTCAACCATCTCCTCGGTTGTAGTTGAGATTTCATCCTCTTGCTCTTCCTCTGTGTATCTTAAGCTGTGCCTGATTTCTCATCAGTTTCTACAAGCTGTACGATCAATTTCCTCGTTAAAAAGAAATGGTCCTGACGGGTTTCTTCTAGTCATAAACTACAAGAACCTATTAGGAGAAAAAGAAATAAAATTAGTAAAATAAAAATTAAAGTTAAATTGCAAGAAATTAAATGGCTAAAGTAATAAAAATTGAGTGTTCCTAATATCTTAGTCCTCGGCAACGGCGCCAAAAACTTGATCGTGATTTTTCTGTGATAAGTTTTATAAATTTATAATGAATTATTCTTGAAACTAACTATTCTCACGACGTAGGCAAGTGTACCTATCAAACAGTAGTATAGCTTTAGCAAGAACGGATTGTCGAACCCAAAGGACTAGGAGTACTAGTAATGACTGTCTTATTATTATCTAGTCGAAGAAAAGAGGTTTGTTTTAACTAACAAATTAAACTAAGAACTTGCAGAAAATAGAATTGGGAAATTACTTTTGGGGAAAGTCATTGATTAAGACAATACCTAAGGAAAAATCCACCTAGACTTTTACTTGTTATTCTGGATCCGAACCGGATGATTTATTCATTTAACTTGTTCCGTAGAAATCCATAATGTATATTATTATCCCTCTCGAGACTAACAACGTCTAATCCCTAGGTTGAATAACCGAGAACTATCTCTAATTAACACCCTAAGGTTGCATTAACTCGATCTATGGATTCCCTTATTAGGTTTCACCTTAATCCGGCAAAAATCTTGTCACGCTATCTCTAGGCGCGCAATCAACTCCGCTTAATTACGAAAAAGTTACTCTTAACCAGGGTCTATTCCTCCTCCAACTAAGAGTAGTAACTTGAAGTGATATCCTGAAATACCAAAATATGAATTAAGAACATATAATTAAGAACAAGTCAAATATTTATCATACGATTCAGGAATAATAACAAGGTTTTGTCATAGGTTTCATCCCCCTTAGGTATTTAGGGGGTTAGTTCATAACTAAACAAGAAAACATCTCAGAATAATAATAATTACAAAACATAAAGAAAACCCAAAACTCCTGGAGGGGAAATTGAGGAGAGATCTTCAATCTTGATAGTGGCTCTGGCTTTTGAGATGGATCAATCGGTTTCCTTGGAGTAATTCCTTACTCCTTATTCTCCATCTCCCCTTCTCTTCCTCTTTTAGGGTGTATTTATAGGCTTTGGAATGCCTTAGAACCCTCAAAAGTGGCCTTTTTTGAATTGGACTCAACTTGGGCTCGGCAAGGACATACCCGTGTGACACGTCCGTATGCGATAACTTCAGGCCGTGTTCAAGGTACGCGAGCATGTGTTATACCCGTGTAATTCGTGCTTCAATTCTGCCAAATTGACACGGCCGTGTGATCTGCCCGTGTGAAGAGGTCCAAGCCGTGTTGATTTCGTGCTTTGGCCCATTTTCTCCGTTTTTGGCTCGTTTCTCATTCCTTTCGTTCTCCTATGCTTAACTGAGAATAAAACATGAAATTAAGACATTAGGAGCATCGAATTCACCAAATCTAAGGAGAAATCATTCATAAAAGGCATTAAGCATAAGTTATAAATATGTATAAATTACGGTTTATCAATGATCTGTCAAGCTGGTTAGTAATATAACTACCAGGCCAGAGGCAGCATAGAGGAGCATTTACATAACATTCACTTACCTTGATTTGTTCACACATTTGATTAATTCATACTTTTCTATATCAAAATATACCTGCATACTTACCTATCAACAATCTATTCCAACAAACCGTTATTCATATCATTATAACACATATATCATTTTTTTATACTATACTTTTCATGTTTACTAATTAGTAGAAATATCATCTAAATTTATTTATACTTTTATTTGAATAGTACACATGCAAGAGTTAGAAAAGGGACTCATCTGACACTCACATATTGTAGTTTGAAGCTCTAGGCCTAGACATCCTTCTCAAACCAATAGCGACAACTGTTTACAAAACATAGGATCACCATTAAAAACTCATTTATATACAAAATTACTATCATCTCATTCTCTGGTAACCCCTATACAAAGCCTTGTACTTAAAACTTACTGTTCATATAACACTCATAGACTTACTCTTTTGGAACTGTACGCGTAGAGCTGTAATACTTACCTGGAGATGGAATAACCACTGATTAAATCAAGAACCTTAGCTTCCATCCTATGAGGAAGAGATACAATTGTATTTAAGAAAATAAACAAAGAGTAATATTTTGAAGAAAGAAGAACCTCCTTTCAAAACCCTTCTCACACATATATCTAACTAAATTCCACTTAGTGAAACTTAATAAGTGTCATTTAATTCAAAATTTGGCCTTCTTAATGGCCTACAGATTCCGAGAGGAACATAAATAAGAATCCTGTATAGTGGATATTAAAATAGTAGAAGCAGTTGGTTCCTAACCAGGTTACTTTACAACCCAACTAGCACAGTACCCAGACAAACAAGGCGTACTATACATTTGGCAACAACTTATACTATAATTAATTTTTCGCTTAGCACAATCTTTTTCTTTAAATAGTAGAATAACCTAAAGTAGAATTTTCACTTACTTACACGGCGGTTATTATAAACCCACACGTATACGCCACAAGAAGCAATTGGGCAAGCTACACTTCACCAAATAGATAATTTTACTACTACACGCCTTAATCTCAGATTCGCCAGACTTGGGGCGTGACAACACTAATTGCACAAATAAAGCTAAAACATGATATTCCACTCAAAAAACAATAAAAAGTAAAATAACGGGGGACAAAAATATACGAATTATGAGTACTTATTAAACCCTCATACTTAAAATTTTGCTTGTCCTCAACCAAAATAAATTATTATGTTCTTGCAATCCTAAAAATCCCTAACTTGAATAATTGGTTGACAATATCCCTATACATCAATGGACTAATAAACATGGTTCATGAATGCAATCAAAATTCAACATACTAATAGAAGTATAGAAGCCACAATAACTCATACACCCAAGTAAATAACAAAACCAATAAATTCATGTGTAAGTAAGATCAATTGCTCCTTCCATCAATTTACAAAGCATAAGTAGTACTACAACAATCAAGAAAACATAATCAAGTTTGAACAAACCTTTTGAGGTCACTTAAGTCTTT
Organism: Gossypium anomalum; assembly: GCA_025698475.1. Taxonomy (NCBI): domain Eukaryota; kingdom Viridiplantae; phylum Streptophyta; class Magnoliopsida; order Malvales; family Malvaceae; genus Gossypium; species Gossypium anomalum. The sequence continues at coordinate 66,504,224 of CM046957.1, read as the reverse complement.
GAGGTTTCATTTATTAGAAAACTTTATTAGTATCTTAAGCCTTTGGTTTCCTTGTAACACCCTACGCTGATTCTGAGCAATAGGATGTCGTATTCGTTGCCGAAGCAACTATTGAAAAAAAAATCATAATAAAATCATCATACAGGCATTTAACAACAATACAAAACTGAATATAAAAAACATTCTTTCTTAGGTTTTAATAAAAACATACGAAAGTTTTAATTCAACTCGAGATCAAATAGAGACCTTTTTGAAATATTTTTAATTTTAGATCAAATACACCTTAAATACATTATTCAAATGTTTAAGCATATCATAAACATCTATGTATTATAATACACAAAGAAATTCGAGCCTTAATCAAGCTTACGAAAGCTCTTTTGTAGACCCGAGCATGCCCAAAGACCAAATTGCAACGTTTTCAAAGTTTCCTTAATTGGTATCCAGACCCCCTGAAGGTGCCAATACAAAATTTAGTTTCGATGTTTCATAAAACCAAATTAAATCAAATGTTATCGATACTAAGCTTGAAGTACTGATACTTTCCTTTAGGTATCGATACTTTTATTTGGTATCGATACCATTTTAGCATTCTATTTGTTTGAAAAACTAATTGAAAATACTAGGTATCGACACTTTTACTAGGGTATTGATACCATAGTGCTAAAATGTCAAAATCTACCTTTTGGTTCCTTTTCATGTCAAAAACCAAATTTGGTTTAAATGGTGCCTTAAGCACCAAACAAAACTTTCGTATAACACTCCAAAATAAATACCAAGCATTGCATAAACCATTATCAGTTCAATACATTTCATACTAGCACCGATATCACTCTAATTTAACTTATACAAAGTAAATTCCTCAACTATAAACTTAACCATTTCATACCATCATTCAGCCTACTTTATCTATTTGAATATACCTTTGTTGGAGGACTTTATCAATTGGTTCTTGTTATGGGGTTTCTTCTAAAATTTCTGAGAAGTGTGGCAGCGCCTCCACACTTACCTCACTAGAGTAAGAGATTTCTTCAATAACGCCCAATACTTCACTCAATTCTTAAACCTCCATCTCTTGTTAAAAATCGACCTTCAAGTCATGCTATTCAACAACTGTATAGGAGGCCCCCTCAATTTCAATAGTGTTTGACTCGACACACTCATCCACCATAACACTCTTCCTAACTCAGCTTCTAACACAAGATCCAACTGACTCTGTATGGTTTCTAACACAAGATCTAACTGACTCTGTATGGTTTCCAAAATTTACTAGCACTTAGACATGCCATCCTCAAATGCGCTACCCCTAACTATAAAAAAATATTGTATCTATAGACTTAATTTTTGCTAATTATATCTCTAACAAGCATGCAATAAAAAAATCACTAAATCTTGCACTGAATCTTTGGCAGAGACACCAACAACTTGACCTCCTATTCTCGTCCTCATGAACGAAGAGAGAAATCAAAACTAAAAAAAAATATAACTGTAATAGCCCAAATTTGCCCGGCCCCGTGAAATAGAGTAAAACAATAAAATTAATAAAATAAATTTAAAGTTTGTAATGTCCAGTTTACAAAACGAGCCTAAAGGCCTGATGACCCAAGACCCAATTAGCTTAAACTACCCAATACCCGATTACAGCCAAGCCCAAGTACCTAAATGCTGCCCAAAATTTATACACGGGGCCCAAATGGCCTAATAAGTTAACAGAAGGCAGAAGGCCTAGGGTTTCAAAAACCCTAGGTGCCGCAAGCACCCCAACTGTCATGCCGTTTCATCTTGCGTTGTTCTAGTTTTCATTGGCACCGTGACTCCAGCCTCGTTTTACTCCGTAATCGGTGTGCCAATCCCGCCATCGGCAGATCCGTGTCGTCAGCACACGATCGCCGCCTATATTCTCGTCATCACCTGTAAAAAAGAAAAGAAAAGCACAGCAAACATGGCAAGAATCGAGCAGAGAATATGCAAACTTGTAAATAGAGGCTATAAAAGCCGAATGATTTCACTGTAACAGAGGTCCCCTTTTTTTTGAATATATACGAAATAGATACAAAAAAGAGACAAACAAATATACGCATATACAGTGAAGAAAAAATAAAAGCATTTTTTTAAAGGTGATTCAGTTATCTATTCGTTTCTGTTATTTTTTTAATGCTTATGAATTATTTTTTTAAAAAAAAGAGGCTGTTAGTATTTAAAGGGAAAAGGTTACCTGTGTTTTGCCTGGAAAGATGAAGGTTTTTAACCTTCCGACCACAGCATACGGTGGCGCATGTGGCGCGTGGGCATGTGTTGCCCAGTAACCGGAGACCAGAGCCCGGACTGCCCTCTCCTCTCCCATTTCAGAGAGTTTCAAAGTTTTTTTTTTAAAACAGTTTCTAAAAATGAGTTTTGGGCCAAAAAAAACTAACTTAAATAGCATAATAGAAACGGTGTCGTTTTTTCTTAATCTGATAAGTACCAAAACGGCGCCGTTTAAGCCCAGGATCCACGTGTTGACCCGTGACCCAGATAAGATCCGCGTGTTTTCATTTAAAGGGCAAATTACCCAATCGATCCTTCCGCATTTTTTACATTTACAATTCCATTATATTTTATTTTAAATTGACCCCAATCTTTTACGATTAATTCAATCTAGTCCTAATGGCTATTAAAGCCTATTCTGGGAACGACGCCGTTTTTTGGGATTAGGGCTAATTGCCCAGTGAGTCCCTCTGAATTTAACGCGCATTTCAATTAGGCCCAAAATTTTTTATTTATTTGTAATTAACCCTAGATTAATTTAATTAAATTCAATTTTAATCCGTTTCTTATATATAAATTCAATTGTTTTAAATACTATATAATTTTTTAGTTATATGTAAAATAGTATATATTATTTTTCTTTTTATATTACTTATTATATTATTTATATTATTATATTTTATTATATGTTATACATTTTATTATATATATATATATAATTCCATATATTATTTTTATTATTCATAAATTATGTATAATTTAAAATTTGTAAGTTATTAATAAATAATATATATATCATTATTAAATATTTAGTATTTAATCTTCTAAAATTTTTTGTAAATTTTTGTTCCTATCCAACATATTATTATTTTTATAAATATATATATTAAGCTACTACATTATATGATATAATTTTTGAAGAATTACCCTTTATTATTTATATATTGTTAAATTTTTATTTGTATTTAATCTTATCTTTTTCTTCTCTTCTGACTTTTTTTCTCCTAATTTATTTTTGTATCATTTTTGTGTTTATTTAATACTATTTTAATATGATAATTGTGTTTTATGAATTGCTTGTTATTCTTATTCTTATTATTATTTTATATATTTGCATGGAAATCTATGTTGTTATTTTTATTTGCATGAAATATTATTGTATATATATTATGTAATTTGTTTTGTTCTATTCATTATTCTTTATATTGTATTTTGCATGGAACGATAATGTATATATATATTTACATTATTTACGATTATATAGGCATGAAATGTTAATGTATATTATGTGATTTGTGTCATTATTTATCATTACTATATTTGCATGAAATGTCAAAGCATGAATCATGTAGCTAGGTTTATTTAGTATTGATCTTTCGCAAGGTGTTAAGTACATCATCGCTTTAAAATTTTATATCTCATTCAATCCAAGGGAATTTTAAAAAAGAGAGGCAATGTTTTTGGTATTTAGAAAATCGGGAAGTAGTGCCCTAACATGCTGGGTTGCAATTTCTCGTTTGTCTAAATGTCTAAAGTACCCTTTTAGATAAATTTTGTAAATTACGAGATGGTTTCAGTTACGAAAGTTTAAGAATATCGTGTCCAATCATGCTGGATGTGATGTTTTTACTCTTTTGGAGCGAAAGAACCTCGATTTTCAGTAAATTATTATAGTTTTAAAAAGGGATCTTATTGCTAAATTCCTTCAAACTTTTGACATTAAGACAAAATTATTCAATTTGGTACCAAATTGGGCGTAGGGTGCTAATCCTTCCTCGTACGTAACCGATTCCCGAACCTGTTTTCTCATAACTTCGTAGACCAAAATATTTTATAAGGTGATCCAATCACACCTAAAAAGGTTGGTGGCGACTCTCGTTTTCAAAAACCTCATTTTTTAAGCAAAAAGGTTTCGACAGCTTAGCGACTCCACTGGGGACATAAGCGAGTCAAGCCATGAAATTGATTACTTTCTGTCTTAATGTCAGAAATTTGGAAAATTTAAAAAATATTGATCTTTTTTACATGTGTTTGCTGCATATGTCTGTTATCTTGTTGCTGCGCATTGCATTTGCATGACCGCTGTGGTCGTACCCTTAAGTGGGAGTGAGAAGCTACGCTTTCGTAAGGTTTTCACCTCCATATGAGCTAGTGGATTGCTTCCGGGATACTATACCTATGTCTTCATGAGATTTTCATCTCCGCATGGCCATAGGGAAATGTGTCCCCCTGAACTGAACTTGGTCTATATGAGCCTATAATGGTTGAGGATCGAGGAATCTGCTGGTTCACGTACCCTTGCTTTAGAACTAAAATGCATGCTTATAGTGAACTTTAAATGCTTACCCTAGGGAGTATAGTGATAGCCTTTAGTAAATTAACCTTATAGGTACTTGGTTACTATACTTTTATATATGATACTAACTTATTTTATTTTGCTATCATTGCATGTCATTCAGCATTTAAGGGTGTCGATTCACGGTTCAATTTCTAGATTAGAAAGTTTTGTAATGAGGAACGAATATCTTGATAAAGTGGAGGACAATGCCTCTGTGCATGCACTGCACAGTTAGAGAAACCCGATTAGAGAAAGGAGATAGTGTCACCGAGGGGTATACATCAGAGTTATGGGACTTCACTCGTATTAATTCGACACAGAATGAGTTTCAGGAGTTGAGAGACATTAGGCCCAATAGGATGACGAGGCTAAGCAGGTTTTCTATCAGAATTATGGAGATCTTCCTTATTTGCTAGACATCAAGGTGGATAAGCATCTATTTCGAGCCATGGTACAGTTTTGGAACGCTGTTTATAGTTGTTTTACATTCGGAGTGGTAGACTTAGTACCAACTTTGGGGGAGTATACAACTTTGCTTCGTTGTCTGAAAATTCAAGGTAACAAAGCTTATGTCAGGGCTGCTAATCTCCCGACTTTCATAAAGAAATTATGATTATCACAGGGGTGAGTGAACAGTGGGCCGCAGCTCGAATCCTACAAAAAGGTGATGGTAAATGCATTCCGTGGGCAAGTTTGAGGGATTTAATATTGGCACACCCAGATGTGAAGAGGAGGGTTGATGTCTTGGCCTTAAGGATTTATGGTTTGGTAATTTTCCCAAAGGCTATGGGACACGTAGATAAAGTAGTCACAGATTTATTCGATCGATTAGGTAAGCAGAATACACCTGTGCCTGCAATCCTAGCAGAAACATTTAGATCCTTGAATGCATGTCGGAGAATTGGGGAAGGAAGGTTCATTGGATGTGCATAGTTGTTGTTAGTTTGGTTCCACAGTCACTTTTGGAAGGTTGATAAGGTTCCTTTCCGAGTGTTCTTTAAAGACTATTCTCCGCTAAAGGAAGTAGCAGCTACACCGAGGAGGGATGACATTACAGAGGAAAGGTGGATAGAAATACTTCAGAACCTCCGAGAAGAAGATGTTATGTGGAAAGCCCCTTAGATGACCCCTAGTGAAATTATTTATCGTTGCGGAAGCTTTGATTGGGTACCTCTTCCTGGAATTTAGGGAGTTGTCGGTTATACACCATTACTCGTCCTAAGGCAATATAAGGCGAAGCAGTTTATACCTGCAACACAAGGGCTAGCTCAGAGTGACTTCTCATATAAAGGGGATCATTATAAGAAGAAGATGCGAGAAATTTCTAAGGCTTGGAAGAAGGTTTGCTGTTTTAAGATTCTGACTAAAGGACCGACGGTAACTTTTAAATACAAAGGGTGGTTTAGTAAGAGGGTTAATGATAACATCCCTAGACCGAGTTTGAAGGCTGCTCGATCGATGGAGGAGAATTTACGAGTGATTCCATCAGAGTTAGAGGTCATAAAGCAAGAGTTTGAAAGGAAGAATCTGGAGCTTGGAAGAAAGATAGAGAGGCTCAAGGAGGAAAAGATGTACCTAAGCTTAGACGTCGACGTTCAGAAAATTGAGGTTGAAAAAGTAAGGAAAGAAAAAAGGAAGATTGAGGAAGACCGAGATGACTTGAAGACGCAGTATAAGAAGACACAGCTATCATTGAAGAGAGCTGGATTGGGGAAGTCTTTAGAGCAGTGGCAACAAGAGGTTCAAGAAGAAAGAACCAAAGTCGAGTATTGGGAGAAGAAGTTCCAAGAGATGCAAGCGTAGAACCAGGCCTCAGAGAAGGAGAATCAAGGAATAAAAGCTAAGGTGACAGAGCTTGGACGATCTCTTCATCATCATCGAAGTCGTAATTCTGCAGTCGAGTTAAAAGCAAGTCTGAACAAGATCGAGGAAATGAAGCACAATATTGGAAGGTTGGAAGCAGCATTACAGAACTGTGAACTACGGATAGAGCAGCTTGAGGCAAGAGAAGGACATTGGAAGGAAGAGCTTCACCATCTTCAGGATCAAGTTAGAGATAGGGATTATCTCATGGGAGAAGCCATAGTCCATATTCAAGAGGTTGCTGATCATTTACAAGACCTAGCAGCACAAGCTAACGTATTAGGTACAAAGTATGAGTTAGTGACAGATAGAGGTTTAGAGTTAGCTTCCTTGTTGGATAGGATTAAAACTCTGGGACTGAGGGTAAAGGCATATTTGTAGTCCGTTTTGTGTAAAGATTTTTGTCTCTTAACTAACGTTTTCTAAAAAGAAACTGAATCAGAATCGATATCTTTTAGCATTCATGCATTTGCATCTCATTGCATCATATGCATTCAAGTTTATAGAAAGACCCTAATTAGTTAAAATTATTAGGAGAAAGAGAGAGTAAGTCAAAGAAAATCTGGAAGCAACACATCCTTACGATTCAGAAAGAAATGCAAAAGCAGTTGCAGGAGCAATTGGCAAAACTCCAACAAGACATGAAGGATCAAATGTTGGAGGCTCAAAGGAATATGATGGCTGAGATGGCTCAAATTTCTTTGAAGGGGCGACAGAGATAAAGGAAAGGCCCCTATGACCATCACTGAAGGAGATAATGAGGATCATCCTCCGGGTTTTACTCCACCCCATGTGCAAACTCAATCTGAAGCATATCTTCGAAGGCCATCCATCACAATAAGGCCTCAACATGGGCAAGCGGATGCTGGAATACCCATGAACTTTCAAACTGGCTCGGGGTTTAACCTAGGAGATAACTCTACCAATCTAATCATCCCTGATTTAGATGTAGCTGAGAGGGAGGAGATGAGGCTCGAATCATCAAGGCAATTAGAGGAACATTGTAGATGGTTAGAAGAGAAGTTTAAGGCATTAGAAAATGCTGATAATCGTCAGGGAATTGACGCCAAGGACTTGAGTTTGGTCCCAGATTTGGTGCTTCCCCATAAGTTCAAAATGCCAAAATTTGAGAAGTACAATAGGACTACTTGTCCTGAGGCCCATATCACCATGTTCTGTAGATGGATGACTAGCTATGTAAACAATGATCAATTGTTAATCCATTGTTTTTAGGATAGTTTGGTTGGGGTAGCGGCTAGATGGTATAATCAATTGAGTCACACAAGGATCGGTTCTTAGAGAGACCTAGCGCAAGCCTTTATACAGTAATATAATCATGTGACTAACATGAATCCTGATAGAATCACGTTGCAAAACATGGAAACGAAGCCTAATAAAATTTTTAGGCAATATGCACAGAGGTAGAGGGAGGTTGCCATGCAAGTTCAACAATTGCTCTTGGAGAAAGAAACTACTATGCTGTTCATTAACACTTTGAAGGCCCCATTCATTACTCACATGATTGGAAGTACCACTAAGAGCTTTGCTGATATAGTTATGGCAGGAGAAATGATTGAGAATGCTATAAGGGGTGGCAAGACAGAGGGGAAAACTGCTAAAAGATCGGCCCCAAGAAGGAAAGATAATGAGGTGAGTAATACGAGTAGTTATAATTCAAAAACGGTTACGATTAGTCATCCCAGAGTAACTACAGTTGGGCAACAAGATTGTCAAAAGCAGGGATCTAGTTCGAGACAAAATTCTGAGAAGGTCTCATTCATGCCTATCCCAGTGATGTATCGGGAGCTTTATCAAAGTTTATTTAATGCGCATGCAATAGCTCCTTTTCATTTGAAACCTCTGCAACCTCCATACCTTAAATGGTATGATGCAAATGCCAAATGTGAATACCATGCAGGGATATAGGGGCATTCGATCAAAAATTGCACTGGCTTTAAAAAAGCAGTGGAAAAACTTATCAAGATGGGGGTTGTAAAGTTTGATGACACCCCTATTAATGAGAACCCGTTGCCAAATCATGGTGATCAATGGGTAAACGCAGTTGGGGATACTGGTATGAGAAGGATTAAAGAGGGCGTGGCTGAGGTAAGAATGCCGATGAAAGTGATTTGGGAAGAAATGGTGAAAAGAGAGATGATAATCTCTAAAGAAAGGAATAGAGGAGTAAGGGACTACTGTGAGCTCCATGCTGAAGAGGGACACGAGATCTAGGAATGGGACGAGTTTAAGGCCTTGGTACAAAGCCTTATGGATAATAAAGAGCTGGAATTTTATACATTAGAAGGTGGACCGAAGAATCAAAACCTGCCATGGATCATTATTTCATTACCAAGAAATAATAAAGTTGAAATACCAACAGTACCGAAAGTCATTATTCATAAACTCGTTTCCTTTCCTTATAAGGATAACAAGAGGGTACCCTGGAATTATGAATGCAATGTGACAATACCGGAGAAGGAAGATATAGCTAGTGCTTCTAAGGAGGTTCAGGGTGAGGGTTCTTACACGTGTAGTGGGAAGCATTATGATGCAAAAGGGGTCAGATTTGAGCCCGCAAAAGCAAAAGCCTCTGACAAAGGAAAGGGGGCTGAAATACTGGTTAATGAGCCAGTAAAGGAAGAAGAAGCCAAAGAATTTCTAAAATTCTTAAAACACAGTGAGTACAGCTGGAACGGTGGAAATGTGCAAGTGTACACAATCGTAACAAGTAATAAAGTGACAAGTAAATGTCGAGTTATCGTACCCACAGGGACTGTAAAAAGCAATATTTATGAAATTAATATGAAATTAATTAAAACACTTTGGTGAGGTAAAAATAATTTTGGTTTGAAAAGAGTGATTTATAAACTAAGATTTTAAAACTAAGCAAACAATTTAAAAAAAAAATAAAAGAGTTCTAGTACACGATTTCAATTAAGATTTAATCAAGATGATATAATTGTGTTGGATTAATTATACCTTTTTAACTTAGAAATATTAAATTCTTGTTTATGCTGTTATGAATAGATTCACGACAACCCAGTAATTTGCTAACTTATGAACACATTTACTAAAAAAAATTCCATTTATCTCATGGACATATCCCTATGCCAATTCAACCGACTAAACAGATTTAATAAAGTAAACATGCTATCGTGCATACATACTTATTGAATTAAATTATCGCTCACATATTCCTATGTCGATTCAACCGATTAATTCAAATTAATAAACATGTAAAAGATTATGTGAAGTAACAAAGTAGCCATACCTTGAAACAATTTAATCACAATAATCTTGCAAGTTATGCAAGGCATATGTATCGCCAAATACAATGCTAATTTAATTTTCAGTTACCTTAGAAGAATTAAACATGCACTTGATTAAATCTTGAGTCCATTAATTGCAATTTCAATCCGCTTAAACAATTAATTCTTTAGTTATCTAAACAATTATAATGCCAGATAACCTAAGCATGATTTTACTTAATCAAGCATTTCACTGAGGCCTATAACAGCATAAACACTATTTTAACAATTCAAGTAGGCAAAATATAATCAACCCAAGACGAATTAAATTCAAGCTAAATTGATTAAAATAACCATTTCAACAACAATATTATTCATAGATATGTTCATCATAAAAAAAATAGAAATTAAAAAGAAAGGGAACAGAAAGCAAATCCAGTGTTTCTCTGCGGCTTGACTGTTGCTCCGTTCTTTTGTCTCCGTTGTCTTCACCGAGCAAGGCTTCTATGAATCCTCGATTGCTACCCAAGATGGCTGAAGAACACCTCTTTCTCAAGAGATGAAATTGGCACAAGAGGAAGGGAAAATGGGATGGAAAAATGGAGAGGAAACTTTAAGAGAAGTGAAGAGAGGATGAGAGAATGTTGTGGAATGCGAGATGTTGAGGGATGCTTTGAAATGAGTAGCATAGGGTGGCTTTTATAGCTGAAGAGGGCTGCTAAAAATAGCAAATTCAGAAGCCAAGAGAGCCCTCCCATGGCCAGCCACACACATGGGAAGGTTGAAGCTTTCAACCTAACCTTGCTAAAAATAGGCTGGGGCAAATCTTCAAAGCCTAAAATAAAGGTAGGGTTTGAACGTAATTTGGAAGTTTTTCAAGGGCCTTTTTGCAAGCATATTTTATCAGCTAATTTTCTTATTTGGGTCAGCCAATGGATGGTTCTGGTCAGCCCAATTAGTGGCTGGTTCGGCTCACTTCATTCGGTTCAACCAGTGCGGTTCATTAGGCCCTTTCTTCATAATTAATTAAAATTAATTCATTTAAGCTAAATTAAATAGGAAATAAATTAAAATTAATTTAATTATGAATTAATACACATTTCTGGACCGTCTTGGGCTGGAAATTAATTGGCCTCAATACTTCAAATTACTCTCAGTTTTGTTCTTCTCGCAGTGTTCACCGGGGCCCTTTTTCTCCAATTGTGTAATTCTGTCAAAAATAACCAAATTTAATCAAAATTAACTATAAAATTAATTAAAATTCATAATGTTCATATTTTTAACATAATTTAATTATTTTATAATATTTAATTATTTTATAATATTTAATTATTTTTCGACAAGAATTTAACTGGAATAGATTGGTTTTAAGTTAAAAAGGGTATGAAAAAGTATATAAATTTTTGTGTTTCCACACCCCCAAACTTAATTCATTGCTCGTCCCAAGTAATGAGAAAATTTTGAGAAGAATCTCTCGGAAACACCTTTGAAAAATTCCTTCAGAACAACATTTTTCCCGAAATTATGAACTTAAAATACTTATGCTCAAAGACAAGAAATCTGTTAAGTTATGCTACTTAAGTATGCATATTTTTCAAATTAAATTCAACAACTTATTATAATAGCAAAATTTAGACTAAATGCTTTTGTAATAAAGACATGTTAACCTTTACCAATTTGATTTTAATTTCTTTATCAAAGACTAAGCTGCAATCATTAAGCTTAACTTATGTCTTCATATGTTGATCGTAGCAATTTCTCTCCACTAATGTAGGTAGCATGAGGACTTTGAATCAATAGGTCTTTATCAAGGTTGTAACGTGGCTAGGCTAGGGGTACCTGAAAGATGGATAAATTTTGGTTTAAAGAAAAACCCTAGACTCAGAATCGATTGAAACTTCAGAGTTTTTACCTTCGATACACCAACTTGACTTTCATATGCTCTTTTGTACATCTTTCAAATACATGTGCTTTTTTTTCTTTTCTTTTTTTTTTGTTTTTTTTATCACACGAGCACTTACTTTGTGTACTGCAATTCTAGAGCAATTGATACTTCTTTTCAACTCCCCCAAACTTATTTTTGAAAAACATCTAGAATATTACTGAGTCTAGTGTTTGGGACAATTTTAAGATTATTAAGTGAAAAGTAATGGCTAATTATTATAAGGGTCGAAATAAAATCAGGCCATATAGTCTCAAAATTGGGTTTCAACGGATAAAATATACCATGGTGGGCTTGAAAGGCTCAAACGATCCAAACAATAGTTGCCTAAATCATTTCCAACGTTCCATGCTCCCTAGGATTTTGCCTCAAGAAACTTACTAAGTCAATTCTAAAGACTTAAAATTTCATGCATACCTAACTTTCCTAAAGAACTAAAAAATATTATGGTATGAATTTGCATGCTTTATTAAAAACACATTCATGTCATTATTAAGCTAACATAATAACTTATTGAAATAATAGAACTTTATTCATACTCAAATTGAGCATACTTAACAGAATTCAAATTTCTAAACAAAATATATCCTAATCATAATTAAAAGAAAAATTTTATTCTGAGTGGAAATAATTCAATTTCTCGGTCCCCACAACTTAAAATGAACAATGTCCTCATTGTTTAAAGTGAATAGATACTATACACCAGGTAGGATCTTAGAAAAGAGGAGGTGAGTCAATTTGACTGCTTAAGTATCAAGCTCTTTCTAAATCCAATCCCAGACATGTATATATCTATTGCCACACTTTAAATTTTGTGACTTGCTCACATTTTATTAATGATTTTCCTCTCTTGTTTTATTATGCAAAAAACAAAAATAAATTTCTAATTAAACTTAATCCTAAAATGACCTAAGAACAGAAATAAAATAAAGTCAAGATCCTCCATTTATTTATTTGCAGACCCTTCCAAATTTGACTTATCTTTGCTCCATCACTATTGCCTTTGCATGAATCGCTTCACTCCTTTTTCGAGAGTGGAGTCCATGGCTCGAATATGAAATCTGGAAATTCAGGCACAAAAATAAATGGATCATTGTATATTTTCTTAAAAGCACTTCTCATCGAGTCATCCCTTATTTTTGAGTATCTCCAGTAGGCTTGTTGTTGCCATTGCATATGTTGCATTAAGTCCATCAGTTTTGATAGCTCATCTCGAAGGTCTGGGCTCAATGATTTAGCTCGAAACATTGAAATTTCCACATTAGGTTCAGCTTCTGGCTCCATTGATTCTACTTTATCAGGGACTTCAAATGATTGCATCGTGAGATCTTCTTCTTCATCAAGATCCTCCGGTTCCTCACTTACTTCATCTCGTTGCTGTAGAACTGAGTCTCCGGCTACTCGATAAAGGTCCCAATCCGTGATTGTGCCCTGGCTATACCCTGTCTTCCTTACATTCGTAAGAATTTCAGGCTTCAAGCATAGAATTGTTATCGTAAAGGGGAAATGAGCAGGCCAGAGCGTTTAATAGCATAATTACGTATCTCCCTCAAGATGATCTTCCCCACATCAATGGTCTTACCAGTTAGGATCGAGTACAATAAGACCATTCGCTCTAATGAGATGGTAGTCCCGTGTGAGCTAGGCATAAGGCTGAATCGGATGAAGTAAAACCATACCTTTACGAGTGGTGTCAGATATTCTCTTCGACAAGTGTGGATTCCTTGTTTTGACAAAATCCATGTAGAACCTGGAACTGTCAGTTCCTCGAGAATTTCTTGCAAATTTTCAAGCTTGATATTGCTCATCAATGTGGAATATTCATCATTTTCGAAATCTGGTAATTCAAAGAACTCATTAATAGCATTTGAATTTATCGGTACCTTGATTCCGCGAACTGGAACTTCTATCATCTCGTTTGAAGTTAAATTTGCATAGAACTCACGAACTAGTTCCTCATCCACACTTGGTCTCTTTTCACAAAATAACTCCCAATTTAGGGTTTCAACAACTCGATAAATACGTGCCATAAAGTCTCGGTAGTTGCTCTCCTTTAAAGTGAAGCCTTTTTCTGGATGCATCTATTGATTTTTGAAGATACTTTCGTATCTCACTTTGGCTTCTTCACAGTGGAATTTGTTTTGTGTTTCATCAATTTGAGCGGAAGCACGAGTTCTTTTGCAAGGCATGTTCAACCTGATCATAAGATGGAAAAAAATTAGTTTCTCAATAAATTTTAATAAAAATAATTAAAATTAAAATTAAGAAAAGCTAGGTTTTACCACTTTTTTTTTGTAAAAATATAAGAACTCTAAGAATTAATAATAATAAAGGCGAAAAAGATGGGAATTTAAAAGAAGGGTTGGAGGTTTGTGGCTTAAGATGAATGGAAGAGGAATGTCGCACAAGCAGCTAGGGCGTGCGGGCATGGTGCATGTGGGAGCAGTGGTGTGCAGCAGAGCTGGTAGCAACACGGGCGTTCGGTAGCAGGTGGGACTCGGGCGCGTGCAGGATGGTGCAGAGGGCAGGTACCGCACTCGGGGTGAAGGCCTGGCATGAGCTGAGGCTGGGGCCGCTCGAGGCAATGCGCGCGTTATGCATCAGACGTGCGTGCGATGGAGTTGGGCGTGTGCTGGCCGACATCTTGGAGCTGCTGTTGCTTGGGATTTCGGCACTTGGGAATTTTGGTGCTTTGGGTTTTAAGTGTTAGGTGAATGGGAAGATGGGTAGTATTTATAAGGGGAGAAATAGGAATTAGAGGAGAATTCTTAAAACAATTTAATTAATAAAAAATTCTAAATTCTAATCCTATATAAAGATAACAACAATTAATAATTAGATATATGCATATATTAAACTATTAATTGCTATTTAATTTATTAAAACAAAGATAAAATCCTAATTTCATGCTAAATTGATAAAGATTAATATATAAATAGATATAATTATATATTAAATATTATCATTTTAGTATAAAATCTTATCCAACAAAATCCAAAAATTGATAATAATTAATAAATGTTATAATGGGTATAATTATATATTAATAATTATCATTTTTGTTTTTTTTTTTTTTTTCTTTAACTAAAAACATTTATTCTAGAAGCCTTTTAAAAATATTTACAAAAAGAGGCATCTAGTTTTGATTATTTACGAAAAGAGCAATCAAATTTTAAAAATAATTCAATTTAAGTCCCTAGACTCAATGAAAATTAAAAATTGAGTTGCAAATTAAAAATTGGATCAAATTGACCCTTTTATTTGAAAAACAAAAATTTATTTTGTTGATTAGGGAAAATTTTCTTGAAAAATTATGTTAAAATAAATTCCTAGGAAAGATTGGAGGGGTCACAAATGGTCCCGCTTAAGTTCCAACCTCCTAGACAGAATTTATTTAAACATACTAAACTCGAAAAATAACCCTAAATTATTTATTAAACAAAACACGAAGATTATTAAATATCTGATAAAATGAACGATATGTTATCCCGCTCGGTTTTACTCCCCCAATAGTGTTTCAAACGCTGAGCATTAACTTGAAAATTACCTCTCTTACCTTGGAGTTCAACAACTCCATATGGATAGACTCTGTGAATTGTAAATGGACCAGACCAACGTGATTTTAGCTTACCTGGAAAGAACTTTAGTCTGGAATTAAATAACAAAACTCTCTGACCTGCTTCAAATTCTCGAACTTGAATGTGCTTGTCATGCCATTTCTTAAGTCTCTCCTTGAGTAATTTGGCATTTTCATAGGAGAATAGATGGAATTCCTCTAGCTCATTGAGTTGGAGCATCCGTTTCTCTTTAGCAAGCTTAGGATCCAAGTTGAGTTGTCGAAGAGCCCAGTAAGCTTTGTGCTCTAACTCCAAAGGTAGATGACATGCTTTGCCAAAAACCAGCTTATAGGGTGACATCCCTAAAGGTGTCTTGTATGCTGTTCGGTAAGCCCACAAAACGTCATCTAGTCTTTTGGACTAGTCTCGTCAGTTCGGGTAAACTACCTTCTCCAATATGCCCTTGATTTCTTTATTTTCCAGTTCAGCTTGTCCATTCGCCTACGGGTGGTAAGCCGTTGCAACTTTGTGTTTCACCCCGTGCTTGTCTAGTAACCATTTTAACCACTTGTTCACAAAGTGGGACCCTTCATCACTAATGATGGCCCTCGGGGTTCCAAACTTCATGAATACGTGTTTCTGCAAAAACTTCATCACAACCCTAGCATCGTTTGTCGGATATGCCTCTGCCTCGACCCACTTGGACACATAATCTACTGCTACCAGTATATACTTGTGACCAAAAGACGAAGGGAAAGGCCCAAGAAAATCAATACCCCAAACATCGAATAATTCGACCTCAATGATGTTTGTTCTAGGCATCTCATTTCTGTTGGTGACATTTCCAACTCTTTAACATCGGTCACAACTCTTTACGTATGTATATGCATCTTTGAATAGTTTTGGCCAAAAGAATCTGGCTTGGAATACTTTGGCTGTAGTACGAGTTCCTCGAAAATGACCCCCACTTGGGGCTGAGTGACAGTTTCTTCTTCTGCCACGCATCTTCTAATCATCTGATCTGTAAAACAGATATGGTTCTTCCCAGAAATAGTACTTTACATCGTGAAGAAACTTTCTCCTTTATTGATATGTCTTATCATACGGCATTAAACCACAAGCTAAAAAGTTAGCAATATTAGCAAACCAAGAGGTATTATGTAACACCCCAAACCCGGCCTAGACGCTATGGCCAAATCTGACGTGTCACACGTGTTTAAAAATCCATGTTTCGTTTGATTGACTAGAAAACCGCCTAAAGTCAAGCTAACCAAAGTGAATGGAGGTCAAGGCACCGTAGGTATCCGAAACGGAGGAGGTGAGCCATGAAGGTCGCTAAGTACCAAGCTCCTGATAGAACCAATCCTAGACATGCCCACAACCATTGCCACACTTTGGTAAACGAGTTGAAATCTCCTCTAAGTGGTTATCTTTGTTAAACCAATTATGAGTGTCGTTGTGTTATTTTGAAAACAGTATCATTTTGAAAATGTGTCCTAAGTCTAGCCCATTTTGATCATTATCGAAAATATAGAGTTATTCAAAAATAATCCCAAATAAATAGTTAAAATGGCCTTATTACAACCCAAGTATAAATAATATTGAAAGTGAAGATAAACCGAAAGAAAACCGCTTTATTTGTCGGTAAGTCCAAACGTGATCATCATGGCCACCCCAAATCCCCTCCGGCTCCAAGTCTCCACATCAAGGCTCACCTGTAAGGATAAGGAAGAAAAGGGGGTGAGTTTGGAAAACTCAGTGTGCAACAAGCCCCCTTCAGAGCCCAAGTCAATATCACCCCTCTCGGGCCTAAGCCCAAATTCGCTTACCACATATCTTTGGCAGAAGCCTTTATTTGTTCATATACTAGGCCGAAGCCTTTTCATTATTCATATCACTGGGCCGAAGCCTTTATTATTATTCATATCACTGGGCCGAAGCCTTTTTTCTGTAAACAGTATGGCCTATAGGCCTATTTCAATGTCACATGTAATATTAATGCATGAATGCAAGCCCATTTGGGGAGACTACTCAACCCACCATCCGCTACTCTCCACCCGTACCAACCAAGCTCTCCATGTGGGAATAACTCAACCCACCCAACCAAACTCTCCACCGCGAAGATAGTCGCTTAACATATAATCGAGGCCTAGCCTCTTTTTAATAATCGGGGCAAAAGCCCTTTTCGATAAACTGGGGCATAAGCCCTTTTCGGTAAACTGGGGCATAAGCCCTTTTGCACTTCCTCCAACCATATATAAAAACCCAACCCAATGCATATAATGAATATATCATGTATATCTCATACATATCATGTGCATATCATACATATCATGTTCATATCGTGTGCATATCATATTTATTATGCGCATATCATACATATCGTGTGCATATCATATTCATCGTGTATTTCAAAATATCATATATCAAATTCATAACTAAACCCTTGGGGTATAACGAACATTTTTACCTAGGGGCAAAATAGTCATTTTCATATTATAAGGGTATTATCGTAATTTTACCAAAATACTAGGGTTTCCATGCTCATTATCAATTACCAACTATTCATTTGTTTGAACAAAGATTTCGACCCATTTTAGCAAAACCGAGTTATTGGGCCAAAACCCCTAACTTGGCCCCTACATAGCTGATTTAGTCATCTAAGCCCATTTATCTTATATTCCATAATGGTATTATTAGTCTCAACGTGCAATTTAACAAGTTTTCATTTTCTATCGAATTTACCCAAATGGGCCCGGAAGCCCATTGGGCCCGATTTTAGCCCCTCGAGGCCTAACTTACCGTAACGCATAAAATTGTGCCATTACCTGTTTCAACGATCCCGATCATCAAACTTAACGTATCTACCTAACCTATGAGCTTTCGCATGCTCACAAGTCCTCAAGATGCCAGAATTTCGGCATTTCGGCTTTTCGGCATTTATTGAGTTAAGCCACGAAATTGGGTTTATTACACACCTGCTTTGCGATATTCCTCGACGAGATCTCCTACACGATTTCTCCTATAATCAACCACTTATAAATCAGCCCACAATAATTAAACCAAAACGAGAACCATCTATTTTCAACACTTACACATTCGGCCACCATCCACAATGGCCTTAGAATCCATACATTTGCCGAAGTTGATGACTAGATCTAATCACTCTGATGATCCAAGCTAATCCAAACCGATACTCCAAACCTTGTTGCTCCTCCAAAGTTGTCTATATCACTAACATATATTCACAATCAAATCCGTCAACCACACAGTCCAAGTCAGTCACTTGCCCACAAGGGCAAAATAGTCATTTAACACCTAAGGGCGAAATGGTAATTTTATCCTACAGGGGTATTTCGGTAATTTTACAAACCAGGGGTATTTTGGTAATTTTGCAAACCAGGGGTATTTCAGTAATTTTGTAAATCGAGGGTAAAACAGTAATCAGTAAATCGAGGTTAAACGGTAAATTTATAAATTGAGGTAAAATGGTAATTTTACAAGTAGAGGGTATTTCAAAGAATTTGGTAAACTAAAGTATTCTAAACAGGGATAACAATACGAATGGGCCTAAAGCCTATTCTCGTCCCAAATGGGCCCATACGCTCATGTGGCCCTTTTAGCCCAAATCTAGCCACGAGATCGAGATTCACCTAACCTAGTCCAATATTTACTACTCAATCAAACAACTTATCCAATTGGGCCCAGTGGGCCCATTAGGCCCACATAGCCCCTTTTTCGCCCATCGCGGCCAAGTAGCCATCCTACAACTAGAGTAGTGAGAAATACACACCGATAGGAGAATGGAGTTGATCCACGCTTTGAGCACTCTTAGCCGACGCCCAACCCAAACGAGCACGCCATAAAGCGAAAGGGATCGACCAAAGAAAGGTACATTTACTCTCCTCATGGTTCTCTCTATTTAAAGCCACTTCATATCCACTCTTATGTTAGCTTCCCGATGTGGGATCCTCCATCATCGAGTTTAAATTCAACACCAACTCTTGCCGCCCCACGTTAGCAAAATAAATGCTCTTTGCTTGCCATGAGTTTCAACCCCGGACCTCCTTGCCAACTCCATGACGCCACCTTCCTGCCTCTTATGTGGCGCTACTTTGCCACTAGACCACAAGGCTTTTTATGTCACAACTTCTCCAACAATATTCTTAAAGCCTACCTACTACACCCAGGGTTTGACTCACCTTAAACCAAAATTTTTTTGCTAGAGTCCAGGTTTGAACCCAAGACTTCTCCAACACTTTTTAGCACACTTAACCACTAAAACAAGCCTTCATTAATGAAATTTACATACACAACGAAATATTATAAACTGCCTTCAGCCGCTCCCATGCTCAAGGCCCAAAACTTCTAGGCCCAAATTCAGGGTGTTACATATTATGGACATGACTTACCTACAGTATATGTTCATCTGGAAATGTTTCTTGAATCGGTACAAGTGGAGAATTCCCTTCTTGCGGCTCCAATCTGGACAAGTGATCTGCTACTTGGTTTTCTAATCCTTTTCGATCTTGAATTTCCAAACTGAACTCTTGAAGTAGAAGTACCCATCGGATCAACCTCGGCTTAGCGTCCTTCTTGGCAAGTAAATATTTGATTGCCGAGTGGTATATATAGACAGTTACCTTGGTACCTACAAGATAAGATAGAAACTTGTCAAAAGCAAATACGATAGTAAGTAACTCTTTTTCTATTACCGTATAGTTTAACTGAGCTCCTGTCAGAGTTCGGCTTGCATAGTAGATGGGATGAAAAAATTTGTTCCTTCGCTGGCCCATGACAGCTCCTATTGTGAAGTCACTTGCGTCACACATCAATTCAAATGGCAAGTCCCAGTCTGGTGTGACAATTATGGGTGCTGTGACTAATCGATTCTTCAAGTCATTGAAAGCTTTTAAGCATTCCTCATTAAATTTAGATATCGTGTCCTTCTCCAATAATTTCCATAAAGGTTTAGCAACTTTGGAGAAGTCCTTGATAAATCTTCGATAGAAACTGACGTGGCCCAAAAAGCTCCTAACACCCTTTACAGATGTTGGAGGTGGGAGTTTCTCAATAACATCTACTTTTGCTCTGTCTACCTCGATCCCATGTCTTGTTATCCGATGCCCCAGAACAATACCTTCTCGTACCATAAAATGGCACTTTTCCCAGTTAAGGACTAGGTTTGTCTCTTCGCATCGCTTTAGTACCTTAGCTAAATTGGCTAGGTAGTCATCGTACGTATCTCCAAACACTGAAAAGTCGTCCATGAAAACTTCCAAAAATTTCTCCACCATGTCAGTGAAAATAGACATCATACATCTTTGAAATGTAGCAGGTGCATTACATAAACCAAATGGCATGCGTCTGAATGCAAATGTATCGTACAGGCAAGTAAATGTGGTCTTGTGTTAATCTTTCGATACTACCGTAATCTGGTTGTACCCCGAGTATCTATCGAGAAAATAGTAGTAATCTCACCCCGCGAGTCTATCCAGTGTCTGGTCTAAGAATGGCAAAGGAAAGTGATCCTTCCTAGTTGCCTTATTCAGCTTCCGGTAATCGATGCAGATTCTCTATCCCGTAACTGTTCTAGTTGGTATCAACTCGTTATTCTCGTTTTCTATGACCGTGATACCTCTTTTCTTTGGTACGCACTGGATCGGACTTACCCATAAACTGTCTGAAATAGGGTAAATGATACCTGCATGTAACCACTTGATAATCACTTTTTTCACTACGTCCTTCATGATGGGGTTCAGCCTTCGTTGTCCATCAATCATCCCTTTTTCACCATTTTCCAGGATGATCTTGTGCATGCATACAGATGTACTAATACCGCAAATATCGGCTATGGTCCATCCGATAGCCTTCTTAAATTGTTTCAGAACTAAGATAAGTTTCTCTTCTTGCTCAGTAGTTAACTCTGCTGAAACAATCCCAGGCAGAGTTGAAGTGTCACCTAAATAAACATATTTTAAATGAGAAGGTAATACCTTGAGTTCTAGTTTAGGTGGCTCCTCGATTGACGCTTTTAGCTGTTTGTAATCTCTCTCCTCTGAATCCAAAGATTCAAAACGGAATTGTAGATTAAATCCCTTTTGATTAGCTTCTAGCAAAGCTAAGTTTTCATCCTCCTCTTTATCACTTGGAAGGTCTGATGTCAAAATTCTTTCCAGAGGATCCTCAATAGAGTTGAGTTCCTTCTCCACTATTAAATCCTCTAAGTCGAATCTTCGCAAACAATCATCTATTGTGTCAGGAAATCACATTGACTTGAAAACGTTAAATGTTACCTGATCGTCCTAAACGCGCATAGTAAGTCTGCCCTTCTGCACATCAATAAGTGTCATTCCGGTTGCTAAGAACGGTCTCCCCAGGATAATTGGTACTTCTTTGTCTGCTTCGAAATCTAAAATTACAAAATCAATAGGAAATATAAACTTATCTACACGTACCAATATATCATCGATTTTTCCTTCTGGATGTGCTAAGGATCGATCTGCTAGCTGAAGTGTAACCGTAGTAGGTCTAACTTCACCTATCCCCAACTTCTTAAATATCAACATAGGCATCAAGTTGATACTTGCGCCCAAGTCACATAGTGCCTTACCACAATAAGCTGCTCCAATGTTGCATGGTATGGTAAAACACCCAGGATCCTTCAGCTTAGAAGGTAATTTGTCTTGAAGATATGCACTGCATTCCTTCGTCAAAGCTACCATCTCAAATTCTCCAAGTCGTCGCTTCTTGGACAGGATATCTTTCATGAATTTTACGTAATTTGGCATTTGATCAAGTGCTTCAACCAACGGGATGTTGATATGAAGTTGTTTGAGTACGTCAAGGAACTTCTTGAATTGGACCTCCTATTTTTACTTCTGGAGTCTTTGAGGGTAAGGTGGTGGAGGTTTATATAATGAAGTTGGTACTGGTTGATTTGTCTTTGGTAGCAATTCTGCTGCTAACGGATTGGTTGGCTGATCAGAATTGACTGGTTCTGAGGTTACCTTTTCAGGTCTCACAAGTTCTAGTTCTAGTGGAACTGGAACTTCAACACTCAGTTGAACTTCTTCCGAATCTTGAGCTTTAGCATGCTCCTTTTCAGCTTCAATGATGTTGGGCTCTACCATTTTTCTGCTCCTCAATGTTAGTGCTTTACAATGCTCCTTTCCTGGATTTCTCAGATTTTTCGTATCACTAGGTAGAGCACCCTGTGGACGGTTCCTAAGTTCAGTAGCATGCTGGCCCACTTGGTTTTCCAAATTCCTTAGAGTGGCATCATTCTTCGCCATGTATGCCTTCAATAAATTCTCTAAGCTATTGGATGATTCAGCCTGAACTGGTTTCTGAACTTGCTATGAAAAACTAGGCAGCTGGGTTGGTCTAGGTTGGGCGTAGTTGTTACTGCCTCCAGCCTCTTGGTTACTCCAGGAAAGATTTGGGTGATTTCGCCACGATGGGTTGTAAAAGTTGGATTGCAGCCCTTACCTTCCTCGGTTCTGGTTCTGATTACCTATGTAGTACATGGATTCTGGGTTTGACGGATATTCTTCAAACACATGTCCTTCCCCACAATAGACACAGGCTATATTCTAATATTGGTTAGGTGGTTGAGCTACAAAACTATTAGACCCATTAGTGGTAAGATTCTTTAACATTGAAGTTATCGAAGATACTTGAGATGCAAGTGAAGTCAAAGCATCCATTTCATGAATTCCAGCAAATCGTCTTCCTGACGTTGCTCAATTGGTTGGCCACTGATAATTGTTACTGGCGATCCTCTCGATGATTTCATAAGCCTCATTGCAAGAATTAGATAAGATAGCACCGTTAGCAGAAGCATCTACTACCATCCTTGTGTGAGGGTTGAGACCATTGTAAAATGTCTCAAGTTGGATGCAATGTGGAATTCCGTGATGAGGACATTTTCGTAATAACTCTTTGAATCTTTCCCATGCCTCATACAAAGACTCATCATCCATTTGTCTTTGAAAGCGGAATCTCATTTCTCAGCTTAGCAATCTTGCTAGGTGGGAAATACTTCACAAGAAATCTCTCTGCTAACTCTTGTCATGTAGAAATCGAGTTTGGTGGCAGTGAGTTTAACCAGGCTCGAGCTCTGTCCCTCAGCGAGTACTGGAATAGTTTTAATCATAATGCATCTTCGGGTACTCCGGCTAGCTTGAAAGAGTCGCTTACTTCCATAAACAATCTTAAATGAAGATGAGGATCTTCAGTAGGCATTCCACTAAACTGGCCCACTATCTAAAGCATCTGGAACATGACTGGCTTCAGCTCGAATTGTTCTGCCTTGATCTCGGGTCTTCTAATACCTAGATTAAGGTCATTAAAAACTGGCACAGCATATTGTCGTAAAGCTCTATCCCTATCATCAGTAATAAGGATAGGATTTTGGGCAAGGTTTGCTCCGTTTCCTTGATTGATATTCTCGAAATTCATCTCTTTGGTCCTTCTCTGGTTCACTTGTCTTCTTCACTGGCGAAAGGTTCGTTCTATTTCAGGGTCTACTGGGAGTAAGTCGATAATTCGGTCAATACTCATAAACACCTGAAATAATCAGAGGAGAATTAATTAAGTAAATAAAATTGAATAGGAAAATAAAAGAACGAAAATGTAAAAATAAATTCACAAATAATATTTTTTTTTTAAAATACAGTCCCCGGAAACGGTGCCAAAAACTTGGAACGGTGGAAATGTGCAAGTGTACACAATCGTAACAAGTAATAAAGTGACAAGTAAATGTCGAGTTATCGTACCCACAGGGACTGTAAAAAGCAACATTTATGAAATTAATTAAAACACTTTGGTAAGGTAAAAATAATTTTGGTTTGAAAAGAGTGATTTATAAACTAAGATTTTAAAACTAAGCAAACAATTTTAAAAAAAATAAAAGAGTTCTAGTGCACGATTTCAATTAAGATTTAATCAAGATGATATAATTGTGTTGGATTAATTATACCTTTTTAACTTAGAAATATTAAATCCGTGCTTATGCTGTTATGAATAGATTCACAAAGAACTTGAAGAATTTGCTAACTTATGAACACATTTACTAAAAAAATTCCATTTATCTCTTGGACATATCCCTATGCCAATTCAACCGACTAAACAGATTTAATAAAGTAAACATGCTATCGCACATACATACTTATTGAATTAAATTATCTCTCGCATATTCCTATGTCGATTCAACCGATTAATTCAACTTAATAAGCATGTAAATATGTGAAGTAACAAAGTAGCCATACCTTGAAACAATTTAATCACAACAATCTTGCAAGTTATGCAAGGCATATGTATCGCCAAATACAATGCTAATTTAATTTTCAGTTACCTTAGAAGAATTAAACATGCACTGATTAAGTACTGAGTCTATTAATTGCAATTTTAATCCGCTTAAAAAGTTAATTCTTTAGTTATCTAAACAATTATAATGCCAGATAACCTAAGCATGATTTTACTTAATCAAGCATTTCACTGAGACCTATAACAGCATAAACACTATTTTAACAATTCAAGTAGGCAAAATATAATCAGCCCAACACGAATTAAATTCAAGCTAAATTGATTAAAATAACCATTTCAAAAACAATATTATTCATAGATATGTTCATCATAAAAACAACAGAAATTAAAAAGAAAGGGAGCAGAAAGCAAATCCAGTGTTTCTCTGCAGCTTGACTGTTGCCCCGTTCTTTTGTCTCTATTGTCTTCACTGAGCAAGGCTTCTATGAATCCTCGATTGCTACCCAAGATGGTTGAAGAACACCTCTTTCTCAAGAGAGGAAATCGGCACAAGAGGAAGGGAAAATGGGTTGGAAAAATGGAGAGGAAACTTTAAGAGAAGTGAAGAGAGGATGAGAGAATGTTGTGGAATGAGATATGTTGAGGGATGTGAGATGCTGAGGGATGATTTGAAATGAGCAGCATAGGGTGGCTTTTATAGCTGAAGAGGGCTGCTAAAAATATCAAATTCAGCAGCCAAGAGAGCCCTCCCATGGCCAGCCACACACGTGGCAAGGTTGAAGCTTTCAACCTTGCTAAAAATAGGCTAGGGCAAATCTTCAAAGCCTAAAATAAAGGTGGGGATTGAACATAATTTGGAAGTTTTTCAAGGGCCTTTTTGCAAGAATATTTTATCAGCTAATTTGCTGATTTGGGTCAGCCAATGGACGGTTCTGGTCAGCCCAATTAGTGGCTGGTTCGACTCACTTCATTCGGTTCAACCAGTATGGTTCACTAGGCCCTTTCTTCATAATTAATTAAAATTAATTCATTTAACCTAAATTAAATAGGAAATAAATTAAAATTAATTTAATTATGAATTAATACACATTTTTGGACCATCTTGGGCTGGAAATTAATTGGCCTCAATACTTCAAATTACTCTCAGTTTTGTTCTTCTCGTAGTGTTCACCGGGCCCTTTTTCTCCAATTGTGTAATTCTGTCGAAAATAACCAAATTTAATCAAAATTAACTATAAAATTAATTAAAATTCTTAATGTTCATATTTTTAACATAATTTAATTATTTTATAATATTTAATTATTTTTCGACAAGAATTTAACCGGAATAGCTTGGTTTTAAATTAATAAGGGTATGAAAAAGTATATAAATTTTTGTGTTTCCAATAGCGTGGTTGAACAGCTACACAAACAACCAGCTCGCATATCAGTGCTGGCTTTGCTTCTGAGTTTAGAGGTACATTGGGAAGCATTAATGAAGGTGCTCAATGAGCTTACATTACTAATGATATATCCGTCAATAAATTGGATCAGGAAGCTCTTTAAACAATTGGGTTGCAGAGGAACTTCCTATAGTTTTTAAAGATTCTTCAGAGTAATTTCCAGAACACTCTTATTGCTCTAAAGCCTAGGAGTAGTAAGATTTCATTTGTAAAATGGGCTCATGTTCAGATATTTACATTTCAATAAAACGTAACCTTTGTTATCGATTCAAGTGAATATTCTTTTATACCGTTCAATATTCTTTTGACCTTTACATTCTTTCATTTCATTCATAACATATAAAAAACGTTCCGAAAATTCATTTATTCTTTGTACATTCTTTCATTACACATGCAGTCCCTAGATATCAATGACATGAGCAACGATACTACAAATCCTAGATTCTCTTTTAAGCAAGACATGTGTTTAGAAGAACTTCAGGATTTTGAAGATGACAGGGATTGTACAGATCTGTTGAGAATGATGAAACAAGAGGAGAAACAAATCCTACCCTATGAAAAAGAGGCAATAGAGAATATAGCCTTGGAGGAAGGGAAAGAGGTGAAAATTGGCACACATATTGCTAAAAAAATGAGACGAGGTCTTGTTGAGCTGCTACGTGAATTCAAAGATATATTTGCATGGTCATATCAGGATATGCCGGGGTTGAATACTAATATCATGGTACATCATCTTCCCATAAGACAAGATTGCAAGCCAGTTCAACAAAAATTGTGAAAAATTACGAAGGATGAGGCCTGATATTGTGTTGAAAATAAAAGAGGAAGTCAAGAAGCAGTTTGATGCTGAATTCCTACAAGAAGTCAAATATTCAGAATGGGTGGCTAATATTGTGCCTGTCCCTAAGAAGGATGGGAAGGTACGAATGTGTGTTGACTACAGAGATTTAAACAAAGCTAGCCCGAAGGATAATTTTCCTTTACCGCACATCGATACTTTAGTAGACAATACAGCGGGATATTCGTTGTTCTCCTTTATGGATGGTTTCTCAGGGTACAATCAGATAAAGATGCATCCTGAAGACATGGATAAAACTACTTTCATAGCATTATGGGGCACCTTCTGTTACAAGGTAATGCCCTTTGGGCTGAAGAATGCAGGAGCAACATACCAAAAGGCTATGGTGACTTTGTTTCACGATATGATGCACAAAGAGATTGAGGTATATGTTGATGATATGATTGCCAAATCTCGAACAAAGAAGGAGCATATTGAAGTCTTGAGGAAGTTGTTCCTAAGATTAAGAAAGTTCCAGTTGAAGCTTAATCCGGCAAAGTACACTTTCAGAGCTAGGTCAGAGAAATTACTAGGCTTTGTGGTCAGCAAAAAGGGAATAAAAGTTGACTTAGACAAAGTTAGAGCCATACGAGATTTGCCTTCACCACGTACTCAGAAGGAAGTTCGGAGTTTTCTTGGATGACCGAATTATATTGCTTGGTTTATTTCACAATTAACTGAGAAATGTGATCTTATATTTCGTCTCTTTAGAAAACACAACCAAGGTACTTGGGATGAGGAATGCCAGAATGCCTTTAATAAAGTCAAGCAATACTTGTTAAACGCTCTAGTACTATCTCCACTTAGTCCAAATAAACCATTAATTTTGTACTTATCGGTGTTTAGTAATTCTATGGGATGTGTGCTGGGTCAACATGACGAGTTAGGAAGAAAAGAGAGAGCGATATATTACCTCAGTAAGAATTTTACTATGTGTGAAATGAGATGTTGGCCAATTGAAAAGTGGTGTTGTGCTTTGATTTGGACAACTTGAAGGTTGAGGCAATATATGCTATATCATATGACTTGGCTAATTTTAAAACTTGATCCATTAAAGTACATGATGGAGTCAACAGCCCTAAATGGAAGAATGGCAAGGTGGCAAGCATTGCTCTCAGAGTTTGATATAGTCTATGTGAGTCAAAAAGCTATAAAAGGAAGCGCGATAGCAGAATTTCTGGCTAGCAGAGCTTTAGAAGATTATGAGCCATTGAGATTTGATTTCCCTAATGAGGAGTTGATGTATGTGGTAGTTATTGAAGAATATTCATGGAAGTTAAACTTTGACAGCGTATCCAAAGCGGTAGGAAATGGGATTGGGGCAGTCTTGCTATCCCCAAATGGTGATCATTATCTATTTACATGTGAATTGGATTTTAACTGTACAAACAATATGGCCGAGTATAAATCATGCATCATGGGGATTCGAGTGGCCAAAGAGCGAAAAATTAGAACCTTGGAAGTATATGGAGACTCTGCGTTGGTAATTTACCAGCTTAGGGGTGGATAGGAGACAAGGGACCCTAAATTGATTAATTATCGAAGGGTAGTTTTAGAGTTACTTGAAGATAACATCACTTTCAGTTATCTCCCATGGGATGAAAATTAGATGGTGGACGCTTTGGCGACATTGGCTTCCATGATCAAAGCAAATAAATAAGAGGATGTGAAAACAATTCAGATGAGCATTTCTGAGGTTCCAGCTTATTGCTGTAACATCGAATAAGAGGAAAAGGATGGCCATTCTTGGTATCAAAATATATTACGGTATGTGAGAAATCGTGAATATCCTGAGCAGGCAACTGAAAATGACAAAAGAACTTTGAGGAGGTCAGCTTACGAATATGTGCTAGATGGGGACATCTTTTATAAAAGAAGGAAAGATCAAGTACTTTTGAGATGCGTTGGCACTGTAAAAGCTAGACAAATCCTGGAAGAAGTACATGAGGTAGTTTGTGGTACACATGCTAATGGATTTACGATGGCAAGACAAAGCATGAGGTTTGGATACTATTGGTCTACTATGGAAGGAGATTGTATCAGTTATGCTAAGAAATGTCATAAATGCCAGATATATGGGGACAAGATCCATGTACCACCTTCACCCTTACATGTTATGACTTCTCCATGGCCCTTTTCCATGTGGGGAATGCATGTCATTGGGCCAATATCACCAAAAGCTTTGAATGGGCATCGTTTCATTTTCGTGGTCATCGACTACTTCACAAAATGGGTGGAGGCAGCTTCATATGCTAATGTTACCAAGTCGACAATGAGTCGATTCTTGAAAAAGGAGATTATTTATCGGTATGGAATGCCTGAGAGGATTATATCAGATACTGCATTGAACTTTAATAACAGCATGATTGCGAAAGTTTGCAGTCAATTCAAGATCAAACATCATAATTCATCTCCATATCACCCAAAAATGAATGGGGCAGTGGAAGCTGCCAACAAAAACATCAAGAAGATAGTGGGGAAAATGACTGAAACTTACAGAGATTGGCATGAGAAATTACTGTTTGCACTCTTAGCCCATCGAATGTCTGTCAGAACCTCTACCGGGGCAACTCCTTTCTCGTTGGTTTATAGGATGGAGGCAGTGTTACCCATTGAAGTAGAAATACCTTCTCTTCAAGTTTTGTCAGAGATAAAGCTGGATGAAGCAGAATGGATTCAAGCACGGTATGACCAATTGAACTTGATTGAAGAAAAGAGGCTAAAAGCTATTCGCCATGGTTAGATGCATCAGAAGCGAATGATGCGAGCCTATGACAAGAAAGTTCGTTCAAGAGAATTCTACGAAGGGGACCTTGTATTGAAAAAGATTCTCCCCATACAGAAGGACTTTAGAAGGAAATGGATGCCAAATTGGGAAGGACCGTATTTTGTGAAGAAGGCTTTCTCTGGTGGTGCACTGATTTTGACAGAAATGGATGGGAAGAGTTTACCCAATCCACTGAATTCAGACTCAGTCAAGAAATACTTTGTCTGAAAGAGAGGAGAATCTAAAGTGAAAACCCGCAAAGGGCACTTTGAGACTTTCAAAAAAAAAATGGAGAGGCCAAGGTGAAAACCCGCAAAGGGCGCTTTGAGACCAAATGGATTTTGAGTTGAAAACCCGAAAGGGCTACTCAAATTTCGAGAGGCATGCAGTGACCTTGCTATACTAGATTTGACGAGAAAGAGAGTGTGTTACATATTGGGGCATCAACAAAGTACTTTTGATCTTATAAAAACATGTTAAACTCAAAATAGTCTTCATGGAATTTGTATACAGAAACCCAAGTTGTGATATGTTGGACATCGAATTTTTGCTCTGATTACTATATTTAGATTCTTTTTCTTCTCAAAGATATGTTTTTAGATTAATTTCTTGTTGTATTCTGATGATTTATCTAACTATTCTCAAGATCAGATTATTTGTCTTCCAAAGTGTGTTGTATTGAAATAATTGATGAACTAAAATTTTTACAAACGAAGTTTTGCAAATTACTCTGTGAAATTGCTAGAGAACACGAGAAACTAAAACAGAACAATTGTTTGAAGAATTCCCATGACTGAGGGTCGGGGATATTCAAGGAAATTTCTTCAGTTCAAAGAATGTTTGGACAATTCAAATGATTCAATCTTAGGAGAGGATCGTTTCCAACAGGTCGTAGCATTTGAAGAATGGTACAATAGGACCAATCTAATTCAAAACATAGGAGCAGAGTTTAATTGATATTTTGAGGTGGAATGGATAGGAATCATTTTCATAAACATCTTGCATCATAATATGTCTATTTAGGGGCATTTGACTCATTTCGATCGTGGCACCCAAATCATTAGGCATAAGTACATACGCATTCTACAGGTTATGTCCCTTAGGGGATAATGTAGATCACCGGTGATAGATTTGGCGTCTCTATATTGTCAGAGAGCAGATCGAAGATAGCAGATCTGGCGTCTCTGTATTATCAGAGAGCAGATCGAAGATTGTCAGAGAGCAGATCGAAGATAGCAGATCTGGCGTCTCTATATTGTCAGAGAGCAGATTGAAGATAACAGATCTGGCATCTCTGTATTGTCAGAGAGTAGATCAAAGATAGCAGATCTGACATTCGTGTGTTCACATCGAAGCAGATCAAAGATAGCTGATTTGGCGTCTCTGTATTGACGGAGAGCAGATTGGAGAAAGCACATATGGCATCTCTCAGATATTGTGAAGCGGTCGAAGATAGCTGATTTGGCGTCTCTGTATTGACGGGGAGTAGATCGAATATGACAGATCTGGCATCTCTGTATTAGACGGGGAGCAGATCAAAGATAACAGATTTGACATTCCTGTGTTCACAGAAAGTAGATTGAAGATAGCTGATTTGGCATCTCTAAATTAGGCAGGTGCAAATCAAAGACATCAGCATGACGTCCTTAAGTTTGTGGAAAGCATATTGAGGACTATCAGGTCAGGATCCGATAAGACGGGGGCAAATTTGGTCCTTTTATAATTTTTGCTTTATTCCTGTTACACAGTAATAAGCAAAAATGGGCAGCTGTAATAGCCCAAATTTGCCCGGGCCCTTGAAATAGAGTAAAACAATAAAATTAATAAAATAAATTTAAAGTTTGTAATGTCAGTTTACAAAACGGGCCTAAAGGCCTGATGACCCAAGACCCAATTAGCCTAAACTACCTAATACCCGGTTACACCCAAGCCCAAGTACCTAAATGCTGCCCAAAATTTATACACGGGGCCCAAATGGCCCAATAAGTTAACAGAAGGCAGAAGGCCTAGGGTTTCAGAAACCCTAGGTGCCGCAAGCACCCCAACCGTCACGCCGTTTCATCTCGCGTTGTTCCAGTTTCCATTGGCGCCGTGACTCTAGCCTCGTTTTACTCCGTAATCGGTGTGCCAATCCCGCCACTGGCAGATCCGTGTCGTCAGTACATGATCGCCGCCTATATTCTCGTCATCACCTGTAAAAAAGGAAAGAAAAGCACAGCAAACATGGCAAGAATCGAGCAGAGAATATACAAACTTGTAAATAGAGGCTATAAAAGCCGAATGATTTCACTGTAACAGAGGACCCTTTTTTTTTTTAATATATACGAAATAGATACAAAAAAGAGACAAACAAATATACGCATATACAGTGAAGAAAGAAATAAAAGCATTTTTTTTAAAGGTGATTCAGTTATCTATTCGTTTCTGTTTTTTTTTTAATGCTTATGAATTATTTTTTTAAAAAAAAAGGGCTATTAGTATTTAAAAGGAAAAGGTTACCTGTGTTTTGCCTGGAAAGATGAAGGTTTTTAACCTTCCAACCACCGCATACGGTGGCGCGTGTGGCGCGTGGGCATGTGTTGCCCAGTAACCGAAGACCGGAGCCCGGATCCCGAACTACCCTCTCCTCTCCCATTTCAGAGAGTTTCAAAGTTTTTTTTTTTTAAAACAGTTTCTAAAAATGAGTTTTGGGCCAAAAAAACTAACTTAAATAGCATAATAGAAACGATGTCGTTTTTGCTTAATCTGATAAGTACCAAAACGGCGCCGTTTAAGCCCAGGATCCGCGTGTTGACCAGTGACCCGGATAAGATCCGCGTGTTTTCATTTAAAGGGCAAATTACCCAATCGATCCTTCCGCATTTTTTAAATTTACAATTCTATTTTATTTTTATTTTAAATTGACCCCAATCTTTTACGATTAATTCAATCTAGTCCTAATGGCTATTAAAGCCTATTTTGGGAACGACGCCTTTTTTGGGATTAGGGCTAATTGCCCAGTGAGTCCCTCTGAATTTAACGCGCATTTCAATTAGGCCCAAAATTTTTCATTTATTTGTAATTAACCCTAGATTAATTTAATTAAATTCAATTTTAATCCTTTTCTTATATATAAATTCAATTTGTTTTAAATACTATATAATTTTTTAGTTATATGTAAAATAGTATATATTATTTTTCTTTTTATATTACTTATTATATTATTTATATTATTATATTTTATTATATATTTTATTATATGTTATACATTTTATTTTATATATAATTCCATATATTATTTTTATTATTTATAAATTATGTATAATTTAAAATTTGTAAGTTATTAATAAATAATATATATATCATTATTAAATATTTAGTATTTAATCTTCTAAAATTTTTTGTAAATTTTTGTTCCTATCCAACATATTATTATTTTTATAAATATATATATTAAGCTACTACATTATCTAATATAATTTTTGAAGAATTACCCTTTATTATTTATATATTGTTAAATTCTTATTTGTATTTAATCTTATCTTTTTCTTCTCTTCTGACTTTTTTTTCTCCTAATTTATTTTTGTATCATTTTTGTGTTTATTTAATACTATTTTAATATGATAATTTTATTTTATGAATTGCTTGTTATTCTTATTTTTATTATTTTATATATTTGCATGGAAATCTATGTTGTTATTTTTATTTGCATGAAATATTATTGTATATATTATGTAATTTGTTTTGTTCTATTCATTATTCTTTATATTGTATTTTGCATGGAATGATAATGTATATATATATTTACATTATTTACGATTATATAGGCATGAAATGTTAATGTATATTATGTGATTTGTGTCATTATTTATCATTACTATATTTGCATGAAATGTCAAAGCATGAATCATGTAGCTAGGTTTTTTTAGTATTGATCTTTCGCAAGGTGTTAAATACATCATCGCTTTAAAATTTTATATCTCATTCAATCCAAGGGAATTTTAAAAAAGAGAGGCAATGTTTTTGGTATTTAGGAAATCAGGAAATAGTGCCCTAACATGCTGGGTTGCAATTTCCCGTTTGTCTAAATGCCTAAAGTACCCTTTTAGATAAATTTTGTAAATTACGAGCTAGTTTCAGTTACGAAAGTTTAAGAATATCGTGTCCAATTATGCTGGATGTGATGTTTTTACTCTTTTGGAGCGAAAGAACCTCGATTTTCAGTAAATTATTACAGTTTTAAAAAGGGATCTTATTGCTAAATTCCTTCAAACTTTTGACATTAAGACAAAATTATTCAATTTGGTACCAAATTTGGGCGTTGCGAGGGTGCTAATCCTTCCTCGTATGTAACCGATTCCCGAACCTGTTTTCTCATAACTTCTAGGCCAAAATATTTTATAAGGTGATCCAATCACACCTAAAAAGGTTGGTGGCGACTCCCGTTTTCAAAAACCTCGTTTTTAAGCAAAGCGTTTCGACAATAACTATCACAGTTTATTGCAAGTGTGACATGTCAGTTGTAATATTTGTAGTGTTACAATAGAACACTAGAGTATTCTAAGGATCAAACCTAAGAGAGTCAGCGATTTAGTGATTTCTATTCAAGAATGCATGCAAGAAAGGAGTCTAGCTAGCTACTCACTTATTTCCATATTATGGCGGAGTGTAAATTGAATTTGAATTAAACTAATTAATTACCTATAACAGAGATGGACTAAATTGTAAATAAAAAAATATAAAACTACAAAATACGACAAAAAAAGTGTTTGGTTGATTTCCATGTTGTTAATTAACCATCGAATTAGGGATCTAAATTTTTAACATTCCTAAATTGGCTCAATTTTACCTATTGGTCTCAACTTTACCAACTTAAACAAATTAGTCTGACCTATCTCTCGACCTCACCCAACCATCCCAAGACTAATGAATTGGTTCCCAATAAGATTACCTCTCGGTCTCACTTATCTTGATTTTCCCTTAGGTGCGTCAATCCTAAGTTTGAGTCTAGTTTTGCACTTTAATTCTTGAACCCCAAAACTAACTAAACAACATATTCATCAACCAACCACCCAAGGTTTAGTTACCCATTACCATATTAAAGCTAACACACATGAAAGAAACAACTATGGAAGCCATTAACACAAACTTGAACAAACACATGAAAGCTTTGATTTTTAACTTAATAAACTTAAATGAAAAATAACTAACACAAAGATAAAGAAACAAGAACACTAAAGAGGAGAAATTTGACAGATGAAAATAAAGAAAACTGAAATAACATTAAACTAAAGGTTAAAATGTGATTACTAACCACCTCTGGACGTACAAACGTCCAGAGTAAGAATCCTACACAAAATAAATAAAATAAGTGGTGTCCGCAAGTGTACGGGTTAAGTTGTGATATAGTTACAACGAAGTAGGTAAATACTCTGAAGATTGTACCCAAGGGAGGCGAGTACTAAATTAATCCTAACCTAAAAACAAATAGATTTAATTAGTACCATAAATAAATCATAGTACGATAAAACATAAATAAGATATTTTTAGGGTTTTTATAATAATGAATAAAATAAAGTAAACAAAAGAACTTTGGAAAACTAATTGTATAAACTAAATCGAATCTAAGAATGGGTGATTAGATTGCTTTGGTAATCATAACTATCTGCTACATCAGGTTTCTATTCAATCAACTAGTCTTTACGCTAGCAAGATATCTCAATCTTCCACTAAACTAATGAGTCGATAAGAAATACTTATCTTTCGGGGCTAAGGTGTTTACAGATAGGCCATACCAATTTTGGGTTAATTCCCACCTAAATGACTTCCTAAGGTCGTCAACCCCAGGGTTAAGTTCTTCCTCTCCTAAACAGCTGATCCGCTAAGAAAACCTTATACAACAATTAATCAATCATACCTCTACTCAATAATCCCCCATAAAAGGATTAGTTCCTCATGGATTTTTGTAAACACAATAAACTTAATAATGTAAATAGAAATTAGGAATAATTCAAGAGTAAAGTGTAAAGACAAATCCTGATTGTGTTGTATAGATAAGCATTGTCATGTCCCAAAAATTGGGTTAGTGACACCAAGAGTGGTCACGTCTTGTTTTTGAATTAAGGTTGTGGAAACTTTATCAAGTGGATTAATTTGGTTCAGTGGTTAGGTGTTGTGTTTGTGTGTGTGAGGTTTTGGGTTCGAATCTTTTCCCTTGAAGTTTCGTTATTTTTGTCAATCCTTATCTTTGAACATCTGATTTATAAATTATTTTCGCTCATCTAATAACATAGATGAGCCTACTGGTTCAATGGTAAGGCTTCAACTTCTTAGAGGTCTTGTGTTTGTGTAAAGTGGAATTGTTTTTGTTTTAAACTCTAGGGAGAATTCTGATAAGGATAACTAATTAGATTTAATGGATTTGAGTGGGGGAAGTAGGTAGTTTTTTCTAAAACTTTTTTTTGAAAATTAATATGATTCCCAAATTTTTCTACAACTTTCCTTTCATGTTTCTTTCTTTTCACTTCCCCTATTTTGTCGTTCTTTTTCCTATTTTCCCAAGTTTCCACAACCGTTTCTTCCTTTTTAGTGTGTACCATATTGGTTTCAAACTTACTTGCAAGTTGGTTGTTCTTAATCACATATTTTCTCTATTTTGATTCGCTTTCTTATTGTTATTTATTCGCTATTGTTGCGTGTAGGTAAAGAGTTTGACTTGGTAAGTGAATTTTGTTGTTGACATCATTCTTGCTTTGTGTGAGATTTTGGATGATGATTTGATTAATCGTTTTGGCATAGATGTAATTATATTTTGTTTGGGAATATTGTTTAGATGGGAACCTTGAGACGAACACTCCTTCAACAACTTAGTTCGGTAGGGAGTTGCAGGATATTTGATCAGTGTAAGTTCCCGAATGTTTTGGGGGCCGAACATTGGCTTTTGTGAATGGAAACTTTGATTAGTTTGTGAGAGTTGATGCTAAATAGTTTATTTTAATGTTAATTTTAGGGTATGGAAAACTCGTGCTTGAGTCTACATTGAAAATTGTCCAGGTGTGTGACTCGAACTCGTAAAAACAACGAATAACAGAAAGCCAAAAAACTCACTGTTGACGTCACACGACCGTGTGAGCCACACAATCTGGGCTATTTGGTCCGTGTGGGCCACATAGGCGTGTGTTAAGTTATGTGGGCCCATTTTTTGAAAATTTTGTCTAGGGTCGTATTTATCTGTAATATGTAGTTACTCACTCCATAAGGTCCATAATGTACAAGTACGACTTGAAAATATGATACTTGATAGTGGGATGCTCCTTTTTTACCTCATTCTATTGATGACCACATTTAAAATCATTGTTTTCTAAACCAATGGTAGATCTAGATGTAGCTAAAAAATGGTCTACCCAAAAGAATGGGTATCTCACGATCCTCTTCGAAATCTAATATAATAAAATTAGTTGGGATGATAAAGCTCCTCACTTTGACCAACATATCTTCAAGTCCCTTTTTGGTCATACTGAAGACCTATCAGCTAGTTGTAGTGTAATATGAGTATTTTTAAGCTCCCCTAATCCTAGTTTTTTATATATAGATAAAGGCATTAAATTAATACTGGCTCCTAAATCACATAGAGCCTTGCTAAAATGTACGTCCCCTATTTCTATAGGTACTGTAAAACTTTCCGGGTCTTTTAATTTTGAGGTACCTGTTTGGATGTAATCACACTACATGAGGCGCTTACGTTAACTTGCTCTCTTATTTTTAATTTCCTACGCCTAGACATGATTTTTTTTAAATAATTGGCATTTTTAGGAACTTTTTTAATTAAATCAATTAGAGGCAAGTTAACATTCAAAGATTTAAATAAGTTTAGAAAACTTACAAATTCTGCCTCATCCTATTTCAATTTTTCTTCCAATCGTGAACGGAATGGCACCATTGCCAGTCTAGGTTCCTTAGCTTATTCATTTTTTGGCTCAACTGTCGGCTCAGTTATCTATTCAGGTTTTGATTCAGTCTCAGCTTGTTGGGGTTCCTTTTGAAGATCTTCAGTATCTTTCTTTTCTTTCTCTTGAGCTGGGTTCTCTAGGCTACTCAGTACTTTGCCTGACTGGAACGTAACTACTTTCACATGCTCTTTCTCTTCTCTTTAATGATTATTTTCAGTGCTGTTTGGGATGCCAGTGCTAATTTGTCTCCCATCATGCTCATTAATTAGCTCATTTAATCTTCAAGCTTAGTCAATGTTTTCATTATATTGGTACACTTAGACTGCACCTATTTCACTTTTGTCCATATTGATTGCATCTCCTCCTCGATTCGATTCAAGTGTTGAACACATACAGTATGGTCATTCGGGTTGGCCCTTTCTTGAGGTTTCTATAAATAAGGATGTTGTAATTAATATTTTTAATTGTTTGTGCATTCCTACCTCTTCCTTGATTTTCGTCCCATCTTAAGTTTCAGTGATATTTCTAACCAGGATTATAAGTGTTTGAATATAGGTTTCCACTTTTATTCTCGATATAGTTTACATCCTCGGTTGGATTATTGCTGTAATGGAAGAGAGGTTTATCTCTTCCATATATAGACAATACATTGGTTGTGAATTCTATATGGTTGAGTCTGTCCACAATCTATTGGTATCTGTCATCTTCATGGGTTGTATTGACGATAGATAGTTTCTAGCCATATCTGTAGCATTCAGTTGGCCATTTGTAGGAATTAATTTCCATATTCTCTATCAATTCATACACATCCTCATATGTTCTGTTTATAAGGGCTTATCTTGCGACTCCATCTAATCCTGATCGTACGTGTGCATCTAACCTATTATAAAACATTTGCTGCCTTAGCCATTTAGGTAGTCTGTGATGTGGGCATCTCTGAATTAGCATTTTAAAACACTCCCAAGCTTCATGAAAACTTTCTCCTTCTAATTGTTTAAAAGTTGCAATCTCCCTCATTAGTTATATTGTCTTGCTGATAGGAAAGAATTTTTGTACGAGTTTGTCCCATATCGTGATAGATCCTGGTGCCTGCGAGTCTAGCTGAGAGAAAGTGTTATCAAGTAAAGAGAAGGGGAACAGCCGAAGATGAATAACATCATCGATGACCCTATTGTATTTAAAAGTATCACAAAGTTGAAGGAACAATTTTAGATGTTGATTCGAGTCCTCCTTCATTGTTCCTCTGAACTACTAATTATTTTGGATCATGCTAGATTTTATTTCAAAATTGTTAGCCGTAATGGCGAACATTAAAATGCTTCATTGAACCATCTCCAGATTTGGTAGCCCATAGTCCCTTAAGGTTCTTTTGTTACGTGCCATAGGTGTATTTCTGGGTAGCTGTGGTTGTGGTGGTATATCCTGTGGGTTAGCTTCGTTAGTTGTTGAACAATGAGTTCTTGTGAGGTAGATTACCTATAGTAGGTGTTGATTTTGCATCTACTGTTGCTGTCGATGATTTCTGCATATTAGTCTTTCCAGATCAATGGTACATTATATAGGTGTTCCCCTACTACAAGTCATACACTAAAACCACAAAGTAAAATAAAAACACTAGTGAAATAAAATTAACAATCGTAGCTATAATTTAGAAATTTCCTAATTCTTTTTATTAAATGCAAAGATAAAAATAAATTTAGTGACGTTGCCATCCTGGCAATCGTGCCGACAACTTAACCTCTTCAGACATACCAACGTCCAGAGTAAGAATCCTGCATAAAAGATATAAAATAAGTGGTGTCCACAAGTGTACGAGTCATGTTGTATTATAGTTACAATGAAGTAGGTAAGTACTCCGAAGACCGTACCCAAGGGAGGCGAGTACTAAATTATTCCTAACCTAAACACAAATAGATCAAATTAGTGTTGTAAATAAATCATAGTACAATAAAACATAAATAAGAGATTTTCAGGGTTTTTATAATAATGAATAAAATAATCTAAACAAAAAGAAATTTGGAAAACTAATTGTATAAACTGAATCAAATCTAAGAATGGGTGATTAGATTGCTTTGGTAATCATAACTAACTGCCACATCGGGTTTCTATTCAATCAACTAGTCGTTACTCTAGCAAGATCTCTCAATCTTCCACTAAACTAATGAGTTGGGAAGAACTACTAATCTCTCAACTTCGCAGTCTAGATCGATTCGAGGCTAAGGTGTTTACGGATAGGCCATACCAATTTTAGGTTAATTCCCACCTAAATGAATTCCTAGAGCCGTTAGGCCTAGGTTTTAAGTTCTTCCTATCCCAAACAGTTGATTCACTAAAAAAACCTTATACAAAAATTAATCAATCATGCATCCACTCACTAATCACGATAAAAGGATTAGTTCCTCATGTATTTTGTAAACTTAATAAACTTGATAAATTAAATAAACATTATGAATAATTCAAGAGTAAAGTGTAAAGAGAAATCTTGATTGTGTTGTACAGATAAGCGTAGAATCCACAAAGAGTTGATCGAATCTACAAATCAAATCTCCCGATGAACGCAACTAGAAATAAACTGGAAAGAAATCTAAAACCTAAGAAAAGGAAAAAACTGAAACTTAAAATTACAAAGGAAATTCTAAAGTATGAAAAGTCATCCTTTACCAAGTGTTTAGGAGCCTATTTATAGAGTTAGGGTTATCGTCGTCCTTAACCCTAGGTCATTTGACGCCCTCGTGTTTAACTTTTGATTGCATAGACCAAAATGCCCCTGGCTCATAAATGTTTCTCGTATAAGGTCGATGTTGCAATACCCTAATGCTTGTGTCGCAAAATCGAAGAAAATATGCTTAACTTAGGGGTAGCTTCAAGGGATGTCACGACACCGAAGGTAGTTTCAAGATTCCTGCATTCTCCTCCTTATGTTGTGACATCGAACTTCCCGTGTTGCAACACAATTACACGTATTGAGTTTATACGCCCTCGAATAGTCTCCTGGACACTATGGACCTTAGCTCACCTTTAGGCCTCATTTGGCCCCTAAGGTCAATAAAAGACTCAAAATACACTTTTTATTGAATTTAAATTAAACTATGAAAACTTAACTAAAACGTAATGAAAATGGTTGTATTCAAAACTCCTCAAGTACGAAAACTAGTTTAATCTGCTACATCGTATTATGACAGATCAATTACAACCAAGTTTAAAGTATTAAATATGTAAATAAACTTAGCTATAGTTATAACCAAACTAACTAACTACCATTAATACTAAGAAGAACAAGAAAATGTGTAAGAAAGGTAAACCCTAAGCTATGGGAAGGAAAGCTACCCTAAACTTAAACTAAAGGATGAAAGAAACCTTAAAACTAAATAGCTTTCTAACCTAAACTACAACCTCATTTCTTTAGCCAATTTTTGGCTTTTTAAAGCTAATTAAAACCCAAGTTTTAATGAGCAAAATGCCCCTGGATGTTGTATTTTGATTGGTGTTGGTGTTGGAAAAAAGCCACCCTTGTATCATTTTTCTCCACGTCAGGCAGCAATATCACAAGAACCAAGCTTGTGTATCGCAATACCCATGACAATATTGAAATGGGGGTTCTTTTGGGCGTTGGATATTGAGATATCACTGTGAAGGGTCTCGATCCTCTTCAATTTAGCATTGTCAAGGGTAACACGACTTCCAAGCTTTGATGTTGTAATACCCCATTTTTAGGTGATGTTTTTACTCACATTTGGGCCTCAAATGACTCCCTACAACTTTTAATCGATCGTTAGGTTTCAAATGGTACATTTTGCCAATTAGGGTCTCAAAAAGAGTATAAAACACATTATTTCATTTTATTAAGGCGAAGAACAAAAACTAAATAAAACACAACAAAAAACATAGAAATTGCTCAAAAATAAATTCGTAAAGTGTAATGAGGAACCTAATTTGATATATCAAATTTTGGTAGATCACTAGGCTATCAATGAAAATTTTGTGGATAAATAGTTAGTAAGGGTAGAATGTTTTCAAATGAATGCTGAAAAACCATCAATGCGTTGGTATGTAGATATCGTTAATTACTTAGTATAAGATGTTTTTTCCTGAAAATGATTCAAGCCAACAAAAGAAAACATTGATGCATGAATCGAGAGATTATATTTGGGAATAACCATATGCCTTCCAATAGTGTGTAGATCAA
The DNA here is from genome assembly GCA_025698475.1 of Gossypium anomalum. Taxonomy (NCBI): domain Eukaryota; kingdom Viridiplantae; phylum Streptophyta; class Magnoliopsida; order Malvales; family Malvaceae; genus Gossypium; species Gossypium anomalum. The sequence continues at coordinate 66,462,598 of CM046957.1, read as the reverse complement.
CTCATTTGATAGTGTGTGGTCGAGGAGTAAATTGATGTTATATTGGTTAGATTCATGTCTCGCCTTGTGGGTGACATTTTGGAGGAAAAAAGACTACTTAAAAGATTTTGCAATTAATGTTTTATTGGCCAACCATGACTTAGGATGCTTATTATTTTGCAAGAAGATGTAATAGTTATGAACGAACGAGAAACATTTCTAAACGTGATGAGATGCCTCAGAAAGGGATTTTGGAAGTTGAATTTTTTTTTTATGTATGGAGGATAGACTTCATAGGGCCATTCTTGAATTCATTCAAAAATCAGTACATTTTGTTGGTAGTGGATTATGTTTTCAAATGGGTAGAAGTAGTAGCCTTGCTAATGAATGATACTAAGGCACACAAATATTTTTTGCATAAGAACATTTTCTCAAGATTTGAGACTCTTGGGGTGCTCATAAGTGATGAAGGTTTGCATTTCTACAGTATACAATTAGAAAATGCTTTATCAAAGTACAATGTTGAGCATTAAATTGCAACTACTTATCATCCACAAGCCAGTGGTCAAGTAGAGGTTCAAACCATGAGATAAAGCAAATCCTGGAGAAAACAGTGAACCTATCTTGGAAAGATCTGTCAGTTCGGCTAGATGTTAAAGTGTAGGCTTATCGAGTAACTTATAAGACTTCGTTGGGGATGTCTTTATATTGTACTATTTGTGGAAATAACTATCATTTGTTAATAAAGTTAGAAAGGTAAACATACTTAGCAATTAAGAAGTTTGAATCTTGATACCAATTTGACTAAAGACGTTAGGTTGCTCCAATTGCTTGAATTGGAGGAATTCATATTTCTAGCATATTAAAATGTCAAACTATACAAAGAGAAAAGCAAACTATGTCATGATGTCATGTTTAAGAAAAAGAGCTTTGTGCCATGACAAGATGTGTTAGTGTCTAATGCCAAAATTAAATTGTTTCGAGAATATCAAATTCTTTAAAAAAGAAAATTCTACATTGATATTGTTGGATTTAAAGTACTTAGTGTAGTATTTTCGTCTTTGTATGCTTGTATTTAACAAACAAATTTGTTTAATAAAATAGTCGCTAATAAGTAGATATAAAACTTGGGTTTCCAATGCGGTTTCTTCACTCACAACATCATCAAAAGAGTACAACCAGAGGCAGATACAGAGGGCCTGGCAGTGGCCCTAGCCCTCTTAAAATGGAAAATTTATAATTAGGCCCTTAAAGTTTTTTTAAATTTTAAATTAGTAAAGGTAAAATTGTACTTTTGCCCCCCTAAAATTATAAAAATTTGATTTAATCCTTTAAAAATTATAAATATATAGACTATAAAAAATTAAAATTTCATTCGGCCCCCCTAAAAATTTGTTCTGGCTTCACCTCTGAGTACAACTTGCATGGGATTGATATTGACTATGAGCACTTCAATGCTATCCTTGACACTTTTTCTGGGTGCATTGGGAAACTTATAAAAACCCTCAAGAATAATGGAGTCACCTCTTTTGCTTCCATAGCTCCATTTGATGATGTTCAAAACCATTACAAGGCTTTGTGGAAAAGCTATGGTGACCTCAAAGACTATGTCAACTACCAGTTTGATACCTATGATCAAGGAACAACGGTCTCTCAATTCATCAATTACTTCAACACCCAAAGCTCTAACTATAATGATGGTAAGGTTTTAGCCAGCTTTATGAGCAATGGGTATAGTGGCTTGACACTGGAAAACTGATTCTTTACCACCTGTAGTAGGCTCAAGAGTGAAAACAAACTCCATGGCATATTTGTTTGGTCTGTAGATGACTCTAAGAGAAACATTTTCCGCATAACTGGATAACTTGAACTTAGTTTTTAATCATAAAATATATTATTTTTATATATAGTTTTTGTAACACCCCTAACCCGTAACCGTCACTGGACTAGGGTTAAAGGCATTACCGACAAAATGGAACATTTAACACTCATTTCATAAACATCATAGCATCAGAGATCAAAAATCAATATATAGAGTCCCTTATATATATAGGTCATCGAGACCTTAATAAACCAAACACATACAAAATTTTTCCAAAACTTAAACATTTTAGTAACAAGTACAGGTCACACGCCCGTGTGAACAGGCCATGTACCTCACACAGCATTGGACATGCCCTTGTGTCTAGGCTGTGTCAAAACAGGGCATACATAATAACTTGCACACACAGCCACAAGACATGCTTGTGTGCCATGGCCATGGTCGAGCCTGACTTGGGTCACATCGCTAGCCACACGCCCTTGTGCCTAAGCCATGCTCGAGCCTGACTTACAATTTTAGGGTACCTCAGGGGACACACGGCTATGCAACATAGCCATGTGTCGCACACGGCTGAGACACACGTCCATGTCTCTACCCGTGTGGACAAAAATAGGCCATTTGAATAGCCAATTTGCCACCTCAATTGGGTCAAACCTACAAGCACCAAACCAAGCATATTTGCACAACAATTTCAACCAATTTCTAACCCAAACCATACATCATTCATGCCATAACATTATCAACAAATTCCAACCTCAATTCATCAACCAAATCATAACAAATCTAAACTGAAATCATACCAAAGCATATGTTTCAATACATCATTCAATCTCATGATCAAAACTTACCAAAACTTATCAACATTGACCATTTCTTTTGGTCATTCAAATCATATGGTTCATAATGCATCACATATCATATAACATTTCCAACCATAAGTTCAAACACAAATTAGCCATATCACATGGCATAATATATACATTACAAGACATATCAAAACACTTCTAGCCTATACATGCCATACTTCAATATATACATTTTCAAAAGTACCAAATTAAGGTTCGATAGTGTGGTGACGGTCCTTGACAATCCCCGAGCTCACAGTTGCTTTGATATCTGAAAAACAATGCAAACACACACTAAGTAAGCTTTCAAAAGCTTAGTAAGCCATATACAAATAAACTTATCAACATAAACATATAACATCATAGAATACATATACTTTATGACCAAGATACTAACATAGATTACATGATTCACATATGATTCATATGTTCACAAAGATACATGTACTTACCTTTCATTCTTAACATAATGTACAATACAAACATACCTGAATAGAATATGTATTTCACAAAGTCATTCATTTTCTCAAAATGCCCGTTTGAACCATTTGGAAACATAAGGATACGTAGATAGCTCGGAAAGCATATACAATGCCAAGTCCCAGACGTGGTCTTACATGTAATCAAACATCGATGCCACTGTCCGAGACAGGGTCTTACACGAAATCAAATACGATGCCAATGTCCCAGACATGGTCTTACACGTAAAACAGAAGTCGATGCCAATATTCCAGACATGTTCTTACATGATAACACATATTGGAAATCCTATGTCATGACATATGTATCCTAACTATTCCTAGGGTTCATACGAGACTTTTCAGACGTCAAACCTTTTTCGATACTGTCTCAAATAGCACATATTTAGCTCGAACATTCATTTATCACAATTCAATATCATATGAATAATAATAATTCAATTCAAACACGTTTATTTGTATATCGACTTACCTCGTACGGATTCAGATAGACTGAATCGACTACTAGACGACTTTCGACTTTCCTCGATCTAATTCTGTATTCTTTAATTCTCGATCTATATAAATTCAAATTTAACTCGTTCACTTTCATATTTATTCAAATCAATCCACAAACACATATTTAGGGCAATTTGTAAACTAACCTTCACATTTTTACATTTTTACACTTTAGTCCCTAATTCACAAAATCACAAAATACACATAATTTTCATATACTCATGCTTGGCCGAATTCTCCTAGTACTCATACTATTCCATACATTTCATTTATTTCATATTTTAGTCCTTCAATTTACAAATTTCACAATTTAGCCCATTTTGCTCAAATTTATCAAAAATCCAAAGGCAAAACATGTTAACCCAAAACATATCTTCCATTTATCAACAATTAACTGCACAAAATTCATAGTTTCATCAATGGCACATTTCAAAATCATTAACAAAATTAGAAATTGAGACATGGGCTTGATATTATTCAAAGCAACGATTACAAAAACGTAGAAATTATCAAAATCCAAAACAAAAACATACCTAAATCAAAGCTTAATAGTGCCAAACCCTAGCTTGCTTTTCTCTTTTCTTTTTATTTGATATATTCGGCCAAATGATGGAAATATGAAACAAATATCATGTTTTATTTTATTATAATAGGTTTATTTACCTATTTACAAAGTTAACCTTTATTTAAACATATAATAAACACATATTCAATGGTCATTAATGTCCATCCAAATGTTCAATGGTCAAATTACATCATAAGGACCTTTCATTTAAAAAGACAAATCAAATAAGTTACAAACAGCAAGCAGCTTTTACCTTTTATGCGATTAGGTCCTTTTATCAAATTGAGCACACAATTGATCGAATTTTCATATGAAACTTTCATACATGTTAATTCACATATCATAAGCATGAAAAATAATATTTAAATATTTTTATAACTTGGATTTGTGGTCCCAAAATCACTATTCTGACTAGGGTCTAAACCGGACTGTTATAGTTTTAGCTGGCGTTTTGCCGCGCGATCCCTTTTAGTGTTGAAAGTTATAGCTAAACAAGAAACTATGTATGTAGTTGCTTTCATTTTCTTTGTATAAAATGAAATATAAAAGCAGTGGAAGCATTCATTCCCATTTCCCTTGCAATTCCATTCCCTTCCATCCCAAGAAGCTTATTATATTTAGCTCAAACAATGAATAATCAAAATGGTCAAAATAGTGGATCATCATCATCTCCTCATGCTCCTTCTTCGATTCCAATAGCGACGTCTCAAAATGCCGTTAGGTTTCCAATGAATAAACAAATTAATTTCTTCCTATGCCGGTATTGCAGAAACCACATCAGCTGCTGGACCAACGGTATTCAACGTGTATCAATTCTCTCTCTCTCCCTCTCTCTCTCTATAAATATATTCATATCAAGATTCTTATTTTTCTACTGGTACTTCAGTTCTTGATTGTGTTCTTGGTTGGACTTCTTTTAGTTTTACGAGGATGTATTTAACAGAAAACAAAAAAAAAAATATGTAATATAAGATTATTGTTTCAATGTAATAGTATGTAGCGTTCAAAGAATGCTTAAAAACTTTTAAATCAATTGTCTAGGTACATGGGGCGAAGGGGAATGCAATTCTCTTCCGCGATGCATAAGATACCTCTTCATAGAAATACACAATCACCCAAAATACATTTCTTTTTGTAATCAAGTACACAATCACCCAATTTACAATTTATTCTTTGTGCTTGATTGATATTTACAGTGTCAATGTGAACACCGATCCAAGACCGTCTAGTTGGTATTTCAATAATCTACCTGTGGTTTTTTTCTATTGTAAAGGATGCAACAAAACCCTTGGTGAGAGACTTGTATGTGTTTTACATTTTCTTTATTGTATGACTCTGTTTTGTTTTGTTTCATTTTTTTTTTTTGGATGATTGTTTTCAAACACTATCTGGATGCCCCTTTATTATACTATTTTCAGCTTGACCACGATCGGCTTGTCCATAGTATACGCGAAGGAAATTAGACACTGCATTGGAATGGAAACCAGTTGCGTTATGCTCACACAAATCAGCCAGTCGAAGATGAAAAAACCCCTTAAATTAGAGTTCATTAAGAATGCAATTCTTACAAGGAAGAAACAACTGTTGCTAGTTCTATTTTTCATATTTAGTTTACTACCGTTTACGGTTCTCTGAATAGTCATCAAAATACTGTGATGTGAGATTGTTAGTAAAATTGCTGTTGGCTTTGGTAGTTTGCATGAGATTGTGTACAGATAAAACAAGGTTTTTATAGCTAAAACCAACAAATTTGTGAAGGCAAACTAATTCAAATGAGCCTTTTTTATGTTGTCTAAAACTTGGTTGATATTTTTTTGGTATATAGTAGGCTCATTTGTCCTCTTTTTGTTTATGATTGCTCATTTTACCATGCACTATAATGCTATGTGTGCATTTTCTATTTTAGGATTCCACCCATTTCATATAAGAGAATGGAAAATTCAATCTGTTTTGGGTTCCACCAAATTTCATGTTTCTTCCATCAATTCTAAACATCCATGTTGAAACCTCCTTAAATGCGATTTTTAAAAAAAAAATGAAAAAAAGAGGAGTCACCACCAATCTTTTAAAGTGTGATTGGATCACTTTATAAAATGTTTTGGTCTATGAGATTACGAGAAAATAGGTTCGGGAGTCGGTTACGCACGAGGAAGGATTAGCACCCTCGTAACCCCCAAAATTGGTACCAAATTGAATAATTTTGTCTTAATGTTAAAAGTTTGAAAGAATTTAGAAATAAGATCTCTTTTAAAATCGTAATAATTTAAGTTAAAAAGAATCAAGATTCCATTGCGTCAAAAGAATATAAACATCACATCCAGCATGATTGGACACGATATTTTAAACTTTGGTAACTAAAATCATCTTGATATCTTCAAAACTTATTTAGAAGGATATTTTAAGTATTTAGACAAACGAAAAATCGCAACCCAGCATGTTAAGGCACTATTTCCCGAATTCCTAACTACCAAAAACATTGCCTTATTTTTAAAATTCTTTTGGATCGAATGAAATACAAAAGTTCTTTAAAGTGATGATGCATTTAACATATTACAAAGTGTCAAAACCATTTTTAAATCGAGTTTTGGAAAATGGGAATCGACTTTAAGAAAAACAAAAACGGGAGTCGCCACCAATCTTTTTAGGTGTGATTGGATCACTTATAAAATGTTTTGTTTTAAAACATTAATTTTGGTCTACGAAAGTCAAGAAAATGGATTCGGGAGTCGGTTACGTACGAGGAAGGGTTAGCACCCTCGTAACGCCCAAAAATTGGTACCTAATTGATTATCAAGTGTCTTTAATGTCGAAAATTTGAAAATTTTAGGATGCAATCCTTTTTTAATATTTTTTATTTTGAAAATTATGGTACACTTGTATCAAATGAATCAAAATATTACATCCAATAAGTTGGGACACAATATTTTTAAGACATTTGACCCTAAGCTAGCCTCTTTGGAAATCCCTATCTTGAAACAACAAAACGCCATATCCAGTAAGTTAGGACACAACGCCTTCAAATTCTGAGACAGTTGCTTGAACTTTGAAAACCTAAAAAACTTAGAATGGTGCTTGATTATTTGAACTTAACGAGAAAAGCTGCAACCCAAAAAGTTAGGGCACTACTTTTCTCGAAATTTCCAAACGCCAAGCATTGCCTTTATTTTTGAAATCTTTAAAGTCTCGTTTTTAAAATCGATGCATGAAGAAGCATATTAACATAACATTCGAGATAACATGTTATAATAATAGGTAAATAAAAGCACAATTGCATAAATATCATACATTAACTAACATATATATATAAGAAATAAAACATGACAAATTTTAAATAAGTAAAATATACATAAATCACAATATATACTTAAGAAGAATAGATAAAAACACATAAACATGTAATTCAACATATATTTAAACATATTAATAAGAAATGATGCATGATATACAATTTGTCACATATATATATATAAAAAAATACAATAAAAATAATAATATGTCTAGCACTCATCATTCAATATATAAGAAATAAAACATGACAAATTTTAAATAAGTAAAATATACACAAATCACAATATATACTTAAGAAGAATAGATAAAAACACATAAACATGTAATTCAACATATATTTAAACATATTAATAATAAGAAATGATGCATGATATACAATTTGTCACATATATATATAAAAAAATACAATAAAAATAATAATATGTCTAGCACTCATCATTCAATAAAATTATGAGACCATCATATAATATATTGACATAATATAAAAAAAGGGGTTTAATATATATATATTAAAATATAAAATAAAGTAAGTAATTTTGGTAAAATATTCCTAAAATATAAACAAAAATGTTTAAAATAGATTATGTATAATAATAATATGAATGAAATATAAAGAAATATAATGTGAAATAATAATAATATATTAAGTATTTTGCATATAAATATATGGTAAAATGATTAATATATATATATATGGAAGAACAAATTAAATATAATAAAATATATAATAAAAAGTATATATATAAGAAAGATACATATTATAAAGAATATTGAATAATAAAATATAATATGTAATAGTAACACATAAATAATTATAATGAAATATAATATAGTGTATGTATGATAATAATAATAATGTAACAAATATATAAAAATATAATTAAATAAATAATGAAATTTGAATATATAACATATAATGAAATTTGTAAAGGTATATAATATTACAAATAATATAAATAAAATAATATATGTCTATATATAATTAATGTTTATAAAATACATATATATATATATATGAGGTATCTTAAGTTAATTAAATTAAAGGTATATAAGGATTAAAATTAAAATTAATTAAGGAATTTAGGGCTAATTTGTGAAATAATAAAAGCATTTGGACCTAATTAAAACGCTCACCAAAAATTGAAGGACTCATTGGGTAATTAAATCCTAATCCCAAAAACAATACCGTTTCCAGAATGAATTTAAAAGACTGCTTGGATTAAATTTAAACAAATATCAGAGATTATGGCCAAATTAAAATAAATATAAAATGCAACTGAAGAACATAAAAAAAACGGAAGGGTCAATTGGGTAATTTGCCCATTTTCCAAAAACACGCGGATCTTTCCCCGGGTACGGGTCAACATACGGGTCTAAGCTCAAACGGTGCTGTTTTAATGCTTATTGAATTAAACAAAACGACACCGTTTTTGTATGGCTATATAAGCCCTGATTTTAGGTTTATAATCATTTTAAGCCGATTCTAAAAAAAAAAAAAAGAAGAATCCTCTGAAAGAGGATCTAGGATCGACAACGGAGCTCCGTTGAGCCTCCGTTCTCATGCGTTCACGTGCCCTCGTGCCACCGCGAATGCCGTTACATGTGGCAGTCGAAAACTGGAAAATTTTCCATCTCAAAAAGGTTCGTCTCCTCTTTCCCTTTTTTACTACCGGTATACCTTAAAAGATAGATAAAGTATTCACTTTTTCTATTCTCTGATGACTCTTGTACTCTTTTCTCTGTATATGTAAAAATAAAATGTTTATTGAATCTGTATATGTATTCCCAAAAACCGTTCCTTTTACAAATATGAAGAGAGGCTTTATAGCCTTTAAAACTATGTATGTCTAGGAAAGAAATTTTTTTCCTTGTTTGTTTCTGATTTATCTACTGCTATTTTTCCATATTTGCCTGTTTGGTTTCCTTTTCTACTCCGTTTTCTTTCCTGTATCTGTTGGTTTTCTTCTTTTTCCTTTGCAAGTACCCCGAAGATATCGGTGATGGTCGTGCTGTTCCTGACGTGATTCGGGGCTGGACAGAGTGATGACCGGTGACCGGGAAACTGGTGGGCATTGAAGGCCCTCGAGACAGTGCATTAATGGTGGCCTCGCTTTCAGGGACTGAACAGACACTCCCCGAATCTTCTAGAACCTGTTGCGGCGCCACAGTGTTTAGGAAAACCTAGGGTTTCCTGCTTCCCTTAAGTTCTTTGGGCCTTTTGGGCTGTTTTAAATTTGGGCTTGCCCGGTAGATGGGTTAAAACTTCCGTGTACTATTTAGTTGGGTTAGCTGTAATTGGGTCATGTTTAGGTTTGGCATACAGGTGTATTTGGGCATACGGGTAGTGGTACTTAGTTCTGAAGGTTTTAATGTTGGGCCAATAGTGTTTGGGCTCTTGTAAGCTGGACTATTAAATGGACATTTTAAATAAATAAATATTTATTTATTTAATTCTTTTATTCTGTTTTAAGCCCGGTCAAATTTGGGCTACTACAGCTGCCCCTCTTTGCTCATTGTTGTGTAACAAGAATCGAGCAATGACTCATAAAAAGACCAAATTTGTCCGGCCTTATCGGATCATGGTCCTTAATCTGCTCATTTGCAAACTTAAGACTGTCATGTTGAAATCTTCGATCTACTCTCCGTCGAACACAGAGACGCCAAATCTGCTTTTTCGATTTGTTCCCTGACCATACAGAGATGCCAAATCATCTTAGATTTGCTTCAACGTAAGCACGCGAAAGCCAAATCAGCTATGTCTTCGATTTGCTTCTTGTAAGCACAAGGATGCCAAATCATCTTGGATCTATTTGAGAACATCTGAGAGTCAAATCTGCTATGTCCTCAATTTGTTCCTTGTAAACACAAGAATGCCAAATCATCTTGGATCTATTTCAGTATAAAAATCTGAAGGTTAGATCTGCTATATGTCTGCCCTCCGTCGAATATGGAGGTGCCAAACTTCAATTTGTTCTCTGACAATACAGAGATGCCAAATCATCTTAGATTTGCTTCAACGTAAACACGTGAAAGCCAAATCAGTTATGTCTTCGATTTGTTCCTTGTAAGCACCAGGATGCCAAACCATCTTGGATCTACTTCAGTCTAATCATCTAAAGGTTAGATCTGCTATGTGTCTACCCTCCGTCGAATATGGAGGTGCCAGATTTTGATTTGTTCTCTGGCAATACAGAGATGCTAAATCATCTTAGATTTGCTTCAATGTAAACATGTGAAAGCCAAATCAGCTATGTCTTCGATTTGTTCCTTGTAAGCACAAGGATGCCAAACCATCTTGGATCTTGCTTCAGTATAAACATCTAAAGACCAGATCTGCTATGTTGCAGCCTATTACCCTACTGCTTAGGGATTAAGGCGCATTTTCTTTGATAATCTGTAGAATGATTATGACTGATAATTAGGATGCTATGATCGAAGTGAGTCGAATGTTCCTAATTAACATGTTATGATGTAAAATGCTGTGAACATGACCCCTATCCTAGACGTCACCACTCATTCCTTCATTTGTCTTTTCTTTTCTCAAAGTATTATTCTTGCTCAGCCTGTAGGCCTGTACCCTTCCTCAAATGCTACAATCCACTGAGAATGTCTGTAAGATAATCTTTCCTTAGAATTGAATCGTTGGTTTTGTCCATTTTCCTTTTGGACTGGAAGAAATAAATTCCTCGAGTTTCTTTATCCCTTACTTATGTGAATTTTTCGAACAATTGTCCTGTTTTAGTTTCTTGTATTATCTAGAAATTCCAAAGTAATACGCGAAACCTCGTTTAGGAATATATTTAATTCATCTATCATTATTTCAATGCAACATACTTAAAGAATAATAGAAAATGAATTCAATCTTGGGAACAATTAGATTTAAATGAATTGTCAAAAATACAAAGGAAATAAATCTGATAGCATACCTTTGAAAAGAAATAGAATCTAAAGATAGCAAATAGGATAAGTTAGATGCTCTAGATATTGCCACTTGAGCATCTATACACCAGCTCCATGAAATCTTTCTTGAGTTCAACATGTGTTTAAAAGATCCAAAGTACTTTGTTGATACCCTAATATACAATGTGCTTCACTTTTTTTTGAATCAGATATAGCAAGATTGCTGTATGCCCTTCAAAATTTGAGCTGCCCTTTTGGGTTTTCAACTCAAAACCCCTTTGGTCACAAGGCACCCTTTGCGGGTTTTCAACTTGGCCTCTCCATTTTTTTTTTGTGAAAATTCAATGCGCCCTTTTGCGGGTTTTCACCTTAGATTCTCCTCTCCTTTAGACAAAGTAATTTTTGACTGAGTCTGAGTTTACTGGGTTGGGTAAACTTTTCCCATCCATTTCCATTAAGATCAATGCACCGCCAGAGAAAGCTTTTTTCACGACATACGACCCCTCCCAATTCGGCATCCATTTTCCCCTAAAGTCTTTTTGAATAGGAAGGATCTTTTTCAGTACCAAGTCTCCCTCATGGAACTCTTTTGGTCGAACTTTCTTATCAGAAGCTTGCATTATTCGCTTCTGATACATCTGCCCATGAAAAATAGCTCTTAGCCTTTTTCCCTCAATCAAGTTCAACTGGTCATATCGGGATTGAACACTATTCAGCTTCATCTAACCTTATCTCCGTCAAAATTCGAAGAGAAGGTATTTCTACTTCAATAGGTAACACTGCTTCCATCCCATAAACTAACGAGAATGGGGTTGCCCCAGTAGAGGTTCTGACAGATGTTCGATAGGCCAGGAGTGCAAACGGTAACTTCTCATGCCAATCTCTATAAGTCTCAGTCATCTTCCCCATTATTTTCTTAATATTCTTGTTGGCGGCCTTCACTGCCCCATTCATTTTTGGACGATAGGGAGAAGAATTGTGATGCTTGATCTTGAACTGGTCACAAACCTCTACTATCGTTTTGTTGTTCAAATTTAATGCATTGTCGGACATGATCTTCTCAGGCATTCTATACCGAAAAATGATCTCCTTCTTCAAAAATTGACTTACAGCTAACTTAGTAACATTCGCATAAGAAGCAACCTCTACCCATTTTGTAAAGTAGTCAATTACCACAAAGATAAATCGATGTCCATTCGAAGCTTTAGGTGATATTGGTCCAATAACATCCATGCCCCACATGGAGAAGGGCCATGGAGAAGTCATAACATGCAAAGGTGAAGGTGGTGTATGAATTTTATCCCCATAAATCTGACACTTATGGCATTTCTTGGTATAGTTGATACAGTCCCCTTCTATAGTGGCCCAATAATAGCCAAACCTCATGATTTGCCTTGCCATCGTGAACCCATTTGCATGCGTCCCACATACACCTTCATGAACTTCTTCTAAAATTAGCTTGGCTTCCACAGCATCGACACATCTCAAAAGTACTTGGTCTTTCCTTTTCTTGTACAGGATATCCCCGTCCAAGACGTAGTCGCAAGCTAGCCTTCTGAAAGTTCATTTGTCATTTTCATTGGCCTGTTCAGGGTATTTGCGATCTCTTACATATTGTAATATATCCTGATACTAAGGGTTATCATTTTTTTCTTCCTTCTCAATGTTACAACAATGAGCTGGAGCTTCATAGACACTCATCTGAATTGGTCTCATCTCTTCCTCTTTATTCGCCTTAATCTTGAGGCCAAGGTTGCTAAAGCATCTGCCATTTGATTTTCGTCTCGTGGGAGATAATTGAAGGTGATGTCATCGAACTCCCCAAAACTACCTTTCGATAATTGATCAATTTAGGATCCCTTGTCTCCCATTCACCTCTAAGCTGATAAATTACCAACGCAGAATCCCCATATACTTCTAGGGTTTTTATACCTCACCCTATAGCTACTTGAAGTCCTATGATGCATGCTTCATACTCAGCCATATTGTTCGTGCAATCAAAATCCAATTTGCATGTGAACGGGTAATGATCACCATTCAGGGATACCAAGACTGCCCCAATTCCATTTCCGACTGCATTAGAAGCCCCATCAAAATTGAGCTTCCAAGGAGAATCTTTAGTCGTTGCTATACACATTAACTCCTCATTTGGAAAATCAAAGTTCAATGGTTCATAATCCTCTAGAGCTCTACTGGCCAAGAAGTCTGCTACCGCACTTTCTTTTATAGCCTTCTGACTTACGAAGACTATATCAAACTCTAAAAGTAAAATTTTCCATCTCGCCATTCTCCCATTTAGAGCTGTTGACTCTATCATATATTTCAATGGATCAAGATTTGAGATGAGCCAAGTGGTATGGTATAGCATGTACTGTCTTAATCTCTGAGTTGTCTAAATCAGCGTACAGCACACCTTTTCAATTGGTGGATATCTCATTTCACAGTCAGTGAATTTTTTACTGAGATAATAAATTGCCTTCTCTTTTTTTCCTGACTCGTCATGGTGACCAAGCACACATCCCATAGAATTACTGAACACTGACAAGTACAGTATTAACGGTTTATCTGGGTTAGGTAGAGATAATACCGGAGCATTCAACAAATACTGCTTGACCTTTTCAAAAGCATCCTGGCATTCCTCATCCCAAGTACCTTGATTGTGCTTTTTGAGGAGGCGAAAGATAGGATCGTATTTCTCGGTTAGTTGTAAAATGAACCGAGCGATATAATTCAACCTTCCTAGGAATCTTCGAACTTCTTTTTGAGTTTGTGGTGGAGGCAATTCTCGTATTGCTCTGACTTTGTCTGAATCAACTTCTATTCCTTTTTCACTGACTACGAAACCCAATAGCTTTCCCGATCTAGCTCCAAAGGTACACTTTGCCGGATTGAGCCTTAGCTGAAACTTCCTCAACCTCAAGAATAGTCTTCTCAAAACTTCAATATGCTCTTTCTCTGTTCAGGACTTAGCAATCATGTCATCAACATATACCTCAATGTCTCTATGCATCATGTCGTGGAACAAGTTCACCACGGCCCACTGGTAGGTTGCCCCTACGTTCTTTAGTCCAAACGGCATTACTTTGTAGCAAAAGGTGTCCCACAAGGTTATGAAGGTAGTTTTATCCATGTCCTCTGGATGCATCTTTATCTGATTGTACCCCGAGAAACCATCCATAAAGGAAAACAACGAATGTCCTGCCGTGTTATCTACCAAAGTGTCGATGTACAGCAAAGGAAAGTTGTCTTTTGGGATAGCTTTATTCAGATCTCTGTAGTCAACACACAGTCGTACCTTTCCGTCCTTCTTAGGGACCGGTACAATATTAGCTACCCATTCGGAGTACTTGACCTCTTGTAAGAATCCTGCATCAAACTGCTTCTTAACCTCATCTTTTATTTTTAGAACAATATCTGGCTGCATTCTCCGTAACTTCTACTGAACTGGTTTGCAATCCTGTCTTATCGGAAGACGATGTACTACAATGTTGGTACTCAATCCGGGCATATCCTAATATGACCATGCGAAGATATCTTTGAACTCTCGAAGTAACTCAATCAAGCCACGCTTTGTGTCTTCGGTAATCAGTGTTCCAATTTTCAACTCCTTCCCTTCCTTTAGGGCTATATTTTCTATTACCTCTTTCTCATATGGCATAATTCGTTTTTCCTCCTGTTTCACCATTCTTAACAGATCAGGAGACACATCACAATCTTGAACATCTTCAAAATCCTGAGATTCCTCTAAACACATGTGTTGTTCGCAAGAGAAATCAGGAGTTGCAATATCAGTGCTCATATCATTGATATCTAGAGACCTGGGGGGTATGAAAGAATATACAAAGAATGAATGAATCAAAGAATGGTTGTTTATATGCTATGAAAGAAAAAGTTTAACGAAATATTGATTAATAAAAAGAAATCATATTCGTCCAAATTGATAATTATGTTTTATTAAAATAATAATAGATGATCAATAGCCTTTTCACAAACGTAATTTTATTACTCCTAAGCCCTAGAGTAACAGTCATGTTTCGAGAATTACTTTGAAAAATTCCTAAAGACTACAGGAAGGTCCTCCGCAGTCCAATTGTTTAGAGAGCTCCCTGGTTCGTAAGGGCGAATGCCCTCGAGGATTCCTTGCTCCAATCCATCATTGTGTACAACATTAATCTGATGACTTTCTTCTATCAATAATCCTCCTGACTTAAAGGATCTGGATATAGGTAGGAATGTCACCGGTTCCCACTCCACTTCTCTTCCGTTCAAATGCGCCTTTCTTCTCGCTTGGTGCTTCTCAATTTCTTGCCTCTTGTGCTTATAGTCTGGCTTGAAGCCCAAACCAAAGCGATCTTTCTTTTCAATCAGTTTTTGGATTTGAACCCCTCCTTGCAACTGTCTTCCTAGTCCTTTTCCTGGCAACGCTTCCTTCCCCATCATCATTTGCAGGGCCATCCTTGTGCCTCTAGACATTTTGGGTACCGGTACCTCACTTCTTTCCAAAATGAAGGTTGCATTGATGATTTCTAAAGAATGGAAAGAACAGTCATTAGCCTCTTCACTCACCTCGACATAAAGGGCCTTGCTAGTGACTGTTGCTATAATGTCCTCCTCCACATTGATGGTTATTAGCCGTCTATCTGTCACTAACTTTAATTTTTGGTGCAATGAGAAAGGCACCGCTCCTGCCGAGTGTATCCATGGTCTCCCCAACAAAAAATTATAGGAGGGCTTGATATCCATCACCAAGAAATCAACTTCATATGTATTTGGCCCAATTTCCAAAGGGATGTCAATTCGTCCCATCACTTTCCTTTCAGTTCCATCGAAAGCTCTTACCACATTATGACATGTTTTCATATGCGAACTGTCAATGGGTAATTTATTCAATGTGGATAATGGAAGGATGTTCAAAGCTGACACGTTATCAACGAGTACACTTGGAAGTGTGTATCCCTTACATCGAGTAGTGATGTGCATGGCCTTGGTTGACCCTATGCCCCCATGTGGAATTTCATCATCATTGAAGTAGATGAAATTGTCAGCACTGATGTTATTCACTAACTGGTCCAACTTATTAATGGATATGTCGTGGGTGACATATGTTTCGTTAAATACCTTCAACAATGCATCCCGATGCACCTCAGAACTCAGGAGCAGGGCTAATACTGATATACGCGCTGGCTGCCTATGCAACTGCTCGACCACACTGTACTCACTATGTTTAAGGAATTTTAGAAACTCCTTAGCCTCCTCCTCCTTTACCGGCTCCTTGACAGGCACTTCCACCTCTTTTTTTTTCTCAATGCCAATATTCTTCGTTTTTGTTGGCTCCACTCTGATGGCCCCCTCATCATAATGCTTCCCACTTTGTGTATAGGAACCTTCCTTTTGCACGCCCCTAGATGCACTATCTATACTCTCCCCCTCAGGTACTGTTACACTATAGTCATAGCTCTATAGCACCCTCTTGTCATCCTTGTAAGGGAAAGGAGTGGTTTATGGATGACGACCTTGGGCCTGGTTTGTGCCCCCACTTCATTATTTCCTAATAATTCTTGGTCGGCTGGTTCCTTGTTGTTCACCTTCCAACGCACTTATTTCTCTTTTATAAGAGCTACCTTCAAAAATTTGTAGCTCTTTATTATCTATAAAGCCTTGTACCAAGGCTCTGAATTCTTCACAATCTTGGGTCTCATGACCCTCTTTTCCATGGAACTCACAGTAGTTCCCCATTCCTTCTCCACCTTTTCCAGAGGTCAACATACCTCTTTTCACCATCTTCTCCCATATTACTTTCATGGGTGTCTTCACCTTAGCAACATCTTCTTTAATTATTCTTTCCCTAGTTTCGTCAATGGCATTCACTCCTTGATTACCATGATCTGGTAACGAATTTTTAGCATTAGGGGTACTGTCAAATTTCACAACCCCCATCTTGATAAGCCTCTCTACGACCTTCTTGAATTCAGTACAATTTTCAATTGAATGCTCGGTATTCCCGCATGATATTCGCATTTAACATTTGCATCATACCATTTAGGGTACGGTAGCTGTAGCAGTTTCAAGTGAAATGGAGCAATGGTGTGTGCATATTATAAGCTTTGATAAAGCTCATGATACGTCACAGAGATAGGCGTGAATTGTATCCTCTCCGAATTCTGTCTTGATCCCGATTCCTGTCTTTGAGTACTTTACTGCCCAAACATAGCCACTTTGGGCTGACTAACTGTGACTGCCTTCGAGTTGAAGTTACTTGTGTTGTTCACCTCATTGTCTTTCCTTCTTGGGGTCTATCTTTTGGCCGCTTCCCCCTCAATTTTGCCACCCCTTATGGCATTCTCTATCATCTCTCCTGCCATAACTATGTCCGCAAAACTTTTGGAAGTGCTCCCAATCATGTGAGTAATGAATGGAGCTTTCAGAGTGTTGATGAATAACATGGTGGTCTCCTTCTCCAGCAGTGGTGGTTGAACCTGTATTGCCACCTCCTTCCATCGTTGTGCGTATTGCCTAAAACTTTCATTAGGCTTTTTCTCCATGTTTTGAAGCGTGATCCTGTCTGGTGTTATATCAGTCACATGGTTGTACTGCTGCATGAAGGCTTGTGCAAGATCTCTCCATGAACTGATTCTTGCACGGCTTAACTGATTATACCATCTAGCCGCTGCTCCTACTAAGTTGTATTGAAAACAATGGATCAATAGTTGATCATTGTTCACATACCCAGTCATTCTTCTACACAACATTGTTATGTGTGCCTCTGGGCAAGTAGTCCCGTTGTACTTTTCAAACTCTGGCATCTTAAATTTGTGAGGAAGCACCAAATCTGGGACCAAACTTAAGTCTTTGGCATCAATCCCATGATGATTGCCAATGCCTTCCAAAACCTTAAACTTCTCCTCCAACCACCTACAATGATCCTCCAATTGTTTTGAGGATTCAGTTGCCATTCTTTCCCTCTCTATCATATCCAGATCAGGAGTGATAGGGTTGATTAGGCTATTGCCTAAATTATTTCCCGACCCAGATGGGAAATTCACGAGGATTCTAGCATCGACCGGCCCATGTTGAGGCCTCACAGTGACAGATGGTCTTCTAGGAGGTGCCTCGGTTTGCAGTGATACATGAGGCTTAGTAAAACCCAGAGGATGATCCTCACCCTCCTCACCAGTGATAGCCATAGGGGCCTTCCCTTAGAAGCTGAGCCATTTCAGCCATCATATTCCTCTGAGCCTCTAGCATTTGCTCCCTCATGTCATTTTGCATCTTGGCCAACTGCTCTTGCAATTGGTCTTGCATATCCTTTTGCAATTGTTCAAACCTTTGATCCATAATCTTAGTTTTAGTGCGGGTGCCGTAAGGATGTGTGATTTCCAGATTTTTTTTTCTAGCTTTTCTAAAGAAACTTTAACTAATTAGGGTCTTTTTATAACTTTGAATGCATATGATGTGATGTAATGCAAATGCATGAATACAAAAAGGCATCGATCTCGATTTAATCTCATTTAGAAAACTTTATTTAGAAAAAGAATATCTTTACATATAAATGGATTACATATACGCCTTTGCCTTAATGCCCAAAGTTCTAACTTTATCTAATAAAAAGGCTAACTCTCGACCTTTATCAGACGCTGACTCATACATCATACTCAATACATCAGCTCATACTGCTAGGTCTCAAACATATTTAGCAATCTCTCGGATCTGGGCTATAGCCTCCCCAATAATGTAATCCCTATCCATGACTTGACCCTTAACTTGACGGAGCTCTCCTTTTATACAATCTCTTTGTGCCTCGAGCTACTCAATCCGAAGTTCACCATCATGCATTGCCACTTCCAAATCTTCAACCTTACTTTTTAGCTCCTCTAACTCAACCGTAGGATCATGGTTTCGATGCCAACGAAGGGATCTTCCAAGCTTAGTTACCTTAGTCTTCAACCCTTTATTCTCTTTCTCTAATGCCAAATTCTGTGACCACATCTCTTGGAACTTCCTCTCCCAATACTCAGCTCTAGCTTTTTCCTCTTGAACTTCTTTCTGCCACTGTTCCGAAGACCTTCCTAACCTCACTCGCTTTAAAGATACTTGTGCCTTCTTATACTCCTCTTTTAAATCATATCAGTCTTCCTCAACCTTTCTCTTTTCCTTCCTGACTTTTTCAACCTCCTTCTTTTGCAGGTCAACATCTAGACTCAGGTACATCATCTCCTCCTCAAGTTTTTCTATCTTTTTTTCGAGTTCCAAATTCTTTCTCTTAAATTCTTGCTTTGTAATATCAAGCTCCGAGGGTATCACTTGCAAATATTCCTCCATTGATCGAGCTTCCTCCATTTTTGTCATAGGGACATTATCATTAATCTTTCGACTCCTCCACTCGACATATTCAGGGGTCGTAGCAGGACTAATGGCCACTCCCTTCAACCGACAAGTCTTGTTCCAAGCGCTAGAAACCTCGCTAACCTTCCTCTTGTAATCAGCTCCTCTGTATACAAACTCACTTTGAGCCAACCCATGAGTCGCTGGTATAAACTGTCTCAATCCATGCTGCCTCAACACGAGCAAAGGGGTATAACCAATGGCTCCCCAAATTCCCAACAGGGGAACCCAATCAAAGCTATCGCATCAGTAAAGTATCTCACCAGGAACCATCCATGGAGTTCTCCACTCAACATCCCCTAACTGTAGATTCCGTAGTAATGCTATCCAATTTTCTTTCGACACATCCATTTTCCTAGATGAGGCTACTATATCTTTCAACGGGGAGTAGTTCTCAAAGAAAACCCGACAAACAATCCCATCAATCAATCGGAAGTGACTGTAAAACCAAGCCATGAGTAACTGAGCACACCCTATAAACCTGCATGCACCAGCCCTCCTACATGCACCTAAGGATCTGAATGTCTTCGCCAAAATCGCAGGGACGGGAGTGACCCTTTTACTGAGTCCATGAAAAAGATCCGTGGTCGCCTCGTCCATATATCCTAAAGCCCTAGGGAAAACCATCAGTCCATACAAACTTAAGGCAAAAATGTCTACCTTCTTCGTCTCATCGGCGTGTGTCAAAATCAGATCTTTCAAAGCGTCCCACGAAATGCACTTGCACTTCACCCTTCTCTTTAATTTTGGCCATGATCCACTGCTCGCTCATCCCTGTAATGGTCATTAATTTCTTCCAAAAGGTAGGGACACAAGCAGCTCGAGAATAGATTCTGTCATTCTGAAACCTGGGATAACGAAATAAGGCAGTGTACTCCTCCACGGTAGGTACCAAGTCTACTTCCCCAAAAGTGAAACAACTATACGCCGGGTTCCAAAACTGAGCAAGGGCTCGGAACAAGTGCTCATCTACCTTAATATCAAGCAAGTAAGGTAAATCTCCATAATTATCGTAGAATAACTGCTTGGTTTCATTGCCCCACTGTTCCCAAATTTCCTTAAGCTCTTGGAGATTATTCTGTGTGACACTAATACGAGTATAATCTGACAGCTCCGACACATATCCCATAATTATACTGTCTCCCTTTTCTAGCTGAGTTTGCTCTGACCATCTATGAACATCGGCATTGCCCTCCACTCTATCAAGAAGTCCATTCTCCATAATAAAACCTCCTAACTTAGAAACTGACTGTGAATCGATACCTTTGTAAATGCAGAATGTCATGCAAACAAAAGAAAAGAAATAGTCAGTATCACATGATATCAATAAATCTCAACAGTAATTTATAAGGGTAATATCTAAAGTTTAATTCTAACAAAGTTGGGCTCTTACAGTTTTTCTATATGAGGTTGGTTCTAAAGTTTGAGGTATCTGAACCAGCAGATTCCTCAATTCTCACCCATTATAGGCTCATTTGAATCAAGTTCAGTTCAGGGGACTACATTTCCCTATGGCTGCACAGAGATGAAAATTTCACGAAACCATAGGTACGGATGTATCCTGAAAGTGATCCACTATCCTGCACGGAGGCGAAAACCTCACGAAGGCATAGTTTCTCACTCCCACTTAAGGGTGTGACCACAACGGTCATGCAAATACAATACATATCAGAATACAGCAACACGTGCAATAATACAAACACATGTAATGCAAAGAGGATTTAAATTTTAAAATTTTAATTTCCAACATTAAGATAAGAGATAATCAATTATACGGCTTGACTCTCTTATTAGGAGTCCCCAGTGGAGTCGCCAAGCTTTCGAAACCATTTTTAAATCGAGTTTTGGAAAATGGGAATCGACTTTAAGAAAAACGAAAACAGGAGTCGCCACCAATCTTTTTAGGTGTGATTGGATCACCTTATAAAATGTTTTGTTTTAAAACATTAATTTTGGTCTATGAAAGTCGAGAAAATGGATTTGGGAGTCAATTACATACAAGGAAGGGTTAGCACCCTCGTAACGCCCAAAAATTGGTACCTAATTGATTAT
This sequence comes from Gossypium anomalum, assembly GCA_025698475.1. NCBI lineage: Eukaryota > Viridiplantae > Streptophyta > Magnoliopsida > Malvales > Malvaceae > Gossypium > Gossypium anomalum. The sequence goes on along the minus strand of CM046957.1, from coordinate 66,440,788 downwards.
CAAGTGTCTTTAATGTCGAAAATTTGAAAATTTTAGGATGCAATCCTCTTTTAATATTTTTGATTTTGAAAATTATGGTACACTTGTATCAAATGAATCAAAATATTACATCCAATAAGTTGGGACATAATATTTTTAAGATATTTGACACTAAGTTAGCCTCTTTGGAAATTTCTATCTCGAAACAACAAAACGCCATATCCAGTAAGTTAGGACACAACGCCTTGAAATTCCGAGACAGTTGCTTGTACTTTGAAAACCTAAAAAAAATTAGAAGGGTGCTTAATTATTTGAACTTAATGAGAAAAGCTGCAACCCAATAAGTTAGGGCACTACTTTTCTCGAAATTTCCAAACGCCAAGCATTTCCTTTATTTTTGAAAACTTTAGAGTCTCGTTTTTAAAATCGATGCATGAAGGAGCATATTAACATAACATTCGAGATAACATGTTATAATAATAGGTAAATAAAAGCACAATTGCATAAATATCATACATTAACTAACATATATATATAAGAAATAAAACATGACAAATTTTAAATAAGTAAAATATACATAAATCACAATATATACTTAAGAAGAATAGATAAAAACACATAAACATGTAATTCAACATATATCTAAACATATTAATAATAAGAAATGATGCATGATATACAATTTGTCACATATATATATAAAAAAAAATACAATAAAAATAATAATATGTCTAGCACTTATCATTCAATAAAATTATGAGACTATCATATAATATTTTGACATAATACAAAAAAAGGGGTTTAATATATATATATTAAAATATAAAATAAAGTAAGTAATTTTGGTAAAATATTCCTAAAATATAAACAAAAATGTTTAAAATAGATTATGTATAATAATAATATGAATGAAATATAAAGAAATTTAATGTGAAATAATAATAATATATTAAGTATTTTGCATATAAATATATGGTAAAATGATTAATATATATATATATGGAAGAACAAATTAAATATAATAAAATATATAATAAAAAGTATATATATAAGAAAGATACATATTATAAAGAATATTGAATAATAAAATATAATATGTAATAGTAACACATAAATAATTATAATGAAATATAATATAGTGTATGTATGATAATAATAATAATGTAACAAATATATAAAAATATAATTAAATAAATAATGAAATTTAAATATATAACATATAATGAAATTTGTAAAGGTATATAATATTACAAATAATATAAATAAAATAATATATTTCTAGATATAATTAATGTTTATAAAATACATATATATATATATATATATAAGGTATCTTAAATAAATTAAATTAAAGGTATATAAGGATTAAAATTAAAATTAATTAAGGAATTTAGGGCTAATTTGTGAAATAATAAAAGCATTTGGACATAATTAAAACGCTCACCAAAAATCGAAAGACTCATTGGGTAATTAAACCCTAATCCCAAAAACAACACCGTTTCTAGAATGAATTTAAAAGACCGCTTGGATTAAATTTAAACAAATATCAGAGATTAGGGCCAAATTAAAATAAATATAAAATGTAATTGAAGAACATAAAAAAACAGAAGGGTCAATTGGGCAATTTGCCCGTTTTCCAAAAACAGGCGGATCTTTCCCCGGGTACAGGTCAACATACGGGTCTAAGCTCAAACGGTGCCGTTTTAATGCTTATTGAATTAAGCAAAATGACACCGTTTTTGTATGGCTATATAAGCCCTGATTTTAGGTTTATAATCATTTTAAGCCGGTTCTGGAAGAATCCTCTAAAAGAGGATCTAGGACAGGCAATGGAGCTCCGTTGAGCCTCTGTTCTCAGGCGTTCACGCGCCCTCGCGCCACCACGAACGCCGTTACATGTGGCAGTCGGAAACTGGAAAATTTTTTGTCTCAAAAAGGTTCATCTCCTCTTTCCCTTTTTTACTACCGGTATACCTTAAAAGATAGATAAATATTCACCTTTTCTATTCTCTGATGACTGTTGTACTCATTTCTCTATATATGTGGAAATAAAATGTTTATTGAATCTGTATATGTATTCCCAAAAACCGTTCCTTTTACAAATATGAAGAAAGGCTTTATAGCCTCTAAAACTATGTATGTCTAGGAAAGAAATCAAAGATTTGTTTCCTTGTTTGTTTCTGATTTATCTACTGCTATTTTTCCATATTTGCCTGTTTGGTTTCCTTTTCTACTCCGTTTTCTTTCCCGTATCTGTTGGTTTTCTTCTTTTTCCTTTGCAGGTACCCCGAAGATCTCGGTGATGGTCGTGCTGTTTGTGACGTGATTTGGGGCTGGACAGAGTGATGACCGATGACCGGGGAACTGGTGGGCATTGAAGGCCTTCGGGACAGTGCATTAATGGTGGCCTTGATTTCGAGGACTGAACAGACGCTCCCGGAATCTTCTAGAACCTATTGCGGCGCCACAGTGTTTAGGAAACCCTAGGGTTTCCTGCTTCCCTTAAGTTCTTTGGGCCTTTTGGGCTATTTTAAATTTGGGCTTGCCCGGTAGATGGGTTAAAACTACCGTGTAATGTTTAGTTGGGTTAGCTGTAATTGGGTCATGTGTAGGTTTGGGCTATGGGTGTAGTTGGGCATACGGGTAGTGGTACTTAGTTCTAAAGGTTTTAATGTTGGGCCAATAGTGTTTGGGCTCTTGTAAGCTGGACTATTAAATGGACATTTTAAATAAATAAATATTTATTTTTTTAATTCTTTTATTCTGTTTTAAGCCCGGTCAAATTTGGGCTAGTACACAAAGGATCAATATAAATTAATCTACATAATACTTACTTTAACATTCTATGCATATATAATATAAAGGATAATGAACAATGGTGTAAATTACACAATATACGTTATCATTTTATGCATGGTCATAGATAACATAAATATACATGCATTATCGTTACATTCAAAATACAACGTAGAGCATAATGAATTCAACAATATAATTTGCATAATACATATATATAATAATATTTCATGCAAATGTATCTTAAATCAACATAAATAATTAATTTCCATGCAAATATGTAAAAACGATAACATAAAATAATAAATAAACCTATAACAATTTAACTTACTAAAACAATACTAAAAAACAAAAATAGATAAGCAAATTATAACCATATAAAAATATAAATCAAATAAAATAAAAAATAAAGATATTTAAAAACATTTAGGATAATATAATAATAATAAAAGAGAACTCCTTTTTTAAAAATGATATACATATATAAATCATATTATAGGATATAATAACCTAATATATTAAAATAATAATGATATTACATATTAATAATAGAAATTAAAAAACATATATAATTAATAAGTAATAAAATAATATATATTTTATACTAAAATAAATGTAATGTAGGAATAATGTATGGTAAAATATATATATATAATAAAATTTATAAACAAAATATATAATAATATAAACTGTATGATAGATAAAATATAAAATAATAAAAATAATATAATAAGCAATTTTACATATAAAATATAGTAAAATAAATAATAAATAAAGTAAAATGTATATATAATAAAAATTTATAAGAAACGTATATAATAATATAATATATAAATAAAAATAATATACATTATTTTTATATATAACCAATGTTTATAAAAATAAATAATACATATAGTATTTTAAAATAAATTAAATATATATATATAAAATACTAAAATCGAGTTTTATTAAAAATTAGGGCTAATTATGAATAAATAAAAAATTTTGGGCCTAATTGAAATACACATTAAAATCCGAGGGACTCACTGGGCAATTAGCCCCAATTGCTAAAAACGATGTTGTTGTCCAGAATAGATTTTAATGGCCATCGGGACTAAATTGAATTAAATATAAGAGGTTAGGGCCAATTTAAAATAAAAATAAAATGAAATCATAAATTTTAAAAAACGGAAGGATCGATTGGGCAATTTGCCTATTTATCAAAAACACGCGGATCCTCCCCGGGTCATTCGGGTCAACGCGCGGATCCTCTGTTGAAACGGTGCCGTTTTAGTGCTTATCGAATTAAGCCAAAATGACACCATTTTTGTAATGCTATATATGTCGAAACTGAACCCAAAATTCATTTTGTTATCAGTTTTTAAAAAAAACTTTGAAATCCTCTGAAAGAGGAGAAAAAGGTAGCCCTCGGCCATTGGATCATAGCGCCACACGCTGTCATGCACGCCGCCACAGACACACGCAGTTGGAAGGCTAAAAGCCTTCATTCCTCTCGGTGAATCACATGTAATCTCTTCTCCCTCTTAACCTTAACCGTTTTTTTTTAAAATGATTTATATGTGTTGAACAGAGAAGAAAAAAAATAACGAAATCACCTTTTTTAAGTAAACAACTGCTTCTTATTTCTTTCTTCCATGTATATATGTATGTATCTTTTTTGTATCCGTAAAAAATTGGTCCATGTTACAGTGAAATGATTTGGCTTTTATAGCCTCTATTTACAAGTTTGGTTTATTCCCTATTCGATTTCTTGCCTTGTTTGCTGTGTTCTTCTTTCTCTTTTTACAGGTGACGATGAGGAGACTAGAGATGATCGGGCACTAACACACTGGCGTTGATTCGCGCGCCGATCACGGAGCGATATGGGGCCTGGAATCACGGCACTGATGGAGGCGTCGATTGGAGAGTGACGGTTGGAGTTTTAGGTATCTGGGCTAAGGGTTTTAGGCTAATCGGGTCTTGGGTGTAATCGGGTATAGGGCTTTTGGGCTAACTGAGTTTTGGACTGTAAATGGACTTTATTGTTTTTATTTTTATTTATTTACTTATTTATTTATTTCACGGGCCCGGGTAAATTTGGGCTATTACAATCCAAATGCAGAGTATATTGAGTTGCTTTCAAAGATTTTTTTTTCTCTTCTTTTGTAATTAATATATCTTTCTAGTTTCTAAGAATCTTATAAGAAAGTTGAGAATAAAAAATTACAATAATAATAAACCTTTGTATTTTGTATTCTAATGCCTATATAGTAACCTTTTTAGGATACTAATTCTTCAACTCAAAGCCTACATCACAGCAGCAATTGAGTTTTTTAAGCTACTCATTGCCCTTTTCATTTTCTAGGTTTTCTTCCCTTGCCATATGACATGGCATCTCTTTCGCTTCCATAGCGCCATTTGATGATGATGTTCAAAGCCATTACAATGCCTTGTTGAAAAGCTATGGTGACCTCATAGACTATGTCAACTTCTAGTTTTATGCCTATGATCAAGTAACAGCTCTCTCAGTTCATCAATTACTTCAATACCTGAAGCTCTAACTACAATGGTGGTAAGGTTTTAGGTTTTTAGACAGCTTTATAAGCGACTGAAGCAGTGGCTCAACATTGAAAAATGGATTCTTCACTGCCTGCAGTAGGCTAAAGAGTGAGAACAAACTCCATGGCACGTTAAAAAATAAGCGCATATCTTTCACTTTATAAAGAAGCTTATTTTTAATGTGTTCGCTTGTAGAAAAGAATAGCGTGGATCTAACTCTAAAATGGCTGCTTGATTTGAAGCCTGAAATTTGCTTTTCCAGAAAGCATCCAGACTTGAGAATGCTACTTGTGGATAATGTCAATCCACGCTTTAGGCTTTCAATCGCTCATTTACATTATAACTCAGTTTGAATTAGCTGTTTGTGGTGTAGGAAGAAATTGTTCTACCTTTTTAGCATTCTGAAAAGCTTACCTAGATTAGCGTATTTGATCGATTATGCTAATCAGATTCTTCACTTTCGTTAAGGTATTCCTATCCAACATATATGTCTTTGTTGAGTTTGTCTCATATTTTAGTCAAATTTGAGAGATAATCTTTCAGTTAAATTCTATTTATTTGTTTCAATCGAACTTGAATTAGTCTAGATTATTTTATTATTATTTGACCTAGCCTATAAATAGGCTATTTTATAACATTAGAAACTACACCCATTAAAAGGTTAGAACTCATAACACTTTTGGAGAATTTTGTGTTTATTTTTGAGGGTTTTTTGTGTTTGGTTTCAAGGTTTAGTTTTTATTTCCGTCTTTTGTACTTTTCGTTCTTGTCATTATAATAAAAATATATTTACTCACGGGTCGATCCCCAACAATCTAAAACATATTCAAACATGCGTTTGAAGGTATAGTCCTCCAAATATATGAATCTGACACTCACCCTATATCTGGTGTCCATAGGTAAATGTCAGTGTCATATATTGCAGTAGTAGTAGAAAAAAGATGTTTTTAGGGCTGATGACACTGTCAAATGTTAAAAAGTTTCTTCATTGGTTCCATGAATCAAATATTGTTTGCTTAATTACTTCTAATTAGGGTGCCTTAACATTGTGTAGATCAAGTTGTGTACTGTGACACATTTGTACCTGTTGAAAATTGGCCTACCATGCTGCTATAATATTTCCAGATGTAGTTCATGCAGCTTGTAAACATGTTGCAGCATGTAGGCTTGCTGTAACAGTAAGGTTACTGTTTAGTTTTATTGTAATCAGACTAGTTGAAAATGAACAAGCTGATGACAGTTTGATATGTTTAGGTGTTGCATGACTAGTTTAGGTGGCTTGTTTATGTGTACAAGCAATGTTTATCAAGTTCCTAGGCTACTTAGTGGCAGTAGGTAGTATTTGGTGATGTATTTGACTGTAAATATATTATTTTTCTAATTGAAAAAATTGAGCAAAATGAGCTATCAGCCATAAGCTCCTTTGCTGCACATTTGTGAACAAGTAAAAATTATTTTTTTTTGCATCTTGCTGCCTTGTCTTGTGTCCTGTATTTCTTCCTTTACTCTTCAAAAAACCCAACAATTGGTATCATGAGCCTAAGTCTTTAAGGGTCGCTTCCATTGCTTGTTAAAAAGAAAGAAGCTGCCAAAGCATGTCATTTAAGACTGCTTGTAAAAGACAGCAACAGCTCAACCCTGTGAGACTCCAAAACAAGCTTGAATAAGTTGAAGACAGTAAACAAAAATGTGAGCCTGTCAAAGGTGCAAGCCAAGTTGCCAACCAAGGCTATGAAGGAGGAGAAGACTCCATTTGAAGAACAAATATTTGGCACAAAAGGCTAGGATAGTCAATTGTATGAGTAAGATTTTGTTGATAATGAGGCCAAGGTTGAAGATAAGTTGAAAATGAAGTGCTTGTGCAGGTTTAGCTTGAAACAAAGAATCTAAGGATTGCCAAGCTCAAAAAACTTGATGAATGATTGGTATTCGCAGCATGGAGTCCAAGGAAGAGTGTTGAAAATTGGCTTACCATGCTATTGTAGTATTTCCAGATGAAGTGCATGCAGCTTGTGAACATGCTTCAACACGTATGCTTGCTGTAACAACAAGGTTTTTGTTTAGTTTCATTGTAATCAAACTAGTTTAAAATGAACAATCTGATGACAACTTGATATGTTTAGGTGTTGAATGACTAGTTTAGGTGGCTTGTTTATGTGTACAAGCAATGTTTATCAAGTTTCTAGGCTACTTAGTGGTAGTAGGTAGTATTTGGTGATGTATTTGACTATAAATGTATTGTTTTTCTTATTGAAAAAATTGAGCAAAATGAGCTATTAGCCATAAGCACCCTTGCTGTACATTTGTGAGCAAGTAAAAGTTATTTTTTTTGCATCTTACTGCTTTGTCTTGTGTCCGATATTTCTTCCTCTGCTCCTCCAAAAACCCAACAGTGCCATACAAAGAGCATTGTCTTAGTGAACAGAAAGTTTCCAAGGCAGCATTGTAGTAAGGGAAGCTGATCAACTTCAAATAAAAGTGATAAATCATGTGTCAAACAACATTTTAACTTCTTCGCTAACCCAAATAATTATTGGAAATTTTGTGTACAAATCCCACATCCTTTAAATAAATCTATGAAAATGATGTTTATATGGTATTATTTTACTTTGGGTTTATAAAAGCTAAAGTAAGAGGATGGACATATGTACATGAGGCTTGAGTTAGTGAGTTTAGGTCAATTCAAATTGGTTGATTATTTCCCTTGCATGTTGATAAACCGTAATTTACACATATTTTTATCCCTCACTTAACACGTTTATGAATGATTTATCCTTAGATTTGGTGAATTTAATGCTGCTAACCCTTTAATTTCATGTTCTATACTTAGGAGAGCATAGGAGGATGAAAAGAACGAGAAACGGGCCAAAAACAGAGAAAACGGGCCGATAGGGGAACACAACACGGCCTGGACTTCACAACACGGGCATCACACACGCCCGTGCCAATCTAACAGGCTCAACCATGGCCCAAATCAACCTCAGCACGGGCGTGTTGATATCTCAACCTCAACCACGGCCTGAAGTAATCGCATACGGTCGTGTCACACGGATGTGTCCCTGCTGAACACTAGCTAAATTCCATTCAGAAAAGGGAAATTTTTAAGGCTTTTAGACATTCTAAAGACTATTTAAAACACCCTAGAGGAAGACTAAAAGGGAGACAGAGAATAGGGAGTCATGAATTACTCCAAGGAAGCCGATTGATCCATCTCAGAAGCCGGATTCATCATCAAGACTAAAGGTTTCTACTTAATTTCCCTTCAGGAGTATTGGGTTTTCTTTATGTTTTGTATTCTTTATTATTTTGAGATGTTTTCTTATTTAGTTATAAACTAAAACCCTAAATACCTAAGGGGGATGAAACGTAAGACGAATCTTGTTATTATTTTCTGAATCGTATGATAAATATTTGACTTGTTCTTAATTATGTGTTCTTAATTCTTGCTTTGGTATTTCAGGATATCGATTCAAGTTAACGCTCTTAGTTGAAGGATGAATAGTCCCTGTCTAAGAGTGAGTTTGTCATAATTAAGCGGAGTTGATTGCGTGCCTAGAGATAGGGTGACAAAATTTTGCCGGATTAGGATGAAACCTAATAAGGGAATCCATAGATCGAGTTAATGCAACCCTAGCGTGTTAATTAGAGAAAAGTCTCGGTTATTCAACCTAGGGATTAGACGTTATTAGTCTTGAATAGGGATAATAACATAACTTAGGGATTTCTATGGAACAAGTTAAATGAATAAATCGTCCGGTTCGGAGCCAGAATAACAAGTAAAAGTCTAGGTGGATTTTTCCTTAGGTATTGTCATAAGTCAATCGTTTTTCCCAAAAGTAATTTCCCAATTCTATTTTATGCAACTTCTAGTTTAATTAATTAGTTAATTAAAACAAACCCCTTATTTCTTAGGCTAGATAATAAAAAGACAGTCATTACTAGTACTTTTAGTCCTTTGGGTTCGACAATCCGGTCTTGCTAAAGCTATACTACTGTTCGATGGTACACTTGCCTACATCGTGATAATAGTTAGTCTCAAGAATGTTTAATTATAAATTTATTAAACTTATCACGGAAAATCACAATCACATGTGATGCTCTAGGTTTTTGTAATTAGATTCCTTATATGAAAATATAACACATCTTATGTTTTGAATTTTTTTTAACATAAAATGCATGAAAATATGGGGAATCTCAAGATTATGTCTTTTGATCTTAAGAAAAGAAATATGAATTTTGATTGCATGTCATCAACTATGTTGTATTTAGTGTCGCACATATATTTATTGTGTAACACTTCAAACCCGACCTAGACGTTATGGTCAAATTTGGAGGAGTTACATCGACTCGATTGAAAAACTAATTAAAAATCAATTTAGTTGTGTATTTTGAAAGCATAAAATTTGACAGGACTCTAACAAATGTTTAGGAAAAACTTAAGTCTAGAAACACTTATTTCAAACCTGAAATTTGAATTCAAATTTGTTTGCTTTGAAAGTATCAATTTTCGGCAAATCGTTTCCAATTAACGTTAACATTTGTTAAAAGCTATTTTTTATTTAAAAAAAAACACTTGGTGATTACTTATTTATGCAGTGGAAAACTTCAAATATTTCATTTTTGAAATTGAAATTTTAGTTTGTTAACCCATGCGATTTTTTTTTAGTTTTTATGTTTAAAAATATCAAATACTGACGAATAAAATAAAAATCAAAGCAAAGCCCAAAAATAGATTACAATCCCAAAAGTCCAGATAAATTACTAATGTAAATCACCATATTTAATTAGCTGAGAAAATAATCTGAGCTCTCGCACGCCGTTTGGTTCTAAGATTGAAGATCACCTGAAATGTATTAAACAAATGAGTGAGCTAAAAACCTAGTGCGTGACTCGGCCTACTAGTAGAATTTTTACTTATAACATGCACAAATGTAAATATCAATGTAGAATTTTACTTATAGTGTACACATAAAAATATCATATGAGAATGTCATATTAGATAAGAAAAAATCCTACCCTCATCCACTACGCACCAATTCCGTCCAACCAATCACACCAAATAGGACTACAAGAGTCCATCCATCCAATCACATCGAGTCGTGGTGGTATGCCACTCATAATGGTGCAGCTGAGCTGCCAGAAAAATATTGTAGTTTAACTACCATAATTGCAGTAATACTGCCAAGAAACACTTCTTCCATCATATCAAAACTCACCCCAATGCACATGCATAATCACAATACCATACGTACATATCACATAATTGTAACACCCTATACTCGACCTAGACTCTGAGACCAAGTCTGGAGGTTACATCAAACCATCAATCGAAAACCAACCTTAACTATTTAAAGTTTAATAGTCAAAACTATTTATAAAATCAAACCAATGTAGAAATCCAAAGTATAAATGAAAATCCGAAATAAACATCTAAAAGGATAAATCTAGATAAAACTTTAAGTAAGCAGTAAAGAGATGGCTGGGCTTTTGCCAGGCTGACCCACTTAAGTCTATGGGTTACCTAAAATTCAGGTAACAAATAGAATAAGTTTATAACTCAATGTGTGTAATCGATGTAAAGACAAGACATCAATATAATTAATATAGTAATTTCTCCATTTCAGATATAGAACTAGAAACATATGATACTCAGTATTATTGTAACAGCTCAGATAAGATGCAAAACAAATTAGATACAGATGCAGAATAGATCAGAATCAGATGCAATTTCCTACTCCCATCCATTACACACCATCTCCTACCATTCCAACACACCATATAGGGTATCAAGCACCCATCTAGCCCTACACACCAATTAGTGTCGATATGACACATTTCAAAATGATTACAGACTAGCTGCCAGATTAGTATGTGATAAATCGCCAGAATCAAATACAGATTTGTGGCTTAGCCACTCAAATCGGTAGATCATTAAACTACTAGCACTTCCTTTTTTATATTATTCCTACCCAATGCAGATGTAGATTACAAATATCAGATATCAAGGATATACATACAATTACCCAAATACTATTCATTATCAAATAATACATATCATTATCATTTAATAGTTATTGAATCGATTACACATAAAAATAATCAATTGTTCACCCTCAGAATATTGGATATCAGTTATACAGTCTAATTCGGATTATACGGACCCTACGAAAGGCCTATATGCAATTCGAATGACGCTTATGGCCCTAAGGAAAATTTCAGTATTTTGGCCCACATGCCTGTGTGGATTCACATGGCCTGGGTGTCTGGCCCGTGTGGTCCACACGGCCTAGAAAATGTGCCTATGGCCCTCTTAATGCCACATACAGCTTGGCACATGGCCGTGTGGCTCAAAGCAGTGAGTTACACGACCTGAAACATGGCCAAGTACACGCTTGTGTGACTCCAATCTCAAAATATCTTTAACATGCTCGTGTCTCTGGCCTATGTGACACTAATTCACGAATAGTGAGCTACACGACCTGGACACATGCCTGTGTCACTGGCTCGTGTGACCCTAATTCACAATGAGTTACACAGTCTGGACACACTCTTGTGTCTCTAACCCATGCGACCCTTATTCACAAACAGCGAGTTACACGTCCTAGCACACAGTCGTGTAACACACACAGCCTACCACATGACCGACAACCATGTTTTTCGGTGTTTGAAATTTACAGAAAATCGGGTTTGTGTTACACACCTGAGATGATTTTGATACAAAAACGACCACACAGATTCCAGAGCCTAGAATCAATTCACACCAATTAACAATTAAACCAAACTACGTCGAAAAGCTTCGATACGAAAGCTCCAAATCAAACTGTACACCTACTGGAACATGAACAACAATTACTTGAACCTAATTCTTTGGAGGAACACTACTCTCAAGAGCTTCACCTAAAAACAGAAAACAATGGAACACTTTAAAAGGGAATTTGAACGAACAAGCAAGAAAATTCAGTTTCGACAAACAATGACCAAAAGTGCACATTATCATAAATTCACAACAAGGCTTATGTTGCTAACCCTTCAATTGAACAAAAACAACACAATTTCCTTGACAGTTCAACCGTAAGATCAACAAAATAAGATCAAAATGAAAATGAAAAAAGAAAGAAAAAAATAATGGAGAAAGAAAAAGAAACTGTAGGAAAAAAATAGGAATGTGAAAAGAAATTTTAGAAAAATAAAAATTTAATTACTTTAAAATAAACCAATTTAATACAGTAACATAAAAATATTTTCTCATAGATTTTGCAGAGTCTAGAACACAAAACCAAAAGGTATACATAAACTAAAACATTGAACCGATAGACTCATTCTTGATGCAAATTTATGTACAATTAAACTTAAATAAATAGTCCAAGGATAGGGGTTAAACCATAACAACATTACAAATTTCCAGAAGGAAGATTCGAGCCCCAATCTCAAACACATAAACAGAGCACTTAACCACAGACACAGAGACTAATTATTGGTCGACTTTGACAGACAAACATTCAAAATTTGGGGCATTACATTAATGGTATGCCATGCATACTTAAACATAACTTACAGATCATAACATATCATATTGCTTATATTAACAGATATTTTACATACAGATGTCACACATGTTTTTTACACGTAATTATGCTTTCAAAGTTATCAGAACATAGATCATACATACATTTTTCACATACCTTAACCATATCACATACTAAAACATATTAAAAAATGACATATTTTGAGTCTTATTTTAGCCGAATGAACCCCATGGAAGGTTTAAATATGAAATTCTGAGTCAAACGGGCCTAATTGAAAATTTCCAAAAAATGAGGCCACACGGTCTAGCACACAGCCGTTTGTCTCAGACGGTTTGGCACACAGTCGTGTGACATTGACAAAATACATTTTGGCTTTTTAACATTTCTTATTTTTTCGAGTTTTGGTTACACACCTGGTCATTTCTCGATGCGAACGCAACTGTGAAAATTCCAGTCCCTAAACCGCCATTCCAAAAAGAATTAATAAGCAAGTTTCGCCCTAAATCCATCCACTAATTTGAATGCAACCAATCCATTATTACAAACTAACGAAACTAGCACTTAATTAAAACTTTCATCACTTACATCTTGTAAAACAGTAGCCAGTAGAATTTTAATTCATAGGTGGATCCAAAAATACATGTTCCCCACCTAACCAACATTACGAAATAACCATTAACCTCAATGTCACAATGATAGAAAGCACTCAAAGCAAACATACGAAGAATTACCCATGACGAGCTTACAAATCTAACTCTGAAATACTTACCATGCACAGTCGTGACAAATTAATTGGCAAAGAGGCAAAAAAATCTAGAATAACAGGAACAAGAAGGAAGATCAAAGAAAGAAACCAAATGAAATGAGGAGGGCGACAGAAGAAGAATTCAACAAAGGAAGAAAAAAACAAAAGGAAAAAAAACATGAAATTGATATAAAAAAGTGAGGAATGAAGGAAGAGTGGAGAGAAGGATGGTTGAGGGAGTAAATTTAGGAAAAAAGTCCCTCATAACTATTTTTTTTTACAACTACCCCATTAACTCCTACCATTATCCATATTAGATTTTTCCTGGAGTTTTAAAACAAAAATTATTTTCCACTTTACATACATAGATATTTGAACACAAGACCAAAGGTAAGCTAAAGCCTTACCACTAAACCAGTAGACCCATTCTTGCCAAAATTTGTACAGGAATTAAATTTAATCTAAATATGCAAAGATAGAGATAGGGACAAAAATAAAAAATTCCAAAGTGAGAGATTTGAACACAGGACCTCAAGCACACATTCAAAGCACTTATCCATTGAAATAGATCAATTTACTTGACAACATTTTCACAATCCTAAATCAAAATCAAGATGTAACCACTTTTGGTTTCACTAATCCAATTTCTTCTAACCCAATTTTGGGATGTGACAACTTTCCCTTCTTTAAAAGAATTTTGTCCCCAAAATTCCCACTGCCACACCATTCACTTAACCATACAAATCTGAAATTCCTTATTCCAAACTAACCACCATGTTATCACTACGCAACTCTAATTTCAATGCAATCCAAACTATATTCCACTCCCTTTTCAAACAATATTTCTAGCGATCTTTTTATTCACTAAGTCAGATTATCTCAAGAAACTCTTTATAGAAAAATCACTAACTACTCCACAATCCCAAAATCTTGGAAACTCCAATGACAATCAAACACTTAAGTACAACCAAACATTTAATCACTGCAGGGTACAATTAATATAAATTGAAAATGTACCTGTATTGCTTCTAGATACATCTCGATCCTCTCAATGCCTAGTTGCACAAAACAGCCTCCGATTTCCTCTTTGAACCGAAGCCTGCATCTGACTAAGAGAATGTTGTGAACAATCCCTAACACGATGCTCAACGGATCCACATCTAAAAAACTCTCATGTTTCCTCCAACATTCACCAAGATGACACCTATTATAATAAGCACAAATTCTATCTCAAAACTGTCTCAACACTATTCTATCTATTTCCTAGGTCACAGATTCAAATCAACAGAACTAGTACTCCTCTTATTCTGTACCTTATTCATTTTCACTAACTCAGTCTTATTCTACCGAAGTCGCTCGATCACAGACCCTCGAATCACAGATACAGGTTAGACCCCGGTGGCCCTTTGCAAATCTCTAAACATATCCTAGGACACAACATCGTCTCCAGCTTCTCGATTACTGCTCTTAGAAATAGGTGTCTCAACAGTATCCCTAATTTCTAAATAAGGCACATTGCTCGGAGAAGAGGACTCTATGTGAGCCATTTGACACGTCCACCACATTCTCGCCCACCACGATCGCATATACCACAGAAACTCATCTTACTTTTTGATAGTTTATAAGTCTCAAAGTTTAGCTTAGGCTTATGTTTAAACTCTAAGTCTAAAGTTTAGTTGATATACTTATCTTAAGGTAGAGATGTCTTATTTTACAGTCTCTAAATCTAATAGTTTTACTAAAGTACTAAAGTAAAAGTAACTAAAGTATAGTTAACTGAAGTATACTTACTTACTTAGATCAATGTACGAGGCTCGGATTCACATTTTCAAAACTTTAGTAAATTTTTGCGCAAATTCACCTACATCAGATTTTCAAAAATTTTCCTAAAAATCATAACTTTGAAAACACACTATGCATAAAAATTTTATACCCAACAACCATAGCCCGAGTTTTGCAATCTAGCTCTAATACCACTAAATGTAACACCCTAAACCTGACCTAGACGTTATGGCTAAATCTAGAGGATTTACATTGACTCATGTGAAATACTAATTCAAAATTAACCTAGTTGTCCGTTTAGAAAGTATAAAATTTGGTAGAACTCTCACAAATGTTTAGGAAAAACTTAAGTCCGAAAACACTTATTTCAAATCTAGAATTTGAATTAAAATTCACTTGCTTTGAAAGTATCAGTTTTGGGCAAACCAAAGCTAAAATTTCTTTAAAAAAATTATTTGTTTATAGAAAAACACTTAGGTGATTACTTATTTATGCAGCGGAAAACTTTCAATGTTTTAGTTTTGAAATCTGAATTTTAGTTTGTTAACCCATGCGAATTTTTTTAGTTTTTAAGTTTAAAAATATCAAATACTGACGAATAAAACAAAATCCAAAGCAAAGCCCAAAAACAGATTACAGTCCCAAAAGTCCAGATAAATTACTAATGTAAATCACCATATTTAATTAACTGACAAAATAATTCGAGCTCCCGCACCCCGTCCGGTCCTAATATTGAAGATCACCTGAAACGTATTAAACAAACGAGTGAGCTAGAAGCCCAATGTGTGACTCAGCCCACAAACAAAATTTTTACTTATAACATGCACAAATGTAAGTATCAACGTAGAATTTTACTTATAATGTACACGTATACAAATATCATATCACAATGTCATATTAGATCAAAAAAAATCCTACCCCCATCCACTACAAACCAACTCTGTCCAACCAATCACACCAAGACTACAATAGTTCATCCATCCAATCGCACCGGGTCGTGGTGGTATGCCACTCATACTAGTGTAGCTGAGTTGCCAAAAAGATATTGCCAGGATTGTAGTAATACTGCCAGAAAACACTTCTTGCATCATATCAAAATCAACCCCAATGCACATGTTTAATCATCATATCATATGTACATATCACATGAATCGTATGCCATGCATACGTAAACATAACTTACGGATCATAACATATCATATTTCTTATACTAATAATTATTTTACACATAGATGTCATACATGTTTTTTACATGTAATTATACTTTCAAAGTTATCAGAACACAAATTGTACATATATTTTTCACATACCTTAACCATATCACATATTGACACATATTACCAAATGTCACATTTCGAGTCTTATTTTAGCTAAACAAACCCCACAGAAAGTTTAATTACAAATTTCTAAGTCAAACAGGCCTACGTAAAAAAAATTAAAAAATGGGTACACATGATCGTGTGGCCCACATGGCCCAAATAACCAGCCCTTGTGGTCCATGATAAGTCGTAATTTATACATAATTTTATCCCATGCTTAACACAATTTTGGATGAATTATCATTAGATTTGTGGAATTTGATGCTCCTGATCCTTTAATTTCATATCTTATACTTAGGTGAGCATGGGAAAGTAAAAAGAGCGAGAAACAGGCCAAAAAGGGAGAAAATGGGCCAACGTGGGAAATCAACACGACCTGGACTTCCTCACACGGGTAGACTACACGTTCGTGTCTATTTAACATAGATTGAAGCACTTGTACACGGGTGTGGCACACGGTCGTGTCCCTGTTGAGCCCAAGTCTAATTATATTCGAAAAGGGAAATTTTAAGGGCTTTGAAGCATTCTAAAGCCTATTTAAACATCCTAGAGGAGGATTAAAAGGACACACAGAGTAGGAAGCAAGGAATTACTCGAAGAAACCTGATTGATCCATCTCAGAAGCCAGATTCTCCTTCAAGACTGAAGATCTCCCTTCAATTTCCTTCAGGGGTTTTTGGGTTTTTTTTTTTTTGTTTTGTCATTATTATTCTTCTAAGATGTTTTCTTTTATAATTATGAACTAAATCCCCTAAATACCTAAGGGGGATGAAACCTAAGATGGATCTTGTTAATATTTTCTGAATTATATGATAAATACTTCTGTTCTTAATTATGTTTTTAACTCTTGTTTTAATATTCCAGGATATTGATTCAAGTATTAATGTGCTTATTCAGAGGATGCAAAGTCCCTGTCTAAGAGTACATCATTTATAATTAAGTGGAGTTGCATGCAATCCTAGAGATAAGATGACATAAATCTACTGGATTAGAGTCAAATCTAATAAGGGAATCTATAGATCGAGTTAATGCAACACTAGGGGTTTTAATTAGAAAGAGATTTTAATTAATCAACCTAGGGTTAGACATTATTAGTCTTGAGAGGTATAATAATATAATTTAGGGATTTCTACGGATCAAGTCAAGTGAATAAATCGTCTAGTTCAGAGTCGAATAACAAGTGAAGACTAGGTGGATTCTTCCTTGGTATTATCTAAATCAATCAGTTTTCCCAAAAGTATTTCCCCAATTTACTTTCTGTGCATTCTTAGTTTAGTTAATTAGTTAATTAGTTTAGATAAAACAACTTTCATTATTCTTAGGTTAGATAATAAAAAGAAAGTTAAAACTAGTACTTTTAGTTCCTGTGGGTTCGACATCCGGTCTTGCTATAAACTATACAACTGTTCGATAGGTACGCTTGCCTTCATCGTGATAATAGTTAGTTTCAGGTACGATCAATCATAAATATTAAAACTTATCGTGAGTGCAATCAAGTTTTTGGCGCCATTTCCGGGGAACTAAGATACTAGGAACACTCAATTTTTATTACTTTAGCCATTATTTTCTTATTTTCATTTAATTTTGTTTTTATTTTTATTTTTACTAATTTTTTTTTATTTTCTTCTGACAGGTTTTCATAGTTTATGACTAGAAGAAACCCGTCAGGACCGTTACTCTTTGATAGTGAGATCGAAAGCAGAGCTTGCAGAAACCGAAGTGAAATTAGGAGAAGCCTACAATACATAGAGGAAGGGCAAGAGGACAATATTCACACTACAACCGAGGAGATGGCTGATAATCAGAATAATCCGCCACCTCATGCGACTACTACTGATCCAGTAAATCAGAATCATGTTCCTCGTACTATGTATGATTATGCTAAACCTACTTTAACAGGAACTAAATCGAGTATAGTTAGGCCTGCTGCTACTGTAAATACTTTTGAACTGAAACCTAACACGATTCAAATGATACAACAGTTTGTTCAGTTTGATGGTTTGCAAGATAAGGTCACAAATACTCATTTGGCGAATTTTCTGGAACTCTGCGACACATTTAAGATCAATGGTGTTTCTGATGATGCCATTCGCCTTCGGTTATTTCCCTTTTCACTGAAGAATAAGGCTAAACAGCGGTTGAACTCGTTACGACGAGGGTCAATCACTACTTGAGAATAAATGATCAAAAAATTTTTACTTAAATATTTTTCACCGACTAAGACGGCTAATTAAGGAATGATATATCTTCTTTTGTGCAGATGGATTTAGAAACACTTTACAATGCATGGGAAATATATATGGACCTACTGCGAAGGTGCCCTCACCATGGGTTACCTCTATGGCTGCAGGTTCAGACATTTTCCAATGGTGTGAACCCTTCAACAAGACAAATGATTGATGCAGCTGCTGGTGGAACCATCAACAACAAAACACCTGAAGAGGCTTACGAATTTATTGATGAGATGTCACTGAATAACTATTAATGGCAAGTCAAGAGGACTAAGACGACTAAAGCAGCAGGCATTTATAATGTCCACTCAGTTACTATACTGTCAAATCAGGTAGAACTCTTAAATAAAAAGATTGATGGTTTACTTGGTTCCACGCAGGTACATCCAGTTATGCAGTACAATGCAAGTAGAGGTGGAATGAGCAATCCAGAATATCCAACCTATGGCCACAACATGGAGAACGAACAATTGAATTACATGGGTAACAACTCTAGACCTCAAAATAATCTTTACAGTAACACTTACAATGCAGGTTGGAGGAACCACCTAAATTTCTCATGGGGAGGCCAAGGAAATCAAAGACCACCACCACCTCTAGGCTTTCAACAACAACCTTACTAGTAAGAGAAAAAGTCGAACCTTGAGGAGATGATGACAAAATTTATTTCAATAGCAGAAACCCATTTTCAGAATACTGAAACTGCACTAAAAAATCAGCAAGCATCAATTCAAGGGCTCGAGAATCAAATTGGATAGCTGGCTAAGATGATTTCAGAGAGACCACCAGGAAGTCTACCTAGTAACACCAAACCCAATCAAAAAGAGCATGTGAAAGTAGTTATACTAAGGAGTGGGAAAGTGTTAGATAAATCTGAAAAAAAGCCACTACAAGCAGCTGATAGAAACGAAGGAGAGGAGGTAAAACTCGAAAACAATGACAAACCAGTGCCAAAGAAATATAAACCATCAGTCCCATACCCAGCAAAGTTGAAGAAAGACCACATGGATGCACAATTCGGTAAATTTCTTGAACTTTTTAAGCAATTACATATCAACTTACCTTTTGTTGAAGCTATCTCGCAGATGCCTACATACGCAAAATTTTTAAAGGAGCTTCTAACGAATAAAAAGAAGTTTGAGGACTTATCTACGATGGAACTCAACGAGGAGTGCTCAGCCATACTCCAAAATAAACTGGCAACCAAACTGAAAGACCCATGAAGTTTTACTATTCCCTGCTTAATTGGTAGTTTAAATGTTGAGAAGGCACTAGCAAATTTAAGCGCTAGCATTAATTTGATGCCATATAAGATGTTTAAACAACTTGGTCTTGGGGTACCTAAACCCACTAGGATGAGTATTCAATTAGCCGATAGATTTGTTAAATATCCTAGGGGTATCATAGAGGACGTACTTGTGAAAGTAGATAAATTTATATTCCCTGTTGATTTTGTTGTGCTTGATATGGATGAGGATGTTGAAGTGCCTTTAATTTTAGGTCGTCCATTTTTAGCCACTGCTAGGGCCGTTATTGATGTGGGAGATGGTAAACTTGTGCTTAGAGTAGGTGACGAAGAGATTATTTTTAAAATCTATGATACCATGAGATTTTCTAAGGAGCAAGATGACTCATGCTATTTTATTGACTCTATTGATCATGCTACTCAAGGTTCTTTTCAGGAAATCATACATAAGGACACGTTGGAACTATGTCTTACCCAAGGAGAGGAGGTAGATGATGATGATTCTGAGATAGGTAAGGTAAAAACTGAACTGAACTCCAATGAACCCATCTCAAGACAAGCAGAATATGAAGGAATTAAGGCAAACGATGAACTTAAGCAAAAATCCTCTATTGAAGAACCCCCCAAACTGAAACTTAAACAGTTGCCAAACCACTTGAAATACGCATTCCTTGGAAATAATTCTACATTACCATTGATTATTGCTTCTAACTTGCAACCCAAGGAGAAAAAAGAATTACTCCAAGTATTAAGAGAACATAAAAGGGCCATAACTTTTTAAAATTTCTGACATTAAAGGGATCAGCCCTTCTTTTTGCACCCACAAAATTTTAATGGAAGATGAATATAAGCCATGTGTGCAAGCTCAAAGACGACTGAACCCCAACATGAAAGAAGTTGTTAAAGTTAAGGTAATTAAACTTCTAGATGCTGGAGTTATTTATCCTATTTCTGACAGTTCTTGGGTAAGTCCAGTGTAGGTTGTTCCTAAAAAAGGAGGCATAACTATTATAGCCAACGAGAAGAATGAATTAATCCCGACAAGAACAAGAACAGGTTGGAGAGTTTGCATTGACTACAGGAAGCTGAATGATGCCACGAGAAAAGATCACTTTCCCCTGCCATTCATTGACCAAATGTTGGAAAGATTATCAGGGCACATGTACTACTACTTTCTAGACTGACTCTCTGGTTATTTCCAAATCCCAATAGCTCCTGAAGATCAAGAAAAGACAACATTTACATGTCTATATGGTGCGTTTACTTATCGTAGAATGCCTTTTGGATTATGTAATGCTCTTACTACTTTTTAGCGCTGTATGATGGCCATTTTTTACAAACTCGTGGAAGACATCATGGAGGTATTTATGGATGATTTCTCAATATTCGGTAACTCTTTCCATCTTTGCCTTAAAAATTTAAAACGAGTTTTAATAAGATGTGAGGAAACGAACCTTGTACTTAACTGGGAAAAATGTCACTTTATGGTTCAATAAGGTATCATGTTAGGACATAAAATTTCTAGTAAAGGGATTGAGGTTGACAAATCTAAAATTGAAACCATCGAAAAATTACCTCCCCCTAGTTTGGTTAAGGCTATTAGAAGCTTTTTAGGACATGCTGGGTTTTATAGAAGATTTATTAAAGACTTTTCCAAAATAGCTAAGCTTTTGACTAAATTACTAGAAAAAGATGTGCTCTTTAAATTCGATCAGGAATGTTTAGAAGCATTTAATACTTTAAAGGATAAATTGATTAATGCCCCAATTATAATTGCACCTGATTTGAATTTGCCTTTTGAACTAATGTGCAATGCGAGTGATTTTGCAGTAGGTGCAGTTTTGGGACAGCGAAGAGAAAATCATTTTCAACCTATCTATTATGCAAGCAAAACTTTGACAGCCGCACAAGAAAACTACACTACCACGGAGAAAGAGTTGCTAGCTGTGGTTTTTGCATTTAATAAATTTAGGCCATATCTAATATTGTCTAGAGTTGTCGTTTACACTAACCATTCTGCCCTTCGCTATATTTTAACTAAGACTGATGCAAAACCTCGACTCATTCGATGGATTCTATTATTGTAGGAATTTTACTTGGAGATTCAAGATAAGAAAGTAGCTAAAAATTTCGCAGTTGATCATATTTCTAGGCTTGAAAACTGAAGTACCAAAGAGCTAGATAAAGTTGAAATAAATGATTCGTTCCCTGAAAAATAATTTTTTGCTATATCTGATTCTGAAGTACCTTGGTTTGCAGACATTACGAATTTTTTAGCCGCTAACATTATCCCAAAAGGGTTGACACACCAGCAAAAGAAGCGATTCTTTACTGATGTAAAAAACTACTTTTGGGACAACCCTTTTCTTTTCTGAATATGTACAGATCAAGTTATTAGGAGATGCGTTACAAGGTCAGAAGTATTGAAGATCTTGGAACATTGCCACTCAGGACCGACTGCAGGACACTACAGTAGAACTAAGATAGCACATAAAACGCTTAAATCAAGTTTTTATTGGCCCACGCTATTCAAAGATGCCAACATGTATGTTACTTCCTGTGGCAAATGCCAACGGACAGGTAATATCTCCAAACGTGATGAAATGCCTCAAACATATATGCTTTCATGTGAAATATTTGACGTTTGGGGTATCGACTTCATGGGTCCATTCCCTAGTTCATTTGGGAATAAATATATCTTAGTAGCCGTTGATTATATGTCCAAATGGGTGAAAGCCCAAGCCTTACCTACTAATGATGCTAGAGTAGTAGTACGATTCCTTAAGAAACTCTTCTCTAGATTCGGAACACCTAGAGTAATCATCAGTGATAGGGTACTCATTTTTGTAACGCCCAATTTGATAAAACCCTTAAGAAATACTGAGTTCATCACAGAGCAGCCACTAGGCTCAAATTATTTCCTGGGGAACTTAAATCACGATGGTCAGGTCCTTTTGTAGTTCAATCTGTTTTTCCATATGGCACAGTAGAGGTAAGTCACCCATCACAAGGCACTTTCAAAGTAAACGGACATCGTCTCAAACTTTATAACGGTGAGAATTTTAAAGATGATGGAGAGGAGCTACGACTCCACGAACCTCCCTAAATACACCTACAAGGTAAAGTCGAGCTTAGACTATAAACAAGCACTTCTCGGGAGGCAACCCGAGTACTAACGATTTTGATTTATTTAAATTTTAGTTTTAACATCTAAATCACTAACTGAGTCTTTGAACACAGGTTTCCCAAATCCACACAGCTAGGCACACGGCCGTGCCTTAGACCGTGCTCATAACACGAGAGGCAACACGTTCGTGCGATACGGTCGTGTAAAAATAGAGCAAGAATTATTCCAAAAACACGGGATTCGATAAGTTACCACGGCCGTGCGATATGGCCGTGGGCAATCCTGCCAAATCAAACCTGTAAGCCATTGTAGAAACTGAGGAATCAACACGGGTGTTCGGCACGCCCGTGCCCACCACCCGTGGTCGAACCTATCAAATTAACACGGGCAGGCGTATATATACACGAGCGTGGGAGAAGCGAACGAAGTGGGACACAGCCATGTGCACCAACACCCCCAAATTTGAAAACCACGAAAAACACGAGCTGAAATAAAGGCACACGGGCGTGCCCCACGGCAGTGTGCCCTCATATCTACATTATTAATTTTATTTCTTTTTAAGACTATTTTTTTAGGATTTTACAATTTATATTACTTAATTTATGTTTTCGACTATCTCTTTATGAGTAATCATGCTTCTCTCTATTGCTAAAGAATTATTGATTTTATCGCAGTTATAAAGAGCTCTAAAGTCACTATTACTTAGAAATTTATAACTCCACTGGAAAAGGTCCTCCACGACTGCCATGTTCTGCTCGACCACCACGATAACCTCTTCGCTGGACACTGTGGTTGTGGAACCCAACCTCTACCACCACCGGAGCATCCTCCTCCTTGCCTTAGCCGATTACTTTCTATGACTACAATCCAAGGAATCCATTTAGCATTCAGGAAGTTTCACTTCTCTCCCTATCTTATGATCTTATATTTATATTTTCTAATAAATCTATCTTTGTACATTGAGGACAATGTATATCTTAAGTGTGGGGGGTATTTATATCACTATCAGAAAAATCTCTGAATTTTTTCCTATTCTCATGTGACTCACTCATATCACTATTAGAATGAATTTTGACTAATTTATGATTTTTATTGATATGTATTGAATTAAAACATAGGTATTTATGCATTGATGGTTTAAACTTTAAGTAATTAGAGAATCAAGAATGATAAGTTAATTTTTGAGTTTTAAAATTTTAGGTTATCTCCTCGAGTTTAGGTATTATCTTGGAATTGAAATTCATAAGGTTAACATCAAAAAGCCATAATTTTTGTGAGATCTTGAGCCTTTAGAGCATATATTATTTATTTTATGCTCACTTTTATTGTTGCTATGAGTAAGTCAATATTGATTTGTTATTCTAGAACTTGCTTGATTATGCATGTCAAGACCACACCATTGATTTGATATGTCAAGATGATAAAGTCACTTAGGTTTAACCCACTCACTCCATAAAAGCCTACCTTCATAATTGACCCTTAGTAAACCGCCTTGAGCCTAACAAATCATTGATTTACCTCTAATATTAACCCATAACCCATTATTGTTAAAATCCCTTAAATTAATTTGATCCCTATTTTTGTCGAGATTTGATTTGAATAAATGGCTTAGCTATGTTTAATTTTTGATAGTTAGCTATGTTACTTGAATTGTTCTAAAAAAAATGAAATTACGTAATACTTGGGTTAAAACGGTGTCATCCATGAAGAAAAGCTCAATTCTAGATCTTCTAATTAGGAATTTAATTTGTCATTTTTAGTATTTTTCTAGTTAGACAATTTTTCAATTCTCTAGTTAGACAATTTTTCAATTCAATCTCGATTCTAACCTTCTATTTTAGCTTGTAACCATACCCCCTAACCAAAGCCACATTACAACCCTCTAAAGACCTTTTGATTGATGTATCATCTCAATATATAGTGGTGGAGATTTGATTTTCAAGCAAGCCTATGGTAATAACTTTTCATATTGACTGTTGAGTGCTAAATTTATTGTCCTTAAACACCTCAAGTGATTTGATTGAATCCTTAGTGAGGATGTTAAACTCTGTGATATTTTGAATCAAAGGTGATTACTTAGATGAGGGGAGACACCTATGTTTTTCGTGATAAAATATTCAACTTGGAATGTTTGAAACTTTGATGTTCTTCTAGTTGACTTCTCAATGTATGATTGCTTACGGTTTATTTTGAGATATTATTGATAGGAATTATAAGTTGAGAAAAATGATTTCCTAATTGTTAATTGAGGATTTTGCTTGAGGACAAGCAAATGCTTAAGTGTAGGGGTATTTGATAAGTCGTAATTTATACATAATTTTATTCTATGCTTAACATAATTTTAGATGAATTATCATTAGATTTGTGGAATTTGATGCTCCTAATCCTTTAATTTCATATCTTATACTTAGGTGAGCATAGAAAAGTAAAAAGAGTGAGAAATGGGCCAAAAAAGGAGAAATGGGCCAACGTGGGAAATCAACACGGCCTAGACTTCCTTACACAGGCAGACCACATGCCCATGTCTATTTAACAGTCTTGAACACAGATTGAAGCACTTGCACACAGGCGTGGCACACGGCCGTGTCCCTGTCGAGCCCAAGTCTAATTCTATTCGTAAAAGGGCAATTTTAAGGGTTTTGAAGCATTCTAAAGCCTATTTAAATACCCTATAGGAGGATTAAAAAGACACACAGAGTAGGAAGTAAGGAATTACTCGAAGAAAGCCGATTGCTCCATCTCAGAAGCCAGATTCTCCTTCAAGACTAAAGATCTCCCTTCAATTTCCTTCAGGGGTTTTTGGGGTTTTTTTTTTATGTTTTGTCATTATTATTATTCTGAGATGTTTTCTTTTATAATTATGAATTAAATCCCCTAAATACCTAAGGGGGATGAAACCTAAGATGGATATTGTTAATATTTTCTGAATTATATGATAAATACTTGATTTGTTCTTAATTATGTTTTTAACTCTTGTTTTAATATTCTAGGATATTGATTCAAGTATTGATGTGCCTATTCAGAGGATGAAAAGTCCCTGTCTAAGAGTAGATCATTCATAATTAAGCAGAGTTACATGCAATCCTAGAGATAGGACGACATAAATCTGCAGGATTAGAGTAAAATCTAATAAGGGAATCCATAGATCGAGTTAATGCAACACTAGGGGTTTTAATTAGAAAGATATTTCAATTAATCAACCTAGGGTTAGACGTTATTAGTCTCGAGAGGGAAATAATATAATTTAGGGATTTCTACGGATCAAGTCAAGTGAATAAATCATCTAGTTCAGAGTCGAATAACAAGTGAAGTCTAGATGGATTCTTCCTTGGGTATTGTCTAAATCAATCAGTTTTCCCAAAAGTATTTCCCCAATTTACTTTCTATGCATTCTTAGTTTAGTTAATTAGTTTAGATAAAACAACTCTCATTATTCTTAGGTTAGATAATAAAAAGAAAGTTAAAACTAGTACTTTTAGTTCCTGTGGGTTCAACATCCGGTCTTGCTATAAACTATACTACTGCTTGATAGGTACGCTTGCCTTCATCGTGATAATAGTTAGTTTCAAGTACGATCAATCATAAATATTAAAACTTATCGCGAGTGCAATCAGTCCACATGACCTAACACATGCTCGTATGACCCACATGGCCCAAAAAGCCCATACCGTGTGGTCCACTCGATCTGGCACACAACTACGTGACATCGACCAAATGCATTCTGACTTTTTATTATTCACGATTTTTTGGGTTTTGCATTACACAGCTGGTCATTTCTTGATTCGAATGCAACCGTGAAAATTCCAATACCTAAATCGCCATTCCAAAAAGAATTAATAAGCAAATTTTGCACTAAATCCGTCCACTAATTCAAACGCAACCAATCCATTATTACGAACTAACGAAATCGGCCTTTAATTAACACTTTCATCATTTACCTCTTGCAAAACAACAAGCAATAGAAGTTTAATTCACATGCAGATCCAAAAATTCACGTTCCCCAACTAACCAACATTACAAAATAACCATTAACCTCAACATCACAACGATAGAAAGCACATAAAGTAAACATATGAAGAATTACCCACAACGAATTTACAAATTTAACTCTGAAATACTTACCACACATGATCGTCATAGATTAATTGGCAAAGAGGCGACAAAATTAAAAGTAACAAGAACAAGAAAGAAGATCAAAGAAAGAAACCAAATGAGATAGGGATGGTGACAGAAGAGGAATTCAACCGAGAAAAAAAATAAAAGAATAAAAAAACGTGAAATTGATACAAAAAAAAAAAGTGAGGAGTGAAGGGAGAGTGGAGAGATGGACGGTTGATGAAGTAAATTTAGGAGAAAATCCCTCACCCCTATTTTTTTTACAACTGCCCCATTAGCTCCTATCATTATCCACATCAGATTTTTCTCGAAATTTTAAAACAAAAATAATTTTCCACTTTGCATACGCAAAGATTTGAACACAAGACCAAAAAATAAATTAAAGCTTTACCACTACACCAATAGACTCATTTTTACTAAAACATGCACAGGAATTAAATTGAAGTCAAATATGCAAAGATAGAGATAGGGATAAAGATAACAAAAATTCGAAAGAGAGATATTTGAACACAAAACCTCAAGCACACATTCAAAACACACTAAAACACATCAATTTACTTAACAATATTTTCACAATCCTAAATCAAAATCAAGATGTAACCATTCTTGGTTTCACTAACCCAATTTCTTCTAACTTAGTTTTTGGTATGTGATATCTTGTTATAAATAGTGATGTGTTTGATAATGATAATAATATACTTGATATAAAAAATATTGAATTTTTTAAAATAATTTTCCTTTAAAAATTAATCATGTTTCTGATGCACCTATTATACAAAATGATTGTGGTTATGAGGGTTTAAAAAGGCTTAAAAGACTTGGAACTGAAAAATCTATTAGAAATGACTTCTCACACTTATTTTGTGAAAAAAAAAAATCATTAACTTATTCTAAAGTAATTTCTTCTTTTAATCCTCTTTTTTGGAAAGGGGTTGTTAAAGTAAAACTTAATTTCATTTTCCAAAACAAAAATTAGAAATTTATTTATTTATTGATAAGCGCACACCTTTTACACATTTTAGACCCAAACTTTTAGCGTTTTTCATGAATCTTAGGTAAAATATAGTTTTGATTTCTTGTTTCAAGTCTCATTTGCATTTATTTATCTTTTCAATGAATTTCCATTATTTATGCACTGCCAAATTTTCATTAAGTGTTTTCGAACTTGAAATTGGTGTACAAAAGCTTGAGGCCCAGGTTTTAAGTCCATCAGAAGATTACATGAAGAATTGAGGCAAAGCGTAGCTAAAAACAAGGAGTTTGGAGCCACTGCATAGCAATCCGACACCCCCACCACAACTGATGTCCCAACGCGAGAAAGGAATGAGTTACGTTGGTGCCCTTGTGCCAAAACATGAACACCCTTGTGCCAATTTTGATGCCCCAACGTCGAGTCACCCCGTTTCAATTTGAAGTTTAACGTTTTGGTCGTGTTTCAAGGGTGTTTTGGCTTTTTTATGGGATTTATGACATAAATCAAGTTTTTGCAATGTAATTGAGGTAAAAAAAAAAAAAAAAAACTACAAATACTCTATTTTTAAAAGGAGTTACGATTTTTGGGAATAGCGATTTTTGTTTATTTTTACCTTCTTTTGATTTTATGGCTTACTAAACTCTCTTTTCTAGTCAAAAGTTTTATCGAAGTTTGATTTAATAAATTTGTGAGATTTATTTTCTTTATAATTCTTCTTTGTCCTTTAGTATTTATGCATCTCCTGTTTTAATTACAATGACTTAGATTTATTAAATATTCGGTCGGTATTTGATAGTTTAGAATGGTTACTTTGTCAATTAGAATAGTTAAATTCGTAATTATTTAATCCATTCTAATACTAGTGATGAATTGCATAAGTAATTTATATGATATGGATATGTGATCTAGCTTAAATGTTATCAATATCACAACTTTTTTTTTGGAGAGGAGGGGGGGCGGGTGCTGGGTTTTGTCTATTTTAACCATTTTATTGGCCACTTGTTTTGGTTTTGGCATTTGTTTATGAATTGCTTTGGTTATGCTTGTGGAGTTAAAAATAAGTGAGTGAACTTTTTTTTTGTAACATCAAACATTTCAAAAGTTTCAGTACAAAGAGGTCCCAATAATATTTGTACCATACAACTCTTTCATACTTTGTTTATTATAACCTAAGGAAAAATGTACAAATAAATAATGCCAAGCAAAGTACAGGTTTTCCTATAACCTAAGGAAAAAATTGTCTTTTTAATAAATTTACTAAGGTTCCTCTACTGTCTAAAACTTAAAAAATCAGTAGCACAGGCCTTTTATACTTATACCAGCCAAATTTGCTTTAATCATCATTCAGACTGTCATGTGAAATCCAGCCCTTCTCAAATCCAATTTATTGTTAACAAATTACAAAGTAGCAGGAAATCGTCACAAACACCTTTGTTTAGCAGTAGACTTATTCAGTGATTGGTTATATGTTAAGCTCGAAAGTTGGTTCATATTCAAGAATGTTGTATGTACAATAGTAAACTTCATAGCCAATGTGCCCCGGGACGTATTTAAGCCCTTTTTCTTCAGAGTAGGTCTTGGAACCAGCCCATATCCTACACCCCAAACCTCCCAAGGTCCTAATAGAAACCAATTTTAGCTGCTGTTTATAAAACCCTTATCAGTTATAACTGAAACACAAGCTATGTATCTATCTGCTTTCATTTTGTTTTTATATATATATAACCCGAGGAATCATTCATTCTCATTTCTGCTTCCCCTCTCAATTGCATTCCCTTCCTTCCCAAGAAGAACCTTATTATATCCATTTGGGAAGTTAATAACTGCTGGTAAGTAAATAACCCACCAGCAAGAAACCTCAGTGAGTCTTGTTGTTGCTTTTGATTTTCTCCATTTCCTTACTATCCTTCTCTCTCAACTCTCATCTTCTTCATAACATAACTTTGGGTGTTTGTTTCTTGGACTCAGCAGAACAATCCATTCTCATTATGTCGTTTGTGGATTCTCCAGATAACGTTAGATATGACATGAATGATCAAAATCGTTTCTACTTATGCCGCCATTGCAGAAACCACATCGTCACCAAGAACAACTTGATTCGTTATGTATGAAAACTTACCTTCTTGATTTCTTGATACTATATCAAATGTTGGTTTCTTGTATATGTATTCCCTTAATAAGTTTTAATCTTTTAACTTGAAATTGAGGTGCAAGATTATTACTTACCATGTAAAATTAAGTGTTCCTGCAAGAATACATGCACATTTACAAACTTGAATAAATTTCTTAGGTAACTGGGACGGTGCCTGGATATCTCTGCGAAAATGTGTAAGATACTTAGTCATTCAAGAACACAAACTACATTAATTCCATTGAGTAAAAAAGAAAAATAATTACAATTTAATCTTTGCGCTTGATTGATAATTATAGTGTCAATGTGGGGATGGATCCTGTACGGACTTGGCGGTATCTCGATGATGTAGCAGTGCTGAATGTCCGTTGCAATGATTGCCACAGACACATTGGCGAGAGATTTGTAAGTTGTTTACATTTTTCTGTGTATGCCTTTATACCTTTAATAAAATGAACAAATATGCATTTTCACCTTGCGTTTACTGTTTTCAGTATACTACAGCGGAGCGACGTTATTTACTTCATCCGTAAGTTCTTTTTCCCCCTTCAAAAGCAAAAACATATCCAAAATAAATCCACTATGATCAAATTAGAATATATATATATATATATTTGAATGAAAATGGATGTGGTTGCAGGGACGAGTTGCTGTATTGGGATGGGAGTCGGCTGCATCCTGCGCCCACCCAAAATGGCACTGCTTGAATGCGATTTCTACAAGGAAAGCAACTGCTGCTGTGCTGCTTTTCCTTTTCATTTTAGCTTTTTGAATAATCATCGAAATATTGTAAATGTGACATTGGTAGTATAATTGCTGTTGGATTATATAGCCAAAACCAACGATTTGTGCAGGGAAACTAATTCCACTCAGCTTATTTTGATGTCCTCTTAAACATAGTCGATATTTCCTTAGCATATAGTAGCTCATTTGATCTGGTTTATTTGTCTTTCTTTGTTATAAAAGTTGTGTAGGCAGTTGGAGTGAAAAGCTTATTAAGAGTGCAAATTGTTTAGTATATAACATGCTCATTTTGACTGCATTATTTCTTCTTTTCTTCTTATAACAGTTGGTACCATGCATGCATTTTCTAAACAAAAATATCACCATTTCAGAGGGATCACTAACTTTAGCATAATACTCATTTACACCAATGGGAAATTAAATGTGTTTTGGGATTCCATCAATCTCAGCCCCTTCCATGTTTTTTCCATCAAGTCTAGAAATTCAAATGTAGAAGTTGCATTAAGCCTAGGGGGTTACGCTGTTGGTAATCCATCTCCTTATTTCAAGTCTTCCCTAGTACGTTAAAACTAATATAAAACAATGGTAAAAGCAATAAAAAGAATAAAAGACACGGATTTTAGGTGAAAATTCTTTTAGGAAAAAACTACGGGCAAAAGAGGAGAAATTCACTAATGTTGAAAATCGAATAATACAAGAGGAGTTGTGACTATGTCTATTTAAAGGTTGAAAAATCTTATTCTAATAATTATCAAATAGAAGAAGTGTAATTCTATACGGATTTTACTTGCGCCACATGGTCTAAGATTAAGCCCTACACAGATTCTCTAATTTTACCGCATTATTTTATTTAACAATTATTCGGGCTATACAACTCTAACACAGTCAGTTATTTTTCGATTTTTTTGAATCAAAATGAATTTTGCTCGCCTGATATTAGGTACGAGAAGCCCAATGGTTTGAAGGTTTTGTTCCAATGAAGTGTACTTTTCCTGATTAAGTTCATTAAGATATCAATTTATTTAGTATATATTAGCTTACCTGCATTTTTCGTATTTGCTTCTTGCGACAGTTTGAAAATATCAGTCGGGATTACTGAGTTCCTCAATTTAGCAAAAATTGAAGTCCAAATAATATGTCATCAATTAGTACCAAAAAAGAAAGTAAAAGTGTTATCAATTGAGTTTAATGCTTAAACAAGACATTTTAATTGTATCATATGGCCCCAATTTCTTATGTAATTGGTCTTGCATTTTTATAATATTATTAATTAGTCCAATAATTAATAAAAATATTATCAATTAGTGCAATAGTTAATATCATTAAATTTTTAATTAAAATATTATTTGGTTATATATAATTTGAATGTCTTAAAGATTTTAGACAATGATATGTACCATTTTTATTTCTTTTAGGTTTGTCTTACTATTTTTTTAGTTTTAGCCTTATATTGTGCTGAAACTTGATATTTAATCAATGTACTTCATTTTTTGGCATAATTTTATATTTCTACTTTTATGTCATTAGTTAGTCTAAATATTTAATATTATTAATTATTTCAATCAAAATGATAATGACAATTTTTCTTGGGAACAACATTCAAAAATATATATATTTTATCATGATGAGTTCAAATGAATGTTTTTAAGAAAAAAATTCATATGAACATTTACATTGTTATTTTTTTATTTTAAAATATCACATCGGTGAATTTAATAGAAGAATTTTAATTGTGATAACAATTTGAACCTAAATTTTTAAATTTATATAGTAAAAAGTCCAATTTTCTAAAACTAAAAGTAGGATAAAAGTATAATTTCACCTTCAAATTTGTAATCTATAATTTGACACAAACAAGTAATCAACCTAAAGCGAAGCAAGGAATTCATACCAATTTATTATAAAATTAAGATAACATAATTATATGATTATATGTTAGTTAATATAATTTTTAAGAAAATAACTTTTTGTCGCAATTCAATAAAAATATATTTATCAATTTCCATTCAAAGAATTTGTAAAAACAAAATTTATTAATAAAAAATGTAATATCTCACACCTGATCCGGTTGCCAAATCTAAAATTTGAGATGTCACATTTGTTGCTAAAGCAACTTCGATTTCATTTAAATATCTAATCGACAATTTCTACAAGCAAATAGGTTTCCAAAACTTAATTAAAATACATTATTTATTCAATTTCATGTTTAAATAAGCTTATGAAAGCTCCTATACTAATACAACGATGAATGAGGGACTAAAACGTAAAATTTACATAATTCAAAAGTGATGACGTGACACTGAGGGATTCATATCGCACCACTAAGGGTAAAAGCATAATGTCAAGACTTCAATAGAGGTAAGTCGTGACCTTGACATAAATAGATCATATTAACAATACTAAATGCACTACGAGTGTTTATCATGGTGTTGTCATCAATCATGAGTTAGCGTCGAGCTGACTTGCAACACTAACTCAATTAACAATATTATTAAGGCTAGATTTTGGGTAAACAAAAATATTTTATATTTATTAAAATATATCAACAAATGATAAGTAGTGAAGTGGAAAGTATTTTTTGTATAAACTTATTTGATTCCCAAATAATTTCTTTCTGTCCTTTTATTTGAAGATTATTGTAACGCCCCAAAAATGTATTTTTTTTTTGTAAAAATATAACACAAATATCTATTTGCTTTAGTGGTTAAGTGTTTTGGGTGTGTATATGAGGTCTCAAGTTCAAGCCTTGACTTGGGCAAATTTTGGTATTTTTATGAATAAAGCCCTATCTCTGGTTAGTTGGCTTATAGCTAAAAGTTGGTAAAAATATATCAAAATGGACTTGTTAGTCTGGTGGCTAAGGTGTATGTTGGTGGGTAGGAAGTTTGGAGTTCAAGTTCTTGCGCAAGTAAGGGAATTATTTTTGTTGCTTGGCCGTGTGGCGTGAAGGAGATGAGTTACTAGATTTTTAGGCATTATATTTTTGTTTAGTTTTTTTTTTCAAATTTCGGACTCTTTTCCACCTTTCTGACGTTTTCTCTCTTCTCCCCACTCTCAATTTTTGATTTTCCTCTTTTTTCTAAATAATAAATCCTTGCTGCTGAATTTCCTTTGAATTCCCCTTCTATTTTTGTTGTATTTCTTCATCTTTTCCCCTTTGTGCAAGCATGCAATTGTGTTGTATGGTAAGTTTTCATTTTATTAAATTCAAATGTTACTCTGGATAAGGGATTAAGGGGTGTTTTGTTGACTGTTTAGGAGTCGATCGTGAGGCTGGAATTAACGTTCGTCGATTTGACTCGAAGTGGTGATCGTTTGGTAAGCGTATAAGGTATGTGTTTCTTGTGTTGTTTGGGCGAGTGGTTTTGGCTTTGAATTCATTCTTAACTTTGTTGAACTCTTCGTTAATGAGGAATGGTTATTTTTACAGCAGCGAATCATTTCGGTTGCTATCTCTCTCTTGTTGAGTAGTGGTGGAATTGTACGAAGTTAGAAGGTAAGTGATGAGCAGACAAGCTTAGACCTTTTTGGTACATGAATACGGTTTAATCTTAGTTTAAGACTGATTCTAAAGTTGGGATTGCCGATTATAGGTTTTTGGTGATCTTGGAATTGCAAAAGTAGAGAAAACGATACAGGTGTGTACCCGAAATGTAGAAAATGGGATTCGGCAAAAAGCCAAAATTGCTTGCTATCGAGAAATAAGAGAAATAAGAGAAAATGATGTGAAAAATTGTAAAAAAAAAGGAAATAAGAATGTTATAAACTTGGAAATCAACATACTGCACTAGAATAGTTTTGTACAACAGCAGTTGTCTAAGTTTGAAAAATCATAAAAAAATATAGGAAATTGATTTTGAGGTTGAATAAAATATGAAATTAAATTTTATTGAGTCTAGTTTTTCATGGAAGAAACATTGTAAGCAATTGAATTGTAAGTTATGAGATATAGTGAACTTTGTGAGACAAGGTCAGAATAGTTTCGGGTTCCCTATTTTGAATTTGGAAAATCATCCAAAATTGTAAAAAATAATTATGAGCTTAAATTTATATGTTTAAATCCTTAATGGGTCTATTTTCAAGAGAAACAAACATAAACATCATCCAAATTTTTTACTAAGAGATAAATCATTTTTAGTAAGGAAATGTTGAAACTGTCAAATAGTAGAATCGGGATAAATTTGAAGATTTTACTGTACTTATTTGATAAACTATAAATTCTAAAAATTTTATGGTAGAAAGGTATTTGAACCTAGTTTCAAAAACATCAAGTAGATCTTAATTTGGAATTCTGTAACTCAAGATATGAATAATTTAGTAACAATGACTCAAGTAGACAACTTTGAAGGAACATATTAGTAAATAGTGAAAACATATATGAATATTTAGCTAGCATGAGTTACATTAAAAATGGGTCACGCGGCCAAGGCCAATTTGGGCTGAGTGGGCCACACGGGCAGGCCATATGGGTGTGTGAGCCCATTTCTCTGAAAAGTTGTCTAAGGTTGCACGGGTTACCCAAGTCTACTGTAGACCTACTGAAGGGTCGGTAAGCCCTACTTAGACCCTTATATGAGTGATTTGTCTGTCTAATTTTCGTACCGAGCATGAATTATGATATCTGAATGTATGTACTATAACTGCATAATAGCATGACATCTTTTGTATGTTGCATTGCATCCGGGTAGGTTATTGTTATTTGGAGGAAGTGTCTGAAAGGCTATTAAGCCTGTTATTTGGAAGCCCTGCTGCAAATTTCTGAATATGTGCCACATTTCGGTACAGCATGATGTGTAGGGATGGGTGGGTTGATTTAATCCTCATATGGTGTGTAAGGATGGACGGAGATGGTGTGTAGAGGCTGGTAGGTAGGATTCTGATTTCCTGCTATTGCATATTATATTTGAGATGGGCCAAGGCCCTAAATTATATCTGAGACTATATTCGAATGAGCTAAGGCCCAAACTGAATCTGTAATGGGCTCAAGCCCTAGACTACAATTGATTATTTCCTGATGTGTATCTATATGTATGTTTTCTGCGGGGATTACACATTGAGTTTACAAAAACTCACCCCTTTTTCCGTTTAATCTGTACAGGTAATCCCCAGACTTAGGCAGATCGGCGCAACGGAGGGCTCGACGGTGACCCCCACTATTGAACTGCTTTATTACAGCTTTTGTTTTTATATTATTTTGGGTATTTATTATTGTAATGTTCAGACTTTAGACTGTTTGGTTTAAATTTGAGATTTTATACTGTTTTTATGGATTTTTTTTTTTTTTGCAACTCAACAAAACACTATTTTACTAAAACTAAGATTTTTGATTTCGTAAAATAATTGGTTTCAAAAGCTTCTACTTAAAAGACATGTTTTAAGGCAAATCAACTAGTTCATGTTTTTCCGAATGAAATAAAAGCTAATTAACTGAAACTGTTTTAACTTGTCAATCTTGATTTCAAACCCCATTCCATGTGACATCGCCAGATTCGACCATAACGTCTAGGCCAGGTTTGGGGTGTTACAATTACATAAAAATATGAAAGGATGAAAATACTCTTATAATAATATTAATTACCTGTAATAGCCTGATTTTTAGTGATATCGAAAAATGCGATTTCGAAATCTCTTTTTTGTAAACTGAGTCCGTACGTATTAAATATGAATATTTCTGGAATTGGTATAAAATAATATTGATGTTTGGTTTATCAAAATTTTCAATTAGATACTTAATTTAGGTATAGGGACTAAATTGTAAAATTTCAATTGCTATAGATTTTTAATTGACCAACGACTTACCGACATAAATTGCAATTAGTTGAAGGTTCAAAATGATGAATAAACCATTTTTAATTAGGATATAGTGTTTGATGATGGTTTTCTCCACTATTGGAAATTGCATATTATGTTAATTAAGTTAAGTTAATTTAATTAATTTAGATTAATTAATGTCTAATCAAAGTATATAAGACATATGTTAGTGGAGTATTCTGTAACACCCTTCGCCCGTATCCCTCGCCGGAACAGGGTTCGAGGTGCTACCAGATTTAAACTCAACCATTTATATAAAACCAGGCTGTAAAAAATTTTTTTGATCAATTTTAAACTTTTCATATACGCGCATATTATCCTATAATTGAGCTTACAAGGCCCCAAAACATTCATGAGGTATTATTAAATATTTACCAATATCTTAGTCTTGTATCATTTACTTACTCAACAATGAATCACAATTCAAATTCTAAATATACATGCTATAAACCACATCACAGGAGATAATAACATACAAGCATATGAATAATCAAACTACCTTAATAACAAGCCAAAGTCTTTGGCTTAATCATAATATTACATATTCAATTTTACAACCCTATACATGCCATAGACTCGAAACACTAAGATTTACTTTCGCCGATAGCATAGACTCGACAATGTGATAATATCTCTGACGGCCTCCAACCCGAGCTAACCTAGAAACCCTAGGGAATACGGGAAAGAAGAGGGGAGTAAGCTTTACGCTTAGTAAGTTCATAAGAAATCAATAAACAACTCATTAACAAGTTTTATCAATGTTTACAACATAATCACAAATTCACTACAAGTTGTCTTCCTGAGCAACAGTGACTAAATTATTTATAACTGGAGCTACGAAACTCCAAATCAATTGCCATTAATTTTCTCTGAAAATAGACTCATATATCTTCTATCCATAAAATTTTCAAAATTTTTAGTATGGCCAATCAATATTAGATTTTTCTTAAATTTTCCCCTGTTTCACTATTTGACTAATCTGACCACTCTTCACTATGAATCAAATTTCTCATTGTACAGAATTCAAAATATGTTCTCGTTGATTTCATTTGAAACTAGACTCATTAAGGAGTCTAAGAATATAAATTTTATCTTATAACCATTTTTGTAAAAATTATAATGATTTTCTAAAAACAGAACAGGAGACCCCAAAGTCATTTGACTCTGTCCCACGCCACTTCAAATATCTCATTATCAGCAATTCTTTTCTTACACGGTTTATTTTATAAGAAACTAGACTCATTAAGATTTAATTACATGATTTATTAAGCTTCTAAATCAGCTCCCACAATTTATGGTGATTTTCCAAAATCACATTACTGCTGCTGTCCCAAGCAAATTTATTACAAATTACTCTTTCACACATTCTTTGCATTCATAATATTTAAACATGTATATCACCAATCAATTTCATCACATATCTATAATTTCACTTAAGCATAATCTCAATACAATACATCATGCTCAATGATTCGTGCACAACCGTTCAAATTAGCAATTATAAGATGGTTTCGCACATAGCCCACCCTTATCGATAATTTACAATGGTTTTACCCAGACTCACATTTATGACATAGGTATTTAAATACCTCAGTGTCAACTTTAATTCAACCGAATTCAACCATTGTACCATTTCATAACCACAGTTACTTTCGTTATTCATATCTAAATGGTATTTCACATAATTCACATAACCTTTCACCATGACCGAATACACACATACACATATGATATCTTCACCTAAGCTTCTCATTTCACATTCATGATTCAATTCCAATCGATCTAACATGTATAAGTATATATCACATACCTGGCCAACTTAATATTTTGAACGAATTCAATTGTTGATTTAACACAAGGTCTCATAGTCTTAGACTTTTATCAAATCACTGGCATTTAGCGTGCTAGGTTTTAAACCCGAATTCATCATCGGCACGAAGCCTGCTAGATTTTAAGTCTGAACTCATTCACTGGCATTTCGCCTGCTAGGCTTGAAGCCCGATATCATTTCACCGGCATTATAGCCTGTTAGGCCCAAAGCCTAATATTATCTCACCGGCATTATAGCCTGCTAGGCCCGAAGCCCGATAATATTATTCACCAGCTTAAAGCTTGCTAGGCCGAGGCCCAAATATCACATTTCGATAAACAATTCACCTGTTCTTTCATACTTTCATAACTTATACTTCAATTACGTGTAACTGAAACACATATCTATGAACAAAGATTTTCATCCTTTCAACCACATAAGGTTTAATTTCCACATTGGAACACATATCTTAGTACATCATTTGATAGTATCAAAGTTGACTAGATATGCTAGTCACATACGGCTCATAACTTTAATTTAATATTTATTCAACACAAAGAACATATGTATATGTATATATATATACAATCAAACATCTTCTTAATTATTATTATTCAGCTCTTAAGCATATAACATGATCAAACACAAACACTTAAAAACTTACCTTGGATTTTATCAAATAACTACGGATTGACTAATCGACTAGATTCGCTTTCCCTTTATCCAAAATTGGCTCCTTATGCTCTTGTGCTAATTCAAACAAAATTTAACTTATTAAAGTCCCATCATGCTAGCTTATGGCCGAATATGACAAGGAATTTAATAGGCCATATAGCTACTTTTAGCTCAATTACAAAATGATCATACACATTTTTAATCACATTAAGCAATTTAATACAATTTATTTAACATTTCCTCATGTACACCTTTATGACCGAATACTTATATCAAATAAGTAACTTACCTTAACACATATCTCACATATCCAAAGTACATAAATCCCTAATGACCAAATATGTACATTACCAAAATTCCTATGATTTTCATAGCTGAATATTCATTGTATACTTAGTTCACATACACAAACACAAAACTCATATGATTTATCATATTTCCATATACATATCTCAACCATATATTCGAATATATAGTTCATCAAATAGATATTTATTCACGTTCCTTTAACACATATTGATTAACTAGACCATGCATTAGCCTTTGGCACATTCGATCATTGAAGCAATAGCCTATTTAACATTCAAACATTTTATACACACACCATTAACCTAGTATCAATTAACTAAGTACTTTAACAATTTTGTTTAACTAAGTAACTTATCCGGAAATAATAAGGCCAAATTTAACAAGCTTATCTTAAATAAAAACAAATTTCCTTTCCCAAAAACATATATATATATATATATATATATATATATATATATATATACGGGCAACTTCAACTTCATACTTCTCAACAATGAATTCAACTTATTCATTCATTAACGTTACACTCATTCAACCATCATATAAGCTAATTTAACATCTAAACAACACCTTCCAAAAACTATCAAATTATCACAATTTAGCAACTTGCCGAATGCATATATGTTCAATGATTCATGAATTTAAACCATGGGTTAACTATACAATGCACTTATCAATTTAATTTCATAAACAATTTCATAAAATCACATTAACATACCTTTGATTTATGAAATAACCATGGCCGAATGCCTTGGCTTCTTCTATATTTTCTTTCTCTAGTTACGGTAATGAATAAAAGAAAAATGAATACACATTGTTTTTATCACTCTTTTCTTATTTAATCAATTTTTTTATTTCATAATATAATGCCATTACCTACTATAATGCTTAAATAAAATGTATATATTATCTATCACCCATCAATATGGCTTTCACCACTATATTAAAAGTGGTCCATTTGACATGCAAGTCCCCCATGTCAAAATTCATGCATTATTTGGCCACTTTAAAATTCACCTATCACATTTTCAAGTCTTATCACATGAGTCCTTTCTTATAAATTAACACCTAATTGATAAAATCAAGGCAAAAAATATTCACACGTACAAATTTCACATACAATAAGCACAAAATATAACATCTAATTATTTTTGTGACTCAGTTTTGTGGTCCCAAAACTACTTTCCGACTAGGGTTAAATCAAGGCCACAACTCTCCCCTCTAAGGAATTTTCATCCCGGAAAATCTTACCGGCGAATAAATTAGGGTATCATTCTTTCATTAGAACACAATTCAAACTATTCGTTAACATATGGTTGAAGATCATAAACTCATTATTCAACTCAAGCTGAACCATAACTGACATTTCGATTGATAATATCCTCGTGCAAAAAGAAGCTTCAACAATCAAACTAACTTTAACTTTTCTCATAGAATTGCTCCGATAGATATAAATTTTTTTTTTGTACCAAATCTTCACGAATACAGATTCTTCTTCTAGACTATCCCTCATATCACATTTTTCTTCTTGTTAGAAAGATA
This sequence comes from Gossypium anomalum, assembly GCA_025698475.1. Lineage (NCBI taxonomy): Eukaryota > Viridiplantae > Streptophyta > Magnoliopsida > Malvales > Malvaceae > Gossypium > Gossypium anomalum. Next base: position 66,399,385 of record CM046957.1, on the reverse strand, counting down.
ACCTTCGAAATATCACTATACAGATTTAATCTTGATCTTCTATCATTTTCACTTTTAATGATGTCGAATCTTTCACAATAACTAGGAAAAAGTTTGTAATAAAACTGTCTCATATAATAATCATCGAAACTCTAAATTATACTGAAGTCACCTTAACCAGATAGACATCTTTGGGCCTTAATAGGAAAAAAAATGTCTCAACCCTATAATAAATATTATCCCGATTGTTAATGAAACATTTGAACACAGAAGAGAATCAAATATAGTTTAAACAACAACCAATGCAGAATCACAACTTCTATAACTCTGATGGCGGTATCACTATACTCTCACATTTCAAGCCAGAAATTATAATCATAATAAACATAATCAACTCTGTCAAATAAATATTCCTTACAGATAATCACATGAAATCATAAGAAATTGATATAACAAAATTTCAATGTCTGAAGTTATACAGAATATCAGTAAATTACCACCCGTATAGAATGATATCAATTCCAATGATATCCTAAAAAATGTCCAGAAAGAACAATGTCACTCATAATTACTGAAATCTATAGTAACGGAGACAATATACTCTTCACGAATATTCAACCGAACAATAATCATTAGAAACAGAGTATTAGCATCATACAGATTTTTCTGTTGATTTTCACATTCACATATGGGAATAAATACCAAAGAAAAACATAGCAATGTCGAACATAACCAAAACAAACCAACGATGCTTTCATTTGTTAGTATGCTGAACTAATGTTCTTATATGACAAAAATTCCTTCTGAAATTAAACCGTCACATATACTTCTAAAGATAAATGTACACATAGAATGCCCCGAAGAAGTTATAGGAACTGCCCGACTATAACTACTGCACTCAGCCATCAATATAATTCAATCATGACTCAACCGTCTAATTCTGTTTTCACTAAGCCCATACTATTACACTATTGTACTCTTTAATTTCACTTTTGCAAACTCATGCAATGTATCTCTCGAGAATCTCTCTGTATAGCTCTATTCTGGTAAGGGGCAAAAATTGTAAAGCCTTTAAACTTTTGACTCTCAAGCAAGTACATATTCAACAACAACATAGCATTACACACATTGATTCAAACATTTCAAATTTCCAACTTATTATGAACATGTTTTCATACATCTCAGTAATACATGCAACTTTATTTCCTTTGAATGTCAGCAAAACATAAGTGAATTTATCACAATTCAAACTTTCATCTCTTTCACCCAAATTACCAAAAATTTCTTATCAAGTTTCCACGTCTAATCTTGATCACTTGTCACTATTTATCAAATTAGAGAACATCTTATGGTTTTCAGTACATCGCCTACTTGATGCCATAGTCCAACTATGGTCTTATACTAGTTCTGCTATTGTCATGCCGATGCCTATCTTAGATAGGTCTTACGCTTAGCACAAGTTGAGCCGATGCCACATCCCAGATGGGTCTTACACTAGCTCCTCTGTCTCAGTAACGATGCCTGTCCCAGACAGGTCTTACACTTGCACCTACGAGGCCGATGCATGTCCCGGACATGTCTTACATTGGCTTTATGTATTGCCATGGTCCAACCATGGTCTTTTCCGTCAATTCATTAGTAAACGATCGTACTCATTCTCTGCTTCCACCCAATTTGATCTTTCATTACAATTTTCATGCTATTGTAAAATTTATGAATCTGTAACTGAGATTATAAAGCATAACATTACGACATCTTGACTTCATTAGTCTAGATATAAATGTCAATCTCATGCACATACTGATTACTAACCAGGCAATAAAAGCATTTATTCATACATTCTGTCATTTCAAACAAATTTTCTCCTCATAATTACTAAGCCAAATGAGTTAGGTACGTATCATCTTGTAAATACTGACATGTACGAAAGAGCTTATCACAACTTAACTTTCATTTCATTCCACGTTTCCCCATTCTTTAACTTATTAGTATCACAAAATGAGTACTAGTTCATGTAAAAAGAATCATAAATTTCTTTTCATACCTTTTCCATTTTCAGCATATCATAAGCATGATTCATTAATCTCAATTTTACTCTTATCTCTATCACGATTTGCTCGGTTGGAACTTATTCCTGTCTTAACCAATAATTTTGTTAGGGCCGGGAGATATCACACTATCACGAGTAATACTATGGCATGTATACCTAGACTCTCTTAAGCTAGGTTAGTCTGAGAATCGACTAAACCATGCTTTGATACCACTAAATGTAACACCCTTCGCCTGTATCCCTCGTCGGAACAGGGTTCGAGGTGCTACCAAATTTAAACTCAACCATTTATATAAAACTAGGCTGTAAAAATTTTTTTGATCAATTTTAAGCTTTTCATATACGCGCATATTATCCTGTAATCGGGCTTACAAGGCCCCAAAACATTCATGAGGCATTATTAAATATTTACCAATATCTTAGTCTTGTATCATTTACTTACTCAACAATGAATCACAATTCAAATTCTAAATATACATGCTATAAACCACATCACAGGAGATAATAACATACAAGCATATGAATAATCAAACTACCTTAATAACAAGCCAAAGTCTTTCGCTTAATCATAATATTACATATTCAATTTTACAACCCTATACATGCCATAGACTCGAAACACTAAGATTTACTTACACCGATAGCGTAGACTCGACAATGTGATAATATCTCTGACGGCCTCCAACCCAAGCTAACCTGGAAACCCTAGAGAATATGGGAAAGAAGAGCGGAGTAAGCTTTACGCTTAGTAAGTTCATAAGAAATCAATAAATAGCTCATTAACAAGTTTTATCAATGTTTACAACATAATCACAAATTCACTACAAGTTGTCTTCCTGAGCAACAGTCACTAAATTATTTATAACTAGAGCTACGAAACTCCAAATCAATTGCCGTTAATTTTCCCTAAAAATAGACTCATATATATTCTATCCATGAAATTTTCAAAATTTTTGGTTTGGCCAATCAATACCAGATTTTTCTTAAATTTTCCCCTGTTTCACTATTTGACTAATCTGACCACTCTTCCCTACGAATCAAATTTCTCGTTGTACAGAATTCAAAATATGTTCTCGTTGATTTCATTTGAAACTAAAGTCATTAATGAGTCTAAGAATACAAATTTTATCTTATAACCATTTTTGTAAAAATTATAATGATTTTCTAAAAACAGAACAGGGGACCCCGAAGTCATTTGACTCTGTCCCACGCCACTTCAAATATCTCATTATCAGCAATTCTTTTGCTTACACGGTTTCTTTTATAAGAAACTAGACTCATTAAGATTTAATTACATAATTTATTCAGCTTCTTTCTCAATTCCCACAATTTATGGTGATTTTCCAAAATCACGTTACTGCTGCTGTCCCAAGCAGATTTATTACAAATTTACTCTTTCACACATTCTTTGCATTCATATTATTTAAACATGTACATCACCAATCAATTTCATCACATATCTATAATTTCAATTAAGCATAATCTCAATAAAATACATCGTGCTCAATGATTCACACACAACCGTTCAAATTAGCAATTATAAGATGGTTCCGCACATAGGCCACCCTTATTGATAATTTACGATGGTTTTACCCATACTCACTTATATGACATAGGTATTTAAATACTTCAGTGTCAACTTTAATTCAACCAAATTCAACCATTGTACCATTTCATAACCACAGTTACTTTCGTCATTCATATCTAAATGGTATTTCACATAATTCACATAACCTTTCTGTTGGAAAATTTGGACATCACATATATAATAAGGATAATTACATGTTATTATTTACCATCATGATAGGTTAGCCCAAATTAGAAGTGATCTAATTCGGTTAGAATTTTATTGGGCTTTTAATTATTAAATAAATAAAGTATGGGTCAAATATGTGTAGATACTCTTCTAATCAAATTCTAATTAATGAAAGGCTAATTAGAATTTGATTAGAACTAATATGCTAAGGTTATAAATATTAGGGTTATGGTCCCCAAATTTCACACATGATATCTTTTCTAATATCCCATCCTTAGGAAAGAGAGAGCAAATATTCTCTGAATTTCTTGTGTGCTAATTTGGAAGATCAAATCCCCAAGATCCAAAAAATTTCAAGGAATCCATGGATTCAGGTACGCTTCCGCATCTAGTTATGTTCTTAATTTATTCTTGATGATTTGACATGACAGATCCTGGTTTACAGTTCTAATTTTATATTAGATATTATTTAAAATTCTAACAAGTGGCATCCGAGCCTCGTCATATCGAATCATTGGGAATTGATTCAGGTTCTTCATTTGAATAATTGATTCATGAAATTTCATGGGTTTTATATTTCGGATATATATGTTGTTTTTTGAATATTTTTATTAAAGTTTTTTATTATCTTGAATTCATAAAAAAAAATTGGGTGATTTTCAAATTAATAGATTCAATTATAAAGTTTAAAATATTTGTGTAATATTATTTGATACCGACGTTTTTTAAGCTTTATTTGAAAATATTGCGGTTCAGTTCCTGTGTATTTGCAAGGCATGTGATTATTATTATTTTAACCCATATGATATTTAAATATATATTTTATATATATATATATAGAAATTGATTCATATATATGTTTTTTTTTTGTTTATATATATAATATATGCATGCTTTGATTGGTTTAATGTTTTGGAAAATTATATAAATACATATATGTTTTATCTTTTAATTTGATTGAAAGATGAAATTAAGGTAAATATTTTGGAACAAATAAATTCAGATTTTGGTTTTAAATTAAGGATGTCTAATATTTTAAATAAATTAGTTGAAACAAAATACAGCCAAAGTGACCTCTTTTGTGTATATTAGTTTATTTGAAATATTAAGATGGTTATATGTTTTTGTGATTCATGCATTTATTGATTAACCCAAAGGTAAGTTAATATTTGGCAGAATTACAACGACATCTGTGGTGATAAATGTGTGACAATTATAAGGTATTTTATGTAAGCAATAAGTTAGTCCAAAGATTAATTCATTGCTTAACATAGTTTATTGTCAATGTTTGATTGCTACAACAAGAGTATCGTTTACTGTTAATATTACTGTCCAAAGACTTGATATTAATGTAGTGTTTGGTATCTTGAGATGGGATTAGCCATTATATTGAATTTATTGTTTACTTATGAATATTGATTTAAGCTTGTTTTTGTTCTCTATTCAGCTAATTCATCTTCTGCTGCTACAATATTTGCTAATATCAATTCTATACCCATGCTTAATGGAACTAATTTTAAGGAATGGAAAAGGCACTTACTTATAGTGCTTGGCTGTATGGACATAGACCTTGCACTAAGGGAAGAACAACTTGCACCTCTCACTGCAGAAAGCATCCCTGATATTAAGAGAGACTTTGAGAGGTGGGATCGTTCAAATCGCATGAGTCTAATGATCATGAAACATAGCATTCTAGAAGCCTTTAGGGGCACAGAATCTGACAAGATTACTCAAGCCAAAGGTTTCTTTAATGAAATTGAGAAACGTTTTGCTAAAAACGATAAGGTTGAGATGACATCACTTCTGACTTCTTTGATGTCTATGAAGTATAAAGGTCAAGGAAACGTAAGAGAGTACATTATGGAGATGTTCCATACTGCTTCAAGACTTAAGGCACTTAAGATCGAGCTTTCTGAGGAATTGCTTGTTCTTATGGTTTTGGTATCGCTTCCTGCACAGTTTAACCAATTTAAAATTAGTTATAACTGTCAAAAGGAGAAATGGACCCTAAATGAGCTCATTTCTCATTGTGTGCAAGAGGAAGAAAAGTTGAAGCGTGATAAGTCTGAAAGTGCTCATTTGGCCAATGCCCCTAAGGACAAGGGCAAGAAAAGAAAATATCGAATGAAATCAAGCTAGTGGTCCACTCAAAAGAAACAACAACAAGCTACAGAGAGTTTTTTCTTTTGTAATAAGTCCGACACGTAAAGAAAGATTGTACCAAATATCATGCTTGGCGTGTAAAGAATGGTATAATTCTTAATTTGGTCTGTTTCGAGATTAATTTAAGCCAGCACCACTGTAAACACTTGGTGGATAGATTCAGTGCTACTACTCACATAAGTGTTTCTATGCAGGGTTGCCTGAGTTACCGAAAGCCAAGTGATGGTGAAAGACACATCTTTGTGGGCGATGGAAAATCGGTAGAAGTGGAAGCAATTGGGCATTTTAGGTTGCTATTAGGAACTGGTTTTTATTTGGATTTAAAAGACACTTTTGTTGTACCATCATTTAGACAGACTTTAGTTTTTGTTTCTTCGTTGGACAAATTTGGATATTATTGTTCATTTGGAAACAATCAATTTAATTTGTCTTTAAATTCAAATGTTATTGGAACTGGTTATTTAAATACTTATGACAACCTTTATTTGCTAGAAACAGTTGTATCCTATAATGAAACATTGCATGTGGAACCACGTGGTATTAAACGCAAATTAAATAAGGAAAATTCAGTATCATTATGGCATAGGCGCTTAGGTCATATCTCAAAAGTTAGAATTGAACACCTTGTGTCTGATGGAATTTTAAAGTCCCTTGACTTCACAAACTTTGATGTTTGTTTCGATTGCATCAAGGGAAAACAGACCAAAACCAAGAGATTGGGTGCCGACAGATCTTCAGACGTCTTAAAATTAATTCATACAGATATTTGTGGGCCATTCCCTACGGCATCATGGAATGGTCAACAATATTTCATAACATTTATAGACGATTACTCACGTTATGGGTACTTATATCTCATTCATGATAAATCTCAGTCTTTGGACGTGTTCAAAACTTATAAAGCTGAAGTTGAGAATCAACTCAACAGAAGGATTAAAAATATTAGATCTGATCGTAGTGGTGAGTACTACGGTAGATATGATGGCTCAGGTGAACAATGTCCAGGACCATTTGCGAAATTTCTAGAGGAATGTGGTATTGTCCTACAGTACACCATGCCAGGATCACCTAGTATGAATGGTGTAGCTGAAAGACGAAACAGAACTCTTAAGGATATGGTAAGAAGCATGATTGCTCATTCTATCTTACCTGAGTCCCTCTGGGGAGAAGCATTAAAGACAGCAGCTTACATTCTGAATAGAGTACCTAATAAAGCAGTTGCAAAAACACCTTATGAGCTTTGGACAAGTCGAAAGCCTAGTCTAAAGCACTTTCACATTTGGGGATGTCCAGCTGGGGCAAGGCCTTATAAGACTCATGAAAAGAAATTGGGCTCCAAAACAATAAGCAGCTACTTTATTGGCTATTCTGAGCGATCTAGGGGCTATAAATTTTATGATCCCATAATAAAGAATATTTTTGAGACAGGAACTGTAACATTTTTTGAGGATGTTAAGTTTGGGGGGAGAAATAAGGTTAGAGACATTGCTTTTAAGGAGGAATTGGATTCTAACTCAATTCCTACTATCACTTTTGATGATGTTCAGGTTCTTATACCTATCATTGATCAAGAAGTGAATCCAGAACCTCTACAAGACAATGTTGAACAACTCCCCATTCAAAATGAGGTAATTGTTCCAGAAGAACAAACTCAACAACCTCAAGAACAAGTGCCATTAAGGAGGTCCACAAGAGAAAGGAGAAATGCTATTCTAGATGATTATATTGTATTTCTCCAAGAACATGAGGATGATAATGGAATGATGGAAGATGATCCAATCAACTTTCATCAGGCCATGAAAAGTTCTAATTCTCAAAAGTGGATTGATGCCATGAAAGATGAGTATAAATCTATACAAGACAATAAAGTTTGGGAACTTGTCCCATTACCTGAAGGTGCAAAACCAATTGGTTGTAAATGGATATTTAAAACCAAGAGGGATGCAAATGGTAATGTGGAAAGGTATAAGGCACGTCTTGTAGCTAAAGGATATACTCAGAAAGAAGGCATTGATTTTACAGAGATCTTCTCTCCAGTTTCATCGAAAGACTCCTTCAGGATAATCATGACACTTGTTGCTCATTTTGATCTTGAGTTACATCAGATGGATGTTAAGACTGCTTTTCTTAATGGCGACATTGAAGAAACGATTTATATGGTGCAACCAGAAAATTTTGAGTCGAAAGACTCAAAGAATATGGTTTGCAAATTGACAAAATCCATCTATGGACTCAAACAAGCTTCCCGTCAATGGTACCACAAGTTTCATCAAATAATTATTTCGTTCAGTTTTGAGATAAATATTGTTGATGATTATGTGTATCACAAATTCAATGGGAGTAAGTACATATTTCTGGTTCTATACGTTGATGACATTTTGCTTGCCACTAATGATATAGGCTTATTGCACGAAACCAAGAGATTTTTATCCAAGCATTTTGAGATGAAAGATCTTGGGGACGCCTCTTTTATTTTAGGAATTCAGATACATCGAGATCGATCTCGAGGTATTCTTGGATTATCACAAAAGAGCTATATTGATAAAGTACTCAAAAGGTTTGACATGCAGAATTGTAGACCAAGTGACATCCTTGTCGCTAAATGAGAAAATTTAGTCTTACTCAATGCCCTAAAAGTAACCTTGAAATTCAGGAAATGCAAAAGATTCCTTATGCATCAGCTGTTGGGAGTTTAATGTATGCTCAAGTATGTATGCGTCCGGACATTACGTACATTGTTGGGATGTTAGGCAGATATTTAAGCAACCCTGGTATAGACCATTGGATAGCAGCCAAAAGGGTTATGAGATATTTTCAGAGAACAAAAGATTAATGCTTACTTATAAGAAATCAGATCTTTTAAAGGTCATAGGGTATTCTAATTCTGATTTCGCTGGATGCCAAGATAGTAGAAAATCTACATCAGGCTATATTTACCTATTAGCCGGAGGAGCTATATCTTGGAAAAGTGTCAAACAGACACTTGTAGCTTCGTCCACTATGGCAGCAGAGTTTGTAGCATGCTATGAGGCATCAAACCATGGAATATGGTTGCAGAACTTTGTCACAGGGCTGTGCATTTTGGAGAATGTAAAAAGACCACTCAAATTATTTTGTGACAATAAGTCAATGATCTTTGTATTCCAATAACAACAAGAGTTCATCTAAGTCAAAGCATATTGACATAAAGTTCCTAGTTGTAAAAGAAAGAGTGCAAAATGGTCAAATATCCATAGAGCACATTGGGACAAACTCCATGATAGCGGATCTGCTCACAAAAGGTTTACCACCCAAGGTCTTTCATGAGCACACTGCTCATATGGGTGTTACATTGTTTGAGGATATCATGATTTAGTGGGAGTTTATATTTCAGACTTTTATGTATTTGGTTATTTTCTGATCAGAAATGAAGTATTCAGTTTATTCACTCAGTTTATTATTTTGAAATTGACCTCACTTAAGTTTAAGGAGGACCAGTTGGAAATAGACATGTTTAGATCATATTGCATGTAATTTCCATGCTACACATCCATACTTGATCTATGTCATTTGGTTGTGTTAATATACGTGATCATGGATGGATTTAGTTACGATATTTGTAACGAAAGTCGCCTTGGTTCTATGTTAACATAATTAATGGACGAGATTGTACGGAATGCCTTTTGGATATGATAGTAAAAATTTTGAGCTCATAAGGTTATATAATGACATGTAATTATGAAGTAATTAGTATATATATGTCGTCCAAGTGGGAGATTGTTGGAAAATTTGGACATCACATATATAATAAGGATAATTACATGTTATTATTTACTATCATGATAGGTTAGCCCAAATTAAAAGTGATCTAATTTGGTTAGAATTTTATTGGGCTTTTACTTATTAAATAAATAAAGTATGGGTCAAATATGTGTAGATACTCTTCTAATCAAATTCTAATTAATGATGGGCTAATTAGAATTTGATTAGAACTAATATGCTAAGGTTATAAATATTAGGGTTATGGTCCCCAAATTACACACATGATATCTTTTCTAATATCCCATCCTTAGGAAAGAGAGAGCAAATATTCTCTGAATTTCTTGTGTGGTAATTTGGAAGATCAAATCCCCAAGATCCAAAAAATTTCAAGGAATCCATGGATTCAGGTACGCTTCCGCATCTAGTTATGTTCTTAATTTATTCTTGATGATTTGACATGACAGATCCTGGTTTACAGTTCTGATTTTATATTAGATATTATTTAAAATTCTAACACTTTCACCATGACCTAATACATACAAACACATATGACATCTTCACCTAAGCTTCTCATTTCACATTCATGATTCAATTCCAATCGATCTAACATGTATAAGTATATATCACATACCTGGCCAACTTAATATATTGAACGAATTAAATTGTCGATTTAACACAAGGTCTCATAGTCTTAGACTTTTATCAAATCACCGGCATTTAGCCTGCTAGGTTTTAAACCCGAATTTATCACTGGCACGAAGCCTGCTAGACTTTAAGTCTAAACTCATTCACTGGCATTTCGCCTGCTAGGCTTGAAGCCCGATATCATTTCACTGGCATTATAGCCTGCTAGGCCGAAGCCCGGCACGAAGCCTGCTAGATTTTAAGTCTGAACTCATTCACTGGCATTTCGCCTGCTAGGCTTGAAGCCCGATATCATTTCACCGGCATTATAGCCTGCTAGGCCCAAAGCCTAATATTATCTCACCGGCATTATAGCCTGCTAGGCCCGAAGCCCGATAATATTATTCACCAGCTTAAAGCTTGCTAGGCCGAGGCCCAAATATCACATTTCGATAAACAATTCACCTGTTCTTTCATACTTTCATAACTTATACTTCAATTACGTGTAACTGAAACACATATCTATGAACAAAGATTTTCATCCTTTCAACCACATAAGGTTTAATTTCCACATTGGAACACATATCTTAGTACATCATTTGATAGTATCAAAGTTGACTAGATATGCTAGTCACATACGGCTCATAACTTTAATTTAATATTTATTCAACACAAAGAACATATGTATATGTATATATATATACAATCAAACATCTTCTTAATTATTATTATTCAGCTCTTAAGCATATAACATGATCAAACACAAACACTTAAAAACTTACCTTGGATTTTATCAAATAACTACGGATTGACTGATCGACTAGATTCACTTTCCCTTTATCCAAAATTGGCTCCTTATGCTCCTGTGCTAATTCAAACAAAATTTAACTTATTAAAGTCCCATCATGCTGGCTTATGGCCGAATATGACAAGAAATTTAATAGGCCATAGCTACTTTTAGCTCAATTACAAAATGGTCATACACATATTTAATCACATTAAGCAATTTAATACAATTTATTTAACATTTCCTCATGTACACCTTTATGACCGAATACTTATATCAAATAAGTAACTTACCTTAACAGATATCTTACATATCCAAAGTACATAAAACCCTAATGACCAAATATGTACATTACCAAAATTCCTATGACTTTCATAGCCGAATATTCATTGTATACTTAGTTCACATACACAAACACAAAACTCATATGATTTATCATATTTCCATATACATATCTCAACCATATATTCGAATATATAGTTCATCAAATAGATAGTTATTCACGTTCCTTTAACACATATTGATCAACTAGACCATGCATTAGCCTTTGGCACATTCGGTCATTGAAGCAATAACCTATTTAACATTCAAACATTTTATACACACACCATTAACCTAGTATCAATTAACTAAGTACTTTAACAATTTTCTTTAACTAAGTAACTTATCCGAAAATAATAAGGCCAAATTTAACAAGCTTATCTTAAATAAAAACAAATTTCCTTTCCCAAAAACATATATATATATACGGCAATTTCAAATTCATACTTCTCAACAATGAATTCAACTTATTCATTCATTAACGTTACACTCATTCAACCATCATATAAGCTAATTTAACATCTAAACAACACCTTCCAAAAACTATCAAATTATCACAATTTAGCAACTTGCCGAATGCATATATGTTCAATGATTCATGAATTTAAACCATGGGTTAACTATACAATGCACTTATCAATTTAATTTCATAAACAATTTCATAAAATCACATTAACATACATTTGATTTATGAAATAACCATGGCCGAATGCCTTGGCTTCTTCTATATTTTCTTTCTCTAGTTACGGTAATGAATAAAAGAAAAATGAAAACACATTGTTTTTATCACTCTTTTCTTATTTAATCAATTTTTTTTTAATTTCATAATATAATGCCATTACTTATTATAATGCTTAAATAAAATGTGTATATTATCTATCACCCATCAATATGGCAGGCCACTATATTAAAAGTGGTCCATTTGACATGCAAGTCCCCCATGTCAAAATTCATGCATTATTTGGCCACTTTAAAATTCACCTATCACATTTTCAAGTCTTATCACATGAGTCATTTCTTATAAATTAACACCTAATTGATAAAATCAAGGCACAAAATATTCACACATACAAATTTCACATACAATAAGCATAGAATATAACATCTAATTATTTTTGTGACTCGATTTTGTGGTCCCGAAATCACTTTCTGACTAGGGTCAAATTAGGGCTATAACATATTCCATCTTCTTCATTTTCTCCCAACCATCCAAACATAGAAAGCCTAAGGAAAATCCATTTTTGAAGCTAAAACATTCAACCATCTAATAAGTAAGCAAATTCACGTTCTTTTTTTTTTTGTAATTTTTATAGATTTGAGGTCATGAAAACTTGATTTAGCTAGCTCATGTACCAATTTGTAAAACTGTTAAAGTTTTTGAAAGTTGTACTTTTTGATTTCTTAAATAATTAGGCTTGAAATTGATAGATTTTAAGTTTAGATTATGAAAAAGACTATATTTTAAGCTTGTAAAACTGTTAAAATTCTTAGTTTCGTATATAGGGACCAAATTAAATAAAATGTAAAATTTTTATGTAATTTTTGTGGGAATAGGAAGTAGAGAGTCCCTAAGAAATCTGATTTTAAATTCAAGTTCAAAATTTGAAGTTATGACTATTTTTGAATTTAGGGACTAAACTGAAATAAATGTAAAATTTTAGGGGTATAAAAAATAAGGTCATATAGGTTTGTTCATGTCATGACATAATATGAAAAAGTTTGGTATTGATGGATTGTATAAAATAATTGTATAGATCAAGAATTGGATCAAAGTGAAAGTAATCTAGTAAAAGCTAAAATTGTTTATTAGCCCCTGAAGAATCAACTTGTTTGGTGTTTTGAACAGGTAAGTTCATATGGTATTTATTATTTTAGGATTTTATGTATTTGATTTGATATATATATTTGATTATATATTTATTAGTTGTGGATTGATATGCAAGGCTAGAATTGGACTGAATTGAAATGTGACGTTACATGTGTAAAAGATGCCTGTGCGAACTTAGTAAAGGATTAGGATACGATTGACATGCCAATATGTTATTGTGTGTGCTTGTATGAGATTTATTACTGATGTTTATGAAATCCAATATTTATTACAGATTTTTGGTGTTTAAGTGAACCAAATTTAACTCGGACGAGTAGTCTGATGCATTGTGTTAATGGTTTAGCCCGAATAGGTAACCATATGTATAAATGTACTTAGCTCAAATGAGCAACTGGTGTGGCGTAGTTACCTGAGTATCCAAGTTTGTTTACTAGGGTTCATCGAGCGAAATGGTTTATAGGAAATTGAGAAATTGAATTCAAATGGAATAAACTTGATATCCAAATTGAAAACCATTGAATGAATTGATCATGAGAAATCAATTGAAGTAATGGATTTGATAGGTATGTAATTACATTATTCCTTGATTGAATGTGTTTATGAGAAATCACCTTATTGGTGTTTTGATTTGTCATGTCTAGCCAATGTTATGCCATGCTAAGGTAGCTTATAATGTTTAGATAAAAATAAGGTAAGTCTTGCTCTATACATGTCAACTTACTAAGAATCCTATATGCTTACCTTGATTGTTTTCCTTTCATTGTAGATTGCTACCTTGTAAAACTTGTCAAGTCGAATCATCCCAAAACTCACAATATCACCAAATCAATAGTTATGTTATCATTTAAGTCTAAGGTTGTGGCATGTATATAAGTGTCTTAGTATGTACGTTAGCATGTGAAAGTATCTTCTACTTGGCAAGTATGACATAGCCATTTTGTGTGATGCGTTGCCTTTATGATTTGGTACATACTTGGTTTTCGTTAAATTTTATGCTAGAGTAAGAAATGATATATAATTATATGTTTGGCACGTAGAATAACATAGATTGAGGTAGAAATGGTAGCTTAGTTTATGACTGAATGATGTGGAGTTATTCCTCGCATTTTTCAACTTTTTTTTCCTAGTTAAACTCTATTTTTAATTTCCCACTTAAACTTTGATTAGTGTAGGTTATTTTAATATTAGTTTCCTACTTAAACTCTCATTAGTATAGGTTATTTTAATATTATTTTACCTACGAATTTAGCTTATAAATAGATATTTTTTCCACCTTAGAAAGATAACCCATAACACATTTAGGTATTAGCTTTTACAAGCTTTTAGAGAATTTCGTATTTATTTTTTGAGGGTTCTTATTTTGGGTTTTGGGGTTTAGTTTTATCTCTATCTTTTGTACTCTTCATTTTTGCTATTTTAGTAAAATTATCTTTGCCCGTGGTTTTTTATCCTCTTGGGAGGGGTATTTGCCATAACTTCTAATGAAAAAGATAAGGCCATATTCACGTGTCCATATGGAACTTTTGCATTTAGACAGATGCCATTCAGGTTATGTAATGCCCCGCCAACTTTTCAGCATTGTATGATGGCTATATTCACGGACTTGGCGGAAAACTTCCTTGAAGTCTTCATGGACAATTTCTTTATGTTTGGCAATGATTTTGAGGATTTATTAAAAATCTGGAATTGGTTCTATGCCATTGTGAATAAGCAAATCTTGTTTTGAACTAGGGAAAATGCCACTTCATGGTTTGTGAAGGAATTGTTCTAGGGCATAGGACATCGCAGCGAGGGATTGAAGTGGACAGAGAAAAAATTGAAGTAATAGAAAAATTACCACCTCCCACTAGTGTCAAGGGTATTAGAAGTTTTCTAGGTCATGCGAGATTTTAGAGAAGGTTCATTAAAGATTTCTCAAAAATATCCAAACCCTTGTGCACCTTACTGGAGCAAAATAGACCTTTCAATTTTGTTGAACCTTGTTTGATAGCTTTTGAAGAGTTGAAGAAATGATTGGGAGTAGCACCAATTGTAATAGCTCCCAAGTGGACTTTGCCTTTGAACTCATGTGTGATGCCAACATTATGCTCTGGGAGCAGTGTTAAGGCAAAGGAAAGACAAAGTACTACGTGCAATATATTATGCAAGCAGAACCTTGACGGATGCGCAACTTAACTACACCACCACTGAAAAAAAGTTATTGGCTGTGGTTTTCGTATTCGATAAATTTTGCTCTTTTCTAGTTGGCACCAAGGTCATAGTCTACACAGATCACTCGGATATTAAGTATTTGGTAAGTAAGAAAGATTCCATACCAAGATTGATTCTATGGATACTTTTGTTACAAGAGTTCGAGTTGAAAATTAGAGATCGAAAGAGGATTGAAAATTAAGTGGTTGATCACTTGTTAAGGTTAGAATCTGGAAATGAAGATAACAATGGAAAACTTGTTAAAGAAGACTTCTCAGATGAGTAGTTGTTGGTTGCCATGGCATTACCTTGGTATGCCAATATAGTGAACTTTTTAGTAAGTGATTTGATGCTACCTGATCTCAACAGCCAAAGAAGATAGGAATTTCTTAATGATGCCAAGCCTTATTATTGGGATGAACCCTTCCTATTTAAGCATTGTGCCGATCAGATAATTAGGAAGTGTGCCCTTGATGACGAAATATATAACATTCTGCTGCGTTGTCATTTTGCTCCTTATGGAGGACACTTTGGAGGAATGAGAAATGTTGCCAAAGTTCTTCAGTCAATATTTTATTGGTCGAGTATGTTGAAGGATGCTCATGAGTTCTATCAGTTGTCTGACCATTGTCAGATGACAGGAAATCTATCTAGGAGACACGAAATGCCGTAGCAAAATATTCTGGAGATTGAGTTGTTTGATGTATGGAGAATAGACTTTATGGGTCCATTTCTACCATCAGTGGGCAACTTGTACATACTGTTAGCAATGGACTATGTCTCTAAATGGGTCAAAGTTGTTATGCTTCCTACTAATGATGCAAAGTCAGTAATGAAGTTCTTGCAACATTTTCACAAGATTCAGTACGCCTAGAGTCATTATTAGTGATGAAGGATCTCATTTTGATTGCAAGCTAGTGGCTAATGCCTTGCATGGGTATGTGGTGAAACATAAGATTGGCACGGCATATCATCCCCAAGCAAATGGACAAGCTGAGGTTTCTAACAAAGAAATTAAGCAAATTCTGGAAAATGTGATGAACAACACTCGAAAGGATTGGTCCTCCAGAGTGGATGAAACTTTGTAGGCCTATCGTACTACATTTAAAACATCATTGGGGATATAATCTTTCAATTTTTTTTATGGAAAGCCATGTAACCTACCTATTAAGCTCGAGCATAAAGCATTTTGGGCGATTAAAAAGCTAAACATGGATTGGGTCATTGCTAACCATAAAAAAGTTGTTAAAACTGAATGAAATGGAAGAACTCAGGGCACATGCATATGAAAATGCTAAATTGTATAAGGAGAAGACCAAGTGTTGGCGTGATAACAGAATTATGCCAAGGCAATTTAAACTAGGGCAACATATATTGTTGTTTAACTCGAGGCTCAGATTGTTCCCTGGTAAATTAAAATCTCACTGCTTAGGTCCCTTTGAAGTAGTTCAAGTATACTCACATGGAGCTATTAGTATCAAAGACCTGAAAATGGGGGTCACATTCAAATTTAATGGACAACGCTTGAAGCATTAATAGGGTGCTCATGTGGATCGTGACAAGCCATCCATTAACCTCCGAGATGTTTGAGTAAGCAATTTTGTTTTTATTTTTCCTTTCTTTAATTGCTTTACTTTCATTTCACTTTTATTATCTTTTATCATTAATTATTTAATGCTTTTTCATTTCTATTTTTATCTTTGATTAATTAGTAGTTTTTCTAGATTTCTAGAGACAAAATTCCCCGCATTCCTCTGTAACAGCCTATTTTTAGTCAAATCAGAACAGTGGTTTCAAGACCACAAATCTGAGGTCAAAATATTTATTTTATTATTATTTTAGTGTCTACAGCATGATAGTATGAATGTGTGAAAATTTTGTTAAGAAATTTTATCGTTTGAATGCTCGATTTGATAAAAAGGACTAAATCGCGTAAAGTGTAAAAGTTGTGTTCTATTAGCTAAAGGTGTTTAATAGATATAGAAATTTAAAGTGGACATACTTATGTGGTAATTAGACCATTAATGTGTTAGTGGACATTTATGAGATAGGTTTTGTTGAAATATTATTAAATTTTAAAGGTTAATTTTGGTATTTAATAATTAAAGTTAAAATAAATAAAACAAAACAAAATTTTCATCTATTGTCATCTTCTCCAACCGAATGCTAGGGCTTGAGAAGCCATTTTTAAGCTTTCAAATTCTGGCAACTTCACCTTGCTAATTTGGTATGTATTTTGTCCCGTTTTTAATGATTTCTATGTTTTTGTGATCATTATAACTTAATCTAGCTAGCCCAAGGACTAATTTGAAAATTTTTTAAAGGTTTAAGGTTTTTCCATTGATGAATGTATGTTTATTTTGATGTTTGATGATAGAAAATGTATGGTTGTTATTAGATAAACAACATTTGTAAAGTGATTTTTGGTAAAATTGTCAATTAGGGATTAAATTGAGAAATGTGTAAATTTTGTGGTAGAAATGTGAAATAAATGAAACATATGGGCTTCTATGATAATAAGAGAAATTTGGCCAGCATGGGTAAGGACAAAATTGCATGAATTTATATTTTTATGAGATAAGGACTAAATTGTAAAGGTGTTGAAATATTAGGGGCAAATGTGTAATTTTTCCATAATATGATTTTTGGGCTAAATTAAATAGATTGATGATTGAATGAGTTAAATTTGATATTATATAGATCAAGAAAAACAAAGCTCAGATCTATATCGGGGGGAAAATAAAGTATTGGACTAGTCAACACATTTCGTCGTTTTTGCAATCGAGGTAAGTTCGTATGTTAATAAGCATTAGTATAATTGTGTCTTAAATGCTTTATTATTGAATTTATTGTGAATACGACTTTACAGATATGTTTGATGAAGATTCAACAATGTGAAATCTTGGTTGAACCTTAGGAATAGATTAGGATACGAATGACATGTCATTAGGGGTTATGTGATTTGGGTGCTGGTCCGTATGCCCTACCGGTGGCTGAGTTATCCGACCTGTGTTGCAAATTCTCGTCAACTTGTGTGAGCAGCACTGTGAAACTACGTCATGACCGTCAACTTATGTGAGCAGCCCCGTTGATAGCTCGAGAGCGAGCATTATATGAGATATGAGATTGAGATAGCTTTGACTATGTAATTGGCACTTAGGGTGCGAGATTCTCGAGTATCCGATATTATTCCAAATGGTTCAACAAGTATATCAAAGATATGGATGAGTAAGAGATTTTACATGAACTGTACAAGCATTGAATCGAAGAAACTTGTGAATTTCATTTCTAACCTTGTAAATGAATATGTGATAGTTTTGTGGATCATTATGAGTTATATTAAGATATGTTTAATTGCTTAAATTGTGTATGTATGGTAAGTTGAGTTTATTACTATACGAACTTACTAAGGTTTATGGCTTACTCTGTTTATTTTTTTATGTTTTATAGTGATTATCAAAGCTTGTTCGAGTTTGGGAGTCGTCGAAGATCTCATCACACTATCAAGCTATCACTTTGGTACTTTTGAACTTATGTATTTGGTTATATAACATGTATAGGAGTTATGGTCATTTTGGTATATAGTTTGGTAATGGGCTTAGCCATTTGACTTAGCTTGTAAATGATAAATGTTTGTTATGTGTATGGCCATATAAAGTGGTTTATTTTGGCATGTTTGGTGATGTATGTATATATGTGAAAAAGGCATTTTGATATGTTGTGTATGATCTCCATTTATATGCTTGTTGTGAATTGATATTTGGAGTATCAAATGGTTGAATTTGAGAATTTTATGCTTGTGGTTTTAGGTAAAGTGATGCATAGTTAGAAGTGACCATATTGATGATTTGAAAATGTGGATTTGGTTTGTTTTGAATTGGTAAAATATGATGTAATGAGTCATATAGTTTTTGGTATGGAAATAGCATGAATTAGGCTTGGTTGAGATTGGTTTGAATGCCTATTTATGCCATGTTATATGCCTTTTAGTTTAGTGTAGGTGATTGCAATTTAGGTGAGAAAGATGGCTTGGTAATAGCCTATTTTTGTCCACATGGGCAGAGACACGGGCGTGTATCCCCTAGTGTTTAATTAGAAATTGATTGTCACTTGCGATAAGTTTTAAAATTTATAATTGATCGTACTTGAACTAACTATTATCACGATGAAGGCAAGCTTACCTATCGAACAGTAATATCATTTTAACAAGACCGGATGTCGAACCCAAAGGAACTAAAAGTACTAGTATTAACTTTCTTTTTATTATCTAGCCTAAGAATAATGGGGATTTTTTTATATAAACTAATTAACTAACCTAAGGATGCACAGAAAGTAAATTGGGGAAATACTTTTGGAAAACTGATTGATTTGGACAATACCCAAGGAAGAATCCACCTAGACTTCACTTGTTATTCGACTCTGAGCCAGACGATTTATTCACTTGACTTGATCCGTAGAAATCCCTAAGTTATGTGATTATCCCTAATCAAGACTAATAACGTCTAACCCTAGGTTGGTTAATTGAAATCTCTTTCTAATTAAAACCCCTAGTTTTGCATTAACTCGATCTATGGATTCCCCTATTAGATTTGATTCTAATCCGACAGATTTATGTCATCCTATCTCTAGGATTGCATGCAACTCCGCTTAATTATGAATGATCTACTCTTAGATAGGGACTATTCATCCTCCGAATAAGCACATCAATACTTGAATCAATATCCTGGAATATTCAAACAAGAGTTAAAAGCATAATTAAGAACAAATCAAATATTTATCATATAGTTTAGAAAATATTAACAAGATCCGTCTTAGGTTTCATCCCCCTTAGGTATTTAGGGGTTTTAGTTCATAAGACTAAAAGAAAACATCTCAAAAGAATAATGACAAAACATAAAGAAAACCCAAAAACCCCTGAAGGAAATTGAAGGGAGATCTTCAGTCTTGGAGGTGAATCTGGCTTCCGAGATGGATCAATCGGCTTTCTTCGAGTAATTCCTTGCTTCCCACTCTTTGTCCCTCTTCTCTCCTCCTTTAAGGTCTTTTAAATAGGCTTTAGAATGCTTTCCAACCCTCAAAATTGTCCTTTTCCGAATAGAACTCAACTTGGGCTCGACAGGGACAGGCTCGTGTGACACACCTGTGTGCGATTACTTCAGGCCGTGGTCAAGGCTGAGAAATAGACACACCAGTGTTAAGGTCGTTTTAAGCCGTGTTCAAGCCTGCTAGAATGGTACGGGTGTGTGAGGAAGTCCAAGCCGTGTTGATTTCCCATGTCAGCCCATTTTCTCTGTTTTTGGCCTGTTTCTTGTTCTTTTTACTTTCCTATGCTCACCTAAGTATAAGATATGAAATTAAAGTATTAGGACCATCAAATTCCATAAATCTAATGTTAATTCATCCAAAAAATTTGCTAATTATGAGATAAAAATATGTATAAATTACGACTTATCAAATGCCCCCACACTTAAGCGTTTGCTTGTCCTCAAGCAAAATCCTCACTTCACCATTAAGAAGTCATCTTTCTCAACTTATAATTCCCATAAATAATATCTCAAAATAATCAATAAGCAATCATACATTAAGAATTCAACTAGAAGAACATTAAAGTTTCAAGCATTCCAAGTTGAGCATTTTATCATGAAAAACATAGGCATCTCCCCTCATCTAAGTAATCACCTTTGATTTAAATTTCATAGATTCACTCAAATCACTCGAGGTGTTTAAGGAAAATGAATTTAGCACTCAACAGTCAATATGAAAAGTAATTACCATAGGCTTACATGAAAATCAAATCTCCACCACTATATATTGAAATGATACATCAATCAAAAGGTCTTTAGAAGGTTGTAACGAGGCTTTGGTTAGGGGGTGGTCACAAGCTAAAAGAGAAGGTTAAAATCGAGATTGAATTGAAGAATTACTTAACTAGAAAAATACTAAAACTTTGATAAATTACATTCCTAATTTAGATCACCTATAATTGAGCTTTTTTTTGGATAACATCGTTTTAACTCAAGCATTAAATAATTTCATCAGCATTTTTCTTTTTAAGAACAAATCAAGTAACATAGACTAACTATCAAAGATAAAACATAGCTAAGCAATTTACTCAAATCAAATCTCAACAAAAATAGGGATAAAATTAATTGAGAGGATTTCAACAATAATGAGTTATGGGTTAATATTGAGGGTAAATCAATGAATGAGATGTTAGGCTCAAAGGGGTTCACTAAGAGTTAATTGTGAAGGTAGGCTTTTATGGAGTGAGTGGGTTAAACCTAAGTGCCTCTATCATCTTGACATATCAAATCAAATGGTGTGGTCTTAACATGCATAATCAAGCAAGTTCTAGAATAACAATTTGATTTTGACGCATTCAAAGCAACAATAAAAGTGAGCATAAAAGAAATAATAGATGCTCTACAGGCTCAAAATCTCACAAAAATTATGGCTTTTTGATGTTTAAACCTGTGGATTTCAATTCGAGATAATACCTAAACTTGGGGAAAACAACCTAAAAATTTTAAATTCTCAAAAATCAACTTATCATGCTTGATTCTCTAATGTCTTAAAGTTTAAATAATCAATGCATGAATGCCTTTGTTTTAATTCAAGACATACCAATAAAAATCATAAATTAATCAAAATTCATTCTAATAATGATATGAGTGATTCATATGAGAATAAGACAAAATTTTTCTGATGGTGATATAATTGACCCCCCAACTTAAGATGTACATTGTCCTCAATGAACAAAGATAAAGTTAGTGGCAAATATAGACATAAGATCATAAGATAGGGAGAGATTTGAAACTTCCTGAATGTTCAATGGATGAAATCCTTGGGTTGGAGTTATGTAGAGTGGAGGAGAATACTCCGGTGGTGGTAAAGGTTGGGTTCCACAAGTGCTGTGCCAAAAGAATATTATATCTCGTGGTAGCTATGGTCGTGGTCGAGCAGGGCATGGTAGTCGTGGAGAACCTTTTCCAGTGGAGTTTCAAGTTCCTAAGTAATAGTTGTAATAGAATCAGGAACTTTTTAGAAAATATAGAGAAGCATGATTACTTATAAAGAGATAGCCGAAAACATCAATTAAGTAATATAAATTGTAATACCTAAACATGAAATAAAAATAGTATTAAATAAAATTAAAAATATAGATATTGGGGCACACAGCCCATGTTTATCGTGGTTTTTAGCTTTGGGCGTGTTGGTGCACACGGCCGTGTCGCATGGCCGTGTTTAGCTTCGTCCGTGTCTCCCATGCCCGTGTATATATGCACACGCCCATGTTAATTTGACAGGTTCAACCACGAGTGGTGAGCATGGGCATGTCGCACGCCCGTGTTGATTTGGCAGGATTGTCCATGGCCATGTCGCACGGTCGTGGTAACTTATCGCATCCCGTGTTGGGGAAAATTTTGCCCTATTTTTACACGGTCTAAATCACGCCCGTGTGCCTGGCCGTGTGGGTTTGGAAAACCTATATTCAAGAGCTCAGTTAGTGAGTTAGGTGTTAAGCACTAAAATTTAAGGAAGTTAATACCGTTAGTGCTCGGGTTGCCTCCCGAGAAGCGCTTATTTATAGTTTGAGCTTGACTTACCTCGACTTCATGCGGTCATGGTGGTTTGAGGAATTTACACTCCTCATTTCTGTTATCAATTATATCAACGTAAGGTTTAAGACGAGTACTATTTACCTTGAATGTGCCGAATTTGGAATGAGTTACCTCGGCTGTACCGTATGGAAAAATGCTAAGTACCGTAAGAGGGATTGCTCCATTTGATTCAAAAGTGGTAATACGAGGGTCTGCTGCATCTAATAGTACCTTGTCCCCAACCTTAAGTTGATTTGGTGAAAAATCGAGTTCGTCATGGCGTGGTTTCGGTTTATCATGTTCTTTCAGTTTTTGTGTTCGCCATTCATCTAGTTCCTCAATCCGTAGCCTTCGTTCTTCATAGATAGGTCCTTTGTTGTTACGTAAACATAGCTTATTTACGCTCTTCGAGCGTGTTTCCTGTGAAGAAAGTTGCACCACATGATCAGTATTAGTAACATGATTTATACTACCATCCTCGTTACTCAAATTACGAGCTTGAAGAGTGATTGTTTCATCAACCACACAAAGTGTGAGTCCACCTGTACCAATATCAATAATGGTTCTAGCAGTCACTAAAAAAGGCCTTCCTAGAAATAAAGGCAAATCACTGTCCTCTTCTATATCTAGAGCAACAAAATCAACTGGGAATATGAATTTATCAATTTTTACTAGTACATCTTCAATGATACCCCTAGGAAATCTAATGGTTTTATCTGCCAATTGAATGCTCATCCTAGTTTGTTTAGGTTTCCTAAGACTTAGTTGTTTAAATATTTTATAGGGCATAGCATTAATACTAGCCCCTAAATCAGCCAAAGCATTTTTAACATTTAAACTACCAATTAAACAAGGAATCGTAAAACTCCCTGGGTCTTTCAACTTGTTGGGTAGCTTATTCTGTAGAATGGCTGAGCAAACTGTGTTCAATTCCACATACGACGTCTCATCCAACTTCTTCTTATTCGCTAAAAGCTCCTTTAAAAATTTCATTGCGTTCGGCATCTGCGAAAGAGCTTTAATAAATGGTAAGTTAATATGTAATTTCTTTAGCAGTTTAAGGAATTTACCAAATTGTCTTTCTGAACGGTCTTTCCTTGTCGCATTGGGGTGTGGCACACGAGGTTTGTATTCTATACTTACCAGTTTCTGCTCACTGTGGTCTACCTTATCCTTACCTTTACTTACCATAATTCCTTGCCTCGGTTCTGGTTCAGGCTCAACTAATCCTTTTTCACCTTGAACGTTAATCGCGTTGAGCTGTTCCCTCAGGTTAAGTTCAGTATTACTTGGCAAGCTACCTTGTGGTCGTTCAAAAATTAATTTGAAAAGCTGGCCTATTTGAGTTTCGAGCCCTTGGATCGATGCTTGTTAATTTTTAAGTGCTATCTCGGTATTCTGGAAACGAGTGTCTGACACCGAGATGAATTTTGATAGCATCTCCTTAAGGTTCGGCTTCTTTTCCTGTTGATAGGGTGGTTGTTGAAAACCTGGAAGATTCTATGGCCTTTGATTTCCTTGACCACCCCACGAGAAATTTGGGTGGTTCCTCCAAACTACATTATACGTATTACTATATGGGTTATTTTGTGGTCTAGATTTATTATTACCCATATAGTGGACTTGTTCCTCCTCGATGCTAAGATTGAAGGATTGATATTCTGTGTGTATGCCTTCTCCACTTGAATCACACCTCATCACTGGATGTACCTGAGCGGAACCAAGCAAACCGTCAATCTTTTTATGCAAGAGTTCTACCTGATTTGTTAGCATATTAACCGAGTCAACATTATAAACGCCTACTGTTTTGGTTGGCTTAGTCCTCATGACTTGCCACTGATAGTTATTCAGTGACATTTCTTCAATAAATTCGTAAGCCTCTTTAGGTGTTTTGTTGTTGATGGTTCCATCGGCTGCATCAATTATTTGCCTCGTCGAGGGGTCCACACTATTGTAAAATGTTTCAACTTGTAGCCACAGAGGTAACCCATGATGAGGGCACCTTCGCAGTAGGTCCTTGTATCTCTCCCATGCATCATAGAGAGTTTCTAAATCCATCTGCACAAAAGAATATATATCATTCCTTAGTTTAGCTATTTTAGCAGGTGGAAAATATTTGAGTAAAAACTTTTTCGGTCATTTGTTCCCAAGTAGTGATTGACCCTCGTGGTAATGAGTTCAACCACTGTTTAGCTTTATTCCTTAGTGAAAAGGGAAATAGTCGAAGGTGAATGGCATCGTCAGAAACACCATTGATTTTAAATGTGTCGCAAAGTTCCAGAAAATTGGCTAAATGAGTATTTGGGTTCTCGTCCTGCAAACCATCAAACTGAACAAACTGTTGTATCATTTGAATTGTGCTAGGTTTCAGTTCAAAGTTATTTGTAGCAATAGCAGGCCTAACTATAGTCGATTCAGTTCTTGTTAAAGTAAGTTTAGCACAATCATACACAGTACGAGGAGCAGGAATCTGTTTACTGGATCAGCAGCAATCGCAAGAGGTAGTGTTTATCAAACAAATCGTCGATTTGTGGCAACGGATATTTATTCTTTACCATTACCTTATTCAGCTGATGGTAATCAATACACATTCTCATAGTTCCGTCTTTCTTTTTCACAAACAACACTGGTGCACCCCAGGGAGAAAAACTCGGTCGAGCAAAACCTCTATCTGTCAACTCTTGCAACTGAGATTTCAATTCTTTTAATTCGGTTGGTGCCATGCGGTACGGAGCTATCGAAATAGGTGTAGTTCCAGGTACAAGTTCAATGCCAAACTTTACCTCCCGAACAGGTGGTAATCCTGGTAACTCCTCGGGAAAAACATCCGGATACTCGCAAACCACTGGCACTGATTCAAGCTTCTTTTCTGATTCTTTACTATCAAGTACGTACGCAAGATATGCTTCACAGCCCCTTTTTACATATTTCTGAGCCAACATCGAGGATATTATTACGGGTAACCCGTTCACGCCAGCAGACTCAACTCGTATTATCTCATCATTTCTCGTATTATCTCATCATTTGCACATCTCAAATCAATAGTCTTTCCTTTGCAATTCACAACTGCATTATGAACAGTTAACCAATCCATACCGAGAATAACATCAAATTCATCAAACGGTAAAAGCATCAAGTCGGCCGAAAAACAGGAACCTCAAATTATTAGGGGACATTTCCTGTACACTTTGTCAACTAGCACATATCGACCCAGGGGATTCGTCACTCGAATCATAAACTCAGTAGACTCAACAGGTAGAGTCTTACTGGATGCTAAAGTCTCATATACATATGAATGAGTAGAACCAGGGTCAATCAATGCAATCACAATAGTATCAAAGAGAGTGAAAGTACCGGTAATGACATCAGGCGAAGAAGCATCCTCGCGTGCGCGTATAGCATAAGCTCTAGCAGGAGCACGAGCCTTAGATCTGGTCGTAGAACCTCTAGATCCTCTCTGACCACCACTAGCATTTCCCGTAGTCCTAGATGGTCTACCTCGAGCTGTAGTAGTACCCGGTTTCCCACTCTGATTCACATTTTGCTCTGACAACTTTGGGCAGTCTTTGATGAAGTGGTCGGGTGATCCACATTTATAACAGGAGTGATCATGAAATCTACAACTCCCTGAATGCCATTTTCCAGAAAACTTACACTCGGTCCTATCTCGACGATCATTTCCCAACTAGCGACTGAAGTGGCTTGCGTACTCATAGGAGGTCGATTACGGTCTCGTCTGGAAAAACCCGAAGTGTTCTTAGATCGGCCCGAATCATCTCAAAATTTCCTCGATGATTGATGAAAAGGTTTTCCCAAGGATCTTTTACGAAACTCTCTAGCTCCATCTTCAACTTTCCTTTTTTCTTTACTAAGCTCCTCGGCTTTGCAAGCTCGCTCAACAAGTACTACGAACTCTCTGATTTCAAGAATACCAAAGAACATTTTAATATTTTCATTTAACCCATCTTCAAAGCGTTTACACATAATAGCCTCAGACGATACACATTCCTGAGCATATCTGCTAAGCCTGACGAACTTCCGTTCATAATCAGTAACTAACATGGAACCCTGTTTAAGTTTAAGAAATTCTTTCCATTTTTGATCGATGAACCTCTGACTGATATACTTTTTTCGGAATTCAGTTTGGAAGAACTCCCACGTCACCTGCTCTCTGGGTACAACAGAAACCAATGTATTCCACCAATAATAGGCAGAATCACATAGCAAAGATGTAGCACATTTCAGGCATTCATCGGGTGTGTAAGATAGTTCATCAAGTACTCGAATGGTGTTGTCCAACCAAAATTCAGCTTGCTTGGCATCATCACTATCAGTAGCTTTAAATTCAGTAGCCCCGTGCTTTCGAATTCTGTCAACTGGGGGCTTATTCAACCTCATCTGATCAATTACCGGAGGTATTGTGGATGCAGGGGTTGTATTAGTCGGAAGTGGGGGTTCTGGAGCAGCCGCATTAGTTCGAATGTGTAGGTTAAACCAATCATTCATCACATTATAAAAGGCTTGTCTAGCCTCGTCATTTTGATTGCTCGCAATAGGTTGAGAGTCCGTGGCACTGTCCCGTGTGCGGGAGCAGGCGCTACACTCTCTACATCATCAGCTACCGCTCGATTGGGATCGGGATCTATTACTATATGAAAACACATTTTTAACTGTCAGAAATCATCACACTACCATATTATCACTATATGACATGTATAGCTAGACTCATACACACTACGTTAGTCCTAGAATCGACTAAACCGTAGCTCTGATACCCATTAAAATGTAACACCCCTAACCCGAATTCGATCGCCGAATTAAGGCTAAGAGGTATTACCGAGCTAAACATTTAATTATCTCATTCACATTGTCAATAAACATAAACAGAGATCGAGCTGAATACATATTGATATTTAAGTTATACACCATTTTCATATAGCCAAAATATTTATAGATACAAAACATAGTTATCATCAGCCTAGCCTATACATGCCATATTGAGACCAAATTATAACTGTACCAAAAAGATCGATAGTATGATAAACTGCTGACTATCCCCGAGACGATGGCCAAAATCAACAATCTATAAAACAAAGAAATAAGGAACAGAGTAAGCTTTCGAAACTTAATAAGTTTTAAGCATTACAAACAATTAAAGACCTATTGGAAATCGAAATATTCATTTAATCAACTTATTCTCAATTCAAATTACTTCGTGGTTAAATACACATAACATATACATAGATTTCTTCTACTTAAAGTTCATACGATGCATTTAAATCAAATAATCTCATAGTCACAATTATAATCATCAATCATACATATATACATATATATTCTTCTTTGATGCTAATGATTCATTTCGAGATCAATTCACTGATGAGTAAGTAATACGTACCCTAACATCTTAAATATATAGTACTTACTAGACGATGGTTTACCGCGGATATTCAATGTCGTAATCTTACTTAACTTACTGGCATCAAACCTATCAAGTCTTAGAACTTGAAACAAATTTCTAGCATAAGCCTGTGGGAATTTATACCCAGTATAATACCAGCTCGAAGCCTGCGGGACTTTAGCCCGAATATATTTCCAGCATGTAGCCTGCGGACCTTAAGTCCTGATATAATTCCAGCACATAGCCTACAGACCTTAAGTCCGAATATAATTCCAGCATTTAGCCTGCGGGTCTTTAAGCCCGGATATTTACATCAATTATCATGCATATTTAATCATATATTAACACATCTCATTCAACATATCACATTAGTAGTCATTTTCTACATTCGGACATAAGCTCCATATGAACACCATCATTTACATTTCGATTCAAAAGTCGTACATAAATCTTACATATCCCTTTCACCATTCAAACTTAACCCATAGTGACCATTTGACTATAAGTCATATACATAAGTTATTTATCACACAATTTAATTCAAGTAAAACCAAAAGGTCACAATTCATCTAATATACACATCGGCAATCATCAATTATATACTAAAGGTGACTACTCAAAACTTACCTCGGATATACTTGAACGGTTGCGGAAAGGCTACTCGATTGCTTTCTCTTTTCCCTTATCTAATTTTGATCCTCTTTGCTCTTGAGCTTAATTAAAACAAATAAATTTGTTTAATTACTTACTTAAATTTATTTCTTAGTAGTCACATTTGACAATCATATATAACCTTAATACATATTATATTTTATAAAATATGCCATGACTCGATTTCATGCTTATTTAATCTATATCTAATTCGCATACACAAACAAAGATTCACATAATTTATCATGCTTCCTTATACATGAATTCAACCATATATCCGAATGTCTCTATAAGTACATGGTACATACATAAGACATATATATATATATATATACATACCTATATATGACTATCACAATTTAATCATTTACTCATATTTATGCACAACTGCGTATACACATGCATATATATATAATGCATGCTTTAATATCATATACTTTTATTTATATTTCAAATTACATTATAGATCCAAGACATATAGCTAACTCCGAATTTCAACTTATTAAACATTTACCACATTACCAATTGCCATTTATCATCAATGCCGCACACATAAATATATGCACACTCATATGCATACAATCCATTTATGATTAATATATAACCCATTTAGCCCTAACTACTAAAACTTAACCTTCATATTCAATTCCATTTTATGACCGAATGTAGCAAATTCATATAGGTTTCACCTATGCCAAAACAATGACCGAACTATTTAATCATGCTTATGGCTGATTCTATCTTGCTCAAATCAAAGTCATATTTCACTTAAAAAAAATTCTAACCTTTCATACACTCATATCCAATGTTATAAGTAATGCCGAATGCCCAAACTTAACCAAACTCAAAATTTAACCTTTATCACTTTAATTAGCCACTACCTATTCTTCAAAACCTCAAATACAAGGTAATTAACACCTATACACTTATACCGAATTAGCTAGCACTTATAGTCCTTAGCCGAATGTTATTAAACTCAAGCCGCCATAATATTTTTACTTATCACCTTATATAATATTATCAGAATGGATTAATTATACTTATATATATACTATCAAAGCCGAACATAATAATTTCACCTATGCATAACATTACTCACATTCCATTACTTACATTATTCAAAATCATACCCTTAAAATTCATATACAATGCCGAACTTTTATCTATTCAAACATCTAATTTATTCATTTCAAATCACCCAAACGGCATTTGCTCACATTTTAGCATTTAAATGCAAAACATTTGTTCAAGTCATTAAGCAAGTCCAAGTTCGGCTATTACACATATAAGTACTAGCAATTTAAAATTTTAACTAGCTCAAACTTCTCTCTTCAACAATTCTTCATCAAAACGTAAAGGAAATAATCCAACCCCTTCCTTATCAACCATAACCGAATGCTTAATTCATCACCCAAAATTCAAAGTTTTGACATGGGCTAAGTAAGAAACTTGATAATTAACTTAAAACAAGCTAAAATTTCAAAAACTAACATAATTTACTAACCTTCCTCAAGCTTAAAATGACCGAATCTCTTGCCCTTTTTTTTTCTTTCTTTCAATTTGGCTAAGAAAAACAAAGACGAAACTTTGTTTTCATCACCCCTTTTTATCGTCTTTTTTTATTCATCAAAATTATAAAATATAAAGCCATTTAGTTGCCATTAAACTAATAAATAATACATATATTTTATATTAAACATCAACATGGCCGGCCACTACATTAAAATGGATAATTTGCATTGCAAGTCCATTCTTTTTATGTCATGCATTAATAGACCATTTTTAAGTTAACCTATCACATTTCAAAAATGTCTCACATAAGTCCTATTTAATAAATTTCACATACAAATGATAAAATCAAAGCATGAAACTTTCACACATGCATTTACACATATAATAAGCATAGAATATAACGGTTAATTATATTTTATGACTCGATTTTGTGGTCCCGAAACCACTTTCTGACTAGGTCAAATTAGGGCTGTCACAGGTAGCAGATTTTTCTAATTTTTGGCCATCTCCTCAGTTGTAATTGGAATATCGTCCTCTTGCTCTTCCTCTATGTATCTTAAGCTTTGCCTTATTTCTCTCCGGTTTCTGTGAGCTGTGCGATCGATCTCACTATCAAAGAGTAATGGTCCTGACGGGTTTCTTCTAGTCATAAACTATAAAAACCTGTCAGAAGAAAATAAACGAAAATTTAGTAATGAAAATCAAAACAAAATTTAAATTGCAATAAAAGTAAATGGCTAAAGTAATAAAAATCGAATGTTCCTAATATCTTAGTTCCCCGGCAACGGCGCCAAAAACTTTATTGTCACTCGCGAAAAGTTTTAAAATTTATAA
Organism: Gossypium anomalum; assembly: GCA_025698475.1. Classification (NCBI taxonomy): domain Eukaryota; kingdom Viridiplantae; phylum Streptophyta; class Magnoliopsida; order Malvales; family Malvaceae; genus Gossypium; species Gossypium anomalum. The sequence continues at coordinate 66,367,947 of CM046957.1, read as the reverse complement.
TTAATCGTACTTGAACTAACTATTATCACGATGAAGGGAAGCGTACCTATCGAACAGTAGTATAGTTTTAGGAAGACCGGATGTCAAACCCAAAAGAACTAAAAGTACTAGTATTAACTTTCTTTTTATTATCTAGCCTAAGAATAATGGGGATTGTTTTATCTAAACTAATTAACTAACCTAAGGATGCACAGAAAGTAAATTGGGGAAATACTTTTGGAAAACTGATTGATTTGGACAATACCCAAGGAAGAATCCACCTAGACTTCACTTGTTATTCGACTCTGAGCCAAACAATTTATTCACTTGACTTGATCCGTAAAAATCCCTAAGTTATGTTATTGTCCGTATTCAAGACTAATAACGTCTAACCCTAGGTTGATTAATTGAAATCTCTTTCTAATTAAAACCCCTAGTTTTGTATTAACTCGATCTATGGATTCCCTTATTAGATTTGACTCTAATCCGGCAGATTTATGTCATCCTATCTCTAGGATTGCATGCAACTCCGCTTAATTATGAAATCTACGCTTAGACAGGGACTATTCAACCTCCGAATAAGCACATCAATACTTGAATCAATATCCTAGAATATTCAAACAAGAGTTAAAATCATAATTAAGAACAAATCAAATATTTATCATATAGTTTAGAAAATATTAACAAGATCCGTCTTAGGTTTCATCCCCCTTAGGTATTTAGGGGTTTTAGTTCATAATACTAAAAGAAAACATCTTAGAAGTATAATGACAATAACATAAAGAAAACCCAAAAACCCCTGAAAGAAATTGAAGGGAGATCTTCAGTCTTGGAGGTTAATCCAGCTTTCGAGATGGATCAATCGGCTTTCTTCGAGTAATTCCTTGCTTCCCACTCTCTGTCCCCCTTCTCTCCTCCTTTAGGGTCTTTTAAATAGGCATTAGAATGCTTTCCAACCCTCAAAATTGTCCTTTTCTGAATAGAACTCAACTTGGGCTCGACAGGGACACGCTCGTGTGACACACCCGTGTGTGATTACTTCAGGCCGTGGTCAAGGCTGAGAAATAGACATGCCCGTGTTGAGGTCATTTTAAGTCGTGTTCAAGCCTGTTGGAATGGCACGGACGTGTGTTCTACTCGTGTGAGGAAGTCCAGGCCGTGTTGATTTCCCATGTCGGCCCATTTTCTCCGTTTTTGGCCCGTTTCTTGTTCTTTTTACTTTTCAATGCTCACCTAAGTATAAGATATGAAATTAAAGTATTAGGAGCATCAAATTCCATAAATCTAATGTTAATTCATCTAAAAAATGTGCTAAGCATGGGATAAAAATATGTATAAATTACGACTTATCAGAAATCAGGTTAGTATGCTCCACAAGGCCCAGCACACGGTGGTGTGAGGCCATTTCGAAGGGCACATGGGCTAGACACACGGGCATGTAGTTGGCCGTGTGACCCAAGTCAGAAAGTTACACGGGGTCAGACACAGGCTGAGACACGGCCATGTAATCCCATTTCGAATGTCCACACGGCCTATGACACAAGCATGTCTTTAGCCGTATGAGACACACGGTCGGGCCACACGGACGTGTCTTCTGTATTTTGTAACATTTTCTAAGTATTCCAAAAATTTCCCAAGTTATTGGTTTAGTCCCGAACCACTTCTAATGCATGATTTGGGCTTCGTAGGCTTGTATTAGGGACAATGTGATTGATTATGAATGATTTATAATTGGAAATGGAAATTGTATGTGAATTGTATGATTATTTATGAAATAAGTCTGGTAATGCTCCATACCCTATTTTGACGACGGATACGAGGTTAGGGGTGTTACATCCTCACCTCTTTGCTTTCAATTCCTAAAGTTACAGATGAGCCAGCTCAAACTCTTGCTGCCAGAGCCAAATCCGTAAATTTGGGAACCCCTGTTGCTAAAGGGGAAATTATTGCTGAGGAGACTAAAAAGACGACATCATTAAATCTCGAGAATCATGAAGAAGAAGAGAAAGATGAAAATGCCACTGCCACTCCTACCACCACGAAAGGTAAGGACCCTGTACCACCCACTCCACCAGCTTCCATGACTGCACAAGACTGTGACATCGATCGTCTTATTCATGAGCTCATAGAAACTGATAAGGAGGGGAACGAAATGACCCCCATAAAGAGGAAGCTATTGTATAAAGTCAGTGCCCGTAAATCCAGTCGCAGGGCCTAATGAAGTAACTACCTCATGCATTTTATTTCTTTTTCCATTACATTTTCTGTACATGTCTATATTTTTGTTTCCTGTTACATATCTGTACATGCATTGAAAACAATCCATCATTTAGGTTTGGGGGTGTATTGTTGATAACTCTTGAAAAGAGATATGTTTCATGCCTTTAGACCTAGTTAATTACCTGTACTTAAGTACATTTAGTTGCACCATAGGACATTTCATTAGTATTTTTCCTTAACCATTGCATTAGGAGCTTGGACTTTGTTTAAATGTTATTTGTTACTTTTAATTACTTTTGGAAGGGTTGTGATTGGTGGATTTGCAGGTGTAGGATGAGGAACAAGAAATAAAAGAGTAAAGGTTTTTCGGGGTAAAAGAGTGGCAATTTGCGATTCCTAGAAGATGACCAAGTTAATAGTCAACGCTTACCAGTTTCAGCCGACTCTACTTGTACTAAAGCAATTTGCCTAAAAGGAGAAGGAGATAAATCTTGAGTTGGTGGTCTTATCTTAGAGAATGGAATTTAAAAAGAGGAAAAAGATCATGAGATAATGAGCTGATAACCACCTACCCAAAAGGAAGGGATTTTTAAACCAAAAAAGAATTTAAAAAAAGAAAAGATAATCTTGGGCTATTGGCTAAACCCCAATACACTTGCTTATAAAAGGCTAATGAATGAGACCTTAAGAGGACAGAGAACAATAAGACGGGGAGATCCTAAGGCAAGAGTAAGAGGGTTTGATTGAAGGAAGAAGTCATCCTCTCGGCTAACACAGGCCACTGTACTACTGAAGTGTGGACCAGCGGAAGCTATTTTGCCGACGTTCTTCCATTATTTCCATCGTGTTCTCTTGTGAATTGATTTGGTTGTAAATGATGGTGATGGTTTGGAATTTTATTTCCCAACTGATGAGTTAAATCTCATCAACTTGGGATTATTTTGATGACACTTAACTGTTTTTAATTTTCATAGTATAAATCTGAGTATATTGCTGCCCATTCAATAGCTTAAGTGCAAGCCTTAGGAATAGTCGATGGCATATTATTCTTGTTAAGTTAATTTAATACGGAAAAGGTTAGACTAATTTAACTAATATTGGATGGCATGAGCAATCATTCGAATGATGCTTGCGTCATACAGAAAAAATTACATAGGCTGTTGTAGTAAGACCTTGTATGAGCAGAGACAGTAACTTGAGGTTTTTCCCCAAAAGAAACAGACCACTTAGGACTCTTCTACACAGTAAGTTAATCAATATTTTTCCATGGTATTACCGATAGTGAAGGTTGATTCTAAATAATCCCAACCTACTGCATAAATATCGTAGACACTATATATTGACTCTTTGCCGAAGTATCTTTGCCACAACATATTTAGTAGTTATTTATTTATAACATATTTGCATATGACTCTCATATTTGCCATTACATTCCTACTATCACCTTTACCATAACATTTCTAGTTATTTACTAATTCCATATATTACTCATCATTGTATATTTACCTTAGTTTTTCCATAACATTTCATTCAATCGTTTTGCCATATCATTTACCCGACTTTATTAAAATAACTTGACCAACTTTGTGCCTCAATCCGATCCTCGTGGGAACAATACTCACTCATCACTTTATTACTTAAACCGATGTTTATACTTGCACAAATCGCATATCATTTTACACGCGACAGGTTTTTGGCATCGTTGATAGGGATCGAAAATATGGTGAAATTTGGTTTGGTTATATACTTATTAGTTTTATTTAATTTAGTTTAATTTAATTTTTACAGGTTTCCCATCAGTGCATGAGAATAGGTATTCCTGCTAACACAAAATATCTTTTTGATCCACAGATTGAAAGAACTTTGCAAAGAAGGCAAAAAGAACTGATAAATATGGCTAGAAATAAGAATGATCTTGGTCCAATGACAATCCAAATGGTAATGATCTTAAAGAAAATCCAAATGGTCAAGATGCTAATCCTCCCATTGGACATACGATAGATGACCGAGAAATTCCAATTCGAGAGCATATTGTTCCCATGTTGGATGATTTGAATCCAGGGATAGTTAGACCAACATATAGACTCAGCAGTTTGAACTGAAACCGGTAATGTTCCAGATGTTGCAAACAGTAGGATAGTTTAGTGGACTACCTTCTGAAGATCCAAAACTACATATAATACTTTTTTCTAGAAGTCTGTGACTCATTTAGATAACACGGTGTTCTTGAAGACGCTCTGAGGCTTAAGCTTAATGTGTGTTTTTCGTACTAACAAAAAATACGACTAAGGCAAGCGCATCTATTGAACAATAGTATAGTTATGGTAAGTGGAGGTATCATATCCACGAGGACCAAAAGTATTAGTAATTACCGTTTTCTTATTATTTAGCAAAAAATTTGGAGTGATGAGCTTTAATCTAAAATCACTAAACTAATTTAACTAAGAACGCAATAGAGAAAAAATCAGGAAATAATCAAAAGATAACCAAATAGAGAGACAATATCGAGGAAAGAATCCACCTAGAATTCTTCTATTATTATTAATCTAATTTAAACGATTTTTTCACTTGATGCCTTGAACCGTAGAAATCCTTAAATTATGCTAATATCTCTTTCGAGGGTAAGAGCAACTGACTATAGGTTGATTAATTGAAATCTCTTTCTAATTAAAATCCCTATTGTCGCATTAACTTGACCTAATTGGGATGCTAATATTTCCTATAAATAGTTAAGCATAAGTTAAAGTTGGGGAGCTTTTGCCAAGCCTTTTTTAGGGTTTTAGTTAGTAGATTAGGATTTTAGTTTAGTTTTATTTTCTTTTTAAAAAAAAATTTATTTATTGTTCTTTGACTTGGATTCTATTTAAGTCCAAGTCTTCATTATTAATTATTTTAGTAATTTTTTTTATTTCTTATTTTCAAACGATGAGATCTCCTCACTATTAAAGGATTTGGCAGGTCTGAGCACATCCAGTTCATCAAACAGTCAATTTTCTATCTCTTTCTCTTTTACTTTAATTTGTGTTTTGCATGATTAATTCAATTGTGAAAAAGATAGTTATATATTGAGCGACGAGTGGCTAGATCTTTTAGGGAGATTAATAAGCAGATGTGGGAGTGATTAACAAAAGAACGAGATTTTCCTAATAGAGTTAGTTGATATAAATTTATGTGTATTTAAACCCTAGGATTGACGTCCCTTGGTTAAACGAGGTCAATAGATAAGTTTGCCAAGTAAAAGGTAATTTATCCCGATCAGGAAAGTGAAGTCGTGAGATAAGTGAGGACTGGTCGATTAATTAATTAGTAGAGCCCAAGAGGTAATACTGGTTAGTTAATAACTAATTTACTAAAATAAACTAGAGTTCTGAAGTTATCTGCAACCCCTGAATGAAGTTAATCTTCTGCCTGTTAATTGAGATTTTCTTCGTTGATTTATTTTCTTTTAGTTATTTTCTTTTTTTCATAGTAATAATTTCAATATTTTTATTTATTGTAATATGATTTTTGATGATTAATGTTTAGACCTATTGCTGTAGAAATAATTTTATATTTAATTCAATCTTCGTTGGGTACGATCCTCATGTATTTCTGGTACCCCATCGTACAAATACTATATTACAATTTTACTCACATATTTTTGGGAAATTTCTGAGGCTTTTTACCAATCAACATGCACTTGCCACTAGATCTGAATTAGGAGTGTGAAGTTGATCACTTGCATTCGAGGAAGAATGTCTACCATGACCAGAATCTACTTCTGGAATCATCAAGGCTGGTCTTCAAAATATTGAACCAAGAAAGATGATCACCACCAAGAAACAAAGAAAACCTCTCTACTTAGCCAAAAAAGAGTTGGTACTGATACCATGCTTAAATCTACTACAAAGAAAACTCATTTAAAGAAAACAGGATCTATTTCTTTTATTGATTTGAACTCTAATAATCCCAACAGGACCGAGCTCAGTTATTTACACAAGAGTTTGGATAACGTATCAGCCAAGAACTTAGTCTAACAACTTGATCTTAACTAACTTCTAGCTGATGCAATAACAGAAAGTAAACAGTTTACATTGACAACAAATTAACTGAATTCTTCCTAACTACTTTAACTAATAGCCGAGCCAATCCTTAAGTTCACTAAGGATGCATACTTTTCTGCTGCATCTGGTTTTGTTTTTCATTTTAGGACACATTTTTGGTTTTGTACTTTATTTGGTTCGTTGAATACTCATCAAAATATTAGATTGGTATTATAATTGTTGTCAACTTGGGTTGTTTTCATTGATTTTGCTGCCAAAGCCAACATTTTGTGGAGGGAAACTGATTCAAGTGTGTCGAAATCTCTAAAAAAAGGGGTTTTCTTTTTTTTTAAAAAAACAAAAACGGGAGTCGCCACCAACCTTTCTAGGTGTGATTAGATCACCTTATAAAACGTTTTGGTCTACGAAATTACAAGAAAACAGGTTCGGGAGTCGGTTACATTCGAAGAAGGATTAGTACCCTCGTAACGCTCAAATTTGGTACCAAATTAAATAATTTTATCTTAATTTCATAAATTTGAAAGAATTTAAAAATGAGATTCCCTTAAAACCATAATAATTCAAATTAAAAAAGAATCAAAATTCATTCGCTTTGAAGGAGTATAAATATCACATCCAGCATGATTGGACACGATATCTTTAAACTTTCGTAGCTGAAATCATCTTATGATTTGTAAACTCACTTAAAAGGATATTTTAGATATTTAGACAAACGAGAAATTGCAAACCAGCATGTTAGGGCACTACTTCTCGAATTCCCAAATATCAAAACATTGCCTCACTTTGTTTAAAATTCCTTTTTGAATTAAATGAAATATATCTTTTGGTTTTAAAAGTAATGATGTGTTTTGTATAAGGAATTAAATAAATCTAATTACAATATGCATGTTTTATCATTTCATGCAAATATAGTATAGAAAATAGTAATAATGGCATAAATTTCACAATATACATTATTACTTTATGCATATATCGTCATAAACAGCATAAATGTTCATGCATTATTATTCCATGCAAAACACCATATAATGCATAATAAATGCAACAAATATAAATTGCAATATGCATATATGATAATGTCTTATGCAAATCACCATAAATAATTAATTTCGTGCTAATATACAAAATAAATGATATGTTACATTTAACCAACTAAACAATATCAAAATAAGAGAAAACCAAAGATAAATAAGTAAATTAAAATGTATAAAAAAAAATAGACGTAAGATATTTAAAAATATGTTGAATAATATAATAATGATAAAAGAGAACCCCCTACTTTTTTTTTTTTAAAATGACACATACATATAAGTTATATTATAGGTATAATAACTATATATAAAAATATACTAAATATTAATATTACACTTATTTATAAAATTTTAAAAATGTATATAATTAATAAATAATAAAATAATGTATACTTTATAATAAAATAAAGGTAACATAAGAAAATATAGTATAATATAGTGTATAACATAATTTAAAAATATAAATATATAATATAAAAATATAATATAATGTATATAATATAATATATAAAAATATTATGATATATAGTAAAATTATAATATGCAATAAAAATACATAAATAAATATAATGAAATATAATATGATATATGAATAACAATAATAATAAAGTAACAAATATTTTACATATAGAAATATAGTAAAATAAATAATATAATAAAATATATAACATATGATAAAATTTATAAACATATATAATGTATAGCCTATATTTTAGAAACATATAAAATAGTAAATAGGATATGAGTAATTTTTATAAAAATATAATAAAATAAGTAATATACATACATAATAAAATATATAATAAAAGAGAAGGTGTAATATATATAAATAAAATATGAATACTATTATATAAATAAAGATAATATATACTATTATTTATTAATAAATTTTTAAAAAAATTACCATTTACAAATTTAGTAAATAATAATACATAATTTTAAAAAATATATAAAGAAATATATACAATAAAATATATATAATTTATAGATAAAATGTATAATAATAAAAATAATGTAATGGATAATAAAAATTATATATATAACTAATATAAAAAATAATATATAAAGTATTTAAAGTAAATTAAAATATAAAAAGGATTAAAATTGAATTTAATTAGAAAATCTAGGGTTAATTTTAAACTAACAAAAAGAATTAGGCCTGATTTGAAAGAATTCAAAACTACAAGGGACTCATTAGGCAATTTGCCCTAATCCCAAAACGACACCGTATCCCTAATACCGTTTTAAAATTACAGAGGACTAAAATGAAACAAAATTAAAACGTTAGAGCTAAATTAAAAAATAAATAAAATGGAATTATAAATATTAAGATTGCGAGAGGACCAATTGAGTAATTAACCCAATCTTTAAAAACACGCGGATCCTCCCTGGTTAATCGGGTCAAAACGCGGATCCTTAGATTTAATACGACGTCGTTTTAGGCTTATTGGATTAAACCAAAATGACATCGTTTTGTCAAGGCTATATAAGCCAAGTTTTAAGCTTAAAATTCATTTGAAACCCGAGTTTTAAAAAAAAAACTTTAAAAATCCTCTGAAAGAGGAGAGAGGAAAGGCCCTCCGAGCTCTGGCCTCCGTAGGCCACGCTCCGATCATCGGGCATGTAACACCCCCTAACCCCAAACCATTACCGGAACGAGGTTATGAGGCATTACCGGACGTATCAGACAACTTACGAATAATTTACAATTAATATAACTTTCATAGTATAATATAATAATTAAGTCCCTATCTTGAACTCTTGAAGTTCAAACATGTATTAAAAGTAGAACGGGACTTATTCGAGTATTCCAAAAATTTTTTATTTTTTTTTATAAAAATTTCATGAAAGATTTCTTCTTATTTTTACCTAAACCTCCTGCAAATTTCAAACCAAAACAACCAACACCAATATTTCATATTCATATACTAATATTTATATTGTTAATAAAATTTTAATTTAATAACTATCATAGCATCATTCAAATTGATTAAAAACTTCATTCATTTAACAACTTAATGTTCATGTATCAAAATATCATGTACTTTCCTTACCATTTCATTTAACCATCTAAATTTTATCATCCATCCTTCACTACCAAAAGTAATATACATATTCAAGTGACTAAATAACACCTATGTACATGCCACCTTTACCCAAAAGAAAAATATACATCACCAAATTTGTGTTGGAGTCGGGATTGTTCTGGATGCTGAGCTGGGACACGTGACTTCTACTAACCTGCGCACGGAAACAACCGTCATGCGAGTATGGATATACTCAATGGTATTACTATAAATCAAGACTATTTAACATTAATAGATTACAAACATCAACCATAAATTTTTAAAATTATTTTAAACTAATTATATATATATTTATATTACTTCATAAATATTAAATTCACAATTCATTTTTCACATACCAACTCAATTCATAATTTAATTCATACATTCTTTCTCATACTTTTTAATAGTGCTAAAACAAATAATCTCATTTTCAAAATTTCATTTCAATTATTTACCCTATTAACAAAGCTCGGACTATGACAGATACACGGATTTCCACCCAAACACACCAGAATATCCAACCCAAACACACCCGGAATATTGTAAATCCTCCATAACACATCAGTATAATATATCCTCCCAACACACCAATTAGGCATTAAATGCCTATTCGGATAAACCGAAGTATATAATAACAGAAACATCTTTTCGGCCGAACTACAATCTCTTCATCATATCACAAATCCAATGGCATGCCGTTTGTATCGAATCTAGTCCGACGAGTTAATAGGGTATTATTTTACTTTTTTTCTAATTTCAATTTCACATACTTACCTCAAGTCTTATTTACCATACATAACAATTAAAATTTCAGCAATCAATAATAATTAAAATTCGAATTATAGTAATACACACCGTAATTCTCCCGTTTTAGTCCTCGATGACTTTCTCCTTTCCTTTCGATGCTGATGCTTGGGTTCTTTGTTGGCTACTGAAAATAATAATTTATAATCATCAATACAACATGATTCAATTTAATTCATGAGCCTAAACATGCAAATTTAACCATTTTTAATGTATATATATAATTTCACCATTAAGCTGTCTACTTGAGTCATTGTTACTAAATTATTTATATCTTGAGCTACGAAACTCCAAATTAATATCCGTAAATTTTCCTTAAAACTAGACTCATATATATTTTAACCATAAAATTTCCAGAATTTTTGGTCCAGCCATTTAGTACAGTTTATTCGTTAAATACTCCCCTGTTATTTCATTTGACAGTTCTGACCTCTCTCTACTAAAAATAAATTATCTCATTATACAGAACTCGAATAAGGTTCTTGTTTATTTATTTTGAAACTAGATTCATTAAGAAGTTCACATAATAAATTACACTCCATAATAATTTTTGTACAATTTTTAATGATTTTCCAAATTTAAAACAGGGCATCTCGAAATCACCCCGAACCAGTATTACAAAATTTCAAATATCTCTTGATTCATCAATTAATTGCTTACACTGTTTCTACTATAAGAAACTAGACTCAATAAGCGTTAATTCTATATTTTGTTCATCCTCTAGTTCAATTTATAAAATTTTTAGTGAATTTTCAAAGTCAGACCATTGCTACTTCCCAAAACTGTTTTGATGTAAAATGTTAATAACCAAATTTATAACACCAATTCACACCTTATTCCTATTCAAATTTCATTTAAACTCAAATTTAACTATTAAATTTTCAACATATTTTCTTAATTCCGAATTTTCCTCAATTTAGTCCCTAAAACATAAAACTTATAGCCTAGTTTACAATTTAATCCCTTAATCAATTCTAACTTAGAATTCATTCAATTAAATCCCTAATTCCATAATTTTTCCAACATGAACCCTACTTGGAAACATATGAACTCTTGAACTATTAACTTAATTTCATCAAAATCTTGTTTCAAAGCTCCTAAAACATCAAAATTAAGAGAAAAGGACTTAATTGACTTACCTTTTAAAGCTTCAAACCTTAAAACCCTAGTTTTTCCTTTCCCTTTTCTTTCTTTCTTTTTCTTTCCCTGTTTCGAAATGCTTCTGTTCTGCTTCTTCTTTTTTTCTTTTGTCTTTCTCTTTATTCTTTTATTATTTCATTTATTTTTACTTATTTATTTTATCATTTAACTAATATATATTATTATTAATTTAATAACAATATAATTAACACATTTGTACACATGTATCTTTGTACATTTGTACACTATTATTACCATCCATTTGTCTTTCTTTTATTTATTTAACAAATAAAAATCTTATAATATTAATATTTAATTAATAAATATCTTTAACTTAAAATTTAAGTAAATACATAATTATAATACAAATGTATATATTCATATTATTACAAATGTCATTATTTGATTTGTTTTTCATACCAAAAATCTCATAATTTAATTATTTAATTGACAAATATCTTTATACTTAAATTATAAGTAATTAAATATTTAAATTACAAATGTACCCATACAATTCTTACACATGTATATTTTATTACCATACAATTATCTTCTATTTAATTTATTTATAATATATTATCAATTAAATAATCATAACAATTTAATATAAAACCATAATAATAATCATTATAATATATAAAACCTAAATAAAATCTTTGATTTTATTTCACCAATATGCCACCTCATTTGTATTCAATGGCTTAATTGCCATTTTAATCCTTTTTATTTTCTATTGCTTTATAATTAAACTTTTACCCCTTTTTCAATTTAGTTCTTTTTGCTAATTATTCTAAATTAAGCTAATTTCACCTAATTAAATCCTAATTAGACACACTACTAGGCTCATAAATATTTTTAATAATTATTTTTCGAACTTATTTCACTAAGACGGAGGCCCTATAACTCACTTTTCCGGTGCCCATGAATTTTAGGTCATTACATTTCTCCCCCCCTTAATAAATTTCGTCCTCGAAATTTACTTGAGAAGAGATGAGGATATTGTACTCTCATAGTTTCCTCTGGTTCCCAAGTCGCTTCTTCAACATTATGATTTCTCCATAAGACTTTCACTAAAGGAACCTTTTTATTTCTTAATTCTTTCACTTCTCGTGCTAAAATTTGAACCGGCTCTTCTTCATATGATAGATCAGGTCGAACTTCAATATCTTCTGTAGAAATTATATGAGAATGATCTGATCTATATTTCCGTAGCATCGAAACATGAAAAACATCATGAATCCTTTGCAATTCAGAAGGTAAAGCCAATCGATATGCAACTGGTCCAATTCTTTCCACTATTTCATACGGCCCAATAAAACGTGGACTTAATTTACCTTTCCGACTAAATCTCAATACTTTCTTCCATGGAGAGACTTTAAGAAATACCTTGTCTCCGACTGAATATTCAATGTCTCGACGCGTTTCAAATCGACATAAGACTTTTGTCCGTCGAAAAGAAGCCTTCAATCTGTCTTTGATCTTTTAACTGCTTTTCTCTGCTTTCTTGAATCAATTCCGGCCCAATTACTTTCCTTTCATTCAACTCCGTCCAACATACTGGTGATCTACATTTTCGACCATATAATGCTTCATACGGAGCCATCTGAATACTAGATTGGAAACTATTATTATAGACAAACTCAGCTAGTGGCAAATATCATTCCCAATCTGCTTCAAAATCAATAATACAAGCTCGAAGCATATCTTCTAGTACCTAAATTACCCGTTCGGACTGTCCGTCAGTTTGGGGATGAAAAGCTGTACTGAAACTAAGTCTAGTACCCAACGACTCATGTAACTGTCTCCAAAATCTCGATGTGAACTGAGGATCTCGATCTGAAATTATTGATATCGGAATGCCATGTAGTCTAACAATTTCTCGAATATACACATCTGCAAGCTTCTGCAACGACCAATCAGTCCTGACTGTTATAAAATGTGCTGACTTGGTAAGTCTATCAACTATCACCCAAATAGCATTCTTTTTGCTTGCTGACAACGGTAATCCCGTAATAAAATCCATCGTGATACGATCCCATTTCCATTCAGGAATATTAATAGACTGAAGCAATCTAGAACTACCCCATGTTCATATAGCCAGTCCATACCCAAAATGATATCAAAATCACCAAAAGGCATGATCAACAAGTCCACAAGAAACATTTTATCATGTATTATTAACGGGCACCTCCGACATACTCTATCTACTAACACCGTTTGTCCCAAAGGGCTAGACACTTCTATAGAAACTTTAGACATTTCAGATTCTAATTTCCCCGATTCGACTAGTTTTGAATTTATATATGAGTGTGACGAACCCGGATCAATTAAAGCATAAATAGGCTCAGAATACAATAGAAATATACTTGTAACAACATCATGTGCATCGCCTCCTCACGGTCCGGGACTACATACGCTCCGGCGCTCGGCCTCTAATCGTTGTGTAACTATATCGCTATTTCTTCCGACACCTCCACCTCTGAACCACAACCCGAACCACCCCTACTAGATCCTCTCGCCACGAGCAGAGGTACCGATCTTTGAGATGTTGCAGTGTGTGCACTTTCACCTTTCGGACAATCTCGGATAAAATGATCTCAGTAGCCCCACATCGAAAACATCGTCGAGTTATCCTCCAACATTCACCTAAATGTTTCTTTCCGTAGTGCTCACATGCTGAATTTCTATACTTCGGGATGGACCTCTCACACTACTAGTAGATACATCGTCATCTGCTTTACCTCTGCTTCTACCACCTCTGCATCAAGTAAAATTGGATCTCCAGTCACTTCTTGATTCTCCGAATCTCTTGATAATGGATTAGAACTAGTAGTTCCATACGTTTCCCAGTGATTTACCCATTTCGATTTTTATCCAGCCCAATACTTGTTCTATCATTTTTGCTCGCTCAACCGGATCAACAAGTTCGATGAATTCGAGACTTACCAATTGAATCTTGATTTCATCTCGCATGATCCCGTAGAAATCGTTTACAACTATCACCTCTCGGTTGGAACATATTCTAAAGCATACCGCTCAATCTAGAGAACTCTCGCTCATAATCCAAAGATTGACATATTCCCTGTTTCAACACTAAAAACTCTTGCTTTTTCTCTTCGATGTACAATTCCCCAATATACTTCTTCCGAAATTCTTTTTGAAACAAGTCCCAAGTTACCTGATCATCCGGCAAATGTCTAACCACAGATTCCCACCAGAGATACGCTTCTCCTTGTAACAGTGATACAGCACATATCAAACTCTCTCGGGGGGTGCAGTCTAATTGTTGCAAAACTCTTTTTGTTGTTTCTATCCAATTTTCAGCAACGGATGGATCAGCTCCTTTTAATCCTCAAATTCCGTGGCACCATATTTTTCGTAGCTCTTTAATCGGGGCTGTCTCGACAAGAGGTGCATGTAGTAGCAGTATAGTTCTCACTATTTGCTGTAATGCATCAGCTATATCTCTTAACAGTTGTGAGGCATTTCTTTCTCTCCCTACGTTAGGAAATTGATTATCTAACTGATTCACACTAGGTGTGGCGATTCGATTTCTTCTAATTCTCGACTTCCAAAGATACATTTCTGCTCAACATTATCCGTTCTTTCATCCGACATTTTATCTATAAAACAAAATCAAATAAATATATTAGCATCCAAAAAATCCCGACTCAATTTACGACTCGATGATGGCATGCACTTCTAAACTCACTTCCGAGCCCATTTTAGCCCGAGAATCGGCTAAACCTGATAGCTCTGATACCAACAACTGTAACACCCCCTAACCCCAAACCGTTACCGGAACGAGGTTATGAGGCATTACCGGACGTATCAGACAACTTACGAATAATTTACAATTAATATAACTTTCATAGTATAATATAATAATTAAGTCCGTATCTTGAACTCTTGAAGTTCAAACATGTATTAAAAGTAGAACGGGACTTATTCGAGTATTCCAAAATTTTTTTTATTTTTTTTTTATAAAAATTTCGGCAGCATTTCTGCTTATTTTTACCTAAACCTCCTGCAAATTTCAAACCAAAACAACCAACACCAATATTTCATATTCATATACTAATATTTATATTGTTAATAAAATTTTAATTTAATAACTATCATAGCATCATTCAAATTGATTAAAAACTTCATTCATTTAACAACTTAATGTTCATGTATCAAAATATCATGTACTTTCCTTACCATTTCATCTAACCATCTAAATTTTATTATTCATCCTTCACTACCCAAAGTAATATACATATTCAAGTGACTAAATAATACCTATGTACATGCCACCTTTACCCAAAAGAAAAATATACATCACCAAATTTGTGTTGGAGTCGGGATTGTTCGGATCTTTGAAATGGGACACGTGACTTCTACTAACTCGCGCACGAAAACAACCGTCTGTTTTGAGTATGGATATACTCAGTGGTATTACTATAAATCAAGACTATTTAACATTAATAGATTACAAACATCAACCATAAATTTTTAAAATTATTTTAAACTAATTATATATATATTTATATTACTTCATAAATATTAAATTCACAATTCATTTTTCACATACCAACTCAATTCATAATTTAATTCATACATTCTTTCTCATACTTTTTAATAGTGCTAAAACAAATAATCTCATTTTCAAAATTTCATTTCAATTATTTACCCTATTAACAAAGCTCGGACTATGACAGATACACGGATTTCCACCCAAACACACCAGAATATCCAACCCAAACACACCGAATATCCAACCCAAACACACCCTAATATATTGTAAATCCTCCATAACACACCAAAGTATAATATATCCTCCCAACACACCAATTAGGCATTAAATGCCTATTCGGATAAACCGAAGTATATAATAACAGAAACATCTTTTCGGCCGAACTACAATCTCTTCATCATATCACAAATCCAATGGCATGCCATTTGTATCGAATCTAGTCCGACGAGTTAATAGGGTATTATTTTACTTTTTTTTTCTAATTTTAATTTCACATACTTACCTCAAGTCTTATTTACCATACATAACAATTAAAATTTCAGCAATCAATAATAATTAAAATTCGAATTATAGTAATACACACCGTAATTCTCCCGTTTTAGTCCTCGATGACTTTCTCCTTTCCTTTCGATGCTGATGCTTCAGGTTCTTTGTTGGCTACGAAAATAATAATTTATAATCATCAATACAACATGATTCAATTTAATTCATGAGCCTAAACATGCAAATTTAACCATTTTTAATGTATATATATAATTTCACCATTAAGCTGTCTACTTGAGTCATTGTTACTAAATTATTTATATCTTGAGCTACGAAACTCCAAATTAATATCCGTAAATTTTTATTAAAACTAGACTCATATATCTTTTAACCATAAAATTTCCAGAATTTTTGGTCCAGCCATTTAGTACAGTTTATTCGTTAAATACTCCCCTGTTATTTCATTTGACAGTTCTGACCTCTCTCTACTAAAGATAAATTATCTCATTATACAGAACTCGAATAAGGTTCTTGTTTATTTATTTTGAAACTAGATTCATTAAGAAGTTCACATAATAAATTACACTCCATAATAATTTTTGTACAATTTTTAATGATTTTCCAAAGTTAAAACAGGGCATCTCGAAATCACCCCGAACCAGTATTACAAAATTTCAAATATCTCTTGATTCATCAATTAATTGCTTACACTGTTTCTACTATAAGAAACTAGACTCAATAAGCTTTAATTCCATATTTTCTTCATCCTCTAGTTCAATTTATAAATATTTTAGTGAATTTTCAAAGTTAGACCATTGCTACTTCCCAAAACTGTTTTGATGTAAAATGTTAATAACCAAATTTATAACACCAATTCACACCTTATTCCTATTCAAATTTCATTTAAACTCAAATTTAACTATTAAATTTTCAACATATTTTCTTAATTCCGAATTTTCCTCAATTTAGTCCCTAAAACATAAAACTTATAGCCTAGTTTACAATTTAATCCCTTAATCAATTCTAACTTAGAATTCATTCAATTAAATCCCTAATTCCATAATTTTTCCAACATGAACCCTACTTGAAACATATGAACTCTTGAACTATTAACTTAATTTCATCAAAATCTTGTTTCAAAGCTCCTAAAACATCAAAATTAAGAGAAAAGGACTTAATTGACTTACCTTTTAAAGCTTCAAACCTTAAAACCCTAGTTTTTCCTTTCCCTTTTCTTTCTTTCTTTTCTTTCCCTGTTTCAAAATGCTTCTGTTCTGCTTCTTCCTTTTTCTTTTGTCTTTCTCTTTATTCTTTTATTATTTCATTTATTTTTACTTATTTATTTTATCATTTAACTAATATATATTATTATTAATTTAATAACAATATAATTAACACATTTGTACACATGTATCTTTGTACATTTGTACACTATTATTACCATCCATTTGTCTTTCTTTTATTTATTTAACAAATAAAAATCTTATAATATTAATATTTAATTAATAAATATCTTTAACTTAAAATTTAAGTAAATACATAATTATAATACAAATGTATATATTCATATTATTACAAATGTCATTATTTGATTTGTTTTTCATACCAAAAATCTCATAATTTAATTATTTAATTGACAAATATCTTTATACTTAAATTATAAGTAATTAAATATTTAAATTACAAATGTACCCATACAATTCTTACACATGTATATTTTATTACCATACAATTATCTTCTATTTAATTTATATATAATATATTATCAATTAAATAATCATAACAATTTAATATAAAACCATAATAATAATCATTATAATATATAAAACCTAAATAAAATCTTTGATTTTATTTCACCAATATGCCACCTCATTTGTAGTCAATGGCTTAATTGCCATTTTAATCCTTTTTATTTTCTATTGCTTTATAATTAAACTTTTACCCCTTTTTCAATTTAGTTCTTTTTGCTAATTATTCTAAATTAAGCTAATTTCACCTAATTAAATCCTAATTAGACACACTACTAGGCTCATAAATATTTTTAATAATTATTTTTCGAACTTATTTCACTAAGATGGAGGCCCTATAACTCACTTTTCCGGTGCCCGTGAATTTCAGGTCATTACAGGGCATATACGCACCCACGCACCCACACGGTCCACCGCCAACGCCGCCATGTGCGATGGCCAGAATTTGAAAAGTCTCGACTTTCCGATGCGATTCCAACGGTGAGTTCATTTTTGATTTATTTTAATAATATTTGCATGCTATTCAGAGAAAAAAAAAAGATATATCACCTCTACTCTCGATTGACTGTTGGTACTGTAACTTTGTAAAAACTTATACTTTTTATTCAATCTTTGTGTGTGTTTTTTTCAAAACTGTAAGAATCCCTCCTTTACATCCTTTGATATCTGTCCTTTATAGACTTGTTTACAATATACATCTTTGGTATGTTCCTATTGGTTCGATTTCTTGCCATAGCTATTGGTTCTGTCCTTTTTTGTTTCCTTTTGCAGGAGAATGAAGGAATCTTGAAGGAAGATGTGCCGATGATGGCGCGATATGGCGCTGATGACGATTCACTGGTGCGTTGATTGAGGCGATGATGCTGGCATTGACTCACGCGTCGACCACGACGCGATTCGAGGCCGGAGTTACGGGGTGAGGCGAAAAGACACGACAGTTGGGATGTTGGCAGCTGGAACGTCGCGAGACAAATCGGCATCTGATTGCGGCGCAAACCCTAACTAGAGTTCCCTGAAGCTGAAGACAGATTAGGCCAATTGGGCCAATTAGGTTTTGGGTTTAGAGTATCAGGGGTAGGGTGTAAATGGGTCTGCTGGGCAGTTTTAAGTGTTTGGATCACGGGTTAAGGACTTTTGGTATTTGGGTCAAATGTAATTGGGCTGTAAATTAATTTTGGGCTTGTGAATGTAAATGGACTATAATAAATAAACTTTTATTTATTTATTTCTGTTTTTGTTTTTATTTATTTAATTATGGGCCCAGGCAGATTTGGGCTGCTACAAAGTGAGCATCTTTAATGTGCTTTAAAAACATTGTTTTACACTGTTTAGTATATAAATTGTTCATTTCTTTCTAGTTTATTTTGTTTAGTAAATATGTATGAAGAGGGCTAGGTTGATTAATGCCACTAGGAAAAGAAAAAAAACCCTGCACGCAATTTATATACTAAACAAATGTAAAGCAATGTTTTTAAAGCACATCAAATATGCTCACTTGAATCAGCTTCCCTGCCCAAAATATTGGCTTTGGCAACAAAATCGCTGAAAACCACCTAAGTCGACAACAATTATAATACCAGTATAATATTTTGATGAGTATTCAAGGAACCAAATAAAGTACAAAACCAACCATGCATCCTCAAATGAAAAACAAAACCAGACCCGTAGAAAAGTTTGCATCCTTAGTGAACCTAGAGTTGGATAATTCAGTCGCCTTTCTCCGAGGAGTGGTGCATCAATCACCTGGTTCCATCCCAATACAGTAACCGGTCCCTGCATGCAACCACCCCATTCTCATTCTAATTTCGGAATATGATTCAGCGTTTCAAAGCCAATATACATGAAGTACATAACTTCTTTCCATTAATCGATGGAGACGCCTATCACCATCAAGCGTAAACTGAAAACAACAAGACAAATAAATAAGTTAATCTTATTAAAGAACAGCATAATCAGATAGTGTTTATTCTACTTTATTACAAGATGGAATGTAATGAGACAAGTATCTTACGCATTGTGACAGAGAAATCTATTCACCCTCCCTGCTACCTGAAAAGTTTGTTTCAAAGTAAGATGACAACTTATAAAGGTAATATATATATATAATGTACGTATAGTTGTATCTATCTCTTTAGTTGTATCTGTAGGAAGAAGAAAAACAAAGGATTGGAACAAAGCAGCCTCTGCTCATACAATGATTCTGTAATAAACCTCACACGAATATTTTGAATCTTTATAAGGTTTTCAAGATAAAAATCTTTTAAGTAATGTGCTTCCTCCCAATCATTCTTGGCTTGTAAAACACAAAAATCAAGAACGAGCAATCCCATGAATAACAAAACCAAGAACTGCAGTTCCAGTAGTAAAAGAAAAATCTTTATATATTCATAAGAGTGAGAGAGAGAGTTATTACAGTAATGATGACGTTGTCCAAGGTGAGGAGGTGGTTTCTGCAATTGCGGCATAAGAAGAAACGATTTCGAGTATTCAATCCATATCTGACGAGGTTTGTAGCCATTGGAATCCAAGAAACACCCATTGCTATATTATAAAGTCCAGATTTCAGAGGGAGAAGAAAACAACAAAAGGGTTCTTGGATGTGACTTCCAATTTTCTGAAAGGAGAAATGGGAATGGTTTTAGTTCATGCTTTTATACAAACAACAAGAAAGCAGATAGATTGGTTCTGCTTTTATAAATTACGTTTTTATATGAAATTATTTAATATTCTTTTATAATTAATGTTTTTATATTTATATTTATAGTTTTTTAAGAAAAATCATCTATTTATAAAAAAAAAAAAAAAAAACCTAAATTAGATCCAAAAATCTTTAAAAATTTTTAAAAAAGCTTCTTCTTTTATTTTTCTTTCAAAAATCTGTTTTTTTTTCAAATATAGTTTATTTAAAAAGTTTGTTTGTATTTTTATTAAAATAAAATAAACTACTTTAAAAATACTATTTTTAAAAGTATAATTTCTTTATAAAAAATATTCAACTTAGCTTTTAAAAAAACAACAGAAATCGATTTCAACATATTTTTTTTAATACATAATTGATTAATTTAACCCTAAAAATACAATAATGTTATTATGTTAGAGATTTAAATTCCTTAACTAAATAATTTTTTAAAATAAATAAATAGTGCTAAAAATTTAACTATTTAAATATAAATTTATTGAAATATATAAAAATATTAAATTAATACAAACAATCAAAACAAAATTTTATAAGAATGCTATTTATTTATGTTAAATGTAACATACACATTTATTTATGTTAAATGTAACCAAAGTATATTTATAGATAATTGAATGTAAACGGGCACGTATTTATAAAAATTAGAAATTGTATGCGTGTGAA
The DNA here is from genome assembly GCA_025698475.1 of Gossypium anomalum. Taxonomy (NCBI): domain Eukaryota; kingdom Viridiplantae; phylum Streptophyta; class Magnoliopsida; order Malvales; family Malvaceae; genus Gossypium; species Gossypium anomalum. The sequence continues at coordinate 66,346,550 of CM046957.1, read as the reverse complement.
AATCATTATTTATAATATAAAAGTGTGTTTAAAAATAACATAAAATAAATAATAAGATAATGGTTTTAAACTAATTAATAGGAAAGCAGATTAAGATCGTATTCAAATTATTTAACTCGAGAAAAAAAAAGTTTTGAATCTTACCTAAAAAGAAAAAACCAAATAGATTTAGAAAAACAAAAAAATAACTAAAAAATAACTAAAAGAATAAATTTAAGAAAAAAAGATAAATATTCAAAACAATAAATAGATAAAGAAATGATAGATTAAAATGTGGAAGATGGATCGAAAATCGATGGATATAATGGGTAGATGATAAGTGTCCAATTCAACACTTTGACATATAAACCTCAAGAAATTCAAGTAATGAATCTAATCATCCTTCCAATAAATAATCATTGACAAATTGAAGAATAAAAAATGAATTCACATGACTCTTACAAAAAAACCGAGAAAAAAATTGCTCCTAAAAATCACAAGAAAACAATTTTATACAAAACAAACTAATTCCCACCTATGAAAATTTAAAAAGCATCTTTCTTTATTTTTCTTTTAATTTTTTTTTTGAATTGATTTGTATTTTTATTATTTTTTATTAAAAAACAATACTATATTTTACAAACTATTTTTAGAAGTATAATTTCTTTATAAAACATGTTGAACATAGCTTTTTAAAAAAAAAATAGAAATCGCTTTATAATTTATCGTAATTTGATACATTAAATTACGTTCTCCACTATAGTTGAAGAACTTATTCTTGAGAAATTTATGTTTGTTTTATATGTTTTTGTTGATTTTTAGTTTTACTATTAATAAATTAATAAATTGTTTTTATTAACTTTATGCCATTTTTGAGACTCGAGTTGGCTAAATACGCCATAGGGAAGTATCACTTGGAAGTCAGTACTAATTGGGCCTTTAATATTTATGAGGTCAGCATAAAAATATATTAAGGTTTGATCCTTTAATTTTATCAAATTGATAGTTAATTATGGTAAATGGGCTAAATTGTAAAAGTTCACAACTCTAGAATTATAACCAGGCTAAAGGCTTAAGGGCTTATAAAGTAATTAATTCAAGGTCTAAAATGGTAAATGTACCTTTTTAGTTATATAATGGATGGTTAAAGGATCGGGAAATTCGTAAATTCTCGAGTGACAATTTTGCACTATGTAACTGTTCAGGGTAAACAGGTCTTGGTAACACCCCGAGAAATTTGTTCTTTTATGATGCAACATATTATGCCTCTGATTTTATTGATTCTTTTTATTTAACTGTATAGGGAATCGATATGGATGCAATTTTACGATATTTGACACAGGGAGCCAATACCAACATACCTGTTAAATTTAATTAAGTCATTATATTCTCAATGGCTAATATATGGATGCAGTTTATTTGCACCCACATCTTCTGACACAAAACACATCTCACGTCATCTTATTTATAGTGGTTCTGCTTGACTCTATTTTGCAAAATAAATAGGTTTGTATGGGCCATTGGATCTATTAGTCGATGCTGACATGTATTAGTGAGCAGAGATGGAAGATGTATTTACCTCATCTCATGGCGGCCCTATGCAAAAGGGCAAAGGTTTCCATGTCACGTACCGAGCAATTTTTTATGCCATCATAGTGTTGGAAAAATAAGTTTGGAAAACGCAGCAGAAAATAAATTTAAGGGAACTCATGATTTTGAGTTAACAGCTATTGTGTTTGCTCTCAAAATTTGGAGACATTACGTATATGGTGAGAAGTTTATTATTTACATCGATCATAAGAATCTCAAATATCTCTTTACCTAGAAAGAACTTAATTCGAGCAAAACAGATAGATTGAGTTGTTAAAAGATTATGACTGTATGATCGAGTATCACCCCGAAAAGGCCAATGTTGTGGTCGATGCCTTAAGCAGAAAGGTAATGTTTGATATGAGGGCTATGTAAACTCGCTTAAGTCTATATGATGGTGAGGGTATGTTGGCTAAATTGCAAGTAAAGCCTGCTTGGTTCAGGAAATCAAAGATAAGCAGAGTTTGGATGAAACTCTAACACCTCGATATAAATAGGTTGAGGATGGATCAATTGAGGATTTTCGGGTTAATTCAGAAGGAATTTTAAGCTTTAGAGGGAGGTATTTTGTGCCTAATAATTAGAATTTGAGACATTCCATACTGCAGGAAGTACATAGTAGCCCTTAGGCTATGCATCATGGTATTACTAAAATGTATTGTGACTTGAGGGAAGGGTATTAGTGGTCGGGTCTTAAATGCGGAGTAGCAGAATTTATATCCACTTGCTAGCAAGTTAAAGCTGAGCACCAATTTCCACCAGGGTTGCTTCAACCAATTCAGATTCCACAGTGGAAATGGGAGAGAGTGACAATGGACTTTGTTAGTGGGTTGCCCTTGACACCTACTAATTCGATATGGGCTGTGGTGGATAGATTGACTAAGTTCGCCCATTTTGTTCCTATTCACAGCGATTATTCTCTTCAGAGGTTAGCTAAGTTTTATATTTTTGAGATAGTAAGATTGCATGGTCTTCCAATGTCAATTATTTTAGATCAATATCCTAAATCCACATCTCGATTCTGGAAGAAGTTGCACAAGGCATTGGGTACATGGTTGGATTTCAGTACAACTTTCCATCCACAATCTGATGGTCAGTCGGAAAAGGTCATTCATATATTGGAAGATATGTTGAGGATTTGTGTAATTAACTTCCAAGGCAGATAGGAGGAGCATTTAACGATGGCAGAATTTGCCTATAATAACAATTTTTTGTCTAGTATCCAAATGGCACCTTATGAATCGTAAGTGTTGCTCGCCTTTATGTTGGACTGAAGTGGGTGAAAGGAAGTTGATTGGTCCAAAATTGGTTACTGTAATCAAGGATAAACTTCAATTAATTCAAGAAAGATTGAAGGCAGCTTTTGATAGAAAGAAGTCGTATGCGGATTAGAAGGGCAAGAACGTTGAGTTTAATATGAAGGATTTGGTTTTCCTTAAAACCACTCCATGGAAGAAAGTTTTGAGATTTGGTCAAAAGGGCAAATTAAGCCCTAGATTCATTGGTCTATATCGAGTGCTTAAAAGGGTTGGCCCCGTGGCTTACCAACTCGAGTTGCCACTTGAGTTAGATCGTATTCACAATATGTTTCACGTCTCAATGCTGATGCAGTATCGATCAGATCCCTCGCATGTTATACCGGTTGAGGAGATTAAGTTAGACAATATTTGACATTTGAGGAGGAGCCAATTTGGATATTCGATCGTGAAATCAAATTGCTAAGGCGAAAGAAAATTCTGTTAGTTAAAAAGCTTTGGAGAAATCATGACATTGAAGAAGCTACTTGGGAGCCAGAGGATTCGATTCGACTTCAGTATCCTAATATCTTCGAATCAGGTAATTTTGAGGATGAAATTTCTTTAGGGGGTAGAGCTGTAGCATCCCAAAATTTAGCTTAATTAGAATGTGGGATTATATCAAAAATAAGGAATTAGTTAAGTGGTTAGTGGTTAAATGTAAAGGCACAGAATTTAACTTGAAGCCCTAAGTTCAATTCCCTTCCCATGTAAAGAATTTAATTTTTTAACCAAACCCCTTGTTTTAATGTACGTGTCGTCCAAGCCTAGTAAACCAAGGTATAAGTATTAATTTTTCACAAATAATCAGCCTTTAATCCTCCTCATCATTTCCCTATCCGTTCCTCTCCTCTTCTCCCCTCTTTAATTTTAATTTTTTTTCCTTTCCTCCATTGTTGCCATTGTCTACACCTCTATTTTTACCATTTCTTTCTTCTTCTTTTTGTATCAAGATGTGCACCATATCCTTTACTATATTGTTTTCATTTTCCCCATTAAATCAGCCCCAAATCTAAAATCTTAAACTCCAAGATCGATCCCAAACATTGCCAAGAAAGTGTCATTGTCGTTTCTCTCAACTATCTTGGGTAAGATATCTTCTTTCTTCAATTTCTTGATTAATCTTACCAATTAATGTAATATCCTGAATTAGGGCTTAATCGGAATAGTGGTTTCGTGACCACAAATCTGAGATAGAAATAATTATTTTATAATTATTTTGATGATTATGATATGATTGCATGATTGTGTGAAAATTTCGTGATGAAATTCTATGCCTAAAGTGTTTAAATTTAAAGTAGGGACTAAATCGAATAAGTTGCAAAATTTGCATTCTAGAAGTTTTTAGTATGAAATTGCATTGAAATATTAATTAGGAGGTCTTAAATAGAAATTTGACCAATTTTAAGTTCATGGACAAAACTAGGACATGGAAGGAATTTTTGAAAGTTTAGTAGTAAGGGCATTTTGGTCATTTAGTTATTAAAATGAGTTAAAAACAAAATTAAAAGCCAATTTTTGTCCATCTTCTTCATTAGGCAAAAATTTCAAGGATTCTCCGTAGCTAGGTTTGTTTCAAGCTTCCAAGCTCCATAGTAAGTGATTCCAAGCCCCGTTTTTAATGTTCTTTACGTTTTTGGAATCCCGGTAGCTCGATTAAGCTTATGCTAGCAATAATTCAACCTAGGGTTTATATTTGGAAAAATACCCATAGGTAAAATTTGTGTATTTTGATGTTTTATGATAGAATATGAGGTTTTAAATTATGTTAGACAACTTGTGCTACTCGGTTTTGAGTGAAAACGAGTAAAATAGCTTAATCGGTAAAAATACCTAATAGTCATAAGTACATGTTAGAGTGTGAATTTGATATTGTCATAGAAGGGAAAAATGATCAGCATGTCATAAAACATAAGAATAAGGGATAAAGTTTAATTCCAGAGCCTAGAAGGGAGCAAAACGTAATTATGCAAAAGTTTAGGGGCAAAAGTGTAATTTTCCAAAGTTCGTATTAAATGCTGTTTTGATGAATGTATGTATTAAATAAGATTAATTTGGTATTATAGATCAAGAGAAACGGGAATCAAGTCGCGATCGAGGAAAAGAAAAGATTGTGGACTAAATTGCAAAATCTTTATATTTTGGTACCAAGGTAAGTTCATGTGTAAATAATGTAGCATAATTGTTATTTTTTAAGTTATTGATGTTAATTATATGATATGCTGATTTTTTTTATCGTGAAATATTATGCTTTGTGGTTAATGTTGAGTAATATACAAATTATGTTTACTACTTGATAAATATGAATTGCTACCGAGTATCGGTTCCGATATTCCGTGGAAGACGGCTAATGTCAGATCAAGGAAAAAGCCCGTTTGAACCTTAGGAATAGATTAGGATACAAGTGACATGTCACTAGGATGGTTGAGCATCCGAACTCGTTGAGTTGAGTCCGAGTTCACTTATGGATGCGAATGTTCGAACTCGTTGAGTTGAGTCTGAGTTCGTGAGATGTAACTAGGCATCCGAACTCGTTGAGTTGAGTTCGAGTTCACTTATGGATGCGAACGCCCGAGCTCGTTGAGTTGAGTCAGAGTTCACTTATGGGCGGGTTACATGATTGCTTGATTACATATGTGGCACTTATGTGCAAATTATCCGTGTATCCGAGTTATATTCCGATGTTTTCAACGGGTGAAAATTTCTATGAAATGGAAGAACACTTAAGATGCAAGTGACGTTTTGGTAAGTGTTGTGAAATGGGCACTTTGGACAGGTATGTACTTAACCCTCGGGTGGAAAATAGATACAACAACGATAAAGTGGTAAGATGATGAATGATGTTTAGAAATGTGATATATGTTTTGGTGATGCCATGCTAAGGTTGTTTGGTATAATTGTATTGTTATGTTACTTGTTATTTGCATATGAACTTACTAAGCATTTATGCTTACTCCCTCCTTTTCATTCATTGTAGTTTTGAACAAGTCAGCTCGGGAATCGGGATAGGTCGAAGTTTTGATCACACTATCCGAAGGAGTTCTATTGGTAAATGGCTTGTAAAACTTAAGTATGGCATGTATAGCAATGTACCTATTTTGTGTAAATAATTTTATGATATGGCCATGTTTGGTTGAGAAAATGTTTGATATTGATAAGTCATGGTGATGGCTAATTAGATCATGTTTGATATCATGGAAGTTTAATAGGTTATCTAGTTCATAAAAAATTCACTAAAGATGAAACTTGCCTTAAAAAGCAGAATATTGCTGCAGCAATGACATGAATTTGAAAAATCACTAAAAATAGTATAAGTGGAACTAAATGATGAGTAAGTTATGAAATTGAATCTTAATGAGTCTATTTTCATGTGGATTGAACAAAACAGGAATATAAATTATATTTTATGAGATATTTAAACTTTTGTGAAATAGGGCCAGAATGATTTCTGGATCCCCTGTTCTAAGTTTAAGAATTTATAATAAATTTTACAAAAATAATTATAAGTTTTTCTTTACATGTACAGATTCCTTATTGAGTATAGTTTTAAGAGAAACAAAGCTTATTGTCATTGAAATTTTGTATAGAAAGATATCTGATTCGTAATACACAGAGGTCAGAGCAGTCAAACCCTGAAATAGGGGAGAACTTAATTAATAAACCGTACTAATTGACCCAACCAAAAATTGTAGAAAAAAAATTAGTAAATAGATATATGAGTCTAAATTTAGGGGAAATTTACAGATCTTGATTTCGAGTTTCATAACTCGAGATATTTTTTTTCTTGTAACTGTGATGCAGATAGCTAGAAAGCTGTGAATGTAGAAACAAATGATTCGAAGTACTTAAATTGATAAATTATGTTCGGTAACACCTCAAGCTCGATTCCGGCATCGGTCTCGGGTGTGGGGGCATTACATTTGGTGTTATCAGAGCAGGTTTAGTCAGTTCTCGGACTACGTGTTGTATGTACAGATTTTTGCTATAATGCCATATGTAGAAATTGTGATAGTGTGACGACTTCTGACCTTTTTTTTTAAATGATTTTTATATAGTAAATGGATCCCAATCTAGCTGTGGCAGATGAAGTAGAGAGTAATGCACCGCCTCCCATTTGAAGGGACACACATGATCAAAAAAACCTCCTCTCATTGGTCGGGAGAAGGAGAAAGGGATCGGAAGCCTTTCTCCAAATGATAAGTGCATGGTACACTCGAGTTCGTTAAATGCAGAACCCAAATGTACAACCTCCCCACCTCCTCCAATTCCTCAACTTATGCCTCCGATGCCTCAAGGAGTGGATATAATAAAATTTCATGAAACCACATTGATAGAATTCGTAAACAAGGGGCTGAAGAATTTAGAGCAAATATTGATGATGACGCAGAGAAAGCAGAGTTCTGGCTTGAAAATTTTATCTGGGTATTTGATGAATTATCTTGTACACCTGAAGAATGTTTGAAATGTGCTACATCTTTATTGAGAGATTCAGCCTATAATTGGTGGAAGACTTTAATTTCGGTGGTACCGAAAGAGAAGGTAACCTGGGAATTCTTTCAAGAAGAGTTTCGGAAGAAATATATTAGTGAAAGATTTATTGATCAGAAATGTAAAAAAGTTTCTTGAGTTGAAGCAAGGTAATATGACAGTTTCAGAATATGAAAGAGAGTTTGTTCGATTGAGTAAGTATGCCAGGGAATATGTTTCTACAGAAGCCAAGATGTGCCGACGATTTGAAGACGGGCTCAACGAAGACATTAAGGTATTTTTTGGGATCCTTGAACTGAAAGAAATGGTAGTACTGGTTGATCGAGCTTGCAAGGCTGAAGAACTACTTAAAGAGAAGAGAAAGGTAGAGGCTGAGACACGAAATTGGAAGAAAAGGCCAATGAGTAAGGCACCTTCACAGCAACCCGGAAAGTCAAGAAATATGAATCCTCGTTCCCAAGTTTCAGCTGGGCAATCATATGGAAATTTAAGAAGCAGAATGTGGGTCCTAAATCTTAGAATACTTCTACAGCCAGTGTAGGGAACTCGAGATTTGTTAAACAGGCAAATGAATGTTTTTGATGTGGTTCTCCGGATCATTTTATTAGAGACTGCCCAGAGAAAGCTGAGAAAGAAAAATTTCAGAATGTAAAAGCTAGTGGTGCAGACTTGAGGGGAAGGTATCCAAGAAAAGCTGGAAGTGAAACAAGCGATAAGAATGTAGCCGAGATGCAAAGTGCTTAGATCTGATGGAAGAGCTCCGGCTAGAACTTATGCTATTAAAACGCGTGAAGATGCTTCCTCACCCGATGTGATTACCGGTATATTTTCTCTTTATGATATTAATGTTATTGCTTTGATTGATCCTGGTTCTACTCATTCATATGTATGCATGAAGCTGGTGTCTAGTATGAATATACCTGTTGAGAACACAGAATTTATGGTTAGAGTGTCGAATCCGTTAGGCAAATGTGTGATAGTTGATAAAGTATGCAAGAGATGTCCTTTAATGATTCGGGGTCATTACTTTCCGGCCGACTTGATGTTGTTGCCGTTTGATGAATTTGATGTTATTTTGGGTATTGATTGGTTGACATTGCATGATGCTATAGTAAATTGCAAAGAAAATGTTATAGAATTAAAGTGTGAAAACGGTGAAACTCTACGGGTGGAATCAGATAAATCAGAGGCATTGTCTAGTGTGATTTCTTCGATGTCGGCTCAGAGATATTTGAGAAAGGGTTATGAAGCTTATTTGGCGTATGTAATTAATACAAAAGAAGTTGAAAAGAAAGTTGAATCGAGTCTTGGGTTGTGTGTGAATTTGCAGATGTATTTCCAGAAGAATTACCGGGTTTGCCTCCAGTCAGGGAAGTAGAATTTGGTATTGATTTGATACCAGGAACAGCTCCGATCTTGATTGCTCCATATAGAATGGCACCAATAGAGTTGAAAGAATTAAAGTCACAGTTGCAAGAGTTGACTGATAAAGGCTTTGTAAGACCGAGTTTTTCACCTTAGGGTGCTCTTGTGTTATTTGTGAAAAAGAAGGATGGTTCTATGAGATTATGTGTTGATTATCGGCAGTTAAACAAGGTGACAATCAAAAACAAGTATCCATTGCCGAGAATTGATGATTTGTTTGATCAGCTAAAAGGAGCGACATGGTTTTTAAAGATTGACTTGAGATCTGGGTATTATCAGCTGCGAGTAAAAGAGTCAGATGTGCCTAAAACTGCTTTTAGAACAAGGTACGGTCATTATGAATTTTTAGTTATACCATTCGGGTTGACAAATGCTCCTGCTGTGTTTATGGATTTAATGAATCGCATATTTCGGCCATACTTGGACAAATTTGTTGTGGTGTTTATAGATGATATTTTAATTTATTCAAAAGATGAGACAGAGCATGCTGAGCATTTGAGGATAGTTTTGCAAACTTTGAGAGATAAACAGTTGTATGCTAAGTTTAGTAAAAGTGAATTTTGGTTTCGGGAAGTTGGATTTTTGGGTCATATTGTTTCAGGTGATGGTATACGGGTTGATCCTAGTAAAATTTCAGCCTTTATTGATTGGAAACCACCGAAAAACGTAACTGAAGTTAGAAGTTTCTTGGGGCTAGCTGGGTATTATCGGCGGTTTGTAAACGGATTTTCTATAATTGCTGCTCCTATGACTAGACTACTCCGAAAGGATGTTAAATTTGAATGGACGGAAGAATGTCAACAAAGTTTCGAAGAATTGAAAAAGTTATTAACTGAAGCACCAGTGTTAGTACAACCCGAATCGTAAAAAGAATTTGTGGTGTATAGTGATGCTTCTCTAAATGGCTTGGGGTGTGTACTTATGCAAGAAGGAAAAGTGGTGGCTTATGCTTCGAGGCAGTTAAAACCTCATAAGAAGAATTATCCTACTCACGATTTGGAATTGGCTGCGGTGGTGTTTGCTTTGAAGATTTGGCGACATTATTTGTATGGTGAAAAGTGCCGGGTATATACCGACCACAAAAGTCTTAAGTACTTGATGTCACAAAAAGACTTGAATTTGAGACAACGAAGATGGTTGGAGTTATTGAAAGATTACGAGCTTGTTATTGATTATCATCCGGGAAAGGCGAATGTGGTTGCCGATGCTTTAAGCAGAAAGTTGTTTTTTGCTTTGAGAGTTATGAACACTCAGTTGAAAATGTCAGATGATAGTTCGATTCTAGCAGAGATAAGAGCTAGACCGATGTTTTTACAAGAGATTTCTGAAGCTCAGAAAAATGATCAAGATTTGCTAGCCAAGAGAAGACAGTGTGAAGCTGATACGGGATCAGATTTCAAAATCGGTTCTGATGGTAGCTTGATGTTTAAAAATCAGATTTGTCTACCGAAAAATGATGGGTTGATTCAAAAGATTTTGCATGAAGCACATAATGGCTGTTTGGCGGTTCATCCGGGCAGTACGAAAATGTATAATGACTTGAAGAAAATGTATTAGTGGAGTGGAATGAAAAGAGATATTTTCGAGTTTGTATCAAAGTGCTTAATTTGTCAACAGGTGAAAGCTGAACACTAAGTACCTTTAGGATTACTTCAGCCTATTATGGTTCCTAAATGGAAATGGGATCGGATTACTATGGATTTTGTTTTAGGGTTGCTATTGACTCCAGGAAAGAAAGATGCCATCTGGGTAATAGTTGACAGACTGACTAAATCGACTCATTTTATTCCGGTATGTACGGATTATTCTCTTAAAAAGTTGGCTGAATTGTATATCCGTGAGATTGTTAGACTTCATGGAATACCTTTGTCAATCATTTCGGATAGAGATCCGAGATTTACTTCACGGTTTTGGCAAAAGTTGCAAGAGACATTAGGTACAAAGTTAAATTTCAGCACTGCCTTTCATCCACAAACTGATGGGCAATCAGAGAGAGTAATTCAGATTCTTGAAGACATGCTCAGATGTTGCATATTGGAATTTCAAGGCAGTTGGGAAAGGTACTTACCATTGGTAGAATTTACTTATAATAATAGTTATCAGACGAGTTTGAAAATGGCACCTTATGAAGCATTATATGGTCGTAAGTGTCGAACACCTTTGTATTGGATTGAACTCAAGGAAAATCAGATTTATGGAGTTGATCTAATAAAAGAAACCGAAGAAAGGGTGAAAGTGATTCGAGATTGTTTGAAAGCTGCTTCAGATAGACAGAAATCTTATGCGGATTTGAAACGAAAAGAAATCGAGTTTCAAGTTGGTGATAAGGTATTTTTAAAAGTGTCTCCATGGAAGCAAGTCTTTAGATTGGACGGAAGGGCAAGTTAAGTCCGCGTTTTATTGGGCCGTATGAAATAATTGAAAAAGTTGGACCGGTAGTATATCGGCTAGCATTACCACCTGAATTAGAGAGGATTCATGATGTGTTCCACATATATATGCTACGTTGGTATCGTTCGGATCCTTCACATATAATTTCACCGATAGAAATTGAACTACGATCGGATATGACTTACAAAGAAGAACCGATTAAGATATTAGCTTGAGAGGTCAAGAAACTAAGAAATAAAAGTGTCGCTCTCGTGAAAGTATTGTGGAAAAAGCATGGGGTAGAAGAGACTACATGGGAACCTGAAGAAACTATGAGAAACCAATACCCACACCTGTTTACCAGTAAGATTTTCGAGGACGAAAACCTTTAAAAGGGGGGGAGAGTTGTAATATCCTAAATTAGGGCTTAATCAAAATAGTGGTTTCGTGACCATAAATCTGAAATAGAAATAATTATTTTATAATTATTTTGATGATTATGATATGATTGCATGATTGTGTGAAAATTTCGTGATGAAATTCCATGCCTAAAGTGTTTAAATTGAAAGTAGGGACTAAATCGAATAAGTTGCAAAATTTGCATTCTAGAAGTTTTTAGTATGAAATTGCATTGAAATATTAATTAAGAGGTCTTAGATAGCAATTTGACCAATTTTAAGTTCGTGGAAAAAATTAGGACATGGAAGGAATTTTTAAAAGTTTAGTAGTAAAGGCATTTTGGTCATTTAGTTATTAAAATGAATTAAAAACAAAATTAAAAGCCAATTTTGGCCCATATTCTTCATTAGGCCAAAATTTCAAGGATTCTCCATAGCTAGGGTTTGTTTCAAGCTTCCAAGCTCCATAGTAAGTGATTCCAAGCCCCGTTTTTAATGTTCTTTACATTTTTGGAATCCCGGTAGCTCGATTAAGCTTATGCTAGCAATAATTCAACCTAGGGTTTATATTTAGAAAAATACCCATAGGTGAAATTTGTGTATTTTGATCTTTTATGATAGAATATGAGGTTTTAAATTATGTTAGACAACTTGTGCTACTCGTTTTTGAGTAAAAACGAGTAAAATGGCTTAATCGGTAAAAATACCTAATAGTTATAAGTACATGTTAGAGTGTGAATTTGATATTGTCAAAGAAGGGAAAAATGATCAGCATGTCATAAAACATAAGAATAAGGGATAAAGTTTAATTCCCGAGCCTAGGGGCAAAACTGTAATTATGCAAAAGTTTAGGGGCAAAAGTGTAATTTTCCAAAGTTCGTATTAAATGCTATTTTGATGAATGTATGTATTAAATAAGATTAATTTGGTATTATAGATGAAGAGAAACGGGAATCAAGTCGCGATCGAGGAAAAGAAAAGATTGTGGACTAAATTGCAAAATCTTTATATTTTGGTACCAAGGTAAGTTCATGTGTAAATAATGTAGCATAATTGTTATTTTTTTAAGTTATTGATGTTAATTATATGATATGCTGATTTTTTTTATCGTGAAATATTATGCTTTGTGGTTAATGTTGAGTAATATACAAATTATGTTTACTACTTGATAAATATGAATTGCTACCGAGTATCGGTTCCGATATTCCGTGGAAAACGGCTAATGTCAGATCGAGGGAAAAATCCCGTTTGAACCTTAGGAATAGATTAGGATACAAGTGACATGTCACTAGGATGGTTGAGCATCCGAACTCGTTGAGTTGAGTCCGAGTTTACTTATAGATGCGAATGTTTGAACTCGTTGAGTTGAGTCCGAGTTCGTGAGATGTAACTAGGCATCCAAACTCGTTGAGTTGAGTCCGAGTTCACTTATGGATGTGAACGCCCGAGCTCGCTGAGTTGAGTCCGAGTTCACTTATGGGCGGGTTACATGATTGCTTGATTACATATGTGGCACTTATGTGCAAATTATCCGTGTATCCGAGTTATATTCCGATGTGTTCAACGGGTGAAAATTTCTATGAAATGGAAGAACACTTAAGATGCAAGTGAAGTTTTGGTAAGTGTTGTGAAATGGGCACTTTGGGCAGGTATGTACTTAACCCTCGGGTGAAAAATAGATACAACAACGATAAAGTGGTAAGATGATGAATGATGTTTAGAAATGTGATATACGTTTTGGTGATGCCATGCTAAGGTTGTTTGGTATAATTGAATTGTTATGTTACTTGTTATTTGCATATGAACTTACTAAGCATTTATGCTTACTCCCTCTTTTTCATTCATTGTAGTTTTGAACAAGTCAGCTCGGGAATCGGGACAAGTCGAAGTTTCGATCACAGTATCCGAAGGATTTCTATTGGGAAATGGCTTGTAAAACTTAAGTATGGCATGTATAGCAATGTACCTATTTTGTTTAAATAATTTTATGATATTGCCATGTTTGGTTGAGAAAATGTTTGATATTGATAAGTCATGGTGATGGCTAATTAGATCATGTTTGATATCATGGAAGTTTAATAGGTTATCTAGTTCATAAAAAAATTCATGGAAAGATGAAACTTGCCTTAAAACAGAATATTGCTGCAGCAATGACATGAATTTGAAAAATCACTAAAAATAGTATAAGTGGAACTAAATGATGAGTAAGTTATGAAATTGAAGCTTAATGAGTCTATTTTCAGGTGGATTGAACAAAACAGGCATATAAATTATATTTTATGAGATATTTAAACTTTTGTGAAACAGGGCCAGAATGATTTTTGGATCCCCTGTTCTGACTTTAAAAATTTATAATAAATTATATGTACAGATTCCTTATTGAGTCTAGTTTTAAGAGAAACAAAGCTCATAGTCATTGAAATTTTGTATAGAGAGATATCTGATTCGTAATACACAGAGGTCAAAGCAGTCGAACCCTGAAATAGGGGAGACTTTAACTAATAAACTGTACTAATTGGCCCAACCAAAAATTCTAGAAAAAAATTAGTAAATAGATATATGAGTCCAGATTTAGGGGAAATTTACGGATCTTGATTTTGAGTTTCGTAACTCGAGATATGATTTTTCTTGTAACTGTGACGCAGATAGCTAGAAAGCTGTGAATGTAGAAACAAATGATTCGAAGTACTTAAATTGATAAATTATGTTCGGTAACACCTCAAGCTGGATTCCGGCGTCGGTCTCGGGCGTCGGGGCGTTACAATTAAAAACCTAAATTTCTAGGTCTTTATTTTGGAGAAATTTTAATTATTTTAAATTTATTTTTTCTAGATTTTTAATGGATCTTTAAATAGTTTTTAAATAGGCCCCAATTTTGGCCACCGCGGGTGGTGGTGCGTGCACCTAGGTGCAAGAAGGGGGCTGTTTTGTTTCTTGGTTCTTGTCCATATTTTTCCAGCATTAAATTGAGTTCTTGAACCCACCTAATCAGCCTTTAATCACATGTCAATTAGGGAAATCATTCTTCATTAATTGGCTATTCAGGTCTCACAAATCGGGAAGTGTAAGTGCAATTAATTGTTAACTAGTTTGTTGTTTTAGCATAATTATTGGGAAAAGATTATGGATTGATTAGATGTGAAAATTTAATAAATATTGGCTACTTATTTTTTTAGTATGTGAATGTATTAGGTGCTAACCCAAATGCCCCAAATCAACAGTCAAACCAAAAGACGTTCGCGTATTCAATTCACATCAAAGCAGTGCAAGAATTCTAATTAGTTTCGAATTGTAAAATAGTTGAAATTGTGATAATTGGTTTGAACCCTTAAGTGGGGGTTTAGGGGCTATTTTATAGGTGAATTAATTGAATTTATAATTATTTCTAATTTAGGCTTGTTTTCAGACTAATTAAAGAAACTGCAAGATTTGTTAAAGTGTTGAGAAAAAGTGAAAGAACATCGAACCCGTATCAAGTTTTACCATGAGCAGATTGGATCCATTGGGAAAATATGGGTTTGATCAAGATTTGTTTCTCCAGAGTCCCAAAAGCAAGCATGACATCATTATGGACATAAAGTCCCAAAGTATGGAATCCCAGGAAGAGGCTGGCCCAACTTAAAGGAATTGTCAAAAAACAAATTTTGTGGATAATTATTATTATCATAAACTCATAAGCTTGTTCTAAATTGATAATTATCATGTTATATTTGATGAATTAGCTTGCTGATTAGATTTGCTTAATAGCCAAATAATTAATTTTGTTAGTGGCCAAACCATGTACGTTTCGAGCCCTGAAAGACTAATATGTTAGCAAAGTTGCTGATTGGGTTGTGATGCATGATTTTGTTATATGGTATGAGGTTGGTTGTTTGAATAGCATATTTTGCTGAAATATTGAGTTTATGCATGATATAATTGCATGACATATTTGCTATGATGTATATTGAAAAGGTTGCTATTCATGCACAATGAAATTTGTAAAGTATGTGAAATTGAATGATATTGATAAAAACCATCATAATGGTAATTTGAAAGTTGGAACATTGTTTCCATTTACTAAAAGTATTTGATTATTGAGGACGTGTTAGAGATTTCAATTATATGTGAAAAGTATTGAAGTATGACTATGTATGAGTTTGCATAACATATTGCATATGCATTGGGATGAGATATTTTGTGGATGATGGAGTTCTGTGGAGTACTGGTGGCTTATCAAGTCCGTATTTATTTGTATTTAGTGCACTGCATTTGGAGTACCGAGGGGATTGGTGATTATATCACAATAT
Source organism: Gossypium anomalum (assembly GCA_025698475.1). NCBI lineage: Eukaryota > Viridiplantae > Streptophyta > Magnoliopsida > Malvales > Malvaceae > Gossypium > Gossypium anomalum. The sequence continues at coordinate 66,330,716 of CM046957.1, read as the reverse complement.
TTATTGTTCAACAGTTTTACTGCATTATTAATTATTTGTGGTTTTACCACATCAAGCTATGCTCGCATTCATTGGAGTTTGGCAGACGAGTTCTGGAGAATACGTGGTGTGTAGCGGATGGTATGGGTAGGATCTCACATGTGCATTTTTTCATGATCATGTTCACTAAAACTGCTACTATATATTGATGTTTGACTGTGTTATTGGATTTCATGTGAAATTGTTTGTATGACTAATTAATGCTTGTTTGTTTAGTCTCACACTGAGCTTGTTAAGCTCACCCCATTACCTTAACTTCTTAGGTAATGAACGAACTTAGCATAAATTGGCATACGAACGTACAATGGACTTCAGACTCAATTTCTTTATATTATATTATTTTTATTTTTATCTTATTATTAGTTAATTTTCTCATTATTATTATTCAGTTTTGGACTGTAAAATTATTGAAACTATGGTTTAGGATTGTTTTTATTGTAGGTATTTTCATGCATGCATGTTTTTCATCCTTAAGATAGACTGATGGATCTATATACATTGAAATTGGACTATACATGTTATTGGGCTAAGTTTTTAATAATTTGGTTAGTAATGGTAATCTTTTGCTACGAAGAAATTGATCAAAATGTTTTCCAAAGGTAAAGTCAAGTACTACGTTTTTACAAAAACTATGCCTAATTAGCTAATTTGATTTAAACATGGTTGGATTAATAAAATAAACATTTTTCTAAAAAAAAATTAACAATAGAAACCACATTTTTATAAAAAGAGAGTACTTGAAGGTTTTTAACTATCGTTAGAGTAAGTTTGGCTCTTGGGTGTCCAATGCGACTTTCACAATCTGGCCATAATGTTTAGGCTAAATTTGAGAGGTTACAAAACCGCCCTTTGTTCCCTTTGGATATCCTACAAACATACATAATTTTTTCCGTGAGTCCAACTTTCTTGCATCTTTATCCAATACGTGGGTGGGCATCCCCAAATCCTAAAATGATTATGATTCGACTTACTGCCATGTTGCAATTCATATGGGGTTTTCGATGCTACCTTAGTTTGAACATCATTCAAAATATAGCAAGCCATTTGTACAATGTATCCCTAAAAAGATATTAGTAGCTTCGAATAATTTAACACAGAATGTACATTTCTAACAACATTTGATTTCTTCTCTCTGCTACATTATTCTGTTGTGGAATGTTCGACGCGATTAACTGTGATATAATCTCATTCTTTATGAGGTATCATGATGATCATTTTATGATTCACTAAACTAGACTACGATCACGACAAAGGCAAGTGCACCTATCGAATGGTAGTATAGCTATGGTGAGTCTAGAATATCATATCCACAAGGACTAAAAGTACTAGTATTAACTATCTTTCTATTATTTAGCCTAAAATAAAAGGGATTTGTTTTCATCTAAATTTAACTAAACTAATTAATTGATAAACGCGACAGAGAGCGAATTGGGAAAAATACTTGAAGAAAACTTATAAGGAGGACAATACCCAGGAAAGAATCCACCTAGACTTCACTTATTATTCCGACTCTAAATCAAATGATCTATTCACTTGTCTTGATCTGTAGAAATCCCTAAATTATGTTAATGTCTCTTTCGAAACTAAGAACAACTGACTCTAGGTTGATTAATTGGAATCTCTTTCTAATTTAAACCCCTATTGTCGCATTAACTCGATCTATGGATTCCCCTATTAGATTTGACTCTAATCTAGCAAATTTATGTCGTCCTATTTCTCGGATTGCATGCAACTTTGCTTAATTATGCTAGATCTAATTTTAAACAGGGACTTTTGCTCCACTGAATAAGCACATCAAACTTGGAATAATATCCTGAAAATATTAAAACAAGGATTAAGAACACATAATTAAGAACAAGAACAAGTATTTATCGTGTAATTCAGATGATTAAATAATAAGATCCATCGTAGGTTTCATCCTCACTAGGTATTTAGGGAGTTTAGTTCATAATGTAAAAGGAAGACATCTCAAATTTAGAAAAACAACAAGATATAAAAAACCCCAAATAAACTTAGAGAGAAATTTGAATGGAGATCTTCAATCTTGAATTGGATTTGCTTCTAAGATGATTCCAACGGCTTCCTTCGAGTAATTTTTGCTTTCTACTCTGTGTGTCCCCTTAGGTCTTCTTCTAGTATTATTTATAGACTTTTGAATGCTCAAAAATCCTAAAAATTGGCTTTTTCTGTGTGTTTGGGAAACAGAGAGCGATATCGACACGGGCTGGCACATAGGTGTGTGGCCTACCCGTGTGGATCCTGAAAACTCCGATTTTGGCCCCTTTTTCGCTACTTTTGCTCCCAAATGCTCTCCTAAGTATAGAAACATGAATTTAAGGGATTAGGAGCATCATCCATAAACGCATTAAGAATAGGATTAAAATATGTTACATTTATGGTTTATCAAATATCCCCACACTTAAGCATTTGCTTGTCCTCAAGCAAAATCCTCAACTTACAATTAAAATTAATTCTTCTCAACTTATAATTCTCATCAATAATGTTTCGAAATAATTCATAAATAATCATGCATTGAAAATTCAACTAAAAGAGCCCTAAAGATTCAAACAATCCAAGTCACACATTTTTTTAAGACATGAAAACATAGGTATCTCCCCTTATCTAAGTACTTACCTTTAATTCAAAATCGACAAGATTTTACATCCTCACTAAAAATTCACTCAAATCACTCAAAGTGTTTAAGGTTCAAAAATTAAGCACTTAAAAGTCAATTATGAAAAGTCATTACCATAGGCTTGCATGAAAATCAAATCTCTACCATTATAAAATGATATGATACAAAAATCAAAAGGTCTTTAAAGGGTTGTAACAGGGCTTGGGTTAAAGGTGTGGATAAAGGCTGAAAAAGAAGGTTAGAATCGATATCGAATTGATAAATTACCTAACTAGAAAAATAAACTAATACTAAATAATTACATTAATCGAAATTATTAAAGAATAACACGAGCTTCTTCTTAGAATATGAAATTAACTACTTAAGCTCAAAAATATAGAACTAGTAATAATTCAACATAAATGTATTTTTTTTCACTTTCTTTTCTTTTTTTTTTTTTTTGAGAACAATATATAATAAGAGAAAATTTAACAACTAAAACAAAAGAACATAGTTAAGCAACTAACCAAATCAAATCTCAACAAAAAGGGAGTCAATAAAACGAGAAACAATTCTCAATGAATCAAAAAACAAGTTATGGGTTAATATTAAAGGGTAAATCAAGAAATGGTTTGTTAGGCTTAAAGGGGGTTCACTAAGGGTTAATCATGAAGGTAGGCTTATGGGATAAGTGGGTTAAAACCTCGGTGGCTTTATCATCTCAATATATCAAATCAAATATGTGGTCTCGACATGTATAATCGAAGCAAGTTCTAGAATAACTAATCAGTATTGACACACTCATAACCAATAATAGAGTGAGCAAGAAAAGTCTATGCTCTAAAGTCTCAAAATCTCACAAAAATTCTCAAACTTCAAGGTAATACTTCAATTTAGGGAAACAACCTAAAAAAAAATTATTCTGAAAATAGACTTATCATGCTTGATTCTCTAGTGTCTTAAAGTTTAAACAATCAATGCACAATTACCTTTGAATTTAATCTAAAACACATCAATGATAATCATAAATTAATAAGAATCCATTCTAATAGTAATGTGAGAAAATTATTTAAACACAAGACATAATTCAGAGATTTTTTAATAATTCTATAGATAACCTCCCCACACTTAAGATGTACATTGTCCTCAATGTTCAAACATATATAATCACAGTATAAACAGAATATCATAAAAGAGAGAGAAATCATAAAAGAGGGAGAAAACTGAACCTGCCCTGAATATTGGATGAAACCTTCAGAATAGTGAAAAATGGAATTGCAGTCAAATTTAAATGTAACTCATGATTCCAAGGAAACTAACAAGAAAATAAACACAAATAATAAAGAAAATTAAGGGGTTATAACTCGATTAGAAACAACCATAAAGCTTTCAAAAGATAATAATGAAAATAAGTTGAAGAGAAAAAAAAATAAAACAACTAAAGCAAAATTAAAAAGAAAGATAATAATAATAATAATAATAATAATAATAATAAACTCAATGATATCAATAAACTTAAAAGGGAATTGTAATGATAATAGTAAAAAAAATACAAAAGAAAAAAAATAGAAATAGCAAAATAATAATAATAATAATAATAAAAGTATATAAAAATTAAAAATACAAAAAAAAATATAAGTATAAGAATAATAAATTAATTAACTAATTAGTAAAATAAAAATAAATAAAATAAAATAAAATTGGAGTGATTAACCCAGTTTTCACATGGCCATGGACATGCCCGTGTGTCCAGGCCGTGTGGTTCACATGGCCATGTCGCCAGGCAGTGTGTGCTTTCCTTCAGTTCTCCCACGCCCATGTGAGATCCCACACGCCCGTGTGGCCAGGCCGTGTAACTCTCTGACTTTGAAAAGAAAATTAGCTCCAGGTTTCACACGGCCTAGGACACGTCCGTGTGTCTAGGCCGTGTGGGTCACATGGCCATGTCGCTAGGCCCTGTATGTTTTCCTTCGCTTCTCCCACGCCTATGTGAGATTCCACATGCCCGTGTGGCCAGGCCATGTGGGTCAAAAGCACACTTTTTTTTATATTTTGAAAATTAATTAATTTAAAAAACTCATGAAATAATGTTAAGAAAATTAACAGTGTTAACACTCGGGTTGCCTCGCGAGAAGTGCTTATTTAAAGTCTAAGCTTGACTTACCTCAATTTCGCATGGTTACGGTGGTTTGAGGAGTTGAAACTCCTCCTCCCTGCTATCGATTCTATCAAAATAAGGTTTGAGTCGAATACTATTTACCTTGAAAGTTTCGAATTCAGTATGTGTTACCTCGACTGTACCATATGGGAAGACATTCAGTACCGTGAAAGGAGTTGCTCTGTCTACATTAGACTTTGAAGTGACAACTCAAGGGTCTGTTTTATTCAACAGTACCTGATCCCCAACCTTGAATTGATTGGTTCTATCCTTAAGCTCGACATGGTGTTGCTTCTGTTCCTCTTTGACATAGGTTCGCCATTCGTCCAGTTCATTGATTTATAGCATTCTTTCTTCATGGACTGTTCTAATGTTGTCGCATGAACTAGAATGTGGCTCATTTGTGCTTCTCGAAAGTGTTTTCTACAAAGAGGGTCAAACCACATGATTAGTCTTATTAACCAGATTTACAAAGTCATCTTCATTACTTGATATCTTAATCGAGTCACGAGCCTGAAGAGTAATTGTTTCACCACTTGCACGAAGTGTGAGTTCACTTGTACCAACATTAATAATAGTCCTGACAGTCGCTAAAAAGGGTCGCCCTAAGATTAAAGGAACGTCATCGTCCTCTTCCATGTCTAAAATAACAAAGTCTACTGGGAATATGAATTTATCAATTTTTACTAGTACATCTTCAATGATACCCCTAGGAAATCTAATAGTTTTATCCGCTAGTTAAATACTCATCGAAGTTTGTTTGGGTTTTCCAAATCCTAGTTGCTTAAACATTTTATAAGGCATGACATTCATACTCGCCCCTAAATTAGCCAAAGAATTACCAACATTTAAACTACCAATTAAACAAGGAATAGTAAAACTCCCTAGATCTTTTAACTTGTTGGGTAGTTTATTTTGTAAGATAGCTGAACAGACTATGTTTAGCTCCACATGCGATAATCATCTAACTTCCATTTGTTTGCCAAAAGCTCCTTTAAAAATTTAACTGAGTTGGTCATCTGCGAAAGAGCTTCAATAAACGGTAAGTTAATATGCAAATTTTTTAAAAGTTTAAGAAATTTATAGAGTTGTTCGTCTATACGGTCCTTCTTTGTCGCGTTGGGGTATGGTACATGAGGTTTATGTTTCTTAATAACTGATTTTTTCTTGTTGTGGCTTACCTCAACCTTACCTTTACCTACCTTCTTGTCTCGGTTTTGGTTCATCTTCAACTAACCCTTCTTTATCTCGAATAGTAATCACATGAAGTTGCTCCCTTGGGTTGGTTTCAGTATTACTCGGTAAGCTACCTTGTGGTCATTCTAAAATCATCTTGGCAAGTTGACCAATTTGATTTTCGAGCCCTTGAATCAACGATTTTTTATTTTTTTAGTGCGGTTTCGGTGTTCTGGAAGTGAGTTTCTGACACTGAGATGAATTTCGTTAGCATGTCCTTGACCACCTCACGAGAAATTAGGACGGTTCCTCCAACTTGCATTATAAGTGTTACTATATGGATTATTCTAAGGTCTAGAATTATTACCCATATAGTGGATATGTTCGTTCTCTGTGCTAGGGTTGTAGGATGGATATTCTATGTTGTTCATTCCTTCTCTATTCGCATCGCACTGCATTACCGGATGTACGTGCGTAGAACCACATAAACCATTAATCTTTTTATTTAAGAGTTCTACCTGGTTTGATAACATGGTGACCGCATCGAGGTTGAAAATACCGGCTGCTTTATTAGGCTTTGTCCTCATGACTTGCCACTAATTAGTTATTCAGTGACATCTCCTCTATGAACTCATAAGCCTCCTCAGGTTTTTTATTATTTATGGTACCACCGACGGCTGCATCGATCAGTTGTCTAGTTGAGGGGTTCAAACCATTGTAGAAAGTCTGAACCTGTAACCATATGGGTAACCCATGGTGAGGGCATCTTCTCAATAAATCCTTATACCTCTCCCATGCATCGTATAAGGTTTCTAAGTCTATTTGCACAAAGGAAGAGATATCATTCCTCAACTTTATCGTCTTAGCCGGCGGAAAGTATTTTCAGCAGAAACTTTTCGATCATTTGCTCCCATGTAGTGATGGACCCCCGTGGTAGAGAGTTCAACCACTGTTTAGCTTTATTCCTTAATGAGAAGGGAAATAACCGAAGGCAAATGGAATCATTAGAAACGCCATTAATTTTGAAAGTGTCGCAATACTCCAAAAGTTAGCAAAATGAGTATTTGGATCCTTATCTTGCAAACTATCAAACTGAATAAATTGTTGGATCATCTGAATGGTGTTCGGCTTCAGTTCGAAGTTATTTGCAACAATAGGAGGTCTAACAAAACTTGATTCAGCCCCCGCTAAATTAGGCTTAGCATAGTCGTACATAGTATGAGGAGCAGGATTCTGATTTACAGGATTCGCGACAACCATAGGAGGTAGCGGATATTCTGATTTTTAGTCATCTCTTCAGTATTATTGGTATCGTCCTTGTGCTCTTCTTCTATATACTGTAGACTCCGCCTTATTTCTCTACGATTTCTACGAGCTGTGCTTTCAATTTCACTGTCAAAAAGTAGAGGTCCTGACGGGTTTCTTCTAGTCATAAACCACAAGAACCAGCTAGAAGCAAACAAAAAAAATTAGTAATTAAAAATAAAACTAAAACAAAAATAAAATGCAATAAAATAAAAATGGCTAAATTAATAAAAATCAAGCATTCCTAATATCTTAGTCCCCGGCAACGGCGCCAAAAACTTGATGATCGTTTTATGATTCACTAATCTAGACTACGATCACGACAAAGGCAAACGCACCTATCGAATGATAGTATAGCTATGGCGAGTCCAGAATATCGTATCCACAAGGACTAAAAGTACTAGTATTAATTATCTTTCTATTATTTAGCCTAAAATAAAAGGTATTTTGATAAATCGTAATTTATATATATTTTTACCCCATGCTTAACGCATTTTATGGATGATTTTTCCTTATAATTAGTGAATTCGATGCTCCTAATGCCTTAATTTCATGTTTTATACTTAGGTAAGCATAGAAGAGCAAAAGGAACGAGAAACGGGCCAAAACTGGAGAAAATGGGCCAAAGTACGAAATAAACACGGCCTGGACCTCCTCACACGGGCAGCTCACATGGCCATGTCAATTTGGCAGTATCGAAGCATGACTCACAAGGTAGAACACACGCCCGTGCCAATCTAACAGGCTCGAACACGACCTGGAGTAATCGCACACGGGCGTGTCACACGGGTGTGTCCCTGCCGAGCCTAAGTTGAGTCCAATTCGAAAAATACCACTTCTGAGGGTTCTTAGGCATTCCAAAGCCTATAAATACACCCTAGAGGAGAAAAAAAAGGTAAATGGAGAATAGGGAGTAAGGAATTACTCCAAGGAAGCCGACTGATCCATCTTAGAAGCTGGATTCACCATCAAAACTGAAGATCTCTCCTCAATTTCCCTTCAGGAGTTTTGGGTTTTCTTTATGTTTCGTATTCTTTATTATTCTGAGATGTTTTCTTATTTTGTTATGAACTTAAACTCCTAAATACCTAAGGGGGATGAAACCTAAGACGAATCTTATTATTAATTTCTGAATCGTATGATAAATATTTGGCTTGTTCTTAATTATGTGTTCTTAATTCTTATTTTGGTATTCCAGGATATCACTTCAAGTTAATGCTCTTACTTAGAGGAGGAATAGACTCTGGCTAAGAGTGACTTTGTCGTAATTACGCGGAGTTGATTGAGCGCCTAGAGATAGGGTGATAAGATTTTGTCGGATTAGTGTGAAACCTACTAAGGGAGTCCAAAGATCGAGTTAATGCAACCCTAGGGTGTTAATTAGAGAAAAGTCTTGGTTATTCAACCTAGGGATTAGACGTTATTAGTCTTGAATAAGGATAATAACATAACTTAAGGATTTCTACGAAACAAGTTAAATGAATAAATCATCCGGTTCGGAGCCAGAATAACAAGTAAAAGTCTAGGTGGATTTTTCCTTAGATATTGTCCTAAATCAATCGTTTTTCCCAAAAGTAATTTCCCAATTCTATTTTCTACAACTTCTTAGTTTAATTAATTAGTTAGTTAAAACAAACCCCTTTATTTCTTAGGCTAGATAATAAAAAAAATAGTCATTACTAGTACTTTTAATCCTTTGGATTCGACAATCTGGTCTTGTTAAAGCTATACTACTGTTCGATAGGTACACTTGCCTACGTCGTGATAATAGTTAGTTTCAAGAGTGATTAATTATAAATTTATAAAACTTATCACGGAAAATCACGATCAAGTTTTTGGTGTCGTTGCCGAGGACTAAAATATTAGGATCACTCAATTTTTATTACTTTAGCCATTTATTTTTCTTGCAATTTAATTTTATGTTTATTTACTAACTTTCTTTTTCTTTCTTCTGGCGGGTTTTTATAGTTTATAACTAGAAGAAATCTGTCAGGACCACTACTTTTTGACGAAGAAATTGATCGTATAGCCCATAGAAACTGACGAAAAATCAGGCGAAGCCTAAGATACACAGAAGAAGAACAGGAGGACGATATCTCAACTACAACCGAGGAGATGGCTGAAAATCAAGACAATCAGCTCCAGCAATACCCGCTGAATTAGCAAATCAGAATCCTGCTCCTCGTACTATGTATGATTACGCTAAACCTAATTTAACAGGAACTGAGTCAATTATAGTTAGGCCTGCTATTGCTGCAAATAATTTTGAACTGAAACCTAACACAATCCAAATGATACAGCAGTTTGTTCAGTTTGATGGTTTGCAGGATGAGAATCCCAACACTCACTTGGCAAATTTTCTAAAATTTTGCGACACTTTCAAATTAATGGCGTTTCTGATGATGCCATTCATCTTCGGTTATTCCCCTTTTCATTGAGGAATAAGGCTAAATAGTGGTTGAACTCGTTACCACGAGGGTCCATCACTACTTGGGAACAAATGACCGAAAAAATTTTATTAAAGTATTTTTCGCCGGCTAAAACAGCTAAGTTACGTAATGATATCTCTTCTTTTGTGTAGATGGACTTAGAAACTCGTTACGATGCATGGGAGAGATACAAGGACCTACTGCGAAGGTGCCCACACCATAGGTAACCTCTATGGCTACAAGTTCAAACATTCTACAACGGTGTGAATCCCTCGACAAGATAGATGATTGACGCAGCCAACCAAAACAATAGGCTTACGAATTTATTGAGGTAATGTCACTAAATAACTATCAGTGGCAAGTCATGAGGACCAAGCCAACCAAAACAGCAGGCGTTTATAACGTCGACTCGGTTACTATGCTATCAAATCAGGTAGAAATTTTTAATAAAAAGATTGATGGTTTACTTGGTTCTACGCAGGTTCACCCAGTAATGCAATGTGAAACGAGTGGAGGTGGATCGAGTAATTCAGAATATCAACCCTATAGCCACAACATGGAGAACGAGTAATTAAATTATATGGGTAATAATCCTCGATCTCAAAATAATCCTTACAGTAATACCTATATCGCAGGTTGGAGGAGTCACCCAAACTTCTCATGGAGAGGTCAAGGAAATCAGAGACCACCACCACCCTTAGGCTTCCAACAGCCACCTTATCAACAAGAAAAGAAATCAAACCTTGAGGAGATGCTATCCAAATTTATCTTGGTGTCAGAAACCCATTTCCAGAATACTGAGACAGCACTTAAAAATCAACAAGCATCAATCTAATGACTCGAAACTCAGATAGGCCAGCTGTCCAAACTAATTTCCGAAAGATCATCAGGAAGGTTACCTAGTAACACTAAACCAAATCCAAAAGAGCATGTGAAAGCAGTTACACTAAGGAGTGGGAAAGTGTTAGCTGAATCTGAAAAGAAGCTAACACAGGAAGCCGTGATAAGAGAAAAGAAGGAGGAAAGACCCGAAAATAGTGACAAACCAGTGCCAAAAGAATATACACCACCAGTTTCATACCCAGCAAAGTTGAAAAATGACCGCATGGATGCACAATTCGGTAAGTTTCTTGAAATTTTTAAACAATTACATATCAATTTACCTTTTGTTGAAGCTATCTCGCAGATGCCTACCTACGCAAAATTTTTAAAGAAGCTTCTAACAAATAAAAAGAAGTTTGAGGATTTATCTACAGTGGAACTCAACGAGGAGTGCTCAGCCATACTCCAAAATAAACTACCAACCAAACTGAAAGATCTAGGAAGTTTTACTATTCCTTGCTTAATTGGTAGTTTGAATGTTGAGAAAGCACTAGCTGATTTAGGTGCTAGCATTAATTTAATGCCATATAAAATGTTCAAACAACTTGGCCTTGGGGAACCTAAACCCACTAGGATGAGTATTGAACTAGTCGATAGATCTGTTAAATATCGTAGGGGTATTATAGAAGACATACTTGTGAAAGTAGATAAATTCATATTCCCTGTAGCCTTCGTTGTGCTCGACATGGACGAAGATGTGGAAGTGCCTTTAATTTTAAGACGTGTATTTTTAGCCACTACTAGGACTGTAATTGATGTGGGTGATGACAAATTGGTACTTAGAGTAGGTGATGAAGAAATTATCTTTAAAATCTATGACGCTATGAGATTCTCTCGGGAACAGGATGATTCATGCTATTTTATTGATTCTATTGATCATGCTACTTAAGACTCTTTTCAGGAAGTTATATTGAAAGATACGACGGAACTATATCTAGCTCAAAGAGAGGAGGTAGATGATGAATCCAACGAACATCCCGAATATGAGGGTATCAAAATAAATGATGAACTTACCTCCTAAACTGGAACTTAAACAATTTCCAAATCACTTGGAATATGCATATCTTGGAAGTAATTCTACATTACCAGTGATTATTGCTTCTAACCTGCAACCCGAGGAAAAAGAGGAATTAATCCAAGTATTAAAAGAACATAAAAAGGCCATAGCCTGGAAAATTTTTGACATAAAAGGAATCAGCCCCTCTTTTTGCACCCATAAAATTTTAATGGAAGATGAGTATAAGCCATGCGTGCTGGCTCAAAGATGACTGAACCCCAATATGAAAGAAGTTGTTAAAGCTGAGGTAATTAAACTTCTAGATGCAGTAATTATTTATCCTTTCTGACAGTTCTTGGGTAAGTCTTGTACAGGTTGTTCCTAAGAAAGGAGGCATGACGGTTGTAACCAACGAGAAGAATGAATTAATCTCGACAAGAACAGTCACAGGTTGGAGAGTTTGTATTGAATATAGGAAACTGAATGATGCCACAAGAAAATATCACTTTCCCTTACCATTCATTGACCAAATGTTGGAAAGATTATCCGGGCACATGTACTACTGTATTTTAGATGGACTCTCTGGTTACTTCCAAATCCCAATAGCTCCTGAAGATCAAGAAAAGATGACATTCACATGCCCATATGGTACGTTCGCTTATCGTAGAATGCCTTTTGGATTATGTAATGCTCTTGCCACTTTTCAGCGCTCTATGATGGTCATCTTTGACGAACTCGTGGAAGACATCATAGAGGTATTTATGGATGATTTCTCGGTATTCGGTAACTCTTTCCATCTTTTCCTTAAAAATTTAAAACGAGTTTTAATAAGATGTGAGGAAATGAACCTTGTGCTTAACTAAAAGAAATGTCACTTCATGGTTCAAGAAGGTATCGTATTAGGGCATAAAATTTCTAGTAAAGGGATTGAAGTAGACAAATCTAAAATTGAAACAATCAAAAAATTACCCCTCCTAGTTCGGTCAAGGCTATTAGAAGCTTTTTAGGACATGCTGGTTTTTAGTAAGGATTTTTCTAAAATAGCTAAGCCTTTAACTAAACTGCTAGAAAAAGATATGCCTTTTAATTTCGATCAGGGATGCTTAAAAGCATTTAACACCTTAAAGGATAAATCAATTAGTGTTCCAATTATAATTGCACCTGACTGGAATTTACCTTTTGAATTATTGTGTGATGCGAGTGACTTTGCAGTAGGTGCGGTTTTGGGACACCGAAGAGACAAGCACTTTTAACCTATCTATTATGCTAGTAAGACATTGATAGACGCACAAGAAAACTACACTACCACGGAAAAAGAATTTCTAGCTGTGGTTTTTGCATTTGATAAATTCCGATCATATAAAGTTGTAGTTTACACTGGCCATTCTGCTCTTCAATACCTTTTAACTAAAACTGATGCAAAACCTCAACTGATTCGATGGATTTTGTTGTTACAGGAATTCGACTTAGAAATCCAGGATAAGAAATGAGTTGAAAATCTCACGGCTAATCATCTTTCCAGGCTTGAAAAATCAAAAACCAAAGAATTAGATGAAATTGAAATAAATGATTCGTTTCCTGAAGAACAATTTTTTGCTATATCCGATTCTAAGGACAATTTTTTGCTATATCTGATTTTGAGGTACCCTGGTTTTTAGAGATCGCGAATTTTCTAACCGCTAAAATTATCCCAAAAAGGTTAACACACCAGCAAAAAAAAGTGATTCTTTAGTGATGTGAAAAACTACTTTTGGGACGACCCTTTTCTTTTTCACATATGTGCAGATCAAGTCATTCAAACATGCGTTACAAGGTCAGAAACATCAAGGATACTGGAACATTGCCACTCAGGACCGACTGGAGGACACTATAGTGGAACTGAGACCGCGCATAAAATACTTGAATCAGGTTTTTATTGGACCTCGTTATTCAAAAACGCTAACAGGTTTGTGACTTCTTGTGATAAATGCCAACGGATAGGTCAAAACAGGTTGATGCAGTTGAACGAGCTAGATGAGTGGCAAGCCAATGCATACGAAAATTCACGACTATACAAAAAAGCAACAAAACGGCGCCATGATGCCCGCTTGAAGCCGCAGAAGCAATTTGAAGTCAGAGATTTTGTCTTGCTCTATAATTCGAGACTCAAATTGTTTCCTGGGAAACTTAAATCACGATAGTCAGGACCTTTTGTAGTTCAATCTGTTTTTCCATATGGCATAGTAGAGGTAAGTCACCCATCACAAGGAACTTCCAAGGTAAATGGTCATCGTCTCAAACTTTATAACGGCGAGAATTTTAAGGACGATGGAGAGGAGCTACAACTCCACGAACCTCCTTGAATACACCAACAAGGGAAAGTCGAGCTGAGACTATAAACAAGTGCTTCTCGGGAGGCAACCTGAGTACCAATAGTTTTCATTTACTTAAATTTCATTAAAATTTCAAAATTTTTAATAATTAGACCACTAATAGAATCTTTGAACACAGGTCCACAAAATCCACACGGGTGTGTCATAGGCCATGCCCGTAACACGAGAACAGACACGGCCGTGTAAAAATAGAGTAGAAGTTTTCCCCAACACACGGGATGCGATAAATTCCCACGGCCATGTGAGTAGGCCGTGGGCAACCTGCCAAATTGACATGGGTGAGTGACACGCCCATGTCTATCACCCGTGGTCGAACTTGTTAAATTACCATGGCGTGGGCATACGAACACGGACGTGGGAGAAGCGAGCCACATCGCACACTGTTGTGCGTTATGATTATGCAGCCACACGGCCAAGACACATGGGCGTGTCTTAAGGCCGTGTGATGAACTCTCAACTCGCGACAAACACGGGCTGAACACGAACCACACGGGCGTGTGAGACGACCATGCCACTTACAAAATTAGACTAATTACCTTATTTTTATTTTTATTCTTAGTTACTTTTAATTGATTCATGTATTCGTTAATCACAGCTTACCTTTATGATTATTATCAGGATATTTCTTCCTCCGAATCAGGCCTTACCCCCAGCTCTATCGTCAATTCTCGCTGTCGCCAAACTAGGGAATTCATTCAAGCAAACACTCAGAAAGTTTCAATTCTCTCCCTATCTTATGATTTTATATTTTCCTATATATCTATCTTTGTACAATGAGGGCAATGTACATTTTAAGTGTGGGGGGTAATCAATTCATTATCTGAAAAATCCCTGAATATTGCTTTGTTCTCTTGTAAATCTCTCATATCATGTTTAGGATGAATTTTGATTGACTAATGATTTTTATTGATATATCTTGAATTAAAACATAGGCATTCATGCAAGCATTGATTATTTAAACTTTAAGACATTAGAAAATTAAGCATGATAAGTTAATTTTTAAGGATTTAAAATTTTATGTTGTTTCCCCAAGTTTTGGTATTATCCTGAGTTGAATTCCACAGGTTTAAACATCAAAAAGCCATAATTTTTGTAAGATTTTTGAGCCTTTTGAGCATATATTAATTCTTTCATGCTCACTTTTATTATTGCTTTGAGTGCGTCAATATTGAACTGTTATTCTAGAACTTGCCTGATTATGCATGTCAAGACCACACTATTTGATTTGATATATCAAGATGATAAAGGCACTTAGGATTAACCCACTCATGCCATGAAAAGCCTACCTCCACGATTAACCCTTGGTAAAACCCTTTGAGCCTAACAAGCCATTCCTTGTATTACCCTCAATATTAACCCTTAACCTATTATTGTTGAAATCCCCTAAATTAATTTGATCCCTATTTTTGTCGAGATTTGAGTTGAATAAATTGCTTAGCTATGTCTTAATCTTAATAATTAGTCTATGTTATTTGGCTTGTTCTTAGAAAAAATGTATACATATTAGTAGTTATCTTTTATTTGTAAGCTTCATTATTCAAATTCCATAGTCAGAGAAGAAGCTATGTTGTACGCAAGTGATGATTAAATATTTTTCTAGTTAAGTAGTTTTTCAAGTCAATCTCAATTCTAACCTTTTCGTTCAGCTTGTGACCACACCCCCTAACCAAGTCTCGTTACAACCTTCTAAAGACCTTTTGATTGATGTATCGTCTCAATTTATAGCGGTGGAGATTTGATTTTCATGCAAGCCTATGGTAATAACTTTTCATATTGACTAATGAGTGCTAATTTTATTGTCTTTAAACACTTCGAGTGACTTGAGTGAATCCTTAGTGAGGATGTTAAACTCTGTGCAATTTTGAATCAATGGTAACTACTTATATGAAGGGAAATGCATAAATTTTTCATGATTAAATATTCAACTTGGAATTTTTGAAGCTTTAATGTTCTTTTAGTTGAATTCTCAATGTATGATTACTTATGAGTTACTTTCAGATATTATTGATAGAAATTATAAGTTGAGAAAAAAGAATTTTTAATTATGATTTGAGGATTTTGCTTGAGGACAAGCAAACGCTTAAGTGTGGGGGTATTTGATAAACCATAGTTTATATATATTTTTACCCCATGCTTAACGCATTTTATGGATGATTTTTCCTTAGAATTGTGAATTCGATGCTCCTAATGCCTTAATTTCATGTTTTATACATGTTTTATACTTAGGTAAGCATAGAAGAGCAAAACGAATGAGAAACGGGCCAAAACTGGAGAAAATGGGCCAAAGTACAAAATAAACACGACCTGGACCTCCTCACACGGGCAGCTCACATGGCCATGTCAATTTGGCAGTATCGAAGCACAACTCACACGTCTAGAACACACGCCCGTGCCAATCTAATAGGCTTGAACACGGCCTGAAGTAATCGCACACGGGCGTGTCCCTACCGAGCCTAAGTTGAGTCCAATTCGGAAAAGGCCACTTCTGAGGGTTCTTAGGCATTCCAAAGCCTATAAATACACCCCAGAGGAGAAATAAAAGGTAGACGGAGAATGAGGAGTAAGAAATTACTCCAAGGAAGCCAATTGATCCATCTCAGAAGCCGGATTCACCATATAGACTGAAGATCACTCCTTAATTTCCCTTCAAGAGTTTTGGGTTTTCTTTATGTTTTGTATTCTTTGTTATTCTGGGATTTTTTCTTATTTAGTTATAAACTAAAACCCCTAAATACCTAAAGGGGATGAAACCTAAGACGAATCTTGTTATTAATTTCTGAATCGTACGATAAATAGTTGGCTTATTTTTAATTATGTGTTCTTAATTCTTGTTTTGGTATTCCAGGATATCACTTCAATTTAATGCTCTTACTTGGAGGAGGAATAGACCATAGCTAAGAGTGACTTTGTCGTAATTAAGCGGAGTTGATTGCACGCCTAGAGATAGGGTAACAATATTTTGCCGAATTAGGGTGAAACCTAATAAGGGAGTCCATAGATCGAGTTAATGCAACCCTAGGGTGTTAATTAGAGAAAAGTCTCGGTTATTCAACCTAGGGGTTAGACGTTATTAGTCTTGAATAGGGATAATAACATAACTTACGGATTTCTACGGAACAAGTTAAATGAATAAATTGTCCGGTTCGGAGCCAGAATAACAAGTAAAAGTCTAGGTGGATTTTTCTTTAAGTATTGTCCTAAATCAATCATTTTTCCCAAAAGTAATTTCCCAATTCTATTTTTTGCAACTTCTTAGTATATTTAATCAGTTAGTTAAAACAAACTCATTTATTTCTTAGGCTAGATAATAAAAAAAAGTCATTACTAGTACTTTTAATCCTTTGGGTTCGACAATCTGGTCTTGCTAAAGCTATACTACTGTTCGATAGGTACACTTGCCTACGTCGTGATAATAGTTAGTTTCAAGAGCGATTAATTATAAATTTATAAAACTTATCACGAAAAATCACGATCAGATTTGTTTTAATCTAAATTTAACTAAACTAATTAACTGATGAAAGCTATAGAGAGCGAATTGGGAAAAATACTTAAAGAAAACTTATAAGGAGGACAATACCCAAGAAAGAATCCACCTAGACTTCACTTATTATTCTGACTCTAAATCAAACGATCTATTCACTTGTCTTGATCCGTAGAAATCCCTAAATTATGTTAATATCTCTTTCGAGACTAAGAACAATTGACTCTAGGTTGATTAATTGAAATCTCTTTCTAATTAAAACCCCTGTCATCGTATTAACTCGATCTATGGATTCCCCTATTAGATTTGACTCTAATCCATCAGATTTATGTAGTCCTATTTCTAGGATTGCATGCAACTCCGCTTAATTATGCTAGATCTACTCTTAAACAGAGACTTTTGCTCTACTGAATAAGCACATCAAACTTGGAATAATATTCGAAAAATATTAAAACAAGGATTAAGAACACATAATTAAGAACATGAACAAGTATTTATCATGTAATTCAGATAATTAAATAATAAGATTCATTGTAGGTTTCATCCTCCCCAGGTATTTAGGGAGTTTAGTTCATAATGTAAAAAGGAAGACATCTCAAATTTAGAAAAACAACAAGACATAAAAAACCCAAATAAACTTCGAGAGAAATTTGAATGGAGATCTTCAATCTTGAAGTGGACCTGCTTCTGAGATGATTCCAATAGCTTCCTTTGAGTAATTTCTGCTTTCTACTCTGTGTGTCCCCTTAGGTCTTCTTCTAGTATGTATTTATAGACTTTTGAATGCTCAAAAATCCTAAAAATTGGCTTTTTTCGTGTGTTTGGGAAATAGGGAGCGATATCGACACGGGCTGACACATAGGCGTGTGGCATGGCCGTGTGGATTATATGGGCATGTGGCCTGCCTGTGTAGATCCTGAAAACTCTGATTTTTGCCCCTTTTTCTCTCCTTTTGCTCCCAAATGCTCTCCTAAGTATAGAAATAACAATTTAAGGGATTAGGAGCATCAAATTCACTAATTTACATCATTAATCATCCATAAACACATTAAGAATGGGATTAAAATATGTTACATTTATGGTTTATCATATCTTAAAAACTCATTAGATCAATATTTCCCACATCGATCCGACCAAAATTTCTTTATGGGTAAACCTAGCTGTTTCTCTACTTTCGCACGAAACTCTTTGAATTTATCAAATGTTTCACTCTTGTAGTGCATTAGGTATACATACTCATATCTGCAATAGTTATCAGAAAAGGTTACATAATATTCGTAACCACCTCACTGACGTTCATGAGGCCACATACGTTAGTGTGCACAAGTTCTAGAGATTTTCCAACCCTCATTCCTTTCGTATTAAAAGATCGCTTAGGCATCTTATCTTTCAAGCAAGATTCACATTATGGAAGGTAAAATTCTTTAAGTGAACTTAAGATGCCATCTTTCACAAGTCTAGAGATTCTTTCTTGGTTAATATAACCGAGTCTCAAATGCTAAAGGCATGTCTCATTAGAGTGAGAAGTTTTAAGTCTTTTATTCGATATTTTAGTTTCAAGTAGTATGTACATATTTGGTTTAATAAAATAGATATTATTTGACTTTCGTCCATTACAGATAAGATTGTTATTTCTAAATATTTCAATTTTATTATTAAAAGTCACGGTCAAGTTGTCTTTAAATAAACATGTAACAGAAATTAAGTTTCTTTTGAAACTTGTTACATAGAAAACGTATTTTAAAATAATCTTCCTAAAATTATCAAAGTAAAGATGTACATCTCCTACTGCTTCAGCTGCCACACTTGTCTCGTTCCCAGTCCACAATAATAAGCTCTTATCTCTAAGATCTTTCTTCTCATCGATCCTATAGAAAAACAAAAACATGATTAGTGGCTCCTGAATCAATGACCCAATGGTCTATTGAGTCTTCCAGTAAACAAACTTCTATCATCAAAAGTTCCATACCTTTACCTTTTGTAGCTAGGTATTCCTTCCACTCATTACAGTTTGCCTTGAAGCACCTTTTCTTCCTGCAGAAGAAGTCTTTAGGCTTTCTGATTCTCTTCCTTTCGACTTGTGATGGGCCAAAGACCTTAGCCTTGCATTTTTTAACATGACTTCCCTTCCTTTTTGAAGAAGAAGCAACGACTATATTTGCTTCTGCTCTTCGGACCTACTAACCACCATTCAACATCAACTCATAGAATTATAACTCCTTCATGAATTCTGTAAGCATCAAGTTTTTTTCTGAAAATGTTATATACGGCTCGAAAACTAGAAAATTCCTTTGAAAAAATTTTGAACACCATATCAAATTGAGTGTTCTTGCCCAAATTGACCTCATTGTCCATGGCTTCAGCAAAGTAGCCTATAAGAGTGATCATACGGTCTTTGATTGGAGTGTCTGACTTTTGTTGGGATTTTATCAAGCTAGTTATGGCAGATTGCCAATCTAAAGTAGAGTAGCCTCTGAACATGTCTTCTAGCATATATAGAATCGCTTTAGTAGTCATACAACTCTCTATTTTCTTATACAGAGAGTTGGTTATGCTTGCCAACATATAGCAACTAGCTATCTCATCCAGATCGAGCGTGTCACATTGAAGTGTTTTATCGAAAACCTTATTTTCATTGAAAACCCTTCAAAAGAGAAAGTTAAGTCACATTCAGTTTGTATTTAGTTCCAGAATGAGGTGTATTCAAAATGAACTATTTCTTTATTACTTAGTGAAAATTCTCTTTATCTATGGAAGCTTGATTTTAAAATAATTATTTTCAAAGAACTTGGGAAATGTCTAAAAGAAATAAACTCAGGTTCTGTATCAAAAATTCAAAACGTAGTAATGACAATGAAATAATATCTAGCGGATAGGCCTTATTACAATCCGGACTGAAATAACTTAAAATACTAGAAATTATATGTTTAAGAAAACAAGTCCAAGTCGTCTTGCTAGCTGGCCACCTCGGAGTCCCTCTAACCGTCGAACCGCCTACTGAAGATCACCTGAGAAAAATAAAAGAGGGGGTGAGTTTTTGAAAACTCAGTGTGTACAACCCTCGGCAAACAGTAAATCATGCAATAGCAATTCTTTTTGGGCCTGAGCCCAATTCAATATCAGAACATCTGTAAAGCAATCAAATATGCACGAATCCTACCCATCCAACCGCTACACACCATCTCCATCCTCTGATACACACCATATGAGGATATAAATATCTACCCACCTATCTGATACACTCCAATGGTAGCCCGGTTGCAATACTACCCAACGTTGCAGCAAGCTGCTACTCATATATTGGGCTTAAAAAGCCACCGGTGGATCCACGATCCTCATATTCTTTCTCCATTTCATAAATCCCAACCCATATGCAACCTAAACAGAATGTCATATGAATGCAGTAGTTATACATGTAACATCCATAAATCTTACATTCAACACATATAGGTATTTTAGTCATTTTTGCCCCAAGGGGCATTTCAGTAATTTCTCTTTATTCTAGGTTTATTACCTACCTTGGCCTGTTAACAAGTTCTCGTTGGCTAAAGTGAACAGATATTATGCACCAGGTAGGATTCCAGAGAAGAGGAGGTAAGTCATTAAGACCGCTTAAATACCAAGCTTTCCCTAGATCCAATCCTAGATATGCATATACCCATTGCCACACCTTAACCTTATGACTCATCCACGGTCGCAATTAATTAATTATTTAAGTTTTATGTCTGATTGTGTAGTTACCAAAAACTAGGTCCACAACCCCTTACTAATCACTAACAGATCCACAATTATTCATTTGGCCCCTTTAGGCCCAATCTCATTCATATGGCCCATTAGGCACAACCACATTCATATAGCCTGTTAGGCCCAATCACATTCATAGTCATGCAATCATATGATTTTTTCATCACTTAGTATCAAAATGCCAATTTTACCTATTATGGGCCCTACAGCCCATCGGGCCCATTTAGCCCATTCTGGCCCGGTTGGCCAATATACGGCCCAAGTCCATGGAATCGCTCATGGGGCCTCTAATAACCTATCGGTCCCCCCTTACGAGTGTTCGCGCACTTGCAAGACTATTGTAGCCAAACTTCCAGCTTTTTGGCATTTCGGCTTTTCGACATTTCGGGATTTGTCGCTCTACTGTGTGTACAGTGTATGTACACACCTGGTACTAAAACATGCTACGATCTCCTTAGCCACAAACCTATAAATGATGTCACTCAATGATTAATCACACACTTATCAAATACGATCACCAAAAGCTGAAAATCTCACCTTTGCCTTAGCTTGAACGACAAGCCTTAACAGCCCTTCCTTGATCACTAATCACGAGTATTTCTTAAATCTGCATCAATCTTAATCATTAAGAACTAAACAAAAAGTGACTTTCAATAATCTTAAGTCACTTCTAAATCATCCATGACCATTCAGCCAACCTTAACCAATAAAAGATGAATACTTACCCAAAACCCCAAAATGCCTAAGGAGCAATTCAGCAGAGATCTGAAATCTGAGATTCGATACTAATCCCCTACCAAAATCGATTTAGAAAGAGTGAGGGAGAGAAGAAATTGGTGCTAGGAAGACCAACTAAAATAAAGTAAAGCACTTACACAAGAATCGATTGGCCAATGTTGACGAAAAAGTGGCGGCACAACAGGATTTTGGCCAAAAGATATTCGGCTTTAGAAAAAGTAACTAGGAGCAAGTGGTCGTGATTATTTGTGAAAAGTTTTATAAATTTATAATTAATCGTTCTTGAAACTAACTATTATCACGATGAAGGCAAGTGTACTTATCAAACAGTAGTATAGCTTTAGCAAGACCGGATTGTCAAACCCAAAGGAACTAAAAGTACTAGTATTAACTGTCTTTTTATTATCTAGCCTAAAAATAAAAGGGTTTGTTTATCTAAACTAATTAAGTAAACTAAGAATTCGTAGAAAGGAAATTAGGGAAAATACTTTTTAGAAAATTCGATTGATTAAGACAATACCCAAGGAAAAATCCACCTAGACTTCACTTGTTATTTGACTCAAATCGAATTTATTTATTCATTCAACTTGTTCCGTAGAAATCCCTAAATTATGTTATTATCTCTATTCAAGACTAATATCGTCTAACCCTAGATTGAATAATGGAAATCTCTTTCTAATTAACACTCTAGGGTTGCATTAACTCGATCTATGAATCCCCTTATTAGGTTTCACCCTAATCTAACAAAATCTTGTCACCCTATCTCTAGGCGCGCAATCAACTCCTCTTAATTATGACAAAGTTACTCTTGGACAGGCACTATTCATCCTCCGAATAAGTGCATTAACTTGAATCAATATCCTGAAATACTGAAACAAGAATTAAGAACACATAATTAAGAATAAGTTAAATATTTATCAAACAATTCAGATTATAATAACAAGATTCGTCTTAAGTTTCTTTCTCCTTAGGTATTTAGGGGATTTAGTTCATAACTAAAAAGGAAAACATCTCAGAAGAATAATGAATACAAAACATAAAGAAAACCCAAAACTCCTGAAGGGAAATTGAGGAGAGATCTTTAGTCTTGATGAATAATCCGGCTTCTGAGATGGATCAATCGGCTTTCTTTAAGCAATTCTTTGCTTCCTACTCTATGTGTCCTCTTTAGTCCTCCTCTAGGGTGTTTAAATAGGCTTTAGGATGCCTAAAAGCCCTCAAAATTGCCCTTTTCCGAATAGAACTTAACTAGGGCTCGGCAGGGACACGCCCGTGTAATACGCCCATGTGCGATGACTTCAGGCCGTGGTCAAGGCTGAGAGATCAACACGCCCATGTTGAAGTTGTTTTAGGCTGTGTTCGAGCCTGTTAGAATGGCACAGGCATGTGTGCTACCCGTGTGATGAAGTTCAGGCTGTGTTGTTTTCTCACGTCAGCCCATTTTCTCCGTTTTCAGCTCGTTTCTTGTTCTTTTTGCTCTCCTACGCTCACCTAAGTATAAAACATGAAATTAAAGGATTTGGAGCATCAAATTCACCAAATGTAAGGAGAAATCATTCATAAATGTGTTAAGCATAGGATAAAAATATGTATAAATTACAGTTTATCAAATACCCCCACACTTAAGTATTTGCTTGTCTTCAAGCAAAATCCTCAATTCACAATTTAAAATTCCTTTTTCTCAACTTATAATTCCTATCAATAATATCTCAAAATAATCCATAAGTGATCATACATTGAGAATTCAACCAAAAGGACATTAAAGTTTTCAGACATTCTAAGTTGAACATTTAATCAAGGAAAACATAGGCATCTCCCCTCATCTAAGTAGTCACCATTGATTTGAAATTTCACAGAGTTTAACATCCTCACTAAAGATTCACTCAAATCACTTGAATTGTTTAAGGACAATGAAATTAGCACTCAACAGTCAATATGAAAAGTTATTACCATAGGCTTGCATGAAAATTAAATCTCCACCACTATAAATTGAGATGATACATCAATCAAAAGGTCTTTAGAGGGTTGTAATGAGGCTTGGTTAGGGGGTGTGGTCACAAGCTGAAAGAAAAGGTTAGAATCGAGATTGAATTGAAAATTTACTTAACTAGAAAAATATTTAATCATCAATTGCGTACAAAAGAGCTTCTTCTCAGAATATGAAATTAAACACTCAAGCTTCAAAAATACGACTTACTGCTAATAGATATGTATTTTTTTTAAGAACAAGTTAAATAATATAGACTAACTATTAAGAACAAGACATAGCTAAGCAATTTATCCAAATCAAATCTTGACAACAATAAGGGTCAAATTAATTGAGAGGATTTCAACAATAATGAGTTAAAGGTTAATATTGGGGATAAATCAAGGAATGGCTTGTTAGGTTCAAAGGGGTTTACTAAGGGTTTGTTGTGAAGGTAGGCTTTTCATGGCAGGAGCGGGTTAAACCTAAGTGCCTCTATCATCTTGACATATCAAATCAAATGGTGTGGTCTTGACATGCATAATAAAGCAAGTTCTAGAATAACAATTCGATGTTGACGCACTCAAGCAATAATAAAAGTGAGCATGAAAGAAATAATAGATGCTCTTAAAGGCTCAAAATCTAAAAAAAATTTATGGCTTTTTGATGTTTAAACCTGTGGATTTCAATTCAAGATAATACTTAAACTTGGGAAAACAACCTAAAATTTTAAATTCTCAAAAATCAACTTATCATGCTTAATTCTCTAATGTCTTAAAGTTTAAATAATCAATGCATGAATGCCTATATTTTAATCCAAGATATATCAATAAAAACCATAAATTAATCAAAAGTCATCCTAAAAATGATATGAGAGATTTACAAGAGAACAAGACAAAATTCAGGGATTTTTCTGATAGTGATATAATTTACCCCCCACACTTATAATGTACATTGCCCTCAATTACAAAGATAAAGATAATGGTAATTATAGGAAAAAGATCATAAGATAGGGAGAGAAGTGAAACTTCCCGAGTGTTAAATGAATGAACTCCCTAGTTTGGAGTTATGTAGAGTGGAAGAGGATACTCCAGTGGTGGTAGAGGTTGGGTCCCACAAGTGCTGCGCCAAAAGAATATTATATCTCGTAGTCAAGTAGGGCATGGCAGTCGTGGAGAACCTTTTCCAGTGGAATTTGAAGTTCCTAAGTAATTGTGAGCTTTGTGGCTCTTTATAACTCAAGGATGGAGGGAGAGCCGATGCCTTGGAGCGGCTGGGATCGTAGGTGGATGAGCGTGGTACTAACGCATCCCAGCATCATGAAGGAGAACGATGAATGTGGAAGTTGAGAGCATGAAGGTCGTTCTCCTCCTTGAACTCCTCCATGTAGAGGCCTAATGCGGTGCCAAACTTTGGGATGCTCAACTGGTGGACTAACCCGCCGAGGCAAAATTGAACTGTGCCGGGATCATCGTCGTTGGTCATTACAGTTTGAAGATGGAACGTTGAGCAAAGTTCCATCGTGAGCTCGAGATACATCGGCTCGATGATCGCAAAGAAAAGTTCTCATGGGTCGGTGGTGAGGAGAGCCCGAATTGCATCAGCCAGTTGGACTTGTTCTACTACAGCCCAGTCGATGTAGCGGCTCATAACTAAAGGTCGGGCCCGAAGTATCTAGAAAATTTCTTCTTGGGGTCCAATGGGAAACTGTAGGAATGGGTGGCAGATTTCAGCGGTAGGACCCAAGGAAGATGATGCTCCCTTCCTTTTCTTCGAAGTTGGGACGACGACCTTCTTTCCAAGTAAGGATGACATGGTATACTTGCAAGCAAAACCATTATTCCGTTTTGATGAATGAATAAGGTAAAATGTAAACAAATTCAAAAAGGAAAAATTCATGAATTAAAATTAATAATTTCATCCACAACTACTAACACTAACAAACCTAACTAAAATAATCGATTTTATGGCATAATTTCGTGTCATTAGCATGGTCATAGTATGAATATAGGCATGACAATAGTATGGGTTTCATAAAAAATGGCAAAGAACTCTATGGAAAATATAAAAAACATGAATGTATCACAATGCATGGATTATAATGGCAAAAAATAATAAGCAACTATGAATATTAACTTAGAATAAGTAACTGGA
Source organism: Gossypium anomalum (assembly GCA_025698475.1). Taxonomy (NCBI): domain Eukaryota; kingdom Viridiplantae; phylum Streptophyta; class Magnoliopsida; order Malvales; family Malvaceae; genus Gossypium; species Gossypium anomalum. Next base: position 66,304,661 of record CM046957.1, on the reverse strand, counting down.
GCTTGAGAAATCATGAAATAAGTAAAAATTCAACATGAAATAGATGATAACTACTCTAAAAATGAAATTTGAATGATAGCAAAATGGAAATAGTGTGAGATAAATGAAGATTATGATAAATAGCATTAGAAATAAGTAAAATAAAAGAGAAAAAAAGTAAACAAACGCTAAAAAGAGGAGTTCGGGCGTAAAAGATGGAGTTGAAAGCGGCACACGGGCGTGGCAGAGAGGGCTTGTGGAGTTGCAGCCGCTAGGATTAGGGATTTTGGGTGAGGAAGATGATGAATAGTGAGGGATTTTTATAGATTTTGGGGCACACAGCCATGGGGCAATCCCGTGTGCCCTAATTTTAACCCGTGTGTTTCGCGTTTTTTTAAATTTCAGCGCGTCTGACATTCGCCCTATGCCCGTGTACCTTGGGCGTGTTGATGCACACGGCCATGTCGCATGGCCATGTTCTACTTCGTTCGATTCTCCCACGCCTATGTATGTATGCCCACGCCCGTGTTATTTTGACAAGTTTGACCACAGGTGCTAGGCACGGGCGTGTCACATGCCCGTGCTATTTTCTCAGGTTCAACCACGGTTCTAAGACACAGACGTGTCGCACGCCCCGTGTTGTTTTGGCAGGATTGCCCATGGCCATGTCACACGGCCGTGGCCATTTATCGCAGCCCGTGTTGGGGAAAATCTTTGCCCTGTTTTCACACGGTCTACAGCACACCTGTGTGCCTGGCCGTGTGGGTGTGGAAAATCTGTATTCAAGAGCTCAGTTAGTAGGTTAAGTGTTGAATACTAGGATTTAAAGAAGTTAATACCATTAGTGCTTGGGTTGCCTCCCGAGAAGCGCTTATTTATAGTCTAAGCTCGACTTCCTCTCTATTGAATGATCATGGTGGTTTGAGGAGTTTAAACTCCTCATTCCTACTATCAATTTCATCAAAATAAGGATTTAGATGGGTATTGTTTACCTTAAAAGTGTCAAATTTGGGATGGATTACCTCGATTGTACCGAATGGGAAAATGCTAAGTACCGTAAGAGGAATTTCTTTATTCGGTTTGGTAGTGGTAATGCGAGGATCTGCGGCATCTAATAATACTTTATCTCCAACCTTAAGTTGAAGTGGTGAGGTATTGAGCTCGTTCTGGTGTAGTTTTGGTTTATCGTGTGTTCTCAATTTATGTGCCTAGCTCCTTGATTTGTAGCCTTCGTCCTTCATGAATAGGTCCTTTATTGTTGCTTGAACATGGCTCATGTATATCCTTCGAACCCATTTCCTACAAAGTAGGTTGCACCAATTGGTCAGTTTTAGTAAAATGATTTATACAACCACCTTCAACTTTTGATGTGTTACTCGAATTGCGAGCTTGAAGGGTGATTGTTTCGTCTCCTACACGAAATGTGAGTTCGCCTGTGCCAACATCAATAATTGTTCTAGCAGTTGCTAAAAAGGTCCTTCCTAAAATCAAAGGAGTATTGCTATTCTCCTCTATGTCTAGAACAACGAAATCAACTGGGAATATATATTTTTCAATTTTAACGAGTACATCTTCAATAATACCCTTAGGAAATCTGATAGTTTTATCTGCTAATTGAGTACTCATCCTAGTTTATTTCGGTTTCCCACGACCTAGTTGCTTAAACATTTTGTAAGGCATGACATTGATGCTAGCCCCTAAATCAGCCAATGCATTATCAACATCTAAACTACCAATTAAGCAAGGAATCGTAAAACTCCCTAGATCTTTTAACTTGTTGGGTAGATTATTCTGTAGAATAGCTGAGCAAATTGCATTTAGATCCACATGCGTCGCCTCATCCAGCTTTCGCTTATTTGCTAAAAGCTCCTTTAAAAACTTTATTGCATTCGGCATCTAAGAAAGAGCTTCAATAAACGGTAAATTAATATGTAATTTCTTTAAAAGTTTAAGGAATTTACCAAATTGTTCATCTGAGTGGTCTTTCCTTATTGCATTAAGGTATGGCACACGAGGTTTATATTCTACACTTACCAATTTTTCCTCATTGTGACCTACCTCACCTTTACCTTTGCTTACCACAGTTTCTTGCTTTAGTTCTGGTTCAGATGCAACTAACCCTTTCTCATTTCTAACGTTGATCACATTGAGTTGTTCCCTTGGGTTAGGTTTAGTATTGCTTGGTAAGCTACTTTGTGGTCGTTCGGAAATTAATTTGGACAGCTGGCCTATCTGAGTTTCGAGCCCTTGGATCGAAGCTTGTTGATTTTTAAGTGTTGTCTCGGTATTTTGGAAACGAGTTTCTGACATCGAGATGAATTTGGATAGCATCTCCTCAAGGTTCGGTTTCTTGTCCTATTGATAAGGTGGTTGTTGAAAACCCAGAGGATTTTATGGCTTTTGATTTCCTTGACCACCGCATGAAAAATTTGGGTGGTTCCTCCGACCTGCATTATAAGTATTACTATATGGGTTATTTTGAGGTCTATATTTATTGTTACCCATATAGTGGACTTGTTCCTCTTCGGTTGTAGGATTGAAGGGTTGATACTCGATATGTATGCCTCATCCACTTGAATCACACATCATCACTGGATGTACCTGCGTAGAACCAAGTAAACCATCAATCTTTTTATTTAGAAGTTCCACCTGATTTGATAACATATTAACCGAATCGACGTTATAAACGCTTGTTATTTTGGTTGGTTAGTCCTCATGACTTGCCACTGATAGTTATTCAGTGACATCTCCTCAATAAATTCGTAAGCTGCTTCACGTGTTTTGTTGTTAATGGTGCCACCAGCTGCTGCATCAATCATCTGTCTTATCGAGGGGTTCACGCCATTATAAAAAGTCTGAACTTGCAGCCATAGAGGTAACCCATGGTGAGGGCACCTTCGCATTAGGTCCTTGTATCTCTCCCATGCATCGTAAAGGGTTTCTAAATCCATATGCACAAAAAAACAGATATCATTATGTAATTTAGCTATTTTAGCTGGCGAAAAATACTTTAATAAAAAATTTTCGGTCATTTGTTCCCAAGTAGTGATTGACCCTCGTGGAAATGAGTTTAACCACTGTTTAGCTTTATTTCTCAATGAAAAAAGGAATAACCGAAAGTGAATGGCATCATCAGAAACACCATTAATTTTAAAGGTGTCGTAGAATTCTAAAAAATTTGCCAAGTGAGTGTTGGGATCCTCATCCTGCGAACCATCAAACTGAACAAATTGTTTTATCATTTGAATTGTGTTAGGTTTTAGTTCAAAATTATTTGCAGCAATAGCAGGCCTAACTATACTTGACTCAGTTCCTGTTAAATTTGGGTTAGCATAATCATACATACTGTGTGGAGCTTGATTCTAACTTACTTGATCGGCAGCAATCGCAGGAGGTAGTGGATTTTCCTAATTTTCTGCCATCTCCTCGGTTGTAGTCAAGATATCGTCCTCTTGCTATTTCTCTGTGTATCTTAGGCTTCGCCTTATTTCTCTTTGGTTTCTGCGAGCTGTGGATCGATTTCTTCGTCAAAAAGTAATGGTCCTGATGGGTTTCTTCTAGTCATAAACTATAAGAACCTGCCAGAAGAGAGAAAAAGAAAATTTAGTAACGAAAAGTAAAACAAAATTAAAATTGCAAATAAAGTGAATGGCTAAAGTAATAAAAATTGAATGTTCCTAATATCTTAGTTCCCCGGGAACGACACCAAAAACTTGATCGTGATTATTCGTGATAAGTTTTATAAATTTATAATTAATCGTTCTTGAAACTAACTATTATCATGATGAAGACAAGTGTACCTATCGAACACTAGTATAGCTTTAGCAAGACCGGCTTGTCGAACCCAAAGAAACTAAAAGTACTAGTATTAACTGTCTTTTTATTATCTAGCCTAAAAATAAAAGGGTTTGTTTATCTAAACTAATTAACTAAACTAAGAATTCACAGAAAGGAAATTGGGGAAAATATTTTTTAAAAATTTCGATTGATTAAGACAATACCCAAGGAAAAATCCACCTAGACTTCACTTGTTATTTGACTCTGAATCGGACGATTTGTTCATTCAACTTGTTTCATAGAAATCCCTAAGTTATGTTATTATTCCTATTCAAGACTAATAACGTCTAACCCTAGATTGAATAATTTAAATTTCTTTCTAACTAACACTCTAGGGTTGCATTAACTCGATCTATGGATCCCCTTATTACGTTTCACCCTAATCCAGCAAAATCTTGTCACCATATCTCTAGGCGCACAATCAGCTCTGTTTAATTATGACAAAGTTACTCTTAGACAAGGACTATTCATCCTCTGAATAAGAATATTAACTTGAATCAATATCCTGAAATACCGAAACAAGAATTAAGAACACATAATTAAGAACAAGTTAAATATTTATCATACAATTCAGATAATAATAACAAGATTTATCTTAGGTTTCATTCCCCTTAGGTATTTAGGGGATTTAGTTCATAACTAAAAACGAAAACATCTCAGAAGAATAATGAATACAAAACATAAAGAAAACCCAAAACTCCTGAAGGGAAATTGAGGAGAGATCTTCAGTCTTGATGAATAATCCAGCTTCTCAGATGGATCAATTGGCTTTCTTCGAGCAATTCTTTGCTTCCTACTCTATGTGTCTCTTTAGTCCTCCTCTAGGGTGTTTAAATAGGCTTTAGGATGCCTAAAAGCCCTCAAAATTGCCCTTTTTCGAATAGAACTTAACAAGGGCTCGGCAGGGACACGCCCGTGTAACACACCCGTTTGCGATGACTTCAGGCCTTGTTCAAGGCTGAGAGATCAACACACCCGTGTTGAAGTTGTTTTAGGCCGTGTTCGAGCCTGTTAGAATGGCACGGGCATGTGTGCTACCCGTGTGATGAAGTCCAGGCCGTGTTGTTTTCCCACTTCTGCCGTTTTCAGCTCGTTTCTTGTTCTTTTTGCTCTCCTATGCTCACCTAAGTATAAAACATGAAATTAAAGGATTAGGAGCATCAAATTCACCAAATGTAAGGAGAAATCATTCATAAATGTGTTAAGCATGGGATAAAAATATGTATAAATTATGGTTTATCAGCAAGAAAGAAAAGAGTCTGATGAGAAAGGACGGGAAGAAATCAGCACAAAATAAAAGAGAAAGAATAAGGGATTTCGGCTTTTAGATATTTGGAAAGAAAAGTGTTTTCGATAAGATAGAAAGGAAGAATTTGGCATTAACCTAGAATCCCCAAAATCGGCACCTATATATACTATAGCTGAATTTACCTATCCCCAAATTCCCAATTCGGCTCCACTTATCTACACCTCTTATCTCCTAACTTTTCTCCCTGATAATTCCTTAATCCTTTCCTTAAACTCCTCTGATCACTCCCTTCAGAGTTCACATCCAACGCCACTACTGGTCATTTATTGAGCAAAAATAAATCCTTCTTTTGAGCAATGAGGGATTCAAACCCCAAACCTCCTTGCCATGCATGTGACGCCACCTCTAATCCCCACATGTGACGCTACTTGCCAGTCCAACACAAGGCTCCTTGTGTCCAATTCCTCCTTCATTTATTTAAAAACCAAACTACTTACCATCAAGGTTCTTTTAATAATTAAACTATAATTTCCTTCACCTCAAAGTTTGAACTTAAAACTTAACCAAGGCCTATAATCACATAAATAACACTTGACTAGGAATATTAAGTACACATGTTATCAAAACTGAAAAAAAGAAAGTTTGGGATTTTTGGGGCATTACAAAACTCTTCCTAGTGTTTTCTATCCTCAGCTTGAGTGATGGGTGGGCATTTATTGTCAAGAACTATTTTTAGTTTCTTACAGCTCAAGACAATTATCAGGTTCCTTTTTCATTCTTTATAGTTATTTTCGTTCAGTTTGTTTTCAGTGAGTATGTTCAATAAAAGAGTTGGTGTCATTTCGAACTGAAAATAAAAAAGTCATATATTAATCTATTTGTATTAAGAAAATGTTTGAAAACATTTTGCCACATTATGATATGCATTAAGATGATACATGTGTCTTACATTAAAGCTTGAAAATATTTGTAAGTCGTTGTAACGATAATTCCCACACCCATTAAATCAAGCCACCGTGGGGTGATCATGATCAACTAGTAAAAAAATGGATTTCTATCCAATTAGTACATGATCCTAATTCCTTTAGGCATTCAGATGTACTAATAATCGTGTAACGTTTGACCATCATTCTCACTTAAGTAAAGCTCCGTAAGGAGTTACTTAACTAGAAGATCTTGAGTGTATAACCATCAACTCAACATCTATTGCATCATGCACCACAAATGATTCATAGTGGGACAATCTCAAAAAGTAGCATGCCTTGATTAGTTGTCCTCTTTTAAAGATAGAATTTCCTAACTTATCGCATAATAATGCCTAACACAAGAGCCAGTCCAATTATCATTTGATCACAAGAGATTTCTTCTTTCTTTCAAGAAATCTCCTTAGTGAAATCCACATAGCAATCTTACCATGGGGTAGTGCACTTGTTATGCCATTACAAGAGACCATTGATGGAGCTCTTAGGTCTTATTTCAGGACCTTGTCACGCTCAATATTTTAAAAACATGCGAGGTTTTTAGTTTTCAGTTTCAATCATGTATGATCAACATATGCATGAAAAGTACATGTGCCATTCTTTCCTAAAATATATGGCATGCTTATCTCATGTATGCACGACATGCTTTGGAAATTTTATAGTACACACATTCATTCATTCATAAAAATCAACGTATTGATTTTTCATAATTTTTCTTTTAGGGAAAAAACCGAAGAAGTGAATGTAAGTTGTGTACCAAGTAGGATCCTAGGAAAGGGAGGTGAGTCATATTTGACCACTTAAAAATAAAGTCTTTCCTTTTCGGATCCAATCCTAGACATGCACCTTCTCATTACCACACTTTACACAGTAACTGAATAACCTAAGAAGTGAATGGAACAATAAAACATATGTAATTTTTCATTACCACACTTATTATCTTTAATAAATCAGTTCTGGATCATATCATACATATACATTATAATTTATGTCATAAATAATTATTGAAAAGATATATAAAGAGATGGGAAATAAAATAAAATTGCTAGTCAAGGTTTTCATGGTTCCATTTCTAGAAAATAAATGAAAAAACAAAAATTACATTGTTTTTTATAACAATGCATTCATTGTGTTTCGACCATCACTGCTCCATCTTCTCTTCGTCATGGGCTTCTTTTTGGAAAAAAATAAATTTATGTCCTATGTTCGTTTCCGACTTACAAGAATTATATAAAAAAATAACCCTATCTAGAGATGATAATCTATAGTCTACTTCATAAGAACCACAACCTTGGAAAAAATTAATAATTATATAACAAAAATGTATAATATTGCATTCATTCATATACATTCCCCTAAACATGTTGCCGAAACCATTTTTTTAAATCGTGTTTTGGAAAATGGGAATCGACTTTAAGAAAAACGAAAACGGGAGTCGCCACCAATCTTTTTAGGTGTGATTGGACCACCTTATAAAATGTTTTGTTTTAAAACATTAATTTTGGTCTACGAAAGTCGAGAAAATAGATTCGGGAGTCGGTTACGTACGAGGAAGGGTTAGCACCCTCGTAACGCCCAAAAATTGGTACCTAATTAATTATCAAGTGTCTTTAATGTCAGAAATTTGAAAGTTTTAAGATGCAAACCTCTTTTAATTAGAATGTCTCAATTTTGGAAATTAAGGCTCACTTATTTTAAACAAGTCAAAACATCACATCCAGTAAGTTAGGATGCAACATTTTAAAACGTTCGAAACTAAGCTTGTCTTTCAAAAATTTCTATCTCGAAACAACAAAACGCCATATCTAGTAAGTTAGGACACTATGTTTTGAAATCTCGAAATAATTGTTTAAGTTTTGAAAACTCAAAATCACTTAGAAGGGTGCTTGACTATTCAAATTCAACGAGAAAAGTCACAACCCAGTAAGTTAGGGCACTACCTTTCTCGAAGTTTCCAAACATGAAGCATTGCCTTTTATTTTTATTTTTTAAAAACCTTGGAATATTATTTTAAATGACGTTTTAGGATGACATATTAATGCATCATGAAGCATAGATGTACAAAATATTCAAACATTTCCATACAAACATAAATAATATCATTAAGACAAAACTAAATAACATGAACATACATTTCATGAAAAAAAATCATACTAGGGTAAATATAAGATAATAAACAAATAAAAACATGAGTAAACTAAAAGAAAAACATAATACATGCAAAAATTATACAACAATATATATCATAAAATAGCACATAAAAAAATAATTAAACATAGCATATAAAAAAATGAAACTATGCACAAATAAAATAAATGACATACACTAAAAAAATGAATAAATAGAACATTTACAATTTATTAAAATATAATGCAATAGCTCAAAATACATGAAATGATAATATAATATATACACATGCATAGAAAATATATATTTGAAAATAAACTATATAAAAAGGTTAAATATTATAATATATAAAATACATAATCAAATGTATAAAAGATAGGAATAAATATACATATTTGAAAAATGAAGAAATTAAAATAAAAAAAAGGTTGAAAAACTAAGATAGACGAAGAATAAAATAAGAACAAACCACAGAGAGTAAGAACGCAAGAGGGAGAGAAATTTGAGTGAATGCTCTCAAGAATTCTTATTGCTTCCCAAAACTCCAGTGATTTACAATGAAGGGAGAGGCCTCTATTTATAGTTGAGCCTCCCCAAATCCAACGGTACAGATCAATTACATCAACGGTTAAGATTAAAGGATATCTACAAATTAAACCTCCAAGATTACAAGATCATATCTTCAAGATTGCATATCATATCTAAGATTGCAATCATATCTAAGATTGCATATCACATCTAAGATTGCATATCATTGAAAATTATATTCCATATGAGTCAAGCTTGTAGATGGACCTTAAATCTTTTCAAGTAATGGGCCATTTCGATCGGGCCAAATTATATTTGTAATTCTGGACTGAACTTGGACTTTGTTTTTTTTTGGGTTTATTATTTTTCTTTTTGGACTTATTTCTAGGCCCGGGCAAAATTGAGTGTCTACAGCTGCCGCTCTTTGCTCATTATTGTGTAACAGGAATATAGCAAAGACTATAAAAGGACCAATTTTGCCCGAGCTCATCGAGTCTTGAGTTCTTGATCCTTGATCTTCTTTAAATGGCCTCTTGACGGCTTCAATCTGCTTCACTGCAACTCAGGAAGGTGATATTTGCTATCTTTGATCTGCTCTCCGTCGGACACAGAGACGCCAAATCTGCTTCTTCGATTTGTTCCCTAACAATACAGAGATGCCAAATCATCTTAGATTTGCTTCAACGTAAACACGTGAAAGCCAAATCTGCTATGTCTTCAATTTGCTCCTTGTAAACACAAGGATGCCAAATCATCATGGATCTACTTCAGTAAAATCATCTGAAGGTTAGATCTGTTATGTATCTGCTCTCCGTCAAAATGGACATGCCAGATCTGTTATCTTGGATCTGCTTTGGTGTGAGAACATTCGAAAGTCAAATCTGCTATGTCTTCGATTTGTTCCTTGTAAACACAAGAATGCCAAATCATCTTGGATCTGCTTCAATATAAACATCTGAAGGTTAGATCTGCTATGTGTCTGCTCTCCGTCGAATGGAGACGCCAAATTTGTTATCTTAGATCTGCTTTGGTGTGAGAACATCTGAAAGTCAAATCTGCTATGTCTTCGATTTATTCCTTGTAAACACAAGAATGCTAAATCATCTTGCATCTGCTTCAGTAAAATCATCTGAAGGTTAGATCTGCTATGTATCTACTCTCCGTCAAAATGGAGATGCCAGATCTGTTATCTTGGACCTGCTTTAGTGTGAGAACGTCCAAAAGTCAAATCTACTATGTCTTTGATTTGTTCATTGTAAACACAAGAATGTCAAATCATCTTGGATCTACTTCAATATAAACATCTGAGGGTTAGATCTACTATGTGTCTGTTGTCGTCGAAATGGAGATGCCAGATCTGTTATCTTAGATCTGCTTTGGTGTGAGAACATCTGAAAGTCAAATCTGCTATGTATTTGATTTGTTCCTTATAAACACAAGAATGCCAAATCATCTTGGATCTGCTTCAATGAAGGTCAGATCTGCTGTGTCTTCAATCTGCTCCCCGTCTAATAAAAAGATGCCAAATCATCTTGTATCTGCTTCAATGAAGGTCAGATATGCTATGTTTTCGATCTGCTCTCCGTCGAATATGGAAATGCCAAATCTGTTTCTTCGATCTGCTCTCTGTCGAACACAGAGATGCCAAATCATCTTAGATTTGCTTCAACGTAAACACGTGAAAGCCAAATCAGCTATGTCTTCGATCTGCTCTCCGTTGAACACAGAGATGCCAAATCATCTTAGATTTGCTTCAACATAAACACGTGAAAGCCAAATCAGCTATGTCTTCAATCTGCTCTCCGTCGAACACAGAGATGCCAAATCATCTTAGAACGTGAAAGCCAAATCAGCTATGTCTTCGATCTGCTCTCTGTCGAACACAGAGATGCCAAATCATCTTAGATTTGTTTCAACGTAAACACGTGAAAACCAAATCAGCTATGTCTTCGATCTGCTCTCCGTCGAACACAGAGATGCCAAATCATCTTAGATTTGCTTCAACGTAAACACGTGAAAGCCAAATCAGCTATGTCTTCGATCTGCTCTCTGTCGAACACAGAGATGCCAAATAATCTTAGATTTGCTTCAACGTAAACACGTGAAAGCCAAATCAACTATGTCTTCGATTTGCTTCAACGTAAACATATGAAAGCCAAATCAGCTATGTCTTCGATCTACTCTCCGTCGAAGACAGAGATGCCAAATCATCTTAGATTTGCTTCAACGTAAACACGTGAAAGCCAAATCAGCTATGTCTTCGATCTACTCTCCGTCGAACACAGAGATGCCAAATCTGTTTCTTTGATTTGTTCTCTGACAATACAGAGATGCCAAATCATCTTAGATCTACTTCAGTGTAAATACATGAAGGTCAGATCTGCTATGCTTTAGCCTATTACCCTACTGCTTAGGGGTTAAGGTGCATCGTCTTCGATCTGCTCCACTACTGCTTAGGGAGATAAGATCTGCAAATTTAGCCTGTTACCCTACTGCTTAGGGGATTAAGGCGCTGAATTTTGTAATTTTCAATCAATCTTGCTACATTGTCCACTGGGGAATCCACCTGTAGAATTGATTTCCTGGAATTTATGCTTATGCCAAATAATTAAGATGCCATGATCGAAATGAGTCAAATGCTCCTAATTAGACATATTATGATGCAAAATGTTTATGAAAATAACCCCTATTTCGGACGTCATCACTCATTCATCTATCGAGCTTTCCACCTCGTTCTTCTCGACATATCAATCATACTCTGCTCCTATGCCTCGAATCTTCTCTATCAATTTGGTTACCGTACCATTCCCCAAATGTTACGACCCACTGAAGATGTTTATGAAATGATTCTTTCTTAAGATCAATATTGCTTAAAACGTCCAACCACCTTTTGGACTGAAGAAGAAAATCTCTCGAGTATCTCCAACCCATACATATGAGAATTCCTTAAACAAGTGTCTTGTTTTAGTTTCTTGTATTATTTAGAAATTTCCAGAGTAATATGCAAAACTTCGTTTGTGAAGATATTTTAGTTCATCTATCATTATTTCAATGCAACATGCTTTATGAATAATGGGAGACAAATAAATTGATCCTGAGGATAATTAGATTTGGACAAATTATTAGAAGGAATGCAAAAAGATTAACCTGAGAACATATCTTTGTGAAGAAAAATAATCCAAAGATAGTAAATAGGACAGAAATTAGATGCCCCATATATCGCTGCTTGAGCGTCTATACACTAGCTCCATGAAGACTTTCTTGAGTTCAACATGTATTTAAAAGATCCAAAGTAATTCGTTGATGCCTCGATATGTAACATACTTCACTTCTCGTCGAATCCGGTATAGCAAGGTCACTGCATGACTTTCCAAATTTGAGCTGCCCTTTCGGGGTTTTCAACTCAAAACCTCTTTAGTCTCAAGGTGCCTTTGCAGGTTTTCACCTTGGCCTCTCCATTTTTTTTTTCTCTTTGTTCTTTTTATTTTTTTCTCTTTTTCTTTTCTTTTTTTCCCTTTTTTTTTTGAAATAAAAGTCCCAAAGTGCCCTTTGCGGGTTTTCACCTTGGCTTCCCTTCTCTTTTAGACAAAGTACTCCTTGAACGAGTCCAAATTCACTAGATCAGATAAATTCTTCCTATCCATTTCTTGTCAAAATCAGTGCACCTCTAGAGAAAGCCCTCTTCGCAACATATGGCCCTTCCCAATTCGGCACCCTTTTGCATGGGAAGGATCTCTTTCAGCACAATGTTTCCTTTATGAAATTCTTTTGGATGAACCTTCTTTGTCATAAGTCTGTGTCATCCATTCTTGGTACATTTACTTAGGATGAATACTTTCAAGTTAAGTTTACTAGAGGTATTCAATTCTTGACTCCATCAAAGCTTGGAGGAAAAATCTTGATTCATAAACCCATGAGAAAATGATTGCCCCAGCAGCAGTCCTGGCTGTTTTTTGCCAAACCCTACACAAAGATGGTTCAATGATTCTCAGCAGACAAGAATGAAGTTGCTGACTTTATCCTTCAACCTAGAAAGCTGAGGTACAGAGACTACTCCCGGAGCATACATCACACCATGACTCGATGATGTTTCTTAACCATCCCTAATCTTCATAAATTGCCCCCAACTATGAAGCTACCAAATGAGCGTAGCAAATAGGAACCACAACAAATATGGTTGTGGTGCTCCTTTGATACATATAGGATAAAGAATGAACAAACTCTTCCAGATCATCAGCCGAAAACCCAACTTGGTCTAAGAGAACATGATAGTGGGTCTGCCTCGTGATTCCAATCATTCCAGCATGGGTACCAAGGTAAAAATCATTGTTCTTTGGATGGCATACTTTGTTGTCAATGACAGTACCATGTAGCACATTGTCAGGAGATCCCTGCTGAAAAAACTTGGTATGATGGTTTTTCGTACAACAATAACCATAATCTTTAGGGTTCCACTTCTCCTCAAGGAACTTGTAAGCCTCAATAACTTGATCAAAACTTGATTGAATTGAGACTCACTAACCCCATCCCTGAAAATAATGATTTGATCAGGTTTCCTCTTCCCTGAACTTATATAGAAGTCTAAGAGAGCTTCCTTCATGATACCGTCATCCACTTTGTCAGAAACTGGTTTTGAAGAAAAATCTATCATTTTAAGCTTCAGAGACTATGTACGACCTGATACCCCATAGCTAGAAATCAATGGCCACTGTCTGGAGCTAACCATCGCAGCTATTGACGGCATATCAGACTGCTCAGGAAAGCCAAACAATGCACCCACTAGAATTGAAGGTGTTTGCCCCAGCGTAAGCATAGAGAGTAGGTGGTAGTTTCTTATGCCAATTTTTACCAGTCTCGGTCATCTTCTGTAATTTGTTTTTTTCTTCTTTTTCTTTTCTTTTAGAAACCTTTATTGTACTGTGGTATAGCGTATTATCTTTAAAAAGACTGCAAACTTTTGGCATTGTGCAGTTATATATAATCTTTTTTTTTTTTTTGAAATGGATGACTTTTGACTTTGTAATATTGGCATATGAAGCTATCTCCCCCTCTTAATGGAGTAGTTGACGTCCACAAAGATGATTCATTGTCAGCTTGAAACTTTTGATGAGCTCGGGCCCATAACATACATGCCACATAAGTCTTGACTCCTTTAAATTCGGCATTCATTGTACAACTGATGCGATCCCTTTCCATGGTGGACCAACAGTGCCTCAAAACCTCATGTTTATCCTGGCAATTGCAAATCCTCCTGCATGCGTCTTTGGACCACATTTTTTAATTCCCATAATAGTCTCAACAAGGTCTTATTTTGTCTCCTTAGCTAATTCCAATTTCACAATCTTTCCTTCCTCTAAGGTTATATTTCCTACCACCACTTCATGAGGTAAAAACCACTCAAAAAGAACTCTGAATCTGTAGTATCGTTGCCCGTGTCATTGATATCTAGGGATCTATGATAGGCACAGAAAAGAATATACAAGGAATAAATGAATTCAAGAAAAACTATTTACATGAAATGAAAATTTATAAAGAATGTCAAAGGTCAAAAGAATCAGAATAAAAGAATATTTACTCGGATAAATAATAAAAGTATGTTTTATTGAAAATAAAAATGTCTGAACATGAGCCCACTTCTCAAAAGAAATCTCATTACTCCTAGGCTTTAGAGCAACAAGAGTGTTCTGAATATTACTCTGTAAAATTCCTAAAGATTATAGGAAGTTCTTCTGCAGTCCAATTGTTTAAAGAACTTCCCGGTTCGTAAGGGTGAATGCCCTCAAGGTTTCTTTGTCCAGTCCCTTTCTCATGTATGACATTGATGGGATGATTTTCATTTCCAAACACCCCCTTCTCCGGGTAAGCTATCCCTCCTGACACAAAAGTTAGGGATATGTAAGGGAACGTCGTTAATTCCCATTCAACTTCTTTTTCACTTAGCCGTGACGCTCTTCTCTCTCTCTCTTTTTCTTTCTCTTTTTAATAACTTTAACTAATTAGGGTCTTTTATAATTTTGAATGCAAATGATGCAATGAAATGCTATAAGATGCAAATGAATGCAAAAGGTATCGATCTCGATTCAATCTCATTTAAAAAAATTTATTTAGAAAAAGAATATCTTTACATATAAATGGATTACAAATACACTTTCGCCCTAATGCCTAAAGTTTTAACTCTATCTAATAAAAAGGCTAACTCTCGACCTACATCTGATGATGACTCATGCATCATACTCAATACGTCAGCTCATACTTCCAAGTCTCGAACGTGTTCAGCTACCTTTCAGATCTGAATTATGGCTTCTCCAATAAGGTAATCTCTATCTCTAACTTGTTCTTTTGACTGGCGCTGTTCTCCCTTTAAATGATCCTCTCGTGCCTCAAGCTGCTCGATAAAAAGCTTACTATCTTGCAATGCTGATTCCAACTCCTCAACTTTGCCTTTTAGCTTCTTTACCTCTACCGTGGAATCACGACTTCGTTGCAGATGAAGGGATCGCCCAAGCTCAGTCACCCTAATTTTTAACCCTTGATTTTCTTTCTCTAAAGTCAAGTTCCGTAATTGCACCTCTTGAAACTTCCTCTCCCAATACTCAGCTTTGGACTTTTCCCCTCGGACCTCTTTCTGCAACTGATCTGAAGACCCTCCTATTGCCGCTCTCTTCAAGGATACTTGTGCCCTAGTGTTCTTTTAAATCATCTCGATCTTCCTCTATCTTTCTCTTTTCCTTCTTTACCTTCTTGACCTCCATCTTTTGCAGATCAACATCTAGGCTCAAGTATATCTTTTCTTCCTCGAGCTTTGCTATCCTCTTCTCGAGCTCCAAGTTCTTTCTCTCAAACTCTTGCTTTATAATTTCTAACTCCGAGGGCGTCACTTGCAAATATTCTTCCATCAGTCGAGCTCCTTCCATGCTTGGCTTAGGGATGTTATCATTAATCCTTCTACCTCTCCACTCGACGTACTCCGGAGCCGTAGCAGAGCTAATAGCTACTCCCTTTAATCGACAAGTTTTGTTCCAAGCATTAGAGATCTCACTGACCTTCCTCTTGTAGTCGGCTCCTCTATACGTAAACTCACTCTGAACCAACCCGTAAATTGCTGGTATGAACTATCTCAATCTATGTTGCCTCAACACAAGCAAAGGGGCATAACCAATGGCACCCCAAATTCCCAATAAAGGGACCCAATCAAAACTGCCGCATCGGTAAAGAATCTCACATGGAGCCCTCCACTCCACATCCTTTGACTGTAGGTTCTGAAGTAGCGCTATCCAATTTTTTTTCGGGAACATCAACTCTCCTAGTTGAAGCTGCTATGTCCTTCAACAGGGAGTAATCCTCAAAGAAGACCTGATAAACCGCCCTATCTACCAATCGAAAGTGACTGTAGAACCAAGCTAAAAGTAACTGAGCACAACCAACAAACCTGCCTGCACTGGCCCTCCTACATGCATTCAAGGACCTGAATGTCTCTGCCAAAATTACAAGAATAGTAATGACCCGTTTGCTGAGTCGATGGAAGAGATCCGTGGTCGCCTCATCCACATATCCTAAGGCCTTGGGGAAAACCATCAATCCGTATAAGCTTAAGGCAAAAATGTCTACCCTCTTTGCCTCATCTGGATGTGTCTGGATCAGATCTTTCAAAGCTCCCCACGGAATGCACTTACTCTCACCCTTTTCCTTAATTCTAGCCATGATCCTCTGCTCGCTCATCCCCCTAATGGTCATCAACTTCTTACCAAAGGTTGGAACACAAGCAGTTCGAGAATAAATCCTATCACACTGAAATCTAGGACACCGAAGTAAGGCTGTGTACTCCTCCACAGTAGGCACTAAATCTACCTCCCCAAAGGTAAAACAACTGTAAACTGGGTTCCAAAATTGAGCTAGAGCTCGAAACAAGTTCTCATCAACCTGAATATCAAACAAATAGGGCAAATCTCCGTACTTACCGTAGAATGATTGCTTGGTCTCATTGCCCCACTGATCCCAAATCGCCTTAAGCTCCTGCAGATATTCTGTGTGACACTGATGTGAGTGTAGTCTGATAGCTCTGACATATATCCAACAGTTATGCTATCTTCCTAGCTGAATTTGCTCAGACCATCTATGGACATTAGCGTTGCCCTCCACTCTATCAAGAAGTCCGTTCTCCATAATAAAACTTTCTAACTTAGAAACTGACCGTGAATCGATACCTTTTAAATGCGAAATGACATGCAATGAAAAAAGGAAACAGTCAGTATCACATAATATTAATAAACTCAAGAATGATATGTGAGGGTAACATCTAAAGTATAATTCTAACTAAGTTGAGCTCTTACGATTTTTCTATATGAGGTTTTAGTTCTAAAGTTGAGGCACCTGAACCAGCAGATTCCTCGATTCTCACCCATTATAGGCTTATTTGAATCGAGTTCAGTTCAGGGGAATACATTTCCCTATGGCTACATGGAGATGAAAATCTCACGAAACCATAGGTACGGATGTATCCCGAAAGTGATCCACTATCCTACACGGAGGCGAAAACCTCACGAAGGCGTAGTTTCTCACTCCCACTAAAGGGTGTGACCACAACGGTCATGCAAATGCAATGCGTATCAGAATATATAACATATGCAATAATACAAACATATGTAATGCAAAGAGAATTGAATTTTAAAATTTTTCAAATTTTCGACATTAAGACAAAAGGTAATCAATTATACGGCTTGACTCTCTTATTATTCCCCAGTAGAGTCACCAAGCTGTCGAAACCAATTTTTAAATCGTGTTTTGGAAAATGGGAATCGACTTTAAGAAAAACGAAAACGGGAGTCGCCACCAATATTTTTAAGTGTGATTGGATCACCTTATAAAATGTTTTGCTTTAAAACATTAATTTTGGTCTACGAAAGTCGAGAAAACGAATTCGAGAGTCGGTTACGTATGAGGAAGGGTTAGCACCCTCGTAACGCCCAAAAATTGGTACCTAATTGATTATCAAGTGTCTTTAATGTCAGAAATTTGAAAGTTTTAAGATGCAAACCTCTTTTAATTAGAATGTCTCAATTTTGAAAATTAAGGCTCACTTATTTTAAACAAGTCAAAACATCACATCCAGTAAGTTAGGACGCAACATTTTAAAACGTTCGAAACTAAGCTCGTCTTTCGAAAATTTCTATCTCGAAACAACAAAACGCCATATCCAGTAAGTTAGGACACTATGTTTTGAAATCTCGAAATAATTGTTTAAGTTTTGAAAACTCAAAATCACTTAGAAGGGTGCTTGACTATTCGAATTCAACGAGAAAAGTCACAACCCAGTAAGTTAGGGCACTACCTTTCTCGAAGTTTCCAAACATCAAGCATTGCCTTTTATTTTTATTTTTTTTAAACACCTTGGAATATTATTTTAAATGACATTTTAGGATGACATATTAATGCATCATGAAGCATAGATGTACAAAATATTCAAACATTTCCATACAAACATAAATAATATCATTAAGACAAAACTAAATAACATGAACATACGTTTAATGAAAAAAATCATACTAGGGTAAATATAAGATAATAAACAAATAAAAACATGAGTAAACTAAAAGAAAAACATAATACATGCAAAAATTATACAACAATATATATCATAAAATAGCACATAAAAGAAATAATTAAACATAGCATATAAAAAAATGAAACTATGCACAAATAAGATAAATGACATACACTAAAAAAAATGAATAAATAGAACATTTACAAATTATAAAAATATAATGCAATAGTTCAAAATACATGAAATGATAATATAATATATATACATGCATAGAAAATATATATTTGAAAATAAATTATATAAAAATGTTAAATATTATAATATATAAAATATATAATCAAATGTATAAAAGATAGGAATAAATATACATATTTGAAAAATGAAGAAATTAAAATAAAAAAAAGGTTGAAAAACTAAGATAGACGAAGAATAAAATAAGAACAAACCACAGAGAGTAAGAACGCAAGAGGGAGAGAAATTTGAGTGAATGCTCTCAAGAATTCTTATTGCTTCCCAAAACTCCAGTGATTTACAATGAAGGGAGAGGCCTCTATTTATAGTTGAGCCTCCCCAAATCCAACGATCTGAGATCGATTACATCAGTTAAGATTAAGATTAAAGATATCTACAAATTAAATCTCCAAGATTACAAGATCATATCTTCAAGATTGCATATCATATCTAAGATTGCATATCACATCTAAGATTGCATATCATTGAAGATTATATTCCATATGAGTCAAGCTTGTAGATGGACCTTAAATCTTTTCAAGTAATGGGCCATTCCGATCGGGCCAAATTATATTTGTAATTCTGGACTGAACTTGGACTTCGTTTTTTTTTTGGGTTTATTATTTTTTCTTTTGGACTTATTTCTGGGCCCGGGCAAAATTGAGTGTCTACACATGTGAATAATTACAAAAATGTCACATCTTATCAAATATTAATCAAACAAGATGAAGAGAGAGATTTTGTCTCAGTTTACACCATAAATATAGCACAATCTAGCTCTAATAAAATTTTTTGGAAAAATTCCAATTTGAAAATGGTTTTCTTGCAGAACAAAAAATTAAAATTTTGAAAACCAACCCACTTTGTGATATTTATCGCAATAAACCTTAACCAAAATTGTACTTGGGTTTTTTCATTAAGTGGATCTTTGATGTTTTTCGACTTTCAACCAAACGATCTTCTACGCTATTCTTGTACCATGAACTGCTTTGAGTGTGAGCTCCAACCAATTGAGTTGTAACATAGAACTAAAAAAAAAATTCTCTCTTTTTGAGGTGAAAGCGAAAATTCTCTCTTCTTTAATAGAAACCGGTAAAATTGTTATTCTGTAAAAATATATTTAAAAGTTCAAACTAAACTCTCTCTATTTTTTGAAGAATAACAATCTGTCAAAAGTTATGTAAATAACTCTACCAGTGCTAACTATTTATAGGAAGGTAGATCCTTTGTAGAGTTATAGATGTTTATTTCACACAGAAAAACAAAATTCTACTTAGACTAGGAGAGAGGTGAACTATTTACCCTTGTATTTCTACCAGGGTTGACGCCCCATTTATGTTATATGAAGGGTTTTGGGCCTCTATCACATTAAGTCCAATTACGAGTACTTCTTGGGCCTTTTTAACCCAGTACTCTATAATATTATCTAACTGTATTTAGTTTTTGTAACACCCCCTAACTCTTATCTGTCGTCGGAATAGGGTTACAAAGCATTACCAGACTTAATAGAACAAATACGAACAATCACGCAATAATTTATCATACTCATCATAATTTAATCAATATGTCACTTTTATTGAGCCCTCGAGGCCCAAATCATGTCCTGGAAACAAATCGAGAATTAATCAGAAGTCTAGAAAATTTTCGTGAAATTTTAACATTTTTCCTAAGTATAGGGTTCACACGCCCGTGTGGCCCTAAACACGCTCGTGCTTCAAGCCATGTTCGACCCTGTGTAACTCTCTGACTTACTCATACGGCCAAGTCATACGCCCGTGTGCTAAGCCGCGTGCTTCACACAGCTAAGACATACGCCCGTGTCTCTGCCCGTGTTGTAATACCTAAGCATTCTGTTTTAAATTTAAAAGATGCAAGGGACACACGGCCTAACCACATGCCCATGTGTAAGCTGTGTGTCTCACACGGTCTGGTCACATGCCCGTGTGCCAGGCTGTGTGGACTCAAAATAAACCTTAATCATCAAGTTTACCAACCCTGCAAACTTAAACAACAGGCAACTCAAAAACCAAATGCTTAACCAATCCAAAACACATTTAAATACATCTAAAATTTATCAAAATCATTAATCTAATGACTTAACCAATGTAGTTTCATAGGTACTTCACATATATTATTCAAATGAATCCAATTAAACACCATTCAAATCAACTTTAATTTAATACTAATTTTCTACCCAAAACTTATCATTTGATAACATTAACATATCATATGTAACTAACCATTATCATATTACAACATCATTTACAAACATTTCCCAAAATGACAAACACATCATCCTAGGTACATGCCATTATCAAAAAGAAACATACTTCACCACTTTGAGTTCGAGATCGGCTTTGGATGCTGATTCAACGATTTGGCTTGAACCTAACCTGTGCACATAAACAAACCGTACGCTAAGTATAAACTCAGTGGTATTTCTATAATCCGAATACTTAATAAACAAGAATTTATAATATTTATATATTTAAATTCACATAACGAAAATCATTCAACTAATAATCAATTTCATAAACAGTTATTTATAACATTTTCAATACTCATCTCTTACTACTTCAATCTCATAATTGCTATTCAATAGCATTTCTTAATAGTATACACATATCATCTCACTATATCAATAACCATTTCACGAACTCATAATTCATGCATTTCATATGCATATGTCAATTCACTATCTCATTGCAATTCACAGATAATACCATCCAATATCAATCATAATACCATTTCATTTAACTACCCCTGTTAACAAGACTCGGACTTTGACGGATACACGGATCCAACCAAAACACACCAGTATTGTACCCTGTGCCTCATTGGATAATTCGAAGTAATGATTGACACCCAGTGTCTCATCAGCCGAAATAAAGTGGTACCCAGTACCTCATCGAATTTATCTGAAGTATTAATTTGACACCTAGTGTCTCATCAACTCAAAGTCAAAGTATCCCTGAACTCTCCCAATCCTATGGCATGCCAACTATATCCGACTCAGTCCAATACAGTTAATAGGGTTTCCAAATAATTTTTCAATTTCCAATCAATACACATTTCAATTCAAATAATCACATATATTCATAATTCAATTCAATTCAATTCAATTGAATACCACAATATCAATACTCACCTCAATTCCACTTACCATATATATTAAATAATAATTACAACAATTAATAACTAACTTTGGATTATAGAAATATAAACCGTAATTTTTAAATTACTCTTCGTTGGCTTTCTCTTTTCCTTTCTTAACCGAGGTCTCCGGCAAAATGTTAGTTACAGAAATCGAAACAATTAAAATTTATCAATATAACACAATTTCACATTGAATATTTCAATTTATACTCAACTTTTGCCTAAATTCCAATTTAGTCCTTAAATCAAAACTAACTCTTTTTCTTACAAAACTAATTTCATATCTCATTCAATTTCCACTTTAAACTAATTTCAACTCTCTAATTACACCATAAAACCCTAATTTTGAAATTCTTTCAATTTAATCCCTATTACTCAAAACTTATAATTTAATTTACAATTCAATCCATTTCTCTATTCTAACTTGAAATTCTATCAATTTAACCCCTAATACTTCAATTATTCAACATGAACAATTTTTAAAAATTCACTAAATTTCAAATTTTCAACATAAATCAAGTAGTATTTATCATTAGGATTCCAAAAACTCAATAATTACAAGAAAATGAGCTACATTGACTTACCAAATTGAATTTGAACCTTAAAAACCAATTTTTCTTTTTCTTTTTCTTTCTCATTTCTTTCTTCCTATTCTTCTCTATTTCATCCCTTTGTTTCTTTGTTTTTATTGTTTTATTGTTTTATTACAATATAATATATTAATATAATATAATTTTATAATATAATAATATAATATAACATTTACTTAAATAATAAGTAAATAGATTATTATTTAATATATGTATTTTAGTTTACCACATGTATTTCACTATTACCACACACTTGGCACTTATGGCTTAATTGTTAATTTAGTCCCTTCACTTTTTCTTTAATCTATAATTAACATTCACCCTTTATTCAAGCTAGCCCTTCTACCTAATTACTCTTAATTTATACAAATTCACCTAACCAAAACCTAATTAACCACACAATTAACTTCCTAAATATTTTTAATAATATTTATGAATTTATTTTGCGAAAATAGAGACCCAAAAATGCACTTTTTCGGTACCCGTAAATTTTGGGTCATTACAGTTTTTCTATCTTCCCAAAATAAACTTTAACATTTATATATTGAATAATTTTCTCATCCCAATTTTACCCCCGATAAAATTTTAGTAAAATTTTGAGAAAATTTGTTCAATATATCACAACTCAAAATGTTCACTATGAAAAAATGATTTATTTTCATTTTCGGGCTTCAAAACAGTCTAAAAACATAAATTCATACTTCCATCATTTTTTAAGTAATCCTATATAAGATTGAAAATTTCCATTTCCATTTATGGAAACCTACAGTCATTTCCAAATGATTTCATTTCTCCATTTCGAAGAAAACCATAATCATTCCTAAATGTTTCTCATTTCTCTTTTTCTATTCATTCCGTTCATTTCTATTCAAAACACAATTCATTTCTGGTTTTAATGAGCTAGCAAAGGAAATGATTAGACATATGCAGTTAAGGCTGAAATAATTTATAATTAACTCCTGGCTTTTCGCCTGTTAATTATAAACTCATCTAGTCAAGAAGTCACACCACTATAATATCGTGACTAAGCTCTCCCCAATGACATACCATTACGAAGGCAACTACTCAGTGCTCATCTAATGACCTTGTCATAAGTGTCTTACATTAATAGAATATCCTTGATCTCCTTGGGATAATATTCTCTCTCCCAATATGATCATATTTTATCTCATGGTAACCATTACATCTTCCTTCATAAAAAGTCAATCACTAT
Source organism: Gossypium anomalum (assembly GCA_025698475.1). NCBI lineage: Eukaryota > Viridiplantae > Streptophyta > Magnoliopsida > Malvales > Malvaceae > Gossypium > Gossypium anomalum. Next base: position 66,281,230 of record CM046957.1, on the reverse strand, counting down.
CAAATAGTGATCAAGTCATCCATCACAAAGACAGACGGCCTGTGACCACGTTTACTTTTCATCAACCATGTAATACCAATAGGAGGATATCATTTACCCATTTTTAGGCTACAAATTCCACTGTTGCTAATGACACTACATACTACAAAATTTGTACACCAAACGCCCCAACTTTCAATTCCTTATATATTTGAACTCAGGCTTTTACTTACATCACAGTGTACGAGTCACGCATACATAGTCTGCCATCCACTCAGGATTTAGGTATGCTACACTATGAACGTCACAAGTGAATTAACCCATAAATGGATACAAGATCTATTCTGCTTGGGTCTTGTTCAACGTACTGTCAGTCCAGTCAGTCACATCTACGTCTCTATCTTTTAGGAGTTATCCACTCTAATGCCCAAGACAAGGCATCTCCCTAACTGGATATGATAGACGACATATTTGTCTTCAATTAGTTTGCTCATTTTTTATTAGACTAAGGACATGTTTATATTCATCTACTAATACAAGTAGTTAAACACTAGACAACCAATGAACAACATTTGCTTCCATTTTCCTTTGCGTACAAAAACCATGTGAGGAAAATTATCCAAAGTATATTAATGTAATCAATGAATTTGTTTTATTAACCAATCTTTTTGGAAAAAACTACAAGTGTATATTGATGAAAATGCTACACTTAAGGCATTAGATCTAATAGTTTGTTACAGCTAGAATGCCGCCTAGTAATCGTCATTGTCCTCCTCTTGTGAATCTTGCTCCGAAGTGTTATTGTCCTTCTCGTTGTCCCCATCTTCCTCACTTTTGTAGTTTTTTTCCAATACCTTGCTTCTTAGATCCATCCATAGGGTCGTATTTATTTGGTGGCAAATTTAGTACTCAAAAACTATTTTTCCGTAAAAATTCTTGTCCTACCGGGCCCATCTCTTACATCCATCTTATAATCCATTCAGTATTCGAGAGTTCATTTCTCGTAGTCCCTTTCTGAGCTATTAATGTTGTTTTTCTTTTTTAAAATGTCAACATGTCCATATTTTGTTTTATTCGTTGGTTCCAGCCTTTGATTTGTTTTAGATTAAGCTCAACATATTGGATATACATATAATCACCTATTTAACTCTTTATCGGCCTCATGAACTGCTCATTACTTCTATTGGAACCCTAGCCTTTTTGCATAATGTTTTCACTAGGTGAGAGAAGAAAGCTCGACCTTCTGGGCACTTATATAGCCCTTCATATTATGATAGATCCATCTGCCGACATATATATGCCTTTTCTCGGTTGACTGCTTGGGATTCCTTGTGACATTTTTTGCACGTTTCCTCGTCAATGTGGAACTTAGCTCTGCACAAAGTAAAAGCAAAAGAATAGAGAAAAAGATTGTAGCAATATATCAAGAACGATGAGAAGTTTTTAAAGTTAAAAATTTTGGGATGTTTTAGAGTTAGGTAAGGATTTGGTTTTAAAAAGAATGGTATTTTTTGGTTAAAAACTAGGTAAAATAAGGGTTAAGGCTAGCAGGTTCCATAATGGGTCAAGTCGATCCTGCAAAAAATTGCAGCGAGGTCTCAACATAGGTGTTCCATGTTACGGCACCTGTGGAAAACTTCTGGTGTCGCGAAATAGGCATTCGATGTCGCGACACTCCTTAAATTTTTTAATTTTTGGGACTACTGACTGTTTTTCATGGCACGGAGGTTCCATGTCGTGACATCAAGCTGGATTGCTCGATTCTTCAAATCTGTGATTCGTGTTGCGACATGAAGGTTTCGTGTTGCGATACTGACCCTGTGTTGGCCCCTCATCTTGATTTTCAAGGTGTTTGGTTCATAAAAAACCTATTTCTTAAACAGTTTAAATAAAATTATTTCCTAATCTACGTATAAGTATATTAAAATACAAAAATTTATAAAAATTTAAGTTAGTTTCAATTGTCAGGTGTTACTTCAAGATTTGTCCGTCAGCTCTGTAAATCTATACGTGAATGCTTCATCTATTGATTTTCTGTCAAAATTAGTCCAGTACCCATTGTGACATTCTACTTTTCTCCATTTATCCCGCTCTTGTACTTTACTCTTTAGTCTTGCATCAATCACAGAAAATACATTTCAAAGATCAAGGTTGATAGAAACATTTATAATCATTTTATAGCATATTTGCCCAAAATTTTCCTTAAACCATTGATTCTGTAAGCTACCACCTTTAGATGTTTTAATTTCACCATTTATTTTTATTTTTAATTTATTTTTCTCCTAATCAGAAGTGAACCTAGAGGAGTCTAAGAAGGGTTCCCTCAGCAAAATGGGTATTTCATAGTTTACCTTAAAATCTAGGGTTATAGAATCAACCAGAATCATAGATTTACACCTCTTAAATAACACATCTTTAAACTTACCTTTTAGTTGAGCTACAATTTTGTTGGCTGATTCTAGTAAAAAAGTGGGTGTTTTTAAGTTCCCTTAACCCTAGTTTGTTGTATATTGATAAGGGCATTAAATTAATTCTAGATCCTAAGTCACCTAAAGCCTTATCAAGGTATATGTTCATTATCTTTATTAGCATTGTGAAACTCACTGAATCTTTAAATTTTGGGGGTTCCTAATTAAAGGATTATCACTTTACATAATATGTTGGTGTTAAATTGGTATTCCTTTCCAAATTTCTTATGCCCCTCCATTATTTTTTTTACAAGCTTTGCTTGCGTTGGAAGTTTCTTTGTTGATTTAATAACGGGTAATGTAACATAAAATGATCGGAATAAATTCAAGAAACATATACCTTTTGTTACATTCTGATGTTGTTCGTTCTTCAGTCGTGGCAGAGCTAATGTCTTTACAGGGATGAGTTCAGTGCTTGGCCCATTTTTAAGTCCAATTGCCAAGTCAACTATTGGCTCTGACTCGGCTTTAACATGTTTCTTTAGAATAATCTCTTCTTCAAAATCATTGGCATTTTCTTTATTTTCTTTTAAAGTCAGGTTTGCCAGGCTAATTAAGACTTTACCTGTAAAATATGTTGTTGTCGTTTATTGCTCTTCCTCCATTTTCCAAGATTTGCATTCAATATTGTTTGGGACACCAACAAGCTTATGAGGATATCTGTCTATGTCAGAACTTTGATTGCTATTTCACTAGTTTATTGAAACTTCATCTCTTTGCTAGCTCAATTCTAGCATTAGCAATCTTTGATTTTCTATAATCTCCCATTCTTCATATACTCCCTCTTCATAGATTTCATCATCATAGTTTGCTTTATCATCAGACCACATATAATCAAATTCATCTGTGATTGAATGAGACTGTCATGTCAATCTCAATAACTAACTCTACAGATGTCTTCCTCTCTTTAGGAGTATGTATTGGGATTTTTGAAGAAAAGAAAAATGTTAGCAAATTAGGATAAAAGTAAATGAAAGTAAAAATTAAAGATTGTATATATAATTTAAAATTTTCCTAATTATTCTTATTAAACGTAAAGATTAAAATTAATTTAGTAGTATTGCCTCCTTGGCAATTGCGCCAACAACTTGACCATCTTCGAACATACTAATGTCTACAGAGTAACTCCAACATAGTTAGGCAGTTTCTGTAAGTATACGAGTTAGGTTGTAATATAGTTTATACTATGAAGTATGGAAGTACTCCTATGATCGTACCCAACGGAAGAAAATATAAGGTGAAAAAAATATAAGGATCGTACCCAAATAATAACTTTGACATTAGTAGATCTAATTAGTATTTTATTAAATTATATTAAGATAAAATATAAGGTGAAGAAAATTTTATTAAATAAAAATATGTAATTTACATGAAAAAAAAAACTATTTTGCTGACTCAATAAATTCTAATAATGGAAGGCTAACTCTCTTTATTCATCATAACTAATTCTTATTTTGGGTTCTAATCAATCAACTAGTTGTTAACCTAGTAGGATCTCTCAATCTTCCACTAAACAAATGAGTCAACAAGAACTACTTTTCTCTTGACCTTACAGTCCAGAAAAAATTAGGGTAAGATGTTTATGGATAGGCAATACCAATTTTTGGTTCATTCCTACTTTGATGACATCCTATGTTGTTTGGCTTAAGATTTAAGTTCTTCTTATCCCAACCAATTGATCCGCTAAGAAACCCTACACATAAATTAATTACTCCTAGGTCCACTCACTAACCCCCCATAAGAGGACTAGTTCCTCATGGATCTCATAAACAACATATGTAACAGCCCATTTCCGGTCAAATCAGAATAGTGGTTTCGAGACCACAAATTTGATTTTGGAAGAAAAATTATTTTTATATTATTTTATGGTCTATAGTATGATAGTAATTTCGTATAATAATTTTGTAAAGAAATTTTACCGATTACATGTTTAATTTGATAAAGGACCAAATTGCACAAAGTGAAAAAGTTGAGTTCTAATAGCTAAAAGGATTAAATAGCTATGCAATTCAAAATTTGAGGTCCTTATATGGCAAATAAACCATTAAAAATGCTTAGTGGTTAAGGATGCTGATTCATCCATGGAAAATAAAATTAAAAAAAGGATGAAATTGGAAAGTGAAATAATAAAAGCTGATAAATGATAAAAAAAATATCATCATTTATATCATCTTTCCCAAATTAAAAGCATGGAAACCCTAGCCATGGAAACCTAAGCTCAAGCCAACTTATTTTACTTGATTATGTAAGTATTCTTGTTCGTTTTTAATGATTTTTATATTTTTGAGTTCATAATAGCTTAATCTAGCTATCTCGGGGATTAATTTGCAAAGTTATCAAGGTACTAGGGTTTTGACATGGATGAACATAGATGAATTATGAAGTTTCATGGTAGAAAATGAAAGGTTGTTGATAGATAAACAACTTTTGTAAAGGGAATTTTGATAAAATTATGATTTAAGGACTAAATTGAAAAGATGTAAAATTCATGAAAAAATTCTGAATTTTATGAAATACATGGGCTGTAAATTTTACATGTAAAAATTGGCTAGGCTTGGAATAAGGATTTAATTGCATAATTTCATTTTTCGAGCCTAGGGACGAAATTGTCATTAATTAAAAGTTTAAGGGCAAAATGATTTTGCCTAAGATGTCAATTGAGCTGAAATGAACATGAATTAATGTTAAATTCATTCATATAGATTTGGATAGACCAAATTTGGAGTTCAACAAGTAAAAGAGAAAATGTCAGATTAGTAGATTTTACGTACACGAACACTTGTCGAGGTAAGTTCATGAAACTAAATTGTGTATATTTATATGCTTGAATTAAATGTTTTGTATGTGAATTGTATAAATTCCAAATATATGAAATTGGTTACATATCCAAAAAATCCCAATAAATATTAAATCTCGTTTGAATAATGGAATTCGATGGATACAGGTTTTCCCGATTGATTGTGGTCTTGCATGTGTTGTGGATACACCACAGCTCCTACGAGCATCCGGTTATAAGCCCTCTTGAGCTTCCCATTATATGGTTCCTACGAGCATCCTGACCGGTAGTGATCTTGCATGTGTTGTGGACTATCACAACTCTTTGTGAGCGTCCTGTTATATGATCGATTATGATTCTGCATATATTGCAGACACAAATGTAGCTCTTTGTGAGCATCCTGATATGGCTCGCTTGAACTTCCTGATATATGGCTATCCGGATCTCCTGATTAAAGGCTTTTCATGATGTTTCTAATTAAAATTTCTTTGTGAACTTCCTGATTATGGCTCTTATGAGCTTCCTGTTATATAGCCCAGATAAGCTTCCTGATAGGCTCTTTGTGAGCTTCCCAATTAATGGCTCTTTGTGAGCTTCCTGTTATATGGCTTGAGAGAGGATTTCTCAATTATGTGCTTTAAAGAGTACTTCGAAATATGAATTGATGGATTTCTGATTTGTACACTTCAAGTGTACTACTTGTGCATCCATCGATGTTTTCAATGATTCAACGGGTAAAATCCTGACATGAGAAAATATGAAGAAGAAATGAATTAATACACGTATCTGCCTAAAATACATGAAAATGATGATACATGATATATGGAAATACGAGATGATAATATATGAACATGGAATTTGTTTGATGAATATGTTCATCCATGATTATAGATTTGTGCACCTTGAGTGTATTACCCGTGTGATACTGACATTTCAAATGATTTAATGGGCAAAGTCTGACATGAAACAATCTGAGCTCGAGACGAATTATTATGAAAATTTACTTGAAATACAAGGATATGATTTGTATATGTTATATGAATATATGATGTAGAAAGTATATGTACATGGAAATCTAATTAGTGTTGAGCCCATACATGTTTCTTGATATTTATATGAAATATATGACTAACAAGGGTGATGAGGATATGTGTTAGGGCTCGTGATCAAGTTGATTGAATGCGCCTTGTATGTTTATATTGAATTTAAATGAGTGGTAAGTTAATTACCATGTTATATGAACTTACTAAGCATTTCATGCTTACTTTGTTTTATTTTCCCCTGTTCTATAGTAATTCAGAGGCTCGTTGGATTGGAAGCTTGGTGAAGATCACTCACACTATCCATCAGCCCATTTTGGTATATATATGGTAAATCAAATATGGTTATAATGGCATGTATAGGTTAATTGGCCAATATCGGCATATAAATGCTTTAATTGTAACTAGCCACAAGAATGGCTTGTGATGGATATGTTTGGTATGTGTTTGAAATGGTTGATTGATAGAAATTATATTGGCATATTGATGATTGAATTAAGTTAGCATATTTGACAAGATATACATATATGTGAACTCGGTAATTTAAGTAAGTGTGTATACTTGATTATATGAGGTATTATATCATGTACAGGACTTGATTTTGAGTTGGGTTAACTGACCTATAATAGCTTGTGAATGTGTTAAAGTGTTGGTGAATGAGGATGACAAAATGGGGCGAGAAATATGGCTAGGAAAATAGCATATTTTCATCCACACGGGCATGTGTCTCAGCCGTGTGTGACACATGGTGTAACACCCCTAAACCCGAATCCGTCGGCGGAACAGAGTTACAGAGCATTACCAGTGTTTTCAGAACATTTACAGATAATTCATAACAATTACTATTTATTTCCCAAGATTATTCATAACATCCCTTAAATGGACCCTCGAGGCCCAATATGAGCTTTAAAATCAAATCGGGACTTAATTGGGAACTCTAAAAATTTTTCGTGAAATTTTAAAAATTTTCCAAGTTATAGGGTTCAGACAGTCGTGTGGTCCAAGGAGCACGCCCGTGTGACCCTAGGACACACCCATACTGTAGGCTGTGTTCGAAAGTAGGTAGCTCTCTGACTTGTGTCACACGGCCAGCCACACGCCCGTGCGCTAGGCCGTGTGGCTAATATAATTTTTCCAAATTAGGTGCAGGTTTCATACGGCCAAGACACACGCCTGTGTTCCAAGCCGTGTTGCTCACACGGCTGAGACACATGCCCGTGTCTCTGCCCGTGTGCTCGATTCTGATCATTCTCTTTTCTCGAATTTAAGATACAAGGAACACATGGCTTAACCACACACCCATGTACCAGGCCGTGTGTCACACACGGTCAAGACGCATGCTCATGTGTCTACCCGTGTGGATAAAATAAAGCCATTTCTAGTTTCATTTCTCACCCAAAATCATACCAATGACCTACACTAAAACTTACATCCAAATACCAACCATTTCAAGCATTGGATTCAAGCAAATTTTAACATCTAAATATGGTATAACATAACATACACATATGTTTATAATCTTACCTTGGTTGAACCTAGGAATTAACATCCTTTGACCACATACACTTAACATAACACATGTGTGCTTATCATAATAACCTACTTTATAATACCAAAACAAACCATTACTAGCCATTCCAATGGCTAGGTTACAAACATCATTTTCAAGCCAATGGCCATATCCTATACATGCCATTATATCAAAATGATTTTTACTATATACACCCAAAATAAGCTAGTGGATAGTATGATGATGCTCCAACTGATCTCCAACTTTTGCGAGCTTCCGAGCACTATAAAACAAGGAAAATAAAACTAAATAAGCATTACATGCTTACTAAGATCGTATAACAGGAATTAAAACTTCCCAATTTACATTTATTAACATTAAGCATCAATAGCATGCTTTTTCATCAATTTAGAAAATTTACCTATACACATACACTTAATCAAACAAGTTAGTTACATAAATGTACACATAAGCATCAAGTAAGCATAGATGATCTCATCATACTATATTCTTTCAAGACATCATTCATTTCGTCTCATAATTCTCAAATCATGTCAAGTATTTTATCCGTTGAATCATTGAAATTTCGATGGATATTCAAACAGTACACTCAATGTGTACAATTTAATAACCTACCAATTCATATTCAGGAGTACCTATTAGGGCACTTAATCAGATGCGCACTCTCGAGCCTCATAACATATAACAGGATTACCAGTCCAGGCTAAATCCTTTTTGTAATATATGCTCAGAAAAGCTCAATTAGGATAAACCATGCTAAATCCTAATTGTAATATATGCTCGAGAGAGATTATATCAAGATTACTAGTTCAGGCTACATCCCGTCAGCAACAATGCAGGACCTCATTCAGTAAGGAAATTTCAATTATCCATCGAAATCTAATAATCAATCGGAATTTAACCCTTTTCAAACAATCTCAAGCATGTAATCATTTCTTATGTTATAACATTCAAATTAACTCACATAAATAAAAAACACATTCCATACAACACAACAATCAATTTATCATATTTACAAGCTTAATTAACTTACACGAACTTACCTCGACACTTGTTCGCATATATAAATCTACTAATCTAAAATTCTTTTTTCCTCGATCTAGTTTTGAATTTGTGTTATCCGGATCTATATAAATGAATTTATTCATCAATTTATCACATATCACATTTCACATTCAAGTGGACTCAATTTACATCCTAGTCAAAATTACCATTTTGCCTCTAGCATTTCCATAAATTCTAATTTCATCCTTGGGCTCGGAAAATGAAATTTATGCAATTTACTCCCTATTCCAAGTCTAACCAAAACTTGCACTATAAAATTTACAGCACATACATTCTATAAAATTTAGAATTTTTCTTCAATTTTTACAACTTTACATTTTAGTCCCTAAATCATATTTTCATCAAAAATCACTTTGTAAAAGTTGTTTGTCTATCAAAAACCTTTCATTTTCTACCATAAATTTCAAATTTTCAGCATATTCATCTATGACATAATTTCCATACTTTGATAACTTTTCAAATTGATCCCTCAAATAGATAGATTAAGCTATCCCAGTTTCAAAAATATCAAAATTATTAAAAACGGGACAAGAAAACTTACCCAATTAAGCCAAGAAAGTTTCTTCTCTCTCTTAGGGTTTTCCTGTATTTTGGGGATGAAGATGACATCAAATAAGATGATATTTCTTTTATCATCTTTTAATTAATTAAATTAATTCAATTTCCAATTTAGTCCTTGCCCTTTTTCTAAATGCCATGGATGAGTCACCAAAAAATATCTACATACTTTTCTTTAATGGTGCAATTACCATATAAGGACCTCAAGTTTTGAATTCTATAGCTATTTAATCCTTCTAGCTACTAGAATTCAACTTTTGCATTTTATGTGATTTGGTCCTTCCCGTAATTAAACACATAATCAGTAAAATTTTCTTATCAAAATTTCTACATGACACTTCTAACATAATATGGACCATGTAAGAAAATTAAAAAAAAATTATTTTCGGCTCAGATTTGTGGTCCCAAAACCACTGTTCCGACTTCATTGAAATTGGGCTGTTACAACCCTCCTCCCCTTAAGGATTTTAGTCCTCGAAAATCTTACCAGTAAAAAGATTCGGGTGTTGCTTCCTCATAGTATCCTCTAGTTCCCAGGTAGCCTCTTTTATACTGTGTCATTGCCAAAGAACTTTGACTAGTGCTACATTTTTTTTATTTCTTAACTCTTTTGTTTCTCGTGCGAGAATTTGGATTGGTTCTTCACTGTAAGTCATATCGAGCTGAATCTCAACTTCTGTTGGAGAAATAACATGTGAAGGATCCGGTCGATACCGTCGTAACATAGACACATGAAAAACATTATGAATACGATCAAGTTTTAGTTGTAAGGCTAACCGATATGCAATAGGTCCAATTCTTTTTGTAATCTCATATGGCCCAATGAACCGTGGGCTCAGTTTTCCTTTAAGACCAATCCGGAGAACTTTCTTTCAAGGCGATACTTTCAAGAATACTTTGTCACCGACTTGAAATTCTATTTCTTTTCGTTTAAGATCAACATAGGACTTTTGACGATCAGAGGCTACTTTCAAACTGTCTCGAAATTCTTTCACTTTTTCCTCGGTTTCATGAACTAAGTCAACTATGTGTAACTTTTTCTCGCTGAGTTCTATCCAATACAACGAAGTTCTACATTTTCGACCATACAAAGCTTCATACGGTGCCATTTTGATGCTAGACTAATAACTGTTATTGTAAGCAAATTCAACTAAAAGTAAATAATTTTCCCAGTTACCTTCAAACTCAAGTATACAACACCGAAACATATCTTCCAAAATCTGTATAACACATTCAGGTTGACCATCTGTCTATGGATGAGATCCAGTGCTAAAGTGTAATTGAGTATCCAGAGCTTCTTGCAATTTGCTCCAGAATCGAGATGTAAACCGACGGTCTCTATATGAAATAATAGAGACAGACACTCCATGCAATCTGACAATCTCAGAGACATATAATTCATCCAATCTGTCCAAAGAATAATCCATACGTACCGGAATAAAGTGTATAGACTTTGTCAACCGATCAACAATCACCCAAATGGCATCTTTCTTCTTTGGAGACAGGGGTAATCCCGATACAAAGTCCATGGTAATTCTTTCCCATTTCCATTCTGGTATTGTAACTGGCTGTAATAGTCCAGAAGGCAACTGATATTCAACTTTTACTTGCTGACATATCAAACATTTAGATACAAACTCAGAAAAATCTCGTTTCATTCCTGACCACCAGTAAATCTTTTTCAGATCATTATACATTTTATTACTACCAGGATGAATAGACACTTTACCATTATTAGCTTCATTAAAAATCTTCTATACTATTTTTGAACTTTTTGGTACTAATACTCTGTCTCTGAATAACAAACAACCATCAATCCTAATCTGAAATTCTGAGTCAAGAGCTGATTCACTTTGTATCCGTTTTGCTTGCAACTTACTATCATTTTTCTGAGCTTTAGAAATCTGCTACAAAAACATTGGTCTAACTTTTAACTCAGCTATGATTAAACCATCATCAGATAATGAAAATTGAGTATTCATTACTCGCAAAGCATACAGGGATTTTCTGCTCAGAGCATCAGCAACTACATTGGTTTTTCCCAAATGTTAGTCAATAACAAGATCATAATCTTTCAGTAATTCAAGCCACCTGCGTTGTCTGAAATTCAAATCTTTCTGTGACATCAAATATTTCAAACTTTTATGATCAGTGAATATGTGGCATTTCTCACCAAATAAACAATCCCGCTAGATTTTCAATGCAAACACAATGGCTACCAATTCAAGATCACGTGGCGGATAGTTTCTTTCATGTGATTTTACTTGTCTTGAAGCATAGGCCACTACTTTAGCATTTTTCATCAAAACACAGCCTAAGCCATTCAATGACGCGTCACAGTAAATTATAAATTTCTTACCCGATTCAGGCTAAACTAACACTGGTGCTTCTGTAAATAAGGTTTTTAATCTGTCAAACCTCTGCTGACATTTATCAGACCACTCAAATTCCACATCTTTTTGCAATAGACAGGCTATCGGAGAAGCTATCATTGAGAACCCTTTTACAAACCTTCGATAGCACCCAGCCAATCCCAAAAAACTTTAGACTTATGACACATCCTTAGGTGGCTTCCAGTTAACAATACCTAAATTTTTATTCGGATCCACCCTGACACCTTCATCAGATACTATATACCTAAGAAAACCAATATCCCGTAGCCAAAATTCACATTTACTGAATTTGACGTATAATTGCTTCTCACGCAGAGTTTGCAATCCTATTATCAAATGCTCAGCATGTTCATTTTCATCTCGGGACTAAACAAAATATCATCTATAAATACCACCATAAACCTGTCTAAATATGGTCTAAAAATTCTATTCATCAGATTTATAAACACTGTAGTTGCATTTGTCAAACCGAATGGCATCACAAGAAACTCATATTGCCCGTATCTGGTTCTGAAAGCTGTCTTGGGTACATCTGAATCTTTTACCCGTAACTGATAATAGTTAGAATGGAGATCAATCTTTGAAAATGCAGTGGGACATTTCAACTGGTCAAACAGGTCATCAAAACAAGGCAATAGATACTTGTTCTTTATTGTAACTTTGTTGAGCTATCTGTAATGAATGCACAGCCTCAAGGTCTATCTTTCTTCTTTACAAATAGAGCCGACGCACCCCAAGGTGAGAAACTAGGTCGAGCAAAACCTCTGTCAATCAATTCTTGTAACTGTGCTTTCAACTCTTTTAATTCAGTAAGAGCCATTTTGTAAGATGCTGTAGATATTGGTCTTATTTCCGGTACAAGATCTATAGAGAACTCTACTTCTCTATTCAGTGGTAAATAAGGTAATTCTTTCGAAAATACATCAGAAAATTCACAAACAACTGGCACTGACTGAATCTTCGACTCAAATACTTTAGTATCCAGTACATATGCAATGTAAGTATCATAACCCTTTCTGACATACTTCTGTATTGATATTGCTAAAATCACATTAGGTAATCCATCCAGTTTATCATATTTAAAATGAAGTAATTCACCACTCTGACATTTCAATATAATATATTTCTGTTTACAATTCACCACTGCATCATATTGGGTTAACCAATCCATTCCCAAAATCACATCAAATTCATCAAATGGCAATAACATCAAGTCAGCCGAAAAGCAATAACCTTTTACCATCAACGGATAGTTTTTACAAACTTTATCCACCATAACATGCTGGCCCAGGAGGTTTGAAACTTTAACCGCAAATTCAGTAAATTTAACATGTAAATTTTTAACAGACAGTAAGTTTGTGCAAATGTATGAATGTGTGGAACCAAGATCAATCAAAGCAGTAATATCATTATCAAGTAGAGAAAATGTACCAGTAATGACGTCTGGTGCAGAAGCATCTTCTCTAGCACGAATAGCATATGTTCTTGCCGGTGCTCGTGCCTCAGATTTAACTGTTGTATCTCTTGTAGTACCTCGGCTACCACTGACATTGCCGGGGTGACGAGGTGGTCTACCCCTCGAAACAGGATTACTCTGCTTTAGTGCCTGCTTAATTTCTCTTTCAACTCTTTCTGGACAATCTCTGAGAAAATGGTCAGGTGAACCACATCCAAAAGAAGCTCCACTTCTAAACCGAAATTTCCCATGATGAAATTTGTTACAATGTTTGTATTTCAATTTGGGATTACCAACACTACCCACACTGGTCACAGATGAAGATGAAGACCTCGGGTTATAGTGTTGAGAGCCTTGCTCTTTTCCAGAATATCCCGTAGAGGTGGTAACACAATCATAATACTTTTTTCATTTCTTAGAAGCAGATGATTGTGGTTTACTCATAATTCTTTTACAAGAAACCCGAGCTTCTCTTTCAGCTTTTTTTTTTCTTTACTCAATTCTTCAGCTTTATGTGTCCGATCAGCCAGTACCACAATTTCCCTCAGTTCAATAATCTCAATCAACAGTTTAATATCTTCATTTAAACCCTCTTCAAATTATTTGCACATGTCAGCTTCAGATGGAACCCATTCTCTAGCATACTTACTCAACTGAACAAATTCTCGTTCATATTCAGATACAGTCATATTCCCCTATTTGAGCTCTAAAAATTTTTTTTTCTGATCCAGGAATCTCTGACTAATATACTTCTTTTTGAATTTAGTTTGGAAAAATTCCCAAGTAATATTTTATCTAGGTACTACCGAAGTTATGGTATTCCACCAATGATAAGTTGTATCCTTTAGTAAAGACACTGGACATTTCAAACATTCAGCGGGCGTATAAGATAATTAATCTAAAACCCAGATGGTATTTTCCAACCAAAATTTAGCCCTTTCTGGATCATCACCTACGGTAGCTCTAAATTCTTCTGCCCCATGCATACGGATTTTATCTACTATAGGCTTACTAGTTCTAACAGGTTCAACACCTTGTGGCATCTCAGGAACAGGTTGAGGAGCAGGTGGGAGATGCCGTTGTACAACAGGGTTTATTCTTAAATACTTAGTAAACCATTCATTCATCATTTGAAATAAGGCCTGTTTTGCCTCCTCACTTCAGCCCTCAGATATGGGCCTTTTACTAACAGATGAAGATGCAACTCTTTGAACTGAAGCTAAAGCATTACTCCCATCTTCCTTGGATTCAGCTCTAGCTTGGTTGGATGACATTACTATATGAAAAACACATTTAAAATGATCAAAAGACATCACACTATCACAAATTATATAATAACATGTATAGCTAAACTCATGTTTGTTACGTTAAATGTAAGAATCGGCTAAACTTTAGCTCTGATACCACTAAAATTAATACCCCAAACCCCAATCTATCGCCAGAACAGCGTTGTAGAGCGTTACCAGAGTTTTCAAAACATTTACAGATAATTCATAATAGTTACCATTCATTTCCCGAGATTATTCATACCGTCTCTTAAATGGACCCACGAGGCCCAATATGAGCTTTAAAATCAAATCGAGACTTAATCGGGAACTCTAAAAATTTTTTGTGAAATTTTAAAAATTTTCCAAGTTACAGGGTTCACACGCCCATGTGGTCTAAGGGATACGCCCGTGTGACCCTAGGACACGTCCGTGCTGTAAGCCTTGTTTGAAACTAGGTAGCTCTCTGACTTGTGTCACACGGCTAGCCACACGCCTGTGTGCTAGGCCATGTGGTTAATTTAATTTCTCAAAATTAGGTGTAGGTTTCACACGGCCAAGACACACGCCCGTGTTCCAGGTCGTGTCGCACACATGGCTGAGACACATGCCCGTGTGCTCAATTCTGAACATTCTCTTTACTCGAATTTAAGATGCAGAGGATACACGGCTTAACCACATGCCCATGTACCAGGCCATGTGTCATACATAGTCAAGATGCATTCTCGTATGTTTACTCGTGTGGACAAAATAAAGCCATTTCTAGTTTCATTTCTCACCCAAAATCATACCAATGACCTGCACTAAAACTTACATCCAAATACCAATCATTTCAAGCATTGGATTCAAGCAAATTTTAACATCTAAATATGGTATAACATAACATACACATATGTTTATAATCTTACCTTGGTTTAACCTAGGCATTAACATTATTTGACCACATACACTTAACATAACACATGTGTGCTTATCATAATAACCTACTTTATAATACCAAAACAAACCATTACTAGCAATTCCAATGGCTAGGTTACAAACATCATTTTCAAGCCACTAATGGCCAAGTATCCTATGCATGCCATTATATCAAAATGATTTTTACTATATATACCTACAATAAGCTAGTGCATAATGTGATGATGCTCCAATTGATCTCCAACCTTCGCAAGCTTCTGAGCACTATAAAATAGGGAAAATAAAACTAAATGAGCATTACATGCTTAGTAAGTTTGTATAACATGAATTAAAACTCACCAATTTACATTTATTAACATTAAGCATTCAATAACATGCTTTTTCATCAATTTGGCAAATTTACCTATACACATACACTTCATCAAACAAGCTAGTTACATAAATGTTCACATAAGCATCAAGTAAGCATAGATGAGCTCATCATACTATATTCTTTCAAGACATCATTCATTTCGTCTCATAATTCTCATATCATGTCAAGTATTTTATCCATTGAATCATTGAAATTCCAATGGATATTCAAACAATACACTCAAGGCGTGCAATTTAATTGTAACGCCTCAAAAATTTAGAGACTTTAATTTTGCGTTGTCTGACATAAATTACATGTTTGCTTTACGGCTTAGTGATTTGAGTGGGTTTAAGAGTGGTTGAGAAGCCTGGGTTCAAGTCTTGGCTTTTGCAAAATTTTTAGTGTTACTTTTAAATGAATCTGGACACTGTCATATAGGCCTTATAAATAATCGTGTTTCTTTTATAACACAAAGAGAGCGTGTGGTCTAATGGCAAGATGGCGTGTTGCTTCTGCTGGAGGACTGGAGTTTGAGTCCTGGGTTGCACAATGGAGAATTTATTTTGCTCTTGGGCTGGGTAAGTAGAGGAATTGGACTGAGACTCTGAGGTTGAATTGGTCATGGGAGTTTGAATAGAGTTTGAATGGGAAATGGAGTGATTTGTGGAGAAAATCATGGAGAGATATTAAGAGAAAATCAATGAATATGGGGGTGTGGATGTGTTAGTGCCGAATAGGGTCTCTAGCTACTCAAAATTTTGGCTGTAGCTTTTTTGGGGGGAGTATTCCTTGTTTTGGTTCACTTTTGACACTTTTGCTTTTGCATTTTTCCTTCCGGCGAATCAACGTAAATCGCACTTTGGTCAATTACTGGAAAGATAAGTGCTTCTTTGTACCTTTCGGGTGTGGGGTTTCTATTTTCTGGTAACCAAGTCTTTCCATTAATTGTTGTTCTTTGGTAGGTCGAATACACCTTTTCTCTCCCCCACTATTCTGTCTTTCAGTTTTCCCTTCTTACTAAACCTCTCTTTTTCCCCTTCTTTATGTTTCTTTTCTCCTTATCTCTTCATCTTGTTGCAGCTTGATGACTATTGTAAGTGCATTCGACTCTTGCTTGTTTTCTATAATCTTTTAATGACCTCTGTTTTAAGCCGAATGCTCCTCCCTTCTCTTATTCTCTTATAGCAGATTCTTGTCCTCCTCTTTTAGGTGTGTTATTCTTTTGATCCTCGAGAAGTGAAGGAGTTTTGGTGATATTTTCTCCGTCGAAACTGTTTTCTTATCAGTCGACTTAAGGTAAGTATGTGGGCAAACATTTTAGGGTGTTGGCTGAATGCCCTATCTCTAGTTTTGAGTGTTATTTAGGCAATAGGTGTAACACCCCAAACCCAGCCTAGAAGTTTAGACTGAATTCGTAATACTACATTGATCACCGAAGTGATCGTAGGAAAAATTGCAAAACAATTTATCTTATTGAACCAAATCATTTAAAACGTTTATTAACAAATTAGTTTAAATCCTGAAATAAAGTTCAATGTAAAATCAGTTCAAATTATACGAATTGAAACACAAATCAAAATTGTACCACAGCTTACAGTTTAAAGTTTAACCGAATAATGAACAAAACTAAAAATTTAAATAGAACCCATAGTTTATCCACCAAGACTGTTCGAGACCTCCGCGTACTATGTCTAGTGTCTAGAATCCAGAACTATACTTGAAAAGGGAAACAAAAGAGGGGGTAAGCTATACGAGCTTAGTGTGAGATCAAACTAACTAACTACCGAAGCAGAAACAGATATAGTAAACCTAAAAATAGTTCAGCAGCGGAACATACTTACAGAGCGACTTTAACAAAAAAGACCATATGTAACTTTACAGGCATATGGCTATGTTAAACACAGTACCAAAAATTCTCAGAAGTCACAAATTGGGCCTAAGCCCTTTTTCCAGAATCAGAGTCGATTGAGCCTTAGCCCATCACACACAAAGTTCCTTTAGGCACAAGTGCCTTCCAATCAGAAATTCTCAGTCAATCAGACAAAAATATTTTAGTCAGACAGATATTGCAGTCACAGAATCAGCAGATGCATATGACTACAAATGAGTCATAAAATAACCCACCCATCCACCCAACACACCATCTCTGTCCCCCATCAAACCTCAATAGAGCTGTAAGCTCATCCAACCAATCACTCCAAATAGGACCTTGAAAAGCTTATATCCCCTATACATTGTCCACGACCCTCAGCGAATTGGGACTATTAGAAAGTCAGATAAAGCCATGCGGAAGACCGCAGCGATGCACATGCGCAAATCAATCGCCAGATCGAGATATATCACGCAAAGAGACTAGCGTATGAGTCATCTTGTGCTATCGGTGTGAGCGCATGCAGATGATGTACAAGATGACTATCAGATTAGATAATCATACGTAGTGTAGCTATCGTACATGCGGTAGAGTGAAATGCAGTAAACCGCTATACCGTTAACAGATACGTCTATGACCCTCAGGGTATTGGGACCGCCTATGACCCTCTAGGTATTATTAAGGCTTTCAAAATGCAGATAATTTCCCAGATCGTAAATCTCCCTTCTCTTCAACATCCCACCCAAAAATTTGTATTCAGATGTATATATGCAGATGTGTGTATGCATATGCACTAACATAGAACATAGATTCAGACAATTATTCAGAGTAGCCACATACAACTAGTCAGTCAGTTACAGAAATGCGCATACTCATAATTCGAATTCGGTTTTAACCATGTCACACATTCAATCACAATTAACACATAAACCGAAGCCAGAACTGAGCCACAGTTACCTTATTAAAGAGTATCCAAGGGTTGAAACACACAGAGGTCACAATTACACTTAAATCGACCTAAGATCAAACTTGGCAAGATAAGGCCACACACCCATGTGCTTTGGCCGTGTGGAGAAATCCAAGCCATGTGGGGATCCATACGCTCGTGCAAAGGAAAGCACATGGCTGTGTGATAGAGGCACACGCCCATGTGGTGCAGAGGCACGGCCGTGCAATCAGGCTGTGTAAGTCACTATCCAAATTTCCCTAATTCAAGTGCAGAGTAGACACGTCCATGTGAGGTTCTCACATACCTGTGTGGCCACCAGACACGATCGTGTGTCCCATAACACACGCCCGTGTGGAATCCCTAGGCCCCAAATTAGCTACATAGCCGTGTGTCCTAAAACACACACCCGTGTGGGATCCCTAAAATTCCCAAATCAGTCACACGATCGTATAGCCAAGCCGTGTGACCCCGAATCTCAAATCCTTAATCCTCACACTCACACGTCCGTGCGCCCTAAGGGACACGCTCGTGTGGTTTTTGAAAAAAATCCCCAAATTGGCCACACGCCTGTGTGGCAAAGCCTTGTGGCACCCATAACTAGCCTAAAACCCTAATCCCTAAATCCACACGGTCGTGTGCTGAGCAGTCACGAAACCACCCTAGATTAGACCCGAAACCACTACTTTGGCCACCAAACTGCTCCTCAACCTTAATACTATCGAAACCGCATCAAAAAACGGAGTGTCGCACTCCCTTTCAGCCATCCAATTTCTAAAACTAAAGAATTCAAGTATTCCCAAGAAAAGCCGCAACGACATTTGCAAAAACATAAGAATAATAGATTAGTCAGAGTTGAGTCCCACACCTGATTTCGACGATGAATGAATGACAGAGGAGCAGAATTCCCGAAGTCCACAAGTCAGAACCGAAGATTCCCCAAAGAGACAAGGAAGAGGGAGAGGAAAAAAGCAGAGAAGAACGTCCACAAAATAATCAAAATAGCAAATAAAAATAACAACCCTTATCTAATTTCTCAACCCAAAACTTAATAATTATAATTACTTATAATTATTAATAAAATGGAATGACTTAAAAATAAAAAGGTTCTCTAAAATGCGTACCCCAAAACTTAAACCCATAACCTCAAGGTACACTAACACTCTATTTAACCTCTAGACCAGTAGGCCCATTCTGTCACTTAACTGCACAACTCAACTTATGTGTGCAACTTCCTCACTGACCTTACACTTAACATCCAAAACTTCCAGGCCCAAAATTCGGGGCGTTACAATAGATGTCGACTCAAGTCTTTGGTTTATGCGATTTTATTTGATGCGTTACTGGTGGCTTTGTCAAGTATATTGTTACTGGTGGCTTTGCCACATATACTGATTTTGGCAGCTTTGCTGCGTTACTGTTACTGGCAACTTTACTGCGATGTTGGTGTGTTGGCTGGGTGAGTCGACTTTGTCCCCACATGGTGTGTTGGTGGTACGAATTGGTGTGTTGGCTAGACTAGGATGGGTTGCATTATTGTTTTGTATTGCTACTGTATTGGGCTAAGGCCCACACTATACTATTTCTGAGTAGGGCTCAGGCCCAGACTGTTACTGTATGTTGTGCACCGATTGAATGATAAGAGATTACACACTGAAATTTTGTGAACTCACCTTTTCTTTTTGACTGTGCAGGTAATCCCCAGCTTTAGGCGATTTAGTGCTGCAAGGGACTCAGAGGTGGCTACACGACTGCAATTAATTTACATTTGGTTTTATTTTCTATTATATTTTGTTTTGGGTTTAATATTATGTAATAAGGCCTCTCTAATGTTCTAGCTTTTAATTTGGGATTCTTTGTTGATTATGGTTGATATTTACTAGAAGTAGAGTGCATTTTTTCAAAACGATAACTATTTTCAAAACACTACGTTTTCGCAATACTTTTGAAATGCTTCCACAACAAACAATGTCTAATAGTAATGACAAATTAAAATGAATAACAAATGGCTAGAATGATTTGAGTTCTAACAAAGAGGCTTTAAATTTCCAAATGGGTTTTCTTCAACAAGATCAAATTTTTGAAAAACACTTTTATGTGACACGTCGAATTCAGCCATAACGTCCGGGCTGGGTTCGGGGTGTTACATTAATAACCTGCCAATTAATATTCAAGAGTACCCATTAGGGCACTTAATCGGAAGCACACTCTCGAGCCTCATAACATATAACAGGATTACCAGTCCAGGCTAAATCCTTTTTGTAATATATGCTCAAAAGAGCTCAATTAGGATTACCAGTCTAGGCTAAATCCTAATTGTAACATATGCTCAAAAGGGATTATATCAGGATTACTAGTCCAAGCTAAATCCCGTCAGCAACAATACAGGACCTCATTCAATAAGGAAATTTCATTTATCTATCGAAATCCAATATTCAAACCAAATTTAACCTTTTTCAAACAATCTCAAGCATGTAATCATTTCTTATGTTATAACATTCAAATTAACTCACATAAATATAAAACACATTCCATACAACACAACGTTCAATTTATCATATTTACAAGCTCAACTAAGCTACACGAACTTACCTCGACACTTGTTCGCATATATAAATCTACTAATCTAAAACTCTCTTTTCCTCGATCTAGTTTTGAATTTGTGTTATCTGGATCTATATAAATAAATTTATTCATCAATTTATCACATATCACATTTCACATTCAAGTGGACTCAATTTACATCCTAGTCAAAATTACCATTTTACCTCTAACTTTTCCATAAATTCTAATTTCGTCCTTGGGCTCGAAAAATGAAATTTATGCAATTTTCTCCCTATTTCAAGTCTAACCAAAAATTTCACTATAAAATTTACAGCACATACATTCTATAAAATTCAGAATTTTTCTTCAATTTTCACAACTTTACATTTTAGTCCCTAAATCATGTTTTCATCAAAAATCACTTTGTAAAAGTTGTTTGTCTATCAACAACCTTTCATCTTCTACCATAAATTTCAAAGTTTCAGCATATTCATCCATGACATAATTTCCATACTTTGATAACTTTTCAAATTGATCCCCCAAATAGATAGATTAAGCTATCTCGATTTTAAAAATATCAAAATTATTAAAAACGGGATAAGAAAACTTACCCAATTAAGCCAAGAAAGTTTTTTCTCTCTCTTCTACGGTTTCCATGTATTTTGGGGATGAAGATGGCATAAAATAAGATGATATTTCTTTTATCATCTTTTAATTAATTAAATTAATTCAATTTCCAATTTAGTCCTTGCCCTTTTTCTAAATTTCCATGGATGAGTCACAAAAAAAATATCTACATACTTTTCCTTAATGGTCTAATTACCATATAAGGACCTCGAGTTTTTAATTCCATAGCTATTTAATCCTTCTAATTACTAGAACTCAACTTTTTCATTTTATGCGATTTGGTCCTTCCTATAATTAAACACATAATCCGTAAAATTTTCTTATCAGAATTTTCAAAGGACATTTTTAACATAATACTGACCATGTAATAAAATTAAAATAAATTTTATTTTATTACACATGGCCTAGCACATGGGCGTGTCACCTGACCGTGTGTTCCCTACATCTTTAAAATTTCAAAATAGAATGCCTAGGTATTTACACACGACCAAGCAAATAGGTGTGTGGCTTGGTCGTGTGACCCAAGTCAGAGAGTTACACGGCCTGAGACACAAGCTGTCCCTTGGCCGTGTAAACCAAACGGCCTGACCACACAAGCGTGTGGCCTCTGCACCTAGGAAAAATTTTAAGATTTTGCAAAAAATTTTCTGAGAACCCGATTTAGTCCTGACTCATTTTTAATGCATGTTTTGGACCTCAACGATTCATATAATGGACTTTAGGTTTGATTTCTGACATGAATACTGTATAAAATGAAATATATGTTTACTTTATCTGTATATTTCATTAATGCTTCATAACCCTATTCGAACGACAGATACAGATTAGAGGTGTTACAACATAAACTTGACCAAAACAATAAACATGAAAAGTAAATCAAGAATAAGTGTGTAAGAGAAATCTTAAATTGTATTGATATTTGAAAGTGTAAAAATCCATAAGAGTTTAATCAATCCACAAATCAGGTCCTCTGAAGAACAAGAATGAAAATAAAATTGAATTACAAATGGAAATCCTAAGTATAAAAGAAACTAAAAAATGAAAACTAAATGAAAGTTGCAACCTAAACTAGAATAAAATATTAATGATACATAAAAGATGTTTATGAATTGTTTGGTGAATCCTATTTATAGATTTATGGTTGGTCTTCGTCCATTGACCTAATTCGATAGACGTTTTCACGTTAAAGTTTGTTATGCGGCCAAAATGCCCTCAGCTCATTAATTCTTCACGTCAAGGTGGTGTCGCGACATCCTTTGCCCTATGTCACGACACTGGTGGTAGCTTATAGACTCAGGCTTGGATTTAGGGCTGTGTCGTGACTCTGGCTATGTCGTGACACAGAAGATAGCTTTACTTTTTTGGGTATCCTTCTCACTAAGTTGAAACGTTGACCCTCCATGTTGTAACATGGCGACCAGTCTCATGTTATCGTGCTTCCGAGTGATGTCCTGCACATTTATCAAATACGTTAGCCTTCTTTTAGGCCTACTTTGGCCCTTAAGGTCATATAAATAACTCAAATTATGTTTTTTTTTCCTTAAGTCGAAAAATTGATTTAATCTACTACAACGAATTGCAGTAGATCATTAATCCAACGTCATATCAAGTCATTGTACCAACAAGCATAAACAGGTTTCTAGATCATTCATCTATGATTTATCAAATATTTAAATAGTTACGAACAATCAAATCTATTAACAACAGGAATTCAGCGCAATGAACTGTTATGAACAGATACAAATACTCGATTATCCACCCAAAACACGCCAAAATGCTCAAACAAAATAATCCATCCAAAAACACGCTTGGGCACTGAGTGCCTAGCCCGAAGGCTAACATCCCTCCAAAAAAGAACTAGGCACCAAGTGCCAAGCCCGTAGGTTTCACATCCTCCCTTAGAAACACACTTGAATCACTATAAATATAACTCGATAATTCATAACAAATATTAGATCCCGAAACATTCAGTGTCTAATAATATATCATTTGTCACTATATCATCTAATATCAAACCCGTCCAGCACGCAAAATACCTATTGGCATGCCAATTGTATCCTATCATGTGTTCATCCGAGCTTAGTATATATAACAACATAACATCATTCAATTCAGTCTTTTTTTCTCACTTTTGTACAAATTTTCCACATTTAATTGTACATCCAAACACTCCCAAACCACACAATTCAACATAAACAATACAAAATTGATAGGGCTATATCCTATGAACTTACCTAGTAAAATTAGAGACAATTGAAGTGTTAGGGACTAATTTGTAATTTCTCTTATTTCTCGATTAACTTCTGAATGATTTAAATCTCGATATATAATAATTCATTTCCAATTATCAATACCAATTATCTTATAACATCCTATTCAAGGCATATAACAACTTAATTTTATTTTACACAATTTCCCTAAATTTTTGTGTTTTATTCAATTTAGTCCCTAAAACCAAAACTATTATATCTTTCACATTTAAGCTCCATTTTTTAATAAAATTTAAAATACATCCTTATAAATCTCTCAAATTATATAAATCACATAAATTTATGTCAAATTTGAAATATTTTCATTTTAATCCAAAAACTAAAAATTAACAAAAACCACTTTATAAAATAGTCTTATTTAACAACCAAGCTTACAAATCTACCATTAAACATCAAGAACTTCCATAACTCATTAATAGTAACTTTTAAAATCTTTAACAATTTTTCGAAATAATCTTTTGGCTAGTCAGATTAAGCTACAACGATCACAAAAACATAAAAATAATGAAAAACGGGTTAGAAATGGCTTACAAGAAAGGAACACAAGCTTCAATCGAAACCATGGCTATTTTCCCCTTTTAAAAATCTCAAATAGTGGAAATAAAGAAATGGGGTTGAGGATGACCTTTTCCTTTTGTTTTAATATTATTTTCTTAACTTTTAACTTAAAAATTAACATTTATTTATTTATTTAAGAATTAAGCACTAATCGTATAAACTTTAGCACTATAATATGTTTGAATTTTAGATCCTTGTAAATTTGCTAATTAAGCCCTTTAGCTAGTAAAAATCAATAGTGATTAACTTTTATAATTTTTGTGATTTAGTCCTTGTACTTTAATTAACTAACAAATCACCAAAATTTTCGAACTAAACTTTAATTCACCTATATAATAACTTCATAAATATTCAATAATAATATTTACGGCCTTGATTTATAGAAATGATGTTCTGATATCTCATTTTCCAAAACCACTAACTTTAGAGTCAAACCACTTGTACTTTAACTAACTATTTAATTAGCAAAATTTACCAGATCAAAATTCAATATATAAATATATTTTCATAAATATTAATAAATAATATTTACAGACTCACTCATTGCAATTGTGGCCCTAAAACTATTGCCTTCGACAACATTGAAAAATGGGTTGTTACGTAAAGGGTTTTGTTGGCTAGAGAGATTGAGTGGATTTTGACCAACAATCATAAGAGATCTTTTTCAACAAGAATATGAGGACACCTAGGTTTCCATCATTATTCCTTACTGCTCGAGCTAATGTGCTTTACAATTTCACAACCTCATCTGATAGACTCTCTACTTTCAAAAATGTACAAAATGGACCTACTAAGGCTCTCACACAAACATATTTAGAGGACAGGAGGAAAAAGGGGTTAGGCTTTTGGTTTGCAACTATGTACACATTTGGGCATAAATGTATGAAAGCATAGTTGTATCAACTCTTATTAGATCCTCAAGATGATACAGATGGGAAAGTCACAAGTCCACAATCTGAGGAATTTCTGGACTACAATGAGCATTTGGACAATACTGAACCTGAGGGGGAGCAGTCTTCAGCTTTAGTTCTTTCTTTCCATGCATTAAATGGCTTCCTATGAAATAACACTATGAGGGTTGTTGCTACTATTGGTACTGCTATTACCATCATCCTAATAGATTCAGGCAATACCCACAATTTTGTGGATACCAAATTGGTAAGGAAACTTGGTCTTCTAGTAGAGCATACAACCAAGTTGAAAGTCACTATTTCTAATGGTTGTATTTTGCACACTCAAGAACACTGCAGAGCAGTACACTGGTCATCTAAAGGCAGTCATTTTAGCACCAACTTCATGCTTTTACCTCTAAAAGGGTGTGATCTCATCCTAAGGGTCTATTGGCTCTTATCTCTAGGGATATTGTCTGAAACTTCTCCACTCTCACAATGCAGTACCAAGGGCAACACTATACACTGCAAGGTATTTCACCTAAAGCTATCCAAATCATGCCTGGATCTCAATCGAGCAAGTTATTCTCCTTCCTTAGCCAAGGTCCCTATACCCTGCTGTTAACCACATGTGCTCAAGCTTCCTTATTCACTGCTGCCACTACCTTGAATGGAGACTTACACAAATTGTTGGGTAACTTTGATGATGTTTTTCAAGTCTCTCATGGACTACCCCCTTATAGGATGTTGGACCACCACATTCCTCTTAAGGATGAAATTGTTGTGGTCAAGATTAGGCCTTACAAGTATCCTGCACTCCAAAATAATGAGATGGAAAGAATAATCCAAGAGATGCTTTAGGCTGGAATTATCATAAACAGCAACAGTTATTTTTCATCACCAATTATCATGGTGAAAAATGAGGATGGGAGTTGACATTTATGTGTAGACTACAAGAAATTAATTCAGCTTACAATCAATGATAAGTTTCCTATCCCTGTGATTGAAGAGTTGTTCGATGAGCTTGGTTAGGAAACCTTCTTTCCTAAGCTAAACCTAAGATCTGGTTATCATCATATCAGAATGAAAGAGCAAAACATACACAAAACTGCATTTAGGACACATGTGGGCTATTACGAGTTTTTGGTCATGCCCTTTGGCCTTACCAATAGACCCTTGAGTTTCTAGTCTTTGATGAATGCAGTCATCAAAACATTATTTAAAAAATTGGTGCTTGTCTTTTTCGATGATCTTTTAGTGTATTTAGTGGACTGGTCTGTTCATCTAGTCTATTTGAGAGAGGTCCTTCAGTTACTTCGAGAGCATCACTTGTATGCCAAAAAGAGCAAATGTACTTTTGGTACCACTCAGATAGAATATTTGGCCGTATCATTTCCAAAGGTTCAGTTTCTATGGATGCTACTAAGTGGATAATATGTTGAACTGGCTTAGACCAACTTCAGTTAAGGAACTGAAAGGCTTTGTGGGCTTGTCTGGCTACTAGAGATGGTTTATTCAACACTATAAGGCTATGGCTAAGCCCTTGACTACATTATTGAATAAGGAAGTTAAATGGGAATGGATCAAAACAACCAATGATGCTTTCCTATAGCTCAAGGAAGTTATGTGCACAACACCAGTTCTTACACTACTTGTTTTCAATTTTGAATTTTGCTAGATACTGATGCTAGTGGTCATGGCATTGGGGTTGTGCTGCAACAACATAGGAAGCCAATTGCTTTCTTTAGAAAAGCTTTAGCGGTAAAGCATCAAGCATTATCCATTTATGAAAATGATATGCTTGCTTTCCTTTTAGCAATAAAGAAATGGCACTCATATTTGGTTGGAAGAAGGTTTCATATTAGAATAGACCATCAAAGCCTGGGATTCCTATCTGACAAGCAGGCTATTACTTTCTACCAATAGAAATAGGTTGAAAAAATGCTCGAGTATGACTATATTGTTACTTACAAAAAGGGAAATCATAACCAGGTTAAAGATACCTTATTTAGGAGGCTTTAAGAGGAAAAGGGTTAGTTTCTTCAATATCTTAGCAGCTTCAACTGGTCTCACCTTTGGACAATGGTATCAGACTCATGTGTAAGTTACCTCAAAATGTAGTAGTTGTGTGCCAAGGTTCAACAACAACCCTATTTGCATCCTAAATACTCTTAGATGGCAAAGTTTTAAGAAGAAAAGGAAAGACTGTAGTAGGAAACAATGACACCCTAAGAAGAAACTTGTTTCAGCATTTTCATGGTGGAGCTATTGGTTGCCATTCGGCGGTATAGGCTATTAGACACAGAATGGCTGGACTTTTCTATTGAAAGGGGCTTTCCATGGATGTTAAATAGTGGGTGCGTGAATGCATGACATGTTAGCAGTGCAAGACTAATAACTTCCTATATTTAGGCCTTCTAGAGCCTTTACTAGTTCCTACTTGAGCTTGGTCAGTTGTAAGTATGGATTTTATAGAGGGGTTGCCAACTTCAAGAGGCAAGAACACCATCGAGCAGTTGTGGACAGTTTGACCAAGTATGCCCATTTCCTAGCATTGACTCACCCTTTCACTGCACCAGTTGTTGCTCAGGAGTACCTTAACTAGGTCTATAAGTTTCATGGCCTTCCTGATTCTATAGTGTCTGATATAGATCGATTTTTTACTTGTAAATTTTGGTAGGAGTTGTTTAAAAGGATAGGCACTAACTTGCACATGCCCACTGGTT
This sequence comes from Gossypium anomalum, assembly GCA_025698475.1. Classification (NCBI taxonomy): domain Eukaryota; kingdom Viridiplantae; phylum Streptophyta; class Magnoliopsida; order Malvales; family Malvaceae; genus Gossypium; species Gossypium anomalum. The sequence continues at coordinate 66,252,998 of CM046957.1, read as the reverse complement.
ACCATCTACAGATCAATGGATGAACAGAGGTCCTCAACATATGCTTAGAAGGGTACCTTAGGTGCATGACAGGAAAAAGACCGAATGACTAGTTGTTGTGGCTACCATTGGCGGTACAATACCACCCATCACACTACTATGCAATACACCCCTTATGAGGCACTTTACAGTCAGGAACCTCCTTATCATTTGCCTTACTTAGCTAGATTTTCACATGTGGAAATTGTGGATAGAAGTCTCCAACACCGAGAGGCAACGATGCAGTTGCTTAAGTTCTACCTTAAAAAAGCACAAGGTAGAATGAAACAGATAGTTGATTGAAAAAGGAATGACCGAGAACTTAATGAAGGGGACTTGGTGTATTTGAAATTGCAACCCTATCAACAACACACCATGAGGAAAGTCATGAACCAAAAACTCTTGCCAAGGTATTTTGGTCCCTACACAGTGGAAGCACGAATTGAAAAAGTGGCCCATCGGTTAAAGCTACCACCTGACTTGAGGATCCACCCAACCGTTCATGTACCCCAGTTAAAAAAACATGTACGGAAGGCTCGAAGCCAAGTCAGTCTGCCACCAGTTGACAATGGTGGAGCTTTGTCCAAAGAACCATTAAGGGTGCTACAAAGGAGGATGGTTTGAAGAGGAGACCATGCAATCACCGAGGGTTTAGTTGAGTGGGCCAATACCTTCCCAGAGGACTCGACTTGGGAGATGTTCCACGACTTACAGAAAAAATGGCCCTATTTCGATCCTTGAGGACAAGGATCTTTTGAGGAAGGCAATATTTTTATGGCATGAAAATGTTTCTGTTATTTTCTGTTTATTTTTGTTTTCTTTTGGCTTTAGTGGTCATGGCTGCTGCGCACCGTTTTTGTTAGTAGGGCTTTAAGTGAAACAGTATGGTTTGCTTATATATGGAGTAGCTAGAAATGCTATGTTTTGGACAGCATAATTAGTTAAGAGAAATGGTGCAGTTTGAGGGAAGGGCTCCAGTTGTCAATAACAGCTCGTGGTAACCAACCTCTCGGCCATTATGTAATTCTTATTTCTAGTGGGAAGGGTGTAAGGGGACGATTATGGAATGATTGTGAATTTTCTCCTCTCTCTCAAGTCTCTGCTTCTTTCTTCCTTTCATCTCTGTCAAATTTCTTGTTCTTTGAATATCACGTATCTTGAATGTATGTATTGTATTGTATGTATCAAGATTCCTGTTTTACCACTGGTACTTCAGTTCTTGATTGTGTTCTTCGTGGGATCACTTGCTTTAAGTTTACGGGGCAATTTACATTTGGATTTTTTTTTAATAGAATGCATAAGATAAACTCAAAACAAAAAGTTCCTTGTGAGGTTTCAATTTTAAATGATGCGCTTTTAAAGGCCTTAAAAGTTTTAACAGTGACATGTTTATCTTGGAAACCATATCTGCATTGAAAGTGTTCATGCGACGTTTGTTTGGAGATCATTGAACTATGAAACTTTGAAATATTGTTATTTGGCCTTATACATTTGGGATTGATCCCACGTCACATGTTTTGGTATTATATTTTAATTTAATCCTTTGCTTGTTTTGAATGTTACAATCCAAATAGTTAAAAAGCATGAACCATTCTAATTAAAATACTGGCATGGTTGAAAGCGATATTTAAAAAAAATATTGATGTCAACACAAGAATAATTTGAACTGACTGATAATATTATAGAAGTTAATCAAATTATGTCAAATTAAAATATCGAGGCTAAATCTCAAATTTGAGCATAATAAAGGTACGAAAACAACAATGTAGCACATATATATTTCCTTTGTAATATGTCATTGCAAAGAAAACTTGCCAACTTTTTATGACAAACTTGTTTACTCTGAATCAAATTTTCAGGTAGCAGGGACGGTGGATGGAATTCTTTGCCGCAGTCCGTAAGATACCTCTCTCATTCAAAAACACAATCCCCCGAACTAAATTTCATTGTGTAAGTATTCCAATTATAATTAATCGTTGTGCTTGATTGATATTGTTTGTAGTGTTAATGTGGAAACCGATAATATAACGTCTCGTAGGTTTCTCTTTCGCCTGGCAGTGGTGAGCGTCTGCAACAGACCACTTGGCGAGAAATTCGTAAGCTCTTTACATTTTTTTTTTTTCTTTTGTTTATATGAGCGCCTAGCACTTGCTGTTGTTTAGACTGTGCTTGGTCATGGTCTGCCTCACCTTTTCATGTGGGAAGCAAGGTTTCTATTTCGTTCGTAAGTTTCAAATAGTACTGAATCATACTACGGAATTAGAAAACTGGTTGTTCTTTTCTCTAAAATGCAAATGGCGGTTGGTGTAGGGACCGGATGTTGTATTGGGATGGAAGCCGGTTGCTTCGCGCTGACACTCGCTGCCAGTCAATGATTGACTGAATACCCTGGCGTCAAATTTCAGTAACAATGCAATTTCTTCTAGGGTTGCTGATTTTTTTTCTTTTCATTTTGGTTTTGCATGAGCTTTGGTAATTTGCATGAGGCCGTGCAGTTGAAAAACAAGGATTTTTATAGCCAAACCCAACAGTATTGTGATGGGAAACTAATTCAAGTGAGCACCTTTGATGTGCTCTGAAACACAGTTGACATTTCCTTAGTCTATAGTTTTGCAGTAGTTCACTGAGAATGCAATTTGTTTAGTATATAATGCATTGTCTCCTTACAAGTCCTTTTGCCACTAAGCTACTAGTTGAAGCTTTAGTTATTTTCTAATTGTATAATATATGATTTTGATAATGGTATATATTATGTAATCAATATTATATATTTATAATGAAAACATAACAGAATTCTGTTAAATAATTAATTAACATGTTAGAATTTAATAAAAGAAAACAAAAAATATTAAATATTAAAAATAGATTTCTTTTTAATGATTGAACTATCCATCTTTAGTTACAATTATACAAGTTATCTCTTGTATTGATTGGGCCTTTTGATGGTGGGATTTTTGAAGCCCGCAATGAGTTAAAGAAGCAAGAAAACTATCCAAAAGCCAAAGTTCAGACACGAGAAGAAATCTCAATATTTTTTTCCGAATCAAGGAATCTACGTACCTATTTATAGTTTATATGATAATACTTTGTGATATATTTTTATGTGTTAATTATATATTTATTTTGAGTATGAGCCTACTAATTTGTGGTTTTTATGATTTTTTATCTTGTAGGGACTAAATTGAAGACAAAAAGAAATTTAAGGGTAAAAATAGTGAATTTAAAGATAAAATAGGCCAGCATGCGAAATAGAAAAGAAGTTGTGCCAAAAATACAAAGTGTGAAAGACTTGGGGGGAAAATTCAAAGAAGAGATTTATAAACATAAAATTTTATTTAAATTTGAATTTTATTAGGATTATTGTTAGGATTATTATTTAGATTTAATTTCAACTTTTATCTTCATTTATCTTTTAGAGTTTAAGTAGGAACAAATTAAGTTTTATGTGTACTATAAATAAGGAAAGGAGTGACATAAATATGGACTCATCGTTTGAATAAAAACTCCGTCTCCCTAAAGCTCCTAGCTTTTGTTCCTTTTATTATTCAATAAAATTCTATTTGATTAAACTTATTTCTTTTTTCCCAAAAAGCATGAGTCCTTAAACTCATCTAGCCAAAGGTTGTCGAGATTCCCCAAAAAAAGGTTCATGAGGCTTAGAATCCGCACTTAGTCTTCTCAATGAGTATTCATCGTTTCTCCGTATTACGGGACTGATGCTTCCGTCCATATCCTTTCAAAAGTGATCTTTTCATCTTAGGCAAAGGCAATCACTTTGTATGTTTTGGGAAGGTTGCACAATCGGTTTGTTAGCTTACTGCACCAATGGTTGTCGAGCCCAAAAGACCAAATGGCGCGGCCTTCGCCATTGAGAAGTGATGATCTAGTGTAAGACGGTCCCACAAAAGTAATGGTTGGCTAGAGTCAGGTTCCTTTAAATCGTAAGGCTAAAATCTAAGTGGAGCTGGTGGTCGTAGGTGTCATCTTCCACTATAACTGACTTATTCTGTCATGAGAAGGATCACCTAAAAGCCTAGGATTGAACCCAAGGAGGATCGAGATAACCGGAGGCTGGACTCTCTCAACCGAAAACTCTCTTTTCTTAATTATGTTTCTCTTTACAATTTCGATTTCAATTTATATAATTTCAACCCCTCCATATTTTTAATTTTATTTTTTTTCCAGGTACACCGCTTTTTCTTGGGCACGACTGTGCTCGGGATCTCGAAGAACAAGAAGTTGTGCAAATCCAGACCTTGAGGATTTGACCCTATTTCTCTTATACTGTTCTTTTTCATTATTTCATTGGGATAGGCTATTTTTTTGTGCTTTCAACTACACACCATTATACGTATTAATTCTTTTGTGATTCAAGGTTATTAGTCTCAAATCTCAATAATGTTATTTATGAAGTTTAATTTCAAGCTTTTTCAATATGCCTTACCATAAATCCAACATTTATTGTTCTCAAAATTTTTTATTATGAAAGAAAGAAATGCACATAAAAAAATAAAATTGATAGTATTTTATTAAATTATTCAAAAATTAATATTCAAAAGATTTGATATGTCTCATTAAAAAAATTTTGATCAAAAAGTATTGAGTGCAATTGTAAGGAGTATCTTTTTTTCTTCTTTTTTTTTTTTTTTTGTAAAAAAATGAAATTTTAAACTAACAGGAAGAAATGGGAACCGAAGGCATAAGCATACTATCCAATCTTAACTAGATACCAACTAAATAGCGAGCCCTATGGAAAATTTGGACGCCAATCGAGTAGAGCTTCATCAAGCCAACCAACAAGTGAGCGGCAAAATTCACTTCCCTTGAGATCTGTTTGAAAACTACATTCCAATCTCAGCGACATAACTCCTTGATCCTAAGAACCAAGTCTCTGTGCATAGTACCTATTACATCACCATTGATCCCTTTTATAGCTAATGCAAAATCCGTTTCAACGATGAAACCCTCCATTGAGCATCCCATGCCATAAAAAAACCATATAGACTGTCCAAAGCTCCATTTGCTCCACACTGCAGCTACCAATATTTCTTCTTGTTAGAAATTATAGATTGCAAATTAATTATTTATGAGCACTATTCAAATTAAAAGTGATGATTTGTCATCTTGCAAATTAATTATTCATAAGCACTGTTCAAATTAAAAGTAATGATTTATCATCCAATGGATACATTCCCATTGGACATGTTTCTTCCAAGAAGTATGTCCAAAATGAAGGGTTGTGGCTATTCAAAATAGTATTTATTGAGTGCATATAAATAGAGGGACTATGGTGCTCACAAATTACATTACAATCAATTCAATTTCAGAAATTAGAATAAGAGTTAAGGAATTCCTCGATTTTGCTAATCAAAGGATATTCAAAACTTCGTTGTATCCTGTGAGGACCTTTGTCTTAACCCTCTAGCAACTTTGTATGGGGACAAATAGTTCTCTTTGGAATACATCACCAGCTCCTTGAAGTCTACTATTTATTTTCATATAAGTCTCTGGTTCTATCGTCTCCATTCAAATTATCCAATACTTCCTATCCCACTTATCCAGTATCCAAACTCATCTCTCGCCACCTCTGAAGTAGCTAAACTCGACCTTAGATTACAGCCACCATCAGTGTTCAATTTAATGGAGCCCGATAGGGGTGGACTCCACTTGCAGCATATTTTGCGTTCATCGATTTTTATAGCAAGCCTGCCAGAAGAAGACTTGATCGCAAGTTCAATTCTTTAAGATAATATTGTTGAAAAAATAATCACAAATCCTGAACATGAATCATAAAACTAAGCTGAAGAATAAAAAAAATTTTGATCCATCATATTGAAACGATTATATCGAAGAAATAGTTTTACACAAATTTTAATATATTTGGTCCATATTATTTTATTGATATTAAACTTTAATAAGCTCAAGTATGATTTTTATAAAAATTAATTTTCTGCAACGTAACCTGTTTTAATGGAAAGAAATCTAAAAAAAAAAAAAAAAAGAAAATCAAAATCAAAATAATCATAATGAAATAGAAGGCAAAATGGAATGTGGAGCAAAAGGAGATATTGATTGTGACCAAATGTACAAAATGGATAGACACACGACACCAAAATAACATAATTATGCTTTGTTTTGTTGTTATTATTAGGAAAAAAAAGTTATGATAATCATCAAACTCCAAATTTCATTATGAAAGTTCAAAACCAATTTACAAATTTCTATGGTATAAAGCAACCATTTCCTTTACTTTTCAATACATTTTCGATCATCATTCACACAACAAATTTAAATTTGCTACGACACATAGCTAAAGTACTCATCAGCCAATTTCAGAGACTTTTATTTTCATTTTCAATAATGCTCCACGATTAGACCACTTAACCAATTAAAACAATGGTAAACTGAAGTTGACTTCAATGATGGCTACTTTTCATAATGCTTCGGGTTTACAAATAATTTTCAACATAGATAAGTTATGCTTCCACATCCAAACCTTGAGTTATGCGTGTAAGAGTTTGTCAATGTGAATGTTGTTGAGTGTAAGAATGAAGTCTGAAATATTGTTAAAAGAGCAGAATAAACGTGGTGATCGGTATCATGCCGGCAAATAATTTCAGTTAATATTTCGATGTATTATTACTGTTTCGACCAATACCAATGTATACCAACTCGTATCGGTTGGTACAATATTTTAAACCAATTTTAATATCTTTTCGTGTTTAACTAGTTTTAATTTATCATAAGTAAAATAGCATATGTAAATTTATATGGGTTGAAGTTTTTTTTTTATCTATATAAACTATGTATAAAAGGGAAGACACCTGGATTAGTTTCTTTTTGCTTTGTGTTTTCATTATATAGGAAAATGGTTAAATTTTATTTTTAGTCCCTATTCTACACTCAAACTTAAGATTATAGTAATAATTAAATTTCAATTTTGATCCCTATACAACACTCGAATTTAAGATTCTATCTTTATACTTCAACTTTTTGACATGATTTGGTACTTTAATTAATCTTTTATAATGTCACTAATTAGCTCAAACACTTTATTTTGATTAAAATGCTTATTTAACTTTTAAGAGTTGTTAACACTATTAAAATTATTTGTTAAATTTAAGTCAATTGAAATGCTATTTCTTTTGTCACGTGGCTATTAAGTGAGTTTTTTTTTTTTCATAATGTCACACCAACAATTTTAACTAGAGAATTTGATGGTGTTAACAATTGGATATAAATTTTTAAATTCAAAAAATAAAAGGTCTAAATTTCTAAAAAATAAAAGTACAAAGACTACATTTTAAATATACAAAGAGTACAGAGACTTGAAGTATATTTTAATATTCAAATATTTACTCTATAATTTAACCAAAAAAATAATTAAAAATTAAAAATCCATACTAGTTAAAATATCAATAGTATGATCTATGTAACGCCCTGAATATTATATTTCTACTTTTGTGAAAATGTGACACAATTCTATATCTATTTTAGTGGTTAAGTGTTCTAGGTGTGTGTGGGAGGTTCCAAGTTCAAGCCTTACCTGTAGCAAATTTTGTTATTTTTGGAATTAAGCTTTGTCCTTATTCAGCGGGGTTATTTTTAATTGCTTGTAATTTTATATTAGAATGAGTTTGCTGGTTCAAGTGATGAGTTAGTTTGTTGGAGGTCTTATGTTTGAATCCCTGCGTGAGCGTGGGAATTATTTTTGCTCGTCTTCATGATAGAGTTTCTGTTGGGGTAGAATTCTGAGTAGTGGGTGGTTAGGATTGTGGTGTAGTGGGATTTGAGTTTAACTTATCTTTTTCCCAAAAATCCCTTTTTGGATATCTGACGTTTTTCTTCTTTTCCTCTTTGCAATTCTTTTCCCTCTGTTTCGTCCATATTTCTTTTTCTTTGTTTGGGGCAAAATTCAGTTCCTAACTTCAGAGCTTTGGGTTAAGGTGTTTGTACGTGGGTAAGTGAGCTTTGAATGATTTGCTCATATGGGGGTTCTTAAATTCATTATTTGTAGTTTCGAATCTTCGTTTGGAATCTTATTGTTGTTTTGACAACAGCAAATTAGGAAGAAAGGCACTCTCCTTGTAGGTAATCGGAATCGTAGTCACTTGGGGTGTTAGAGTAAGTGATTGGTTTTGTTGTTGATTTTGTAATTATGAATTAATCGTGTATTAAGTTTATTTCTGAGCATTGGTATATCGATTCTTAGGTTCTGGAACGCTCGGGTGTGTTTTTGCATCGAATTGATACCAGGTGTGTGCCCAAAATGCAGAAATCGATGTTTCAGTAAAAGCCAAAATTGGCCACTGTCGATGCCACCATGAGTGTGTGGTTGCCCGTGTGGTAGGCCGTGTGTGAGGACACGGTCTTGTGATCGATGAAGGCATGGTTGTGCACAAGACACGACCATGTGGTGGCTCGAGTGTGGCTGTGTGGGCCACACAGGATTAGCCAAGTTGGACGTGTGGGCCATATGGGCACACGGGCGTGTGGGCCCACACGGGCATGTGGGCCCATTTATCTAAATTTTCCCCCAAGGTTACACGACTTTGGGCCTACTGTAGGGTCGGTAAGGGCTAAATAAACCCTAAATAGGATGATCTGATTGTTTGACATACTGATTTGATTAGGATATTGATGCATGTCTACTTGCACTATTATTTGTATATCTGTTATCTATGTACGCTTATATGTAAGCATGTGAGCATGTTAAACTGTATATCTGTATTTGTATATTTCTGTATCTGATATTGGGGATGGGATGATGTATATTGGAGGAAGTGTTCTAAAAGGCAATATACGCCTATTATCTGGCAACATGGCTACATTATATCTGTTATGTGCTGCATCGGTATAATATGGTGTATAGGGCTGGGTGGGTGTTTTAAACCCCACATGGTGTGTAGGGATGGTCAGAGATGGTGTGTAGAGGATGGGGGTAGCATTCTGATTTTTGATTTCTGATTCTAATTTGCACATCTATGTCTAAATTTGAGATGGGCTTAGGCCCGAATCTGTATCTGTTTGGTTTTGAATTTTTGCATGTGTGCATGTCTAATTCTGTTGGGTTACACACTATGTTTACGTAAAATCACCACTTTTCTATTTGTTCTGTACAGGTAATCCACAAAGGCGGATCGGTGCAGCAGAGGACTCGACGGTGACCACTTGCGATTACTGTTTTATTTTATTTTATAGTCTTATTTAAGTTTTGGCTTTGAGATTTGAGAGGTTGTATTTTCTGGGACTCTCTGGGCTCTTTTACACTATTTGATTTGGTTATGGGTTTTTGGAATTAACTTGCTTATTACTATGATGGTTTTACCTAAAATATGATTTTTCTAAAAATGCGAATTGTTTTTCTTAAACACGACAGTTTTCCTAAGCTTCCACTAAAATGATACATTTTAAGGCAAGTCGACTAATTGAATATATGTTTTGAATTAAATGAACGCAATTATAGGTTTATAAGCTTAAGGTTTTTATCGAGTTGGCTCCGTTTTCAAAATCCCTTCCATGTGACATCGCCGGATTCGGCCATAACGTCTAGGCCGAGTTTAAGGTGTTACATTCTAAAATATAGACATATAATTAACAATTTTATATTACAAAAGAAAAACATAAAGTTAGATGCATTAAAAATAAAAATTTTGCACTAGATATTATATTGGTTTAATTTTTTTCAATATAAACATATAATGAGTAATTACTTTGTCAATCCTGCAATTTTGACAGTTGTAGACACTTTTCTAACAAGTAGGGTTGAGTATTCGATCGAATCGAATAGAATTGAATCAAGTGAAAGAAATTTGAGTTAATCGAATTGTTGAGTCCTATTTTATCACCCTAACTTGATTTGAATTTTTTTTAATTGAGTCGAGTCGAATTGAGTGTAATTGTTCAAGTTAAATTAAAAAATTAAATATGTCAAATTAAAATCTTGTTACAGTATAGCTAATTCCATGTTAGAACACATACATTTGAAACCATATATATTTGAAAACTTTTTCAAAAAAAAAAATAAATACTTTAGTATGATAAACTTGAATCATTAATTAACTTATTTAGTTCCCAAAATTATTATTCTAGAAATTTTTTAATTTTTTAACTTTCTTTATATATATATATTTTTAGAATTTTTTTTAAAAAATATTATTTTTTTAATTTTATAAATATTTCGAATTTTTTGTAATTTTTGTTGAGAGATAGACTAATTTGCTCATTTTTAAATTTGACAGGAACCAAAATGGTATTTACACCAATCTGTTATTCGAATTATTCAAGTTATTTGAATTGTAAAATTTAACTCGATTCGAACTCAAAACTCGAATTACTTATTCGAGTTGACTCGAATAATTCTGTTAGAATTAAGTGACCCTAATTCTTATTTAAATAAAATACGATGGAAAATAAAATAAAAGTAAAATCCATATAGAACTAGACTTCTTTTATTTTATTTTAGAATAAGGTTTTCTAAACCTTATTAAACTCCATCTATTTTATATTTACTAGGATAAGGTGTTTCAATCCTACTAGAATATGGCTTTACAAGCCTATAAATAGACATAGTCTATTCCTTTTGTATTGATTCAAATTTTCACATAGTGAATTTTCTTCTCCTCTGCCTGTGGTTTTTTCCAAAAGGGTTTCACGTAAAATTTTGTGTTCTTTATTTTTATTTTATTTTATTTTTTCACAATTGGTATCCGAGCTTACGGGTTGTTCATCTCGATCACGGTAATGGCGTCTTTGAAATATGAAATTCCGTTGTTGGATCGCAACACACCAGATTTGCGTAGGCGATTAAGATGCAAGCGGTTCTTGCGCAGATGGATCTCGGAGGATGCCCCGCTAGGGATAGATAAGATGCCTTCGACATTAACAGATGAAGAGAAGAAGCGTAAGGATCGAAAGGCATTAACACAATTGCATCTGCATTTGTCCAATGAAATTTTGCGAGGATGTGATGAAAGAGAAGACTGCATTGCATTATGGAAGAGGCTAGAACAAATATGTATGTCGAAAACTCTAACAAGCAAGTTGCATATGAAGCGGCGTCTTTATGCTCATCGTTTGGAGGAAGGTGCGTCAGTACACGAACACTTAACGATGTTTAAAGAAATTCTCTCAAACTTGGAGGCCATGGAGGTTTAGTATGATAAGGAAGATCTAGGTTGATTCTACTTTGTTCGTTGCCTCCGTCTTATTCAACCTTTAGAGACACGATTTTATATAGCCGAGTCTCTCACGAGTTGATGAGGTTTATGATTCTTTAACCTCGTATGATAAGATGAAACATCTTGTGGTTAAACCCGACTCTCAGGGAGAGGGTCTCATTGTTCGTGGGAGACAAGATCGAAATACCTGATGATGATCGTGGAGGACACAGGAAAGAAATCATCGTGGTAAATCTAAGGGTAGATCAAGTCGTCAAATAGAGGTAAAACTTGTAACTTCTGCAAGAAGAAAGGGCACATTAAATCTGAGTGCTATAAGCTACAAAATAAGATTAAAAGGGAGGCTGCGAATCAAAAGGGAAAACAACCAGAAAATTCTGGTGAAGCTGATGTTGTAGAAGACTACAGCGATGGTGAACTTCTAGTCGCTTCTGTCAATGATTCTAAAGTAAGTGAGGAGTGGATACTTGATTCAGGCTGCACCTTCCATATGAGTCCCAATCGGGATTGGTTTACAACTTACGAAACAGTGTCTGAAGGTGTTGTTTTGATGGGAAATAATGCTTCGTGTAAGATCGCAGGTGTTGGAACCATTAAAGTTAAGATGTTTGATGGAGTTGTCAGAACACTTAGTGACGTCTGGTATGTTCGAGAATTGAAAAGAAATTTAATTTCGTTGAGTACTCTTGATTCAAAAGTGCAGATACACAATTTGAAAGTGGGGTTTTAAAGATTTCAAAGGGTCCCTTGTTGTGATGAAAGGGCAAAGAAAAAACTGCCAAGTTATATGTTTTGCGAGGTTCTCTCACATCGTGATGCAAATTGCCGCTTCCTCTTCCTTGTCGATGATGATATTACTAAACTTTGGCATATGCGCCTAGGGCATATGAGTGAGAATGGCATGGTAGAATTGAGCAAAAGAGGACTTCTTGATGGGCAAGGAATTTGCAAACCCAATTTACGTGAGCACTGTGTTTTGGGAAGCAAAGAGAGAGTTCGATTCACTAGAGGAATCCATAACACGAAGGAAACGTTGGAGTATATTCATTACGATCTATGGGGACCATCCAGTGCCTTCGAGAGGTGGAGCTAATTATATGCTAACCTTTATTGATGATTTTTCCGAAAAAAGTTTGGGCGTTCTTCCGAAGCGAAGTGCGATGTGTTTTCCGCATTTAAGTCTTGGAAAATTATGATTGAAAAAACAGACGGAAAACAGATAAAATACCTCCGCATGCATAATGGCTTAGAGTTCGTTCGATGAGTTTAATAGATTGTGCAAGTCGAAGGGATCGTGAGACACTTGATGATTCGTCATACTCCACAAAGAAAGCGGCGTTGCGAGCGAATGAACGAACGATCATGGAGAAGGTTCGATGTATGTTGTCAAATGCCAACTTACCGAAATCGTTTTAGCGTATACGACCTCATCGCATGTTTTTGATCAACCGATCTCCATCCGTTGCCATTGAGAAAAAGACTCACAAGAGGTATGGTCCGGTAATCCTGCTAATTATTCGATTTAAAGATCTTTGGGTCTCTGCGTATGCTCATGTTAATAATGGAAAATTGGAACCGAGATCCATTAAATGTGTTTTTCTTGGTTATAAAGTCGGTGTAAAAGGGTATAAGTTATGGTGTCCTGAAAATAGGAAAGTTGTGATTAGCAGAGATGTTGTTTTTGATGAAACTGCTATGCTTCCTAACTTATCTCTTAAAGACTCTTCCAATAAAGAAAATCAAAAGCGGTGGAGCATCAGTTAATACAGAGTCGACTCCTCAAGTCAAGACAAAAATTGAGAATAGAGTTGCTTCTTCGCCTCAATACTCTATCGCCAAAAACAGAACTAAAAGAGAAATTAAACCTCCAAAGAAGTATGTATGGTTGAGGTGATCTAGTTGCTTATGCTTTAAATGTGGTCAAGATATAGATGCGAATCAAGAGCCATCAAATTATTCTGAGGCGATTAGTGTGAAGACTCGAAAATGGATGTTTGCTATGCAAGAGGAGATGGAATCACTCCACAAAAACAAAACATGGGATCTTGTGAAACTTCCTAAAGGTAAGAAGACTGCTTAGAGTGTAAATGGGTGTTTAAAAAGAAAGAAGGGACTCCAGGAGTTGAAGAACCTAAATATAAAGCAAGGCTTGTTGCAAAGGGTTACAGATCAAGTTCCAGAGTGGACTTCACGAGATGTGTTCTCCCAGTTGTGAAGCATAGTTCGATTCGAGCTTTGCTTGGTATTGTGGCCATGCATGATTTAGAGCTTGAGCGATTAGATGTAAAACTGCATTTTTGCATGGAGAACTTGAGGAAGATATTTACATGCAACAACCGAGAGGGTTTTACATTTGAAAAAGAGGATTATGTTTGCTTGCTTGAAAAAGTCCCTTTACGGTTTGAAACAATCACCAAGGCAAGTGGTACAAGAGGTTTGATTCCTTTATGACTTCTCACGATTTCAAAAGAAGTAGTTTTGACAGATTGTGTTTACTTTAAGAAAAACAATGATGGTTCTTTTGTGTATCTACTTCTTTACGCTGATGACATGTTGATAGCAAAGAAAAGACAAAGGAGGGATAAGAAAGGTCAAAGCCCAACTAAGTGAAGAATTTGAGATGAAAGATTTGGGACCAAAGAAAGAAGATACTTGGTATGGAGATTCTTAGAGATAGAAAAACAAGTAAATTGTACCTAAGTCGGAAGGGGTACATTGAGAAACTTCTTTGCAGTGTTCAATATGCGGAGTGCTAAGCTGTTAGTACTCCTTTAGCACCCATTTTAGACTTTCATCGGCTTTGTCTCCACAATCGATGATGATGAGATTGAGTACATGTCACATGTTCCATACTCTAGTGCAATGGGATCTCTCATGTATGCTATGGTTTGTTCACGTCCGATTTATCATATGCAATCGATCAAGATTAGCGATATATGGCGAATCCGTAAAGAACACTGGAAAGCGATTCGGTGGATTTTAAGATACTTACGAGGTACTACGATGTTTGCTTACGCTTTGGAAGAATCAAGATGGAGTTATTGGGTATGTTGATGCTGATTTTGTTGGAGACCTTGATAGAAGAAGATCTCTCACGAGTTACGCTCTTTACAATCGGAGGTTGTGCAATAAGTTGGAAAGCCACTTTGCAAACTACAGATCGCTTTGTCTACCACCAAAGCTGAGTATATGGCGATTATCGAGGCTTGTAAAGAAGCTATTTGGTTGAAGGGACTCTTTAGTGAACTAAATGAAGACCTTCAAATCAAAGCACAGATATTTTGTGATGATCAGTGCCATCTTTCTTACAAAAGATCAAATGTTTCATGAGAGAACAAAACACATTGATGTTCGTATCATTTTGTTCGTGATATTATTGCTCGTGGTGATATTGTTGTGAGCAAAATTAGTACTCATGAAAATCCTGCAGATATGATGACCAAGTCACTTCCTATAACCAAGTTTGAGCATTGCTTAGACTTGGTTGGTGTTCATTGTTGAAGTTAAACCCTTAAGGGGTTTTATGGAAGAGGTGGAGAACTTGTTCGCGATTAAGAACTTGTTCATTGAGAATTTGTGTCAAGGTGGAGATTGTTAGAATTAAGTGACCCTAATTCTTATTTAAATAAAATACGATGGAAAATAAAATAAAAGTAAAATCCATATAGAACTAGACTTCTTTTATTTTATTTTAGAATAAGGTTTTTTAAACCTTATTAAACTCCATCTATTTTATATTTACTAGGATAAGGTGTTTCAATCCTACTAGAATATGGCTTTACAAGCCTATAAATAGACATAGTCTATTCCTTTTGTATTGATTCAAATTTTCGACATAGTGAATTTTCTTCTCCTCTGCCCGTGGTTTTTTCCCGAAAGGGTTTCCACGTAAAATTTTGTGTTCTTTATTTTTTTTTATTTTATTTTTTTCACAAATTCGAATAACTTAATTCAATTAACTCGAAAGTTAAATTTTTTTCGATTTTTTTAAATTAAATCAAATTTCATTCACCTCTACTCACAAGACTAATAATCTTATTCAGGTGGTCGTGGTTCCAGGTGACTAACTCTCTGATCAACAACTACCTTTATTGAGTATTTGCGACTTTCTGTATGTTTTCTTTAGACTGTGATATGAACTCCATTTAATCTATTAAAAATAATTCACTGAGGTTTCTTCATAAAATAATTATTTAAATTTAATAATATACTCTCTATATTTAAGTATTTTTTATTAATTTATTTAAATTTAAATTAACTAAATATATAAAATAAAGTTGATTGCCTTAATTAAAATAAGTTGGTTAACTTACAATTAAGTTATTAATTGTAAAATTTTAGATTTATTATTTATAAAAATTGAAAAAAAAAGTTATGGATAAAATAATAGAAGACAAATGCACAATGTATTGATTATATATCATTTCTAAAATTTTACGTAAAATATTAAAGATAAATTATTAGAAAATCTTACAAGTTTTGAAAACATAAACATCTTTCATATATAACTAGTATTAAACATTTAATGTTTAAATTATGATAACTTACAAGTGTGGTTCACAATTAAGTTTATATAGCATGTTTTAAAACCATTATTAGTAAAAAATGTTACACAACATATGAATTGATTCACAACACAATAACAATTTCATAAATTATAATTATAAAAATTGCATTAGTTATTAATAAAAATAAATTTTATATTTATAAATATTAATCTTTTTAGCACAATATTGTAATATATTTTTTTCAAATTATTTTAACTTACATATTAATTCACAATTTATTCAATGTGTTAAATAATCTTAAATTAGAATATTTAAATTAATAAAATATGGGTTAGGATTTAGTACACTAGCAGTATATTTTTTTTATTTTACAAGCAGCCTTAAAAATTGTCATATGTCTCTTTTTTTAAATATTTATTTTTTTAATATTATACTACACTCCTATAAGACATTTGTCAATCCCTAATCCTACTTGTGGAGTTTAAAATTTTTACTATCAATGTATCAAATACTATTTCATAAGTATTTAATAAATAAATAATATATTAAAAAAAGATTGCATTCACATATTAACATAAAAGGTTATTCTAAGTGATGGATAATATAGCACTTAACAATTTATAAGAAAGTAAAAAAAAAATTTATGTAAACTAGACAATATGTGGAGTATGCTTCGCTTTTTGGTCAAATTAGGAGATAAACATAGACTGACGTCGCTACAAGGAGGAACTCCTCGTCCTAACGAGCTACCGACATCACAACAAGAAGAAGATCGTTGTCGAAACCTTAATTTAAAATGGGGAGGGTATTTTGTAAACGGGAGTCGCCACCAACCTTTTAAAGTGTGATTGGATCACTTTATAAAACGTTTTGGTCTACGAAATTACGAGAAAACAAGTTCGGGAATCAGTTACGTACAAGAAAGGATTAGCACCCTCGTAACGCCCAAAATTGGTACCAAATTGAATAATTTTGTCTTAATGTCAAAAGTTTGAAAGAATTTAGAAATAAGATTCCCTTTAAAACCGTAATAATTCGAGTTAAAAAAATCAAGAGTCCTTCGCTTCAAAAGAGTACAAACATCACATCCAGCATGATAGGACACGATATCTTTAAACTTTCGTAACTGAGATCATCTTATGATTTGTGAAACTCGTTTAAAAGGATATTTTTAGATATTTAGACAAACGGGAAATCGCAACCCAGCATGTTAGGGCACTACTTCCCGAATTCCTAAATACCAAAACATTGCCTCACTTCTTAAAATTCTTTTTGAATTAAATGAGATATGATTTTTTAAAAGTAATGATGTGTTTTACACGCTACAAGAAACTAATACTAAATAAACTTTAGCTACATAATACATGTTTTATCATTTCATGTGAATATAGTATAAAAAAATGATAAATAGTGACATAACTAACATAATATACATTAATATCTCATGCATATAAAAATGCAAATATACATATACTACCATTTCATTTAAAGTACGATGTAGCAAATAATAAATAGAACAATATAATTTCTTAACATATATGCAATAATATTTCATGCAAATGTACGAAAACAATAAATGATATAAAAAAACAAATAATTTACATGATAAGGTTATTTTATTAAGACAGTATTAAATACATACGAATAGGATGCTAAAATAAATTAACAAATTATGTACGTAATAAGGGGTAAAATCTAAATACAAATTTAAAAGAATAAATGTGGTAAAGAAAAAAGACCTAAAACAATATATAAGTAATAAAAAAACATGGTTAATATATAAATATATTGTATGATTTAATAACTTAATATATCTATAAAAATATTGATATGTCAAATAGGAACAAAATTTCATATAAAAAATATTACCTACTAACTTCTAAATAATAATATATAAAAATGTAATTTGTAGTAATAATTTATAAGATTTAATCATAATAAATAGTTAATAATAAAATGATACGAAAAATAAAAAAATGATATAATATATAATAATTTACATATATAAATAAATAATATATAAAGTAAAATATATATAAAATTTATAAGAAACATATATAATAAATAGTTAATAATAAAATGGTATGAAAATAAATAATAAAAATGATATATTATTTAATAATTTACATATATAAATATAGTGAAATATGTAATATATAAAGTAAAATGTATATAAAATTTATAAGAAACATATATAATATACATAAATATATAACTAATGTTTATAAAAAAAATAAATAATACATACATTATTTTAAAACCAATTAAATATATAAAAAAGGGACTAAAATCGAATTTAATTTAAAAAACCAAGGCTAATTACAAATAAATGAAAAGCTTTGGGCCTAGTTGAAAGGCGCGTTAAATCAGAAGGACTCACTGGGCAATTAGCCCTAATCCCAAAAATGGCGTCGTTTTCAGAATAGGTCTTATAATGACCAGAGGGAATAATTGAAACAAATGTAAAAGGTTAGGGTCAATTTAAAATAAAAATAAAATGTAATTATAAAATTTAAAAATGCTGAAGGATTGATTGGACAATTTACTCTTTAAACAAAAATACGCGGATCCTATTCGAGTCACGGGTCGACACGCGGATCCTGAGCTTTGAAACGACGCCGTTTTGAAGCTTATTGTTTTAAGCAAAACGACGCCGTTTCTAATAGGCTATAAAAGCCAAAATTAGCCCTCAGAAATCATTTTTAACTCGTTCTAGAAAAAAAAACTAAAGAATGCTCTGAAAAGGAGAGAGAGAATGCCCTCGGGGCTCGTGAGCCCTCGCATCATCGCTCTTCGCGCCATCGCGCGCCCACCCGCGACTCCGTCATATACGGCGGTCGGAACTCAAAGAATTTGCTTTTTACAGCGAACAGAAAGGTAATCACCTTTTTATTTCTTAGTTTCTTTTTATACGCATATATTATGGAAAAAAATAATCGATCACCTTTGTTTCTTCCGTTAACCCTTTGGTCTTTTTTCCGTATATCTGTATATATCCAAAAAAACCGTGGCGCTGATTTGTGCATTGACTACGGCGTGATTCGGGGCAGGAGTTATGGGGTAAGGCGAAGAGGCGTGTCTGTTGGGATACTTGCGGCGCCTAGGGTTTCTAAAACCCTAGGTTTTTCCATCTTCTGTTAACGGGTTGGGCCCTGTGTATTTTGGGTTGAGGGTGTAAACGAGCTAGTGGGTAGTTTAGGTTAATTGGGTTTTTGGGTTATCAGCTGGGTTGCAAATGTAAACGGGTATAGGGTTAATTTGGGCTAACCGAGTTTTGGACTGTAAATGGACTTTATTAATTAATAATTTTTGTTTTTATTTTTTATTTATTTATTTTACGGGCCCGGGTAAATTTGGGTTATTACAGTTGCCCCTATTTGCTTATTACTGTGTAACAGGAATAGTGCAAAGATTACAAAATGACCAAATTTTCCCGACCTAGATACAGCTCGAAATCTTGATCCTCATCTTCCTTAAAGGTATTCTGATAGCTTCAGGAATGTCAAATTGGCTATCTTTAACCTGCTTCTTACAAACTCAGGAACGCCAAATCTGTTATCTTTGATCTACTTTCTAACAAAACAGAAATGCTAAATCTGCTATCTTCAATCTGCTCTCTGACAATACAGAGACTCCAAATCTGCTATCTTCGATCTGCTCTCTGACAATACAGAGACGCCAAATCTGCTATCTTTGATCTGCATTATCCCCTAGGGGACATAACCTGTATAATGTGTATGTACTTATGCCTTATGATCGAAATGAGTCAAAAATTCCTAAAATGGTCCTATTATGATGCAAGATGTTATGGAAATGGTTCCTATTTCGGGTGTCTTTACTCATTTACCTATCAAAATTCCATCTTAGAATATCAATCAAACTCTGCTCCTATATTTTGAATTAGATTGGTCCCATTGTACCATTCTGCTGGAAACAATCCTCTCCTAAGATTCAATCATTTGAATTGTCCAAACATTCTTCGGACTGAAGAAATTTCCCCAGATACCTTCGACCCTTACTCATGGGAATTTTTCAAACAATTGTTCTGTTTTAGTTTCTTATATTCTCTAGCAATTCTCAGAGTAATATGCAAAACTTCGTTTGTAAAAATATTTAGTTCATCAATCATTATTTCAATACAACACACTTTAGAATACAAAAATCTGATCTTATGAATAGTTAAATAAATCATCAGGATACAACAAAAGAGTAATCTGAAAACCATCTTTGAGAAGAAAAAGAATCTAAAGATAGTAATCAGAACAAAAAACTCGATCTCCAACATATCACAGCTTGAGCTTTTGTACACAAATTCCATGATGACTGCTTTGAGTTTAATATGTGTTTAGAAGATCCAAAGTACTTTGTTGATGCCCCGGTATGTAACACATTCCATTTCTCATCAAATTCAGTATAGCAAAGTCACCGCATGTTTCTCAAATATTTAAGCAGCCCTTTCGGGTTTTCAACTCAAAACCCCTTTGGTCTCAAGGCGCCCTTTGCGGGTTTTCACCTTGGCCTCTCTATTTTTTTTTTTAGAAGTCTCAAAGCGCCCTTTGTGAGTTTTCACCTTGTCTTCCCTTCTTTTTAGACAAAATACTTCTTGATTGAGTCTGAATTCACTGGATTGGGTAAACTTTTACTATCCATTTCTGTCAAAATCAGAGCACCACCCGAGAAAGCCTTCTTCACAACATATGGCCCTTCCCAATTCGACATCCATTTTCCTCTAAAGTCCTTCTGTATTGGAAGGATCTTTTTCAGCACAAGGTCCCCTTCGTGAAATTCTCTTGGACAAACTTTCTTGTCATATGCTCGCATCATTCGCTTCTGATACATCTGACCATGGCGAATAGTTTTTAGCCTCTTTTCTTCGATCAAGTTTAATTGGTCATATTGCGATTGAGCCCATTCTACTTCATCCAACTTTATCTCCGACAAAATTTGAAGAGAAGGTATTTCTACTTCAATAGGTAACACCGCCTCCATCCCATAAACCGGCGAGAAAGGAGTTTCCCCAGTAGAAGTTCTGATGGACGTTCGATAAGCTAAGAGTGCAAATGGTAACTTCTCATGCCAATCTCTGTAGGTTTCAGTCACTTTCCCCACTATCTTCTTGATGTTTTTGTTAGCAGCTTCTACTGCCCCATTCATCTTTGGGCGATATGGAGATGAATTATGATGTTTAATCTTGAATTGGCTACAGACTTCCGCAATCGTGCTATTGTTCAAGTTCAATGCATTGTCAGATATGATCCTCTCAGGTATTCCATACCGACATATGACCTCCTTTTTCAAGAATCGACCTACTGCTGACTTAGTGACACTAGCATAAGAAGCTGCCTCTACCCATTTCGTGAAGTAGTCAATGACCACGAAAATAAAACGATGCCCATTCGACGCTTTTGGTGATATTAGCCTAATGACATCCATGCCCCACATGGAAAAGGGCCATGGCGAAATCATAACATGCAAGGGTGAAGGTGGTACATGAATCTTATCCCCGTATATATGGCATTTATGACATTTTTTAGCATAGCTGATACAATCTCCTTCCATAGTAGACCAATAGTATCCAAACCTCATGATTTGTCTTGCCATCGTAAAACCATTAGCATGTGTCCCACAAAATTCTTCATGTACTTCTTCCAGGATTTGTCTAGCTTCTACAGCATCAACACATCTCAAAAGCACCTGATCTTTCCTTCTTTTATAAAGGATATCCCCATCTAGCACATATTCGCAGGCTAGCCTCCTTAAAGTTTTTTTGTCATTCTCAATTGCCTGCTCAGGATTCACAATTTCTTATATACCGTAATATATCCTGATACCAAAAATGGTCATCCTTTTCCTCTTCTTCGATGTTGCAACAATGAGCTGGAACCTCAGAAATGCTCATCTGAATTGGTTTCATATCCTCTTGTTTATTTGCTTTAATCATGGAAGCCAATGTTGCCAAAGCATCTGCCATCTGATTTTCGTCCCGTGGAAGATAACTGAAAGTGACATCATCAAACTCCTCAAGTAACTCCAAAACTACCCTTTGATAACTGATCAATTTAGGGTCTCTTGTCTCCCATTCACCCCTAAGCTGGTAAATTACCAATGCAGAGTCTCCATATACTTCTAAGGTTCTAATTTTTCATTCTTTAGCCACTCGAAACCCTATGATGCATGCTTCATATTCGGCCATGTTGTTCGTACAATCAAAATCCAATTTACATGTAAATGGATAATGATCACCATTTGGGGATACCAAAACTGCCCCAATTCCATTTCCTACTGTGTTAGATGCGCCATCAAAATTCAGCTTCCAAGGATATTCTTCAACGACTGCCGCAAACATCAACTCCTCATTTGGGAAATCAAAGCTCAACGACTCATAATCTTCTAGAGCTCACTAGCTGTAAATTTCTGCTATCGCACTTCCTTTTCTGACCTTTTGACTCACATAGACTATATCAAATTCTGAGAGCAATACTTGGCACCTTGCCATTCTTCCATTTAGGGCTGTTGACTCCATCATGTACTTTGACGGATCAAGTTTTGAGATTAGCCAAGTCGTATGATATAGCATATATTGCCTCAACCTTCGAGTTGTCAAAATCAAAGCACAACACAACTTTTCAATTGGCGAATATCTCATTTCACACTCAGTGAATTTCTTACTGAAGTAATATATTACTTTCTCCTTTCTTCCTGACTCGTCATGTTGACCGAGCACACATCCCATAGAATTACTAAACACCGATAAGTACAGAATTAATGGTTTATCTGGACTAGGCGGAGATAGTACTGGAGCATTTAGCAAGTATTGCTTAACTTTATCAAAAGCATTCTGGCATTCCTCATCCCAAGTACCTTGGTTGTGTTTTCTAAAGAGACGAAATATAAGATCACATTTCTCAGTTAATTGCGAAATAAACCAAGCAATATAATTCGGTCATCCAAGAAAACTCTGAACTTCCTTCTGAGTACGTGGTGGAGGCAAATCTCGTATGGCTCTAACTTTGTCTGAGTCAACTTCTATTCCCTTTTCGTTGACCACAAAGCCTAGTAATTTCCCCGACCTAGCTCCAAAGGTGCACTTTGCAGGATTAAGTTTTAACTGAAACTTCTTTAATCTTAGGAACAGCTTCCTCAAAACTTCAATATGTTCCTCCTCCGTTCGAGATTTAGCAATCATATCATCAACATAAACCTCAATTTCTTTATGCATCATATCGTGGAACAAGGTCACCATAGCCCTTTGGTATGTTGCCCCTGCATTCTTCAACCCAAAGGGCATTACTTTGTAACAGAAGGTGCCCCACAATATTATGAAGGTGGTCTTATCCATGTCTTCTGGATGCATCTTTATCTGATTATACCTCGAGAAACCATCCATAAAGGAGAATAACGAATATCCCGCTGTATTATCTACCAAAGTGTCGATGTGCAGTAAAGGAAAGTTGTTCTTTGGGCTAGCTTTGTTCAAATCTCTGTAATCTACGCACATTCGTACCTTCTCATCCTTCTTAGGAACAGGTACAATGTTAGCCACCCATTCTGAATACTTAACCTCCTGTAGGAATCCAGCATCAAATTGCTTCTTTACCTCCTCTTTTATCTTCAACACAATATCAGGCCTCATCTTTCGTAATTTTTGTTGAACTAGTTTGCAATCTTGTCTTATAGGAAGACGATATACCACGATATCAGTATTCAATCCCGACATATCCTGATATGATCATGCAAATATATCTTTGAATTCACATAGCAGCTCAACCAGACCTTGTCTTTTTTCTTTAGCAATATGTATGACAATTTTCACTTCTTTCCCTTCCTCCAAGGCTACATTCTCTATCGCCTCTTTCTCTCGGGGTAAGATTTGTTTCTCCTCTTGTTTCACCATTCTCAATAGATCCAGAGACACATCACAATCCCTGTCATCTTCAAAATTATGAGGTTCTTCAAAACACATGTATTGCTCAAAAGAGAATTCAGGATTTGTAGTATCAGTGCTCATGTCATTGATATCTAGGGACCTGCGGGGTACGAAAGAATGTACAAAGAATAAATGAATTTTCGGAATGTTTTTTTTATATGTTATGAATGAAATGAAAGAATTTGAAGGTCAAAATAATATTGAATGGTATAAAAGAATATTCACTTGAACAAAAGTTATGTTTTATTTAAATGTAAGCATCTGAACACGAGCCTATTTTACAAATGAAATCTTACTACTCCTAGGCTTTAGAGCAATAAAAGTGTTCTAAAAATTACTCTGAAGAATCTTTAAAAACTACAGGAAGTTTCTCTGCAACCCAATTGTTCAAAGAGCTTCCCGGTTTGTAAGGGCGAATACCCTCAAGGCTTTCTTGTCCAAATTCTTCATCATGCACAGCATTAATGTAAAAGCTTCCTTCTTCAAGCAACCCTCCTTCAGGGTGAATTATCCCTCCTGATATAAAGGTTTGGGATATATGAGGGAACGTCATCGATTTCCACTCTACTTCTCTTCCACTTAAACGCGTCATTCTCCTTTCTTGACGCTTCTCCATTTCCCTCCTCCTTTACTTTTGATCTGGCCTGAAACCCAAACCAAACGGTTTTTTTTCTCCTTCAACTCTGGAACTTGAATCTCTCCTTGAAGATATCTTTCTAATCTTTTTCCCGGCAAGGCTCCTCTCCCTATTGTCATTTGTAAATCCATCCTTGTAGTTCTGGATATTTTGGGCACCGGCACTTCATTCCCTTCTGAGATGAATGTTACTTTGACGAACTCTAATGAATGAAAAGAACATTCAATTGCCTCCTCGTTTGCTTCTACATAGGGTGCACTACTGGTAACTGTCACTATAAGGTCATCTTCCGTATTTATAGTGACCAACCACCCATCAGCTACTAATTTCAATTTTTGGTGCAAAGATGAGGGCACTACTCCTGCCGAGTGTATCCAAGCTCTCCCAACAGGCAATTGTAAGAGGGCTTGATGTCCATCATTATAAAGTCCACCTAATAGGTATTTGGCCCAATCATCAAAGGAATATCGATCCTTCCCCTAACCTTCCTTTCTGTGCCATCAAATGTTCTCACTACATTATGGCACGTTTTTATGTGAGAACTATCTATGGGCAATCTGTTCAATGTCGATAATGGCAAGACATTTAAAACTGATCCATTATCAATAAACACACTTGGCAGTGTATACCCCTTACAACGAGTGGTGATGTGTAAAGCTTTAGCTGATCCCATGCCACCAGGTGGAATTTCATCATCATTGAAATAGATGAAATTTTCAGTACTTATGTTACTAACCAATCGATCCAACTTGTTGACGGATATATCATTAGTAACATAAGTCTCATTGAGCACCTTCATTAATGCTTCCCGATGAGCTTCTGAACTTAGAAGTAAAGCCAACACTGATATACGAGCTGATTGTTTGCACAATTGTTCAACCACACTGTACTCACTATGTTTTAAGAATTTTAAAAATTCTCTAGCTTCTTCTTCCTTCACTGGCTCATTAACCAGTGTCTTAGTCCCTTTTCCTTTGTCAAAAGCCTTTGCTTTTGCAGGGTTAACTCTGGCACCTTCTGCATCGTATCGCTTCCCACTACGTGTGTAAGAACCTTTACCTTGAGCCTCCTTAGAAGCACTATCTATATCCTCCTTCTCCGGCATTGACACATGCAGTTATAATTCTAGGGTACCCTCTTGTTATCCTTATAAGGAAAGGAAACAGGTTTGTGAATAATGACTTTTGGTACCGTTGATGTTTCAACTTCATTACTTCTTGGTAAAAAAATAATAATCCTTGACCGGTTTTGATTCTTCGGTGCACCTTCTAATGTGCATATATGTCCCTCATTTGAGCCAGCTTCATAAAATTTTAGCTTTTTGTTGTCCATAAGGCTTTGTACCAAGGCCTTAAACTCGTCGCATTCCTGAATATTATGCCCCTCTTCAACATGGAACTTGCAGTAGTCCCTTGCTCCTTTATTCCTCTCTTTAGAGATTATCATCTCTCTTTTCACTATTTCCTCCCAAATTATTTCTATCGACATTCTCACCTCTGACAAGCTCTCTTTAATCCTTCTTATATACGTATCCCCAACTGCATTTACCCCTTGATCACCATGATTTGGCAACGGGTTCTCTGTATTAGGGGTGTCATCAAACTTTACAACCCCCATCTTGATTAGTCTTTCCACTGCCTTCTTAAAACCAGTGCAATTTTAAATTGAATGCCTCCATATCCCCGCATGGTACTCACATTTAGCGTTTGCATCATACCATTTGGGATATGGGGGTTGTAACGGTTTCAAATAAAAAGGGACTATTGCATGCGCATTGAATAAACTTTGATAAAGCTCCCGATACGTCACTGGGATAGGCGTAAATAAGATTTTTTTAGAATTTTGTCTCGAACCAGAGCCCTGCTTTTGAGAATCTTGTTACCCAACCGTAGTTACTCTGGGCTGACTAACCGTAACCACTTTTGAATTGTAGCTACTCGTATTATTCACCTCATTATCCTTCCTTCTTGAGGCCGATCTTTTAGTAGCTTCCCCCTCTATCTTGCCACCTCTTATGGCATTCTCAATCATTTCTCCCGCCATAACTATATCAGCAAAACTCTTGGCGGTACTTCCAATCATGTGGGTAATGAATGGGGCCTTTAAAGTGTTGATGAACAGTATGGTAGTTTCTTTCTCCAAGCGCGGTGGTTGAACTTGCATGGCAACCTCCTTCCACCTCTGTGCATATTGCCTAAAGCTCTCATTAGGCTTCTTTTCCATATTTTGCAAAGTGATTCTATCAGGAGTCATGTCAGTCATATGATTATATTGTTGCATAAAAGCTTGCGCTAAGTCTCTCCAAGAACAGATCCTTGCGCGACTCAATTGATTATACCATCTAGCCGCTGCCTCAACCAAACTATCCTGAAAATAATGGATCAATAATTGATCATTGTTTACATAACCAGTCATTCGCCTGTAGAACATAGTGATATGGGCTTCTGGGGAAGTAGTCCCATTATACTTATCAAATTTTGGCATTTTGAACTTATAGGGAAGCACCAAATCTGGGACCAGACTCAAGTCCTTAGCATCAATTCCCTAACGATTATCAGCATTTTCTAGTGCCTTAAATTTCTCCTCTAACCATCTGCAATGTTCCTCTAGTTACCTTGATGATTCGAGTCTCATCTCCTCCCTCTCAGCCATATCTAGATCAGGCATAACCGGATCGGCAGGGTTGTCTCCAAGGTTGAATCTCGAACCAGTTTGAAAGTTCATGGGTATTCCAGCATCGACTTGTCCCTGTTAAGGCCTTATTGTGACGGACGGCCCTCGGGGATATACCTCAGGTTGAGTCTACACATGAGGCGGAGTAAAACCAGGAGGATGACCCTCCTTATCCTCTTCGGTGGTAGTCATAGGGGCCTTTCCTTTATTCGTTGTCCCCCTCAACAGCTGAGCCATCTCAGCCATCATATTCCTTTGAGCTTCTAACATTTGATCCTTCATCTCCTGTTGGATTTTTGCTAATTGCTCCCACAACTGCACTTGCATTTCTTTCTGAATCTGCTCAAGTCTTTGATTCATATTCTTTGACTTAGCGTGTGTACTGTAAGGATGTGTTGCTTCCAGATTTTATTTCTCTTACTCTCTCTTTCTCCCTAATAATTTATCTAATTAGGGTCTTTCTATAAATTTGAATGCATATGATGCAATGAGATGCAAATGCATGAATGCAAAAGATATCGATTCTGATTCAGTTTCTTTTAAAAAAACGTTATTTAAGAGACAAAAATCTTTACACAAAACAAATTACAAATATGCCTTCGCCCTCAGGCCCAGAGTTTTAATATTATCTAACAATGAAGCTAACTCTAAACCTCTATCTGTTACTAACTCATACTTTGTACTTAATACATTAGCTTGTGCAACTAGGTCTTGTAAGTGATCAACAACCTCTCGAATCTAGACTATGGCTTCTCCCATGAGATAATCTTTATCTCTAACTTGATCCTGAAGATGGTGCAGTTCTTTCTTCCAGTGCCCTTCTCTTACCTGGACCTACTCTATCCGTAGTTCAAAGTTCTACAGTACTGTTTCCAACCTTCTAATGTTGTGCCTCATTTCTTCAATCTTGTTCAGACTTGCTTTTAACTCGACCGCAGAATTGCGACTTCGATGATAATGAAGAGATCGTCCAAGCTCTGTCACCTTAGCTGGTAATCCTTGATTTTCCTTTTCTAATACCTGATTTTGCGCTTGCATCTCTTGAAACTTCTTCTCCCAGTACTCGGCTTTGGCTCTTTCTTTTTGAACCTTTTGTTGCCATTGTTCTGAAGACTTCCCCAATCTAGCTCTCTTCAATGATAGCTGTGTCTTCTTATACTGTGTCTTCAAGTCATCTCGGTCTTCCTCAATCTTCCTCTTTTCTTTCCTTACTTTTTCGACCTCGATTTTCTGAACGTTGACATCTAAGTTTAGGTACATCTTCTCCTCCTCAAGTATTTCTATCTTTCTTCTAAACTCCAGATTCTTCCTTTCGAACTCTTGCTTTATGACCTCTAACTCTGATGGAATCACTCGTAAATTTTCCTCCATCGGTCGAGTAGCCTCCAAACTCGGTCTAGGCATGTTATCATTAACCCTCTTACTAAACCATCCTTTGTATTCAGAAGTTGTAGTCGGTCCTTTAGTCAGAATCTTCACGCAGCAGACCTTCTTCCAAGCCTCGAAAATTTCTCGCATCTTCTTCTTATAATGATCCCCTTTATACGAGAAGTCACTCTGAGCTAGCTCTTGTGTTGCCGGTATAAATTGTTTCGCCTTGTATTGCCTTAGGACAAGTAATGGTGTTTAACCGACAACTCCCTAAATTTCAGGAAGAGGTACCCAATCAAAGCTTCCACACCGATAAAGAATTTCACTAGGGGTCATCCAAGGGGCTTTCCACATAACATCTTCTTCTTGGAGGTTCTGAAGTATTTCTATCCACCTTTTCTCTGTAATGTCATCTCTCCTCGGTGTAGCTGCTGCTTCCTTTAGCGGAGAATAGTCTTTGAAGAACACTCGACAAAGAACCTTATCAACATTCCAAAAATGACTATGGAACCAAACCAATAACAACTGCGCACATCCAATGAATCTACCTTCCCCAACTCTCCGACATGCATTCAAGGATCTAAATGTCTCAGCGAGGATTGCAGGCACAGGTGTATTTTGCTTACCTAGTCGATCGACTAAATTCGCGACTGCCTCGTCTATGTGTCCCATAGCTTTTGGGAAGATCACCAAACTATAAATACTTAAGGCCAGGACATCGACCCTTCTCTTCAGATCTGGGTGTGCCAATATTAGATCCCTCAAACTTGCCCATGGAATGCATTTACCATCACTTTTTTGTTGGATTCGAGCTGCGCCCACTGCTCACTCATCCCTGTGATCATCATTAATTTCTTCACGAAAGTAGGAAGATTGGCAGGCCTAACATAAGCTTTGTTACCTTAAATCTTCAGATAACGAAGTAAAGTCGTATACTCCTCCAAAGTAGGCACTAAATCTACCTCTCCGAATGTAAAACAGCTGTAAGCAGGGTTCCAAAACTATACCATAGCTCGAAACAGGCGCTTATCCACCTTGATGTCTAGTAAATGGGGCAGATCTCCATAATTCTGATAGAAAAGCTACTTAGCCTCATCATCCCATTGAGCCCAGATGCCTCACAACTCCTGAAAGTCGTTCTGTGTCGAATTAATACGAGTAAAGTCCCATAACTCTGATGTATACCTTTCGGTGACACTATCTCCTTTTTTTAATTGAGTTTTCTTCGACCAGGTACAGACAGAAGCATTGTCTTCCACTTTATCAAGATATTCATTCCTCATTACAAAACTTTCTAATTTAGAAATCGAACCGTGAATCGACACCCTTAAATGCTGAATGACATGTAATAATAACAAAATAAAATAAGTTAGCACCATATATAAATGTATAATAAACAAGTAACTATAAGGGTAAAGGCTATCACTCTACTCCCTAGAGTAAACACTTAAAGTTCACTATAAGCATGCGTTTTTAGTTCTAAAGCAATGGTACCTGAACCAGCAGATTCCTCGGTCCTCACCCATTATAGGCTCATATAGACCTAGTTCAGCTCAGGGGGACACATTTCCCTATGGCCATGCGGAGATGAAAATCTCACGAAGACATAGGTACAGTATCCCGGAAGTAATCTACTAGCTCATACGGAGGTGAAAACCTCACGAAAGCATAGCTTCTCACTCCCACTTAAGGGTGCGACCACAACGGTCATGCAAATGCAATGTACGGTAACCAGATAACAAACATATGCAGCAAACACATGTAAAAAAGATCAAATTTTAAATTTTCCAAACTTCTGACATTAAGACAGAAAATAATCAATTTCTTGGCTCGACTCTCTTTGTTCCCCAGTGGAGTTGCCAAGCTGTCGAAACCTCAGTTTAAAATGGGAAGGGTATTTTGTAAACGGGAGTCGCCACCAACCTTTTAAAGTGTGATTGGATCACTTTATAAAACGTTTTGGTCTACGAAATTACGAGAAAATAGGTTCGGGAGTCGGTTACGTACAAGGAAAGATTAGCCCCCTCGTAACGCCCAAAATTGGTACCAAATTGAATAATTTTGTCTTAATGTCAAAAGTTTGAAAGAATTTAGAAATAAGATTCCCTTTAAAATCGTAATAATTTGAGTTAAAAAAATCAAGAGTCCTTCGCGTCAAAAGAGTACAAACATCACATCCAGCATGATAGGACACGATATCTTTAAACTTTCGTAACTGAGATCATCTTATGATTTGTGAAACTCGTTTAAAAGGATATTTTTAGATATTTAGACAAACGGGAAATCGCAACCCAGCATGTTAGGGCACTACTTCCCGAATTCCTAAATACCAAAACATTGCCTCACTTCTTAAAATTCTTTTTGAATTAAATGAGATATGATTTTTTGAAAGTAATGATGTGTTTTACACGCTACAAGAAACTAATACTAAATAAACCTTAGCTACATAATACATGCTTTATCATTTCATGTGAATATAGTATAAAAAAATGATAAATAGTGACATAACTAACATAATATACATTAATATCTCATGCATATAAAAATGCAAATATACATATACTATCATTTCATTTAAAGTACGATGTAGCGAATAATAAATAGAACAATATAATTTCTTAACATATATGCAAGAATATTTCATGCAAATGTACGAAAACAATAAATGATATAAAAACAAATAATTTACATGATAAGGTTATTTTATTAAGACATTATTAAATAAATACGAATAGGATGCTAAAATAAATTAACAAATTATATACGTAATAAGGGTAAAATCTAAATACAAATTTAAAAGAATAAATGTGGTAAAGAAAAAGACCTAAAACAATATATAAGTAATAAAAAACATGGTTAATATATAAATATATTGTATGATTTAATAACTTAATATATCTATAAAAATATTGATATGTCAAACAGAACAAAATTTCATATAAAAAATATTACATACTAACTTCTAAATAATAATATATAAAAATGTAATTTGTAGTAATAATTTAAAAGATTTAATCATAATAAATAGTTAATAATAAAATGGTATGAAAATAAATAATAAAAACGATATAATATTTAATAATTTACATATATAAATATAGTGAAATATGTAATATATAAAGTAAAATGTATATAAAATTTATAAGAAACATATATAATATACATAAATATATAACTAATGTTTATAAAAAAAAATAATACATATATTATTTTAAAACCAATTAAATATATAAAAAAGGGACTAAAATCGAATTTAATTTAAAAAACCAAGGCTAATTACAAATAAATGAAAAGCCTTGGTCCTAGTTGAAAGGCGCGTTAAACCAGAGGGACTCATTGGGCAATTAGCCCTAATCCCAAAAACGGCGTCATTTTCGGAATAGGTCTAATAATGACCAGAGAGACTAAATTGAAAAAAATGTAAAGGTTTGAGTCAATTTAAAATAAAAATAAAATGTAATTATAAAATTTAAAAATGCAGAAAGATTGATTGGACAATTTACCCTTTAAACAAAAACACGCGGATCCTATTCGGGTCACGGGTCGACACACGGATCCTGATCTCTGAAACGACGCCGTTTTGAAGCTTATTATTTTAAGCAAAACGACGCCGTTTCTAATAGGCTATAAAAGCCAAAATTAGCCCTCAGAAATTATTTTTAACTTGTTCCAGAAAAAAAAAACTAAGGAATGCTCTGAAAAGGAGAGAGAGAATGCCCTCGGAGCCCCGGCGAGCCCCTGTCATCGAGCTCTCACGCGCCCACGCGCCTCCGCCCAATCCGCCATATACGGCGATCGGAACTAAAGAACAGAAAGGTAATCACTCTTTTATTTCTTAGTTTCTTTTTATACGCATATATTATGGAAAAAAAATAATCGATTGTGACAACTCTAATTAGACCTTAGTCGGAATGTGGTTTCGGGACCACAAAATCGAGTCACAGAAATTTATTTTTATTTTAATTGCATATATTTATGTGTGGTAGTATATGTATAAAAATTTAAATGTTTTAAAATAGTCTTAGGAATGTAAATTTTCTTGAAAGGACTTAGTTGAGAAATTTAGAAAAGATGATAGGTAATTTGTAAGGATCTAAAAACATAAAGGTGAGAAAGCTTGGATTTGCATGTCAATTTACCCTTAATGCAATTAGTGGCCGGCCATGAATTGATGATACCCCACTAAGTTTAATTAAATACAATTTTAATATGGTAATTGATAGAATAAAATTTATAAAACAAAGAAAAAAAAAGGTAAGAGAGTGTTCATCTTCTTCCTTGCAAAAGCCGAAATTAAAGTGAGGGAGAAACGAAAATTGTTGAAGGCATTCGGCCAACTTAGGGGTGGATTAAGGTAAGATTTTATGTTATTTTCATTAAACCTTATGAGAATCTAGTTCATAGTTAAGTTCATATTCCAACCCATATGTTGATTTTCTTTATTTAGTGACAAATGTATATACGGTTACCATGGTTAATTGTTAAAAGATAGTGTTGAGGTTTAGGATGGATATATTAGAAGATGAATAATGAACTAGCTAACGGATATATGTGTTTTTGAATGATAGCATGAATAGATAAGGAGTTTTGATAATTAGGAAAATTTGGTCAATTTGATGTGTGATAAAAGTTAAGTGTTAAATGGAATGAAAATGATATTATATTGGAGTATGTATATTTGGCCATATGAATGAATACAAGGATGCTGTTAAAGTTGATTATGTATAAACGGCTATATGGGGTTCATATTTGAGATATTATCTTTAATTCGTTATAATTCATCAAATGGATGAGATGGGTTTATATGATTAAATTTGATTCATGAATGTGTACATTGAAGTGAAATATATCATAGACAATGTTATTTTGGAAGTAAGAATGCATTCGGCCTTCAGGGACTTTATAAGTATTAGTTAAGATTTTAATGTTTTGAACAACAATAGTTGTAAGATGAAGTGAAAATTTTTAAAATATATATATGTGTGAGTAATTAGCAAAGGTGTTGCCGTGTATATATTATATACATGTGTTTTTATACATGTGTAATTAAAGTATTGATTGGATTATTGTTAATAAAGTAATATTAGGTGGTTGATAGTCGAATAGCATAAGCATACGGTAGAATGATAAAAGTTTTTACCGTGATTTTCTTGTATTATGTAATCATTAATATTATTGAAATAAATAACTAGAAAGGTAATTAAACTAGTTAATCTATTTTGATTAAGCTCAAGAACATAAAGGAGGGGAAACAAGCAAGGGCAAGTCGAAGGACATGGAGTAGCTGATTAGGGTCGTTTTATTCTAAACAAGGTAAGTCCATAAGCTTTTGAAAGATTGATTAAATTATATGTATTTATAATTGTGGCCGTATATGCCAAATGAATTAAGTAAATTGTTATATCATAGTGAGTTAACATTGGCACTATGTGTACGGTGTGGTATGGCAATATGTGTGCGAAGTTGAATAGCACTATGTGTGCTGACTTGAATGTCAATATATAAGGGAATCTTCAAGGCACTATGTGTGCGGTGTGGTATAGCACTATGTGTGCCAATTTGTTTAGCACTAAGTGTGCGAAATTGGTTGATGATATGAGGAGCATAGGTAAAGAATAAAGTGCTAAAACTATTAACTGAAAAGTATGTGTATGGATATATCTAGTTCATCATTGCTTCTTACTTTGAGAAAGATTTTAAAACGGTTGGTTGTTTAATAATCAATTCGATAGCGAAACTTGGTTTGTAGTTGAATCGATAAACTAGGTAATTGTAGCACAGTTCGGTATGAATGAATTAGTCGATCTTACATGGTTTTTCTTGTGATCTCATGTTAATAGCCTGTACTATATTGTTTATTATTTACTGAGTTGAATACTCATTTGGTGTGTTTGCTTGTCTCCTATTTAGATTTCTTTGACCATTTTGCGTGCTTGGGATCATCGTCGAAGTCATCACACTAGCTTGCAACATTTTGGTACCTTCTTCTTAGTTGGCCTAGTGAACGTTACGGCATGCATAGGTTAATATGTATTTTGGTTTGAACTCTGATGTGTACATTTCCAGCCATGCGTATATGGCTTAAATATTAAGTTTGAATTTGGTTATGTTTAATCACGGTATAATTCGTTTTGGTTTATAACATTAATGCTAATTATGAATGATATATATATATATATATATATATATATATACGTATATAGAAATAGACATATGTTCGAATATGGTGAGTGCTTGAAAATATTGAGTATGTGTTTTTGGGGTGGTTCGACTATAACATACTTATATAAGTGATTAATCGAAATTTGATTATTATATGTGCTCTTAGTCTTTAATTGAGATAGCGTAATGAGTGTCTGGTTATGTCTAAACATAACATACAATTTGTATAATATGATTGTTATATGGTGTAAATTTATGCGATGGTTTTGATTGAACTTTATAATATTTAATTGCATACGAATAAAGATGGTATATGGTGGTTTAAGGTATTTTGCATTATTAAAGGTGAACTTAACGAAATTTTGATAATAGAAGTAGATGCATCAGACATTTGCAGATAAGTATTCGGTACAGTAATATCTCGTAACCCTTTTCAGCGATGGAAATGGGTTAGGGGTGTTACATTTATTGGTATCAAAGCTACGGTTTAGTCGGTTCTAGGACTACCGTAGCGAGTATGAGTCTAGCTATACATGCCATAATGTTAGTATATGATAGTGTGATGACTTCTGACGGTTGAAATTATTGTTTTGATTAGTAAATGGAACCCAATTTAGAGATGGCCTTAGCGGATGATGTTGAGAGTGTAGCGGCTGCCCCTCCACAAGGGACACCACCTGTTGAACCTCAATCATCTGCGAATAATCAAGACGATGGGGCAAAACAAGCCTTCTTTACCATGATGAACGAGTGGGTCGCACAATATGCTCGAACTAACCCGGCTGCTCAACCATTTCCGAATTTAAATAATTCACCTCAGGTGCCTATAATACCAGCAACTACTGATCCTTTGAGGCCGAGTAAACCTCTTTTGGATTTGATTAGGAAGCGTGGGGCCGAGGAATTTCGAGTCATAGCTACTAATGATGCTGAAAGGGCCGAGTTTTGGCTTGATAACACCATCTGTGTCTTTAAAGAGCTGTCTTGCACGCCGATGAGTGTCTGAAGTGTGCTATATCCTTATTACGGGACTCAGCCTACTATTGGTGGAGAACCTTGACTTCTATTGTCCCAAAGGAACGAGTTACTTGGGATTTCTTTCAGGCGGAGTTTCGTAAAAAGTATATTAGTTAACGATTTATGGATCAAAAGCGTAAAGAATTTTTAGAGCTTAAGCAAGGTCGTCTGATAGTATCTGAATACGAACGTGAGTTTGTAAGACTCAGTCGATATGCTCAGGAGTGTGTAGCTGATGAAGTCGCCATGTGTAAAAGATTCGAAGAAGGATTGAATGAAGATTTAAAGTTACTGGTGGGCATTTTAGAACTAAAAGAATTTGTAACACCAGTTGAACGGGCTTGCAAGGCTGAAGAGCTTGGAAAGGAGAAAAAGAAAGCTGAATCTGAAGCCAGAGACTTTCGTAAAAGATCGGCGGGTAAAACTTTTTTCTCGACTGGAAAAAAATTCAGAGACGATACAAATAAATCGAAGACGACTGCAGGAATTTCTATTAGAGAGCGACCGTCAACGGACACTCGAGCTACTTCGGTTGCTAGTGTTGGTAACAATCGACAAGAAAAACCTGAATGTCTACAATGTGGAAGACGACATGTGGGTGAATGTTGGGGTAAGTCTATTAACAGAGCTTGTTATAGATGCGGGTCGCGGGATCATTTCATTCGAGATTGTACGGAACCTGATGAAAAGAATAAGGTGCAAGGTACGAGATCGAGTGGCGCAACGAATAGAGGTAGACCACCGAGAATTACGGGAGGTAGGGGTGGTAGTCAGAGGGGGACTTCTGATACGGCTGTTCAATCTGAGACTCGTGCTCCTGCCAGAGCTTATGCCATCCGTGCACGAGAGGAGGCATCTTCCCCTGATGTCATCACTGGTACTTTCACTCTCTTTGATACTAATGTGATCGCATTGATTGACCCTAGTTCTACTCATTCATATGTATGTGACACTTTAGCATCCAGTAAGACTTTACCTGTTGAGTCTACTGAGTTCGTAATTCGAGTGTCGAATCCCTTAGGGCGATATGTACTCGTTGACAATGTGTGTAAGAAATGCCCCTTAATAATCCGAGATTCCTGTTTTCCGGCCGATTTGATGCTTTTACCGTTTGATGAATTTAATGTTATTCTCGGTACGGATTGGTTGACCGTACATGATGCAGTTGTGAATTGCAAAAGTAAGACCATCGATTTGAGGTGTGCAGATAATGAGATAATTCGAGTTGAGTCTACTGATTTGAACGGATTGCCAGCAAAAATAATATCCTCGATGTTGGCTCAAAAATATGTGAGAAAGGGGTGCGAAGCGTATCTTTAATATATACTTGATAGTAAAGAATCAGAAAAGAAGCTTGAATCAGTGTTAGTGGTTTGTGAATATCCGGATGTTTTTCCCGAAGAATTACCGGGGTTACCACCTGTTCGGGAGGTAGAGTTTGGCATTGAACTTGTACCTGGAACCACACCAATTTCGATAGCTCTGTACCGTATGGCACCAACGGAATTGAAGGAATTGAAAACTCAGTTGCAAGAGTTGACGAATAGAGGTTTTGCTCGATCGAGTTTTTCACCCTAGGGTGCACCAGTATTATTCGTGAAAAAGAAAGATGGAACCATGAGGATGTGCATCGATTATCGTCAATTGAATAAAGTGACAATAAAGAATAAATATCCGTTACCGCGTATTGATGACTTGTTTGATCAGCTGAAGGGAGCCTCCGTGTTCTCAAAGATAGATTTGAGATCGGGTTATTATCAGTTGCGGGTTCGAGACTCAGATATACCTAAAACTGCTTTCAGAACGAGATATGGTCACTACGAGTTCTTAGTGATGCCGTTTGGACTCACTAATGCCCCTGCGGTATTTATAGACTTGATGAATCGAATATTTAGACAGTATTTGGATCAGTTTGTAGTGGTGTTTATAGACGACATATTAATTTATTCGTGCGATGAATATGAACATGCCGAGCACTTGAAATTGGTATTACAGATTTTACGAGACAAGCAGTTATACGCGAAGTTTAGTAAATATGAGTTCTGGTTGCGAGAAGTTAGCTTTTTGGGACATGTGGTATCCGCATTGGGTATTCGAGTTGATCCGAGTAAAATTTCGGCCATAATGGATTGGAAGCCTCCGATGAATGTTACTGAGGTTAGGAGCTTTTTGGGACTTGCCGGTTACAATAGACGGTTTGTAAAGGGTTTCTCGATGATAGCCACACCGATGATGAAACTACTTCAAAAAGATGTTAAGTTTGAATGGTCAGAAAAATGTCAGAAAAGTTTCGACCGATTGAAAACCTGTTTAACTAAAGTTCCAGTGCTAGTACACCCAGAATCCGGTAAAGAATTCGTCATTTACAGTGATGCACCCTTACTCGGGCTGGGTTGTGTATTGATGCAAGAAGGTTGAGTTGTGGCTTTCGCATCGAGGCAATTAAGGCCGCATGAGAAAAACTATCCGACCCATGATCTTGAATTAGCGGCCATTGTTTTCGCTTTGAAATTATGGAGACACTATTTGTTTGGAGAGAGGTGTCATGTTTATTCGGACCACAAAAGCCTCAAATATTTGATGACTCAAAGAGATTTGAATCTGCGACAAAGACATTGGCTTGAGTTGTTGAAAGATTATGAGCTCGTCATTGATTATCACCCAGGAAAGGCTAACGTGGTTGCTGATGCTTTAAGTCGTAAATCGCTGTTTGCTTTGAGAGCGATGAATGTTCACTTGTCCGTTTCATCCGATGATGTGTTAGTAGCAGAATTGAAGGTCAAACCATTATTAATTCATCAAATACTTGAATCCCAGAAAGTCGACGATGAATTGGTTGCTAAACGAGCTGAATGTGTTTCAAATGTAGAATCAGAGTTTCAGATTGACGATAATGATTGCTTGACGTTTAAGAATCGATTATGTGTTCCAAGAAATCCGGAACTTATTTCAAAGATTTTGAGCGAAGCTCATAGTGGTCGAATATCAGTTCACCTAGGTAGTACGAAAATGTACAATGATCTAAAACGTCAATTTTGGTGGCCTGGTATGAAGCGGGACATTTCTAACTTTGTTTCGAAGTGTTTGATATGTCAACAAGTGAAGGCGAAACATTAAGTGCCTTCGGGATTACTTCAACCGATCAGGATACCCGAATGGAAATGGGATCGAATCACGATGGATTTCGTATCTGGTTTGCCGCTGATGCAGAGTAAGAAAGACTTAATCTGGGTTATTGTTGACAGGCTGACTAAGTCTGCTCATTTTATTCCTATCCGTAAGAATTTCTCACTCGATAAATTGGCAGAATTATATGTCTCCCAAATTGTTCGATTACATGGAGTGCCTATTTCAATTGTGTCTGATAGCGACCCGAGATTCACATCTCGATTTTGGAAGAAATTGCAAGAGGCATTGGGTACCAAATTGCATTTTAGCACCGCTTTTCATCCCCAGACTGATGGTCAATCCGAGCGGATAATTCAAATACTCGAGGACATGTTGAGATGTTGTATTCTAGAGTTTTGTGGTTCTTGGGAAAGGTATTTGCCTTTGGTTGAATTCGCTTACAACAATAGTTTTCAATCAAGCATTAAGATGGCACCTTATGAAGCTTTGTATGGTCGTAAATGCCATACACCGTTATTTTGGACCGAGCTTAATGAGAGTAAAATTTTAGGAGTTGATTTGATTAAAGATACTGAACAGAAAGTAAAAGTAATCAGTGAAAGTCTGAAAGCAGCTTCAGATCGTCAGAAGTCGTACGCGGATTTGAAGCGAAAAGACATTGAATATCAGGTCGGAGACAAGGTGTTCCTTAAAGTTTCACCTTGGAAAAAGGTACTCAGATTTGGCCGTAAAGGTAAATTGAGTCCGAGGTTCATCGGGCCGTACGAGATATCTGAACGAATTGGGCCAGTCGCATACAGATTGATTTTGCCCCCTGAACTTGAGAAGATACACAACGTCTTTCATGTCTCGATGCTTCGACGTTATAGATCCGATCCATCGCACATAATTAATCCATCATACGTTGAAATTCAACCTGATTTGACTTACGAAGAAGAACCGATTCGTGTTTTGGCACGAGAAGTAAAAGAACTACGAAATAAGAAAATCTCATTAGTGAAAGTACTGTGGGTTAAACACGGGGTCGAAGAGGCCACTTGGGAACTCGAAGATACTTTGAAAGATCGATATCCTAACTTATTTACTGGAAAGATTTTCGGGGACGAAAATTCCTTATGTACGGGAGAGTTGTGACAACCCTAATTAGACCTTAGCCGGAATGTGGTTTCGGGACCACAAAACCGAGTCACAGAAATTTATTTTTATTTTAATTGCATATATTTATGTGTGGTAGTATATGTATAAAAATTTAAATGTTTTAAAATAGTCTTAGGAATGTAAATTTTCTTGAAAGGACTTAGTTGAGAAATTTAGAAAAGATGATAGGTAATTTGTAAGGATCTAAAAACATAAAGGTGAGAAAGCTTGGATTTGCATGTCAATTTACCCTTAATGCAATTAGTGGCCGGCCATGAATTGATGATACCCCACTAAGTTTAATTAAATACAATTTTAATATGGTAATTGATAGAATAAAATTTATAAAACAAAGAAAAAAAAAGGTAAGAGAGTGTTCATCTTCTTCCTTGCAAAAGCCGAAATTAAAGTGAGGGAGGAAGGAAAATTGTTGAAGGCATTCGGCCAACTTAGGGGTGGATTAAGGTAAGATTTTATGTTATTTTCATTAAACCTTATGAGAATCTAGTTCATAGTTAAGTTCATATTCCAACCTATATGTTGATTTTCTTTATTTAGTGACAAATGTATATATGGTTACCATGGTTAATTGTTAAAAGATAGTGTTGAGGTTTAGGATGGATATATTAGAAGATGAATAATGAACTAGCTAACGGATATATGTGTTTTTGAATGATAGCATGAATAGATGAGGAGCTTTGATAATTAGGAAAATTTGGTCAATTTGATATGTGATAAAAGTTAAGTGTTAAATGGAATGAAAAT
This sequence comes from Gossypium anomalum, assembly GCA_025698475.1. Taxonomy (NCBI): domain Eukaryota; kingdom Viridiplantae; phylum Streptophyta; class Magnoliopsida; order Malvales; family Malvaceae; genus Gossypium; species Gossypium anomalum. The sequence continues at coordinate 66,212,474 of CM046957.1, read as the reverse complement.
GATATTATATTAGAGTATGTATATTCGGCCATATGAATGAATACAAGGATGCTGTTAAAGTTGATTATGTATAAACGGCTATATGGGGTTCATATTTGAGATATTATCTTTAATTCGTTATAATTGATCAAATGGATGAGATGGGTTTATATGATTAAATTTGATTCATGAATGTGTACATTGAAGTGAAATATATCATAGGCAATGTTATTTTGGAAGTAAGAATGCATTCGGCCTTCAGGGGCTTTATAAGTATTAGTTAAGATTTTAATGTTTTGAACAATAATAGTTGTAAGATGAAGTGAAAAATTTTAAAATATATATATGTGTGAGTAATTAGCAAAGGTGTTGCCGTGTATATATTATATACATGTGTTTTTATACATGTGTAATTAAAGTATTGATTGGATTATTGTTAATAAAGTAATATTAGGTGGTTGATAGTCGAATAGCATAAGCATACGGTAGAATGATAAAAGTTTTTACCGTGATTTACTTGTATTATGTAATCATTAATATTATTGAAATAAATAACTAGAAAGGTAATTAAACTAGTTAATCTATTTTGATTAAGCTCAAGAACATAAAGGAGGGGAAACAAGCAAGGGCAAGTCGAAGGACATGGAGTAGCTGATTAGGGTCGTTTTATTCTAAACAAGGTAAGTCCATAAGCTTTTGAAAGATTGATTAAATTATATGTATTTATAATTGTGGCTGTATATGCCAAATGAATTAAGTAAATTGTTATATCATAGTGAGTTAACATTGGCACTATGTGTGTGGTGTGGTATGGCACTATGTGTGCGAAGTTGAATAGCACTATGTGTGCTGATTTGAATGTCAATATATAAGGGAATCTTCAAGGCACTATGTGTGCAGTGTGGTATGGCACTATGTGTGCCAATTTGTTTAGCACTAAGTGTACGAAATTGGTTGATGATATGAGGAGCATAGGTAAAGAATAAAGTGCTAAAACTATTAACTGAAAAGTATGTGTATGGATATATCTAGTTCATCATTGCTTCTTACTTTGAGAAAGATTTTAAAACGGTTGGTTGTTTAATAATCAATTCGATAGCGAAACTTGGTTTGTGGTTGAATCGATAAACTAGGTAATTGTAGCACAGTTCGGTATGAATGAATTAGTCGATCTTACATGGTTTTTCTTGTGATCTCATGTTAATAGCCTGTACTATATTGCTTATGATTTACTGATTTGAATACTCATTTGGTGTGTTTGCTTGTCTCCTATTCAGATTTCTTTGACCATTTTGCGTGCTTGGGATCATCGTCGAAGTCATCAAACCAGCTTGCAACATTTTGGTACCTTCTTCTTAGTTGGCCTAGTGAACATTACGGCATGTATAGGTTAATATGTATTTTGGTTTGAACTCTGATGTGTACATTTCCAGCCATGCGTATATGGCTTAAATATTAAGTTTGAATTTGGTTATGTTTAATCATGGTATAATTCGTTTTGGTTTATAATATTAATGCTAATTATGAATGATATATATATATACGTATATAGAAATATACATATGTTCGAATATGGTGAGTGCTTGAAAATATTGAGTATGTGTTTTTGGGGTGGTTCGACTATAACATACTTATCTAAGTGATTAATCGAAATTTGATTATTGTATGTGCTCTTAGTCTTTAATTGAGATAGCGTAATGAGTGTCTGGTTATGTCTAAACATAACATACAATTTGTATAATATGATTGTTATATGGTGTAAATTTATGCGATGGTTTTGATTGAACTTTATAATATTTAATTGCATACGAATAAAGATGGTATATGGTGGTTTAAGGTATTTTGCATTATTAAAGGTGAACTTAATGAAATTTTGATAATAGAAGTAGATGCATCAGACATTTGCAGATAAGTATTCGGTACAGTAATATCTCGTAACCCTTTTCAGCGATGGAAACGGGTTAGGGGTGTTACATCGATCACCTTTGTTTCTTCTGTGAACCATTTGGTCTTTTTTCTGTATATCTGTATATATCCAAAAAAACCGTGCTTACAAATTAAAGAAAAGGGGTTTTTATAACCCTCTGTTACATTTTTGGGAAAGTATCATTTGATTTCTTTCCATGTTCGTTTCTTTTGCTGTTGTAGCTCTTTCCCTTTTTTGCAGGTAACGACGAAAATTCGGCGATGAACAATGATGATCGGGCGCTGATGACGATGATGCTGGCGCTGATTTACGCGTTGACTACGGCATGATTCGGGGCAGGAGTCACGGGGTGAGGCGAAGAGGCGTGTCTGTTGGGATACTTGCGACGCCTAGGGTTTCTGAAACTCTAGGTTTTTCCATCTTCTGTTAACGAGTTGGGCCCTGTGTATTTTGGGTTGAGGGTGTAAACGGGCTAGTGGGTAGTTTAGGTTAATTGGGTTTTTGGGTTATCAGCTGGGTTACACATATAAACGGGTATAGGGTTAATTTGGGCTAACCGAGTTTTGACTATAAATGGACTTTATTAATTAATAATTTTTGTTTTTATTTTTTATTTATTTATTTCACGGGCCCGGGTGAATTTGGGTTATTACAATCGTCGTCCCAACGATGCGACGACACCTCATCCTGATAATGCGAACTCCACATCACGACGTGTCATGCAATTTTTTCAATTTTCTTCTTCCAGTTAAACTTTGATTATTTGTCTCAGTTGAACTCTGATTATATAGATTGTTTTAATATTATTTGACCTACGAATATAGCCTATAAATATGTTCATATTTCACCTTATAAAAATAAGTCCATTACACATTTAGGTTTTAGCCTTTACAAGCTTTTAGAGAATTTTGTGTTTATGTTTTGAGGGTTCTTATTTCGAGTTTCAAAGTTTAGTTTTATCTCCATCCTTTGTACTCTTCATTTTTGCTATTATAGTGGAATTATCTTTGCCCATGTTTTTTTATCCTCTTCGAAAGTTTTTTTCACGTAAAATATTTGTGTTCAATCTTTTTAATTTTTTTGTTATTTTACTTATTTGTTACTTAATCAGGTTTATCCCCTAACAAACTAATATCAGCACAATCAACCCGTTCGGAGATGGAAACAATAAGATTTGATATCGTTAAGTTCGATGGCATCACAAATTCCAATCTGTGGCAAGTTCGGATGACGACAATTCTATAGAGAAAAAGCCTATAGACATGGATAAATCAGAATGAGATAGATTAGTTAAAAGATCTCTATTCATGATTCAATTGTATCTAAAAAATAATGTGTTGCATGAGGTTTTGATGGAGAAAATGACATTCACCTTACAAAAAAGGTTAGAAACCCTCTGCACAACAAAGTCTCTAGCTAACCGATTGGTGTTGAAACAACGTTTATACACATTATGCATGGACAAAAGTGAGCACCTTAGAGGTCAAATAAGTCAATTTATTACTCTTTTGAATGGTTTAAAAAATGTTGAGGTTCAGATTGACGATGAAGATCAGGCTATGCTATTATTGTGCTCTTTACCCCCTTTATACAAGTCTTTCTGGGAAATCTTGATCTATGGTAGAGATAATCTCTTGTTCGAGGATGTGAAGAGTCATCTATTAAGTAAAGTCAAACTCGACAATGATTTTGGTTCGAATAACAAGTCAGATAGGCAAGCCTCAATTTTGGCAGAATTAAGGAAGCGAGACAAGAGATGTCGATATTGTAAGAAGTTAGGTTACGTCAAGGTAGATTGTTACAAACTATAAAATAAAAAGGTTGCTAAGAGAAACGGGGAAGATTTGGTTGATGCTAATTTTGTCGACGAAAAGGTTGATGATTTCTTGTTGGTGCCAACAAGTGAAAACTCCAAGCTTACATCCAAATGGATCTTGAATTCGGGGTGTTCTTTCTACATGTATCCCAATAAGGGCTGGCTCTCCACATACAGTTGAGTTGAAGGGGAGTTGTTCGTATAGGGAATGATTCACCCAAAAAGGTAATCACTATTAGTATTGTTCAAATCAGGATGCACAACAGGACAATTAAGACACTATCAAATGTTAGGCATATGCCTAAATTAAAGAAAAATCCCATCTCTTTGGGAAATTTGGACTTGAATGGTTGTAGAACTAACATCGAGTCAAGTGGCATTAAGGTATCCCGTGGGGCTCTTGTTTTGATGAAAGGTAAAAAGATTGGCAATCTTTATATTCTAGAAGGATCAACGATGACCGGTGAAATAGGACGTCCCTCATCTGTTAAGGAGTCAAAGTCAACTTGTTTGAAGCGGAGACAATTTGGTCATAGGAGGAAAAAACTGTGACCATTTCGTATAAGAAAGGTTCTCTTTTGGAAGCAGATTTTGAAAAGATAAGGCATTATGTTCTTAAAAATCAGACTCGGTTCAGTTTTGATTTGGCAATCCACAAGTCAAAGATTAGAAGTCTTCCTAGCTTCTAAACACAACTTTGAGTCAGTTAATATTCTGCATAGTTCGAGATAGGCTCGTCGCGGGTTTTGGCAAATAATGCATTATGGAAATACTAGTCAATGTAGAGAATTGTGGAGTATGCCTTGCTTTTGGGTCAAATTAGGACACAAACAGAGAGTGATGTCCCAACGAGGAGGAGCTCCTCGTCCCAACGAGCTGCCGACATCACAATGAGAAGAAGATTGTCGTCTCGGCAACTCGACGCCACCTCATCCCAATTACTTGAACTCCATGTCATGATGTGGCGACGTGTCATGCAATTTTCTCGATTTTCTTCTTCCAATTAAACTCTGATTATTTGTCTCAGTCGAACTCTGATTAGTATAGATTATTTTAATATTATTTTGTCTACGAAATTAGCCTATAAATAGGTCCATTTTTCACCTTAGAAAAATAAATTCATTACACATTTAGGTATCCTTTACAAGCTTTTAGAGAATTTTGTGCTTAAGTTTTGAGGGTTCTTATTTTAGGTTTCAGTGTTTAATATTATCTTCATCTTTTGTACTTTTCGTTTTTGTCATTATAGTGAAATTATCTTTACCCGTAGTTTTTTATCTTTTTTAAGAGGAGTTTTTTGACATAAAATATTTGTGTTCGATCTTTTCAATTTTTTTATTATTTTACTTATTCATTACTTAATCGAGTTTATCTCCAACACAATATTTATGAATTCCATCATTAAAATATTGCATTTTGCATACTATATAAGGTGTTTTTTTTTTCCTTTACAAGTATCATCGTTATGTTATCCTCAATTTAAGATTGAAATTTTATCAAATTTTCAAGACAACTCATAAATATTAAATCATTAAATTGCGTGATTCTAAGTTTGTAAACTTTTTTTAGAATAAATTTTTAGTTCAATATTTTTATAATTAGTAATTAATAAAAAATATAATAGCAAATATTAGTAGCTTATTTCGTAATTATAGAAACTAATACTCATAAAATGATAATGTATCATGAATAATATTAGTAATAAACTATTGATAAATTAGTAGTATATCACTAATAGCAAAAAGTTAATTTACATATATAATCACTCAAATATTCATAAGTTTTATTTTGCCACCCAACTATCAGATTATCAATTTAAACACCAAAATTAAAGGCAGAAACGTTTTATCACTCAGTCGTTGGCCACTTACAATCAGATGACATTTATTATAACAACATATATCACATGTCAAATGCCATTATCATAATATTTAACATGGCATATGATAATCTCTACTAGCTTTGTGATTTTATTTTTTTAAATGAATTTTCTAAAAAATAAGTACCAGTTTTGGCCCCTTAATTTTTGAAAATTTACATTTAGGTCATATAAAATTTAAAAAGCTTACGATTTGATTGCTTACGTTTGAAATTTTATTAAAATTTTGTTTTGGCATTACAAATGTAATAGCCCAAATTTGACCAGGTTTTAAAAGGGCAAAACAAGATAAATGGTTAAAAAATATTAAAGTCCATTTAGCAGTCCAGGTTACAAAACCCAAACATTGGGGCCCAAGCCTAAACAAGCTATATAACCTATACCCGTGTGACCCAAATATACTCGAAGCCCACAACATATACCAAACCCAATAAACCTATCAGCCTCTAAAATCCCTGACCCAGTTACAAAATTTAAGTGGCCCAATTGGCCCAAACTATTACACCAAGGCAGGAAACCCTAGGGTTTCTGCCTTCTTTCTCCTCGAGCCACCACTGCTTCTGGAAGATCCGGGAGCGTCTGTTCAGCTCCCAAAATCGAGACGGCCATCAATGCTCTGTCTCAGGTTCCCAATGCCCCATTAGTGCCTCGCTATCTCAACAGCCACGATCCCAGGCCCTGAGTCACGCCACGATCAACACCTCCGGTAGGCCATCATCAAGCCTTCATCACAGCCAGATTTCTCGTAAACATCTGCAAAAGGGAAAGAAAACAATAGCAAACAAGGCAAGAAATCGAATAGGGATAAGACTAAACTTGTAAACAGTGGCTATAAAGCTCGGATCTAAACATTGTACAGAAAAGGAGATTTTTTTTACAGAAATACAAGAGATACACATATATTACTCACAGAAGAAGCAGGGTTCATTTTAAGGTGATTCAAATCTTATACTTTATTTTTTTTGAAGCGAATATACGAATTATTTTTTTAAAAAAATAGTAATATATAAACAAAGGGAAAAAGTGATTACCTGTGGAAGGACGAGGGTTTTTTAACCCTCCGACCACCGTACGTGGCGGCAGTCATGACGGCGCGTGAGCGCGTGCGGAGGACCAACGACCAGAGCCATGACAGTCGAAGGCAAGAGCTCTGAGAGAATTTGAGAACTTTCTCTCTCTTTTTTTTTCTGCTGAGTGTTTAAAATGAGGGTTTAAAGGTTTTTTTTTTACTTTTATAACGTCGGTGAAACGGCACCGTTTTACCTTAGTTCAATAAGCCTAAAAAACGATGTCGTTTCAAAGCATTAGGATCCGCGCGTTGACCCGTTTACCCGAGGAGGATCCGCGCATTTTTGATAAAAGGATTAATTGCCCAATCGCCCCTTTTGTATTTTAGATATTTTTAATTTCATTTTATTTTTCTTTAAATTTAGCCCCAATCTTTTGTTTTTATTCCAATTTTATCCAAGTGTCCTTTTGAAATTTATTTCCGAGGAAACGACGTCGTTTTGAGATCAAGGTTTAATTACCCAATGAATTCCTCGGCTTTTAGTTTGTGTTTTAATTAAGTCCAAATGTTTATTAGTTTGCAAATTAACCCCATATCTTAATTAAATTCAATTTTAATCCTTTCTATATTAAATACTTTATATATTTTTTTTTAATATAGATTACATAAAGTAGTATATATTATTTACTAGATTATTATTATACATTTTTAAAATATATTTATATTATATTATTTTTATGTTATAGACTATTTATTTTACTATATTTTTATATGAAAAATACCTATTATATTATTATTATATCCCTTATCATATAATATTTCATCATATTCTATTTATATATTTTTATTACATATTATATTTTGCTGTATATCATAATATTTTCCTATTTACATATATTAAATTATATACATTATATTATATTGCTATATTATATACTTTTATTTGCAAATTATATTATACACTATATATTATATTATATTTCCTTACATTACCTTTTATTTTATTATAAAAGTATATATTATTTTATTTTATTAGTTACATACATCTTTAAAATTTTATACATAAATGTAATATTAATTCTTAATACATTTTTATATACTTTATAATATAGCTTATATGTAGGTATCATTATTTAAACAAGGGGGTTCCCTTTTATTATTTTTATATTATACTTTTAAATTTCTATTTTATTTTTTATTTTTTTATTTAACTTTGTATTTCTCTTACTTTGATATTGTTTAGTTGATTAAATCTTACATACCATTTATAATGTTATTTTATAACTATTGTTAAAAGTTGTACTTTAGAATCGACATGTATGTTGGTATTATTTTAGGCATGTTTATGATAAATTGTATGCTATGCATCGTTTTTATTTGATTTATTAAAATGTATATAGAGTTATACCTTATAAGTTTATATGCTTGCTTATTCATTTTCAATGTATGTCGTATATTTTTTTGTATGAATGTTTTACATGTTTTAAATTTGCCATGTCCATTGATTATAATTTGCTTAAATCCATGCTTTTACTCACCTATTATGATAATATGTTATCTTGTATGTTATGTTAATATGCTCCTTCATGCATCGATTTTAAAAAACGAGACTTCAAAGTTTTCAAAAATAAAAAGGCAACGCTTGGTGTTTGGAAGTTTCGAGAAAAATAGTGCCCTAACTTATTGGGTTGCAATTCTTCTCGTTGAGTTCGAATAGTCAAGTACCCTTCTAAGATTTTAAGATTTTCAAATACGAGCAATCGTCTTGGAATTCCAGAGCGTCGTGTCCTAACTTACTGGATGTGGCGTTTTGTCGTTTCGAGATAGGGATTTCCAAAAAGGCTAACTTAGTATCAATATACAAGTGAATCCCAATTTTCAAAAATCAAAATATTTTAAAAAGGATTGCATCTTAAACTTTCAAATTTCCGACATTAAAGACACTTGATAATCAATTAGGTACCAATTTTTGGGCGTTACGAGGGTGCTAACCCTTCCTCGTACGTAACCGACTCCCGAATCCGTTTTCTCGACTTTCGTAGACCAAAATTAATGTTTTAAAATAAAACATTTTATAAGGTGATCCAATCACACCTAAAAAGATTGGTGGCGACTCCCGTTTTCGTTTTTCTTAAAGTCGATTCCTATTTTCCAGAACCCGATTTTAAAATGGTCTCGACAACAAATATTTAATATTTCAGTTAATATTTCTTCATTTACTAATGTAGTTTGTAATAAATACTTAAACTTGTTTGGATGAAATGAATATCAAATACTTCAAACAATGATTTTAAATAGTTTTGATAATTGGATTTATTTATAACAAAGTAATAAATTATGTTAGAAAATACAAATGATTACAAATTTCATCATTAAAATATCTAATTTTGTATAAATTGTTAATAATTTTTTATACATTTACAAATCTCATCACTATTATAGTATCAATTTTGCAAGTTAAGTAACAAATAGTATATCATTAAATTGGTTCTTATACTCAATACCATTTTAAGGTAAAATTATTAAATTTAATTCTTTATAAATAAAAATTAATAGAAAATAAAATAGCAATTATATAGTAAATTTCATAATTATAAAAATTAATAATTGTAAAATGATGATGCATTAGTAATAAACCATTCAAAAACTACTAGTATATAATTGCCCAAGTAATACATGATAATAACAAAGGGTAAACTTCATACTTAAAAATATAATAAAATAGTAATATATGATAAATAACATAATAACAAATCATAAGTCAATATTAGTAAATTTTTAATAATAACATATTAACTTGTTTTTTAATATATTATTAAACATGTATTCAATCTTTGGATGTTGAATACGTGGAAGCACCTCAGACTCAAGAAGTGCCAAATTCTTTAGGCCCAAAGGCCATTCCCACAAGTATCCGTCAACGTATGATTGATGAATTCATCGCCGACATTTAGCATTGAGCAAGAAAAATCGACCCCAACCGAGGTATTTGGATTGTAACATCCTAAACCTGGTTTGGACGTTATGGCCGAATTAGGCGATGTCACATGGTAGTGTGTTTGAAAATCGTAAACTTTGCTTAAAATAATTTTCGCTTAGAAACTTTGTATTATTCTTATTACTTCTAATATCGTGTTATTTAATCAGTCGAGTGTTTTAAAAACATTTATTCAATGCGAAAGCTTTTAAAACAAATTGCGTATTTGTGGTATTTTTGATAAAACATCTATCTTTTGAAAACCTGTGTCCTTTCCTACTGCTAGTAGTAATAAACCAAAAATGCAAATCCCAAATTAAGTAAAAACCCATAGAGGCCATATTACAGCAAAATAATCCCAGTTAAAAGTAAAATCATAAAATAGGTAATAAACTACGTAATAGAAGACGTGTGGCCACCACTGAGTCCTCCGTCACATCGATCTGCCTATGTCTGGGATTACCTGTACAGATTAAACAGAAGGGGTGAGGTTATGTAACCTCAGTGTGTAATCCCCATATAAGCAAGCAGTCATAATGCAATCATAGCCTGGGACTAAGCCCATTTCAGTAACAGTTTCAGTTTCAGATAGGGCCGTAGCCCATCACAGTATCAATATTCAGTACAGTAGCAGTTACGTAGTATCAAATCCTCCCCAGCCAACTTCTACACTCCAACTCCGCCCAACCCTACACTCTATGTGGGGATATAATCAACCCACCCATCCCTACACTCCAAAAAGTACCAAATGCGGCACTAGACAGTAGTTTGCAGTTGAGCTACTAGTAAATTAGGCTCGAGGCCTTTCAGTACACTTCCTCCGAACATTATATTCGGCCTAATTCGGTATAGCCCGTGTATCACACATGGCCAGCCTTGTCGATCACACGCCGGTGTTCGATCACACGGCCTACCACATGGACGGCCACACGCCCGTGTAGTGTCGACAGCCTTACTTTTCAGCTTTTCGCCTATTTTCATTTACAGTGTTACAGTTACACACCTTTTATGGTTTCGCAGCAAAAATACTTCCGAGACCTGTAGTACCTTGAAACTGAACATTTCAACTTAATCGTTAGTCTCAACTCATGATTAGCATAATAACATAAAGCTGAATATACTTCCAACTCAATCGCACGATACCTAACTTGAAACCCTGAATGAATAAACTAAAACTCCATAGAAGAGGGACCTCATTCCAACGATTCCTTACTGTCAAGACGATAGTAACCTCCAATTAGTCACTTTTAATCTATAATTTACCAAAATTCGGTGAGGTATACCAACTATAATCATAAAAATCCCTTACCTTCGGTCAATCAACAAAGATCCTATACACTTAAATCGTCGAAGACCACTGTTCAGCCTTTCGATTAACACCTAAAACCAGTCGAACCCCTTTTAATCAAATCAAGAAAATAGTTAAGAAAAAGAAACAAAAATGCCCAACTTACCGAATACGCGAAACTACGTTGTACAATCAAAGTGGATTGAAAATGGAATCGAAGAGGAGAAAGGGGAGGAAAAATAAAAATGGCAGCAAGGAGAAGAAAGAAAATTTGACAGTGAGAGTGATGGAAAGGAGGAAATGTCAGAATACCTAAAAGAAAAACTGATATTTTGAGAATAGAACAAAAGAAAAGAAAAAGTTTTCAGGAAGTTACACAATCTGATCACAATTCCTAAAATCTCTCCCCCCTTATCTCTAAATTCGCTCCCACACTCCCTTACTACAACTCAAACACCCTCAAAACCATCCACAACCTCCCACACATCTCAGACACTTAGTATTTTACCACATTTCAAACTCCTTCACGGTACAAGTACAAAAAAAAAACCCCTTACACGTACAGCGATTCGAACTCAAAACCTCCAGCACACTAACACTCCACTTAACCACCAGACCAGCAGGCTCATTCTAACATATTTTACGAACATTTATTTATAAGCCTATTGATTAGAGATAGGGGTTTATTCATTTAAAAACAAAAAATTTCTCAAGCTAAAGCTTGAACTTGAGACCTCTTACACACACCCAGAACACTTAACCACTGAAGCAGATACACACTTATGTCACAAATATACGAAAATAAATACATAAGAGATTTTTGGGGCGTTACATGGATGATTTACGAAATGCAAGTTCAAAAATTGTGGTTACCCAAAATCGAACTGAAATCTATTTTTTTTTAATATATAATTAAGTTTGATTTTTTATGATATAAAATAAATATTTTGTATTTAAAATAGTGAAAATAATTTAAAAGTTCTTGAAAATTGATTCCTTTTTAGAAATATTTATGAAAAAGGCCTTGAAATTTTGTCAAATAATATTCAAAGGCCATAAAACAAAGCTCATTTTGTCAAAATAAGTTTAAAAATAAAAATAGAAAAATCGAGAACTGAACCTAGTCAAACTGAATTATGATGAGCAATTCATAAATTTTAAAAAACTTGATCAAACCAAATTGATATGACCCCTACCTACACTAAGGCAAATGAGAGGCAAGTAGCCAAGTTAAGAGCAAATGCCAAGGTTATGAAGAAGATTGTGGCACCCCAAACCTGACCGAGACGGTCCGACCCAAATTTTGAACGTCACATTAGCCACCAAAGTAACTCTCTGTTTAGACCACTGCAAAGCATACCAACCAACCAATTACACCACACAATTATTCATTGAATATATAAAAATCCTAGAATCATGCTTTCGTTGCACTACTCTGATCATCAAATAAGAAAAAACTAAATTTATAATATAGTATTAAACAGACAAATACTCTGAAAGTTTCAGTTAAACATACATGCATGCAAAAAGGTATTTAAAAAGGCTCTATTTGTAAGGACTTGAGAAACCATTTTGTTTAAAAATAAATAATTAGATCTAAATTGTAATGTAGTAAAATGTTGAAAAACTTCATTTCACAAGGTTTGAAAATAGTATGTGAAATTACACATATAAGTCTTTTTCTGGAAGATCTATTAAAACCTTACACACAACTTCATAAAGTTATCATTTAATTAGTTTACAGGCAACTAACAGTTTACGTGATATGTCCAATTTTACGTCTCATGCATACTAAGCACATGATTGTTTCATAAACACATATAAAACATTTAAGACTTACCTCGATGTCGAGTGACTCTTCTACCTGCACTTACAAGTTAGTCGAACAATTAATCATGTCAATCGTCAAGCAGTCACAATCCACTACTCATCATCTATCTAAAACAATAATAAAAGTTTCAAATCAACAACTAAAGAGTCCATAATGTCCAATTACATCCCAACACTTATAACTAAGTCTAATACTAAATCCCATAATTTGGTCCCACATTGCCATCCTCATTTGGGTTGGGACCTCATCAACATACTCAGGTGTAGCCTTGTTTTTGGATCACTTAGATGACTCACTTCCCTACCTCTTCCCAAGCTAGACTACTACAACATTTAAAAGAGAGTGTGAGCTTATTAAAGCTCAGTGAGTGCTTAAACATACTACAAGTAGACACATCAATCAGGTTAAAATAAGCATGCTATAACGGTCCACACAATACACAACTTGCATGATAGTATAACATAATAGTTCACATGAATTAAATCATAACAACTCACATGATGATAAGCAATTCACATAAAGTAAGCAATTCGCAGAGAGTAACAGTTCATATGAAATAATAGTTCATACAATATAACAGTTCATATAACATAACATTTCATACAACATCATAACTCATATATTTCAAATAATGATAAATTAGCATCTTATGATATTGAAACATATAAGTGGACTCTATCACCATACATTGGATAAACAGATCTCCATATAACGCTCCCTATTAACTCAAAGAGCCCTGTGTTGTCTCCGATATAAGTGTAGCATGAATGCTAACACTCTCCTTACGCACGACTCATAAAGCCCTGTGCTATTTCAGTGAATAATGTTGTCTTCAGGCCACAACGCCCTATCACATAATAAGGGTGAGTACTCACAATCCTATGGTATGCCAACTATATCTAATGGTGCCAAGTGTTCACAATGCCAACGTATCATTTCAAAACATTCATAGTACTTAATATAATAGGGCTCGTAATTAAGTAGAGCTCACACAATATAGCATAATTTGCAATTCATAATTCGCAATATCATAGTTCTCAATTTAACAAAATGTGCATATATCATAGTTCGCACAATATTTTTCTCATCCAGTTTAGCTTGCATGCTTTGTATAACATAGGTCACGCAATAACGTACTTCGCATACAATGTAACACAAAATCTCACCATACACAGTTCGCCAAATTCATAATAATCACCAAATTAACACAGTTCACCTTATTAATATAGTTTTCCAATTTATCTCAACTTCACCAATTTGAAACAATTTTCCAAATTAATACAGTTCGTCATATAACACAATTCACAGTATAACACAGTACACAATATAACACAATGTAGTTACCATATCAGTAGGGGTTCGTACCATAGTATAGCTCGTGCACTAGTAAAGTTCGCACTATGGTATGGCTCGCACAATGGTAAGGTTCGCACTATGGTAGGGGTTCGCACTATAGGTAGGGTTCGCACTTTAGGTAGGAGTTTCCACATCACATACAGTCACATTGTATAGGTCTGCCACACTACATAGGTTTGCACATCATATACAGTCATACAGCATAGGTTTGCAATTCATTCATGGCAAAGTTCACATATTTTACATAACATGTCTGCACATATTAACAAGGCAGGGGTTCGCATACTAGTGAAGCAAGGGTTTGTATTTTAACAAGGCAAGGGTTCGCTTATTAACAAGGCAGTGTTCCCATATCATGTAGGTTTTACACATCATAGGTTCGCATGAATTACATAGCAAGTTCGCACGTCTTACCTAGGTTTCCCTTAGCCTGTGTACTAGTCTTTAAATGTAGCATACTTTTTGACTCACCTTTGTAACCTTTGTTTCAAGGGCGAAAGCTCAAGCTGGCTTTTGTTTGCCTTTACCCTTGCTTACAAAAGCTCCCATATAAATTGGCATTTTACACACACATCAAACACATTGCTAAGAAATTATGTACGGTAAAAAAGAAAATTAAACCATCTTAAAATCACAGATCAAAGCTTCTTAACTTCTATACCAAAAACCTAACTAGTTTTGTCAAAATAGGTGTTCAACCATTCAAATCTCATTTCTAAGCTTAGATTTTGACTTCATACATCCTAAATATCATCCAATTACAGATATAAACCATCAATTTTATCCAATTACACCAATCTAAATTTTCTAAAAAAATCAAGCTTATATGATCAAAATTACTTAAGGAATTCTTAAATTAAGATCAAATACCTTTTAATCAGGTCAACAGGAGTTAGAAATCACCTTAAAATAAAAGTTTTACTTAGTAATGCAAGATCTACCATTTTCAAGCTAAAAATCAACGCAAAATCAATTAATCTATTTGAAATCTTGATTAAATCATTTAAATCTCGAATTGAAATGACAACTCACTTAATTTAATCATAAAAAGTTAAAATCTCACCTCAATTTTACAAAATTGATGAGCTATAAAGCTAATTTGAGCTGAAACGTGTGAAGATCTTTTGAGGATTTACGATGAAAATGTGATTAATCTTCAAATTTGAAAAGAGATTTTGTGTTTGAAGAGTTTAGAAATAAAAAAAGGATAAACTAATTTTGGGAGAAAAGCTTTAATTTGGTGTTTGGAAAATTCTTAAAAGAGATGTAGAATGGGAGGGAATGAGACGATGGGTGGTTTAAATAACCAACCAAATTTTAAAAATCGGGCTTTTGCCCATTTAACCACTTATAGTTTCCTTCCTTTTCCAAATTGGTCCTTAGTTTCCAATTAAAGTCAATATGAAAATTATTTTCAAATCGAATCTCGTTTTTAAAATCCATTTTAACCAAATTAATTCCGGAACACCTGATTTTAATTTTTTAACCTACAATTTTTAATTCTAATTATTTTAATATTTTATTTAATCAATTTCTAATTATTTAATTATCTAACCTAATTACAGTATCCGGTTCACTAACCGTCGATTTGCTAACCCGATTCTACTAACCTGGCTTTTGGGATGTGACAAAGATTCAAGACAAGCAGAAGGCTCTACATGCTGATCTTTTAGCCCTTCTTGATGATGAATAGCTTAGCCATATTGTTGACTAAAAAAGGGGAGCAATGGTGCTGAAGGGGAGATGCTCTTACTGAAGGGGGAGATACTATTGTTGTGTTCTACCATGGTATGTTTTGCTAATGACATTTTTTTTCATTTAAAACTTTTATTGGTTTTTGGAACTTATTGGTCTTTTAAGATGATATTTTGATTATGCTACTCTTGATGGATGGATTTTATTTGGTGAATGGATGGTGATTACTTTTATTTCATATTTTCTCTCCTTATTCATTTGTTTTCTTGGTTATAATTATAATTGGTTGATTATTGATGCAATTTTCAAACTTGGCATTAATGGTTAGAAAGAACTAGTCAGTTTGCCACTAGAACAAACTATTGTCTAAACATATGTTCAACACGAATTTGAATAGTAAACTAAATAGAACCTAAAATAGAGAAAGTAAGGAGAGATTTGCACATATTCGTTTATCAATGTAGTTTAGAAAAAATCCTACTCTGCGGAGCCTCGCTCAGTGAATGGTTTCATTCCAAAATTGATCCAACCACCTATTGGCTAAAGCCTAATCTACCCTTACACAAAGAAGTAATTACAACTACAGTAGCTAGTCCCAACTTATTACAATCACTCATCCAAAAGCTCACTTTGCGTTCAATCTCTCAGAAGGAATGTCTAATAATAGAGTATGAAAATACAAGTGAAAATAATAAGAATAACTTCAGTAAATCAGCATAACACTCCTTTAATTGATGCATCTTCACATATGAACCAACTGCTTATTCATAGGCTTAATATGACAGATTTAGTCGATCAACATAGTCCAAGATAAACACAACTTTATCATCATAAAAATTTGTATAAATAATATTCAATCTTATCACAATATAAGGTATGATTAATCTCCTTAAAATCAACACATAAATCTTCCATGATAAAGGACAAGCATAAGATTTATCCACAAAGTTCAAATTAGCCACAACTTCTTTAAAGGTTCCAATATCGACCACGACTTTATGACTACGTATAACACGTCCTCTAAGCTCATTTTCTTATGATATTCACATAAGAAATAGCACAAGTCAAATATACCATCATATCAAAACACCTAGGTTTTCTTAAGGTCATTGTTCAAACATGTGTTTAAACAGTTGTTTAAACAACTTGTGTTCAGTGACTTGTTTGAACGTCCATTGAAACACTAGAGCTAGATAGAATTGGTTCTAACATGGTTAAATCACTTAATTAATTTCTAAGTTAAGTTTTTGAAATTAATGGGAATATATGATTAATTGTATTTAAGCTTCCTGTGTTCTATGAGTTTTGTTTAACAAATTACAAAAGAGGAAGGTTGTTGAAATAATTTGGAGTTGTTAAGATGTGCCTAAGGAAGTGCCCACTTCCTTCATCAATGTGATAGTCAGCAACTTGCTATATTCAGGAGATTGGCAATTTATTGAACCATATCTTTGGGCGAAGCTAAGATCATGAATTGTATCAAGCCCATCAATGAAGATCATATCACTTGGATCAAGGAAATTGGATCGGATTGAAACATTGAAAACTTAGCTGCCAACAATTCGTGTTTACCTTGGTTGTTATTGTAGTTAACTGTTTTAGCTATTGTTTAGAAGGGATTGTGATCGATCTTCATTATGTTAGCAAATCTCAACTCTATATAATTGAGAGACTTGTATAGGTTGATGTACTGGTTTTTAGAGTATTTATCTGTTCAAGTGAGGAACATTATTTTTTGAGAGTGTGTCTGTGATTGTAAAACATTTGTGTTGTGCTTTTACATATTAAGTTCTCAAAGGGAGAATTTAGTGGTGAGAAGTTTAGTCTCCAATGGTACAAGATTGAGGAGTTGTCACTAGGTATGATAGATTTAGGATCATTGGCTGTAATTATTTAAAGATATTCTATTTTCTCATTAAGCTAGGCTCTGCAGATGTAGAGAAACGAAACTACGTAAACAAATCACTTTCCCCTATTTATTTATGTTTTTCACAATGCTTGCAAAAATACCAACCTCCGCAATCATTTTTACTCCTTGTTGCTTATTACTTAGCAAGTAGCACTTTCAGGTCAATAATAATAATATTGTAATATATGATAAATAACATATTAACAAATCATAGATAAATAATAATAAATATTAGTAATAACTACAAAATTGTAGTAAGGATACCATAATAGGGCATGATTGATAGCATATGAATAATTTATTAATTACATACCATAATTTTTACAATTCCGAAGTGAAGATATACTATAAGATTTTTCTTACAATATTTAGTAGATTTATTTATCAAGTTGAACATTTTAGGATTAAAATTTTATTAATTTGTTAACTCAAAAATAATTTTTTTTAACATATATGCTTTTAAATCTTGACACTTTTATTAAATAAAATTATTTAAAAAGTTTGATATTTTGTAAATGATTGATAACATGTGTAATTAATTTTGATTATGGGTCTGATCAAGTCGGATTAATTTAAAATTTGAAGACTGTTTTTTAGGCTCGAGCTCGACCTAGCTTGAAAAATGGGTCTGATATTTTGTTCAAGCCCGACCCAAATTAAAAATGTTAAACTCGAGCCCAACCTACTCATATTAAACTTTTTTAATATTATTTTTATATAAAAATAAATTTTAAAAATAATATATCAAATACACTAAAACCATTGAAATAAATGTGTTCCAACAAAATGAAAATAAATTAAAAAAAATTTATACTTAAATAACACTAAGGCAGTTGCAATTTAGCAAGCAAATGCTTCTAAAATAGTAGCAAAATTAATAATAATACAATATTTATACAATATTCAAACAATAACAAAAAAATTATAGTAATATAATAGCAAAATGATAGCAAAACAATACCAAAATGGCAGCAAACAACAGCTACACAACAGTGAAAAAATTAGGCAAATTTAGATTGGGCCAACAAATCTTACTTGAGAATCGGCCCATTTAGAAAATGGATTTTTTTTTTTTTGTTTAAGCCCTTTTTTCGGGTTTATATTTTTGCCCAAATCCTCCCACTTTTTAGGCGAGCCTTCAAACCTGAACAAGTGACCCGACTTATGATCAATCCTATGTATAATGTTATTAAATTAATGAATAATATTAAATTTTGATAATATACACGTGTGTAATGCTTTTAAAACTATTAGTATTAATATTAATATATACAAGGCAGAAATTCTTGTTATTCTCAACCAAGCAACTGGATTGAGTATAACTGGATATTGAGTAGATAGAGACACTCAAGTTGCATCAATCTTTATTCAATTAACGATAAATTTAGTAACTAAGGTTTACATGTTTTGTTAAAATGGTCTTAATTGTATTTTTGAGTTTCTTTTTTTTTCGCCATGAATTTTTATTTTTTAAAAATTATTTTTTAATAGATTTGATGAAATTACCGTTAAAAAAGTTAACGGGACGAGGTGAAATATTTTTAATTTCATATATAATTTATTTATTTATTTTATTATTTTTACATATAATTATCTTATTGGGTTACCTAAGTAATAAATTAATCTCATTAAAAATATTTCACATCACCCTGTTAAATTTTTTACTGTACTTTAATAAAATTTATTACAAAAAATAGTTTAAAAAAATTGATAATAAAAAAAACTCAAAAATACAATTAAAACCACTTTAATAAAACATGTAAACGTTAATGGCCAAATTTATCATTAAGCCATCTTTATTCTCTGTCTGCACTAAAATACCGCATGACAAAGATATTCAATATCTGCTGTGCCTTATCTCAAAACCGCTATTTGCCACTTGTTTCTCCATCACCATTCTTCAACCCCCCACCAACACTCATAATTGCCTTACAAGATATGAGAAACCCTTTGGTCCTGCCCATAATTTGATTGTTTCGATTATCAAAACTCTTCGCCATGTCTATTTCATATATATGCACAATTTTCCAGTTTTTAATTATGTTGGATTGATGAATCCTTTGAAGTCGAAAGAAAATATAAGTCAAGCAACTTTCATATATCACTACAACTAAGTTGAAATGATTTTATTGCTTTATTTATTTATTTTATTTATGTTTACTTTTTTTCTTTTCTCTTCTTTATCGATGAAAACAATCCTCCCGTTGACTGTCCAAATTAAGGGGAATATTCAACACTCTAGGAACCTAGCCATTTTACCTTATCTAGGAAAGCCCCTCTATATATACAATATATTCCACTTGTTAAGACTTTACTCTCCCTTTCTTTTTTCTTTTTCTTTTTTCATAAAATGATCTCAAAAGTCACCATCATTTCACATTTCTGGCTCGCCTTTGAATTCGATTTAAATAATAACATATAAATACTAATATAAAGTATGTTTTATTAATATAAATGTGTTGAATGGATTGTTTTGTCAAGAACTAATGGACTCCTCAGTAGTCTTGTATTGGGTTCGAAGTGCTTATGTCTCGTTTTATTTTGGATTTTATTATTAACATCTACAAAGAGCTCCGCATAAGTTCATGAAATGGATTGTCTTTACCCACCAATGAAATCTCAACATTTACTATTGGTGAGATAGACTTGAACCCATGCCTTTATATGCCTTATACTTACCCAACAATGCCATATAAGGGCATGGGTTCAATTCCCACCAAGAGCAAATGTTGAGATTTCATTGG
This sequence comes from Gossypium anomalum, assembly GCA_025698475.1. Lineage (NCBI taxonomy): Eukaryota > Viridiplantae > Streptophyta > Magnoliopsida > Malvales > Malvaceae > Gossypium > Gossypium anomalum. Next base: position 66,192,064 of record CM046957.1, on the reverse strand, counting down.
TAGGTGAATGCACTCTTACTCCATGAACCTAGGTGAAGCTCTTGTCAGAGGCAGGAGACAATTTCAAGAATAAAACTGAACATAGACACCTTGAGTCCAATATCATACTTGTTGAGGGGATTCGTCAATTCTTGATGGGCAACAGTTCACAAACTTCTCCACAAGAGGTTAAAATCCCCTCAACAAAAAGTGAAACGAATTTTCAATTTAATTAATTGAATTGAGTTATTCAAGTATTAAATTTTTCAAACCAACTCAAATAAGCATTTCGATTTTTCAAGTTTGAGTCGAGATGAATCTTACAACTCGAAACATAAACTAGTGTAAATACTCATTGAGTCCCTATTAATTTAAATAATAACCAAATTAGCCCCTCTCACAAAAGATCTTTAGAATATTTCTAAAATATTTCCAAAATTTTATTAAAATATATCAAATTCTTAAAACTTATGTAAAAATGTTAAATTATTAATTATTTATAAAAAAAACTTAGAAAAGGATAAACTTGAGGCCTTAAACAAGTAAATTACCAAATCAAATTTATCATATTAAATTATCTTTTTCTTCTTTTGTTATTTTACTTTGAAAGAGTTATCAAATATATATGATCTCAAATTTATATTTATAACTTGGAATCTAGTCATATTGTCAAAAAGATTTCAATTTGTTGTGTTTAAATTTTTTAATATTTAACTCTAACAAATTTATTTGATTTGACTACATCCAAATTTCATTTCACCCTATTGACACATTTGGAGGCAAGAAAAATTCTATAGTTGCTTCTGTGGCTGAAACAGTAGCCATAACTCCATGCACTGTTTTATTGTTGAACTTGCCTATTTTCAAAGTTGGCAAATTTTAGAACAAAAGTATTGGACTATCTATTTTTAAGATATTTGTACGAGTTAGAGCGAAAACCAACTAAGTTAAAATTGAAGACTTGAAGATTGGTTCTTGATAATTAAGGGCCCTTTTGGATAGGCGGTGCGTTTACCTGTCTTTAGTGTAAAAAAAGCAGTGATAGTGAGATTAGATACTGTAGCGTGAGATAAAAAGAAAGCTAAACACACCGCACTGGAAATAAACACCCATCCAAAAGGACCCTAAGTCTAGTTACTTGCAAAACAAGTAAAATCACTTTCTATAGTTGAAGACATTGGGTTACATCAAGACTCTTATGGAATTGTTATATTATGTTCTTGTTTTTTTTTGCTTTACTTTATAGAAAAGTTATTAAACTATAACTCTTATGTAAACAAAACTTAAGTGATATATAAACTTAAGTTTTGCCTCGGTGAAAAGAAACAGACATATCGAGAGATTGAAAGCATAAATTTATTCAAGTCAGGAATGTTTATGTGTGCATTATTTTTGTAAGCAATCAAGAGAGTCTCTTGTATTGCAAAACTAAGTTGTCGAAGGGGAAGTTTAGTGGGAGAGTGATCTAGTCTTTGTAGAATGGTGACGTCACTAATTAATGAGAGCTAGACTAATGTTAGGGCTTAAATTATTAGTTGTATTGTGAAAAAGATAGTGGACCACTGCTTTGGGCAAGGCTCTGCAGACGTAGACTGAGGTTGAACTGCGTAAACAATTTCGATGTTCATCTTTATTTTTGTGCATGTTTTGATTTCGTAGTTGAAACTACGATCATAATTTTAATCACCATTTTAACTATAATTTTTATTTACTAAGCAAGTATCCTGTAGTTTCTACACACTTAATTGGATCAAAAAATATTCAAAATAAAATAAAATAATAAAATAAAACTTACAAACTAGATTAACTCAAAAAAATTTCCACTCAATCTATAAACTTAACCACCAATGAATAGGTTTATATTGAAGCATGATGGTTTAGAAACATCACATGCATATGGGTCAAGGAATCACCCTTATTATAGTGGCCGAAACTGTTCAGCCTGTTGACCCCCCCCCCCTATTTTACCTTCCCTACAAATAGCCTATACCTACTACCCTTTGTTGCTTCACAGCCATATTTTCATTATCTTTTTTATCGCCTAAATTCACCTTTTTCATATTCAAAAGAAAAAACTGACATTTTTTTTCGTTCTTTTTGCTTCCCGTTGTTCCAAACAATAAACAAGGTCTTATGTAAATCTAATTAAAATTCACGAACTTGTGTTAGATATGCCCAGGAATTTCATATAGATATAATTGATTTTTAAAAGGTTTATATACATCTTTAAAGTTTTGTCATAGTTAACTGTAATTTTTCTTTTTGTTAAATCAAGTAATAATACTATCATTTGGATAGTAGCTTTACATTTGAAGAAAGTATGAACACGTGTAAATGCCTAAATTGTAAGGGCAAGTATCAACATATATAAATGCGTAAATTGTAATAATAGACAAAGGAGAAAATGAAGTGATGGTTTCATCAAGTTGCGCAGCTTTGCACTGTTAAACTACATGTTGCCACTGTTAATGCATCAGATGATAATATATTATTAAATATATTTATCTTCATGATAATATATTATCATTTCATTGACTAATGGTACATAAAATTATATAAGCTATTAATACACCAAATATTAGTCCAGTACTATTATTAAAATCGTTGTTACTCAACAACCATCAGCCGAAATGTTGAGTAATATTTATTCTTTAGTTACATGAGTGCAGCAGTGCGCTGCATAAAATAGTCCCCATTGCTATCAATTCTTATGTGTGTGCAGGAAGAAATAAATAAAGAAATAAAGTCAGAATTAAATTGAAAAGTTTTTTAGGGGTTAAATGCAAATTTATTATATTATATTATATTCATAATTTTTAAAGAGATTGAAGTATAATTTTAAGTTTTTGAGACACCAAAACCTCTCTCTATTCCCTACACTGTTTCTCTTTATGTGAATTAGAGATCAATAAATTCGATAATTAATGTATTTGTGTCGTATTTTGTATCTTAATTATGTTTCACGTTCTAATGGTTTATATATCATATAAATTTTGACATGTTGATTTATATATGTTTGTAATTTTTTCCGTATCTAATATCATAGGTAAATGAGAGAGATAGTCCATGTTGAAGTGATATATGATTCCCATGGACCTACTACATAAAGAAGATGTTAATCAACTGTTGGGGTCCTTTCTTTCACTGGGATTCTTACGGGCTCTCAAGTTTCGCTTTCCAGAAGCTTTGTTTTTTTTTTTCAATGAGTTCATCATGGTGAAAAGATTTGAGTAAAGCATTCATGTATACTTCCAACCTTATTGCTATGATATTTCTTTTATTTTATGGTATCCGAATTTGTTCACTTCTCTTAAATTGGTAATTATAATTTTTTATTCTAAATTGGTACTCGAACTTTTTTTTCGTCTATTATATTGGTACCCGAACCTAATGTCGTTACTTTTTTACAAGCGTGGCAGCACTGATCACTCGCACCATGCTATGTGTCGTCCTTTTTGTACCTTTTTTTTTTTCTTTTTTTTTAATTTTCCCTCTTTTTCTTTCTTTTTTCTTTTTCCTACCTTGGTTGCCACATTGTCTTATTCATCTTTCTTCTTCACTATCTCTTCCCCAACTACATTGAATTTCTTACAGGAAAAAAGAAAACACAATCAAGAAAGAAAAAGAACAAAGCATGAAAGAAGCCTAAGAGAAAGGGACAAAACACAAAGTCTTTTTTCTTTTTCCTAAAGACAGATTAGGTTCATATTCTTACACAAAATCCCCTTCTCATTTTGTATATTAAAAAGCTTTCTTTTTTTTATTTTTTTGGGTGTTTTAAGAAAAAAAACTAAATCTTTGTTGTATTGTTTATGAATATCCTTTGAAGATTCAAATAACAGCCCAATGACTAGAATAAATTTGAAAATATTGGGTATTCTTTAAAATTTTAAAATTTTCATTTGTTTTGTTACAGATTCTTGAGTTTATCAACAATGGTATCAGCAATTATATTATCTTCTTTTAGGAGGAGAAGGTCATCGTCTCTAGAGGCTTTTTTGGTCGTCATTGACTTAACACAAGTGGCTCTTGTCCAAACTTTGGCCGCCTTGTCGTCCAATCTTGTTTCTTGCTTTTCTAACCATTTTTTTTCAACGGAGGAATTCTCGGTCTTTGGTTTGAAAGATTGAAACCTTCCTTGTGGTTTTGGAGTATTTGAGGGATTCAGGGTCTGGTTCCACGTTGAACTTGTCTTCAACAGTCGTATCATGCTTCAAGGAATTCTATTTGTTGCTGTATAAGTGATATGTCGTAATTCGGTGTAGTAAATTAAACTAGTTTTTGCACTTTAGGAGTTTGAACATAAGCATTTTAGTTAAGTTTTAATTACATTTTCGTAAGTTTAGTTAAGTTTAATAAAATGTGTAATTTGAGTCTTTTATTGACCTTAAGGGTCAAACGAGGCCTAAGGGTAAGCTAATATACTTTGTGAGTGTGTAGGAGATCATTAGAACGTGTACTAACCCGATATTGGTCACTAGGTTGCAACACGAAGCATTGGATGTCGGAACATAGGGAGAAGAATAGAATAATTACAATACTGCCTTCAATGTCGCGACATACCCCTAAAGACACCCTGAAGTTGAGCATACTGCCTTCAATGTCGTGACACAAGACTTGGTGTGTCTGTTGGGTCATGAAACTAACTAATATTTCGACGAAGGCAAGCGCACCTATCGAATAGTAGTATAGATAGGGTGAGTCTGGAATATTGTATCCACAAGGACTAAAAGTACTAGTAATAACTATCTTTCTATTATTTAGCCTAATAATTAAAGGAGGTGTTTTAATTTAAAATTAAACTAATTAACTATGAACGTGACAGAGATCAAATTGGGAAAATCCTTAAGAAAACCAATGAGAGAGACAATACCTAGGAAAGAATCCACCTAGACTTCACTTATTATTCTGACTCTGAATCAAACGATTTATTCACTTGTCTTGATTCCGTAGAAATTCCTAAATTATGTTAATATCTCTTTCGAGACTAAGAACAATTGACTCTATGTTGATTAATTGAAATCTCTTTCTAATTAAAACCCCTATCGTCGCATTAACTCGATTTATGAATTCCCTTATTAGATTTGACTCTAATTCGACAGATTTATGTCGTCCTATTTCTAGGATTGCTATCAACTCTGCTCAATTATGCTAGATCTACTCTTAAACAGGGACTTTTGCTCCACTGAATAAGCACATCAAACTTGGATTAATATCCTGAAAATATTAAAGCAAGGATTAAGAACACATAATTAAGAACAAGTATTTATCGTGTAATTCAGATAATTAAATAATAAGATCCATCGTAGGTTTCATCCCCCCTAGGTATTTAGGGAGTCTAGTTCATAATGTAAAAGGAAAACATCTCAAATTTAGAAAAACAACAAGACATAAAAAAACCCAAATAAACTTCAAGAGAAATTTGAATGGAGATCTTCAATCTTGAAGTGGATCTGCTTCCAAGATGATTCCAACAGCTTTCTTCGAGTAATTTATGCTTTCTACTCCGTGTGTGTTTTTAGGTCTTCTTCTAGTGTGTTTATATAGACTTTAAAATGTTCAGAAACCCTAAAAATTGGCTTTTTCCGTGTGTTTAGGAAACAAGGAGCGATATCGACACGGGCTGCCACAGGGGCGTGTGGCTAACCCGTGTGGCTCACACGGGTATGTGTTCAGCCTGTGTGGAAATGGTCTTTGCCGTGTGGATCTTTAAATCAGCCTATTTTTTTCGTTTTTGGCCCGTTTTCTGCTCCTTTTGTTCCCTATGCTCTCCTAAGTATAAAACATGAAATTAAAGGATAAAAAAATCAAATCCACTAAATTAAATAATAAATCATCCAAAAATAGGCTAAGCATGGGATTAAAATGTGTTACTTTTATGGTTTACCAGTGTTGCGACATCATCTCTGTACGAGAAATAATTATAAGCTAGGGGCATTTTGGTCCACACAATCAAATGTTAAACACCAGGATGGCAGCTAACCTAGGGTTAAGGACGACGATTACCCTACAGTTTATAAATAGGTTCTTTTAGCACATGTTAGACACACTTTCATATTGTATAATTTTCTCTTTAAATTTAGTCTTTAGTTTTTCTCTTTTCTTAGATTTTACATTTTATTTATATTCTCGTTATTTGCTTTTGTAGAGAAATCAAATTTGGAAAATACTGTCAAACTCTGTGAGGATTTTGCACTTAATTTTAATACAAATCAGGCTTTTTCTAAACTCTATTCTCTTAAATTGCGCTTTATGTTTATTCTCTTTGTCAAGTCTCTATTGTTTATTAGATCCATGAGGAACTAATCCTCCTGTGGAGGATTAGCGAGTGGAGGTATGATTAATTAACTATTGTACAAGGGTTTTTAAGCGGATCAGTTATTCAGGAAAGAAAAAACCTAAAACCCTAGACCTGACAACCCTAGGAAGTCATTAAGGTGGGAATTAACCCAGATTTGATATGGTCTATTCGTGAGGTCGAGAGATAAATAATTCTTGCCGACTCAGTATTTTAGTAGAAGAATCAGAAGATCCTACTGGGATATCGACTAGTTGATTGAACAAGAAAACCCGAGACGATGGTTGGTTATGATTACTAAAGTAAACTAATCACCTGTAACCAGATTTGATACATTTTACTCTTTGATTTCTCATGTTTAATTTATTCATTTACTTTCTTTTATTATTATTTTTAGGATAGTTTACCAAACCCTTTATTTGATTATTCATACTATAATTCATTTAAAGTACTATTTAGATCTATTTATGCTTAGGTTAGAATTAATTTAGTGCTCACCTCCCTTGGGTACGATCCTCGGAGTACTTACCTACTCTGTTGTAACTATATTACAACCTAACTCGTATACTTGTGGATGTCGCTTGTCATACATTTTGTGTAGGATTTCTACTCTGGACGTTGGTATGTCCGGAGGTAGTCAAGTTGTTGGCGTCATTACCAGGGAGGCAACATTACTTTATTAATTTTAATTTTTGCATATTAATAGAATAAATAGGAAATTTGTGCATTGTAGATACGAAATTTAAATTCTAAGTTGTTAACATTCTTTTATTTCTTTTTAGCCTCGAAATCCAAGAAGTATGATGCAAACACTAGGGACATTTTTTTATACAGACTTGTTGCAATCTAGTATTACTCGTCCTATTATTTGTAATTCACACTTTGAGCTAAATCCCTCTTTACTAATGTGGATTTCTAACAATGTCACATTCAATGATCCTAGGACAGAAGATCCTAAAGTCTTTTTATGACAATGGGAATATATATGTAGTATTGTCGCTTACGCTAGAGTACCACCAGACATTATCAAGTTATTACTAATCCCGTTCACATTAGATGGAAAAGCAAAAACTTGGTTAGATGCACTCCCACCTGATACTATTACTACTTAGACTGATTTTTTGTAGTTATTTCTTCGTCGGGTCTTCCCTATGACTCAAGTACTCAATTTTTATAAAATTTTGTTTCAATTCAAACAATATATTACCGAAATGTTTGGACAAGTCTAGTAAAGATTTAAAACCATTGTCATATCAGTGTTGGGCCAAGGCTTACATTTTGCAGTTTAAATTCAACATTTTTATGACTGATTGAATAGTTAGTGTAACACCATTAACCCTTATCCATTGCTGGAACAAGGTTATGAAGCATTACCAGAGTTTACAAAACAAATAGACAGAAATTTCAAACATTTCACATCATATAATATTCATATCATAAACCAATCAAAAACAAACATATTGTCCCTTATATAAGCCTTTAAGGCCCAAAATATGCATTAGAAATAAGTCGGGACTAAATTGGGTATTTAAAGATTTTTTCAGAAAACATTGAAATTTTTCAAAGTTGCAGGGGACACACGGCTAGGAGAAACACCCATGTCTTAAGCCGTATGGACATTCAAAATAGGGACACACAGCCGTGTCCCAGCCCGTGTCTATACCCGTATAACTCTCTGACTTGGTTCACACAGTTAAGTCATACGCCCGTGTGCTAGGCCGTGTGAGCATACTGACTTACGCAATTTAAAAGATACAGGGGACATACAGTCATGTGACCTGGCCGTGTGTCACACACAGCTGAGACACACACCCGTGTCTCTGCCCATGTGGACTAAAATAGGTCATTTTCCAAGCCACATTTCTCACCCAATATGGTACTAACCTAAACACAATAATTTGCACATCAACAAGACATGACAAGGCATTCAAAACAAGCCAAAACCAAGTGTTAAACATGAAATATCACCACGTACAACCAATATGCCCTTAGGCACCTCAATTGACAATTTAAAGACATGTTAACAAGTATCTCAACTTACCTAAATTACCCAAATTCATGTATGCATATTCAAACTACATTTTACTTTCTTTCACTCTACCATATCAAACACATAACAAATATGATAAGGCCACTTATATACGCATCAAAATATACCAAACACAAGCCATTCAAATGGCTAGTCTCAACAAAACATTTATATACCAACATTGGCCAAAATAACCTATACATGTCATTATAACCGGAATTAATTTACTGAAAGTACCAAAAGACTGATGGGTAGTGTGAAATAGCTCCGACCAGCTTCCAACCCGTACGAGCTTCTGAATTACTATAAAACATGGAAAATAACACAGAGTAAGCATTTAAGCTTAATAAGTTCGTATAACACGGAATTTAACTTACCATATATCCATAAAATAGGTAAGTAAACATAGCATATCTCAACCAATTTGGCCAAAAGCCTAAACACATGATCACCAACATATTAGCCATGAAAATGACATATAAGATCCAACACACATGATTGAATTCATCAAATAATCATATTTCATGTTTTTCATATAAATTCCAATAATAGTTCATATCGAACTCATATAATCTTGTAACAGAATTGTACCCGTTAAACCATTTAGAATATCATTGGATACACGGATAGTACACACGAAGTGTACTTAACTGTAATCTGTTAATTCATGTACATGTATGCTCATACAAGCTGTAAACGGGAAGCTCATATGAGCTGAATAACGAAAAGCTCATTCAAGCTGTAAATTGGGAAGCTCATGCGAGCTTAATAACGGAAAGCTCATACGAGCTGTAATGTGTCCACAACACATGCAGGACCAAACCAAACCAGTAACCTTAATGACATGTCATTTGTATCCTAGGAATTTCTAAGATTCAAAAGGGACTCGGCAATCGTTGGAATACGATCGATATTTATACATGGCAATTATACAGTTCACATACATATAATTCAATTAATACATATACATATTCAATTTAATTACAGGTACTTACCTCGACGAGTTTACGTAGATACGAAAGTAACTAATCCAATATTTTTTCTTTTCCTCGATCTAACTTTGTACTAGGTCTAACCGGATCTATACGAATGAATTTAACTCAATTCAATACAATTCATATTCAATTTAGTCCAACACACTTTTTGGAAAAATTATTATTTTGCCTCTATACTTTTAATTCATTGCAATTTAGTCCCTTGGCTCGGAAAATGAAATTCACACAATTTAATCCTTACTCAAGCCTAGCATATATTTCATAAATTTCAAAAATTTTTACGATAAATTTATCATCTTTTTAATTTAATCCCCAATTGGTAATTTCATCAAAATGCTCTTTATAAAAGTTGTTTATCTAATAATAACCTTTCATTTTCTACCATAAAACTTCAAAATTCAAGAACACTCATCAATGGAAAAACCCTAATACTTTAACAATTTTGCAAATTAATCCCTGAGCTAGCTAGATTAAGCTACTACGTCAAAAACATAAAAATCATTAAAAACGGGACAAGAATACATACCTAATTGAGCAAAATAAGCTTGCTAATATTTCAAGCTTCTATGACTAGATTTTCTCTTCTTCTTGTTTCTTTTTTTTTTCTTTTTTGGTGGTAGATGATGATAATAGATGATATTTGTTTATTTTATTAATTTATTGTAACTTTAATCATTAATTTCCAAAATCAACCTTAATATTTCATAAAATTTCCAATGATGACTACTCATGCTTAACTACTAAGCACTTTAATGGCATATTTACTATATAAGGACCTCCAATTTAAAATTCTATAGTTATTTAATACCTTTAGCTATTAGAACACAACCTTTGCACTTTATTTGGATTCTACTTCTTTAAAACTTAAAATCTTTGTTCTTCTTTTAGTTTGCAATTCAAGACCAGAAATTTGACAAATCCTATGGAAGTTCTTCAATATTTCATGAGAATATATTCCTTCTTTATCGATGAAACAACCTATTTTTGCAGCTTTGGAAGAACATGAAACTCGCAACATTATAAAGAACATGAAATAATCTGGAGTTCGGTTTTTTCAAGGTTGAAGAATGGAAAAAATACAAATAGAAATAAATTTTCATATAGTAATAAGTTTAATTAAAGTCAAAATAATTTTTATTTTAGTAAAAAAGTGTCATGATGTAATTGGTTAAAAGGTAACGGTAGGGTAATTTTTGTAACCAGATTATACTCTTGAAAAATATTTTAACCAAAAATTTTATTTATTTTTTGAACGAAACCAAAAATATTTTAAAAACACTATAATTTGGTGCATTTAAGCCAAAGAGAAATACGAGAATACATACCAATATATTTCATCAATTTTGGTCGATGATCTCATCACATTTACTTATTTTCTTTTATAAAATTTTCTCTTTTATCAATCTTGTTTTTATTAATTTTTGGAATATATATTGTTACTATGTAAATTTAAAAATAAATATTAAGTTGACAACTCTTTAAATAAGTAAAAGTACCATGAAGGTCTTTGTACTAATATCAAGATTGACTGTATTTTACATTTTTACTTAAAAAAATGTACAACTTAATCCCTATACGTTAGATCAAAGATAAAATTAATTCTTTCTATTAAAAATTTCTTGTATGTTTACTGCTTAAAACTAGTGTGGTTGATAAAATAACTAGACAATTGCACATACATGAATTAGTTTTTAATGGATGAAATTTTTAATAGAATGACTAATTTACTTTTGATCTAACATTTAAGGATTAATTTACTTATTTTTTTTAATAAAGGGAGTAAAATGCAAACTAGCTCCTAACTTTCACCTTGTTAAATATGATTTCACTAATAATATTATATTTATATACATATATAGAAGCTTATAAAAGCTATAGGTTATAACAAATTAGGATCAGGCATTATCCTTTAATTCTATATTTTAATAATAATTCTAGTTTTTTATTTATGTGATGAACATTATGATACATTATCGTTTAATTTTTATTATAAAGGTTATAATTTTTAAGTTATAACATGATACACTAATATCACATAATCACATGAATTATAAGGGTAAGAAATTACCGATTAATGTGGATCAAAATTTTGAAAACTAAATTGAGAATATTTTATCAAATTAAAAACCTAAATGTTGCTTTAATATTGAGATTTTAATCACCTCGAACCAAATCTCAAAGCCTTGAAATAACAGTAAAAAGGCGACACCAAAATTTTGCTGTCATTATGAGCCTATTTACATATTTCATAACTCGTCTAATTCTGCTTTTCGTCTCTATATTCTTTGCATGTATGATATTTAGTTTTTGTACTTTTAATCTCAAGAATTTAACCCTTTATCCTATTGATTGAAGTTCAATTGAGTACACCATCAAAGGATTTTTACTAAATTAAATATATAAAAAAGTTATTCAAGTGACTAATATCATGAAGGTCAAATAAGTAAATAAAAATATCGAATTTGAGTTGTAAGCTTGTCGATTCTAAAAATAAATTTCTAAACTTAATAATAAAAAAATTATATTTCAATTATGAAAAAAAGTATATTTAGAAATTTATTTTTCAAAAAACATCTTAAAATGTTGAACTATAATTGTCAAATCAGATCATATCAATCAATTGAATTGAGAAGCAGTATAACTAATTTAATAGGTACCGTAAAACTAAAAGAGGATTAAATCATTGCAAAATCAATTCAACCAATAAAAATTAAGTCGCCTCAAGTAAAAAATTTTCTAAAAAAGCATTTGAATAAAATTTAAGTTAATTTTATATTTGATTTTGTTGTTATAATTTATAAAATGAATGTTCATGTTTCCACAATTATTTATTTGTGTTTATTTTTTAAAATTTTATGAATTTTTAGAATGATTTGATTTATAATGGTTATATAGGCAACGTGAAGTAATTGAATCGAAAATCTATGGTTTAACGGATTCATTTACACTAATGTAAAATTAAAGTAATTTTACATATTTTTGTAACTTCTTGCAAGATTAATATTTTAACAATCTTACTTTCATATTTTATGTTTTATTCATATAGATGATGCGTATTAAGTTCCGAGTAAATTAAAATTTTATTTTGTGTAAAAAAATTAAATATATATTAATACAAATAATATTTTAAATTAATATAATATAGTTATCGAATCGATTAAAAAAAATTAGATATGTAACAAATACATTTATATTGATAAGTTAAATAAATCATTAAAATATTACTAAAAATTACTTTAATTTTAGTAAGTGATTTATCATGTATATATTAAGTCAATGGAAGCTCTTAAAAGGATAACGTCATCTTAATGTCATCATCCAGTTCCCTTGGGCTCTCCTCATAAGTATCTGCTCTGCAGCCTCTGCTCTCTCCATAACTCTCTTTCCTTTCTTCATTTCCTTAATCTCCAAAAAAAAAAAAAAAAAAAAAAAAAAAGAGCCGATAACAGTCCCACCACGCGTCAGTCGCTATGTACGGACAACCAACATTCCCGCGCTCTTCCTCCGAGTTTCTCAGCGACTCACTGACGTCTCCCGATGTGGTGTCGTTGCCTTTAAACTTTCCGTTAAGTCCGCAGACTCAACTCACTTTAGCCAAGTCGGTGGAGTCGGTGAGCGATGTGATTCACAGTGGCAGCAGTAGCAGCGGGAGTTTCAACTCGCCGACTTCGCTAGCGAGTTGCTGCACACATAAACCGAGTTTCATTAGAAGCTTCAGTAGCCATTCCCTTCCAAAGAATGAATTCCACTGTCGTTTTGCCTCAAGCCTTAACGACTTCATTGACTCTGATTCTGCTCCGGTGAGGAGAGTTTTCAGTACCGGTGATCTGCACCAGGTTAGTTTCATTTTTATCAGCTGAAACCCTTCAAAACGGTTATTTTATTTTCATTTTCCAGAAAAAATAATATATATTAATGAGTTTAGCTGATATATTTTTAAAACATTCAAGTTCACTGATTCATGATTATATGATTTTAGCACAACAACATTCGGTAATATTAAAAAAAAAAACATATTTTAAAATCATTTGCAGATATTAAAACATACCCAAATTTGAAATTATCATCACCACTTTTTTTTTATTTTCACAAGATTTTCCTAAACTGTAATTTAGATTTTAAAACATTTTAATTCAATCCTAAAACCATTAATTTGGATGCTAAATACCTATTATCATATGTATAGCTTAATAATTTTAAATAATATTTCTTATAAATTTTAATAATATTGTTTTTAAACTATTTATACAATAAATACACAAAAATTTATAATTTGATTAAGATATTTTAAAATGATTCACATCAAATCTAGAATAATATTTAACACCTAAACTACAATTAAGTCGATAGAAGTAAATGGTTAATACAATTTAACAATGTGGTTTTTTTTTCACAAATAACTTAAAAATTACCACAAATCTTTTTTTCTCTAAATATTTACTTCTTAATATTATATTATATTTTTATAAGATATTTGTCACAGTTACTCCTGTAGTAAAAAGAAAATGTAAAGGTTTAATATTATATATGATGAGGGGCAGGTGCAGCAGAGTGGTCGGAAGGCAGAGAGTCCATTGTCAAATGAGAGTAGTGCAATCATTGAAGGAATGAGCAGAGCCTGCCGCTACAGTCCCGAGGAAAAGAAACAGAGGATTCAAAGATACAGAACCAAAAGAAAACTCAGGAACTTCAACAAGAAGATTAAGGTCTTTAACTCTTTTTTTATCTGCTCCTTAATTATTTGTTGCTTACATATAAACAATTTAACATTTTAAGTTTTATTCACTAATTTAACAAATAATAATTTTGTTTTAAAATCTCATTATTATTATTATTATTAATTTATAAAAAGCATGATATTGTTAGGTACTTCCCCCTGGTCTTGTGTGATGCTTCTTGTGTCTGTCACATTCAATTTATGCAAAATTACTAGGTCACCCTTTTTTTTAGCCCCCATATTTGAGTCAATTCAACAGAGATTGTGAATAGTTCCATGGATTTGTGAGCTATTTTAGTCAAACTGTTTTAACAGTATTTCTTTTATATTAAAACATATGATATAAAGTACTCTAATGTATTATTCTTTGAGTTAAAAATCATTATAATTAACTGCACTAAATCTCTTTAAATTATTGCTTAAATTTTAACGTGGTCTATGAGCTTGAAAATATTTTTATTAAATCTTATTTAAGTATTAGTATGTATAATCAAATTATTTTACCTTTTAAGTCAAAACATTAGATATTAAATATCAATTTAGATATGATGTGAAACATATTTAAAATATATAAATCAAATTATAATCAAGTTTGTACTTACTATATGAGCAGTTCGGATTTAATGTCTTAATAAAAAAAAGGCAATGCCAATAGACTTAAGAGAATTATTTTTTTAACACATCATATTCAAATTACCAATACACCAAGTATGATATATTTGATCCACACACTTTAAATATCCTCCACGTTATACTTGATTTAGCTTTTGATGTCTAACCTAACGAAAAGATTTAATTGATTTAAATATTGATGCTTTAAGAGCATAAATTAAAACGTTTTAAAGTTCAATGATCAATTCAAAATCTAGACCATAATTGAAAAACACTTAGTGTAATTAATTCTAAATCCATTAAAAAACGCATAATTCGTGATTGCAAGAAAGAAAGATAAAGCAAGCATGAGTTGAAAAGGGTCAAATAATTGTAATTAGAAAACAGACAAATTAACGTATGGATTTGTGTGATTTTCACAGTATGCATGTAGGAAAACATTGGCAGACAGCAGGCCACGCATCCGAGGAAGGTTCATAAGAAATACAGAAATTGAAAAGATTAATCCCCAAGTTGAATGGAGCCACATAGCTGATGGAGAAGAAGATGATGAGATGAATTGGATTAGCTTTCTAGATATCCACTCTCACCAATTGCTTATTAATCCTTAATGTTTATAGATTTTTAGATGCAATTTGCTTGTTTTTTTTTTTTCTTTATAATTTTATGCAACGTTTTAAGTCATTTTGTCGGATTTTTTTTTTTTTTAAAAAAGGTGTTGTAAATATGATTGGGTCACACATTATTCATATGAGAGAATATTGAAATCGCACAAAAGCTTATCCAAAGAATTAGCTTTACATAAATGGCAGGCAAGATACTGTTTTGAATATAATTATATGATATATTAGTGATGGAGTTTTTCAATTCCATAAGTAAAGGTTAAAAAATTGTAATTTGTTATTTTAAAAAGAAAATAAATTATATATATATATATATAAGTTGGTTTTTTAATCTCGTTTGTAGAGTAATTAATAAATTATTTTGATAATATATCAATTTTTAATTGTTTGAATACATTAAAATTTTTATCAGGCACCTATTTGTCACGAGTTTAAATCATGCTACTTCTTTTTGCTCTAATATTATATAAAAAGTAGTAATTAAAATACCTAAGTACTTAAATGTTTAAGAAACAATGGGAAAAGTCTAAAGCAATAAGGAAAATAAGTGGACTGCTATATAAGAGCTTCCTTATAACTCAAGGAAACTGGAAGTGTATTATAAACCTACAGTGGAAGGAGATTTTATCGTGCAAAAGTTATTTTCAGCAAACGATAGATTTAGGACTACTCATACAAAGATGTTGGAATGGTGGTTGGTCAGAATTCACACAGGTCGTGAGTGATAGAACAGGAGAGGAAGGAATTTTGCATAATAGTGTTATTTATTTCCCCTTTGCTTGAGGTCCTTAAAATCATATATGGGTTCCTCAAGTGCTGCACACATGCCAACCGTCTCCTAGACAGTAGACTTGATGAGCCTTGGTTAGCTTTGGGCATGTGCTTTCAATGGTTATAAGAAGTCTCATCTTTGTAGGTCGATTTGACTAGATCTTGATGGGATCAACTAAAGTTCACGTGTACTGTAGATGTCTGATGTCTCCAAGCAAGGTATCTCCGGGCGAAGTATCTTTGGAAGAGTTTCAGGAGCAGCCCTAGCAAGGCGTTACTTTGTCAAAGTGACTAACTTGGTAATGTCCGCCTAAATGGCAAGGTGTAGATGTATACTAAAGAGTTTTTTAGCCTTTTCAAATTGGTTTTCCAAGTTAAATATTTGTTTCCTATCCATAAGCAAAACACGGTAAATTAGTGAAATATGCTGAATTTTTTTAATATTTAAGTAAATAGGTTTTTTTTAATATTTATCGGGTATGCTGTTTTTAGAGAGAGGAATAAAATCGTGTTCTATAAGACACATTTTCACTGACATGGCAATAAAAACCTACCTTATAGGACGTGTTTTTAGGAGAGAGAAAACATGTTTTGTATGACGTGTTTTCACTTCTTCTTCTTCTTCTTCCTTTTTTTTTTTTTTTTTTTTTTTTTTGCAGTTGAAAATTAGAAGTTTATAGATTTTTTTGTCTATGTTTGAGATAGACATTGTTATAGTTTTAAGATATGTTGGAATTTACAGTGATGCCGTAGAGCGCGGTGACCTACAAATTCCATCCGTCATATGAGGATGGAGCCATTACCCGAGAAACTGATATTGCATTATTGCAACTCAACGTCCTAGTTGATGCTAATTATACAGTCACGGGTTGAAGTGTATCTAGAGTTTTGAGTTTACAAAAGTTATGATGTCAAGGAATAAAGTATAACTGGGGTCCCTAATTGACAGTGGTTATGCGGGCACGACTACAGTTTCACCTCATTAGAGGAGTATGCTTTACAAAACTCATACAAAAGTCTAAGGTCATAGTCATAGCAAAAAGCATAGTGGCCTTCCAGTATAATCAAGTAATTTGTTTTTATCTATCTCCACGACAAAGTTGAGGGCAACAAGATTTCCAGCGTGGATGAGTTGTTGTGTGGTGCAAAAAAGATGAAATGCAAATCGAGTTAGTAGCAGTTGCTTTATAAACCTTGTTGCCACCAACTGTCACGGGTTAATGTAACGGGTTCAGTATATTTGGTGGAGAAAACGAGTTGAGTATACTGAAAGGCTCTTGTGCTTTTCGCTATGACTATGATCTTAGACTTCTGTATGGGTTTTATAAAGTATTCCCCTCTGATGAGGTGAAACTTGCTGTTTTGTCTACATAACCACTGTCAAATTAGGCCCCTAGTTATACTTCATCCATTGATAACATAACTCTTGTAAACTTGAAGCCATATATACACTTCAACCTATCGCTGTATAATCAGCGTCCATTGTGACTTTGAGTTGCAATGCAATCTCGGCCTCTCGGGTGATGGCTCCATCCTCACACAACAGATGAAAATTTTAGGTCACTGAGCTCCACGACGTTACTGTAAATTCAAACATACCTTAAAACTATAACAATATTTATCTCAAATTAACACAAACAAAAATACATCTATAAACTTTTAATTTTCAACCGCAAAAAAGAAAATGTAATAATCTTTGATAAAGTGAAAACATATTTTATAGAACGTGTTTTCTTTCTCCAAAAATAACATACCCCGATAAATATTAAAAAAATAACTTATTTACTTAAATATTAAAAAATTTTAACATATTTTATTAATTTACCCAACGCTAACAACTAGTTTCTACCTTCAAACTAACTTTTCCAAAAAAGAAAAAAAAAAAACAAAAACTAGAAAATCAAGCTTTTGGCTTTTGCATAAGTCAATTGTAAATTTGCCCACTTCTTGTTTATGATTATAATTACTTAAAAAGTATTTCAATTTTTTATTAATTACCTTAAAATATTTAAAGTTTATATCTTATACCTCATAATAGTAAGGCTTAATTTACAATTTAGCTCTTGAAGTATACTTTTTTTCTAAC
This sequence comes from Gossypium anomalum, assembly GCA_025698475.1. Classification (NCBI taxonomy): domain Eukaryota; kingdom Viridiplantae; phylum Streptophyta; class Magnoliopsida; order Malvales; family Malvaceae; genus Gossypium; species Gossypium anomalum. Next base: position 66,173,954 of record CM046957.1, on the reverse strand, counting down.
TTTAATATCTAAATTTTTTTGTCCCATTTTAGTATTTAAAGTATCAATTTTCTTTATTTTTGGTTCATTTTTAAACAACCGTTGAAAAAATTGTTAGATAAATTTAGCCAATAAAAAAGTATTGCGTGGCAATTAAGTTTATATAAAATAAAAATATTATATTTAAATTTAAAAAACATAAAAATATAATATTAAATATTTAAATATTAAAAAAATTGATTTTGACTAATGAATGGCCGGCCACATGGCGCTATTGTCTTTTTTTTATTTTTTTTAGTATTATATATATTATATTGATTAAAAATCTAAAAAAAATCATATATAATATATAACTTTTTTAAAAATTTAAAAATATATAATTTTAAATTTTAAAAATCAAAATAATATATTAAAATTAAAAAAATATTATAAAAATAAATTATAATATTATATATTTAAATATTAAAAACACTTTTGATTTTGACAAATCAATAGCCGACCACATGGCGCTATTGTCCTTTTTTATTTTTTTAAGTATTATATATATTATATTGATTAAAAATGTAAAATATCATATATAATATATAATATTTTTTAAAATAAAAATAAAAATATATAATTTTAAATTTTAAAAAATCAAAATAATATATAAAAAATGAAAAAATATTATTAAAAAAGTAATTAAATTTCAATTAATAGAAAAAAAATTAAATACCTTTTTTTTTTAGAATTTTAGAATTATATATTTTATAATTTTATAAAAAAATTAATTTTTTTATAATTTTTACAAATATTTTACATTTTGTAATAATATTATTAGTTTTAACTAATTTCCTTTCAATTGTCATATTTTTTGTAAATTTTATTTTTATAATTTATAATTTTTTAGATTTTATATATATTTTTTTATTTTTTATATATTTATTTTATTTTTATATATTTTAATGTGTATAAACATTTAATAAAAGAAAATATTTTTTACATAAAAATACCATTTGGCACTTTGTGATTGGCTATAAGAATTTTTTTAACATCTGTTAAAAAATAGACTAAAAAATATAACGGAGGCATATTTTAAGTACGAAATTGGAAATTTGAATATACTTTAGATACCAAATTGGGACAAAAAGAATGTTAAATACAAAAGTGAAAAAAATGAGTATACTTTATAGGTAAATCGTGAATTAAGCCTAATATTAATAATAGGTTACCATAAATTTTCTTTCCACCATTCAATTAAAGTGGTTTTTTTATAAAAATAATATTAAAAATTAATTAATTATAAAAATAGGGTGGAGAATAAATTAATTAAGAAAATGAGGTGTTTGCTATAGTAATTTTGGATGTCACCTAAGATATTGACAACCCCAACGAAATAAAAAAAAATTAACAGGAAAAAAAAGTAAAAAAGTGAAAAAAAAATTTAATTGATTCCGCCAATGTGTCGAGCAACACCCCTTGATTAAATAAAAAATTTATTATTTTAGAGATTAAATACAGGAAACAGTATTAAATGTAAGGAAAAGACATTAAAACATTAAATGTATGGAAAAAACATTAAAACATTTAAATGCAAGGAAAAAGCTACTGTATGATGTTGGAACGATAAACCAATTTTTTTTATTTTTTTCACTTTTTTAGTTTTTTTGCTAATTTTTTTTCACCTTTTTAGCTTTTTTTTATTTTCCTGTCTGAATTTTTTTTTAAAGTTCTTTAATGTCATCAATGTGTTAAGTGGCACCTAAAACTATCACAACAAACATCCCATTTTTATACTTAATTTGTTCTCCACAATTAATTACTTTTTAATATTATTTTTATAAAAAATTAATTAAAGCCTTAATATTATCCCTTATAAAATGTGTAGTTAAAAACGAGAAATAGATTAAACCATATATTTTCAATAATCCCAACTTCCTCATGAAGCTAGAATTAACTACAGCAAATTTTGTATTTTTTTTTATATAATTGGAACGAAATGACACTTTTAAATAAGGATATAAAATAAGTACAAAGGGTCATCAATAATCTTCTAATAGATTCGTTCTAAATCTTCTAATAGATTCGTTCTAAGTTATTGATAGATAAATTCATCGAGTTTTACATCAAGACCTATAACTTCAAAAAATTCTAATTAAGAATTGATTCGAGATAAATAAATAAATAAATAAATAATATATCAAAGGTTCTCTTATATGCATCATATTTTTTCTTTTAATCATATTAGTTTAATTGGAGCATTTCAATGGCTAAATAACCATCGAATTATAAAATATACAAGAAAAAAGTTGTATTGAAACATGATAAAAAAAAAACTCAATGGTAGAATATAAAAATAATAGATTAAAAATTTTAAAATTAACTTCACTTTTTTGTGATATGTACTTAAAATCAACAAAGAAAAAAATACAAATTTTTTTAGAGTGAAATGGTCGAACAGTTTTTTCATTCAATAAAAAAAATATCTGATATCCAAATTGATTAATTTTAATAACCCTAATCTCTTATTTTCTATTCCAATTTTTTTCCCCAAAAAAAACATAAAACCGAAAGTAAAGATTGTCGAATTTTTTTACCCTACACTATAAAAAAAAATTTATTTGACATATAGTGACGAAGCAAATCCATCAGTAAAGAGTGGTTATATTGACAGAAACTAAAACTGTCAGTATATATTGAGATTATACCAATGGTTACTTTAACAGTTGGAATAGACTGTAATATATTGATGGGTATTTTAGATCTGTCTATAAAAATTTCATCTTATATTAAAGGAAATCTATCATTAAAGTCCTAGTAAAAAGAAGGCCACAGGTGGTAGAACAAAAAAAAAAGTTTTTTTTTTTTGTTAGTACATATAGTTAAATTTCCTCTCCTTTAGTCTCTAACTTTTTTTTCTCCTTTTCCACTTTCTTTCTTATTTCCCAATTCATTTTTCATAAGCCCCTCGATGTTTTATCAACTTTTTCTTAGTTCCCCATCCAAACCCTAGTCAATCATCCCCTGCTTAGTTCCATCCCTTGCAATCATCTCTCATGAAGAATTCTTTGGAATCCATGAATTTAATGGTTGTCTTTTAAGAAGGAATTTTTTTCTATTTTATTTTGAAAAAAAAAAGCATTATGGGTTGAGTCTAACCACACCAAATTGATTTTAAAAAAGAGAGAATCTTTTAAGTAAAATTTAAGTTAAGCATCAATCCTAACAAGCCTTGTCGATTCCTAGTTGGAAATTCTTGTATATCCTTTTTTATATATTCATGATTAATCTTAATAATCCTAACCTCTTACTTTGCTTTTTAATTTTTCTCCAAAAAGAATAAAAAATGAAACTAAAAGTAAAGATTATTCATTTTTTCACCCTAGCTAAAATTTTAATTGCCAGCTGAAAAGAAAAAAAAAAGGAAAAGATTGAGTGTTGTTTTTATTTTAATGAGGTAAGTTAAATACAAAATCTAAGGTTTCCAACTTCTTCTTTTTTATCTAATGAATAAAATCATTTTGGTTCTTATGGTTATAATTTCAAAAGTTCTTACAATGATTGTCACCTAAAAAAACCACCTCTTTAAAACCTACTATTTCCCTTCAAAATAACTACCTTGAAAAAAATTTATTACGTAATTTTTTAGTTCACTTAGTGGTAAACTTGCTTAAGGGTTGACCTATCCATCCAACTCTAAATACCTATCTGAAATTTAAAAAGTTTTAAGATAAAATGTTAAACTCGAAAAATGGGTTTAGACAAAAAATCTAAACCCATTTAAAATATAGGTCAAGCTTCGGCTCAAACAACCAAGGCTTGAGTCTAGTTCGGCCTAACCCGGTTTCTAAATTTGTAATGTATTATACTATGTTATTACTATGTAATTGATAACACATAAAAATAAAATCTATAATACTATAATGTAAACATTAAAAAAAAAAAAGTTAAGTTGACTATATATAAGATTTCAATAAATGAAAAAAATAAAAAATATTAAATTAAACTAGATATAAATATTTTTTTTCAAAAAAGATTTAAAAATAATATAGACAAACCTAATATAAACTTTGATTAGCTATTTATATATATGAGTGGGCTTGAATAGAATATTAAGTCCATATTACAAACCAAACTTAGATAAACATAAAATTTATTTACATCATACTTAAACCGGACTTGACTCATGAACATCGGTATAATCTATTAATTTATAAAATAAGTAATAAGAATGCAGGTAATTAATATAAAATACTTTAACAAGTTGTGGTTTTTGAAAATGCAGATAAATTGCATTACTCTAAATGCATTGAAGTGGAAAGTGAATCAATTTTTAGTGAGGATGTTGGTAGATTCACCAACAAGAAATGACACAATAATAACATGGCTGTGAATTACCATTTTTCGTCTTAGAGACTAACCACAAAATACACTGAATAAGGATAAGAGACAATCTGAGGTGGATGCAAAATATTTTTTCCTTCTCAACAAAGAAACCAACTCAATTGAAATTATAGCTTCATATTACTTTTTATTTATTAGTTATTATTTATTGGTACTCACGTTTTCACTTAATAATTAAGGGTGGATTTGAATGGACGATTAGGTGCGGCGCATTTAATTTATTTTTTGTTTCACGTTACAGTATTATTACAGTATCTAATCTCACTGCCACCGCTATTTTTACACTAACCGCAAGTAAAAGCACTGCTCATCTAAACTCACCCTAAATTAGAATCTTTTTAACTTTTTAATTAGAGTCTAATTTATTCAAGTAAATTGATTTGAGTAAATTTAATTGTTGAATTCAATATTTATAATGATAAATTTTAATAGTAATTATCATAATTTTAAAAGAAAAATATTCACATAAAATTTATAATTATGAATATAAGTTTTATAATTATGAAAGATATATAGATTTTATAATTATGAATATACATTTCATATTCAAAGATTCATTAAGGCCTATTGATGTATCTTTCATATTCAAAATGTATATTCATAATTATAAATTTTATGTGCACATGAAGACCATAAGTTCCAAAATAAATAGCATGTAAATAAATTAATAAAGTATTTAGTGTAATCAGAGGTGAAGCTAGAAATTTCTTTTAGCGTGGAATTAAATTGTATATTTTTACGATAATAAAAATATAATTTTATCATTTTAATAGTCTATATATCTTTATAATTTTTAAAGGATTAAATCAAAATTTTATCATTTTGAGAAGTGAAAGTGTAATTTTATTATTACTAATTTAAAATCTTATAAATTATAAAAGGGTCAAATTTCATTCTTAAAGAATGAATATAAATTCGAATTTTAAAAATAATATTATTGAAACAAACAATCATAAAATTAAAATATAAATTACTCAAAAATGATTAGGTGTAACACATTGCACTCTCAAGAGGAGGGCTTAAGTTCAAATCTTGGAGACGATATTGTTGAAAGAGGTAGCTAGAATAACAGATATAAATCGTAAAATGGACATGAATAATATAAAAATTAATAGAACAAAAAAATAGAGTGCATATAAGGAAAGGATCATTGCAAGATCCCTGTAATGATTTAACTGAGAAAATTCTGCAAAGAGAAAAAAGGCAATTTGACGATGGCTTCATTCATTGCGTTTCCTAGCTTTTCTGAAACTGTTTTCATTTGCTTTTATTATTAAAATTTTAAAGTCTTACCAATACCCATAATTGAATTGATTGTATTAGCTGAATCTGAATTTTACTTTCTCTAGTTAAAAGGCTATTTTATTACCCTTTCGGCTATCGCGGCAATCCCTTCGTGGTGGGACGGGCGACGATAACCAGGCGGCTGTGGATTATCCACTGATTAGGTTTTGGTAAACGTATGGTACAAAGTATCTGTACTATAGCAAAATTAATTAAATTACATGATTTTAGTTTAAAAGATTATATTTAATTAATGAATATGATATGAAATTAGAAATTAGTACTATTTTTAAATTTTATCTAATTTTTACAATCATTTTAAAATTAATACAAGATGTTATAATATTTGAATTAAAAGTGTATAAAAGTAATTATTAAATTTAAATATAATAAATATGTATAAAATATTAATATTAAATTTTTTAATTAAATCTTAATATTTTAAAATATAATTATTTTTTAAAAAATATCATTGTACATTCAATGAATTTTAATTTGGACAACTTTAGACCTTAAATGCATTAAACAATTATAAAATGAATATTTTTTCTAAAATTATGTATACACACACTTGTTGAATTTATTTCCCAATTATAAATGAATAATATTTTCCATAATTTTTAAATTTTCTATAAAGTGTAATATTTAAATTATTTTAGTAATATGCATAGTTTCCACAATTAAATTTATATTTTATTAATGATAAAAAAACCTTTTTTGTTTTTATATCAAAATAAGATTCTTAAAATGTTGCTGTTTATTTTATTTTTATAAGAAAATAACAAATATGATTTTGTAAAAAAATTTAGATTATAATTAACTTAAATTTCACAGAAGCAAAATTTTAAATTATATTGAATTGATAAACATGCCATGTTACTCAAACATACCACATTCATTTAATTATTTTTATCTTAAAATTCTTACAAAAACGATCAATTTATTTATTTTTCTAGTATTTTCATTTAAAAAAAAAAACTAAAATGCATTTCACCCTATAGTAGAATGATCTATATAATATAATCTTTAACCATAAGTTAATGTATTGACCTTTGCAATATGAAATGTGATTAAACTATAATATCCTAAGAATCCAAAGTTCCCACTACCAAAATTTAAAGTAAAAAAGAAAACATCTAGAGCTTTTAGTGCTATATAAAATCTAGGTTTAATGAGAACATAAGTTGAATATTGGAAGAAAATGGCCCTAATCCATTGCATTTCCATAGTATTTGGAAGATGCTAGCCATTTTCTTTGATAATGGTAAAGATTGATTAGAATCTAAGCAGTGATCATTAGCCACTTTTTGGCCATAAAATTGTCTGCTACTTTCCGCAAACTTATTTAAGTGCTCACTTTGGCAAGATTTAAAGATTCATTTATGAGGGATCTTTTAACATCATTAATGTTTACATGTTTTGTTAAAATGATTTTAATTATATTTTTTACTCTTTTTTGGCCATCAATTTTTATTCTTTTTTTCAATCTACTTTTTCTAACAGATTTAATAAAAATACCATTAAAAAATTTAACGGGGATGATGTGAAATTTCATATGTGGAATACTTTTAATGAGATATAATTTATTACTTAGATAACTCAATAAGATAATTACATGTGAAAAATAATAAAATAAATAAATAATACAATAAATTACAAAATAACTCGTAATTATCTAAAAAAATTAACTCAGTAGAAAAAATTTTCAGTAAACAAACGTATGAAAAATTGAAACCTTAAATTTATTCATTAAATCTGTTAGAAAAAGCAGATTGAAAAAAAAAGAACAAAAGTTGATGGCCAAAAAAGGCTCATAAATATAATTTGGGTCATTTTGACAAAACATGCAAACGTTAGTAGCCAAATTATCATTAAGCCTTTAAGCTATAATATTAGAGATGACAACGTGCGGCCAGTTTTTTCCTCCAACCCAACTTCATACATAACCAACGTAATATTAATTTATACGTTTGAACTCAACTAAAAAAATCAAAGTTGAATCTTTGCCCGATTGGCATCGGCATTGTTGATAGTGTAGGGGAACATAGGTTCGAGTGCACTGAAGCACATTATCAAAGCTACAATGAACTTAATGTTCAAAAAAAAAAATCAAAGCTACATTCAACTCCGAACCAATTTGATATGTCACAAATTTCAATTCTTTTATATTTTTATCAAAATAGAATACGAATTTTTATTTTTTAAAACACTAATATTTTTTTTAAGTACAATTCTATTAGAGAAATTATTAACATCAATTTTATTCTCACATGTATTTAAACTAATATTATATATAAAGGTATTTTGATGTAACACCCCAAATCTGACCTAAAAGTTAGAGCCAAATCTAGAGGGTTACATCAACTTGTTAAAAAATCGGTTCCAAAAAAGTATTTTGAAAACACTTAAAATATTGCTTGATTTGCAATGGAAAAACATTTTCCAAAGTCTTGATTTGAAAACCGAATATGTTTTGTCGACTTAAATGATTTTGCGGTTCCATGCTTGAAAACATTAGTTACCAATGAATTAACAAACCCAAAACAAGATTCAAAAACGGAATACCAGATTACGGACCCAAAAGTGCAAAACAACAATTACGAAAACCATATAATTACATTAGTGCAAAAACGATCCGAGCTCCCACACGTCGTCCAGTCTTAAGTCAAAGGGTTACCTAAACAGATAAAGACAAAACAAAAGGGGTGAGCTACAAGGCTCAATGTATAACTAATTCAAATAGAGATCATACAAAGCACAATATACAAATCAGAGTAAAGCGGAGAACTTCGTAATGTCAGGGTCTGGGTCTGGGTCTTTGGCACTTAGAAGATTAGAATGCTTCTTTTTTACTTAAGTTAAGGTTTAATCTTGTCTCAAAAGATTTGGCTTTTTAGGTCAACGTTTTGCGCACAAAATATGGGATGAGAGAAACAATTCCCGAAAGTATCATGCGAAGGAATAGTTCAGCTATTTGGAAAGGGATTGCAAAATTCTAGCCCTTATTAAAAGAAAATTTGTGTTGGTCAATCAGGAGCAGAACCACGGTTAACTGCTGGGTGGATCCATGAGTGCCAAAATTAGGGCCACTTAAAACGTATGTATTCCCCCAGGGTAGGCCACTTATGGACTATTTCCTTAAAGAAATGGTAACAATAAACGGAGCATGGAACTTGGAAGCTTTAGGGAAAGGTTGTCAAAATATATTGTCAAAGGAATCGCAAGCATTCCTCCCCCACACCCACTAGCAAGTCCTGACAGAATTTTCGGTTAAAAGCTCATATCAAATAATGAAGAAAGACACGTGGAACACACAAGATGATAGGTGGAGAGCTGTTTGAAAATATCAAGGACCGCATCGCGTTCGATTTTTTCTGTGGCTAACTTACAAGCATAGACTGCTTACTAACCTAGAACGTGTACGGAGGGGCATTGGACAAAATACGTCATGCCCAGTTTGCCACTATGAAACAGAAGATATTTTACATGTCATTAGGGACTGTCCAGTCGCTAAAGAAATTTGGCATTACTTTGTACAAGGGAACTACCGAGCACAATTCTTCTTACGAACCAGCTTCGAATGGATTAACACAAATTTAAAGAACTCGGGATGGCGACTAAGGAACGGGGTTCCATGGTCAACCCTTTTCGGATTGCTAGCATGATGGATTTGGAATAATAGAAACCTTTGTCTTTCAGGGCCTTTCTTGAAACTTTTTAAAAACTATTAAGATTTTATTAAGTTAGGCAACTCAGTATAGTTTAGTACAAAGCTGGGGTCAAACCAGCAAGAGCAATTTAGAAGATAAATCTAGGTTAGGAAATTTTAGGAATAATAGGATTAGTGTACAAGACTTTTTAGTAATTAATTTAATTAGGTTTTTTTAACAAAAAAAAATAGCCTATTTTTTCAAATAAGTCTTTTTCTTAGCATATTTTTAAAAATTAGAAAGCGATATGTATCTAACTAGGAAAACGAAAATTCATTCTGAAATTTGCAGGTACTGATGCCCATTAGAGGTGTTCATGGGCCGGGCCGGGCCGGGTTTGGGTCGGGCTCAACTAAAAAACCATGCCCATTTATTGGGCTCGGGCCAGGCCCAAAAAAATGGGCCTAAAATTTTGCCCAAGCCCGACCCGAATAAAAATACTAAAATCTGGGCCCGCCTGTATTAATTTTTATATTATTTTTAAATATATATAATACATCAAAAATACTAAAAATATCAAAATAAATATTTCCCAACAAATTGAAAATAAATTTTGAAAAATATGTAAACTTAAATAACACTAAGATAAATGCAACTTAACAAGCAAATGCTTCTAAAATAATAAAAAAATTAACAAATACCTTTAAAATAATAAGACAATTAACAATAAAATAAAATTTATACAATATCCAAACAATAACAACAAAATAATAGCAACATAATAGTAAAATGGTAGCAAAATATGGAGAGATCAACAAGAAAATAATATTCAAAAAAAAAATATGCAGATTTTTTTTGTCCTTTAGTGAGTTCGGGCCGGGCCGGACTCGGACTAAAAATACCTTACCCGAGGCCCGGCCCATTTTTTAAACGGGACTTATTTTTTTGTCCAAGCCCATTTTTCGGGCCTATATTTTTGCCCAGACCCTCCCACATTTCAGGCAGGGCTTCGGGCCGGGCCGGGTAGCCCGGCCCATGCACACATCTAATGCCCATCTATCAACCCTCTATTCGAATAGTTGTTGAGTCTATTGCGACCCCCTGACATGCTTATGTCGCCCAAATGTTTTACATCTTTAATTAGTGGTTGAAGTCTCCAGTTAGCTCTTTCTTTTTCCTTCTTTAAAATATCTCGTATTTGTCATTTGGAACCGTCACTATGAGACCACCATTATTTGCATGGATCAACGTCTCCCTTAGCAGAAATAGTTTTTGTCTGTTTGGAACCATTAAAACACATAGTACTACTGAAGTATCATCCGCTCTTGCTAGCACGAAAGCAGTACCAGTATCAACATTCCCTTTCTTCATGCAGAAGAACCCATAACAACTACCTGTCCCATTTCTTTCCCCCATATTAGTCCCAACTTAAACGATCTTATCCTGGAAGTAAAAGACAAATCTTTTTGCTCCACATTAGATTCAAACGCAAACAGACAATTCTTAGCTTTAATCAACACTTGCATTGGGTTTGGTTTGTAACTCTTAAAGCAACAGCCATTCTGGTGAAACCAGATGCTCCATAGAATGCTCACCATCTCTAGGACATCTTTCGAGCTCCACGCGACATTATCCCTAATTATCGACTTCCCTTTGTGAACAACCATTTTTGAGAATGAAATCTCCTTCAAACCAATATTCGACCCTAACCAAACAGCTCTAGCTAAAGGGCAAGAGAGAAACAAATGATTAGCATTCTCAGTTTGATTTGTACATAAATCGCATATGGTATCAGTCCTTTTTCCTAATTCCTCTTTCGTAAGCAAGCAGCTTATACAAATTTTCCAAAGAAATGAAATATCTTTATACGTAAGCCTCTATTGACACCCTGAACTAACTCAATATTCCCCATCAGTAGTGAATTTCCAGATGAATGGGGCCATTGCAAAATCATTGACAACATTGTCAGTAGTGAGTCATGCCAAAGTCGTGTGATAAGATTCATTAACTCTCTCATCCCAACCAAATTAGATTCTTCTCTTCTTGTCTAAGCATTTCTTAGTAGGAGTGAACCATCCAATATAAGAATCTGGTCACCACTCCATATCAACCAATCAAGCCCTTGATTACACTAATACCTACCGAACAAAAGGCTTTTCCAAATCCAAGAATCCGCAGGTTCAAAATGCTTCCTTTTGCAATATTTCTGTAAGATTGTATTTTGTACCAGCCAGCTAGACTCTTTGAATATTCGCCAAGCTTGACTCGCAAGAAGAGACTGATTCATCATCTTCATTTTCCTAATTTTTCATATGCAATTTCCTAGAGTCATGACACGTATTCCAAAAAGAAATCTCTAGTTATTTTGTCAATCTATCGAGGGCTTTGGAACATGATATATGATAAATCGGCATATTGTTACCCACCAGCAGACAATAGATTTTTCTTCCATCCTTGAAGTTTGTTCTGTATCGGTAGAATTCAGTGTTATGCCTGATTTTATCAAAATTAAAACCCAAGTACTTACCAGGTTTAACGCCTAGGCTCTGTCTAAACATTCTCATAAATCTAGTATGACAATTTCTGCTCACCACCAATTCTGATTTATCCATGTTAACAATCTTGCCAGAAAATGGATAATACTGATCTTTTAACATGCTGGCATTCTTCTAAATTTGCTCGGAAGAAGATAAATATATCCTCAGCAAAAAATAAATGCGACATAGGAATTCTATCTCTGCTAATCTTAAATGACATGAACCTGTTCTCCTTCCTCTGCCCTTTCCAACACGCACGAGAGTACATTATGACAAAAGAAGGATCTCCTTGTCTAATGCCTCTCCTGGCCACAATGATCCCCATTAACTAGACAAAACTAATACACGCAAGAATCAAACTTACCCACTTATCCCGACAAGCTTGTAGCTTTGAGAACCTCTTTAATGAACCCCAACTGAGCATGTCATAAGCTTTATTCATGGGTTATAATCGGTTTTAATCTATTGACAATGATCTTTGTAATGATTCTGTAATTGATGGGTCTAAAATCATTTGCTGTTTCACCATGAAGCTTTTTCGGAATCAGCAGTATGAAGGTTCTGTTGAATTCTTGTCTCGAAGAAGTAAAAAAATAGCCTCCTCAACTGATGGACCAATCACGTTTTAACTCACACAATAACACTAAACAAAATTTAAAAACCAAGAGTCTCAGACATTAAAATTAATGATTTACATAATCAAACCTTATTCCAAACCAAAAGGAACAGAGACATCAATCAAAAAGTAAAAATAACAAACGAAACCACAGATTTCAAAAACACGTTTTTCACAATTAACCAGAGATTTCAACGGATTTGATCTCAGGTTTCTTCATCTCAACTTTAGGAACAGTGATAGTAAGAACCCCATTTTCCATGGAAGCCTTTACGTCTCCTATTCTCACATTCTCCCGCAACCTGAACCTCCGCGAGAACTTCCCGCTGCTCCGCTCCACTCGATGCCACGTGTCGTTCCTGTCTTCCTTCTCCACGTGCCTCTCTCCGCTGATTTGGAGAACCCTATCGTCTTCGATCTCCACCTTCACCTCCTCTTTCTTCATCCCCGGGAGGTCCGCCTTGAACACGTGCCTCCGGGGTCTCCTTCCAGCCCACGCGCGTGTTGACGAAAGCGGAGTTTTCTCGGGAAAGTGACGAAAACGATGTGACTGTTGGGAAATCGAACTCCTTGAAGGGATCCCACAAGTCCAACGAAAACGGGTCGAAGAAGCTGCTGCGCCTGTTGTTGCCAAAGATGTTAGGAATCATTGCCATTTTTCAGCGAAAGCGAGTGATCATATGCTAAGAAAATTGCTTAATTTCGCTATGTCAAGGATAAACAATGATTAGGATATATATATAAGGAGGAAAGAACTTGTCTAGTAATTTCTAGAAATTTGCATCGCAAAGTTTAAACTGCGGAACATGAAAATTCTAGAAAATTCCAGATTCCTTTATGGGTTTTGCCGATAGAGTTGGCCCAAATTTAAACCGGCCATTTTGGGTTAAAGTAGTCTCTCTTGTAGACCTTTTTCCGGGCTTAGAGTAGGTAGCTTGAAACATTGAATAGTAGTACCAAATGACTGACAATTGGATAGGTCGATAATTTTTATTATTTTTTAATTTTTACTTATTTATTGTTGAACCGGATTAATCATCAATCAAATTGATAATCTAGTTTTTTATCAAATGTAGCGTCTATTAAATTTTAGCTTGTTGTAACACCCTAAAAAATATGAATTCGAACAAATTTAAATAATATTATTCACAATATGATTAGTTTGAGAATTGTATCGTCATAAAAATGTATCATTATTTAAATTATTATTTCACATTTACTTAAAAATATACTAAATATGTCATAGTCACACCAACAATATAGGCGAAAGTAAATAATTCTATAAAAATTTATTTATTGAAGAAATTATTCATTAATTAATTTATAAATAAACTTTCATTAACTTTAGGTTCAACTTTGAATGTGACTACTTTAGGTTAAAGTTTTTAAGATGTCTTTATATTATAGAGAATGAATTAAATTAGTCTTTTTATTATTAAATGAATCAATTTAGTTCTTATACTATTAAAAAGAATCAAATAAGTTCAAATTGTAACAGGATTAACATTTATCATATAAAAAATATCTTGAAATTTTTTTTTCAATTGCAGTTCAATTCTTAACAAATGATTTTATTTACAGAATCATAAAAACTTAAATAAACATTAACTTCATTCAACAGTAATTGAATTTTTTTTTAATAGTAAATATTAACTCTATTCCAATTTGACATTATTTAATTCTTTTTAATATTATAAGAAATAAATTGATCCATTTAATATAGAATGACTAATTTGATTAGGTCCCTATAATAGAGGGACCGCTCGAGTACATTTATCAATGAAGATAGAGACATAGATGTGACTGACTAGACTGACAGTACATTGGACATGACCCAAGTAGAATAGATCCTGAATCCGTTTATGGATTTATTCACTTGTGACGTTTATAGTGTGGTATAGTTAAATGATGAGCAGATGACAGACTATATATACGTGACTCGTACACTTTGATGTAAGTAAAACCCTGAGTTCAAATAAATAAGGAATTGAAAGCTGGTGTATTGGGTGTACGACTTCTACAGTATGTAGTGTCATTCACAACAGAGTAATTCATAACTTGAGACATGGGTAAATAATATCCTCTCATTGGCATTACATGGTTGATAAAAAGTAAATGTGACCACGGGTCATTCGTATTTTTGAGAAATGACTTGATTATTATTTGATAATAATTGACTTTTCATGAAGGAAGATGTAATGGTTACCATAAGATAAAATAGGATCATATTGGGAGAGCAGATATTATCCCAAATAGATTAAGGATATCCTATGAGGGTAACACACTTATGACAAGATCATTGGACAAGCATTAAATAATTGCTTTCGTAATGGTTTGCCGCTAGGGAGAGCTCAATCACAATACTATAGTGGAATGACTTCATGACTAAATGAGTTTATAATTAATAGGCAAAAAATTTGAACTTAATTATAAATCATTTGAGCCCTAATTACATATTTCCAATCAGTCCCTCCGCTAGCTCATTGAAACCAGAAATAAATTGCATGTTTGAATCGAAATGAACATAATGAATAGAAATAGAGAAATGGAAAATATTCATAAATGATTATAGTTTTCTCGAAAATGGAGAAATTGAATCATTTGGAAATGAATTTGATTTTCTCAAAATAGAAATGAAAATGGAAATGAAAAATGATTCATTTGCAAATGTCCATGGATTACTCAAAAATGATCGGAAGAATGAGTTTATGTTTTTGAGCAATTTTAAAGTTCGAAAATGTAAATAAATCATTCGGTCATAGTGAAAAGTTGAGTTGTGAAATATTAAATATATTTTCTTGGAAATTTTATCAGGGGTAAAATTGTTATAATTTTATCATGAGTAAAATTGAGATGAGGAAATTATTTAATTGGAAAATTAATGTTTATTTTAGAAAATAGAAAAATATGTATTTGGTTGGATTAAATTATAAAGTAGTAGGTTAAAAGTTCAAAAAGCACGTATAATTGGACCCAATACAATGAAAGGTTCGAATTCTCATTATAATACATATGAGGGGAAGTATACTCTATTAGCCCCTCTCCCTCTCCTAGTAGGACTATGAAATTTATTTTTTTTGTTCTATTTGAAATAAACATCTACAATTCAACAAGGGTTCTACCTTCTCTCTATAAATAGATGGTATAGGTTGAGCTGTTTACACACAACTTTGAGAAATTGTTAGTATGCCGAAAAATAAAAAGAATTTACTCTCAATTCTAAATATATTTTTCTAGAATAACAATTCTACCGGTTTCTATTAAAGAAGAGAGAATTTTCGTTTTTACCCAAAAAGTAAAAAAAAAACTTTTTCTAGTTTTGTGCTTTAACTCAATTGGTTCAAGCCCACATTCGAAGCAGTTCGTGGTGCGAGAATAGTGGAGAAGATCGTTTGGTTGAAGTCCGAAAAATATCAAGGATCCACTTATTCGAAAAAAAAAAGTACAATTCCAGTCTAAGGTTTATTGCTATAAATATCACAAACCGGGTTAGTTTTCAAATTTTTAATTTCCCTTATATAAGAAAACTATTTTCAAACTGGATTTTTTTCCAATATATTTATTTTTTAATACCCCCCCAAAAAATTATTTAATCAATTTTTTCAACCCAATTTTGATTCCGTTAAAGTTATAGCAACTTTACTGTAATAGAATCTATAAAAAAAGTATATTTAATTTCATTATTCAATAAATTCATAACGACTTAATTAATTCAATTCAATCTTCGGATTTCAATTATTTAATTATAATTAATTAAATAATAATTTGAAGAATCTCAAATTAATTCCTAAGTCATTTATTATACTTAGCGAGAAAACACATTCATTGTACATAGTGATACATGTGATCTATTTCTAGAGGTATGCATGGGCCGGGCCAGGCTCAACTAAAAATTTAGGCTCGTTTGCTAGGCCCGGCCCGAAAAATGGGCCTAAAATTTTGCCCAAACCTGACCCGAATAAAAATGTTAAAACTCGGGCCCGACCCGGCCCGCCCATATTAATTTTTATATTATTTTTATATAATTTTTAAATATATATAATACATCAAAAATACTAAAAACATCAAATGAATATTTCCTAACAAATTGAAAAGAAATTTTAAAAAATATGTATACTTAAATAGCACTAAGATAGATGTAACTTAACAAGTAAATGCCTCTAAAATAATAACAAAATTAACATATGTCTTTAAAATAATAACAAAATTAACAATAAAATAAGTTTTATACAATATTCAAACAATAACAACAAAATAGTAGCAACATAATAGTAAAATGGTAGTAAAATAGAGAGAAAACAATAAAAAAAATAATATTAAAAAAAAGATTTTTTTTGTCATTTAGTGAATTCGAGCCGGGCCGGGCTAGGCTAGGGCCAAAAATGCCTTACCCAAGGCCCGGCCTATTTTTTAACAGGCCTTATTTTTTTAATCCAAGCCTATTTTTCGGGACTATATTTTTGCTCAAACCCTCCCACATTTCGGGCGGGCCTTCGAGCCGGGCTAGGTGGCCCGACCCATGAATAGGTTTATCTATTTCTCTTACTTTATCATTTTCATTCCTTTTTATTCATTAGTTTACATGCAATTCGTTTCTAGTTATCTTGAGCTAGCGGAGGGATTGATGGGATTGATTGAACATATATAATGAGGGCTCAAATAATTTATAATTAAGTTTCAACTTTTCGCTTATTAATTATAATATTATTTAATCATAAAACCATTGCACTAAAGTATCTTAACTGAGCTCTCCCTTATTATATATCATTACAAAAGCTACTTAATAAGTGCTCATCCAATGACCTTGTTATAAGTGTGTTACTCTCATAAAATATTCTTAATCTTTTTGAGATAAATTCATTCTCCCAATGTAATCTTATTTTATCTCATGAAAACCAGTATATCTTCCTTCATGAAAAGTTAATTACCATCAAGTAGTAGTTAAATCATTAATCACAAAGACAAATGATTGATTCTCAAGTTTGACTTTTCATCTATCATGTCATGCCGATGAGAGGATATTATTTATCCTTTAGTTGGGTTATGAATTTTACTATTGTGGAATGATGCTACTTACTGTAAAAGTCGTATACCCAAAGTACTGACTTTTGATTCCTTATTTATTTGAATTCAGGCTTTCATTTACAACAAAATATACAAGACATGCATACATAGTCCATCATCAACTCAGGATTAATGTATTCTACACTATGAGTGTTACAAATGAATAAATCCATAAACGGATTTAGGATATATATTACCTAGCTCTTGTTTGATGTACTATCAATCCAGTCAACCACATCTATATCTTTATCTTCTTGGAGTTAACCACTTCGATACCCAAGATAATGTATCTTCCGAGTTGGACTTGATAGATAACATATTAGTCTTTGAATCAGTTTGCTCATTTTTTATTAGACTAAGGATATGTTTAGATTATTTAATAATATAAGTTTTCTTTCAATGTTACGATCCGACCACGGAATACCGCTTAGTATTAGTTAAACATTAGATAATCATTGAGCCAATATTTATTTTCATTTTGATTTGCGTGCAAAACCCGTGGAGGAAAATGTATAAAGGATATTAATGTAACTAATAGATATTTTATTAAAACAATTTATTCAAAAAATAAAAGTACTTATAGACAGAAATACTACACTAAAAGCATTAGATCCCAACACTATCAAGTCCAATTAGGAAGATACCTTGTCTTCGGTATCGGAACGGATGACTTCCAGAAGATAAAGACATAGATGCGATTGTTTGGACTGGAAATAAATAGGACATGACCTAAGTAAAATAAATCCTAGATCCGTTTATGGATTTATTCACTTGTGATGTTCATAGTGTGGTTGACCTCAATCTTGAGTAAGTGACGGAATATGTGTATGTAACTTGTATACTTTGACGTATGGAAAGCTTGAGCTCAATTTGTAATAGATTCGAAAGTTGATACATTGGGTACATGACTTCTGCATGACATAGCTTCACTTACAATAGTGGAACTCATAGTTCGACAAAAGGGTAAATGGTATCCTCTCATTGACATTACATGATAGATAGAAAAGCAATGTGACCACAGGTCATTTGTCTAGGAAGAATGATTTAATTATTTTGTGTTAGTGATTTAATTTTTCTTGAAGGAAGATGTAATGTTACCATGAGAAAAAAATAAGATTATACTGGGTGAATAGATTTAACCTAAAGAGATTGAGAATGTCCTATGAGAGTAACACACATATCGCAAGGTTATTAGACAAGCACTTGATGAATAATTTTCATAATGATTTAAGGGAAATCTTAGTCATTGTACTTTAGTGAAATGACTCCATGACTAAATAAACATTGTAATTGATAGACAAATAGTCAAAACTTAATTACAAATTATTTGAGCCCTGATTATATATATATTCAATTGGTCCCTCCACTAGTTCAGTACAACCTTGACGGTTTGCATTTGAATGAACGAGATGAATAAAATGAAAATGATGAATTGGAGAAATAGATCTTGTGTATCATTATTCGTAGTGAATGCATTTTCTCGCAATAAGCTAGAGATGGCTTAGAGATTAAATTAATTTTTCAAACAATTATTTAATTGATTGTAATTAAATAATTGAAGTTTAAAGTTGAAATTAAATTAATTAGTCATTGCAATTTTGTTGAACAAGATAATTAAATTTACTTTCTTATAGATTCTAGTACGATAAAGTCGTGATGAATTTAACACAATTATAATTGAGTTGAGAAATTTAATTAGAAAAATTAATTAAATTTATTTTAATTAATTAAATAATATTTTGAAAAATAGAAATTGGTTATTGAGTTGGGTAAATTATACGAGTTGATTAAAAGTTCGATAAGACAGACCTAATAGCCTGTCTCACATAGGATGGGCGACAACCCTAGCTCCTAGAGAAAAGGTGCCATTGTATATATATATTCCTAGTAGGGAACTATGTGTATTTTCTATTAAAATATTATTATTTTGCTTCTTCTTATTTAACTAAGATTCTTGTGTTTCTCTCTATAAATAGAGATCATAGGCTAGGTCAAAAAACATACATGATACTAAGCGTCGATACTTTGCTAAAATTTAGTGGGATTTATTTTCCAAGTAAAATTTAAATTTGATAGAGTTTCCTTTGGTTTTTAGCCCATGGAGAGTTGTTGAAATTCCCTACTAGAACATCAATAAAGTTTTTATAGTGTTCATCGATTCGTGAGTTAGAGCCTACACTCTAAGCAAGCTGATGAACAACTTAGACCGCCTATTCCAAATACATGTACGAATTTGAAAAAAAAAAGAAGAAGAAAGTTTATTACTATAAATAATATATTTGCTTAATTTTAGGGAAAAAAAAATTTTCTACTATGCAACAAAGTCAATTTCTAAATTGAGTTTTTCCAACAATTGAGGATATAAGGTTATAAGCTCAAGGTAACCCTTGAAATCCATACGAAAGAATGTTATTTTAGAATCTTACATTAGCTATTGGAAGGTTAAATTACTTGAAACAAATACCTCTGAAAGTGATGACACTTGTTCTTTTTACTGTTATTTGATCACACAATTATAGTTATGTGAAAGTCTAGTTAATCGAGTTAATCATGTGTTCAGCCAATTATAGTTATATGTTGGTAGAATGTTAAAGTTTTTTTTTTTTTAAGTCACACTAGCACTTTCACAACAATGACTAATGATCTTATCAATTTAAATCTATTAGTTCCAATGTCACATATATTGCATGCGATTTTAAGTGTTTATTTTTTAATTCATTAAATGATATATATTTACAATTTAAAAATATATTTACTAATTAACTGATTATTGGTCTAATTTATAATAAAATTTTATTATTTTTTATAAATAGTTGAGAGAATAAGATATTTTAAAAGTAATTAAAAAATGGAAAACAGTAAAATATTAAGTAAATAGAAAAAATAATATTAAAATCATATATAATAATATTAAAATTAATATAAAAATATGGAATTAAAATAAAAAAAAAACTATAATATTAAATTGAAATAGTAAAAAAATAGTCATAATATTATTTCACCTCATAATAAATTAAATGATCGGCATGGCTTGGAGCTGTGGGCAATCCTCGAGCAATTTTGGCCCTTCTAGACCTTGTATTTTCAAATAAACCCGATGTTTTGCTTCTTTCTAAGACACTGGTAGATCATAATAAATTGGAAAAGATTCGCATCACCCTTCGGTTCGACTCGTCTTTATGAGTTGATCGGCAGAGTTGTAGTGGAGGGCTTGCTCTTCTTTGGAAAAATGTTTTAAATATTTCTGTTATTAGTTGTTTGAGGAATTTTATTGATGTACTTGTTGACGATGTAGTTTAGGGAAGTTGGCAGCTCAGCAGCTTCTATGGTTTCCTTGAATCTTATAGGAAAGCTACTAGTTGGGATTTGCTTCAGTCCCTTGCTTCTACTTCGAGTTTACCTTGGGTCTGTATAGGTGATTTCAATAATATGCTTTCTATGACTGATAAGTATGGTGGTTGTAACTATCCGACTGCGTGGTTTGATGGGTTTCCGGATACCATTATGGACTGTGGGCTTGTTGAGATATACCTTTAACAGGATATCATTTCACGTGGGAATGTGGTCGGGGTTCAGATTCTTTTGTACGGGAACGGCTTGATCGAGCTTTCTGTACTCATTCTTGGTCGGCCATCTTTCAGTTCCACAGGTTATATAATTTAGTTAGTTCTTATTCTGACCATTCCCCAATTAAGTTTTCGCTTCTCAGGTGGCTCCAGAGCGGAGAGGGCATCACTGCCGTTTTGAGAACAAGTGGTTTATGCAGGTTGTTGCGGTTCGTTGGAATGGACAAGTTTGGGTGATGTCATGCATAAGATATCAGCTTGTGGTACTAGCTTGTGTTCTTGGCAGTCTAATTAATGATCCTAATGGGTCTAAGGGCCGGTTAAAAGAGCTTACGAGTCAAATGGATGCGATTCGTTGATCGAATGTACCCTTAATGAACCTTCAGGAGGTCCGATCTGAGATTAACACCTTATTAATCAAGAAACGATACACTGGAAGCAACGTTCGAAAATCTTTTGGCTTCGACATAGTGAAGCTAATTCAAAGTATTTCCACGCACAAGCTTCCAAGCGGTGGCGTATGAACACTATTCATATGTTACTAAATCCGAATGGTAATCAGTGCTCTAACAGTGATGGTATGTCTTCTATTATTCTTGATTACTTTGAGACCCCTTTTTCTGTACCCGTTGTTGGTCATACGGCTTGTTTTAAAGGTATAAGTTCTATTGTTGATGTTGCTGATAATGTTTTCCTGTTAGCTCCCTTTCCGCTGATGAATTTCGACAAGCTATTTTTAGCATGCACCTTGACAAGGTTTCGGGTCTGGATGGAATGAATTGCGCTTTTTTCCAACATTGTTGGTCTATTGTTGGGAATTATATGTACTCATTGTTGTCGGTGGTAGGGTGTTCACAGTCCAGTAAAATTGAATTAATTGATCGAATTGATCTAATTCGGTTAATCGGTTGGTGACTGAATTTAGTTCGATGGGAAGTCGGTTAATAATTTTTTTAAAATTTAGTTAGCGATTAATTCGGTTCAAAACTGAATAATTAATCGAATTAACCAATTAATCGAAATATTTATTGTTTTCAAGACATATATTGTTTGGTTGTTAACTCTTGAGACTTATGTAGTATTTCTAATATCTTATTTGTTGTTTTCAATTCATTTAAAGTTTTTTGAACTATTAAATAAAAGAAATGAACATTAGCAATGTAATTTTTTTATATATTTTATATTTATTTTAACCAAAAGACAAAACATATAAATTTTGGTTCGATTAACGGTTAAAGATTTTTTACATTTCGGATAATTCGATTAATAGTAATTTGGTTCGAGTATTAATCGAACCGACTCTTTGAACACCCCTAGTGAGTGGATAGAGCAAGGAGCCTTTCCAGATTCCCTTGACGACAATTTGGTTGTGCTTGTCCAGAAGAAGGATTATCCAACGCAAATTCAAGAATTCCACCTTATTGCATTATGTAATGTGATTTACAAAATTGGTTAAAGTGATTGTTTGAAAAGTTAGTATTTAAAATTGAATACGTAGAATATAAGATATTAAGTGATGCCGTCACAAGGAAAATGTGATTTACAAATTAACAAAATCTCCTCATCAAAGCACGCCCTATACTTTTTTTTTTCTTAGTCGAGGTTTTGTTCGACTAGGTTTTTTTTGGGTAATGTACTTTAAGACTTTAAGAGTCATTAGAAGTTATACTTTTTATGTCTATAAATAGACTTTGCAGAAATTTTATAAACATTCCAATTGATCAATAAAATTCAAAGTTCTTTTGATGCCTCTATTTCTTTTGTTCTTTGTTTTGTTTATTATTTATTTCATAAATCACAACTTTTTCCTTATTTTTTATACTTGAATTTACATTCAAATAATAACTCTATTTTAAAATTAGAGCAACTTTTTTAATTAATAATTACAAATTAAATTATAATTATTTTTAAATGTGAATTTAATAATATGATAAAAAAATATTCTCATCAGTTTATTTTTTTTTCAAATTTGTACTTTTATATATATTATAAATAGATAATAGATTATAGAATAGACATTAATATCATTATAAAAATAATAAACCAAATTATATTTTTAATATGTAAATAATGAAAAAAAAAAACTAAAGCCACAATTATACATATTTTATTTATATCAACCAATCTCTTTCAAATATTGGCAGCCAGTAGACATGTATTTGCCAATTGCCAAATTAGAGGTTGCACCCCAAAATTCATTTTCGAATTTCAACTCGCAAAACAAAAGGCGCTTGAAAAATAGCCGCTAATATTCCACGTCATCGATCCGCGTCAGTTATCTCCGCCCTTGATTTTAACTAATTGACGGCCGAAATTCATTATCACTAATATCACGCGGATTGGTCTCCCAATATAACACTCCGCACTTCTCCTATAAATACCTCGACTGTTTTAGATTATGCCACAAGTTTTCAATATATCTTCATAGAAGTTCTATCGATTTCAGTTTAGCATTTATAATGTCAGGAAGAGGAAAGGGAGGCAAGGGGTTGGGTAAGGGAGGAGCGAAGCGTCACCGTAAGGTCCTCCGTGATAATATCCAGGGAATTACGAAGCCGGCTATTCGGCGTTTGGCTCGTAGGGGAGGCGTCAAGCGTATCAGCGGCTTGATCTACGAAGAAACCCGTGGTGTTCTCAAGATCTTCTTGGAGAACGTGATTCGTGACGCTGTCACCTACACCGAGCACGCGAGGAGAAAGACTGTGACTGCTATGGATGTGGTTTATGCGCTCAAGAGGCAGGGCAGGACTTTGTATGGATTCGGTGGTTAAATGTGATTTAGGGTTTAGGTTTTAGAATGGTGGTGTCTTAGGGGGGGATTTGAAGTCTTGCTGTCAAGAATGTTTGAGCTTTGGGTTAGGGATTGTAATTAGGGGGTGTTTACCCGTTTGTTTGTTTTGTGGGTTGTGTAATTCGTGCTTCGAATTGCAGATTTCAATGAAATTTTAACTTCATTTTGTTAATTTGTATGTCTTATTTATTTTGAATTTAATTCATTTCTGGTTTACGGTGTTTTGATGAGGAGATTGGCAAAAGGAAAATGAAGTCCGCAAAATTTAGGAGCTAAAGAAAGCTGGGAGCGTATATGAAATCATCTTGATGCTCTAATTTGCTCATTCAATAGTTTAGTTTTTACTGTCAAGAATGTTCAAACTTAGGGGTTTTATTTTGGATTATACGAAGTTATAAGTTGGTATCTGTTGATTGCTTCTGTGCTTTTTAA
The DNA here is from genome assembly GCA_025698475.1 of Gossypium anomalum. Classification (NCBI taxonomy): domain Eukaryota; kingdom Viridiplantae; phylum Streptophyta; class Magnoliopsida; order Malvales; family Malvaceae; genus Gossypium; species Gossypium anomalum. The sequence continues at coordinate 66,149,652 of CM046957.1, read as the reverse complement.
CTCATGCTTCGAGTTGCAGATTTGAATGATATTTGAACTTCGTTTTGTTTACTTTAATGTGTTTCTGGTTTTGAATTTACTTATTTTCTGGTTTATGGGGTTTGAAGAAGAAATCGGAAAATTAAAATTGGTGATCTGCTTTGGCTTTATCATGAGCTTACGAGTTAACAGACTGAGGGTACACCACACTAGTAGGATGTTGTCTAATATTGTTGAGTTCACATAGAACACTTTGACACCCAACAGATAGCACTACGGAACCATGACAAGTTGATAGTTTGCCTATAGTTTAATTTAACCCCATAGCCTATAGCATATAGGTCACTATAGGTCAATGATGGGAGGCATGCTGCACATTGAGCATCCACGGAAATTCTAATCTTGATCCTCTAAATGTTAATACAATTACTGTATAATCATTCAGCTTTATGCTTTATAGATTTAGTTGCAGGGGAATACCGCGGCCCGGTTGTGCATCTTCCAATGCATTTGAGCACCTCATCGATCAGAATGACTGGAAAAGCAACTGCCAATACCAGCAACCATTCGTTGAGGCTGAGGGGAACAATCCCAAACACTTGAGCAAGGAATGGCACGTAGAGAATCAAGAAATGGAGTCCAAACGAAATTGACATGGCCAAAAGGAGCCATGGATTGACCCAAGGAGGCATTGTCAATAGGCTTCCATCTTCAGAGAGGGCGTTAAGGGAATTGAACATCTCAATAGAGACCAAGACGGAGAGGGAAAGTGTTGAGGCTTTGATTTTCCCGGATCTAAAGTAGTCGCAGGGGTTTGTATCGAATTTGAATACTTGGGGACCGGCTGTGAACGGAGATGCTGTGAAATTTACCCAGGAAGGGCATTTATCCCAGTTGGAAAGTTGAGAGTAAGTAACCAGACTATGGCCATCTCCACTAAGATCAAGGCCCATGAAGGTATTGTGTGTGTACCATATGATGAATACCCCAACCGTGGCCAACCCGACATAGGACCCAATCACCTGCATCAATGGAGGAAGCAAGTTAAGTAGAACCTTAAGCAGTCAACAAGAAGAATAAATGGCCTTTCTACTGATTATGGTTCGAGAAATAAAGGAGAAGATGCAATGTTGTCAAGGGCACAAGGTACAGTTTGGCACCAAAACCTTTATATTGCCTCAAGTGTAAAGCGCAAAAAAAAGTGCTAGGCTCGGCATGCATGATTTCTTTATGGTCCATGACTATAGTCAAATAGTCGGATATTGACAAAAAAGCAGACCTAAGTGCACTAGGCATGCGCCTGCTCAGATACACCTCACCCGAAAGGGTCTGAGGTACTTTTGTTGTCAATTGCTAAGGCACTAGATACAAGCATGCCTAGGCGCATGCATTGGCAACATTGAGAAGAGAACCAATTACCAGGTAGCGGAATAAGATCCAAGCAGTGATTAATGAGTCATTGCTTCTTCTTGGAGGCTTCTTCATTATATCTGTGTCTTGGGGATTGAATCCAAGAGCAGTTGCTGGAGGTCCATCAGTAACAAGATTAACCCAGAGAAGTTGAACCGGGATCATGCCTTCTGGAATACCCAAAGCAGCTGTTAAGAATATGGAAGCAACCTCACCAATGTTGGAGGAGATCATGTACCTGTAATTATATTTTAAGCAGAAAAATGTTGAGATCGAATATTTTAGGAAGAAAAGAAAAAGGAATGAAAGTTAAGATCAAATGAATGTGCTTCATTGAGTTAGCTTCTGGCTTGAGTAACTGCAGCTTTGTAATTAAGAGTTGATGTAACCTTTTTTTATGCTTTGCTGAAATTAAGAGCACAAAACTTGAAGATATGCGACAACATTGGAAGTTCATTTTCAAGTTGTACATCTTAGAGAAACCATAAAAGTAATGACCTTATAAAAGCCTTCATATTGTCGTAAATGGATCTGCCTTCACCAACTGCAGCAACTATAGTGCTGAAGTTATCATCTGCTAGCACCATGTCAGAGGCCTCCTTTGCAACCTGGAAACAATCCATCAGAAAGTTTAGAATAAATTTTCACTCTATGTCAACATAATACCGGGATAAAGTGGTATAGCTATGCCATCATATGCATTCTGAATAAACTGCAGCACAACTACTCATACCGCATATGCATTCAATAAAAAGTATTGTTCAGAATCATCAAGCAAAGTGATTCTTCACGAGGAGAGCTGACAATGTACAAAGAGATGCAAGTAACCTTATGGACACCATAATAAATACACAGAAATGGATGGTGGATACCTCTGTCCCAGTGATGCCCATTGCTACTCCGATATCAGCCAACTTTAAGGCAGGAGCATCATTAACTCCATCCCCAGTCATTGCAACCACTTCACCATCCTGCTTCAGCAACCTCACTATTTCCTGCTTGTGCCTTGGCTCAGCTCGAGAAAATAATAGACCTCCATTCTGTCTCAGGTGATTTCTCTGATCAGGATGATCCATAAACTCCTTCCCCGTTAAGCTCCTGGAAGTAATATCTTCACGATATCCGAATACACCAATTTCGCGACAAATAGCTTCCGCTGTGTTCTTATTGTCTCCTGTAATGACCATAACACGAATCCCAGCCGCTTTGCAGTCTTCAATTGCTTGACGAACCTCTTTCCGAGGAGGATCCTTGAAGTTTTGTTTGAATGGTTCAGATAAAGGTTAGACTGAAGCAAGAAAACAAAAAATACAAATGAAAACAGAAGCAACACCTACCCTTAATCCAACTAAACCAACAAAAATAAGGTTACTCTCAATAGAAGAATAATTGGAGGGGTTTAGCAAAAGCTGATGAGCTGGATGATCTTCATCACCGTTGTATGTTGCAAATTCCGGAAGCTCCTCCTTATATGCGAAACCAAGGCAACGTAATGCATCGGTGGACATTTCACGAAGAACCTGTAAAATAAGATCCTTTGAATATTTATCTAGTTCTACGGTAGAGCCATCAAGTAACTGGATAAAAGAGCTTCTCTCCAATAGATTCTCTACAGCACCCTGCAACATTAAGCATTCACAGTTATAGTGACATGGAAAGGATGTTGAAATAAAACCTTAACCAGAACTAAAGAGAAAAGTGAAGATATTGGAAGAGGAAACATGAGCAATATAAGATATCAATAAGTGGTCATCCATGCTACAAGGCAAAGAGAGATCAAAAACCTTTACTAGCAATGACTTGTTTCCTGAGCTGGAATTGATAATAACTCCCATGGACTTCCGATCACGGTCAAACTCGAGTGTAGCAATCCTTTGCACCATTTTGTTCCACACGTGACAACAGCCTTGTGTAGCATGGTAAAGCAACAGAGAAAGCTCAGTACGAAATAGAAATCGTCACCTAAATACAATAAAATTATAGGAAATAGACCAGCTAACATACGTCGAGGATCCCCAGGAGCTGAAGAGGAAGCATACTTTTCAGGAAGTTCCATTTTCTCAACCAAAACCTGAAATGAAAATGAACACAATAGGAGTGCCTCAGTAAACATAACAATGGAGTTGTTGATGCTGAGATTTAGGTCTTTCTGTTCTATTGCCTAAAAGAACATAATTAATATTCAAAATATGCTACTAAAAGAGGTTCATAGTTAAGTATTTGTTTCGGCTCCTGCTTCGTGTTAGAGTGGGTTTATTCAAACAGATGCGGTACAACACAAATTAAAAGGGTTTCATTTATTAAATAGAGTTTTCACCTTTAGTGCTGCTTCTGTAGGCATTCCAATGGCAACATAATGCCTCCCAGATTGCTCAACACCAGCATCATTGCAAACAGCAGAAATCTTGGCAATCATTTCAAGATTGGAATCCATTCCATCAACAGGCCATCCCAGTATTTTCCCATCAAAAGGATCATATGTAGTCCCTTCCACATCAAAAGATCGCAGAGTGCCCGACCTTGAACCTATAGCAACAAGCTTCGAAACAGCCATCTGATTGGTAGTCAAGGTTCCTGTCTTATCAGAACAGATAACAGTTGTGCAACCAAGAGTCTCTACACTAGGCAGCTTCCGGACAAGTGCGTTCTTTTGAGCCATCTTTCGGGTTCCCAGTGCTAAACATGTCGTAATAACTGCTGGTAAACCTTCTGGAATTGCAGCAACAGCCAATGCCACCGCAATTTCGAAGTAATATGTGCACTTCTCAAATGAGAATTTAAAGTTTGTTGGCCAACCATCAACGTATTCCCAAGAAAGAAAGTATTTCACATTAATAAGCCAAACCAATATACAAATCATTCCTATTATCATTGTTAAAACCTCGCCAAACTCATTCAATTTCTTCTTTAATGGGGTATCTGTATCGCTCTGTGATGCTTCATGAATCTGTGAATGCACCTTTCCAATCTCAGTATTCATGCCTATCTCAGTGACCAAGCAAATACAGTTGCCATTGACCATAGTTGTTCCAGCAAAGACCATACATTTCTTCCCTTGAATATCCGAATTCTCAGGAACAACCTTCACAGTCTTGCTTACAGCTTCGCTCTCCCCGGTCAATGACCCCTGTTCAACTCTTACAGTTGAGCTTATCAAACTCAAAACCCGCATATCCGCTGGTACCTTATCACCAACCCTCAATTCCACAATATCTCCGGGGACAAGTTCCTTGGCAGGCAAGCTTGAGACCTTCTTACCATCTCGAATTACATCGGCATGCTCCGATTGAATTTCCTTCAAAGCCTCCAATGCCTTTTCCGCGCTACTTTCTTGCCATATTCCCACAAAGGCATTCACTATCAAGATCAAGAAAATAACAAGTGGCTCCACAAAAGCTGTTATCTCCTTCTCCCCTCCTCCTTCACCATCATACCAAGCTAAAACAAAAGATATGATTGCAGCAGCCAACAGTATCCTAACTAATGTGTCATTAAATTGCTCCAAAAGCAGTTGAAAAATCGATGTCGGCTCGTGTTTCAGTAACTCGTTCAATCCATAAATCTGCCTCCTTTTTTCAACTTCAGCACTTGATAATCCCGATTCTCGATTCACTTGGTACTTCTCTTCACATTGTTTCACATCTCTTGCCCAAGCTGGAAAAGTTTCTTGCTTGGAAGAGGCAGCACCTTCATTTTCTCTCTTACCATAGTTTTCCCCTCCTCTCCCCATTGAAATTCAACGTCACTGACAATATTTCTGCAATAAATATCAGAGAAGCTGAAACTTTGTTAATGCTTCTTCCATACTGGAACTAAAAAGCAATGAAATTTACTTGAAACATCATGATCTGTACAAAGTATATTAAACAAAAAACTCACTAACAAATTAAACACAACCAATCTTTTCGCCCACTGAGATAATAAGAAAGCAATAAAAAGGAAAAAGAAAAAGAAAACAAAGAATACCCTTTTTCTTACAATGCCAAAAGTTTTTCACTTTTTTACATTTTACACATTAGAAATCAGAACCCCATTAATGGATAAACAACTTCACATCAACAGAGTAGAAATAAATAAATTAATCAAAGCCCAGGATCCTCAGCTATTACTAATTCATTCCTCCTTTCTAAGGAAACAGTCAAACTCAAATAAATAGAGATGATTATGAAGAGCGATTCAATCGCTGAAAAAACTGATCCCACATTGATTTTAACTAATACAAAATCTCCACGTGAACAAGCTACGATGGTGGCCTCCCACACTAAATCTCCACTTTCAGTTAGGGAAAACAAATCTTCTCAACTACTACTACAAAAATAAAGTTTACTGTTTTTAGCAGTACAATAAGATATTTACTTAAATTTCCTATTCCTATTCCTATTCCTATTCCTTTCCTTGCTTTTAAAGATATACTAAATTTGGGCCATTTTCTCTTATTCCAAGCTTTTGTTTTTGAAGTTTGCTGCTGCAAAATATATTTATTAAATGATTTTTAAATAAAAACATAATTTTACCCTTTTCTTAATTCACACTATATTATAATATAACCATGTGTTAGCATAACCAACTTTTCAATTAATATATGTAAATTTTCTTTTTTGGAACAACTATAAATAATACATCCGAATAATCATAATTAAAAATAAAATATATTCAAACTTATGTACAAAGTTAAATAATGATCTGTCCCTCAATTTGGTACTTACCATTTTTTTTTCTCAAAACATAACAAGCTTTTCCATTAGTAGATGTAAATTTCGTTTTGGAAGCTACACCTACAATCATAAATTGCTACTACAAATTTTTCAACAAAAAATAAAAAAAAATAGGGAAATTTTATTTTACGTCAAATCGTAATTAAAAATGATGTGACATAAATGTTCAAATCTTATACATTTTTAAAAATAAGCATTTCCAATTTTGATATAATTACTTATATATTTCCTTTTATATTTTTTTTGATAAATTAAAAATTACAAGTATTAATGCCCACCCATCAAAAATTCTGGTTGACTACTTGACGCTTAGCCCCCCCATTCTCACCATCGGTGCCTTCAGATCCTCCCCTCGAATAAGAGAGGTATCGTAATGTTCTAACTCGCCGTTTGATCCTAAAGAGGTATCGTTAGCTTCTCTCGTGTTACTTATTTCAGATTCAGATAAACTCACGGCCAGTATGCTCCTAGCTCAAGTCGACGAAACCTATGGCGCCGATGAAGGGATTTGGGGTTCAGAAAGTGAAGCGTTGAAGAGAAAGCTAGCGAAAGCAAAAGCCCGCTTTGTCGCTGCTGTTGTTTTTGACGCAGTGACTCTTTTGTTCTTTTTGTGGTCCTTTGATAGGTGAAGAAGCAAGCGGCGGCAACAGAGGTGGCGCAATATTCCAGCTTGAGAAGAACGAGGAAGCTAGAAGTAATGAGGTCGATTGGGCTGCCAATCAACAAAGAAGCGTCCTGTGATAAAAAGAAATTATATTAAAATCGGAAAGTAAAGGAAATAACACGTGGCATGTGGAAATATAAAGGAAATTATATGAAAATTGGAAAAAAAGTTATCTTTTAAAAAATATCTTTAGAAATTAAAATTAAGAATTTATTATAATATAATAACATTAAACTCCATTAAAATTAATTTTTATATAAAAATAAAAATATTCATAAAACAACTATTTTTTAAAAAATAACTTGCACTTTTTAAAATGACAAGTCAAATTACAAAAGAAAAAAAAAAAGAAATCTATCAATATGTAAGTAGAGCTAATCGTGGGTTGGGTTAGGTTCGGATCGAGTCTCAACAAAATTTTAAGCCTATTTTTTTTGTCCGAGTCTGACCTAAAAAATTGGCCTAAAATTTTGGCCAAGCTCGACCCGAATTATAAAAGCCAAACCTGAGCCCGACTCGACCCATATTAATTTTTTTAGATTATTTTATTATATACAATAAATTTTAAAAAATATAATATATCAAATACACTTAAAAATATTAAAACAAATATTAAAACCACAAACAGATTGAAAATACATTAAAAATTCTTAAGATAGTTGCAACTAAAATAGTAACAAAAATTAACAATAAAGCATAAGTTTTACAATATCCAAATAATATTAAAAACAACAACAAAACAACATTAAAAACAATAGCAAAACAATATAAAAAATGCACAAAAAATAACACCTAAACAACAAAAATAATAGTAAAAATAACAAAAATAACAGCAAAAACAAAAAAAAAAAAAAAGCACCAAAACACCAAGAACAACAGAAAAAAAAAGCAAAATTTTTTTATTCAAAATAATTAATTTATTCAGGCCGAAGCTGGGCCAAAAAAACTTTTACTTGAGACCCGGCCTGTTAAGAAAACGTCCATTTTTCGAGCCTATATTTTTATAAAACCCATTTTTTAGGTGGACCTTCAGATTGGGCTAGGCAGCCTGACCTATGATCAGGTCTACCTATAAGTTATTTTGTTGATTAAGTTGTTTCTCATGAAATAAACACAAGAAAATATAGAAAACTTTTTTTGTAAGTAATTTTCCATAAACAAACACACACTCAAATGAATTGTGTGTGAATCTATACTATATATTAAAAAGTTAATTGAGATGATGTTATCTATTAACCGGATCCTAATTTAGGAAATTGCTAAATACTTAATTATCCTGCAAAATAACAAATATACTGTAAGGTTTTTTTGTCATTTTATGTTTTTATGTAAAATATAAGAATACCTCATAATGAGATTTGAACCAAAACTCTATCCTTTTTTATATTTTAATTTTATCATTTCAATTATAATCTTATATTTTAAATAAAAATCACTAAAATATTTTTTTTAAATTACTATATAAAATTATTTTGTATAAAAATGGACCACATTTTGCTGAAATTTAAAGGTAAGTAATAGAGTCTTGAATTATATATATATATTATATTTAACAACAATTTATACAGTACATTTAAATTTAATTTGAAATCGATCCATGATTATTTAAAAATTATTTTACATTAATATTTTATAAATGAAATTTAAATAAACATATATATATATATATATATATATGATATATACTTGATTTCAATTAAATTGTAGAAAAAAAGCTAGAAAAAGCATAACTATACTAGCTAGGAAGCGCATTATTAAATGTATTGTCTTTTTTTCTGATTTCTCGGCCTATAAATTCACCATTTGCACAAATTGTCAAAAGAAAAAGTTCAACAAAAAATTTTCAAACTATTTCTTTCTTCTTCTTTTTTTCAAATTTTTGTAAAATTATCTTTTTTATTTACGCTAAGGTATCCTATTATTTTTATACGTAGATATTTCAATTTAGTCCTTTAACTTTTGTTCATAATTATTTCAATTTAGTTTTTTTTTTTTTTGAAAGTGAAATTCATTAATAGTAAGAAATAGAGTCCCTAAGAGGAGAATAAGATTAACCCTAGCTAGTAGGCTTAACCAATACACCCAATCCTATAATTTTCTAATCTCAGGAGGACTTGACAAATTCAGATCAAACCGCAAAATAACTAAAAGACAGTTGGGTAGGCTATCTCACCTCAAGTAGTTAGCATATAATAAGGCCACCTTAGCCCATTTATGAGCGACCTTATTAGCTTTCCTACTAACCTATTGAAATGAGAAGCTATTAAGAGAAGCTATCAATTCTGCATAGTCGCGCACATCAAGTATAAGTTTGGTACAATCATCCTCATGCCCTTTAAGGGCTTTTACCACACGAGAGCTATTCGATTCAACATGTTCCAACCACATACTTGGATTTCAGCCATGACAACGCCTTTCGAATGGCTATAGCCTTCGCGATGTGGGGAGCATACACATCTGCACCATGGCTAACACAACAACCCCGAAACTCACCATGCTCATCTCTTAAAATAACACTCTAATTCATAGTAGTTTCATCAATAAATGTGGCAGCGTCTACGTTGCATTTTAGTACCCTCCGCTCTGGCCTTTTCCACCCAGCTACCGAGCTAAGCACCTCCCTATTGTAACATCATTGTGCTAAAAGCCAATCTTGAACAAATGTACTAGCAAAATAGTGAATGTGTAAAGCAAGGAAATCAACTAAATGCTAACAACACCTATTTCTATCAAATCAAAAGGATCACAAAGATAGCAAGCATTTGACAGACTTAGCATCCTTAGCAACCTGCAACCAGTCAAGGATAAAATAACAGATTGAACCATGGCCGACAGCCACTCGTGCTATCGCCCATGTCTTTTCTGGTCTCGGATAGTGGAGGAAAACATTATCTATATCATTGGGAGCCCAACATTGGCCACAACATGGATCAATACTTACCTTTTTCTCTATAAGGCGACTCTTACGAGGCAAGAAATTGTGTAGTACCCTCCATAAAAAAAATCTTGATCTTAGAAGGCATAGTCTTTTTCCATAAAAATGCCCAGTACTTCTTGTTGGAACAAAGGCACAGCAACAACACACAAAACAACCAATTTGCTTAAGAACTAAATGAAACCGAGAGCAGGAAAAATAAAAAGAACTTGAGCACAAAATATGGATGAAAAAATCAGCAGCTATATCCATTGATTGATAATGAAAATAAATACAAAGTTTGCAAGTCAAATGACCATTACCTAATGATTTACCTACTCCCACTAATAATCAACTAATACAAGTTAAATTTCAAACCAAAGCAAGCTGATATATCAGCCATTACATCAAAAATCCTACTAACTTAGATTACAAATTACAAATAAACTGAAGTTGGTTACATTGAAACAAAAGGAACAAAATGGTCCTAAGCTAGTTGCTCCATTCGGTTCTGCTTCATTGCTGGTCTGCTTGCTGACTTGTTGGCCATATGTTGCATTGCAGGCCAATGCTTAACATTCCTCCTTGGACTGTATGCAACACATACCGATCTTGTTTCTTAAATTCTCAAACCTTGCTGTACCAAGTGGCTTAGTCAAGATATCAGCCAATTGATCTTTTGAGCTGCAATGAACAAGGCTAACTTCTCCTGTCTGCTCAGCCTCTCTAACAAAATGAAATTTGATTTTAAAATGCTCAGTCTTACCATGAAAGACTGGATTTTTAGCAATAGCCACTGCTGATTGATTGTCAACCTTAATTTCAGTAGGCTCAAGTTGCTCTTTATTAAGATCATATAGTAGCTTCCTAAGCCAAATGGCTTGATTTATTGCTGCTGCTGCTGCTATGTATTCTGCTTCTACAGTGGATTGAGCAACAGTCTGTTGCTTTTTTGAACACCTGCAAAAAACACTCAAGCTAAGGGTGAAAAAAATACCCTGATGTGCTTTTCGTATCATCAATACAACCAGCTCAATCGCTGTCTGAATAACCAACTAGCTTCAGCTCCTTTTCTTTCTTAAACAACATACCAAGCCTCAAAGTTCCTTTAATATATCTTAACACCCTCTTGGCAGCCCTGAAATGCAGTACATTACAACAATGCATAAACCTAGCCAACAGACTCACAGCATGCATCAAGTCAGGTCTGGTTGCTGTTAAATAGAGCAAGAAACCTACTAAACTCCTATACTCCTTCTCATCGACCTTTACATGATCACTAATGCTTGACAGCTTCTCTCCTTGAGCCATTGGTGTGCTTACAGGCTTGCAATTTTGCATGCTAAACTTGTCAAGTATCTTCAAGGAAAATGCATGTTAGCTAATAAATATCCCTCGATCAGTCTGGTTCACTTCCATACCAAGGAAGTAGGTCATGACCCCCAAACCAGTCATATCAAATACCTCTTGCATCTGTGCTTTAAACTCATTAACCAAAACATTATTGCTTCTAGTCACTAGCAAGTTATCAACATAAATTGAGACAATTAGCAATGTCTCATCCTTGGATTTCTTTACATAGAGGGTTGGCTCACTTAGGCTTTTTTCAAACCCGAGCTTAGATAGGTAAGCATCTACCCTATCATACCATGCTCTAGGTGCTTGTTTCAGCCCATACAGAGCCTTCTTCAGCCTATAGACCTTGTCTTCTTGTCCTTTGACTTGGAAGCCATCAGATTGCTCTATGTAAATCTCCTCCTTGAGAAAGCCATTTAAGAAGGCTGACTTAACATTAAGTTGATGTATCTACCATTTCTTCTGTACAGCCAAAGCAAACAGTAGCTTGATGGTGTCCAATCTTGCAACTGGGGCAAAAGTCTTCTCAAAATTAACTCCATACTGCTGACTATATCCCTTAACCACCAATCTTGCCTTGTGTTTATTCAATGTGCCATCAGCATTGAATTTTGCTTTAAAGACCCATCTATCTCCAATAACCTTCTTTTCTGGTCTCTCAACCAAGTCCCAAGTCTGATTCTTTTGAATCATATCCATTTCTGCTTCCATAGCTTTCTTCCAATTCATATCCCTAGCTGCTTCTTCATAGCTTGAAGGCTCCACAATGGCTACATTGCATCTCTGATAAACATCAGCAATGGACCTAGTACCTCTCACAGGAAGGTCATCAACATTGCCATTACTAGGCTCACTTTCAATTAGCTCCAAGTTGCCTTTAGCTGAGTCCTCTTCAAATTGACTAGCATTTGAACCATCCCAGTTCCAAATCTTCTTTTCATCAAATCTGATGTCTCTACTCACCAAAATCTTCCTTGTTGAAGGATCATAAACTCTATAGCCTTTCTTATCACTGCTATAGCCTACAAAAATACATGGAACAGACCTTTCCTCGAGCTTGGTCCCTCTTTCTGCAGGTACAACGACATAGCACACACATCCAAAGACTTTCAAATGAGAGACAGATGGTTTGAGTCCATACCATGCTTCAAAAGGTGTCTTATCCTTGACAGCATGTGTTGGAAGCCTATTGAGCAGGTACACCGAGCTATTGACAGCCTCTGCCCAAAATGAGTTTGGAAGCTTACTTTGGAACAATAAGCACCTAGCTATATTCATTACAGTCCTATTCTTCCTCTCACACACTCCATTTTGCTGAGGAGTGTACACTGTGGTTAACTGATGATAGATCCCAGCCTGTTCACACAGCCTCTTGAATCTTTTAGACAGATACTCAGCCCTATTGTCTGTTCTCAATGTCTTGATCCTACAACCGATTTGGTTTTCAACCATGGCTTTGAACTTTCCAAAAGCTTCAAACACATCAGACTTCTGTTTCAAGAAAAAAATCTAACAAAATCTGGTTAGATCATCAATGAAAAGTACAAAATACTTACTCACATTTAGTGAAGGGGTCTTCATTGGGCCACAAATGTCAGAATGCACCAGCTCAAGCTTCTCTCGAGCTCTTCATGCTTGACCAACTAGAAAAGAAAGCCTGGCTTGCTTGCCAAGTTGACAAACATCACAAACACCTTCAAGTGGCTCAACCTTGGTCATATCCTCTGCCAAACCAAGCTTATACAGCAAATCAAGTGACCTAAAATTGGCATGACCTAGCCTCTTGTGCCATAGGCCAACACTGTCACTTTGGCTCAAATATGCCCTCCTTTCAAGCTGACTAACATCCAACATGAAACACTTGTCTGCCATAGGTACTATGACAACTTCCTGACCAAGTGAATCTTCAATAACACAGGAACCACTTCTAAAGAATAAAGAATAGCCTTTTTCAACCAGCTGACCAACACTTAACAGGTTTTGGTCTATATCAGGCACATACAACATATCAGTAATTAGCTTGTTACCTGTGCTTGAGCTGATCAACACATCACCCCTGCCCTTAGCTTTAATTAAGCTCCCATTGCCAATTCTGATCCTTGAGCTAAAACTCCTGTCAAGCTCCTTAAACAGGTTCACATCAGCAGCCATGTGATGTGAGCAGCCACTGTCTACAAGCCAACTATATTTGCCTTTGCTTGTGGTTACAAGGGAAGATGCACTAAAAACATGCTCCTCTTGAGCTTGTTGATCCTCAGCAGGATGTGCCTGATCTTGTTGGTGTACTGGTGCTTTGCCTTTGCTCCTACAAATTTTCTCAACATGACCATATTGCTTGCATTTCCAGCATTGAACATCTTGTCTTCTCCAATAGTTTCTTTCTGAATGTGTGGTTCTTTTACGATGAGTGCATGGTGGGTAGCTTCTCTTGCTTGAATCCTTTCTGAATTTGTCCTTATTGTCAAGCCAAAGCTTCTTGCCTTTTTTATTTACACTGGAGCTCTCTTTGGCCCTTGCTTGGAAGACTCCCTCAGAGTGTTCTTCCTGCCTATTGGCCTTTCTCTACTCCAAAGCATAAAGGGAGTTCACCAGCTCAGACAAGGAGATGGTTGTCAAGTCCCTTGAGTCCTCAAGTGATGAGATTTTAGACTCAAATCTCTCAGAAGAGTAGTGATGACCTTCTCCACAATTCTGCTTTCAGTGAAGTCTTCTCCAAGCAGTCTTATGCTGTTTACAGTGGCCATAATCCTGTCTGAGTATTGCTTGATGCTCTCAGACTCTTTCATTTTCAGGTTTTCAAAGTCTCTCATCAAGTTGATCAGCTGTTGCTGCCTTGTCTTATCCGACCCCATGAACTCCTCCTTCAGCCTCTCCCATGCTTCTTTAGGTATGTTGCAAGCCATAATCCTTGTGAAGATTACATCTGACACTCTATTCTACAGACAGGCCAAGGCTTTATGCTTCTTAGTGTTTTCCTCAGTATGCTGTCTAATCTGAGCAATTGGGGGGTTAGCCCTCAATGGAGGTGGTTCGATGTCATTTTCAACTACACTCCACAAGTCTTGAGCTTGAAGATATGTCTTCATCTTGACTACCCAGATGTGGTAGTTTTCACCAGCAAATACTGGAGGTGGAGGAGGTGTGAAGCTCATCCTGTTGCAACAAGTTCAACAGCTTCAGTTTTCTATTTTCTTAAGCTTGATTTCACAAACAAACAACAACCAACAAGAGAAGGCCCTTAAAGACTTAGGCTCTTGATACCATTTGTTGGAACAGAGGCACAGCAACAACACACAAAACAACCAATTTGCTTAAGAACTAAATGAAACCGAGAGCAGGAAAAATAAAAAGAACTTGAGCACAAAATATGGATGAAAAAATCAGCAGCTATATCCATTGATTGATAATGAAAATAAATAAAAAGTTTGCAAGTCAAATTACCATTACCTAATGATTTACCTACTCCCACTAATAATCAACTAATACAAGTTAAATTTCAAACCAAAGCAAGCTGATATATCAGCCATTACATCAAAAATCCTACTAACTTAGATTACAAATTACAAACAAACTGAAGTTGGTTACATTGAAACAAAAGGAACAAAATGGTCCCAAGCTAGTTGCTGCATTCGGTTCTGCTCCACTGCTGGTCTACTTGCTGACTTGCTGGCTATATGTTGCATTGCAGGCCAATGCTTAACACCTCTCATTACTAATATTACTACTGCCATCACTCAACAAAGTAGCCAGTTGGTGACCTGATTTGATCGTATAACCTCCACTCGTACTAAAATGCCAAATTAACTTGTTAGGCGAGCAAACATAAGAGATTGGTAAATTTAAAATCCGTGAAACATCCACTGGTGAAACCAACCTTTCGACTAACCCCTTGTTCCATGAGTATTCATTAATCGATAGTAAATAATTGACTTTCATGTCCTCAAGACCAGGAAATGGCACAGACTCAATGAAAAAGTTTTTGTCATCATAGATTCACGGATCACAAAATACATCAATACTTACTCCATCACCAATCCACTACCGTGCACCATTCATAAGCACATTTTTAGTCGTTACAATACTTAACTAGAAAAAAGAGGGGTTAGTACCCTTCTCGACTTCAAAAAATCCTATAGTAGAAATATATTTAGCTTTAAGAATTCAAAAAGGAAGTAAGTTCAGCACTCTATCAGACGCAACCCTTGCTTTCCTAGCATAACGACATTGGAGTAGTGCAAACGATGAAAGCCCATGCTCCCAAAACACTTAGGAACATAAAGCTTGTCCTATAAAGACCAATGAAGTTTCTGACGATTATTATCGACCCCACCCCACCAAAACACATTCATCATTTTTTGGAGCTGATCACGAGTACCGAGAGGTAGCAAAAACACTCATGCAATAGACAAGAATGGTTTGCACAAGCGTTCTCAAGACCAATTCCTTACCTGGTTTAGGAAACATCTTATTCTTCCAACTAAACAAGGACTTACCTAGCATTTCCTGAACAAAATGAAAAATTTACTTCTTGTTCCATCCTACCAAAGGCGACACTCTAAGATATCTTCTGAGTCAAATTAGAATGTACCCGAAGAATTGAGTACATTGCATGCTTATCTTCCAGTTCAGTGTTAACGCTGAACATTATCCATTATACCTGACTTTTGGTAATTTATAGCTTGCCCAGACGCAGCCTCATACTCAAATAAAACAATTCTTGTCACCGAGGCTTCTCATGCCTGCGTACCAAAAAAACTAAAACTGTCATCTGCAACGAATAAATGCGAGGCGCTTAGATTGTAACAACCCATTTTCAATAGTACCAAAAATGGTGGTTTTAGAATCCTGTATTTCGATGATCGAGTCGGTAAATATTATTTATTAATATTTAATAGTCTATTATGATAGTATATTAGATTTTGGTCTGATAATTTTGATGATTAAACTATTAATTAGAATACATGAACTAAATCATAAAAATTGTAAAAATCAACCACTATTGATTTTTATTAATTAAAAGACTTAATTAGTAATTTTTAAGGGTTGGAATGGCAAATAAATATTTTTCCATGTTGGTGGACGATTAGTAATAGATTTTAATGAATTAAGTTGTTTCGTTAAAGCAAAAATGATAAAACATTAAAATAAGCATGAATTAGTCATCATCTTCTTTTGATTTTTCTTCCACCAAAAATTCGAAGGCAAAATATCCAAACCACCATTGTTGAATGCTCAAACCATTCAACTCTTGCATGTAAGTTGATTTTAAGTGTGATTTTCATAAATTTTTTGTTTTTAAGATCGTTGTAGCTTAATCAAGTACTAAATTGCAAAATTGTTAAAGATTTTAAAACATACAATTGTTTTTTTTAAGCTTTTTGGATGTTAAATGACAGAGTTTGAAGCTTTATTATGAAATAAGACTATTTTTGTAAAGTGGTTTTAAACAGTTTTAAGTTTAGGGACTAAAACGTAATGATGCTAAATTTAGCATAGAAATTCTGTAATTTTTTTATTAAAGAGAGTTATTGAAGGATGATATTGAAAATGGAATGAAAAACAAAGCTCAAAAATAAATGATATGTAAGTTTGGGTTTTAAAGACTAATTTGAATAAAAGGTAAAGGTTTAGGGAAATATTGTAAAATGATATTAAAGGTTCATTTGCATATATTTAGACAGTATAAGGTATTTTGAGTTGTTAATTGAGTTAAATTATTATATAGATCAAGGATCAACTGGTCGATAAACGCGAAAAATAAAAAATTGTTGAATAGTCATTGGTGTCGTATTCGTTGCTATTCTGGTTAGGTAAGTTCGTATAATATTCATTTTGATTAAAATAGTTTGTATTGTATTATATATGTATATATTATTGGTGGTTGAGTGGTATGAATTACGAAGTTTGACATTGAAAGGACTGAGTTGCAAAGTACATTATATGTGCTTTGGAAAAGTTGATAGATGATGTGGAATGTTATATTGATGGAAAGTATATAAGAATTGATTAAAGGCCCATGTGAACTTAGTGAATGATTAGGATACAAATGACATGTCCTTAGGGTTTAAAGTATTAGGTACTTTGTACCAATGATTATATTATATTAGGACTTACGTACCGGTGACTATATTATCATGTACTTTGTACTAATATTTATACTGTATTAGGCATTATGTGCCAGTGTTTATACTTTATCAGGTATTATGTACCAGTGTTGGATACCTTACCGATGACTGAGATCCATCATTTATTGTGAAGAATCCAGAGCTCATGTGAGTAGTATCGAATAAAGGCTAATGTCCCTGTTTATAGCTCGTTTGAGCAAAACTATCTCGAGTATCCGAGGTTAATTTACTATAGTTCTCCGAGTAAAACAAAGATACGAAATCGAATTGATATGAAAGAGTTTTTGAATGGAAATGTTAATTATGAATTGAATATGGCTATTTTGGCTACTATGTTACTTTATAAGTATGTGATGATCATTATGTGATAATGTACTAACCAAGTTGGTTATGGCATGAATTGTGCAAGGTGACAAGGAATACTATGTTTATTTGCTATTTTCAATTGTTAAGATATAAAATGTCAGGTATGTTGTGTTTATTTTCATACGAACTTACTAAGCTTTGAGTAAGCTTACCTTTGTTTAATTTTTCTTTCTTGTAGATTGTCGAAAATCGTTCTATTGATTGGGTCGTTTTCGGAGCTCACACTATCCACAGATCTCTTCAGTAGATTTTTGAACATTTTGGCCCAATTATAAGTCTCATATGTATAGGTGTTAATGGTTATGTATATATGTAAGTGAATGAGATTGAAACTCTTGTTTTGGTTCAATTAGATGTGAATATAAGTGAAATGTATCAAGGTAATGATGTTTTAATTGGTTTGTATCATGAGTTGCATATATGCTTTGATTAGTACGGTATAACTTGCTTGATGAGTTTTGACATTTAGATGTGATGATTATGTGATGGAAGTTTGGGAATGCATATTATGGTATGTTTGATAATGAATAGTTTGATTGAGAATTGTTATATTGTGGTGCCAATTGTGGCATATTGAGAATATTATATGATTGAATTTTAGGTATGAATATTATGGTATGTTTGATAATGAATGGTTTAGTTAAGCAGAGTCTTAGAGTTGTCCTTGTTGAAAAAAAACCCTGTTTGAAAACGATTTTCTTGTACAATGAAAAATTAAAATCTTGAAAACTAACTCAGTTTGTGAGATTTATAGCGATAAACCTTAACCTAATTCATACCTATGTTTTTGGCTTAGCGGATGTTCGTTATTCCCAGTTTTCAACCAAACTAGCTTCTCTGCTATTCTTGTACCATGAATTGTTTCGAGTGTGGGCTCAAACCAATTGAATCGAAACACAAAACTAGAAAAAGTTTTCTCTCATTTTGGATAAAAAGGAAAATTGTCTCTTCTTAATAGAAATCGGTAGAAATGTTATTTCGAAAAGTATATGTAATAGTTGAGAATAAATTCTCTCTATTTTCAGCAGAATAACAATCTCTCAAAGGTTGTGTTAACAGCTCTACCGGTGCTATCTATTTATAGGAAGAGAAGGTAGAACCCTTATAGAGTTGTAAAGATTTACTTTAAATAGAATAACAACATCCTACTAAAAGTAGGAGAGGGATGAATGATTCACCATTGTATTTCTACTAGGGTTGTTGCCCTTTTCAAGTTATATGAGGGGTTTTAGGCCTCTCTCACATCGGGTCCAATTATGAGTACTTCCTAGGCCTTTTTGACCCAATACTGTATAATGTGATTCAACTCAATTTATTTTTTTCTATTTTCCAAAATAAACTTTAATATTTACATTAAATAATTTTCTCATCCCAATTTTACTCCGGTAAAATTTTAGCGATTTTACCCCCGGTAAAATTTTGACAATTCTACTCCCAGTAAAATTTTGAGAAAGTTCATTTAATATGTCATAACTCAACATGTTCACTATGACCGAATGATTGATTTTCATTTTCAGGGTTTAAAATAGTCCAAAAACATAAACTCACTCTTTCATCATTTTTTAAGTACCCCTATTTAGGATTGCAAGTTTCCGTTTCCGTTTCCATTTTTATTTTCATTTTCATTTCCATTTCCATTTCCATTTTTGGAAACCTACATTCATTTCCAAATGATTCCATTTCTCCATTTGGGAGAAAACCATAATCATTCCTGAATGTTTCTCATTTCTCTTTTTCTATTCATTCCGTTCATTTCTATTTAAGTATGCAATTCATTTTTAGTTTCAATGAGCTAGCGGAGGGACTGATTGGACATATGTAGTTTAGGCTCAAATGATTTATAATTGAATTTCGACTTTTCGCCTATTAATTATAAACTCATTTAGTCACGAAATCATTCCACTATAGTATCTTGACTGAGCTCTCCTTAACAACATACCATTACGAAAGCAACTACTCAGTGCTAGTCCAAGGGTATCGATACCTGCTATAATAGTTTTGAAACTTTACAATTCAACCCTTTTCATGCTCGGACTTCATAGTCAGGCTTTTGTATGTTTGGTTTAAATTAATTTGGAGTGTATGTTTATTTATTATCGTATGATTTGATTTGGTTTGAAATGTTTTCCAAAATTGCCTCGGCAATGAATGTGACATCCTGTTGCACGAATCCAGCGATCGGGTCGAGCAATAGGGTGTTACAAATCCTGAGCTGCTTCTTAAGGGCCTCCATATCCATTGCTGAAATCTTCTTGTTAACACAACCCTCATCCCTAACCGTAGCAAGCCCAACTATATCTTGACCATGATCAAGGACCACCTTAGCAGCCCATTGTTGTCATAATCCTCCTAACTGAAATTTAAATTTAAATTCCCTTAGATAATTAGTAATTTTTTTTCTTATCTTACCATCTCCTCGATTTCAATTTGAACTAGAAGATAACTTGCTATTCAGTTCAGGTTTCCAATGCCCAAAAGATTGAACATCACGTTGCCATTGAACAGAGACAACCAAATCTACCGTCAAGCTTCTACTAGGATCTCCTCAAGGAAACCTTGAATAATCTCACCCTCTGACATATCTAGTTTTTGCACACAATTTGCTTCACTGTGCTCGATCACCCCACAAACATAACACACAAGAGGCACATATTCATAACTAAAACTTACTTCAAAGCACTCCTCTCTTTGGTGATGCATCTTTTTCCGCATTTTTGGCTCTCAAATATCCAACCACACCCGAATCCTCATATAATTACTTAAAAAATTCCTCTTGCTCTGGGTTTTGTGATCTAGGAATTTCCCCATTACATTCCCTAGGTTTCGCTCCAACCCTTCGATGTCAAACCTAGTGGAAGATCATGTACTTGAACCCAAAAGTCAGCAAAACAGAAATCAACATTCTCTGAATTTTCTCCTTTATCCAATTGATGGACCAACAGTAAATAATTGTTAAATGACCACGACCACCAAATAGCATTTTTTCAGATCAACCGAATGAAACGAGATTTTTTCAGATGAACCGAATGAACCCTTTGCCAATTGGCTTAACACACGCCTGTTGAATCAACCTTCAAACTGATAACAACTTCCATTCCATAGCCACAAAATTAACCACACTCTCTATAAAGCTTGCCCACTAGGAACAAATCATAGTCAATGTCATCAATCTGAGCCTCCTCATAAGAAAGGACGAAATTCAAATCCTCTTTTTCTTGTACCGATAACCTTTGAAACTCTACTTCCATGCTACACTCACAAAATCCAACTATAAGGCTAAAACAAATCGACAAAGCTTGATAGAACAAGACGTATCACTACACTACGACATAAAAACCTTGCACTCACAAAGCACGATAAAGGCAAGACTTTTAATCATACATGCCAATAATTCAAACAATTTCAAGATGATTATATTTAAATTATTCTAATAAAGTTTATTATTTTCTCGTATTTTTAAAATACATTAGTATAATTTCTTTGTCCATGCTTATTTCAATTTAGTTTTTCTTTAACTGTTTATATATATATATTCAAGATCCACCACTCATAATTCAATTTAGGTTTTTCTACACAAAATTTATAGCTTTAGAATGGATATTGAATCCACCAATTTTATAATTTTATATGTAAAAATAAATAAATTTGTAGATAGAGAAGTAAATTCAAATTCCCTAAAGATTAGGTAAGAGCTAAGGATGACTTAAGCAAATCTGAGAAAAAAAACAAAAATGGGATTAAATATTGCAAAAATAATAAAATAAAGATAAATAAAACATAAAACATAATGTAAATAAAAATATTTCAAAATACTAAAAAATAAATTATTATGACGAGATTTCTAGCCTTAGGTGTAATATCAACTTTGATGTCAGAATTGATCATGGATTAAAATAATCAAAAAACGACTTCAAACCACCAATATTTCCTTAGTTTATAAATTAATTGCAAGAATAATTTGATAATTAACCCTTACCAGTTAAATAACCTTAAGAGATGCTCTTAAGATTTAATTCACCAATAACTTTACGAATTAGAATGACCCAATTCTAATTAATAAACTCAATTCAATGATTCATTTAAATTAAATTATTTTTCAATCAAATTTTACTAACATGCTCTAATTATTAGAATAAAAATACAACTACAAATTTAATTACTCTAACTATTTATTATCCCAAATATTCTCAATTTGGAACAATAATAAAAGTCATGAAACGGAGAATAAGCAAAATATAATGAATACCAAAAAAATGAGGAACACTTTGAATCTTACAATTCAAAAAAAACTGAGCTTCTATCTAACATCGGTTGAAAAGTAAAATTAGTTACTCATAATTAAGAGAATGCCGAAAATTATTTAAACAAAGGAAAAAATAATTGGTTAAATTTTTTTATTAGTCCCTGTAATTTGCAAAATTATTGATTTAGTTATTATACTTTAATTTGATCAATTTTAGTCTCTGTATTTTTCAAAATTTAAAATTTTAATCTTGACTTAAATAGTAGCAGTTAAATTCAGTTACTAGTCCTATGTTAGGTTTGAAGAAGTCTTATGTTTGTTGAATAAGTTCCTAATTATTAGGACCATATCTTAGTTTGTTGTTGTTTTTGAAATAGTCTTTGTTTCAATTTTTTTAGTTTCGTGAGTTAATGGGAAACATTAGCTTCTTTTTAGCTTTTTTGTTTTTGTAAAGCTATTTAAAGCCACTGTTGTTTGCTTTCAAAGTTATGAGAAACACAGATTGCATTGTGTTGCATTTCTCTTTTGAGTTCATCATTTTATTTTATATTTGGTATCAGAGCCTGGTCTAAGAGGCCTGATTAAAGAAAAGAAAAAAAGTTTCTTTTGAGAGAAACATGAGAGAAGAGTGTGAAGAATGGCGGAAAGCAGTTCCAACAGTGGTGCGTTTGTGCAACCTGTTGTATCCAAGTTTGATGGGTACTATGAATACTGGGCAAAGTTGATGGAGAATTTCCTTCGAGGAAAGGAGTTTTGGAGCCTAGTAGAAGATGAAATAGATGAAATTCCAGTAGGAAGAGAACCGTCTGAAGAAGAGGTAAAGCTGTTTGAAGAACAACAATTAAAAGACAAGAAAATGAAGTATTATCTCTACTAAGCATTAAGTAGAGAAATCATGGAGACCATTCTCAATTATGATACATCCAAACAGATATGGGATTCAATGAAGTAGAAATTCAAGGGATCAACAAGGGTCAAGAGAGCACAACTTTAATATCTAAAAACTGAGTTTGAAATATTAAGAATGAAGGAAGGAAAAACTGTCAATGTTTATTTTGGAAGAACTCTCTCAATTGCTAAGAACATGAAAGCATGTGGAGAGAATGTCTAAGGCAGATGTTACAAATGAAGATTGAGGTGGAAGAGGCAGAGGCTGGACTAGAGGTCGAGGAAAAGGCAGAGGCCATGGCAGATAGAGTGTAGATAAAGAAATTGTAGAATGCTACAAGTGTCACAATCTAGGGCATTATTAGTATGAATGTCCCAATTGGGAAAAAAAAGCTTATTATGCAAAAATTGATAATGATGACGAGATGTTGTTAATAGCACAAGTAGATTCAAAGAAAAATAAAAGGGAAGGAATATGGTTTCTCAATTCCGGGTATTCAAATCACATGTTTGGAAACAAAGAATGGTTCACAAGACTTGATGAAGGATTCAAGAATTCGGTAAAACTTGGGAACGACTCTAAACTGATGGTGAAAGGGAAATGAGACATCAAGCTGGAATTTGGAAGAAAAGTCCAAACAGTAAGTGATGTGTATTTTATACCTGATTTATGCAATAATTTACTCAGTATAAGTTAATTACAAGATCGAGGCATCACTATTCTGATCAAACATGGAGCTTGCAAGCTATACTATCCAACTTGTGGGCTTATAATGGAAAGTACAATGACTACCAATAGAATGTTTGTGGTCACCACAAATATTCTCATGACATTAGCCTTTTGCTTCAACACATACATGAGGATTCTATCGATATTTGGCACAAACGATATGGACATCTGAGTTACAAAAATTTGGCATTATTGCGTAATAATGAGATGGTTTAAGGGCTTCTCAAAATCAGAACACAAACAAATAGATGCATTAGCTGCATGGCAGGGATACAACATAGAGAAGCTATTCTAAAGAAGAGTAAATGGAGAACAGTAAAGCAATTACAGCGCATCCACTCTGATATTTGTGGCCCCATTTCACCTTCATCATTTAGTAAAAAAGGTACATGTTAACTTTTATAGATGATTTTAGTGAAAAGCTGTGGGTTCATTTTCTGAATAAGAAGAGTGAGGCATTTATAACTTTCAAAAGTTTTAAAATAATGGTGGAGAAAGAGTCTAGTTTATCATTGTACAGTTTAATAACAAACAGAGGACGAGAATTCAACTCTGAAGAGTTCTCAAATTTTTGCAAGGCACAAGGCATCAAAAGGTAACTCACAAAAGCTTATACACCTGAGCAAAATAGAGTTGCTGAGCATAAAACTGTTCCATTCTCAACATGGTGAGATGCATGCTTGAAGAAAAAAAGATGCCCAAAATGTTTTGGCCAAATGCTGTAAAGGACGTGCCATGTGTTAAACAGAAGTCCCACTGCATGCTTGAAGAATAAAACCCCTAAAGAATGCTAGGGTAACCTCAAACCCAGTGTTGAATACTTTCGGGTGTTTGGATGCATTAGAAATGTTCATGTACCTGAGGCAAAAAGAAAAAAGCTAGATGCAAGAAGCCAAAAGCAAGTTTTGATCGATTACAGCGAAGAATCCAAAGGTTACAAAATGATTGATCCACTGACAAAGAAAATCACCATCAGCAGATATATGGTTTTTGAAGAAAATAAAGGCTGAGATTGGAGCAGTACAAAAGAAGAAACCATAAATGATGTATTAGATTGGGGAGAAGCCTATGAAGAAGTATACAATTAAAATGATGAAGATGAATCAGATTTAAACGACAAAGATTCAGTTGATGAGAACTCCACCTCAAGTGACGCAACAAATCTCATCAATTATGAAGCAAAAGCTCCTCAAACTTAAAAAAGAAGGGCTCCATCATATCTAGATGATTACACGAGTGGAAAAGGTCTCTTAGAAGATTAGGTACAAAACTTTGTGTTATTTTTATCCATTAATGATCCTTTATCATATGAACAAGCAGTAAAATTAAAAGATTGGAGGAAGGCGATAGATCTTGAAATTGAAGCAATAGAGAAGAATCATACATGAAAGCTGGTAAAAGCTCCCTCCGGTGTGAAAGTAATTGGAGTCAAGTGGGTCTATCGAACAAAATTGAATGAAAATGGAGAAATTGATAAGTGCAAAGCGAGATTGGTGGCCAAGGGATATGCTCAAGAGAAGGGGATAGACTATAATGAGGTGTTCGCTCCTGTAGCAAGATATGATACTATTTGAATGGTATTAGCTCTTGCAACAAGAAATGGCTGGAAAGTCTTTCAGCTCGATGTCAAAAGTGCCTTTCTACATGGTGAACTCAGCGAAAATGTATACGTCGCTCAACCACAAGGTTATGAAGTGAAAGGAGAAGAGGACAAAGTGTACAAATTGAAGAATGCTCTCTACAGCTTAAAACAAGATCCAAGAGCATGGTTCAGCAGAATTGAAGGATACTTTATCAAAAAAAGTTTCAAAAAGAACTGCTGTGATCACACTTTGTTTGTCATGAAGTGTGAGAATAACAAGATTCTAATTGTAAGTCTCTACATTGATGATCTTATTTTTACAAGTAATGATTTGTTAATGATGCAAGGCTTCAAAAACTCAATGAAAAATGAGTTTGAAATAACCGATCTGGGTGAGATGAAGTACTTTATGGGAATAAAAGTATATCAAAGCACTAATAGGATCTTCATCAACCAAAAGAGATATGCCAATGAAGTTCTTGAAAAATTTAGAATGGGGGCTTGCAATAGAGTCAAGAATCCAATAGTTCTTGAAAACAAATTGTCAAATGAGGAAGAAGGAGCATAAGTCGATGGAACCTTATTCAAGCAAATCATGGGAAGTTTGATGTACATGACAGTCACAAGACCTGATCTGATGTACAGTGTATGTCTGATTAGTAGATTCATATCAAATTCAATGGAAGCATATATGCTGGCAGCTAAAAGAATTCTAAGATATGTTTAAGCTACCACAGATTTTGGCGTTCTTTACAAGAGGAATTACACACATGAACTGATGGTGTACATAGACAATGATTATGCTCGAGATTTGAGTGATCGAAAGAGTACTTCAGGTTATGTCTTTATGCTAAGTGGAGGAGCAGTAGCTTGGGCATCAAAAAAGCAACCCATTGTTACTCTGTCAACTACAGAAGCAGAGTATGTAGCTGTTGCCTCAGGTGCTTGTCAAAGTGTATGGATGTAGCGAATTTGGAAGCAAATTAAAGGTACCCAAAGCAAATCAATCAAAATTCTTTGTGATAACTCCTCTACCATTAAGCTTGCAAAAAATCCAGTCTTTCATAGAAGAAGTAAACACATTGATGTAAGGTTTCACTTTCTAAGAAATCTTATATCTGATGGATCAATTAGCATGGAGTATTGCGGATCTAGTGAGCAAGTAGTTGATATTATGACCAAATCCTTGAAGCTCGATCAATTCGAAAAACTCTGAGAAGTACTTGGCGTTCGAAGTTGCAGTGATATAAACTAACATATAGCTAGTATGTTTAGTTTAGGAGTGGGTTTTGTTAGGTTTGAAGAAGTCTTATATTTGTTGAATAAGTTCTTAATTATTAAGAGCATATCTTAGTTTGTTATTGTTTTTGAAATAGTCTTTGTTTCAGTTTTTTTAGTTTCTTGACATATTGCATTGTGTTGCATTTCTTTGTTGAGTTCATCATTTTATTTTACATCCCATGTGTAGCGACGTAAAAATTTCGCTTTGATCGCTAGTTGAGGCGATTATTTGAAAATTTGAAAATGGAATTTTGGTTTTAAAGAGAAAAGAAGTCGCCACCGATCTTTTTTCTAGGTGTGACCGGACACCTAATAAATCCTTTTTTTTTTTAAAAAGAAAATTTATTTTTGAATAAAAATGAAGGCCGAATTTGGGTCTACGCGAATATCGAGAGAAAAATAGAGTTCGGGAGTCGGTTACGCACGAGGAAGGTATTAGCACCCTCGCGACGCCCAAAATTGATATCTTGTTAAACACGCGTTGTCTTAATTCTCAAAAATACAAGTTTAATTTAACATGTAATCGCGATCCGATTGAGATACGAGAATTTAAAATTTTTGGTTTTTTAGAAGGACATCTCGTTTTTAAGACGAGCAAATGATATCCACCCAACATAGCGATGAAATCAACGACTTAGTGTTGAAATCGATATGTTGCCTTATTTATTGAAATTAATAAAATAATAATAATATAATTTGCAATAGAAATTTGTAAATAATGCAAACAATAATACAATTAATGAAAAATATTAAAATACAATATTAGAATAAAAATAACAATAATATTCACAATAAAGAAAATAATAAAAAAAATAATGTTCTAATAATATAATAAAAGAAATAATATATTTGTAATAATAGTAGAAAATACTAATATGAACATGAAAAATACACATGTATATATATATATATATATATGTTAATAATGATGATAATGATAATAATACTAGCAATAATAATGAAATACAAAAAGCAAATATAATATAATAATAATATTAAAATAAAGTAATTAAAAATATTGCTATATATAAATTTATATACATATATATATATAGACATATATAATAAAAACATACACTAATATGAATAATAATAATAATAATAATAATAATAATAATAATAATAATAATAATAGTAATAATATGTATTAAATGGTAAAAGAATAATTTACAAAATGATAATAGTAATAAAAATAAAAATAATAGTGATAATAATAGTAATAATAATAAATAGTAATAATAATACATTAAGAATAATAATATGTTAATAATAATAAATTAATGAATTAATAACAAAACAGTAAGTAAATAAACACAAAAATAAAATATAATTATAATAGTAATATTAACAAAATAATAATAATAATAATAATACTATATTAATAAAAATAATAATAATAAAAGGAATAAAAAAAATGTTAATAACAAGAATATTAATAATGGTAATAATAACAATAATATAAATAATAATATATACATGAGAAAAAAATAATAATAATAGAAGTAGTAATAATAAAATAAATATAAATATAAGTATAATAATAATAACAATAATAACATAATAAAACAACAAAAGTAATGAAGTAGACGAAATTGAAACTAAAAACGAAGTTTTGGGGTAGATTTGAAATAAAATAAAGGGGAGGATCTATCCGAACACGCGAATAACATGGAGGGACTGATTTTGCAATTATGCCCTATCCCTAAAACGACGCCGTTCCAATGTCCATCCCTCAAATGGTCAGAGGACCAAATTGAAACAAAGTTAAAATTATAAGACAGAATTAAGAAATAGAAAAAGACTAGATTAAAACAAAATAAAAATGCGGAAGGACCGCGCGCGCAATTATCCCAATTAACAGAAACACGTGGATCCCTTTGTGGAGCGGGTTGGGTCTTTGGGTCAGCGCCTAAACGACGCCGTTTTAGGGTGTTTTGCAACTAAATGAAATGACGTCGTTTTGTAGTGTTATAAAAGGCCCTTTTTTTTGCAAAAATCTTCATTTTCTCTTCTCTTTCTTCAAAAAAAACGTGAGGGTTCTCTCATTCCCCTCTAGCCTGGGGCCGGAGTCCGGAGAGGGGACCGCCGTCGACCGCCGTCGCCGACCACCGTGGAATCCCAAAAGGTACGTTTTTTTTGTTTTTTTTGTATTATTTTTTTTATTTATTTGTAATATATGTATTTATGCAAATAAATAGATTCGAAAAAAAAAATGAAATCACCTTAGGTTTTCAGGTTTGATTTCTAGTATATTGGTTTCTTCCGATTTAGTTTTTTTTTCCCTGATTTGCTATTATTTGCTTTGACTCACTGATTTCTCATTCGAATGTCTCTTTCCAAAAAAAACTACAAAGATTGAATGACTTTATATAGCCATTTACAAAGTGCTTTTTGTTCAACTACTTGTTATTTCTTTTTAATTCTTGCAGGTGCAACTTGAGCGGTGGCACAGTGGCGGTGAAGCAGGTGGTATGGGCGATGGGACAGGGGGCAGAGGCGGTGCCTAGGGTTAGGAGCGGCTAGGTTTTTTTTCTGTTAATGTTTTGGCTATGTTGGGCTTTGGGTTTATTTAGTGGGCCTTAGGGTTTTTTAGTTTTTTTTTGTTTGGACTGATGTAATTGGGTCAAAATTGGGCCTCAACAACTACCCCTCTTTGCTCATTGTCGTGTAACGGGAATAGAGCAAAGACATAAAGAAGGGCCAATTTTGCCTGGTCCTGTTGAGTCTTAACTTCTTTTGGCACTCCTCTTCTTTGAGTAGCTTCATTCCAGTCCACCACATCTTATAGCTTTGATCTATCTCACCACAACTTCAAAGATATGACTAGTAGCTTCACTTTGCTTGCTTCTTCAGGGGTATAAGGTTCATAGCTTCGATCTGCTTCACTGCTCCACTGCAACTTCAGGGAGATAAGGTCTAATATCTTCAGTCTGCTCCACTACAACTTCAGGGTTTCGCTACAACTTCAGGGAAGCAAAATCTGTATATTCGATTAGCTCCAATCTTTATTATTTACTGAAAAACAAACATCAAAAATAGCTCGGCATACAAACTGACGTTCAACTCATCTCTCGGATTATGAGTTAATTTTTGGAAAAAGTAAAAAATTGAAAATACCTCAGTGTGTGACCTGAGGTTCAACTCACCTCTCGCAATATGAGTTGATTTTTTTGAAAAACAGAGACTAAAAGGCTCAACTCACTTCTCGCAATATGAGTCGATTTTTTTTTTGAAAAAACATAAATTGAAAATACTTCAGCGTGTGTCCCGAGGCTAAACTCACCTCTTGTAATATGAGTTGATTTTTTTGAAAAATAGAAACTAAAAAATACCTCAGCGTGTGACCCGAGGCTCAACTCACCTCTCGCAATATGAGTTGATTTTTTTGAAAGACAGAGACTAAAAGGCTCAACTCACTTCTCGCAATATGAGTTGATTTTTTTTTGAAAAAACATAAATTGAAAATACCTCAGCGTGTGTCCTGAGGCTCAACTCACCTCTTGTAATATGAGTTGATTTATTTTGAAAAATAGAAACTAAAAAATACATCAGCGTGTGACCCGAGGCTAAACTCACTTCTCGTAATATGAGTTGATTTTTTTTTTGAAAAATAAAAACTAAAAATACCTTAGCGTGTGACTCGAGGCTCAGCTCACCTCTCTCAATATGAGTTGATTTTTTTTAAACATAAATGGAAAATACCTCAGTGCGTGATTTGAGGCTCAACTCACCTCTTGCAATATGAGTTGATTTTTTTTGAAAAATAGGAACTAAAGGTACCTCAGCGGGTTACCCGAGGCTCAACTCACCTCTCGCAATATGAGTTGATTTTTTTTTAAAAAACAGAAATAAAAATATCAGAATACCAAAACATATCATCTGGTGGAACTCAAGTGTCTTTTCCTTGATCCAGTATAACTATCATCAAATCCTCTTGCTCTGCTGGAGTACCTGTATATGTCATGCATGATGTTATCATGATATGCACATGTTGGCCTTAAATGCCTTTATGCCTATATGATTATACTACGAGCCTTGGGCTTGTTTGTCATGTATCTCTTTTCGTCACGATTGTTGTGATGATCTGTATTCATTGCTTCGATTCTTGACTCTTTTTTTTTTCGATTTTGTACCCATCCTCAAGCTTTACGAGTAATCTGTGTTTCTGAGATATCACTATTTTGCCCCCTGTTGAACTTTGTCCTTGCTTTGAGGCTTTTGTACTTATTTAATTCTCATCCGGATAATGCTCAACATTTCTTTTGTTTAGAGTATGTCATTCTGCTATTTATCATTCAAATAAACCATACAATGAGATGCATGAAAATGGTCAGGTAGGTACAAAAGAGGTACTTCACATTTATTTATTTCGAAGGTAACAAACAAAAAGGTTAACCAAAGATCGTAAAAAGGTTTCATAAAGAAAAGGGGACCGCATTCAGTAAACACAAATGCTCTAGATATTCAACGCATGATCTCTTCCACGTTACTTAATTAAGAATCTTTTCGAGCATAGCTTCTTACATAGAAGATTTTGAGCTTTCAGAGATGCTTCAAATACTATAAAATTACCGTTCGACCTACCGTTCAAATCGCCTTGCTCTTTAAGCCCAGGTTTGCTTTATTAGGACGCCCTATCAGGTTTTCATCCTAATCCTTTTTGTTCATCAAGATGCCCTTTTCAGGTTTTCACCTTGATCTCTCTTTTTTTTTAGGCATAATATTTCTTTACAGCATCTGAGTTCACTGGGTTAGGTAACTCTTTCCCATCCATCTCAGTGAGAATCAAAACTCCACCTGAGAAAGCCTTCTTTACAACATATGGTCCTTCCCAATTTGGTGCCCATTTTCCTCGAAAGTCTTTTTGTATTTGGAGGATCTTTCTCAGCACGAGTTCTTCTTCGTGGAATTCTCTTAGCCGTATTTTCTTGTCATGGGCTGCGATCATTCTCTTCTGGTACATTTGTCAATGACAGATTGCTTTCAAACATTTTTCTTCGATAAGGTTTAACTGGTCATATTGAGCTTGAACCCACTCTGCTTCCTCTAGTTTCGACTCCATTAAGACTCGTAGACAGGGGATCTCAACTTCGATGGGTAGCATAGCTTCCATTCCATAGACTAGAGAGAAACGAGTTGCTCCCGTAGATATTCGTACAGTTGTGCGATATGCATAAAAAGAGAACGGTAGCTTCTCGCGCCAGTCTTTATATGTTTCGGTCATTTTTCCAATAATCTTCTTAATATTCTTGTTGGCCGCTTCAACTGCTCCATTCATTTTTGGGCGATAGGGTGAGGAGTTATGATGCCTTATTTGAAATTGTTCACACACTTCCTTCATCATCTTGTTGTTTAAATTCAATGCGTTTTCTGAAATGATTCTTTCAGGCAAACCACATCGACAAATGATTTCCTTTTTTAAGAACCTGCAAACTGCAGTCTTAGTCACATTAGCAAATGAAGTGGCTTCTATCCATTTCGTGAAGTAATCTATCACTACAAAAATGAATCGGTGTCCATTAGAAGCTTTTGGGGAAATTGGTCCTATAACATTCATGCCCCATATAGAAAAAGGCTACGGAGAAGTCATGACATGAAGGGGTGAAGGGGCTACATGAATTTTATCACCATAAATTTGACATTTGTGGCATTTTCGTGGAAAACTAATGCAGTCACTTTCCATTGTCAGCCAGTAATAACCGAGTCTCATAATCTTCCTGGCTATAGTGAAACCATTGGCATGTGCCCCACAAATTCCCTCATGGACATCTTCAAGTATTTTTTTGGCTTCAACAACATCCACGCATCTCAAGAGCATTTCATCTTTTCCTCTTTTGTACAGAATGTCCCCATCAAGAACAAATCCTACTGCCATTCTTCTGATTGTTCTTTTATCGTTCTCATTTGCTTGTTCGGGATACTTTTGATTCTTGACATATTCTAAGATATCATGGAACTATAGCCATCCATCTGGCTCTTTTTCAATGCTGAAACAATGTGCAGGGACTTCATATATGCTTATTTGAAGAGGCATTATTTTTGTTTCTCTGTTCACTTTAAACATTGAAGCCAAAGTGGCCAAGGCATCAGCCAATTGGTTTTCTTCTCGTGGGAAGTAATTAAAAGTTATTTCTTTGAATTCTTTAACCAATTCCGCCAGTAGATTGCTATATTTAACTAATTTCGAATCTCTCACTTCCCAATCTCCACGGATTTTGTATATCACCAACGCTGAGTCCCTATACAGCACTAAGATTTTGACGTTTCGTTCAATAGCTGCACGAAGTCCCATGATACAGACCTCATATTCTGCTATGTTATTGGTACAGAAGAAATTCAGCCTGGCAGTAAACAGATAATGGTTCCCTTTTGGTGATACTAAGACTGCTCCAATCCCATGCCCCAATGTATTTGATGCACCATCAAAGCTCATCTTTCATGACTTCTCTTTGGATGACTCACATTCTTTTCCCGTAATGCACATCAAGTCTTCATCTGGGAAATCAAATCTCAATGGCTCGTATTCCTCTGTTGTTCAAGTTGTTAAGAAATCAGCTATTGCACTTCCTTTTATCAACTTTTGGCTCACATAGACGATATCGTATTCGATAGTAGGATATGCCATCGTGCCGTTCTTCCTGAGAGTGCAGGTGATTCCATCATGTACTTTATTGGGTCCAGCTTTGAAATTAACCATGTCGTATGATACAACATATATTGCCTGAACCTCCGAACTACCCAAACCCAAGCGTAACAGAATTTTTCAATTGACAGGTACTTTGCCTCATACTCTGTGAACTTTTTGCTGAGATAGTAAATCGCCCTTTCTCTTTTCCCTAACTCATCATGCTGCCCCAATACGTAACCCATTGAATTTTTAAATACAGTCAGATACAATATTAACGGTCTTCCTAGAGTTGGCGGTACTAGTACCGGGGGACTAGACAAATACTGTTTTATCTTGTCAAAAGCCACTTGGCACTCCTCGTTTCATTCTCCCGGATTATGTTTTCGAAGGAGTCAAAAAATTGGGTCACACTAGTTGGTAAGTTGAGCAATGAACCGAGCGATGTAGTTCAACCTCCCTAAGAATCCTTTGACCTCTTTTTGCGTCTGCGGAGGTGGTAGTTCTTGTATGGTTTTTATCTTATCTAGATCAATTTCAATACCTCTCTCGCTGACGATGAAGCCTAGCAATATTCCCGAGGTAGCCCCAAACGTACATTTGGCTGGATTAAGCTTCAGCTGGAACTTTCTCAGTCTTTCGAACAACTTCCTGAGGTTCCCAACATGCTCTCTTTCCCCTTTGGATTTGACGATCATATCATCGACGTAAACTTCTATTTCTTTGTGCATCATGTCATGAAACAACATCACCATGGCCCTTTGATATGTTGCCCCAGCGTTCTTTAATCCGAATGGCATCACCTTATAACAGAATGTTCCCACATCGTTACAAAAGTAGTTTTCTCCATATCCTCAGGAGCCATCTTTATCTTATTATAACCCGAGAATCCATCCATGAATGAAAACAATAAATGTTTGGCTGTATTATCCACCAATGTATCGATGTGTGGCAAAGGAAAATTATCTTTAGGACTTACTCGATTCAGATTGCGATAATCTACACACATTCGTACCTTGCCGTCTTTTTTTGGTACTGGACTATGTTAGCTACCCATTGTGGGTACTTGGAGACTTGTAGGAAGCCAGTATCGAATTTTTTCTTGACTTCTTCTTTTATCTTTAACAGCATTACAGGTCTCATTCGTCTTAGTTTCTGTTGAATGGGTTTGCATTCTGGTTTCAGTGGGAGTCTATGGATTACTACATCTTCTCTAATCCTGGCATGTCCTGATACGACCATGCAAATACATCTTTGTACTCATGAAGCAAAGCGATCAAATCATGTTTGGTGTTATCTGAAATGGAGGTCCCAATCTTCACTTCTTACCTCTTTTCTTCATTTTCCAAGTTTACTATCTCAACAGATTCTTGATGAGGTAGAATCTGTTTATCTTCATGTTCTACCATTCTTAGTAGGTCAAGAGACGAGACATAGTCTTCAACATTTTCCTCAGCTTCGAACTCTCCTAAATAAATAGCTTTCCCGAAATCGATTTCAAGATTTTTAATGGGTTTGTTCATATCGTTGATATCTGAGCACCTGAAAGTTGAATGGAAAAGAAAACTATAGAGGAGCATCAAAGTATTGGGACCAACAAGCATAATGGCATGATGTGAGATATATGCAATGACAGGCTGTGAGAAAAGGGAAAAAATTATAAAGTTAATGAGAATGAAAAGACCATGACAAAATGTATCTCCATTAATGTTCATTTAAATGATGAAGAGCAAATCATAAGCTCTTACAAAAGAATCCCTACTATTATTTAGGGACACACAAAAAGAAGAGTATTAACATTGAGCATTACTCTGGAGAAGACTTAGAAACTACAAGGAGAACTACAGCAGTCCAATTGTTCAAAACGAATCTAGGAGGACAAGGGCGTATCATTGAAACATCTTTAATTGCATCATTTCCTTTGTCAATGACATTTATACTGACATTCTGAAGACCCCTTTCAATTAATAACAGTGTGCTTCGTGGATTATCTTGCCCGGGGTATATCATTCCTGCAGATGTAAATGTTTTTGACAAAGGAGGGTACGTTATAGGCTCTCATTCTAATTCTCGGCCTAAGGCTCTTGAAACCCTCTTTTCTTGATCTTTCTACAACTGTTTTCTTCTCTATTGTATATCCGACTGGAACCCTAACCATATCGAGCCTTATGGGGCACTGGTTTTAGAGCTCTAACTATCCCTTGCTGATATCTTCCCAAACCTTTCCTCGCTCGGGCTCCCTTTCCCACAGTCAGTTTAATTCCCATCTTAGTATTCCTTGACAGCTTAGGCATGGGAATTTTATTTCTTTCAGCAACGACCGTAGCATCGATGAATTCGAAGGAACAGAAGGAACATTCTACTGCATCCTTGCTTACTTCGAGGTATGGTGTATCAGCAGAAATAGATGCGACAATGTCTTCCTCACCCACGAAAGTGACCAAAAGACCATCCATAATGAACTTCACTTTTTGATGGAGAGATGAAGGAATGCCCCAGCGGAGTGGATCTAAGGCCTTCCTAAAAGGCAATTATACGAAGGCGTGATGTTCATGACCTAAAACTCGATGTCATATATATAGGGGCCCACTTCTAGAGAAATTTTGATTTTTCTCACGACTTCTAGTCTTGTCCCATCGAATGCTCTTGCTGTAGAGTGACAAGGCCTCAGATAAGATATATCAATTGGAATTCTAGAAAGCGTGGCCAAAGGCATGACATTGAGTGCTGACCCGTTATCAATAAGCACATTCGGTATTATATAACCCTTGCAACGGGTTGTGATATGTAATGCTTTTACGGAGTCCCTACCATTTAGTAGTATTTCGTCATCACTGAAAGAAATAAAATTATCCGCGTTCAGGTTATTCACCCACCTATCAAGTTTTTCGACAGATATATTGCTTGCCACGTAAGCTTGATTTAACACTTTCAGCAAAGCATTTCGATGTGGTTTTGAATTCAACAGTAGGGATAATACCGAGATTCGTGCCGGTTGTTTGCTTAACTATTTCACGACGTTATATTCACTATGCTTGACGAACTTCAAGAATTCATGTGCTTCCTCTTCATTCATAGGCCTTTTAACTTCTTGTTCGGACGGAGTCTCAAGTTCGACCTTGGCCTCATACATCGGTGCCTTTTCTTTCTGCTTCAAGTCATTAGTCTTCTTCATTGGTTCGACCACTTTAGAATAACACCTCCTGCTGCGGGTGAAGTGTCCTACTTCGCCAACATTTTCGGTCGTGACTTTGGATTTTTCACCTTCAGGTATGATAATGTTGACATCATATTTCCATGGTACTACCTTGTTGTCTTTGTAAGGGAAAGGAGATGGTACTTCAATTATCATATTTGGTTTCACTTGCTCCTTTTTTGCATCGTAATAAATCACCAATGGTCGATCGGCACTATAAGGGAACCCTGATGATTGATTATCAGAAGTGCATACTTCTCCTTCATCGGCCTCTTTCATTTTGTTAAAGATCTCGACTTTTTTATTGTCCATAATGTTTTGAAGTAGTTTTCTGAATCCTTCACAATACTGGATGTCATGCCCCTCAATCCCATGAAAATCACAAAAATATTGACTTTTTGTATTTCCTTCTTTGAAAATTCTATTGGGATGACAGAACAGCCCATTTTCAACCATTACCTTCCAAACCTTTCGCAGCGGTGTCTTTATTTCAAAAACATAACTTTTGGTACGTCACCTGTCTTCTTTTGTCATCGCGCTCACATTCCCTTCAGTGTGGTTAGGGAGTGAATTTCTCGCCGTATTGCCAGCACCATCAAATCATAGAATGCCTTCATCAATAAGACCTTGAACCCTCTTTTTAAAGGCCAAACAATTTTCTGTAGAATGTCTCTGGTTTCCAGCGTGGTATATGCAACTAGCATTAGGATCGTACCATTTTGGGTATGGAGGCTTCAGGGGTGCCATATAATATGGGCATATTAATTTTTTTTCCAATAGTTTTGGGTACAGCTCTCCGTATGACATGGGAATTGGGGTGAACTGGGGTTTTTCAGGATTGGATCTTGTCGGTCTTTGTTCATTTTTGGGTTGGTTTTGAGCAGGCATGGTATTTGGTTAAAACATGGCAAATGGTCTTTGGTTATCTGTAGCGTAGACGGGGTAAAGAGGAGGTGCTTGATAGTAAGGGTTTTGGGGAAGATAATAGAAGTTTGAAGGCGGGTGATATCGAGGTCGTGGCTGGGTTGGGTAAGGATTAAAAGTGTGGTGGCTCTCAGTTCCCACCATATGGGTTTCTGCTTTTTTTTTCTTTATGGGTGCTACCCTTTTCGAGCTTTCGGGACCTTCCATCTTCCACTCTTGATGGCATTTTTTATAAGTTCCCCGGATATTACAATATCTGCGAAGTCTTTCATGGCACTTCTTACCAACTTATCATAAAACGGTGCTTTCAAAGTGTTGATGAAGAGGATCGTTATTTCAGTTTTAGTCAATGGGGGTTCTACTTGAGCCAAGATATCCCTCCACCTTTGCGCGTATTACCTAAAAGTCTCCGTCGACTTCTTTTCCATCATCTGCAGAGTTAGTCAATCAGGCACCATGTCAGATACATGCTTGTATTGTTCACAAAATGCTGATGCCAAGTCTTTCCATGATCGGATCCTTTATCTACTGAGTTGATTATACCATCGAAAGGCTGATCCAATCAAGC
Source organism: Gossypium anomalum (assembly GCA_025698475.1). Classification (NCBI taxonomy): domain Eukaryota; kingdom Viridiplantae; phylum Streptophyta; class Magnoliopsida; order Malvales; family Malvaceae; genus Gossypium; species Gossypium anomalum. Next base: position 66,112,086 of record CM046957.1, on the reverse strand, counting down.
TGTCTTGGAAACAGTGGATTAGCAATTTGTCTTCATTCACGTAACCAGTCATCTTCCGGCAAAACATGATAAGATGCGCTTTTGGACATCTCGTTCCATCATGTTTCTCAAAATTTGGTACTTTGAATTTCGGAGGCAGAACCAGATCGGGCACCAAACTGAGCTCTTTGGCACTCAATGCAGAGAAGGCTTCAGTACTTTTTATCGCTTTGAGTCTTTCTTCCAAACTCCTATACTTATCCTGAACATCATGATCATCTATTTTCAACCTGGCTATTTCTACCGGATCATCCAAACCTGGAACATTGGGATCAGTAGGATTAGCTCTTAGGTTTGATACGAATGTACCTTGCCCTAGATGAGCATGTGGTATAAGTCGTTGCTCGAGGCTTGCAGGTTCCCCTTGAGGATATCCTCTTTGCGTTGTATGGGCGTGAAGTGGAGTGAATCCTGGGGGATAGAGCGGATCCTGATCATGATTAACTCTCGACTGAGGCTCCATGATGTTAGGGCTCTGCATAAGTCCCTTTCCTTTGACCAAAGCTGTCATCATCTCCATCATTTTGGCCATCTGATCTCTTTGCTCGAGCAATTCCTCTCGAGATCTTAACATTAGATCTCTTGCTTCCTGTTGTGACTTGGTCAACTGCTCTTGCAATTCTCTTTGGGTCCTTTCCATCCTTTCAATTCTCTCATTAAACTTGGCTTCCATAATTTTAGCTTTTCGGCGCGTCCTATAAGAATGGCGTAATTCTAGACTTGTAGTGTCGCAACTGCGGATTATAGATTTTAGCCTCAGTGAATGATTATGGTGATATGTACATGCAATAAACGGATGAATGGATGAATGACAAATGACTATTAGTCATGAATGAATGTGCAAGAATTTGGTGTTGATTTCAAGATGGCCCCTACTTAAGCATTTCATTAATCAAAAGAGTCTATTACAAAACGTTTCACTATCTTTGATTCAACAGTTACACAAATTTTCTAGCCACATTGCCTTATTTCTTCACTCGTTCTAAGAATTCTGATATGCTTGATCTTTGACTCGGAGGGAATCGACAACTGAGAGCTTCGGCTTCATCTGATGATTGCACGACTTGCATAGCCGCCCTATGAATTTCATTGATCAAAAAGCCGAGTTACATTTCATTTTCTTGGAGAGCTCTTTCGTAGTCGTGAGTGTCTCTGTCGTACTGACTATTCTTTTCTTCCAGGGCTTTTAGGAGATTATCCAACTGTTGCTGTTAGGCTTGTAGTGTACTTTCTAAATCTTGTACTTTCTCTTTTAGCTCTTGATGTTTAGACTGACTAGTCACAAATTCTGCATACACAATTTCATACTCAGCATTCTTTTTCCTTAACTCTATCATAGCACTGTAATGCCCAAATTTAGCCCGGGCATACAAAATTACAAAAAAAATACAATAAATAATAACAGTCCATTAAAATGTCCCAGTTACATGACCGTAGCCCAAATTCAAAATACAAAACTAAACCCAGACCCGATATCCATCACAAGCCCAAATCAAAACAAGCCCAATAGGCCCATCCCCTTAACAGCCTCAGAAACCCTAGGTCACCCCGTTTCATTTTGTGCCGCAGCTAAGAAACGGACAACGCCTCCGCTCCAGCAGCACAGCCCTAGCACCGTACGACGCGCCAACTCCCATACACACGCCAACGCACAGCCCCGTGCTCCGTACCTGTAAAAGACAACAAACTAAAGCAGCAACAAGCCAATACGAAAGCAGAGGACAAAAATTGTTGTTTTCTTTAGTTATTCAGCTATAAAGCCTTTGATTCTCGATTGTAAAAGGGGGCTCCCTTTTTTTTACAAACGATAATATACAAAAAAAGAAGAGTAATCAAATACAGAGAGGTCGAATGTTCTTCAAAGGTTGTTACCTTTTTTTTATTTTTACGCCTCTGTTTTCTTTTTTTATTTTGAAATCTATCACAAAAACATAAAAAGAAGCGAAAGAGAAGTTTACCTTGCGAAGCTAGCCATCGTTTCCCCTTCACTTCATCGAAATCGAAGTCCGAATAGGGTCTTAATGGCGAAAACCACTCCTTTAGGGCTCGAATGCGCAGATCACCGTTCGTGGTGGCGCATTAGTATCGAGGGTAGCATTTTGGGGTTAACTGGGCAGCAAAAGGGGAAGGATCTCTTACCTGTGGATCGACACCGACTCAATCGGCGGTTGCCTCTCCGTCCAAGGCCAAACGGATCCCTGGGGATCCGGTCAGAGCCACGACTGATGATGGAGGTGCGCCTAGTGCCGTCGTAGCCTACAAGTCGACCAAAGGGGCAAAGGGGGACTTGAAAAGCCATAAAGCTACGGTGCCGAAACCCTAGCAAATGGGTGTTCGGTTTTGTGGCTGATAAAATGGCTGATTGCCATTCTTTTTTATTATTTTAAGAGCAAAACAAAACGACGCTATTTTTAAGGGAAATGAGACCCGAGCCCGTTTCATGACCTGAACCCGTGCCTTTGTACTGTAAATGGGTTATTTGCAAGCTCGGTCCTCCTCTTTTGCGTGCGCATTCAATCGCGCCTTATCTGTTCCGCTTTATTTTTTAAAATTAGCCCTGTAATTTACGCGTGTTTGCGCTTTGGTCCGTGTCTCTGCTCTGCATTTTAGAACTTGGGTTATTTCCAGTTCTAGTCCTTTTGCATTGACGCGCATCACACATTGGCCCTTTTTTGATTATTTTATTTATAAACTAGCCCATTCTTTTTAATGGTATTTTAATAGAGTCCATTTGATTTGTATAGTTTGTCATTTTTTAAATCAACTTAATATTTTCTATATATATATATATATACATACCTTTTTGAATTAGCATGATAATATTACCCCTTTTTATATAAAGTCTTTATTTTAAAGTTTTCTTTTTATCATATTGTTTTAAAAATTTTTGTATATTACTTCATTTAAATATTCATATATATAATATTGTGCATATATAGTTCATGGCATGACTAGTTTTTTATTCTACATATTATTAATTCTACGTTACTTTTACATACATAATTCCTTTTAAACCTACTTATATATTTGTGTTTGTATTTTTTTTTTCTAGCCCATTGTGTATATAATTTATTTCTCAAGAATGCATCTTATTATACATATATATATTTAGAACCTTTCACGTTTCACATATTATTCAAATTGTCTTTCACTATATGTACATATTTAAGTTCTAGCCGCTTTTCCATATTAAATTAAAATTTATCGTATCCTTCTCTTTTAAATTATTTTATTATTAATCTAAGGTTTTCATATATTATTTATTTTAGATATATAATATTTGTTTTGTGTTGTTACATATTTTCCATTTTAAAACTTGATGTATCCTTAAAATCGTTTTATCATTCATTTAAAAATTTTCATACATTTTTATATATACATTTTTATATTTTATCCTCGCATTCGGTCCCTTTTTTATATATAGTTTATAACGAAGTTAATTTAACCTTAGATACATTACTAATAGTGCGGATTCTTTACAAATGATCACTTTTTCAATCTATTTATAAATATATGTGTTTTTTTTTTTAATCCCATTGCATGCATTTCTAAAGATTATATTTTACAATGTATATTTTTATTTATTTCTTGAATATCCTATACATTATTTAAATTTTCATGTATATATTTCAATAAACACTTTCCACCCTTTGTATATTCCTTGATTTTAAAAATACTCGTTCTATAATATGTTTTCTAATAAGTGCATGTATATATCTAGTTTATCTTTACAAATGGTTTCTAATTGATCAATTTGCCAATGCATATATCATGTTCATCATTATTTGTAAATTTGTCTTATACCATAGTCTCTTTTAATTATCATTCTATGTCTTGTATTAATTATATCATATTAGGCTTTGTATATCATTATGGCATACTATCGTGTGTATTGTTTTGTCTTGTTTTATTGCAATGTATTGTTATATTATTCATTCATTATTTTGTATTGTTATATTAGTAATTTTCCGTGCATTATTGAGATTGGGTTATACTTCGAGATTAATCATATTTAATTATGTATTTTGTTAGCCGATTAAATAAGATATATTATCTTCATTCATCCGTCATTGTATTTTATGCACACATATTACCCCATATCATCGTTTTCCACTCGATTTTTGAAATATGGTGTTATAAAGTCCAAATTTTATGATTAATTTTGGTTTATTTCAAATCGAATTAATACGTTTTAAGCTAGTTTCACAATTATTTAAAACGAAGGCGATATTCGGTATTTGACAATTCATAGAATTGTGCCCTAACGTGTTGGGTTGCAATTTCTCGTTTGCTCAAAGTAATCGAAGGTCCCTTTAAAATTTCATTCATGTCTTCTAAAAATCCTTTAAAACGAAGGCAATACTCGGTGTTTGACAATTTGAGAATCGTGCCCTATCGTGCTGGGTTACGCTTTTTCATTTATTCAAAACAATCGAAGATCCTTTCGGAATCTCACTCATATTTTCTAAGGCGAGGCAATGGTCAATGTTTGGAAATTTGAGGAATCGTGCCCTACTGTGCTGGGTTTCGTTTTTTCGTTGGACTAAATAGTTGAGCATCCTTTTTTGATTTTTGAATTATAAATTTTCGGACATCGATACAAGAAGATTTTTGGCAACTAACTCAGGTTATTCAAATGTTATTAAAAAAGAACCACATTTCAAAAACATCTTTAAATTTTAGACATAAGGGCAGTATCTAATCGATTTGGTACCAATTTTGGGCGTAGTGAGGGTACTAATCCTTCCTCATGCGTAACCGACTCCCGAACCCGTTTTCTCAAAAGTTCGTAGACCAAAATCGTTGTTTTAGTAAACCAAAAATGTTTTATTAAGATAACCAAATCCTTAGGTGACCCGATCACACCTAAACAAAAAAATATTGGTGGCGACTCCATATTTTTGTTTTTCAAAAGTTTGTTCCCTATTTTTTTTTTAAAAACATAAAATTTTTAAATAAAAAGGGTGGTTTTGACAAGCACGCGCAGCTTTTTCCTCTTCTTTCTTTGCTTTTCCTTTCCAGAATTTCATCCCACCTTTGATGTTGCTTAATTCTTCCTTCCATTCTGCCGATGATTTGCCCAACCCACTATTTTTTATAGTGCTTCTTAGTTTCTTATTTTCTAAATGAAGATCATTTAAATCGTTTCTTACGATCTCAGCCTCTCTTTGAGCTTTCCCAGTTTTAAAATTTTTAATTTAAACATCGATCTTCAGCTGGTAGTTTTCCTCTTGAAGAGAATTGATATGTCATAACAGCTTAGCCTTTTCACATTCAAATTCATGTCTTGCTATTTCCAACTCAAACGGCATTTCTTCTGAAAAAGGATTCTGGAAAGTATAATCCGTCGGTGAGATTTGTTGACTGTTCACTTGTCATTGTCTCCATATGTCATAATCTTGAGTGATGGTATCAGCGTAGAGAGCTAACTCCATTAGGTGAATTTCCTTCCAAGACTTTGCAGTATCTCAGACTCTTTCCATGTAACGCTCACCTGTAAAGGCAAACTCAGACTGTGTCAATCCTCCGGTAGCAGGTATGAATTGTCATGAAGCAAACTGTCTTTGAACCATTAATGGGGTATATCCAACTCCTCCCCATAATCCTAATAAAGGCACCCAATCTTGGCTTCCACATTTGTATAATAGAACTGAAGGACCGATCCATGGTGCTCTCTAGGTTATCTCTTCGGCACGAAGGTTTTGAAAAACCGAAGCCCAGTGCTGTTCGTTGACATCCTTTGGCCAATCTTTCTCAAGATAAGCTTTCAATGGGGTAAAGGTTTTTGAAAACATGTGAAAGGGTGTGCGCTCTACTTTCCAAAAATGGCTCAAAATCCAAACATTAAGTAACTGCACCCATCCGATAAAATGTCATTCCCCTTTTCTCCTACAACTGCTTAGAGATCTAAAAGTCTCAGCCAAGATAGTCGGGACGGGGTTGATCCCTTGCCTTAACCTTTCGAAGAAATCCACTACCGCAACTTATACATGCCCGAGAACCTTTGGGAAGACAATTAATCCATAAATGGCCAAAGCAAATAGATTCATCCTCTTCACAATATCTGGATGGTTTTGAACTAAATCTCACAGAGAAAACCATGGAACATAACTAAGTTTGTTCTTTTTCTTTATTTGTTTTTCAGCCTACATATCAATCATTCCCATCAACCTCACTAACTTTTTCTTGAAGGTCATTGGTTTGGGCTCTTTCACATATATCTTGCTGAATTGTACATTGTCAATGCGAAGCAAGGCAGCATACTCTTCTATGGTCGGAGTCATATCTTCCTGATTGAAAGTGAAACATTAGTAAGCTGGATCCCAGAATCGAACCATGGCTTGAATCAGTTGTTCGTCTATATTGACGGCGATCAAGTGAGCTATATCCCTGTACTTTTTGGTGAAGATGCTCCTAGTGTCTGAATCCCACTGTTTCCAAATTCGAGTCAAATCTTCGAGGTTATTCTGACGAGCATTTGAAGTTACTTGCTCGGGAAGATTGGAGATACATCCTTCCGTTAAACTGTCCCCTTTCGCTTTCTGAGTTTTCAAAGACCAGTCTCGAATCACGATATTTTTCTCGGCCATTTGTGTAATTGACTCCTCCATCAGAAACCCGTTTTTGGCAACCAATCTCTAATCAACACCTTCCTAATCAAGATGCCTATGATGCATGATGAAAAATAAAAATAAAGACAAACAACTTGGTTAGTAATCACAATAAATATGAACTGAGAAAAACTATGGAAACTCTAACACATTAAGCTACCCGGTTCAATTCCTTTGCATAAACAGTGTAAATGTAAAGGAAATGAAAGGCAAGAGGCGTTTCTCCCGTGTACTTATTTTGGTGACTATTAACAGACAGAAGTTCGGCATGGCTCTAATTAGGTGGCTCATATGGTTCACTAGATGCAGTTTTGGTTCTGGACAGGTACTCGAATTATTCGTACTGTCATCTGCTAAGATTAGTACAGAACATCGGTTATTGCCCATCACAAGCTTATGAGTTCAATTCGAGGGATTACATTTACTTATGCCTATGCGGAGGGATAAGTTAACTCACGAAAGCATAAGTCATATGTAACCCGGAAGTATTCACTAGCCTATGCGGAGGGACGAGTTAACTCACGAAGGCATAGCGTTTACTTCCATTTAAATGGACGGAGCCCGGGTAGAGAGCTCATGTTATGTAAAAATGCAAGTGCACGGTGTGTGGGGAGAAACTCACAGATCTTTACTTTTTATTTAAAAAACTAAACTAAAAAAAACTAAAACCATAAAAACTTAGAGCTGAAAAACAATAAGATAAAACAAGTTAGAAGAATATTTACAACATGATGCAAATGCATGACTTTTCAAAAACAAAATTTAAGGATCACGACTAAGTATTAATTTGAACAAGGAATTTTGAAAATTTTGACAACATGCGTTTAATTCTATACTCGACTCTCAAAAAATATCCCCAATGGAGTCGCCAGCTGTAGCGATGTAAAAATTTCGCTTTGGTCGCTAGTTGAGGCGATTATTTAAAAATTTAAAAATGGAATTTCGGTTTTAAAGAGAAAAGGAGTCGCCACCGATCTTTTTTCTAGGTGTGACTGGACACCTAATAAATCCTTTTTTTTAAAAAAAGAAAATTTATTTTTGAATAAAAATGAAGGCCGAATTTGGGTCTACGCGAAGATCCAGAGAAAAATAGAGTTCGGGAGTCGGTTACGCACGAGGAAGGTATTAGCACCCTCGCGACGCCCAAAATTGATATCTTGTTAAACACGGGTTGTCTTAATTCTCAAAAATACAAGTTTAATTTAATATTTAATTGCGATTCGATTGAGATATGAGAATTTAAAATTTTTGGTTTTTTAGAAGGACATCTCGTTTTTAACACGAGCCAATGATATCCACCCAACATAGTGATGAAATCAACGACTTAGTGTTGAAATCGATACGTTGCCTTATTTATTGAAATTAATAAAATAATAATAATAATAACATTTGCAATAGAAATTTATAAATAATGCAAACAATGATACAATTAATGAAAAATATTAAAATACAATATTAGAATAAAAATAACAATAATATTCACAATAAAGAAAATAATAATAAAAAATAATGTTCTAATAATATAATAAAAGAAATAATATATTTGTAATAATAGTAGAAAATACTAATATGAACATGAAAAATACACATGTATATATATATGTTAATAATGATGATAATGATAATAATACTAGCAATAATAATAAAATACAAAAAGCAAATATAATATAATAATAATATTAAAATAAAGTAATTAAAAATATTACTATATATAAATATATATACATATATATATACATATATAATAAAAACATACACTAATATGAATAATAATAATAATAATAAATAGTAATAATAATAAATTAAGAATAATAATATGTTAATAATAATAAATTAATGAATTAATAACAAAACAGTAAGTAAATAAACACAAAAATAAAATATAATTATAATAGTAATATTAACATAATAATAATAATAATAATAATAATAATAATAATAATAATAATAATAATAATAATAATAATTAAATAATAAAAGGAATAAAAACAATGTTAATAACAAGAATATTAATAATGGTAATAATAACAATAATATAAATAATAATATATACATGAGAAAAAAAAATAGAAGTAGTAATAATAAAATAAATATAAATATAAGTATAATAATAATAACAATAATAGCATAATAAAACAACAAAAGCAATGAAGTGGACGAAATTGAAACTAAAAACGAAGTTTTGGGGAAGATTTGAAATAAAAATAAAGGGAAGGATCTATCCGAACACGTGAATAACATGGAGGGACTGATTTTGCAACTATGCCCTATCCCTAAAACGATGCTGTTCCAATGTCCATCCCTCAAATGGTCAGAGGACCAAATTGAAACAAAGTTAAAATTATAAGACAGAATTAAGAAATAGAAAAAGACTGGATTAAAACATAATAAAAATGCGGAAGGACCGGCGCGCAACTATCCCAATTAATAGAAACACGCGGATCCGTTTGTGGAGCTGGTCGGGTCTTCGGGTCGGAGCCTAAATGACGCCGTTTTGGAGTGTTTTGCAACTGAATGAAACGGCGTCGTTTTGTAGTGTTATAAAAGGCCTTTTTTTTGCAAAAATCTTCATTTTCTCTTCTCTTTCTTCAAAAAAAACGTGAGGGTTCTCTCATTCCCCTCTGGCCCGGGGCTGGAGTCCCGCGAGGGGACCGCCGTCGCCGACCACTACGGAATCCCAAAAGGTACTTTTTTTATTATTTTTTTATGTATTTGTAATATATGTATTTATGCAAATAAATAGATTCGAAAAAAATAAAATAAAATCACCTTAGGTGTTCGGGTTTGATTTCTAGTATATTGGTTTCTTCCGATTTAGTATTTTTTCCCTGATTTGCTATTATTTGCTTTGACTCACTGATTTCTCATTCGAATGTCTCTCTCCAAAAAAAAACTACAAAGATTGAATGGCTTTATATAGCCATTTACAAAGTGCTTTTTGTTCAACTACTTGTCATTTCTTTTTAATTCTTGCAGGTGCAACTTGAGCGGTGGCACAGTGGCGGTGAAGCAGGTGGTATGGGTGATGGGATAGGGGGCAGAGGCGGTGCCTAGGGTTAGGAGCAGCTAGGTTTTTTTTCTGTTAACGTTTTGGCTATGTTGGGCTTTGGGTTTATTTAGTGGGCTTTAGGGTTTTTTTAGTTTTTTTTTTGTTTGGACTGATGTAATTGGGTCAAAATTGGGCCTCAACCCTATGCATACAACTGTAGATTTAGTCTATATTCTGTAATTGGATCATTCTAAGTCCCTATACTTTTTGAAATTTGAAATTTTAATTTTGACGCAAATAACAGTGGTTAATCAATTAATTAGATTTTTAATGAATAATATGTAAAAATAACAAGTTGACATTGTGTTACACATATGAAAATATGTTTGTCGCATTAGACGTTAGAAATAACATAACTTGATGAATTTCATAATTATCGTTTAGTGAGGACTGAAATTTTAAAATTCAAAAAGTATAAAAATTAAAAATAATTAAATTAAAGTATAAGAACTAAATCCATAACTATCGTAAAATATAGAAATTAATAGTAAAATTTAACCAAAATAATTCATATTTTATCTTTCTAACTGTTGCCGAAAGTTACCTCTTATAGAGGAGTTGTATTCTAACTTCCTCTCTATAGTGGTAATACCAAATATAGCGAGTAAAATGATAAAAATCCTAAAGTAAAATAAAGATAATAATACTAACCCTAAATTAATTAATTCAAGTAATATAATAAAATATCCTCCAAGGAAAAACCCTACTACAAAATATAGTTGCAAATCTTATGGTAGTCAACTTTATCCAAAAAGCTTCGTCCAAACTTCTCCTCTGTGCCACCCAACTTGTGTTGAATATTTCCAACGCAAATATTTGATACACTCAATGAAATTTGTTGAACTGGCAAGTGTTTTACAGGGATATAATAAAATATTTTAAAAATAAATATTTTAAAAAAGAGATATATAACCATTTTTTAAGGTTACTTGTGAGATAAAAAAATACACTACTGATATACTAAATACTAACCCTTTTAAGATTATTAATAATCATGTTAAAAAATATTAAAATTAATGACAAAAATTAGGCTACTTTTACCCAGTAACATCTTAGCTTTTGAAATTTATAATTTCATCTCCATTCCTTAGACATCATTTTTTTGAATTTGGCCTAAATTGATATTTATAAGTGTAAACTAAACTATTAGTAAGTTTACATTTTAGTCACTTAATTTTAAAAAGTTACAAAATGGTCATTGGACTATTGAAAAATTTTTCATTTAAGTCACTGAATTATTCAAAAGTTTTTATTTAAGTCAGTAGGTTATAAAGTGTTTCTAAAAAAAAAAAGTTTAGCTAGTGAGCTCCAAGTGAAGATTCGAAAATTGTTATGGTGAATCAATGCCTATCGGCAAACCAAAAAAAACACTTTATATCTAAGTCGATCTGACGGTCAATGTCGAAGATTAGATAAAAAATTTGCTTTGATTTTAGTTTACAGATTCGTGCTGTCTAAAGTTGTTTCATAAAAAAAACTGTAGAAAAGAAGGAGAATAGAAGCTTTTGATTGATGCAAGCGGTGTAAATAGAGAAGACCATACAATAACAATTTTAACAGTTCAGTGACTTAAATAAAAACTTTCAAATAATTTAATAACTATTATGTAACTTTTTAAAATTAAGTGATAAAAATATAAATTTACTAATAATTTAACCAGCAATTTACCCGTTATTATTATATGCATCCTCTAGTCGCACACATTTGTAATCTTCTTCCGCGTAATTGTTGACTAAGTTGTGATGGAACCAGGGAAGAGAAAAGTCCATTCCTTTATCATTTCTTTAGGACTAAGACCCCATGCATTTTAAGTCAATATACAATTAAAACAAAAGCAAAGAAAAAGACTTGATTGGAGATGGGACAGCCGGAAAATGAGTGACCACCCTATAATCCAAGATTGGCATCTCGATTTCATAGCCATTAATTGAGAAAGTCCTATTAATTTTGATTCGGGTTAATTTCAGTCAATTAAGTAAAGATCAAATTTAGGTTTAAGTCATTTTAAATTTAAGATGATTTGAGTTCAAGTCTTTTAGATTGATGAGTTGAAATTATTAACTTATTATGATTAAATTTAATAAAATTATATATAAGTTTAAATGGACTGGATTGAATAACTATATTCGAGTCCAAATTAACATTTGAAGCTAGGAACTTGCCTGGAAAAAGAGTAGCTGCGTAACCTGTTTCTCGTCAAGACATCAGGAATTCCAACTTAGTGGCCAGGAAATTTAAGAAAGTGATTGATTTCCTTAGTTGACATGGAAAAGAAAATTTGTGTGAATGAGATGTGGAGGGGAAATATGGGACCAATTTGAAAAGGTTAATAAATGAGTTGGAAATTATAAGAGATTGTGTGACCATTTCGCACAAGTTAGGTCTGTATAGATCTATACTTTTACTATTTGATTTTGATTAGAACATAGTTTTTCAACTCTTAAATAGATGTAGTCAAAACTTCTCTTGTATCGTTGGTTTTTCAACATTAATAAATTTCTTCTTCTCTACTTGTGGTTTTTTCTCAAAAAGATTTTTACGTAAATTTTGTAAGTTTTTATTTTTATTTTTTCTTTTTATTGATTTGCGATTGTTCTACCGCAATTATCGATATTTATTATAACAAAAATTTTAATGGTGTTTGACTTCGGGAAAACTTGTCAACATACATTGTAGACTGATCAGTTCATAGTAAAATTAAGCCCTTTATTGATATCTTAACAATTAGGATTTAAATTTTGTGATTGTGATCCGTTTGTAATATGTAAAAGAAAAAAAATTGCAACTAACTTTTAGATAGAGTTACTATGGTTATAAATGAGTAACTCGTTGAAACAACAGTTCATAAATAATTTAATTTTGTTCAAGTTAAATAAATGAATATGAACAAAGTTAAAAGATTTGTTTATTAAATGAGATGAACTAGAACAAAATTTGTTCAATTTATTTATTTTCATAAATAAATTCGTTTACATTAGTTTTAAACTCGATTATTGTAATATAAAATTATAGGAAGGGATCCACTTACATTGCTACACCCTTTCATATCATTTTGTATGATTAATATCTTAACTATCTAATCATTAAATTTATTGATATAATAATACTTGTCGTGCATGTAACTTTTCAAATAAATATGATATCTCTATCTTTTTTATTTAAAAAATTATATATATTAATATTGATTGAACAATTGAAATTATTTACATAAAACAAAGAGAAAATATTCGGTACACTGCTAGTGAAATTTTTAGACTCTATAAGTAGGGCTAAGAGGTTAACAAGTGTCCTATATAGATATGATAGAATATTTAAAATAAATAAATATTAAAAAAAAAAGAGAGAGAAATATGGCAAGTCTTTAAAGTTACTTATGGAATAAAAAAAATACACTGCTAGTATACTAAGTCTAAAACAAATAGTTAGAAATTTTAATTTACGTTAAACTTGACATCCACAATCTATAAAAATAGAATATGAAATATGATAGTTGGATCATTAAAATATTAATAGTACAAATTGATATGAAATGGTTAAAACTTCTTTAGTTTTACACTGATGTAAGTGGATCCCTCCTCCAAAATAATTATTGTTGTGCGTTTATTTTATTTATTTATAATATAATTATTAAGGTATATATTTGATTATTATATATAATATGTTTACTATTCATGAACATTAATCATAAACATGTTTGTTTAATATTCACAAACATGCTCGTCTAGCTTAAAAAAAAAAAGAACAAAATATATAATTTAAAATTAATGAACACGAACAAAAGTACAAAACACGTAAACATCTAAAAATAAACACTTGAATATGGACATATGTTCATTCATTCAAACTCAATCCATTTACAACCTTAAGGATTAGCTTTTTTTTTTTTTATATATTCATTATAAATTTGAAAAAGAGGCGAGTCACACAAGGTTTGAATAAATTTTTATGTCAGTTAATATACTTTATAGTCATTAAACTTTAATAACTAGATTTATTTTGGTATTTATATATTTTATCTCACTTTAATATTTAAACTTAACAACTATTTATTTTAGTTCTAAAATAGAGTAAATAAGGCTAAATTTTAACATTTTAAAGGGTCTAAAATTTTCTCCTAGAAAAGCCCATATTCGCTTTCACCCCTCTAAATAATTAAAATAACTCAAACCAATTAAGTCGCCAAGATTCAATAATTAATTTAATTTAAAATAATAATTATCTAGCCAAAATCAAATATTAAAAATACTACACTTAACTCAATTCAAATTAACAAGATGAGACTCATCCTCAAACTTGGTTAACATAATCAATGCTCCGTTGACCCAATATTTTTATTATAGGACTAGTGATTAAATCAATCAAGTCATTAGTTTTTAATTTGATTAGTTGGTCTAATTTGATTAAATAGGTTATTAAAAAATAATAAAAATAGAAAAATTCAATTCACCTACCAATTCAACCAATTTTTCAATTCAACTGGTTAATACTGGTCTGCGAATCAACCAATTAAATATCTTTCACTAAAACAATGTATTGGCTAATTCCCAGTCCAACCATTCCAATCAATTGATTCGATTCCAACAATCTTGCATTGGCCAAACCAATTTATTGGCTAATTCCCAGTCCAACCATTCCAATCAATTGATTCGATTCCAACAATCTTGCATTGGCCATCCAAGTTGATTTTTTTTTTTTTTTTGCTTAATACATCGTTGGGTACCTTAATTTGACATTTTATTCTAGTGCGATACTTTTGTCTTTTCTTGGTCCCATGTGATACTTATATCGGATAAAAGTTATATTTTTCTGTGCCCATAGGTAACATTGTTCATTTTTTAGCGTTTAATTCGAGTTTTGAGGTTGATTTGATAAAAATTAGTTACTAATATATTAAATTTGAATTTCCATGATTTTATTAATAAATTAAATTTAGTATTAATTGTGAATTTATTTGTTTTGTGTTTAAATTGTTAAATATATTCTTATAACTATGCTTTAGGATTATAACTATATTTTAAGGGTTAAAATTGTTTTATTGAAATTTAATAACTATTAGTTAAACATAGATTTTCATCCTACTAATCTTAAAATCTAAATTAAATATTAAATATTTATATTATTACCTTCAAGTATTTAAAGTTTTAAATACCTAAAAAATTTTAGATAATTTAAACACCTATTTTTCATATAAACCTTAAAAAATATCAAACTCAAATTCCTTTGCACTGTATTAATTGATTCCTAAGGCTCTTTAGGCCCAAAGTTCCACTGGATACTGTTCTTGTTTCAAGCCTTAACGGTCACATCATTCAAATAGAATCCATTATTATTTGCCTTTAATAATTACTCAAGAAAAACGCAAATCATTCTCATTTAATATGCCTTCAATTACATCATTTTTATTTTGGTGATAAAAATGTTAATTTAATTATCACAGTTAAAAAATTAATCACTTCACTGTTAAATTTAACGGGATGTTATTTTTTTTTAAATTTATATTTTCTTTATTTCTTTTTTCATCTTTTCCCTTCTAACTTAGAAATTTTAGTTGTCACTTTCTTTATTAAACTATTGTCAATGAACGAAAGTGAGGGACATTTTTTCTTTCTTCCTATTTTCCTTGTTTTCCTTCTCCTTACCCACAATTGTCCTTTTCACTGGCGCTGCTGTGATCAACCAACATCCTCTTTGGTGTCAGTTTGTCAATCCAAAACTATCAAAGTGAAGTTAAAATCTCCTCTTTAAATCTAAAGGATTAGATTTTTCAAAAACTACCCTAAAAAATTGTGAGGTCACTTCCAAAACTTTAGAGCTTTCGTGCTCTGATCTCTTAATCCCGCGATTAATATGGCCTGATTGTGGGATGTCTTTTTACTTTTGAGCTCACAGACAGTGGTTCAATGGAAGTAACAACAACATTTTTAAGGAAGACAGTGGCTAAGATTTCTAAGTTGTAAGAGAGAAAATGAAGAAAAGGATAGGAAATAAAAAAAAATTCAATTGTGGAAAAGATGGATTTAAAAGTTTTTTTTAAAATATTTTCATTGTAGGCTTTGATCTTATCTATTTTTTTTTTTTTTAAGAGAAGAACTAAAACTGCCCATAACCTTTCTCCAACCCATAAATAGAAGGATAATGCGCTTTAGCACACTTGACCTCTCACATACTCCTGCATTGACAATAATGCTTATACCAATCGAACTAAAACTCAATCAGTTGATGTATTTAAAAATTGAATGATGAAATAAAAACAGAGACACAATATAAACTACCAAAAAAATCCAGGCAATAAGCATCAAATGTGGAAGATTCTAAGTATTTATTACTTGTATTGAGCAAAAAACTGGTGAATAATATTCAATTGAATTTCAAGCGTAATTATCTAATAAGATGTTTTTAGTAAATAAGAAATAGAGTTTATGAAATTTTGAAGTCATTATCCGTACAAAAAACTACAATGTTGGAACATAGAACAATGAAATGACACCAGGTCATTTACAGTTAGTAGTATAACAAAATTACTTTGTTTATCAGCATAGTCCTTGGCTGAATAGATTCAGAAACATTAATAAATACAAGGACCCAAAAATGACATCGTTTTCTTCCATGCATACACTCACCACATAATGCCAAATCATTACATTTTTCACATTAAAGAAAGAAAAAAAACCAATTTATAACTCCCCTATACGAAAGCTTCTCCCTTGTATCTCTCTTCGTTATCTTCCATTTGAACCAGTCTTAAAGCCTTTTTATAAAGTTTATACATATTTATCACTTGAAAGTTGAAACCCTTGAATCCTACACTCAATGGCCTCAACCTGTATTTCAACCTGCATAGATGATATTAAGGTCCCAATCAGGCCAACCAATGCCTACAAGTGGCCGGAATCAGATGCTGAGTTTGTAAGGTCACTGAGCTCTAACAGTGGCAGCCGTGGCGGCCATGCACATCCTACGGTCGTTGATAGCATTTCATGCAGGCAAATGTACCTGAGGAGCTACACGTTTCATAGGAGTGATGATCATCAAACTGAGCCTGAACAAACAAAATGTTTTGGCACAGTTAAGATGGAAAAAGTGAAGAGTCCTAGTAGGCAAAATAAACCCCAAAATGTTGCCAAGAAGAAGTGTGTGGCACTCAAAAGGGCCAAAGTGGCCTCTTGTGCTGCCTTGTTGGCTGTGTTTCGCCGGCTTTTGTTCTGTACCACCAAGGTTGATGTGGCTGATCATGGAGGTTGATCATCCTTTTTTTTTATTATCAGTTTCAGCCCTCAAGGCTCCTCCCACCCTCTTTTTTCCCCTCAATTTATGATATTTTTCTTTGTTAATGACTTACGGGTAAGAAATGCAGAGAGCATTGTTACCAAGGAATGGCTATATGCTAATATATCTGGTTAAAAAAAGAGATCATAATTTGTGAAATTTATCCATTTCCACCATTGTACAACTCTTAGCTATTGACATTTCAAGTCTTTATCTGCTTCTGATCATATCTGCAATTGCCAAGCTAAGCACAGCAGGCAGAAGCAGAATACAGGCTACAACAGCAAGTTCAATTTCTTGTTTGTCTCGGCACTTTCTGTTATTTCCCCCCCTCCCAATTTTTTAATTATGTAATGAGTTTCACTAAGCTAGAAAACAAAAACAAAAATGATACTCTCTATACCTTGGTTCTCCCATTCTAAATAAGTTTCATCACATCCGCTGGACTACGATATGATATATTAAAGTTACAATTTACAACTATATAAACAATTACTATCAAAATTCATCACAAGTATCGAATTGAATAACTAACTCAACTCAAATTAACTTATTTACACGTGATTTATACCAGTGAGACTCAAATTTGAGATCTCAAAGTTCTCAGAGCTTCAACTGTACCATTGAGCCAAGGTTTCATTGGCTTATAGTGTATAGAGTTTTGTAATTCAACTCAAACTTACTTATCTACGCATGATTTACACAGGCGAATCTCAAAATTCTTAGAACTTGGAACTTTACCATTAAGCCAAAACCTCATTCACTTACAGTGCATATGATTTTAAATTCGTAACTAAAGAATGTGGATGAGCATATATGTAGATATCAGCCTTGTAGGGCATGGAGTTTTAAGCTCATAACTTTCTATGTTTCTTTACTATTTCATCTCCTAAAAGGGGTGAGAAGAAAAGAAAGGTGACTCCACTAGTTGGGGAGTATTATGAGTTAAGAAGTAATCCAAAAGACAAATAAGTAAAAGAGGTTTGAGGATCAATCATGCAAATAAACAATCATGAAAGCTAATTTTAGTGTGAGGAGTATTGGTACTTACAAAGCAAGTTTTCTTGGGTTAATCTATAATGATTTATGATGCTAAAACATCATTGGATTGTTATTATATAATTAATTGACCATTTTGGGGGATTTCTTATTAACCTATGAAGTTGCTTGAGTTATATGCAAATTAAAAATTAGCGTGAGGAGATGCAGACTAAAGTTAGGTAAACTAAAGTATATAATATTTCTAATTATTTGCATAAAGAACAAATTAGTTATTAAAAATCTTCAGGGATTGCCTATGGCTTTACTTTTTCTTTTTCGCCCCCACAATATTGTGGGACATGCAACACAAAAGAAATATAGCAAGTAGCATGATGACAGTGACATAATTGCAATTTCTTATGGTGATGATGTGAGAGCAGGTAAACTGTTATTAGTACAATATTTCCTGAGAAAAGGATGGAAGAAAAGCTGGATTTTAGTTAGCTTGGAAAAATCTAGAAATTCGTATATTTTGTATCATGTTCGTATCGTGTTTTCTTCTCTTTTTTTTCGTATCATATAATCATGTCTGCCGGATGTAGCTCTAGGCTAAGTTGCATTCTTCCATTTTCATTGTAAAGCTGTTATAGAGAACTGATAGCTACATATGTTCTCAAATCCAACTATCCAAGACCAATTTAGCATTTAAAAACAAGAAAAACACCATAAATAAAACTACATGTGCATATATCTAACATATATTAAAATCAAGAATGACAATGAATGGATAGTATTGATGGGGATGTGGGACCAAAAAAAAAAAAAAAAACAGCAGAGGCGGTGGCATATGAGGTAATGAAATATAAACAATCTCTGAATGTTTCTAAATAAAGTAGAGATAACCTAAGTTCCTCCGACTCTTTTTTTTTCGAGTACAGGCACCTATGTTCAACACATATCGCAGATCAGACAGTCATATACTGAAAAGGATTCTTACACTGGTATTTTCTTTGTCTTCTATATAAATGGAGAATAAAGATAAACATGAAACTAGAGAAACCCTGCCTGCTGAATCATGTAACCCTTGTTTCAGGCTGGCTTTCATAATGACTTTTGCCCATTTCCAGCCTACAACAGTTCCAAGGCTGGGCTAGATCCAAGAAAATTGGTGGCAAATTTGGTACATGTGCATTCATGCTCCATCATCATTTGTGCCTGTTGGTGCAATGTGTTCTAATAATGTTGCTTATGTGTTCTTATATGATTATGATTTTCATTCTTTCAATATGAGAAATCTTATCACATTTGCATGAGTAGGTCTCAGAGTACTTGAGTTCCTTGCAACAAAAGTATGAAATTTTCACCAAGTTTCAAAAGCAAGGCTATGATTTGACAACTCAACTCTAGTTTTTGGCTTTGCCCATGTACCAAAACCAGGAAACTACTTTCAACAAAGCTAAAAATGAAAGAAGTAAACAAAGTTTCCATTGCTTGCTTCTCAATCCTACCTAAAACTTATATTTGATATTCAAACCTTTTTTTGACATAATTTTGTTAGTTGTTAATCATGCATGATAAAAATATAATTGATTGGACCATATTGCCTTTTAATGAGACAAAAAAAATGTTTAATAAATGAAAAAGTTAAACTTTTTCCGCATGCAAAAGTCATAAAATATCACACATTTATCTTCCTAAAGCTCAGTAGGAACCCCAGAAGCTTGCTGTACATGAAAGACCTCACAACATTTTAGAACACAGACGATTTTGAGCAGTTGTTTGTCTGATGAGTGATGACTAACCAGACAAATCACATTATGGTATAAGATGACAAGATGACATACTACCATTACTAATGAAAAAACCAAAGGAATTTAAACAATCCCACCTTTTTAACCAAAATAAAGAAAAGAAAAAAAAACAGTTTATCTACTCAAATGTGGCAAGCTGTAATGGATCAGATAAAACAGTGTATGCATTGTAAAAAGAGAAACTTAATTCATTGGATTTTCGGTCTCATCGAAATCACCTTCCTTCAGACTTCACCAGCTGTGAGAACACTTTACTCATTGAAACACCGGAGAGGTCATCCACACTTGACACCTCAAATTTTGCTGAACCAGTGGGATCAAGCTGACTGAAATTGTTGATTTGTGGAGAAAGCTCACCAATCATGTTTGTACTGTTTTCTTCGGGATCGCCTTGAACAACGGCCTCCTGAAGTTGAAGAGCATACTCCAGGTTCCATAAAACATCTCCCATGGAGGGCCTGTCGACACCAAAATCAGCTAAACATTTCTCTGCAGTTTCTCCAAACTTCCTTAGAGAATTAGGCCTGATGTTTCCTTTGAGACTAGGATCAATTATTTGCTCCAGCTGTCCTTTCTTCTGCCATTTCATTGCCCATTCAGCTAGATTTACCATTTCCCTTGGAAGAGTGGGATCGATCACTGGTCTTGCACAAAGAACTTCAAACAAGACCACACCAAATGAATACACATCAGATTTCTCTGTCAGTTGTTGTCTTCTGAAATACTCAGGGTCAAGGTACCCAAAACTTCCTTTAACTGCCGTGCTGACATGGGTCTGATCAAGTTCAGGACCTGTCTTTGACAGCCCAAAATCAGCAACTTTGGCCATGAGATTCTCGTCAAGTAAGATATTTGCCGACTTCACATCACGATGAATGACTGCTTTTGCATAGCCTGTGTGAAGGTAATGGAGTCCTCTGGCTGCTCCAATGCATATTTCAAGCCTTTGTTTCCAACTTAAACTTGGATGGCCTGAACCGTAGAGATGACTCTTCAGCGTCCCATTCTCCATATATTCGTAAATCAAGATCATCTCATTCTTCTCATCACAATAACCTATCAAGGAAACAAGATGTCGGTGACGGAACTGGGATAGCATCTCGATTTCAGTCTGGAACTCAGCAAGTCCTTGTTGAGATTGCGGATTCCCCCTTTTAACAGCAACTTTTGTACCATCATTCAGTTCTCCCTTGTACACCTTACCGAATCCTCCAATCCCAATAACCCAACTTTCATCAAAGTTGTTAGTGGCTTCTAGAACAGCCAGAAATGGAACATGATAATTCGTATTAGAAATGAGACTGGTAGTCGTTCCTTTGGAGTATCTGCTCCCCATAGTGTGGGAAGTTCCTCCATTAATGGAGAAAGGAATCCATGTCTTCGATAGCCTCTGACGTGATAATTGTCTTCGTTTCCTACAATACAGAAATAGAACTCCAGCCAACAAAATTCCACAAGCCACCCCAGCGGTCACACCAACAATAGCACCGACTTTCTTCTTTGAACTCGAACTAGAAGTGTTGACAGTTCCCAAGCCAGAAAGGCTGCCATCAGAGTTGTTCATTTTCATGATTTCCAGCCCATTAAGTATGGCATCTGGGTAAGTGCCATGTATATTAGAAGGGCCGATGCTTACTCGAATCTTATTGCTAGTAGCTGGCCCTGTGACATAATCCTTATAGTATGCAGCAGCCAAAACGTTAACCAAGTACGTACTCAGATCAAAATCGCGCTCAACTATTGAGGAGTCGATAAAAACATTGAAATACAACAGGTTAAGAGCTTCGCTGACAATATCGCAAAAGTGAAACCGAACAAGGTACTGAAATCCAGGATCCACATTGAATTCCCATGTCACATTGAAGTTGCTATTGGAATCATTCATGGAGTTCATCCTGGTGCAGGTACCATAGATGGTATTCGGAGCAATCTCTCGGGTTGAACCACCATCAACATACTTGACAGCTTTAATTTTTGACACACTTGTGGCAAGGTTTTTTCCTAAAAGAAAAGGCTGATCAGGCACCCATGTTCGCGAAAGAGTATCGTTCTCGGAGGAGACGGTAGGTCCCCCCATATTCACCCTAGCAACCGTCTCGAATGCCTGCCACGTTAGACCTTGGAATCCGGTTGAAGATTCAACCAAGCCGGCGGAGTCTGGGATGAGCTGATCAGGGACTGAAACAACTTCCAGGGCATTTATAAAAGCAAATGAATTCTCTGAAGGACTGAACGTGATGGCAAGGCTATTGGTGGTTACATTAACAGAGAATTCTTTGACAACAAGAGATTGAACACTGAAACTACTAAGAAGAACATGGTTTTCAGTGGAAACATCGAATTTTGCCATACTCATATTATAACTAGCATGAACAAATGGATAGAAATAAAGGCGAATCCAGTGTCTTCCTCGTTGACTAATTGGAAATGTGTACTTAGAAACACCAGTAAAGATCCTTACCGTTTGATAGAGTGGAGAATCATCAGAGGAGGTGACAGCTTTAGAAGTGTTCCCAACAATATTCCCTGATGCTGAAAGGAGCTTTGAGGCCAAGTTATCAGCCATGAAAACTCGATCACCCAATGTGGTATTAGTAAGTGATCCACAATCAATGAGGTAATTGTCTGCAGGTGTAAACCCTCTAGCAAACAATGGCAAACACAAGATTGAAGAAACCCAGAAAAGAAACCCAAATACTTTACAACCCATCTTATCAAAACTATTAGCTGAACAATAAAGGTTGGATCTTTTTCGTACTTAATAGGAGCTGAAGATCCAGGGTTCTTATGGAAACAACTAAAGATCAATGCCAAAGCATAACAGAAATAAAAAATCGATTAAGAGAACTGAATCAAAATGAAAAGATGGAACCTTGGAACTTTGAAGATTAACTCCAAGAGAGAGAGAGAGAGAGAGAGAGAGAGAGAGAGAGAGAAATACAGGTGAGAGGAGCCCCACTAAGTGAACCAAAAACAAAAAATGGAAATATTTTATGCACCTCAATGGGAATTTGACACAGTTCCCATTGCAGTTTTAAAAAAATACAGATAAGACTGCAGAAATCTCACAAGGCACAAGCTGGTTTGAACTGGGTGACAACCTTGGACATTGACAGATTCCTAGAATTTTTTATTGTTTGTTTCATGTTCTTAAATAATAAATCAATAGGGGAAACTAAATGAATAAATATAAACAGGACAATGAAACAAGCCAACCTTTTCAGATTCTAATTTCTTTTTGGTTGAAAGGATTTTATTTAAATACCACATAAATATTTTATATAAAAATAATAATTTTATATTAATATTAGTTACTTCTAAAAAAATAATGTTTAAATAATTTCGCTGATATCGAATTAATATATATATAGATATAAATAAAAGAAGAAATGAAATTCCTCTAAGAAAAAAGAAATGAAATTTGTGTATTTAACCTTTTCTAAACAAACCAAAAAACAATTACAGCTTAACAAATAACCACAAAAATGACACTTATATATTTAAAGAGAAAAGAAAAAAACAAAATTGACAACTACTTGGCCCGGCTTTAAATCAGTCTGAAAGAAACAAAAATACAATTTTTATGCAATTTTTTATTTTTGAAAATCGAATTAAATTCTACTTTATCAATTTTTTTATTTTTTAAAAGTTAATTCAATAATTTAAAATATAAAATAATAAATTAAATAAAAATATAATTTAATTCAATTTGAATCGTTGTAATATTTAATTTATAAATTGAATTTCTCAGTTTTTTCTTTTCAACTCTACTCCCAAGTCTCAACTTATTATTATTTGATTTGTTCTAACTTTCAATAAAATTGAAATAAAATTTTTTATTCTAACCTTATATATTTTATTTAGTGATACAAAGACGAAATGATGTTTTAATTTAGTTCCATTATTATTTTAACTTAAAAGTACGAGCGTTAACCTTATAATATTTTCTACACATGGAAATTTAAAAAATAATAAATAGTTTAAGCATAATATAAAATTAATTTTGAAATTTTAAATTCTACCATTTCAACTACAAAACAATTCATTTTATTATTAAGCGATACAAAATGTCTCAATCGTATTCATTCCATTTCATCAATAATTATATTTTCTCATACCAAGTATTATTAGTTATATAATACCCAAAATTAATCTAATTGATTCATATAATTAATATTTTAGTGAAATCGATTTTTTCGAGTAAGCTTTGATAAGAAATTTTAAAAATAAAAAATTAACTAAAATTGTTAATAAATATTGCTGGCTGGTTGACACGTAAGTAGATTTAGTTTATTATTCAAATACAAAATGAGTGTATTTCACATTCCATTGGTATGGATATTGTTGTTAATATAGAAATATGTGAGTTTAAGTGTACTAAAACGTATTACCCTCCTATTTATAGGTTGAAAAAGAGTTATAATTGGTTCTAAGCATCATGTCAAAAACAATACGAAAAGAATCTCTAATAAAATTATTAAAAAATATATATTATCAAGAATTATTAATATTCAAAATTAGGAAGGGATAAAATGAAAAGACGTGTGGACTGTGGTGGGTTGGTAATTATTTATTACAGATAATAATTTCTAAATACATATAAGCTTAACAAAAAATTGCGGTCATTCCAACTTGATTAACAGTTTTTATTTTATTTTATTAAAAAGGTTAAGATTCTCAAAGTCTTGTTTATATTAATTTCATGTGTCAGTATATAATTGGCCTCATCTTCTTATATAACTATACTTTCCTTCTTAATTTCCTTTCATTTACTTATTTTCGCCGTGATTTTAGGTCACACGCTTTCCTCCAATGGTTTTATTTATTTTTAAGGTGAAAATAGGGAATTTTGTGTTAATTATTAATTAAAATTATATATAAATTTTGATTTAATGTATAATTTAATACATGAATTTTAACTTGGTGTGATTATACCCTGGAACTTTTATTATGGTTCAAATGTATACATGAAACTTTTATTTTGATTCAATCATACACATTTATGTAAGCATAAATAACAGTTTACAATATAAAGCAACGGAAAAGATCGAACATAAATACCTCCAACCATTACCTGAACCAAATGTCAAAATCTAAAAGTTGTTACACTACTGTTGAGCACATTAAACCACCGACAAGGTCGTCGAATTTAGCCATACAAAAATTGAAAATCGCCAAAGTCTTCTAAGCACTCGACAACCAAATATTTTCATAAATTTATTTTTGGTGCTTAAGGACCTTTAAGATAACATTTATAGTGGTGGTTCCCCATAAAAAACCATCAATCCCACTATCACATATACACCTAATACCACATAAACAAAGTAGTGGGCAACAAAAGTAAAGGGCATAGAAAACGTGAGAATGACTCCACAAACCATAAGAAGTTCCAACATTCTCCCACTTGGTTCGTATTGCCCATGAAAACTTAAAGTCGAAACATAATATTTAAATAATGGCGATATTTTCTTTTAGAATTTAAGTAGTATCTTCCATGTATCACAATATATCACGTAGCAGTTCTTTAGCCCAAATTTCTTAATGAATAAACCCAATGTTTATTCCAGGTCCAAACTTTAGTGAATTTTCTCGAAATAATCAAATTAATGTGCACATAAAATATAAAAAATCGAACTTAACATAATTTCTTTATTATAGTTCTTATAACAAAAATTTACAAGGTGGGAACAAGTCCTATAGTGACAACACGATCCTTAAATTTGTGTGGTCGCATGCCTTTAGTCGCGTGGAGTCGACAACCACATTTTCTGGCTACTGAAATTCGCACAAAAAGAGGTTTTGGTATGCACCTGAAGTTGTTTTGATGCCGGAACGAAGTAAAAGTATTCCCAAACCTAATATGACCATCTAAGAATCAATTACACTATCCTTC
Source organism: Gossypium anomalum (assembly GCA_025698475.1). Lineage (NCBI taxonomy): Eukaryota > Viridiplantae > Streptophyta > Magnoliopsida > Malvales > Malvaceae > Gossypium > Gossypium anomalum. The sequence continues at coordinate 66,086,436 of CM046957.1, read as the reverse complement.
TCAATTCGGCGCTAAGATCGACATATCGTCAAAAATCATGTCGAAGGTTTCGACAAACCCCTAACTCAATTTCGCACACATACCTTGCACATAACAATCGAAATTGGATTAGTACGACAGAGGAGCGTCTCTGGTGAGATCTTCGCCTAAAAAGTAACCAATTGCGAGTTTAAACATCGCATTCAAGTAAAACGAGTTACAACCCCATCTCGACAGAAATAACGATAACAAGATGAAACTCACAGCAACAGAAAGAAATAACGACTGAACTTACATAACACTCGTACAATCGACGTGACAAACAACGAAAGAGTCCTCAATTAGCGCATAATCAAGTATCGAAGCAAGCAAAAAGATAAAAAAATATACAAAAAGAAAAGGAGAAAGAAAGAATAAGGAAAAGAACGAAAAAGAAAAAGAAGAACAATATAATTAGTCAGAAGGATTTAAGTTAACCACCAACCAGCCTTCTGACATTTAACAAAAATATTTCATTATCACATACTCCGGGATTTGAACTCGGGACTAGACAGAATACAGATAGACGCTTAACTAGTGAACCAACAGTCTCATTCTTAACATAGACTTATTTTGAATCGAATTTAACTATATAATACATGGATAGGGATTGTTCTAAAATGATAAAAATTTTAACGATGCGGCTTAAACTTCAAACCTTAAACACAATAACAGCACATAGAAACACATATATAGAAATTTAATTACTGCAGATTCTCACAATTAAAATTTCAAAAATTTAAGGCACAATTGACAATGAGAAAATTCATTCCCATTGATTGAGTCATTCTCAAGAAATTTTGCATTTCTCGATTCAATAATTCTAGTGTTATGTGATGGGAATAGAACCTTTAACCTTTGACCTTTCAGCATATCCAATGAAATACCCACTAATGGCCCTTGGGCCTAGTTTCTTTTCTTGTGGATTATAAACTCTTCAGATGGGCTTCCCCATACGCATATATGTCACAAACTCGATTTCCAACCTTTGAATAACTCTAAAGGTGCCTTTGAGACAACCTTGGTTGGAACTCGGTTTAATATATACACAACCGTTTTGAGAGTTTCAACCCATAAAGACATAGGCAGCTTAAAGCTACTAAACATACTTCACACCATGTCCATTAAAGTTTGGTTTCTTCTTTCTGTAACACCATTTTGATCAGGTGAGCCTGACATGATGTATTGGGCAACTATAGCATTATCTTAAAAAAACTTCACAAATGGATCAGGTACTTGTGTCACGGGCCGTAGTTCAAAGCTTCCGACCATCACACCAAATGCATCTGATGGAGGTCTATTGTGTAGATGAGAATTATTTGGCCCGTAGGAACTAGCCCGATTCGGTAAGCTTGTGGAGAAGCCTGTTAGGTTGAAGCTTGGTTGGCCCGATAATCAAGATATGGCAACTTAGGCTATTTTGGTAACTAATCTTAGAAAATTGACAGAATCATATTTTGTAAAGATTAGATTAGATTTGATATAACATATCTTGTAAATCCTATAATTTAAAGGATAGGATGAATCTCGTCTGTCAATGTATTGTAATTTTTACCGTCGATTTTGGGGCAGCTCAATTATAAATAGAAAGCCTCCCCCTCATTTGTACTCACTCTATTCATTGTTTCATTATTATTTGTGAATAAGAGAATATTGAGAGCATTTACTCAAACAAATTGTGTGCGTTCTTTCTGTTGTTCTTTTGTTGCTTCTTTTGGTATAAATCGCTTCCGCTATATAAATTGATTCCTTGGAGGACTGCTAAAGGAATCCTCACTTGAGTAAAGGCTGACTTAGGCAAGTTTGGACGAACGGATCACCTAAGGCTATACAGATCGCGAGACAAAAGATCTAGCCCCGTGACAAGTGGTATCATAGCTATTGGTTTGAAGGCATCGTTAAGATGTCGAAAGAAGAGTTTGAAAAAATGTGGGCTAAAAGATCAGTCCCTTTGAGGGATATGCTGTCGGTAGTAGATGAATGTGTGGGTAAACTCGAGGGATCTATAGAGGACGTAAAGGAGTCACTCGGTGGAGTCGAAGATCGTATAGACAATTAGAAGAAGTTGTCTAGAGACTATGTAAAGATGTCTTTTGATTTCACCATGGATAAGGTAAACAAGTTGCTTAATCCACACAATGATAAGCTGATGAAAAGGATCAATGCTTTCGAGGCCATGGTGATGGCTTTAAAAGAGGAAACAATGGCCACGATAATGGCTCTGAACACAAGAATAAAAGAGCTTGAGGGAAATGTGGCCTTATGTCCAACAGTCGTGGGGGAAGGATTGTTAAGTGCAGCACTCAGTAATGAGAATGTCTCGAAGCCGAAAAAGTTTATGGGGACAAGGTCTGTATGAGATGTGGATAATTTCTTATAGAGGATGGAAAACTACTTCCGTGCCAAAGGCATCACGGATGATGTGGTTAAGGTAAACACTGCTTCAATGTTTCTTACTGATATTGCGCTTTTATGGTGGCGAGGCAGGACCACAGATAAAAGGCAATGTGAGATTGGGATGTGGCAAGAGTTTCAATGTGAGTTGAAGGGACAATTTTACCCAAAACTTATCAAGGAAAAAGCTCGGGCAAAGTTGCAAAGGGTAACCCAATAGGGTATAGTGGGGAGTATGTTCGAGAGCTCAAGAAACTCATACTCTAAGTTTCAAATGTGACCGAGAAAAAAGTATTGCTTACTTTTCAAAATAGATTGAAGCTTCGGGTTAGACAAGAAGTGGAACAATGAGGTATCCAAAAGCTACCGGAAGCCACGACGATAACGAAATCCATGGTCAAGCTTGGTCTAGGGAAAGACAAGCTTGGGTCTTCCAAGTTCGAGGAAAGGGGCATACGTGAAAAGAATCACAAGGAAGATAATGGTGGTAATGACATAGGCGATAATGGTTGTAATGGGAAACCACGAGTTGGGAAGAAGAAACCCAATAGAAAAAGGGATAAGTTGAAATGGTTTCTTTGCGGCGGTCTACACATGTTGAAGAAATGTCTGAAGAAATTCGCGTTTAAAGAGAAGCTGGTAGGTAAGGCCTTGGTACTTGGTTCGAGCGCAAGGGGTGTCAAAACCAATGAGGCCGAAAGTGAGAAAAAGTTAGTAGAGTGCTTCTTATGTCATGGTTCACATAGGTTGCAAAAGTGTCCGAAGAAATCTGTCATTGAAGGGGATGATGGAGCAAACAAAGAGCCTAAGAAACTTAGTTCGAGTAAGGGAACAATCGAAGCTAAGAGGGCAAAGAGGAGCAAAAAGAAGCGAGTAAAGTGCTTCTTGTTCCATGGTCTGTATGAGTTGCAAAACTGTCCAAAGCAAGCCATAGTCAAAGGAAAGGCAACGTCTGAGCTTGGTGAGTCATCAGAGGGGCTTCCACCTAATGAAGATGTGAGTTTGTCATCGAACTTAGGAGAAAGAGTTACGATAAAAATAGTGAAGCCGGGACCAATGAGACTCAATTTGAGTGAAGTGTCAGAGTTAGCCGAGTCATCGACAAGGCTTCCACATATGGGAGAGGAGGGTGGTGTATCGTACTTCAAGGAAAAAGAAGTGATGCAAGTAAGACAATTGACCAAAGTAAATGCAACGAGTAGGACGGTTCAAGTTAAAAAACAACGTAAGTCGAGGTAAAAGTCTCAAAAGAATGGAAAAGCTAAGGCGTCGAGATGAGACTAAGGCAAATTAAGTCAGTGTCATTCGAAATTCAGAACGAGGACATTGCGAGAATGGGTGGGGGAGAATGTCAGGGGCCACAGTTCAAAGCCCGTGACCATCGCACCAAATGCATCTGATGAAGGTCTATTGTGTAGATGGAGATCATTTGGCCTGCAGGAACTGGCCCAATTCGGTAAGCTGTTGGAGAAGTCTGTCAGGTTAAAGCTTGGTTGGCCCGATAATGAAGATATGGCAACTTAGGCTATTTTGGCAACTCATCTTAGAAAATTGACAGAATTATATTTTGTAAAGATTAAATAGATTTGATATAACATATCTTATAAATCCTATAATTTAAAGGATAGAATGAATCTTGCCTGTTAATGTATTGTAATCTTGACCGTCAGTTTTGGGGCAGCTCAATTATAAATAGAGAGCCTCCCCCTTATTTGTACTCACTCCATTCATTGTTTCATTATTTTTTGTGAATAAGAGAATATTGAGAGCATTTACTCAAACACATTGTGTGCGTTCTTTCTGTTGTTCTTTTGTTGCTTCTTTTGGCATAAATCGCTTCTGCTATATAAATTGATGCCTTGGAAGACTTTTAAAAGAATCCTCACTTGAGTAAAAGCTGACTTAGGTGAGTTTAGAAAAACGGATTACCTAAAGTCGCACGGATCGCGAGACGAAAGATCTAGCCCCGTGACATCATCGTGGACATCATCATGGCTGGTAGAGGATTGAATGCACTTGTTGATACTGGTGTATTCAATTTAATTATGTTCGAAGAGATGGCGAAGGAACTTGGTCTCAAAATTGAAGAAGATTCGGGTCGAATCAAAACAATAAACTCGGAAAGCATTCCCATAATGGGTGTGGCAAAATGGGTGGAACTCAAACTTGGCTAGTGGATCGGCAAAGCAACCATTAAGGTAATTCCACTTCATGGCTATGATTTTGTAGTTGGATTAAGCTTACTTGATCGGATTAATGTGAGTATTTTTCCTTCTGGTAATTACATGGTGATCTCCGATCCAAGCTATAAATGTATAATGCGAATGGAAAGGAAATGAAGTATGGAGGGAAAAACAATGTCTGTAATCCAGTTCGCTAAAAAGGAGTGCATATAGAGGAAGTCTCCTATATAGCCACCTTGAAGGACAATTTGGATGAAAAATTTGTGGGGGAAATTCCAAAGGAGGTGAGCTAGTTGTTGAAATCCTTTCAAGATGTAATGCCAATGGAGTCACCTAAAAGGGAGGTGGACCACAAGATTGAGTTGATGCCCAATACTGAGCTGCCAGTTAGGGCCCCATATCGAATGTCTCTGCCTGAGTTGGAGGAATTACGGAAGCAGTTGATGGAGCTTTTAGATACCGAGTTTATTAAACCATTTAAAGCCCCATTTGGTGCACCGATGTTGTTTCAAAATAAGCATGATGGGTCTTTGAGATTATGCATCGATTATAGAGCCTTGAACAATATCACTGTGAAGAACATGTATCTCATTTCTCTTATTGCAGATTTGTTCGATCAACTTGGTAGCACGAGATATTTTACTAAGTTGGATTTGTGATCGAAGTACCATCAAGTGAAAGTAGCCAAAGGGGATGAGCCCAAGACTGCCTGTGTGACTCGGTACGATTCTTTTGAATTCCTTGTGATGCTGTTCGGGTTGAAAAATGCTCTAGCCACGTTTTGCACCCTAATGAATAAGGGTTGTTTATCTTGACAGCATTGTGGTGTATAATAAGTCCCTTGAGGAGTATGTGGGACATTTGAGGGAGGTGTTTCAAACCTTGCAAGAAAATGAGTTATATGTCAAAGAGGAGAAATGCTCATTTGCCCAGCGAGAGGTACCATTTCTTGGCCATATTGTGGGAGGTGGAACGATTTGAATAGATGTAAGCAAAGTTCGAGCAATTGCCTATTTGGAGCCAATAACCAAGTTGACGGAGTTGCGATTTTTCTTTGGGTTAGTAAATTACTACCAACGTTTAATTAAAGGCTATTCCAAGATCATTACACCTTTGATGAACTTGTTGAAAAAGGGTAAAGTGTGGGATTAGGATCATTGATGCGAGAAAGCCTTTAACTAAGTAAAGTAAGTAATAACGAGTGAGCCTGTACTTGCTTTACCAGAATTTTCAAAGGCACATAAGGTACGCACGGATGCTTCAGACTATGTGATTGGGGGGGTATTGATGCAAGATAGGCATCCAATTACTTTAGAGAGTCAAAAGTTTAATGAGACAGAACGAAGATACACGATCCAAAAAACAGAGATGATCGTTGTGGTGCATTGTTTGTGCACATGGAGGCACTATTTGCTGGTTTCCAAGTTTGTGGTATTCACTGATAATGTTACAAATAGTTATTTCCTAACCCAAAAAAAGTTGTCCCCCAAGCAGGCTCATTGGCAGATTTTCCTAGCTAAGTTTGATTTTAGCATGGAATACAAGCCAAGGAGTGCCAACATTGTGGCTGATGCACTTAGCCAAAAATGAAGTTTGCAATGATAAGCCAACTCGATAGTCCCTTATTGGAGCACATTCGAGAAGGATTGTCCTATGATCCCACAGCCAAGAATTTGATTGAGCTTGCTAAAGATGGAGAAACGAGGCGATTTTGGCTTGAGGGAAAATTGCTATACACTCGGGGGTAATGTCTATATGTGCCTCAACATGGGAATTTGTGTAAGAAAGCCATGAAGGAATGTCATGATTCAAGATTGGTTGGCCATCTACGTATGTACCGTATTTTGGGTCTCTTGGAGGATTAGTTTTATTGGCCTCACATGGGTGATGATATGGATACCTATGTGAAAACTTGTTTGGTGTGCCAATAAGATAAGGTCGACTTGAAGACTCTTGCTGGTTTGTTACAACCTTTTCCCATTCCAGAGCGTCTATGAGAGAGTTTATCCATGGACTTTATTCTAGGTTTGCCTAAATTTGATGGGTTTGCAAGCATTTTTGTTGTGGTAGACAGGTTTTCAAAGTATGCAACCTTTATCCCCGTAACCAAAGAGTGTCATGTTAAGGAGGCAGCTCGATTGTTTCTTAGACATGTGGTGAAATATTAGGGAGTGCCACAGTCTATCATCAACGATCGAGATGGGAGATTCACGGGCTGATTTTGGACAAATTTGTTCAAGTTAATGGGCTCAGACTTGAACTTTTCCACTAGCATGCATCTGCAAATCGACAGGCAAACAGAGCGAGTGACTGCATTGTTGGAGACGTATCTTCGGCATTATGTGAGTGCCACACAAAAGGACTGGCCAAAGCTGTTGGATGTAGCACAATTTTCATACAACTTACAACAAAGTGAAACGACAAACCAGGGTCCATTCGAGATAGTAACGGGGCAACAGCCACTTATACCCAATACTGTTGCAACTCGCTATGAGGGACCGAATCTAGCAACTTATCGATTTGCGAGAGATTGACAAGAGCAAAACGATTTAGCTAGAGCTTGTCTACACAAGGTAAGCAAGCGCAACAAGAAGTGGGCGGATTAGAATCGAAGGGATGTGCAATTTTAAGTTTGTGACTCAGTCTTTGCCAAACTACACTTGATTTTGTGACATAATGGTTTGCACAAGGGGCTTGTGTGACGGTATAAAGGACCTTTTCGAGTTGTGAAAAGGGTAGGCAAAGTGGCCTATAAGCTTGAGCTGCCTGCAAAGCTCAAAGTCCACCCAGTGTTCCACGTAAGTATGCTTAAACCATTCCATGAAGATGGAGAAGACCTAAATGAAGGCAAGTCCGAACGAATGCTAATGGGGGTAAGGGTCGCCAATGATCGATAAGTTGAAAACATCGAGGCAGACTGTGTGATCAAACAAAAGTACCATCAATCGTGACACGAATACTTAGTTAAATAGAAGGGATTTCCCGATAGTGAGACAAGTTGGGAACTCACCAAAACTTTGTGGCAATTCCAAGACAAGATAGACCAATTTCATGCAGAAGATGTGACGAGGGCGTCACTAGATTTGGAGGGAGAGAATGTCATGGGTTGCACATGGGAGCCCGCAACCATGGCACGCTTGTGCCATCTGTCAAGTTCTAATGAGGTCATTTGGCCTAATCGGATTGGTCCGTTGCTTGGAGAGATTATATGTCCATCTACAAAGCTTAACACATATGGATACATAATTTTCGAAGATATGCAATCTTAGATATAATATGTAATCTTAGAAGATATGATTCTGTAATCTTAGAGATTTGATTTGTAGATATCTTTTAATCGTAGCCATTGATGTACTTTGATCTATACCATTGAATTTGGAGAGGCTCAACTATAAATAAAAGCCACTCCTTTCATTGTAAATCACTTGAGTTTTGAGCAATAAGAATTCTTGAGAGCATTCACTTAAATTTCTTTTTCTCTTGTGTTCTTAGTTTTCTATGGCTTTGTTCTTATTTCGTTCTTCCTTCATCTTCATTTGGCTTTGAGTTGCTTTCACTTGTATTGGTTTTTGTGGAGGAATTCTATTAAATCCTCAGTTGTGAGAAATAGGCTAACTTAGGCATTTTTAGGAGCAAAGAAACTACCTAAGATCGCACGAATTGTGAGGAGAAAATTTTAAGTCCGTGGCACTTTTCCATCCTTAGTGTATCTACCATAATACTCACACTTCTATCGATTCTCACAATCCTGATTTACTCACCACCTCTATCAATTCTCACAATCTTGATTTACTTATCGCATTGTTTTTTTACTTTAGCCTTGAAAACTTTAAAGACTTCTAATGCTTCGTTCTTGTGTTGAAGCATGTAAAGATACATTATCATAAGTAATCATCTATGAAAGTGATAAAGTATTTCTGACTTTGCACATCCATATCTAGGCAACATATATTAGAATGAATGATTTCCAATATGGTCGAACTCCTCTTGGCACATTTCTTTGACTTGTTTGTCTACTTGCAATCTATACAAGTATTGAAATCAGTAAAGTTTAAAGTATTGAGTACCCCATCATTTACTAATCTCTTAATCCTTTCAATGGATATGTGTCCTAATCTCCAATGTCATAAAATAGATGAATATTCATTTATAACATAATGTTTAATATTAGTTTAAACGTGCATAACATTATGAGTGACATTATTTTGCAAATTAAGAGAATGAAAACCATCAAATAAAACACCATTTTCAACAAGTTCATTCTTATAAAATAAACTGAAACCAGTGTTTAAAAAACTAAAACAATACCCAATGGGTGCAAGTCCTAAAATAGAAGCTAAATTTCTAGAAAAATTGGGAATCTAACAAGTTTTTTTCTTCTAAAATTAAAACAAAACCATTCCTGAGCACTAATTCACACATTCTAATTGCTTCCACATGCAACTCTATCTTATTTCCTGAATAAATGTATCACTCAGCTCGCACTGGTTCCCTTAGGTTTCTTAATACTTATAAGGAATTTGATATATGGATTATAGAACCAGAGTCATACCACCATGTGTTATAACTAACATCAACCATATTTGTAACACTCCAAATCGGCCTACACGTTATGGTTGAATTTGGGTATGTTACGAAAAAGAATTATAAATTCAACCTTATCATATTGATGGCCTCATCTATTTTGTTACCAAAAAAGTCCTCTTATTTAAAACATGTTGTTACACTCATTAGTGAAAACCATCGATTGTTTACTCTTTCAAATAAAACAATAATTGGCAGCGAAAGTTTCTAAGTTATTATATTTTGAAAACCGAGTATGTTTTCTCGAAATCGATTAGTTGTATAAAGCAGTTGTTCTTGTAAATTTTTTTCGAACGTCACAAGAAAAATTAAATCAAATCTAAATTTGAAAATAAAACCCCAAAGTCCAGAGAGTCCCAAAATTATAAAACTTTCAAAAACTAGAAAATTAAGTAAACTTTTAAAGTAAATTAAGTTTACGGACAAGTGGTCACAATTGAGCCTTCGTTGCATCCACCTGCCTAAGTTTGAGGATTGCCTGAACAGAACAGACAAACAAAGTAACTTTTAAAAACTCAATGTGTAACTCAATAGAAGCATAATTTTAGATTCAATCACATGACAGAACAGATACAAACATAAATCTTTTTTTCAGAATCAGATTTTAAACAGAGTCATACAAACACAGATATGCATAGTCCTACCCCCATCCTTTACACACCAACTTCGACCATCCCAACACACCATGTGAGGTATAAAACACCTACCCAGCCTTACACACCACACAGTGTCCAAACGACACTTTTCAGAATAACCACAATAGTGCTACCAAAATATTGGTGAAATATCGCCTTACACAGAATACTTCCTCCACATATCACATATCCCACCCCATAACCAAATACAAACAGTAATAACAAATATCAGACTTAATACATCACGCATGCTCATATAACATATATTACACATACTTAAGCATGACAGAATAAATCATACATATCATGTCTCATAATACTCATATAAGTATTATTTAAGTAATTTTCAGTCTAACAGAGTAACCGATTTCATGCTTTAAGGCTTATACCACACATATCGGCCTTACAGAAGGCCCACAGTCGATCGGAATGACGTGTACAACCCTAAAAAAAAATTTTGAAATTTAGGCCCACATGTCAGTGTGGCCTACACGGCTTGGCCTACACGCTGAAAATGGCCTAGGTCGTGTTTCGTGTGTCACACACAGCAATCACATGGCTATGTGACGTCAATAGGCCTAAATTTTGGCTTTCGCCGATTATCATTTTTCGAGTTTCTCGTTACACACTTAGCTCGAATTTGATGCAAACGCTCCTAAAAGACAACCAGAACCTAAAATTCATCAGTAAATGCCTAAAATTAATCTTAATTCCCCAATTTCAATCGATTCACCACTCGACTACAACACAACATATGCAATTTCAACTAAAAGATTGCACTCATAATCATTTCAAAAGCTTACCCACGTCAACGGCAGCCTTAAAACTTTACTACACAATTGGAGAGTCTCGGATTTCATGAATATCACCTACTAAAACGATACACAAAATTGACTTATACATCAAACCGAATACTAAGACACTAACCAATATTCCTTCCAAAACCACAGTGAACTCTTACCTACGAAGTCGCACGAAGAACCTGGGGATTCAAAACACAATGAAGAACGAGAATTGTGACCAAAATCAATGGAAGCAAAAAAAGAATGTAGAGAAACAAAATAGAAAAAAAGGATGTCAAAATAGGAAAAAGAATTTTAGGGAAACAAAATAAAAAAAATAATATAATATAACATCCCAACTACACAATCTCACTAACTAACAAATTCCACCAAAATCGACCCACTAACACTCATCTACTACCATAAAGTTTCAATTCCACCCAACTTCTACTATCCAATCGGCACACACTTACCGAAGTAAAAATTAACATCCTTCGTTCACACGGGGGTTTGAACATTAGACTTTAAGGCAAACTAACACCTTACCACTTGAACCAGTAGGCTCATTCTTATATGAGTTGGTTGAAAATATAATATAAGCCCAACCAATAGGGATAAAGCTAGGAACAAAAATAGTAGAATTTCTAAAAGTAGGGCTTGAACCCAATACCTTAAACACATACACCAATGACTTAACCACTAAAGCAAATATTCATTTATGATACAATTCACAAAAAATAAATTTAAATAAATCAGGGCGTTACAATATTTGACTCAAAGAAAACAAGTGAGATTGATTTACCTTTTTTTTCAAGCTGATAAACCATAATATATACACATTTTTATCCCATGCTTGGCATATTTATGGATGATTTTTCCTTGGTTTCGTTGAATTTGATGCTCTTAATCCTTTAAATTCATGTTTTATACTTAGGCAAGCATTAGAAGGCAAAAAGAGTAAGAAACGGGCCAAAAACGGGCAAATTGGCCTAATTCAGCGTTTCACACGTCCTAGGCACTTCAAGATGGGTGATCCATACGCCCGTGTGTGACACACAGATAGACCACACACCCGTGTATCATAGTCGTGTCGACACTAAACCAAGTCAGAATTGCACACGGCCTGAGCACCTTCACACGGACGTGGCACACGGCCGTGTCCCTGTCGAGCCTAAGTCTAATTCTACTCGAAAAAAAGCTAATTTTGAGGGTTTTAAAGCATTCTAGAGTCTATATAAACACCCTAAAAGAGGAACAAAAAGGGAGATGCGGAGTAGAAGGAGGAAGGACTGAAGGATAGCCATCGGAATCAGCTCGGAAGCAGGATCTACATCAAGACTGAAGATTTCCATCCTCCTAGAAGTTCTTTGGGTTTCTTTATGTTTTCTTGTTTTCCAAAATTTAAGATGTTTTCCATTATTATTATGGACTAAACTCCTTAAATACCTAAAGGAGATAAAACCTAAGACGGATCTCATTATTCTTTGATTTATATGATAAATACTTGTTCTTATTCTTAATTGTGAGTTTTAATCCTTGTTTTAATATTCCACGATATTAATTCAGGTTTTTGATGTGCTTATTTAGTGGAGGAAAAGTCCCTATTTGAGAGTAGATCATTAATAATTAAGCGGAGTTGCATGCAATCCTAGAGATAGGACGACATAAATCTGTCGAATTAAAGTCAAATCTAATAAGGGAATCCATAGATCGAGTTAATGCGACAATAGGGGTTTTAATTAGAAAAAGATTTCGATTAATCAACCCAGAGTCAGTTGTTTTTAGTCTCGAGAGAGATATCAACATAAATTAGGGATTTCTACGGATTAAGTCAAGTGAATAAATCGTCTAATTCAAAGGTAATAAGTGAAGTCTAGGTGGATTATTCTTTGGGTATTGTCTTCTCTATCGGTTTTCCAAAAGTATTTTCCAACTTTAATCTCTGTCGCAAACTTAGTTAATTAGATAATTAGTTTTAAATATAACATTCTCTTAATTTTTAGGCTAAATAATAAAAAGATAGTAATTACTAGCACTTTTAGTCCTTGTGGATATGATATTTCTGGTCTCACCATAACTATACTACTGTTCGATAGGTGCGCTTGCCTTAGTCGAATTTTTAGTTAGTTTAGCGACCATCACAAGCCAACTCTTAAACTTGATGCATTGTTTCTTTAAGTGTCCCTTCTTTTTACAAAAGAAACACTTGGGCTATTTCTGTATGTCAATTTGGAGTTGTATTTTAGCACTCCCCTTTTTATTGGCTTGGACCACCTTATTTCTTGGAGTAACTGTCAATGCACTCTCTCCCATCTCTAGTATAAGTCTAGCCTCTTCATGATCACACATGGTCAAAAGCTCATCGATAGACCACTTATCCTTATGTATATTATAGGTGATCTTAAATGACCCATACTGAGGTGAAAGAGATTCAATATAAAGTGCACTAGGAAAGATTTAGACATTTCAATCTCAAGTGCTCTTAGTCAAGCTACTAATCTCTCATCTTGTTGATGTGATCACGTACACCTTTCACGGTAGTGAGCTTCATTTATGTGAACTTCATAATTAAGGTGTTGGCTAATGACATTTGAGAAGTTTTGAACTGTTTTTCAATAGCCGTTAATAATTCTTGGACATTCTCATTATGCTCAATTGAGCTACAGAACATCAACAGGAACCTTACTCTTTATGAACATGATACTTAAATGATTAGATCTCTTCCATTTTTCATACAGAGCAAGATCAACTTAAGCACTGGTTTCAGTAATATGTGGCTCAGATTTCCTTATGGCATAGTCAATATCCAAGCACCCCAATTGGAGAAGAATACTCTCTTTCCAGAACTTAAAGTTCTAGCTAGTTAATTCAGGGATATCTACTCTATTATTAGACATATTCACAAGTTATAAAATTGCAAAATAAATGAACATACATGCTTAACAAAAATTTGAGGCAAACATAAATCATAATTTACCAATACAAATTATGTAAATAATGAATCTAGTGACATAAAAATTGCCTATAGGCTAAATTTTTAATTCAATTAGATCTATTTTATGATAGAATTATTTACTATCCTTTAATAAAAAATATTATATTCATTTTCATAATTCCTGTGGGTAATTATGAAAAGTCATTTAATAATTTTATCTTAATAAATTATGCAATGGGATTTAATACCTATACTTTTCGTATGTGATTTTTAACTTTAATAATTTTATTTAATTAAAGATGTTGTGGCTAGTCCTTAACTAAATAAAATTATGAAAAACACTTGGCTAAATATTAATCCTTAAACTTTATTCAAGATTGTTGGTAAGTCATTATGCAACATCTAATGTCTATAAACCTCATGAGATCCTTATAACAATAAATAATTTCATTTGATTAAAGTTGTTCTGGTAATTTTCTAATTAAATAAAATTATTTGGATCCCTAGACATATATTCTAAAGTTTTATTGCTAAATACATTATGCAATAAGTTTAAAAATTTTATGCACCTAAAAAATGTATGTAATTAACAATCAGATAATTTACATACAACCATTTATTTTATGCACATAATAAAAATATTCAAACAACAAATTTCTAAAAAATTTTACTAAATTATTTATAACATAATTAATTTTAGAAATTTCACTTTAATAAAATTCAACGATTTTGCACAAAAGTTTGCAATAAAAATTTTCAAAAAAATGTTTAAAAATAATTCAAAGAAACATGACATCGTTATTTTGAGAAATTTACAAACTTTTAAAACCGAACAAAGCAGAGATTAACCATGCTCGGATACTAAATGTAAGTATAAATAACAATTTACAATATAAAGCTGCAAAAAAGAACGAACATAAATACCTCCAACCATTGCCTGAATCAAACGCCAAAATCCAAATGTTGTTATACCACTGTCAAGCACATCAAACCAAAGGCGGGGTTGTCGAATTTAGTTGTATGAAAAATTGATACCTGTTTAAGCCTTTTAAGCACTCGAAAACCTCATTAGATGGAATATTTTCAAATTTTTATTTTTGGTGCTTAGGAACCTTTAAACTAATTGGTATTTATAGTGATGATTCCCCGTAAAAAACCATCAATCCCACTATCACACATACACCCACTACCATATAAATATAAAGTAGTGGGCATCAAAAGTGAGGGGGACGGGAAGCGTGGGAATGACCCAAAGAATCATAAGGAGTTTCTACAATTTTAAAAAATAAATACATCAATTTATTTTTATATTGAATAAATATAATTATTTGTGTATGTAATATATAAATATAAAATGATGTTATATCAATAATTATGTTAATAATGTGTGAGAACTAGATCAAATCAAAATTCATGTACAAAATTACACATTAAACCAAAATTCATATATAACTTTAAGATTTATCCTTAATTTTCATGTATAAAAATTTTCATAATACTTTAAATCTAATAAAATAAAAATATATAAATACACATCTTAGCTGTTTTTTTATGTATAAAAAAATCAATAGACCTTCAAAATTGAAATTTAAGCTCTAACTGTGGAGGGACATGTGACCTAACCTTGTTTTCTTAATTATTAATTATAGTTATTCAAGTAAATATTAATTTGTAGGCAAACTTTCATTTTCAATAAAAAAAGGGAGAAAATAATAATTGAAAAGGAAAAAAGGGCAATACGTGGTGGAGTGGGGTGTGTTATTATTGTCTTCAAAAGAGAAGACGTATGACATTTAATTATTATCAATGATATTTCATTTTCCTCATTATTATCGGTGCATGGCTTCTTTTTTTATGCCTTCTAAATAAATAAATACCGGCTAGAATATGATTTTGAATTTATCTTAATTATGTTTTATGGCAAAAAAAATATTTACTTTTAATTGGAAAATAAAAAAAATATTTTTTTTTCAATAAATGAACCCTTTTCGTGATGTTAACCAATTGTTTTAGAATCAATGGAAAGTGAAGATATAATATGTCTACATGGAATATAATAGTGTTGCGGATGCTTTGATTAAACATGCCTTAGACAGGAGCTTAGTTTTTACAAATTCATGCAGCCACTTGATTATGTTTTGAGGTTGATTCGTGATAAATTAGAGGGATTGATTAGGACTGATTGATTTGATTGTAATAATTTCTATTGCCTTTATTTACAAAAAAAAAAAAAACCATTTTTGTTCATCAAACTAAAATGATGATTAAAACACTTAAAAAGGACAAATGCCATTTTTGGTCCTATGACTTATCATGGTTGTTTGAACTAGATTAGATCGAATCAGTCAGTCAAATCAAGAATCGATTGAGATACTAATTTGGAAAGTGGTATCAAACTGATTGATTTGCAAATCAGTACAAACCAGCTATATTGGATTAAAATATCGATTGAACCGATAGCTGAATCAATTTTTTAAAATACTTTTTATGAATTTTTTAATGAGTTTTTTTAATTGAACTGATTAGGGACTAACAAATCGATAACTCAACCAGTTTAACCATTAGTCTGGTTTTAAAAACTTTGGTGCTACCAATAAACAACTCTACTATAACATCTAGTAATATGAGAAAGAAGAAAGAATATTACAACAATTTGATATCATGACTATAATATCATTAATAATTGCAACGGAATCCAAAGTTTTTGAGGTTTTCCTATTGAGGTGATTCATAACCGAGATGTTGTCAAAATTCAAGTTATATTAAACAATTTCTAAGAGATAGCAAGCGTCAGTTCCAATCAAATTTCCATTCCCTTAGCCACCAAAGGGGAATGGGCATAAACAAGTACATTAGCAATGGATATGAAGGCTACAATGGTAAGCAGTGTCGTTTAAGGGTCACTTTAGATGGGCGGTGCTTCTACCTATAGTTAGCATATTAGATATTGAATAATGGATCAAGTCTTCCATTTAGTTAGTTTTAGTCTATTCATTTTATCTTCTTTTTGTAATTTGAATTTATTTTGTTATTTAAATAATCAATATTATCTTATTCAAGTTTCTACTTGTATAAATTCAGTCAATTATCAATGAATAAAGTGTGTTCTTTTCTTTTTTATCATTTCCAAAACTTTATATGGTATACAAAACCAAATATCTCTAAACGAGAATGAGATCATCCATTTGTTTTCCACTCAATTCAACTTTTGTTTTCCACTCAATTCAACTTTCTTGTAGTGGCTAGCAACAACTTAACACCCTTGTAATTAACTTCGACTCCACTACTACTCCTACAACAATTCAATTGTCCAGTTCAATTAGTCCTCTCAATTACCTATTAAGCTTCACGATAGCTCTAAGTTTTCGAATTAAAAAGCACAATTTACAATGTTGTTAAATGACATGATCACCAACGCCATCTTGATAGCACCAAACTCGCTTCACTAGAACATGTTGAAAGGAATAGCACCATGAAACAAGTCTTACTTATCATATTTGGTTTTGCCAAGGTTGACTTATTCAACAATTAATGATGGCTTCTGTTGATAGCTCAATCACTTTCACCATTGTTGCCGCTCATACTTCACAAAAAGCATGGGCTCTTTTGCATACAATAGTCATACACGAAGCTACAATCTCTATGAATAACTTACTAGAGTCACAAAGCAATCCAAAAATGTTGTAGAGTATCTACAACAAATTAAAACCATTAAAAACTAGTTAGCTATTGTCGTTCTTTGAATACTTTGAAAGAACTTATAATCAAGATCCTTAGTGGTCTTGGTCTAGAATATTGAGAATTTTTTGCCTCTACTCATACCTGCCCAACATCAATCGAATACTAAAAACTATTTTAGAAACTTGTTGATCATGAACTCTTTCTCCAACAATGCGAGAAACGAATGTCCTCCTCTATCATTGTTGTAATTGCACAACACAGCACCAATCCTTCTTAATTTTCTCACATATTTGTCGCAACAATAAACCTCAATCTTATTGGCCATAATTTTTTTGTCCTCAACAACAAGCTCCCTACAACACACAGGTTTGTCCCTCCAAGTCTCGTAATCATTAAGGTGCCAAAACCAATTTTGCATCTCAAAATGCACAACATGCTCCATCGTCGACTCATAATCTCACTATCAATCCTCATTCTCTTGACAATGCTAATGAATATCAAGGCAATAGAGGAGTTTCTATAGGAGATGATAATATAATTCCCATTATCCACACGGGTACTTCTAATGTGCAACTATTAAAATTTTCATTTAAACTTGTTAATACATTATGTGGACCTTCAATTAAACATAATCTTATTTCTGTTTTTCGAATTTTGTAAGGATAACTTAACTTTTATTGAATTATTTTCATTTCATTTTTTTGGTGAAAGATCTGATTTCCAAAATTTAGTTGATATCCAATCCGACTAACAATGGACTCTGTATGGCCTAACAATGTAATTTACGTTCAAAATTTAAACCCCTAAATAATGTTTTTGTTTTTTGTTTTTAACTCATGCATATTTATTTAACCCATGCGTACATTTATTTATCTTAACATTGAAACAAAATATTTTAAGTAAAAAGTTCATAATTACCTAATCAAATTATTATTATCCATTAAAATCATAATTTAATATTTAACAATTCTAACTTCATTTACATTCAAAATTCATAAATATCATATAATATAAAATATTTTTTATCATAATTATCTATTAAAATTATTATTAACTGTTAAAATATTTGAAAAATTTCCATTGTTTAGTAATTGCATGACTGTTAATAATGTAGACATGAGTACTCTTTCCAAGTAAAATTTTAAAGAAATGAATAATTAAAAAAAAAAGTACTTACTGGAATAAAATTACGAATTCTTAACAATTTTAAGTTAACTTATTTAAATATTAAAAATATTTCAATTTATACATATTAATGCATCCCACGAATAAGAAACCAAAAGCTTTAATAATGACTCAAAACCAAATGATTTAGAAAATAATCCACTAAATCTATCGCAAGTACTAGTATTTTAGCAATATTTGAAATTTAGCTTCCGTATTTAAAAAAGTTAAAAATTAAGTATTTTTACTTTTTCGGTTTAAAAATATTAGTTTAACCATTATTACTGCAAGTATTTTTTTTTATTATCAAAAATTACTAATTTGATATGTTTATTTCTTTTGTCAGTTATATGGGATGAATTTTCAGATTTTTAAATTTTATATATAAATTATTATGTATTTTAGATTTGGTGTACACATTGTATAACATTCGCCTCCATTAGCCAAATTGTATTTCATATAATTCGTCCCCTTAAGTCATAAGGTTATACTTTATATTAACAAAAGTATTTTTCAGTTTTTAATTATATAACTTTAACAATAATAATTAAATATTAATGTATGATGAGCCTTGAAAGACTAAACTTAAAGGCCCAATATGGACTTTAAAGCCAAATTTTAGAATTAATTGATTTGACCCAATCACATATATATTAGGTTAGTGACTTTGTTGTATTTTGATTTGTATGTCTTGCTAAGGTGGTAAGGTGTCAACACTGCCGATAGAAAAAAAAGGAGTTTGATGTGGAGACTAAGAGCATAGAGTAAAAAAATACAAATTATCTTCCTCTCAGCTCATTACGCAAAAGACCTCATGCTAAATATTTTTACATAAATTATGTTCTTTATTTATTTGACTTATTATTGATTTTTCTTTTTTTTTAATATGTTGTTGTTTAATATATTATGACAGTGTTCAAGTTTTTCGATTAAATTATGGTCAACAAAAAGATTGACTCTTTTTTTTAAGAAAATGGTGTCAGAAAGAGTAATAATGATCAATTAATTCCTCAACCTTTTGTTATTAGTGGAGAAAAATCAAATATTAGATCTTCCTAAACTCCTAAATGAGATATAAGGTTTTCTCAATCCCAAACTCTTGAACGCGAAATCGAGTCTTCCCAAGCTCCTAAATGAGATATCAGGTCATCTCAATCCCAAGATTCTGAACGAGATATAGAGTCTTCCCAAGCTCCTGAACGAGATATCAAGTCTTCTCAAGTTCTTGAACGTCCTCGTAAGGTGCCGAGAATCGAAACAAAGGAGTTTGACGCTTCTTCTTTAGAGTTTGATCCGGAACTTCGAAAATCTATTTGGGATTACCCTCCAAATCAACATGACGAAGTCTGTCGAGCTTACATTAAGTTTGGGTTATATCAACTGATTCCTCCAAGTGAGACTCCAATATCTCCTTAGTATATTGCTAACTCTTCCTGTATCTACAACAATTCAACCATGAAAATTCTGAAGACTTCACAACAGAAGGGAAGATGATTTTCTTTCAACTTACTTGGTGGGATACATCGAAAAAAAGAGAGCTCGAGAATTTTTAACAGATTCCATCATTGATGAGTTCGATCTTATGAAAAAGCGGAGGGTGCAATTTAGGATGCCTAGTATTCAGAAATAGGACTAAGGCCAATTTTTTTAATTTAATTTTTGGAATTATAATGATATTTATGAAAATTTTAGTATATGATTAGTTTTTTTTTTTTTTTGCATATTGGAAAGAAATATTTAATTTTATATAGTGTGGTTTTATTCTTTTAATTATTTTCACAGTTAAATCGTTCATGCTTTTAAAAAAAATTAAATTGATTTGTTTGATAAGAAAAAAAAGTATACGAAAAAAACTGACCTTTTTTACATTAACAAAAAAGCCATTCGAATTTAAAAGTTTCGCCCTCTTAGTGATCTAATCAACAGTTTTAATGATTAAACTAAAAATTTTAAATTAAAAAAATAAAATAAAATCTCTTTTAAGATTTTAAACATAAGCACTAAATCTTAAACTATGCCCAAGTAGAATGACTAACTACATATTTGGACCTAAATTTAATTAAATTACTATAGTTATAGTCTTTCTTTTTTTCATTTTCGAGGTCTTCGATAAACATCTCCACAATCTCGTAACAAATCGTGGATGGAACGCACAACAATACTAGGGGACAAAGGAATCGAGTGGGGTCAATTAACTAAACTTTTATAGAGATATCAAAAGGTAAGATGTTATTTAGGGTAAAATGTGACTATACATTTTGAAATTTTGAAAAATTAGGAATTTACTTTTTTGT
Organism: Gossypium anomalum; assembly: GCA_025698475.1. Taxonomy (NCBI): domain Eukaryota; kingdom Viridiplantae; phylum Streptophyta; class Magnoliopsida; order Malvales; family Malvaceae; genus Gossypium; species Gossypium anomalum. The sequence goes on along the minus strand of CM046957.1, from coordinate 66,065,766 downwards.
ATTTTTAAGAATTTAGTCTATTTATTTTTAAAATTTTTAAATTTATATATTTGTTAATACTGTTAAATTTTTTTGTTAAATTTGTTGCTTTGATATTTTGAAATAAAAAATTAAAAAAAGTGTTCTAATTAACCTAAATTTAACAAAATAATAATAATAATAATAGTATTAACCGTTAGACCTTAATTTTGAAATCTAAAAAGTAGAGAGTCTAAATTCCTAGAAATACAAATATAAAGGCTAAATTCTTAATTTTCAAAAAGTACAAGGACTGTAGGTGTATTTTAACCTATTATTTATTAAAAAAGTAATTTTGATAAAATAATGTAAGATATTATTATTGAGAAGGCATTATACGAAATATTAAAGTTAGATTAGAATATGTAATAAAGAATTAATTAATTAACTATAATATATAACATCTAATAATTAAATAATAATTTCCACAACTTATTAATAATTTTATAATATAGATAACCATTTTTTAAAAATATATAATTAGATTATAAATTAAATAAAAATATTATATGGTCAAATTTCATACAATCTCTACTCTATTAATCTATACAACATTTTAGTTTGTTTCAAATATAATAGTGGTAAGGTATATTACACTTTCACAGGAGAACATAAGTTCGAATTTTGAAAATGATACTGTTGAGAGGAACAATCACAGAATCATAGATTATAAAACGGACATGGAGAATACTTCGATTGTAGCAAAAATAATAATATCAAGTGAATTTTGAATATTATTTTTAAAAAAATATTTAGTGAGAAATATTATATAAGAAAAATAATATTCCTGTCTTACTATTTGATATTATACTGTTTATATATTGAAAAATTTATCAACTTAATTAGCGTTATTTAATTCTTAAGCTTCTTTATAAGCAAATACTCAACACTTTTTTCTTCCTTTTGAAAGAAACAAAGATGTTTTCATTCTACATTCGCACCATTTACCAACAAACATTAAAGGAGTCCTAAGAAGTTTGGTATCCCTTATTAAAATGCTTTTGTATAAAGAATATCTATTTTTAATAATATTTTTCTAGTAAAGGAACCTTTAACACCATCAAAGCAAAGAAAAAAAGGTAAGAGATCTCTTACAACTTTGAAGTGGATATGAATAAAACGTATGACAAAATTAACTGGAACTTGATTGAAGCAACTATGGACTTAGCAAGATTTAGTGCTAATTGGATTAGGATAATTATGCAATGTATCTCAACAATTTATTATCAATTATCACTAACTAAACTTACCAAGCAATTTAATCCACACAAAAGGCACAATGCAAGGTGACCTAATTTTCCCTATCTTTTTTGTTCTCAGCCAAAAAAGTGTTATTTGCAATATTTTCCAAGGCAAAAGACGAAGGAGATGAAGTATAATGCAATATGTTCTTTTTGTTGATGATTGTTTCCCTTTTTCTAAAGCTAATGTTCATTTTTCTTGTGCAATCAAAGCGATATTGAACGATTTTTAGTCAATTTTGAGAACTATTCTTCAGCCTATCTACTAGATTGAAAGAGAAAATGGTTCAGAGGTATCTTCAAAATTAAAAGGAGCAAAGACACCAAGTAAATACTTTGGGAGTTGACTTTGATACTATAAGCAATAGGAAAGTGTTTTTTGGAAGTGACTTATAAAAGAAAGAGATGTGACTTATAATTAAATAATAATAATTTTCACAATTTATTTGGAAGTGGCTTATAAAAGGAAGAAATGTGTGTTTGATAGGAGTGGATTTTTCAAGTATAGGGAGGATCATCATGTGAAGTTATGGTCCAAAATGGTTATTCCTTAGAGAGTGTAACCTAACAAATAACCAAATATCAACTAGGGAGATTAAGAATAATAATGGGAAGCTTTGGAATGAAATGTTTTGATAATGCTCTAGAATAACATATTGTTATGTATTAATCATGTGTTTATTCTAAGCTTGATCCTACTAATTTGAGCTATTTATGTCTTTTTATCTTTTAGGGATTGTTTTGGAGGCAAAAGCAAAATTAAGGGACAAAAGTGCGAATTTGGAGACACAATGGGCTAATATGTGACACAGGAAAAAGATTGTGCCAAAAGTGCGAGCATGGAAGACACAAGGACTAAAATCGCAAAAAGAAGAGATTTTATTTTATAAGACTCCATTTTATTTATATTAGTATAATTAATATTAAGATAATTATTAGGATTATTTAAATTTTAGGATTTTACTTTAATTATCTTTAATTAAATGTATTTATCTTTTTAGAATTTAAGTTAAATTAGACTATCTCCCTAGGATTATAAATAGGGGGTGAAGTGACTCTATTTGGGTGTTCATCTTTTTCTGTAAACACTCTCCCCTTGAAAGTCTAGGCTTTTGTTTCTTCATATTTTCTTTCAATAAAATTCCCTTTTCCATTTTTATATTTATTTTCTTTTCCACCATTATCATGAGCCACTAAAACCTATTTAGCCGAAAGTTGTCAATATTCCCCAAAAAGGGTCCTTGAGGCCTAGAATCCATACTTAGCCTTCTCGCCAAGTATTCATCGTTTCTCCGCACTACGGGCTAACGCTTCCGTCCATGGCCCTTAAGAAGTAAGCTTTTCAGCATATGCAAAGGCGGCCGCTTTGTATGTTTTGGAAGGATTGCACAGTCGGTTCGTTAACTTACTGCGTCAGAGGTTGGCGAGCCAAAGAGACAAAATGGCGTGGGATTCGCCATTGAGAAGCGTTGATCTAGCATAGATTACTGGCTAGAGTCAGGTTCCCCAAAAATCGCGAGTCTAATCTTTGGAGTTGGTGGTCGTAGGCGTCCTCTTCCACTATAACTAGCTTACTTGAGTTGAGAAGGGTTATTTAAAAGTCGAGGATTGAACCCAAGGCGAAATGAAACGACTGGAGGCTGGAATCTACCAATAAGAATTTCTTTTCCTTTAACTCTCTTTATTATTTTTATTATTTTTGTAATCACAACTTCAGTCAACTTTAGATTCTGTTTTTTTATTTTTTCCAAATCAAATCTTTAATTCTGTTATTTTTATTTTTTTTGTCACGTAGGTTTTCTTGGGCGCGATTCCGCCCAGGATTTCGAGAGACAAGCATTCATATAATTCGGTCCTTGAGGATTCGACCCTGAGGATATTTTTGGTGCTCTCAACGACGCATCATGTTTATTAAGTCAACAATGAAAGAGATGGTATGGCAAGAAATTAAGAGTAGGTCTTGCTCTTTAGTAGGTGACAATGACATGTTAGTTTCAAATTTTGATTCTAATGATAACTTTTCTATTGCTTATACTTATTAAATATTGTGGAATCAAAGAATGTTCGAAGATATTAAGAATGCCTGTCAAAGATCAATTGGACAAACTTATGGAAGTTGAAGCTCCCATTCAAACTCATTATGTTCTTATAGAAGGTTCATAAAAAAAATTATAGTTAAAGAAAAGTTGGCTAAGAGATTTATCAATGTGATAACTATTTGCCCTAATTGTGATCTTTATTTTGAATCTATTGAGAACATTTTTTTTAATTGTGATATCGCTAAAGCTATTTGATTTAGGGACTAATTTCAACTAGAATTCTAGCTTTTAACCTAAACACTATCTCGAAATGGATCTCCCAATGGTTACAAGTTGACAACATAAATATTAAGAAGGCTAGAGAATTTTATACCATTTTCACATGCACTTTGTGGGGGCATTGTAAGGCAAGAAATTATTTAATTTCCCAAATGGTCTTACCAAATCCGAATAAAACATTGTGTTGTATTCGGATCATTGATTCTTTGTCCTTGAGTTACTTCTATTTTATTTTCAATGTCTTAGAGAATTTCTATCGAGAATTCTCACTTTTCGAGAGTAAGGCCGACTTTGGCGAATTTGAACCCAAGAAATTGTCTAAGGTCGCATGGATTACGTGACTAAAGTTCTAGCCCCATGACACATATGCTTTCATGTACATTTCTTTTTGGTAATATTGATCCATATAATCATCTGGCTCACCACCCATGTTTCGTAAGCAGAACAAGCATGTGTACATGGTAAGCTAGTTAGTTGCCAACTTCTACAACTGCAAATTCTCTCTTGTAAGTTTATTATGTATTGTTTTCTTCCCCTTTTAACCTCACAACCATTATCATCATTCCACACAATTTGCCATTGAACACCATCTTTCTTATTTTGATCAAATTTCCTCTTCACTGAAAGACCATAGTTCTATTTCCATGATCTACAAAATTGTCGCTTCTTAACCCTGGTTTCCTCTAGCATTGTTATTATACTCTTGTACATTTCCTCCATGATGCTAGAGTTGAAAACTTCACTAATATTATTACCAACTTCGAAATTTGAACGTCGATAATGACAATGAATCGCAAAGAAATAGAGAAAAATATAACACATAGATTTTACGTGGAAACCCTTTCGGGAAAAATCACATGCAGACGAGAAGAAAAATTCACTAACTGTTAAATTTGAATGATATAAGAGGAGAGACAACTACGTCTATTTATAGGTTTAAAAACCTTATCCTAATCAAGGTCTAATAGAAGCAATGCAATAAGGTTGAAACAACTTATTCAAATCAATATCAAATAGAAGAAGTGTACTTCTATATGGATTCCACTTGTGCAGTTTGTATCGTACCACGAGGGCCTCTGCCCCCCCTGCACCTATGATTGCAACCCCAGTCCAGTATTATGCTTAATGGAGATCTGTGGTGGGCTATGACCCTTGGCCTTTACCCCCACAGATCCCTCTATCTTGGCACTTTTTTTAATAAGAATTTGGGTCATACAACTTTAACACCAACCATATCAAACTTACTATGACATTCGAAAAAGGCCATGGTCCAATGTTTAGGGGACTTGGACTTCTACTCCTTTGCAGCTTTCTCATCTTTTTTGAAAGGAGCTTCAAATTTATCTTTCGACTCCATCTCTATAGTGACTTTTACAATTTCCCAAAAACTGAATTCATATGACTCGCTTTCTTTCTTCTAAATCGATTCGTGAAAACATGTTGTTCACAATTTCTATAATTCAATCTAAGTAAAACATCATTAATTGCAATTTTTAAACCCTGTACAAATCAATTAAAAAATGCAAGCATAACTACATGTAAACAAATATACTTATAAAATAAATGACATATTTAGATTGATTGAAATTAATGTTCTAATCTTGTAACGACCCAAATTTTAAGGTCATCGAAAAATTAAATTTTCGGGTTATAATTTTCGCAAAATAAATTCGTTAATATTTATTAGAAATATTTACGAAGCTAGTAGTGTAGTTAATTAGACTTTGGTTAAGTGAATTAGCTTGAATTAAGGCTAATTTAATGAAATGACTAGATTGAGTAAAGTGTGAAAGTTTAATTATAAACTGTAGGAAAGCCAAGGGACTAAATTAGCAATTAGGCCATAAGGTGACAAATGTATGGTAAAAATAAATAAAATTTGTAAAAGTATAAATGGTACACATGTAATAAACATGTGTATTTACTTATATTATAAGAAAATAATAATAATAATAATAATTAAAGTATATTATAATAATATAATATAATAAAGTAATTAAAATAAAACAAATAAAAGAAAAAGAATGAATGAAAACGAAACAGAGCAGAGAAAGAAAGAAAGAAAAAGGGAAAGAAAAAAAAAAGGAAATTTTAGGGTTTTGAAGTTCTAAGCTTGATTGGTAAGTCAATTTGATCCCTTTTCTTGTAATTTTGGTGTCTATGGAATCCTAGGAAAGAATACTACTTGAGTTATGTTGAAATTTAGAAAGTTATTGAATTTTTAGATGTTGATTAAGTTGAATAAATGGAAGAATTAAGTGTTAATTTGATGAAAATTCAAGTTAGAAGTGGGAGAAGGATTAAATTGTAAAAGAAAATATAGGTCTTGCAATAATAGGGATTGAATTGAGAAGATGCTATAATTTGTGTTTTATGCTGAAATTTAAGAGTTGGAATAGTTTAAAATGATAATTGAATGAAAATATAGGATTTATTTTGAAGAAAAAGAATGGTTATGGTGGAAGGACTAAATTGAAATTTAAGTAAAAGATACATGGAAATACAAGAGTGTGTTATTAAATGATATATATGGATAATTTTAAATGTTAAATTTTATGTAGCCAACATAGCTCCGGAAATATCATCGAAAAAGGGAAAGGAGAAAGTGAACGAGGATATCGAGTAAACTCGAGAAATTCGGTTTGTATTTCTATAAACTATGCTTAATGTTTTAATACAATGTAATTGTTATTTTTTTATATACTTAGAATGTATATGAATGATATGATGGAAACTGTTACTACTTCTGTATTGAAATGAAACGATTTAAATACCCTATTAATAGTGTCGGGCTAGTCGGATACAATTGGCATGCCATAGGATTGGAAGTGTTCAGGGATATTCCGACTTTGTGTCGATGAGACACTATACGTGTCGACTATTGTGACTGTTCCGGATTCGTTCCGATGAGGTACTTTGTGTACCGTTACTATGATTCATATTACTTATTATCATATCATATGCGGTGCGGTGTATTAAACCGATGAAACACTGTATACTATCCCCGGTGTGTGGGTTGGATCCGCGTATCCGTTTAGGTCCGAGTTATGTTAATAGGGGTAAATGAAAATATTAAAGACTGTCTGATAATGATTAAGTGACTGTGACTGATTTACGAAATATGAATTGCTTAATTACAGGAAAGAAATTTAAAATGAATGTAAAGGGGTGAAGCTATTAAGATTTTAAAAGTAAAGTTTAAGTTACAATGTATATACATAGCTTATTATTGTTTAAGTATTAGTTTATAGAAATACCACTGAGTGCATACTCAGCATACGGTTTATTTCCGTGCGCAGGTTTAAGGACTCAGCATCCAAGCCAATCCCAGACTCAAAGTGGTGAATACTTTTCTTTTGGTAAAATGGCATGTACCTAGGTTGTTAAGGTGTTATTTTGTATGTGATAGTGTATAAACATGAAAGTTGTTGAAGCATGGTATGAAATATGCATATTTTGGAAGTTAAACTTATATGAGTTTGACTAGTATGATAATGTTGTATAATTTTGATATGAACTGTGGTACATAATTCTTAAGAGGTATTGAAGTGAATGAATGAATATTTGCTAAGTTTGAATGGCATAATGAATGATATTTGACTTAAAAACTATTAGTAAATGTTTGGGTATGAAATAGATGTGTTTAGCATGTGAAAATAGCTTTAAAATGGTCAAGAATCATGTTTTCACACGGCCAAGTCACATGGGCGTATGCCCAGGCCGTGTGAATAAGTCAAAATCTACCCATGGCCTGGCCCATGGCCATGCCCCAGGCCACACGGCCATGTCTCATGCCACACAGGCGTGTGCCTTTATCTTCAAGAAAAAATTTCCAAAGTTGCTGGTTTAATTCCAAATTACTTCTAAAACATATATTGGGCCCCGTAGGCCCATATTAGGGACTTTATAAAGTTTGATGAATATTGATTTGGAATGTAAAGTTTATGACTCAGTTTTGTATAAATGTTAGTGTATGAGTCCGGTAATACCTCGTAGCCCTATTCCGATAACGGCCTGGGGTTAGGGGGTGTTACAAATCTTCTATTGGTTGCTAATTATTGTATATCCAAAGCCATCATCTAGATCCAAATTAGCTGCTAGTAGATTCAAAAACCATTCCCATGAATCTATACATTCAACCTTAATTATAGCCCACACAATTGGGTACATTTGGTTGTTGACATCTCTTCCGACAGCTACTAACATTTAACTTTTAAATTACCTTTTAAAAAAAAAAACATTCATCTAAACCAAGGATTAGCCTACATCCTTCTTTCCAACCTCTCTTCAAAGCATCAAAATAGATATAAAACCTTTTAAAATGCAAGGAAGAATCTGGAGTCACCCTTTTCACTACCATTTTAATTGTACTACTTGGATTTTTAGCCCTCAACTCATTTGCACAATCCCATAATAGTTCAAACTCATCATTACAGTTCCCAGCCAGTATCTCACTTACTTTTTTTTTACTCGTCTACATCGTGTAAGGTTAACATTCACATGTAACTCTGAAGCTACCCTCCGTTGAATCTCTTTCAATTCATTTTTTGATGGTCCTTTATAGTTGCTTCAAAATGGTTTGCAATGATAGCAACATTGACCATATTGTTTTTGAAACTCACACAACAGTTGTGCTTTTCTTGAAAGCTCTTCATTTGCATAATTAGAAAGTTAAAAAAATATACATATAAAAAACATAATATATTATAATGTCATGAAAGCTCTTTACTTGCACACACCTTATACTCCTACTATAAATTGTAAAGATTCTCGAAAGACATTTGGTAGAGGCAACACACTTAACCCTTATATGTTTTGATCCATTTGTAACAATCTTCAACTCCTTTCTTGAACCTTTGAATATTTTCGGATGACAATGCCGTCTTTTAAAAAAACATCCCTCTACAAAATTCTAATCTTCTTAACAATTCCATCTTTCAATTCATTTTTGGATGGTCCTTTATGCTACCATGGTCATCAGAATCATAGTATTCTATCTCATCACAATCTACCTTTGTTGTATCTTCCTCATGCTCTTTTTGAACTACTGCATCCCCTATTACTTCAATTTCAGGTTCACTTTCAATCCCCTCTAGATTACCATTAATATCTTGACCAATCATTACATATTTTTCTTTGAAGTCTTTCAATTTCTCCCTAGCAACTTACAACTCCTTATCATTATCACCATCTAATAGATATTTTACTTTGACAAAATAGACTTCATCACCATCCCCCTCACCCTCACCTGCATCCCTTCCCTAACTAGCCCATTAGCCAACCAATATATCATTATTATCAACAACATATAGTGCAATGTTGTCCAAGCTTACATTAGTGAATTTTTGTACAAGCCCCCCGTTAATAATAAGGGTTCATCCTTTAATATGTTAGGATTATCTATTTCATGATCCACGCATAAATTAATCTCAAAATACTTATACCAATAATTCAACATAACTATGAAATTAATATCCCTAAACTCATCTTCCAAATTCATACTATTAGGCACATAGAAGTAAATAATTTGTACCTTATGGTATGGCCGACTTGTTTGTACTATATTACCTAAGAAATAAGCCACGGACAAACTAGCCACCAACATGCAGGCTAAGGTAATATTCATCCTCAAACATCCGCATTTAAAATTAAAACAAACATTAAAATGTTTCTACTAACGCATAAACATTAAAATTAAAAAACAACTAATATATAATATGTAGTGTGTATATATAAATTTACGCAACACCTTTGGGCATAAAGAAAATTTATAAATGTATATCCTATAGTGTGTAATGTAGAACTCTTAGAAGATGGTTGTTAATTATTATAGCTAAAAGAAAGTATTTTAGAATTATGAAGGTTTTTGTATTAAGAGGCATATTACATTTTGTCTACTTTATTTAAAAAATGGACAAATTAATCTTTGTAAGTTAGATCAAAGAGTAAAGCAGTTCTATTAAAAATTTTACCCATTTCTATTGTTAAAAATTGACCTATTTATGTCAACATTGAGGTGTGCCACATGTAACTTTTAGTTATTTTGTCTACCACACTATCTTTTAGCAGGAGAAATAGATAAAAAAAAATAATAACAAAAAGGACCAATTTACTATTTAATCTATTGTACAGAGACTAATTTACTCAATTTTAAGTAAAGAGGACAACATGCAATATGACTCCTAATACTTTCACCGTTCAAATATAAATGAGTGACTAGAAAATTAAGGTTGAAGAGAAAGTGTGTAGAACAAATAAACTATTATTATCACTATCACTTCAAAGGAATCCCTTAAATATATTTGAGCTAAAATAATGTGGGCCAAAACATATGTACATACGTAGGGCATGGAGTTTTAAATTCATAATCTACTATGTTTCTTGAACTTTTTCATCTCCTAGAAATTTTGGAAATTTCTTTTAAACTACGAAGTTGCTTGAGTCGTATGCAAACTGAAAATTAGTGTGAATTGAAAGAGACTAAAGTAGGTAAAGATTGACTACGTTAACAGCATAAGTCATAGATATGAACAAATATACTGAGGGCTTCCTTTCAATGGGAAATCCGTGAAGAATCTAAAGAGTTTAGCTAATATGGTCGATGAATATTTGAGTGTTACTATGTCAACAGTTCAAAAGTCTGATTAACCCACCTCTTCAAAGCTGACAGTATCGCCATTGGAAACGATTTAAGGTTCCAACTATGAAATTTAGGCTCTGGTTTACTTACTTTGTTTCATGATTTTTATTAAGGGTCAAAAATTAGATTAACCTTTTCTTTTACGTTGCATTAATTTTTAATTTCTTTTTAAATTTTATGTCATTATTTTTTTAGTTTAATATTTTCATGTCAATTACTTACGGTCCAGTCAGTAAGTCAGTTAAAAACACATCAATTTGACAAAAATAAAATGGATTGGAAAAAAAATTAGCACAAAATAAGGATAATAAAGCAACAAAATGTAAAGGTGAAGGACCAAAATTGTGGCATTTATTAATTAGAGGCTAAATAAAAATTGCAAAGAGAAAGAAAATAATAATTATTCACATTTTCTTGAAAAATGTAAACACATGAAAGAAAATTGTTGAAAGACTAGAAGTGACAGATGGACCAATTTAAGCAAAACATCTAATGCTTAATAGTCAATTACCCCGTCGCCTACCATGTGCCCTATTCAATATATATATCTACTATAATTTAAATTTCTGAGGTGGTATTAGTTATTAGTTGCACATTCATTTAATTGAAAAATAATTAATTCTATAAAATAAATTATATTATTATTAGAATTTTTTTCTAATATATATTTTTAATAAATTTATATATATATATATATATATATATATATATAGTTCATTGTCTTAATATTCACAATCCTGTCAAATATTTCCATTATTTGTGCGGATTTGATTTATTTTTTAAAAGGAAAGCTGAAATTCTAATAGAGATTAATATCAAATCATTTAAATTTATTTTAAATATTAATTTTTTTTCTTAATTTATATTGATTATAATTTAAATTATCACCATTATAAAAATTAAATATTTATATTATTTTTACTTTTTCAATAATAATATTTATAAAATGTTATAATTTGTACTAAATTTTAAAATTTTAATTTAATATATTTCAATTATTACACACAAAGAAAAAAGTAGTATATGCTAGAAATTCTATCACTTAGCGTATATGTGTGGAAACCACAAATTTAAAACACAGATACCTATTTACAAAATAACATACAATAAATGATGGAACGTATGGTTTGAAACTAATTAATCATAATAACACATGAAATAAAAAAATAGATTAAATTATGGGTAAAACAAAATTTAAACACATAAATACATCACAAATAATACTAAATGCACTACAATTATTTATTATTATTTTGTCATCAATTATAAGTTAGTGTTGAGTTGATTTGTGACACCAACTCAATGAACAACATTATATATATATATAACTGTTGGAGATAATATATTAAAACTAAAACATATAAAATGCATAAATTTAAGGTTTTAATAGTGTAATTGATGCAGGTCGAGTTCAAATCCCACCATATGCATATTTTAATTGATTTTTGTAGAAATAAAAAAAAAATTAAAATACCCTTGAATAATATAACTTTTTTTAATTATGGAAGAATATTTTTTTTGGTAATTTATTGATTGAGTTGGTGACCTAGTTAAGGGTGACACCAATTCAGTTAGGGACTTAATAAATAATATAGATATACATTAGAATAAAGCTTTAGTTGAGCAGTAAATTTAAGGTTTTAGTAATCTAATTTACGCGAGTTCAAATTATGCATATTTTAATTGGTTTTTGTAAAAATGCCAAATATTAAAATACCCTCAAATAGTATATATTTTAAAATTACAAAAGGATATTTTCATAATTTCTTGACCAAATTAGTGACCTGGTTAAATGTAACACCAAGTTTATTAGGGTCTTAATAAATAGTAGAGATATATTATTTAAAAATTAGTAAAAAAAAGAAAAAGGAAAACCCATCATCTTGCTTGCGTGCGTTAGGGAAATTGCATGTTCATACCTACCTAATTTACTAACAAATATAGAAATAGTGGTTACCATTACTATATACATGATTTGAAAGTGTGGTTACTAAAATTTAAAATAAAAAATCGGGAATTCATTTCTCATCTTAGTCAGGAGTAATTTTAAAATTTATGGTTAATGATTATTTTTTTAATGGATATATAGAATATAAAGGATTAGTCATTAGGTACGTTTCTATAAATATCTTAAGAAATTAATTGGAGAAAATTAGTTGCGAAGCCAAAGAGCTTGGATCCCCTAAAATAAAAAATTTTCTTATAATTTATAAAATTTTAAACTAATAATGGTAAAATTACACTTTGGCCCTCTAAAATGATAAAAAAATTTGATTTTATCTTTTAAAAAGTATAAAGATATATGCTATTAAAACGGTGAAATTACATTTTTACTACCGTAAAAATATACAATTTAATTTCGACTTCAAAAAAAAAAATTTAACTTCGCCCTTGGAGAAAATGCTACATAATTTCGTAAATTAGAACATTTGAGTGAACTTGTAATGGAAACAAAATATTACGTGATATAAAATAATTGAATTAAATCAAATTAACAAATCAATTGGAAAAAATATAACTTAAAAACTTGATTAAAAATGAAGGTCAAATTTTGCTACTAATCCTTGTAGTAGATTTAATTCTTGTATTTCCATTTACTTTATAAATTTTTAAATTTATAGCTACGACCTAAACAATAATTATTAAATTTGTTAAGTTTTTTTTTTTTTTTTTTCAAAATCTTATGTAATCAACATATGATCACACGTACAATATCATATTAACTTGTTATTTTTATATAATACTCACAAAAAAGTTGCATCATTCTAGTTAATGGATTTAAGGATCATATTTCGAATCAAGGCTATAATTTTAAATTTTAAAAAGTATAAAAGCTAAAGCTATCGAATTGGAGAAAAATAATTAAATCCCCAGCTTACACATAACATATGTCCAATAGAGAAATTTTGACCAAATTCAATTGCTATTATATGGGTCAAGATTGAGGTTTCAAAATTTCAAAGATACATTGACTAAAATTGACTAAATTAGAGTGTAAAGACTAAGTATAAAATTTACGCATAATACATAGATTAATAGCATAATTTAACATGAAATTAAATCCATTTTTTATCATACAATTCTTAAACTATCCATAATACCTAAACTTTTAAATTAGAAAATATTATATGCTTAGAACCTTTTAAATTGTTATAACAGTAACAATATCAATTGAACTAATACTCGATTGATAAATAATAAACCCACATGCCATGCTCATATGTATTTCGGTGAAAGAGTCTGAAATTGATATAATATGGCTTTAAAGGAGGCCCAAAGTATTTGTATTGGGCCTAAATTTGCCTAAGGGACGTCTTCAATTACTTAATCATCGAAACCACAAACATTTTTTGTTTCTTCTAACTCTACTGTTATTTTTTAAACTATTCATACTTTTATTTTAGTATTTGAAGTGACAAATCTTTAATTACAATTTATTATACATCATATTTATGTCATGTTTATATTTTCATTTTAGTCGCTTAACTTTGAACTTATTTTTTATTTTAATTATCAAAAAAATATTTTTAAAAATCTTAATCTGGGTAAAAAAAAAAGTGAAAAGGCGTTAGAAACTAAAATAATGTATTAAAAATTTGTTAAAATCTACTTGTTTAGCCAATAGTTGAAATTTATAAATTACATTTTTTTCCAACTTCAAATTTTAAATTTGAAATATCAAAACCAATTAAATAAAATGTTAAAAAAAATTATCCCTCAATAATATCAACCGATTTGTTACTATAATATTGAAATCAATTAATTTAATCTCCTAAATTTTAAAATTTTATTTTATGTTTCAAAATTATTCTTAATGAAATCAAATCAAATAAATCATATTTAATAATTAATAACATGTTGAATTTGCATGATTTTTTGTGTTTAAATCGGTTAATTCTTGAATTAATCCCTGCTAAATTAGTGATTTTATGTTTTAATCCTGTCAGGAATGCAATTGGGATGCTATAAGCAAAATACGAGTAGAAAATGACTAATTTACAGCACAGTCAATAAAATGGGGTTGAATCAGAAACTTAGAAATAGTCAAGGACTTGTTAAATTTTTGTAAAAGCTAAAATTAAAAGAATATTTTATTTTATTTTTTATTTAATTCTAATTTTATGTAGTGGATAATTAAGCGAAATTTAGTAAACCATTTGTATATAAATAGGTTACTTGTGGTAACTTGAAAGCAGACTTGAATTTGCTTAAGCAATTAAATTAAACATTTTCTTCCCTTCCAATTTTATGCGTGTAGCATACTGCCACCCCATTTCCATTTGCTTAATTCTTTGCAAATTAGTTTAATTGCTTTCCAAATTCCTTCCATTTTAATTTTTACCATTTTTCATTCAAATTCAGTCCATAACCAACCAAAGCATGATTAATTTCATGCTTCATTAAATTCTAACTTAGCTTTAGGTCGGTATTTTTTCCGGTCAGGAATTGTGAGATACGTATCCGTACTAAAAATCTTTCCAACCGGTATTCACTATTTTTCCTAAATATCAGGATTGAAAAATTCATCCCTTATAGTTAACTCGATTTCAAATCAAAAAGCTCATTAGGTTGGAGTCGGGTTTGCGGACAATTGGGAAAACGAGTCTGCCATGCTGTATTCAAATCTCCAAGAACAAATCGAGGGAGATAGTGATCGGGTTTAAATGTCCTGCACGATTAGGGAATTACAACTTTAATTTATTTTCTTTTGATTCGTCACCTGTTATAATTTTATAAAGTGCCGACCTTCTAATTCATAATATCAAACCTAATTTTAATTTACATTTTTTCTTAAGATAGTTGTGTTAGGTTTTTCACAATCAAGTGCTTCTTCCCAAAATTCTAGAGGAATCAAAAGGAAATGGGTTCTAAAAGAAGATGATGTGTTGGTTGCCTGTATGGTCGACTTGCACAATGTTGAAACATTTTACGTAGATACAAGATTCAAGGACAAATATTTAAATGAGTTAGAAAGAATGTTAGAAAAAGTTTTACCTCATGCTATGTTGAAGAATCTTGAATCAAGGATTAGGACATTAAAAAGGAATTGGGCAATCGTTTACGACATGCTCAGTGGAAAAGATAATAGCGGCTTTGGTTGGTACGAGCATAGGCAGATGGTTGTTGCTGAAGATGTTGTGTGGAACCTATATATAAGTGTAAGAATTATTTCATATTTTTATTATATTGTTTTGACCAAACTTATATCTAATGTGAATTCCTTCTTTTGTTATAGAGTCATAAAGTAGCCGGTCAATTAAGACATCATAATTTCCCTTATTATGACCAATTTACTTCCATATATGCAAAAGATCGAGCCATTAGGAAAGATACTCAAACAATTGTAGGTATTGTTGAATAAATAGATGTTGAGGATGTAGCAACCGCAAAGAATCTTGAAGAAGGAAACAGGTACCATGGACGCGAAGATGATGTTTCCTTGGATAAGATGGATTTCTCAACTACATAATCGTAACCATAAAAACCAAACCAAGATGGTTCCACATTTTCAAAGAAGAAAAAAAATTATGATGGAAGTGAACAAATTTCTACTTCACTTACTGATGTTGCCATATTATTAGGAGAAAACATACGGACTGTTGGCCTTAAATTAAGTAGGAGCATTGCCTCCGAAATGCTAATTCAAGGGAAGCCAGAAATGGTAATTCAAGAAAGTGCTCAAAAATTACATTTGACCTTATGTGAAGTAGAAGGATTAACTGAGGGTGAGCGTTATCGGGCGTTGAGCAAAATTTCAGATTATCCAACGCAAATGCTGGTTTTCTTTAATATACCTTCTTCTGTGCGATTGGAATGGGTGAGAATACTTATTTATGACAATTAAAAATTATGGTTGTGTTGATGATTTTTTGGTAACTTTTTGTATATATACTATTTTAATGACATAATGACATGATAGAATGCCAAACTATTGTAACTTTTTGATGTTGTAAAATTTAACATATAGATTATGACATATAAACTAATAACATCATGTAATATTTTGTTAATGTATGAACATTATGTTTGGATGTAAAATATAATTTTCAAACTATTTATTACTTCTAATCTTTTCTTTTTAGTTTAGAAGATAATTAAATTATTTGTTTCGCTAATGATATTTTAGCACATTAAATATGCATTGCAATTTAAAAATAATAAAGTAGGTTATATATTATTTTCTAATAGTATATATTATGATTTTTATTAATTCATATTTTAATAATTATTATATTAAGAATTTTATTAAATTATATATTATTTTATTAAATTGTATTTAATAATAATTAAGTTAAAATATGATTAAAATATTTTTTATTATTTTTATTAAATTATTTTTAATAATAATCTTATTAAAATTTAAAAACAATAACAATAATCATCAACCTAAAAAAAATTTTGCTAAGGGTACTTTGGTCATTTAAGTATTTTTCTTTATACTATTACAACATCTATTCCATTCAACCAAACATAATAATACTATTACAACTCTATTCCATTCCATTGAACCAAACAATTGAATTACTGATTACATCTATTTTCTATTACAACCCTATTCCATTCACCCCAATGAAATGTGGTGCTAGCACGGTCTGTTCCACTATCCACTTGCTTTACCATGGATGTATAATATTCATCTTCGTCCCTTCTCGCTTTGCTTCAATTTAAATTTTACTACTTATCTTTAATATTTTCAATCTTCTTTAAAGTCAAGTAAATATTTAAATATAATTTTTCAAAAAAATTAAATATAAAATATATGAAATTTTTTCTATATTATGTTATTACATTTTTACACTTTTAATAGTTTATATATAAAAAGATAAAATTGTTATTTTATATAATAGAGCGAGTCAGGTTGGGGTAAGCAATTACCATACCCATTATCCAAAAACCAAAAAAAAATCTACCCAGTCTTTTACTGCTTCCACTCTATTTAGAGCATATCAATTCAAAATCTATCGAGTGGTTGGCTACTATGCTTTAATATTTGTATGTAAATGGAGAAAACAATAACTAAAAGTTGTAAAGATTTGATCAATTTATAGTTTTAGTCCCTCTATAATGCTCAAATTTAGGATTAATCTCTTAAAATGATAACAAATAATTTTCCCTTAAAAATACAGCCAACCTCAGCTTTTTAACTAGAATAATTAGTATTAATTATTGGATATTGTAAAAGTAGACAGTTGTTTAAATCTCAAATCATAATTTGACCTAAGAATTTGGTACCTGACTATAAGAGCTGTCCTCTTCTTTTTCATATGTAAATGCGATGCAAACCATAGAGCATGTACTTAGTAAACAATTGTCACTTATGCGTTTTTCATCATATCCTATCATGCTTCATGGATTTCCAAGGTTTGCTAAATATAGAAGAAAGATTGAATGTTACACAGTGATGTCTTCATTGCCGAAAACAATGTAGAAGAATGGGTGGTCTACCACACCATGGTTTTAACCCTATAAGCAAAAATGTTCTTACCTGTTTAGCATTAATTTTACTAAACTCTTGAGTGAAAAAAGTTTAATTCTGTTTCTAGTCCCTATACATTTGATATATTTAAAATTTAGTCTTTTTACTTTTAGTTCCAAGAATTTACTCAGTTGATAAAGGATTTTTATTAAAAGTTGAACTGAAAAAATAATTTAACAATAAGGACAAACAATCAATAATAACAAATGGCTGGAAAAAAAATCAGATTTGTGTAGGAGACCATATTTAAAGGGCATACATTTGAAACTTATTGTTTATAATCTCAGAATCGGACATAATCGCTGAACGCGACCTGCTGGCGGTGGGTGATCTTCGTGTATTTTTCATGTTGGTAGCCTTAAGGCGATATCGTATCACCCAATAACACATGCCCGCTAGAGTTGCCACCATTAAAATTGCTCCCACAATGCTTATCCCGGATGCAAGCCAATACCACCTTTGTCCAACTATAATGTACGACAATGCTAAAAACGCCACCGTAACAAGCACACAAGCCAACCACAGTAGCTTGTTGATCACCGCTGCCATCTTCTTCTTTGCCTTGCTCTCGATCACAACAACCGAGGTTTGAACCACCACTACAGCAAGAGATATGAAGAGTGCAAGGGAATCAAAGATGAAGAATATTACAAAGGCTGGGTATATAGCAATGTTTGATTCCCCCAGGGAGTGACCCTTCGGGACTTGGTTCGGGTTGTCAATGAATTGGCCCGGGAGAGTGAAGATGGCAGCAAAGGCGACGCTGGCAATTAAGACTGCGACTACGTTGGTGGAGTTCATCGTGTTGTTTAGACCTTCGGAATGCATTTTGTGGAGTCTTTTGACGATGTCGTGCACATTTTTTCTAGTTTGACGACTATGTTCTAGTTGATTGTGCACTTCATGCTTGATGTCACTTACTGTTTGTTTTAACTCACGGGCAGGGTTCAGTGCTACAGGCTTGATGTTTCGAGCACTTTGAACTCCATGCTGTTGCAGAATGGTGGTAACGTCGGGGTTCCCCGTTTTTTCAGCAGTATCCAACGCTGTCTCGCGGCTTTTATTGACGGCTTTCGTGTTGGTTTCTTTGTGTCCAAGTAACAACTTAACGATCTGCACAAACAGGCGATTAGATTAGCATCTTGCCTTGTTGATGCGCAAGAGCTAACATGAGCGTAAAGGCGCGCGAACTCAATTAATAATTAGTATGATTTACCTGAATTCTGCCCTTCCGGACAGCTATATGCAAAGGCGTATTTCCCTTTGTATCAACCATGTTTATCATTAATGAAGGATCAACACTAATCAATTCCTCTACCACCTTAAGGTTCTGCCCCTTCACTGCCATGTGAAGTGCAGTTTGGCCTTTCTTATCAGTCCTTGGAGCAATCCCTGGTTCACTGCCCAAAAGTGCCTTCACAACCTCCACATGCCCATTTCTTGCTGCCGAATGTAAAGCTGTTTTGCCATTGCTCCTTGCTATTGTAGCCAAACCACTGCCTACTTCTAATAAGAAATTCACAATCTCAATGTGCCCTTGTGTTGCAGCTGTGTGTAGAGCCGTGGTGTTTGATAAATCCACTGTCATTGCTAGTTCAGGATGGACTGCTAGTAGCACTTTCAATATTTCTGCAAAATGCCCACATTATGAAGTCACCATCTTAATGTTGATCCCAACTCGAAAACTGGACTAATTCACCTCACAAATAACATTAAACATAAAATTGATGCATGAGAAACATACCTAAATCTCCTTGTTTAGCAGCAATATGGAATGCATCCAAGCCATTTCGAGCTTTGATCCCGGCATCGGAGAGATCGTAATAGTTTATCATCTCCTTAACCAAATCGACATAACAGTTTTCGGTTGCAATATAAAGAGCAGTTTCACCAGATTGGTTTTGTTTAGGCAATAGTTCTTTCAGTTCATTTTCCTCGGTAGTCGTAAGGATTTCTTTCACCACCGCAAGGTCTTTACATCGTACGGCGTAATGCAGAGGCGTTTCATCGCGTTTTATTGTCATCTGTGTCGTCATCATCATTTTCTGAGCAGGAGGAAAGCTCGGCGGCTTCTCGGTTGCTTCCACCTCCATTTTCTTTAATTTGTTTATGTTTTATCAAAATCCACCTTTATAAGAAAACTACAACTCCAGCACCCAATCTAAACCATAAAAATAAACAAACCCAGAAACCTAAAACAAGTAAAAGATGGAAATTTTTGTACAAAACACATAAAAGCCGATGTTACTATTTACCTCAGTTTGAGAGAAGAAACTATCTTCGTTAAAAAAACAAAGCAGGACAAAAACGAGGGGAGATGTGTTAGCTTATAAAACCAAACGGGATGAACAGAACACCACACACCTCTCTTGTCGTTTCATTGTCTTGTAATAAATCGCCATTTGTTAGTCTCAATTGTTTCAGATTGACTTTTACGTGAAAGATTGGAGATGACCAAATCTATTCGCGTGGGATTCACGTGGTTGACCTCAGGTTTAGTTTTGGAAGGAATCCTGGACCTGCGGCCACACCATTCATTATTAAAATACAAAAAGGTTTCCTAAATTAGTTCAATTCGATCTTCACTGGAGAGTCTTACGCGCTGTTGTTAGTGCACGCGTTTTTGTTAGAATTCACAAATATGGGATTATCCAATTAACAAATATTTAATCCTAATTATAATTTCTATAAGAATTTAATCTATTTTCTTATAACAGTTATAAAAATATTATATATATTTATGTATTACTCTATAGTGATTAAATTTAAAATATTATGTTTTACATTTTATCGTGTTATATTTATCAATTAGACTAATCAGATTGATTTTGAGTCGAGTCAATTTGAATATAAATTTAATAGGTAAACTCGATATTAACTCAGTTGGCAAAAGATAATTTACCCTTTCTGTCATATGCTTACATTATTATACCACTATACCAATAATGATTATTGGTTGATTTTTTACATAAAATGTTTTTCTTTCACCTACATTGTGTATATAAATAATGTTATTGATTGAGTTTGTGTCACGAGTCAATTCAATATTTAATTTTTTATGATTATATTTTTAATATTGAATTTTACTTTCACCGACATGATAACTTTTTGATGTGTTATAAAAAAATGACAATATTATAATAAATAATTGGAGTGCATTTATTATTATTAAACTGATGTATTTACCTATTTAATTTCTTTCTACGCACAATGTAAACTAATTTTTCCTTTTTAATTTCATAACATTTTATATATGTTGTTATTATTATTAGTATCAAACTGTACCTTTTGTTACTTATTGTATGTTAGGGCAAATATATATTTTACTTTTTGAATTTGTCTATATTGATTTTCTTTTTGGACTTAGTTATATATATTATAGGTTAGTTAATTTAAATTTATAATAATTTATTATATTCTATTTCCAAAATTATTTTTGATAATCATTGATTTTAAAGTTAATATATATTTTGGCTATTGAATTTGTCCATTTGTACTTAGTTGGTATTTTTTTTTATTTTGGACATAGTTGATAACTGAACTTGTATCTCGTTAAACCAAGTTAGTACATCTGCACTAATATTATTAGTTTGTGTTGACATGATACTGATAGTTAATCTAATGGTGTCACATGGCAACCTCTTAGTATGCCATGTGCCAAACATAAATTTAAAATTTTAAAAAATCTTTGAAATATATAAAATTAATAAAAATATTTTTTTTCATATCAAAAATGAACTCAGATAAATGGTTGTCTAGATATATTTGAATTTGGACAGCTATTTGTCCATATTCAATCTATATGTATTTTTTCACAAGTTTATATATTTTTATAAAATATCAAGTTGTTATTGTTAGTGTAAACTACCACGTTAGTCATTCTAATAATAGGTTGTTTCTATTTTGATTGTTCCAAAAAAAAAAATTATTAATTTAGTCGCTGCCACTAATTAAAATGATCAAATTGATTACTCCATCTTTAGATCCACTATTAATCTATTTATTTATTTGTATTTCTTAATTATTTTTATTTTTATTCCTTTCCTTATTCTTTCTTCTTTCTTTCTTTTTCGTTCTTTTCTCTTTCCATTCCGTCTCCTCTCCTTTCCTCATCTTCTTTGACTGGCAGAGATCAAACTTCAAATATGCATGCTTATCATAATTGTGAATGCTAAGAATCACCTCGAGACATTTTATCATTAATACATGTAGTTTATCATAAAAGGGTCATCAGATTTTACCCAGCACATGGTGGCATCTAGCGCTTCTATCTAACGTAAAATTTGGAAAAGCAATAAAAGAACTGAAAACTTACCAACATGATTTTCAGCAGCAAATTTAAGCAAACAGATTTTAGATCCATAGCATGATGACAATCTGCCAACGCTAAACTATTTGCAACTGAGTTCACAGATATATCCTTGCAGAGTACAGATTCGAACATTAGTCTAAGACTAGGCAAGTCATTTTTGTCTGCTGCTGCCTACAACTTTGCAGCCAATGCATCTGATACAGATGGCATAGAAGATGAACTAGTCCCAACGAACTCCTCATCATCAATAAGATTGTCTCTGTAAATGAAGTGCAGCAAAGCCTGCCAATTGCACATAGTAGAGAATGTTAGAAAATAAGATAACCACACTGACAATAGATTCTAGTGGCATATAAAGAGCTAACATGGATTTCAATAGAATTACAGCCAAATCCAAGGTAAGTGAAATGAGGTAGAAAATGATACCTTAAAAACCTTAGGTTCCATATCAGTAACAACTACATTGTTATCATCTTCTTCCATCCGATCAGAGAACTCAGCTTCAAATACAAGAGACCTAGCAGCTAATACCAGCTTGTGAGCATGAAACTTTTCCCTAAACACATCATTTTCGCTGAGAGAGAAAATAATTAAAAGCCAGAGAGCGAAAACTTCATCAAAGTAAAATATGGTGTTTTCCATCCTCCCTAGTTTGTTACTTTGATATTGGTTGTTAAATAATTTTAGATATATGTAGTAGTGTGATTTTGGAAATTGTAGAAATTGAAATAGAAGTTGAGTCATATATGGTTTGAAAATTTACCGAGTCTATTTTTTATTGAAACAAACTGAACGTTGCATCTAAATTATACAATAGAAGAAAAATCTATTTAAGTAAGGAAAAGTCGAAACTGTGGGCAACATCCCCTCTTACGACTTTGAAAAATTGTTAAGGATTGTATAAAATGAATTAGAGGATGAGTCTTACATGTATAAAAGTATTATTAAGTCTAGCTTCTAAATAAGTAAAGGATGAATTCATCTTAATTATATTTTATGACTAAAATGTTTTTAAGTAAAGAGAGGTCAGAGCTATTTGGAAGCAACTCTATCCTAATTTCGAAAATTTGTTAGCATGTGTATACAAGAGCATAAATTTTGGAAAATTTGTGGTTGAAAGGTTCAAGAGCCTAGTTTCTAAAACATCAAACTGATCTTAATTTCAAATTTTGTGGGTTAAAAAAAACAACAGTAACTTCTATTCAAGTAGACAATTCTGTTTTGAATGACTAGATTTTGTGTAGTTGATCCAATGATTAAGTGTTATAATGCAAGGGAACTCTAAACAAAGATATTAATATGAAATAAGTATGTGATTGAAAGGATGAAATAAATAAATTATAAAATTATAAAACCTAAAAAATATAATATTGGGCTCATATATAATCAAAATTAGGCCATAAACTCGAAATCAATATTATTTAAATTCGAATTAAAGTATGAAACTCGTAATTTCTGTAATAATTTCGTCCAAAAATTCTACTTACATGGTCTTCAGTAAATACTCATAACTTGAGCTCTCAGACTTGAAATCGAGTGATTCTTCAAACACTATTCAGACATCTCAGCCTAGAAATATCCAAATCTCATATAAGAATTCATCGCAAGTCAACTTGTTTTCTAAACTTAAAATTTGGCAACTTGATTAAATTGACTTTAAATAAATTTTATCTCATCCGTGCATGTATTACCTGTTCACAAGATACGTAGTATCAATACTAACAACACCATGAAAGTCAACAAAAGCATCTTTACTTTGATGGATCCAAATAATATTCTTCAACCTTCCATATCCATCAAGCTGAAACTAGTGGAAGAATTCACTATCTTTAATTTGCATTTTGCAAAATAGCTTCCTCAAATACTCAGCATCCCCTCTTCAATGATTAGCCTCCTGGATATAATTTCTACAATCTTGTGGTAAACACTCAATTTGATTTATTCCACTTGACTGAACTTGTAACAATTAGACACATACCTATGTACAGACATTAGTCTTGCCATTTTAGGAATGAGTTCATGAGAATGATTTCTAACTACGTTGCTAACACGCCTATACCATCAGCTCCTAAAACGACGTTCACGCTCGTAAGATAAGAAATTTTCTTACTCTTCTTCCTCTCATTAGCTTTGCCATCTTTATCACAAGCTTACCAATTGCATAATTAGCCACATTTGGATTTTTATTACTCAATGACCTTCTCACCAGGCTAAACCCTTTCACCTTCGCATGTGATTGGTAAAAACTAAAGCTTCTAAATCTCATTTCTACAGTTGGCCCAACAACTATTTCACCATCATTATCATCCTCTATTTGATTCTCACCAACAATGGAACCTCCTACATTAGATTGAACAGACCCCTAAACATCAACCTGTTGATCATCAGGTTCTCCACATTGATTCAAATCTACACCATTAGTGTTTGAAAGAGAGACACGAACCGTGATTTCCTCCTCTGTTCAAGAAACTATCATCATCAGATAAACCAAATAATTTATTCAATGTTTCACTGACATCACAATTTTGGTTATGGTGTTGACTTGTTAGTTCTGTACATGATTTTGGGTATGTTTAAGAGCTCCCAATTAAATTTGAAATGGTTTTTTTGAGTTAGAATTAGAATTCATGGAGTGGACGTCCAAACCAACAGTAAACATGATTGGTAGAATCATTTCTTTGGCTTTACCTCTTTCCCAACATTATGGATTAATTAATTCAACCCAATCATTATTATTTTATTAATCCATTTACTCGCTCTACCTTTAATCCTTTTTATTTCACAAAACTGGAATTGTATAATTAAAAAAATCAAAGAATTTTCTTATTACAATTTTAAAGTAATTAATTAATTAAATTATTAACCAGTCTTTTATACACGTGGCAACACATGCCACAAAAAGCCACGAGGCTAATTTCCAACCCGGCCGGTCAATGACTCCGGCCACCTCCTCTTGAACTTGATGAAACACTCCCTGATCTTCTGCTTCCATAGAACATATCCGACCAGTAGTTTCCTAAATCATCAGGGGTAAATCTGATAAATGACTCACCCCGCATTTCTTTTTTCATTTGCACTCCGCCGTATGCCTCGTAAAACTCTTTATAGATCGGTATGATCCGTCTCGCCAATGAAATCTTGATATGATCTCGGAGTTTCGGGTCGGGTACGACCCAAGAAACTTGTTTCATGTAAGCTTCTTCGAAAGCCGAATTGAATTTCTTGAAATGGTCGTTCACCCGATCGGCCGGAATCTCAGCAGTCTGATTCTCTGGCAGTGACGCAAGCACTTTGCTCCATCCAATCTTCTCGTAATTCTCAGCGTACTGTTTCACTTTCAGTTCGTGATTTATCAGCCAATCGTCGCCGAGGAGGAATTTCAGGTTCGATTGACGGACTTTTTCGGTGACGTATTGGAGATTATTCGCTAAGAACAAGTAAGAAAGCGGCACGTCTTTGTACATCGCGGCTTTGCCGTCGAGTTTACACAGCATGATGAGGATGAGCCAGGCTACCCGGACCGAAATCGGAGATGAAATGCTCCCCTCGCTGTCGGGGCTGCCGAAGTAAGCCTCCGGTAAAACGGAAGGAACCGTGAACGGCCAATCCGCGAATATGTCGGAGAGAATCCCGCAGTAATCGGCGAGGAAAGAGATGTAATTCATTACGTAGCGTGTTAGAGGGTGGATCCCACCGCCTGGAACCGTCGTTTTGGATGAATCCTTTTGAATCGCCGTTTCAAAGTCCATTAACATCGTCCTAACGGTGTCGCCGAGCTTGATCAAGGAGTTAACGGCGGTTGCTCGTACGGCCGACGTTGATTCGAAGCTGAAGATTGATTCGACTTCCGGCCAAAGACCGGAAACTGCTTCGTATAAGTCCAAGATAAGGAACAATTTCTCTGGAGTTTGCTTGCACTTGGCTACATTTTCCGGGAAACCAAACAGAGCCAAAGCTCCTTCTTTCGAAATTTCCGTGAAACAAGATTCCCTTATGGCGGCCGAAACGGAAAACACTTGATCGCAGAGGAGCCTCTCGCCATAAAACAGCGTTTTAACCGCCATTTTAACAGCGCTTAACCAGTTCTTGATTTTAAACTCCAGAACCTCCCATTCCATCTTCTGAATCCTCTGAAATGTCAACTCCCTTTCAACTCCGAGATGGTAAAGAGCTTCATCGACTATCGATTTCCGAATAATCTTATAAACTTTGATACACTCCTTAGCGTACCCCGCCGATCTCATGGCTTCCGCAATAGCTCTCAAATCCGCCATAGCAGCTAACGACGCTCTCTCCACTTCAGGCACCGAATCATTCTCGTTCTCCGACTCATCTTCTTCTTCTTCTTCTTCAAATTCCGAAAAGCTAGACCTGGAAACCGAGGGCCTGGAAGATGAGTGAGCCGAAACAGATTCTGGGTCGAGATAATCCCGGTTGGACTTCAAAATCTGGTAAAACTCCTTCTGCAACCTTTTCATGGCGGTTTGCATCAGAAGTTGAGCTCGGACGAGTTTCTCCGAATTGGATTGGTGTAAAACCAAGTACTTCATAGCCTTTTGCAATCCTTTAATGGAACCCAGATATTGTCTGGCTTCATCCTTATCGGAGAAAAGAGAAACGAGATTGTCGTCATGTGAGGAGTCCCATTTGGTGATGATGAATTGGGCTACTTCAATGTTCTCCTCCATGAGTGACTCTGAAAAAGTATGGTGGAGTGGAGAAGAAGGCGGTGTCATCCTCGTTGGAGATGGTGATTTGAAGAAAATGCTCCTCATTCCTTTTCTCGGCATTCATAAATAGAGTTTGAGTTTGATATAAAGCTAAAAGACGGTAATTAAGAAAGAAATAAAGTGAAATTTGTTGTTGCAGTGAGGAGTGGAAGAAGAATAGAGATGTTTGGGTATATATAGAGAGGGAGGGGATACAGAATCCACGCGGTGGGTGATAATGACCGGTTCTGTTTTCAAAAGTCAAATCAGCCAATAGTCTCAAATTACACGAAGCCTCTTCTTGGTTTTGGATAGCATCTGGCCAGCTTCTTTATAATATCTTTTCTTGCTCTTAATGCAAATATTATTCAAAATATTTTTGAGGTTACAAATTGTTTTATAAACCCTTACCCTCGCATCATTTATAGTATCTTTTTATTTATTTATTTAATTTTTTATATTATTTATATATGATTTCTTTTTTTTTCTCTAAATCTTGAATGTTGATTTCTAAATTCAAATTTTAAAATTTAAAATTTAAAATTTAAAATTTTAAACTCTAGATTCTAAACCTTAAACCCTAAGCCTTAGACTTTGAATCTTAAGTTTGAGCTCAAACTCTAAACTTTATACGAGTTTGAGTTTAGGGTTCAAGATAAAAAAAAATTATCAAAATTATGGATCAATGACATCGAAAAAATTATTAAAATGCCATTAAATAATTAGAAATTGACCATGGATGATTTGATGAAAAGGGCCCATAAAATAATTTCTCGTTTTATTTACATGAACTTAAATTATGTTGTAATGAGACTATAAAATTACGTTTTAGGCGTATAATTTTTTTTAGTTAATATTTGTTATGAAATAAAGAGATAAAAAAGTAAAAAATAACATATGAATTTTATTGATCAATAACAATATATGTAATGATTCTCTAAAGTTTATATTTATAAATATAACTAATGTTTGATTAATTAAATAAAATTAACAAATAATAATAGTAACGAAATGTTTAGGGTTTTATTTGTATAATAAAGTAAAAAAATAACATCCTCTTTTAAACTAAAAAAATAGTAATAAGAGTTTTTTTTACGAAGTAGTAAATAGTTAATTTGGTGTTTCTTAGATCAATCCAAGAGCCGAGTAACTTGCTCGGCCCAATAGGCCCGAACTAAATTGGGTCAGGTTTGGACAAAGATTTTTAAAGTTGAACCAATTCGATCTAGCCTGAATTCAATTTAAATAATTAAAAATTTTAAATTTAAATTTAATTGTAAAATATATAAAATATGAATTAGAAATATATAATTTTTATTATTTTTTGAAAAGTAAAGTGGGCTTTTTGGATGGATTATACTGTCCCAAATATGTAAGTTTTTTTTAATATATATTTTGATTATTAATTAAGCACAATGTCTAAAACCATCTCTCTCTAATCCATAAATAAAAGGATAATGTATTTTAATGCACTCGAACTCATGTCCTCATGCATTGATCAACAATGCCTATGTCGAGAGTAATTTTGATTTAATAATAATAATAATAGAATTTTTTACTGTTTTAATGGATCCAATTTCATTTAATTACTAAGTATAACACTATCTTTTGTTGTGACCAACCAAGCATGTTTGTGTTTTCTTGTTTGAAAGTAGTTGGCATTATTACTGGAATACATAAAACATCAACTTCACACACACAAAATGAAATCACCATTCTCATTAATTTACTCTAAATTTTGATTTATGATCCTCTCAAC
Source organism: Gossypium anomalum (assembly GCA_025698475.1). Lineage (NCBI taxonomy): Eukaryota > Viridiplantae > Streptophyta > Magnoliopsida > Malvales > Malvaceae > Gossypium > Gossypium anomalum. The sequence goes on along the minus strand of CM046957.1, from coordinate 66,037,292 downwards.
AATACTGTTTTACTTTTACCATCATACATATTTTAAAAAATACGCATATTGAGCTTAACCTAATAATACTTACAATATTTTTATATATAAAAAAAATACTAATCAACCACTCCAATAAGCCTAGAAGAACATTGGTATATGCATGACCAAAAGTTCTTGAATTCCACCATGCATCAATTTGAAAAATTCAACGACAAAACCACAACAATTCCATGCATGGTGACGGCTTTTACAATGGGTTTTTTCTTTTTTCTGCCTCTGGTTTTGCAGCCATTAATGAAAAAAAAGAAAGCATAGAGACAGCTAATAATTAATAAGAATTTCAAACATCGGAGAGGATAAATATATGAGAATGCCAATGATCTTACAGCTCATGACAAATTTATGTTAAATTGTTGTGTGATGGTCGGAATTTAGATTTTAAACAGTTAACAAAAGTCAGAATACTGGCAACAGATAACAGGATATTTGACCTCATAAGAACATTGGTTTTTGCCCATAAGAATTTACGTTGACCCTTCAAATTCAATTTCTTCGCCCACAATGAAGGGCACTATTCTGGAAGATATTCAACAATGTTACAACAACAATTTACAGCTAAGCTTCTAGCCGTGTTGATGCTCCCCCTCAACAATAAGCGGCTAGGCGGATTTCTTTTACGAGTTTTTTAAGTTCCGTTCTACCTTTTAACCTTTTAACGGGTTGGTACTATCTGAAGTCAAGGAATTTTATCTTATAACTTTTTGAATAGTCAAAATATTTGAGGCAACGAGCTCAGTAAAGCAAGAGTATCTCATCTGATCAGACTAGGCACACGACTACCTACCAAAGTATACTACTACTTAATCAATTGATCAAACTCATAATGAACTGATCTGAAACTTGGAGTTTTAAACACACACTCATAACAATCCAAATCCAAAGTCACACAAACTCTTTTTAACTGAAAAAAATTAAAAGAAATAATATAATTTTTGCCCCCAAACTTGATAACTAGGTCCATTTTGGTACCTATACTTTTTTTTGTCAACTTTGGTACTTGAATTTGACAATTAAATTCATTTTGGTCCTAAGAAAAATAGATAAGTTTGATGACATGACACTCTAAAATTGCACCATATCATCACTTAAAAATTATAACATTTATATAAAATTTCAAGTGATGACATTGTACAATATTAGAGTGTCATATACAGTGTACTAATATTTTTGGACTAGTCAGACCCTTGTTTCATGATTCAATCAATTCAACTATTAGGCCAACAATAAATAAATATAATTCATAAAATAAAAAAAATTAAACCTAGTCAATTATTGGTTTTTGTCCCAATTTTTTTTTATGTTTACTAAATTTGAGTAATTTCTGATTCAATCGGTTCAATTTTCTTGTTCAAACTAGTATATTAATCGATTCTTGATCTGACTCTAAGTACATGGGTCACATAACAATCTAAAAACAATAATGAATTTAATTGCCAGATTCAAATACTAAAATAAACAATATATATAGATATTAAGATAGACGTAATTGTAAAATTTAAAGATAAAAAATGATAGCAGACCTTTTCCAATTTCTTCCCGTTCAGCATTTCTTATTCTATCTACCCGATTGATAAAACTAAATTTCAATATTCAGTTGACTTGGCCTTACAAACTTAATATAGAGAGAGAGAGAGAGAGAGAGAAGGGTTCAGCAGGGGGCAACATTAATAATTGTAGTTTGACTTTAGGGTTTAGTTTGATTTTTAATAGATAAATAATATTTAATTCATTAACAAAGAGTTATATACTGTTTTCTTAGTAAATAAGAGCTTCATACGTTAGTTAATCACCATAAAACATCTTATTAATAATTAACAAAAAAATTTATTTTTCGAAAAGCAAATAAAACTTATTTCCAGTTTTAATTGAATTTTTTATAAAAATATTTTTTTTGGTAGAATATTTTTTTGGACTAATTGATAGAAAGCCTTCCTATTTTTTGTGTTGAAAAAAAATAAAAGAAAATAGTAAATAAGAAAAGTTATGAAGCAATTTAACCTTTTTAAAGTTTAGTGCACCCTAAAAGCTTTTTCTTCAACATTCAACTAAAATTAAAATTTTACATATTAAGTCCTTGAATATTTTAAATCATCACATTTCAATCCAGTGTCGTCAAATTGTCAGGCCGCACTGACAGTATATCATTCAAAACTGAGGTAAAAAAGTCCACAATGAAGATTTAAAATTCATATATTGATAGTATATTTTTCTTATCTCACAAGTAGTTTTAAAAAATTGATATATATCTCTCTCTTTTTTTAATATATTACTGTATCGTTATAGAACATTTGTAACTCTCTTATTTTACTTGTGAAATCTAAAATTCCACCGATAATGTATTAAATAAATACTCATATTTAAAATCACTTGTGATTTGATTTGTCAAATTACCTTAGTTTGATTTGTCGAAATATCAAAAAAAAAAAAAAAAGACGAAAATTAGAGATTGATTAGCTTGAGTAATTGTAGTAATCAAACTGACGAGACCGTGAGTCAATGTTTGAAAAACAGTGAAACGACCCAGTATTTAATCAATAAACTAATAATAATCATTATTATAAACTCAATTATTTGATTTTCAAGTCTCATTTGCTAAATATATATTGTGTAATTCCTTCCCTTTGGAGCACGAAATTTTTGGTAGGTTGAATAGGTCTAAAACCCACATCATTACAGCAATATATTTTATTAGGTTATGTAATCACTTGAATATTTTTTTTCTTTTATATTAAATTAAATTATTTATTGATAACTCATATTAAATTAACTATAACTCTAGTTTGCGGGGGCTTCATTTATTAAATATATAATATGTATTTATTAAAATAATTAATATAAATTACATCCTAAACTTTAGTAAAATAGAAGAATCAACATGTATAACGACAGAATAACTTAAGAGAACACTTACAATAAAAAGGATTAATTGATGAATTTTTTTAAAAAAATATTATGACAATGAAGAAAAACAATAATCAATTAAAAAAATAAATCACTATTTTATCTTTCAATATCAATTGTCTTTTTAAAAACCACAAAATTAAGTTGGTATTAGCTCACTACTCAATTAACCATTTTGTTAATTAATAAATAAACTAATTGGACATGTGGTTAGCTTTATATCTGGGTTTGTTTAGTGGTCCATTGCTTTCAAACTACAAAAACAAAACCAAAAAAAAAAAAAAACACATGTTGAATTGTTTAAGTATAATATTATATTTCAAAAAAATGTTTGAAGTATGATTAATATTAATGACTTATGTAGTGGGGTTGATGTGCTGCTTAATAGTTTATTACAAATTTAATTATATATTGTAAGTGATAAATTAAAGAGAGAGAGATAATAATATAATTAAGTTTGCAGGCCTCCAACCCCCACACCCAACACTGCAATCAATTTTCAAAGAGGAGACCAAAAAAATGAGAAAAATTAAAAAGTCAAACAAATCATGGATATTGGAGTGATTTATCGATTGAATTTTGAATTTTTTTTATAATATTAAACAAAAGATTTGAAAAGTTGATGCAGTATGTGTTTTTTGACCGCCTTAATCCTTCTATTATTAAGAGAAATATATACATTCATGGGATTAAGGATTTGAGGTGTGATTGTATTGAGTTAAACACATTTGAATTTACCCTTTAATTATTTATTAAACATCAGCAATTACAAGACATGATTATCAAACATTAATGGATTCCCTCTTCCTATGCCCATCTTAGCAACACGGTCTAATCAAGGTGCAAAAACCAATGATACATACTCGAAACAAGGCACCAAAGCCCTACACCATTCCTATAGCCACCTAAAACAGAAAAATGTCAGAAAGTATTGCTCCCAAGCATTGTCATGATTCCAATCGAATCCGTTGATACAAAAAATATTCAAGGTGTAAGGAAAATACGCGAAATTATTTGATGAAATTAACAAATGTTGACTTTTGTATTGAAAATACACATTTTTGAAAAGTAGATGAATTATAAAGGATCAAATTAGTAGAAGGATTAAATCTAAAAAATACATAATATATGGTTTTTCTATAGAATTTGACCAAGCCAAAAAAATGTATATTACTAACGTACAACTTCAAAATGAAATTGTGTGACGGAAATGTATATTTTGTGGTCAAGGTTTAGCCAAAACTTTGAAAATTATAAATTATATTTCCTAGAATCATTAGGGAAAAAAATATTTTGTACTCTTTTTTTATTGACCAATTCTAAACGTAAATTATTCCACAAAGAAATAATATATAGCTCGAAAACGATATTTCCAATTATTTTACAACGTTGTCAGAAAGTGAAATCAAATCATATAAATACAAATTTTTGTTTGGTTTATTGCAGTATCATTTAGCAGAAAAAAAATATAAATTATTAGGCTCAAACATGGCATAAATTATCCACATCTTGTCTTAAAATGTTAAATTTTTAATTTATATCTTTTATAATTTATAAAATTTTAAATTAATAATAGTAAATTTTAATTTTAATCCTTTAAAAAAATATAAAGATATAAAATATTTAAATAATGAAATTATATTTTTACTATCGTAAAAATATACAATTTAATTTCGGTTCTCAAAATGTTTTTCCTAACCCTGCTACTAATAATAAGATCGTTCATTTAATTAATTTAAGAAGAAACAAAATATGTATCTTTAGGGTTTTTTATCTATGTTTGTTGGCCTAATCAACTCTTATAAACAAACTTAAAAGTGCCGCTTTTAGTGACGTAACCAAAATCAAAGTCATTAAAACAACGTTTCTTTATGTGTGATATTCAAGTATGATATAATTTTAATATAGTATTTGATATATGTATCAGATGGTAACGGTATTAACTTTTCAATGTTTAATTTAGGTTTTAAGTTTGATTTAATGAAAATTCATAACTAATTATTAATATTAATAATTAACTTTCATTAACTCAACCTTAAAGTAGTTTTTGGTATGATAAAAAGTAGTCCCTTTCATAAAAATTTAATCATTTGGAAAGTGACTTTAACATTTGGCATGTCAAATTTTAATTATTTTACTTGAAATCTAATTTTTCCTTACGAGTTACTTTCCCATAAAAATAATAATGTGATTATCATGATAAAAAGTTGTAAAGGTACTTTCCCTTATAGATTGGAAAGTTAAAAAAAAAAAAAAATTTAAGACAAACTTAACAATATTTTATATTGGTTTAGGATATTAGTCTATTAATAATTTGCCTCCTTCCTACTACTTGATTTTCTCTATTAGTTCAACATATTCTTTGTAAGTTTGATTTTTTCCCTAATTTTTTTCCTAGCTACGAATTTAATTTAGCACTTGTATTTTTATGAAATACTTATTAATTTTTTGTAGAATATGAGAAGAATTGTTCCATTTTAAGCTATGTAGAAATTGTGACCGCCTATGGTTATATATTCCTATGATTTAATTATTTATAGTTTTGCTTATATCAATAACTAGAATCAACTATTTTTTTACTATTACTATGGGTTAGCCTCTATCTAAAACAAAATGTGATTTCAAGTATTTTTTTAAAATTTAAAGTATATATAACTATCATAACCACTTCCCAACCTTAAATAAGAAGATAAAATAGTTTATTTTATAGAATATTTTTAACAACCATAACAACTTCTCAACCTTAAATAAGGGGATAAACACACTTTAGCACTTCGAACCCACGTCCTCCTACTTTGGCAACAACATTGATGTCAACCGAGCTAAAATACAGTCTGCCAAGACAAGTTTTTTTATATTCATAATTTTATATATGCATTATTTATATTTAGAAAATATATGCAAGACAACTTTGAAACAATTATGCTTTCAATTAAAATTAAAATTTAAAAATTATCAACTAAATTTTATTATTAAGTATTTAATCCAAATATTTGTTAAGAATAAAGTTTATTATACAAATTAAATACATGAATATTATATTTTATTTATTCAGGGTAAATTCGTAAATTACCATTACATTCTTAGCCTAATTAAATAAATTGCAAATTATCGGAATGATACTTCTGGACATAATTGCAATTACTCGAGCCTAATTCTATATGTCTGATTGGTCTCACTACTAGCTCAACAAAAACTCAATCGAACTACATTTGAATCAGAAGAAAATTCTATAACTTTGTAAATAATTTAATTGAGTCTATTTATTCAATATGGAATTAAATTAGGCAGTCGTGAGAATTATTCAACTAGATAATTTGATTAAAAAATTTCTTGAAAAATTAATTTAGAAAATCTCAGTGATTTTTGGAAAAATTAATTTTTATCAAGTAAAATTAAATTAATCAAATTAATTAAAATAAGTATGATATTTGAAACATCCCAAAAACCGGGTTAGAAGAAGTTAGGTTAACGAAACCAAGAGTGGTTATGTCTTGATTTTGAGTTTTTGGTCCAGTGGTTAAGTGTTTTGGATGTGTACCTGAGGTCTTGTGTTCAAATCCCTTCTTTGGGGTTTTGTTGTTTTTGTCTTAACCTCTATCCTTGATCATTTGGCATAAATTTTATTTTCAATCAACAAATGTCAATAATGAGCTTGTTGGTTTAATGGTTAAGCTTCTATGTACTCTCTGCTCTCATGTTTAAGTCCTTAAGAAAGCGATAAGAAAAAAATGTATTTTTTATGCTGCCTTGTAAAATTATTCTATTTTATTTTAAAATAACTAATTTTTTTTCAAAACTTCATTTTTTATTAAAAACATCTATTCTCCTTCTTCTTCTCTTTCTTCTTTTGGATATTTTTCTTTTTCTTTCTAATAACTCTGGAACTAGCTTTGTCGAAGAGATTGCATATTTCGTTGCTTCGACAAAAAGGTTAACGACGTAAGTTTGTTGTCAAATTTCAGGTAATGTTTGCTCTTGTTCGTTATTTATTAAACTGAAATTGTTCTGCTTGTTTTGTCTAATTTAGTTTTTGAAGGTTCAGTTGGTTCTCTTTCTTAGGTTAAGAGATTGCATATCAGGATTCTCTATTGATTTAAGTACTTGTATTGTTGGATACGAGCGAAGGTAAGCAACTGATCATTGTTGACATATCCTACCATTATTCTACAAAACATTATAATATGAGCCTTAAGGCAACTAGTCACATTGTACTTTTCAAATTCTGGGGTTTTAAATTTCGATGGAAGCACTAAGTCTGAGACCAAGCTTAACTCAGCGTCAACTCTACAAAAAATGCTAGCGCCCTCTATTGCTCTGAATTTTTCCTCTAGCCATTTGCAACGATTTTTCAGCTATTTTGGAATTTCTACTTTCCCCTTCTTCGTTTTCGTTATATCATCTAAATTTGGGACAACGGGGTTAGTTGGGTGGTCTCCAGGTTGGAACCTGAAGCTACAGGGTAATTCACCGGTCCTAAGGTGCCAGCCTGGTGCTGCTACAATTTTATAATGGCAGGTACTCCTCGTTGATACATCTCCTGTTGAGCTTGGATGTGCATTAGGGTAAAACCTAAGGGGTATACAGGGTCTTCATTTCATCCCCAGGGTTTATAATAGTACCAGTCCCTTTGTCAACTCCTCCAGTTAGTAATTGGGTTAACTAACTTTTTATGTTTCTCTGAAATTCTTATATCTGATTTGTCATATCTTGTTGCACCTTAGCTACATAATCTTGCAACTGTGCTTGGAACTAGTCCTGCATATCTTTCTGGGTTTATTCCAACCTTTCTACTCTTTGATCCATGGCTTTAGTTTTACCACGAGTACTATAACGATGTTAGGTTTGCAAATTCTCAATAGTTTCCAAGGTAACTGTCACAATTCTTTGATTAATTTTAGGAATTTTCTTAAAATTTAATGCATGTAATGAAATGCAATGCTAATCAATGGTAAAGATGCATGCAAAAAGACATTAATCCTAGTTCAATTCCATTAGAACAACTTTACTAAAAAATAAGTTTCTTTACATAAGACGAATACATTTCACATTAATGGCATTACTATACCGCTCAAAACCTTAACTTTCTTAAGAAGCCAAGCTAATTCTTAGCCTCAATTCGACTCTAATTCATATTTCAGGCCCAGAACATCGGCTTGGACGGCTAGAGCTTGCAACTGGTCAATCACTTCTTGTATTTGGGCCAAAGCTTCGCTCATAACATGGTCCCTATATCTGACTTGCCCCTGAGAGCGTTGGATTTACTCTTTCCAATATTTATTATTTTTTCCCTAGTTTCTTTGAGAAGCTTAATTCGTAGATCACAATTTCGCAATGAGGCCTCAAGTTCTTCTATATTCTTTTTTAACTCATCATTTTTAGCCTGGCTTGGTTTCAACTCAGTAACAGAGTTGCGACTACGATGTCGATGCAAAGACCTTTCCAACTCTGCTACCCGAGCTTTTAATCCAACTTTTTTAACTTGGCTTTCTAACAATTCTCCTTTTGTAGCATCCTCCCGAACTCGAGCATATTAGAACTTTCTCTTTTACTGATCTGCTCTATTTTTCTCTTTTTCGATTTCTTGTCACCAGTCTCAAAAGTCCTTCTTTTGAGCGTTTTAATGCGTAAAACGAAGATTTGGGGTTAAAATCCCCAGACACCCAATCAAAACTCAACAGAAAGGAAAAAGGACCTTTCGATTTCTCCCTATTCGATGAGGCCCTCAATGAATCCTAATGGATTCGAAAGCCTTTCAACTCAGAGAGGGCCACCCACGACGGCGGTGAAGTGTCAACAGGTAAAAACCTAAATATTTTCACTCATTTTTTTTCAAAAAATTTTAAAAACCTAGGGGCGTAGGTAACAGCAGACTCCTCGGATGGTGTGACTATTGACATGGCGATGGCAGTGGCCCAAGTGTTTGGGGGGAACTAAGGTTTTTGATGAGTATAGAGTTTGGGTTTTAGGTTTGTACTTGGGCTATTTTTTTTAAATGGACTTGTGTTTTTATTTGTAAATGGACTTTGTTTTTGGACCGGATGAATTTGGGCCTTTACAGTTAAAATCCTAATGAGCATCATTCAATTCCTTGTAAGAGGTGATTAATGAGTTCTTAAGCACCCCTGTCTCACCTTCTAGGCTGGGCTTGGATTTTGTTTGTTGGCGTCCATCGAAATCTGGATCTTTTACTCTTAGAAGTACATATTCTTTCATCTAGGCACGTAGTGCCACCTCTTCTAGTTGCAATATAACTATTTGGAATTTAATCTGGAAAGCCCGTCTCCTTCCAAACTAAAGTTCTTCCTTTAAAAACGTGGATGGAAAGCTCTCTCAACCCGATCTTTTATGCTTCATCGAGGTATGAATATAGTAAATCTTTTCCCTTTTTGCTCAAGTGAACAAGAATTTATTGTCCATCTATTTCGAAACTATCATGTTGTTCAACAATTGTGAAATTTTATTTATTCTCACTGTCAAGTTAAATCTCTTGAACCAAGAAATTGGGAGGAATGAATTCAAGATAATGTCACTGTAGGGCCCAATTTTAGCTCGGGGCCCAATAAACAACAATCCAAAATTACAAAACCCAGTCACAACCAAACTTAAAATCCAAAATATACAAAGCAGCCCAATAGGCCCAAAACATAACCCTAACCCAAACTAAAACTCTAAACAGAAAATAAGGAAGCAGCACGCCTCTTTGACCAGCGCCGCATGTTCGCTGGCCGCCCTGCATCCCGTTCCTCCATGTTCGCACCCACGTACCACGTCAGTGCCCACGTCCACCACGCCACCCACAACCTGCAATAAAATGGCTATAAAAGCCTCATGAAATTATTGTTTTTTGGCGTTTTTTTTTTTTGGATAAAAATATGCATAATCGATAGAGAAGAAGAGAAAACAATTTTAAAAGTGGTTTCTAACTTTCTTTTTTTGTTTCCTCTTATTTTTTATTTTTGTTTTTATTTTTTTTCTTCATTTTCTTCACTTTCTTTTTCCATACCTACGAAATCAAAAGGGGAAAGAAGAAAGACTTACTTGAACCCACGGTCACGGCGCCGAAGAGTCCTTCTCTGTCATCGAAATTAGGCTCAAAAAAGGGGTGGTCGGATGGCCTCTCTATGATCTGTTGAAGGAGAGCAAAAATGGGGGTGTTAGGGATTTGGTTTTTTCTTTTTAAGAAGAGAAATAATCTTTGTTTTTTTAAAGAAGAAAAAAGGAAACTGGGGTCCGTAACGTTTTTTTGAAGAAAACTGAACGATAGTTTATACAAAATTTCAAAATGTCGTCGTTTAAGAAAGGGATGAGCTGTTCATTTTGGAATTTTGGGATATTTTGCGCGAATGGTCCCTCTTCTTCACAATGCTATTTGATTGAGTTTCTTTTCTTTTTTAATTTCGACCCCGTTTTTTATTTTAATTGCATTTTGATCCTCCCTCAAGTTGTGCGTTTTGGAGAGAAAGGGATATTTTCGGGAATAGCCCCTCCTCTTTATTAGTACATCTGATTTAATCCTTTTCTTATTTTTTTCATTTCTGATTTGGCCCCAAAACCTCTATTTTCAATTCAGTTTTGTCCCTTTTCGATTATTTTGGCTATTTTATTGTTAAATTAATTAATTTGAGTTTTATATTTATTATTATTTTTAGTATTATTATTTCTGTTATTACTATTAGTATTATTTTTATTAATATTGTTATTATTATTATTAGTATTATTACCACTATTATTATTATTTTATTACTACCATCATTATTATTATAGTATTGTTACTATTATTACTATTATTTTTATTATCATTATTTTTGTTGGCATTATTTTTTTTTTAAAAACCATTTCACTTAATATTTCGCTAATTCATGCGTTTATTTGTTCACTTTCAATTTAAATAAAATTCTCACTAGAATTTTCTTTGTTATTTCATCCATTATTTTACTTATTTTATTTTTATTTTATTTTTGTCCTCATTATTATTATCTTATTATATATTATCCCATTATGTACCTATTCATTTATTTATTTATGTCTTTATATACCTGCAAGTTTATGTTATTTGTTATTATTGTATTTGCATTATCATTATTCACCAAGTACGACCATTTTCGCGTTTTAACCAATTTTCTATTTTAAATGTTACATTGATTTTATCTTTTTTTTTTACCCAAACTCATAAAAAAAGATTTTTCAAATAAAGACAATATTCCGTGTTTGAAAATTCGAGAAATCGTGCCCTAACGTGCTGGGTTTCGATTTTTCATTTGACCAAATAACTAAATATCCTTTTAATTGCATGCTTTGAAAATCATGAGATGATCTCAGTTTTTGAGAGTTTAAAATGTTGTATCCTAACGTACTAGATGTAGTATTTTATTCCTTCGGAACGAGTGAGTCTTAAATTCCAACTCGAGTTATTCAAACACTCTTTAAAAGGGATTGTATTTTAAAACTTTTTAAATTTTCGACATTAGGACATTAGTTAATCAATCTGGTACCAACTTTGGGCGTGACGAGGGCGCCAATCATTCCTCGTACGTAACCGACTTCCGAACCCGTTTTTTAATATCGTAGGCCAAAATTAATATTTTAATAAAACAAAATGTTTCATAAGGTGATCCGATCACACCTAAACAAAAAAGATTAGTGGCGACTCCATTTTCGTTTTTAAAGTCGACTCATGTTTTTCAAAAATAAAAAAAGGATTCGACAGTCACCTTAAAGGAATGGGTACACCATCCACCGATTCCTTGGTTCATTGTCCTTGCTTCTTTTGCCTTATGGGAAATTTGATTGTCATAATGCATTAATTTTTCAAAACCTCTACAGGGTTTTGTGCAACGAAGAATAGTGTAAACAATTTTTTTTCTCTTTCCCCCTGCGAAGAATCTTAACTTTCCAAAAGTTGTTCCAATGCTATGAAAACCCCCTCCATCAGGGTGCTTCAAATTAAATTCTAATGGTTCATCTTTCGAGAATCCGAGTAAAGCAAGTGTAGGCACAATTATTCATGATCACAAGATCAATGGGTAGTTGGTTCTTTTCATCACATCCCTAATGCAACTAGTGTAAAAGCAGAACTTTGGAACTAAGAGATAGACTAGTATTAGCTAAGGATCATAACATCGAAAATCTTGAGATTGAAGTTGATATTATGCTTGTGTTACATTTCATGAAAGCCCCTTTTACTTTCTAACTCATTATTTTCTCCTTTAATTGATGAGTGCAAAATGCTCCTCCATTCTATAAGATCTAGCTCTATGATACACATATTTCACGAAGGGAACAAATGCGCGAATGTATTTGCCCATTTGAGAAGCTACTATCAACCTTAATCTTCCCACACCGTAACCTATTCTAATGAGCTATTTTGTGTTTGTTCTACTCCACCTAGTTGTATTTCTCGTTTATCGTTGGAAGATGCTCAAGGGCATGTTATGTATTGGATTTTAATCTAGTAGTTGATTAATAATAGTTCCTTTTCTTATCAAAAAAAAAAAATTCCACATTACCATTATATTATATGATATAATTTTACATAATGTAATAATATGTTTTAAAACTATAATACATATATAAATATTATTTGGTCCAAAACCAAAATTGAATTTACTAACGATTTGCTTGAATTGGCTCAATTTGGTTAGTTAAATTTGTTTTAATAACTAACTATTACATTATATAATAATATATTATAAAACCATGGCTGCAAATATTAATATATATTGCTATTATTATATTATAGATTATAACAAAAGATATAGTATTAATAGTTATATGTAATTTTGTATATTACAATACGTGTCTATAAAATATTATTAAAAATTCAATCTTAATAAAATATTATTTTTATTAAATTAGATTTTGTATTTGGTTTTATTAAATTAGATTTTTTATTAAATCCAAGTCCAAGAAAACCCAGACCCGAAAAAAATCTAAAACTGAGTTGATCCTAACCCAAAAAAATCTTGAGCTCAAAAATATCCGAATCCAAACCCACTCGTTTGCCACCTCTATTAACAAGTTCCTAGTGCCCCACACATTATGGTGGTGTCTTTACCCCGGTGGCTGATCACCAGCGTACCAGTGAAAGCTTTATGAAAATATATAAACTAAATATGACAATAGGCCGAGCTAGATCATATTCATATAACACCGTCCAAAATTTTACTGGTTCTCTAACCACATTAGTTTTTCTTTTCGCCATAAATGAGAAACATGAATAAGATGGGAGTAGGGAAGCAAACCTTCAATCTAGAAATTATAAAAGAAAAAGCTGCACAAAAACACTGTCTAAGTTCCAACAGTTCATAGTAGTGAGAAAGATGAAGGTAATAAAAGGAAATACAAAGAAATGAAAATTAAACAACATATCTTTGGGTAGTCATTTAAAATCTAATGATAAAAAAGGGGCATATCCCTCATAATATAAATTTGAAAAGCTTACACCTTAATGGCATACTTCCTCTGTGGAAAGTACATCTCCCTCTTCTTCTCCCTCTCCGTCTTCAAAGATTGCTGCCATAACACATAACCCCAGAGCTCAATGTCAAAAGCAACATAATAAACACCCTAGATGCCTAATTACATGTCCAAACAAGTAACTTGAAATGATGCGACATTATCTAAACCCGCTATGATCCATCACGAAAAGCTCAACTAAAAAGTCCAAATGACTTGATCACAAAATAACTTGAACCCTTAATTGATCCAAACTTAAAACTACTTGAACCCGTAATACCCTAAATGTTTTGGAACTCAGATTTACCCAACTTAGATTGAACCAATCCAAAACAAACTCAAGCAGCCTAAGTGATAGGTTAACAAGTAAGTTCAACATATCTCCATGGAAAAGAGAGCACTTCTTAGGACCATATAAATCCACTTCCATACATTTTCTCATAGAAGATTACTAAAACAAAAGGATCTGGAAATGCCAATAACTGAAATATAAAAAGAGTTGCCGTATTATAACAAAAGTGAAAATAAAGTAATGAAGGTGACCCATAGCTAACCTGGTGTTTGGTGAGGCGGCGGCGAATAGCTCTGGTCTTCTTGGGACGGAGATCAAGAGGCAAAAACTTTTTCTTCTTATATGCTTCCCTCAATGCAGCCTTCTGCTTCTGGGATATCACTGTCAACACTTGTGCAATCGATAGCCTCACAACCTTACTAAAAACCCAACACCAAAAAGATCAAAAACCCATACTAAAATCGAGAAAGAAAAAAAACAAATCGAAATCAAAGAAAAGAGGGGAAATGAGTTACATCTTGGAGAGCTTGTTGGGAGCACCACCAGTGACCTTCGCTACACGAAGTAGAGAAAGTTCAGCTTTTAATTCCTTGAGCTGGCTCAACAGCTCCGTCTTTGATTTGTCCCTTAGCTCGTGTACCTTAATCCTTGCTATAAACAACCCCCGAAAAAATGTAAAGAAAAAATTAACAAAACTATCATTAAACAATTGATGTAAACGAAAATTTAAGAAAAAATTAAAAATGGGTTTTTCATTGTTACTATTGTCATTATCATTACCCATGTGTGGCTGCCTCTTTCTCCCTTTGTGGTGATGAAGGTCCGGAGAGTGCAAAGTTGAAAGTTGATAGACCTTCGCGCTTTTAATATCAGTTTGCCAATAAACCCTAATTTGGTACAGCGTGTGAAAGGCCTTGTTTCATTTTTCATGGGCCAATAATTGAAACATTTTGAGCTTCTGAAAGCCCAATCTTATTTTGTTTATGAAAAAAAATTAAACCAATGTTTTTGAAATTAGATAGATAATCGAACCAATCAAATCACTTATTTCTAAACTATACAATTCAAATAAAATAAATTACTAAATATTAAAATTTATAAAATCGAATCAACCATTTTTTTTAGCTCAACTCAATTGGCCCATATTGATTCATGGGACTAGTTTTTGCCTCTCTTTAGACTAGTACCCCATCAATTCCCATTTTGACCGGTCAATTTGGTTCGATTCATACAACATTGAACTAAACACCTTAGATTTAAGTTATTCATGCAATAAGTATACATATATTTGACATTTGATTCACGTGTTACAAATGTACTCCATGCTAGATCCAGTGTAGTATTTAACATCTCAGCTAACAATAGGGTAATGGAAGAACCTAAATGACATGATACTAGTGCTTTAAAGACTCAATTAATTAGAAATTGTGAAGTTTAGATATTAGTTTAGAGTTTAAGCCATTGGTTGAGAATGTCTAATAAAATTAATACGACTATAAATGAACAGAGTATTCGATAAACAATTTGATTTTTATTTGTTTATATTCATTTATCAAACTAAATAAGCAAACATTAACCATACATATTTATGCTCGTTTATTAAATGAACCAAACACGAATAAGATATATTTATGTTCACGAACAAATTTATTCATAATCATTTAAAATTCATTTAATAAACCATTTAAAGCTTGCTTGAAACTCGTTTATTGGACAATTATTATTTTAAAAGAAAGATATCTAGTAGAGTGCGTCCATTCAATCTTTTTTTTTTTTTTTTGTTGTTGCTTTTTAAGGAATCTACTGAATTAAGTTCAATAACTAATTCTTCGCATTTTATAGAGGATTAAAAGAAAAGAAGATCTGAAAAAGAAAAGGGATAATTAACTACTCTTAATCTGTCCACTAATTAAAGCCCCCCACAGCTTTAAACGCGTGGTTATTTATTTATTTAAAAAGTAAAGGTTTGACTTAGGGAGATGCATAGAATTGCCATGGATAACCTTACATCCGATACTTTAAATATTTATTTTTCCTACATATTTAGATATATAATAATTCGTATTTGTATTTGTATTCATATATAACAATTATAGTGATTTAGGTATGTGTATGTGATTTGTTTGTGCAGTTTTTTCATGCTTAGTGTTTCATGGAAAGTTTAGGATCCTTGATCTTTCTTTTTTTTAAATTTTTTTTATATACAAATAAATTAATGGTGTTTGTTAATTTCATTAATTATTTGTCAAAAAGAAAAACATCATCTTAAATCCCCAAAATGATATGGTAATGATGCAAGTTATGTTATTGATGTTTGTGAGGAATTACTCAACGTTTTATAATTTGGTCTAGATGAGTCCCCACCAAAAAAACACTTTTTTTGATAATCAACAAGTTGTAATTTGTGGGGGTTTATCTTTCATGTCAACAAAACAAAAGAAAAAGCTTCTTTTCCATATTATATATGAGCTTCAAAGTTGAAAGTAATTCACACCATGTCTTAAGACTCGATGGTTAGGGTTTAAAAGTGTTTGGAGTGTTGTGCTAACAATGTAGTAAGCTATCAATAATGGAGTAGTATCTTGGAATCTTTTTTAAGGCTTAACTATAAAATTAGCCTCTAAACCATACTGTTTTTCTATTGTTTAGATATCTAAAGATTTTTTTTAGTCAAATACGGTACTTAAATTATCAATTTAGTCCCATTTAATGTAAAAAATGTACTACATCCAATAAAAATATATCACGTGTCTAGTTTTTATTGTTTAGTATTGTGATTAATTTGGACAAAATTAAAACTTCATAAAAAAAATACTATAAGAAAGTGATATAGTGTGAGAATCTAGAGCTTGGCATAAGCCCTTATGATCAACCATGAAATGATCTACTTTAATTAGTCCAGCGACAATTCACATAATAGGCATACAAACATTTCAAGACAGACAATGGGGATTACATAGGTAGAAATATAGAGATAGGGGAATTAAAAAGCATATCCTAGAATATGCAGATTGCAAAGGCAGCAAAGTAAGTTGATAACAAAAGTGGTGGACACTAAATGCTGTAATCGATGTGCAATTGATTGATGATGGAACTTGGGATTTGCCATGTAAAAGGGGACCCTTGTGATGGGAAAGTGGCATAATCATTACAATCAATCTTCATCTTACACTGTGGCTTCATAATTGTGAGCAGTTCATAACAGTAGCTCTATATTAACACACGAATGCAAGAATATGTAGATGAATTGATCCAAATTCCGTCATGTTTTTGCTATCTCCATTACCCATTCTCTCTTCTTCATTTGAAGATCATTGTAATGATTTCTACATCCTTATTGGGGGGTTTCAAAGAGCTATATAGCCCAACAAATAAGCCAATGATATATGAAGCTAGCTAGTTGGTTTCAAAATCTATATACCCCGAAATCATTTCATACAAAGTTGAGTAACATTAAAATAATGTCTAAAGTTAATCACAACTTTGAAGGTCCAAGTTTCAATCACGTTTCCCGATGTATATGATTAAATAACAAAAACTTTCAATGTGGGACCAACGTCCCCCTCTATCCCTTAATCTCACCCGCTTTAAAACTAAGATTAATTTGCCCTCTAACTCTATTATCTTTTCTTTCTCCAAACATGAAAGGAATGGATATTTTCTGTGCTTCTCAAGCTTCAACAGCCATCTGCTCTAGCTTGGACCATCGTTCCATGGTCCGTCACGGCCACAGACCACTCGACCGGCAACGTTCGAAGCCTTATGCACCTATAGTTCCAGGGCTGCCCCACCATGACAAGAGTAGAAAGAGCTCTGCTAAGCCGAGTGATGTACGTCGAAAAAGCTCAGCTGATATTCATGATCTCAACAGTCCTCCTGGCTCCTCTAGGTATCTCCTAAGTGATACACGCTTTGTAGATTGGTTATCAGACTCCGATCAAGTCTCACCGGCGGTTCCGTCTCGTGGTGTAAGCACCGAAGATTCTCTGGCTTTAAAATCATCTTTGTCGGCTCGGTCTCACGACCAGGTTAGTGTTTGATCCTTGTTCTTTGCTTTGATCATAAGAAACAGCAATTAAGTTGTGGTTCAAAACAATAGCAGGTAGTGGTGTTGAGGGTGTCAATCCATTGCAAAGGATGTGAAGGAAAAGTAAGAAAACATATTTCAAAAATGGAAGGTAACTAACTAAGCCAAAATGGGCTACATTTATTAGTTAATTTATGCACGAAACTTAAAGCCATGGGGTATTTTTTTTTTTTTGTGCAAAATTGTTAATTGCAGGAGTGACATCCTTCAGTATAGATTTGGCCACAAAGAAAGTGACAGTAATTGGTGATGTAACTCCCTCAAATGTGCTAGCAAGCGTTTCCAGGATAAAAAATGCACAGTTCTGGCCATCTGCAACTGTAGCAGCAGCACCTCCATTGCTCAAAACTCCATTGCAGATAAAAAACAAAAAGCAGTACTAGGGTTTTTTCCTTTCCAAAAAAAAAAAAAAAAAAAAAGTGTGTTTTCCCTTGTCTAGTTGCGTGCTTAGATACTAATTAACATTTGAGTTTTAATGTAAACAAATCAAATGTAAGCTTTTTGGGGGATTATTGTCAGAACATTTTCGTTTCTTTTAAGACACAATTGTTAAAGACGAAATTTGGTGTACTTATGCTTTCTGATCATCTTCATCATTACTTGGAGCAAGTAAAATGGAATCAATCATTAAATATTCCCTTTTTTCTATGAGATTGTGATTCCACGTTATCCCTATTACTTTTGAGAATAACAAACTTATTAAAAAGGGATAGGGATATATAGAATTACTATTTCATACAATCATTTTTCTATATAACATAGCTACAAAGGGGTTGGGCCTCCATGGTTAGTGGTATAATTCCAACATTAATTCTTCCCGAATATTAATAATTCAATTTGATCTTTTTTAGCTTTTTTGTTAAATAATTTTTTTTATTTTTGACCTCTCTTATAAATAAAAAAAATTCAATCTAAGCCATTTTAATATGAAATTTTTAATTTTGTCTCCCATTTTTTTTAATTTTATTTTGACTCTTTCATCACATAATGCATTATTTTATCTTGGTTATTGAGCTCCTTAACACTCAATTTTATTTAAAAGATATTAAACTCTTTATCCTCAAACCCAATTTTTACCCTTTATGTGGATTTAAAAGTGGTATAGCCCTGGTGTTGGTGGGTCTATTCTGATGTAAACAATACATTTTTGAGTGCCAACACAGGTGTTCTTAATTACAATGTTCAAATGGTTTCCATAATGAAGGGTCTGAAAGTTTTGCAGAAAAAGGGTGTGCATCACCACCGTCATTCAGGGAGACTGATGAAAACCAACATGATTTTGGTCCCCCAAGGCATGAGCTTTTGAGTTGAGCCCCTCGCGTGACATGCAACTGCAATGATAAAGTGCAGTATGAAGAAATTAGGGAGACAAGCAGTGACAAATTTGTTTTGCACTTTACCTTCTGTCTTCTGGATGAGCCAAGAATCTATAGGGTTAATTCAACTTAAAAAATATAATATAAATCTGTTTAGTTAAGTTTTATTAATTGAGATTTACTATGCATAAAATTACAGATTTAATTCATGCTCTCTAATTTGATCAATCTTAATTATTATATTTTTGAAAATTTGAAATTTTAGTATTAATTTAAATGATAGCTATTAAATCCGTTAACAAGATTTTGTGAGTTATATGGAAATAACAAGTTAAATGGTATTACGTATGTAATAATATGTTTGTCACATAAGATTTAAAAATAATATAATATAATGAATTTAACGGTTATCATTTGATTAATATTAAATTTTCAAAATTTTTAAAAAATTATTAAGACTAAAAATGATTAAATTAATGTAAAAAGATTAAATACACTCCTTATGAATAGTTGAGGCTATAGAAGCTAATTGTAATTGCACTAAGATATAAGAGATATTATTGTGATCAATTATATTGAATATTACAATAAAAATAAATCTAACAAAATATTTATAAAAAAATTGCGATTACTGAGTTATAAGTTATAACACACCATAATGTAAGTGAAAAGAAGTATATAAAAATATATTTATTAAAAATTTTATCTTACTGAAAATTACAAAATTAAAAGTTTTAATCATTTCACAGACACAGCCATATCAACATTGATTTTAGTGATAAAACTTAGGATAAGATCAACATCTCTTTGTTGTTAGTCAAAGGCATAGGTTCATTTTTCTTTCATGGAAAACCCTGAATTAGGTAAGTATTTGGTAATTGGAAACCAATCTTAGCTTCACATTTGACCTTTGTATCATACTTCATATAACACCAAATAATATATGTTTAATGTTCAAAAAGCTTTTTTAATTAAAATTTTCAAGTTAAAGTTTTTCTAAATTAGCATGTTAATGTTGGACAAACATTGAACATGGCTTCCCCACAAATAAAGCAAAATGATGAGTCCCCAACATTGGCACACTTTTGATTGCAACTCCATCACAATTTTATGTTTTTCCAATCGAGTGGGGCTAACTTTATGTCATCTTCTTTCTTCTTCTTCTTCTTCTCTTCTACTTGTACTTATTCTATTTGCTTTTACAAACAAAATCTTAATTTTTAAAATAAAAATATTATGATTATAAATTTAAAAATTTAAGTCCCGTTGTTAATATCGTTAAAATGCTTCGACATATTAAAATTTGATTAAAAAAATACTTATTTAGTAGTCATATAATAAAAAAAAGATATTGTAATAACTCTAAATTTAACAAAGAATTTTAGCTGTATTAACAATTTTAAAAAATTCATGTCGACATTTTTATCAGTTAACACATTAAGATTATTGTAAAAATTGAGATATCAAATTACGTCAAAAATTAATTTTAAATTTAAACATAAGAAAATGAAAATGAAAATGAAAATTTAACCGTTATCATATAATTTTAAAAATAAAAATAAAAGGAACGTGTAATCACGTACGTGTCATAAAATGAATGATTGATATTGTTTACATTTTTATAATTTTCTATTATCTGTTCTTTTCTTTAGGGTCTTAAATATTTTGGTAGGTTTTAGAGTAGTTGTTTTTTTTACTAAAATTAGACGGCAGGATATAGAAAATAGTAGAAAAAAAGGAAAGTTAGGAAGGGTCGGCATCTAGAGATTATTTTAAGATCTCCATAACGTAAATTTGGGCATTGGGTCGGCGCACCACATTTTTTATTTATAATTAATGATATTCTGAGTCTAATTTTATTGGAATTAAAATGTTATATTTTAATTTATTCCAATTAATTTAGTTTATTCTGAGTCGCATAGCTTGCCGTTGAAAGTTTGGCAATAACAATGGTTTATATACATTACTCTCTCGCACTTAAAATTTTCATAATTAATTAATTTAATAAATATTTTTACATACAACAAGTGAAATTAGTCTAATAAGAAATAATTTGTATTGATTGTTAAACTAATGTTTAAAATTTGAAGGTATTAACTTGATTATTTTAACTAAAAAAAAACTCAATCCCTAAGTTTAACCCAACCATTGTTAATCAACTCACCCTAAAAGAAGAATGGAGAAAGAAGCAGAGCTAATGTGATAGATTGAAAAGGGGACAGATGGACCAAAAACACTCAATAAAAATGTCAAAATCAAATCCTGATGGCATCTAAAAACATGTTGGTTTGGTTAGAATTTATAAAGTAAAAACAGGATTAAATTGTAAAGTAAAAATGGTTGTGTTAATCTTATCCCACAAACACAAGGAGATTGCTTCTTTAACAAAGGGATTGTACCATATCCCCCCCTTTTGACCCCATAACCAAGATTTTTCATGTTTCTAAATCTACCTTAAAGAAGATTCCATGCTTCTTGTCTTTCTCAAAATATCTGCTTCAACAAAATTTGAAGTTTAATTTCTATACATTAAGGACAAAATTAGAATTTCGATATTGGGAGGGTATATTAATTAACTCATCTTTGAAATATCTAATCTTATGATTTAAAGCTACCACATCTATTACATGATACATTTATTACCACTTTCTCTTTCTTTTTGTAGCTGAAACATATTCAAGGGTTATTTTCATTACACTATCAAAACTTTAAACTCTTAAAATTTATTGAGTTGTTTATCACTTAACTCAACGTGTATAGATTGAAGAGTGATATTAAATGTAGAAATTTAAATCTCAATATTTGTAACTTTTTCCTTATCTCGAGACTTGACTTATTACATTTTTTTTTTTTGTTTCTTCCATCAATGTTATGAATAAATGAATTGTTAATTTCTGTTTTAATTTAAATCCCAACATTTGCAAGTAATTGTTGAACTAGACTCACTAATGGTAGTTTAGTTTCTTAATGATCTGTGCAATGAGGTCTCATTCATCTAGTATCTTGGTTTTTGTCTGTGCAATGAGGGTGGGCATTGATATGGTTGCCCATATAACCCTACAACCAGGGACGAAATTAGAAATTTTTTTAGAGGAAGTTGAAATTAAATTGTAATTTCGATGATAGTAAAAGTACAATTTCACTATTTTAATAGCCTATATATTTATAATTTTAAAAAATCAAATCAAATTTTTATATTTTTAGATGAGCTAAAGTATAATTTTACCGTTAAGACTAGATTACTAGAATTGATTCCAACCCTTTTAACGCATTTAGCCAAAATGATAAGAGAAAATTTATGTTTTCTCTTTATACTAATTGTTTGTTCATATACTTAGATCCAAGTTAAGGGTATTCTTATATTTATTTTATGAAATTTTATATGGGATAAATCTTTAAACTATACATTAACTTTGGTCAAATATGTAATAATATATATGAAATATGATTTATGTAATTTTATACATGAAAATATATTGTGATATAATTTGTTTACAAAAAGCTTAAATTTAATATTTTATGATTAAGAGGGATTGGAGTTGATATTAACCCATTTAACCAAGGAAGGGCCAATTCCTAGCTTACCTCCTCAGCTTTTTCAATTTTTTTGTTAAAATTTATTTTATTATCGAGTATAGTACTTATTGAATTCATAATTGTTTACTTTTAAATTTTGTATAATTACACGAATATATTAATTATAAAATTTGACAAAAAAAAAAAAAAACACTAAAGATGTGAATGATTAAATTATAATTTTTAATTTTTTTTAAAAAAAATGTAATTTTTTAAAAGACTTTTTAAACAAGTGTAAAATTTGTAATTAATATATTGGTAGGTACCTAAATTTTGCACTAGTTTCAATATGGTATTTATACCATGTTTTTTTAATCATTGTGGTATTTGTATTTTACAAAAGCTATACGTTTTGATATCTAAAGAAATATTGTTAATTTTTTTTTAATGTTTAGTTTAGGTTTCAAGATTGGTTTGACGAAAATTCATAATTTACTAATAATATTAGCAATTAACTTTTATCAAATCAACTTTAAAACTAAAAAACAACATACAATCATCGGAAAATATTTAACAAATTAAACATAATATTCAACAAACTCACAATTAACATTAAATTTATTTTATTAATAAAATCATGAAATTTCGAACATAATAATTTCAGTTTATCCTTCTAATCCTAAAATGGGCTATGGTTTGAGTTGTAAAAGCCCTATTAAAATTAAATTGGACCTATTGGGCTTTGTCAATGTCCTATATGTTGTAACTAAGTGGACTCAGGCTCACACTTTTTAAACCCCAAACATAATTCCAAGCCACTTAAACAGGGTCAAATCTTGGTTTTATTTTTATAATATTATTAGTGAATTTAAATAGTTAAAATTATTAATTATCTGATATGATTTTATTTTCTTAAAAACACTATTTTAAAAGTAAAGAGGACAGCAGGGTTTGGCATAATAATTTTCTTCTCTCGGGTGACCTCCATCCCAATTTTATATCTCTAGTTTTAAATTCGAGTTTATTTTAAAATTTTAATATATAGATCCAACCTGAAAAAAAATACAGGCTAAAATATTAAATGATTTTTTCTGTTAAAATACATATTAAAAAATCTTATAAAAATTAAAACATTTAACTAAAGTTTAGTAAAAAATCTTAAAGTCTTCTAAAAGTTAAAAGAAATTCTAATTAAATTATAAATTTAGTTATAAAATATAAAAAAGAGAGGATATTTTGCTAAAAATTTTCGAGGTCGAGAATAGTGCAGATTCGATGAAAACCCAACCGAACTTGAAATTCTTAATAGAAAATTAGTCCCACCCTTGAAACCAAGTTCCTTTTAAGGAAAAAAAAAATGCACCCTTACAAAATCAAATGTTAGGGTTATATTGTCATCCTACTTCCAACTAGACTTATCCATAGGCAGGGTTATTCGGCTTGATTGAAAGTTCCACTCAAAAAGTAATAGGGTTTAGATAAAAATATAAGTTAAAAAAATAGATTTAAGAAAAAAAAAATAAGGCCTATTTAAAAAACAAGTCAGGTCTCAAGTAAGGTTCTTTGGCCCTCTGTCCAAATTTGTTTCCCACTATTTTATTGCTATTTCACTATTATGTTGCTACTACTTTGTTGTTATTATTTAAACGCATTAGCTTGTTAAGTTGCATAAATTTTAGGGTTATTTAAATATAAATATTTTTTAAATTTATTTTCAATTTATTGGGAAATATTTATTTTAATATTTTTAGTACTTTTGATGTATTATATTTTTTAAAATTTTTTATATAAAAATAAACTAAAAAATTTAATATAGGCCAAGCTAAGGTTTAACATCTATAATCTAAATCAGATTTGGGTAAAAAAATTAGGCCTATTTTTAGACTGGGCCAAACCCGAACCTATCAAACAAATCTAAAATTTTATTAGGACCCGACTCAACTTACAGACAGTTTCACTTTCAATACCAAAAATTTTATGCCCCCATAACTAGTTAGAAAGGTATACTAAGAAAAAAAATTTATATCAATAATTTTAATTAAAATTAACCATTTAAATTAATTATGACATCATAAAAAATTAAAATATGTAAAATTAATATGGACTAAATCTAGTCGTAATTTGAACCTTAAACAACTCCATTTGACCAAAGTTGAGAACAAATGAGAAAAGATCCGAACCACTCCATTTCCCGTTTTCCCTACTCCACCATTGTTTAACTCTTTCATATATACAAGCATACAAATTCATCATGTTTATTTAAGATTTTAAAAAAAAAGAGCTCTTCAACTTTCTTGTCATTTCACTAAGCTAAAATGGTGAAAGAGCTACGATTTAAGGGCACATTGCACCTATTGCTCTTAGCCATCACCATGAAATACTATGTCAATGGAACAAGAGTTCTTCATCATGATGACACACTCCCACCTCTTCCGACACCCATAGCTAACACCACACCGGTAATCGGTCCCGCCATGGAACCCTCGTCGACCCCCATGCAGGCTAACACAAGCGATCATCGCCCCACGTTGTCATTCTACATGCATGATATATTTGGTGGCTCAACACCATCGGTAAGGGTTGTTGCTGGGGTGATTGCCATTGCCAAAAGGCCCACACCTAGCCAAGCCAATGGAATCCCTTTCTCCAAGAAACGCAATGGGATCATCACTAATAAAGGCATACCACTGCCATCACAAGCTACCTTACAAAGGCTCTTGTTTGGCGCTGTGACCGTGATAGATGATGAACTGACTCAAGGACGTGAATATGGGTCTTCCATAATGGGTAAAGCACAGGGGTTTTATGTGGCTAGTTCCATGGATGGTAGCAGTCATACGATGGCGTTCACTGCTATGTACCATGATGAAGATGATCATGATAAAGATGATGCTATTAGTTTCTTTGGGGTGCACCGTACGGCTGCGGTTGAGTCTCCTATTGCTATTGTTGGTGGAACCGGAAAATATGAAAATGCTCAAGGGTATGCCGTCGTTGAAACCCTTCACAACACCAACCAATACACCGTTGATGGTGTCGACACCCTTTTGCAGTTTAGTGTATTCATAACTCGGTACTGATTTTCTTCTTTTTAAAAAAAAATAACAAAATACTACTATAACTATAAAACAGAAATATATAATATAATGTAGAAATTGCTCTTCTTTCCAAGAGCACATGGATACCACTATAAACCATCCAAAATCGAATTTTAAAAAACCCAATTGATAGACTTGAAATAAGTTAAACTTGAAACTAACTTTAATGATAAAAATAATTTAAAACACTAAATTATTTGTTTTTCGAGATCACGCTATAAATTCTATTTATATAGATTCTGATCGCTAATTCATACGTACTAAGTTCAGTTGTATTTTATTCGAATTGAAAGAATAACTAAAAAAAATTGACTTTACTTTTTTTGTTTCCTAAGTAACTCTCATCAACTAATACTATTTTGATATAAATTCTTAGAAGGAATTCATCAAATTACTTTGATCTAAAATCATCCCCTTTATATGATCACCTATACGGATCTACTAGATATATATAGACTTTAATTTCATACATCTGTTCGGTACCGATCCACTTGCTATAATTCATTTAACCCTATATCATGTTTACGTATGCATAAGAGGGGTTTTTTCATTTACGTTCGGTCCTTATATCACATTACTGAGGGTCTCGTTTCAAAACAATACGTCGTCTAGGGACTTTACTAGGACTAATTAGTAAAAGGCCTAGAGCCGAAAAGCGCTCCGGTAAAAAATCTCAATACCTTATTCGTTTAGAAAAGCCAAAGGGTCAACATGTCAAGTTTTACTACAATTACAATTATTCAAGCATATACAAATTCAAATAAAAGAGTAACTCATCTCAAATGGAGTTGGTATTGGGTTTTCATCCCCAATGGTGTTTTGGTTACTAGCTTCTAAGACGTAACCACAATACTATACATTAGTTCCGAATGATAATTTATTTTTTACTAGAAGGATGGTCCAACAAATTCTAGTTGATGAGATAATGATCATCCTTTTACAACAATTCCATTCAACCATGGTTATAATAAATAAATAAAGGTTTTCTTTATGCTTAAATCTCTCTATAAGCAATATTTTAATATCTAATCTCCCTGAAAGGAATATTGTGTTTCCGCAAAAGCTGCTGCTAATTTATACCCTTTCATCAATCATGAGTCATTTTATAATGATTTAATATTTTCTCATCAATTCTGGATTTGCAGAGGTTTGAATCTATGAAACCTTCAAATGCAGTATGAAAAAAATTGCAGAGGAAAAAACAAACAAATGAATACTTAAAAACACCTAATTCATTGATATTCATATCATCCATTGACATATACCAAATGAAGAAAAACATTTATTATCACTAATAATCGAATTCATAGTCACTAAAACCCATTTTATTTGAAAAAAAAAAAAAAAAACACACTAAAAACTAACAGAAGACAGCTAAACGGATGCCCTTCATTTTGGTGGTGGGAAGAAGATGGCATCATTGGTCCTCTTGGAGCGGAAAAGCTTCTCTGTCTCAGCAGGAACCTTGAATGCTGCTTGAAGAACTTCAGGTGATATCGCCTTCCATGCCCCAATGCTTCCAGCCAAGTGGGTGAACATAGGGCTGCAAATCAAATCACAACATGTTAAGTTTCAATCATTTGCATATTAATGGAGTTTTAATGGATTTCAAAGTCTTGGAGCTTACTTTGGGGTGGTGATGATTGAGAACCATGACAAACCATCTGGATCAGCAATCTTTGAAACAACAAAGAACCTTGGCACAATCAACAGATTGCCGGCTTTCACGATGGTTTCCAGGACCCTTTTGCCGTCGACGCCCACCACTTGGAGACGACCACTGCCTTTGACTATGTACGTAACCTGCAAGGCTGAATCACAAGAAAAGCCAGGGGAGCACATTGCATTACCTTCCAGCCTGACGAGATCGGCCCCCATACCCACCTGGCCGACCAAAGGGAGGTTTTTAGTGTTCAAGAGCACGACGTTGCCGGCATTCTTGATGTCGGTGTCCAACGGAGCTTCTTCACAATTCAAGGCCATTCCTTTGCGGTGATCGGGCTTGGGTTCAGGCATCTTGAAATTGGCATCAAGCTTGACAATGCCTTTGCCCTTTTGGTTACCAATTAGGGCCGTGGCAGTGTCATCATCCACATCCCATGCCCTCTTCACAAAATCAGTTGTGAAGCCAGTAAAGATGCCGTTGGCGCCTGTCAAGAAGAAATCAGTGAACTGGCCTGGTTTGTGGCCTTTTGAGGTATCCCCCATGAAAAGGACCACCAATTCAGTGTCCTCCTTGTTGTACCACCAGGTGATGACACCAAATGGAAGAGCAATTGCATCACCCTTCTTGATCGCAATCACTTTCTCCTCTGATTCAGGGAGAATAATCCCAGCAACACCAGCCCCTACATCAACACAATTCAACTCAATTGCTATTTAATATTTCCATTAAAGAAAGATTGGGTCTTTTTCATATCCCAACTCTGATCATATATCATAAAGATTCAACAAAAACCCAGAAACACAAAATGGAAAAAGGAGAGGAACTTGTAAGAAAATGATACCTTGAAGGGCGTAAGCAACCTTGGAAGAATCAGAGTAACGAGGGAGGGCAAAGCCATTCTTCTCAAGGGCCAACTTGGCTGCACCAATGTTGCCTTGACGCAACATAGGGAGTTCATCGGGGCACCATGCGCAGTAGCTTCCACCATCGTCACCGTACACTTTCTTTGCCAGCTTTGGAGAAAGATCAAGATCCATTTCCTTGATTTCACAAAAAAAAAAAAGAGTAAGAACCAAAATGACAGAAGGAATGAAGAATTGAAAGTAGTGAAAGCAGTGATTTATTGAGGTGTGATTTAAAGGATATTTATGGCGTGAAATGGAAGATATTTGATCATCCATGAGAATCCAATTTTTTTTAAATTTGTTAAAAAGGAAATCATTGTTAACAAACAGGAAATCACAATGGTAACAAACATGGAAAGTCCAGTCTTTTAAAAATAAAATCATATTATTATTACATTTCAGAAAATTTAATTATCTTAATTAAATCAAGATTTCGGATTAATAAATAAGTTTGGTAAGGATACTAAATACAAATTATTTAATTCAGATTTATAATTAATAAATAAAGGTGAATTTGATAATAATAATAATTATTATTATTGGGTTCGTTTCTTAATATTCTTTTTAGGATTTGGATATCAATCAAATCGGAATATATTTTGGAAAAAGGATTAGATGAAAGCAAATTGATGCTTTCTTTATGAATAGATAAATAACTAAATTAAAAGAATAGATAAAAAGATAGGGTCTTTATGTTAGGGCTTAATGGTAAAGAGTGTACACCGCTTCAAATGTGGCCTTAATTTAAATTGTATTTGTCGTATTTATTGTTTGAAATTTATTATTTCAATTTATAATTATTTTTTACACCTTTCCCCTGCAACATTTTTTAAATCTTTTTTTTATTATTAATCATGTTGATATAAATATTATTAAATATGTAAAAAAATTAAGAGTAAATATTTCAAATAAATACAAATAAAAATTAAGAGTAAATATTCTTACAACTAAGGTCTTACTCTGGATTATTGTCGAACAAACACTTGATGCCATAATATCTTTCAACTATGATCTTACTTATTTTTATTATGATGCCATAACATCTTTCAATTATGATTTTATTCATTTTCATTATAATGCCATAACATCTTTCAGTTATGGTCTTACTCATTTTTTGTGTATAGCCTCCGATCGAACTCATGACTTAGCCATGATCTTTCTTACTTACTTTCCCAGTTGCCTTCCATCCATTTCACGATTCCTAACATTGATGCTTGAACATCGTAGTGTCCTCTCCGCAAGGTCGAAGCTTCGCTCATCACTGGTGCACACAGCAACATCGTATGGTGGTATCTAACAGAATCACCCATTTTCTTATCCTAACTTCATCTAATCCCGACAAAAACCCCTTTTCGTATTTCATATGCAATACATGCATTTTATAAATGAAACATCATGGATCATGCCTACTGAACTATAATGACGGATACTCATAGACCCATGTAGACTTTTAGTATACTTAGCATTTCAGGGTTGGAGTGCAGAAACTCACCTGATACTTCTTCGCCTTGTTCGCTTAACTTTTTCAGACGCCAGAGCTTCCATTCTCCTGGAAGCTAAGCAAGACAACCAATTCATAGGTTAAACTCAATAATCCCAGTTTAAACTTAGTTTTTCAAAAACATGCAGAACCCTTAAAATGGTTCTAAAAAACCCTTAACTTCATTTCCTTAATCTTATGTACATTGAAGGATTTAGGACCTTACCAGCTTATCAGTTTTTCTACTTTTTTCGACTAATTCTTCACGATCACCACTCAAAGTAAAGCTTCCATAATTATCGCTTCTTCGAAACAACCATGAAAGATGAAGAAAAGGAAAAAATGAAATAGAATTGGGAGGAATCTCCTTAAGGATTCACTTCTCAGCCTTTTATAACCCCTCACACACGGTCTTCAACTTTTTAGAAACCATCTATTGGCAATTATTTTGTCTTCCACTAACAAACCAGCTGATTTTAATCCAGCTGAACCAAACTCAGATTTCAACCATGCTCCATTTTGTTTCTAATTTTTCTTGATTTTTCAGTGGAGACTGCCAACTTACGGTCTTATTCAATTAGATTCCTTAATGGTTCCTAATTTTTGGGTTTAAAAGGAATCGGGTGTGACACGACTACTGTTAGATCAATGACCGAAAGCCGATGTTGGTTTTTTAAATTTTTAAAATTTTAAATTATATAATTGATAGTTTTTGTGACGATCGAGATGCATGAATCCGATCAAGTAATGCGCCAGTTAGGGTTTAGGCAAAGTATTCTGCCGTTACCCAAGGACATCGAAGAACTACACAAGGTTGACCTGTGGGGGAGAACCGACAAAGATTTGGTGAAATTTCACGCCAAATATATCTACATTTGGGAGCATAAGTATGATTTCATATCTATGCGTGAACCAATTCTCACACCAGATTTGACAACCTCTTTGGATTACATGACATGATTTAGAAATCATGGTATATCATATCTACTTTCAAAGGAGGAAATGAATAGGCAATGTCGTCGTAAGAGGTCAAGACAACCCCATATGAATCCTAGGTTGGGAGTACATGACTCAATAGAGTCATCATTAGCTCCAACCTCACACAAGGCATCGAAGGGTGCACCACCTTCTGGTCAGTATGGTTCATATTATTCTAATGCTTTCACTAATCCCATTTTTTTTTACACAAGCACCACATTATGCACCACTGTACCATGTATTAACACCTTCTGCAGGTTAATTTTTTGCACCGCCTCTATCCCAGCACCATATGGAGTGCCAATGTTAGCAACAACACCGATGTATCTACTATCTTCGACAATTCTAACATTTTATCCGCAACTGGGTTATGCAACACCATACATCCCCTGATAGTGTTGCAAACACTCTCAACATCATTGCTCTACCGAGGTGGCTCATCTTTGCAACCACCTGTTACTACAAACGACGATATACTATGGCAACCTAAGACGACACAACACTCAAGCATATAGGAATGGGATAAAGATGAAGATGAAGCTCGAGGTGAATATGAAGATGAAGAACATGAGGACTCGTAACCCCAACTATGAAGAAATACTCCTTGCAACCAACACCCATCGAATTCTGGCACACTTTCAGCCCGACGACGCCGATAATATTTTTTAATATTTGTAATGTAAATAATCATTTAATTTGTTAACTTTTAATTATTTTCAAATGGTTTGGATATCAATCCTAACCAATATATATATAAGTATTTAAAAATGAAAAAAAATCAATTTAAAATTTTTAAAAATATGTTTTAAAGATAAATTATATATTCTATATATAAAAAAGTAAAGTGAAAAAAAGCTAAAAAAATCTCAAATTTATATAAAATAAATACCAGTTACATATATTTAAAATAAACTTAAAATAAATATAAAATATTTCATTAATTTATAACTGCATTAAAAAAAAAAAAAAAAACCCTTAAAGAGTTGAACTTACCAGGTGTCAAGTAATTACCCCATGGGGGACATTTCTAATATATATGGTAGAGATGTTAATTTCATATTGCAAATGCTCATAGTCAAAAGAATACTTCATAGAAGTGAAAATGCATTTTGCTTTTCTATTGAAAGTGCATTTACTATTTAGGAGAATCCACCTTACTTTTTATCACATTTATTTAGCCATTTTATTTTTAAATAAGATAACTAAAATCAATGTATCTAAGGATTCAACCTAAACATATTTTCTCTATTCAAATTTGTATGTTATATTTAAACACATGTGATATTCTATTTGTCAACTTTCGATTCCCACAGTTCAAGGATCATAAAGATATTAAAAATTGAATAAGATTATATTGACCCAAAAAATAAAAATAATACTTGGGACAACATGGCTAATCATTTAGCAAAATGCTTCACATTTAGGTCCACATAAAATGTTTATTAATAAAATTCCAAATTAACTTTATTTATTATTTAAAAGAATGAAAAGCAACATCAACAAACCACCCTGCTTGCTTAAAAAATCTCCCCAATTTCTCTTTCATAATCTGAATAGAAAATACCTCAAATTCAAATGGCCTCAACAGTTGCTTATACCTATAAATTCCTACGGTAAACAAAAACACACAAAAACAAAAGAGTATTTCTGGGATTTAGTTAGTTTGTAGTTCATAATGCTCCTCCAATGAAAATGGAGTGTTCCTATTTTCATTTTTTTCACCCAAAATTTCAATTCGGATTTCATAAAAAAACCGTTCGAACAAAACCTTGCCCCGACAAGCTTCAAAATGCAGCTTTAACATAGGCAGACTCTTACCAGACCAGAATCAGTTGCGGTTACTGGTGCCAAATTGACCTCGTTAAGGGATCCCTTTCAAAGGACTTGAAGATCCATTTTCTGTTTGTTGTGGAGGAGTGGGAGCTGGTGACACTTTCTTCCAGAAGGTTTTGGAGTACAAGGAGCCAAACACGATGATCTGATCAAGGCATCGAATACATAATCAAGCTTTGGAAATCAACTAGAATGTAGAATATGTGTGTGTTTTGAAACTTACCGCCCCAATCCACTGTTCCCAGCTAAGGGGATGGCCGAACCAAATGCATGACAGCATGATGCTTACCAGCTTAAACAACAAAAAAGAGTTTGAAGAACCTCGAAATATAGCATTAGGAGGAAATGAAACGATAAACTTGACGGTACCTGTCTCGTGGTCATTATGGCAGCAAATGTGAGAGCACCAAATGTACGAATCGTGTAAGAAATGAAAAATTGACTAGCTGTTGCTACCTATAACATATATTCAACTAACTTTAGAACCCCACAGTAGGTATTTCCCAATATGTATTGGACAATCAAAGAAGAGTATGACTGACCATCCTATAATCAGTTAGAGACTATTAAAACTAGAACACTTTTAAGCGAAGATCACTTACAGTTGAGAGTAATACAATATCAAGAAAACAATCATTGTGGCGATAAACAAAATCTACAGCTAGCAGTAAATGTCCCTGAAATATAAGACCTAAATCCAACAGAGAAGAGTTGATCACGAGTAATCAATCAGTAAAATGCAACGGAAACAAATCAAACATAAAGGTAAAAACAGAAGATTGTTTCTATGTGTAGGTAGAAGGAATTTTTACCTGTCAAGCTGAGAACGCAAGAACACAATGTTGTGTAGAATATCTGATTGTGAATTTCCATATCATAGCCTTTGAATAATTTATCTTGGAATGTGCTTGTAAAGCCATCAAACCTGTGAAAAGTAGAAACGAGCATCTATGAAAACTATATCTCCAAAAAGCACTCAGAACAGCAATGCTAGTTCAACTGACATTAAAGAAATACTTTAGCCTAAAGATCCTTGGTAAGAAAGAGCAGATTTCACAAATACAATTGCAACCGATGTAGTAAATCAGTAATTGTTATTTTGGTCTTATAAAGGTACATGTATCACTTTATATTTCAAAGATCCAATTACAAAAAAGGATCAGAAAGTATCTTTTATAGTGAGAAGAAATAAGTTTAGGTCGATACCCAAGATAACCAACCATCAGAGAAATGCCCCAAACAGTATTTTCTCTTCCTTTGCCATATGGACTAAAATCAGTTCCTGCCTACAATGAAAGCAGAATTAGTTCGAAGAGAAACAAAGTCATGGCACAATCTAGAAGAAGCTATATGCAGTTAAAAGAAAATCACTTATAGCAATGCATCACCTGTGAAGGTAACCTAAAGTAGCCTTATAATTTCATGGTTCAATGCCTTATAATTTAATATATATATATATATATATCCTAAAGTAGCCTCCATCCACTAATCAAGCTCTTATATAAAGAAATGAAGACCCATTGAGAATTATCACTGGCATTCAAGGCCTAAACAACCGTGAAGAGAACAGAGTGAGTGTTGTTGACAAAGACCAGAATTTTACCGGAAATAGGATAAATATTGAACAACCTAGGGTCACCAGAAAAGCCACCAAATAGTCAAAACCCTTATATTTCTTCTGCATGATGAAAGTGCCCCAAATCTGTGTGGAAA
This sequence comes from Gossypium anomalum, assembly GCA_025698475.1. Lineage (NCBI taxonomy): Eukaryota > Viridiplantae > Streptophyta > Magnoliopsida > Malvales > Malvaceae > Gossypium > Gossypium anomalum. Next base: position 66,003,007 of record CM046957.1, on the reverse strand, counting down.
AACAAAATAAAATAAGATGACTTTGCCACTTGAGACTGATAATAAATAAGGGGAACTAGTATTGAGCTTGAAATGGATGAAATTTAAGTCCAAAAACTTGTGCAACCACTTGGATAAATCAAATACATAAGCCTTCATTACTAGTCATGCAAAACTTACCATAACAGGTATCATTTTTGCACATTTAGCAAGAGTCTGAACCGGAAAGCTTACATACTTGAGGGCCTGAAAACAGAAATGTTGTCACTATAATTATTATACCATAACTGCATCTAAAGGATATGGGATATAGCTTTACCTCATATTGACATGTTGTGGTTAGGATGTTTGTTACTGATACAAGGCAGTACTTATAGACTGGAGCAACAGGATCCAATGCCTTCTTACTTGCCTAGAAAAAGACCCAAAAAAAATGAAATATGTCTGCCAATCTTGCCATCTTCCTGTGAGATGGTTCATCACACAGTTGTAGCAACTTCCGAGTAACAGTTACATACCACTAAAGAACCAGCAGAGACCGCAGATGTTGTGATGCGGTTGCAGAAAACAAGAAATAACGAGTACTTAAAATATTCTTTGTTTACCCCATAAGGAACTCTCATGATCTTTTCCTGTATGAGAGTAAAACTTCCATCAACACATTGCAAGAGAACACAACTAAACCATTTCGTAGACAATAACTACATGCACATAACATAAGCAAAGATCATCATGCTACCACTACCAAATAATCATACTTCTTATAATTAATAGAGGAAGACATTAATGGCTTAAGTGTCTTCTCTAGCATTCTTAGTATTTATTTAGGTGCCCTTTAAACTAGGAAAAACCAACTGCTTTCATCTGGAATTAAAAGCCAAATCTTCAATTCTAATATAGAGATTCACCCAAAAAAATTTAACTTACATTTTAGCGAGGAAATATATAAGAATAGTTCTGATATATCATCAGCACAGCTAAAATTCCCAATTTTTATTTTCATATTCAAATTTCCAAACAATCAAAGAGTACCCAGATCCTCCATTTGCATTAAAAAAAAAAAACCTCCTGGGCTTGCATGTTTTACTAAAATCAATCGTTTTAGAAGCTCTCGACAAAGATATTAAAATCTAATGTTTCTTTCTTGTAAACAGTTTACATTCAGAAAAGACATTTAAATTAATTTTTAAAAGAACCCAAAATAACAATCTTTTTTAGGTAAAAACAAACAATGCAATTAAAAATTAAGAACAGAGATCCTATTATAAACATACAAAAGCAACAAATAAAGAAATATACACCATTTTTTTAAAAAGAAAAACGAAGAACCTGTAAAACCCCATAGATGACAAGAGTAATCAAGATTCCACTGACAGCAAAGACCCCTTTCCATAATTTGTTCTCCTTCACCCCATCCGCCGTCGGCAATGGTTCGGCCATAGCCCATTCAGCACTAAATCAAACCAATTTTAGTTTTTTTTTTCTTTATATATATTTAAAAAAAAGGACTTCAGAAAGTGCAGAGAAAATGAAAATCACCTGGAAAATGTACGGAGGGATCTAAGAGAAAAAAAGATCGGGGGACACGTGGAAGAAGGAAGGGAGCTGAGAGAGAGAAAGTTTTCAAAAAGAAGAGGAAGAAGCGGAAACTTAGGAATGTTAAAACAAACAATTGTCGTTTCAAGCTTTGGGGAGATCGGAACTAGTGTCGTTTTAAGCCGCCGCGCCGCCGCTTCTCTCTCACTCTCAAGTGTAAAACAAAAAGCTATTGGCTTTTTCTATGAATCCTACGGGCTACGGTAAGGTGGTGGAGACTAGAAACAGTTTAACGCAGCTATATTTTTTTTGGTGAAAAAGAAATTACAACTCAAGTATCAAATATTAAAAAAACTCAACACATAAACTTTGTTAACCAATCGCAAACCCAGTTCTTGATCCGTCTAAGCTTGACTATCTTATCTGTAATTTTATTATTTTTATCTAGGAGTATATTTAAGATTTCACTAACTTAAGAGCTTCAAAAATAAAAGTATTCTCTTAACTAAAATTGAATTAGAACTATTACGAACTCCTTCATTAATAAGGTTAACAGCTTCAAGATTTTTTGTCAGATTTTTTGTCCGAATGATGACTTTTCGATAGCCACGATCAAGAGCAATTTGCAACCCATCAAGGATGCCCCAATTCTGAATTAATAACTGCACAATTTCCCAAATACTTTGTGAAACCAACAATTAAATTCTCATTATAATCTTCCAGAGCCCTCCGGCAACGCATCTAATCTTTTTTAAAACTAAATTCAAAGTCAATAATTATCTTCACATTTTATTTAAAAGATATTCAAACTATAAGAAATTAAATAATGTAAAATTAAAATATATGAACTAAATCTTAGTAAAAAGATCAAAATTATAAGAGTTAATTGTATCATACATCCAAAAACTATGGTCTTCAATCTAAATTGGTCTCTATACTTTAAAACATTTTAATTACATTGCTAAACTATCGATGTTATATTAATCAAGTACTTCCATTATTAAAATAGTTAATTTGATTGTTAAATGCCATACCAAATTTTACATGACATAATTTAAAATGAATATTAAGAAAATACAAAATAAAACCCTCAAAGCCAAGATAATTACCAGGTACATTTTCACAATTCATTTATTTTAATTTTCATTTTAAATTATGTCACTCGAAATATGATGTCTAATTTAACTGTTAAATAATAATTTTAGTAATGAAATTTTTTTAATATAGCCTCGATATTTTAAAAATATGATTACAATAAATTAAAATTTGAGTATTAATTTAGAATGAATTAACTCAAATTATAATTTGTCCAAACATTTCACAGGGGCTTTATTTTTTTCTCTGTTTTAGAAAGAAACCATTTATCCTTTTGTCACTTCTCCAAGTCCAGAATGTGACAATTTAAATACTGGATAAGGACAAAATAGATAATTAGGTTGAGCAAAGGAGATTAAAATATTTTCATTGTTTAATATGTTTGGATGGGGTAAGAAAATGACAGGTTTGCTTGAAACATAGAGGGCCATTCATGTCATTGTGATTAACATCGTATGGATTGGCTACAAACTGAAATGCCATCCACAACTACAGGTACCCTTCTATTCTTTCCATACAAACACCAATAAAGCTAGTAGAACAGATCCTGCCATCTCAATTATATATATATATATATTTCTTTTCCTCCGACTTTCATTCCATGGATTGTGCTTTATCTCCTCAGATCTTCATAAACACAAGGTATAAATTATATGGTACATATGTGAACTATGATTAAAGTTGTCCTGTTTATGTACTGAGATTACATGGTGGTTCATTTTGTTACAGATTTCCTCGGTGTCTGGCCATCAGACAAGGAGTTGAAATCAGGCTATACAGAAAAAGATGGTTGAATTCTAGTTGCTGTGCTGTGGGGGTGTCTGAGATTGGTGCTGGCAACCTGTTTGATGATGGGTCCTTGAAAGGGTCTGAAAATGCTGCACTTGGTGACTCAGTTTCACCCCCATTTGGAACAGTGAATGCTGAAATTACCCCAGAAACCGTTGATTTCTTTGTTAGTGATGCAGAAGGTGATCCTGACTGCCCTTCTAAAGGATTCTCTTCCATTGACCAAGCATTGAATACAATATGCCAAGGAAAGGTTAGGAACCCCCACTGTCATTCAAGTTTAAGTCCTTTTTGTATGTATTGGCTATATCACTCGCTCAATGCATTGGTTTTTTTCTTTTAGTTTGTGATTGTTGTAGATGATGAAAATGAGGATTTTGAAGGAACCCTTATCATGGCAGCTTCTCATGCAACTCCTGAGATGATGGCTTTCATGGTAAAGCATGGCTCGGGCATTGTTTCTGTAGGTATGAAAGAGGAGGACCTTGAAAGGCTTAAGCTTCCATTAATGTCACCAGAAAGTGAAGACAAAGATTCTTCTGCCCCAACTTTCACAATCACAGTGGTATGTGTGGTTTCTCAGTATTAGCATATTTGGAGCTTGCTGCAATAGTTTATTTCAAATTGTGTGCTTCGTTAGGATGCAAAAACCGGTACATCAACCGGAGTTTCGGCATTGGATAGGGCAAAGACTGTTCTTGCACTGTCTTCCCCGGAGTCGAAGCCTGATGACTTTAGAAGACCAGGTCATATATTTCCTCTCAAGTATAGGAATGGTGGGGTTTTAAGAAGAGCTGGTCATACTGAGGCTTCGGTTGATTTGGTCATCCTCACCGGTTTAAGGCCTGTTTCAGTTCTTTCAACTGTTGTGGATCCAGAGGACGGTTCTATAGCATCTTTGCCATTTATAAGAAAGTTGGCTTTGGAGCATAGCATACCAGTTATTTCCATAACTGATCTCATTAGGTGAGCTATCAAACTATGTCTTGGTTTCTCAATATGACTAGGTAGTTTCAAGTTTTAGCTACATAGGCTCTATCCATTGATTTACTTGAGACTTGAATGACATTGCTCATCCACCTTCGATACACTGATATTGTTAAAGATCTAATCGCATACGAAAATGATGAGCTCGGTTACATAACACAAGTATATTACTCATAGAAGGACCCTATACCAGAATCTGTGGAAATTTTGTGCTTATTGTGTACTATTGCCTTCTCAAGGATTAGTTGCAGGCTAATTTTGGGTTGCTATTTTTGAAGGTACCGGAGAAAGCGGGAAAAGCTCGTTGAAAGAACAGCTATTTCACGTCTGCCAACGAAATGGGGTCTATTTCAAGCATACTGCTACCGTTCGAAGCTAGATGGAACAGAACATATAGCAATTGTTAAGGTAAATTCACTTTTCTTTATAAACTTAAAGCTGTCCAAATAGTATGCCAAAGCTGATACTCTCTTTTGCAAAATAGGGTGACATAGGGAATGGACTAGATGTTCTTGTAAGAGTTCACTCAGAATGTTTAACCGGAGATATATTTGGATCGGCAAGATGCGACTGTGGCAACCAGTTGGATTTGGCAATGCAGTTAATCGAGCAAGCCGGTCGAGGAGTTGTGGTTTACCTTCGAGGTCATGAAGGGCGAGGGATCGGACTCGGTCACAAGCTGAGAGCCTATAATTTGCAAGATCAGGGCCATGACACAGTTCAAGCCAACATTGAACTTGGTTTAGCTGTTGATGCTCGTGAATATGGTATTGGTGCCCAGGTTAGTCTCCATACATCAATTTTGAACATGTTTTCTGCATCATTTCGTTATGGTTTCAATGAACTGCAGATTTTGAGAGACGTAGGGGTTCAAACCATGAGGTTGATGACTAATAACCCAGCCAAGTTCACAGGCCTGAAGGGTTATGGGTTGGCTGTGATTGGAAGAGTGCCTGTTTTGACACCCGTTACAGAGGAAAATAAGAGGTACTTGGAAACAAAACGTACCAAGATGGGTCATATTTATGGCTCTGATCTCCAAGGACCATTGGCTCCTTTCATTAAACCATCTGTAAACAAGAAAGAATCATCTGATGGGGAGCCAAACCCTGAATAATATATACATATTCATCTTGGCTTCTGCTTTAGAAGCAAACGTGATTCACCTCATATAGACACAAAATTTTCAAAGCCAATGGATACAACATTCTTTTACATATACATGTATATGTTATGCATGCTTATACATCATTTGAATAACTTGGGTATTGAAGACAATGGGCATTGATGTACTTTTTAAGTGTTTGCTTATCATATTCAGCATGTGATTTTCATTCCCCACCCCTCATACATTTCAGAATATTTTGAAGCCAAACAATAGCTGCATTGGCATGTGAAACTTGCTAGAGTGTTGAAGTGAAGGAGGTTCTACGCTTCAAACATTTTAGCTTATCACACGTAGCATAGAGAAAATCAAATAAAATAAAAAATTAAAGTGACTTGGAAAGATATCATATATATATATATATATATATTATATATAATATAAAAAAAAGTGCAGGAGTATCTATGGAATCATTGAGTTTCGGGTTAGTTGTTTGAATTCTAAAATGTTTTTTAATTATATTTAATGTGGGTCTTGTCTTTACAACTAAGTTTTAAATATGATTTTTTTACCATTTTTAATTAAAATTTATTTATAATTTTTAATGATGGTGTATAAAATTACATTAACGAGATATTTAAATATATCAATTTTAAACCCATAATTATATTTGTTTTATTGATGATGTATTAACACATCAATTGATAATGATAATTACATTTGGTTTATTGATAATATATGAAATCGTATATTAATATTATAATTACATTTTAAAAATGTTTTCATTAATCAATAAGGGTATTAAATATTATATGATCATCACAATGTATAAAGGGTTCAAAATTACAACTAATATAATATCATTATTGATTAATTATTACCAATTTTATATTTCTTAACCTATTAATCAAATATAATTACAAGATATTTTTTAAAAATATAATCGTATATATATATTAAAAGAATGTATGAAATCAAAAATGAAAACTTTAAGTTTTAAAAATACTTCATTTTTAAATTATATTTAAAGGGATCTTATTTTTAAGGTGTCCACTACCGGTAACAATTCATTTTTAATTTCTAATATCATACTTTTATGAAATTACATAATTATTTTTAAAAAAAATTAAAAAGTTTTTAAAAAATTAAAAATTTTAAAACAGTTTAACATGCCTATTTTAAAATAAATTGTTTAATTTTTCAAATTTTATAAATTTACATAAATGTTTAAAAAATAGTAAAATATATTAAAACACATTACAATTTGTTAATTAAACATTGAAATTAAATATATTTTTATTCTACTTTAATTAAATAAAAATTTCATTTAAGTGAAAATTGGAATTTCTTTTAGGAGTTTTTATTCATTTAAATTTTTTTAAAATTATTAAATATATTTTAATTTATAAACATAAAATTGACCCATGATGAAAAATTTGTAAAAAAATTATATTTAACTTATCACATATAGTAATACTGTAGTATATAGGAAATCAAATAAAACAAATTAAAGTAACTTAGAAAGATAAAAAAGAAATGAAAAGACAAAAATCAAATAAAATTTTCTTTACTATGGTAAAATCCCAAACAGCTTTTATTTTGAAATAAAGTTTTCTTTACCATTAGATTTTAGGTGTACCCACTTCCACCCTCCACCTCTCATAAAAAAAAATTATTTTCTAATGCCATTAATCTCTATTTAGGATTATTAAAATTTGATTATTTTGATCGATTAAATCGATTGTACGGAGAATTGATAATCCAATCAAGTTATATGATGTGATAGAATCAAAAAGAGAATTGAACGGATAACAAAAGTAGATTGAATCAATTAAGAAAGCTGGTTCAATAGAATTAAGGCTAGTTTAAATATTTTATTTAATAATTAAAAATTTTTAATTTATTAAATATTAAGAATTAATAGATTGACTTAGAATTTTTATTTAATAAAAGAAAAACTTGAAAAAAAGTAAGTTTAATTATAAATATTTTTATCAATTGTTAATATTATATTAATTTATTTTTTATAAGTATTAAATTAATATATTAATTTTTTTATTAAATTTTATCTTAAATTATTTTAAATTGAAATTGAATAGTAAAATTTTATAAAAAAATTAAATTTTAATATCAAAATTCAATTGAATAAAAGTAAAGTTGTAAAATTTAAAATAAATTTAAAATATAATGGTAAATTTATCTTTAGCTTAGAAGTACAATATCAAATATCAATAAAATATATATATTGACAAATTTCAACTTTCAACTAAGATATGGTAGTAGACTTGCATATTAACCCAAAAAAAATTAAGAACATATGTAATAAACAGGCCTCTTTCTTTAATTCCTTATAAATTAAAATATTTATTGGATAAATTACACTTGTCATTCAATTATTGGTAAATTTATTTTTTATCATTTAATGATGAAATTTTATAAAATAATCACTCAATTATTCTGTTTTTTTCTTTTTTGGTCATAAGAACAACTTTAACCTTCAATATATATATATATATATATATATATATATATATATATTGCTTCAACTTAGTATTGATTTTAAAAAATTTAACCCTCAACGTTTATACATTGTGTAATTTAATTTTTTTTAAAATTTACTTTTCTTTACGATTCTTTCACTTAAAAAATTAAAAAAACAAATCTATTAACTAAACTTGATATATATATATATATATATATATATATATATATATCAAAAATGAAAATACTTGAAAATCCAAGATAATAATTTTTATATTTTCCTATTATTTCAAAATTAACCCTCAATGTCACAAATAAAAATAAAACTGCAAAAAAGAAAAAAAAATGAGTAAATGTTGAAGGTTAAATTTTTTTAAAATCAAGACTAAATTGACACAATGTATAAATATTGGCAGTTAAAGTTACTATTATGCAAATTTCAAAAGCTGCCAAGTTATCTTTCCATTAGTAATTTAATGGTTGGTGACCAAAAAAGAAAAAAAATTGAATATTAATATTATTTTGTAACTTTTTATAATTTAATGACCCCAAAAAATACTAATAGTTAGGTTACTACTACTGTAATTTAGATTAGTGTATTATTTTTAAAATTCAGTAAAAATAAAAAAAAAAAAAATTTATAGAGCACCAGGCTTGTTATTGGTCGGCCCTTTAATTATAACCCATTGGGTTTTATCGAAATTAAGAAGCCCTTTTATATAAACCCTAATTCACGCTTCACCTTCTCCAGCAAACCCTAGAGCCGCTCGCTTCCCCATCTACAGGTCTCTTTTTCTTTCCCATTTCCTTCTATTTTGTTATATTGATTTCAATCTTATTTATTTTTTGTTTTTCTTTTATTGGTTTAGGGTTTACAAAGGGATTGAGGCAGCTGTAACCAATGGCTCCCAAGGGTATTTGCTTTTGAATTTAGCTTTCACTCCTTTTCTTTACTTTGTATTTTGTAATGCTTGTTCCAGTTCTGATTGATATATTTAATCTCTGTTTCTTTTCTTTTTTTGCTTGTTGTTTGATGCATTGAGTATATATTTTTTTCTGTACTCTTTTTCTTTTTAAAAGAAAAAATCAAAATGAACTGTTAAGTAAGCTTTTGATTTGTTCTTCTTTACTCTTTCCTGGTGTTGGATTTATAAGGATATAGAATATTACTGAATAGTTTGTGTTATTTAACATGTATATGCATTTCATTGCTTTTGGAAATTTGGATGCGGGGTTTTCGTTTTCCCCCATTTTCCGTTAACCGTTTTCATTGGAAGTGATATGAACTTGTGATGTCTCTCAAGCTAAATATATAATCTTGGCTTAGTTATATAGATTCAATGATTGGGTTATTGTGGTTTATTAGAGGTGATAATGGTTCGGTTTGGATAGGTTTTGGAAAAAAAAATGTGTTTGCTATGCAGTAATTTTGGTTTTTAAAAAACCAAACTGAATTGTAACACTAACTAGGGTTATTTTCTGTATTCTAGTGGTCCCTTTGAATATGTCAATTGATAGAGTTATTTAAAATTTAACTTAGGTGATATTTGTAGAATATGGATTTTGCAATGGTAATGGACATACATGACTCAAGTTTCTGCTAGAATTAAAACCTATTCTTATAATGGTGTTTATAGCTTCTATTTGTTAATTATCTTGATCGTTGCATATTTTGCAGTTGAGAAGAAGGCAGATGCAAAGGCACAGGCCTTGAAGGCTGCGAAAGCAGTGAAATCTGGAGCCACTTTTAAGAAGAAGGCCAAGAAGATCCGAACAAAGGTTACGTTTCACAGGCCAAGGACCTTGAAGAAAGATAGGAACCCGAAGTATCCACGCATTAGTGCCCCACCAAGGAACAAGCTTGACCATTACCAGATTCTCAAGTTTCCCCTCACAACTGAGTCAGCCATGAAGAAGATCGAGGACAATAACACTTTAGTATTTATTGTTGACATCCGTGCAGACAAGAAGAAGATCAAAGATGCTGTGAAGAAGATGTATGATATTCAGGCCAAGAAAGTCAACACCTTGATCAGGTATAGCTTTATATGTGCTTATTAACCATTTTTTTATGTTCCATGAGCTAGTTTATATCTTTGGTAGCTATTTTATAGCTTAGTGTATTGTACTGTTTGATATGATCATTTCTGCACAAGTTTGTTGACTTGTAGATAATTTGACACTCATTTGGCAACTTTTTTGTTATAAAAGCACATATGGAGAACTGAGAATAACAATGCTTTGAATTTTTGTAACAGAATATGCCCTAAATAGTTGCTTATGATTTTATTCTTCAATTGGGTTTCTTGATGACCCCAGTTTTGTCGAGTCATGTTCCTAGGTGCGCATGAGCCATGCACCTTAGGACCAGGCAACCAAAGGGCCTTGCATCTTAGCCCTAAATGAAGTAGACCACACTTTAGAGTTTGTTAGATATGTGAATTCACACATACACACAGATCCACACATACATATCATGCTTTACTCAGGCCAGCTTTTTCTTGCATCTTGTGCCCTTGATAAATATTATGTGTTTCGTGTACAAATATTATGTGGACATTCTTATTGATGTACATGTTTCTCATGATTCAGGCCCGATGGCACAAAGAAGGCATATGTTAGGTTGACGCCGGATTACGATGCCTTGGATGTTGCAAACAAAATCGGAATTATCTAAGCAGTTGGCGACTACCTTGTTTTGAATGCTTTAGTTTTGTGTTTTGTTGCAAAGTGAGACTGTTATTTTCAGATTCAGCTGGAAGATTTAAGCTTAGTTTTTTTGTTTTTTAAGGTTGTAATCTTGCTTTACTGCCACTTAATCATCTTTGGTATAAACTTAAGTCAGAAGGTATTTAACATGTTTTCATATTTGTTTAAAATGGTTGAATGCTTGAATTTCGGCTATTCTTACTTACAAATGGCTCACTGATGTCTGCTGGCCATTTGTAATCTGATGGTAATCTGGCTATTATATTGCATACTCAAATAATTATTATTGAGGTATTTAATTTGTTCCAATATAATAATAAAAGTTTAAATATTTCATTACAGGTTGGAGTATGTTCTAAATTTTAAAGTTTTCCCTTTATGTGCTCTATTTTAGATGTTTGACTAATGTAAAATGTTAATGATTTGAACAGATATGAATATGAAATCAATCAGACTCATTTAACCCAACTTGAAATGATTGACGCATAACCCAAATCAACCTCTACCTTCTGGTACTGAATTAAGCGCTGTTACTCTTCTGGAAAATTCTTGAAGAGATCACATTTTTGAGTAAAAGTAGTTTGTGAAAGCAAATTATTAAATGGCTGTCACTGCTGAGTGAAGACTACAGAGGTGAAAAGTTGCCCTTATTTGCAGTTGAAGTCCGAAAGGGGCACTAATGGCGTCTCCATCACTCTTTGCCTAATTGTTACCCTTTTTCTAGTCATCAATATCATTTTCCCTTCCAGGAGACTTTCAAATTTCCGCGCTAGATTTTGGAATTAAGTTTTGAATGATCCAATTAATTTTTTTAAAAATTTAGGGGCTTAATTAAAATTTTAAGAACTTTAAAGGGTTAAATATAACTTTTTAAAAAATTGACAATTTTAATTAAAATTTTTGAGAGACCTAATAAAGCTTTTTAAGTGATTTAAAATAATCATATTATTTTTTCACCTAAATTTTTAGGGTTTAGGTCAACATGGAATATCAAATGGTTCAAAAATCAAAAGCATTTTAATTAAAACAAGAAAAGTTTCTATGAATAGAAATCATAGCATATGAGTTATTTAAGCTGGCAGGCTGTGGGTTTTATAATTTCTTGCTTAGAATAATTTACAACTCCTTCTAACCTTAAATAAGAGAATAATACAATTTAGAGTACACTGACACTTAATTAATAATTAATTAATTTTTTTTGGTTATTGGATGATTGGTTCATAATTCTTGCACTTCTAATGATAGCATTGCCACTTATTCTGTATTTGAGATAATAACACTTTAAATTAATAACAACATAAAATGTTTGGTGTCTATAATTATAAAAATCAAATCTCAAAATTCAATCATAATCCTGTATTTGAAGCTAAATTAGATCCTCTTGATATAAATTAAAATTTCACGACTATAATGCAATAAAAAAGGGGGAAATTGAACAAAATATGCAAAATTACGATATAAAAAAAAAATAAACCAGAAGTTAAGAAAGTGTAAAACAACTATGGTATATGTATATCATTCAATTCAACCCCCTAAAAATGAGTAACCAATTTACACCGCCACTCCCTCAAATTTTTTTATCTTTACAAAAAAGGACACCCAAAAAAGCTTCTGTTAAGAAACTCATTGGAACCTTTGCCGCTTTGTTACTGTGATTTGATTGTTAACGCCAGCACCAGCACCGGAACTTGCAAAACTCAACATGGCTGTTGAACACATTTGCCGAGTCCCACGACTCATTTCAAGGTACTGTGACGAGTTCACTCGTTTTGGGGTGACCACAGGTTTAGAATCACAGCCATTGAGGGAAACAGGAGGGATTTTGAAAGTGTTTGAAGGAGGAGGGTTCCTCCATTGAGGAAGGGGACCAGCAAGGAGCAGTGTTTGTAAGAGAGGGCGAGCTTCCATTACAGCTTGTAAAAGCTTGCCCTTCTCAGGCAAAGTCTTGCCCTTTGCAAGCTTGTCAATCACAGCTGTTTCACCATCAGGTTTGGGACTCACCATGGAAGGGACAAAACCACACCCATTTTGAACCAAGGGCTGATTATTCAAAAGCCCCATTCCAGTTGAATCAGCAGGCATTTTAATGGTGGGAAAATCTGGTGAAGTGACTGCATCAAAGAAAGAGTCCACTGGGGGTGAACCATGTGATAAACTATTTGACTCAGTGATGCTTGAGTTAGTTTTTGCAGCAACCATGAGAGGAGTTTCAGGTTGGGGGGGAGGACAAGGCATGAATTTGTTGAGTAGCTTTTGTAATTGGTCCCTTGCTTCATCTCTTTCTTGGTATGCAAGGTTCAATAGATTCACCATCAACTTTAGCTCCTCCTTGTATTTCCTTATCTGCTCATTGGCTTCCATTTTCACAGACTCTAGCTCAATTGAACTGTATTGCAGCTTCAGTTTCAGTTCATCAAGATTCTGTCAAAACCAGAAAATAAAGACATATCATTAAATGAAATGAATCATTATATAATAAAGCAAATGAGCCTAGTAGATCAACAAGAACAATCATTATATAATAATGCAATATTAAACCCTTTCAAAGATGGGGAAAAATGAAATTCTTTGAAAAGACATTTGGTTAATAACATGTTTTTTGCTCATGTAAGGACAGAACAAATGCACCACATACCATGTGCAGCAATGTAAAGAGTTTTTTTTTTTTTTTTTTTTTTTTTTTTAGTACATATGAATCTAATTCTTCAATAGAAATTGGACATTTCATTCATCCCAACAAAAAATTAACTTTGAGATACAAAGAACTGGAAAAATGAATAACCAAAGAAACCCCAAAATGATACCTTAGAATGGAGACACAAATGAAAACAAATGAGCCAAAATCACAAAACAAGAAAGAATGCCATTAAAACAAAACAGAAAGGGGGGGGGGGGGGGGAAGGGGACCAACCTCTTGATAATTCCACAAGTAACCCAATTCTTCCATTTTTAAGGCCAGAAAGGAAAGCAATGAATACAATGAGGGGGGAACAGTGAGAGAAAAATATCTAAAAATTGCTGAAAGAGAGAGAGAGAGAGCGGGGAGGGACTTAAGGAAAAGACATTAGTCAGCCATTTATAGAGAAACCAAAGGCAAATAAAGACAAAAAGATGGCTCTTTTTTTTTTTTTTAACTGACATAATTTTTATAGAGGAATAAGACAAAAGTCCACATCAAAAAGGGAAAAAAAATGATAAAACAAAATTAAGGAAAGCTATAAACTTTCCAATTGGAAAATTTAAGTAAATAAGTAAATAAAAAACCTTTGGAGAGAATTTTTTTTTTTATAAGGAAAAATTTGCATTGAAGTGTTGCCATTAATTCAGGACCCTTGTCCCCATCTTAAACCCAAATTCCTTCCTATTCGCTTTGTAGTCATTTAGATTAAAACCCAAGTAAGATCATTGGCTAAGGATGTAATAAATATCAAAACCATTTCCCTTCTTTTCTTTCAATGCTTTTAAACTTTATGGTCAATGCTATTTTAATGCTTTTAAATGCTACCTTATAAGAATTACTCTCATTTCTAAACATGACTTTGCTCCATGGAGGGAATTTTAACTATTTATATTCCACATTTGTATAAGAGATATATATATATTTATTGATATGAATATAAAACCATGTTTATATATTTAAGTATACCAGAAATTTTTTTTAGAGCATCAAAATTAAATTATATATTTTTTTATGAAATTTAAAATATAATTTGATCGTATTGTCAATGATAAATATTAACCAAAATAAAATATAGTGAAAAATTTTAAAATTCACCAATAAATTTACATTTTAACCCAAAAATTAAGCCTAAAATAATTAAATTAAAATTTGTTTTAAAAAAAAGAAGGTTTTCAGATTGTTGATGAATTAAAAAAGAATGGACACTATGGCTCCCAATTTGTTTATATTATCTGGCTAGGGGCTGTCCTAGATTGCATTATGAACTGCCCAACCATATAATTACTTCACTTTTTCTATTAAATATTCATCTTCTTTAACTTTTCCTTCACTTTATTTCTTTTTTCCATCTTTGAGTCAAGGTGTCTAACAATGGCAGATTTCTATCCCTAATTCCACATGGATTTTCATAGTCTTTGTCAGCATTATGAATATATATACACAACAACAACAACTGACAAGAAATTCAATCAAGGTTTTCAGTTGTTGTCTGTGTTTGGATTCCTGCTGTTCCATACACTCAGCCTTTCTTTTTAAATTCTAAAAACAATTTTTTTTTATTTTGCATGGAAAAAGATATTATTTCCTTAATTGAGCTTTAACTCGAATAGCATGAGTATTGCTGTCAATATAGGAGGATATGAGTTTGAGTGCACTGAAACGTATTATCCACATATTTATGCGTTGGGGAGACACTATGAGTAGTTCTAAATGCCTTGTGTAAAAAAAAAAAAAAAAAGATACAATAAAAACCTATAATTAAATTATTAAAAAATAATTAATTTTTTCCTTATTTTAGAACAAAATAGCTTCTTGCCTTATTTAGATGAAAAGAGTATGTGATTTGTAAAAAAAAAAAAAAGTTACAGACAATTTTTAAAATTATAAATGAATTTTTTATTCAGTTAAATAAATATAGATATGTGATTGTGATAATATCTGTAGTTTCTTAAGAATCATTCTGATCTAAGTCAAATTACTTTTAATAATAATTTATAAGTAATCTATTTTCTTCCAATTTAAGATTCAATGAATTTTCCATATATTGGTCAGCTTTTATTAGGAAAAAAAATACTTGCATTTTTTCTGCATAGCAGATATATCATGATCTTGTATATGATAATATACTTAATTATGCAAAACAAAAAATACTTATCCATTAATAAATTTAATATGAATTTATATTTAATTTTAGGTTTATTTTAATACATTTAAAATTTAATCCTTCTACTTTTAATTCCAATAATCTAATCTCTTTATGCTTTTGATATAATAATTAAAATAATTTTGTTAATTAGATTACGTGACATTTTAAAAATAAAAAAAATTCCATCGTACGTGGAAGTTATGTAAGAAAAGAAAAAAGTCGGCTTTCACTTTACTTCTTTAGACCCATGTTGATGAACCTTAAATCTACGAAGACTTTAACAATCCAATATTTAATATTTTATTTACTTATTTGGTTTTCAAGGCGTGTAATACTAGCCACATGAGCAAATTACTTTATTTTAAATATGTCCTGAATTGTAATTATTAAACCATAAGAGAAGGACTAAATTCCTAGTATTAAAAGTAAAGTAACCATTTTTAAATATGCGAAAGAGTACAATGATTTAGAGTAGAATTAGATCTTAAGATTTTTTTATAAATAAGATATTAAGAGTTTGTATTAATATGCTCTCCGTGAAAATTTTAACTCAACAAGCAAAATTTAAATACTGCCATAGATCCCATTTTAAAATGAAATTTTAATTATTTTTTTTTACCACATCAGAAAGGTGTGTTTAGTTCAAGGAATATAATGTTCTTGGATAATGTAAGATTCTAACATAGGATTCATATGTTTGGATTTTAAGCATTACCCAAGATCAGTAATCTCGCATTCTTAATAATGTTAAAGATTCCAAAATATAATGAGTAATCTCAATGCCACCACTTCCATTCTCTTGGTAATGTAATATTTTTCTATTACAATTTTAATTCGTTTTACTTAAATAAAATCAAAATAATAATTAACGAATCAAAATTTAGAATTTTTTAATATATTCTCCAAATAACATTTTAACTATATTATTTATTACTATTAGAAGTTTAAGTAAATTAACATTTAATTTGTTATATTACATTTTATCTATTACATTCTATTTAGAATATTACTTTTATAACAATTTCACCTTTATTTTTTATCACTTGTGTCCAAATTACCATTAAACAATAACAAATAATATCTTCTAATTAAAAAAAAACATATTTCTCTTCTTTCTTTTTAATATTTTTTTCTAATTAGTACATCAAATTATTTTCTACGTATTAATTAATTTTAAAAAATATTCATAAAAGAAACCCAACAATACTAAAAAAAAAAAAGATACAGCACAATGAAATTTAAATCTAAAATATCAATTTAACTAAATTCTGGTTTAATCACCCGGTAGCATAATCTGGTATGAATGATAGCTTAGAGCATCATTGCCAGATGGCACAAATCCGTCGTATCACAACAAAAATTCATGCAAAACAAAACCCTAAGTTTGGTATTCATGCATTCCCATTTGTTAAAACAACAAATCCAACAACATAAAACCTCGTTCTGA
Source organism: Gossypium anomalum (assembly GCA_025698475.1). Taxonomy (NCBI): domain Eukaryota; kingdom Viridiplantae; phylum Streptophyta; class Magnoliopsida; order Malvales; family Malvaceae; genus Gossypium; species Gossypium anomalum. The sequence continues at coordinate 65,986,053 of CM046957.1, read as the reverse complement.
CAGAACAAAAACATAAACTATGTTTTTCTAAAATGGAAAAATCCGACAATTCGGTTTCGGCACACTTCCCCATGTTATCTAAAATTTATAGGACAAAAACTACCATACATCTTTAATCATTTCATTATTCCTTAATCCAGCTGTTAATCTCAAGGTCCTACACTTCCACCTGGGTAATGCTAAGAATAATTTGTGAGCTTTTCATAATTTTATTTATTACTAATTAATTATATTATTATTGGCTTAAGAAGCTGACAAAAGCTGCTGGATTTTAAATTAGTACTTGACAAAGATGTTAAATTAAAATAAATAAATAAATAAATCAGGTGTCCTTAATACAATGAACCTAGTTACTTGTAAGAGTGCACGAGACATTGTATTTATTTCTTTTCCTTTTTTTTTTTTTTTAATCTTTTGCGTTATCGGTTGGATACTTTACATTAAATTTGTCTAGCACTATATTTTAATACATTTATAATTTATATAAATTTTATTAATAATTTGTTTTATCAGGGCTGATATATCCTTTGATTTTTATATATTATTAAAGTGATAAAATTACATTTTGACCTTTTATAAAATTTTCAAATTATTTTGATATTTTTTAATAATTTTTTCCTTCATGTTTTGCCCCTATACATTATGTAAATCTCAAGACATACGTGTACTTATGTAATGTTATAATAATGAGTTGACCCAATTTTTCAATGTTTGGATAGTAAAAAAAAAAAAAAAAAAAACTAATTAAGTTGAACAAGTAACTCAAATCTCACACACTTCAATTGTTATGCTATCAAATTTCTTTTGGTTGACTATGTGTTATTAAAGTTACAATTTAATGCATTAGTTGTGTGTAATATTATTTAAAGGTTAGTATATTTTTTATAAAGAAAATTTTAAATAACTTGTCTTCATTTAATTTACTATATAAAATTATACACTTCCAATACATCGGATATGATAGTAATCGAAAGTCAATCATGGATTTTCAACACAAAAAAGAGATTTTAGAATATGAATATCAATGCGGTAAAAACCAGACCAATAATCGAACCGATCAAATCATCAGTTTTTCATTTTACCAATTCAATCATTGTAAAATTAAAAAAAATCTAGAAAATTCATAAAAATGATAAATAATTAGAAAAAAATATTTTATAAATTATAAAAATAAATTTAAATTAATTCAAATATTTTTTTAGTCGATTCAACTGATTTTAATATTAGCTCAATATTCATTCGAGTTTTTGCTTGATTCTAACAATTATTTGTGTTTTTAAAAAGTAAAGAGGTATCCAGACCTACTAAATAAATTAAAAGGGTAATTAGCTCAAAAAAATATAATACCAATTAAAATAAATTCAGATTAAGAAACGGTCGAATAAAGTGGAGACCGGTTCCCACTTTTTACTATTATTACCTATTTTAGGTTCTTAACAAGTAACGACTTTACCTGTCGAACTGTTGAAGTGAAAACCTTCAACATTCAACTATTGTCATTTATCACCCAACAAAAAAATGAATTTTAATGTCTTTGTTTACCTTTATCAGCACTGTGCCATGAGCTTTCTATGCTCAAACATTTTCTTTGGTCAAAAGTTTTAGATTCATTGCATTGTCTCATTAAAAACATCAAGATAGCCAAATTGATATTCAATAAAACACGTCATTAAGGATTAGGATAATATCCGGATTATGATATTTTAATTATTATCTGTAATTATCCAAAAAGAATGTATGAATTTACAATAGGAAATTTATTATTTAAACCAATTTACTTTTGAGAATAGCATACTCGAATTTTGATATCCATTATTCAAAATTTTTTAATATTTAATTTTTGTTAAATAGTTACACTAGATTTTATGTGAAATTTAAAATTGAGCCATATCAAACCTTAAACGGGAAAGACCATAGAAGCAAATTAAAATGTCGTTTATTTTTAGGATATAATAAAACAAAAAAAAATGTAATAATGTTTCACTACCAGTATATTAAATACGAATCTATAAATACATTCATATTAGAGAAGAGAAAGAGAAATAAAGGTCTTTTTCCACGCATAAAAGGAGGTGGGGTTGTTTTTTTCGGTTTTGGAAGTACTGTGGTAGCCAATGGGGTTGTCATTTAGTGCACATCCGCACATGGCGGTTAGGTAATGAGTCATGTGCCAGCATTTGGCCGCGTTATGGTGGTGGAATATAGTTGTAAGGAAGAGACAAAACAGCAGAGTCGCCGTGCGGAGCCGAAACCACGTGCCATGTGTGCCGCTATTTTCACGACACTTGGCGTATGGACCGTGGAGTGTGGCACATGCCTCTGTTGTCTCTTCTTTTTTATTTATTCTAATCCAAATTTGGTAGGTCGCTCGTGCCTCACCTTTGCTATCTATATACTTTTGACTTCAATCACAGAATTTTCAGACTAACAAGTACACGCCTAGATTACGATTAGACCTGTCCATCCCCACTTTACCTGCCCGACCCGGCCCGTCAGCCCAACTCATATTTTAGGTCATTGTTACAAATTTTCACAGTATGTTCAATACAACCACAACTGTAAGAAACATCATTAAGTCTTTCATACCTGATTGATGCTCACAACTTCTCTTTATTTGGCCTCGGTACCCAGAATCCCTCTACCAATGTATAGCAAATTTGCACCTCCATTCGGATCCTAAGGAAACTCCTTCCAATTCCATTTCTACTGATCAAATCATCTATTTGAACTACTGTCCCTAACTTTTCACCAATGATCTTTGCATTCTTAGTAGTCATTAGATCCATTGGAAGATTGTGAATCTGAATCCAAAATTGGATGCCGGAGATATCTAACTCAGAAACCATTGTATCTCCCTCCATATGTGAAACTCTATTGGGTGACCCATAACTATACATGGCCCCTCATTTATGGCTTTCCTCATCCATTTCTCCTTGCGAAATGAAATTGAATAAGTGTTATCTCCAACATCTCGTACACACAAACAAGCATTAACTGCCTAAATACCCTTTAAAATCCTCAAAACTCTCTTTTGATTTAAAATACGATCAGAGATTATCCTTCCAACAACCATGAATTTTGACATCTGCTTTGATTGAATATTCCTATCTTCCAATTGGATCTCTATAATACCAATGAAAATTTTAACATCTCTTTACTCAAAAGAGAACGAAAAAAAATTAAGTAAAAAAACCTAGGCTCCAAATAATTTATTCAATATAACTTAACGAAAAAATTTTAATCCTAAATTGATCTAGACTCAAGAAAAGAGGTCAAACTCAGACTTACTCAGAATTAAAAGGAGAAAATTTTAATAAATCTACCAACAAAGATTTAACAACTTTAGAATAACAAAATTGAAACATTAACTGATCACTAAACTAATGTTAAAGTGTTAAAATTTCTATTAATTCGAATAAATTGATTAATTGTGTTAAATTAAATTTTTTTTAATGTCTTCTATTAATCTTACCAAATTTTTTTTCTTTAAATTAATTTGATTAAAACCGAGTAATGCGCACTATGGGATTCAGTCTACAAACGGCATTTACATAGGCAAAAAAAAAAAAAAAAAAGGGAGCTTTGTGAGTGGGAGATATTTATGGGGTCAACTCCTTTTGATGAGACGCCACTGGATTTTAACCATTGTTCAATGCTCAAAGATGGGTCGACCTTCTTATGATAGCCGATAATCCTCCTTTTTCTCCTTTTGCCCATTTATTACGGACCGTACAATAAGGATTACTTGATGTAATCAACTTATTTGTCAGTGAACAAAACAATCTATTTGGTCTAACCCAGAAGAAATTTGATATTTTAAAATAAAATTTAATTGAGATTTTATGTGAAAAAATTGAAAGAGACATATAAATATGAAAGTAGAAAGTAGAAAGGCTGCTAACGAAATGCGTTCCAGTTCTAGAACGTGATACTAGAAAGGTTATACCGTCTTGACGAGGATAAGAAGAAAAATGAAAAAGATATTAAAAAAAATCAACCTTAAATAATTTATTTAATTAATTTACCTCTCTTTTTCGTCAACCAATAAATATACTTCTGCATGGCAAAAAAAGGAGGAGAATTAGTGAATAATAATTACATGTTATAATGATTGGAATAAAATTTTTTTCCCTTTTTTATCTTAGGTTGAAACCATGAGCTATAAAAGCAAACCTTCCATGGTGGATCTATTGAGAGACCTTTGGCTCAAATATCTGTCAAAATCTGCTACTTTTGACACTGCTGTATAAGATTTTAAGAGTAAGAGTAGAACTATTAGATTGGAGTTTTGAATTAGGTGGATGTGATTGGATTAATTCTAATTTAGGTGAGATTTTTTTTTTGATATTTTTAGAATTTTATTTTAACCCTTATAATTAATATTTACAAATGTGATAATTTGTCTTTGATCCCGAAGATTTTTAAATTTGATTTCATTGTGCGCTTGGTCTCTAAAATCTCTTTACTCATACATTGAACTTTATCCTTAATCCTGGGTTTATCATTCAAATTTACCATTATAATTTTTCTAATAGAGTTACTATAGTTTCAAATCCTATAAATTTTAATTTCTTTTGCCCATTTGCTACGGACCGTACAAGAAGGATTGCTTGATGCAAAGAAAATTGCTAAAAATCTATCAGTTGTTCCATTCTCCAAAAGAGGGTTTCATATACGACATGGAAATTTTTAAGTAGTGCTTTTTCATGATTTAAATATGAAATTGGAAGCTATAATGCATGGTAAATGACTAGCTGTAGCAATGACTGCCATCCAATGTATAACATGACAGTTAAGGATTATAACGTGTTGACGAGGATAAGAAAAAATTTGAAAAATCTAACCTTAAATAATTAAAGGGGTGTTGAAATTATGAGCTAAAATTAAATTAATCCTTAAACTTTAAAACGATACGATTGAATCCTTAAATTAATCAATTTCTTCCATCAACTTTGCAAATGCGGTTTGACATGTTCGAAAATATGGAATAATCCATATATGTTTTAAAAAAGCAATCGCTTTAGGTTCAAATTGGTATTAAATACCAAAGTTGATAGTTAGATTTAGAGGTGAACAAAAGTTGGTGCAAAACAACTGAACCGATTTAATTTACACAAATGATTTGTTGGTTTCAGTTAAATAAATTATTTTGGTTAAATCAATTTAGAGTTTGATTAAAATAATTAAGTCTGATTGATTTACAATGAATGAAAATCATAACTCAATTAATTTACTGACTTTAATACATATTTGTAAATATGTTAAAATATAATAAATATATAGTATATAATTTAAATTAATCCAACCTAACTCAAATTATTTTAACTTAACCCAACCTAAATATCATAGAACTTATTTTTTTTAAAAAGAAAATTGGATTAAGACCTATGATGGTCGGTTAAAAAGTCATGAAAACAGATCAAATTGGCTTAGAATCCCGATTGCTCTCTTTTAATTAGATAGGTGGATGGACTTGATAATTTATTTTGAAGATTCAATTCAAACATTTTTAAATGGGTAAACTATAAAAATAGTTATTTATATTTGAAATATTACATTTTAGTCATTTACGTTATTATTTTGTTATGAAGTTTACGAAGTGGTCACTCTAGCGTTAAACTTTGTTACTCCCTAATGGCAGTCCTATATGGTAGTCTAAATGAGTTTTAAATGCCAACTTAGATGTCTAGTTGATGGGATGAAAATAAGTTTTTAATTAAATAATTTTAATTTGGACTACCAAATAGGACATCCAAGTTGGCATTTAAAGCCCATTTAGACTGCTATGTAGGACTACTGTTAGGGAGGTAATGAAGCTTAACGGTAGAGTGACCACTTCATAATAAAATGATAATATAAGTGACTAAAATGTAATCTGAGGCAAATAAAAGTGACTATTTTTGTAGTTTACCCTTTTGAAATTTGGTCCATTATTTGGGAATGTTTGATGGGATTAATCCATAACTAAACTTATTATGCTCCGTTTAGAAAACTACATCATGTTATAATGATTAAAAATCAAGATGATTAGAGAATAAAGCTTATATTTTTCTTCTTTCAATTTAGTCCATATAATGACATCTCATGAAGTACTTAATTTCACCCCAAAAATTCTACATTTCTTCAATCCAACCAAACTCGTGCACCGTCATGCTTTTGAAATTATGAGCTATAAAGCCGAAGCTTCCCATGGCCATCTATTCAGAGACCGTTTTATTAAAATGGTTGTCAAAATGTGCTGAGTTTTAGCTTTTAAGACGACTAGCCAATTAGGAGCATAATTGTAAATTGGGTGGGTTAGGCCGGTTTAGTCAATTAGGTAAAATTTTCTATCATTAGATTCAAGTTATTTTAAATTAAGATAACTTTCTATAATCAGATCGAACTGAATTAAATTTAACTTAAATTAATCATATTAATTATACTACGGACACGAAATGCATGACATATTCACTTGAGTTGAAATAATAACTATCATAAGAATTGCAACAATATTTACTTAGATATATGTTTAACTGCAGTTAATAATTACTATAGATAAAATAGAGATAGGTGCCAAAAGTTTGTTTATACAATTTGAAAATTCCGTACGATAATCCACCGTCAATCAACTTGTACTAGACGTGACTTATATTTAATTCACTCATCAAATTGCAACTTTATTCCCATGCACAGTTTAGATCACTCTTCTACTAAGACTTCTCTCTTGAAAGTTTAAATGGGTTGACTCAAGGTCCTTTATGAATGAATAAAATACTCTTTCAATGCATCTATTTAACTTGAACAAGTCGTGTATATAAATAGTTAAAGAAGACTTGTTAAGTTACAATAAATTACAAATACATATTGCACTAAAATAATCAGGTATAAAGGTCTTCAAAGTATCTTCAATTATTCTTGTAATGACATAAATCTTTTAAATATTAAACCCTCTTTAAGATCCACATAGATCTTGTACATGGTATAAGTACTTACGAGAATTATAGAATTTTGAAAGAGAAAGAAGAATTTTACTAAAAATCAATAATTGGATAACCCTGATTTATTACAATCAACACCCAATTTATTACAACAAATACCCAAATGTTATACAAATGAAAACAAGGGGACTCCTTATTCTGATTACAACCATACTGCATCGACCCATATCCTCAATGATTAAATTGTAGAAATTGTTGCTGGAAATGGTGCAACAGCTCCCATGGAAAGTATTTTTTTGACTGCATAAAATACATGAGTTGGATGATAAAAAAAATGAATGTTAGGGATGTAAACTTTGAGCCGACCCGGTCCCTAGAGGCAAGTCATATTCTAAGCACATGTAGGAACATCAACATATTTTGATGAACAAAGCTTTCCAATTTCAGTACAGATTTGACCAAACAAAACAAGGGGTGGAACATATGGTTTTGAATGTAGATTCTCCAATGACAACATTCCCTTTTGGATCATTCACTCAGCATGAATACAACAATAATCCAGTCTAAAAGTTTGAACAAATTTATTGATCAACTTTTTGTTGTAGGAAAATTAATTAAAGCTCGAAACTGGTCACCTAGACTCATCCACTGCATTAAATTTGAAATGCCATAAAGTAGTTGCATGGCGGCATATGGATCAATCATCAAGCTGGTCTCGAAATGATATTATCACAAACATTGCAATTTTGAGTTAATTAATACCCGAAAGTAGAGAAATATTAAATCCAAAAAGTTTGACCATAATAATTCATATTAATTAGTATGGCTAACTTGATGAATAAATTCCATCAAGAAGTGAGACACAAATATTTTGATGACAAATTTGGATCATTTTCAACTACCTTCCAACAAAAAAGCTGGCAAATTTTTTATTTACAAATGAAAGCTGATAAATTCATTAATTTATTTTTTTATGTAATATGTGAAAATGATAAGTCAACGTATCATTATATATGTGATAATATTTTCTCCACATAAAATAATGGTAATAATATAATTTAATGAATTTAAAATTTATCATTTAGTCAGGATTTAAAATTTCAAAACTCGAAAAATATAGTAATTAAAAATAACCAAATTAAGATATAATCATAATTTAGGTTTAATAAAAAAACTAATAACAAATTTTAACTCAAGTAAAAAAAAAAACATTTCCGAAACAAATATGTGTATATATATATATATAAAAGAGAAGTATCTGACAGAGAAATTAGTGTGTTTTTGTACGTCGAATATCTTTATTATTTAAAATAAAAAATAAATCAGGTTTAATTATTTTGATAATAATTTTTAGGAAATGATATAATCATTAATTATTTAATTAGTTGTAATAACTCTAATTTAAGAATGAAGATACTAAAAAAAAAAAGGAGGGAATTGGGCCAACGTAGAAAACTCGGCTTTGTTAAAAGCCTAGCCTTTTAGCATATAATTTGGGCTTACTGTAGGCCAGCTACTTGGACTTATAGAATGTACAAGGTATCGCTTCACCGGTCATAATAATCATTTCATACTTAGCGTTTTTTTTTTTTTTTTTTCAATTTAGTATTTAAAAGTATCAATTTCTTCTACTTTTGGTCCATTTTATAACTATGGTTAAAAAAAAATCTAATAGGCAACTCTGGCCAATGAAAAAGCACCACGTGACATGTTTTGACAAATAAAAAATGTCACGTGAAAATTAAGTTTATTTAAATTAAAAAATAAAAAAATTATAATATTAAATATTTAAATATTAGAAATTACTTTTGATTTTGACTGGCTACGTTGTGTATTAGAACACACCATGTGTCCCCTTTTCTTCTTTTTCTAATATTATATATATTATATTGATTAAAATGTAAAAAAATAACATATAATATATATTTTTAAAAAATTAAAAGTATTTTTTATAAAATTATAAAATATATAATTTTAAATTTTTAAAAATTTAAAATAATATATAAAAATTGAAAAATATTATAAAAATAATATATATTTTAAAATTTAAAATTTAAAATTATATGTTTTAAAATTTTATTATTTTTTATTTTTTTAAAAAATTATATATTATATATAATTTTTTTATAATTTCAACCAATATAATATATAGAATATTAAAAAATATATTTTAAAAAGGACAGTGGCATATTATAATATCACCACGTGGCTGGTCAATGCCAGTCAACGATCAATCAAAGTCAAAAGTATTTTTAATATTTAAATATTATATTTTTTATTTTTTAATTTAAATTTAATGTTTTTATTTTAAATAAACCTAATTGTCATGTGGTGTTTTTTTTATTAGTCAAAACATGTCGCATGCCACTTTTCCATTGACCAAAGTTGGCTAATGAAAATTTTTTTAGTGGTTGTTACTTGTTACAAAATGGATCAAAAATAAAGGAAATTGATACTTTAAGTACTAAAGTGAAAAATCAGTACACTTGAGGGCCAAACCGTGATTTAAGCCAAAAAAATCAAAACTTTGGACACAATTCAACTCTTGTGATTGATCTGGTGGCTAAGAAATATTGATCCATGGAACTCATCTGAGTTTGAGTTTTTAGGGCTTTTATTCAAATTACCTTTGAACATAATGTGTGTGTGTGTGTGTGTGAGAGTTTATAAAAGCTAGCTTGAGTGTTAAATTATAAATTTGCCCGCCATTTATATTAATTATAAAAGAAATCTATGATTTATCGATTCAAATTAAATTTGACAAATAATTAATAAATTATATTAATTATTTAAATTTATATTTCATATATCACAATATTATAAATGGGTTACCTTAAATTATTTTATTATGTTTATACAATAATTTCAGTTAAATATTTGTTAACACCAAAATACTAATAACTTAGCATTGTGGTAAATAATAATAATGATACTTTAATTTGAGTAAATTATCATTTTTATTTATAGCTTAAGATTATATATTTCATATACCACAATACAAATAAATTCGAGTTTATATATCACATGTACATGTATCATAATATTAATACTTAATAACTTTTTTTTAATTTTTACTGTAATTTAAGTTTATATATTCTGTATATCAATGAATCTAAATACATATTTTCTACTTTACAACACTGCAAATACTCAATTTTGGCTATTAACATTTTATCTCTTCTTTGAGATAAATTATATTGTATTTCAGAAAATTGTGCTATCAAACGTGGAACAACTAGTTTTGTCATTTCAGTTCATATCTGTTAAGTATGACTCCTATTTCAATCAAATTTAAGAAATAATCTTCTAGTTAAACTCTGTTTATTTGTTTCAATCAAACACTGATTAGTTTAGATTATTTTATTATTATTTGACCTATGAATTTAGGCTATAAATAGGCTCTTTTACAACCTCAAAAAGTACACCCATTAGATATTAAAATTCATAACACATTTAGAGAATTTCGTGTTTAAGTTTTGAGGGTTCTTTGTTTTCGGGGTTTAGTTTTTATCTCCATCTTTTGTACTATTCGTTCTTTTACCATTATAGTAAAATTAACTTTGCTAGTGATTTTTTATCCTCTTTAGAGGGGTTTTTTTCACGTTAAATTTGTGTGTTCAATTTCTCAATTTCTTCCGCTATTTTTTTTTACTTGTTGCTTAATCGGGTCGATCTTAACAAGTAGTATCAAAGTTAGTTCAATTTTCATAGACCAACACATTCAGATATGGCAGCAACAAGGTTTGAAATTGAGAAGTTTGATGGTGAGACAAATTTCAATCTGTGGCAAGTTCGAATGATGGCAATTCTAGTTCAAACCGGCTTGAAAAAGGTTATTACTGGAAAAAAGCCTGAGAATCTAAATCAAACAGAATGGGAAGAGCTTGATGAAGAGGCCTTGTCTGCAATCCAGTTATGCCTCGCGAATACTGTATTGCATGAGGTATTGATGGAGAAAACCTCATCCGCCTTGTGGAAAATGTTAGAAACTCTTTATGCGACTAAGTCTCTGGTTAACCGTTTTGTAACACCCCTAACCCACATCCATCACTGGAACAGGGTTACAAGATGTTACCGAAGCTTACGGAATAATTACACAAAAATTCCATTATTTACTTATATTCAGATCAAAGCTGTCCACACGAGTCATAGTCACTAAATTATTAATATCTTGAGCTATGGAAATCCAAATTAAGATCTGCTAATTTTTCCTGAAATTAGACTCACATATCTTCCTACCATAAAATTTTCAGAATTTTTGGTCTAGCCAACAGTTTATCCTTTAAATTCTCCCCTGTTTTGCTGTTCGACAGTTCTGACCCCTCTTCACTAAAAATTAATTATCTCCTCATACGGGATTCGGATGATGTTCTCATTTGTTTATTTTAAAAATAGTCTTATTAAGGATTTTAAGCATATAAATTATAATCCATAATTATTCTTTTACAATTTTTAATGATTTTCCAAAGTCAGAATAATGGAGCTCGAAATCACTCTGACCTTATCTCACAAAAATTTAAGTATCTCCTAATATGAAAGTCTTTTGCTTACATTGTTTCTTCTATGTGAAACTAGATTCAATAAGCTTTAATTTCATATCTTATTCAACCTCTAATTCGATTTCCATAATTTATGGTGAATTTTCAAATTCGAACTACTGCTACTAACTAAAAACTGTTTTAGTACAAAATATTGTTAACTAGTTTATAACATTTTTACTTCATTTCATTTAAACTCTATACATGCCATATAAATCTTTAAACATAAAACAAAAGCTACCGGAATTGATCTGGATAGTGTGCCTTATTGTGTTGATCCGATCTACCAACTTCACTTCAATTCAATTTATATAAAAATATCAAACACACACAAGTAAGCTTATTGAAGCTTAGTAAGTTCATAGGTTTAAAAGTAATGCTTACCAAACATAATATTTTCAAACAATAACAAAACATTGACTAAAGTTCCCTGCCATTCACAACCACTGTTATAATACTTCATATAGTTGAGCTCAATATTAACAACTACTCAATCTCTTTTATTTGGTTCATTCCTCTTGTATTACTTATTATCAAATTAGGAAACGGCTTATGAAATTGAGTACGTCGTTACTCAATGCCACAATTCACAACTCAGTATGGTTTTTTTCATTGAAATATCATACCTACATTTTACAACTCGGTATGGGAAATGCGATACCTACGTTTCTTAACTCAGTATGGATAATATCATACCTACGTTTCACAACTCAGTATGGTTAATACCATACCTATGTTTCACAACTTTGCCATGGATCAACCATGGTCTTATTCGTCAATTCATCACATGCCACGATACGAACATACTCAATCCTGTGTTTTTCCTAATTTGAATTTCCACCTTTATTCTTTCATTTTAACATAATTTTCACAATCCCACAGCAAATTCATATTTAATAACACATTATATCATTCAATCATTCACAAATAAACATGTAAATTCAACTATAAGAACTAACCCGGCTGATTTGTAGAAGATTTCGAAATCTAGGAACTATTTCACAACTTTTTCCTTTCCTCGTTCTTCTTTGGATTCTTAATATGATGTAAAAATATGAAAAACCAGCTTTCTCCAGACCTCCTATGGCATTTTAGCTGAGAAAATATGAAGAGATCTCTAGATTTTTCAATTTTGTCCTTATTTTATATGTTAAAGTTGTAAAATTTCCAATTTTGCCCTTATTTTCCTTATTTTTCTACTGATTTTCTTGCCCTTGCTGTCCAGCCTATTCACTTTTAGGCTCAATTGCCCTTTAAATCCTATTTCTTTTAACACTTGAGCTATTTAATCCTTCTAGCAAATTTTGCATTTCTTACAATTTAGTCCTTTTTATTTAATTGACTACCCAAACGTTAAAATTTCTCAACCAAACTTTAAGACTAACTAAATGACACTCCGTAAATATTTTTATAAATATTTATGGCTCGAGTTTGAGGTCTCGATACCTCATTTTTTTACCCGTTTAACCTAATAAATTATTTTAATTCACTAAATTCACTAATTCACAAATTCTTCTAAATTCTTACTTGACTCATAAATATTAAATTACTATCTTGTTCAATCTTACTTGTCGGATTTAGTGATCTCAAATCACCATTTCCGACACCACTGAAAATTAGGCCGTTACATGTTTAGTGTTAAAACGACGTCTATTTACGTTTCGCATGAACAAAGGTGAGCTTCTTAGAGATCACATCAGTCAATTCATTACTCTTTTAAATGATTTAAAGAATGTTGAGGTTCATATTGATGATGAAGATCAAACTATGCTATTATTGTGCTCTTTACCCCATTCATACAAGTCTTTCAGGGAGACCTTGATTTATGGCAAAGACAAACTCTCGTTCGAAGATGTGAAGTGTCATTTGTTGAGTAGAGACAAACTCGACAATGAGTTTGGTTTGGATAGCAAGGCAGCTAAGCAAGCTTCCGTTTGGTAGCATCAAAGAAATGAGATAAAAAGAGTCGTTATTGTAAAAAGTTAGGTCACGTCAAAGTAGATTGTTATAAACTGCGAAATAAAAGAGCTGCTGAGAGTAACGAGGAAGATGTAGTTGGTGCTAATTTGGCCGATGAAAGCGGTGATGATTTCTTGTTAGTGTCAAAAGGTGATAACTCCAAGCTCACATTCAAGTGGATCCTAGATTTGGGATTTTTTTCCACATGTATCCCAATAGAGAATGATTCTCCATATATAGTTTGGTTGAAGGTGGAGTTGTGCGCATGGGAAACAATTCATCTAGTAAGGTAAATGGTATTGATACTATTAAAATTAGGATACACGATGGGACGATTAAAACACTCTCAAATGTCAGGTATGTACCTTGTACAAGCCCGTTTAGCCCAAAAACCAATAACCCCTAGACCCAAACCCAATACACCTACCCAAACCTAAGCCCAATACCTAAAATAAAACTAAAAACCCTAGCCTAATCAGCTGCTGCCGCCCCATGCCAGGTCTACCACCACTTGCCTGGCCACCGCCTCTGCTCCCACTGACAGGTCATAATGAGAAACAAAAAATCAATCATGAAGACGGTAAAACCCATTGTATTATTCATGTTTATCTGGATAACCAGTTCTGATATTTATACAAACTTTAGTAACTAACTGTTAACAACTAACTGCTGCTTAACTAACAACTTATAACCATCCACACCTATTCTATTCCTTAATATGCCTTTAACTGCTTGATTACTGCTTTTTGTTCTCGCCTAATGACAACGTTGAGATTCGAACGAAACTTTGTAAATAAAGAAGCAGACAAGGGTTTGGTGAAGATGTCCGCTACTTGATCTTGAGCTGGCACATGTCCAACATCCAACTTTCCAGCAGCAATCTTTTCTCTAACAAAGAAGAAATCTAACTCGACATGTTTAAATTTTGAATAAAGTACCGGATTTGCCGAGACAGCAACAGCCCCAGAATTATCACACCAAATTATAGCTTTATTAGACGGAGCAACATGTAACTCAGACAGAAGGGATTCCAGCCAGACAACCTCAGTAGCCGTATGAGCAAAGCCACGATACTCGGCCTCTGCGGTAGACCTGGAGACAACTTGTTGCTTCTTAGTTCCCCAGGACACAGGATTGCCACAAAAAAAACACAGAAACCTGTGGTGGATCGCCTATCATCAACATCCGTACCCTAGTTTGCATCAGAAAACCCTACTAGATCCAAGCTGATAGCAGCAGTAAAATGAAGACCATACTCTATAGTACTCTGAAGATATCGAAGAATCCGTTTGACAGCCTTAAAGTGCTGATCAAGAGGCCTATGCATAAATTGGCACACTTTGTTAACAGCAAAGGTGATATCCGGCCTAGTGATAACAACATATTGTAGAGCTCCCACGATACTCCTATAGTCAGACTCATTTTCAATAGCACTACCAACATGCTGTGACAAACTTGTCGAAGTAGTCATCGGCGTAGGGGAACCCTTTGCTTGATCCATACGAGCCCTCTTTAAAAGATCCTAAATATATTTCCTTTGACTGAGGAAAAGTCCATCAGTAGTATGCTCAACTTCAATACCAAGGAAATAACTAAGAGGCCCGAGATCCTTCAAGGAGAACTGTGTATCTAAACTTGTGACAAATGCATCGATGCTGCCCTGATGATTACCAGTGACAATGATGTTATCCACGTAAATAAGAACATAAAGTAGCACCCCATTAGTGTTTTTGATGAACAAAGAACCATCAGATTTTGCTAACATAAAATGAGAGGCAAGTAAGAAGTCTCTGGGTTTAGAGAACCAGGCTCGTGGTGCTTGTTTAAGACCATACAACGCCTTCTTTAGCCTGCAAACCAAGTTTGGACCACCATGCTGCTGTTCAAAACCAGGGGGTTGAACCATATAAATCTCTTCAGATAGATTGCCATTAAGAAACGCATTATTGATATCCACTTGTCGCAACTGCCAACCAAATTTTACTGCTAGAGCAAGAACAACGCGAATTATAGTTGGTTTAACAACAGGGCTGAAGGTTTCATGGAAATCAATTCCAGCTTCCTGAAGATAGCATTTCACAACCAAACGACCTTTATATCGAGCAATAGTTCCATCTGAATGACGTTTAAGCTTGAAGACCCATTTGCAGCCCACAACTCGTCTATTTGCAGGTAGAGGGACTAAATCCCAAGTATTATTCCTCAACAAAGCCTCATATTCTTCTTAAGCAGCAAGAGTCCATTCTTTGCTAAAAAAAGCCTCATCAATCGTGGTAGGTTCAGTAACAGTCAGCTCAGTTGAGAAAACTCGGGGCTTAAAAATACCACTATTGGACCTGGTTTGCATTGGATGCGAGTTAACAAGAGGGGCGGACACCTCTTCAACCATCTGAGGACTATTAGGAACCGAATGGTCTTCAACAATCGGAGGACTATGAGAGACCGAATGTGAGCCATATGAGGGAACAGACTGAGAGGAAGCATCACCAGGAGAAGGAAGACTCCTGTTAGTTGTACTAGCAGACAACAAACCATCAGCTGACCTGCGTACCAAACCAGGAGAGTCACAAGACACGGACCTAGAAGCATCAAAAACAGGCTGTTGCAAGGAGGAAGCAAGCACTGGAACTTGAGAACGACGATGCAAAAACTCAGGTCGAATGTCAGGAGAGGCAGCATTACCAACTGAGTCGGTGGAACCAAAGAAAAAAAAACATGTTTCATCAAATACCACATGTCTAGACAGAACATCCTTCCAAAGATCATCTAAGCACTTGTTATCCCTTGTGTGCAGGGACTATAGCCAAGAAAAACACAAGGCTTTGAACGAAATTGCAACTTATGATTATTGAAAGGCCTAAGATATGGATAACACCTGCAACCAAAAACACGGAGGTGCATGTAATTAGGCAGAGACTTGTGTAACAGTTCATAGGGACACTTTCCATCGAGAACAGATGTTGGAAGCCTGTTGATGAGATGGACGGTACTAGTGAAAGCATGCGCCCAAAGATGCATGGGAACCTTAGCTTGAGCTAGCAACGTCATGCCGATATCAACTATATGCCTGTATTTGCGCTCGACCAAACTATTTTGTTCAGAGGTGTGGGGACACGATAGGCGATGGTGGATTCCTAGCTGAGAAAGAACCTGTGGAAAAGACCGAAACTCGCCTCCCAAGTCAGTTTGAAGAACCTTCACCTTACAACCAAATTGAACCTCAATGAATTTATAAAGATGCAGAAACTTTGCAAGAGCCTCAGATTTATTTTTAATGAGATATAACCAAGTATATCTAGAATAAGCATCAAAAAACGAAATGTAATAGGATTGTCCTTCGGAAGTGATAGAGGCTGGCCCCCAAATATCAGCAACAATAAGCTCAAAAGGAGCTGAGTACACAGTAGAAGAAGGAGAGAAAGGAAGTTTATGAAATTTTCCAAGCTGACACGCTAAGCATATTGAACTCAGTTTAATATTGCTTGCATCTATATTACATTTTCGAAGAACAGAAATGACAATTTTATTACAAGGGTGCCCAAGCCTTCTGTGCCATAGATCAAAAACAGCAGTACTAGGAGTAGGTGTCCTCAAATTAGTAGCATGACTAGTGACTGAAGAAGACAAGGTAGTAGCATAAACAGTGGCTGGAGAAGTCAAAGTAGTGCTGACCCGTGAAGAGGCTGATAGATCAAATTTGTACAGACCATTATGAATGTGGCCCACTAGCAAAATGCTCCCTGTTTTTACATCATTCACAAAGCAATGCACAGGATGAAATTTAAAATAGACTTGGTTATCTCTGGCAAATTGAGCAACAGATATTAAATTTTTACAAATTCTAGGAACATGTAGGACATTTTTCAAGTGAAATACTCGACTAGCAGCAGTAAAATGACCTGAGCCAACAGGAGCTACAGGCACAGGCAGTCCATTCCCCATGTAAAGCTTGTGATTACCTGTGTATGGTGCTGCATCCTTCAAATTATCCAAATCATTAGTAACATGATGGGATGGTCCTGAATCAGGATACCAAGTGTTTGTATTCAGAGAACTCGAAAGATGTTGTTCTGGTTTGGGACCATCACTAGTCAAAGTTGAAGGCCCCTGAAAGTGATGACAGTGAGCCTGCATAGACTGGTCAGAAACTCCATCAAAATTTTCATCAAACCGATAGTAGCACTTATGAACAGTATGACCGATTTGGCCGCACAGCTGACATTGTGACTTAGAGTGACCAAACTTCTTCCCTCGACCACGACCTCGAGAAAACCTACCATTACCTCGGTAGGATGATCACGATCCACCATCAAACTGACTATTGCCATTTTCAGAGCTTTTAAGTTTCTGAGCAACGTTTGCCTGAAAAGAAACACTAGAAACCAAATCCTGTTGTCGAGTTTCACAGTCAATAAGCATCTCGGTAAGAAGATCAAGAGGAACACACATGGCAGAAGCTACAACTCGAATTGATTCAAACTCTACCGGTAATCCAGTAAGAATAACACTAATTTGTTCTTGCTCAGAAATACCGCTCCCTGTAGCCATCAGAGTGTCACAAAGACTCTTAATCTTGGCCAGGTATTCTTTTACAGTTAACTGACCTTTTTTCTGAGAATACAAAGAATGTCTCAAGGTAGAGACTGTCAAAGTAGATTTTGAAGCAAAACGACGCACTACAGTATTCCAGACATCAAAACTCGATTGAGCATTAGTGAGATGAACCAAGATCTCATCACAAATAGTAGACAATAACCAAGAAGCCAGAAGTTTGTCTTGTTGCTTATGAAACAAGAATACAGGATTAGGAACAAGATTGCCATCCTTATCAACAACCGACTGTGAAGGAGTATTGAGTGTCCCAAGTATAAAATCTTGCAAACCATAACCTTCAAGAATCAACAGAACCTGCTGTTTCCACAAAAGAAAATTATTCTCACCAAGTTTCACGGTGTCATGCTTGGGAAACTGTTGTATCTTCCGCAAAGAAGCATCACCAGATCGGAGAAGAACCAACTCACTGGAGCAAATTGTATTAAAAGATCGCGATTTTCACCATTGTTATCGAAACACCTTCAATGGCCATGAGCAAGATGAAAGAAGAGGAAGAAAAAAAAACGACTATGGCTCAGATACCATAATGAGAAACAAGAAATCAATCATGAAAATGGTAAAACCCATTGTATTATTCATGTTTAGCTGGATAACCAGTTCTGATATTTATACAAACTTTAGTAACTAACTGTTAACAACTAACTGCTGCTTAACTAACAACTTATAACCATCCACACCTATTCTATTCCTTAATAGGTCAAGTCCACCGCCACAAGCACCTGCAGGCCATTAAAATGAAAGGATAACAAAAATATAAAAATCTTGTAAAAGGGCTATAAAAGCCAAACGAAATTGTAAAGATAGATTCGGCATTTGTGAAATAAAAACAACAGTAGATTTTAAATATACGAGTAAGAATATAGACTCTAGCAACATCAAAAGCAAGAGAATAGCCCAATATCAGAGATCGGAGAATCGAAAATAGCAAAATCTAAGGTGATTATTTTCATTTTGTTTTTGATTTATTTCCCCATTTATACATATAAATTAAAAACATAAAAAAATATAAAATATATGAAAAAAATTACCTTTTTTGAAACTCCAGCCACCGTACACGGTGGCCAGCGACGGCGGCGCACGGCGGTCCGACGACCGGACGGTGGCCTACCTTGCTGCTGGAAATCGCCCCTCCCCTCTCCTCTCTCTTTTTTTTTTCTTCTCAGCTGCACAAATGATTTTTTTTTAAAGGTACTTGGCCTTTTATAGCCTCACAAAACGACGTCGTTTTGGGGGCTGCCTTTTAACCCCAAAACGACGTCGTTTTGAGCATGACCTGATCCGTCTGACCCGGCCCGCCTCAGGATCCGCGTGTTTTTGTATAATGGTCTAATTGCGTCCTTCCGCTTTTTATACATTTTGCAATCAAATTTTTATTCCTTTTAAATTAGCCTTGAAATTTATCGCCTTTTGCGATTTGGTCCTCCCTTCAGCGACGTCGTTTTAAGAACTCGGGAAAATTGCCCTTTTGACCCCCCTGTAGTTGCACGCGTATTCAAATAGGTCTTTTTTTCTTTCAGATTGGCCCCAAAACTTCATTTTTTTTCGGATTTGGTCCCCTTTTTATATTTAATTTGATTCTTATATTACTTTTACCTTATTTTTATTTGTAAAATTATTTATTATTATATTAACTATTATTATTATTACTATTATATTCATTAACATATTATTATTTTTTTTACTATACTATTATTATTCCTTTTTCTTTACCTACTAATATTATTCATATTGATATATATTAGTATTTATATTATTGTTATCATTATGACTATCATTATCATTATTATTTTCATTATATTTATACTTATATTTATTTCATTATAACACCATTTTATTATTACTATTATTATTATATATATACATATCTTTTTATTATTATTCTTTATATACGTACATTTTAAATATTATCACCGTTATTATTATCACTTATATTGTTATTACTAATACTATTAATGTATGCTTTATTGCATATGTACGTATATACATTTTTTATATGTATAGTACTATTTTAATTACTTTATTTTAATATTACTATTAAATTATATTTATTTTTTGCATTTTAACATTATTATTATCATTACTATTATTATCATATATTAATGTACACTTATATGCATATATATATTTATATAAAGTATTATTATTTATTTTACTTTAATATTATTATCATCATCTTTGTAATTACTATTACCATTGTATTATAATTATTATTATATTTTCATTTTCTTATTACTCATCTATTATGTTTTTTTCTATTTATATTTCCATTGTCATACTATATCTATTATTTATTAGCATTTTATTATCACTATTATTAGCATTAGCATTATTTTTATCAACACTTATATGTATGTATTATGTTTTTTTTAATACTATTTTTTAATATCATACATGTTGCGTATATATCTTAATATATCTATGTATATATTTATGCATCGTTTTATATTATTATTATTATTTATGTTATTGCTATTATCATCGTCATTTTTATTTTTCCATGTTTTATTCATTTTTATTTATTTACTCATGTATTCGATCGTTTTATTTTCCTCATACATTTGTTTATATTTACATATTACTAACCTTTCTATTATTTCATCACTTATAACTGCTCATGTTATTGTTTTTTTTTTACACTATCACACCTATCATTATGTTATTATACATATTAATACCCTAATTTGCTTTTATATTTTACTATAAATCACATTATACTTTTTACTCGATACCTTAAAATTCTTTCATAAAAGTAATATTCCGTATTTGGTAATTCGAGACAATTGTGCCCTAACTTACTGGGTTTCGATTTTTCTCATTTAAACTAAATAACGGAATACTCTTTTAAATTGTAATACGAGTTTTAAAATGCTTCTTTTTGGAGATACGAGGTGTGGTGCCCTAACTCACACTACACCAAAATAAGGTTTTAGCGGCGTTTGAATAGAAAACGCCACTAAAAATTGAATAAATTGAGTATTAGCAGCGTTTATCAAAAAACACCGCTAAAAATCGAGTAATAGCGGTGTTTTTAATAAAGCGTTTATCTAAAACGCCGCTAAAAGATTAAAGTGAACGACGTCGTTTTATTTAAGCTTAAGTGGCATTAGCGGCGCTTTTCTAAATGCTCCGCTAAAGATCGAACATTAGTGGCGTTTTTCAAGAAGCGCCGCTATATATCGACCTATAGTGGCATTTTTACGTAAGCGCCGCTAAAAGACTTATAGCGGTGCTTTTTAGAAAACGCCGCTAAAAGATTAAATAGACACTATAAATTAACTACACCATTCATTTAGTTATGGGAAAGTTAATTTCATTTTAGTTACTTAATTATGAAAAGTTACACTTTGATAAATAAAGTATTTAGAAGTTTTCATTTAATTAAATTACGAAGATGTTAAAATCAATGTTATGGCTTTCTCTAAACATTAACCCCTAACCCCTAAAATCAATAATTCCTTTACATCTCAAACCCTAAATCTCTAGTCATAAACCTTAAATTGTTAACCTTAAACCCTAAATATTAAACCTTAAATTCTAAACCATAAAACCCTAAACTATAGATAGTGCTAAACCCTTAAACCCTTTAAATATAGATTCCTAAATCATAAAACTATAAACCTAAATCACTAGACCCTAAATTATAAAACTTAAAACTATAAACCCTAAATCCAAAACCATAAAACCTTAAACTATAGACAATAAACCTTAAACACTTAAATATTAAATCCTAAATTAACCTGTATGAATAAATTTCATATGGATATATATATTGATATATATATGTATATATGGATATTAATGTAAAAGAACGACACAGATGTTACAGGCCAATTTTGGCCAACTACAAGGGCCCATTTAAATTAAACTTACCCCTAAACCCAATTACCATCCACTCACAGCCCAAAACCCATCAGCTAGCCCAAAACACCAAACCCCAATCACAATGCACCCTCACCCCAACTATTTTGGCCCACTTACAAGGCAAACCCAATACACCTAAACCCTAACCAGCTCTCCACCTAACCTCCCCACTTGCGCCGCAACACCCATACCTCCTGACACCAGCACTGGCCACCTGCTCCACCGCGCCCATCACCTGCAAAACAAATAAAGCACGCAACATCAACACAAAAAAGAAGAAAACAACAGTATGTAAGGCTATATAAAGCCGATTGAAATTTCTAAGAGGGGTTCGGATTTTTCTTCTTCTTCTAAAAGAAATAAAATAACAGATAGGTTGATTGTAGAGAAAAACAATCGGGTTCAAACACAAAGATAACATCTCAAACAACCAAACACAGAGATATTAGGCCTAAGGTAATCGAATTTCATTCCAGTTTCAAATTTAGGGTTAGTTTTGTGTAAATATATACGTAAATAAAAAAGAGACACTAAACATATAAGAAGATAATATAAAAAATACTAAAATTGAAATATAAAAAAAAATATAAAAAAAACTAACCTTTCGGGATTCCGGCCACCACGTGTGTATGCTGGCGCCACGGCCCGCCGTGGCTTCATGATGATCGGCGGCGATCGGATCGGCCCCTCCGGCACGAGCCTCCCTTTTCCTTTTCCCCTCTTTTTTTCTCTCCTCTCCTTTCTTTTTTTTTCCTTTCCCTTTACAAATGATTTTTTTTCTGGTTTTTAGGCTATTTATAGCCTTCAAAAACGGTGCCGTTTTGGCCTTGAAACTCGTGGGCATGAAACGACACTGTTTTCGCTGGGTCGGGTCGACCGACCCTAACCCGCCAGATCCACAGTGTTTTGAAGCGGAAGGGCTATTTGCGCAATCGCCCCTTCCGCTTTTCCGAGGCTTTACAATCAAATCTTTATGTTTTATAATTTGGCCCCACCGCTTTTTTATCCGCATTCGATCTGGTCCTCCTTGCTACGCAGATGTTTAGATAAACGGGAATATTGCGCTTTTGGTCCCCACTTTGCTTTCGCGCGTTCAAATAGCCCTTTTATTTTTGTTTTCCTTTTAAATTACCTAAAAATTACATTCTCATTCCGATTTCGTCCTTTTTTTTTTTTTCATTTATTTTTTCACATATTATTAATATTATCATTATTATTTTATTAATATATTGATTACTTTAAAGTATTATTATTATTAATAATTGATATTTCTAGTTTATCATTATTATTATTAATATATGTATATTATATATATGTATATATATTCGTACATTTATATAGTACTATCTTAATTATTTTATACTATTATACTATACTTGTTTTTATATATTTCATTATATTTCTAGTATTATTATTATTAGTAGTAATTTATTTCTAATATGTACATACTATGTAAATGTTTTAATATTATGTGTATTTTGCACATACATTATGTATATAAGTTTTAATACTATATCCCACATATATTATTATACATTTTAATCTTATTTGTCATATTTTTACACTATTATTTATATATATATGTATGTATGTATTTATGTGAATTATTAATGGTTTTCTCATTCATATTACTATTTCTAATACATGTATATATTTATATATTATATATATATATATATATTCTTGATATTATTTATTGCATATTTCTTTACTATTCATACCTTTTTATATATGTGTATATATCTTTTTATATTATATTTTTTTACTATTTCATGTATATTATTATATATGTGTATTGTATATGTTCATATTAAATAAATTATGTATATATATATTTTTCTCATATACGTTGCATACATACTTTTAATATCATTATATATATATACATGTATTTATTGTTTTCTCGTATTTAATACTATTGTTACATTTAATCTTGCATGTGTTATTATTGTTTTCTTATATTATTGTCATACCCGTTAGTCGTTTCAATATATTTCTAATTCGTTTATTTATCTTTATTTCACATCAATTTGCTTAGTATTATTTCGAAAATCTTATTCTTGAGTTTTTGAAATAAATGAGGCAATGTATCGATGTAACATTAGGCCGTAAATTCCATCGCTATGTTGGGTGGAATTTTTAGGCTCGTGTCAAATCGGTATATCCTTCTCAAAAAAAATTAAAAAATTGAAAATTCCTTCCTTTAATCGAATCACGGTTAAATTTTATATTGAACTCGTATTTAGGAAAATGGAGACATCGCGTGTTTATAAGATACCAATTTTGGGCGTCGCGAGGGTGCTAATACCTTCCTCGTGCGTAACCGACTCCCGAACCCTAATTTTTCTCTGGACTTTAAAGTAGACCTAAACTCGGCCTTCGTTTTTTAAAGGAAAATCTAATAGGTGTCCGATCACACCTAATAAAAGGATCGGTGGCGACTCCCGGTTTATTTTTAAAATCAAATTTCAATTTCCAAATTTTTAATCGCCACAATTAGCGACCCGAAACCTAAAAATTTTTACGTCGCTACAGCTGGTGACTCCACTGGGGAAGCCGGTTTTGAGAGTCGAGTCGAATTAAACATGTTTTGTCAAAGTTTTCAAA
This sequence comes from Gossypium anomalum, assembly GCA_025698475.1. NCBI lineage: Eukaryota > Viridiplantae > Streptophyta > Magnoliopsida > Malvales > Malvaceae > Gossypium > Gossypium anomalum. Next base: position 65,961,554 of record CM046957.1, on the reverse strand, counting down.
TTTCCTTGTTCAAAGTAAATATTTGGTCGTGATCCGAAATCTCTTTTCAAAAATTCATCGTGTTGTAAATATTTCTTCAAACTTGTCGGTTTTTCAGTTTTCAATTGTCATGGTTGTATTTTTGGTTTAGTTTCTTTAAATATAGCGTAAAGGTTTACGAGTTTTTTCCCCCCACACACCGTACACTTGCATTTTGCATAACATGAGCTCTATACCCGGGCTCCGTCCGTTTAAGTGAAAGTAAACGCTACGCCTTCGTGAGTTAACTCGCCCTCCGCACAAAGCTAGTGAATACTTTCGGTTACATATGACTTATGCTTTCGTGAGTTAACTTGTCCCTCCGCATAGGCATAAGTAAATGTAATCCCTCGAATTGAACTCGTGAGCTTGTGATGAGCTACGACCGAGGCTTCGTACTAGTCTTAGTAGACGACGGTACGAACGATTCGAGTACCTATCTAGAACCAAAACCGCATGTAACGAACCATACGAGCTATCCAATTAGAGCCATGTCGAACCTCTGTCCGTTTATAGTCACCAAAATAAGTACACGGGGAAATGCTTTTTGCCTTTCATTTACACTGTCTATGTAAAAGAAGTGGGTTGAGTAGTTTAATTTGTTTCTCAAAATATATGTGTTGTGTTGCTAACCAAGTTTGTTTGTTTTTATTTTTATTATCATCATGCATCATAGGCATCACATTAGGAAGGTGTTGATTGAAGGATAGTTGCCAAAGAACGGGTTTCTGATGGAGGAGTTAATTACACAAATAATCGAGAAGAATGCCATGGTTCGAGACTGGTCTCTAAAAACTCAGAGAGAAAAGGGGGACAGCCTAGTGGAAGAGAGTGTTGCCAATTTGCCTGAACATACAACTGTGAATGTCCGCCAAAATAACCTTGAGGATTTGGTGCGAGTTTGGAACCAATGGGATTCAGACACTAGGGGCATTTTCACCGAGAGGTATGGAGATATAGCTCACTTGATCACCATTCGTGTAGACGAACAGTTGATTCAAGCCATGGTTCGATTCTGGGACCCAGCTTATCAGTGCTTTACATTCAATCAAGAGGATATGACTCCAACCATAGAAGAGTATGCTGCTTTACTCCGCATCGACAATGTGCAATTCGGCAAGATATACGTGAAGGAGCCTAAGCCCTTGACCTTTAGAAAAAAGTTAGTAAGACTGACAGACATGACTGATGCCTGGGCCGAAAAACAAATAAAAAAGAAGAATGAAACAGTTTACATTCCATGGTCTAGCCTACGAGAATCGGTTCTGAGTCATCCGGACATATTGAAGAGAGTTAATCTATTTGCCTTGGCCATTTACGGTTTGGTCATTTTCCCGAGAGTTCTCGGACATATTGAGGTCGCAGTGTTTGATTTCTTCGAAAGGCTAAAACAAGGAGTCAACCCTGTCCCGACTATCTTAGCCGAGACATTCAGGTCCTTGAGTACCTGTCGAAGGGTTGGAAAGGGACGATTTATCGGATGTGCACAGCTGCTCAACGTTTGGATTTTGAGTCATTTTTGGAAAGTAGAGCGCACTCCATTCCACATGTTTTCAAAAACATTCGCCCCGCTAGAAGCTTACCTCAAGAAAGAGTGGCCGAAAGAAATCACCGAGCAATATTGGGTATCGTTGTTTGAGAATCTTCGCGAGAGGATATAACGTGGAGAGCACCACTGATCCGTCCTTCGGTTTTGCTATACAAATGTGGAAGCCAAGATTGGGTACCTTTACTCGGATTATGGGGAGGAGTTGGATACGCTCCGCTATTGGTTCAAAGGCAATTTTCTTCGCGACAATTTATACCCGCAACTGGAGGGCTAGTGCAGTCCGAGTTCGCCTTCACGGGTGAAGGATATATGAAGAAAATCCGAGACACTGCAAGGTCTTGGAATGAAATTCATTTCATGGAATTAGCCTTGTATGCTGATACTCTCACCCAAGGCTATGACCTATGGAGAAAGCAACGGAGAAGTAGCCAGCAGATCTCATCAACAAATTGCACTGCCCAGAATCCTTTTTTGGAAGAAATGCCATCAGAGTTGGAAATAGCTAGACAGGAATTCGAGCATGAAAAAGCCAGGATGTCCAGAGACCTCAGCACCCTTCAAGAAGAGAACTACCAGCTGAAGATTGAAGTTCAGGTTGAAAAGTCCAGGACTGAAAAAGTACAAAGGGAGGCCGAGATCGTGAGAAACGACTTAAGGGACCTTCATTTGGAAAACAAGAAATTAAGAAACACTATAAAGAATAGTGGATTGGGCAAGTCAACAGCTGAGTGGAAAGAAGAAATTGGTAACATCAAAGGAGGAATGGAATTTTGGAAGGGAAAAGCAAAAAAAGAAGAGGAAAAGGCCGCGCGCGCTGCAATAGAGTTAAGAAGGAAGAATGCCGAGTATGAAATAGTAACTGCAGAATTTGCGAATAGTCACTCTGAACATCAAGAATTAAAAAGGAGAGTACGAGATTTAGAAAATATGCTACAATCTCGTCAACAACAATTAGATAACCTCCTGAAGGATCTAGAAGAAAAGAATGATCAGTACGATCGGGACATGCACGCGTATGAAGGAACTCTCCAAGAAAGAGAAATGCAACTCAACTTCCTCGATCAATGAAATTCGCCAAGCGCTATGCAAGTTGTTCAATTATCGATGAAGCCGAAGTTCTCGGTTGCCAATTCCTCCGAGCCAAAGATCGAGTATATCGTAATTTTAGAGAGCAAGTGAAGAAACAAGGCAATGTGGCTAGGAAATTTGTGTAACTGGTGGAAAAATGAAAACTTTTTGTAATGTACTCTTCTGATGAATGAAATGCCTACATATGGGGCTATCTTGAAATCAACACCAAATTCTTGCATATTTACTCATAACTAACATTTATGCATCATTTATTTCTTTGGACATTCATCCATTCATATACTCATTCATTCATTCATCGCATGTACATATCACCATAATCATCCACCGAAACTAAAAGAGTCATATAATCCACAGTTGCAAGACTTCAAGACTGGAATCACGACATTTATACAGAACGCGTCGACAAACTAGGGCAATGGAAGCTGAGTTCAATGAGAGAATCGAAAGGATGGAAAGGGCTCAAAAGGAATTACAAGAGCAACTGGCCAAATCGCAACAAGAAACGAGAGATCTAATGGTAAGATCTCGAGAGGAGTCACTTGAGCAAAGAGATCAGATGGCTAAAATGATGGAGATGATGACAACTTTGGTCAAAGGAAAGGGACCCATGCAGAACCCAGATGTTATGGAACCTCAATCGAGAATTCACCACGATCAGGATCCACTCTATCCTCCGGGATTCACTCCACCACCCGCATATACAACACAGAGAGGGTATGCTCAAGGAGAACCCACAGGCTTGGAACATCGACCTATGCCACCTGCTCCACCCACTAATTTGGGGCAAGGAATATTCGCGTCGAACCCTGGGGCTAGTCCTGCTGATCCACTAGTTCCAGATCTGGATGACCCCGCAGAAGTTGCCAAATTGAAATTGGATAACCATGACGCGAAATATAAGAGTCTGGAGGAAAGACTCAAAGCAATAGAAGGCACTGAGGTCTTCTCAGCGCTGGGTGCCAAGGAACTTAGTCTAGTACCTGATCTAATTTTGCCTCCGAAGTTCAAGGCGCCTGATTTTGAGAAGTATGATGGGACTAGGTGCCCAAAAGCACATCTCATCATGTTCTCATTCGAAATGATCGGTTACGTGAATGATGATAAGTTACTTATACATTGCTTCCAAGATAGTCTAACAGGGTCAGCCCTCCGTTGGTACAACCAGTTCAGCAGGGAAAAGATTAGATCCTGGAAAGATTTGGCATCTGCATTCTGCGAACAATACAAGCATGTATCAGACATGGTGCCAGACCGGATGACCTTACAGATGATGGAGAAAAAGCCGTCAGAGACTTTTAGACAGTATGCGCAGAGATGGAGAGACGTCTCAGCCCAAGTGGAACCCCCACTAACAAAAACGGAGATAACCGTTCTCTTTATCAACACCTTAAAGGCGCCGTTTTATGACAAACTAGTGGGGAGTGCCACGAAGGAGTTTGCAGATATTGTAATATCTGGGGAGCTCATAGAGAATGCTGTCAAGAGCGGTAGAATGGAAGGTTCAGAAGGTTCGAAAAGGACAAATACCTATGAAAAGAAGGAACCAGAAACCCACATGGTCGGGATGGGAAACCGCTATGCCTCTAACTCATATCCTAACCAACCCCAACCCCGACATTATCCACCTTCAAATTTCCATTATCTTCCTCAAGCCCCTTACTACCAAACACCACCTCCCTCCTACCCCGTATACGCCATGAACAACCAAAGACCCGCTACCACTTTTTCACAAAACACTGCACCTGCTCAAAACCAACCTGTAAATGAGCCAAGACCAAAGAAGGCCTAATCCCGAGAGACCGCAGCTTTACTCCCATCCTCGTGTCATATGGGGAATTGTACCCAAAACTTCGGAAAAACAACTGATTTCTCCCCATTACATGGCACCCCTTAAACCTCCATACCCGAAATGGTACGATCCAAATGCTAGTTGTGCATATCATGCCGGGAATCAAGGGCATTCTACAGAGAACTGTCTTGCTTTCAAAAGGAGAGTTCAAGGGCTCATCGACGCGGCATTTTGCGATTTGATGGTGCTGGCGATGCAGGTGGAATCCATTCCCAAACCACACCGAAGGAAATGTGAGTGCAGTAGGAGAGGAGGATAAACGACGAAGTAAAAGATGGGTATCTGAAGTAAGAACACCTCTGCAGAGAATCTGGGAGGTGTTAGTTGAAAAAGGGCTACTCTCATCCTTTTAATGGAGTATTCGAAGGAAGGGATGCAAAAGGTCACAATTTTTGCGAGTTCCACGGCATCGAGGGGCACAAAGATTCATCCCCCGTGATGAATTCAGAGGATTATTGCAAAGTATGATGGATAACAAGGAGATCGAGATTTTTGTCAAGTCAAGAGGCCGATAGTGGAGAAATATGTGCCTCCGACAATCAACCATCAGTCCCCTTATAGCGCTGATCGACCATTGGTGATCTATTATGACGCTAAGAAAGAACCTGGAAACCAAAAATGATAATCGAAATACCATCTCCTTTCCTTATAAGGACAACAAAACAATGATGTGGAGATATGATGTCGATCGCCACACCTAAGTTGGAAAGTCCAAAGCCGTAATTGAAGATGTTGGGGAGGTAGGTCATTTTACCCGAAGTGGACGGTGCTATTCCAAAGAAGTTGAACCAGTAAAGAAAAGTAGCGACTTGAAGCAAAAAGGGAAAGCAGTGATGCACGAAGTCGAAGTCGAGCAAGAAATTCCACCCGCGCAAGAAACTAAAAAGCCTGTGAATGAGGAAGAAGCTCAAGAATTCTTGAAATTTATCAAGCACAGTGAGTATAGTGTGGTGGAACAATTGAGCAAGCGACCAAAGACGAATCTCGCTTTATCTCTCTTCATTAAATTCGAGCCACATCGAATGCCTTATTGAAGGTGTTAAATCAAGCTTATGTAGCCAACAACATATCTGTTGAGAAGCTTGATAGGTGGGTAAACAATCTGAATGCGGACAATTTCATCTCTTTTAGTGATGATGAGATACCGCCAAACGGTAGAGGATCGGTGAAAGCGCTGCATATCACGACTCGCTACAAGGGCTACATAATACCGAACGTACTCATCGATAATGGGTCGGCGTTAAATGTTATGCCATTGGCCACACTTTCCAGAATACCGATGGATTTGTCCTATTTAAGGCCTGTCATTCCACGGTAAGGGCATTCGACGGGACGAGGCGTGAAGTTATGGGAAAGATTGAGATCCTCTAGAAGTGGGCCTTACATTTATGATGTTGAGTTCCAAGTCATGGACATTACGCCATCGTTACAACCGCCTTTTGGGAGACCACGATCCATTCTCGCCGGAGCGGTCCGTCATCCTCTCCACCAAAAATAAAATTTATCATGGACGGTGTCGTCACCGTCGAAGGAGAAGATATTTGTCGCATCTCATATCTGGCGATGCACCGCATTTGGAAGCAAACAAAGACGCAGTGGAGTGTTCCTTCCGGTCCCTTGAATTTGTGAACGCCACTTTCGTTCTTTGGGAAACAGAATTCCAAAGTACCAAAGCGCGAGAAATACCGAATGGGTGTCAAGTTGACCGTAGGAAGAGGAGCTCGAGCAAGAAGAGGTTTAGGCGGACATCCGCAAGGAATAGTTAGGGCTTTAAAGCGATGCGCAAAGACAAGGCTCGATCACGGTTTGGGATTCCAGGCTGATATGCGTCAAAGGAGAAGACAATGGAAGAAAGATCGGAAAAAGAAGGATTGCAAGAACTTTGGGCCGAGAACCGAATGGGAGCCCATAGAATACCCTCCTTTGTCAAAAACATTTACGTCATGGAATGATATACCTCGACAAGACGATCCACGAAACATGCCGAGGATAATTGAAAGGGGTTTTTCGAATGTCGGATATAAATGTCATTGACAAAGGGGGCTGGTACAAGTAAAGATGTCTCGAGGATACGCCCCTTGCCCTCCCGGTTTCATGTTGAACAATTGGACTTCCGAGAGCTTCTTGTAGTTTATAAGTCTTCGAGTAATGCCAAACATTAACTTTCTATTATGTCTTTAGATATAATAGAATTCTTTTAATAGAGCGTGCATTCGCTCTTTATCATTTAAATGAATATCAATGAAGATGCATTTTGTCACGATTTTTTCGCATTATCGCTAATTTCATAATCATTTTCTCATTTCATAGCCCACATTCACATTTGCCACATTCCATGCCGCAACATTCCTTTGTTGATTCCAATACTTGATACCCTCTATAGCTTCCTTTTCCATTCAACTTTCAGTGCTCGGATATCGATGACATGAACAAACCCGTTCTGAGTCCCGAAATTGATTTTGAGAAAGTCGTTTGCTTAGGGAATTTGAAGCCAAGAAAATGTCAAGATTACGCTCGTCTCCCGAATTGTTAAGAATGGTGGAACAAGAGGATAAACAGATTTTGCCTCATGAAGAATCTGTGGAAACAATAAACTTGGGCAATCAAGAAAGGAAACAAGAAGTGAAGATTGGGACTTCTATTTGAGAAAGCACTAGGCATAATTTGATCGCTCTACTTCATGAATACAAAGATGTTTTCGCATGGTCATACCAGGACATGCCGGGCTAGATGAAGATTTAGTAGTCCATAAGCTCCCATTGAGGCGAATGCAAGCCCATCCAAAGAAAAATTAAGACGGATGAGACCCAAATGTCACTGAAAATAAAAGAGGAGGTCAAGAAGCAATTTGACGCTGGTTTCCTACAAGCCTCCAAATATCCGTAATGGGTGGCTAATATAGTCCCTGTACCAAAGAAAGACGGCAAGGTACGAATGTGTGTGGACTACCGTGACTTGAATCGAGCCAAATTTCAAAGGATAATTTTCCTTACCACATATTGATACGTTGGTGGACAACACACAGAAAAGCATTCATTGTTTTCTTTCATGGATGGATTCTCGGGGTATAATCGATCAAGATGGCCCCGAAGACATGGAGAAACCACCTTCATAACAATGTGGGGAACGTTCGCTACAAGGTGATGCCATTCGGGTTAAAGAATCTTTCAGCAACATATCGAGAGCCATGGTGACGTTATTCCATGACATGATGCATAAAGAAATAGAGGTCTCACGTCGACGACATGATTGCTAAATCCCGAGGGGAAGAAGAGCATGTAGTAAACTTGAAGAATTTGTTCGACAGTCGAGAAAGTTTCAATTAAAGCTCAATCCACCAAATGTACATTTGGGGCGACCTCGAGAAGTTGCTAGGCTTCATTGTCGATGAAAGAGGTATCGAGGTTGATCCGATAAAATAAAGGCCATTCAAGAGTTACCGCCCCACGCACGCAAAAGGAAGTTAGAGGATTCTTAGGGAGATTAAACTACATCGCCCGATTTATCGCTCAACTTACCAACCAATGCGACCTATCTTTCGACTTCTTCAAAACATAATCCCGAGAATGGAATGAGGAATGCCAAGTGGCCTTTGATAAGATAAAGCAATATTTGTCTAGTCCTCCAGTGCTGCTAGTACCGCCAACTCCGGAAGACCTTTAATTTTGTATTTGACGGTGTTCGAAAATTCAATGGTTTGCGATTTGGGCAACACGACGAGACGGGAAAGAAAGAAAAGGCGATCTATTACCTCAAAAAAAGTTCACCAATATGAGGCAAAGTATTCGCTCTATTGAAAAATTTTGTTGCGCTCTGGTTTGGGTAGCTCGGAGACTCGGACAATACATGTTGTACCATACGACATGGTTGATTTCAAAGCTGGACCCGATAAAATACATGATGGAATCGCCGGCACTATCAGGAAGAATGGCCCGATGGCAGATCCTCCTTTCGGAATATGACATTGCCTATGTAAGTCAAAAGTCAATAAAAGGAAGCGCAATAGCCGACTTTCTAGCAACTCGAACGACAAAAGAATATGAGCCGTTAAGATTCGATTTCCCAGACGAAGACTTAATGTGCATCACAGAAGTGGAACCCGAGTCCTCAAAAGATAAGTCATGGAAAATGTGTTTTGATGGTGCGTCGAACGCTTTGGGACATGGAATCGGAGCCATCCTGGTATCACCAGAGGGGAATCATTATCCGTTCACTGCAAGACTGAACTTCTTCTGTACCAATAATATTGCAGAATATGAGGCTTGTATCATGGGGCTTCGTGCAGCTATTGATCGAGACATCAAAATCCTAGAGGTGTACGGAGACTCAGCTCTAGTAATTTACCAAATCCGTAGAGAGTGGGAAGTGAGAGATCCAAAATTGATTAAGTATGCAGTGATTTAGTGGTGAATTGATCAAGAAATTCAAAGAAGTAACTTTTCACTATTTCCCACGAAAGAAAACCAATGGTGATGCCACGCCACTTTGGCTTCAATGTTCAAAGCAAGTAAAGAAGCGAAAATAATGCCCCTCAAAATGAGTATATATCGTGTCCCCGCACAATCGTTGTAGCATTGAAAAAGAAGCGACGGGCGTCCATGGTTCCACGATATCCTAGAATATATCAAGAATCGAAGCTATCCCGAACAAGCGAATGAGAACGACAAGAGAACAATCAGAAGAATGGCAACGGGATTTGTTCTTGATGGGGACATCCTATACAAAAAAGGAAAGGATCGGATGCTCTTGAGATGTGTGGATGATGTTGAAGCTAGGAAAATACTTGAAGAGGTCCATGAGGGAATCTGCGAACACATGCCAATGGATTCAATATGGCGAGAAAAGATCATGAGACTTGGTTATTATTGGTGACAATGGAAAGTGACTGCATCAATTTTGCCAGAAAATGTCACAAATGCCAAATCTACGGCGATAAAATTCATGTGGCCCCTTCTCCTCTTCATGTCATGACCTCTCCGTGGCCTTTTGCTATGTGGGGCATGGACGTTATAGGGCCAATCTCTCCAAAGGCATCAAACGGACATCGATTCATCTTTGTGGTCATCGATTACTTCACAAAATGGATAGAAGCCGCCGTTTGCCAATGTGACAAGGATTTGCAGTTTGCGTGTTTTTGAAAAAGGAGATCATTTGCCGCAGATGGGATTGCTCGAAAGAATCATTTCGAGATAATGCCACGAATCTGAATAATAAGATGATGAAAGAAGTGTGCGAGCGATTCGGATAAAGCATCATAACTCTTCGCCCTATCGCCCAAAGATGAACGGGTACATTGAAGCGACTAACAAGAATATTAAGAGGATCATTGGGAAAATGACTGAGACGTATAAAGATTGGCACGAGAAACTTCCATTTGCTTTGTTTGCATATCGCACATCTGTGCGAACATCTATGGGAGCAACTCCTTTCTCTCTAGTCTATGGAATGGAAGCCGTGCTACCTATCGAGGTTGAGATCCCCTCTCTGCGAGTCTTAATGGAATCAAAGTTAGAAGAAGCAGAATGGGTTCGAGCTCGATATGATCAGTTGAACCTCATCGAAGAAAAACGTCTAAGAGCAATTTGTCATGGGCAGATGTACCAGAAAAGAATGATTGCGACCCATGACAAGAAGGTACGACCAAGAGAATTCCATGAAGGAGAACTCGTGCTGAGAAAGATTCTCCCGATACAAAAGGACCTGCGAGGAAAATGGGCACCAAACTGGGAAGGACCATACGTCGTAAAAAAGGCATTTTCAGGTGGAGCTTTGATCCTTACCGAGATGGATGGGAAAGAGTTAGCAAATCCAGTGAACTCAGATGCGGTGAAGAAGTACTATGCTTGAAAAAAGAAAGTCAAGATGAAAACCCGAAAAGGGCATCTTAAAAAAAAAAAAAAAAAAAGGGATGAGAGCGAAAACCCCGAAGGGCGCTTTGATTAAAAAAAGATTAGGATGAAAACCCGAGAGGGCATTCTAATAAAGCAAACATTCGGCTTACAAGGAAAGATGTTTTAAACCATACGGCAAACAAAGAGACTACACATGTTGAAGCATCTCTGAAAGCTCAAAATCTTCTACGCAAGGAGCCAGACTCGAAAAGATTCTTGATCGAGGAACGTGGAAGAGTTCATGTGTTGAATATCTAGAGCATTTGTATCCGTTGAATATGATCCTTTTTCCCTTTTTGACATTTTTACTCTCATTGGTTAACTTCCTTTGTTTGCCACACTTGAAATAAATGAATACGAGATATCATTTTTGTCCCTACTTGACCTTTTGTTTCATGCATCTCATTATGTGTTTATTTACATGATAAATGGTGAAATGACATGCTCTAAACGAAAGAAATGTTAAGAATTACTTGGATGAAAACTTGATAAACACAAGAGCCTCAAAGCTAGAATAAAATTCAACCAGGGGCTAAAGAGCGATATCTGAGAAACGTTGATTACTTGTAAAGCCTAAAGGCGAGTACATGGCTTAAAGAGAAAGTCAAGAGCCGAAGTAATGAATGCAGATCCTTAACAATCGTGGCTAAAAGGACAAACGACAAACATGCTTAAGGAGCACTGCATAATCATGTAGGCATGAAAGCATTTAAGACAAACATGTGCATATCATGATAACAACATGCATAGTATATACAGTACTCCAAAGAGAGCAAGAAATGCGGAATGAGAGTCGCATTGAATCAAGTGAAAAGACACACGAGTTTTACCAAAGGACGTGTTTTGGTTTTGATGTTTTAATTCATGTTTTTCAAGAAAATCAACTCATATTGCGAGAGGTGAGTTGAGCCTCAAGACACGTTGAGGTAATTTCAATTTATGTTTTTCAAAGATCAACTCATATTGCGAGAGGTGAGTTGAGCCTTTAATTCCTGTTTTTCAAAATCCACTTTGCAAACTATCAACTCATATTGCGAGAAGTGAGTTGAACCCTTTTAATTTCTGCTTTTAACTTCTATGTCTCAAAAATCAACTCATATTGCGAGAGGTGAGTTGAGCCTCAAGCCACGCGCTGAGGTATCTTTAGTTTATGTTTCAAAAAAATTGACTCACATTGCGAGAGGTGAGTCAAACCTCAGGTCACACTGAGGTCTTTTCAATTTCTGTTTGTCAAAAATCAACTCATGATGCGAGAGATGAGTTGAGCCTCAAGACACGTTGAGGTAATTTCAATTCATGTTCCAAAATCAACTCATATTGTGAGAAGTGAGTTGAGCCTCAGGGCAAGCTGAGGTATTTTAAATTTCCATTCTCAATTTATGTTTTTCAAAGGTCAACTCATATTGCGAGAGGTGAGTTGAGCCTTTAATTTCTGTTTTTCAAAGGTCAAATCATATTGCGAGAGGTGAGTTGAGCCTTTTAATTTCTGCTTTTAATTTCTATGATTCAAAAACCAACCCACATTGCGAGAGGTGAGTTGAGCCTTTAATTTCTGTTTTTCAAAAATCAACTCATATTGCGAGAGATGAGTTGAGCCTTTTAATCTCTGTTTTTCAAAAATCAACTCATATTGCAAGAGGTGAGTTGATCTTCATGACACGATGAGGTAATTTTTAATTTCTGTTTTTCAAAAAAATTAACTCATATTGCGAGAAGTGAGTTGAGCCTCGGGGCACGCTGAGGAATTTTTAATTTTTTATTTTAAATCAGCTCATATTGCGAGAGGTGAGTTGAGCCTCGGGGCACGCTGAGGTATTTTCAATTTCTACTTTTCAATTCCTGTTTTCAATTTATGTTTTTCAAAAATCAACTCATATTGCGAGAGGTGAGTTAAGCCTCAAGACACGTTGAGGTAATTTCAATTTCTGTCTTTCAAAAATCAACTCATATTGCTAGAGGTGAGTTGAGCCTCAGGGCAAGCTGAGGTATGTTAAATTTCTATTTTCAATTTATGTTTTCTTCAAAGATCAACTCATATTAGAGAGGTGAGTTGAGCCTTTAATTCTTGTTTTTCAAATTTACTTTTCAAATTATCAACTCATATTGCGAGAGGTGAGTTGAGCCTTTTAATTTCTGCTTTTAATTTCTATGTTTCAAAAAAATCAATCAACCCATATTGCGAGAAATAAGTTGAGCCTCAGTTCACATGCTGAGGTATTTTTAATTGTTGTTTTTAACGTGTTTTCTTAAAAGAGTCAATTCATATTGCAAGAGATGAGTTGAACTCAGGATCACATGCCAAGCAAAGACTAAAGACTGGAGCTGATCGAAGACACCAGATCTTTTCTCCCTGAAGTTTCAGTAAAGCTGATCAAGAATGTCAAATCTCACTTTTCTAAAGTCGCGGAAGAAATGACCACAAACCCTATCCCACTGAAGTGATAGAGGAGCAGATGAAAGTTGTGGACTTGATCTTGATGAAGCTGCGGGGAAGCAGATCGAAGCCACAAATCTCATATTCTTGAAGTTACGATTAATCGAAGCTGCATGGCACATATCAGAAGATACAGTGGATTGAACCAAAGATACAAGATACGATGGACTGGAGAAAGACTACCTGAACGAGAAGAGCGCCAATGAAGTCAAGACTCGGCAAGATCGGCCAAAATTGGCGTTCTTTGTGTCTTTGCTCTATTCCCGCAGTGTACGACAATGAGCAAAGAGGGGCAATGTTTCTGAGGCCAATTTTGGCCAACTACAAGGCCCCATTTAAATTAAACTTACCCCTAAACCCAATTACCATCCACTCACAAACCCAAAACCCATCAGCTAGCCCAAAACACCAAACCCCAATCACAATGCACTTCACCCAACTATTTTGGCCCACTTACAAGGCAAACCCAATACACCTAAACCCTAACCAGCTCTCCACCTAACCTCCCCACTTGCGCCGCAACACCCATACCTCCCGACACCAAAGATCACTGCCACTGCTCCACCGCGCCCATCACCCGCAAAACAAATAAAGCACGCAACATCAACACAAAAAGAAGAAAACAACGATATGTAAGGCTATATAAAGCCGATTGAAATTTCTAAGGGGGTTGGATTTTTCTTCTTCTTCTAAAAGAAATAAAATAATGAGATAGGTTGATTGTAGAAAAAACAATCGGGTTCAAACACAAAGATAACATCTCAAAGAACCAAACACGAGATATTAAGGCCTAAGGTAATCGAATTTCATTCCAGTTTCAAATTTAGGGTTAGTTTTGTGTAAATATATACGTAAATAAAAAGAGACACTAAACATATAAGAAGATAATATAAAAATACTAAAATTGAAATATAAAAAAATATAAAAAAACTAACCTTTGGGATTCCGCCACACGCAGTGGTGCAGCTGCGCACGCCACTGGCGTGGCTCCGATGATGACGCCGCGATCGGACCACCCCCCCGCGTGAGCCCCCTTTTTCCTTTCCCCTCTTTTTTTTCTCTCCTCTCCTTTCTTTTTTTCTTTCCCTTTACAAATGATTTTTTTCTTGGTTTTTAGGCTATTTATAGCCTTCAAAAACGGTGCCGTTTTGGACTTGAAACTCAGGGCATGAAACGACACCGTTTCACCCTGGGTCGGTCGACCCGACCCTAACCCGCCAGGATCCGCGTGTTTTTGAAGCGGAAGGGCTATTTGCGCAATCAGCCCTTCCGCTTTTCTGAGGCTTTACAATCAAATCTTTATGTTTTATAATTTGGCCCCACTTGTTTTAATCCGCATTCGATCTGGTCCCTCCTTGCTACGCAGTGTTTAGATAAACGGAATATTGCGCTTTTGGTCCCCACTTTGTTTTCTCATGCTTCAAATAGCCCCTTTATTTTTGTTTTCCTTTTAAATTCGCCTAAAATTACATTTCTCATTCCGATTTAGTCCTTTTTTTTTTTCATTTATTTTTTTTTCACATATTATTAATATTATCATTATTATTTTATTAATATATTGATTACTTTAAAGTATTATTATTATTAATAATTGATATTTCTAGTTTATCATTATTATTATTAATATATGTATATTATATATATGTATATATATTCGTACATTTATATAGTACTATCTTAATTATTTTATACTATTATACTATACTTGTTTTTATATATTTCATTATATTTCTAGTATTATTATTATTAGTAGTAATTTATTTCTAATATGTACATACTATGTAAATGTTTTAATATTATGTGTATTTTGCACATACATTATGTATATAAGTTTTAATACTATATCCCACATATATTATTATACATTTTAATCTTATTTGTCATATTTTTACACTATTATTTATATATATATGTATGTATGTATTTATGTGAATTATTAATGGTTTTCTCATTCATATTACTATTTCTAATACATGTATATATTTATATATTATATATATATATATATATATATATATATATTCTTGATATTATTTATTGCATATTTCTTTACTATTCATACCTTTTTATATATGTGTATATATCTTTTTATATTATATTTTTTTACTATTTCATGTATATTATTATATATGTGTATTGTATATGTTCATATTAAATAAATTATGTATATATATATTTTTCTCATATACGTTGCATACATACTTTTAATATCATTATATATATATACATGTATTTATTGTTTTCTCGTATTTAATACTATTGTTACATTTAATCTTGCATGTGTTATTATTGTTTTCTTATATTATTGTCATACCCAAGTAGTCGTTTCAATATATTTCTAATTCGTTTATTTATCTTTATTTCACATCAATTTGCTTAGTATTATTTCGAAAATCTTATTCTTGAGTTTTTGAAATAAATGAGGCAATGTATTGATGTAACATTAGGCCGTAAATTCCATCGCTATGTTGGGTGGAATTTTTAGGCTCGTGTCAAATCGGTATATCCTTCTCAAAAAAAATTAAAAAATTGAAAATTCCTTCCTTTAATCGAATCACGGTTAAATTTTATATTGAACTCGTATTTAGGAAAATGGAGACATCGCGTGTTTATAAGATACCAATTTTGGGCGTCGCGAGGGTGCTAATACCTTCCTCGTGCGTAACCGACTCCCGAACCCTAATTTTTCTCTGGACTTTAAAGTAGACCTAAACTCGGCCTTCGTTTTTTAAAGGAAAATCTAATAGGTGTCCGATCACACCTAATAAAAGGATCGGTGGCGACTCCCGGTTTATTTTTAAAATCAAATTTCAATTTCCAAATTTTTAATCGCCACAATTAGCGACCCGAAACCTAAAAATTTTTACGTCGCTACAACAGACATATAAAAAATGGAAACCACATTTCAATCTGTATTCTCTAAATATTCAAATTATATATTACCATGTAATGTTTTAATAAAAAAGTCAATAATATTAACTGTTTAGATTAATTAATAATATTATAAAAATAATATATAGACTAAATATTGATATTAAAAATTAAAGTATATGCAAATAAATCTAACATTTAAATATATTAGAGAGACCAAATTAAAAATTAACCATGTATTAATAAGAAATAATAATAATAATAATAATAATAATAATAATAATAATAATAATAATAATAATAATAAAAGAAAAAAGGAAGGAAATAATGCATACTTAGTGGCGTTTTAGCAAAAAAATGCCGCAAACATGTATTTATAGTTTAAACTATGTCGTTTTGAAGGTTTGTTATTAGTGACGCTTTCATAAAAACGCCACAAAGCATCTATTAAGAGAATGTAAAATGGCGTCGTCTACATCCTTGTTATTAGTGGCGCTTCTATAAACGCTGCAAAAGTTGAGAATTACCGGCGTTTTCTCTACAAACGCCATAAAAATCTATTAACAGATTGCAAAACGGCATCGTTATTACCTTGTTATTAGTGGCGCTTCTTATAAAAATGCCACAAAACATTTAAAGAGATTTCAAAACGTGGTCGTTTTATAGTCTTTTATTAGTGGCGCCTTTATAAACGCCACAAAAGGTATGAAATACCGGCATTTTCTATAGAAACGCCACAAAAAACCCCAATTTCCCTTTACTTTTCGCCAATTCAGTTTACCCCGATTAGTTTTCCCTTTGCTTCGTCTCTTTCAAAAATATCCTAAAATTTCCCATTACTTCCAAACCCTAATTTCAAAAATCCCCTATAATTTCCCCCAAAGAGATATCCTCAAATCATTTTCCCCGAAGTCCCTTTGATTTGCTCTGCTATTAATAGTTTTCCCATAAC
This sequence comes from Gossypium anomalum, assembly GCA_025698475.1. Classification (NCBI taxonomy): domain Eukaryota; kingdom Viridiplantae; phylum Streptophyta; class Magnoliopsida; order Malvales; family Malvaceae; genus Gossypium; species Gossypium anomalum. Next base: position 65,944,898 of record CM046957.1, on the reverse strand, counting down.
CCCAAATTAAAATTTTTGATTTTGCACCCTAACTGCATCTGCATCTTCCCCAACTTAAACCCGATTTCATTCCCCCATTTACCCAATTTCTTTTTTCTCATTTTCCCTAACTGCGTCCATGTCTGCGTCTGCGTCTGCCTCTCCTCTCCGCCACTGCCGCTGCAATTTTGAGTCCTATAGGTATTGTTACTACTTATATGGACAGTTTATTTAGTTTAATTTAGTCTCTTTGAAAATGGATAATGCATGTCATCTTTGTGATTACAATGTGATGTTTTAATTTTTTACAATCTTGTGATTACAATTGTTGTTATATTGATGTTGTGATAATGCACGTCATATCTTTCTTTCTCAATATCATGAAATATCGAGGTCAGTTCCTATCCCTTTTTTCTATTTTCTTTTGTTTAATTCATTGTCTGTGATTATGGATTTGAATTATTTAGTTCAATATGCATGGGTTTTTGCTTTAATTTAATTTGGTATCGATTAATCTTGAGAATTGGTTTGGTTGAAATGACCTAATTTTGATAGTTGTTATTTAAAATTGCAAACTCTTTTTGTGAATTTGAATATTGTTGTATCAGTGAATGCTTATGCTTATGTATGGCAAAGAGTTGAACTTCAATAAGCATATTCATTTAATTGGTTTATACACATTATTTGGATGTCTGATAAAGAATTTGAGTGTTGAAAGACATCGATTCATTTTTTAGACTAAACAAGTTATCATAATAATTGAAGATTAATCCTTTTTGTCACCTTAGTAAGCTTGTCTTGTATGAAATTTGAGGGCAATGGGTATTTATTAATAAGATGCAGTGGTGATATGATAATAGTGCTTCTTCCTTTCTTATTCTGGTTTATTTTCACTTTTACTTGATACTTAAGTGTTTAGATTGATTACTGGAATCCATGCTTCCATCTTCAGTTGCCTGGTTAGTTTATCAATATGATGTGGAAGGAATTCTGCAAATTTCTTCCTTGTTTTGTCAACCGTAGTTTTTGTTTATTTGAAGCTTTGAAAACCATTAGGCATCATGCTCTTTTCGATGAATTAGTGCTATTGTAATCTCATGAACTAAGTGGCTGCGAATCTAGTTGTCATGATACCTAGAGTTGTGGCTACTGCTACTTTTGAATCTATTGTTTCTGGCTGTGTTTTTGAATTCTTTGTAAATTTCATTTTGAAAGGATACATAAAGAACTTCGAAGTTCATGATCCACATAGAGTGGGCGGGATAACAGATTGACTCATGAGGAAGGGTAAACGATTGCCGGCACTCACTTACAGCGGGACATCAAAGCAAAGAATATCGAAAAATACAAAACACTTAAACTTCCAACTCGTCGAGTTTGTTAAGAATCCATGTGTCTCTGGTGTTTCAATTATTCATTGCCAATTTAATGTAGAAAGTGCTCGTCGATCTGATAATGCGAGATGCAAAGAAGCAATGTTTGTAGAATCGCATGTCATGCAAGGGTGAGATCTTCTAGTTTGATACTCACCTTGTTTATTTTCTTATTATGTGCAAGTGGGGTTATGTTGTGATTTCAACTTCGATGGTGTTTTGGATCATGAAGAAGCCATTCGAAGGAATGTAGTGTGGGCGAGTTCGGGTTATTTTCATTAGACTTGTTTATCTTTCGATAGTTGTTTGAGCTCTGTTTTATCTCGAGAACTTTCAATCAAATATCTATCTGAATTTGGTATCGTTTAAAACGGAAGATTCAAAGTATATAGGTTTGGAAACTTTGACGGGTTGCCTTATATCGAGTATGTAAGATATAATGGGTCCTCCTAGGTGTAACAACGCCACGTATGATGAATCTTAAAAATTCAAAAGACTTGAAAAAGTTCTATCGAGCTCATTTACTATTGAATATTTATATAACCTTAATTTATTTCCAATTTACTTATAAAAATTAAACTACGATTCTTTTTTGATATTATTATATTCAAATTACTATTTTTTTATATTAATAATGTTTGATTTTAATATTTAATATTTTTAAAGGTATTTGTATAAAAAAAAAGATTTTAAAAAAATTTCTATGGAGCTTATAAATAATTCTATCGACCTTAAAAAGGTTTAAAAATTTCAACGTTCAAGGGGCCACTTATAAATAATTTTATCAATATAATAATATTGATCATTGTTTAAATATATTATAATATAAAAATTAAACTACGATTCTTTTTGATATTATTATATTCAAATTACTATTTTTTATATTAATAATGTTTGATTTTAATATTTAATATTTTTAAAGGTATTTGTATAAAAAAGATTTCAAAAAGTTCTATGGAGCTTATAAATAATTCTATCGACCTTAAAAAGATTTAAAAATTTCAACATTCAAGGGCCACTTATAAATAATTTTATCAATATAATAATATTGATCATTGTTTAAATATATTATAATATAAAAATTAAACTACGATTCTTTTTTATATTATTATATTCAAATTACAATTGTTTTATATAAATAATGTTTGATTTTAATATTTAATAATTTTAAATGTCTTTAAAAGTTATAACTAATTTTTATCAAAATAGTATTAATATTGATCATTACTTAAATAAATTACATAACTTACGTAACTCATATAACTTACATAATTTACATAACAACTTACATAACTCACATAACTTACATAATTTACATAACTCACATAACATACATAACAACTTACATAACTTAACTAATACATGTAGTTTAATCTAATAATTTCCTTAAAAGCATGTAGTTTAAAGTTAAAATTTCATAACTTACATAATCTACATAACTTACATAAAACTTAAATATTTATCATATCAAGACTTACATAATAAACAACTTACCCGTGTAACTTATTGCCAACTTTAGACTTCAACAACTACGAAATGGATAGGACTTGGATGAATTTCTCAAGGGCAAGCAACGAGTATCAAAATGGAGTGCAATCTTTTTTAGATTTTGCATTTCACAATTCAAGCCAAGAGAATATGATTCTTTGCCCGTGTAAGAAGTGTGGCAATATCTATTGGCATTATCGTGAAGTTGTCTACGAACATCTAATTATTGATGGCTTTATTCGGGGGTATAAAAAATAGATTTTCCATTGAGAGTGTACACCTAGTGGAGCCTCTTCGACGATTAATCCGGGTTATCCTTATAGTGGTTACCATCAGTATGTTAGAGAAGATGTCATGGAAGGTATGATGCGGGATGCATTTAATAAGCGGAGTGAAGGTTTCCAATCATTTCCACCAAACAATGTTGCAACCGATGATTATAATATCGGTGGGAATACTTTTATGGAAACGAGAAGAAGTGTACTGGATGAACAACCAAATGAAGAAGCGACAAAGTTCTACACGTTACTTGGTGAAATGAATGAAGAACTTTATGAAGGATCAAAATTTTCGAAAATGTCATTCTGTATTCGCCTTTTCCACTTAAAATGTTTGGGAGGGTGGACCAGAAACTCTTTGACAATGCTGTTAGAGCTTTTGAGAGAAATGTTCCCGTTTGCAAAAATTCATCAATCATGTAAAGATATGAAGAAAGTGATAAAAGATTTGGGCCTTGGGTATAACAAAATTCATAGTTGCCCAAATGATTGCATGTTGTATTGGGGTGATCGGAGAAATTAACAGTCTTGTCATGTTTGCGGTAAATCTCGTTGGATGAATAGAGATGCAGAAGATGTTAATGAGGATGAATATGGGCCACAGTCAAGAAGGAAGCCGAACAAGATTTTGCGATATTTCCCTCTAATCCCAAGGCTTCAAAGGCTATTCATGTCGTCAAAGACAGCCGACTTTATGATGTGGCATCATGATCAACGAACGGATGATGGATTATTAAGGCATCCTGCAGATTCTTTAGCATGGAAATCATTTGACAATAAATTTCCAAGCTTTGCAAGTGATCCTCAGAGTGTAAGGCTCGGGTTAGCATCTGACGGACTTAATCCTTTTAAAATCATGAGCACCTCGTACAATACTTGGCCTGTGGTCCTTTTTCCTTATAATTTGCCTCCATGGCTCTGCATTAAGCAATCTTCTTTGATATTATCTATGATTATCCCCGGAGAGAAAGGCCCCGGAAATGATATTGACATATATTTGCAGCCACTTATTGAAGAGTTAAAACAATTATGGGCGGGTGTTGAGACGTATGATGTAATCGAGAAAGGAGAACTTTTACCTACGTCTTTGCTTTCTTTGTGGACAATTAATGATTTCCAGATATATGCGAATTTATCCGGTTAGAGTACCAGAGGATGTTATGCTTGTCCTTGTTGTGCTGCTCAAACGTGTTCATAGTGGTTATATAATGGGAAGAAGTTCTGCTATATGGGGCATCGTCGGTGGTTAGATGAAAATCATAGCTATAAATTTCAGAGGGCTTTATTTGACAGTACTGAAGAGTTGAAAAAAGCTCCTGAGCAGACCATTGGATCTGAAATCTTATTCATTTTAAAAGATATGGATTTCAGTTACGGGAAGCTGAATCAACCATCTAACAGACAAACAAATAGACGATTGAGGGATGAATCTGATGATGAATCTGACGAGAAGGATGACCCTAATGAGGCGGGCTTGTGGAAGAAAAGAAGTATTTTTTTTAGTTGCCTTATTGGGAGCATCAAATATTACACCACAATCTTGATGTGATGCATATTGAGAAGAATGTCTGCGAAAACATCATCCGGACAATTTTGAACGTCGATGGTAAATCAAAAGATAATCTTCAGAGTCGACTTGATTTAGTTCACATGGAAATTAGGTGTGATCTTCATCCCCAAGTACTTCCTAATGGAAAATATTGGTTGCCGCCTACAATTTTTGCAATGTCAAAGGAAGAGAAAGAAATGTTCTGCACGGTGTTGAAGGATATAAAGGTTCCGGATGCGTATGCATCAAATATATCTCGATGTGTAAGTCTTAAAGATCAAAGACTATATTTATTAAAATCACATGACTATCACATCCTAATGCAAGATCTACTTCCAGTTGCTTTACGGTGCTGTATGTCAAAGAAGGTAACGTCCTGTATAATTGAACTGTCTAATATAATGAAAGCAATTTGTGGCAAAGTTCTGAATGTTGAAGAACTTGAAAAAGTACAAGATTGAGCCACTTTGACATTATGCAATTTGGAGAAGATCTTTCCACCTTCCTTCTTCACTATTATAGTGCACCTTGTCATTCATCTCCCTCGTGAAGCAATAATTGGTGAGCCAGTTTTCTATCGTTGGATGTATCCAATTGAAAGGTGCTAGTTTATTTCAAAGGCATTCACCTTTATACCTATAGTTACCAGTTTTGATAATGTTGTATATGGTATTTAGGTTCCTAAGCAAATTGAAGTCTTATTGCCGTAACAAGTGTTATCCGGAAGGATCAATTGCTGAAGGCTACTTGACAGAGGAGTGTATGACATTCTGTTCTAGATATTTAGAAGATGTTGAAACAAGATTGAATAGACCAAGTAGAAATGCCGGACTCAATGATCGTAACTTGGCCGAAACTTATTTATTTCAAAGTTATGGAGAACCAATCGGCAAAGTTGAAATTACAGAATTAGATGACCGATCTTGGATACAAGCACATAGATATGCTCTTTTCCACCACGATGCACTTGAACAATTACGCAAGTAAGTTCTAGAATATGATAAATATTCTTCTTTTTTTGATTTGTTTATTTTTTAACGAATTAAACATGTGTTTAACATAGTGAGTACAAACAAATCTAAATATCTCGTCCGCACTCACGAAGATTACAACATCGCGAGATTAATAGGTTATTCGCAGAATCTTTTTATGAATGGTTAAGCCAAATGGTATGCAACTCAACATTTTATTGACAAATAATAATGTTTTCTCATAACATTTATAATTACTCAATTTACTTTCGATTCAATAGGTTTGGAGTGGGAATGTCGTTAATAACGAAGTTAAATGGCTTTCCCAAGGTTCGAATCGAGTAGTAAAAAGATATAGTGGCTTCATCATGAATGGATTCAGATTTCATACCAAATATCGCGAGAGATTGAGGAGAACTCAAAATTGTGGAGTAGTTGTTAATTCTTTAATTACAAGTTACGCTAGTGCAAGGGACAGTAATCCTGTCGAGGGAAATGTGGAGCATTATAGACTTCTAACCGACATTATTGAGTTGGATTATTATGGAAAATAGAAAGTTGTCTTATTTCGACGTGATTGGGCTGATGCTAATACTGCTCGTGGAATTAAAAATGATCAGTTTGGTTTTACAATGGTGAATTTCTCTCGGTTAATTCACACTGGAGAACATTTGATAGACGAGCCGTATGTATTTTCTTCTCAAGTTAAACAAGTTTTTTACTTGAAAGATCCAATTGATGAGGGTTGGTATGTTGTACTCCGAAACACCCCTAGAAGCTTGTTTGACATGGGGAATGGAAGTAGAGATGACATCGTTGAAAGATCAGAAACTTTGCCTTTTCCAGAACAATACTTAAATGAAAATATCCCTAGTACTAGTACACAATTTCAATGGGTTCGTCAGGATGTGGACGAAGATATTTACGATTTATGATGTAGTAAGATTTTATGATTTTTTATTTATATGTAATGTTATAATTTTAACATTGGTCATGTTATATAATTTAACTATTTTATATTTACTATTGTTGTTATTTCTTACTAAAATTTTAACTATTTTATGTGTTGCAGGAAAAATGCCTAGAAGAAGATTAAGAGATCTTAGTATTGTACAGAATACTACAAATTCGGAAGAAGTAAGTACTGAACAGCAGATAGTTGTTGGATCTTCAAGCGTGCCGGAGACACTTGACGAGTCTGTGGAATTTCAAAGTAATGTTAAGTTTATTTTACAAATTGTATTAAATTTTATTACTGATTTATTTTTAAATTTCAATATAGTAATAATATATTATTTTTCAGTGAAAATGGTGGGACGCTGTGAGTCGAGGGACGTACGCTCCTAACAGATTTATATAACTTAAATTCTGTCGAGCGTGTCAAAGTAACTAGAAACAGCCATGGTCAGCCTGTTGGACAAGAAGCTCGACTTTTAGCAGGCTATTTGGGCATTATAGCACAAAATGCCAATATGTTGCCCATCAACTACGAATCATGGCATAACATGCCTGATAGCAATAAAAATCAAGCTCTCTCTAATATTAAGGTAACAAAACGTTAATGTAATTATAATACTTTGGTTTAAGTTTCATTTATAGTTACTTTCTAAACTTGTGTTTTTTAGGATAGGTTTGCTTTAAAGGTCTCTGATGCCTATATCAAGAAGGCATTGGGTAAAAAATGGAGAGACAATAAAAGCATTTTGAAAAAAGAATATTTTAAAAAACCCATAAGCCTCGAAGAAAAATTGCAAAATGTCCCACCGGAATACCGAGGTACCAATGGGCGATGCGGTTCGATTTTGGAATTCGAAGAAAGGAGAGGTATTATGTACTTGCAAACTCTTATAAATTTTTCGGTTTATAGTATTTACTATATACGTAATAATAATTTCATTATGTAGGACCGTGAGCGAGTTGGAACAAGCAGCAGGCAAAAACAAAAATTTACGCATACCTGCAGAAGTCGAGAAGTTTTGCTTGTGTAGCTTAGGCCGCGGTACTATGGATTTATTAATTCTATCATGTATTAATGACTTTTTACTATTAAATAATATTTTTACTACTATATTGTAGGAAGCCTCCTCTAGTGAAAAAGTTGGACACCTTCAGCTTTTTGACATTACGCACAGGAAAAAAGATGGAACTCCGATGACATCTGAGGCTGCAGAAATTATGGTATATTTACTTAATAAAAAATTGATTCATTATAAATATTTATAATATTTAATTATAATATTTTAATTCGTCGTTTTTATTAGTTTAATTTAAATAATGTTATGTTGTATTCCTTTTTATTGTATATTTCGTTTCTAACTCTTTGACTGATTTATTAGGAGAAACTAAAAGATAAGAAGGCAAAGTATGAAGTGACTACTTCGACTGATAGTTCTGTTAATTTTGAGGATATTGATAACAGAATTATTAATGAAGTTTTGGGTCCTGAAAGGTATGGTCGGGTTAGATTTCAAGGATCCGTGTTAACTTGACCCAATATTTTGGATCCACCTCGCACCAATACATGCCTTCCGGGAGTCAAAGTCAAGCTGAAGTTCAGAGGCTAAAAGATCAGATAGTTCAGATACAAGCTAGCACAGATGAGCAAATTTATCAACTTAGAGCAGAGGTAGCAGCGAGGGGCGGAGCGAAATGAAAATACAATGAACTTCACTCTGACTTGATCTATGATGACTATGTTCCAAAGCAATTTCAAAATCCGCCATCTTAGACATTTGTTTTCTTGTAACTTTTAACATTATTTTAAGAACATTTTGAATATTCATTTACAATTTATATAATATATTTTTCGTATAATTTGGTATTATTTAAATTTGCGGGGTTTGGTTGGATTTCATGGTATATTTGCTGTTTTTGGTTAAATTTCTTGCAGGAGGGTTGGATATAGGTGCAAAAATACATATTGCAAAACTGGGCAAATTAGCAGCGTTTTTTAAAAAAGCGCCGCGAAAAGTCCTGGTCTGTAGCGGCGTTTTTAAAAAAAGTGCCGCTAAAAGTCCTAGTCTTTAGCGGCGTTGCATATAGCGAAGCGCCGCTAAAGGAAAAAAAAAACGCCGCTAAAAGTTTGTTTTCCTGTAGTGAACCAGATACGACATTTTGTTACCTCGAAACGAGATTTTTTTTGCAAATAAAGGCAATATTCAGTGTTCGAAAATTCGAGGAAGCGTACCCTAACTTACTGGGCTTCGATTTTCCTCGTTCACCCTAACTAACCGAATATCCTTTTAAATAAGGTTAAAATCTATTAATTTTAAATAAAAGGCAAGCTCAGTCTCAAAGTTTGAGATGACGTGTCCTAACTTACTGGGCATGACATTTTATTACTTCGAGATGAGGGAGTCTTTAACATCCGCTTTAACTTACTCGATCATTTCCAAATTAGCATTAAGGCAAAGAGGGATCGTATTTTAAATTCTTGCAAGTTTTCAAATTTTCAACATCGAGACACTAATTAATCAACTAGGTACCAATTTTGGGCGTATCGAGGGTGCTAATCCTTCCTCGTGCGTAATCGACTCCCGAACCTTTTTTTTGATTTGCGTGGACCAAAATCATTGTTTAAATAAATCAAACCATTTATTAAAAACAACCACTTTTACGAGGTGACCCGATCACACCTTATCAAAAAAGATTGGTGGCGACACCTCTATTCATTTTCATTTTTAAAATTTAAGTCGATTCTCGTTTTTCAAAAAAAAAAAGGTTACGACATACCTGATTTACGAAAGAATCTCATCTTATTAAGTATTTTAGACTTGAAAGGATACAAAATTAATATCGAGTCGAGCTGCATTAAAGTATCTCGTGGAACTCTCGTTTTGTTAAAAGGTAAAAGAACTGACAGTCTTTATATTCTGGAAGGTTCTACAGTGACTAGTGAAACCAGACGTCCCTCGTCCGTTACAGAGTCGAAGTCAACTCGTTTGGAGTAGAGGCAACTTGGTCATAGGAGGGAAAAAGGTATGACCGTTTCGTTGAAGAGAGGTTCTCTTTTGGATGCAGATTTTGAAAAGTTAGGGCACTGTGTTCGTGAAAATCAAACCCGGGTTAGTTTTGATTTGGAGTGTACAAGTCGAAGGCTAGAAGTCTTCTAGTTTTTAAGCACAAATTCGACTCAGTTAATTCCCTGCATGGTTCAAGATAGGCTCGTGGCGGGCTTTGGCAAAGATGGTGTTGTAGAAATATGAGTCAAGGTGGAGATTTGTTAAGTATGACTCCTATTTGAATCAAATTTGAGAAATAATCTTCTAGTTAAACTCTGTTTATTTGTTTCAATCAAACATTGATTAGCTTAGGTTATTTTATTATTATTTGACCTATGAATTTAGGCTATAAATCGGCTTTTTTACAACCTTAGAAAACACACCCATTAGATATTAGAACTCATAACATATTTAGAGAATTTTGTGTTTAAGTTTTGAGGGTTCTTTGTTTTCGAGTTTTCGGGGTTTAGTTTTTATCTTCATCTTTTGTACTATTCGTTCTTTTGCTATTATAGAACAATTGTGTTTTTCCAAAAGAGTCATTATTCAAAACAAGCTTTACCTAGAAAAGTATCACCACAAAACAACTCTAGTTTGGAACATCGCCTACATTGAGAACAACTCATGTTTGAAACAAGTCAAAATAACCATTATTTAGGAACAACTCTCATCCAATAACAACTATCATCTTGCATTTCAAGAGATGTTTTGCGAAAAATGTTTCACATGGTACCACTTCCAAAGTAGTAGAAGTGGAAGTAAACCCGAAATATGGCAACATTCTTGGATTATCTTCACTCTTGGGATGTTCTAAAGAGCTTGTCATGGTGGATCAGACATGGAGGTAATTAAAATATTTTCCTTTTAGTACTTTTTGTAACATTGTGTGCTTCTCCCTTCTTTTATAAACATAATGAATTCTTGTTCACTATTTACTATCACCTACAAAATCCTTTCATAAAAAAAAAAGCTATTAGCCTTTATAAATGAAAAATTACTATCATTACTTTCATTAATTACTAGCTTTGTAACTTTTATTCTTGAAACAATATAAATAGAAGCCTTCCACAATCAGTGAAAGGGCTTTGGCACTTTGAAATTCTGACTCTCAAAAGTCTCTCTAAAATTGTTTTATTTGTTTAGCCTTATCGTCAACATCATTTCCCTTTCTCCACCTTACCAACCACCACCTACCACTGCGTTTAGTGCTATTGGATCTATTCTAGTCTTCCTATCCCTCTTCTTCCCGTTCATCTCGTTCACTTGTTTGCAACACTACCTCTCTCCACCAAAGAGCCCTCTACAAACACCATTCTAAAATGAATATTTTATTTTCTTAAAAGCACTTTTTGACACTAGTAATCACTATCAAACTTTTCTGAAGTATTTTTTAATAGCAATTTTCAACCTCAATGGTAAATTGCCTTATGTCAAAGAGTCAAATTACCTGTCCAAACTTAAAAACTAGTTCGATTTTCATAATATGTTAGAAGAGAACCTAGCAAGCTAGATTCAAAAATCTAAAAAGTAGAGTCATCGCTAACCAATTTAGGCTATGTTGGTAGCCACCTATTGCCTAAAGTTTGAAGACTAATCCTAAGATTAATCTAAGAAAAATATTAAAAACTAATGTTTAATTTTGTAATCAAATCTAAGTTCGAGAGTACGGTTACATGTAGGAAAGGTTAAAGCATCTCCACAACTCCTATCTAAAGATAGTCTTACAGAGCTTCTAACTTAAAATTTCTAATCCCTACTCCGAATAAACTATTCTCAAATACTAAAGCAAGAAAGACTTAAAATTGGTGACTAAACATCTAATACTAAGGGAAATAAATCTTTCAAAATTATCATAAAAAACCTAATAGTATGAACTTAAAAATTCTAAAATTTAAATATAACCTAAAATACTAAGAACTTAAAATTTTTAAAATTAAAATTAAATTTTTAAAAGTTAAAAATTCTAAAATTCTGGAAGAACTAGAATTTTAAACCTGATCAAAATTAAAATCTAAATTCTAAGACAGAAAGTCCAACTGTAAACTAAAATCTAATTAAACCTATTAAAACTTAAATTTCTAAATTCTAAAGCTAAAAAAAGAAATAAAGGGATATCCAAACTTAAGATTCTAAAATTTAAAACTATTTGAACTTTAAAAATAATCTAAAGTTTAAAGTTTAAATTGTTCCTTTTAAAAGAAGTTTTAAAAATTTAAACTTAAATTAAATTCAACCAAATATTAAAAAAAAATTTTGATTTTAAAAATTATAAATGTAAAAATCAGAGGGACTGGATTGGCAATTTTCCAAGGCAGAATTTTAAAGTTTGAATGAAATTAAAATGTGCAAGGACCAAACTTGTAGCTTAAAAAGTTTAAATATCCAAATATCCACCCTTCATGTTAAAATTTTAAATATTAAATTAAACTAAATTAGAAATAATTTAAAATTAGTTTCAATTTAAATAAAAAATAAATAAAATCCTAACTTAATTCGATTTAAAACTCGTAAAATTTGCAAGAGGAATTCACTCTAGCCCTTATTTCAAAATTCAAAAATTAATTTCAATTTAAAAATTAAATCAATATTAAATTAACTTTGAAATAAAAATTAAATATGTTTAAGAAAAAATTCGCAACCCTTAAATGATTTCGAAGCTAAAATTAGATGTTTACATCGATATTTGAGAAGATTTAAAAAATAAATATTAAAATTAAAAAGTAATATAAACAAAAAATAGACCCAATTTAAAGATACAGGCTTAAGCTCCCATATTAGAGGTATTCATTAACTAGGCCGGGCTTATGCAAAGTATTTAGACTACTTCTCAAGTTTGGACTCGACCCGAGAAATGAGTTTAATTTTTTCCCAAGCCCAACCCAATTTTAAAAGTAAACCAAGTTTGATACGGCTTGCCCATATTTAATTTTTATTTAAAATTAAAAATTTTAAAAAATATTATACACTAAAAGCACTAAAAAAAAAGCTAAAATAAAATTTTTCTAATACATTAAAATATATTAAAAACTACCATCATGAATATAATAAATGTTTATTATATTAAAAACACAAATAAATAGAATAAATACTTTATTGTATTAAATATAAATTTTAATTTTTTATATTTTGGGTTGGGTCATTTAGTGGGTAAGTTTTTTTTAAGTCGTGGGCAGTGAATTTAATTGTTATTGGATTAGCGATTTAATATAAATATAAATATAAATATAAATATAAATATATAATTATTATTTAATATAATATTATTTTATAACATAATATTCAGGCTGGGTCGAACTCAGGCCAAAAAATTCTTGCCCAAGGCCCAAAGCATATAGAAAACATGCCTTAAATTTTACCCAAGCTCATTTTTCAAACCTCGTATTCTGTCCAAACCCTTCCATTTTCCAAGCGGGTGGCTTGGCTCATGAGTAGGTTTATCCCATACTTAATGTAGATATTTTTCTTTTTATATATTATATAATTTATATTAGTTAAAATTCAATTATTAGTCTTTGTACAATGCGTAAGTTTCGGATTTAAACCTTGTATTTTAATTTAGTATTTTTTTAGTCCTTAAACTTTTCCAAATTTGAGATTTCAATCCTAACACAAACTCATTATCATATGTGCAATATCATATGAGATTGTCATTTCCACATAATACTCACAAAATAAATCACGTTATTTTATTTAATGGAATTAATTGCTATCATTTGAGTCAGGGTTGCAATTTCAAAAAATTTAAAAGTATGGAGATTAAAAATTATCAAAATGGGAAACAATGATTAAATCCACAATGATTAAATCCACAATTTGTACATAGTGCAGGACTGATAGTAGAATTTGACTTAACAGAGCTAACTGCTACCATTTGAACCAAGACTGATACTCCAAAATTTGAAAAAATAAGAATTAAAATTAAATAGATTAGAGTATATGGATTAAGTCCACGATTTACTCACGATACAAGGACTACTAGCAAAATTTGATCTTTATATTATATGAGAATTAAATATATAATACTCTAATATAAGTATTAAAATATTTCAAATTTTAATAAAAAATTATATAAAGTTAGTAAATAGTAAATAAATTTATATTTTTATAAAAAAATAAAAATATTATAAATTGGCTTAAATAAAATTGAATTAATTATTTTTTTAAAAAATAAACGTATTTGTAAAATAAATTTAAGACTCATATTTGAAGTTGTTAGCTTAAACAATTAGATAATATTAAACATATATATTCAAATTTGGTTTTTGAAAACATCAAAACTTGAATATGGAAATACCAAGATGAAGGGAATTTTCAAGCTCACATAAGAGTAGGGATGGAGGGAGGGATAGGTAGTGACCTTGACTTCAAAATAAAATTTTTGTATAAAATATTTTTATTTTTTTTAAAGGTAAATTCATTACTTTATTTAATAAATAGAACCATACAATTCAAGGGGAAAAAATAACAAACACTCGTCATAAATGGTGAAAGACAAGATCCATCAACACAATAAAGGCTTTAGCCTTAACATCAATAGAACATCATTGGCTTTGTCACAACTCAAGCACGACATATCTGGAGTGGTTGCAAGCACTTAATATGATAAGGAAATCAACCTCGAATGGTCTAAAGCAGCGAGCAAAAATCAATAAAAGAATCAAGCATTCACCAAACTAGAGAAGACGACAATAAAACCACCCCTAAAATTACTTGTAAAACTAAGGTTACATGCAAAAGCAAGACTAAAGAACGTGTTATAAAAGCAGACAAAAATTTCTAAAACTGAAAACTTATTAAACAATGGAAAAACAAACAAAAAACATATAAAACTACAACATGGGTCCAAATCGACTCGTGAAATCATATATTATTTACTCTACAAACAGAAACATATTAAAAAGCTGACGAAGAGGCACCCACTTTCCAAGAAAAATTATTGGTGGCCAGTAGAGTTTTAGCAAACAACTGGCGCCATCATCTGTCTATCATAACTTGTGAAGACAACAAAGATACTTACAAAATAGACATGCAAATTGAAAAGAGAGAAGACATGTGGAGTGAATGAGAAGAAGAAAGAAAGAAAGGGTTGGTGGGAGAGAGAAAAAGGCGGGTGAAGCTATCCCGGAGGTTAGCACCACCGTTGAGCAAAACAAAAGATAAGAAGCAAACTTCTTGAATTTATTTATTTTTTGAATTTTTAAATTTTGATTCATATAATCTCTTTAGTTTTTAAAATATTATAAATTAGCACAACAATAAAATTAGACTTTGCACTTCTAAAAAAAATTATTAATTTATAATCACTAAAACAATTTCTTTTTAACTTCACCCATAGGAGTTCACATAAGTTGTATCAATAGGTTTAAAGAAAATAGGCTCTTGATCCAATAATATTCTTGGACAAGATGAAAGCAGCCAATATGATTATTGAAATTTTTAAATGCATGAAATTATAAAATTATTAAACCCTTTTTAAAATTATCATATTGATTTTGGAAAGTGAAAAAATATTGGTTATTGATGGATCACACATTGATACCCCCACAACACCTACCCAATTTTCAATTAGGTTTAACAACTCATTTGAGCTTTTCTCCTATCTAACCCCCAGTTTTAGAGGATAATTTGCATTTTAGGTCACTAAACTTAACATCAACTTTTATATAAGTCACCAATTTTAATTTCATTGAATTTTTATTATTAACAATAATCTCGTTAAATAATTCAATATAAAATCAACTTTAGAGGTTTTTCCTAAATCATGTTAAGAGAATTACTTAATGGAATTAGCATAGTATGATAAAACTAAAGGTCTATGACCTATATAAAAATTACTATTACATTGAGTGACCTGAAATGTAAATAACTCCATTTTAAATTTAACCATTTTTTTTGGTGGGTCTCTAATTGTGTTGTTTTGTTGGACTTACTCTTGATATAGAATGATCAAAGTGCTCACATGTGGGAGAGATGATTTTATTTTTTTAATTATACTTGCAAATTGCTAGATCATGGAGTGAAGTCATATGACAACGCTTGGCCTTGGACCATACAATCATAAGATAATATATAGTTTAATGTGATTAAATAGTAGCCACAAATGAATGTGATTCCCAAGTCCAACCTCTTTGCTACTTTCACTATGCTAGGGCCATACCTTTAATTCAATTTAATAATAATGATAATAGTTGATATTCTAGATTTTTAAAAGATGTAAATTCCAATAAATTTTAATTTACGATTCGGTTTAATATCTCTTTCTGAATTGATTTTAATTTAAATGATACAATTGATTAATTTAATCTAATTTAAATAATCCTAATAAGTATAATAAAAAAGTGATATTTTTATTGATTTTGTGAACAAAGCTAAAAAGTGGTATATTTTAAAAAAATATCTTTAATCTATTTTAGTACAATAGAGTGAAAGCAAATTATTTTAAATTTTTTTTTTTTTTTTTTTACTTTTTGTTGAGTAATTTTTCGTTGTTTCTCATTTAAGGGGATAATCGAATATTTATATACATTGTTACTGTTTATGGAATTGACGTTCTTAGTAGACTCTATGCATGCTGGACACATGTATTGTTCTGGGCTGCCTACTGAATTTCGTGGCTCTCCACATGCGGACTCTTTTGGTATATGCGAACTGAGACCACGAACTCCCCTTGCTGACTTCTCACTGTAAGACTTGCACGCATCCATCTAGTAAGGCCTAGCCCGGTCGTGGGCATCAGATTAATGATCATGAATATATAACACTTTTATTTTCACAAAATTTAAGATTTCGTCTTGTTTTTTAATCACCAAAACTTACCACATCCACTCCATTGCAATTCCTTATGTCATTACATGTTCATCATCACCACTAAACCAATAACTAAAACAAACAAAGGCATAAATTACCAATTAATTAATCTTGATTAGTGCATGACAATGAAGCCATCAAGGCTAACTACTACCGTCCACGTCACCAAAATATAAACAATCCAAATGGTCGGTCAAGCGAAAAGTACAACCACAAATCATAGGGGCTGGGACCCATTGCCACCACTTTTGGCCGGTGATCAATATCCTCTACGCTCCGATCCGCCACCATATTCACGCTATCCGTACACGTGGCGTAGTAGGAGCCATTGGAAGACCCTCGCCCTTCAATATTTTCCCCGACAATGACAGGTGGCCGCCAGGAAAAGGGGTTCCATTTTCGTCTTTTTCAATTTTTCTTCTTTATTTCAAAATTTTGGTTTTAGTCCTTTTACTATACTTATATTTAGAATTTAGTCTATACTTTAGTTTGAGATAATTTAAGCTCTTTAATTTCTTTTTGATAAGGGATGGAAGGTTGTCCTAGGATCAAATCCGAGACTAGTGCCAATTGAAGACTCACAAGTCGTTTGCCACTTCATCTGTGGTTCAATCAAAGATTAACATGAAATGAAATGAAAAATATTAACAATCAAATAAAAATAAAAATAAAAACATTTCTAACTCAACCTCTTGAAATGAAAATTTTATGTTGAAATTGATATTCATAAGAAAATATTCATGTCAATATTTTATCTGCAATTGTTAAGGGTGATAACAATTTGGCTTAAACAATGATATTATAAAAATAGCAAGATCGAATTAAAGGATATGGCTTAAATATTAAATTTGAGTATAACAGAGGGGCCAAAACCAAAAATTGACCTTTTGCTTATTTACCGGTTCGAAACAGGCTATCCGGCTCGTAGTCGTTGTATTGGAGATTGGATCCCTATATATAAGTACCAGTAACGAAGCAGAGGGAAACCAGAGATCAAAAAGAAGATCAAAATACCCATTTTTATTTTCATTAGAAAAACAATAAAAAATGCCGATTTCTCGCATTGCAGTAGGATCTGCAGCTGAGGCTGGCCAAGCTGATGCCCTCAAAGCAGCTTTAGCTGAGTTTATTTCAATGCTCATTTTTGTTTTTGCTGGTGAAGGCTCGGGCATGGCTTTTAGTACGTATATAGATATCCTTCTTTCTCATGTCCTAAAGCTTCGTATTAGTTAATGTTGTAGCAGTTCCCTTGTTTTTTTTTCTATGAACTGATTAAACCCTGTATGTTTCTTTTGCAGACAAGCTCACTGACAATGGCTCTACAACACCAGCTGGCCTTGTAGCTGCATCGGTGGCCCATGCTTTCGCTCTGTTTGTGGCCGTTTCTGTAGGTGCTAACATCTCGGGTGGGCACGTAAACCCTGCCGTCACCTTCGGTGCCTTTGTCGGTGGCCACATTACCTTGGTCCGAAGTATTTTGTATTGGATTGCTCAGTTGCTCGGATCCGTTGTCGCTTGCTTGCTCCTCAAGTTTTCAACTGGTGGATTGGTAAGATTGACAAAAACTAAACTAAGCTCAATCAATGCTTAAACTAAATATTTCTTTGAATTTGTTTTTGTTTATGATTCAGACAACATCTGCATTTGCCTTGTCATCCGGTGTGGGAGCATGGAACGCAGTGGTTTTCGAGATCGTGATGACCTTCGGTTTGGTTTACACGGTTTACGCCACCGCTGTTGACCCAAAGAAGGGTAACATTGGGATCATTGCACCCATTGCAATCGGTTTCATTGTGGGTGCCAACATCTTGGCTGGTGGTGCCTTTGATGGAGCTTCCATGAACCCTGCAGTCTCCTTTGGACCAGCCGTTGTCAGCTGGACATGGGACAACCACTGGGTCTACTGGCTCGGTCCCTATGTCGGCTCTGCCATTGCAGCCATCGTCTATGAAGTCTTCTTCATCGCCCCCGACACACATGAGCAGCTTCCCACTTCAGAATTTTAAGATTTCTGGTCTTTTCGATGAGTTTCATGTGATCCATCAACAAGGGTTGTATGCGGGATCGGATCACTTTGGTTTCATGATTGTGGGTGCTTATTGCTCCCTGTTGTTTGTATCTCTCTTCTGTTAATTGTTGATTCCATTGAAACTTGTTTATCAATCATTTCATATTTTCGAGTACCGCATATCTAGACATGAATGTGGTGGTAAGATCTTCCAAAAATCCTTCAAAAATATATTCATTTTGAGGTCAAACAACAGAACGCTGTGATATGATCATGTGTTTGAATATTTAATCTTAAAATAAGGGCACATATCATCCCAAGAAGTACATGTTGCTGGTTACATAAGAAATACACTGGAAATTACTGAAGTCCATCAACATAATATCATGGAATATCAAAGTAGTTGTAATTTGTATTCCACAATTACTGGTTTGAAATCGGAACCTCCGACCTTCAAATTTTCTTCTTCTTGTGGTGTTGCTTACCAAGTTTTGACCGTCGCTGCTTAAATAAATGGAGGTAAAGATTCAACCAAAGGAATGGATAGATGAGAAGAACAACCTGAACCAAAACATATCAAGTGATCACTAAAAACACCATAGAAAAACTTTGAAAAATAAGCATGTACTGAGATGAAATTGTATGGAAAACTGTCACAACATACAATTTATATGAAACAAATGTAGACAAAATGAGACTAAACCCGATCTTATTTACAGGAATCCATGGAGAAAACAGAGAAGTAATACTTGAACTAAATAGTTCGAAGTGTGTGCAGAAGTAAAAGCAAGAATATTTAGTAACTATGGCTTGGTTTGAAAGCAGTGATGACCAAAACCCAATGTGGTTTGGAGCATATGCTTCAAATATAGTGTAAATTTACAGTATCCGTTCCACTCTCACAATAATAATTTTCAAAAAGGAACTGGTGTTGGCGATCGAGCTGCACTCTTAGGTTAGAAACAGTGATTGGCATAAGCATTATCAATTACGAATATGTAGCTTTAGGAAAAAAAAACAAGGATTTCATGTTTGCAGAAGTGAAAGACCGTACATACCGTGACAAAATTATAATAGCTAAAGGGAACACTAGCGAAGAAATCCCCGTAGGGGTTCTTCTCCTTTATATATGGAAGTGCTTGGTACATGAGCCACACTGCATTGAAGTGAACAATGGATAAAAGAAACAAGATGGAAAAGCAATTACAAAGTAAGAGGTTAGCTACAAATCCCGAACATAGATCAATGCATATATAACTCACTTTCACCCGGAGCAAGGCCCATAGGATACAGCACAATGAATAAAGTGTACCTGAAAAGGAAGTCAACAATTTAAAGTTTAATATAAATGTTAGTCCGTAAGCAATTCTAGTTGGAAGGAAAATACCAGACCTCAGGTGGGTGAGCCAAGATGGACAACCGCCAGATATGTTCAATGCATAATGCGAATACCGGATTACCTGCAGATAGGGTGTTAATGTTATATGTAATACCGTCTTCATATCTGCAATTTAACCATTAAGAACAACAGTGCAAGACAGTAATCCTTTCAGATATTCTACCATAATTAGGTAACAAGCAGTATATGAAAGTTCATTTGAAAATCCCATCTAATTACAGGATGTATATAGATACTGAATTGAAGTAAATAGGTTAGAACATATACTCACCTCGGTTAGGCTCCAAGCAAAAAATGTTATGAAAACTGCAGGTAATTCCTGTACCTGTTTATAATCAGATGAGAACTAAATTGAGAAGCAGGCATTTATCAGTGCAATTTACATATAGGGTTATTGGCCATTGTTTCATTGTCTCAACAAAACCATCACTAAGAGGATGCTAAGTTACTCTTTAAATTTATATTGCATTGTTCGGTGCGTAGATGCTAGGAGGCCAGTGTATCAACAAACAATTGAAAACAATGTATCGGAAAAACAAGAACCTCCTGAATCCGGCGGACGATTGCTAATAAGAAATGTGTTCTTCCACTCCATTGCATCAGAGGAAACAACACTCCACTCGGAACAATCCCTGTAATTATTCCACAATGCCATAATCAGAACTCGGAAACCGAAAACAATGCAAAGTTCATGCCACCATCCCCAAAAAAAAAAAAAAAAAAAAAAATTTATGCTGCTAGTCAATGCTTTTTTTCATTATCCAAGTAAACAATTACATTATAATGGGAAAAGGGGAGAAGGTTTACAAACACAAGAATCAAACCCTAGACTTTATGCCCTTAAATTTGAAACCCACACAAGTTTATAACTGAGTCAGTGAGGTGATTGGCGCTGCTACTCAATGCTGGGTGTACTAAAGTGAACCCTAAAGAAATTTACCTATTGCTCCATGTACAACTTCCAAGAACGCACAAGTTTGTAACAAACCTTCAAACAAAGAAACAAGATGGAAAAATTCAAACCCAAACTACAAAAAAACCATATTCAAATCAGTAAGAAAAAAAAGAGAGCAGAATCGCAAAAAAGATATGAGAAACCCTGCATATGATTGAAAATTGAAGTTCATTTTCCATCATTTTACTAAGGAGAAAAAAGTGGGGTTTTTAATTTAAATGAAGAAAGAACTGACAGATTAAGTTTCCAGCAGAAGCATAGGCGCCAATGACAGAGTTGGTGGCTGTGAAACAGGACAAAATTCTGAACAAAGAAATTGTCCTGCCAATAATCAACTTTGAATTAAGTTGAGGAAAGTAATGAATGGAGATAAAGAAAAAAAGAAAGAGAGGACATTTTAAAATTACCAGCCAAAAGCCTGGAGAGAGTTGTAAGCAAAGAGATAGAGACTCGGCAGATGAGACATTGTTGTCGACAGACAACCTAGGCTAGGCGCCGGTTCTATCCTGTTTCAGTTAATCTGTTGGGTTTTAAGTTTTATCAAATTTAGTATTATTTTATTTCTCCTTTTTGTCCCATTCTCTGTTAGGTGGTTTTTTGAATATCAGATTTCATTAAAACCGATAGATATATTGAATATGTTAGAGATAATTTGGTGATTAATTTGGTATTTTTAATTATTATTAAATAAAAAATTAAATTAGTTAATTACTATAGTTAGATTTTAGTTGAAAAGATAAGTTAATTGAGTAATTTACAAAATCCATTTTAATTAAATAATAAATAATATTTTAAAAATAAAAAAAAATAGTTATTGTACTAGATTAATTATAAACCCAAATACATAAATAAGCCCAACAAACTTATTTAACACATGATGGGGGACAACCGTGTTCTCAAGAGGGGTGTGCCTCCCACCCTATATAGTAGGACTCGATATTTTTTATTAAAATATTATTATTTTGTCACCGAATTTTTGTGATTTTTCTTATAAATAAGGATTAATGGTTGAGCCGAAAATACAATCTTTAACATAGTTATTCTGTCGAATTATAGTGATATCTATTTCCTAAATAAATTTTTTATTCGTGAAACTTGAGTTAGGTTTCTATTCTATAGAGAAATTTAATTTTTCCTACTGAAAAATTAAAAAGTTTTATCATGTGACTTGGCTCATATTATTAAAGTCTACTCTCTAAGTAGATTGATGGTTCGAAAATAGCGAAAAAGATTGTGTTGGTTAGAAGTTGGGAAACAACTACATCACTTTATTAAAAACACATGAATAAATTTGATAAAAATTATTATTATAAATAACATAAAGTCTCGATTTTAAAAAAAAATTAAATTTTCATTGAGAAATAAACTTATTTTCTAAACCGAATTTTTCTAATAGAGATAGGATTGCTTTCCCATCTATCTCTTCCTCTCTAGTAGGTCTTGTTACAACTTAGGATTTGTAGGCTGCCCCTGTTTATTCATTGTTAGGGGTGAGACGAGTTTTTGCCGGGTGCCTATTTCTTTTTTTGATTGAGGATTCTATCAGTGTATTGTGACCAACCTTACAATAGTTCTTTTTGTTATTTGTTTGGTTTGTGGTTTGTTTTCCTTTTCTTGTTTTTGACCAGGGAAGGTTCTACTTGTTGAGAAAGCATGGGATCTGGATCAAGTATATTCTCTGTATCATCGTGGGATTGCTTGGATTGTGTGGTTTATGTCTTTGCCTTTGGGCTTGATTCTCCCTTTACTTTTATTCCTAATGATATGGTGCAAACCTTTGTCTTTAATCTCGTCCTGTTTTGTTTCATTAAGGCCGATCTGGCTTTCATCATGACTATGCTTATGGCGCTCCTTCGATTGCCTTTTCTTTGTGAGATCCACATAATTTGTAGATGGTGCTTGTTGCACACTTTATCTTTGTTTCGAAGGGTTTGGGTTCTTGTCTGTTCAACCTTTCAGACTTTTTCTCTAAATGCGAGTCTATGGGCTCTTTCATTAGGGGTGAGACGTATTGTATTTGTTTTGTATGAATTTTTAATGAACAAAAAGGGAATATATATATAAAAATAGATTTATCTATGGACCTGTTTGAGACCAATTCCAAAAAGTCCAAACCCAAAAATACATTTATATTTAAAAATATTTTTTTATTATTTATGGAGTTAGGTTAGACCAATTCAAAATTAAAAATATGTTATCCAAATTCAACTCATTGAGGCACTACTTCCTGAACCATGGATATATGTAGTAGAAGATGCTGTTTCCATCCCATTCCTTGTAGTAATAATTTTTGTGAGGCAACGGGAAGATGCTGAAGGGTTTGAGAAGTAGAATCTTTTCAATGAATTTATTCCACTTTTTCTCATGAATCAGCTTAGTGCCTCCTACCTCTTGTAATGATTGGCAATGCGTGCCTTTGTCAAAAAATTAAAATTGCATGTCATTTTCCTCCTTCGATGAAATGATTTTTCTCTTCTTTTTTACCCAATTTTTAATTTATTCAAACACTCATTTTTCCAGTCAATAATATAACTATTTCCCCACATTTAGTTCAGCTATGGTGATACTGCAACTTGCTTTCCCACCATTCACTATAACTAATATATTGTCGCTATTTCCTTTTTCCTGTGCTACCTAGCTACCAAGTATCCATATAGTAACTTTATTTATTATTTTGTTGAATAAAATTTAAGTGATAAAGAGAAAAGTTGAATATGATATAAATAAATTGATGAAATTTAAACGATTAAAGTGCTAATGAATATTCGATCAACAGAATTAAAGTAAATATATGCATATTTTTTCGTATATAGAGTGATAAGTTTTTTTAATTTATTGAATATTGTGTAAAGCTTATAAGATTCAACTTTAAATGCTTATGCAAAAGTGCTTATAAAGTTGAAGTGAGTACTATACATACATCCATGAACTTACAAAGTATATATCCTCTAGGGAGATTTTGAGTACATACAAAGGTATATGGAGGGATTTTAATAGTTACGACTATTTCCAGAACTTATATTTATTGTGCAATAGTATTCATTACATTGGCAACCACAATAACAACATGATATGATTACAGTGACATGCATCATGATGAGATATTAAAAACCCAGATGTTAAGTTTCCCTAGGAAATAGTAATGTTACATATACATACATATGTATGTATATATGAATAAATAAATGAATGCTAGCCTATCTGGTTAAAAATAGATGTCCCATATTCAAAGCAAGAAATGGACTGACTGAATGGGAGGAACATCTTACTCTCTTCGTCATCCATCTTCCACAGTGAATCCCAGCAGTAATCCAATGAAGGAGACGCCATTGAAGGGCAGAAAATGTTACAACCTTCTTCACTGTAGTTATGAGACAAAGGCTTTATCATGTTTTCTTCAGACATGTCAATATCCTTCCATATGTCATCCATGGAATAGTACCCCTTTTCATTTTTGAAATCTGTACTGCTTTTGTCTCCCAAAGCAGCCATTTTTGGTCCTCCTGTGTCGTAAAAACTGACCTTCCCAGTGCCGAAGAAGGGCAAGGAATCCACGGTGGTAGTAGTAGTAGTAGTAGTAGATGATGATGAAGAAAGAGTGATGGATGATGATGATGATGATGGTGACAATGACTTTGGCATAGCCTTTTTCTTTTCCTGAGCTTTTTTTCTCATATGAGTCCTCCAGTAGTTCTTGATCTCGTTGTCAGTACGCCCTGGTAATTTCCGAGCAATTCTTGACCACCTGCATATCATTATCATTTATATACCTATTCATTCCAACTTCATATATATATATATATATATATTATTTACAACAACTCAACCTAGCAATTCTTGAATTATTAACCTTTTTGAAGGGTTTAAGATATAATTTTTTTCATTTAATCGAGAGTTAAAATTAATTTAATCAATTAATTTTTGAAAGGAGCTGAAAAGTAATCTTCTCATTTAACCAAGAGATCCCTACTTGCCTTGGCTTCACCTGGTAAGTGGCTTTATGTCGACACCAAAGGTCAAGTAAGAGCAACACCGGAGATTAATTTTTTTAAGATGAAAATAAAATTTTAAAATTTTAAAAGGAATAATTACAGATTTACAATTTCTAGAGAAATGAAATCATATGATGATTGAAAGGTGAAGTAAAGTGAAACCTGTTTCCCCATTTGGCATGAAGTTCAAGGACAAGGCGCTGTTCTTGGGGAGACATCTTTTCCCTTTTGAGACCAGGGTGAAGGTAATTAACCCACCGTAACCTGCAGCTCTTCCCGGTTCTGTTCAAACCTACAACAAAATGTTCATGTGATTAAAGGGGAGGCTCCTTTCAAAACCTGCCAATCTTCGAGATAATCCTACCTATCGTTTGTCTCCCGCCACAACCTTCAAACCTGAAACTTTGGCTATAAAATCCCATCGTCGGTCCCCGAACAAGTGCACGAAGTTCACCAGAACAGCGTCCTCCTGCTCCGTCCACGGTCCCTTCCGGGTTTCCTCTTGCTCCGCTTTCATGTTTCTTTCTCCTCTAAATCCGTGATAGCAGTAGAATGGTGAGTGTTGGTGTGAAGTCGGGGCAT